>LR738541.1:33014673-35816340 GCA_902685375.1 Neostethus bicornis
CATGGCCTGATAATTTTCTAAACTTGAAGATCAATAACTACTGTATTTTTCGGACTAAGTCGCAGTTTTTTCATAGTTTGGTTGGGGTACGACTTATAATTAGGAACGACTTATATAAAGAATTATTAACACATTTTTACCGTCATTTACAATTATGCAGATGATACTCAGATCTATGTGTCACGGACAGCAGGTGAACATGGACCTGTGGATTCAGTCTGTCATTGTATTCAACAAATCAGTGTCTGGAGGCAAAGAATAAAACTGATTTTGAATTGAGTCATCATTAAAATGCCAAGGCATTTTTTGGAAAAACAACTTTCTGACCCGAGATATTAACACAATCACTCTCTTTTTGTTGGTAAGTCAGATTGTCCAACACAACAACACCTAACAATAAAAGACTTTGCTAAAACTTCAAGTTTAGCGGGCCAGATGAAAAAAACCCAATGGGCTTCATACAGATACAGTCATTGAATCCACATGGAATTTTTTCCAAAGACAAGAAACTGCTTTGAAACTAATTTTTAGGAAAGAAATTAAAGTACCGACCATTGTGAGAGTGTCAATAAATAAGTTTTGAAAACTTCAAAAATCCTCCAGTATCATAAAACCACTCGTGGAATTTGAAGGTATTTCAGGAAGCGTCTGGTAGATGTATAAATATGTAACTATGGTGAAGCCAGATTGGATCTATTGGTTCTAATTGGTTCCTTAGAACATCTTTGTTCCAACTACACAGTAAATGATGGGTAAACACATTTTTTATTGCAAAAATTGCCGCAATCTTAAAATTTAGTAATGATATAAGAATGTGGTCTTTTCAATACACCTCATCATAGCTTTGTATTCTTTGCATGTATATCACTTTTGTCTCCTTTTTTTTGGCATGTGAACTTGTGTGTCCAGTGTCTTCATCCAGTAATTCGCCAGGTCTGAATCCCCCAGGGTCTCACTGACTCTGTAAGCAGGGTGGATGTAAGGGAGGAAATTGTCTAGCATAATTACCTCTGCATATCTTATTTCTACACAGATATTTTCATGCCACCCTCCCCTGTACTGAAAAATTCAGGAGGAAATCCCTGAAATGCTTGGACATGAAGCACAACTGTCCCTAAACAGGACCCTTCCTTAATGAATAGGAAGCCAAGCAGATTCGGACAGGCTTAGACACAAAAACAAAGCCAGGGGCCATCGGGATCATGCTGCAATCTCCGTGAAATGGCAAATGATGAAGCTTTCATAGTCAGCCGACATGTTTTGTTTTCTTTGATTGCTTGGCTTACTTTTCTAGGTAGCTTTTGTTCAGTCTCCTGCAGAGATCCAACAGACAGACAGGTTTTGATAAAAATAGATCATTAGTTCGTGCCAGACGAAAACACAGAGATGTGTTTGATATGTTTGTAAATCTCCTGTTGCACAGGGACAGAGGTAAAGCCAATTCTGGAAGAGCTTGATCCTCTTTAAGGCCTGGACTGCATCAAACACTTGTCAAACACCGAGCAGACAGACAGCTGAGTGACTCTGACAGATACGATCGCAAATGGGGGCAGTCAGAACCACCGCCTGCTCAGATCCTGTATCAAGGCACCAATCACACTCTTGTCAATAAACCTCCTTCAATCCACCAGAACACAAACAGAGGGCTTTGAGGCATATGGCAGACATTGTCTTGTTGTTTTTAGCCGTGTGTGATTACAGTGCAATTTCAAAGGCCATTTCAGGGTCTCACCTCACTATGAAGAAGTTTGTGTACACCAAAAGGAACCGGAATGTCTCAGCGATGCAACATGCGAATGAGAGAAGAACTAAATCAAAGGAAGACTTATGATTCCACTAATCCAAAAGAACTGTCTCAAGGCCTATTGGGATTACAGTCCTGAACTTTGCCACCCAGCAGGAAGGTGTGTTTATGTTCGAAAGGGATTTGATACGGTGCTTGGAAGAGGTTGAGTTTCATGACACTGACCAGTTAATCATGTCATAAAATTTGCCTTGGACAGCTATCCCACCTTGAATACTGACCAGATGATGTACTTGCGAGTTTCTGGCATGATATATCACATAATGTCCTAAACTTCATGTTGAAAATATCACCGCTTAAAATTGGGGGAAGCTTTCTATTGTGCAAGCAAAAGTTGATCAATCGCATTTACAAGCAACATTGCTTGTAAATGTAATAAATTTACATGATGCATTGGTAAACATGTCCAGGTCACCTATGCATCAATGTACTTGCTTCTTTAGGCAGGCATTGCTAAGCTATGACATCACCTCATGTTTTTTTCTTTGATGCGTGTGCAGAGCTTCTACATAAGTTACCTCTGGCCTCTACTTACAACTTTAATGGCAGTGCTTTTAGTCTGCACCTCCTGTATTTGTTTCTGTTAGTGCAGGAAAAACACCTTTATGCATCAGTGGAGGAAGGACAGCAAGTCTATACTTGCGTATTTGTTGTGTCTGGATGTCTACATGTTAGGTCCACACACTGGCACGAGTGGGTCAGAGGCCGCAACTTCTGTAAACCACCGACTGTAATTAAAAGCTGTGATGTCTCTATAAAGACACCCCAGAAGATGGTGGAATAGAGGGAAGGCTGGTCGAAAGCAAAGAGGAGAGCTGGGGCAACTGTTCACCAGATGTTCTCAGGAACCTTTTCTGACTGCTTTGCCTTTCCATGTTTTCTCCTTAAGCCAGACCACTGGAAGGGGAAGAGTGCGGTATTCACTGGGAGATGTGCACCGTGCGAACTCATCGTCCCCCGTACTGTGCGCATTTTCTCCCAAAGTGATATGCGATATACAAGAGAAAGAACCTGTCATTGGATTGTGAGACAGGAAAAAAGAATGGAAACGGGGCTGAGGAGAAGAGTAGATGATGTGGTGACTTCTGCCTGTGAGGTCCGTTTAACTATTTGCTGGTGTATATTACACGTTTCTTGCACTAGTGGTTGTGTAGATGTCTGTGTGCGTGTGCATCCTCATTTGACTAGTGTGTTGTAGATGTGAAGATGAAAGCGTCTACTGGCCCACAGGAGAGCTGGCAGCAGCAACAGACAGGAGGTCTGGCAGACAGAACAAGGAGGTGTGGGGATGCAGCAAAATCAGACAGATCCTTCTTTAAGAACCGTGGGTTAACTAAATATGAGGTGAAAACCACTGATGCAGTGGCCTGCTTCAAAGAAAGGTTTGCCAAATTTGACCACTTAATAACGTGACCAGATAAAAAAGAACATCTCATATCATGTTGTTTCTAATTCTCCTCATCAATAAAGTTCACAATTACAAAATCTAAGGTTTGGTTGATAACTTAAGTGTAGCAAGATTTCGCACCACCAACACACACTCAACTACCTCAACGATGACCTCTTTAAAAAGAGGGTTGACCAGTTTTCATTACCAATTTTACAGTTTGCCACCCCCAAAGCGCTACTATTAAAACCAATCAACCGCTTCATATGTGAGAGGAAAAAAAAGACGCAATTCACCGATATAGTCATGAACAAACATTAAAAGATACCACAAGTTGGCATCTGGAGCTATATATTTCATTATGTCTCCAACTACTTCAAAGATCTCCCAGCAAACTGTTGCCATCAATCCTTGTAAAGACGGTCTGTGTCACAATTGCTGTGAAAAGAAAAATCCCAGGGAGTAACGGCTTTATCTGCCTGTGATGGTTTGCTTTACAAGCCCGACCGTGTCATGGGCAATATCAGCCAACATAACATAGTGCACAGTGGGGGGAAATAGCTGGCGCTTGTGAGCATAAAAACACAAAAAAAACATTCCTCTCTGGGGTCGAGTCTCTCTCTTTCTCTCCTTCTTTCCTTCAACAAATTTGTTGCCACTTTGTTTCTGATTGAGTTGTTGATGTCCGTGTGTTTCCGAAAATACTAATCCAATTTGTGCAAAGTATAGCAAACTTAACTCAATTACTACAATAAGACATGTTGGGTATTTAGGAAACTTGTTGTTCCCACATGAGCCAACAAATAGGGACAAACACTCCAGAGGCCAGAGAATGTTAAAATAAAATTTCAACCCGTCCTCTTTCTTCTTGGTTGGAAAAGACCATATGACAATAATGTGGAGTATGAAGCCCTAGTGAGTGTGGCTGACCCCTCCCCTCCCTCTACTCCATGGTCTTTCAAAGGCCTCCACATGTTTATGGCTCATGCCTGTGGTATGACGATGGATTCTCCATATAAAAGCCAGCAGGATCACGGGGTATTTCGAATATTGCTCTCTGAAGACAGTTGCTGACAAAATGACAGCCGCTGTATTTATTTTGGTCATAGAGCAAGGGCACTTAGTGGGAAGTCAATCAGAGACCCCCTCCTTTCCACACCTTCCACTGGCTTCTAGCAATGCAGGCCTTCTTTTTCTTCCAAAAGAAGGAATGTGCCCACGACAGGGAACCCTCTGAAACTATTGGTAATGACTTTCTCCTGCAGTGAAAGATTTAACATCAGTAGATCACACAAGAGGTAGAATAACTAACACAAACATGTTGTTTTGAGACCATTGCCAGCAGGTCAGCGTAAGAGCGCTGGTTGTCAAGTTTAGAAAGCTTTGAGCTATTTCAAAGATAAAGTAGGGGTTGTGTTTATACATAAATGTAGCAAGTGACAGATTTACTTTTTTCATCAATGCTTCATCTTAATTTAACAGGGTTGCATCAAGGACATCAAGTGTTGATTGCAACAAACAGATCGGGGTAACATTTAATTAAATTACAGATTGATGCGAGTAGACTCAATGGGTGGTGATGGAGGGTGTGCGTCACTCAGCCAGACACCGACTCAGACGTTGCGCCTGGAGCCAAACCATCAATGTTGTCCAACAGAGGCTGAGTGCCTCTGAGGGCTTCTTACGAGCTACTGTGTCAGCCCCTATGGAGAGGCCTTATTAAATGAAGATTAAGTTGTGGCTCCATCAGTCACAATAGACTGCAGAGAGGGGTGCAAATAATCACTATGACAGGATGGCTGCCAATTAGAGCTCTCCTTCTGTCCTGGGAAAATGCCTCTTGCTCCTCTCCCGCTGGCGGGAAGAACTGATCCAGATTGTCTGTGATATTTGCAGGGCCAGAGATCACCGTTAATCACCACCTGCCATTCCAAAGTGACAGAAATCATAAGGAGACTTTTTAGGACTAGTTTCTGTAAGGCAATCAGCAAACATTTCTTGTTACATGAACAATATGGAAAGAAAATACTTCTGCTCAGGAGCTCATTCAGCCAAGCTCCTAGTGAAACAAAAACAGTGTGAAGATGGTTGCTGACAAAATTAACAACAGCCATATTTATTTTGGTCCTACGATAGAGGGCTTCTCCTCCAGCTCTGGGAAAGTGTTTCATTCTCCTATAAACCTGCACCACGTGCTTTTTGCTGAGACAGATGAACACACTCCATCAATTAGACTTAAATTGAAAGCCTGTGTCTGTTTCAGAAAAATGAAAGTGGGCTTGACAGTTGAAGCCGACATCTGACGAAATCAGAGATGTGTTTGGAAGTTGAGTTTTCCAGTCAATACACAGGCCAGACTCCGATGTGAACAAGCTGAGTCCATAACTAAGATGCTCAGAAGTAAGTGGCATATTTTGCCAGAGCTTAAAACCTCCTGGCTCAGCCAGAATAAACAGCAAGATTGCGTGTAACACTTTCAAGCACAAACAGAAACCACGCGCTTGTATGCAGGGACTGCCAGAGACCGGAATTGTTTGGTGTTGCAAACTTTGTGCACCACAAACAAATAAATTACGCTTCCTTTAAAAGCAGACGTAAAGCAATCACTGTTACTTTGTGCATCATTTTACGGCAGCCGAGAGAGTTCAGACCAGATGGTTCACAGACGGCGAGGACGTGGAGGTCCGTAGCATTGGGGATTTGCCACAGACTCAGACTGGCTTCAGCTAGAACCTGGCAGAAATCCCACAAGTCTGCCAAATCCCCATGGGATCCAATATGGGTTCATTTCAGTCCTCCACAGCAGACTGTAGGTGTTTTGGGGGTGAAATAAACACAAGTCCTACTATCCGTGTGAATGCAAATAGAATCCTTGTAGAGGAATATTAATAACTTGTTAGCTCTAAGTCTGAACACACAACATGACTGGAAGTTTAAGAATCACTGCAGGACAAACAAACCACATTCGCAATCATACTTACAAACACAAACTACACAGGGAAGTTATGTCAGAAAGGATCAGGAGTTTCTAGATCATTGCAATCAGGTGACTGATAAGATGAAGTACTTGGCCTAAGTTGAGCTCCACGCCAAAGAAGTTTTCTCTAGTTTCAGAAATCAGATCAATACTTCCTCAGGGCCTGTTAAGGTTTCCAGGCACAGGTACATACGGCGATCAAATGGCCAAGATAATCACTAGATGTTCTTCTTTTTTTTTTTTTCTTCCATGAGAACAGAACTGGGTCTGTAAGTCTTCCAGCTCTGTGTCTGTAAGTTGTCTTGGGTTTGCCTGAAAAGTCCTAAAAGCAATTTGAGTGCAGGCTGAACTACAAAGCAAAGTTTTGAGCAGTAAAACACAAAAATGTGCAAATCGATACGATGTTAGTCTTTCATGCATGCATACTGGAAAACTTCTCATCCTATTTTAGATTAACTGAGCCTGCGTTGCACCTCACAAGTCCACTTTTACCTACAAATCTTACAAACAGCTACACAAACAACTCACCAACTGCTACCATTTAAAACCGTCTGAGAATCTAAAAGCCGATTGGAAGAAATTGTTGAAAATTGTTGAAAATGAGCTTGTTCGTATTGGACTTTACACCCTCTGTAATCCAAATCAGAAATTATGTTGAAAGTTAAGAACTTCTAATACATTAACATTTTGTGCTGTTTGGACTACAGAAAATGTGACCAGTTCAGTAGAGGGAAGAAAGAAGCTGAGGAAAGAGACTCCACAGATGAATGGACACAACAGAAAAAAAGAACGACAACAGAAGAATCAAACTTGTCACACACATCTTTTTGCAAACCAGTGAATCTGATGACGGGTTGCTGGGAAATCTGGAGGGAGTTTCTTGAAAACAACACAAAGAAGATGTGGTGCTGTGGGGTTTTCACTTTTTTTTTCCTCTTTGTAAGAGGGGATAGGGTAGTTTAGTCTATCGAATTGCTGTTAATAATCTATTTTTACAGCAGTTTGGGGCATTGCGACTGAAATCCAAAGAGGAATATTAAAATATCTCAAATACAAAATACAAATTTACGATTTATACAAACCCCAGTAATTCCTCTTGTCACTTGCTTCAGAGCAAATTAACTGATAATTATTTTTTAGATGTTTTGTTTAATTTTTTTGGCAAACTCACAAACGCTGCTAAATTTACACTAACTTAATTTATAAAAATTGACGAGTGTATAATCTAAAACTGTGTTTTCCTTCAGAGATTATCAAACGCTGTTGACTAAATCCCTGGAATTGTAGAAACAAACTAATTTCTTTCTTCTTTTGTTTTTTAACCAATGTTTAGTCGTTTTCCTAGTAATGAGCTCTATGTTTAAATGGAAAACAACATCTGAGAGAAAACCACTAGTTAGTTTGTCTCCAAACACCCCATCGTGTCTTTTTCCTGACATTTTTAAGAGAGCGCTCTGCTCTCATGCAAAAATCTAAAACAGTAGCAGTAGACAAGAAATAAATCACAGCACGAAGAACGAAATGTGGGATGTACTTCAATCTCCAACTTGTAAGAAACACATCAGTAATAATTTACACCATGACTGAGGAAGAGTTTTGAAGAAGGGAATTGGATACAATCCGAACACCGAGTTGGTTTTTGCCAAAGATTTTGGTTTCCGTCTCTGATACATCATCCTTCTGATGTAAGTAGAAAGTCTTTTAGTGCAGGCACTCTGCTCATGCTCAGTCTTCGCTCACAAAAATATAACCCAGTCTCCTGCAACCTCTTCAGTCACACCAACTATATTGTCTTGTCCTGCTTCAGTGTATCCATAAATCTCTTCTTTGGTCTTCCTAACTGACTTGAACATTTTTCTTTGGTGCAGTTTTATGAAGGATGTCCTTCTTGACACAACCTCTGTGTTTATCTAGGTTAATGCCCATTGCACAAACATTTGGATGGTTAACATACGTATACTTCACAGAGGATTACAACATCTAAACCTACAATAAAAACTAATGTTGCATAAGTTAGAAATGACAAGTGACATTAATAACAGTGATTTAGTAGCAGTTAGCAGTGAGTTAGCATCGGTTAGCATCAGTTAGCAGTGAGTTAGCATCAGTTAGCAGTGAGTTAGTGCCAGTTAGCACATAAATTATCTTTGCTATGCTTCTTTAATAATTACAAGGAAAATTAAAGTTAAAAAGTCAAAGTACATATTTTTTTTGTTTTATTTTTACAAAATAAGTTTTAGTTGGAGTGTTTAGCAGCACTTTGGCAAAAAAAAAATCTATTCACTTTCTTCTTGGAACAAATGCCACTGTACTTATTGTTTGATTTTCTCATTTTGTCTTGGACCGGTCACTGTAAGATTTTATCACCTGTTTTGGTGCCTACAATTGTTCTTTTAAGCTGCTGATACAAAGTATTTGCTTCTCTTCTACCTGCTTTTCAGAGCTGGTCTTTTCTCCATCCGCCCTGCACTTTACTATCACTCAAGCAGTGTGATTATTTTACAGTGCAAGTCGGTTGGACTTCATGTGACACCCCTGCATCTGTGAAGTGTTTCTCCTACAGTTTGACTTCAGTGGCTCAGATTTTTCCTTGTGTTTATTTGAACTGTGGAGTGTTGCATTTCACTGGCGTTTGCCAAGTGGGGATTTTTCACTAGCAGTGGGGAATTAACAACATATGCCTAAGTCTGAGATTTGCTTTTATTAAACAGGCCACCACAGCACTTCACAAGCCCGGAGAGTTCTAAGATGCATATACAGTAACACTTTTACACAGTTTGTAGCCACCAGAGATGTAACTAAGTCAGTGGATAAGGAACTACACTGAGAGCTTTACAGTGACCACATCGCCAGGGAGCAGTATTTTTAAATAAGATGGACATTAGGAGTCAGCTGTTATGACAGAAATGGGGAATAATGTTTTCACTGGGCTTTTGGATATTAACCTTGACTTAATTTCCCATCAGAGACTTCATGCCTGAAATAACTGCCAATAGTATTCATGTGAAGAAAAAATGTCCAATTTTAATTAAAAGGGTGGTAAAGTTTCGAGGAAAAGGTCAAGCAGGCATGTCAAAGTCACGCAGATGTAAGTGGGGGTGTTTATGTGTGTGGATGGGAGTAGGTGGTAGGAGGGTGAAAGGGGTTCCCTGACAAACAAGACTGAGCTGTGGAAACTAAATGTGCCATGGGATCACAGTTTCCAACCCAGACAGCAGTTACTGCCTTGGTAGCATTGAAATATGAGAAACTTTCAGGCTTATTTTTCAAATTTATTTACTCTTTCACCACTTCAACAAATGACCCTCCTACTCACCACTCCAGGCCAATATTGGGGAAAAAAATCTCTTAGGTTAAAAAATCTTTGTTTTTAGTTCCTTTTTTTGTGACTCAACGATATCACCCTACTAATTTCTTTCTTATTTGGTGAATTAAATATTTACACATAGGCCATTGTAATCCAAGGTTTATGAGAGGCGTAAAAATGCATTAAAGGAAGGGGCATTTATTTTAAAAGCTCGTTTAACTGAGCCCTTCACCCCCAAATGGTGTGTTTGGACCTGCTGAGGGAAATGGTTTACTCTTTGGAAAAAATATTTCCTTTAACTGTATTTGCTCACAGAGAAATTCCATCAACTTTTCATTTAATGGCTTGACATACAAGCTATGTGCACCGCAAAAAATCTCTCAAGTTGACAGGAGGAAACAGAGACAGCCATTGAGGAAACCTGGAGTTTGTACTTTTGAAGAATTCCACTGAGATGAAGGGGGATGGAAGAGAGGCAAGGGTAATATACCTCAGGAAAAGAGCTGGCTCGTACAAGGCTGCCATGGAAAAACACTAATGTTTCATGCAGGGGAAACGCCACCATCAACCCCAACAACACAGACGGTGAAAAAGCAAGGCTGTGTTTGAGGGGGAAAGGGTTACACAACATGGCTGAAGCTCTCAGATGGTTCTCTTTTGGGAAAAATGACCTGTTTTTCCTTCATGTGGACCTCAACGCAAAGCCGTAACATCCTTACCTCTGCAATGTCTCGTGGCCAGTTTGCATCTCCGCGATTCAGCAATGGTGGGACAGGGTATTGTGTCTTTTGGTGGTTTCTTTACAATGTGCCGCGTCCGGGTCTCCAGACCCCACTTATAGCCACAAGTTTTGTTTCTCCTGGTGCAGACTCCCCATTCGCTCCACTGACCAACCTCACACCCCTCTGTAAGAAAGAACAAACAGCGATGAGCAGAGGAATTAAAAAGTGGCATCCTAAAGACCCCAGGTCAAGCTTTTATGAAGGATGAGGAAACTATGCTAGTATGCTAAAACATCTTGGGTGGGGTCTGAGATAAATAGCCTTGTAGCCCAAAGAATAATGTTTATAGGATTAAAAAAAAAAAAAAAGAGAAGAAGAAAGATATTTGCACACTTTTGTGACATGTGAATTTACTTTTACATACCTCCACACTCCATGGTGTCCTCCAGTGGGGCAAAGCCCTCAGGGCATTTATCAAAGCAGCGCCCTTTGTGAAGGTAGAAACCTGATTTGCACTTGGTGCAGAAGTCTTTGCTGAAGCAAGACTCACAGTTATCTATCCCACACCCTAGAGGAAGGAAATAGAAAGAAAAAGAGTCATCTGGGTTTGGGAAAATGTCTCATCTGGAGTTAATCCTGTGCTAAAAAGTTTGGAAAAATGGCTTCTTGAATGGATCATGATGTCTCTCACTCACAAGCCAGAAACTATCCAGTGAATCAATTCTCAGAGGGGCTCCGGTGTACTCCATAAAATTTTGTTTAGCCTGACATGATGTTTTTATCCCTTTTTTCTGTTCTTGTTTAAAGTGAGCAAATTAAAACAGGAAAAACACAACTTAAATGATAGTAAGTGAAGAATGCTGACCTCTTAGTAAAACAAACTGGAAGTATGGATGAAAACTCAAGAATTTCATCCATGATGCTTCCAACACACTAATGTGTCTTTTTCAATAAATCCAGACAGTCAGTTACCTTCTTAACCGCCTAGCCAATTAAGTAAAAATAATGGGTCCTTTAAGCCAGCCTGGCACCACCTAGTGTCTCTGCTCAATTTGATCTCATTCTTGGTACTGTGTCAGACATTGCATGCATCAGCTTACAAGTAAGGGCCCCATTATAAATGGCCAGACAATGAGGAAATGGAGATGTCACTGTGACATCAAACGCTTAATCGTCCATCCAGGTCAGTTTGTAACTGTGTCGCAAAGCATGTCGGTCAATCACGCTATTTTGTCTGCTTTAGCAAAGATTCCTGAAATTTAGAATTTAATGCCAAAACAAAGACAGTGTTTCGGTAGTTTAATTCAGGGGAAAGACTTGTTGTTTTTTTTTGCCCGTTCCACAGGATTTGGGTGAAGTTAATTTTTTCAGCTAGCCCTATTTGCGCATTACACGTGTCATCTCTGGTTTTGATCAGGAAGCAACGATTGGTTAATGCAAAAAAAAGTAACCACCCACAACAAGCGAACGAATCCCAATGGTGCGCGGTCAAACTGTTTTCATCAAGTGAAAGAAAAAGTCCGATGTGTCCGGCTGTGTTCTCTTCAGTTTAGGAATCTATTTGAAAAAAGTAAGGTGCACTTTTAATGATGAGGAAAGAAGGGTGAACATTTTGGCAAATGAGTGTAGAATAATTTAGTCAGCAAACAGCGGCACATTTACCCTCTCACGCCACACCCTGCTGCTAATGTCACAGCACTAAGATTGCAAAGACAGGCTCTTCAATGTGTCATCAAGATCTCTCCAAATAGCACGTCGAACAGAGCCAAATTACAACAACCACACCAACAGGGCGACGCACAGACCAACAAGATTAGAAGGAGCCTCCCAGAGCTATCTAATTTATGTTGCTTCTCACAAAATCTTTGTGGTCCTGTTGCTCAATGACCTTAATCTATAACCTGTAGCCACCATAGTCTTCCCTCCTTGCAGGAGCTACTCAGGTAGGCTGTCATCCGCTGTCCTCTTATTGAGCCTGAAGCAAACATGCATTAACTTGAGCGCTTCTTTCAGTGCCGTTAACGCGATGCTGTGATTTTCCATATGTGAGAACGAAGGAGGCAGAGGGCTGCTCTTTTATCTGTGACCCTTGCAGGGCCCAGGGAAGGGAAGGTTCTCACAATCACACCCCTTAATTACGCCATCTCCAGCTAACCATCAGGCCTCCTCCTTGACATTCCTACAAAACGAGGGGTCCCTCCCCGCTTTACTTTGAACCCTAAAGTATGGCCTCTGCCCACTCACTCTGGTCTCACGCTTTCCCGACCAGTCTAAACAAACCATGGACGCACTAACACACACATCCTAACACACACATCCACAAACACACACATACCAATAAGATATGCTTAAAGATAGGCCCTCTCCACAATAAAGCTGCACACCACATTCTGTTTTAAGTAAAACTGAGTGTAAACCTCTGAATCCTTTTGAGGTTTTCAGCCCTTTCGAATCATTCAATATTGTAATATAATCTTTCTATCAACACTATTTTCATTTACATTGCTTATTTTAGTCACTATATAATAATTTGTGGTGTCATTTGGAAGTTCAATGTCTCTATGTATTACCGTTAGAATAAAACTGTGGATTAAACAAAATAATAATCCTTGGATTTAACACAAAACAAACAGGACGCCTGCTACTACATTGTTATGCTAAGTTAAAAGTACAAAACAGATTTTAACAACTGACACTTTTCAGGTCTGTCAACACCTGAGAGATTTTAAAAAAGAGAGAGACAGACCGAAAACATCTGGCAGCCCTCTCAACGCTGTACATGTTGTGCAATTCTTGGAAATTGACAGTGTTTGAACAACACAGATGTGTGGATTGTTGCATCTTTGAAACAGTAGCAGAAACACAAAGTAATATTTTCTAATTCCTCCGAGGTAGCTGTGTAAATTCCAAAAACGAACGTTTGTTTTTTTCCAAGTAGATAAGTTACAATGTCACTCTGAGATGGATGAGGTGGGTGATGTGGTTGCGGCAGAAGGGGATTTAGGATGTGGGGAAGGGAAAGTTTGAGTCAGAGGTCATCAGAAACCGAGTTGGGTATGAAGAGATTGTCATGACAACCATTGATCCCTCAGTCAACCGATCAGCCAAAAGGCTATCTGGGATAGTATGGAGCTATCTGGAACACTGGAGAAGCTCCCAAACTAACCACTGGTCAAATCAGTAGTGAGGCAGCATGTCCAGCTATGCCAGATAGAGACAGGGGAGTGGGTTCATTCCTCGTGTGGGATTAACCTTCCTTAAGACCACCTTTAAAGTCTTTGTCAAGGTGCCCCAAGGAGACTAATAAGAAATAATGAGTTCATCAGATCCCACTGAAGGCCCAGAGTTCTTGAACATAAACGTATTATCATCATTATCTCTCTGCCTGATTGGCTGTGAGTTATCATATTATGAACACAGGCGGAAGGGCTTTGTGTTCTCTCCCAGGAACTGCAAATACTGTCATTAAAGTGGCTCAACTTAAAGACCACTAGAACAGCTGGATAAGTTCTAGTATCAATCCATACCACAACTTTTTCTTGGTTTTGGACTTTAGCTTTGATGTGGTGAACACATCGAGTGAATGTGAAGTCAAGAAATGAGGCGTCGAGTGTCATTTGTGCTCTAATTGTGAATGTTTTGCAGAATTTGCATTCTCTTTTGAGGTCTGGATGGGAACCTCAAGAATTTTGTCATGGACACTCAAAGCCTCACATTGGTGTTCCGTCAAAGATTGACAAAGACATTTACAATCAGCGTCAGTTCGTTGCTTGATTTGCGTCCTCAATTGCTCTTTGAATACTTCTGATGCTCCAGGATTCAGAAGGGAGATGAAGTTGGCTTGTCAGCAGATAAGAAGTCCATAAGGAAAACATCAATCTCCTTTACAAAGCTAATTAGCTTTGATGCGCACAGCAAGAGAGTCCACATTGTAAAAAGTCCTGGCAGCAAACCACCAAGCTGAATCTAAAGCTCTGACTTTGGCTGACATCTAAGCTTGAACTAGCTCGCTGTCACCTAGTCATGTCATGTGGCGCTATGGATGGCAGGAGTTCGTGGCAAAGGCTAGAGCTGCCATGTTCTTCCCAACTCTCTGAGGTGTGTTTTTTCCACATGAGTGAGTCTGTGCTCACTGGCAGCAGAGATCAGAAGCAGGGTTGGTGTTCCTATCAATCAGTGCCTCCCAAAGAAAGCTCAAGGATGACAGATGTGTCAGCAGTCCTTCCAGCTTCTTCACCTAAGGCAACCGTCTGTGACATACGCACCTCTACCCTGTATATGCTCACCCAACCCTGACACTCACACGTATGCATACATCTCAAAGACTCAGATGGGCGGTCAAGCAAAGACAAACACTTCGCTCACAAAGCTGACTGATCAATTACAGTTGATTCCACTTTTTACACACCTGTTACATTCAGAGAAAGCCGTTGAGTTTTAAAGAATTTAATTGACTGCAATCATTAATTTAAGTATTCAAGTGTTTAACTAAAGAACAAAGTCCAGAAGAAACGAGTTTTTATTGAAAATACAGTACAACTTTAATACCTACCGAAAATATCAAGTCTGAATAAATTATGGACATGTGAGAAAAACCAAATCAGGCCAATTAGGGTTAGAAAAACCAAAAGAGGTTTTTATCAATCTTATAAACTTCTAGTGGAACTCATTAACTTTACGGTAAGATAAGATCAGGAAGCTTCTTCCATAAAACCCGATTTGTTCACCAACTTCTATAATAAGTCGGCACAGTATTAATATGAAAACCTGCGTTTTGTTTGTATTGACATAAGGAGATGTTGAATTGGCAAATTGATTAGTATGCTCATCGAGATACTACAGGAGTGTTTTTGAAACCACATATATTTTTATCCGTTTTGGCCTGCCGTCCACACAAATTCGGAAGTTTTTTTCACTTAAAAACGGCGTTTTTGAAAACTCCGGCCAAAGTTGAGATTTTGGAAAACTCTGTTTTTGCGTTTGCGTGTGGACAGGCGAAAACGGAGATTTGTGTTTTTATGCGTCACTACCAGCGACAAGTAATATACATACGTCATTCGTGTGCGTCCTTGTTTACAAAAGCAGACAGTAGCCAGCATGGATCCATGCTGCGGAAATGACGAGAGAGGTGCTCTGATTGGATAGCTCAGAACTTACGTTCACGTCAATACTGCCGACTACTGGTCTGGCATGCTCATAATCACACGCAGAAGCGCATTTATACGGACGCGAGCGTTTTCCTAAAACGGAAGACAGCAGATATGCGTTTTCAAAAATACCCGGCTTAGGAGGTCCCTTATCGGTCTCCAATACACTCCAAGAGAGGAGGTCTTGAATACAGCGTTACCCTAATGCTGTCTCTTGTGTTTTGAGTGTTGTTTGGTTGTTTTTTGTTGTTTTTTTTTTTTTTTTTAAAAAACAGCTTTTAGTTGTTTCTTGGCTCATAATTCTTCCAACCAGTGAACCCACCTTAAATCCAAAATGACAGAATGTGCTATGGCTTAGTCTGCTCAAACTAAAGCATTATGAATTATGACATATGTATGCACTATGTTCACACAGATTTGCTCTTACATAAAGGAGTACACTGTGTGAACATGGCTATAAATCTTTCCTGAGACCAGTGGGCTGACACCCACAGACATTGGCATTAAGGCTCTCTCAAACTACCGATAAGAGACTCTGTAGATTTTATTAAGAGTTATTGCTTAAGGGCAACAACCCAAATCAAGTCAACCATTAACTCCTAAAAGAAATTAAAGAGGAGTCTAAAAAAGTCATTTACGAACATTAAGGGATATTATGCCATAAAAGACATTGTTTCCACAGCTACTCAATTTTTCTGACGCTAGTTAAGACAGAGGTTTAAGTATCTTTGAAAGTTTGCTGAAATCTGCCTTGAGTTACGCTGGCTGGCAGAAGCTATTAATTTAGCACATGTGGTTTTATTTCAACATATTTTTTAAAGGGTTTTTTTTTCAGATTATTCAGAAACAGTAACAATGGTTTAAAGATAACAAACGCCGGCATGTTTTTATTTACTGGGTTAGGTTTTTATTTGGTTGCTTCATAAAACATGCTCTTTTAGAAATATTCTAGAGTGAATTTGTGGGGAGAATGTTACATAAAAAAATTTTGAAATCTCAAGTAACATGCATTACTTCTGAAGTGAGACATTATAAATACTTTTTAATGTTTTGGTTTAAAACCTCACCGAGATGGTAAATTTGGTGACTTAGGAGGCTAAACGAAGAACCACACAAACAGGTTGGACAAATGTAACAAAGAATCACCCCAAATAAATTGAAAATATTTGTAGAACCTGTTTATTGTGACATTTTAAAGAGTAAAAAATTGAGAATTGTACTTTAGTGACTGAAGCTATTTTGTTTAGCACTTGAAATGTGTGTTTGCATGATTGTTTGTGTATGCGGCCCCGCAACGGACTGGCAACCTGTTCAGGGTGTGACCCATATATATCATACCCATCTGATGCAAGAATGACATAATAATATATGAATGTTTGTACAGTACCATTTTTTTCGTGCCGTTGTCTTCCGCTAATCTGTCGCGGCCGGGTGGCAGGGACAACAGCCTCATTCTGAAAGCCCATGCTTCTTTCCTAACCAGATGCTCGAACCCCCCCCATCTGTCTTCTCTCAACCTGGAGGAGCGACGGCTCTACTCCAAGTACAGTTCTACTTCAGGACCGTTTATTATCTTTAATTAATAGAGCAAAAAATAAAATTACTATATATAGATTTGTACAATATGCAATTTCCCCATTGTGGGACAAATAAAAGTTTTCTTAATCTTAATGAACTTTTTGAAGGTTTCTACTATGTTTGAACAGTACTGCCACGTCAAAAACATGGCCATATTGGTTTTCGATTTATTAGATGCATGTTATGGAATTTCGCCTGCTCTTTCTTTTAATTTTCAAAAACTATTTGAATGTTCAGTTGTTCTTCACCATGAATTTTTTTCTCTGCCACACCTACATTCTAATGTGAGTGGTGTTTTAACAGCATGAATACACTCTGCTCCGTCCCGATAAGGATTACTATTTTTACATAAATGCATAAAAATTCGTAGACAGAATTGAAAAACAGGTGAAACTGAATAAGTGTTTTTTGTCATCCTTTGCAGCAATTATGGCATTTTTAGTGAACAAAATGTACCATGTTTACCTACTGATGCTATGAAATAAGAATTATTACCCCAGGTAAGCACAGTTCCTTCACTATACTGTAACCTTGTTGGCAGTATGTTGTTGGACTAATACCACAATTTTGGGGGGGTTTTCTCATCTCATTGTAAATTGCAATGTATGCTCATAAATAAATAGTGCTTTCATCCTTTTTTTTTTTTTACCCATTACTCTTTCGGTTACATGCCTGTGGATTCTCCAAAGTTCCTTCAGTAAAACTGTAAGAAAGGTTTTAGGCTGCGAGTGTTTGAGTATCTAAGCCTTTTGCTTGTATAGCTCTCATTTTCCTTTAGCCCAGGCAGTTCAACGCACATAAAAAATCTCAAATGCGATAAGATCACACTGACAAACTCTGGTGTAATAATAAGCAGCTGCCCTTTAAGTGATTTCAGAGGTTGTGTTTAAAAAGCTGATAATAACATAGATGTAATGCCTAGCTTTAGGCCCCTTTTGAAACTGAGAGCTGACAGCAGCTCTGAGCAGTACTGGAGAAATCCTCACTGTCATTTGCCTGCTGTATTTGTGAGCCCTTGGGTACGAGTTGCCTGTACCGGCTCACAAACTTCTGAACCAATAAAATGTCCATTTATGGCGACTGGTCGTGAAATGTTTTTATCAAAATGACACATGGAGAGCAGCTGAGAGTGAGACTCAAAAAGGAAACTAAATTAGAGTGCAATGACTAAAGCAGCTATCACATCAAAGCAGGTTTCACTCCGAGATCTGATGCTACGTGACAATGCAAGATGTTGGTCTAACAGGAGTGTGTACGCTACAGGAACCAGATTAACTAGCACACTTCAGGATGTGTTAAATTCAAAACTCACTCAAAATGAGAATATATTGGTTAGGATGGAAGAATTGAAGAGAAATAAAAGGATTTTTTTTTCTCTTTTATAGTCTAAGAATGAGATGTTTTCACAGCCAATTATCCCAATTATGTTATTTGGGGGACAAGGCTGTAGACTCTTTACGTTTTGCTTCTGGTATTTTTTATTAAAGATGCCATTTTGGCAAAAAAACAAAAGAAAAACAAAAACGATGACTCTTGCTGTTTAGTGTAACGTACTTTGACAATAGAGGGAATGGACCTAGTGAATGTGATGTCACTCATAACAACGGTAAATAGAAAAGTCAGACTTAACGAGAATGTGTTATAATGAAGGTCACGGAGTCAAAATGGCCATCTTTACAACTATAGTAAGTGAGTGATGTAGGACAAGAAGACAGTGGTGAGGTGTGCTGTAGGTGAGACAGAGGAGTTCAGTGTGGGGGTGGGACTGCACCAAGGATCTGCTCTGAGTTCTTTGTTGTTTGCTATGGTGATGGACAGTCTGACAGACGAGGTTAGACAGGAATTTTCATAGACGATGATGTTTGCAGATGATATTGTGATCTGTAGTGAGAGGAGGGAAGAGGTGGAGGAAAAGCTGGAGAGGTGGAGGTTTGCACTAGAAAGAAGAGGAATGAAGATTAGTCAGAGTAAAACACAGTACATGTGTGTGAATGAGAGGGATCCAAATAGAAAAGTGAGGTTACAGGGAGAACATTTTAAGTACTTAGGATCAACTGTCCAGAGCAATGGAGAGTGTGGAAAAGAGGTGAAGAAGCATTTTGTTAGGTGTGATGTGTGATAGAAGAGTTTCAGCTGAAATTAAAGGAAAAATGTACAAAACCGAGGTGACACCAGCCATGCTGTTTGGTGTAGAGATAGTAGCACTGAGAAAAAGACTGGAAACAGAGATCGAGGTAGAAGAGATGAAGATGCTGACGATCGTTCTGGAAGCGACCAGGATGGACAGGATTAGAAATGAGTAAATCAGAGGAACAGCACATGTTAGAGGTTTTGGAGATAAAGTCCGAGAGGCCAGACTGAGATTCGTTTAGACATGTGCAGAGGAGAGAGAGAGTGTACATCGGAAGGTGGATGCTGGGCTTTGAACCATTAGCCAAGAGGCCCAGAGGAAGACCAAAAATGAGGTTCATGAATTTTGTGAAGGAAGACATGAAGATAGTTGGTGTGACCAAAGAGGATGCAGCAAATAGGGCTAGATGGAAGAAACTGACTTGCTGTGGGGACCCCTGAAGGGAAATACAGAGAAGGTGAAGAAGTGTCGTGAAAGCCTTCATCAATGAGTGATCCCTACCTCTCCCAACGTACTGTGTCTGGAAATTGTCTTCTGTTTGAGAGAGAGTGTGTGTGTGTTTCTGCGTGCGTGCATGCGTGCGTGAGTGTGTGCATGTGTGTGAGAGAAAGAGAGGAATTTGTCTGTGTGTATATTTGAGAGCGAAAGAGGATTTTTGTCTGTGTGTGTATGTGTTTTAGGGAGAGGTGAGGAATTTGTCTGTGTGTTTTAGAGAGAAATTTGTTTGTGTGTTTGAGAAAGAGAGGAATTTGTGTATGACTCTGTGTGTGAGTGTGTGTGTGTTTGAGAGAGAGAGGATTTTGTGCATCTGTGTGTCTGGGAGAGGGAAGGTTTACTATGTGATGTCTAATGGTTGTGTGAAAACAACAAAAACGTCTTGTGAGGGTAGTTTTACTGCAGGCCGGAAACGATCTGTGTGTGTTTGTGATGTTGACACAGGACTGGTAAATCTCAGGATGTTTAATACCTGAAAAGTATTTCTTAGGACAAAAAAGGTTGGGCACTCCTGCTAAAAACACACATTGGCCAAGCGCTGAGCAAACTGGTTTGACTCCTTATCTCCTCACCAATATTTAATTGATACCATGACTTATATGTCAAATTACTTACAGCAGCAGTACAGTATATGAAGCTTGTAAAAAGCATATCCGGTATTGTAGAAAGGATATCAATGTACGTAAACACAGATAAAAGTACATCCAGAAGGACTGTAACCCCACAAAAATAAGAAATGTACTTTATTCCTTTTAAAGCATTGGTGATGGCATCAACATAACTGTCCCATATTTATTTTTATCATACTATATTAATCCCTCAATGAGGAAGCTACTTTAGCGTAGGGGTGGGCAAACTTTTTGGTTCGCGGGACACATTGCATACTAACATTTGACCAGGGGGCTGGAACAGGAGCAGATGGATGCCATGCTTTAGTAACCACTAGATTATAGCGATAGAATGGCACGCTAGATTTTAAACAAGCGCTAAATGTTACATCAAGAGCGTTAAATTTTAAATCTAGTGGTGCTCGGTATGAAATCTTAGCGCTTGATGTAAGATTTTGCTTGTTTTAACATCTAACACGCTTGTTTACGTGTGTGAATTGGGCCCGATATCATACAGTGCTCCATCTAGTGAGAAAACAGCAGAATTGCAGGAGAAATAAAACATCAACAAGGTTTATTTATCTATTTTTTTCAAGTTTGGCGGGCCGGATTAAAACATTTAACGGGCCACATGTGGCCCACGGGCCGTAGTTTGCCCATGCCTGCTTTAGCTGCATTGCACTGCAGCAGGCACCCACAACGGTGCCAATGGTGGGAACAACTAGGGGATTAGGTGTCTGCTGCAGGGACCCTTGGGAATGGGCATACTGGAAATCGAACTGGCTTATCCCGGTCCAAGCGCAGACATTCTACCACTGAGCTAACACCTCCTCCCCTTTACTTGGTATCTAATTGAAATCAAAATATGTGACATTATGCAGCACTGCTAGAAATACTATGTGTTTGAATTTGGCTGTGAGAAATAAAGATGCTGGACGTAAAATTGAATTTGAATACTTTCATGTCAGCAAACACGACTTCAACATGTTTTTTCATTGGCAATTAGAGCCAGTCGATGCATTTGAATTTAGGCAGCAGTGGTTGGGTAGACAAAATGTGGTTATTTCCTATACCTGCAGTGACTTCATGTCCACATTATTTTGCCTAAAGGTTTGGACACCCTGTTCTGAATATTCAGTTTAGTGCTTCTGTCAGGAGTTTGGCTCATGAAACCTAAAAAGCTTCAGGTTTCTCTGTTTTTGTATGAAAGACTCAGCCAACACCTCAGGCTTTGTGTAAACCTATAAAAGCTTCCTACATCTCTCAGAGTGTATGCCATGTTAGTATAAGGTTATGAGATCAGGTCACTACGTAAGGAAAAAGATACACTTGCTTAATTGGACTGGAGTGTTGGAATCCAACAAGAATTGGTAAGGACGTTTTGATTTGTCATTGTTCTTGTTCAGCGTTGTGTTGAGTAAAAAAAAATCAACGTAAACTTTTCCACTAAACCAAATGTATTTTTTTTTCTCTAAAGTTGAAGATTAAAAGCACTACCGCTAAAAATGGACCATTAGCCAACTCTCCCACATGTTTCTATAACAGCAATAGATAGCCACATGGAAATAAATCATCTCTGGCCTCCCCATACGTTTTATCGCAATGATTTAGAATTCTTTAGATTAAAGTAAGCAAATGGTCTCAAAATGACTATTTTAAAAGGGAGTAAAGCAGGACTGATCTGTGTTACTCATAATGGGACATTATTGCATCTTAGTTGTATTTCCACCTGGTTTTCAGGCCCGCAGATGTTTTCATAAAAAGGAGGCATGCTTATTCAGGTGTAAAAAAGGAGTGTTACAGAGAAAGGAGAACCGGCGAGCTTATCCTGGCAGGAGTTCAGCAATAGGTCTGGTGGGAAACAAACATCCACCTGCATGGATGGGGCCACTCAAATTGTGTGGTATGTGTAGATCATCCGCATAACTGACAATAAATCACACACTATGGGACAAAGCATAGAAGCGTAACTGTGTGATAAAGAGTTTGGGAAAGGGATTTTGATCTTACTGAAGCACATGCTGACTTCTGGGCTGCGCATGCCGTAGTATCCAGCTGGGCAGTCGTGAAGACACTCTCCGTACTGCCTCATCCTTTCTCGCCGTAGAAACAGGAAGAGTTTGGGTTGGCAGTTTACACAGCCGTTATCTCTGGAGCACACCGAGCAACCTTTACAGATGGGATACGCTCCATAGCTAGCTGCAAGACAGAGAAAAAACACAAGAATCATTCAAATGGCCACCACTTACCGAGGTGGTAGAACTCATAAATGAAAAAGCTTTATTTTAATGCTTTCAATCCATCTCTTTGTTTGTTTCGTTTTGTCGTCTGAACTTCTTATCCTGTACAAAAGAGATGCCCATTACATCGATCGCGATCGACTGGTTGTTTGCAAAAGCATTATGGGTAGATCGCCTGGCATTGAAAATATGTAAAAAAAAAAAAAAAAAACCTTTAAAAAATAGTGTCAATCTAGCGGCTTTTCTGCTGTTACTGGAGATTTTTGGAGTCTGTGACGTGAAATCATGTTATCAAGCCTGTAATCAATAAGCAGCCCGCAGTGCTGCTGTGCCCCGCCCCCCTCGCAAAGCGCTGTGAGTGTGTGCGTATGTAACAAATCGTGTTGTTGAGGTAGTTACAGCGGGCTGGAAACAATCTGTTGGGTTTGCGATGGTAACAAGGGACTGGTAGATCTTAGGAGGTTTGATAATTGTGAAGTAGATCTTGGGACAAAAAAGGTTGGGCACCCCTGCCTTACAGGGTCGCGAGGTGCCCGAGCCTATCCAAGCTGATTTCAGACGAGAGGCAGGGTGTACCCCAAACAGCTCACCAGTCTGTCGTAGGGCCACACACCAAAACACACTCTCATTCATAAGGGCAATTTTGTATCAGCCTAATAAACTAACACACATGTTTTTGGATGGTGGGAGGAAACCCACCCAGAGAGGGAAGTGTTCCAGGCCTCGTCCCATCCGGGAATTGAACCCTGACCTTCTTGCTGTGAAGCCACTATGTTAACTAACCACTGCACGTTTTGAAAGTTTTGAAATTCATTTTTCCACCACTACCCAATAAAACACATAATTTTGCGTGAATATTTATTGAAAAAATAGCATTTATAACATAAATCCAACAAATTTAATTAAAAAGTAATGTTTTCTCTTTTTCTTTTGTCAAGTTTTATTATCAGTCAAATGACCACATTTCACACATGTTTAAACTTAAAACCAGAAAAATACCGTACTTAGTTCCTTCTGGAAAGCCTTCTAGCTAATGTATTGTTATAATGTTTGGATTATTTACCTGTAAAAGTTTACGGGTGTTACTGTACATCAGTTTTTCTTGTAAACACATTAAATTGTCTTCTCGTTTCAATTAGAATGGGTATGTTTCCAATGCAAGGAAGACATGTTGGTTTTTATGGGCACTATTTTTGTCTTGAAAGCATCATTAGTGATACAATAGTTAGACTGTGTTCTGTGTTATTTATAAAAGCCTTTTGATGCTTAAATACTCTGTTTTATATTACCAGTGGAAAAATGTATCCTTGATCGTTTTGCGTTAATATGACAGATTAAGGCCTGTTACATTCAGCAATTTAAGATTCTAAGTATTGCACGTCTAAGAAAGCTTTTATTTTTATAAATTGCTTTGTTTGATTGAACAAAGTGGTTTGAAGTTAACTGCCTTCTAAACTTTTTCCTACCTCAATACTCCTTTTCTGTTTAATGATTATCTTCTCTTTAAGAAATTCTTTTACCAAAATGTGCCCAAATATCGAAGTTTTGACAATGCCTGTGGTCCAAATATCTTAACATGCCCACGATATGCTCTCCAACGCTATAATTACATTTGTTTTTCTCTGAATAATTAATTCAACCCGTATCAACCATGGATTTCTAGCCTCATCTCAAAAGTGTTGCCAGATTTTGTGATGGAAACAAGGGATCTAACTCGAAAATATGAAGCTAGGAAAAGATGGCTGAAAGCCCAAGTCTGAATTTGTTCAAAACAAGTAGACCTGCTTACCCTAGAAGTAGAAGCATACTTTCTAGGCAACATTGCAAGATCTGGTTAGGTGTGATTAAGATTGACGTTTACAATCAGTTAGCAACAAATAACTTTATTCTTATTTCCTGATTTAATGACAGCTTTTTCATGCTAAGGTTTGTGTGACAGAAGTTTTGTGTTCTTAGCCAAAGCATACAGATACTCGGTCACAGCAAATCCCATGTCTGCAATATTTGGTGTTCCTCCAACTTTACACATGTCGAGTGGTTTGAGGAGGGCAATGGCATTCACCATCTTGTTGGCACGCAGGCAGGCCTACTAAACTGGAAGCTTCCACGTTCCCCTTCACATGTCCGCTGGGTCAGTGATGTGCTTTCTAATCTTAAACTGGAGAGGTTAAGGTGCTCACTTAAAGGCTTGCCTAAGGCATTTCACATAACCTGGGGTCCTTTTCAGGTACTTGGACAGAAGTTGTGTGGTCTTAGCCAAAGCATACAGATACTCGGTCACAGCAAATCCCACGTCTGCAATATTTGGTGTTCCTCCAACTTTAGACATGCCGAGTGGTTTGAAGAGGGCCATGGCATTCACCACCTTGTTGGCACGCTGGCTGGTCCTACTAAACTGGAAGCTTACCCGTCCCCCTTCGCATGTCCGCTGGGTCCGTGATGTGCTTTCTAATCTCAAACTGGAGAGGTTAAGGCATTTCATATAACCTGGTGTACTTTTCAGGTACTTGGACACCTTGACGTTTCCTCACAGTCTGGAGGATAACTGAGCGCTTTCGTGGCGGATTGCCACGGCTGTTATTCTGCTTTTTTGTTGTTGTTTGTTTTAAGGGTTGTGTGTGTTTTGGCCTTTTGGTGGGGGTTGTGGTGGGGTTGGGTTGGGCAACAGAGTGTGTTCAACTCGATAATGTCGCTGCTCTGCCATCTGCATGACACTCTGTATGTCTATTGCTTAAAGGAAAAAACTTTCAATAAACAAAGTTGAAAAAAAAAAAGAAAGAGTGTGTTCTTTTATTTAATTCAAACATTGTGTTCCTTGGAAAGCCAAATAAAATATATGGGCAGTATCAATTTGGCCTCATAGTGTTTCCGATGTTTAGTGGTAGATACAACATTACAAGAAGTTGTAATTTAGTAGTTGATACATCTAAAAGTAAGCCCTAAAAACTATGTAGACGTGGGTTTCTGAGGACGAAAAGAACAGCTTTTATTATAGATTTGTAATGGCTATTTGGTTGAATTGTCAGTCGATTATTGTTTGTTTAGTCTTTAGACTTCAGATTGTTTGATTGGTTAAAATTGTGTGTCTCCGCCATGGTGGTTTAGACAAATCTACCAAAAATGAAAAAGGAAGATCTCATTAGGTTGGCATGAAATTGCAATTTTTGTTGACCCTAACTTCACCTGAAAATAAGAATATGAAAAACTTAAAGTCTAGTTTGCCTGTGGGAGGCCTGACCAAAAAATGAAATCAACCAAAGTTTTTTTTTTAAAACAAGAAGCTTAATAGATACATCATCGGGGAATTCTCTAACCAATGGCATTTTTTGGTAAAAATGTCTAACTCAACAATTTGTCATCCATGAAAACTCTGGTTCATTCTCAATATTTAAATGATGATTGGTTATGGATGTGAATATTGCATCACTTCTGGTTAGAGCTAGCCTCTTAAACAATTGTGTTGAGACAGCTGATGAAAGCCCTCAAAACCGCTTTGGCTCCGGTCACAATTTCAGTTGCCAGCGGAAGACAAAGAAGCCAGCAAGAAGACAGTCCGTTCCACAATAAGTGACTCTCAATGTAAACTCCTTAACGTCCATTTGCGCAAAAATGTCCTTGGGCAAATACAAACTACAGACACTTCAGCTCATCTTAGCCAAGTTTTAAATATCTTAAGCAGGAACGGAGTAACAGAACCGCTCTCTCTGAGCGACCCACCACAACGCTTAATAAAACACTGTGCAGCGAACTTGACAAAGTATAAGAGACAGAGCATGTCTGCGTGACTGGCCATAGATCTGTGTATTAGGTTACTCAGATTCACCCTCAAGAAAAGTGAATGCTAAGTGGACCCAGTTCAAGCATCGGTTTGTGATCAGGTGAAAATCACTCAGCAGATGTCAGTGGCTTTCTCAGTCTTCTTTTTTTCTTGGAATGCTCAGAAACTGTCTTTGGAGAAGTATGCTGGGTTTGGCCAAACTACATTTATACAGCTGTAGCCCAAGAGAGTGAAGGTAAAATTAAGTGCTAATCAAAAGGTGTCTTTGAATATCTTTTGAGATGAGGTTTACAGCGACAGTCAATCCATCACAGACATTCTGGGAAGTGCCATCCAAGTCTATTTATCACACAGACCGGAGATGGTTCATCTCCAGTCTGCACTCGCTCAGTTAGACAAGGAGAAGGAATGGAAACCCCAAATTAGAACTTTTTTTTGTAGTTCTTCCACTTCTCAGATGGAAAATGGTGTCTCGTGTTCAACTGTCAATTATTATTTCTAACTTTATTTGAGCCATTGCAGATTTCCTTGTATTTAAAATCAGAATCATTGGAGTCAACCATGAATTGAGGACAGATGCTGCTCTAACTGAGATATTTTTGCACTTGCATAAAGATTTGCCCTCTGGTAGCACTAGGAACAGAGAATTATGAATACACTATCTCATAGTTTACTTTTTGCAATCCCTCCACAACATAAACTTAAGCACTATGAGACCGAACCTCAACCCAACCATATATTTCTGTATAATACACAGTCTAGATGTGTTTACAAAAAACTGACAGTCACCTTAATGAGGTTATATTTACTACTGTAACTATGGCTTTCAAACTTGAGCGCCAGACTAACGGAGAAGAAAAGAAAACTTGGCAAACGTACGCGACTGTGCGACTGGAAAGCTTCGTTCTCCTCCCATTTTTGAGCGAGTTTACACAGAATATTATTGACAGTATTCTAACAATACTATTCTAAAAAGAGTAGAGGAAAAACCGATTTGTGCATGCGGTTGTTCAAGAACTAGCCGCTCAATCAACAGAAAAATTAGAGTTACTGAAAAATGCTTTCAAATGTCTTGCTCAAACATCATCCTCACTCTCGTCGTTGATAACCTCGCAATCCACGTTGATTGAGTGTAACGTAACCATGCGTTTTCTGAAAGAAGCATATCCCACATCCTGGAATTACAGCACTGCTGAAAAGAAAGAAGAACGAAGACATGGACTGGCTGTTTATGGTGGAGAAAAAACTGGTGCTGCAGATCTTTGGGCATTAGCTTTTCTGTTCTTCTGTGGAAAGGTTTGGAAGTTAGGCCACAGTTTTGTCAGGGAAGAACGAAGAGAACGAAAGAGAATGAAAAAGAAGAACAAAGACATGGACTGGCTGTTTATGGTGGAGAAAAACTGGTCCTGCAGATCTTTGGGCATTAGCTTTTCTGTACTTCAGTGGAAAGGTTTGGAAGTTAGGCCACAGGTATGTCAGGAAAGAGACCAAAATTCACAGGGTCTGTAGTAACGTTGTCCAACTCAAAGCTCACACAACCGACATGACGTCTAGCGAACTTTACATCAATCTGACGACTGCCAGCAGGTTTCAGCTATACCACGAGAAAAAATTGAAAGAAAATCAAACAAAGAGGTGTAGAAATTCTTTTATCGCTGCTTCATCTTAACCTAATTTGGCAAGTACATGGGGTTATGTGTTCAGTCGGTTGAGGAATGCAATCACAGTTGTGGATGTGGTCTTTGTTTTGCACACACTAACTTGATTCAGCTTGTGTGAATTCAAACTGTGTTTTGACACATGCCCCACAGCCCTGCATGGTGTTTCTATACTGTCACAAATCATGTCATGCTTTCTGTCAACCATTCTTAAACCTTTGCAAGCCAGACAAGTATAAAATATGCCCAGGGAATAGTCCTCAGACAGTTGTAAATATTGGGTTAAAAACACCCATGTCTTTTAAGACATGAGAAGAAAAATGTGGGACTTCTTGCACAGGATAAACAACTCAACTGGTGTCGTTTACAGTTACAACTACAAAGTGTGCCATACATGAAACAGAACAAATCCACAGTTCCCACTTCTGAAAGATCCATTTTGGCCTCAAGTATTGTATTTACAAGAAGCCATACGTTCAATGCTTAGAAAGCCAACACAAGACTTTTTTTTTTATGGAAAGACCTAATGAGTGTGTAATGTCTACAAGGCAAGGCTACTGCTGATGTCGGGGAACCACATAAAAACCCCTCTCATATCCTCTTCCACGACCATCAGTAATGTAGCAACAGCTAGATTGTGGGGATTTAGACTGGAATCCAAAATAATGTTTGTCTGTGAAGATTGTCTTGAATGCATTTGTAAAAGAAAATAGAACACTTTGAAATTCTAAAATTCACAGCAGAGAGTGAAGCTGCTGGGATGGCAGTAAGTGCCTCCAAATCCAAGACCTCAATAAGAAAAGGGTGGAGTGGCCTCTTCAGGTAAAGAGCAGGGTTCTGCCTCCAACAGGCGTTTCATGTATCTGCGAGCGGCTCTGTGGATCATGCGTAATTATTAAGACCCTAAATTAGTCTGTGGGGTAAGTCATGAAATAAAGCTCTCAATTTACCAGTCGATGTAGATTACAACTCTACTCTATGATCACCTGCTGTGGGGGCTTATCGAAAGCCGATGCCTAGGCTTCTCCGCAAAGGGATCAGCCAGATTGCGTGGTCCGGGCACCTGGTCAGCAAAACGGTACAAATCATCCCCTCGCTCCTAAAAGCAAGCTACCCATCCTGCCCTACTTCAAGATACCCTACCCTGTTGGCCTATTATTCCAAGCATGTCCTGCAGGGAGGACTCCGTGAGGTAAATCTCCCTTTTTGACTCTCTCCCATTGTTCATATTCAAGCTCAAAACGTTCCTCTTCAAACAATCATACAGTTAATCCATCCTATTGATTCATGTCTTATTGATGTTTTGAGTCTGGTTTCTCTATCTTATTGTTTTATGTCTTATTGATTATATCTTGTGATGTTTTATTGTGGTTAATGTTTTATTATGAATAACGTAGTGTCCTTCAGTGACTTGAAAGTACCCATTGGAAAGACAATGTCTTAGAGCTGACATGTCATGGCTTTCTCGCCAATGCCTTTGCACCAACTACCTGACTCCACAGGGAGCCGCAAAATACAGTACACTACATAAATCTTAGGATTTCGGTTTTACTGGATTAGCCTTTTTGCTAGCTTGCTTTATTTGCTTTAGCAAATATGTAATAACTTGTTTCGTATTACGAAATTAAAATGCATTGTACAATAAAACTATTTTTTTATTATCATGCATTAAATGCATGGTAATAACTGGTCATTATGGCTAGCCATGATGATAACGAGTTTGGCTAGTTTGACATTGGTCATTTTTTATTTTTTTGGTTAGAACGAAGCTGTGGCGACCCCTGGAGGGAAATGCCGAAAGACAAAGAAGGCTAGAACAAAGCTAGCTAGTTACAATAGCCTAGCGTTTCTCTTTCTGCAACTTCCTTTATAACTTTTGGTAGCATTTTTTAAATTAATCAATTTAACCATGCAATTTAATCATTCACCACAACTAGAGTCAATGCATGAAGTAGGATGTTTGGATTGTGGGAACTTTCATTTTGACATACTGTTCTTCCTGGGAGGTTTTCTCCAAACACAGTTCAAAATCAAAGTGGGTCTACATTGAGATCAAAAGCCAAACTCCAACGTGGATCCATTCGTTGTAATTTCCTATCTTGTGTATTGGGTAATAGTTTAATTTAAGCATGACAGATGGTATGCCAAGGTTGGTAAATGTTCAACAAATAAAGGGGCTCCACCCATGACCAGGAAACTTTCTGCGCTGTATTTATCTATTGTTATCATTGTAATCATGGTTTACTTTCAAAAAACCCAAAAAACCTCAACAAGGAAAATTACACTTAATTTATGTTTCTTTCAAATTTCAGAACTTAATATTGAGAATGAGAATACATTCCTTACGTAGGGTTTTATTGATGTGGACTTTTTGTCGGTCAACCTTGACAAAAACATCTCAGAGACCTCATTTCTGAAATCATTTTCAGACTTCATTAATTTATTGTGTAAGACAAAAAAATGCATATGAACAATAAAAACCAGCGCAAGCCTGTTTTTACATTAGTTACAATTTTTTTTATAGTCCCAATTTTTCAACGGAATGAAATAATTGTCTTAAGAATTTCTTCATAAAATCAAGGCCGCAATACTTCTTTAACTTTAAAAGCAAGTTACCCTTTAAAAAAATGACAAAGACTTGAAAGTATTAATTCTCAACCATTTTTTCTAAAAGGAAATCCTATCAATTTACTGAAGAGATGTTTGGTAAATGGAGAAAAGACTTAAAACACACAAGTAAATCCCAAACTCAGCATATAGAGGACAGAAGCCTAAATTGTAACACTTTCCCATTTCCAGAGACCACTGGTATTTAAATTTAATAAAACAGACTGAATGCAACAATCCACCAGGCACCATGTCTGTTGCTAGAAAAGAGTCTTATATTACAGCATGTTCAACAAAGTTTTACATTTTTAAGTGCAAGACAAATACGCCTTTCTTTTCCTTCACCTTATCTGTACGATTCATAATCATCATGTGCTGAGAAAGCAGTAATGGAGAACTTAAAAGTTTTGGAGCAACAGCAGGTCAAGATGACATGTCCTCTCTTATAAAAAATATTCACCAACAAAATGATATGCTTTCCCCAAGATGAATATTGTTTATTGTCCAACTCACTCTTGGCTTCTCGAATGATGGTTTAAGTTCATTTCTTTTGCAGTTATGGAGAAAAAGACTCAACAATGGAGGGAGACAGGGCATGTACAGGACGACATGGAACTGCTGCTTACTGTATATCTTCAAACTCTAAACTATTTGTACCTGTGGTTTGTAGATGTAGTTTTATTTGCGCGCTAAGCTTGTAGATGTAGTTTTATTTGCGCGCTAAGCTGGTGTTCACCATTTTTTTTCTGTTTCAATATCATGTAAACGTCTTAAACAAAGATGTAAGAAAGATTGGATACAAGTGCATCATTTACAGACCCGTGTTCTAGTTTGTCATATTCAGTGTTTCTTCATTCTAAACTTATGGAGAAAAAGTCAAAGGAGGAAAAAAAGTATATGAAACTGAAGGCAAAGGTTTTGTTTCAGTTTTCCAACAAAATACAAAAAAATATTATACAAAACCAATATAAAACTAATGGCAAAACTCATGTCTTAAAAACAAATGTGGTGGACTGGCCATTTCCCAGCTGGAAATAGAAAAAATGTTTGGATCCATGTTTTCGCTCCAGTTAGTGTTAATAGATCAAATTCTGAGCACTGATAAGAATTATAGATAGTTTTGCTGCTTATACTTGTCAGGATTCCTCACCTGCTGCCAGAGGGAGCCCAGAAAGGTCCTAATCACCCTGATTGGGTGACACCTGTGATGATTACTGATTCCCAACATCTGTGCACCCTGCCATCTATTTAAGGGGAATCACCCTGGACTTCCATGTTGGTCTTACAATCCCTTCCAGCCACATCACCCTGGTTGCCTGACCATGTTTTGAACGTTGTTATTATTTGGACTTTTGAAACCTTGAGTTAACACTATGCGTCTTGCTTTACAGACTTTCCTGAATTGAGTTGATAATCCTTGTTTGAAGTCCTGCAATTGAATCCTCCTCTTTCCACATCCACAAAACCTTGACAATAATAGTGTTTCCGAGTCACAATTGATCAAACACAATTGCCGTTGAACATGCAAACATGAATCATATTCTTTCGGTGGCACATGTACCTGGCAACTTAATTACCTAATTTGTCCAGTTCGAAACGGGTAAAAGAAGCAGTTAAGGCTAATGAAATTATTTTTCAGTGCATTGAAACATTAGGTATTTAGATTTGAAATGACTTGAAAGTGGTTAGCACAGTGGCCTTGCCGCAAAAAAGTTGGGGTTTGAGTCTGGGGTTGGACAAGGCTTAAAACACTGGCCGTTCTGTGTGGAGTTAGCATGTCTTCCATGCATATGTGTAGGTTTTCTACGGGTACTCTGGTTTCCTCCCAATCTTAAAAAACGTGCATGTTAGGTTGATTAGCCACTGTGAAAATTGTCCCTAATAATGAGTGTGTGTCAACAGCTGTATGTGGGTGGACCCTAATAACGATAAGTGGTTCAGGATACAAAATCTTGATGCATTACTTGAAAGTAGAATGAATCCAATGCAAAGAGTCTATCCCCATTTTCTGACGGCTGGCATAATTTGAAACATGGAGAAATTTCCCCATCTTATTCACTAGAGTTAGAAGGAAGCCTTCTGGAGCCCTGAGTTGTATCGATTTGACCAGCTAGCTAAAGTCCTTGTCTCTGACCAAGTTCACTTCCCGATCAATGCTAATTAGCTAATGTAAAGCGGTAATCCATAACGGTACTAAATCAAACAGCCATGTCCGGATCATGTAAATAAATAAGTAAACAACTATAATAACTAATCAAAGTGCTAAAAAACTACTTGCAATAAATGCTCATTATTAAAAAACTTTAACAAAGTGATGGCAACGCTACCATTCCTCTCACTCAAATCACCGCCAGAGGGTTTGTTTCTGAAATAGTTTTCTTACCGATGGGAGGCAAAAACTACTTTAGATCAATGAAAAATAAATCAATTGCAGTAGTACACTTAAACCCCAGAAGGACAGTACCAAGAGAGTATTTGAAATAAGATTGTCAAACTTAATAAATTTACAAAAAAAAATGCCTAATTTTGCGGTTCGAGTCCCAGTTGGGAAACGAGGTTTGGAATGTTGGCCTTTCTGCGTGGAGTTTGCGTGTTTTCCCCGTGGGTTCCTCCAGGTACTCTAGTTTCCTCCGCCCCTTTAAAAACATACATGTTAGGTTGATTGGCCGCTATGAAATCGCCCCTAGGAATGAGTGTGTGGATGGTCGTCTGTCTGTGTGTGTTTGGCCTCACAACAGATTAACGACCTGTTTGCAATGTACCCTGCCTCTAGCCTTGAATATGCCGGAATAGGCTCCAGCACCCCCGGTGACTCTATTAGGGATGGACGGTTCAGAAGATGAATGAATGAATGCCTAATTTTGGCTTTGAGCCACACTATATGTGACAATTTACTAGCGAAAGAAAATTGTTTAGAGTTCGGTTACTCTAGAAAGGTTAAAAACAGTCACATGTTGGTGGAAAAAATAGATTTAAATTTTTAAAACCTTTTATGATTAGATTTCCCTTTCATTTCATCAGTTATCTGAACCAAACTATCAACTGAACCACTGAACCCAATGTCGAAGATTCAAAGTGGAAACCCGGAAATTTTAGGGCTTTAATGTCTTTAAATAATTTTTCATAAAAATTTCATGTTTGTTGGTTAAATCAAAATTGGCTTAAACTTACTACCAAATATGAGCAAATACAACCATTCTAAAGAGATTTAAAGCTGTTTGTTTTGTCTACGTCTCCAGCCAGATAGATTTATTGACAATATTTCGGGATTTATCTGGACAAACATCGAATCTTTTATCTGTCCAGTTGAACTGAGAATGACTGCCCTCTTTTCATGTGTACACACAGACTCCAGGTTGGTTCACTCTTTTAATAACATCTTTATGATGGATTAGGACTTGAGTTCCTTGTTTTGGGTCAAACTGCACATCTGGATTCCCCATGAAGAAGACCATGTAAGGTCTGTTTGGAAATAAGAAATAAAAAAACTGACCTTTCTAACCTAATGTCATAGTACAATGTTTTATTTTTTACATGTTGAGCTTAACCAATGGACACTTATTAAACCCGTCCATAACGACCAAATGACTTCTATGGAAAGCTCCATGATACCGAAAATAAAAAGGGGAAAAAAGCCTTGATGTGGTGTTCGTGTACCAGCATTGCCTGAATCTTGCGGATTGATGTCCCATAAATGTTTTTACAGCTCAGACAAGCTTTGAAAAGTTTGGGGAATGTGTTAACAGTCAGTTTTCAACATCATTTAAACAATAAATTCACTACAATTCCAACATATTCCATTAGTGTTTTTGAAGTAGAGGAAAAGTTGATTTTTTTTTCTATGTGGCTTCGAACAATTAAAAACAATTTAATTCATCTTCCATGTTCTACTCTTGGTGGTTAATTTTTTTTTTTTGTAAATTGCAGTTTATAAACTGGGGAAAGAGCATTGTGCAATCACAAAAACACAAGATAGAAAAGTTTTTTTCACTCTTTCGTTTGGGGATGAAGTTGATGTCTTCTACCAATACATATTGACAGGGAAGAAAAAAATCAAAGCATATTTTTTTCTTGTATGCATGATTCAAACTGGCAATTCCTGCTGAGTGGCCTTCGTCATCATTCAGTATTTGTCTTTATTCTTGGTTGCAATCCTCACTTTATGACTGGTAAGCACAGGTGCAAAAGCTCAAAATGGCATTTAAGTGTGGAAGCGCAACAGGAGTTCATCTATGACTCACGAAGATGGACTTCATCGCTTTCTGCAGACACCAGAAGACGAGCATGTGGTTTATGTTTCTTGCCAGCTCTTCTTTTCATCCATCTTAATACATTTTTTTTCAGAGAAGACACTCTTCATTCTTTTGAAATTCTCCAGTGGTGGAACGTAACGAAGTAAATGTACTTCGTTACTGTACTTAAGTAAAAAAATTGTGTATCTGTACTTTACTTAAGTAAAATTTGAGACCGGTACTTTTACTTCACTACATTTTTAGAGCAAATATTTGTACTTTTACTTTGCTACTTTTTAAAAGTGTGTTTTACATTTTTCGTTTACATTTTCGTTCAGGAATTTGAAAAATACACAGGTTTTTAGCGCATCTTAAAGCCGCATCGCCAAAATCAAAAGAAGCAGCTGATCGGGAGAAGAAGTAATGAATCGAGAAACATTTTCTGCATTCATTCAGCGCCAAAAACCTAACATCAAATCTAGTACAAATTAAAAAGAGTCAAAAGATCGTTGTTCAGTGTGTTTATTTCTAAATAAAAAGTTCAGCCATCATTACACAGAGCAGGGGCGGATCTAGAATTTTCCAAAGGGGGCTGGGGCTTTGACAAAGCCAATATATAGTGACTGGGGGCCTCCCCCCCAAAACATTTTTAAAAAATAAGTGTCATTTTCCTCCATTTTGGTGCCCATTCACTGGCCCTTCTAGGGGTTAGCTTGACTTGTCCCCTTTTCTTTTATTTATTTATTTATTTTGTGGACCAGGAGAAGGGGGTCACACCCCTGCAGAGTATTTATCCTGGTTACCATGGTGACACCCTATAGCACAACAAATAACATTTGAATTATGATAGAATACTTTTACTTTTTACTTAAAAAGTACAATTTACACCAACTACTTTTGTACTTTTACTTAAGTAGATTTTTTTTATTGGTACTTTTACTTAAGTAAATTTTTTGTTTAACTATCTGTACTTTTACTTAAATACAAAGAGTGAGTACTTCATCCACCACTGAAATTCTCAAATAATTTTGACCAGTTCGCAGCACACGTTCACTCGTCTTCGGATGTCACTCTATAAACGCTGGATTTACGATATGTGTCCATGAGAAAGTTTGAAGGGATTCACAAAAAAAAATGACAAAATTTGTCTGATGCCAAAAGCAATAAGATTGACACGTTTATAATAAATTATTTCTTAAATTTGAGCCAAAAACTGTATTTCACCTGCAAACTGTCGAGAGAATAATAAATCATTTTATGGCTTTTATTCGTGAGACTTTAGAGGTGATGCTCATGACATTTGGAAGGGATTAGTTCAGCTGTCCAAGATCAGTTTTATAAATTCCCAAGCTTTTTTTGATGAAACTGATATCGATATAAAAAGTTGTAAAGTTGCAGAAATGCGTGAAGCTTCATCCAAATGTCAATCTTACCTGTTTGAACCTTCAAAAGGGCGTCTGCAGATTTTTTACCAGCCCTAACGTTTCTACTTTTCTATCAGAAAAAAAAGTTGTCTATGCAAACAGAAAATCTCACTGAAAACTGTGAGAACTCTGTCAGCGTTCAATAAAAAAAAAAAAAGTCTCAGAAAACAGAAACGATGTGTGAATTACAAGCAGAAAAGAGTCAGGAATGAGCCCTAAAAGGAGAACCATGCACAATGAGAATTTTTCAATATTTACACTCCCTCAAATTCAGTCAAGCTGTGGAAGAAATGTGTTTCACCCTCTGAAGGGAGGAAAGAAATAGCTAAGAGGAAAAAGGTGGGTGGAGGAAAAGGTGGAGGGGCTCCTATTAGCCCACATGTTGGTAATTTATCACACATAAACCTTACACCTAATTTTCACACCTGCAGCTCAATGTGCAATGAGCCTAGTAATTCACTCACACACCCGTGCACTTCCACACACGTGCACCCCTAGGAAGAACTCCCAGGGTTTATTTTCTTCCAAGCAAGAGGAGATTCACAGTGTCACAGGCTGATCTGTCGACTGGCGGGCATGCTTAGCATATTTGCACCCCATGAGGCATCGCTTCATCTTTCCCGTCCTAACCAGTGTTTCACTTTCAGCTCCCATTTATCACCAGTCTGGCTTTAAAAAACTCATCTTCACTTCCAGATCACCCAAAAACCAAATAGCTGGATGGAGATTTTTATTTTTTCATTTGCCAGGAAAAGCGTAATATTTGGCAACCCAGATGATAGATGAACATTTTGAATTGCTTTTTTTTCTGACGTGTGAAAATGTTCCAAATATTGTGTTTTGATTCTGGCATTAGAATTTAACACCAAATTAGTTTAGAAATAAAAGATAGATGAACCTTTTATTTTTTGTTCCTGTCAAAACATAAAAATGGGCCAGACTGAGATCAAACATTTTTTTTTAAGTTTTGAGAGAGATCATTTTTTTTGGAAATTAATCGTAGAAAAAATAGGTCCAGGTACATTGAGAAAATGATCAGATTAGTGCCAAGAAGTACATATATTAGTATGCTTCAATAGTTTTTTGCCTACTCGTAAGTTTTTAGCTTAAAAATGTTTCGTTCCGTCATCATCCGCTCATCCGGGGCTGGGTCACGGGGGCAACAGCCTCATACAGGAAACCCAGGCTTCTCTCTCCCCGGCTGCATCCTCCAGCTCACCCGGAAGGATCCCAAGTCGTTCACCAGCCAGCTGTGAGAGATAGTCTCTCCAGCGGGTCCAGGATCTGCCCCTTGGTCTCCTCCCGGTGAGACATGCCCGAAACACCTCACCCTGCGAGGCGCTCGGGGGCGCATCCTGACCAAATGTCCAAACCACCCCATCTGGCCCCTCTCGACCTGGAGGAGGAGTGGCTCGACACGAGCTCCTCCCGGATGGCAGAGCTCCTCACCCAATCTGTGAGTGAGAGCCAACCACCCTGCGGAGGAAGCTCATTTCGGCCGCTTGTATCTGTGATCTCCTTCTTTCAGTCACCACCTACAGCCGGTGACCATAGGTGAGGGTTGGAACGTAGATCGACTTGTAAATTGAGAGCTTTGTTTTTCGGCTCAGCTCTCTTGGCTTAAAGCTTAAAAATGTATAAATTTATAAATATTTGTAAGGTGTTAAATTATTCCAATTAGCCATATTTCCAATACTAAAAATAAAAAAGGCACTGAAACGAAGAATAAAATTCTTTTTTGTAATCCATATTTATTGATCTAATGTGCTTCAAACCCACCGGAACAGCTTTTTTAGGACCTTTTTTTTTCTAACAAAAAGACCCTTCCTTCATAACATTTCTTGCTTCCCAAAATTGAAAGTATCTGGTAGCCAACAGGAACAAAAGAATCCCTCCAAAGGAAAGAGATCATTTGAATGAAATAGAGAAACACATGCTGATATTTAAAATAAAGTGAAATTGACTTTATGCATTTGTTGAGACAGACGTCACTATTCCGACCCCCCGATTTCTGTCAAAATGTGAACATTTGTTTCAAAGTTCGGTCTTGTTAACCTTTTAACAAAACACAACTTCACACCGATGAGTATCCCACCGAGACCAAAAGGGAAATTTGTGGTGATCATCAGGTTCAAAAGTGGAACGCACCACAGGGGACAGGTGTTGGACACCTCTCACTTTAAGTTCTAATGCGTCACACAAAAACTTCTCAACATCAAAGCTTTCATTTTCAACCTCAAAGAAGGACTCAATCCAATAAAGATGTCAGTTCATTAGCAGAAAGATAAAACATCTTTCCCTGTTTACATGCCAAACTAAAGTCTGTTTTCAATTAAAGAAATGTCTATAAAACTATAAGAAAATAGATTGATTTTAAATACTTCTTCTTTCATGCAAAGTTTTTTGGGTTGTGTCCATGTTCGCTTGCAGGAACAAAATCTTTTTGTAACTGCTCAGTCAAATACAAGGTTGCTAGTAAACTTATCCGTACAAATATAGAGGTGAGAGGCCAGGTACACCCTGGATATGTCACCAGTATCTTGCAGAGTCCAAAATTCATTTATAAGAAAATTTAAGAAGTTTATTCATACTTCACAGGACAATGATGTTTGCAGATGACATTGTGATCTGTAGTGAGAGGAGGGAAGAGGTGGAGGAAAAGCTGGAGAGGTGGAGGTTTGCACTAGAAAGAAAAGGAATGAAGATTAGTCAGAGTAAAACAGAGTACATGTGTGTGAATGAGAGGGATCCAAATGGAAAAGTGAGGTTACAGGGAGAACATTTTAAGTACTTAGGATCAACTGTCCAGAGCAATGGAGAGTGTGGAAAAGAGGTGAAGAAGCATTTTGTTAAGTGTGATGTGTGATAGAAGAGTTTCAGCTGAAATTAAGGAAAAATGTACAAAACCGAGGTGACACCAGCCATGCTGTTTGGTTTAGAGATAGTAGCATTGAGAAAAAGACAGGAAACAGAGATCGAGGTAGAAGAGATGAAGATGCTGACGATCGTTCTGGAAACGACCAGGATGGACAGGATTAGAAAAGACAGAATGGAAAAGTGAGGTTACAGGGAGAAGAGATAAAGAAGGTGGAAGATTTAAGTACTTACGATCAACAGTCAAGAGCGATGGAGAGTGTGGAAAAGAGGTGAAGAAGTGTGTGCAGGCAGGCTGGAACAGGTGGTGAACAGTATCAGGTGTGATGTGTGATAGAAGAGTTTCAGCTAAAATGAAAGGGAAAGTGTACAAAACCGTGGTGAGAACGGCCATGCTGTTTGGTCAAGAGATAGTGGCACTGAGGAAAAGACAGGAAACAGAGATGAAGATGCTGAGGATCTCTCTGGGAGTGACTGGTATGGACATGATTAGAAATGAGTATATCGGAGGAACAACACATTTTAGAGGTTTTGGAGACAGAGTCTGTGGCCAGACTAAGATAATTTGGACTTGTGCAGAAGAGATAGAGTATATCAGCAGGATGCTGGGTTTGGAACCACCAGGAAAGAGGCCTTGAGGAAGACCAAAGGAAGACATTAACATAGTTGGCGTTGCCGAAGAGGATGCAGCAGATTGGGTTAAATGTAAGAAACTGACTTGCTGTGGCGACCCCTGAAGGGAAAATCTGAAAGAAGAAGACTTCACAGGAATGTGAAAATGGAGTGTAGTAAGATGTGTCCGACAACTTACTGTTGTGGTAATGTACTTCGGTTGTTCCGGGCAGTGCAATTTCACACCAAGTCAATGGTCCAAATATAAACAAATGCTTCAGAGTAATTGCCTTTTCCTACAGTGTCCTTTGAAGAGAAACTAGATTCTTGTCAGCTTGCTAAGGAAGAGCTATCGATTTGTTTCCATAATCATGACGACTTGTGTGGGCAGGGGAATGAAAGTTTCTAAAGTTGGAGTTGGATAATAAAGCAAAACTTCTAAGAACAAAGAAGTTCCATCCAAAAATCACTGGGTGGCATGAGTTCACGAAGAGTATCATTACAATGAAGGCGATAGTTCTTGCTTCGTGGAGCCATACCAGTCTTGTACTTACATGACCGGGTGTTTGTTGCTACATAAAAGCAGCCAACCAGGTTGCTTTGCCTTGGCTGCTGTCACAGCAACGCTAAGAGGTGTTGGATGTACCACCAATGCCACAACAGGAGTTGTCTCTTCTTGTCTAGTTAAAGAAAATTATCTGGCACTGTTGAAAAAAATCCTTGAAGCTTTTACCATCCTTTCAAAAATATGCTCCCAAAAGGAATGTGTGCATTTATACTTGTTGGTGATGCTAACCAGTCTCATACTGTCAGTTATACTTGACTAGTGTTCATTACAGCACCAAGGCGGTGCCATCCCTAAAGCCATTAGCCAGTAAACATGTAAACTACATATGACCCCGACCTACAGATACCTATTAGTTATGAATCCTGGTAGTGACAGATGTTTACACAGCTAAAGCCGCTCCTCCTGAGAGCTGGCCCATGTCCAAATAAAATAATATCCAGTTAAGGAGACGTTCGCCAAGTTGTAACATAAGTGTGCAACCAGAGGAGAAAATAGAGAGAAGGAATCTTAGAAATGTTAATAGAACTCTTTGTCTTTATGCTTTTTGTTCTTAGATTTGTTTTTGACATTGTCTTGTTTCATTGTGGTACTGTATACCGGTGTCATGACGACAAAAAGTTGACGGCAGTCATAACTGATGCGGTGGTTGGCACAATGCAACAAAAAATGTGCTGCTTTAAATTCACGACAGGGCCAGATGTTATTTTTCAAAAAATACTTTGCCTGTTTCCTGAATGTTTGAGAGGGGTGTTTGAAATGTGAAATAAAATATATATCGCAAAGAAAATGTTCCGTTCCGTCATCTTCCGCTTGTTCCGAGGTCGATTCGCGGGGGCAATAGCCTCAAACAGGTAGCCCAGGCCTCTCTCTCCCCGGCTGCATCCTCCAGCTCGCCCGGAAGGATCCCAAGTCGTTCCCCGGCCATCTGTGAGACATAGTCTCTCCAGCGGGTCCGGGGTCTGCCCCTTGGTCTCCTCCCGGTGGGACGTGCCCGAAACACCTTGCCCGCAAGGCGCTCGGGGGGCATCCTGACCAGATGCCCGAACCACCCCACCAGAGCTCCTCACCCGATCTCTGAGTGAGAGCCCAGCCACCCTGCGGAGGAAGCTCATTTCGGGCGCTTGTACCGGAATCTCATTTTTTCCATAGGTGAGGGTAGGAATGTAGATCGACTTGTAAATCGAGAGCTTTGCTTTTCGGCTCAGCGAAGGGAGATTTCTTTTCTTCGTCTTTTCCACGTCTTTTCCACGACGAAGAAAATGTTACATGCTAATTATCGATTGAAACATAATCTGCATAATAACACCCTGAATATTGCTTCTCTTGACCCGTCTTGCTCCCACAGGTCAAGAGGATACAGATAGGGTGGTATGTGCTTCTAGTTAAGATGCCTCCCTCACTTGTGAGGTGTTAGTGTGCCGGGCACATCCCACCAGGACAAGACCAAAGACTTGCTGGAGAGACTCATTCTCACAGCTGGCCACGGAACACCTCGGTGAGCTGAAGGATATGGCTAAGGCGAGGGAATTACTCCTGTGCACCAGCATGATAACCCAATGGAGTCATAACCCTTTCCATGGAAGAGCCAAAACACAATTATTTTTTTTTATTGTTTTTTACAAAAAAAAAGTAGTTTGATCTCCAGCAAACAGCTTTGACTAATAAGGCAAAATGTTGTTAAAAAGTGATCTTTAAAAAAGGTTTTGTCGCACTTGCGTCCACATAATTTAATAATAGTAAGATCAACTGTATTCTTTACATTTTGGTAATGTTTTTACTAGTGCTGTCATTTTATGCATTAATTTGATTAATTAATTACGCCGCATTTTAACTTGTTAAAAAAATTAACGCAATTAATTATGACGTATTAACGGTGGCGAGCCAATGCTTGCGGATTTGAATTTTGGCCTATTGAAGAACTCGTAGTCTTCTCGGCTGTCCTACATCGCATACGGTGGCAAATTAACATGTCAGCAGTGGTCCAACACAACAGACATGGCAAGACTCAGGAGGATGAGACATTCGCAGGAGTGGATCTATGGAGGGCGTGGAGTGCACATCACATACCACAATCCCAACCCTTTTTGGTCGACAAAAAAAAAGTGTTCTTATTACTTTAATTATTACAAACTTTGGGCAAAATATGCACCAAAATGCAGAAAAATTACTTATTTTTCAAAATGTTCTGGGGGGATGCCTCCTCATTTTTTTAAGTAACTTGTCAAAATCACATCATTTAGAGGGAGACAATGGCTCAGTGGTAGAGCGTTCGCCCGCGGACTGGAAGTTCGCAGGTTTGATTTCCACTGAGTTCATGTCTAGAGTCCTTGGAGAAGATATCTATCCCCCCGTTTCTCCCACTGTTGGCACCGTCGTGGCAACCTGCTGCGGTCTAGTTGTGCAGCACACAAATTTCCCCAGTGAGGGATCAATAGAGTATATAAAAAAAAATTTCTTTAAACTTGAGCTAAGAGTCATTGCTACTCGCTTTGCTGTTTGCATTGATTAGAAACTAAGTAAATCAAATGCAATAAAGTTATCTTTAAAAAAAAAATTCAGGTCTTTAAAAATTGCTGTATGTATTCTTCAGTGTTAAGATATCAAAGCATATTGGTTGGTTTAAACGAGATGAGACTTTAGACAATAAAATATGAGAAGAACCACACAATTGTTGCATGAAATCATTACACATTTCTGAAACAAACCAATCTTGACAGTTCAATTGAGTGAACATTCGCCAGTAACCTAGAGGCTGTTTGGAGACACATGGGATTCGATATCTTAGAAGTGACCACACCTCTCAAGATGAGCAACAAGTATCAGGGTGGGGTGAATGAATTTACAACCAGTACAGAAATTATTTCTGTAAAATGCCAAAATTTTAGTTACACGGTTGATCTAAATGCTTTTTGCATCAGTTTGATAACAGACAGATGGATGTCTCCCCCAATCACTCCTTTGCTGCTATGTGCATCCTCTGTTCCAATCACTTGCTTCCTCTTTGCTTTGACCACAGAAATCTACATATGTTGCCCTCGCTGTGATTCCCCTTCTTCGCTCTCCGCCATCTCCTCCCATCACAGAGGGAGTCGGAGGGACAATGAGCTAAGCATCAAGGGCCAGTAATGACTCCCAGCCTTGTTGATGATTAAAAACACACCGGGTGCTTCTGCACTCCGCAGGCAGGCATGAGGCCTTTCCCTCCCAATACCACAATGCCTTAGAGCACAAACATGCTCCAACATAACTCAATGTCTGAGCAAACCAAAGCAATATTCAAATATCCCATCTGAAAGCCTTGAAGAGCAGTAATGCGGCAAAAAAGGAAGTAAACCAGCTTTCAGATTGATAAATTTTCTTATTGAGATGTAATAAAGGTTATCTGGGTTTTAACAAAAAAATTAAATAAGTTACATGCAACATTTAAAGTTGAAGTTACAGGCAGAAGAAATAAGACATTGGAAGATTTTAAGTACTTAGGATCAACAGTCCAGAACAATGGAGAGTGTGGAAAAGAGGTGAAGAAGCATGTGCAAACAGGCTAGAACGGGTGTATCAGGAGTGATGTGTGACAAAGAGTTTCAGCTTAAATAAAAGAGAAAAGTGTACAAAACCGTGGTGAGACCGGCCATGCTGTTTGGTCTAGAGGAAAAGACAGGAAGCAGAGATGGAGGTAGCAGAGATGAAGATGCTGAGGATCTCTCTGGGAGTGACCAGGATGGACAAGATCAGAGGAACAGCACATGTTAGAGGTTTTGGAGATAAATTCAGAGAGGTCAGACTGAGATGGTTTGAACATGTGCAGAGGAGAGAGCGAGTACATCGGCAGAAGGATGCTGGATTTGGAACCACCAGAAAAGAGGACTAGAGGAAGACCAAAGAGGGGGTTCATGGATACAGTGAAGGAAGACATGAAGATAGTTGGTGTGACCGAAGAAGATAGGGTAAGATGGCAGAAACTGACTTGCTGTGCTGATCCCTGAAGGCAAATGCCAAAAGGAGAAAAGGCTATAACGTCACAATGTCGACTTTTTGGGTAAACGAGCCTGATCGTGTTTGCCACAAGATAGTTAAAAATTAAGAGCAACTGTGTTGCACTGCCGCAGGTAGAATCTGCAAAGGTATGAAAATTTTGGTATAAATAAATGTCCACAGAGTGTGTGTGTGTGTTGTTTGCTTCGTCTCTTATGTTTTTTGAAATTTTTGGGCTTACTGATCTACTTGCAGAATGACCTATAATGAACCCTGTGTTTTGGTAAAATAATCACTCACTGACAAACTGTGTGCCACCTTGTGGTCATTTATTTAAAAAATTGATAAAAAAAAAGCATAACACGGACATGGGAGCTGATGTGAAATGTGTTTGTTTTCTGTGCATTTCAGTCAGTTATGAGGCTAGAGAGTTATTAGCAGTGGTGGATGAAGTACTCACTTTTTGTACTTAAGTAAAAGTACAGATAATTAGGCAAAAAAAATTCTTAAGTAAAAGTACCAATAAAAAATTCTACTTAAGTAAAAGTACAAAAGTAGTTGGTGGAAATTGTACTTTTTAAGTAAAAAGTAAGAGTATTCGATCATAATTCAAATGTTATTTTTTGTGCTATAGAGTGTCACCATGGTAACCAGGATAAATACTCTGCAGGGGTGTGACCCCCCTCTCCCGCCTATTTTGGTCCACAAAAAAATAAATAAAGAAAAGGAAAGGGGACAAGTCAAGCTATCCTCTAGAAGGGCCAGTGAATGGGCCGCCAAAATGGAGGAAAATGACACTTATTTTTTAAAATGTTTTGGGGGGGAGGCCCCCAGTCACTATACCTGTCTATTGGCTTTGTGAAAGCCCCACCCCCCTTTGGAAAATTCTAGATCCGCCCCTGCTCTGTGTAATGATGGCTCAACTTTTTATTTAGAAGTAAACACAACGAACAACGATGTTCTGACTCTTTTTAATTTGTACTATATTTGATGTTTGTTTTTGGCGCTGAATGAATGTGGAAAATGTTTCTCGATTCATTACTTCTTCTCCTGATCAACTGCTTCTTTTGATTTTGGCGATGCGGCTTCAAGATGCGCCAAAAAACCTGTGTATTTTTCAAATTCCTGAACAAAAATGTAACGAAAAATGTAAAACACACTTTTAAAAAGTAGCGAAGTAAAAGTACAGATATTTGCTCTAAAAATGTAGTGAAGTAAAAGTAAAAGTACCGGTCTTAAATTTTACTTAAGTAAAGTACAGATACACAATTTTTTTACTTAAGTACAGTAACAAAGTACATTTACTTCGTTACGTTCCACCACTAGTTATTAGAGAATATAATATCATGACATTTTTACAGTAACTTATCCAGATTGGTGAGGAATCCCATCATATTTCAGCCCTCAAATTCTGCATGAGCCCGGCTCACTTCCTCTTCATACCTAATACACTGCATTCTTAGTTTTATTATAACGTGCATATTTGGGGGTTCGAAGAAAGACGAGTGGGGGGGTTTGGCGTCCATCTGTCGAGTGTTAGAGGTGGGCAGGGGGGTTATTCATCTCAGTGCTGAGCTTCCCTGTTGTTAGAGCCATTTGAACACACACCGTTGCAGTCAATCCTTAACACCAAACCAGATTGTGTGTGTTTGTTTCTGCAAACGTGTGTCTGTATTTTCTCAAGGGGCCTCCTTAAGTTTCAGGTTTCCAGGCTCTGCGGATCGATTCAAAGTAGGTACAAGCCGACACGCACACGAGCAGAACTCACCAACTGGACAAGCAAGTGCTGGAGCAGATAATGACCTTTTCTGGAAACCCAAGAAAGTGCATCAGTATTTAATTAAATACAGCTTTTTTCCGCATTTAAACTTTTCCTTCTCACTCAAACGTTAATATGCTGTTGAAAACAGAACGATGATATTGAGTGGGGGGTCCTTGTCTGTAGATTGAGCTGCTTTAAACTTTACATGCATTTTGGTGGAAAAATTTGAAATAATCAGCAGTTCTTTTTTCCTCAAAAAAAGAGACTGTAAATTTTTTGTTGAAATCAGGGCTAAATTTTAAACATTTTTTTCAAAAGTTATTTTTTAAATCTTCAATATTAAGCGATTTACCTGCAGATCAGGGACAGGGTCCTGCCCCAAGTGGAGGAGTTTAAGTATCTTGGGGTCTTGTTTCAGGTTGGAGCGGGAGAATGACTTGCGGATCGGTGCAACGTCAGCAATAACTTGGACGCTGCATCGGTCCGTCGTGGTAACGAAAGAGCTGAGCCGAAAAGCAAAGCTCTCGATTTACAAGTCGATCTACGTTCCCACCCTCACCTATGGTCACCAGCTGTGGGTGGTGACCAAAAGAATAAGATCACGGATACAAGTGGCTGAAATGAGCTCCCTCCGCAGGGTGGCTGGGCTCGCACTCAGAGATCGGGTGAGGAGCTCGGCCATCTGGGAGGAGCTCAGTGTCGAGCCACTCCTCCTTCAAGTCGAGAGAAGCCAGATGGGGTGGTTCAGGCACCACGCGCCTCACTGGTGAGGTGTTTCGGGCACGTCTCACTGGGCGGAGACCAAGAGGCAGACTTCAGACCCGACCATGTCTCACAACTGGCTGGGGAACAACTCGGGATCCTTCCGGATAGCTGGAGGATGCAGCTGGGGTGAGAGAAGCCTGTGCTTCCCGTCTGAGGCTGCTTTCCCCGAGACCCAGCCCCGGATAACTGGAAGATGACGGAACGAAATATCAAGCGATGGTTCCAACATATTCCATCTAAATTTAATTAAAAATGTCTGAACAGTTTGATTTATCTTGAATATATGGTTTTATCAAACGAAACCATGAAGCTTTGTATGAAGTAATTGGTGCTTTCCTAAAAGATAATAACAGTAAAAAACTTAGTGTTCTTTTTAAGAAATTACATTTGTTCTAGTTAACTATAGGCTGGCTTTGATTTGATTCCTGCAAGCTGTTTTTAATCTTTAAGATAAACTGCGTGTGTTGGCTGGTAGCTGCAGAAAATTAGCTACTAAAATAACCACCAACTTAAAGTTAATTTAACCCTTCTCGTTTGTAGTCAGCAAAATGAAAATGGCTCATTTTAAGATTTCCCAGGATTAGATTAATTGAGGGGAAAAAAACACAATGGGTACCCATTGTGCACACATCATTACCTTTAAACATCACTTCACTGGATCATTTAGAGGGGAATTGGTGAAGTTAGAGTAGATTTCAGTGTGAGCCTGAGGGTCTACTTTTGGAACTACCTGTGTAACTGCTCCAAAAGTTACTTATTTTTCCCAAGCAAAGAAAAAAACAGTTCTTTTGTAAAAAAAAAAATTGTGTGGCACTTTGAAATGATTCCTAACATTATGGTCTTTACAGCCTAATAAACTTGAGAGAATCAGTCCGAATTGGCTGGCTACATTTATTAGCTTTATAAAGAAACATATTAAGGTGTAATTGCTGCGAGGAAGTGTAGAAATGAGGAAACGACCAAAGGCGAAGGTTGCAAAAATTGACCTGCTAATCTACAGACACACTGCAGTTTTTGTCTGCGTCTCAGAATTTTCCAATCATGCGTGGAAATGAGAAGCATATTACAAGATTTTATACAATAACTTTGTTTTATTTCACGTTTCCGGAAAAAAAAAAGAAACTTTTATAGTGTGGTGAAATGTAGCCCGAAATAAAAAACATCTGCTTGGCGTTTAGCTTCGCCAGCATACAAGATCTTCTGATGACAATGATGGAGGGTGGATGAGAGGATCCTTGTGAGTAATGTAGAACAAAAATCTGCACACAATGAATGTTTTCTCACTCTTACGTGATCAATGTTCCGAAGTGTTACAAAACAAGCTTTTCCGTCTATGTGAAACAGATTTCCTGCAACACCCAAGAAGTTAATAGATAAGAATTGTCACCATTCCCAGTTTCATAACTTTTAAATCTTTTTTAAAAATACCAGATAGCTGGCCAACTAAATTAATTCATGGGGATTATCCAAATTTTCACATCGAGAATCTTCTTGAGGGAACAATCACAAGAGTATTGTCTAACAGATCAATCTTCTTTTGTGTCCTGGAAGGATCTTTCGCTCTCAGGAAGAAAGTTCATGCTACTGGGTGTTTTTCCTCATTCCTGGGGTTTTTTAGTTGTGCAGCATGGCACAAGCTAACTGTGAATTCCTTCTCTTGGTTTTTTCATATTCATACTGCTGTGACTTGGAGCGGGATCTAGCAAAGCTGGCACCACCGCATGGCTCGTCTCATCTTCGTTTCACTACAGCTACTATGTCGTATATCAACTCATTAACGAGCATTTTTGAAATCCCAGAAAAAACAGCTAACCGATCAGCAAATAGAGATGTGTAGAGAAGAGAGAGTACATCGGAAGAAGGATGCTGGATTTGGAACCACCAGGAAAGAGGACTAGAGGAAGGCTAAAGTGGAGGTTCATGGATACAGTGAAGAAAGACATAAAAGATACCGTATTTTCCGCACTATAAGGCGCACCTAAAAACCTGAAATTTTCTCTAAAGTCCACGATGCGCCTTTTAACCCGGAGCGCCTTATATATGGACTAATATTGAGCTACAACAGGTGTCGCAACTGCGGTAAGCAGCCGCCAACTCCATTTCCCCCGTAGAAGAAGTAGTCCGCGGTGCATGCTGGGATATATGAAAGGACGTCTCATTAGGTGCGTTCGAGATGGCACACGCGAACACAGTTCTGATCGGCGCAGATCGGTGCGCAATGCATGCCGGTTAGGTTTTGCATTGCGCACCGATCTGCGCCGATCAGAACTGCGTCCGCCTGTGTCATCTCGAACCCACCTATTTCCATTTGTGTGTTTGTGTAAAGACCCGGAAATGGCTCCTACCAAGAGACACTGTTACACCGCAGAGTTTAAACTCAAGGCGATCGGTCAAGCAGTAGAACACGGGAAGTTTATCTCCAATGGAAGATAAACTATGTCACAAAAATACTAATACTTTATCTTGGAGAAAATAATAAAACAGCTGTTTATTCATTTTGGGAGTAAAAACAGAAAGCTGTTTTGTAATTGTTAATAAAGTTTGACTGACCTATCTGACTGTTTTTTTTTTTTGTTTACATTCCCTTTAGCGCACCACCATTTAGTGAATGCATAACGTAACCCCCGCCTTTACTGTAGCGCCTTATAATGCGGTGCACCTTATATATGGAAAAAGTTTTTAAAAATGTCATTTATTGGAAGTGCGCCTTATAGTGCGGAAAATACGGTAGTTGGTGTGACCGAAGAAGATGCAGCAGATAGGGTTAGATGGAAGAAACTGACTAGCTGTGGCGACCTCTGAAGGGAAAGGCCGAAAGAAGAAGAAGAAGAATCAGTAAATAGAGATCATATCAAACGAAAGTGTCCCTTTATGTCTGTTTGTAATTCAGTAGTTCAGCATGGAGGTAGACCAAATGAAACAGTAGATGTTGGCGACAATTCCCGAAATCAAGTTTTTAAAGCCTGGGCTGCACAGTGGCGGAGTGGTTAGCAGAGTGGCTTTCAGCAAGAAGGTCGGGGTTTGAATCCCGGGTGGGAAAGAGGCTTGAAATACTGGTCTTTCTGTGTGGGGTTTGCATGTTCTCCCACTGTAAGCGTGGGTTTCTTCTAGGTACTCCGGTTTTCTACTACCCTCCAAAAACATGCATGTTAGGTTGATTGGCCGCTATAGAATTACGCCCCAGAATGACTGTGTGTAGAAGTTTGTGTGTGTGGCCCCGCGACAGACTGGTGACCTGTTTGGGGTCTAGCCTACCTCTCGCCTTGAATCAGCCGGGATAGGATCCGACGACCCCGTCAGGGAATAAGCAGTTCAAAAAATAAATGAAAAGTTTTCAACACTAGAAAAAAAACAACGTTTAGTAAGTTGTATTCAGAGGAAAGCTGTGATTGACCCGTTGTCGGCATGATTTGGAAAAAAATTTGATTTACGCTCCGCTTTCGGGAATACAAAGACTATTCGACCGTTCAGTTCTCGTTTGAAGACAAGAAAGTATCCACCCACCGTAGAGTGAACAAACCCTGATGTGTGAGGTCAGACAGTTTCCATAGAGAGAGAAACCATCTGATGCATCAGGCTCAGCAGCAACTGTATAACCAGACAGAATTCACACATAAACAAGTAACTAGTCTTTTCCTCAAGTCAGACTAATGTAATTTATTAATACGTCACATAAGCAAAGCCTTGTTTCCAAGAGAATTCCCAACAATGACCGTGATTGGTTGTAAAGTAGGGGCTAGGCACACGGTGAGGAAGCTTCTTCATTGTTCTGGACTCCATGTCTTGACACATGCACCTGTTTTTCCTTCTCGCTCGCATACGCAGATAATTATCGAAGCTTGTCTAGAAGGGGAACGAGGGGGAGGAGAGGAAAGGGCTGCGAGGGAAAAGACAAGAGTTCTGTTTCCTTGACGCCAGAGTTTGGGCTCAGGTCAAGACTCAGCTCGCTGTAATCCCTCTCAGGTGATGCGTGTTCACATTCAGCCGTTTCCAGCTGATCTGCTTAAATATGCCATTGTCATCCCTCATTAAACCGTCTTCAAGCACCATAACCCTCTCTGGACAGTGAGGGAAAGCACGAAGGGGGAAAAGGGTGTTCTGGCACAATCGGATCAGATGGTGTTGCAATGTTTCCATGAGGCAACCAATCCCATTGCTTCTATGAGGAAAAAGTGGGGATGGATTGGTTAAAACCACCTGGATTCATGCAGTATCATGTGAGAAGGCCTCGTTTTCAACTTTTTCACAAGCACTAATAGCAAGAATCCTTTTTAGAAAAGACTTCTCAGAGCATTCCCGTTCGTCCACTTGAGGCACTTCATCAGCTTCTCAGATTCCACCGAAATACCGCGTTCCAATATTAACACTTACACCCACAAACATGCAACTCTGTGTGAGCTTTCAGCACACAGCGGTCTGACTTATAAGGGTGCTGTTTTATATTCCCAAATACCTCCTAAAATCCACATTTTCACAGCAGAGAACAAACTGCATCTGATTAAAAAGGAATTGAAACATGAAACCATAGTCAAACACCTGAACGTGTCAAATTTCCGCTCAGTATTTATGTAATTACTGGTTGAAACAAGGGTCTAATCAAGCAGGAATCGGGACTATTTGGCATCAAAAAAGGCAGTGGTACAAAATGTCATGCATCTCTGACCTCCTCACCCGGCTACGCCGCACCGGTTTCATCAAATCACTTTTGTCCTTCAAAAACATCTGGGAATGCAGCTGAGTAACAGATTACACAGCTGAATATGATCGGAAACATGCCGGAGCCTGCTGGGAATTCAAATTTGGAATTTCTGGGTGATATGTGGAAGGGTTAACGGTATCACATGGCAATGCTTCCCCACTCCTGCCTGTGATTACCGATTCATTACCTGTTTAAACATCTCACTGTGTATCCCTCTTCCTTCAGGCTGCCTTGATACTCCGTCCCATTTTATGTAGTCAGCAGGTGGCATCATTAGCCAGAGAATAAAAATGAAAAGTAATACCCTTGCGTCTCACTATGATATCATAGCAGGGCTCGTTGGGATCATTTCCCTGTTCCTAGTGGGCAGGATGCAGGGTAAGGAGGTGTAAATTTAATATGTTTTCTCATCTGTTTTGCATTTTAAAAAAGCAACTGTGCACAATTATCACAGTGAAATGGTTCATGCCATGCAGCGTAAGCAAGACGAGAGATTTAAACCACAGACTAAAATCAGGTCTGTGCTGCTTTATCACGCCCTGACATCCCCCCTCATTACGCTGGCATCTCCGTCCCTGACACCTCACTCCATCCTGCGGTTTTAAGCAGCACGCTGGATTCAAATAGGAAAAAGCACTGTTTGAATAATGCAGGATGTGTTTAGTTACGCTTAAAAAACAGTCATGCCCCGGGAGCAAAAGTGTGGCCAAGTTGAGTTTCAAACGTGTCTGGGTCTCTACACTCCCTGAGTGGGTTTGGATGGTTCCCGTGCATGCCAGACGGGGCTGTGTATAAAGCTGTCACAGGAACCTCGCGGGCTAGAAAAATATTCAAGCATTTCTGGTCCGATCTCTTACACATGCTCCTTTTAATATAACCGTGATAAATAAGGGAAGGAAGCAAATACCGAACGCTTGGCCGTCTGCCACTACTTACTAGAGGGGGCACTTTTGGCCCCAAGTCTACACCATTAACACACAAACCCACACACTTTAAACCTCCTTACACTTTTCTGCTGTACCTCAAAACACACACTCTCAATGTTTCAGTAAAGAAAGAACCTGCAGATATTTGCACAGGATTAGTTTGACAAGTGGAACATCCGCAGCAGCGATATGTAGCTTATGGCCTCAACCTGAAGCTTTTCCTGGGGTCAAATGTGCAAGTTAACCTCTTGATCTTCACCTCCAGCTCCTCCTTTTGCTCTCCCACAAATAAAAGCACGCACACACACATGCATGCATGAGGAGTCGCTGGGAGACAAAAAAAATGTATCCTGGATTTATTTTGTTTTCTCTCTCTGATCAGAGCGTGACATCCAGTCTCTTTCCATGCCATCGAAGCTCACACAGAGAAGCTGAAAACGTGTGTGTGCCAGTACCCCGCAGTGATTTACTGATTATTTGCAGATGGGCAGCAGGGTTGTGGAGGTTCCCTCCTGGCATGCAGGGCATATGATTAAATTTGTGATTGCCTACAAAAATTTAACAACTTTTTAAAAAAAATAAAAGAAAAAGTTTTGTGCAACTTTAACTAGAATGAAAAGTACAAGTAGAGTGTGACAGGTTTGAGGAGGGCTTCATGGGGACCGGTTTTCTAATCCTCATTCATTGAGGACTATTTTCCAAAGGGGGTGATCCCTCTCTTAGACCCCTACCCTTCTGCTTAGGGATTGTTTTGTGGGTTTAAAGTGGGTTATGAGATCAATTAAAACCAGCTTAAAAAAAAAACCAGGGGTAAGAAAACTGGAGTGAAGTGGAGATGTGCAAATCATAAGTCTCAGTTTAAAGATTCCAAATCTTCTCATTAAACATCATCCCCTTCCTCTTTTTTTCCAGCCACTTTCATGACAAGTTTTATGTGCAAATACGTAAAAAAGACCACTTTTTTATGCGCAAATACACGTGGTTGCTTAAGAGCGCATTTTATGCACCACATAAATCCTCATTTGATGTGGAAAATTCAACTTAAATGTGAAATCAAAAGCTGAATGAGTCATTTGAGAAGAGATTTCTTTAGTTTAGGAACACCTGCAGGTTTTAATGACTTTTTAAAATTTGGATGGACTTTTTTTTTAAAAAAAAAAAAAGAAAGAAAACGGAGTGTAACCAAATCAATCAGGTTCTTTGTTGCTCACACACACAAAGAAATCTGCAGGATGCTGGTGTTAAATAAAGTTTTCTAAGCTCTTATTACCTCGTTTGTTTCTCCTCCAGCGGTGTGTCGGTGCTTGACAGTTACTGTACTCCATACAGTTCAATACAATCAGAGCAAAGGAGAAAAGTCGAAACTGCATCTGGACGGTGATCGTGTTCGTCCCGATTTAAATAATGTAAGAAAATAACACAAACAAGAAGTTCTGATGATTTCTTTGACTTTTTTTTTGTCCTCCTCCTTGCTGTTTTTAGCTGATCCTCACATGTGTCAAACAGAAACGCATCACCTCTCCGCTTAGAATCATCTTTAAGCTGCAAATCTGATCCTTCCAGAAAAAATCAAAAAGAAACTGTCCGTTTTCTTGGACTTTAAAGAGTAAACAAAACAAAAGAGATTGATAAGAAAATAATGAGATCAACAGCTTCCTATGAGATGAAACAAGGTTGGTCTGTGTGTAAATGCGTCTGGAAACGATCGCAAAAAAAAAAAAACGTTTTGGAGACTTCAACTCCAAATCATCGGGTTTCCAAAAAAAATGAAGATCCAGCTTAAAATAATCTGTGTTCTCTTTAGTGAAAAAAAAAAGAGAAAGAGTTGAGATAAAAGTTCCTGTTTGGTCCACTTTCAGGTTCCCAGTGCGTGCAAGTGCGTCTCAGGATCGTCTAGCATCCCTCTGTGTCTGAAAACATGAGTCTACAGAGGAGAAGAAGGTGGAGGGAGGGAGGGAGATGATGGGTGTGGGGTGTGGTGGGGGTTCCCTTTTTTTTTTCTTCTTCCAGTTTGCTTAAGAAGCTAAGAAATCAAACACACTCATGTGTTGATTTCTTGCAGAAAAAGAAGTGTGTGTGTGTGTCTGTGTGTGTGTGAGGCAGACTGAGTGCAGACTGGTCCTGATGCTTGCTGACTTTCTTCATATAGCAGTGTGAGGAGATCACGTGGAGATCCCTAAAAGCACTCACACACCCCCAGCAAGAGAAATTTTAAAATTCTCAGAACCGATCCTAGACAGTAAAAAAAAGTTTTAAAATCACAACAAAAAATGAAATTTTTATCTAAGTGCAAAAACTATTTTTAATATCTGTTAATTCAGTCAGTCAGTCATCTTCTTATCAGTCTGTCCCTTTCGGGTTTGCCGGAGCCCATCCCGGCTGATTTAAGGCGAAGGGCAGGGTACACCCCGAACAGTTCGCCAGGCTGTCATCTGTTAATTCGATTTGATTTTTTTTTTCCTCGGGTTTCTCTTTATTTAAGTCTCACAAGATTAAAGTTGATCAAAAAAGAAGCTGCTGCAGTTGATCTAGTTACTATCACTGCTCAGTTTGCAAAAAAAAAATCAATTATGTGTAATTTGGGTTATGACATGGAGGCGGTGGCTCAGTGGTAGAGCATTCGTCCGCGGACCGAAAGTCAACCGTAAGTTCGCGGGTTCATTCCCATTGAGTTCTCATCTAGGGTCCTTGAAGAAGACACCTAACCCCCCGTTTCTCCCACCATTGGCGCCGTCGTGGCAGCCTGCTGCGGTGTAGAACGCAGCAACCAAATTTCCCCGGTGAGGGATGAATAGAGTATGTAAAAATTAAAAAAAAAAAAATCATTAAGATTTTTTCATTATTATTCCGTTCCGTCATCTTCCGCTTGTTCCGGGGTCGGGTCGCGGGGGCAACAGCCTCAAACAGGTAGCCCAGGCTTCTCTGACCCCGGCTGCATCCTCCAGTTCACCCGGAAGGATCCCAAGTCGTTCCCCGGCCAGCTGTGAGACATAGTCACTCCAGCGGGTCCAGGGTCTACCCCTTGGTCACCTCCCGGTGGGACGTGCCCGAAACACCTCACCCGCAAGGCGCTCGGGGGGCATTGGAGAAATTACTATATCTTTGATTAAACCCCTTTTTTTATTTGTGATCTTTAAAACTGACCTCATCAAGGGACACATCCGAGTGAGTCAAGCCCCCCCCCTTTTGTTTTTAGTCAGAATCACCTCACCTTGTCTAGAGGCACATGGGGGGTCTGGCACCCATCCACCTCCCTCTGTGACTCTTTCTAACTTTGGCTGCTTCTAAAGCTTAAGAGGATGATTGCAAATCAAGAGATGGAACATGTTTGGGGAGGAGGGGAGGGGATGCAAGGTTGTGGTGAGGTGATGGGAATGCTCTACCATCTTCAACCACTAGGTGTGGCACTTAATCTGTTATTTATGTCCAATAATCCAAAAATGTGAGAAAATTTAATGATAGGATTGATGTAAAGTGGATTTAAAGAGTGAACTCTTGAAAACAAAAGTTTGAAAATAATTATGGATTTAAAAAAAAAAGAGAAAAAAAAAGGGATTTTTCCTTCTAAAAAAAACCCAAACAACCCAAGTAGTAAAACATGATCTTAATGAGGTGAGGTAAAAGCTTTGCTGGAAAACCTGCAGTGACCTTTGTCCTGGTCTTGTTTATTTATTTCCCCACAAAGTGGTGACAGAGTGGTGGTCAGCAGGAGCTGGATGACCGCCCCTCTGGTTTGGATTCTTCTCTACAACAACATTTGAGAGCACGCACTTTAAGGTGAATGTGATAATTTAGGCCTCTGGCACTTTTATTCTTCATGATGTGTCATGGAGAGAGAAAAAAAAAGAGAGGGGGGTAGTGAACCAATCACTTTACTCACTCCCCCTCCCTGCTCTTTGCAGTGCACAAAAGTAGAGGTGACGTCAGTGTTGGGATGTTCTGGCTCCGAGCCCTTAATGCCATAACAGCAATGAGGGCAGCTACCATCCTCTGGCCTCATCACTGATCCATGTTGGATGTTCTTCAGGGTGGGAGCTTGGGGTCTGTCAAATTAGTCTTTATTGGAAGATTTAACAGAACAAAAATAGAGGGGAAAGCCCTCCAAAGCACCTCATAAATCACATCAAGGTCCACACAAAAAACTTTGCCTACATGTGCAAATATTGAGACTTCGGTGGGGAATTTGGAATCATTACGAATATTTACGGGAATTTACAAAATCTGAATTTGTCATTAGGTGGTGAAGGTGGAGATGAAGGAACAAGAAGCCTAGCCGATTTGAACCATTTTATCGCAGTAATCTGGGGTTATGGAAAAGGGGTAAGCCTGTGCAGCCTAGAAGACAACATGGAGAGGACCAGATAACATGGAGAGCCACCATGATGGCTGTAGCAAGATGCAGAACAGCAAATCTGACCGTAGATTCATGGACAAAAGGGGTTAAATAACTTCGGGGGAAGACAAGACACAGGTGCTGACAGCGGGAAAGAGGCGATTGGGACCATATTTGTGGAATTAAGCAACAGGGCAGGATTAGAACTTAAGAAATGTTCTAGAAAAGAGGATCATGACAAAAAAATGTTTTAAAATTCTGTTTTGCTTCCATTTTTTTTTTTTTTTTTTAGAAAGAGCCAAACCATCTATCGCCTAAAAACCACATGAGCAGCTCCCAGAGAAAATGTAAAATACGTTTAAAAGTGTTGCAAATATGCTTTAACTAATTAAGAGGTACTGTATGTGTGTGGCCCCGCAACAGACTAGCGACCTGTTCGGGGTGTACCCTGCCCTTCGCTTTAAATCAGCCGGGTAGGGCTCCGGCACCCCCGCAACCCCGAAAGGGATAGACGGATAAGAAGAAGATGATGACTAATTAAGAGAGTCAGTCTTAACGGTATTCTTAACGATATCGGCGGAAAGGCGAAGCAAGAGAGCATACAAGGCGCGAACTACTTTTTTTCCGTTTGCCTCAAACTACTAGCTAATGCTGATTCTAAATCCTGCGTGAGCGCCGCGCCATTGAAAAAACGCAGATGTGGGCATGCGCGAGATGTCCAGTATTATACCCCGTAAAAGACTGTCTGTCTCTTCCTCCGCGTCCCTGCTGCACTGAGTGCTGTAATGGCAGAGCAGTGAAGTCGCGTTAAAAGATCCCAGGAATTGTCGCATTTCTTTAAGTTAATTCAGACAACGCGTCCTGCCTGAAATATAATAACTTTCGCGTAAAGGTGAAGTAAATTAAACACCTCACCAAAATGCATCATATTCAAACGGAAAAACGCACGCCGTTTGTCCGTCGTAGTGACAAGATGCACACACGTGGACAACTTAATAAAAGTATTGTTTTATCAAAAATAAGTCCATGGAATTTAAATAAAAACGAATACCAGCATACAGAAATAATTACATATTTTAAGCTACAAGTTATGGCAGATTGTCAGTTCATTAATATTTAAAGTAGGAATGTTTTTAGCATATTTTCTTGTTAATTGTACTGTTTATGTCATGTGTTACATGTGCGGCATCAGCAACAACTAGGATGCTGCATCGGTCCGTCATGGTAAAGAGAGAGCTGAGCCGAAAAGCAAAGCTCTCGATTTACAAGTCGATCTACGTTCCAACCCTCACCTATGGTCACCAGCTGTGGGTGGTGACCGAAAGAATGAGATCGCGGGTACAAGCGGCCGAAATGAGCTTCCTCCGCAGGGTGGCTGGGCTCTCACTCAGAGATCGGGTGAGGAGCTCTGCCATCCGGGAGGAGCTCGGTGTTGAGCCACTCCTCCTTCAGGTCGAGAGCAGCCAGATGGGGTGGTTCGGGCATCTGGTCAAGATGCCCGCCGAGCGCCTCGCAGGCGAGGTGTTTCGGGCACGTCCCACCGGGAGGAGACCAAGGGGCAGACCCGCTGGAGAGACTATGTCTCACAGCTGGCCGGGGAACGACTTGAGATCCTTCCAGGTGAGCTAGAGGATGCAGCCGGGGAGAGAGAGGCCTGGGCTGCCCGCTTGAGGCTGTTGCCCCCGCGACCTGACCTCGGAACAAGCGGAAGATGACGGAACGGAAAATGTCATGTGTTACTGTAAAACCAGGGGCGGATCTAAAGGGGCGTAAAGTCATTGACAAAGCCAGTGGGCGGGGAAGGGGGGTTGTGGACCAAAAGCCCTGGATCCGCCCCTGAAAACAAGAACATGTTAGTGTTTATTTAGATCATTTTTTTATTTTAATATATCTTGCAAATATTTTTTTTACTGCTGCAAAATCAATTCCTACTTGTTAAAAATGTGAGCTTGGCAGAGAACAAAATCCATGGCCAAGAAGTATCTCACATTTGTATAGTTTTCGAATCCTAACCGGCAGAACTCCCAAATAACTCATGCATGGGTGAAATAGAAAATCCCTTTAGATATATTTATGATATGGAAATACTGTTGAAACATGGTAGAAAAATCCAACAAGTTGATTTTGCCGATACATCCTTTTTTAACATAGATCTCCCTCCAAAATTCTTTATTCTTTTACCTTGAATAAACTCCAGTTAGTAGAGAAGGATCACCTGGTCTTTGGGCCATCACTGGGTCCAGGTTTCCGAAGGAAGTGGTGTGTTTTGAATCATAATCTCCTCCAAGCTTTTCTAATTCCTTCCATCATTCTGTCCATGTTTCATCAGAGAATGTTTGAACTGTTCTGGCTTTTTTCATGTGATAGTTGGCCCGCTTTTCGTCTGGCCTTTCTATTCTTACAGATTACCGGTTTGGAAGATGTGGTGAACCATCTGTATATGTTCTTGTTAAGTCTTCGCTTCATGGTAGAGTTGGATAATGACATGTTTGCCTACCTGCAGGATGGTATTTCTGTTTAAGCTAATACACTTTCTTTTTCTAAGTAAAACATTCTTCTCAGATTTCTTTATCACTAAAACTTAGCTTCAGAGATCCTTAATTTAAGCGATAACCATGTGTTTTTTAAAAAAAATTAAATCAAGTGTGAATGCCAACATGGGACAGCAATAGGCTGGACAGACTGATAAGGAAATGTGCATCTGTGGTGGGAAGTGTGGACTCTGTGGAAGCTGTTTTGGAAGGGTAGGGTGAGGGCTCTAATGCAAGGTATCCTGAATAACTCCGTCACCCTCTATATGATGTTATCACGATCCAAAAGACGGTTCTTCTCACTGTGCTGCAGGACTGAGCGCTTTAGGAGGTCTTTCATCCCTTCAGCCCTCAGGCAATTTAATAGATCAGATGTTTCTGGAAGGAATCCTATTTTATTATGTATGTATGTTTTTTTATTTTATTTTTTATGTACACCTTGTGTGATTTCTGTTCATGCCGTACAGCAGAATTTCTCCTGCGGGAGATTAATAAAGTTTTTATTTAATTATCTGTCTAACTGGTAAGCACAATCACGTTTTAGTGCCAGCGGCTCGGGGAACATTTGAATTGGATTTTTGATGCTAGCTTGATGCCATTTCTGAAAAAGTTGAAATTAAAAGAGAGAAGCACCTCTACAAATTGATGATGATAGCAAACAAATCAAAATCCAAGTGGAATAACATAAAGATGTGTAAAATAAAGGTTTTGCCAATCCCTTGAAAATGTATGGATACAGCACAGACATTACGGAGAACTGGAACACCAGTTCTCTTTCTTTGAGAGAAAGAATTGGAAAAAAAATGAGGGTGTGGCGGAAAACTGAATAGTCAATTATTCTGTTTTCTGTTATTTTGAAAGTTTAAATAACCAAAATAAAATCAAACTATTTTTGTCACAATAGAAAAATGCCTCATCTGCAATTTGACAACTTGAAGATTTAAAAAAAAAAAATTTAAAGCACATTAACACTAGTTTTGGGGATGGGCCGGAGATATTGGGGATGCCCAAACTTTTAGATTCCCATTGTATGATAACTTGTGTTAAATGTTGTATTAACTTTTTTTAAATTAATTTCTAGTCATAAGAAGAGTTAGTTTAGCTAGCTGTACGTAGTATGTTGCGTATGAAGCTCATCCACACCTAAAAACAAGAACTTTTGGTTTGCTTTCTCACATACTTCACACCGCAATCCCTGGTGTTTTTTTCTGCTAAAAGGAAGACAACGTCTTTACCTCAGCAGTTCTGTTTAAACGGGACAGTAAAAAGATGTTTTTTCGGAACAAATGTCGGAAAAAGAAATCTGTAGTCCACCGCTATTGTTCCCCACGTTACTTATGTTTATCAACCTGCCAGCGCTGTGACGCATTCTGGGTGCAAAAAAAAAAGAAATATAGAGAGGGAAAGCACCAATTATCGGTCTGTCCAGCTTCTCCTCCGGATGGAACAAAACTTTGTTCCATTGGTGGGCACGGCGTGCAAACAGATGATGTAAAACGCCTCGCACCTTTCCCAGAACATGGGAGTTAATCCATCAAAGCAGGTGGACACTACATTAAATCCCTGTTTAGTAGTTAAATGGCACATGGGTGGAAAACTACAAGCATATGAAGGAATGACAGCCTGTTGTGAGCAATAAAGGGGGAGGAAGAGGCAGTCAGGGCTGAGTTATGAGAAGGTTAAAAGCAGAGAAAAGCGGGGGTTGGATGGGACATTAAAAAGATTGTGTCCGTCTGGCTAATGGTTCTTTATGGCTCCCATGCGTTCTACGATGGGCAGAATGACTGGCAGAGTGTGTGACCACGGCTAACTCTACCTCACCCCTGTTTGCCCCCTCGAGATGACGTCCCACTTTAGCGAGGCTGCCTGCCCCGCTGAAGCGAACCACTAAAACACCATAAAACCAACAGACTAAACAGCCATTCATCATTACTCTGCACTCATGAGCCGCATCACACGCAGCAGTCTGAACTGTCCCACTCCGTGCCCCAATGTGCACATTAAAACTTCATCAAGTATTACTGATACAAAAAGTCTGACCACTTAAACCACAACTGCTGCTTGTAATGTCCAGAAATAAGGCAATCATGGGTGAAAATGGTTTTGTTGGCCACTTTTTTATTGAACTGGTGATGACTTGAACTAAGTGTAAAATGGGGCTCCTCTGTTTGACGGACAAATGTGGGAAAGAAAGATGCAACACAATAAGAATAATCCATCTTCATTGTTGTGGTTAGAATCCAGAATCCTGTCCGGCCCAGCTCGGTGTCTGTGAGAGAGAGACAAAAAAAAAAAGCGTTGAGAAAATCAGACCATTTGCTGATAACTGTGACCGATCGCAAGTCGTTTTTGTTGTTGATTGTGGGAAATCTGAAAAAGTAATGCACATGTGCGAGCAGTTAGACGCTGACGCTGTGCTTGTGTGTGTTCTGCTGGTGGGCGCTGGGTGGCTGTGAGGCCTGACAGGGACCCGCAGCAGCCGGCCCCAGATGGAAGCCAGTAAATGTTCTCTAGATGGAAGTGATTTGTAGCCTTGAGGACAGCAGGATGTAGCAGTGCTCTGTGAGTTGTTTGCAGCCTCTTTTGTCTAATTACAAAAACTCTTAAATGAGAAAAGGGGTGGGGGCTGAACATACGTTCAAACAATAGGGAGAGCTGTGGTTAAAGAGCGAACTAAGGTTTAAACATGGCCGCTGAAACTCTGTTACCATTGGTGACATCACTGACCAGCAGTGGTGGAACGTAACGAAGTAAATGTACTTCGTTACTGTACTTAAGTAAAAAAATTGTGTATCTGTACTTTACTTAAGTAAAATTTAAGACCGGTACTTTTACTTTTACTTCACTACATTTTTAGAGCAAATATCTGTACTTTTACTTCGCTACTTTTTAAAAGTGTGTTTTACACTTTTCGTTCAGGAATTTGAAAAATACACATGTTTTTTTTTTAGCGCATCTTGAAGCCGCATCGCCAAAATCAAAAGAAGCAGTTGATCGGGAGAAGAAGTCATGAATCGAGAAACATTTTCTGCATTCATTCAGCGCCAAAAACCCAACATCAAATCTAGTACAAATTAAAAAGAGTCAGAAGATCGTTGTTTGTTGTGTTTACTTCTAAATAAAAAGTTGAGCCATCATTACACAGAGCAGTGGCGGATCTAGAATTTTCCAAAGGGGGGTGGGGCTTTGACAAAGCCAATATATGGTGACTGGGGGCCTCCTCCCCAAGACATTTTAAAAAATAAGTGTCATTTTCCTCCATTTTGGCGGCCCATTCACTGGCCCTTCTCGGGGATAGCTTGACTTGTCCCCTTTCCTTTTATTTATTTATTTTTTTTTTTTTGTGGACCAAAAGAGGGGTCACACCCCTGCAGAGTATTTATCCTGGTTACCATGGTGACACCCTATAGCACAACAAATAACATTTGAATTATGATCGAATACTTTTACTTTTTACTTAAAAAGTACAATTTACACCAACTATTTCTGTACTTTTACTTAAATAGATTTTTTTATTGGTACTTTTACTTAAGTAAATTTTTTGCCTAATTATCTGTACTTTTACTTAAGTACAAAAAGTGAGTACTTCATCCACCACTGCTGACCAGTCCAGAGCCAGAGCCTTTTAACTACTTCTACTGAGTGAGCATCTCCACCACCTAGTGTGCATTGTTCTGGAAATCTGTAGAGCTGCAACGTGAACATACCCCGACTAGACGAGGTCGACATCAAATACAGACCTGGAGGGGATGAGTGGACGCTTAGCCCGACATCTGCAGCAGCCACTAAGTGCAGGGAACTCCGGGGTTTGAGTAATGCTCGCCAACGTGAGCGTTCACTTTATTTACGTTGCCGCGCTGAGTCACCAAGCTCAGGCTGCGTTTTATGGCTGTTTGGGGTCTACCTTGTCATTAGGCCTTTGAAGAGCAATACGGGGATGAAAGCATTAACTCCGTTAAACTTGCTCTTACTGGCTTATTCCGTGTAAAGAGAGCTTTTTGTTGATGGTTGTTCATCAACATTCTTCAGACGCTCTCATTTGAGCTGATCATTTGAGGTGCTTTGAACTACCATGAGTTCACGATGACCTTCAATCTGGCCAGTTGAGGGAGTAATGGGCGCCCTACAGCGGCAGACTGGGATCTCCGGGTGGGTTCCGAACACAAGTGGATGCATTACTCACCTCGTTCCTGCTGCTGTGAGCCTGCTTTTTCTCAATGTTCATGGCCAGCATTTGGCTGCGGAAGGAGAGGTTCTTGGTCTTCTCAATCACCTGCTGGTAAGGCGATATGGCGTTGTTCCCCATGACGACATGGCCCTGGAAACGTGGACAAAATTTAACAATAGGATGATGTTATTGCAAGAAAAAAAAAACAGCACAATCGATTCCTCCCAGCAGACGGAACGTGCACAGGTCTCACACGCTCCATCCGCAGGCATGTCTGAATAATTCTATGTCATTCTGCAGGACGGGGTTATGATTTGCTGATTACAGACAACCTTTGTGACGTGTACACTGAAACACGCAACCTCACGGTGAGAACGTAATGAGACAGTTTAAGAGCGAGGCCTTTAAGTTACTTTTCATCCACGGTAAAGGTACACTTCCAGCACGTGTGATCAGTGTAGTAGTGGATTAAAATAAAAAGGGACTCTTACCAGCTTGGAGTCTATCTTGGCATCCAGCCTGGCGTTACGGATGAGGTTGACGATCCATCGCTCGGCTTCCTCGGGAGTCATGTTCAGCTTGTCCGCCAGCATGCTGTCCAGGAGAAACAGACATGGAATTCTTACTTCATCATTGCTATGGAAAAATATTTTTTGTCAGATCGATTTATTGGAACGGAGTCAATCCACATGGGAACTCTCGAGATGGGTTTTAATTTGAAAAGAAAAAGAAAAACCTATGGTCACCAGCTGTGGGTGGTGACCGAAAGAATGAGATCGCGGGTACAAGCGGCTAAAATGAGCTTCCTCCGCAGGGTGGCTGGGCTCTCGCTCAGAGATCGGGTGAGGAGCTCTGCCATCCGAGAGGAGCTTGGTGTCGAGCCGCTCCTCCTCCAGGTCGAGAGGAGCCAGATGGGGTAGTTCGGGCATCTGGTCAGGATACCCCCCTGAGCGCCTCACGGGCGAGGTGTTTCGGGCACGTCCCACCGTGAGGAGACCAAGGGGCAGACCCCAGATCCGCTAGAGAGACTATGTCTCACAGCTGGCCGGGGAACGACTTGGGATCCTTCCGGGTGAGCTGGAGGATGCAGCCGGGGAGAGAGAGCCCTGGGCTACCCGTTTGAGGCTGTTGCCCCTGCGACCCGACCCCGGAACAAGCGGAAGATGACGGAACGGAACGAAAAAATATGTGAAGGATGTGTGTAAACAGAAACACAAGCTCCAACAAAAAGGATATACACTTTATGTCACCAACGCCTTGCAGACACCGTGTGAAACACGCAACGCCACCAAACAACTAGCAGTTATCACCTCCTCGGCTTCTGATTGCGGTCACGCATCAACTACAAACTCCCTAAATGTTAAGTTTACGTTTGCATGCTGATATATGACCACTGTGTGACGCTTTGGGCAGAGTTTGGCCAACACGTTGTACCATTAATGGTTTTGGATTTACCTACTCGCCTGGATTGCGGGGACTTCCATGTTGGACGTTTCTGTGGCTACTTAAAAACACATTTTCAGCTTGGCAGCTAAATTTGGTTGAGGTTCACTGTCTCGACCAGTGACTGTCCCTTAAAATAAAGAATAACAGTTTGTACACTGGTTTGCTCTTTTACGCAGTTAGAGGTAGATGTGTCACAGCAGCAGGCAGGAAGGTTGGAGGGTGGCTGGCACGCTTTGATCCCCCCCCTCATTCCCTTGCTGCAGCTGGGCTCCCTTGTGGCTTTCAGAATAACTAGACCTCCTTGATACCCTCATCAAAACCCCACTCCCCCTACGTTTCCTGCCCCCTTCCTCTTGTCTGACCCCCACCACTCTCCTCTCCTACCACATTTCATATAAGGGGCCCAATAACTATATCCTTAACCACTTTGTGCATGGCTCAGAATTTCTACAGAAACCTCATCTCCAAAGCCAAACACCAGCTCCTCCCACAGCCGAAAAAACCGGACCGTTACACACTCTGACAATACAAATTTGTCATTGTCTCAAGTCTGTGTGTTTCTTTACACAAAAACAGGGGTTAGAACGCTGATATAAAAACAATTTAGCCCCCTAATTTTCACTTTCTGGTCCTTTAATCACACTTTGTGAGATTTTTTTTTGCCCGGGCCACAACACATCTCGACTCCGCATACAGATCCCATCACTACAGATTTCATCTGTCCCTCTGAGAGTCTCATTTAAGACATTCTTTTAGGAGGAAGTAATCTTATTTGGGATTTACAATATGTCTGTCTTACCTCAAGGGCCCAAAAAGAAAAGTAGACTACCACTTTCTAACCCACGAATGTTGGTCGAATGGTGGTAAAACCTCATGAAGAGGGGGAGTGAAATGACGTCAGTGTCTGGATGGGGCATAAAAAAGCATAAACAACAAATACGAAGCATTACCTCAGCATAATGGGAAAGAGAGGGTTTGGTCTCCGGCTGACAGTGCACATCTCAACACTTCCACCACAACGCAGTGATGGAGAAGGTGGATAACAAGCCCAAAAAGCACCAGCTGAGAGGAGATTTATGGTCATCTCTCCAGCCCAAAGGCTGGAAGCCGATACAGGGAGATGATGATGAACTTGTTGTTCACACCAACCAGCTTCGTTACATTAGTTCTGCTAGACAGCTGATTACGCTTCGGCTCACTAAACTTTTGGAAAATGACGCATGACAAGAAAATAGCCCCGTACGGATCATTACTGGGGAACCTGACAAGTTCAGAAGAGTGTTGGCTGTCTGATGATGCAAGTTTACGTTGTGATGAATAACACATGTTACTGATCGCACAGTGACACTACCAGCCTTGAGGATTCCAGTCCGCGAGCCAAACTGCGCTAATCTAAAGCAACTGCTACATAGAATACATGCTTTGTGTCCCAGTTTGATAGCTGCGCAAATAAATCTTTCTTCTGACAAAGAACATGGGCATTAATATTTAAAAATGTCAGCCGTATCCAGTATGAGGAAAATGTTTAGATCAATTACCAACTTGGGGAAACTGTGTGATCTGAGAAAAGAGCAACATCTTCCCATGAACGAGTAAATGGACTCTACTTAACATGGCGCCTTTCCCGGCATGGATTGACCACACACCGCTTTCATAGAACATGTCACGTTTACCCATTCAGGAACATACACAATCACACTCGTAGACTACAACTCTAGAATGCAACACAACTTTCCCCGGTGGACACAACTTCTGCTTCAGTGTCTTTCCAAGACACTTCAGGGGAAACCTAGACATGATCCATTGATTGTTGAATATAAATAATTAATATGCACTGACGCTATCGACATGGCGTGTTCATGTTGCAAAAACCCTTCTGTTAAGATATGGGAGTGGCAGTGAACAAAAGGCATGGCCAAGAACAACAAACTGGTCGCACAAATAGTGGCCGAATACTGGATGAGAGAACTCCTTTAACTCCACCCATCCTCCAGAAAACCCCTTTAAGTCATTTTTTATGTTTGAAATGACGTTCAAACATGGCGGAAACCAGAGAAAAGTTGATTTAGCATCGTACTCGCCGTCAACGTATTCCTTTAAAGCAATCTGCTAACTACCTTACGTGATCATAGTGAATTTATTTATTTGGCATGTCTCCAACTGGACCGTTAAATCATCAGCTACTCTCAGCTGTTGGCCCAGTTTTAGTTAAACGAGTGGATAAAATGAACTCTGTTTCTGTGTCGGACTGCCACATGTAGTCGGGTAGTCACAAATGTGTCGACTATTAAAACCGTTAACCAGTTTTTGGGAGGAGACCAAGGGTCAGACCCTGGACCCGCTGGAGAGACTATGTCTCACAGCTGGCCGGGGAACGACTTGGGATCCTTACGGGTGAGCTGGAGGATGCTGCCGGGGAGAGAGAGGCCTGGGCTACCCGTTTGAGGCTGTTGCCCCGGTGACCCGACCGTGGAACAAGCGGAAGATGACGGAACGGAAATTTTATTCATACTTTCTATTTATATATGCAAATAGCAGAGAGTCTGTCAAAATGTCACCAAGCTTGCATTGTGATAAGAAAGAATCTTGAATCTTGGAGAGTAAAGTGAACAGTGGGATATTTGCAAAACAGCGCTTGCTTTCCAGGTTTGCCCAATTATGATGCCCGAGCACCTGAAAAAAGCATGTTGAGGCTGATGGGAGACAGCGTAGGAAAGGTAATCTAAAATGGATCTTTGGTCTAAAGAGTTAAAGAATTGTTTATAAGGAGCAACGGGATTCCTTAAAGGTTTAATGATCATCCAATTTGTCTTTTTTTAAGCATATAGATTAAATACCTGAATCACACAGCTAATGCCAGTTACATAAGAGCAACTACGTCTTGGTTAAAAAGAAAAATATAAATGTATGTTTTACATCTAGTTTATGTTCAGATTAAATCACCAATCAAAAAATAATTGGTGTCAAATTTCAAATTCATTCCGCTAGGCACCCCTATTTCTTAAGACATGACTGTTAAATATCGAGTACCGTATTTTCCGCACTATAAGGCGCACCTGAAAAACCTCAAATTTTCTCTAAAGTCCACAATGCGCCTTTTAACCTGGAGCGCCTTATATATATAGATTAATATTGAGCTACAACAGGTGTCGCAACTGCGGTAAGCAGCCGCCGACTCCATTTCCCTGTAGAAGAAGTAATGCGCGGTGCATGCTGGGATATATGAAAGGGCGTGTCATTAGGTGCGTTCGAGATGACACAGGCGGACGCAGTTCTGATCGGTGCAGATTGGTGCGCAATGCATGCCGGTTAGGTTTTGCATTCAAAAACTAACCGGCATACATTGCGCACCGATCTGCGCCGATCAGAACTGCGTCGTCTCAAACGCACCTATTTCCATTTGTGTGTTTGTGTCAAGACCCAGAAATGGCTCCTACCAAGAGACACTGTTACAATGCAGAGTTTAAACTCAAGGCGATCGGTCACGCAGTAGAACACGGGAATAGAGCCGCAGCAAGAGAGTTTAACATCGATGAATCAATGGTGAGGAAGTGGAGGAAGCAAGAGGATGCGCTGCGCCAAGTAAGTAAGACTAAACAGAGTTTATCTCCAATGGAAGATAAACTGTCACGAAAATACTAAGACTTTATCTCGGAAAAAATAATAAAACAGCTGTTTATTCATTTTGGGAGAAAAACAGAAAGCTGTTTTGTAATTGTTAATAAAGTTTGACTGACCGATCTGACTGTTTTTTTTTTTTTCATTCCCTTTAGCGCAGTTCCCCGCCTTTACTGTAGTGCCTTATAATGCGGTGCGCTTTATATATGGAAGAAGTTCTTAAAAATTTCATTCATTGAAGGTGCGCCTTATAGTGCGGAAAACACGGTAGTTTAAAATTTCCCGCACAGTGTTGTATTTCTAACATTTGTATGAATTCAGAAATGCTGGTGCTCATCAACCCATTAAGTAATCCTCAGGAAATTTGTAATAAGTTTCCATTTGAATTTGTTTTTCAAGCAAATGCGCACAGGAGTACTGGGTGTGTTTTGATTAGCAATTGAGGAAAGTAGGGGCACATGCCAGTCAAGTCCAGGTCAGATATGGGGATCAAAACAAACATGGTCCAGTTTCCTTAGCGGGGCCTAACGCTAACCTTTAACCCCTGTTAACATGCCCAGGGCCGCGGTGCACAAGACCACACAGACGGCCAAATCTAATTTGTAAAATAAAGTCTGAAGGAAATGTATATACATATTTTTTTTTTTTAACTCATCCTGCCCACAGCGCAAGAAAAATTAAAGAAAAAAAAATATAAAGAAGCAGAGAGTAAACGTAGAAGTGTGTATGAGAGGCAGCAGCACTGGGGTCGGACTTAAACGACCCCCAGTACTGAAATCCTTTGGCCCTTGAGCCAAGCAGACAGCTTCCATGACTGGTTTAGTGTTACACAACCATGATCCAGTTCCCTGGAGGACAAGGATCACTTTCGCTTTGACCTCTTACTCTCCCTGGGTTCTGAGCTTTCGACTTCAGGCTAGAGGACTGCTGCGAGTTTCAATACCAACCTCACACTCGAAGGCAAGGGTCAGGATTTGGGGTCTAAATAGGGAGAAAAGGAAGGGGGAATTCTTCTCCGAAGCATTCCCCTTCTTAACGTAGCTGCCATGAAATGAAAGCTTTGTTAAACGGCAACATATGATAGCGTTCAGAAGACTACCAACCATTTAGAGCCGTCCAACTTTCTGTTCGGGATAAAAATTGATTTTTTCAGAGAAACCGAAATGATTGTGTGGTCTTTTTAATGGCTTAATTGTGAGGTGGAACAATCTTTAGTGTTACATCCAAACATACAAAAGCACCACATACAATTACCAGATCTCCTTAAAATACAATCTGTTCACTGAGGCAGAAAATAAACTCATGAAACAAACTAACTGATTAAATATTATGCTTTAGTGTGGACCCAAGGTCAAAGTATGGTTTTGTAGGATATAAGGATCGTAAATCAAACAAACACAAAAATAAAGAAAATACTCAAATTATGGGTGTATATGCAGCTAACAGTGCAAACGGAATCTCTTTTTCTCTGCCTTTTCCAAAGTTTGTAGCGCAAAATAAGCACAAAGTCTTGGTGGGGTTTTTTTTTTATCCCAAACTCCAGGCAAAGGCGTGGTAAGTATCTGTGAAACCATCATGGCCGGCAGCTGTAAAAATGTGCTCATTAAAAACAGCAATCTAATTCATTTGAATCCACGCATGGGAACAGAGAACTGAGGGGCAGAAGACTAATGACTTGGATATTAGAGCCTTTCAAAAATAGACACGTTTCTGTCCATTGTCATGGCACCGACCCGAGATGGAAACAAAAATTCTTCAAACTCACCCCCGAATTATGTTCCAAACCAAGAGCAGGGGACACAAAACAAAATCACCCTTAACTTCCTCTTGCAGTGTTACCACTAACCTTTGTGGTCCTTAACAAGAAAATGGATCCGATTGCATTCGGCCTGCCAAAAAAGAGCCAGGACTTCTAATCAATTCCAGACAATCTGCAATTGGAGATTTTGACAGCGCCCGATCGTGTTCCACAATTCAACCTTGACAACAGACCTCCACGGCTCTGTATACCAGTCGCTGCAATCATTTTTGTGTCAACAGAAGTAATTAATTCCCTCTTTCCACTGTGGACTTCTTTCAAATCTATAGCATTCACAACATGCCCGAGGGCCAGCATCCCATTTCCTGATAGCAGCAGTAAAATTTGCACAGTCATGAACCCGGGTACACAATACAACTGTAAATGCACAGCTGATCATATTCTTGTGAGTGTGAGAATAAATCATGGGGGAAAGGGGAATGTCCTCTTTATCACCCTCTAAAACGGACAAAAGCCAGCCAAATCCTATAATCTCTCCTAATTGTATACAATTAAAATAGTTTTTATTTTTTAGTTTCCTCACCGCTAATGCTATAATTGGCATTAACAAATTTTTTTGGTTTGAGAAAGTGGCCGGGGTCAAATGTATTTCACTGTAAATAAGATGAATTTCAATCGTACACTCAATGGAGACCTAAAAGTGGCTGATTGACCTCCGTTTGGCCAACAAATCACGAGTAGGAATGTCTTTGTGGATTGGACCAGCTGGAAAGGTCTAAAGCCCAAGACAACCTTGACCTCTTCCTGGAGGAAAACCGTTTGAGAATAAGTGTCAGGCAGGTGGTTGAAAAACTGAGCGAGCAGAGCAACCCGAGGAGACCTGGAAGCAGTTAAACCACATAATGCTTAATCTCCAAGATGTATCAGGTGAACATGGTTGTGTGTGAAAGGAGTAATAACTCTTACCAGGCAGGTGCCACCTAGCAGGTCTGCTCAATATAATTTCACGACAGATACTAAGTGAGGTACTGACGCATCCGCGACAATCCGTTAGACTCTGTAAAAACGTCCAGCCAATCAGTGAAGAGAGATAACATTGTGATGCCAAAAGACAAACGTTGGCGCATGTCTCTGTGATTTAGTAGCTAAACATGGATGCATGTCAGGGACAGGGTCCTGCCCCAAGTGGAGGAGTTTAAGTATCTCGGGGTCTTGTTCACGAGTGGGGGAGGGATGGAGCGGGAGATCGACAGGCGGATCAGTGCGGCATCAGCAATAACGCTGCATCGGTCCGTCGTTGTAAAGAGAGAGCTGAGCCGAAAAGCAAAGCTCTCGATTTACAAGTCGATCTACGTTCCAACCCTCACCTATGGTCACCAGCTGTGGGTGGTGACCAAAAGAATGAGATCACGGGTACAAGCGGCCGAAATGAGCTTCCTCCGCAGGGTGGCTGGGTTCTCACTCAGAGATCGGGTGAGGAGCTCTGCCATCCGGGAGGAGCTCGGTGTCGAGACGCTCCTCCTCCAGGTCGAGAGGAGCCAGATTGGGTGGTTCGGGCATCTGGTCAAAATGCCCCCCGAGCGCCTCGCGGGCGAGGTGTTTCGGGCACGTCCTGCCAGGAGGAGACCAAGGGGCATACCCCGGACCGGCTGGAGAGACTATGTCTCACAGCTGGCCGGGGAATGACTTGGGATCCTTCTGGGTGGGCTGGAGGATGCAGCCGGGGAGAGAGAGGCCTGGGCTGCCCGTTTGAGGCTGTTGGCCCCGCGACCCGAAACCGGAACATGGATGCAGACCAAACCCCTCTGTCTTAGTAACGTTTTGAGAGTAAACTGAGTATTTAACCCTTTTAACTCTTTTCTTTTCTTTCCCCCTTCAAGTGACAGACCAGGAAAATATGCACCATTGTTTGCACCGTCCTGCCAGAAGACCACTAACCCTCAGCCACCACCCTTTTCATTCTGTCCCTTTGTGTCTACACGGCTCCTCTCCGCCTTGCTGAGATGCATACTTTTCTCCCAGCCTCCTGTATCTTTTTGTTTTCTGCCTTAGGCTGTCTTGGCAGGTCCAAAGCCATGTGGTCATTTTTGTATTGTGTGTTTTGCGATTTAGCTCTTGGTCGAAATTTTGTTGTTTCGGAAAACCAAGAAACTTTTCTTTAGTCTTACAAAAAAAAAAAGGAGGTTCAATCAGAGTCAAAATGCATTTACTTCAGTTGGAATGGCAAAGAAACTTACCCTATGCTTATGCACTGGTGAATTCTGCAGAAAGTCTCGAAGATAAAAAGCCTGGCATTCTCGATGAAGTCCTCTAAGCAGGCAACCAGGAAGAAGTCATTTACGAGAACCTGCGAGTCAAAACACATTTTAAGTAAGAGCAAAGCTGCTTGAACGGCATGTACAGGTATACCATCTGAATGGCATTTATGTCTCAACATTAGTGTGTGTCTTTGCCCCCCAGTGCCACATCATCAATTTCTTCCTGAGCAGTGCACCAGTGCGAAGGGCTGCTCTTGCTTTTTCACTGAGCCACAAGTATTTCTCTAGTGACAAGGGACAACAAATATCTGAGAATGGCAGAGTGATCTTGTGCAAAAATGACAAAAATATGGCTGAATTTGTCCAAAGTTGATGCAGACATCACACGCTGCGATTGCTAGAATGGTAACACCAGTAACCTGACTAAACACCTAGCTGAAATGCACCATAACCCGTAATTTCACAGCTATAAGGCGCATATGAACGTCTAAGATTTTCTTCAAAATGAGCGGTGCGCCCTTTCGTGTGGTGCGCTTTGTGTGTGAGAAAAGGCGGACCTAAAAGAAAAAGCAGTGCCCGTGAGGCGAGGCGTACCTGAAAGAAAACGCATGATAAAGTTAAAGAGTGAAGTGTGGGCGTGGATTGTGTATAAAAAAGGTATGTGCTGTATGCACAACATTGCTGTTTTAACCTCTTAACATCCACTGACCCGCCCACGGTACGTTTGTGGGTTTTTGTTTTTTCTTCTCTCATAAAGACACTTATTCTTTGTTCAACTCCACTAAGTTATACCTCGTTTTAAAGCTTAGACTTTCAAGAAAACGATCATAGCATCCATTCTTATGTTTTCACTAGTTTCAAGAAGACATGGCAAACTATTCGCAAATAAAATCAAACTGTTTGGAGCGCATTTCTCACCTATGATCCAGTCGTAATGGGCTGAGACGGGTTCGATCTTCATGTGATTGGTCTCATTTTGTTCGTAACAATCCACAGAATAACTATATAAAATTGTATTTTCTCAAAAGTAAACCAGTTTGGAGAAAAACTCCAGAAAACGTGTTGTTTTTTTTTTTTTCATAGACCTTAAGAAAGCTTTCGACACCATAGATCATAATATATTACTGAGCAAACTAGACAGATTTGGTTTTCGAGGAGCTGCATATACATGGCTTCAGAGCTACTTAGAAAATAGATATCAATATGTACAAATAAAGGAGGAAAAATCTGATTTATTAAAAGTCATATGTGGAATTCCACAAGGCTCAACGCTGGGGCCTAAACTCTTTATCCTGTACATCAATGATTTGTGTTACACATCCAAACTAATAAATTATGTACTGTTTGCAGACGACACTACTCTTTACTTTTCAGGAAAAGACCTGAACCAAATGATACAATCAGTTGAAAGAGAATTGAGTAAAATAAAAATATGGTTTGACATAAATAAATTATCATTAAATATTGAAAAAACGAAATTTATAGTATTTACAAAATTAAAAGTACCTAAACAAATTCAAATTATGCTTAATAACACCCCATTGGAAGGAGCTTACGACAGTAAGTTCCTTGGAATGATTATAGATCACAAATTAAGCTGGAAATCACACATAAATTATACAAAAAATAAACTGTCTAAAGTAATAGCAATCATTTATAAATTCAGATTTGTCCTAAATAAAAAAAGTTTGTTTATGTTATATAATACATTAGTACTTCCATATATAACTTATTGTATCGAGATTTGGGGAAATACGTACAAAACTAACACAAAACCAATTTATATTTTACAAAAAAAAGCAATACGAGCAATAACATTCTCATCTTATAATCAACCTACCAATAATCTATTTATAAATTTAAAAACATTAAAGTTCTATGATTTAGTGGAATTACACACTTTAAAATTTATGTTTAAGATAAAAAAAAACATGATGTCAAACTCTCTACAAAATATGTTTATTATTAGGAAAAGTCCATACGAACTAAGAGGAAATGATGTGTTCATTAAAAATAAATTTAGAACAAATGTTAAAAAATTCTGTATTTCTATTAAAGGTGTGGATCTTTGGAATAATTGTAATGATGAACTTAAATTGTGTTTAAATCTTTTATGTTTAAAAAAGAAATTTAAGTTATTAATACTTAAAAAATATGCAAGTCTTGATGGTTAAATTCAAGCTTCTATAAAAAGTAAACAATTATGATGTGTTATGATTATGTTATGTGTTACGAATATGTGTTATGATTATGTTATATGTTATGATGTGTTATGATTATGTTATGATGTATTATGATATTACAAAGTATTATGTTATGCGTTATAACAATTATGATGGCTTAGTATTTACTTATGTCTTTTTGCTTTTATTATGACATAAAAAAAAAAAAAGGGTCGGCGTAATAAGCGTTTGCTTCAGCCGTTACCTTTTCGGTCCTTTGCTGGAATATGGTTGTTTTCTTTATTTCATTGATATGAGGTTGCACTGTGACCGAAATAAATAAATAAATAATAATAATAAATTTTTGTTTTCTGCGAGAAATAGTAGCGGTCGCGTTCCAATCTCCATAATAACTGCCTAGCTGTGTTTTTAAGTTCATCCTGGGTATGTTTCTTTTCTTTACGAAGTTATCTACAAACTGAGACCGTTCGCAAAATATTCCGATAAAGGGTTTGTTTTTTACAAGGCTTTGAATGAAGCAAGTGCTTCTCCTTCAGCTAACAGCACTGCTAGCATGTTAGCTTCTAGCGGGCTAACGACGTCACTTACAAATATATGATTAGCCAATAAAGAAAGCTGATACTTCCACCTTCAAAACGAGGGGATTGGTTCAAAACCGGACCAATAGAATCGCGTGTATTTCAACTGCGTAAAGGAAATTTTATCAAAACAAACGGCGCCATTTTTGTGCGTCATGATGCGAATGAGGAGCAGACACTGAGTGAGTGAGGTGATCACAGATTGAAAGATTTTTTAGTTTATTTTCAACTTTTTTTTTAGCAAACTATACTTCTGGGGTTTTGGAACATATTTTTTATCCAAAAAATTTTTATTGTGCATGATTTTTATGAAAAAAAATTATAATTACAGCAAAAATTATGTAAATAAAAAAAAAATAATAATAAAAAAAAAAAAAAAAAGGAAAAAAAAAAGATCTGTGGGAGGTTTTTAAAGTCACAGAAACACTAATATGCATTTTTTATGACTAAAAAGGTGATAAAATGGCAAAAATTCAATTTGTTGCTTGTTCAGATTAGACATTTTTATACTAAAAGGTCAATAAATCAAAAACTTTTGTACCTAGAGATTTGAAACTTTACACAGTTGTTGTCATACACAACATATCATTTATCCAGTTGTATATTTCATTTCTTGTGCATAATTTTTATGGAAAAATTTATAATTACAGTAAAAAATATTAAAATATACATTTAAAAAATTATGAAAAAAAAATATCTGTGGGAGGCATTCAAAGTCACAGAAACACTAATATGCATTTTTTATGACTAAAAAAGTGATAGAATGGCAAAAATTCACTTTGGCACATTTTGGCACATTTTGGCACAGATTTGGACAGCTTGTGCCGAATGGACACTTTTTTATAGTAAAAGGTCAATAGGTCAGAAACACTTGTACCTAGAGATCTGAAACTTTACACAGTTGTTGTCAACAAGATTTTTGTCATACAAATGGAAGGAATTATGCCTACTAAGAAGTATGTCTTGGCTAGGGACATTGGAAAATGAAAAAAATTAGGCGAGGCTAAAATTCTACAATTTTTTTTATGTTTGAACTACTGTAGGATAGGCTCTGAAATTCTGACACTCTCCATGTACATATCTACAGAAACTAGAAGGTCTAAGCTTTATTTTGATGTATAGTACAAGCATGTGACTTGAAAGATGCTGCTGTAATAAGCAATGGCATTTGGGTATGTCCAACTATTGTGCACAGCCCGAAAATAGGTGGGTGTTAAGCGGTTAACCCTGAAAATGCAAAGAGACACGCTTACGACGCTCAGTTTAAGCTGAAGGCAATCAGCTACGCGGAGGAACATGGGAATCGAGCCGTGGAAGGCAGCGCCGGCCGAGTTACGCTACAGTTTGCCAGTGGATTGTAGATGCTTGGACTAACGTGTCTGCTGGTACTGTTATCCGAGCTTTCGCAAAAGCTGGTATCCTTTCTGAGGAGCCGCACAGTACAGACAGTGACTTTGACAGCGAGGAGCGAAGTGGACCTGCTCTGTTGGATTTTGCGCAGCTGTTCAATTCTTAAACAGAGGATGAGGACTTTGACGGATTTTAATTAAGACTATTACCGGTAATGTGCTTGTTTAGTATCGTTACTACTTAAATAAAGCACAACCAAACTCAGTTTTGCTCCCGATCTATTTTTTAATACGCACATTTGCATGCTTGCGTGTGTGTTGTTGTAAGGCGGTGTGTGACTGAGACTGCGCCTTTTCGTACGGTGTGTTTAATGGTCGTGAAATTAAGGTAGTAGCAGAAAATTGCACTGTGTTTGACCTTCCTAGGGGACCGGCAATCCGCTGATAATTGAACGGACTTGTGTTGGTGGATCCCACTTCTCACTTGTAACCACCTGGGATAGACTCCGGCACGTCACATTGACAGAACTGAAAATTTACCGTCTCATTTTAGGAATAAATAAGTCATTTTAACAAAAGGAAATAACATTCGCTTGCATCCTTGCTTGGACTCACTGACATAAGGCGATTTTGGCCCATTCGTGCACTTAATTTACTACAAATGTTCATGACCCAGCTGTGGCCCCAGCGGAACCACTGTGTGAACTGATCGCATTTTCGAGTGCTCACTGCTTTCCAACTTTTCAGTGAGAGCCAGTTCACATCTCAGTCATTCTAAAGACTTACCGGCTCTTTGTTTGCTTTAGTTCAGAAATACTTAACTGCCCGGAGTTCTGGTTGAAGAAATCTCAACAGCATGGCGCTATCAAACAACACATATTTTGACTGCAACAATGCATATCTAAAGCTGATAAACTTTGAACAGCAAACTGCTCTAATTGCTGTCATGTGGGGTTTAAACCACAAAGTTTAAATAAACTCCAAAAGAGACTTCAACCCTTTTATAGTCATTGTGAGGTTTCACTTAAGATAGGCTTCGTTCACTCTTTAACATGCACGCATGTCACATCTGACCGGAATGCTAGATGTAGGCGTCGAGAACAAAAAAGGAACCCACCCAATCTGAACAGGCTCCTTTAAAGGGCCCATCTCATGCAAAATTGACTTTCCAGAGTTTTCTACCTTGTAAGAGTGATGTCCGGGCCTTGTATATGTCACCAAAGGGGTTTCTAGATTGATTTAACCCGTTTTCCACAAATTGCTGTGGATTTCTGGTTCGCTCAGACAAAACAACAAATGAGCAGATGTCTAAAGTATGACTCATTTGACGTAGCCAGGACAGACTTCGCACCCCCCCCCTCCCTCCTCACCACCGCCCACCTTCCTCACCCGCCTCCACTCCGGCCTTACGCCCTCACAAACTCGCTTTCAACGTCCGATATACAGGCTGGTTCGCTGCTCTGCGTCTTTTTTATTTTCTTGCTTGAAACACGCTTTTTTGACAAATCGACATGATAAAATCTTATTTCAGACGCTACCTAACCGCTACGCACGGGTTTACGCCTGCCTTCCCCCTCACGCTCAGAGATGAGCGGAGGAATAGCGGCTCAGTGAGAGCAGAGGGCGGAGCCTGTACGGGCGAGTGGATGAGCAGACCCGGCCTTTCATATTTCCGGGTCTATGACTGCGCTCCACCAAATCAATATATTTTCATAACTATCGTGTAATGCATGTTGCAAACCCCACATTTTGCGTGTGTATGTGCAGAGGATACGATGTGAAAAGAGTTATTTTGCATGAGATGGGCCCTTTAAATCTGCCTAAAGTCTTACTTGATGGCACTTGGCCCAAATCATTTCACAGTAAACTGAAGACTAGAGAAACTGAAAATGATACCTGTATCTTGCTATTACAGCAATCAGCAAATTGATGGGTGTCACGCTGCTATTGATGCATTACAAATGCTTAAGATGAAGGCCCATTAAAGTGATGTATCAGTTCCCTTTAATCACCCTACGGCTAGGAAAATATCTCTCTCATGTTTGGGATATGGTCTGTATTTTAATACGGTATATTGGTGATAATAAATACAGGGAAGGAAAGAAAAGAGATGCACATATGCTCGGTCTCCACCAACACTCCACCACATTTCCATATTCCAATATGTTATTACCTCAGTTTAGATTAATTGATATGTACCGCTCCCAGTGTCTCAATCACTCTAGCAAATGTTGCCACTAAGTTAGCATTAAGCTTAGTTTAGTAGAAAAAGTTTCAAAAAAGTCTTCTGGACAGTTTACTTCTTGATCGAGACGTTTCGACTTCCATCCGGAAATCATTTTCAATCTGAATGAAATGGACTGAAAACTGGATCTATTTATACTAACCTGAGTAAAAGGTAAAAAAATAGTTAGAAGGGCTCGACCAATGAGCCTGTGTTACCTATGATGGCCGTAAATGGCTCCAATCGTAGCCACAGACCAGTAAACGACCCTATTATAAAAAAATGCTAAAAGCCTAGTGAATAGAAATTCCTGCTAACGAGAGGCGTGAAACTGGGTCACGAGGTGTCATCTTTAGTCCATGGCTTCAAAAGGCTGCTGTAAATACCAGGCAGAATGTATCTAACGCCTCCACTCCGATTCAGTGAGGGACTCTCTTTCATCACGGCTTCCTTCACCCCTCTTTCAAACCATCCTTTCTCTCTACTTTCCTTTCTCTCAGAAAAGATACCACCTCGCTGTCCTCAAAAGTGTGTTTGGTGGATTTAAGATGCAGATGTACAGCAGACTGTGGACCACTTGAGGCTTCTCTTCTGTGTTGGTAAAGTCTTTTGTGGAGTGGCTGCTTAGTTTCCCCAATGTAGTGTTCTTTGCAGCTACCTTCACTGCACCGGATCAAATAAACTACATTGCTCTGTTTTTCTGTGGGCATCTTGTCTTTAGGATGTACTAGTTTCTGCCGTAATGTGTTGACCGGTTTAAAGAAAACCGGGATGTCATGTTGTCTGAAGCTTCTCTGTACCTCTCTCTGATTCTCTGTGTTTTTTAAACTTTTTCTACTATGGATCACTCCTGGATGAATGAGGGACTACACGGACATTAAGCTTAGTTACATAAATAAGAATGGTGGTCACAATGAAGCGAGGCAAATTACTGATGACGCAACAATTCCACCAGGCTTAGATGCGCTGAGATCTAAAGGTGCGCAGTGATTTTCTACCACACCTTATTCTTTTTAATCTGCTTAAAAGGACGCCATGTTTTATTTCACTCGTGCACTTAGTCATGCAGCCATCTTTGAATGTTACGTTCCGTCATCTTCCGCTTGTTCCGGGGTTGGGTCGCGGGGGCAACAGCCTCAAGCGGGCAGCCCAGGCCTCTCTCTCCCCGGCCGCATCCTCTAGCTCACCTGGAAGGATCCCGAGTCGTTCCCCGGCCAGCTGTGAGATATAGTCTCTCCAGTGGGTGCGGGGTCTGCCCCTTGGTCTCCTACCGGTGGGACGTGCCCGAAACACCTCGCCCGCGAGGCCTTCGGGGGGCATTTTGACCAGATGCCCGAACCACCCCATCTGGCTCCTCTCGACTTGGAAGAGGAGCGGCTCGACAACGAGCTCCTCCCGGATGGTAGAGCTCCTCACCCGATCTCTGAGTGAGAGCCCAGCCACCCTGCGGAGGAAGCTCATTTCGGCCGCTTGTACCTGCGATCGCATTCTTTCGGTCACCACCCACAGCTGGTGACCATAGGTGAGGGTTGAAACATAGATCGACTTGTAAATCGAGAGCTTTGCTTTTCGGCTCAGCTCTCTCTTTACCACGACGGACCGATGCAGCGTCCTAGTTATTGCTGATGCCAAATGTACCAAACATAAAAAAGTTTGGTGGCTTTTGAATCTGTCTTTGTGAGGATCCCGATGCTAATATTGTCCTGAGCTAAATGCTAACTTAGGGACGTTTACTAGACGGAATCAAGGCACATCCAAGACCAGAGAATTATTAATAACATTAAATTCTGATAAAACAATAGCACGTTAAGGGTTTGTTGGAACTGAGCATCTTTTTTAAAAACACAATAAAGTCTGTAGACAGATTTGCATGAGATGAAATTCAAGTCAGCCTGTGGCGTACCTAAAAAGTATAGACAAATGTTTATTACAAGGTCTCGGATTGAAAGCATGGGTCACGTCAGAGAAATGGTACACCACTTTCATACCGTCCATTACACAAGTCATTATTTAGAGTTTCCAAAAGGAAAAATCTCATTTTCACTTGGCAGACACTTTGGATTTCCCTCTGACCGCTTTTCTCAGGGTAGGACCAAATAAAAATAAATCTTGATTTTAACTTAATTTGTAAAATTGTTATGTACAGCCTGCGTTTGATACAAATTTTAAAAAATAAAACAAGAAAAAACAGGTTGAAACCAAAGTCAGCCAGGCGTAAACAGCTGACACGAGTTACAAATATTTACTCCTGGAAAAGAGCTTTTTTAGTGCAGACCAGATGTTTTTCATTTCCATGGTTTATCAGCATAAGGCGAAAGATGAAAAGACGACCAAATAACCCCAAATTTGCTTTCTTTTATTCCTCTGCAGCCCCAAATGAGCTACTCATTTGGGAAATGCAAATTACACTATGCATGCAAAGGATGATCAAGTTACAAAAAAAAAAAACGTAAACACCGCTCAACATTCCAGCGCAGACACCTGCTCCTTTAGAGACTGAGCTCAAGTTTTGTAGGAAAACGTAAAGACAAGTGCATGCACAAATAAGTGCACACTAAAAAAATTTTTGTTTTAAAAATTCTAAAAATATAAATCAATGTTTGGGTAAAAGTCAAATGTGCTGGTCTGCAAAACACAAATCATTTGTATTGTTCAATTAAAAAACAATCCAAGCAAACAGATGGTTTTACTTTTCCACACGGCCACAGTTCGGTTGGGATTGGCCCACAGTTACATCTGATTTGAGGGTCAAACTGTTTTCACTAAGTGCGCAGTTAGGCGTGTCGACAACTGAAAAAAAAAAAAAAAATCCAGAAACTTGCAGCTTTGATTTACTTTCAGAAATGTGATCAGTACATACAGTTATCTGAGCGATGTTCACACGATTTTGGCATCTATTTATTAACAACCATTCTCAAGATACCGTTATAGTCTATTAAGAAATATGGTATCAGACCTTTAGATGTATTCCAAGTCCAATTTGGTTTATTTTAGAAACTCAATACTTATTAATGAGTTTAGTAGTTCACATATCTTTGTGTTTTAAACAAATTACAAGGTCAATGCTGGCATGTACAAACACGACAGTGGACAGTGACAAACAAAAAATGAAAACTCCTTTCACCCAAATTAACTTATGAGAACATCATATTTATTTAATTAAGATAAGACTGCTGAGATGTTTTAGACTTCATGTTTACACAAACAACTGGATTAGTTGTAATTACATTGTGGTCAAAAACAATAGAAATTTTAACACATATTTTATATGGAACATTTTCATCATAGAAATGATTCATTCTTAGTTTCAAGGAAAAACAGTTTTTGTTTCTGTTTTTCTGACTTTTTTTTTTTAGTTTTTTTTCTTTAAAAGTGACCATGTCATGTAACTCCGGTGTGGTTCAGAAATACAGAAACAACATCCACCACAAAAACAATCGGAAAGGGTGTAGACACAATTATTTTTTCCTGCTGATCCGGATGGGAAAAAGTCTAAAATTCTCCTCTTGACGGGACAAAAAATGCTTTCGAAATCAATATTGTGTATAGGGAACCCCTAATCAGAAGAAAATTTGTCGAGTCATATAAACATAACACATTGTGGTCGATACAGGAAGAGCTCTGATTTTAATGGCAGGTAAGGATGTAGATGTTTATACAATCAACGGGGACAGAACTAGTCCAGTTTTATTTTTTAACTTTAATTTTTTTAATTATTACTAAGAATGAACCGGCTCTCAACCCTGTTCAGGATCCTGGAGTAGGAGTTTGTCTGACCGGTATACAGCAGAAGATCTGGAGAAAACATTCAACTGTGTCGCTGGGGAACTCCTGTGGAGTCCCACAGTGTTTATTACAGGCTGTCCACTTTTTGTATATCAGCTGCCAGAGCTTGGTCTGCATTGCTGGTAGTAGGTTGAATCCATTTCCAGTAAGAGTTGCATTTTGCCAAGTAATGGGTGCCCTTTGTCACCCATTACTGCTGCGATCCAGCCCCCGACGAAGTGCAAGAAAACGTTACGGTAGTTTTCTCCCACTGGCCGCAATGGACACATAAGCAGGCCAATTTTGGCAGGCAGGCCTCGAGTTTGAAACCACTGCTGTTAAGGTTTCCAACTTACAACAAAAATGTATTTTTTTAAGAGATAGTTTCAACATATCCGTAGTTTTCTTGAGCAAACAAAAAAACATCTCATTTCTATTGCGTGGGTGACGCAGAGGTCGAGAGTAGGCTCACCATGACCCTTATTTTTTAATTTGAAGTGATTGCACAAACCTTAACAAAATGGTCTTTTTATATTTAAAAAGCACAAAATTGCAGCATTTTGACTTGTTTCTCCAGCTAGCTATAGGTATCGGTCTGGAGCTCTGTACGTAGCTTTGTCGAACGAGAAATTTTCCTGTTTGTAACTCATACTCTATTTTCACATCATGGTGTAACTTTTAAATTCCCAAAACTGAAATTAACCCTCCAAACAAAGATGCTCTGACAGATCTACTGGAAACATATGACTGCACTACTCTGCGTAGAATACATCTTATAAAGCTTTTACTGTTAACTAGCAGCCTCATGGGTCAATTACAGGCCATCGTAAAATCTGACTAATGCCTGAGTCATACGACATCTGAACAGACTTCTATATCCGACAAGGGATGATAAGCCACTACTGTTCTTTTGGGGGTCAGACAGATCACGTGATCACACACCATGTTTATCACAACGCTTTGTGGGAAAATTTAAATGCATGAACCAGGAATCAAATGTCTTTGAAGAAGCAATTGACTTCTTTAGATATTTAGCTGTAGATTAAAATAAGCTAATAAAAACAAAAATCTGTGACATATTGTTTGCTCGTCCCGGGGGAGGGATCTCTCCTTCATGTGGATCCCCATGAGGTTTCTTAATTTTTCCCCACTGATGTTTTTTTTTCACCGAGAAGGAGAGTCTAAGTGTGCAAGTCTTATTTAGTTAGCATTTGTTAGTTATTTTTCTTGCTGTGTATTTGTGTTAATACATTCCTCTTTTTCTTGTGAAGCCCATTGAGACGGAAATTCTGTGATTTTGGGCTATACAAATAAAAAAAATAAAAAAAAAAAGCTCTGCATTGTCTCTGAGAAGCCCAAAATGAAAGCCCAAAAAGATGAAATGAATGATTATAAACTCACCGACTCACACTCCCGGAGTTTCTTCTGGGCACTGTCAAAGTCAAAGTTCACGTACAAGCACTCCACAAACTCAGTGATGGGATCTTTGTAGGTGTAAGACTCCTAAGAATGAAAACATGTAAAAAAAAAACAATTATTACATGAATAAGTTGCATTTAGAGCTAAACACGGCTGAACAAAATGTGACATCTTTATACAGTTCTTTTTGATGTATCGAAAACATAAATCTGATTTTTTGGTCTGACTGCTGACATTAATTATATGGGAAAAGTGGCCGCCTGTGGAGCATAATGCCTCAGTAAACATTTTAGAAACGCTGGAGAGAAAAACATTTTCTCCAATCCAAATAGCTCTACATCACACTTGAAGAATGACTCCCACCTGACCTGAGGCATTGGAGGAGAGCATTCATTACATCTCTTACTAATTACAAACAACCAATCAAAACAGGGCTTTGAATTTCTATGACTGGTTGAGAATATCTGGCTGTTTAGCAGACAGCCAGTTCAGCGCAATTCATCTGAAAAACCCAGTTATATAGCTTTTCCAGCTGGGTCATGAGCGTAAAATACATCCAATGCCAAGCTTGAAAGAAAGTGTTGGAGCTTATCTATCGGCCCCACAAATCTTTTAAAAATGTTTTAAAATGTCTTCCTTGGGGACGGGTAAAATGTTATTGTTTACGATCCTTTGTCAAAAGCAGTATAAAATCGTCATCGTATGGCAAAACAATACTTTGATACCCCGGCCAATCTGCAAATTCTTTTACTTAGAGATCATACAGGAGTGAATTTTCCATCGTAGGTGCATGACCACTGTGTGAGACATGCACATCCAGAAATCACAATGTATAATTTTTTTTTAAACTATTTATATGATAGAGCTGTTCTGTCGTCCTCTGTTTATCCAGGGCTGGGTCACTGGGGCAACAGCCTAAGACGGGAAGCCCAGGCTTCTCTCCCCCCAGCTGCATCCTCCAGCTCACCCGGAAGAATCCAGAGTTGTTCCCCCGGCCAACTGTGAGACATAGTCTTTCTAGCGGGTCCAGGGTCTGCCTGTTTGGTCTCCTCATGATGGGACATGCCCGAAACACCTCACCAGCGAGGCACTCGGGAGGCAGTCTGAGCAGATGCCCGAACCTCCCCAACTGGCTTCTCTCGACCTAGAGGGAGCGGCTCTACTTCCGAGATCCTTCCGGATGGCAGAATTCCGCACCCAATCTCTGAGTGAGAAGCCAGCCACCCAGCAGAGGAAGCTCATTTCGGCCGCTTCTATCCGCGGTCTCGTTCTTTTGGTCACTACCCACAACTGGTGACCATAGGTGAGAGTTGGAACGTAGATCTACTTGTAAATCGAAAGCTTTGCTTTTTGGCTCAGCTCTTTCTGTACCACGACGGATTGATGCAGCATCCTAGTTATTGCTGACGCTGCACCGATCCGTTTCTTGATCTCCTGCTCCAGCTTCCGCAATGATTTATCATGAGATGGTTAGAATGTAGGCGTTAGAAAAGATTTGGGCATGTATTTCAATAAAACAAAGGTTTACCCTTAGGTAAGATGTGGGAAATACAACAATCTTAAAAAAAGAAGTCTCAGAAGCTCTTTTACACTCATAATGTGTGATGAGTCACAATCTGTTTTGTTAAAATTAAGATAACGCTTACTGATTTTTGTTTATCATCATTTCTATTGTCATCAAAAAAGGAAATGTTTCTCCTTTTTTACCTGCTGAATAACTTTGACCAAATCCTTCAGAACCTGCCGGCGCTTACGAACATCCTTGTTTGTGATGACCGCTGTAGTTAGGTAACGCAAGATGTGGGGGCACATCGTCTGGATAGCGTTGAGGTATCTGGAATTAGGGAGAGTAGAATTAAACGCTTATTATACTGATGTAAGAAAAAGACCACGATCTTTCCGAAGACACATAATATAACATTCTGGCTGCCCATCAGGCCCCTGGCATTTCGATTAGAAAGAAAAGGCTTTGCAGCTGAACAGATGAGTGTCCCAACAGGACCTTCATTTCCACACACAGGTTCAAAATTTAAGCCGTTTCTTTCATTAGAGCTCTGTGAGAAGGGGGAGGAAGAGGAAACCCTGGTAAGATATAGATCAGTGAGCAGGGACCTGCCTAGTAGCTGAAACCCAATCCATGAGGGACTGATGCTCCAACCACAGGTCAACTTGCAAATGGCTGAATACAAGAGACACAATGCTGTTACAGCCTGATTCTAATCCCTACTGACTCTGGAGACATCGTCCCATATAGAAGAAAAAAAGCAAAACATGTAAGCTCCCTTTTCTCTTCAAGACAGCGATTATTAAAATGACCTGCGTCACTACAGAGGGTCACCAAACATTTATCTTTGAACTCGCTCTCACAGCAACCACATCAAATCTGTAAAGAGGAAGTGGATTGGGCCCCTCTGGATGGCCAGAGGAACACATGGCGCTCGGAGAAACTGCGCTGACAACGGTTTAATTAACTGAATCAATTAAAGGAACAGGGGTCTTGTGGCAGCTGTGATGTTGGGTCTAAAAACAGTCGGTGGGGCCGCTTGGCAGAGTCTCTTGTTGGCCTGCTTTTTAAGAGAACTCCCTCCCACTCTTTGTAGTTGTTTGACTCCTGTGTGAGACCGCAACGCTTCATGCTGTGTTCGTGATTAACTTACACCTACTCACTCTCCCGGGGGCTCCTATAACAAGCAATCTCACAGAAATCCCTGTTCCTCATATGTCTCAGAGAAGGTGGGGGGTTACCCAAAGTCTAAGTTGGCACAAAAATATTTTAGGACAGATGCAGCTTAGTGCTGGGATGATTGAGAGGTTCTATTTCCTTACTTTTAGGGGCTGAATGTGAGAAACTCAACTGCTCATGAACCCAAACTGTGTTTCTGATGACCAAAATGTCTAACATAGAACACTGGCCACTTCTTCAATATATAATTATTGCAATATTAACACGGGGGATTAGCTAATTGCAAAAAGCCACAATCTTAATTTTGTTTTTCGCTCCATGTTTTCCAGTTTAAAGCTTCCCTATGTACTCTGCTACCAGCATCTTTGTTGTTCCCAAAGTAAAGACCAGGAGCTACAAACTAGGGCTGCAACTAACGATTATTTTGGTAATCGATTAATCTGTCGATTATTGGGTCGATTGCTCGATTAATCGGATAAAAATGACAATTTAATAAATATTACTTTTTCGGCATGTTATAGAATGTAATGGTGTAAAACACAACTCATAACCACATAAACAACACGTTGGGTTTATTACAGTAAGAGCAAATGTTAATCTTTCTGTCAAATAAAGAAGTAGAATATTATCATTTCTAGAAAATAATAACTTACTGTATACAGTAAAAATAAATTATAAACACCCATAAAATGTGCTTTAATAGTATTGACTAGTAAAACATCAAATGTAAACTGTTGGATCACATTTGAAAACAAGAAACCTTTAACACTTCTGGATTCGCAAATTCAACCTTGTTCAGTAGTATCGTACAAAAAAAGGCCCCAGATTAACATGAAAAAAAAATATACAAAAACATTAAAGTTGTGTAGTTTTAGTGAAAAAAAAACAAACAAACACCATCTCTACTGTAAAAATAGTAACTTTAATAAATAAAATGACCATCTTTACCACTTTTAATATTACAAACACAGATCTACTAATCGGAAAAGGGGTGCCAAACTAACAGCACTCATTTTTTTTGTGGGAAAAAATGTGCTTTGCGGTGTAGAGGAGGGGGTCTCTTATCCTGGATTGAATTTAGCGATCTTTTTTTTTTTTTTAACCCCTCGTCTTCCTATGGACAGCGGCCTCATATCGGACACGTTCATTTCCAAAATATGAGTCCCTAAGAGAAGCGCTCTGCTGCGGAGTGCAACCGTTTTCCACAGAAAATAGTTCATGTTGGGTTGTTTTTGGTTTTTTGGAGACAATAAAAAGTGTATTTAGCGACCTGTAAAATTGTTTTTATTAGAAATAACATTGTGTGTCGCTCCGGTTTGCCGTCTCCTGCTTCGAGTCCGACATGTTTTTTTTTTTTTTCAGATGTTCGTGCAGCGTCGTTATGCTTCCGTGCCAAAACGTGTCCGTTTCGCAAACTTTGCATATTAACGCGAGTCTTTTTCAAATTTAGCAAAAAATGATCCAAACTTTGTTTAATTTGGCATGTGTTTTTCCTTCCGCCATCTTGTTGAATCTGCATGACCACGTGAGGCGGGGTGAAATGAAGGCCAATGATTGGCTGCTATCTTCTTCTCCTCCTATTATGGTAGCTGGCATCGTCAATTTGCTCTCTACTGCCCCACATGGAGACCAATTTAAGTGCAGCCGACAGTAAAAACTTTTTAGACGATTAATCGATGACCAAATTAGTCGACAACTATTTTAATAATCGATTATAATCGATTAAATTGATTAACTGTTTCAGCCCTACTACAAACTTATAACAATGAGGGCATACCAACTTATTACAGTCCTTTACTATGGAACAGCCTACCAGAGGACCTCAGGGCCGCAAAGACTGTGTTTTTAAGAAGTGTCTGAACATATATCTTTTAAACTTGGCGCTTAAACGAGTTAGCAATTAACTTATCTGTTTTAATTTGATTGAAATTTAAATTCTATTTACCTTTAGTTTATATTTTATTTAAGTAGACATTAATGGGTTTTTTTGATGGGGAGCTGCTTCTCGTTTGAGTGTTGTTGCAGCAGGAATTGGTTGGCCCGGTTGACTGAAGATACTGCACTGCAAAGCTGTGGCTGTAGTGCAAGGTTCTGCTGACCCGGGTCTGAGTGGTTGCTTGTGGTTCTGGCCTCCATGGCTCCCGTTGTGGCCAGTAGAAAAGGGGGATGTTGAAGGAGGAGCAAAATGAACGTTGGTGGAACAACGTTGAGAAGCAAATACTATGTATGGTAATGTGTGATCAGACTAATGAATGGCAAGGTGATATTGATTTTGTTAAAAAAAAAAGTCCTGTGTTAGCCTACAACATTTCCAACTTTAAGCGTACAACATTTTGAAGAGTGCTACATAACTTTGTCAAGCCATTAGCATGTGGCCAATCAACTTTATCGTAGTGAGGTTAGGGGGCGGGACAAAGTGTATAAGTAAGGTACTAAGTTAGGTAAGTTCTTACCTAAACATTGACATGTGCTTTTAAAATGGTAAATAACTACAAAAATAAAAGCCAGACATTTCGAGCAATACTTCATGATGTTTTTCTTCAGGTTTTGGAGTTGGAAGATAATGTAAACACAATTACATGGAACTATTTCAGATTTAGAAAAGGGGGTTTGGTCTAGAGACACTGCCACTGAGGAAAAGACAGGAAGCAGAGATGGAGGTAGCAGAGATGCAGATGCTGAGGATCTCTCTGGGAGTGACCAGGATGGACAGGATCAGAAATGAGTACATCAGAGGAACAGCACATGTTACAGGTTTTGGAGATAAAGTCCGAGAGGCCAGACTGAGATGGTTTGGACATGTACAGAGAAGAGAGACCGAGTACATTGGCAGAAGGATGCTGGGTTTGGAACCACCAGGAAAGAGGCCTAGAAGAAGACCAAAGAGGAGGTTCATGGACGCAGTGAAGGAAGACATGAAGATAATTGGTGTGACCAAAGAGGATACAGCAGATAGGATTAGATGGAAGAAACTGACTTGCTGTGGCGACCCCTGAAGGGAAATGCCGAAAGGAGAAGAAGATTTCAGATTTAGAAAAGAGGATGTTATAAAGACGAACGCAGCACGTTGGCTACATTATCTGGAAATTACATTCATTTTATGAGAAAGTTTTTGTTTTCTACTTTGAAATACTCCCTGTCTATCTAAGGGGAATAAAATTCCACAAAAATATTGTTAAAAGCTAAAGTAAAAGTTTTGAGTTCTTGGAAAAGTTTTTTTTTTTATTTTCTAATGCTGCTGTGCTGGCAAATTGAAGAATCAAAGTTTAACCAATTTATTTATTATTCAACTTAGACAATTGTTCCATTTGTAAGAAAGCTTTTTACAAAGATATATATATATTTCACAATTGTGAAAAAAAAACTGAATTGATTCTAATCTTATCAATAAACAGATGAAAAATCAACCCTTTTGTTTTAAATTCCTTTTCTACTTCATTTTATTTTGAAAATACTCCTCTATTAATAAGGGACCTTTGATCATTTCTGTCAGATCAATCTTTGAATGCAATTTATAATCTACACATTTAATAACAGCATTTATAACTTTAAATTCCACAAGAGGGCAGCTTTTACATCCTTAAACAAACATTTTAAAGTCTTATTTACTTTCAGTTGGGACAAATTACTCCATAGATTTCAATTTTATCAACAGTTGTATAGTTTAACAAAAAGAACTACAAAAACCCGATTACTTTTAACATTTTATAATCGCTGCAGAAGAGCTTGTTGAAGAACCAAAAAAAAATTTGATTATCGACCCATGTTGCAATTTGCCATCAGATATTTGGTCAACATTATGCAGCCCTCAGCCCTCTATTGGGCACCACTTTCTTTTAGATCTTGTAAAATCTTCCCATAGCATAAAAAAAAGGGGCTTAGGAAGAACACATGCTGACTTGAAGGGTCATGGAGGTCAAATGTGGAGTCGAAGACCAACCGCTGGTCATTCTGTTCAGTCAAAAGAAGTACTGGTCAAGAAATGGGAAACAAGATCTGAGCCAAGCCGCAGCAAGGAAAACATGAGGTCTCTACAATGTAAAAATGTGGAGCACACAAAACTACCCCAGTCCACACAGATGGTTGAAGGGGGTGGGAGGTAGGGTTTCATGAGTAATTATTGGGCAGAGCTCCTTAATTGTCCACAATAAAATTAAAAACTGAGTAAAATTCAGAGAAGCGGAGTGCTGTGTTGTGGTTGCATGTCATACTGTCTATGCGGCGCAATCATCTGTACGACTACGCAGGCCTGCTATCAGAATGAGGGGAGGGCTGGCAGGACATCAAAATAGGTGGCGGGCAAATTTTAACATGCTGCTTAAAGTTTCTGATACACAGCCTACGATACACATGGCCCCACTTCTCGAACTGGAGAGTAAACAGACCAGACGAACCAACACACGCTTCCCAGAGCAAAGTACTGGCTGGCTTCATGAAAGAGCCCACCGACCAACCAAAAGTGTCTTATTAAAAACGAATTGTTCACTTTAAATAAACTTGACGCCATTGAATAGAGAAAATATTATTTGGATCTGGTAGTATTTCACACATCCAAACCACACGCACACGTATAAAGCCAAAAACAGTCCGTTTTTCTGAAAATGTACAAACCAAAATTGCTTTGCACAATAAAGACTAACAGAACAACAAAAAGAACTTCAAGTCGCTTCAACTAACAATTGAGACCAATGCAGTCGCTCCTTAATTGTAATTAATCATATCTTTCTAATTATTGTATCTGTGTAAAGATTGAGAAATGAGAGAAAATGAGAAAAAAATACATGTACTTACTGTGGTTGATACAAAAAGAGCTCAATTATGTTGTCTCTTCCTTTGGGGTGGTTAAAGAAGACAAAGAGAGACCAGTGGATGAGCCATGTCCTCTGCTGGAGAGACTGGAGTGGGGAGCTGACAGACTGGATGGGAAGAAAAAAGGAATAGAGAGAAAAAAAAAGTAAAGTAACGCAAAATGCATGGAAAACAGTTATTCTTCAGGAAAGTACAAGAAAGACAGGAAATCATGAGTGTTTGCCCTCTAAATTGCAATCAAATGCCACCAACTCCTTCATACTGAGATCCTAGTTCTTAAGTAGTCAGATGAGTGCATGTGGTAAGAAATAAAATGCCACGGCAGAGCGGCACTGCAAGTGAAATGTCAATATGGGAGTCTATGTAAGAGAATCTAAATGTGGTATCAAATTCTGAGAAGTGGGGCATTTACGTTGTTATCAATAGTCTCTCTCAGGCGGGTCAGGTCCTCCATGGCTGCCTCCCAGTTCTGCATCAGGATCTCAGAGGCCAGCTTGCCCCAGAGCGAGTTCAGGGCATTCCTGTCTGTAGACGGGACCTTAGAAACACATGAAATGAAGCATGTTTTAACATCTGATCGTTCTTATGGGACAGAAAAAAAATGTTTCTCTACCCTGATACAATATCAGCATCTGTCACTATTTGCCTTCAGTAGCATAACTGAACGCTGAATTGACTTGGGCCCAAAACTCCGCTCAGCGGTATCAGTACCTTAGAGACCTTAGCAACTCAACTAAGGGCCAATCTTTCAACGAGTTACGAAATAATTTTGAGGTGCAGTTCTTGGCTTGTAAATTTTGTGTAAAGCAAAGAATTCAAGCCAGGCAATTTGCAAAAAAGTCTTACAAAAAACACATTATTATTCAGGGTTAATAACAGCAAAATTGATGTTAAAGTCGTGGCGTACCACGGTGAAAGGAAGAGGGACAAGCCCCATACCATCAACAAGTAAAGTCAGGACAAATACCGAGTCGGGTGAATACGTTTAGAGGAGAGAGCGATTATACTGGCATAAAAATGCTTAGGTTTAACTGCCATGCAAGAGGCCAAGAGGATGGCCAAAGAGGAGGTTTATGGTTTTAGTGAAGCATATAAAAGTAGTTTGTGTGATGGAGGGGTTTTGATCAGAGGGACTGACTTGCTCTGGCAACTTTTGAAGGGAAAAGCCAATAAGAGAAAAAAGTGTATAGTGCTAATGTACCTTTAGTTATTTTTTGCGACTATTTGGGGGAGACGGCAGCAGAGTGGTTAGCGCGTTCGCGCGCTGACCGGAAGGTCGCGGGTTTGCGGCCCACAGAGAGCACGTCTAGCGTCCTTGGACGCTAGACGTGCTCTCTGTGAAGCTGTTTAACAAAAACAGCTTCACTGTCATATATTCTTAAATATGCAGTTTTGTCACTTTAACTTGACAGAATCCAAACTGCAGAAAATTAATTAGAAAGCTCATAAAATGATGAAACATTTCACAAAAAAGTATTTTTAGGTAGATGAGTAGCATAAAAATACAATTTGTCACTTTAAAATTGTTTAACTTTTTTTCCAAAATTTGTCATGAATAACCTATTAAGATTTTAGACTCAAAGAACTGTCCCAATTTCCACGTGGTTCAGACAGAAGAAAGATAATTGCAACTATTTTAATTGGTTACTTTCATTAAATTTGACCTCTGTCATCTGCACAGCATAATTAGACTGAAATATGAACTGATGCTAACCGGACAGATCTTTAGTCCATAATTACTCGACTACATCGCGCAGGCTACTGTTTTTGATTTCCAGAACCACCTAAAACAAACAAAGAGGAATCAGGTAATGAAACGCAGGTTGCGAAAGCTTTAAAACTTCAGCAGCACAATCACAACAGTGAACATTGGACAACACCCAAAGACTCATGGGAAACTGCTCCGCAGGAGTTCACGATAACCCCAAACACCAGACATGGTGACATGAGTCAAAAAGGAAGTTGAGCTGGGTGTCTGCGGAGTATCCAGAGAAACTTAAATGCTGACCACACAACCCCACTCGCCATCAGGCAGCTGCTACGCTGGACTGAGACGATACAGATACACAACTAATGGAAAAACACGACAATAAGACTGATTTTACACATGCACTGCTCAGCTAAACTGTAAATCTAATAATTTATTTTCTCTCATCTAATATGTGATGACAGCCACAGAGAAAAAATATTTCCCCTGAAGAAAGGACAATTTAATGGTAGCTCCAATAGTCCAGTCATAACACAACTAGATCTTTAATTAATGATGTGCTCAATGCGGAAGAAAGCTCCGAATTAGACCTCAGAGGGAAGAAACTGCCAATGCAGCTGGTGTAAAGGTCAGGGCTTTGTCTGTGTTTTGGGGGTTTTTTTCTTTCTCCTCCTGGAAGTCCCTGCCTGCTACATTTGGCTGACCTCCAGGTCATTATGGCAGCTTTCTACACACAGAGTCTGGCTTTCACTAGTGGCCACGCTAGAAAAGTTTCAATACCTGGGTTTTTCCAGCAGTTACCTTAAGTTTCCACTGGTTTGTGAAATGGGCACATTTTCGCTGACTGACCAGCAACAATAAATTTACTGTGCTGGGGATCTGTCGGGATACTCAATCTTTATTCTTAACATTCAATCCCTGCATTAAGTGATGATATGAATAAGTTGCTCTTTTCGGGCGAGGCCACACTGTAACAAGACCTGAGGCATGGATTTTGCAAGGCTGGTTTCCTTCGTTTAATTGACTGGGTTTCCCACGTTAAATGACTTTATGGTGCCTCACCTCTCCCATATGGGGGAGGGGAAGGTAGACAAGGGGCTTGTGAGGATGGGAGGTCTGCAAAAACACAGAACAGAAAGAAGGACGGGGGCGGTGAGGAGTACATGGACTTCAGCTAATGAAATCCATTTCTACCTTAACCCCTCTTTCTAAAGAGTCCTTTGCATTGTCCAGAGTAAGCAACAAATATCTAGTTACAGAGTCTGAGCTGGCTTAAACATTACATTAGGGGTAAAAAAAAAAAAAAAAAAAAAAAAAAGGAATTAAAATTTTAAGTCCATGTTAGAGTTTGAAAAACTATTTTGAATTAGGGTTAATTTGATTTGCGTCAAATCGGTGGCAAAGTCATAAATGATGGTTGCTGGGCTTGTTAGATTTGAATGTTTATAAGGTCATAAAGACCTTTTCTTGGACGCTTTTGTCAAATTACTTGTTACCATGGATGTATGTCTTGTGCCCAGACACTTTGGGTCAGGAAAGTGTTTGGAAGGTTAAAAAACTCATCACTTCTCATGAGAAACCATTCATTCTTTCAGGATCACATCACACATCTGAATGAAAATAAAAAGTTGAAAAAAGACAATTGAATGTGTTACAATAAAAAAAATAAAACACTGAAAAAGTCTTAGAAAGATTCCCCCTCTACACACATACACACACACACAAACAGAAAACTGTTGCTCTCATTGTCGCCCATTCTCTCACTGCTGGTTTTGGCAAGCCTACCGGCTTCACCACAAAGCTAGACGCTGGGCCAAAGTTAAACCAAAGCTAGCAGACGAGTGAATGACATTTGGAAACCACCGACTATGTGGGCCGATGCCGCTGATGATTTATTGGCGTTTAGCTGACTTGATCTTCCTAATGCTTGATGCGAGATAACATTAAAGGGTCACAACGGAGTCGCATTTTTCTTGGAAAATCGACAAGAAACTTCCTGCAATCGTCAAGTTACCAGAGGCGAAAGAGTGGAACAAAAAATTGGAAGCGGTCTGCACATCAGGTTTTATAAATGTCCCAGTGTGACCTCGCGGACCACCAAGTGTAGAAGAGGTTTTTTGGTCGTTAAGCTTTTCACTAAACTGAACAACAAGATCTCTGAAGATCTAAACAATTGAAATGAGACAAATTTATGAAAAATCAAGGTTAGAAGGGGCTTCTTTTTTTAACTTTATATCATTGGAATTCTACTTCACTTCATCTACTTTTAAGGTTTATCTTTATCTTGAACAATAAATGCAACACCAAACCACCGCAGGGTGGCTGGGCTCTCACTCAGAGATCGAGTGAGGAGCTCTGCCATCCGGGAGGAGCTCGGTGTCGAGCCGCTCCTCCTCCAAGTCGAGAGGAGCCAGATGGGGCATCTGGTCAGGATGCCTCCCCCCGAGCGCCTCGCTGGCGAGGTGTTTTGGACACGTCCCACCGGGAGGAGACCAAGAGACAGACCCCGGACCCGGACTATGTCTCACAGCTGGCCGGGGAACGACTTGGGATCCTTCCAGGTGAGCTAGAGGATGCAGCCGGGGAGAGAGAGGCCTGGGCTGCCCGTTTGAGGCTGTTGCCCCCGCGACCCGATCCCGGAACAAGCGGAAGATGACGGAAAGGAACCAAACCTTTGAAGTTATTGAACAAAAACTATCATTAGTACAATTTAAAGGTCTAAAATTTAGAGGATACGGGAGTTTCATGTAGGGCTGCAAGACATCGACAAAATCAAGTTGTGAATTCTGTTGAATATCTCAATATCATATCGAACTCTTAGCCTGACAACAAAGTTGTAATAATAAATGGGCTCTACCTATACAGCACTTTTCTAGCTTCATCGGCACTGAAAGCGCTTTACAGTGTAGGTCACATTCAGCCGATCACACAGAGTCATACCCAATTGCAGAAGATGTCATGTAAGGTGCTAGCCACTATCAGAAGCAATCTTGATCAGGGACACCTTGGCATGAATGCCATTTGGGGGATCAAATCCACTAAACTCTGGTTACAAGACTGAGCCATCCTTTTCCCCTGAAACTACTGCAAAAACGCTAAAATGCCAAAAACGTGGTCACATTAAATGATTTCACATAAAACATGCCTGTTTTAAGCCAAGTAAGAGTAGGGTTTTGTTTTATCTTGTGTGAAATAAAGTGTGTGCTTTTCTATTTTCAGTTTGCAAGATTTTACCTGATCGTCATTAAATAGTTTCTAAGAAGATGAGCCATTTCTGGTAAAGACATTAATGCTTTAAATGGATGCATGTTTGAAAAGTCAGCACTTTATAAAAGCAAAGAGTTACTAATTCATATCTCGTAATTTTCCTAGAAATGGCCATTCAACGTCATGTTGTGTTTTCTGGTCTCCCAGTTGATGCATCATTAAAAAATTTCCTCCGCATTTTTAGTTTTTCTGGATTATTTATTTTATTAGAGTGGATTTTTTGGAAATAACTATTTCTTTAAAAAAAAAAAAAAAAAAAACTAAACTGGCCCAACATGTTAGATAAAGAAAAAAACAAAAAGATGACAGCAGCTAGTTACAGATGCATTTTTATTTTGCAGCCCGATGATTAGCATGCACTCTCATGAACGGCTTAAAATTTGCCTGAAACCCGCTTGATGCTAAGAGATGCTCTGCATAAACTAACCACAAAAGCTCAGAAGTCGTGACTGGGGACTTTGTGGCCACAGTTCTAAAAAATCAATAAGCTGTCTGGTTAGTTGTGCCTCATCAGAGGGCAACAGACAGATAAATTTGCCTGTCGCTGATCAGCCCAGTCACAGATCCCACTCAAGTCCTGCAGCAGCGGCTTTTTATTCAGACAACATGAAAGGCAGAAAAGAGGCTGTGACGCAAGCTCTTCGCATTCAATTACTTCCAAGTGCACTTCTTCTTTCTTACGAAAGGAACACACTTTCAGCATGAATTTGATTAGCTACTGGATAAATCATCCTGAAAAACATACAAAGGCTATTTAAAATGTTCTTCCTTGCAGACATCTGGATTACAGAGGGTCCAGAAATATTTTATTGGTACAGATAGGTGTGTTCAGAGTAGGGCTGAAACAACTAATCGAATTAATCAATTACAATCGATTATTGAAATAGTTGTCGACTAATTTAGTCATCGATTAATTGTTTAGAAAGTTTTTGCTGTCAACTGCACTTAATATTACACAACTTGATTCTTTTTTTTGTATTTTTACTCATGTTAACCTAGGCCATTTTTGTTTGGTTCTATACCTCTGAACAAGGTTAAATTTGCAAATCTAAAACTGTTAACGATTTCTTGTTTTTAAATGTGATCCTGGATGGTCAACAGTTTCCATTTCATGTTTTTTTTGCCAGTACTATAAAACACATTTTATGGGTGCTCGTGATTCACCTTTACTGTATACAGTAAGTAGATTTATTATTTTATATTTGCTGTAGAAATGGTAATATTCTCCCTCTTTATTTCACAGAAAGATTAACATTTTTACTTATTAGAATGAGCCCAACGTGTTGTTTAAGTGGTTATGAGTTGTGTTTTGCATAACTACATTCAATAAAATGCCATAAAACTATTATTAATTAAGTTGTCAATTCTACCCGATTAATCGATTAATCGAGCCAATAATCGCCAGATTAATCGATCATCAAAATAATCGTTAGTTGCAGCCCTAGTTCAGAGTATATTTAATGTGTGTATATTTTATCTTTCAAGTGGGAATTCATAATTTTGTTGGCCCAGTATTCAAAAGAGCACCTGGAGATGTGACTTAGTGCTCAATGAGCATGTGCTTCACAAGATGGTCAAACAGGGGATATATCGTCTTAAACAAATACTCATATTAAATATAAACTAATATTTTTCACAAATATAATAATTTTAACAAACTTTATTTGATCACAGTGACAGTCATTGTTTTACTCAGCAGCATATGGGGTGCTCAGATGCATCTACTGATTCCTATATTTTACAAATCTTATTTGACAAGAAACCATTTATTATGAACGCCTTTTAAACACCCCTGTACAGCTGTTCTATTTGGTGCTTCAATGTGCCAAGTAGCATCCACTTTAAACAACATATTCACACCTAGTATGTGCACCACACCACTGCACATGCATTAACACACATACACATGTAAACACACACACTTGAAGCAGTATATCACTTTGAGTTGGGTTAACTGTAAGTCTAGGAGACTAGCTGGTCATTACATGTGTTATAAGGGTCACTTTTTGAATTGTTGATCCTATAATGCTGCTCAGAACTCAAACTTTATGTTCATCAGTCGGTGATGGAAAGTGAGGTTACAGGGAGAAGAGATAAAGAAGGTGGAAAATTTTAAAAATCTAGGATCAACAGTCCAGAGCAATGGCGAGTGTGGAAAAGAGGTGAAGAAGCGTGTTCAGGCAGGCTGGAACGGGTGAAAGAAAGTATCAGGTGTGATGTGCGACAGAAGAGTTTCAGCTAGAATGAAAGGGAAAGTGTACAAAACTGTGGTGAGACCGGCCATGCTGTTTGGTCTAGAGACAGTAGCACTGAAGAAAAGACAGGAAGCAGAGATAGAGGTAGCAGAAATGAAGATGCTGAGGATCTTTCTGGGAGTGACCAAGATTAGAAATGAGTACATCAGGGGAACAGCACATGTTAGAGGTTTTGGGGATAAAGTTCAAGAGGCAAGACTGAGATGGTTTGGGCACGTACAGAGGAGAGACAGTACATAGGAAGAAGGATGCTGGAAAGAGGACAAGAGGAAAACCAAAGAGGAGGTTCATGGACGCAGCAAAGGAAGACATGAAGATAGTTGGTGTGACCAAAGAGGATACAGTAGATAGGGTTAGATGGAAGAAACTGACTTGCTGTGGCGACCCCTAAAGGGAAAAGCCGAAAGAAGAAGAAGAAGTCGGTGTGATGGATGATGCTAGCTGCAATATCAGGACGATAATGAGACATTTTGGAAGACATATTTGTGTCTTAAAAATTTTACTTTTGTGCTGATCATCCAATGAGATTAAGAAAACTTTCATTAGTCCTTTTGGGAGAACTTGGCATCTCAGCAGCACCTAATTGCGTTGCTGACAGGAAAACAACAGTTTATTTTTTGGTTTCTCCAACCAAACCCTCTCGTTCTAAACTAAATTTGTCCCGAAATGAAAAACAACTGGGTGAAAAGAGACGAATGCACAAATCCAATGGGAGACTGGTGTAAATCACCTTTTAACAAGCTGAAGGGTGTGAAAAATAAAGACAATAAACCTTTCTTAAAAACAGCCTTGCTGAAAGGGATTAAAATGCTTTACCAGAACACGGAAGAAGTAGAGATATTCTGCAGCTCCGGAGTAGTTTCCACACTCGTACTGGAACTTGGCGTATCGATAAAGCGTGTCCAGGTATTCCTGACGAAACTAAAAAAAAAAAAAAAAAGACAACAATTATATAAGATGCGCTACTTATACCGATCTCTGAATATTGTGTTTGGTGTAAGGTCTGTTTGGACTTAAAGCGCTTCCCACAAATCTCATTAACGCTCAAATAAAACATTTTCTGAGGAGAGTGCGTTGCCTGTGTAAAGGTACACATGAGGACAGCCTGCAGGTCAGCGGGATACTGAAATGGGAGGCGACCATCGAAGGGAAGGGCAAGGAGCCAAACATCATGGTAAATATAGAACCTCCGGCATTTTTGTGGCTCTATCCACGAGTCTAAGTTATTCCGTTTATTCTTAACAATTCACCACAGAATGTAAATGTCCACAAAATTTGTGCAAGCCATACAAACCCCGAAAATGAGTTAAGAGTTTTGGGAAGTAGTTCTGCTTTTCCATCCTCGGGCCCATTCCCATCCCTCCCATAACCCCACCCCTGAAAAAAAGGGTTCACACAGAAGACATGGGAAAGAAGCGAGGTGTCAGCATAACAAATACACTTACGTTGTGCTTGTCGGCCAAATAGTCAAACAGCATCCGTCCATCTCTGAGAGGGAATAAAAAAAAGAAACATTTTTTTGTTAACAAGACATGTTTAGCTTGAGTCTAGCGTCTTTTCAGCCAAATTCAGGTAAATCTTTCTCAAGTTTCATCTAAAGCGGCAGCCATTGCTCAGTCAGTGCCGTGACGGGATGTTTATTACATTTGGTTTGGCTTCAATATTACTGAGAGCGCTTTGTCTAACAATTATCTCGGATGGATACAGGGGAGACTGATTTCACAACTTTGTGAAACGAGGTTCGTCAAAATGAAAGAATGCCCTGGCTCTTCGAAATCATTGTATTCTAAATGCATTTTACTACTTTGCTTTCGGCCAAAAGTCTATTTATGTGGACACCACACAGAAACTATGTGTGTCTCAAGAATAAATTAAGCCTTATAAAAGAGTTTGCAACACGTGTTGTGTTCTGAATGAATTTCAACAAGACAGGATTTTTCGTTGCTTCAAGCCAGTAGTTCTACAGTAATTTCACGGCTATAAGGCGCATATAAACGTCTTAGATTTTCTTCAAAATGAGCGGTGCGCCCTTTCGTGGGGTGCGCCTTGTGTGTAAGAAAAGGCGGACCTAAAAGAAAAAGCGGTGCCCGCGAGGCGGACCTGAAAGAAAAGGCATGAGAACGTTAAAGAGTGAAGTGTGGGCGTGGATTGGTATAAAAACTATGTGCTGTATGCACAACATTGCTGTTTTCACCCTGAAAATGGCAAAGAGACACGCTTATGACGCTCAGTTTAAGCTGAAGGCAATCAGCTACGCGGAGGAACATGGGAATCGAGCCGTGGAAGGCAGCACCGGGCGAGTTACGCAACAGTTTGCCAATGGATTGTAGATGCTTGGACTAACGTGTCTGCTGGTACTGTTATCCGAGCTTTCGCAAAAGCTGGTATCCTTTCTGAGGAGCCGCACAGTACAGACAGTGACTTTGACAGCGAGGAGCGAAGTGGAGGCAGGCACATTTTGGCCTGCCTCTGTTGGATTTTGCGCAGCTGTTCGATTCCGAAACAGAGGATGAGGACTTTGACGGATTTGAATAAAGACTATTACTGGTAATGTGCTTGTTTAGTATCGTTATTACTTAAATAAAGCACAACCAAACTCAGTTTTGCTCCCGATCTATTTTTTAATACGCACATTTGCATGCTTGCGTGTGTGTTGTTGTAAGGCGGTGTCTGACTGAGACTGCGCCTTTCTGTACGGTGCGCCTTATGTGTGTGTTGAATACAGCAATGGCGCACATAACTGAGGCTGCGCCTTTTCGTACGGTGCGCCTAATGGTTGTGAAATTACGGTAAATTATTTTCTGTTATGCCGCTGGCAAGAAGAAAACAATTCTCGCCCGCTCACTCGTTTGTTTACTGCACTTCCTATCGCCTGCTCGATGCAAAAAAAATTCCTACATCCTAGAGCTAATACCCCCTGCACACTCTGACAATGAGAGCACTACTGCCAACTACGGTAGTGGATGTGCAGTAGTTTATTCTGGATGTGCACTTTATTTTAGTACAGCAAAAAACAAAGAAGAGTATGTTCGCCGGGGGTCACCCGTTGGCATCGCACTGCTGTGTTCCTTAACCCTTAAAGACTTATGTTTATATTTCCCAATTCCAACGTACAATAATTCTCTTATTTAAATAAAGTTAACAAAGACAATTATTAGTTACAAGGATCATTTAGAAAAGAACGACGGGATAAAACTCAACATCAACACTCGATGAGTTTCGCATTGTTTAATGGAGCCAGCAGTATGAAGTAAAACAAACCAACTGATGACGCATAATCTTAAAAGTGAAGTCTTTTTAACGGCTCTGCAGATTTGCCAATCCAACAAAAATGATACAAGTCGAGAAAGCGTTGTCTCATAAAGCTTCAGTTCTTGTAAAAATAAATCGATTCTGTTCAAACACAAACCAAAACGCTGAAGAATGTTAAACACAGCAAACTGAAAATAAAACCAATCGTGAACAAAAACAGACTGGTAAAAATACATTTCAAACCAGCTAATTTGTCATAAAAGATAAACTCTATTTTATGACCGAGAACTTTGCTTTTGCGTTCGTTTTGTTTCTATAAATGCCAAATAAAGTTTGTTTTAAGAATATTAGAAGTAACAAACTAATTGAATAGAGAATGATTTATGATGATTAATATTAATAACATTTCAAACCTGGTGGATTGCATCTGCCTCGTCGTCTCTGGATCCTCAAACATCTTCACAATGGGTTCCGTCTCTGACTGCAGCTGCTTTAGCTGTGCCACTACTTCTGTCCTCTTCTCCCTCAGAGCTGCCAAAGATATTAGTTGCAGCGACATCATAAACACATGTACACAGTGCAGAACACTGTACTGAAAATATTGTAAAATAGTTTATGGCAAAATAATTTTTGAAGGGATTCAGCCATCGACAGCAATAACCTTTTATGATAACCATGAATCAATTTTAAACTCTGAAGTATTGGGTATGAAGTGTGTGTATCTGCAAAACAACAACTCACTTTGAGGAATTTCACTGTCAGGAAAAAGACTTCTGTACACATCCATGGCGAAATCCACCATGTTTGTGTCACTGAGAAGATCCAGTTTTCCATGAAGAAGCTCCTGCTCATTGTAGATCTAAAAAGAAACATCAATTGCATGTGTTTTTTAAAGATGTATTTTAATTTTGGTTAATAGATAAAAAAGAACATGACTTAATAATAAATGCATCTTTCTAAAATCACAATAGATTCATAAGAGGAAAATATAGAAGTTTTTTTCAGTCCCATGGAGTTATTTATGCAGCTTCTCACCATGAAACTATTAAAGGCAAGGCAAGTTGATTTGTATAGGAAATTCAAAGTACTTTACAAGACGGAAAAAAAATGCATTAAAATCACAAAACATTTCGTTCTGTTGTCTTCCTTCTACCCGGGACCGGGTTAACTGGGGCACCAGCCTCAGATGGGAAACCTAGGCATCTCTCACCTTGGCTGCATCCTCCAGCTCACCCGGGAGGATCTGTGGGAGTTCCCCGCCCAGCTGAGAGACATAGTCTCTCTGGTGGGTACAGGATCTACAGGATCTATCTATGGGTCTTCTCCTGGTGAGACGTCCCCAAAACACCTCACCAGCAAGGCATTCAAGAGGCATCCAAACCAGATGCCCGAACTACCCTATCTGGCTTCTATCGACCCGGAGGAGGAACGGCTCAACTCCAAGCTCCTTCCAGAAGGCAAAGCTTCTCGATTTATCTCTGAATGAGAGCCCAGCCATCCTGCAGAGGAAGTTCATTTTGGCTGCTTGTATTCACAATCTCATACTTTGGGTCCCCACCTACAGCTGGTGATCATTAGTCAGATACCACAAAACATAGAATAAAAATTAAAAACATAAAAAGAGTGAATAATCTTCAGTCAAATGTTTTCAGTCTAGATTTAAACATTCTGACAGTGTCGGCCTTTCTCACAGCCTCAGGAAGTTTGTTCTCCATGTTTAGTCCTGACCAGTGGTGGAACGTACCGAAGTAAATGTACTTCGTTACTGTACTTAAGTAAAAAAAATTGTGTATTTGTACTTAAGTAAAATTTAAGACCAGTACTTTTACTTCAATACATTTTTAGAGCAAATATCTGTACTTTTACTTCACTACTTTTTAAAAGTGTGTTTTACATTTTTCGTTACATTTTTGTTCAGGAATTTAAAAAAATATAACTTTTTTTTTAGCGCATTTTGAAGCCGCATCGCTTAAATCAAAAGGAGCAGTTGATCGGGAGAAGAAGTTATGAATCGAGGCTCAATCAGAGTCGAGAGTAAACAGTTTCCGCATTCATTCAGCGCGAAGAGCAGGGGCGGTTCTAAGATTTTCTGAAGATGGGGTGGGGATGGGGGGGCGGGGACGTGAGGTCATTGACAAAGCCAATATAGGGTGACTGGGGGCCTCCCCGCCCCCCCAGAACATTTTAAAAAATAATTTTGGTGGACCATTTGCTGGCCCTGCAACGGGATAGCTTGACTTGTCCCCTTTCCTTTCTTCTTTTTTTTCGCTGACCAAAAGAGGCAGGAGAAGGGGGGCGGGGTCACGCCCCTGCAGAGTATTTATTTGTGACCCTACAGCACAAAAAACAACATTTGAATTATGGTCGAAAACTTTTACTTTTTACTTAAAATGCCCAAATTTACACCAATTATTTTTGTACTTTTACTTAAGTAGATTTTTTTTATTGGTACTTTAACTTAAGTATTTCTTTTGCCTAATTATCTGTACTTTTACTTAAGTACAAAAAGTTAGTACTTCATTCACCACTGGTCCTGACTCTAGACACCAGCAGGAGGTTGGTCCCAGAGGTCCTCAGAGTTCTAGATGGTTCATAAAACACTAACATTTCAGTCAGAACAGCTTTAAAGTCTCTCTGAGCCACAGGAAGCCAGTGCAGAGTCCTGAGCACAGGACTAGGGTCATCATATTTTCTGGTTCTGTGCATTTTGAATAAACTACAACTGTTTTAAGGTCTTTTTATTCAGACTTATAAAATAAACTGAAGAATGAATTATTATATACCGGTATGTGGTTTTAACTGATTAACACTGAGAGGAATAAAACAGCATGTTCTGTTTCGAGCGATGGTCGCCATGACAACGAAAATAATGACGAATGCTGTTTTTATCCAAATTAAATTTCAGAGACAAAAGGTAAATTAAAAAAATAATTAAGGGTAATAATAGTTAACTGTTAAGACAAATTATGGTAAAATAAATTATTTCTCTATATAAAGTGGATTTTGTATAATTTTATATATTGTATTTCAGTGTTAATTTTAAAGATAAATTTATTACACGGCAACCATGTTTTTAGGTATGAAGATAGCCATTTTCTGTTAAACATCCGGTGTTGTCTCACAGTCAAAACTTAAATTAATAATGAAAGTTAATTTCTAGTCTAAGACTTTAATGTGAAATAACAACCTATTTGAATATATACTCTAATTTTTTTAAATACATGGATATTTCACAACAGTAATTTATAATCTTAGAGCCTAGCGTAACATCTCATTATCTTATTTTGGTGTGAGCAGACCCTATTTCCGGCTGAAATAGCGCTACTTTGTTGCTGAAAGGAAAAGATGGCCTCGTGGTTAAGTTTGACTGCTTAAATACCTCAAATGTGATCACTAAAACTAGCGGGGAAGGGAATACAGTGTAAGAATGAAATAAATTTTCGTACCTCTTTCACAGAAAGGAACTCCAGCAAAGGAAAAACGAGATGACGATCCAAAAAATGAGCTATTTTAGTGGTGAGGTCGTACTCCGCCATCTTTGCGCCAGGAAAAGGAAGTCGATGTGTCCTGCGCATGCGTAGAATGGAACTGACGTCATCCTTGACAGGAAGAAGAAGACATGAACACATTTTAATTCAGTCTTAGAGAAAAAGAAAGAAGCATATTTTATTTAGTATTCAAGATGAATTATAAAGAAGAACATGTTTATTCAATCATCAATAAAACACTTTCCTAATAAAAAAAAAATTGTCTGCAGCATTTTAATTTAAGCTGTAAACATTTATTTCAGCCATCATTACTGTATAAAATGGCATTGTTTTTTGTGTTCAAATCTTCCAAAAAAGTGACTTGCCAGACAGTTAATGAACAGTTTTATTCTCAGAATGTTGTGGTTCAACTTGGAAAGGGTGTCTACTTTTTATCTACTTGTTTGTTTTTTCAGACTTGTGAACCTTTCAGAATTTTTATAATCACTTTGTGGTTGTCAAGAAGTGAAACATTTCTTTTATAAAAATGGCATCCAAAGTTAATATTTTCTCAAATGTAAAAACATAAACTTTCATCCAGACACCACGAATATTTCTCCAAAAAAGCCTTTGCGTGACTTCTTTATGAGGCTGAAACCATTTGTGGGGAAATAAAGTCACAATAAAGCTCCACACAGAAATCTCCTAAATCTGAATGAAAACATCCAGCTCTTTTCCAGTTGTGTGAGTTGTCCAAAAAAGCTACTAACTGAGCATCACACTTTTTTGTATGTATTTTCAGCAGCTGAGGCATTAAGGTGACCATATGTAGAGTGTAACCAGCTGACATCTGCCAATGTCGGCCGCTAACCAGTCCATCTATAAAAGGTTGCAGTGTTTTCTCAACAGCCACATTGCACTGACTTTTGTCCTTACATAGTCTCTTGTTAGCTCTCGTCTTCTTCCTCATAAAAATCTTTCTGTAGTCATACTGCAGGTAAAAATGAGTCATAAACAGACACCAATCACTATGGTCTATTGTTGTTTTACAGCGGGGTTGTCCAACCAGTCGATCGCAGGAACTGATCCCACGTCGATCGCTAGGTGTGTAGGAAAAAAAATGAAATGACGGGAAGTCAGGGTGGCCAACTCAGCAACTTTGACGCTATATTTGCTGGTGTTCAGACCCTCTAATGACTCTTAAAAAAAAAAAAAGCTACAATCTAGTGGCTTTTTCTAGTGTTATGGGGATTTTTGGAGTCTGTGATGTGAAAGCATATCGTTAAGCCTGTTCTCAATGAGCAGGACCTCCTGCTGCTGTTGCCCCTCCTAAAGCAATTTGTGCAGAAAAGCTGTATGTGTAATGGAAACAACAAGCACCAAGCTGCCCTACACAGGACTAAAAGGACTTTGCCCGTGTGGTAAAGAGTGCACAGCTCCTTGGTTCAGCAGAAGGCCAGACACATAGCAACTGACCCCACTGACCGAGTAGATGGATTATTTGTAGCTCTCCCTTCAGGGAAACAGTTCAGGACCATCAAAATAACCACTTCCCGACTTAGAGACAGTTTTTTCACCAGAGCTGTGAAAGCATTCAACCCATTACCTTACATCATTCCTTCGCACACCCAACTGAATGGCACTAAGGAGTCAGATGGCATCACTCCATGTAACAACAATAATCACTTTAATACTGCACTGTAAATCACAATGTAAATAATCATCTAAACCTCTTATAGTCTCTAACTGTACAGTGTTTATGTATGCTGTTTTTCTGATGCTTTTTTTTATTTTCTACTTTGTATATGTTTTGTACTTATAGCCAGAGTCTATCAAAATTTTACAATGCTCGCATAAAGAATCTTGAATGAAAGATAAAATGACTACAGAAAAGTTGAATAGACAGGCCCTAAACTTTTGCAGTTGGTTGTAAAGAAATTACGATAGCTGATGCCAATCCGATAAAGTTTCTCCAAAGGCTCATTTGCAATATATCTAGAACTGTGTGTTTAAACTTAAACTCATTAAGGATATTCAAAAGGTAAAAGTTAACAAGCTCTATTGAAGCCAATTTGAAAGGAATTGATAAGTGTTGGATAACAGAGACAGTGTTATGAATAGTGGAAGGGGAAATAAAAAAGCAGACACGATAACTGGGTATTGGGAAATTTATTCTGATTGTAAGAATGGCTGGCTGGCAGGCCAAAAATGACTGAAAGCATGGCATGGTGATAGGGTGGAAACAATATGGTTAGGCCCTAGCCATATTGACTCCCAAACCCCTAACTGTTGGGAGTTGGGGTTTGGGAGTCAATAGCATTCAAGGTGCCGCTATCTCATTGCAATTCAGACGCAAACACTCTCACCATGGTAACCATGGCAGGCTGGTTGATGTTTGGGAGCGGGGCAAGATCCGAGGGGTGAACTATAATCTGGCATTGGCAGAAGGTCCATCCAGGGAATAAACAGTCAAGTGTAGGCAAGCAATGGCAGGCAGGCAGATGTTAGGAAACGGGGCAGAATCGAGGGGTGAACAATAATCTGGCATTGGCGGAAGGTCCATCCGGGGAATAAACAGTGAAGCATAGGCAAGCATAGGCAGGCAGGTGTTAGGAAACGGGTTGGATCGAGGGGTGAACAATAATCTGGCATTGGTTGATGGTCCATCCAGGGAATAAATAGTCAAGCAGATGAGGAGTAGATGTTGGATCACAACAGTCAGAATTAAAAAAAACTTTTTTTCATTGGCGCAAAGATTAATCCAAGCAGGAAGTCATTTTATGATAACTTGATTGTAGTCATTTTATGACTTCCTACTTGAATGAGATGGAATCATGCATCAATCTTGTAATACCTCATTAATTTAAAAAAAGAAGGAATAATTTAATAGCTTAAATGACCACCCAACCAATGACCACCATGAGTCATCATGAAGAAATGTTTTGAGATGAAGTATCTTTGACACAATTTACCCCTTTTACTAAATTCAAATGTAAGCAAAATTTACACAAAAGAAACATTTTAATATTTCTGGAAACTAGACACTTCCTTTTGAACTATTCTTAACGTTTCATTAGAATTTATGCTGTAAATCTAAGCAACAGACCCTCAATAAATGTGACACTGCAATATGTTTTATGGTCTCAAAGATATGAGGAAAAATCCTGCTGTACTCGGCTAAGTCATTGTTTTATTACGAGGTTTATTAGGAGGATATTGTTTCTTTCCAGTACACAGAGTAATATTCTTTACTGCAAAATCAGTTTAAAGAGCCTCAGACCAGTCACATGTCATTTGAATATGAGTTTGCATTGTATCGATAAGTACTGTTAGCCTCTGACGTTCGTTCTTCCACATCAGCTACACATCTTCTGCGCAACGCATTTTTAATCAGTTTAGATTAATTTGGAATGTGAGAAGAGCCAATCTGAAAAATAGCTATAGTCGTTATATTGATATTCTTCTTCTTCTTTCGGCTTTTCCCTTCCGGGGTTGCCACAGCAGGTCAGTTTCTTCCATCTAACCCTATCTGCTGTATCCTCTTCAGTCACACCAACTATCTTCATGTCTTCCTTCACTGCATCCATGAACCTCCTCTTTGGTCTTCCTCTAGGCGTCTTTCCTGGTGGTTCCAAATCCAGCATCCTTCTTCCTATGTACTCTCTCTCTCTCCTCTGCACATGTCCAAACCATCTCAGTCTGGCCTCCCTGACTTTATCCCCAAAATCTCTAACATGTGCTGTTCCCCTGATGTACTCATTTCTAACCCTGTCCATCCTGGTCACTCCCAGAGAGATCCTCAGCATCTTCATCTCTGCTACCTCCATCTCTGCTTCCTGTCTTTTCTTCAGTGCTACTGTTTCTAGACCAAACAGCATGGCCGGTCTCACCACAGTTTTGTACACTTTCCCTTTCATTCTAGCTGAAACTCTTCTGTCGCACATCACACCTGATACTTTCCTCCACCCATTCCAGCCTGCCTGAACACGCTTCTTCACCTCTTTTCCACACTCTCCATTGCTCTGGACTGTTGATCCTAGATACTTAAAATCTTTCACCTTCTTTATCTCTCGTCAATGTAACCTCACTTTTCCATTTGGATCCCTCTCATTCGTCAATGTAACCTCACTTTTCCATTTGGATCCCTCTCATTCACACACATGTACTCTGTCTTACTCTGACTAATCTTCATTCCTATCTTTCTTGTGCAAACCTCCACCTCTCCAGCTTTACCTCCACCTCTTCCCTCCTCTATAATGATATTAATTAGAATTCTTAAATATTGATATTACCAATAACTAGGACCCTGCATCGGTCCGTCGTGGTAAAGAAAGAGCCAAGCCTAAAAGCAAAGCTCTCGATTTACAAGTCGATCTACGTTCCCACCCTCACCTATGGTCACCAGCTGTGGGTGGTGACCGAAAGAATGATTGCGGATACAAGCAGCTCGACATTGAGCTTGCTCCGCAGGGTGGCTGGGCTCTCACTCAGAGATCGGGCTCTGCCATCCAGGAGGAGCTCAGTGTCGAGCTGCTCCTCCTCCATGTCGAGAGAAACCAGATGGGGTGGTTCAGGCATCTGGTCAGGATGCCCCCTGAGCGCCTCGCTGGTGAGGTGTTTCGGGCACGTCCCACTGGGAGGAGACTAAGAGGCAGACCCCAGACCCGCTGGAGACACTATGTCTCACAGCTGGCTGGGGAACGACTCGGGATCCTTCTGGGTGAGCTGGAAGATGCAGCTGGGTGAGAGAAGCCTGGGCTTCCCGTCTGAGGCTGTTTCCCCCACAACCCGGCCCCGGATAAGCGGAAGATGACGGAACGGAAATATTGATATTCATAGCATAAAATTACATTATTAAATATATATATTTGCTTTTTAAACTAAATAAAACCTAAGCAGCTTATATTTCTGAAAATGAGAAAGTCAGAATAAAAAATGTGGTTGGTAAGCAACATACTTTACCTTCAATGTCATAAATTCTGTAAATTCATTTATGGTCTGAAACTCATTTCGCTTTTAAAATGGAAACATGAAACTGACCCATCAGTAAAATGATCCCATGAGGGTTTTAATCTCTTGTCAAATTACTGTGTCATCTCCCACCTGAACAAATTAAAGACTCATTTGTGTCTTTTAAATCTTCATCCAAGACCAATAAGAGTGGTCTAAATATAAATAGTCATCTAACATTTCTATCTGTGTAAAACAAAGCATGTGTGTGGGTTTTTCTGTAGAATGATGCAGCTGCTGGCTGTGATGGCTTGGACCACACATGACGTCAAGGTTCAAAACCGGGAGATTGTCAGGCACAGTAGTGCATTTCTGCATGCACAATAGTTATCCATCATTTTACGTGTTTGCCTTGCAGAAAATGCTCCTTGGCCTTAATGGGATAAATTTAAAGGGCACTGAAGTGACGGGCCAAATATTCCATGAAAAACCTCAGCTCTCCTGTTCCCTGAAAGCTTTCTTGGTCAACAAATGAATCCAAGAGAGGGAGAGGGGATGACACTGCCAAAGACACACACCACTGGCCTTGTGCTAATATCTGTCCAAAAATAAATCAATAGAATCTGAAGACAAATGACTAGCCTCTGAACATTGCAAAGCCCAGCATCTCCCCACTAAGTCTGAATTCCAGCATCTCATATGAATTTAAATGATTTCTCTGTAAACTTTTTAGATATGCATCACCTCGCCCCAACTGCATGTCAGGTTATAAATCAGCAACCCACACTCCTGATTCAGCGCCCAGTGCTGAGTTCAGCACTGTCCCGTTTGATGGCAGTGGAACAGAGGTTATCGACCAGGCCTACGGGGGTGAAAACAATACAAATTCCTCTCAGGGCTCATAACAGTGCATCTGTGCAACATATGTTCATGACCAAACAAGGAATGATGAGCTCGCACATTAGCAATTTCACCAAGTCATACAGTTAAAGTACAGTACTTGATCAATAGTTGATTCTTCTAATAACTCCCCAATAAGCTCCGCTTAGATATTTTCTCTTTTTATTACACAAAGCTTTAAGATTGGTCTGTAACTTACTTGGAAAAGACAACATGAAAAAAGAACATTGTGTTATCTTCATATTTGCGGTCCCAACAATTCTTACCAAAAGAGAAATCTGATGGTCCAGATTACGTTGTATGGTCACTAGCTTTTGTCAGTGGGAGATTGCATGTGAATGCCCTTTTTCCTGTTCATTTTCTGCATCTTTCTAATCTGCTACCAACTGGATTGAAGCAGCTCAGCCGAGGAATTTACAAAGGAACCCCCAACTCCAAAAAAGACTTTGTGGTAAAAATGGAATTTAAATTAAACCAAAACACACACAAAAAAATTCTGCTGGAACTGACTTTTGATGAAAATTATGTAATTTTTGGACAAATCAAAGAGGAAAAAATAATATTTTACTCATAGTTGTCAGATTTGTGGTTATGTAGTCATGTCTAATAAAAATCTGAATTTCTACTTCAATAAATTGCCGGGCAAGTTCATAAACTGAGGCCAAAATGCTCATTTATTTTCTGTTTTTTGTTTGTCTTTAAATTAAATTTTTGAACTAAAAGTTTGTATGTTTCTTGAACATTCTACCAAGAGCTTGCAGAAATTCCAGAGAATGTTCTTTATCAAATGCAATCAGCAGTCTATTGGTGTCAAACTTGTCAAAGGAAAGAACAACATTCTTTATTTAATGAGGAGGGACTATTTTTCATTGAACGGAATCAACCAAAGCATTAAAATGATGAACTAATTTAATCCACAATGAGCAAGTGAATTACAACATAAATCTTCAGAAGAGCAAGACGTCTGAATACCACAGTTTTCAAACAGCTTGCTGCTCCGACATGAACTTAAATACTGTTTTTGCCACAAGAATAGGGTAAGCTATTGTAGGCGCAGTGGTGGATGAAGTACTCACTTTTTGTACTTAAGTAAAAGTACAGATAATTAGGCAAAAACTTTACTTAAGTAAAAGTAAAAGTATCAATAAAAAAATCTACTTAAGTAAAAGTACAAAAGTAGTTGGTGTAAATTGTACTTTTTAAGTAAAAAGTAAAAGTATTCGATCATAATTCAAATGTTATTTGTTGTGCAATAGGGTGTCACCATGGTAACCAGGATAAATACTATGCAAAGATGTGACCCTCTCTCCCGCCTCTTTTGGTCCACAAATAAAATAAATAAATAAAATAAAAGGAAAGGGGACAAGTCAAGCTATCCCCCAGAAGGGCCGGTGCATGGGCCGCCAAAATGGAGGAAAATGACACTTATTTTTTTAAATGTTTTGGGGGGGAGGCCCCCAGTCACTATATATTGGCTTTGTCAAAGCCCCACCCTCCTTTGGAAAATTATAGATCCGCCCCTGCTCTGTGTAACGATGGCTCAACTTTTTATTTAGAAGTAAACACAACGAACAACGATCTTCTGACTCTTTTTAATTTGTACTATATTTGATGTTAGGTTTTTGACGCTGAATGAATGCGGAAAATGTTTCTCGATTCATGACTTCTTCTCCCGATCAACTGCTTCTTTTGATTTTGGCGATGCGGCTTCAAGATGCGCTAAAAAACCTGTGTATTTTTCAAATTCCTGAACGAAAATGTAACGAAAAATGTAAAACACACTTTTAAAAAGTAGTGAAGTAAAAGTACAGATATTTGCTCTAAAAATGTAGTGAAGTAAAAGTAAAAGTACCGGTCTTAAATTTTACTTAAGTAAAGTACAGATACACAATTTTTTTTACTTAAGTACAGTAACGAAGTACATTTACTTTGTTACGTTCCACCACTGGGTAGGAGCAAGCATATTGTGACGTGCTTCATTTGTTCACTGTTATTGACTTTTTTTAGGACATCGGAGAGGTCAAATATGCAACAGAAAAAGATCATCACAGTGGAAGCATGCTTAAGTAATCTATAGAACGTTTTTGGTGTGTACTTGAAAGCCACTTGCTCATACAGGAGACCTAATCAAATTTCAAAGTCAACCCAATGCTTCACAGAGTGGAAGGTTTATTCAAGCATTTACCGCTAATTGCATCTGTCTTCATTTTCCGCATCTCGCCATGAAACTCCAATGTAACAGGAATCTGGATGGAACAAGAACTGTTTCTAAACCACAAAGAGCACCTCAGTGTTACCTCTGCATGTGCTCTGTAGCTGTTCGTTTTACACATTGCCAACTCTGATTACTTCTGACAGAAATCAACATACAATTACTGTGAAGTGTTTCTGCTGGTTTTCTTCTTTCATTTGTGGAACCTGAAAAGAAAAATATGTTTATATATGCTTTTCCTGTGTTTCACATTTTGAAGCTTCCAGAGCACGGAAATCAACTTGAGGAACAGTCATTTTTCAAAAGTTAGGTTTCCAGATGAATGTAATATATCTGCCATTTTTTGACATTTCTGTACACAAGAGGCACTTTAAGTTAAACAGCCACCTTGTGTTTTCAGAGTCTTATTTCACCATAAAAACAGCATATCTAAAAGTTATTGATAGCGTGTGCAAAGAGATCTTAAAACTCACATGTGCTGAGATACAGTGCATGTCTATCAGTTTGTTTGGAACTGGTAAACATGTGAGTCCTGGCAATTGTTGATACCTTGGCAGCGAGGGAAACTTTGTTTCCCAAAGGAAAGTGTGCAATTTTTCTTTTGTGGTCAGATTGATATTTTGTGATCCGGGAAAAAAAAAACCCCACTTCAAACAAAACAAAGCAAAACAAAAAGACACAAAACCACAAAGCAACTGACTACTGTTGATTGGCTTGAAAATCATGAGCAAACTTCTTACAAGGCTCAATATATGTAACTTGAGCTGTACACCATGCTTTTATCATTTATGCAACTTAAAGGGATTGTGACATTTTATCATTTGATATTGCACTAGCCCAATACTGATGATGCCAGCACATCAGAGCATCTCCGAAATGTGCAACTTCACAATAGAACGTGTGTCACAGTGAGATTAATCAAGGGAGCAGCCCTTGATATGACATTACATCTCTAAATTATTTCTGTAAGCAAGTTTGCATAGAGGGCCCACAAACAATTCAGTAATGTGATGAAAGAGAAATGTGTAACCGTGCTCTCAAAAAGTGAAATTAGAACCATAGAAAGTCCTGGGACAAATCAGGACAAAGTAGACAAGAAGTGCTCAGAAAGCACTTTGTTTTACCGAAATATTGCATTCAAAGCTCTGCAAACAGAGCCATGTGGATAACAAGAATAAATTGCAATTTTAATGCACTCTTCATTTCACCAAATCTCTAAGTGTGTTAATAAAAACAACACTTAAATTATTAAGCAATAAATAGTGTTTAAATAGATAAAATACTAGATATTAAAATGAGGAGGAGGGTAATGCAAAAAACACCTGAAGTGGTTTTCCACTATTCGTTCAACACCTTCACCTTCTATCCTTTACAGGGGATGCCAGAGCCCATCCCAGCTGATTCGAGGCAGAAGGCAGTGTACACCCCGAACAGGTCACCAAGCCACACATATACAGTACAACCACACACACTCGTTCATACATTCCTCGGGGCAACCATGTAGTGGCAAATCAACCTGCATGCATGTTTTTGGAGGGTGGGAGGAAACAGGAGTATGCAGAGAAAACTGACGCATACACGGGGAGAACATGCAAACTCCACACAGAAATGCCAGTGTTCCAAGCATTGTCCCCTACCGGAACTCAAACCCACAACTTTCTTGGTGTGAGGCCACTGTTCTACCCACTGCGCCACCATGCCGCCTCATTTTTGAGCAATTTGGCTTCCTCACCAGTATTTGGATACTTTTGAACAAACTCAGCGCATTCCTGTCCTCAAACCCTAGTTTTCGATGAGGAAAAACTTGTTCACGAGTAGGGGAAGGATGGAGCGGGAGATCAACAGGTGGATTGGTGCGGCATCAGCAATAACTAGGACGCTGCATCGGTCCGTCGTGGTAAAGAGAGAGCTGAGCCGAAAAGCAAAGCTCTCGATTTACAAGTCGATTTACGTTCCAACCCTCACCTATGGTCACCAGCTGTGGGTGGTGACCGAAAGAATGAGATCGCGGGTACAAGCGGCCGAAATGAGCTTCCTCCGCAGGGTGGCTGGGTTCTCAACCAGAGATCGGGTGAGGAGCTCTGCTATCCGGAGGGAGCTCGGTGTCGAGCCGCTCCTCCTCCAGGTCGAGAGAAAGCAGATGGGGTGGTTCGGGCATCTGGTCAAGATGGCCCCTGAGCGCCTCGCAGGCGAGGTGTTTCAGGCATGTCCTACCGGAAGGAGACCCTGGACCCGGTGGAGAGACTATGTCTCACAGCTGGCCGGGGAACGACTTGGGATCCTTCCGGGTGAGCTGGAGGATGCACCTGAGGTGAGAGAGGCCTGGGCTACCCGTTTGAGGCTGTTGCCCTCGCGACCCGACCCCGGAACAAGCGGAAGATGACGGAACGGAAAAACTTCTGAAGAAAAAAGGCAGCCTCCTGTGGATAGACATGACCCAGGGATCCCCTCCACCAATCCTGGGAAGGACACGTTAGGATTTTGTATAACGTAAAAATGATTTTCCATTGTATATAATTATTGTAACATTGTGTCCTGACCTTCTCATATTTATGAGGTCATTTTACTATCTGTAATCTTTGCGCCAAGTACTTAGAAACTATGGCTTTTTTTGTGCTGCCGCCTTAAAATGCCACCTTCACACCCTTCTCCACTTTATCACTATAAAAAAGGATAGCCAAAAGATAAGGTCCAGAGCACAGATATATAAAACACGGGGGCTCCTTACCAATCCATGAATAGGAAGAAGAAAGATCATTACATTGGCAGTGATTTTGTTTTTGGCGCGTGCACCCATTCTGATTCGGGCACTTTTCACCAGGAAAAGTGCCCGAGTGCCCGCGAGGCACTCGGGGGGCATCTTGACCAGATGCCCGAACCACCCCATCTGGCTCCTTTCGACCTGGAGGAGCGGCTCGACACCGAGCTTCTCCCGGATGGCAGAGTTCCTCACCCGATCTCTGAGTGAGAGCCCAGCTACACTGCGGAGGAAGCTCATTTTGGCCGCTTGTACCCCGATCTCATTCTTTCGGTCACCATTCACAGCTGGTGACCATAGGTGAGGGTTGGAACGTAGATCGACTTGTAAATCGAGAGCTTTGCTTTTCGGCTTAGCTCTCTCTTTACTGTGACGGACCGATGCAGCGTCCTAGTTATTCCTGATGTCGCACCGATCCGCCTGTCGATCTCCCGCTCCATCTTTCCGCCACTCGTGAACAAGATCCCGAGATACTTAAACTCCTCCACTTGGGTCAGGACCCTGTCCCTGACCCGCAGGGGGCATTCCACTTAGACACCAACTACAGAATATTAACACAAAATATTTGGAAGTTTTACTAACTAAATGCCCTTTTATTACCCAATGAAATCACAAATAATCTATTTGAAAGCATTAAATTAGTATTAATTAACCAGACATCACATTGTTTTGTACAAACAGCACAAATATCATTATTAACCTGAATTATTATAAATTGAATTATTAATAGCTATATAATTTGAAACAAAAATGTGTCACGTTATGAACATTAAAACAAAACCATAAGTAAAAATATATATTTTTTAGATTCTGCGTCAAACGTCACTTCCGGCCTGTTGTGTACGTAGTATGTTGTCATGACATATTAAAAAAAAGATGGCGTCTGTATCTGAACTGTACGACGTGAGCTGGGAAGGTAAGAAATTATCTGGATTAAAATAACTTCTCTCTGAGACATCACTTAATGTTATATTGAAATAAAAGTTGTTTGACACAAAAACATTGATTATATATTACAGCTTATATTTTTTCTGTGTTAAAAAAGGAGTGAAGGAAGCTAATGCTAAGTAGCTGCGTGTGCTAATCTGTCAGTTTATAGATGATGGTGCTAAAATAAGTTAATTATCCCTGATTTTAAGCTTAATTGTCTTCAGTTGACTGTTTTAATTTCCTGTTTAATTAAGTAAAACTGTACATCTAATTGTTTTGTCAATAAATGTATAATAACCGTTAGCTTTGCACAAAGCTAATAATAGCTGCTACTGTTTTGCTAATGTTGTTTCATAATCATAATGAACATAGAAACACATTACAACGGAATAATAATAGAATAATAATGACACAACTGGTCTACGTGGACATTAAATTGTGGATGAGCAAATAAAAGCTATTTGATTATTAGAATTAAACTTCTGATTGATTAGATTTAGCACCACTGACCAAAGACAAATGGCATACAAAATACATGTCAAATAAAGATGTTTTGGTGGTCAAGTTGTGTTTTTAATCATGGATTAACACATACATCCGCAGAAATGAGAGACAAGCTTCGCAAATGGAGAGATGACAACTACAGAAACAGTGAACAAATAGTGGATGTTGGTGAAGAACTCATCAGTGAACATGCATCTAAACTTGGAGATGATGGTAGGTTTGTTAAAACCATATTGTCTTTTAGGAGTGTTTGGACTTTTTCCGTTCAGTTGTCTTCAGCTTATCCAGGGCCAGGTTGCGGGGGAAACAGCCTCAGACCAGAACCCAGGCTTCTCTCACCCCAGCTGCATTTTCTAGCTCACCCAGAAGTATCCCGAGTTGTTCCCCAGCCAGCTGTGAGACGTAGTCTCTCCAGCAGGTCCGGGGTCTGCCCCTAGGTCTCCTCCCGGTGGGACGCGCCCAAAACACCTCACAAACGAGGCGCTCGGCGACATCCTGACCAGATGCCCGAACTTCCTCATCTGGCTCCTCTCGACCTGGAAGAGGAGCAGCTCAACACTGAGCTCCTCCCAGAGAGATGAGCCCCTCACCCGATCTCCGAGTGAGAGCCCAGCCACCCTGCGGAGAAAGCTCATTTCGGACGTTTGTATCCGCAATCTCATTCTTTCGGTTACCACCCCGGAGGGCGTGTGGGTGGTGTTGTTTGGCCTTGCACAGTAAAATTTATATTACAGATGCACTTGCAAAAGTTTAATATTCCCAGTGTCGCCCCTAGCAAGTCATTTTATGGTAACTGGACTCTACTTATACAGCGCTTTAATACCTTAATGCTTTGGTACTCAAAGCACTTTACACTGCAGCCCCTAATCACCCATTAACACACACACATTTTTACCTGATAGTAGAAGCTGCCATGCAAGGTGCAAACCACCATCAAGAGCAATTGGGGGTTTGGTGTCTTGCTCAGGGATACCTCTGCATGAACTCCAGGCTGAGGAATTGTACTGGCAACCCTCTGGTTACAAGACGCCCACCCTACCCACTGAGCCATCCTTCCATTATTTTTATAGACTTGCAAGGATCCTTTTGGCATTGTTGGTTACCGAAATTACATTATTGTAAGCATATAAAGATTTAAATTTTTTTCTTAAATTGAGGTACGACCATTCAAATAAAGATTTACAGTTTTAGTTTTCAGGATTACCAATGGATTCATTCAATGAAACATTTTAAACTTTGAAAATACTCAGATTTATTGAGTATAATATGAGCAAATATTTACTCTGAATTTATAATACATTTTTGACCTAATGAATTTAAGTTTAATTATTTTTTTAAATGGAAAAGAGCGCCTCTTTGACTTTGCTAGTTGTAGTTTTTTTTCTCTTAATTTCCGATTGAATGCAACCAATCTTGATAGCCCTTTTTTGTCATCACCGAAATAGTTTATTATGTTACCGTTTCAGGATTGTTATTTACCAAACCAGATTTCTGATCCACCCTTTCTATTTTCTTTACCCATTCTACATGTTTATTCATTTATTTTTTTTCTGAACCACTTATCCCTAGCGGGGTTGCATCGAGTGCCGGAGCCTATTCTGGCTGATTTCAGGCAAGAGACAGGGTACACCCCGAAACAGGTTGTCAGTCTGTTGCGGTACGGGGGGGGCAACACATACTGACACATATCTGACGAGACATTCCTCGCTTTCACACTGTACAAAGTACCTAAACACTGTATTCACTGGCCATTTTGAAAATCACAAAAGATTGCGCAGTCAATCCATAATTAGCTACAGTAACGTAAGGGGAGGTAATGAAGATAGTTGGCGTGACCGAAGAGGATGCAGAAGATAGGGTTAGATGGAAGAAACTGACTTGCTGTGGCGACCCCTGAAGGGAAATGCCGAAAGGAGAAGAAGAAGAACGTAAGGGGAGGTAATCACTGTACCTCAGACTGCCCTGTAAAAATAGCTGCCAGGAATGTATCATCATCGACTTGAAAGCGAGTCATTTTGTTGGTGTTTTAATGTATGACACAGGTTGACAAAACACACTATTTTTTTTTTCTTTTATCAGACTCTTTTTTTTTGGTTGTATAGAAAAGACGATACGACCGTATTTGCTCAAATTACTTGACAGGTATGCAGACAACATGTTATCTATGTCATTTAATCTTTTATCATCTCCAGTGTTTCCTCTGGGGGGCCTCTGCAACGGGAGCCTGCGGTCATCGGTGACTGCTGGTCCTTAGCTCCGAGGCCCTGGTGGGGATCTGGCTCTGGCCTCATCTCTTATTTGGGGCCTTGGATCATGGCCGGTGATAGCAGGTGTGCCTCGGCTCCTGCTGCGGTGGCTTCTCAGATACCGTTTTCTCAGGTGTTCCATCTGCATCCAACCTATTGCATTTTTACACGAATGTGTATGTGTACATACAGTATATGAGGGTGTGTGCTCTATTTGTACTTTTTGTAAGTATGAATGTGGTATTGTGGGCAAGTGGGTTTTTATCTGTTGGGGTTGGGGAACTTATTTTGCTTTTGTGTTCTGGGGTTTTTAACTTGTAAGGCGCTTTCGTTGCATTTTATGTATGAAAGGCGCTTTATAAATAAAGTTTGATTTGATAGCTGCCAATATGCATGTTTTTGGAGAGTGAGAGGAAACTGCAGTACCCGTGCATGCACACGCATAAACAAAAACTACACATACAGAATATCTAAACTCCACACAGAAAGAGACGTGAAACAAGTCTCACCCCACTCTGGGTCTCAACCCCTGCCTTTTTGCTAACCCCTGCACCACCATGGAGGTGGTATTTTGTATCTTTGAGTCTGAGCACACAAGCATTATTGTTTGCGATGTTCAATGTATTGGGACAATCCAAGAAGTAACGTACTTAACAAACTCGATAGTCACTCTGTAATGCCCTTGATATGTGTAATCTAGTCAGGATAATCATTCTTTTTTGGGGGGATACAAGAGGATACAATTTCCAACTTTGATTAAGTCAACTGTGTAGTCTGCAAACTCCTGGTTCCTTTTCCAACACAAACTCCTAACTTTCTGTTTCACTTGGTCATTGTAATTTATGCCTTCATTTAGGAAGGGCATAAACACTTCACGCTGTGCTCTTATTGAAATTAGCTTTTAAATCTGCTGTGAAATTAGACGACATTTATTAGAGCGAGAACTGTGGTCATTAAAGTCAGAAAAACTTTGGCACCGCTTACCACATTTGAATAGAACTTCATTATGATTTTCCTCAGTTATGACGGGTGTTAATTTGGTGGAGAAAATCTAGTTTTTTGTTAAATTTGTCAACCATGTTTAACTGTTTTCATTAATCATCAACTTAAGCCGCAGGCAGTTTGTGAAAATTTTACTTGTGTTACTATTTCTAACTTTATGATTTTCTGTTTTCTGAATGTAGATTCTGGTTTTAAAAATGTTTTTATTACTTTTACTTTATCTAGCTTTTTGATGTAGCACTTTGGGATTTTTTTTTCTTAACATGTAAGGCGGGTTATAAATAAAATCTATCTAAAATCTAAATCTAAAACCAGAAAAATTACTTGTAATGTTATCAATAGCTGTGCTGCATAGTAATTTGTAAATTAATAGCTTAGAGATAAAAGACATCCTTTTCAAAATAACGTAACAATGTTTTTGGCTACTTTGCCAAGAACAACTTTTCAAGAAGCAAACCTGTTGAGATCTACCAGTTCGGCGTTAACATCACAAGCCAGCCTGCAATAAAATAAACAACGTGTTTAGTTGTTGTCGCACAACCGTCAGACATCACGTAACAAACCCACTCTCTCTCAAACACACAGACAAATTTCTCTCTCTAAAATATATGCACAGACAAATTCCTCACTCAAACACAATCATGCTGACAAATTCCTCCCTCTCAAATACACACACCGACAAATTCTGCTCGCTCGCTCTCTTTTTCTCTCTCTAACACATACGCAGACATTTTCCCCTCTCTGTTTGAGAGGGGCCACAACAGCAGCAGCAGGTGCTGCTTATTGAGAATAGGCTTAACGTGTTTTCACTTCAGCGTCCAAAAATCTCCTATAACAGCAGAAAAAAGCCACGCTTTTTTGAAAAGAGAAAAAGAAAAGCTGCTTGTGGCTAAAGTGTCTAAATACTTGCAAAATATAGCGTCAAAGTCAATGAGTTGACAATACTGACTTCATTTCATAATTTTTTTTCCTACACGCCTAGCGGTCGACTAGGGATCAGTCCCTGCAATTGACTAGTTGGGTTCCCCTTGGTTTAGAATGAAATGCAATTTGGGTTTATTTGCACAAAAGTAATGACCTGACCTTGTCTGTGTGCAACTCATTTGCTCTCATCATTAACATTGTGTTTTGTGTGTTTTTTTACGTTTATGTAATCTACTTGTTTTCTTGATGTGAGTTTACATTAAATGACATGAGTAATCAGGTATAAGTTGTTGTTTTTGCTCAACTATCATCACCATATAGTAATCAGAAAGGGACCAGAGAAAAAAACCTGTAGGTTACTAAAACATACGTATCCGTGTCAACAACATTAGGATTGTTTCTGTTCATTTGGATTAACTTCTGCTTTCGTTTGAACATTAGTGCTCTTCATAAACTGATCATTTGGTAATTCCAGAACAAAGTTTCTTTTGAGACAACACTTTTCAAATTCCTTTTAGGCCTCCTACTCATTAAGTTGTAATCGGTTCACATCATGAGATGAAAAGTGGAAGTTTTAATGTTCCGTTCCGTTCTGTCATCTTCCGCTTGTTCCGGGGTCGGGTCGTGGGGGCAACAGCCTCAAACGGGCAGCCCAGGCCTCTCTCTCTCACTGGCTGCATCTTCTAGCTCACCTGGAAGGATCCAAAGTCGTTCCCAGCCAGCTGTGAGACATATTCTCTCCAGCGGGTCCGGGGTCTGCCCCTTGGTCTCCTCCCGGTGGGATGTGCCCAAAACACCTCGCCCGCGAGGCGCTCGGGGGGCATCCTGACCAGATGCCCGAACCACCCCATCTGGCTCCTCTCGGCCTGGAGGAGGAGCGGCTCGACACCGAGCTCCTCCCGGATGGCAGAGCTCCTCACCCGATCTCTGAGTGAGAGCCCTGCCACCCTGCGGAGGAAGCTCATTCCGGCCGCTTGTATCCGCGATCTCATTCTTTCGGTCACCACCCACAGCTGGTGACCATAGGTGAGGGTTGGAACCTAGATCGACTTGTAAATCGAGAGCTTTGCTTTTCGGTTCAGCTCTCTCTTTACCTTTCTCTTTAGTTTTAATGTTTAAAAAGCTAATTAACTTCTCCATTTTCTTAAATGCCAGTGTGTAGATTTTATGGTAAGAAAAAAATTGATCTGATTTGGTATGTTACCAAAATAAAGCAATCAACCAGTCATTTTCTGAACCGTTTATCCCAGCTGGGGTAGGGGTGCCAGAGCCTATCTTGGCTGGTCACAAGTGAGAGGCGAGGTACAACCTCAACAGGTCGCCAGGCTGTTTCAGAGTCTATTATAAGACTATCTTGTTCAAACTGCTTTGGTCCAAAAGATACGTTAGTTTCTTTTTTTCCCACCTCAACTGCAACCTCCGCTCATTAAGCTAAATGAAATCTCTATATAATTGTAAAAAGCCTTAAATATTTCAAATAAATTAAGGGTAATTTAGAAAAGCAAACAAAATGATTTTTAGTGTTTGTCATTAGCATCAACAAAACTATTGTTGTGCACAAATCTTGAATTTGCATGTCAAGTGTAAGCTAGTATTTTATTTTATAAAATGTTGTTCTGGACAGCAGAACAGGGGTTAACACTGTTCTCTTTGTCTCTTCTGCCCAGTTTGGATAATTTATGAGCAGGTGATGATCGCAGCGCTGGACTGCTGCCGGGATGACTTGGCTTTGGTATGTTTTCGTGTCACACACCAAAGAGCTACAAAACTAGTCTTTCCTTCCGCCGTTGCCAGTCCTGCTTTCTAGCACCCTCTCTGCCAAATGTGAAAATCAGCTTTTTATATGCCCAAGTTTTATTACTTTGTCTGTACTGTGGAAAAACAATTTACAGAAAGGTTGAAATTAAAGGGTGTCGCAAATTTAGTTGAAAAGCAGGCTTCAAGTGTTTGTAGCATTCTGCCAACATTCAGAGAGTAATGTTTTTGGTCTTTTTTTTTCCATGAACATATTTATTTGCTGCACAAGTTTGCAATTAGACATCATTATATGGGTTCTGCATATTTAAAAGGTGGGGTGTGTCTCATGCAAAAGCAACTTTTTGTAGATTTTTAGCATGTTTAAACATTATCTTCTAATCAAAAACACACCTGAAATGGGTTTTCTATTTCATCCATCTATGTTTGTTCAATTTTTGCACTCCCCTGTCCAGTATTCAGTTACAGTTCCGTTCTGTAATCTTCCGCTTGTGCCGGGGTCGCGTCGCGGGGGCAACAGCCTCAAACGGGCACCCCAGGCCTCTCTCTCCCCGGCTGCATCCTCTAGCTCACCTGGAAGGATCCCAAGTCGTTCCCCGGCCAGCTGTGAGACATAGTCTCTCCAGCGGGTCCGGGGTCTGCCCCTTGGTCTCCTCCAAGTGGGACGTGCCCGAAACACCTCGCCCGCGAGGCGCTCGGGGGGCATCCTGACCAGATGTCCAAACCACCCCATCTGGCTCCTCTTGACCTGGAGGAGGAGCGGCTCCTCCAGGTCGAGCGGCTTCCTCCACCCTGCGGAGGAAGGGTGGCTGGGCCTTAATGCCCCTGGTAGGGTCACCCAAGGCAAACAGGTCCTAGGTGAGGGGCCAGACAAAGCGTGGCTCGAAAACCCCTATGAAGAAATCAAACATGGCCAAGTTGCCCTTGCCCGGACGCGGGTCACTTGGGCCCTCCCTTGGAGCCAGGCCCGAGGGTGGGGGACAAGAGCGAGCGCCTGGTGGCCGGGCTTTTACCCATGGGGCTCGGCCGGTCCCAGCCCAAACAGGGGACATGGGCCGCCCTTCCAGCGTACTCACCACCTGCAGGAGGGGCCATAGGGGTCGGGTGAAGGAGGAGATGGGTGGCAGCCAACGGCAGTTACAATTCAAATGCGAAATTTATTCTCGGCCACAAATTTCCTACCCCACCGTAGCTTAAAGTAAGAACGTTACTGAATAAAAGAACATCTAATTCTTGTGAGACAGCTTCATGCCAGTTAGTGTAAGAATAAATTAGTTTAGTTTTTTCACATTTTTTATATAAAGCAAAAATATCAGCCTTTTTTTGCTAAAGCAAGTGATCTACCGAACAGCAGTTATTTATAATCAACCTAAATAGTCCCATCTATAACTGGTCTCTCTTTTCTGCCCACATCCTTGCAGACTTGTCTACAGGAACTGAGAAAGCAGTTTCCAGATAGCCACAGAGTGAAGCGATTAATGGGCATGAGGCTGGAAGCTTTGGAAAGGTAAGCATCGTGAACAAGAAACTCTGAGGTTGGAGATTTAAAGTGGCTCAGTGGCCTTTGCGTGTTTTTTAAGCACATTATCAGTGTGGGGTACGCCTTGGCGACGTTCAGGGAAAGAGGGGAGGAGGAAAAGCAACAAGTTGCAGCCGGGTCGTCTTTTAGCTGTTCAGCTTGAGTCAGGGATTCCCGGGAAGGAAGTGGTCAAATCCCACTGCTATTCTGATGGTTCCTGAGTTTTTCTGGTTTTTGCTCCTGTGTTCTTTCCATGTTTTGTTTTTTTTTCTTTTCTCATTCTTTTTTTATACTGCCTATTTTTGCTCTTGGTTTCTTGATCCCATAAATAAATTGTAATTTGTCCCAATCAGAACAAATAAGAAGTCATACTCTGTGTTTTAGCGTGAGATGAGCCCAAGATAAGGTCATGTAAGGAGTGTATGGCCCCGCCTGAATCGCTTTTTCGTGTGTATCGCTTACGCCAAAGTGCATGTAACAATCGAAAGGGATTGCTTCGGCACTGTCAGATTAAATAAATTGCTCACTTGGATTTAATCGACTGCAGGCACAGCTACATATGAGTGACACAACTTCAAACAGGCCTTTCCACTACACACACACTTACTTTTTAAATAAATAAAGCAAATCAAAGTGGCTCGTGAATGGTTGCCTGGTGCCATTTGAAATCTTCCAAAGTGTGGCTGAGTAATAAAGTGAATGTGAGGGAAGCATCAGTGTTGGAAATGGGGCTGCTCATTGCTAATGAGAACCAGAGTTGCTTCTGTCTGTGGGCGGGATGATCTCTGATCACAGAGCCTCTCTGCTTTAGAGAGCGCCCTTTTGTGTGGTGTGCGGGGTTAGAATCCTAATTTGACCCGACAATTGAAGTGTTCCTTACCTCCAATTTTTAGATTTTATCACTAAATGATTTGATACGTACAGTTCATAAGTTTCCATTTAAATGAAATCGGAAGAGTTTCGTCAGACACTTGGGGCAGAACCATTAACTTATCCACACATCTGGCCACATGTGAATGTTGTAATTAACTTTAGTTTAACAGTAAATCAAATACAATACAATCAAAGAAACATGAAGTGATCCAAAGAATTATCTTGGTTTGTATTGATTTTATGAGTCACTGTGAAGCGATACAGTCCTGTAGTGATGTCAGCCGTGTTACTGGCTTTATTTTCTTCTTTAGATCTCCGCAGACTTCTGTTCGGCCTCACTTTAATCAGAAACCTTTGCTGCTAGATACACAAACTTGATTACCTTGAACTCTGTTTAGTTTTTTTCCCTCCGCTACATAATTTTTTACATGTGGGGATTGTGTTTGGATAAAACTCATTTGCGTGTTTAATTTTTTTTTTTGTCTCCTTGAAGGTACGATGAGGCCGGCAAACACTATGAAGCCATTCTTCAAGATGACCCTACCAACACGGTAAGATGTAAAGCAAGAAGGAGGAAAATCCCTCTGCTTATTATCACTCCTGCGTTTGTATTATGATTGCAGTGTTTCTTTTTTTTTTTTTGAGAGGCTTTAAAAATGTCAGAGCAGGTTGGTGTCACAGTACGAGTTTTTTAAATTGAACTCCCTCTTGGCCTTTTTTGCCCAAACTACTGTGCTGATCAGCCTTTCACCCACACAGCTGAAAACTCTTAAAAGGAGGGAGTGAGGTGGTTAGAGAGGCGGTTGATTCATGGTTTTAACCGTTGTTAGACTTGTTTAGTAAAAAAAAAAAAAAAACTATAAATAAAGGTCCAAGCCATGAAGGTAATTATTTATTGAACCTTTCAGACTCCCTCGAGATTTAATTTAAAAGCCATTCAAGTTTATAATCTGCTTTGTTCTATGTTTGTAACAAAAAGTTTTGGAATAGCCGTGGTGTTTCGATTACGTTTAGAATCATCACTGACTAATAATTTAGGTATTTACACTGTATCCACCTGGAAGATTTTAAGTACTTAGGATCAACAGTCCAGAGCAATGGAGAGTGTGGAAAAGAGGTGATGAAGCGTGTGCAAGTAGGCTGGAACGGGTGGAGGAAAGTATCAGGTGTGATGTGTGATAGAAGAGTTTCAGCTAAAATGAAAGGAAAAGTGTACAAAACCGTGATGAGACCGGCCATGCTGTTTGGTCTAGAGACAGTGGCACTGAGGAAAAGACAGGAAGCAGAGATGGAAGTAGCAGAGATGAAGATGCTGAGGATCTCTCTGGGAGTGACCAGGATGGACAGGATCAGAGGAACAGCACATGTTAGAGGTTTTGGAGATAAAGTCAGAGAGGCCAGACTGAGATGGTTTGGACATGTACAGAGAAGCGAGACCGAGTACGTCGGCAGATGGATACTGGGTTTGGAACCACCAGGAAAGAGGCCTAGAGGAAGACCAAAGAGGAGGTTCATGGATACAGTGAAAGAAGACATGAAGATAGTTGGCGTGACCGAAGAGGATGCAGCAGATAGGGTTAGATGGAAGAAACTGACTTGCTGTGGTGATTCCTGAAGGGAAATGCCGAAAGAAGAAGAAGAAGACACTGTATCCATCCGATCCCACATCTGGATGCTCAAACATTATGTACCTGCCAGAAGTTTATTTTTGAGAATAAATAAAAAAAAAAACACAACCTTCGTCCAAAGATGTTTTACAAACCAGACATATGGATTACTTTACACCTGTTTAATATGAATTTGTTTTTTTGTGCGAGTTTTTTTTAAGCTGTCTCTTGGTTAGAGAAACATCTCAAGCACCTTTGTGTGCAAAACAGGGTCTCAGGGCATGATCAGTCATCTTCTGTACTGATTAACCCTGTTGGGTTGCGGGGGTGCTGAAGCCTTTCATGGCTGATTACAGGCGAGAGGCAGGGTACACCTAGAAGAAGTCACCAGTCTGTTGCGAGGCTGTACGGAGACACACACACTCATCCCGAGGAGCCAGCCAGTCAACCTAACACACATATGTTTTTCGGTTGGTTAGAAACTGGAGCACCTGGAGAAAACTTATGCGAACACGGGGGAGAACATGCAAACTTCACACAAAAGGCTAGTGATTCAAGCCTCACCCCACTTGGGCTTTGAACGCCCGACTTTCTTGCCGTGAGGCCACAGTGCCACCCAATCTGGTTGTGGGGTTTATTGATTGAAAATAAACAAATATTACAAAGCTTTCAGGGCTGCTTTATACTCAAATAATTGGCTTCAAGGGTAATATCCTTTCACTTTGTGTGTGTGCGTCCGTACTTTGTAAGTATTAAGGATACTAGGTGTGGGAAAATTAGCACGTTACTCCAGTGCGTTAATTTATTGATTTTTAATTGTGTTCATTTCAAATTATATTAATTGCATAATAGCAACAAAAATATTAAAATGACACAAACAGGGAGCACAAATGCACCAAGAGAGTGTAGTTGATTAGTTAATTTTGGGGACAATGCTACATCCGAAAAAGCTTCTGCAAGGTTCAGCAATCCGCGGTTTTCACAGCCTGGGAAATGCATTGCAAGTCAACTATTTAATTGAATCTTTCAAAATCCACTTACAATTCACAAAGTGCTGAAGAGATTAAACAAGACAAAAAACACGGGGCATTAAAATCACCAATAAAACAAACAAAAAGTAGAGATTATTTGGTTTGTACTCAAATGGATCTCCGCTGCATGCTTAGAGCTGCTCTCACTAAGTTTTCATCCTAGGTAGTTTTGCCAGTTAATAGTTCTGATTTGTTTTGTACTGTTCCATCATCTTCCGCTTGTTCCGGGGTGGGGTCACGGGGGCAACAGCCTCAAACGGGCAGCCCAGGCCTCTCTCACCCCGGCTGCATCCTCCAGCTCACCCGGAAGGATCCCAAGTCTCTCCCAGGCCAGCTGTGGAACATAGTCTCTCCAGCGGGTCCGGGATTGGCCCCTTGGTCTCCTCGCCCGCGAGGCGCTCGGGGGGCATCTTGACCAGATGCCCGAACCACCCCATCTGGCTCCTCTCGACCTGGAGGAGGAGCAGCTCGATACCAAGCTCCTCCCGGATGGCAGAGCTCCTCACCCGATCTCTGAGTGACAGCCCAGCCACCCTGCGGAGAAAGCTCATTTCGGCCGCTTGTACCCGCGATCTCATTTTTTCGGTCACCACCCACAGCTGGTGACCATAGGTGAGGGTTGGAACGTAGATCGACTTGTAAATCGAGAGCTTTGAAATGTGGAGAAATTTGCAGAAATGTGGAGCCTTTCGGCTCAGCTCTCTATTTACCACGACGGACCGATGCAGCGTCCTAGTTATTGCTGATGCCGCACTGTTGTTTTGTATTCCCTAAAAACAATATTTCCCTGAATGTGCATGAATTCGTAAGAGGGAGCGCTGAGTTTTCTCAGTTTTTTTCAGAATGAATTTCTCTGGATTTATATATATATATATATATATATATGGCTTTATGTGTGTGTGTTTGTACGGTACATGAAATAAGCAGTGTTCCCAAACATGAGACTTTGGCAACAAGTTCTTGTTTGTCACTAGTATTAGCCGCAGACTTAGTTTGGAAGGGCGGACTCTTTAATATCAAAAGAAAACTTGTCCGTGATTGATTTATGCATCACATGGCACAGACCTACCCGCTGAAATAAACTACAACCACGTGCAAAACAAAACATCATGTGTGTGTGAAGTAGTGTGCATTTTTTTAATCCGTTTTTAGAGTGGGAGCTCTAATTTCTGTGGATCCCAGGACACCTCCCTAGCACAGCCCAGATCAAATATAGTCTGCAGGGACAGACTGCACTTGGAAAGGGAATGGCCCATTTCCTGCACTGTGGATACTTGGATGCCTCCATGTAAGGTCTGTTGTCAGATGAACATCAGATTGGAAATGGAACAAGTTACACCAAAATGTTGTCCTTGGTTAACAAATCAACATTTCTCCTCATAACCTGTACCCTCAGGATTAATGTTGGAAAATCCTTTGGGTCACCTGTCTTAGGATGAGGAAATTGTCCTTTTTTTCGGATCTTCCCATTGCTGTGCAGGAGATGGGCCTGAGAAACGGAGGAAAATCGGTGACCACAAGGAAGACTTGTGAGGCATCTCAGCGTGAGCAGAAGAGATTGGAAACTGAGCTGTTGTAATTACAGGCTATGGAATAGATGTGGGACCCATTAACCAGAATTGTCGAATCAACAAATTTTGCTCAAGGTTTTTTTTTTTTTCCTGTCTTACCAGGGCTCTTTCCAAAAATCTTTAAATCTCTTAGTCTTTCCACAGCTTCTGTTCCAACAAGCTGACAAAATGCTTTTCTACGCACATAAATGCAGTTATTTCCACTCATATGATTATTTTACATAATGCAATGTCTACATTTACAACAAATAGTGTGTAAATTTACTGTTATTACTCTCACATAAGCCCACCGCACTCATTTTCAGAAAGTAGTACTTTTCTTTATTTTTCTTTTTAAAAGAGTGTATATTCAATTAGTCAGGAAAGAAATTACAATTTTACTTGATAGAAAAAATAAACAGATACTGCTTCTTATAAGGTTGTGATGGTTTTTTGTGGGAATGATGTTGATAACACCATCCACACTTCTAAATTCTCATTGAATATTTCATATTTTGTCATTCGGATTCTGCTGCAAACTTCTGTATACTGCGAACTCCTAAAGTCTTCTTGAAATGTACAGTAAATTAAAATTGAATCACAATAACAAATGGATTAAATTCGAGACAGTTTTTTTCTGGATCATTATGTGGAGAAAAGAAAGAAAAGGAGACTAGATTTAAAGTGCTGCTTGTTTAAAAAAGTACCTGTGACTTTTTTGCCTACCAGTTTCTGTATGGCATTAGCGCCTCCAAATCCGAGACCATGGTCCTCGCCCGTAAAAGGGTGGAATGCCCCCTGCGGGTCAGGGAGAGGGTCCTGCCCCAAGTGGAGGAGTTTAAGTATCTCGGGGTCTTGTTCACGAGTCGGGGAAAGATGGAGCGGGAGATCGACCGGCGGATCGGTGCGGCATCAGCAATAACTAGGACGCTGCATCGGTTCGTCGTGGTAAAGAGAAAGCTAAGCTGAAAAGCAAAGCTCTCGATTTACAAGTCGATCTACGTTCCAACCCTCACCTATGGTCACCAGCTGTGGGTGGTGACCGAAAGAATGAGATCGCGGGTACAAGCAGTCGAAATTAGCTTCCTCTGCAGGGTGGCTGGGCTCTCACTCAGAGATCGGGTAAGAAGCTCTGCCATCCGGGAGGAACTCTGTGTCGAGCCGCTCCTCCTCCAGGTCGAGAGGCGCCAGATGGGGTGGTTTGGGCATTTGGTCAAAATGTCCCCAGAGCGCCAACCCTCACCATGGTAACCAGGATCTACGTTTCTACCCTCCCGACGGTAACCAGGATCTACATTCCTACCCTTGAATTGGTGACCGAAAGAATGAGATTGCGGATACAAGCAGGCTAAATGAGCTTCCTCTGCAAGGTGGCTGGAGTCTCACTCAGAAATGGGGTGAGTAGTTCTGCCATCCGTTAGGAGCTTGGAGAACAGCCGCTCCCCCTCTGGGTTGAGAGAAGCCAGATGGGGTGGTTTGGGTATCTGGTCAGGATGCCTCCTGAGCGCCTCGTTGGTGAGGTGTTTCTGGCACGTCCCACCGGGAGGAGACCAAGCGGCAGACCCCAGACCCGCTGGAGAGACTATGTCTCACAGCTGGCCGGGGAACGACTTGGGATCCTTCCGGGTGAGCTGGAGGATGCAGCCGGGGAGAGAGAGGCCTGGGCTGCTCGTTTGAGGCTGTTGCCCCCGCGACCCGACCCCGGAACAAGCGGAAGCTGATGGAACGGAGCTTCTGCATACTCTTTTGAGCACCGAGTGGTTTTTATCTGGTAAAGCAAATTGAACCCCCCCCAAACTGGTAATGGCACAAATACTGAAATTTACATCTATCAACACACTAGTTTTTCTCTTGTGCAAATGCTGTCCAAAATTCTCAAAAGATACTGTGCTGCTGTGAAGGTTTTTTCCTTCAAAGGTTTTTTTTTTTTTTGTTTTCAGCAAGCAGACCTTTAAATTTCTTTTGTACATCATTTTCGATTTATATGACACTTTAATCATTTTCCCACAATTTGCTGTTCGACCATCACCACACTTCTTCCTCAACAGCACATTTAGACGTGTTCCTTGTTTTATGAAGATGTTCTTCTATTACTTGTTTTTTCCCCCCTTAGAAGCTAAAATATTGCCTGCCAGCTGAGGTTGGCGTCTCTCACCAGGTCCCTGTCCAAGCTTGATGGATAAGTGGATTTCTTGTGATGGAAGTGTCAAAGGAGGGCCAAATTTATGGGACCCTAGACATGACGCATATACAGCCCTTTGTGGCTTTGAGTTGGGGAGTATAAGAGAGGAAGCCCCACTCAATCAGGTGCCAGTCCATAAATAAACCGGGCTGTGGCAGAGCAATGCTCTCCTAATGGAGCAGCAGCCTCTTGTTAGGGTTTTCACTTATTATCAAAAGGAAGAGAAGCGGGCCAGTGGGGGAGGAAAACAGTTGGAAAGTCAGAGTAACCGGGGTGAGACAATCTAATTCAGATTGATGAGATTTTAATCCACCTTAAGGTCAGTTCAACATCAAAATGAAGCAGAAATGTGGAGCTGATAGATGTTGGGTTTGTGAAGCAGTAGATGGATGCTGTAACAGGACAGGCCTTTTGGGTTCAGGGGGGGGTGTGTTCCATTTTCCTCACTTTGTACAACGATTACTCACCGTTTTATCTCGGCCTCTGAACACAGTCCAGCTCCCAAACATTGACTCATACTGTGTGCCTGCTAGACATGGCTTCTAGATATTTCTAATTGTGACTTGATGGGAAATTAAATCCCTCATTGATTGGATTAGTAAACTTGATCAAGTTAACTTTATCTTTGTTTTTCTTTAAAAAGACGTTATAATAAAAGGTCGTTTTGACTCTCATGGGAAGTTATTCTGCCTCATATCAGGAGTTTGAACAGGATTGCATACGTGGGATACTTGTCACACAAACACTTGAGGACTTGTGATCCTAATCCTGTTTACGCTCTTTTCTACAGGCGGCAAGGAAGCGCAAAATCTCCATCCTGAAAGCCCAGGGGAAAGCCACTGACGCTATCAGGGAACTGAATGAGTATCTGGAGCAGTGAGTGTTGCACCAGGGAGGAGGAGAGGGTCAGCCACCCACTCCTCTTCATTTCCTGGCTTTTATTTTAATTAAAAATCCACTTTCAATAGTGCATGCACATCCATACTTATCAGGGCTGTTGTAATAAGGATTAGCATTCTTATCTGGCAAAGTTGAAGGAGGCTATTGGAATGTTTGCATTAATTATTTTGTTCTTTTTCTCCTTCCAAATAAAGAATTATTTTTCAGGGTGTGCACATAGTACATTGCCAATTTATGTGTGTGCCACCGATTCCTCAGATGGAATTTGTAAAAGTTCTGTTTTCTTGTAGAAAACTTTAAGCTAGTCCACGAATAACTATAAACCAAACATGAAGTTTGCAGTTTTTGGTTAACGTTTCCATTTTGTGGTTTTATAGATGTCATTCTTTAACTCTCCCAACGTAGATTTTTAAGTGTAGCCCATCATTTTTATTAACTTTAATGGTAACAAAACTATTCGCTGGTTTGCGAAGTTGTGAGAGTAACTAAAAGCAATTTTGTCTTTGTAGCTTTGTTGGCGACCAGGAGGCATGGCATGAGTTATCGGAGCTCTACATCAACGAACATGAGTAAATATATTTCCTTTCTTTCTCTCGAAGCCCGGTTATCCAGCTTTGAATTTCAAAAGGGGTAGAAAAAAGGATTCAGCATGAAAATTAAAATAAGCATTTTTACATTTCTTTTTTTTTTTTTTCACCAAGTCATTACAAAACCTATCGAACATGTTTAGATACATACATACTGTATATGTTTGAGAAATGATATTTTTTACCTTTCACTGTGAGAGCTTGTTATGTTAATGTGGGTCAAGGTTATTAATAATCTAATTGACTTTATTAGGTCTACATGTATTAAAATTATTTTAACTTTAAAAAGCGCTTTTGTGGGGTAATAATTGTTCTCTCGCAACATAAATAGCTAAAAATATTTTGTTTGCTCAATAATGCAATTAATGCAAAAAAAATCTTATAAATTTATTCCGTTTCACTTTTGTTTTTTACATTGTGAATTCCCACCTCCTCTTGCTCCCCAAATTGTCACATCCCTTGGACTACACGGCATTAAAATCTTGTTTAACGTCACAAATACGCCGTAAAAGCAACAAGTTAGTAAATCAATGCAATTGATCCGTTGCATAAAATTTGAAGGGAACGACTAAGCATGAGCAGAGTGCATGGATTAAATATGAGAAGAAAAGAGAATGAGAAGTGAAGCGAAAAACACCCTGGCATTTGGTTAGCACCCATATAACGGACAAATGCAAACGACAGTATTTTCCACACTATAAGGCGCACCGCATAATAAGGCGCCACAGTAAAGGCTGGGGTTATGTTATGCATTCACTAAATGGTGCTGCGCTAAAGGGAATGTAAAAAAAAAAAAAAAACAGTCAGATAGGTCAGTCCAACTTTATTAACAATTACAAAACAGCTTTCTGTTTTTACTCCCAAAATGAATAAACGGCTGTTTTATTATTTTCTCCGAGATAAAGTATTAATATTTTCGTGACACAGTTTATCTTCCATTGGAGATAAACTCTGTTTAGTCTTACTTACTTGGCGCAGCGCATCCTCTTGCTTCCTCCACTTCCTCATCATTGATTCATTGGTGTTAAACTCTCTCGCTGCGGCTCTATTCCTGTGTTCTACTGCGTGACTGATCGCCTTGAGTTTAAAATCTGCGGGGTAACAGTGTCTCTTGGTAGGAGCCATTTCCGGGTCTTTACACAAACACACAAATAGATATAGGTGCGTTCGAGATGACACAGGCGGACGCAGTTCTGATCGGCGCAGATCGGAGCACAATGCATGCCGGTTAGGTTTTGCATTCAAAAACTAACCGGCATGCATTGCGCACCGATCTGCGCCGATCAGAACTGCGTCCGCCTGTGTCATCTCGAACACACCTAATGAGACGCCCTTTCATATATCCCAGCATGCACCATGCACTACTTCTTCTACGGGGGAAATGGAGTTGGCGGCTGCTTATCGCAGTTGCGACACCTGTTGTAGCTCAATATTAATCCATATATAAGGCGCTCCGGGTTAAAAGGCGCATCGTGGACTTAAGAGAAAATTTAGGTTTTTAGGTGCGCCTTATAGTGCGGAAAATACGGTACTCAGACATGCAAGGATAAAATGGTAAACAACTCTTGCTATGTTTTCGGAATGAGAATAACGTTCAAACATGGTAGAAACTTATACAAAAGTTATTCAGCATGATGCAGTTCTTTAAATTAAGGCCTGTGTTATGTTTCAAGTGTTTAAAGATGTAAAGAAACATCTGTAAATAAGCAATTGATGTACAGAGTTCTTGGTCGGGGTTGCTCAAATCCATAATTGGCTTGATGATTCATTTAGACGGTGGTGTTAAATGTTGGACAATTTCCTAAAACCTCTTTCTCTGGGAGTGATAAAGTTCAGATCCAGACTCTTGGACGGTTAATGTCTTATGTAGGGAGTTTGGTGTAAATATTGGACATATTTCATCCAGATAATGTTTAAGCTGAGTGGTAACAAGGTTGCCATATGTTTGTAGCTGTTAGTTTAACAAGGATTCACATCAGACTGATGGCTTGATTGCCAGTGGATCTTAAGATGGTCACAATGGACGGCGTTGGAATTCCTTACTCAGCCAGGGGTCTGAATAGAACCCTGTCCATGTTTGTCACATAATAGCAGTTTAATAGGATTTCAGTCTTAAGCTGCCTCTAATATATAAGCGAGCAGAAAGACTCGCCGGCTTCCTGCTGGAGTCTCCGTTGCCAAGGAGAAACACCTGACATACGAGGGCATCGTGACCAAAAAAAAAACACACGTATCATTTTTCTCTCACAGGGGGCTCAGAAGTTACTGAAGCAGTTTAGACTGGTCTGATTGTGTTTATTAAATGCATGTGTTTGTGTGTGTGTCTGTATGTCTGTGTGAGGTGGCTTTACTCTGCGGTTACTCCGGTAGGAAAGCAGCAGCAGCAGGAATGTGTAACACAGTGAGAGGGCTACTTATTGGATATTTTGTGCTTTTGTCTGGTTGGCTTTGCCATTGTAGTAGGCAAAGGAAATCCAAGAGTGAGAGGATTATCTCTCAGCTTATCCCAACACACTAATATCACACCATTCACTCCCACAGCCCCCTTATCTACAGGCGTGTCAGTTTCTTTGCTTTCTTTTCTTTATTTCGGGGTACAAACTCACTGTTTCCCCTCCGCCTCCTCTTCCGGATCGCCTGGTATTATCAGACTCTTTTCCAGAAGGACATAGAAAGACAGATCACTTGCAATAAAATTCCCTGGAGAAAATGATGGAGCTCCTTAGTTTTTTTTACCTCTAATCCCATCCACAAAAAACACAAAGTGATGGTGCAATAAATGAAACAAATCAAACCTACTTTACTGGTAGTTCGTTAGAAAAAGCAAAGATTGATTAAGCCCCTCAGACTTGGCATCATTTGAATTTTTATTACTACTATTCGTAAACATTAAATAGTATGTTGATTCCATTTCCAGTGAGAGTTGGACTTCGCGAAGGCTGCTCTTTGTCACCGATTCTGTTCATCACCTTCATGGACAGAATATCTAGGCGCAGCAGAGCCGTTAGAGGGATCCAGTTTGGTGACCTCAGGATCGGATCTCTGCTTTTTGCGGATGATGTGATCCTGTTGGCTTCATCGGACCGTGATCTCCAGCTCTCACTGGATCAATTTGCTGCAGAGTGTAAAGCAGCCGGGATGGGAATTATCACCTCCAAATCCGAGATCATGGTCCTCGCCCGGAAAAGGGTGGAATGCCCCCTGCATTCCACCCTGGCAGGGGGTGGAGTGGAGGAGTTTAAGTATCTTGGGGTCTTGTTCACAAGTGGGGGAAAGATGGAGCGGGAGATCGACAGGCGGATCGGTGCGACGTCAGCAATAACTAGGACGCTGCATCGGTCCGTCGTGGTAAAGAGAGAGCTGAGCCGAACGGCAAAGCTCTCGATTTACAAATTGTGCTACGTTCCAACCCTCACCTTATGGTCACCAGCTGTGGGTGGTGACCGAAAGAATGAGATTGCGGGTACAAGCGGCTGAAATAAGCTTCCTCCACAGGGTGGCTGGGCTCTCACTCAGAGATCGGGTGAGAAGCTCTGCCATCCGGGAGGAGCTCTGTGTCGAGCCGCTCCTCCTCCAGGTCGAGAGGAGCCAGATGGGGTAGTTCGGGCATCTGGTCAAAATGCCCCCCGACCGCCTCGCAGGCGAGGTGTTTTGGGCACGTCCCATCGGGAGGAGACCAAGGGGCAGACCCTGGACCCGCTGGAGAGACTATGTCTCACAGCTGGCCGGGGAAAGACTTGGGATCCTTCCGGGTGAGCTGGAGAATGCAGCCGGGGTGAGAGAGGCCTGGGCTGCCCGTTTGAGGCTGTTGCCCCCGCGACCCGACCCCCGAACAAGCGGAAGATGACGGAACGGTTTCACACACTCTTCTCTTAAGTTAAAATTCATTTGTGTTTTACAGTCAGAATGTTTTAATAAAACGAAGCAAAGCAGTCCCTGCCGGTTTTACTAACAAATACAATTCTTTCGGTCTCACACATCATAATGGCCACAATCTCCAGCGCTGTGGTAAAGACCGAGCTTAGGAGCTGTCAGAGAGGAGCTCGGTGATTGTGGGGTTAGATGGCTTAGAGGAAGAATATAGGAGGTAAAATTCTGGCTCTTATACAAGATTTCGGTTGATAGCTGATGAAGCGAGCTGCGTTGCAGGCCACGGCCACTGCACGAGCACATCTGAAAGTCTTTATGGAGAGGAAGTGGTAATTGTAAGCGCCCCCCATCCCCAACCCTCGAAGCCCTCTGATCTCCCCTTCTGCTCAACTCCTTCCCACTGTTTATTTCTTTCTTTCTGCGTCTCCACCTTTCTTTTCTGGCTTTGCTGTTAATCATTCATCTAGTTCCCAAGGCAGGGTTTGTGTCACACATTTGAAGTTTTTCATCCTTTTTTTTTAGCCTGTAGCGGCTCCCTCGTTACTTTGTTCTGCGATGTGTAAAAGTTTGCTTATAAAAAAATTTAAAAAAGTGTGATGAATAAATGCAAACTCTTCTTAACTTTCAAGATGTTAGAAAGTCTAGCCTGTTTTTTTTTTGTTTTGTTTTTTTGCCAGTGGGTCTGAATGTGCTCACCCGTATTTTGTTAGGTGCGCAGGCGTTTTATGATATAGTGTATCATTGCTCATTGCGGCCAAGCGCCGGGAAGGGAAAAGTGTGTATTAGACGTGGAATTGCTGCAGATTAGTGTGAGGTCAACAGCTCAGCAATGTGCTGCTGAGAAGTGATCTCATCCTGAGTACAGACAAAGTGTGCCAGCTCTTACTGTAGCGCTGACCTCAGGAAGGTAGTTAACTAGACATTAAAAGCAGAAAAAAAACACAAGAGAAAAGATTGATCTTCAGTCTCCTCAAAAGAATCGCCACATGTGTCAAGTTTTACTTTCAACAGTTGCACGTGTTAAGTAGTCTTTACTAGTTGTGTGTAAATAAATTATGTTACCCAGCGTGTTTTTACTAGTTCTTGCGACGTGTTAGTTTTTCCACCTATAAACTGACCCCCAGTCGTTTCAATTAGATTTATACCTGTAGATTTATTTCCTGTAGATGTCACGCTTCACAGTTGAGCAGGCTGGAGGATGATACATCTGCAGCTGTATCAATCGGCTGACTGTTTTCCTTTTCATTTCCACAGCTATGGAAAAGCAGCGTTTTGTCTTGAAGAGCTGATTATGACCAATCCTCACAATCACTTGTACTGTGAGCAGTACGCTGAGGTAAGTACGTGTCTTGACGTCGATTGTTGTAGAGGGAGTATTCTGCTTTTGTGGGGCATGGTAGATAGGGGTATAGTAATGGTAGATTTTGTGAAATACACAAAAAAAAAAACCTTATATTTACATTGATTCAGTTTCTCTTTTGTTTTTGATACTGTGAATTCCCCCTTTCGCTCCCTGCTTTGCACCGCCCCATGTGTGCATGCACGGCACAGTGTAAATCTTGTTTGAGGCCACAAATACAACGTAGAGAGCATTACGCTCGCAAAGTTAGCTGTTTTTGCATATTTTAATTTTGTTGCATTGAGAAAAAAATGGGTCACCCATAGGTGACCCATTTTTATAGGGTCACCTATTGGGTGGTGACCGAAAGAATGAGATCGCGGGTACAAGCGGCCGAAATGAGCTTCCTCCGCCGGGTGGCTGGGCTCTCACTCAGAGATCGGGTGAGGAGCTCTGCCATCCGGGAGGAGCTCGGTGTCGAGCCGCTCCTCCTCCAGGTCGAGAGGAGCCAGATGGGGTGTTTCGGGCATCTGGTCAGGATGCCCCCCGAGCGCCTCGCGGGCGAGGTGTTTCGGGCACGTCCCACCGGGAGGAGACCAAGGGGCAGACCCCGGACCCGCTGGAGAGACTCACAGCTGGCCGGGGAACTACTTGGGATCCTTCCGGGTGAGCTGGAGGATGCAGCCGGGGTCAGAGAGGCCTGGGCTGCCCGTTTGAGGCTGTTGCCCCCGCGACCCGACCCCGGAACAAGCGGAAGATGACGGAACGGAACGGAGATAAAAATGGGACTCCCTCTTTTACCACCGTACATCAATCCGAGACAGCGTGTGCACTGCTGCAAAAACACTTCCTGCTTACATTAGAATGCAAGTGTGGCAAAGAACAAAATCAGAGGTCAAAAACAATTTGGTGTTCAAATAGCACCTGAAACTACTTTACACTCAGCAGTCATGACTTATCCTTATCCAGATGGTCTTGCATCAGTTACTTGTTAGCACACCTTACTGACCATGTGCAATGCCTCCCCACACAGGTCAAGTACACCCAAGGGGGGATGGAGAATCTGGAGCTATCACGAAAGTATTTTGCCCAGGCTTTGCGGCTAAACAGCCAAAACATGAGGGCGCTGTTTGGACTCTATATGGTAAGTACTCTTTAGCATAAAGAAAAAAGAAAGAAAGTGGGTAAAAAAACAAAACAAAGACTCCTTTTCTTTTTTTTTTTTTTTTTTGCAACTTGTGGTTTGTCAAGGTTGAGGTTGGCCACAGTGTGAGTAAAGTAAGACTATGTGTGCTTTTGGGGGGAACAAAGAAAGGGACTCTCAGACAGGTCAGCTCACTGCTGACTCAGTGAACCCCAGCATTGGAAAAGTCTGCCCCTCTGGACTGCTTAATTTACCAGGCCTTGGCAAAACTTTGTTTGACTTGTATAAATAAAGAAGCAATGGATTAAAAAAAGAAAATAGAGGGAGAAAAACAGCAGAGCCGTCCAACCTCAGCGGGTAGTTTGTCACTGGCAAATTATTCAATCAAGTGTCAGTTTGATTGCGACCTTTCCCGAAACTCCCTTTTATGTGGGTGTTTGTTTAAACAGGGTGTTGTCTACATGTGCCGGTTTATTATACGTAAAGGAAACCTGACATAAGAACACAAACTAAGCGTTGCAGGAAATAAAAGGTGGAGAGAGGAAGCACGTCTCACATAGTGAACCCTAATGTTTTCTTCCATTCAGCACTGGGATCCTTCAACTACTCTAAACACCACAGACCAGACCCCTTGAAACCTCAAAGGTGGAGGAAAGTACAAAATGAGCAAGGCAGGTTCAAATGCAAGGCATTTCAGCTCAGTTTCATCAGACTTTGAGCAGCTTCGGTTAGTTTTTTTTAACTTTTCATCATCCTAATCTGTCTCGGTGAATGGACAGATTGTTGCCGCGGTTAGAATATTCACAGGTGCAAGAAGTTCAGCTATAGGACAGCAAACTTTGGCCATGTGAGTCAGTGTGACAGTAGACTCAGTAGCAGTGACCACAGCTGGGATGTGGGTTGCTTACTGACAACACAATGATGGGAATTCCCCTCCATAACGGCGCACGCTGTTATTCAGGGATAGCCTGTCAGGGTTGACATCATCTTCAATGAGGTTTCGCTTGGGTTCGAAAGAAAATAGAAAAAAAAAAGCTTATGAAAAAAAAATCCAAATGCCAAAACCATTTGTTAGAAAATAGCAGAGCTAGGTTGATTGGTGTGTAGTTAAAGTTTCAGCACACTAGTCGGGTGGGCTCTGAAGTGTAGGCAGGGTAAGCCCTCTGGGGTTTGCTGTGTGGAGATGACGGCGGGAACATGGGAAAGACATGGGATTTGTGGTTCAGAAGGGTAGCTGTCGGGGCAGGCGAAGACGGTAATTCTCAAGGTTCTCCTCTCTCTTAGCATTCAGTCTTCTCTTTTTTTTTTAAAAAAACACATCATTGGAAATCAATGGTGTTGGAGAAATTAGGGCCCCGTTAAGTGACAATTTACGTAGAGAGCATTAAAACACTCACTTTTTCCTCCCCATAAATGATTTCCCTTGTGTCATCAGGCCAAGGTCTGTTTTCTCTCTTCACTCTGCCACAATGACTGGTGGAGTGGTAGATGGTGAGAGTGGTTGCACATTCATCTCACTTAAGCTTTTTATTGCTGTTTCACCAAGTTTTGATATAAGAACACTCATTCTCCTGTTCCCTCCTTCGCTTCTTCCTTATTTCCCCTCTAGTCTGCAAGTCAGATCGCTGCCAGCCCCAAAGTCAGTGCCAAGGTGAAGAAGGACAATATGAAGTATGCAGCCTGGGCCGCAACTCAAATAAATATAGCCTATAAGGTGAGCCACGTGAAGTGTTATTTTTTTTCTACCTTTAACTCTAGACCACATCTCACTTTTCGCCCATAATCCTGTATGACCCCCAGACTTTGAAAACCAGCAATCGGTCTTGTGTGTTATGTCGAGCTCTTATAAGGAATCTGCATTTAATATGCAAAAATTCAGGAAACCTCTAGATATCCATAACGAGGGAAAAACATTCCCTACCCAAAATGCACAGTGTATCGCACTGTCGCTTCTAAAACACAATGTGATAATTCCCTTGTAACACCAGGGATAGGGAGCGGGGGGTACAGCAGACAGAAAACAGTGTAGAAATGCGTGCATATGCGAGTGAAAATAAGTGATTACGTACAGAAAAAGGACACAGAAAATAGGTACGTATATCCCATGAAAAGTGATGTTACAGGGAGAAGAGATAAGGAAGGTGGAAGATTTTAAGTATCTAAGATCAACAGTCCAGAGCAATGGAGAGTGTGGAAAAGAGGTGAAGAAGCGTGTTCCTGCAGGTTGGAACGGGTGGAGGAAAGTATCAGGTGTGGTGTGCGACAGAAGAGTTTCAGCTAGAATGAAAGGGAAAGTGTACAAAACCGTGGTGAGACTGGCCATGCTGTTTGATCTAGAAACAGCAGCACTGAAGAAAAGACAGGAAACAAAGATGGAGGTAGCAGAGATGAAGATGCTGAGGATCTCTCTGGGAGTGACCAGGATGGACAGGATTAGAAATGAATACATCAGGGGAACAGCACATGTTAGAGGTTTTGGGGATAAAGTTTGAGAGGCAAGACTGAGACGGTTTGGGCATGTACAGAGGAGAGAGAGAGAGTAGTACATAGGAAGATGGATGCTGGATTTGGAACCACCAGGAAAGAGGCCTAGAGGAAGGCCAAAAGAGGAGGTTCATGGATACAGTGAAGGAAGACATGAAGATAGTTGGTGTGGCCAAAGAGGATACAGCAGATAGGATTAGATGGAAGAAACTGACTTGCTGTGGCGACCCCGAAAGGAAAATGCTGAAAGAAGAAGAAGAGGTATATCACATGTGTTCCAAAAAAAGTCCTGCTGGCTCTACGTCTCACCATTTCTTGACAAATCGGCAGCCATCACGCAGGAAGTATTATTGTCGTAATAACAATTTTGGCTCTTTTACCTTAGTTTTTTTTTACATACTCTGTTGATCTCTCATCTTTGCAAAAAAAAAAATAGCGACTGTATTTGCTTCATTTGGTCAAAGTCGAACATTATGGATGATGTCACACTCACCAAGTCCATCCTTTCTACAGTCAATGGGGGAAAACACATGGACGCTGTTGAGGTGTACCCTGGGCTCACTAGAGGGATCAAATCTTTCTCAGTTTAAACCAAGAGTGTCCAAATCCAGTCCTCAAAGGCTGGTGTCCTGAAGGTTTTCCATGGGTTACAGGTTCAATACAGCTGACGTACATAAAGGGAAATCAACAACCAATAAAATTTGGCTATGTGTATGTGCAAGAACACATAGAAAACCGTCAGGACACTGGCTCTCCAGAACTGGAATTGGACACCCTTGGTTTAAACTTAACTAGGTTGGGTAAAAGGAAATAGTAGAAGTCCAGGGTTCAAACGTATTTTCTGCACAAAACCCAACAAAGCCAGCCAGCTAAGTGTAGTGGACGCTCCTCTTGAGGAGACCCCTGGTACTCAGGAGCATGGGCCTTCGTCATGCCAGCACCTCCTGGTCAAGTTCAAGCAGGTACTTAAATTCATTCTACTTGAATACGCTTAATCTGGTAATAGATGTAGTAGGACTTCTACTTTCTACTTTAGGAAATCCAGTTGACATTTATTATGTATAAACCAGATTACACATTCCTAAGTTTTATAACCTGAGCTCTACAACAATGCAAACTTGTGTTTTTATGATGGAATTTGTGTTTGCTTCTATTACATAATATTACACGTTGAAATGTTAACGAGAGCTACAGTGGCTGTCTAAGCATCTGGATGTAATCACATTATTAAGGTCGCCGTAAACTGTTTAGAATTTTACTGAAGCAATAATAAACTGAGGACTGTTTGTGGTTACAGTTGGTTTTGCCTTACTGAAAAAAAAACAAACTAACAAAAAGGTGAGAGAAAAAGAACCCCAATAATCTAACTTTGCTCAGGATGTGTGGAGGCCTGCTGAGTGGTAGCCTCTAGCTGAGTCTCTGAAGATTCTATTGCTCCATAGTTTGCTCCACTTACCCTGGAGACACTTTTCATGCATGAGACCACCGAATGAGTCTGAGGGAGTACACACATTAGGCATGGTTGCAGTGAACTGGACCGGAGTACCCTTGTCCCCACCACAAACTCCTCGTTTGACCTGCATATACATATGGTTCCAGATTTCGAGCTGGAGCATACTTGCATCATTTTAGTGAGACAATTTTGAAGCGTCAGAATAACATGACTTCTTGTTTGTTTTTTTCTGGCACAATTTAATACAGATAAATAATAATCGTACTTTATTAATCCCAGCCACCCTGCGGAGGAAGCTCATTTCGGCCGCTTGTACCCGCGATCTCATTCTTTCGGTCACCACCCACAGCTGGTGACCATAGGTGAGGGTTGGAACGTAGATCGACTTGTAAATCGAGAGCTTTGCATTTCGGCTCAGCTCTCTCTTTGCCACAACGGACCGATGCAGCGTCCTAGTTATTGCTGATGCCGCACCGATCCGCCTGTCGATCTCCCGCTCCATCTTTCCCCCACTCTCACTCAGAGATCGGGTGAGGAGCTCTGCCATCCGGGAGGAGCTCGGTGTCGAGCCGCTCCTCCTCCAGGTCGAGAGGAGCCAGATGGGGTGATCGGGCATCTGGTCAGGATGCCCCCCGAGTGCCTCGCTGGTGAGGTGTTTCGGGCACGTCCCACTGAGAGGAGACTAAGAGGCAGACCCCGGACCCACTGGAGAGACTACATCTCACAGCTGGCTGGGGAAAGACTTGGGATCCTTGGACCTGGAGGATGCAGCCAGGGAGAGAGAGGCCTGGGCTGCCCGTTTGAGGCTGTTGCCCCCGCGACCCAACCCCAGAACAAGCGGAAGATGACGGAACGGAACGGAAGATGTCTAATGTGGCCGCTTTGACTATTAGAAAGCTTTCTGAACCTAGTATAGAACAAATCTGGGTATTTTAGACAACTTTTTAAAAATTGAATGTGCACAATTAAGTTTTTTTTTTTTTTTTAATTACATCTAATTTTAGGGTGGCTAAAATAGCTATCTTTTTAACAGACTGCCCTTCTGGCAACATGGCTCCTGTCTACAATGTCTTCCATTTGTGCTTGTTCTGCCTTGAAACTACCCTGAACTTGTGCACTTTTCAGTATTTCTTTTACCTTTTTTTCCCTGTTGCCCTGTGACAGGTTAAATGACAAGGTGTGAGGTTGCCTCCATTATTTCTTTGCTCCCACTTCAAGTTAAATGACTTCTGAGATCTTTTAAAAGCGAGCAGCGGTGTGGGCTTCAGACAGCCGCGGGCTGCTGCGGGCTTGTGCTGGCTGATTGATGACCCCCTTTTTAAAGAGCGCTGCTCGTGTCAGTCTTTCACTACTATTAGTCTTGCGTACCTGGTGATTGTCATACCTCAGTGCTGGGAAAAACCAAGCAGGTGAGCACAAGTGGAAGCAGACATCACAGAGAGGTCACAACAGATTTAAACAAAAAGAAGTAATTACCTCGGTGGGGTTGATTGAAACTTTGAAGGCACATGGGTTTTTAAATCTTTTGCCCTTTTTCTCTTATTCTCCAAACAAATTCTCTGATTAGCTCCTCTGTCACGAATCATGGACGCTCACGACTCAATCATCAAATGCTCTAAATAGACCAGCGGTCGGCAACCTTTTACACCGAAAGAGCCATTTGAACCCGGTTTCCACGGAAAAGAAAACGCTGGGAGCCGCACATCTAAAATGAAAAAAAAAAAAAAAACTTCTACTACTTTACCGCAGCATGTTTTCTTATGAAATCCACGCGCTACAGAGAAAATTATATTTTATTCATTTAATGAACACATTTTGAACATTTTGAATTCTTGAAAAATAATAACAATGAATGTCTCTTTCAAATAAATTAAAAAGCTGAATTTAAATTGTGCATGCAGCAAACAAAAGGGAAAAATCCGTGAGCCGTCATCCTTATATCGCCTTGGCCCAAGGCCCTTGGGCTTTCAAAGTATGCAGCGGAGCCTTGACTTGAATATATAAAATAAATTGGGGGAAAAAGCACTGTGTCACTAAACAATGAAAATTAAATATTTGCAAAATATCTGCATAAATATTTATTTTACCTGGTTAATGGGACTTCTGCTCCTGAACCTCTGCGCACAGCTTCTGCAAATCGGGGCTGTACGAAGTCACTTTAATCTTTACGCAGGACTGTAAGCTGTCATCTGTGAGCCGTAAGCGGTGTTTGTTTTTAATGCAGTTCATGGTGGAGAATAGCTGCTCACATACATATGTGGATCCGAAGATCGACAGGACTCCAAAGGCATATTTCTTCATGTTCGTGTAGGTGTCGGGGATGGCATTCCATGTTTCAAATATGAGTTTGTCCGGTCTCGGGAGGTTCTCAATATCACTCCATTTGTGATTCTGAGCAAGAGTGGCCTTCTGACGGGCAACATCTTCAAGGTCCTCTGTCAAGCGTTTGAATTTGGACACCCAAATGTCTTTGTCAGCTATGTCAGCCAGCTCCAGCTCCAGAGCAGGTTGACTTACACCTGCAAATGCAGTCACGTTTAGCAGGGATGGATCAATGGTCAGGGGAGTGACGGGGAAGGACAATGTGGTTTTTTCCTCTCTGAACTCACGGAATCGTTTACCAAACGACGCTTGCATTGTGGTGATTGTAGACTGCAAATACTCTGAATTGATCACTCCGTGAGCTTGTTTGAACTCCCTTAAAGAGGGGAAGTGAGACAGTGTGCCTCTCTGTAAATCTCTGGCTAAAACTGTCAGTTTGCGCTCAAACGCCAACACCTCCTCCAGCATGTGCAGCGCTGTGCCTCCTCTCCCCTGAAGCGTTGTGTTCAGCGTGTTTAGTTTCGCTGTCATGTCCACCATGAAGTGGAGTTTTTCCAGCCACTCTGGCTGTTCCAGCTCAGGAAAGGTGAGCCCTTTGCTGCTCATGAAAGTTTTCACCTCTCCCAGACATGCAGCAAAACGTTGAAGCACCTCTCCTCTGGACAGCCACCGGACTCTGTTATGCAGCAGGAGATCAGAGTATGCGCTCTCCACCTCATCCAGTAATGAACGGAACTGGCGGTGATTTAAACCTTTTGCCATTATTTCATTGACAATCTGAATAACAACATTCATGACCTCTGTGCATTCTGGAGGAAAACTTTGCGCGCACAATGCCTCTTGGTGCAGGATGCAATGAAAAGTCAGCAGCTTTCTATCCAGTGATTTCTGCAGCAAAGCCACAAAGCCCCTGTGCGCTCCAGTCATACTCGGTGCCCCATCGGTAGCCACCGACACGAGGTGGGTTGTTTTTATTTCTTTGGCTCGTAAACAATCAAGCACAGCCTCACAGATGTCCTCCCCCCGTGTCTGGCATTTTAGTGGTATCAGCTCAACCATTTCTTCCTGTGGTCCAGCAGAATTCACATATCGGAAGAACAGCGCTATTTGTTCAATGTCCGTTTTGTCTTTGGACTCATCACAGGCGATTGAGTATGCTGCTGCTGAATTGATGTCTTTGATTTGCTGTTTTGTGATATTTTCTGCCATTTTTATGGTTCTGTCTTTGACAGTTTTCGCAGAGAGAGGCATCTCTCTGATTTTCTGCACAATTTCGTCTTTGTTTTTAAAGTCCGCAAATAAGTGTTCTGAAATCTTAAGGAATGATTCTTTCATATATTCTCCATCTGTGAACGGTTTCCCATGCCTGCCTATTTCCTGAGCGGCCACAAAGCTTGCATATGTAGTTGTATTTGCAGACTTCACCCACTTCTTGAATTGATTTTTCGTCCGGTCATCCTTCTGCATAAGTTCCGAAACAGCTTTTTTCCTCTCTTCTCCCTCTGGATATTTTTCAGCAAAGGCTCTGTGTGTATTGTTAAAATGTCTTGCGACATTTGACCGTTTATTGTTAGCCAGTTTTTCTCCACAAATTAGGCATACTGGTAGGCCAGTCTCGCCCGAGGTAAATGCAAATGAATCTGCCCAGGCATCATTGAATGTTCTATTTTCTTGAGATATTTTTCTTTTCTTACATTTCTCCATTGGTTTTGCCGGGATTGAAAGTCGCTCAAAATAGACGGCGTTTCAGCGGGTATACCAGCTTCCGCAGTGTGACGTCTATTTTGAGCGACGAAAAAATAATATCAAATAATTTAATTAATATTTTAATATTTCAAGATCACAATAATCTTCAAATTTAGAACTAAAATAATATAAAAACTAACACAAATAAAACACACTTCAATTAAATACAAAAAAAATTTTTTTAGTAATTTTTTTTAGATGGGCCAAGAGCCGCATTATAAGGATGAAAGAGCCGCATGCGGCTCCGGAGCCGCGGGTTGCCGACCGCTGAAATAGACGTTAGAGCTGTCTGGTTTGGTCCAACTGCTCTGGAACGGGGCAGGAGTTAATGTGGTGTTCCCACTTCAGGCTACGGATATAATTGAGCACTAGGCCCGAGGTAATGGCACATTAGGAAGCAAAAGCAATTAAATGCCCTGATTATTACAGCTACACTACACCATCCCGCATACATACGCACACACACTAAATCTAGACGAATGAGTCACCCTTGGAAATTACATATCCAATTGTATACCTTCGCCAACTGCCCTCTCTAAGTCGAAGTTTGGCAAAAGAGGAAGGAAAAAACTTTTGCCATGGAAATATTTCTTCGGAGATGTTAAGGCCGCAGTTGGATCTTGTTTGTGAAGGGCAGAGCAGGACCAAAGGTGGAATGAATAAATGTGTCAGATCAATGCAAGTGGTGTGTTTTGTTGAGCGTTGTGCGGTACACCGTGTCATTCCAGAGATCGGATGTGGATAGTCTGACAAGCTTGGAGAACTAAACAAGATGCTAAATTTGATTTAAGACAGAACATCACTGTGCACGCTGCTCTAAAGGAAACAGAGCGAAAAACAAACTCCCAGTGGAAAATGTTGATCAGAAAAAGATGCAGAGATGATTTGGATCTGGAATTGTTGAGTATTTACAAATTTTGGCCAGCAGTATGTTAGGTTGTAATACTGTGAAGCCAAACAATGAGAATCTATTGCAAAAATTTACCACTCTTAGAGATTCTTAGAGACTGGTGATCTTGGATCTCAAAAATTAAAAAGCATAGTTTTCACCGAATAAATGTTCAGAACTGCAGTAGCGTCTGTTAACGAAGAACAAGACTCACACCTCCACCTAAAAAGAACCCAGAAAACTTGTCTTCTGGCTTTTAAACTACTTTTTATCAAAAAACTATCTGTGCAAAGTTCATCCTTCATCTTTGAATCCAAGAAAAACTTGTTTAATAAAAAGATGAAGAACCAAGATTTTGAGGAGGGAAAAGCAGCCATTTTTTTGGTCTAAGCAAAATAAATGAAAAAAAAAAAAAACCTAAGAGGATCCACAGATCAAATAGATTTGCCCTCAGGGTGAAACAGCGGATGGAACATCAAGTTGAAGAAAAAGAAAAGAGCTAGTGTTGGTGATGGTATGCATGTTTTCTGCATGGGTTTTGTAACCTGCACCATTCTTAGCGCTACTTTGTGTTTTTGTTAAATTCCACTGAAAATATTTAATAAAGATGTCTTTCTGTTTGGGGTGAGGTTTAATTAGATGAATCCTTGGCATCATGCCCAGAGTTAGGGAAATGGTGAAGTTGTTTTTTTTTTTGTTTTTTTTTCCAGGGGACGCCTTCTCAGTTGCAAAATGAAATTGGGTAGAAAAGCTGTGTGCCTGAATGTGTATGCATGAGTAATCTCATACGTGTTATGTGGAATTATGATTTGCGGCACTTCCTGTGAAACTAAGTGAACACAGAGCAGACATCATTGTGGGGTGTTATGTGCTGCGCTACCGGAGGCCGTGGAAGCAGACTAATATAGACATCCTGTCTCCAAGCGAAATACCATCAAAAATGCCACTTATGCAACATTTAGAGAAAAACGCTTTGATTAGAGGTATTATTTTACTTTTGCATGACCTATTTAGCATCTAATGAACACTTGGCTTGCAGTTTTCAAACAGGACGAGGATGTTTGGTGAAGCGTATCACAGAGTGGATGAGGCATCACTGCCTCTGTGTGGCCATCTTTAACTGTATTTTCATCTCCATTGCTTCAGTTGACAAAACAACCTCATGAGATTATGTTTTTTTTCTCGTTTTCTTCTCCATGTCTCCTTCTCACCTATACTCGATGGCAAACAGATGGCTGGTCGTGAAAACAAAGACAACAAGTACTCCATGAAAGCTGTGGAAGAGATGTTGGAGTCCATGCAGATCACCATGTCTTAGATGGACGTGACCTCATTGATCTACTTTTCTGTTCTTCTGTCGGAGCGACATGGCAGCTCAAACAGTCCAGAAGTTTCACCAGAAGTGGCTGTCCAACCTCCTCACCTCACCTTTTTTTTAAAAACATATTTTCTAGTTCTTCATTTTAACACATAATGTATGTAACCCACTGGAAATTGGTGTAAAAAAGCTGCAGGTAGTCCCAACCCAGCTCTAATTTAGTCTTAGACAAAGTTATATCTTCACTTTTTCCCACATTTGTTCCGTTTTTTGCCACGTCTTACTGCCACATCTTCATCAACGCCGGGGTCATGGACCTGGAAAGTTTTCAGACTGTTCAGAAAATATTTATAAAGAGATAGTTGAGATCTCACCTGTTTGCACTGACCTCATCTCTTTTTGCTTACTATCTGTAAATGGAACTAATAAATTGTTTTCAAATTCAAACATCTGAATTGTATCTGAATCTGAATTGAAGTGTAATAATTTCTGTGTTGTGTCATGTACTGTATGTAATATTTTCCTTTTCTGCGTGTACACAGTGTATTAGATTTAATGTACCGTAATTTCACGACCATTAGGCGCGCCATACGAAAAGGCGCAGTCTCACTTACACACCGCCTTACAACAACACACACGCAAACATGCAAATGTGCGTATTAAAAAATAGATCGGGAGCAAAACTGAGTTTGGTTTTGCTTTATTAAGTAGTAACGATACTAAACAAGCACATTACCGATAATAGTCTTTATTCAAATCCGTCAAAGTCCTCATCCTCTGTTTCAGAGTCAAACAGCTGCGCAAAATCCAACAGAGCAGGTCCACTTCGCTCCTCGCTGTCAAAGTCACTGTCTGACTGTGCGGCTCCTCAGAAAGGATACCAGCTTTTGCGAAAGCTCGGATAACAGTACCAGCAGACACGTTAGTCCAAGCATCTACAATCCATTGACTCGTTAATGCTGAAATTTCTTGCGGCGGCTCGATTCCCATGGTTCTCCGTGTAGCTGATTGCCTTCAGCTTAAATTGAGCGTCATAAGTGTGTCTCTTTGCCATTTTCAGGGTTAAAACAGCAATGTTGTGCATACAGCACATCGCTTTTTTATACACAATCCACGCCCACACTTCACTCTTTAACGTTATCATGCGTTTTCTTTCAGGTACGCCTTGCCTCGCGGGCACCGCTTTTTCTTTTAGGTCCGCCTTTTCTCACACACAAGGCGCACCGCACGAAAGGGCGCACCGCTCATTTTGAAGGAAATCTAAGACGTTTATATGCGCCTTATAGCCGTGAAATTACGGTATGTTCTTAGTCCCCCTTGAAAATGAGATGCTACATTTCAAAGGGTTTTGCATGAAGATAATTTCAAACCAGTAGGCATAGAACACCGAAGCCTGGTATTTTTGGCCCCTATGAAAGGTCATCAATTTTATTTTACCAATTAGTCTCAACCATAATGACTAATCTATGGTGTTTTGATGTGACTTAAAGGATGAAAAATCAACCTTTTGCAGGTTTTTAGCACTTCAAACGTCATTCCACTATCAAAAACATATCTGAAGTGTTTTTTTTTTTTTAATTATTATTATGCATGCATTTTTGGATTCTACTTAAACGTAGGTTGGTCGTTGCTACGTATTTGTTTCTTTGCCACGCCCAAATTCTTTGGGGAAGCAGCACACATACCATGTGGAATAGGGAATATTCCATGTAAGATCCAGAAACGTAACAAAAAGGGCCATTTTTATGTAAATGCACCAAAATTAGAATACAAAAAAACATACTCTAGCTTTGCTAAATCAATGTGCTTTAAACTGTATTTACAGCCTCAAATGAGATTTACACTTTGCGGTGTACATACCAGGGGGCGGGACTAAATGAGAAACGAGAAGAGGAGGGAATTCAAAGCATCAAAAACAATTAAAAAACGAATAAATGAAATTATGTCATAAATTTATGTCAATGCTTTAAAAAAAAAAAAAGAAAGCACATTTTATCATTTATACTGTGACATAAAAAGTATTACACCCCTGTTTTTAAATAGATCTATATCTCCCTCTTTTCATGCCTCAGTGTGAAAGGAAGGGGCTGCTCAGGCTCTAACTCTGACACGTGAGGATAACAGACCAAAAATCAAATATTCATAGGTTGCATGTAAATATGCAAAAACATTCTCATTTAACATTAGAGGTCAAACTTAGTGTGTGAGAACACACCAGCAGTTTTTTGAAACTGGTAGCATCGGTACTTCGTGCTCCAGCTGAGTGAAACTGTAGGAAAGAGAAACAGTTAAACTGAAAGGAATCCAGACCCTCATCTAAAGTTGTCGCTCATGCAGGATCATCTGGTACTTCCATTTCTCTTGTTTAGTAAGCGGGGGCAATTGTCTCGTAATATTTCTGTCAAGAGTGGTGGAAAAATTGAGTGCTGAGTTTATGACTTTATATTTCGTCTTGTTTTTGACAGCTTTTAAAGTGAGAGGTCACGTTTGAAGAAATTTGCCTGGTTTCTAAATGCTCTGATCTGCTGGTTTGTCAGTGTTAAACATCTGTAATTGACTTGTTTTACCAATTTACTTAAAGAAATTTAACATAAATAATGTCAAAACATTAGCAGTGGGGAACTTTTTTTTTTTTTTTTTTGCAAAAAAAGGAATATAAATGTTACCATTGAGGTGTTACAAGCTGGAGCTGTTTTGTTGAGGAGTCCCCCATGTAACCATCAGGATGAAGAACATCTACTGTACTCATCCCCGTACTGGACATCTCCGGGCTGAGGAGTCTCCCGTGTTTCCATCAGGATGAAGAATATCTATTGACTTCTTTAGATATTTATCTGTAGATTCGAATAAGCTAATATTTAAACAATAATCTTTGACACATTAGTTGCTCGTCCTGGGGGTGGGATCTCTCTTTCATGTGGATCCCCACAAGGTTTCTTATTTTTTCCCCACTGATGGGTTTTTCAGGAGTTTTTTCTCACCAAGAAGGAGAGTCTAAGGGCATAAATGTGCTAGACTTGTTTAGTTAGCACTTGTTAGTTATTTTTCTTGCTGTGTATTTGTGTTAATACATTCCTCTTTTTCTTGTGAAGCCCATTGAGACGGAAATTCTGTGATTTTGGGCTATACAAATAAAATTGAATTGAATTGTTGTTTTTCTTTTCTTTAAATTTATGTTGCTTTTATGCAAATCCCACCATATAATTTAAGTTGATTTAATAGGCTTGTAAAATACAGACAGGTTGTCAGTTAACATAATGAAAGTCCTGACTCTTGTTAAGAGAAATTGGTATTCAATGACAGTCAGACTGAGACAATAGTGCCATCTGTAGTTTGTATGCAGAACTCTGGCAGCAAGAAATGGGACGCAGCCATCATGTACTAAGTTGAACCTGTGTGTGAGGTTATTTCTAGACAGTCTGCAAGTCTGATTTGCTGAGAAAGGAAGAAAAAAAAACCTGGGCTGCATATCATTTACCAGTCATGAACCTGATAGTCTTTTTCTCGTGTTCATTTTTGTGAAGCTCTCCAAACATATCCATGTAGAGTCAAGAAAAATAGCATTTTGGCCTGTGCATGTATGGTAGCTCTGAACTAAACCGCAGCATCACTTCTCACCTCAATGCTTCCATTTCTGACTGACTTCTCAATCCTTGTCCCAGAAGTCCAGAGGAGTCTGTTCTAAGTTCAGATCGTAACAGAAGTGCCCGCTCTCTAAAGAAAGAGGTAACACTCCGACTCTCTTATTTGGCAACGGCTCAGGTTTGTGTGTATATAGGATTCACTATTGGTGTTGTTCATAATCCAGGATTCCCTGAAGGATTACCTTCTTGTAGAAGGACGGGGAGAGTTTACTTGTTCTTGGTCACTGTGCAGCAGATAGGTTAGATACTGTAAGCAAGAGGAGCCTGGGGATGATGGGCTTACGCTGGTTTAGAGCTGTGTTTGATCAGCTTGTTTATCCAAAGCAGAGGTAATGATGTTGATTTATAACTGTGAAAGATTGAGAGTAAACGGAACGCCTACAGGATTTAAGTATTAGAAGGATCTTTTTTTTTTTAAAGACATCTAAACTCAATGACATGACCACTATACTGTCAGGATTGCAGAGTTTTGGTTAAGAGTAGGGCTGAAACAACTAATCGAATTAATCGATTATAATCGATTATTGAAATAGTTGTCGACTAATTTAATCATCGATTAATCGTTTAGGGAGTTTTTGCTGTCAACTGCACTTAATATTACACAACTTGATTGTTTTTTGTGTATTTTTACTCATGTTAACCTAGGCCATTTTTGTTTGGTACTATACCTCTGAACAAGGTTAAATTTGCAAATCTAAAACTGTTAACGATTTCTTGTTCTTAAGTGTGATCCTGGATGGTCAACAGTTTACAATTTATGTTTTTTTAGCCAGTACTATAAAACACATTTTATGGGTGCTTGTGATTTACCTTTGCTGTACACAGTAAGTAGATTACTTATTTTATATTTGCTGTAGAAATGGTAATATTCTTCCTCTTTATTTCACAGAAAGATAAACATTTTTACTTATTAAAATGAGCCCAACGTGTTGTTTAAGTGGTTAATAAGTTGTTTTGCATAATTACATTCAATAAAATGCCAAAAAACTATTATTTATTAAGTTGCCAATTTTACCCGATTAATCGAGCCAGTAATCGCCAGATTAATCGATCACCAAACTAATCGTTAGTTGCAGCCCTAGTTAAGAGAGCCCATGACCCAGAGTTTGCCCGTCATGACGATTCTTGTTCTCAGTTGAACCCCAACTCCTGAGACAAAGCTCAATTGATTCTCAGTAAATTCCTTTCTATATTTGCTGCTCTCATTGGATGAACCTTTTAACTCCACAATGTGGTTCATGAAGTTGATGCGTTTGGTCTCATTTAGGCTCATCATTATGTCATAAAAGCAAAACCGTGACTGCACAGCCAGTCACGGACCAAGCCAAAATTTAGAACAAACAAGAAATTGTGTGAGATTTGCTACAAGAAAAGGGTTAATGTGGAGATGAAGAGGAGACAAAATGGGGAGTGAATCATGGAGGACTATTCTTGTGTGCCACATGCGGTTCATTGTGTTTTGCTGTACCAGCCATTTAGACTTAATGTCTTTCTCTGTTCATCTCTGCTCAACACATAGTTGTTCAATCAACGTGTCAAAGCTGTGGAGAAAGCAGACAGACCATTCTGTGGCTTGATGTGGGAACAACCATTTTAACTTTACCATGAATAAGAAAAATGGAGACAATTATGGATTATAGTTTTTACTCTAGTTGAGGGCTGTGGTTACTTGTTCATTTGGACCAAAGATTAGACTAGGTATACAATTTACAGTAAAGAAAAACAAAAGTAGTGTCACAATGACAAATTATCTTCAAACAAAGCTTCAAAATCAATTTAGAAAGTCAGTTTCTAAATCTCTCACTGAGGGAACTTTGTAAGACGACATTTTCAGGATACAAACCTCAGTGGCATTGCAACACTTTAATTTCTCTAAGTTTACTACTTTGCAATTTAATTTTCTAATGACTGAATGAAGGCTTTAAGTTGTTTTTCTACCAACAAAAATAAAAGTTTGAGAGAATTTTCTTGTCCTAGCCTCTCACATAATGATTTAAAACCATCACTTCGGTGGGAAAGGCATTCGCAGGACAACAAATTTTCCTGGGAACCAGAAACGTGCTTGGAAAGTTAAGCCAGTCGTATCCTGTAGTTCATGTCCGACCAACCTCCATCTGTTGACTTTTGTTGAAACTATTAAACACGACATTAATCTATATTTTAAAAAGTTCTCAGAGAAACCTGGCCAGCCAGATGGAAATGTACAATATTTTTCCCATTAAAAAACCTAAAAAAAAAAACTTTTTAATGGTTTTTATCTCTGTTTTAATCTCGTTCTCAATGTAAAGGCAAGTGGTGTCCAACAGGTGTCCAGCAAACTCATTTATTTGACTTGTTTTATTGAGAAAGGCTGGGAAAGCTAAAGAAGGATGAGGCACATGGTGCTAAACAGTGGCGGCTGGTGGTAAAAAAAACTGGGGGAGGCGCACATTTTTCAAACACACACAAAAATTTTTTTTTAGATATATTATATAAAAGTATATATAAATATATATATAAAAATAAATATAAAATTATTCGTGACAATATGTGTCTGTTTTTGGTGACTTCTTCATTATGTTTCCTTATGCCAGTTCGGTAGCCTTCATTTAATTGTGCCTGGATGTTACTACTGCCAAAAACACCTAGCTTATAGCTACTATCAAAATGGGTGCGGCAAGTTTCATGACGTTTGCACTTTTCAGACAAATGCTTCAAGTCACTCACCCCTGTTGATATCCACACCTTTTCAGTTGCTGCTGAACTAAACAATAAGCAGGGGAAACAAAAAAAGTGTTTCTCATCCAGTGTTTCTTATCCTCTCACATAAAAGCGGCCGCGATCTCCACTGTTTTGTTGCACAGTCAAATCTGGGGTGTCCAGTCCAAGCTCCTTCACTCTTCTTTTTTCTTCATTAGAACGCTTAGAAAACAGATTCTCTAGAAGGGACGACACTGAATTCTCTTTAAAAAACCCTCTAGCTTTGTTAGCAACTGAACTAGCTTCCAACGCCATGATGAAGACTCCCAGAATTTCCGCAGTGAAAAGAAAGGGTGTGGCGTGGGTGGGATTTATAGGTCAGCTTATAGCTAATTGATTGGTTCATGTAACAGACTGACAGAGAGGATAACCTATCACACTCCCGATGGGCGGAAAATATCTGCGCCCCGCGGGCGTGGTTATGGTTTGCAATACACATGAACGGGAAAAAATTTTGAGCTGACGTCACGTTTTTTCCATAAAAACCGGAAGCCACATACACACCAATACGTTTTCCTGGTGGGGCGTACCTACTCAGCGCCCTCGTTCCGGTTTGCACAGGAAGTAATAAAATAACATAAAACGGTGTTAAACATTATTAAAATGCATGTAATCTTCACACTCGACAGTTTTGCATACTTATAAACACATACATGTTTATAGTATATATATATAGATATATATGCTTATATATTTTTTGGTGATCAGGTCGGGGGGGCGGCGCCCCTGCGCCACACGTCACCAGCTGCCACTGGTGCTAAATCTTACCTCGTCCATTCATGCCGGTGAATGGTTGATGGGGAGATACCATTTTAGCTACAGATGAAAATGGCACTCTTTTCCTGGGAATGAAGATGGAAGAGAATCAGTTATGGACTAATAAGGTTGAAGAGTTTTATAAGTTTTACCGAATTATTCCGACCTTAATAACAGCAATCTTAGCCAATGTTAAAACCAGAAAATTGCAAACTTTGGTAAGTTAACTTAGCGGGTTTAGTAATACAAGTGTACCAAAGGATAAAAAAAAACATTGCTCTACAGCTTTTAATAATAAATAAATGGCTGGTTTATGTGTCTAGTTATCTAAAAAAAAAAATACAATAGGAAAATAATTTTTTATGTAACTTCTTCTTTCGGCTTTTCCCTTTAGGGGTCGCCACAGCAAGTCAGTTTTTTCCATCTAACCCTATCTCCTGTATCCTCTTTGGTCACACCAACTATCTTCATGTCTTCCTTCACTGCGTCCATGAACCTCCTCTTTGGTCTTCCTCTAGTCCTCTTTCCTGGTGGTTCCAAATCCAGCATCCTTCTTCTTAAGTACTCTCTCTCCTCTGTACATGCCCAAACCATCTCAGTCTTGCCTCTCGAACTTTATCCCCAAAACCTCTAACATGTGCTGTTCCTCTGATGTACTCATTTCTAATCCTGTCCATCCTGGTCACTCCCAGGGAGATCCTCAGCATCTTCATCTCTGCTACTTCCATCTCTGCTTCCTGTCTTTTCTTCAGTGCTACTGTTTCTAGGCCAAACAGCATGGCCGGTCTCACCACGGTTTTGTACACTTTCCCTTTCATTATAGCTGAAACTCTTCTGTCACACATCACACCTGATACTTTCCTCTACCCGTTCCAGCCTGCCTGAACACGCTTCTTCACCTCTTTTCCACACTCTCCATTGCTCTGGACAGTTGATCCTAGATACTTAAAATCTTCCACCTTCTTTATCTCTTCTCCCTGTAACCTCACTTTTCCATTTGGATCCCTCTCATTCACACACATGTACTCTGTCTTACTCTGACTAATCTTCATTCCTCTTCTTTCTAGTGCAAACCTCCACCTCTCCAGCTTTTCCTCCACCTCTTACCTCCTCTCACCACAGATCACAATGTCATCTGCAAACATCATTGTCCATGGTGATCCCTGTCTGACCTCTTCTGTCAGCCTGTCCATCACCATAGCAAACAGCAAGGGACTCAGAGCAGATCCTTGGTGCAGTCCCACCCCCACATTGAACTCCTCTGTCTCACCTACAGCACACCTCACCACTGTCTTACAGCCCTCATACATACTTCTCTGTCACACCAGACTTCCTCATACAATTCCATAGTTCTTCTCTAGGTACCCTGTCATACGCTTTCTCTAGATCTACGAAGACACAGTGCAGCTCCCTCTGGCCTTCTCTGTACTTTTTATTTACTTATTTACATTTTATATTTTTTATGTAACTAAATGGAATTTTTTTTGTTTCACTGTTTCAAGTAAATTTTTAAAAAATATGTGGTTCAGATTGTACACGTTGTACTCATTTTAAGAAATCTTGCTCTTTTGCTGAATAAATTTGCCAATTGAGTTGACGACGTGAAGTTGGCGGCAAAACACTGCAAGGATTAAGAACGTGGCAAAAAAAAAGAATGTTTAAAAAAGTAACACATTAATTTAATCCTTTTTTTAAAAGTTTTTTAAAAAAAGATGTACAAAAATATAAAATAAAAATAATAAAAATAAAATAAATACAAATAATAATAATCATTTTAACAAAACTAAGAGTGCTCAGAAGAAAAAGAAAAGTAGTGCAATGTCATAGCAAATAATAAAGATAGTAAAGTGACAAGAGGGAAGTGACTAAGAGATGTGGGGATCCAGGTTATAAAGAGTTCATAAGTCCAACGGCAGAAGGGAAGAAGCTGTTTTTGTGGCGGGACGTTCTGGTCCGAATGGACCGGAGCCTCCTGCCCGAGGGGAGTCGCTCAAAAAGTCCATGTCCAGGGTGGGAAGGGTCAGCTGCTATCCGACCTGCACGCCCCCGAGTCCTGGAGACGTACAGGTCTTCGAGAGATGGAAGGCTGCAGCCGATCACCTTCTCTGCGGAGCGCACAATGCGCTGCAGTCTGTGTTTGTCCCTGGCTGTGGCTCCAGCGTACCACACGGTGATGGAGGAGGTGAGGATGGACTCGATGATGGCTGTGTGAAACTGCACCAACATCTGGGCGGGCAGCTTGGCTTTCTTCAACTGCCGCAGAAAGTACATCCTCTGCTGGGCCTTTTTGATCAGGGAGCTGATGGACGGCTCCCACTTTAGGTCCTGTGTGATGGTAGTGCCGAGGAAGCGGAAAAAGTCTACAGTGGTGATGGGGGAGTCTGTCAGTGCAAGGGGGGTAATGGGTGCTATGACTTTCCTAAAGTCCACGATCATCTCCACTGTCTTCAGAGCGTTGAGCTCCAGGTTGTTGTTGCTGCACCAGGACACCAGCCGGTCTACCTCCATCCTGTAGGCCGACTCATCGCCATCAGAGATGAGCCCAATGAGGGTGGTGTCATCCGCAAACTTGATCAGTTTGACAGAGTCATGGCTGCATGTGCAGGAGTTGGTGTACAGGGAGAAGAGCAGGGGAGAGAGGACACAGCCCTTTGGAGATCCTGTGCTGATAGTCCGAGAGGTGGAGACATTCAGTATGAAACAAATCAGTATGAAACTATGGTCAAAGCAGTTTTTTTTCATCTTTTGATGATACACAGAGGTGCAATTACTTTCCCACCTCATTAGCGTGATATGGCAAAAAATTGTCTGGTCTTGGAGCGGAAGAAAAAAGACAATATTAAAAAACAACAACAACAAAAAAAAAACTACAATTGGTTGGTGGAAAATATACTTATACAATTTAAAATAATTTATTTTCAAACAATCCTGATTTGATGCCTGCAGTTACGTACCTAGACATTGCGAATGACCGTAGTTTCACTCCAAGTTTCTACACAGCTGCAGATCTGAAGACCTTTATAGACGTGGATGTATACTTCCGGGGTGATTAACCAATCAACTTTAGTTTTTCTAAGTATCGTCTCGTTTCTTCCGCTCCAAGACCAGCACATTATTCTGCCATATCACGCTAATGATATGGAAAACTATTATATAAAAAAATATATACTACTACGATAGTTTTATCCTGATCTGTGCATCCAAAATGTCCGACGTCCGAGTTTTAGCCACGTCATGACGTGCTCCCTGGTGAAGTGTTGAAGACATACATCTTATGAAGAGGAGACACAAGGAACGACTTAGGACTTGCTGGACGGACGACGTCACACAGCTGACCTGGGAACATCTGTTGATCCTTTTTGGATGAGGTAGAAGATGTTGTGCTGAGGAATTTTGGGTCCTGCACTCAACAGGCAATTCTTTTTTCTTTTACTCCACTACACCATAATAAAAAAATTTGATGACTCCCCAAAGACATTGATGCAAGAAAATAGTTTAAAAATATTGTGCATGATGAGATCTGTGGTTGTGAAAGTGTGATTATGAATGTATCGACAGTGTGCATGCATGCCATTGCGTCAGCTCAAGTTTTGTGTTCGTCTGTGAGTGAGACTTTGCGGTAGTTTTCACAATATGAGGGGTTTTTACTCTTGGAAGTAAAGCTTTTGGCTTCATGCCGTGCTTGTGTCCTGGTCGTCTTGACCAGGAGGCTTCGTACTGTTCCAATCTTGTTCCAGAGGACACTCTGTGACCTCCACAGTCCTTCCTTGTTGTTGCACTGGCTTTTTGGCTTTGGGCTCTTTAATAGAACCATACACATGTTGAGATTTTGTCCTGTGTCTGCTAACTCTGTCACTATGTAGGGCATGTGTCAAATCAGTGAGGCACAAGCTGCTGGCTCCAGCACACAGTTGTTCTTTCCAGACCAAGCTTCCCAGACCACAAATCCCTGCTTAGAGGGTCTTCTCAGCCAGAATGTACAGGCTTACCCCACACAAAGCCTGGGGCCTAATTACTTAAAGGAGGGAAAACCAGAATTGGTTACTGACTGAACTTCCTGGGTGAATGTCAATAGCAAACCACAGTTGGATATTTTAGACGCGCAGATCAGACGCGATGACCCTAGAAGAAAAGAAAGCAGTATATGTGGAGGTTGTAAAGTCATGAATGGAATATATATATATATAAAAATGTCCTGCAGAATGAATGAAGCAGGGAATATACATTGCATGACCTCCACAAATAACTTAATGCACAGTCATGAACACATGAATACTTGGGTTGTAAACATTTATTCTGGTCAGAGTGAACTCAGCAGAGCAGCATTGCTACCATCTGCTTACTAGTACAAGGATAGGATGACCAGACAACCAATGACCAACAGCCAAGGTCATTGTAATGGTTTCCAACTCAGTCTTTGTTTCTCATGCAGCATTGGACTCCACATTCTGCCGTTTTTGGACTTTTGACAGTATGATAAACAACACAATGTTACAATGCTTCTACATTTCATTGGCAGCTACTTAATCATTTCAAAAACATTCTTGTAGATTTGTAAATTTGACAGGATTTCTTATTCATGCACTTCCTTGCCCGTGTACATTTTGGAAACCATCTTGCCAAGTAATTCCAGATACAGATTTTTGTAATAAGTGCAAACTGTGGAGGGGCTTTTGTTTTTGGAAACTGTTTGTTCTTGGAGATGCATAAATAAGAAAAAAAAAGATATGGACAAGAGCCCTGAAATTATTAACTTTAGGCAGCAGAAAAACAGAAAGAAAAACTCTGTTTAAGAGTTGAGCTTTTGACCAAATGAATAGTTTAGATTTTGCCAAAATATTTTAAACTATTTCCTGTGGCCCTATCTTGATGGATAATTTGTTCAAACTGTGGACAGCATACACTTTTTTATTAGATTTTTTCCAACTCAAGAAACCTTTCTACAGTTAACAAAAAACCCCAAAAAGGAACCATTTTGTTCCGTTCCGTCATCTTCCGCTTGTTCCGGGGTCGGGTCGCGGGGGCAACAGCCTCAAATGGGTAGCCCGGGCCTCTCTCTCCCCGGCTGCATCCCCCAGCTCACCTGGAAGGATCCCAAGTTGTTCCCCGGCCAGCTGTGAGACATAGTCTCTCCAGCGGGTCCGGGGTCTGCCCCTTGGTCTCCTCCCGGTGGGACGTGCCCGAAACACCTAGCCTGCGAGGCACTCGGGGGGCATCCTGACCAGATGCCCGAACCACCCCATCTGGCTCCTCTCGACCTGGAGGAGGAGCGGCTCGACACCGAGCTCCTCCCGGATGGCAGAGCTCCTCACCCGATCTCTGAGTGAGAGCCCAGCCACCCTGCGGAGGAAGCTCATTTTGTCCGCTTGCACCCGCAATCTCATTCTTTCGGTCACCACCTGGTGACCATAGGTGAGCGTTGGAATGTAGATCGACTTGTAAATTGAGAGCTTTGTTTTTCGGCTCAGCTCTCTCTTTACCACGACGGACCGATGCAGCGTCCTAGTTATTGCTGACGCCGCACCGATCCGCCTGTCGATCTCCCGCTCCATCCTTCCCCCACTCGTGAACAAGACCCCGAGATACTTAAACTCCTCCACTTGGGGCAGGACCCTGTCCCTGACCCGCAGGGGGCATTCCACCCTTTTCCGGGCGAGGACCATGGTCTTGGAGGCGAATTTGGAACTATTTTGTAATAACACTAATTAAATAAGATAAATATCAAACAATAACCCTGTTTAACACTTTTCCTAGACGTTTGCCAAAGTCTGTATCATTACGTTAGCGTCATTATCTGAGTAAATTAACACCTAAATAAATTAAATGCAGAGGCAAAGAGCAAAAATTACTCCAGTCATTTTGAGCATCGCTGGCGGTGCTTTGAAGGGTAACGTGACCGTGGAAAGATTATTTCAAACCATACATCAGAAATACGTCCAGAAAAACAATTGGTACATCTGTGCCAGAAACAATTTATCAGGGGAAGCACTATGGCACAGTGGTTAGCACAGTGGCCTCACAGCAAGAAAGTTGGGGTTCGAGTCTCTGGTGGAATAAGTCTTGGAACACTGACCTTTCTCTGTGGAGTTTAAATGTTCTCCCCGTGTATGGGTTGATTTTCTAAGGTACTCCGGTTTCCTCTCACTCTCCACAGAAATGTGTGCTAGGTTAATTGGCCCTTCTAAAAAATTACCCCTGGGAATGAGTGTGTGTGGCCCACAACAGACTAGCGACCTGTTCAGGGTGTACCCTGTCTATTGCCTGAAATCACATGATAGAATAGATCACCAATGAAAGAAACTTGGTCAGGAAGCCTGGTTAGCATGATGCTAATCACAACAGGTGTTTGGGATCAGGCTGAAATCCAAGAGAGGGATGAAAGTCTAGGGTACCCTCTGGTGGCAGGTGAGGCGATCATGACACCAACATCGTGAAAAGGGATGTTCATCGTGCTAAATTATTTTTTTTTTATTTTTATTTTGAATTACTCTATTCATCCCTCACCGGGGAAATTTGTTTGCTGCACTCCTTACACCGCAGCAGGCTGCCCTTCAACGGCGCCAATGGTGGGAGAAGTGGGGGTTAGGTGTCTTCTCCAAGGACCCTAGACGTGCTCTCCGTGGGACGCGAACCCGCGACCTTCCGGTCCGCGGGCGAACGCGCTAACCACGCGGCCACCGTCTCCACCAAAATTATGCTCTAGATTCAGCAAAAGCACATAGTGAGGAAAGTAGGAGCATCAATACCCTGATACACATGTTCATGATTTACGATATGAAATGCAAAAATTCATTTTAAAAAAAGCCATAAAATCATTTCTCCAAAAAGATTCAAAGAGACTTGATTTGAATCTTGTTCAAACAGTTCAACCTTTGAGACTGCCAAACTGGAAAATGTGGGAGAATCTTTCCAACAAATCGCCTTTTTTTGATAGGAGTTAAAGTTCCGTTCCGTCATCTTCCGCTTGTTCCCGGGTCGGGTCGCAGGGGCAATAGCCTCAAACGGGCAGCCCACGCCTCTCTCACCCCGGCTGCATTCTCCAGCTCACCCGGAAGGATCCCAAGTCGTTCCCCGGCCAGCTGTGAGACATAGTCTCTCCAGCGGGTCCGGGTCAGCCCCTTGGTCTCCTCCCGGTGGGATGTGCCCGAAACACCTCGCCAGCGACGCGCTCAGGGGCATCCTGACCAGATGCCCGAACCACCCCATCTGGCTCCTCTAGACCTGGAGGAGGAGTGGCTCGACACCGAGCTCCTCCCGGATGGCAGAGCTCCTCACCCGATCTCTGAGTGAGAGCCCAGCCACCCTGCAGAGGAAGCTCATTTCGGCCGCTTTGTGTTGCGATCTCATTCTTTCGGTCACCACCCACAGCTGGTGACCTTAGGTGAGGGTAGGAACGTAGATTTACTTGTAAATCGAGAGCTTTGCTTTTCGGCTCAGCTCTCTCTTTACCACGACGGACCGATGCAGCGTCCTAGTTATTGCTGATGCAGCACCGATCTGCCGGTCGATCTCCCGCTCCATCTTTCCCCCACTCGTGAACAAGACCCCGAGATACTTTAACTCCCCGTCACTGACCCGCAGGGGGCATTCCACCCTTTTCCGGGTGGAATAGAGTTAAAATTTGAATGGAGTTAAAAAATGGAGTTAAAATTATTGTATTAATTGAGGGTTCGTATTTAGAATCAAATGTATCGTTCATTGGGATAGAATTTGATGACAGCCACAATGAACACTGGCAGTAATTCTTAGATCTTCATTTAGAAGTGTCTACAAGCTATCCTCCAAAAAAGACTCATTAAAAAAAAACCAAGCCTTTTTGATGGTTTCCAATATGAGGGGTAGCATTTTTTAATTTTAAATGATTAATTTTGTTGCTTATTTTGAGTGATATAAAGAAACAATTGTAAAAAATTTTTTGAAAGCACTCCTGGGAATTTGTTTGCCTTTGCAACTCGTCTGCTTTATGAAGACCAAAAAAATGAACCAACACTCAAGTTTTGTTGAGGTAATTTTTCCAACTAGAACTGTTTTTCCCACAACATGAGTGAATCATTGAAAGATTGTATTTCAGTTGTCTTCTTTCTGGCTCGTTTTCTCTGCTGTGGCCTGATAACAAGAAAAGAGAAGACATATTCCAACCAACGCAATGCTGTATTTTAATTTCCATGAGAAAACCGTGGAAAGACTTTGCTGAAGCTCACCATTCTGATTTCACTCTCTGATGAGAGCGTGTTGTTCGACTTTACCGATGTTGATTTTTTTCCCCCCATACATTGTTTAGAGCTCTGAGCTCATAAAGGTATTTACATCCATTTCTAACAAAAAAAAACTCCACATCTACCAGCCACAACATTAAAATCATTCCCACAAGCCAGCATGTGTTGACACACTCATCCGTGTCCTGGCAGCTGCTCACCTAAAATAAAACAGTTCTGGCTCACTTCATCTTGTTCTAGGTATGGGGTTTGTGGATTTGGGCCAGTTGGGGTTAAAAACTAGCATATTTAGTTGCATTTGGACTGACTAAGGACCATGTGGTGACCTCAATTTGAGCAAAATACAAACATTGTCCTGATTCAGCACCCCTACACTGGCGAGAGATTTTCTTGAATTATTTGTTCCAGACTTGGGGTGAATTATTTTCTTTCGTTAACCCGAGCTGACTTGTTGTAGAACCATATCATTTTGATGTGGTCTCTGTAGTAGCAATTCAGCTGTGCTCAATAATGTGATATTATTAATATTACATTAATCTGGCTTGTATCAGAACACATAAAACACATCCGACAGGAGTAATGGCACTTTAAATCATGCCAGTATTTATTCAATTCAAACTAAGTCACAAAGCAGAAGCATTGGACTGGTTCAAGCACATGTTTTTGAAAATGTTCATTTTGAAGGAACTTACTTGATAACCAGTTTAATTATTTTGACTGTTTTCATTCGAGGTTTTTCTTTTTTAACCTAGCTTTATTATTGTATAGATAACCCTATATTTGACATTTGTGGACTTTGGCTCATGAAAGCGTTCATGCTGACTCTGTGACTCCAAGTGACCGCATGCTGTGACTCTAACGGAGCCTAAAACATCGACCCACCACCACCAGTGTTATGGAAATCGGTACGAGGAGCTTGTGATTAAAACGCTTTGTTTGCTTTTTCACCAAACACGTTGTTGCTTTTTATAGTCCTACAATGTTCACTTTTGTCTTACATCTCACATCCACAAGAACATTGCTCATGAAGTCTTTTGGATTGTTCAGATGCAACTTTGCAAACCTAAGCTGTGCTGCCATGTTTGCTTTAGAGAAAAGCGTTTTTCTCTTGGCTTCCTTTTTGTACAAGCCATAATTATTTTGTGTTTTTCTACTCAAACTGTCACAAACCTAAAATATTTAACATGCTCAGTGAACTCTACTGAGTCAGCAAAGTGGCTATTGGCTGGTTGCGGGATTTCATTTCAATGCACTGTACTATTCTGGGAAATAAATTGATTTTAGTTAAGTTATTTTGTTGTAATATTCAACATTAGCTGCAAAAGAAACCTTCAGGATTAGTGATACGCGTTCCTATCTGGAGTCTATTTCATCTTGAATTTCTTTTTATTGTTAAAAGACAATTAAAATTCCAAATTTCAGACAATTATTTATGAGTTTGTTGGCTTTCATTGTATGTTGATGCCTTTTCAAAGAGATGCAAACACACTTTTTACATGCAGCCAAACTGATACACAGTATGTTACACCAGTCAGCAAATCTACAAGAGCATCAACAACACTGCAGCAAGGAGTGAAAGGAGATCACGTTCTTCTTTATGCTATCAAATTCTGCATGATCCAATAAGTTTACCTTCTCTTGGGTGCCTGAGACACCTAAATCCAATTCAATAATATCAGTTGCCGTCGGCTGCTTACGATCTGCTTATTTTCTTTTAATTTATTGTTAGAATTTTATCATATCCTCTGAGGAGCTTACAAATCTCTCCGAAAACTGCTGATGTATTTATACACTAACAAAAGAAGACGAGGAAAAAAAAAGAATTTTCCTGAGAATCCGCACTTTTGTGGTGTGAACAACACAAAATGTTCTTGGCTGCAAAAATTGGAAAATATTTAGAACACAACTAAATTACAGTGTATTTACAACATGGTTTGGAGAATGCCGGCACATCAAGAGGGCATCAGAATTCAAGGCAATAAATTTTGTGTTTGACATATTTATTTTAATAGATAACACCTAAATACACTTATAAAGTAATTACTAATCCGTACTGGCTCCAGTGACATCACTATGTCTGTTCTTCTCTTAGAACTCTTGGAATAAAACATATCTTTAAAATCGCCTACAAAATCTCCTCACATAATTAAATTAAACATGGGAAGAAAACAGTCTACAAATCACAGCATTGATTTTCTTGGCATTACTTAGAATCCATTTATTCTAAACTCCATCGAAACTTGCTGGATGGGCATTCCACACCCTCTGGATGGAATTCACTCGTCTGTCATAAGCTGATCAAGCAGGAAACTAAAGTTACACAAAGAATGATTCAAAGATGAAACGGTGGTTTTATTTGCCAGAGGGTGGTAGTTAGCAGGATTTTTTTTTGTGGCAGACGTTGAGCAGAAACTTTCTGAACAACACTACTTCTAATGATTATTGTTGGGAGAAGATGAATCATCATATTTAGTTGTTGCATACTTGCGGTTCTTGGTGATTTTTGACCATGTTCCCATACCCACTTATAAGTAACCAATATTGTTCTCATTTTTCACCCTGGGAAAGGGTAGAAGACGGGCCTCTGTGATCAGCTTATTAGCTATAATAAATGTACTTTACAAACATTCACATGCAGATAAATTGTAGCGTATTGACAGTCGCGACAGTCGCGAAACTAAGAGGAACAATGCCAAATAATTTAACAATTTTCAACAAAGAAGGGGGATTGTGTCACGATCCGTCTCATCTGGAATATTTCCCCAATCCAAATTCTGCCCTCAGCCCTAATTCATCACACCTAGTCCCAATCACCTCTCTTTTATGTCTCCAGCTGTGTCTCCTTTTCCTCTGATCATTTAAGCCCTGGTTACCTTCACTTCTCATTGTGCTGCACTACTCTCATGCAGCCATGATAGGCCATGTCCACATGTGGCTGGGTATTTTTGAAAATGCATATCCGCTGTCCTTCGTTTTAGAAAAACTCTCATGTACACGCGTAACTGTTTTTAATATAACCGCATCCACACAAACCCGTCTAAATTTGTTTCTGAGTGTGGTTATAAGCATACCAGACCAGTAGTCGGCAGTGTTTTTTTTTAGAGGATCCATGCTGCCCACTGTTTTTTTATTTTATTTATTTATTTTTTTCGGTCACAGTGTAATTTCACATTGATGAAAGAAAGAAAAATGATTATATTTTAGCAAAGGACCGAAAAGGTATCGGCTGAAGCAAACGCTTATTTCGCCGACCCTTTTTTTTTTAAATCATCATAAAAGCAAAAAAACATTTAAGTAAATACTTAGAAATCCATCAAAAAACATATAAGTAAATATTCAGAAATCAATCATAATACATAAAATGAAAATTAGAAAAACAAATGAAAAAGTAATACAAGTACAAAAGTAATACAATTGTAACTATAATTGTTTACATTGTATATAAGCTTGAATTTAACCATCAAGACTTGCATACTTTTTAAGTATGTCTGATATTAAAAACAAGGACGCACACAAATTACGTTTTTTCATTAACTGTCGCAGGAAGTGACGTTTAAAAACGCAAAACACTAGTTATGCATGTCCACATGCAAAAACGGAGTTTTCCAAAATCTTCACTTTATCGGAGTTTTGGAAAACAACGGCTTGTAGTGCAAAAAAAACCGATGGGCTCGTGTGGATGAAAGTCCAAAATGGATAAAAATATATTTGTTTTACCAGATACCCTGCTATGTGTGGACAGGGCCACAGTGTCCATCCATATCTGGTCCCTCATCTTGCTGTGCTCCACGTCTAGTCCTTCATCTTGATGTGTTGTTATGCTGCACTCCTGCTACCTACAATAAACTAGTTAAAACTGGCTATACATCTGGGTCCCACTTCTCCACCCTTACCACAAATATGACATATTGTAAACTTCACAATAATAAATCCTGTACCATAAACTAATTAACATGGTATCTTTTGTCTACTCTAAGTTGCAACAGTTGTTAAAACAAACTTAAATTGATGTATTCAGTTTCGTTTTAACACTTGAAATTTTCCCCTTCTCTCGCTCCTCACTTAGTTCCAGCCCACTGACGTGTGCCCGAGAAAGTGTGAATCTTGTTTGGGCCTCAAATACAGTATATAGTGAATGATGTCACGAAAGTTTACACGTCTTCTTATCTTTTCTCACTTTGTTGCATTTACGTAAAATTGGCACTCTGTGTCCACTGTGCATTTGGGTCATTTGGGTTTACATGTGCACTGTTGCTGCTTCCCGCTTACGGTAGAATGTGGATGTAAAGTGAAACAAAAGGCAAGGTCAAGCACTTGGAATTTGAGTGGTATCTGAAAATTGGAAGAAAGTTTACAAATGATTAAAAAGTACGTGAATAAAATAGAAAATCCCTTCAGGTATGTTTTTGATGTGGTAATAACGTTCAAACATAGTAGAAACTTCCAATAATTTTATTTAGCATGAAAACCCTTGAGAAAGCACTTTTCAAAGCTTTTTCACATTTGCCTTGTTACGTAAGCCTAGGCAGGTGAGAGATATCTCCCTTGATAAAAACCAATGACGATCTAGCAGACAAATTCTCAGTCGTCTCTGTAGTTTAAGACAATGTAAGCACATGTTAAAAAGATACGGAAAGTGGAATTGGATTGTTGCTAATGCCATCCTGCATATTGCCTTGTAGAAGGGAAGAGCTTGACAGTGGACTAATTAATGTGATCCATTTGTGTATTGTTCCCATGGCAGTGTACGACATACCGTACTTGTCATTACTGTTCTGTTGCTGCTAGGTTACAAAAATAACTCCTCAGCATCTCAGAGCATGCTACCCATACGTTATCAACATTAAAAATACATTTCACCTCCTGGAAAACATGCCCTCCTACATGTCTTAAGGACATGTATGAGGGTTGTAAGACAGTGGTGAGGTGTGCTGTAGGTGTGACAGAAGAGTTCAGTGTGGGGTGGGACTGAACCAAGGATCTGCTCTGAGTCCTTTGCTGTTTGCTGTGGTGATGGATAGGCTGACAGACGAGGTTAGACAGGAATCTCCATGGACAATGATGTTTGCAGATGACATTGTGATCTGTAGTGAGAGGAGGGAAGAGGTGGAGGAAAAGCTGGAGAGGTGGAGGTTTGCACTAGAAAGAAGAGGAATGAAGATTAGTCAGAGTAAGACAGAGTACATGTGTGTGAATGAGAGGGATCCAAATGGAAAAGTGAGGTTACAGGGAGAAGAGATAAAGAAGGTGGAAGATTTTAAGTATCTAGGATCAACTGTCCAGAGCAATGGAGAATGTGGAAAAGAGGTGAAGAAGCGTGTTCAGGCAGGCTGGAACGGGTGGAGGAAAGTATCAGGTGTGATGTGCGACAGAAGAGTTTCAGCTATAATGAAAGGGAAAGTGGACAAAACCGTGGTGAGACCGGCCATGCTGATTGGTCTAGAAACAGTAGCACTGAAGAAAAGACAGGAAGCAGAGATGGAGGTAGCAGAGATGAAGATGCTGAGGATCTCTCTGGGAGTGACCAGGATGGACAGGATTAGAAATTAGTACATCAGAGGAACAGCACATGTTAGAAGTTTTGGGGATAAAGTTCGAGAGGCAAGACTGATGTGGTTTGGGCACATGCAGAGGAGAGAGAGAGAGTACATAGGAAGAAGGATGCTGGATTTGGAACCACCAGGAAAGAGGACTAGAGGAAGGCCAAAGAGGACGTTCATGGACGCAGTGAAGGAAGACATGAAGATAGTTGGTGTGACCAAAGAGGATACAGCAGATAGGATTAGATGGAAGAAACTGACTTGCTGTGGCGACCTCTAAAGGGAAATGCCGATAGAAGAAGAAGAATTTGTGTATTGCTCCCTTGGCGGCGTACAACATACCGTACCTGTCACTACTGTTCTGCTGTTGCTAGGTTACAAACAGAATTCCTCAGCATCTCCTTCTCTGCTACATTATCAACATTAAAAATATATTTCACCTCCTTGTGTAATCACGTCCATCCTAGGTAATGCTTTTGTGAATGTAACATCTCCCAAATGATTGAAGATATTTAAGAAAAACTGCCTGTCGACCTACTATAGATTGACTAATTAGTTTATCAGTCATCTCCTTAGCCACCTTTTAATAAAAAGGTCACACTTACTCCGTATCAATTTTAGATTACCTGATTCGTTTTTGAGAGTCAGCGACCAAAGGCGGTGGTCAAAACCTTTTGCATAAACAATATCTCCGAAACCCGAGAATGATTTTAATTAAACTAAAGACAGTTACTCAATGACAACTACAGGTAAGCTGATAAGGCTTGTGGTACAGGGCAGATGGAGGTATATTACTTGATGTCTAGGCGGCAACTTATTCTTATTTTTTTATGTAGCATCAGCTGTGTGTAAAACTACTGTTAAAAAATCTCTTTCAGTGTTCATCTTCTTTTTGGGAATTTTTTTAATAAAAAGAAAAAAATGTAATAATTTAGACTAAATTAGAAAAATACATGTGACTATCTGCTTTGGTTTTTTGTGAAAATCAGACCACATGCTGGTTTCTCCGAACTCCATCTAGAAACCAATCATTGAGCAGCAGCCAGTGATTAAATTGGGAATAAAAAGTTGGTCAGAAGAAAAACCAGTGTTGTCAAAAATGGATGTTTCAAAGCTGCAAACTGAAATGAACATCAGTTTATTTGCCAACCACAACATTATTGTTTCTGTTAGTTTTTGTTGGAGATTCTTTTCCAACAAACCTCCTGGTCGAGGGTGGTTGGACAAAGCAGCAAAACCCCCGAAAATGTGAGTTAAACACTTATAAGTGTACTAAACATAAAAGGTGAAGTAGAACTAAACTGATGATTGTCTGGACAAAGTTACTTATCAACAAATTTTCTTTAATGGGTTCTTTACCAATTTTGAATCCCAATAGAACTCAAATCTCCACGAGCCATGGAATTTCTTCCCACATTCAAGCTTGGCCACCCTTCCACTCAATTATGGAAATCAAAATATTAAATTTAAAGTTCTGGACCTTTCATGAACTCCCCAACCTCCACTATAGTCTTGTTGTGTCCCTCAAAATATGGGTAAAGTAATGCATCCAGACACTGACCTTGATCAAGCCTGCTAAACCAGAAAGCCCAAGGGTTCAAACTTGTCAGGAACAACTAGGAAGGATTTTTAAACACCTTTTTAACACCAGTTTGAGTCAGAAATGATTGGTTGTGAGGTGGAAAAACCTCCAACCTTGTTCCACTTGCTAAGATTTCCAGTCGTTTAAATGGAAACTTTGAACCAGTTGTCCCAACATTTCTCATTGTGAAAGGTTCTTCAACGGGCATTGCAAGTCAACGCTTTCCACAAGACATTCACCTCTGCATATTATGATGGCATTTAAGACGCTATAATTTTTCTGCTTCAGAAAGATCATCTGCATGTGGTTCATCTGGCTGAGAGCCTATCCACGCCCAATTTATTTAACTTTTTCAAGCTCACAACTGGACTTCAGTTGAGTTTAAAGATGTTTCTCCCCTCATTTAACCTCTTAACACCCACCTATTTTCGGGCTGTGCACAATAGTTACCCAAATGCCATTGCTTATTACAGCAGCATCTTTCAAGTCACATGCTTGTACTATACATCAAAATAAAGCTTAGACCTTCTAGTTTCTGTAGATATGTACATGGAGAGTGTCAGAATTTCAGAGCCTATCCTACAGTAGTTCAAACATAAAAAAAATTGTAGAATTTTAGCCTCGCCTAATTTTTTTCATTTTCCAATGTCCCTAGCCAAGACATACTTCTTAGTAGGCATAATTCCTTCCATTTGTATGACAAAAATCTTGTTGACAACAACTGTGTAAAGTTTCAGATCTCTAGGTACAAGTGTTTTTGACCTATTGACCTTTTACTATAAAAAGTGTCCATTCGGCACAAGCTGTCCAAATCTGTGCCAAAATGTGCCAAAATGTGCCAAAGTGAATTTTTGCCATTCTATCACTTTTTTAGTCATAAAAAATGCATATTAGTGTTTCTGTGACTTTGAATGCCTCCCACAGATATTTTTTTTTTCATAATTTTTTAAATGTATATTTTAATATTTTTTACTGTAATTATAAATTTTTCCATAAAAATTATGCACAAGAAATGAAATATACAACTGGATAAATGATATGTTGTGTATGACAACAACTGTGTAAAGTTTCAGATCTCTAGGTACAAAAGTTTTTGATTTATTGACCTTTTAGTATAAAAATGTCTAATCTGAACAAGCAACAAATTGAATTTTTGCCATTTTATCACCTTTTTAGTCATAAAAAATGCATATTAGTGTTTCTGTGACTTTAAAAACCTCCCACAGATCTTTTTTTTTTTCCTTTTTTTTTTTTTTTTATTATTTTTTTTTATTTACATAATTTTTGCTGTAATTATAATTTTTTTTCATAAAAATCATGCACAATAAAAAATTTTCGGATAAAAAATATGTTCCAAAACCCCAGAAATATAGTTTGCTAAAAAAAAAGTTGAAAATAAACTAAAAAATCTTTCAATCTGTGATCACCTCACTCACTCAGTGTCTGCTCCTCATTCGCGTCATGACGCACAAAATGGCGCCGTTTGTTTTGATAAAATTTCCCGTTACGCAGTTGAAATACACGCGATTCTATTGGTCCGGTTTTGAACCAATCCCCTCGTTTTGAAGGTGGAAGTATCAGCTTTCTTTATTGGCTAATCATATATTTTTAAGTGACGTCGTTAGCCCGCTAGAAGCTAACATGCTAGCAGTGCTGTTAGCTGGAGGAGAAGCGCTTGCTTCTTTCAAAGCCTTGTAAAAAACAAACTCTTTATCGGAATATTTTGCGAACGGTCTCAGTTTGTAGATAACTTCGTAAAGAAAAGAAACATACCCAGGATGAACTTAAAAACACAGCTAGGCAGTTATTATGGAGATTGGAACGCGACCGCTACTATTTCTCGCAGAAAACAAAATCACGTTTTCTGGAGTTTTTCTCCAAACTGGTTTACTTTTGAGAAAATACAATTTTATATAGTTATTCTGTGGATTGTTACGGACAAAATGAGACCAATCAGATGAAGATTGAACCTGTCTGAGCCCATTACGACTGGATCATAGGTGAGAAATGCGCTCCAAACAGTGCGAATAGTTTGCTATTTCTTCTTGAAACTAGTGAAAACATAAGAATGGATGCTATGATCGTTTTCTTGAAAGTCTAAGCTTTAAAACGAGGTATAACTTAATGGAGTTGAACAAAGAATAAGTGTCTTTATGAGTGAAGAAAAAACAAAAACCCACAAACGTACCGTGGGCGGGTCAGTGGATGTTAAGAGGTTTTAAGAGGCTTTGGCAATTTTAAAGTTCGCCAATGAGAATTTTGGAGTTTTGTGCAATTATCAGACGGTGGCGCAGTGGGTAGCACAGTAGCCTCACAGCAAGAAGGTCGTCAGTTTGAGTCCCGAGTGGGGACGAGGCTTGGAACACTGGCCTTTTTGTGTGGAGTTTGCTTGTTTTCCCCGTGTTTGTGTGGGTTTCCCCCGGGTACTCCGGTTTCCTCCCACCCTCCAAAGACATGTATGCTAGGTTGATTGGCCGGTGCCGAAATTGCCCCTAGGAATGAGTGTGTGTGTGGATGGTTGTATGTGTGTGGCCCCGCAACAGACTGGCGACCTGTTCGGGGTGCACTCTGCCCTTTGCCTAAAATTGGCCGGGATGGGCTCCGGCACCCCCCCGCAACCGGAAGGGATAGACGGATAAGAAGATGACTGACTGCAATTATCAGATTTTAAAACTCAAATGCTCTTTTTAAAATGGACAAAGTCTATACTAGGGGTGCCCAACCTTTTTTGTCCCAAGATCTACTTTTCAAGTAGCAAACCTCTTGAGATCTACCAGTCCCACGGCAATATTGCAAACCACCACAGATATTTCCAGCCTGTATTAAAACTAATATTGGTCCTAGGTACTTCCTAATTTATTTAGAAAAACTACGGTTGATTATACAATCAACATTCGGGTTGATGACATCTCACATGACGTCATCAACCCAGAAGTATGCATCCACTCCTTTATTAGCCTTCAGATCTGCTGCTAAGTAGAAATTTGGGGTGAATTGCAGGCATCAAATCGGGATTGTTTAAAAATAAATTACTTTGAATTGAATCGGGTGAGGAGCTCTGCCATCCGGGAGGAGCTCGGTGTCGAGCCGCTCCTCTTCCAGGTCAAGAGGAGCCAGATGGGGTGGTTCGGGCATCTGGTCAGGATGCCCCCCGAGCGCCTCGCCGGCGAGGTGTTTTGGGCATGTCCCACCGGGAGCAGACCAAGGGGCAGACCCCGGACTTGCTGGAGAGACTATGTCTCACAGCTGGCCGGGGAAAGACTTGGGATCCTTCTGGGTGAGCTGGATGATGCAGCCGGGGTGAGAGAGGCGTGGGCCACCCGTTTGAGGCTGTTGCCTCAAACGGGTGGCCCGACCCGACCCGACCCCGGAACAAGCGGAAGATAACGGAACGGAACTTTGAATTGTATAAGGATCTTCTCCACCAGTCAACAAAAGATACTGCTTTGATAGTTTAATCCTGATCCCGGCGCACTGTAACGCAAGAAAGGCGCTAGATTGTTGCTAGGAGCATTTTTGAGCGCTGAATGGTCACTAAATTTAGCAAAATCAAAATCGCTAAATTGAAAACACTGACTTTCTGTCATTAAAAAAAAAAAAAAAGTCATAATTTTTTTTCTTCATTTTTTTCAATCTGTCTCGCGGTCGACTCTGGACCAGTCTTCAATCTACCGATAGACCACGGTCGACCGGTTGGGCACTCCGGGTTTATACCTTCAAATTCAACTCAATTCGAAATGACGGAAGCACTGATGACATTTTATTAATTAAACGAGAGTACATATGTATATACAAATGAGTTCTTTCAGTAAAAATTTACTTGCTCTTTTATGCAATGAGCTTATTAAATGATTTAAATCCAACAACCAGCAATGTCTGATAATTCAATTAACAAGTGAAAGTCTACAAACAAAACTCCCGGGAACTACTGTACGTGTACTTATACATTCAGTCTGCGCTTGCATTCCCAACTTTAGAAAAACTTCTGAAAATGGAACATTTTGCCACTTTCTTTGCATTAGTGGTCTGGCCTGAGGGTCTCCCTGAGTAGTGGGAGTCCTGTGGTCGGATGTGGTGGTCAAAAGAAGACAAGTCTGAAACTGTGGAAGTTGAAAGCTCTGTTATATGACCAACTGATAGGCCTATAGTGTAAAGGAAATGAGGTGAAATAGGAAAATATTTGGATATTTTTAATAAGTCACATTTGGAGACGATGGAAAGAACGTAAATATTTGTTTTTCCGATGATTATTAATAAAGCATTTTATCTTTATTGTTTTGTTTCAAATATATTTGTATATTGTAGGGCTGCAACTAACGATTATTTTGATGATCGATTAATCTAGCGATTATTAGCTCGATTAATCGATTAATCTGGTAAAATTGGCAACTTAATAAATAATAGTTTTTTTGGCATTTTATTGAATGTAGTTATGCAAAACACAACTCATAACCACTTAAACAACACGTTGGGCCATTCTAATAAGTAAAAATGTTAATCTTTCTGTGAAATGTAGTATATATGTATTATATAATGGAGTATATTACCAGTTCTACAGCAAATATAAAATAATAAATCTACTTACTGCATACAGTAAAGGTAAATCACGAGCACCCATAAAATGTGTTTTATAGTACTGGCTAAAAAAACATAAAATGTAAACTGTTGACCATCCAGGATCACATTTAAAAACAAGAAATCGTTAACAGTTTTAGATTTGCAAATTTTACCTTGTTCAGAGGTATAGTACCAAACAAAAATGGCCTCGGTTAACATGAGTAAAAATACACAAAAAACAATCAAGTTGTGTAATATTAAGTGCAGTTGACAACAAAAACTTTCTAAACGATTAATCGATGACCAAATTAGTCGACAACTATTTCAATAATCGATTATAATCGATTAATCGATTAGTTGTTTCAGCCCTAGTATATTGTAAAATTGAAGTCACAATTTTTTTGTTTTTTTGCAAGATATATTGCAAGCTTGAGTGCACATTCTACATTTAGTTGAAATTTGTAGATACAAATACTTTATTAAACCCCTATAGGAAAATTTTGTGTCCGGTAATAGTAATAAAACAAACTTTACAGTTCATTGATTTCTTAACACTGTTTGAATCAAAATGATTTTGGGGATTATAGTCACACCTTTGCCTTTTTGTTTTGAATTGATTCAACCCGCATAACTATAAAACAAAATTCAATGGTGGCCTGACAAAGTTGTTTACTGCTGTTTGTCTGCTCTGATAGGTCTGTTGTTGGCTGTACAAGTTTGAAACTAACTGTTAAAGGTCTCATCTCATGCTAAATATTTTTTTTTCTCATTGTACAGTATGCACTTAAAGTTCGAGATAAAGTTCGAGAGGCGAGACTGAAATGGTTTGGGCATGTACAGAGGAGAGAGCGAGTACATAGGAAGAAGGATGCTGGGTTTGGAACCACCAGGAAAGAGGACTAGAGGAAGGCCAAAGAGGAGGTTCATGGACGCAGTGATGGAAGACATGAAGATAGTGGGTGTGATCAAAAAGGATTCAACAGATAGGGTTAGATGAAAGAAACTGACTTGCTGTGGCGACCCCTGAAGGGAAATGCCGAAAGAAGAAAAAGAACAGTATGCACTTCAACAACCACAATTTCGGTATTGGAAAATCCATTGTACAACAGTTACAAAATCTTGCATATTTTTAGAGCTTTAACACCAGGAAAGCCGGACTTTTGCTTATCTTTTGTCATTCCTGAGAAAGCACAAATTCCGCTTCCAAAATTTGACACGTATCCTGAGTGAACAGTCCATCCTCCACCAGACTCATGATGAAGTATGTACTCTTTTGTTGTCACGTTTGAGGGGCAGAAACACATTTCAAACTGCTATTCCTGTTGGTGTTACGGGCAGTGGTGGATGAAGTACTCAGTTTTTGTACTTAAGTAAAAGTACAGATACTTAGGCAAAAAATTTACTTAAGTAAAAGTACAAAAGTAGTCGGTGTAAATTGTACTTTTTAAGTAAAAAGTAAAAGTATTCTATCATAATTCAAATGTTATTTTTTGTGCCAAAGGGCGTCACCATGGTAACCAGGATAAATACTCTGCAGGGGTGTGACCCCCCCTCTCCCGCCTCTTTTGGTCCACAAAATAAATAAATAAAATAAAAGGAAAGGTGACAAGCAGAGCTATCCCCTAGAAGGGCCAGTGAATGGGCCGCCAAAATGGAGGAAAATGACATTTATTTTTTAAAATGTTTTGGGGGGGAGGCCCCCAGTCACTATATATTGGCTTTGTCAAAGCCCCAACCCCCTTTGGAAAATTCTAGATCCGCCCCTGCTCTGTGTAATGATGGCTCAACTTTTTATTTAGAAGTAAACACAACGAACAACGATGTTCTGACTCTTTTTAATTTGTACTAAAATGTTTCTCGATTCATTACTTCTTCTCTCGATCAACTGCTTCTTTTGATTTTGGCGATGCGGCTTCAAGATGCGCTAAAAAAAACTGTGTATTTTTCAAATTCCTGAACGAAAATGTAACAAAAAATGTAAAACACACTTTTAAAAAGTAATGAAGTAAAAGTACAGATATTTGCTCTAAAAATGTAGTGAAGTAAAAGTAAAAGTACCGGTCTTAAATTTTACTTAAGTAAAGTACAGATACACAATTTTTTTACTTAAGTACAGTAACGAAGTACATTTACTTCGTTACGTTCCACCACTGGTTACGGGGTATCTCAGATCTTATCCATCCTGACTACAGGCAATAGCCAGGGTATACCATGAACATCTTGCCATTCGGTTGCAGGGGAAATACAAATACTTTTTTTTAAATGGTCAATTTTGTCTAAAAAAACCCCACAAGGCCGACACATCACCAGAAAGGCCTGAAAAGTTGATTCATCCAGAGATGGAAGCTTTAATGAACCACAAAAAAGTGAACTTTTTAGAATCTGTGAAATTATTCCCAAGTGTTAGTAAGATAATCGATGGGTAGAAAAATGATCTACGTTTTTTTTTTTTTTTAGAAAGGCTAACTCAGTGTTTCTAACATAAGCATAAAACAGTGGACCTGCTTTACGTGTGTTGTAAAATTAAGACCAAATGTCGCAGATTTATTATCTAGAAGTGACCATAAGTCGTAGCTTTTACATACAGTACAATACACACACTTTCAAAGATGGATACTCTTCCAATGTCCAATATTTCCTGAGAATGTTCTTTTATAATCCATATGCACCTATTGTATTACATAAAGGTGAACTTTCCTGACTTGCGTGAGCTGCTGATCTGAGTCGAATCCAGTTGTTTTCATAGAGGCCCGTCGATTTTCTCCTCAACCACATACTGCACCATCGGGGATCCTGCAGAGTTTTTACCTGTGGTTGTGTGTTCTTCCAGCTCTAATGAAATAACAAAAGCCTAGGGGCAATATCACAAGCCAACTGCAAATTTGTTTTTCTTTCTAACAGTCTTCACTCACGTTCATGCAGAGAACTTCTGGCACCTGTCTGAGGTTTTTTTCTGAGGCACGAGTTAGGCATGGTACCTTTATCAACTCCCTGGCTCTGGATGGAAAGGAAGAAAAGAACTCGAGCCTGTGGTGAACAGTGATAAGGTTCTATTTGACAAATCTATACAGATTATATTATGAGATAAGTTGTCCCTCTAGTTCATTGTCATCTCAACTATTCACCTGCGCTTCAACTTCACACACCACTACAACTTTACACTTCATATTCACAAAGTGGATTAGACAGGCTTCAATATGTTTTGTGACAAATTTAATCAAAATTGTGGCGCAGATGCAGGAAACCGTGCTCAGTTAGAAAAATGAAAGTAGTAAACTTCCAGTGCCTTGAGGACTTGACGGATTTTTCTGATTTCCTGTTTGCCCTCCACTCTTGCTGCATGCTCGTGTTGTCCTCAAAGAAGGGGAGGAACATCTGAAGATGATCAGAGAGGGCATAATCATACTTAGTCTTTCAGAGGCCCGACTAATGCGGCTGCAGTACAGTGAAGAAGGTCATCAAACTTGGCAGGATGACTCACGCTTGATTATATATCGGTCACAGCAGGGCTTCCGTTCCAGAGTTCACCACACTTTTCAAAAGATCACCTTTCCAACTACCACGAGGCTGAATTTCACATGTGCGTGTTAACGTGTGTTGTTTTAATGTCAGGTCAGATCAGCAGGTGTTATCTGTTACCAAAAAATGAGCATGCCTTTCCTTCATAATGTGAGACAGATAAGTGGTTTCAGGCAAGAAGGATGGTAGGGAGAAATAAAATGGACTCAAGCCAGCGGATTCAAAGGTGGGAAGATGTGTGTATTAGGGCTGAAACAACTAATCGAATTAATCGATTATAATCGATTATTGAAATAGTTGCCGACTAATTAGTAATCGATTAATCGTTTAGGGAGTTTTTGCTGTCAACTCCACTTAATATTACACAACTTGATTGTTTTTTGTGTATTTTTACTCATGTTAACCTAGGCCATTTTTGTTTGGTACTATACCTCTGAACAAGGTTAAATTTGCAAATCTAAAACTGTTAACGATTTCTTGTTTTTAAATGTGATTCTGGATGGTCAACAGTTTACATTTTATATTTTTTTTAGCCAGTACTATAAAACACATTTTACGGGTGCTCGTGATTTACCTTTACTGTATACAGTAAGTAGATTTATTATTTTATATTTGCTGTAGAACTGGTAATATACTTCATTGTATACATACATATATACTGCATTTCACAGAAAGATTAACATTTTTACTTATTAGAATGGCCCAACGTGTTGTTTAAGTGGTTATGAGTTGTGTTTTGCATAACTACATTCAATAAAATGCCAAAAAAAACTATTATTTATTAAGTTGCCAATTTTACCCGATTAATCGATTAATCGAACCAATAATCGCCAGACTAATCGATTATCAAAATAATCGTTAGTTGCAGCCCTAGTTTGTATGCAGGTGAGTGCTAGAAGGTTCAGTTTTTTTACTTAAAAAAATCAAACACACCATTATTGTGAAGGAACAAAGCATCAACCAACATTGAGACCAAATACAAATCTGGCTTCTTTATCTTCTGCAAGGTATCGAAGACAGTATCGACAAACATGCAAACAAATCCATCAACATAGAAATATATATCATTGTGTCACTTTCATTTTCAACGACCCCACCTATGAAGAATTGTAAACCACATCGAAAGAGTCCGCCAACATTTCTGCATCACTGTAAACACACCTGCTAGATGAAGTCTCAATGGGAAACCATCAATCTAATAGTTGGACTAAAAAAACTTTTTTTATCTTCTGGATAACACATTAACAGTGTGCTCATTTACAAAATATTCCAGCAAGTTTAATAAATTATGTCTTAGATGAGATCGGTTCTCACGTTTGTACATTTTCCCTACGCATTGGAAAAAGTTATTGCAATAACAAGAGAACATCTGAAAGTTTTGTGGAGTTTAAAGGAGGTCATGTAAGATCAATTTTAACATGGAAGTAAAAGTGAAAGTACCAATAAAAAAATCTTCTTAAGTAAAAGTACAAAAGTAATTGGTGTCAATTTTACTTTTCAAGTATTCGAATATAATTCAAGTATTATTTTTTGTGCTGTAGGATCACAAATGCTCTGTAATATTGGCTTATTTTTTTATTTAAAAGTAAACACAATTGTGCTATAGTTGATGTTAGTTTTTTGGCGTGAATGACAGCGGAAAATTTTTACTCTCGATTCTGATTGGTCCTCGATTCATTACTTCTTCTCCCTCTTGGAGACCACAGGCGATCAACTGCTCTTTCTAAAGGTTGATTTTGGCGATGCGGCTTCAAGATGCTCTAAAAAAAAAAACTGTACATTTTTCAAATTCCTGACCAAAAATGTTACAAAAAGTACAAAACACACTATTAAAAAGTAGCAGCGTAAAAGTACAGATATTTGCTTTAAAATGTAGTGAAGTAAAAGTAAAATGTATAGGACTCAAATTTTACTTAAGTAAAGTACAGATACACAATTTTTTTTACTCATGTGAAGTTACGTTTCACCCCTATGTTTTCTGCCTGTTCGTATCTGTACATCTGAAAATATCTGTGGAAAAACACTGCATGGTTCATTTGTACCGTTTTACTGAAAATGAATTGGCCTAATTTATGGAAAACTTGTTTTATGCAGATGCCATAAGCCACAGGTGTCAAACTCTTGTCCTCGAGGGTCGGTGTTCTGAAGGTTTTCCATGTGTTCTTGCATCTACATACCCGATCCAGGTTAACCAGTCATGTGCCAAATTTTATTGGCTGTTGATTTCACTTTATGTGCATCAGCTGTATTGAACCGGGAGCACATGGGAAACCTTTTGGATACCGGCCCTCAAGGATGGGAGTTTGGCGCCCCTACTAAGCAGTCCCAACAGATAAAAAATAAGATGAATTTTGAATAAAATTTTGGACATTTTGGTCTCTCCATAAATAAGCAATACAGAATAAGTTCTTTCTTCTTTTGATTTTGAACACTTAAGGCTCAGAGTTCAGTAATGTTTATCTCCAAGAACTCCTAACCCTCCACACCACTGTCCGAGACCTGCGCTCCTGCTCCTCCCCCTCCTACTAACTGCACCAACCAAGGACCAAACTCTCCACTATGGGGGACAGGGCCTTCCAGGCAGTTGCTCCATGGCTCTGAAATGCTCTTCCCGAGAGCTTGAGGGCTCCACAGAGCGTTGAGGTTTTTAAAAAAAAGACTGAAGACATTTTTGTTTCTAAAGGCTTTTCAGCAAAGTTTTTAGTGTTGGTTTTTTTTTTTTTTTCTGTTGTGGTTTTATTTAATTTTGCTGTGTGTTGTTGCTTTTGGTCATTGTAGCACTTTGAGATCTCCACTGGAGATATAAAGTGCGTTACAAATAAAATGATTATTATTATTATTATTATTAATGTGACCTGCTCGGGGTGTATCCTGCCTCTTGCCGGAAATCAGCTGGGTTAGGCTCCGGTGACCCTGTTAAGGTTAACTGATTCAGCATGGTGGTGTAATGGTTTGCACAGTAGCCTCACAGTAAGTAGGGAGGGGTTCAAATCTTTGGTGGGGACTTGCTTGAAACACTGGCCTTTCTGTGTGGAGTTTGCATGCTCTCCCTGTGCATGCATGGGTTTTCTCCTGGTTCTCCAGTTTCCTCCCATCCTAATAAAACATGCATGTTAGGTTGATTGGCCACTATGAATTTGCCCCTAGGAATAAGTGTGTGTGTGGATGGTTGAGTGCTTGTGTAGCTCTGCGACAGACTAGAGACCTGTTCAAGGTGTACCCTGTCTCTCGCCTTATATCAGTCGAGACAGGGATAAGCTGTTCAGAAGATGAAATACACTTGAGGTGCTTGGAGTTCAGTAATGTAAAAGTTTCAATATAAATTTGTGCTTTAAAAATATTTTAAAAACACACTAGTAAAATAGAAAAAAAGAATAACGTTCCGATGTGTTCATGTAAAGCTGAGCTGAGGAGATGAATCACATCTCTGAAAAATCAATGCAGTCCAATTTTTACATTACTATCGTTACTAGATGTAATTAATACTGAAAATGATTTCCAGCCGCTTCCGCCGTAAGTATGCATGTATGCAGCCATATGATCAGAGGGCAGCCGTAACGCATCTGTAGATGAATAGAAATTTAACTATGTTTTACTTTCTCTTCAATAAGGCCAGATAGTTTCAAGTTTTCCTTTTAAATATGTTTTCAGCATTAATGAAACTCCACCACGTTCCATTCTGTTGCTGCAGCTGTGTTCACATTGAATCTTAAAATCATCTTTAGATTTTCTTTGGAACTCATTTCTTACTTTTTTTTATGAATGTTTGGATGGTTTTCTGCTGGAAAGATTCTCAATGGTATTTATGGTACTTTTTAAAATTTATTATGATACGTAACCATGCCAACAGGAACAGGTGGTTGATCTTTACAGAGCTCAAGTTTTACTCCTAATAAGACCTCGTTTCAGGAATAACTCCTGGAGTTGGATGTTTTGCTTTTTCACTTCTTGGCAGAGTCAGTAGAAAAGGAAGTTAGGGTTAAAAAGAAGGAGCAGAGGTGTTTGCCAGAAATTATTGGGAAAGAAAATATATATACCTCGGCGTACATGTACTTACTCTACTGTTTGGATACTTTTACTCCATAACCAAAAATCTATTACTTTAATAGTCTGTTTTAAAAAGCAAAGGCTGTGTTACTGGTCGTATAAGAACATTTATTTAACAAAACATTCACAAATCATTATTGCATTTTGCATGGTTTTGAGTTTATAATTAGATTTGAAAATGATTTTGAAAGAAAGTTATGAAATGATGATCTATTCAACCAATCAGAATCTCGAGTCAGTATTAAATAAATGCAAGCCAAACAGTAAGTTCGAGAGAAGGGCAAACAGGCACAAGTTAGAAAACACTTAGCTTTTTTAAAAGCTGTAGTCTTCCAAAAAATAAAATTGCAAGAAACGTTGTTAAATGATTGGACAAATCCGTAGAGATTTAAGTGGACAGAGTTTCGAACACAGGACTCAGCTGGGCACCGCTAATCTCCAAATTTTTCATACAGCACTCTTTGTTTTCTGTTGGCAAAGTTTATTCCCATTTATTTGATGGCACTGGAATTTAGAAATATTCCTTGACGTTTTAAATCCATGTAATATAAAAGAAGAAACATATTTGAGTTTGTTCTGTCGAAGCGATAAAAGAACTGCTTTTGTATTATTTTTTTTCTTGTTGTTTTATTGGTATTTTTCCATACTGTCTTAAACTTTTTATTTGAGGAGACATAAAATAGTTTATATCTTTTCCTATATGGTTTATTACTCTTACTGTTTTCTTCAAGGAAAGGAAATCTGTACTTTTAAAGTTCTGGATGCAAGGATTGGGCAGTGGAGCCCATAGTGTGAAAGCATGACATTCAGCTTGACAGCTTTTATTCTTTTATCCCACATGTGGGTCACATATGAACATACTTTTTATATCACAGACTTCACTGACGTATCCAGCTGTTTGATTTACTCCTCTGGAGGATTGTGTTTACCTCATTTCTATGTAGAAGACAAAATTTTCCTTTGCTTGAATGGCAAAATATGAATATCTCTTTAATTAATCGGTGCAGAAATTTAAAGTAAAAAGGTTAGTTTGACTTTCAATTTTATTCAATTTTATTTGAAAAGCCCAAAATAACAGAATTTTTGTCTCATTGGGTTCACATTGGAGATTACGAAGGAAGAAAAAAAAAAAAAAAAAAAAGAGGAATGTATTAACACAAATACACAGCAAGAAAACTAACTAAAAAAATGCTAGCTAGTCAATATTAGCACATTCCTGCCCTTAGACTCTCTTTCATGGTGAGGAAAAACTCCTAAAAAACCCATCAGTGGGGAAAAAATAAGAAACCTTGTGGGGATCCACACGAAAGAGAGACCCCTCGCCCGGGACGAGCATCCAATGTTCCGTTCCGTTCCATCATCTTCCGCTTGTTCCGGGGTCGGGTCGCAGGGGCAACAGCCTCAAACGGGCAGCCCAGGCCTCTCTCTCCCCGGCTGCATCCACTAGCTCACCTGGAAGGATCCCAAGTCGTTCCCCGGCCAGCTGTGAGACATAGTCTCTCTGGCGGGTCCGGGGTCTGCCTCTTGGTCTCCTCCCGGTGGGACGTGCCCAAACACCCCGCCCGCGAGGCGCTCTAGGGCATCCTGACCAGATGCCCGAACCACCCCATCTGGCTCCTCTCGACCTGGAGGAGGAGCGGCTCGACACCGAGCTCCTCCCGGATGGCAGAGCTCCTCACCCGATCTCTGAGTGAGAGCCCAGCCACCCTGCGGAGGAAGCTCATTTCAGCCGCTTGTACCCGCAATCTCATTCTTTAGGTGAGGGTTGGAACGTAGATCGACTTGTCGATCGAGAGCTTTGCTTTTCGGCTCAACTCTCTTTACCATGACGGACCGATGCAGCGTCCTAGTTATTGCTGATGCCGCACCGATCTGCCTGTCGATGTCTGTACCAACTAGTAGTATAAATCTAAATGAACAGACAGTAGAGAAGAATTAAGAAGATAGGAAGCCAGAGGGGGATACAGACCCTGGTTTGGGTAGAGGGAAAGGGGCGGACTTTATAGATCAAGATTCAATACTGAGTTTAAGAATTACAAATAAATGATCAATTTAGGAATTAAAAACATCCCCAAACTTCCCAAACTGCTTTCTGGTTCGATGTTTTGACTTCAATGTATTCAACGTTTCTCAGTCATTGACCCGTATCGCATTCTTATACAGGCTGCAAAACATCAGTGGTACTAAATTAAACTGAGTCGATTCTTTTGAAAAGTTACCAGTCCATAGATTCTGTCATAAAGCTTTCAGTTTAACACCTGCTTTAACATTTATGGGGAATCCTTTCTAAATCCATGAGTAGTTTATGGACCCCAGTAAAACGTTTTTTTGTTCTGTTGCCCAAATGGTCAGACCACAAACCATCCAGTTGCGGCATTAACAGTCTGTGTTGACCTGTTTTTCCACTGTGGCCTGCTCTCGTGGCATCCAGTCAATACCTTGAGGACGGATCCTCCAGTCTTGAATCTTGATTATGGTCCAAACACTTTTTATTCTATAATAGTGTAGATAACCTGGACTCTGTCCATAGAATTTTATTGGCCCAGGCAGTCTGGGCTCTCACCTCGATCACAGCTTTTTCTGGGAGGGTTTTATGACAAGCAAAGATCATGCGAGGCCAGATATTTCAATGCCTTTTTGGGCGTTTGGATTTGTCTGTAATCAAAACTTTAATACACATGTGTCAGGGGTTTATTCTAAATTTGGCTACTTTGAACATCAACTGCAAACTTGGCTAAGCTGCTTCGTCTCAGGATTTTAACACTGAACAGAAGATTGAACCCTGTAAAGTTCCCAGAATATTACCTTTCAATAAATAATAATGTCTGTAATACCATGGTAATTTGATTTAAATGCAATCTTCTGTCATATTGGCCAATATGATTTAAATGTTTTGCTTGTCAGCTTAAACACTGGTGTGAATTTCAGATCCTGGGAAATTCCTCTGTAATCCCTTTTTTGGTTTTTACTTTTCTTCTGTTACTCATATTAAGGTTCTATTTGAAAATATGCAGAAGATTGTTGAAAACTTCTGACTATGTTTATGAATGAAATAAGCTGAACTCCTCCGTCACGCATATAGCACACCTTACCAGTGTTTTCATAGTCCTCATTCAATACTAGGGCTGCAACTAACGATTATTTTGATGATCGATTAATCTGACGATTATTGGCTTGATTAATCGATTAATCGGGTAAAATTGGCAACTTAATAAATAGTAGTTTTTTGGCATTTTATTGAATGTAGTTATGCAAAACACAACTCATAACCACTTAAACAACATGTTGGGCTCATTCTAATAAGTAAAAATGTTAATCTTTCTGTGAAATGTAGTATATATGTATGTATATAATGGAGTACTGTATATTACCAGTTCTACAGCAAATATAAAATAATAAATCTACTTACTGTATACAGTAAAGGTAAATCACAAGCACCCGTAAAATGTGTTTTATAGTACTGGCTAAAAAAACATAAAATGTAAACTGTTGACCATCCAGGATCACATTCAAAAACAAGAAATTGTTAACAGTTTTAGATTTGCAAATTTAACCTTGTTCAGAGGTATAGTACCAAACAAAAATGGCCTAGGTTAACATGAGTAAAAATACACAAAAAAACAATCAAGTTGTGTAATATTAAGTGCAGTTGACAGCAAAAACTTTCTAAACGATTAATCGATGACTAAATTAGTTGACAACTATTTCAATAATCGATTATAATCGATTAATTCGATTAGTTGTTTCAGCCCTATTCAATACTATACTTCTTCTTTAGGTACCATGCAATATACAATGTCTAGATATAAAAAAGACACAATGCAGCTTTTTCTGACCTTCACTGTACTTTTGAACAGCTATTACTGCTTTTTCATTCTTCTTTTTCAGCATGAAACCACAGTGCTGCTTGCTCTAAGGTAATCTTCAACCACTCGTTCTCATAACTTCATTCCTGTATTGTTTTCTTTTTCAACACAGTTCTATGAATCAATTGTTGCCACAACTCTGCACATCTTCCTTTGCACATAAAACAGACACAAGTCCATTTCTTCTTCATTGCTCATGAATCTTTTCTGTATCTAGACCATAAAGGAAAAAAAAGGAAACAAGAGAGTAAAAAAAATATGGTTTCCCACCAAGATACGCAGAGTAGCATCTCTAAGCACACAACATGTCCAACCTTGAAGTGGATGAGCTACATAGACTCTCCAAAGTTCCCACAAAAGTTGAATAAATTATTGCCTTGTCTGTAGAATCTGAGTTTTAGTTTCAATATTTATGATGGGGTCTGAGTTTAGTGGTAAAACATGACTCATGGGTTGGGGTGACTGGTGATGGTATGACCACCATTTTTTTTAGACTATTTGAAACTAAGGGTGGCATAAAAAGAACCACTGCAGCCTCAATAACTACAATAACCAACAATGTTCTTCTTTTTAAGTCCAAGGCGTGCCATGATCTGATTAAAGGCAGTATTGAAGATTTTCTAGTACAGAGAGTAAAATTACTGTTAGTGAATAATACACATGCCAAACGCCAAACTTGGTCATTTCTGCCCAGTTCTGTATTTTGTCTCCAAACATTTGAGCTTTTGTGCTGCTACATAAGTCATTGTTCACTTCAGCATCTGGTCAAGTGATTTTGGACTCGTCAGTTTGTACATCGGACTCACCATTGCTGAGTAACATTTTGTATGAGCGTACAAATTCAACTTTTCAAATAAGAAAGCAGCTGAGCAAATAAATTAGTATGTTACAAATGTGCTGGCACTGGATCACACGCGATTCACAAAGACATTGATGTGTTGCAGAAACCAGAAATTTGTAGGTTTTGGCAGGCTGTCACCCAATGGTTTTTGCTCACCATAAAAATGATTGGCTAAGGATTTTAATGGTTTAAAACTTAAGAAATTAGTTTTCTTCAATCCCCTTATTTTGAACAAGTTCAACTTCCATGCCGCCTTTTATACATAAAAATTCCGTTGGAGCCTCTTGTCAAACGCGAATACGCCCAAATCCATGCGATGCCAACTTCTGCGTAAATTGAGCGGAAGTCAACCGGAAGTTCGCGGGTTTGGATCCCGCTTGGATCCATCCTTGGCGAAGACAGCTAACCCCCCGTTTCTCCCACCGTTGGTGTCGTCGTGGGCAACCTGCTGCGGTGTAGTAGTGCTGCAAACAAATTTCCCTGGTGAGGGATAAATAGAGTATGTACAAAAAAAAGTTGCTGTGCGTAGACTTTTACTTTTTTTTTTTCGGCATTTCCCTTCAGGGATCACCACAGCGAGTCAGTTTCTTCCATCTAACCCTATCTGCTGCATCTTCTTTGGTCACGCCAACGATTTTCATGTCTTCCTTCACTGTATCATGAACCTCCTCTTTGTCTTCCTTTAGGCCTGTATCTCGGTGGTTCCAATTGCGCTACTTTGAGGCAGCTCAGGAGCTTTTATCATGATGTGGGGAAAACCTGACACGTGGATGGAACTTGAAGTGAGTTGAAGACAGTGAAATGAAGCGGTTAGAGCAGATAGGTAACAGTTGGAAACAATAAATACCCATTATAAGAAAAAAAATGGACGACTTCACATTTGAAACCATCGTGCAGCCATTTCTATGCAATATTCCACATCCAAAACATAAATAGAATTTTTATTAATAATAATATAATTAAAAACTCTAGGTTTGAATCACTTAGACTGCCTCTAGGGGCTTACATAGATTCCTAGTATCCACTCCGTCTGTCTTTGTCAACGATATAAGTTTGGAATATTTCTTTTTTAATTTACCAACAGATCAATGTGTTAATCACATGGTCGCCATGGATACCCTCTTTCCTCTCTTTGCTTGTGAGGGATGTCACCATGGCTGAGCAATAGTGACACCTCAACATTGTTCATGAGTAATTTTAATCGGCTCATTTAAATATGATGCAATATGCATCAAATCATTTGCATGATCCATTGATGGATTTCTGGAGGCCTGTTTGAGGTAAGATGGATTTCAAGTTGGTGTACGTTTTTTTCGCCTGAGTTTTGGGACTGATCACATAGGTACAGCTGACAAACCTGCAGTAAGAACGTGCCGCTGGCCAGTCAATTTGAAGCAATGTTTTTAAAACCTCAATAAATTCTTGCAATAAATAACTGAGGTAATTCCGATACCATATGGGGGTCACACATACTTAGGTCAAAATGTACCAAATAGAAAGACCGGTGGGAAAACAGGACTTCCATTTAGCTGTGGCGACTACGTTTATGCAGAATTTGAAAAATGCAGTTTGTACTGTTAGAATTTTCACTCTAACCTCAAGTTCTTTTTGTTCCCAATAAACACATTGTTGAAAATTTACTCAGCGTTTTTTGCTTTTTTATTTACTTCCCCTTCTAACTTATTTCTGCCTTTTGACTCTCACGGTCTATAAATTATTTAGTGTAATTACTGTAGATTTCTTTTTCATTAGTTCACTAATGGATTTAGTTATTCTCACTTTCCTGGCTTTATTTCTTTATAGTCACATCTGCTCCTTAAATACCACGGTTGATCTAACTCGTAACTGTCTTTTGTCACCAGACAGTTTTGCAATTCAGTTGTGTTTTTTTTTTCTTTCTTTCAGACTGGTGGTGATAATCTCTGGCATTTGCTCAACGTCCATGTTTTGCTCCTGTGATTGGTCAGTTTCATTTTTGTAGGTTTTGGAACTGCTCATTTTGGAAATTATTCAATATAAAAGTAAAACCAAAAATGAATACTCACAGTTTTTACAGTTTCCTTCGGGTTTATAAATGAAATCTGTTTTTTTTTCTTATATTGTAAGGGGATGTTTATATTGTGAACAAAACCTTTTCCTCTATTTCATCTCCAAAGGGATCAAAGAAGGAAGAAAAAACAAGTAATGCCGGTTTAAGTGTGACCAAAGGCTTTTGGCTTTGCATGACTGAACCGTGGGAATGATTCACACAAGTGAGTTTCAAAGTCACTAATTGCACCACCAGATACTGCAAACCACAACACAGCCTGTTTTCTACATACACAATAATGTGGTTTTTCTCTAATGAGACGACATAAAGAACGACCTCTAATTAGGTAAACACCCCGACTGATGCTAATGTTAGTAAATCAGCAGCTTCTTCAAAAAACACCTTTCTTTGAAGACATTTTTGTTGTTCTTGTGGACTTTAGAATTATTTTGAGAAAATTCTTTTATCATTGCTGTTATTCAGAAGCTTTCACTAGAAATGATGACAAATATCACTTTGAAAATGTTTTTCAATTTATAATAATTGCTCTTTTGATGTTACAATGTGAATCAATAATTAACACAAGTGAGATTATTAAAAATCTTTTTAAGTTTAAAAAAAATCTCTTAATCCAACTCTTGGACGCAGGGGATGCTTAATCGAATGCTCCAGATGTTCTATGGCAAGAGGAAAGGAACACTCTAGACCAGACCTGGGCAAATTAAGGCCCGCGGGCCACATCCGGCCCTTTGTACGTCCCTGTCCGGCCCGCGTGAGACCAATCATAAACACCATAAATTAAACTTTTTTTTTTTTTAACTTTTATTTTGAAATTTTATTTTATTTTGAAAAGCGTTACGTCGCTACGTATGCACGTCGTAGACTTTTACTCCGCCCTCAAAGAGGAGAACTTTCCACACCTGAGGAGGCATGCTCAGAGGATCCTAGTCCTCTTTGGATCTACCTATCAATGTGAACAGACATTCTCAGTTATGAAGTTCAACAAATCCAAACACAGATCCTCTATGACTGATGACCACCTCTCAGCTGTCCCTTGTTCAAACCCAGAACAGACTGGATTATTCTCACTGAAGAGGTAACATGAGGTGGAAAGCATTACAAGTTAAAAAATAAATTGCACTGGTTCAATAATTGTTTTTCCACAGTTTCACATAACCTAATATACATATTTACAGAGTGCTTTATTCTTCTGATTATCAGTACCAGCTATGTATTTTACAATCAAAGAAAGTTGGTGGCCCTCTGACACAATTCAGGCTTCTCATGCGGCCCCTGATAAAAATTAATTGCTCACCCCTGCTCTAGACAGATCACCAAGTTGCGTCAGCAACACAGCTCATCAGAGCTTGATTAACCACATGAAGGAAACTCTTCATATTAAGTTGTTCTGTTCCGTTGTCTTGTGCTTACACAGAGCTGAGTCGCGGGGACAACAGCCAGCCAGCTGTGAGACGGTCTCTACATCGAGTTCAGAGCCTATCTCTGGGTCTCCTCCCGGTGGGACGTGCCCGAAACACCTCACCAGTGAGGCGTTCGCGAGGCATCCTGACCAGGAGCCTGAATCACACGATCTACCTCCCTTGACCCAGAGGAACAACGGTTCTACTCTCCTATATCTCTGAGTGAGAGCCCAGCCACCCTTTAGAGGAAGCTCATTTTGACCACTTGTATCTGCGATCTCGTTTGTTCCGTCACTATCCATAGCTAGTGACCATAGGTGAGGGTGGGAATGTAGATCGACTGGTAAATCGAGAGCTTTACTTTTCGACTCCGCTCTTTCTTTACCATGACAGACCAATGTAGCATCTTGATTATTGCGGATGCTGCACTGATCCATCTGTCGATCTCCATCCGTCCCCCACTCGCGAACAAGATCTCAAGATACTTAAACTCCTCCACTTGGGGTATTAGGTTGTGTTTCTTATTTTGCTTTACCTTGGTAAAGAACACTGCCCAAATTTATGTAATACTTAAATGGAAAACATGCACATTCTTTTAATCGATTATGATCAATCCACTAATATACAAATTATAAAGCAGGTATCAGGAAAAGATGAATCCATGGAATAAACATTTCAATCGCCACCTTGTTTCGGCATTTTGTCACTTCTTGCAAACACCATGAGCATTTCCATTTTAAAAATAAAAGCCTTAATAACTTACATAATTCCCCAAAACACACATATGGTACCACATGAGCCAGGATAACCCTTGGAAATTATGCTGTCATACTTACAAACATTGTGACAGGTATATTTCCATGTGTCCTCCCCTGAAAGCAATGAATCAGTCATGCTTATGAACTATAAAAGCAAAAAGAGGTTGTGATTATTATTGCACTAAATGTGATGTTGTCAAGGGGCCATTTTTTTTCTTCCCTTTGCCCTGCTGCTTCTTTTACTGCTGGTCATAGATGAGTGTTTTATGGCTCCACAGTTGCTTCTGCACAGTCTTGATTCAGTAATGGGGCCCTCAGATTCCCGTAAGACTGCTTTTAAACACGTCAATGTTGTAATTATGGCTGGCAAAGAGCTATGATGCAGCAAAAAGGATCATGGACATCTTTGTGTAGCCATTGTATCAACTTCTCCTAGAAGTCTTAAGACCACATGACTTCAGAGCTGACCTCCTCATTAGAGCACGCATGACGCTGCCGGATGTGTCAAACTGCAGTTACCGTGCTGCATGTTTTCTTTTAAAATTCTGAAATAACAATGAAAAACAATGGAGGCGCCAGGCCGCAGCCCACGCTAATGTGGACACACCTAGTGTAGTGTTCAAGACACGCTCAGAACCCCACTCTAAGTTTCTGCTGCTATGCTGTCCTTGTAGTCTAAATGAGGAGCAATAGAAGGAGTTAGCGAATGATAGAGTGATTTATTGGAGTCCAGTTTAAAGACCCCAGCCCGGAAAAGTTTGTGTATGCTGTTGGATCACATGGATAGGGGAAAGGGATTTTGTATGCTGCTCCTGGGTGGTGCACAGTAAGGACAAGGCCTAACTTATTAGCTGTCATGCTTGTACCCACATATTGGATTTCTGTAAAATAATATTTGGATTCCCGGTGACTCCTGCTGCCCAACGTTTGGTCCAGACGGTTCAGCCTCAAAACCATCGAGAAGCGTGTGAAAATGTCAAAGATAGCACTTCAAAACCTACAAGAATGTGAAAGAATACACAGAAAACCATCTTGGGTTTCTTTTTATACCAGTCAGTGTTTGTCCTGAATTGTTTTATCCATAAATCATTTTGCAATGACTATAGATGATTTTATTTTTCTCCTTTTTTTCTTCAGAAAACATAAAATAAACAATGACGAGATGATCAGAAATTATGAATGACTTTTTAGTCACTTGAGAGCCAAAACTCTGTCTACAGTTCTGCTTCCTTATGTAAACTTTTCTGCTCTGCTCTGTCCTGAGTTTAACATTTGTTTAGGAAGGGAATTAGGAAAGACAAAAAAAAGTACTAAAGGTGATTTATGAGGAGAATTTTTAAAAAAAGGAAGCAAAATCAAGTGCAGCTGAATTTTTTTTTTTTAATCTTTTCCAGTCATCTGAGGAGAAATGAAGCTATTATCCAAATAATACCAACAAATTTATTAGTGATCACTAATTAATTTAATCAAAAGTGCGCCAATGTACTATACAACATCATTTTCTTTGTTTTTTTATTTTTGAAGATTGCCAGACAGTCATTATCATGGGCCGGATCCGGAGCCGGATCTTGGGTCCAGGCTTCTCTAACCAGGCAGCTTCCTTCAGCTCACCCGGGAGATTCCCAAGGTGTTCCCCTGCCAGCTTCGAGAAATGGTTTCTCCAGCGAGTCCAGGGCCTACTTCTGGGTCTCCTCCCAGTGGGACGTGCCCGAAACACCTCACCAGAAGGCATCCCAACCAGATGCCCAAACCACCTCATCTGGATTATCTCGACTCAAAAGAGCAACAGCTCCTCCCGGATGGCAGAACTCATAACACAGTTTGTAGAATGGTGTGAAGCAAAGTATCTAGACTTAAATGTCTCAAAAACGAAAACTAAATCAGTCATAATTTTACACGAGGGTTTTACCCGGGTTTTGTGCAGGATTTCTTAACTGGACCGGTCTGACCCAAGGTGTGTGGTTTTTCATTTATATAATTTTTATTATCTTTTGTTTTTAGTCTTGTTTTTAGTAAGATTATGTGTGGTGCGGCAAATTGCCAAAGAAAAGCTGTAAGATAAGTGCACACACTTTGTGTCAAAAGAGGGATTGTAGGGGTATCAAAAAGTACAGAGTGCCATTTTTATATAAATGCACCAAAATAACAAAATAAAAGAAATTAAGCTGAAGAGAAGATGATTAATCCAGAAAAGCACAATACCGCCTGTGTGCTACTAATCTGCTCTAAGTGGTCCAATCAAAAAGCTTTCCGGTCTGATTTGGATTTTGCAGGAATTCTTGGACTTTTATGAAAATTTGCAGGTTTTGTTCCATGAGATGTTGGGAAAAGACCCAGTTGTTCTTCTCTGAGGTATTTTAATTCTATATTGTAATAAAATCTTATCATACAAAATAATTAACAAAAACTAGTGGGATGGAAAACAAATTTATTGAATTCATTCAAATCTATGTTGAACACGGACAAAACACAGGAAAAATTTAACACGGGCAAAAATCTCATTGAAGAAAAAACAAACTTAAAAAAAATCTATTTGACAATATTATAGTAAAAAAACAAGTGAACAAGATACAATTTTGAAATGCCGCCCCTCCTCCCAAAAAAAATAACAATTGGAATCAGATTTTCTGATTTCTCTTAGTACCATACAGTAAATATACAGAATCCAGCTTCTATTTACTTTGACCAGAGATGTCCAGCTCTGTTCCTTTTAAGCCACATTCCTGTACAATTTTTAACTGGATTATTGGGCAGAAGTTCATTTTTTTGTTTGGTTTGGGGTAAATAGTTTAAACAGGAATGTAGGGAAAATCTCCAGAACAATGGAACTGTGACTAGATGCTGCAGGGACAACAAATACCATTGGGAAGTTTGTTCACACATAAATAGTTTATGTATATATATACATATATATACAATATATATATTTGATACTTTATTCAATAATGATAATAATAATACATTTTATTTATAATGCGCCGTACATTTTTAAAAAAAAACCAAAGCGCTACATAAAAACTAGGCAAGGTAAAAAAATAAAAACATTTTCAAAACTAAAATCCACATTCAGAAAAGCAAAGAACCATAAAGTCAAAAATTAAAAGCCCTATTAAATATGAATGTCTTCAGGCCTCTTTTGAAAGTGTCCACACTTTGTGGGGCCCTGAGGAGTTCTGGGAGCTCATTCCAGAGTCGTGGGGCAACAGCCTGGAAGGCTCTGTCCTCCATTGTGGTCAGCCTGGTCCTGGGCTGGTGGAGGCAGTGGGTGGAGGCAGTGGGTGGAATTGAAGCGAAGGTGCCTTGTGTTGATAAGTGGGGAGTGGAGCTCAGTGAGGTAAGTTGGGGCATTCCCATGGACACATTGGTAGGTGAGGTGGCAGATTTTGTGTTAATTCTGAAATGGATGGGAAGCCAGTGAAGTGATTTTCTCATTCATCCCCTCAATGAGAAAATTTCTGTGCTGCATTACACTACAGCAGACAGTCAGGACGGCACCAATAGTGAGAAAAACGGGGGGTTAGGATTTAGCAAGTGGTTACTAAATCTCTGCTGTCAATTCCAAGTGATCTCTAAACTTCTTGTGACCTCCAGATTAGCTCTGGAACAGCATATAGAGAGCTTCACACAAACAGTTTCCATAACAACCACCTCGATCCAGCCACACAGTACATTCAAAGCGTTAGATTCAGTTGCGTAAACCACACAGCCACCGACCTGCAGAGAATTGGAGACACATCCTCTGGAGTGACAGACCACACTTCTCCATCTGGCAATCTGATGGATCAGTCTGGGTTTGGCAGTCATCAGGAGAACGATTGTTTTCTGACTGCATAGTGTGATGTGTAACGTTTGGTGGAGATGGGGTAAAGGATTATGTTAGGAGGATGTATTTCAACACTTGGGCTTGGCCCATTGGTATCAGTGAAAGGAAATCTGAATGCTTTAACATATCAGTACATTTTGTCCAATTTTACGCTTCCAACTATGTGGGAACAGTTTGAACCTGGCTTCTTCCTCTTTAAAGATGTCTATGCACTAGTTTACAAAACAAGGTCTAAAAGGTCTGCATGAGAGAGTCTGATGTGGATTAACTTGACTGGCACTGTTTCATTGCTACTTTGTACTTGTTTATACCTTTTGGGATTGTTGAGAAATGAAAGAAAGACCTTGTGGTCCAAAATAAGTGTGTGACTTCACAGTTGGTTTTAGAAGAACATAAACACACTCCTAAGACTTGGGGATGGCGTTCCCCCGAGAGTTTAATCTGTCAAGGCTGCAAAGGATTAAGAAGAAATTGTCATTTGGGAGTCAAAATAGGTGATTAAATCCTTTTAGGAATGTTTTGAACATCGTTATGTGCACTGAAGGTTAGAATCTTCACATTTTATCAATGAGATTATAATAAAATACTTATATTCTTTCATGAAAAGAAATATAGAAGGTGGAAGATTTTAAGTACTTAGGATCAACAGTCAAGAGCAATGGAGAGCGTGGAAAAGAGGTGAAGAAGCCTGTGTAGGCAGGCTGGAACGGGTGGAGAAAAGTATCAGGTGTGATTTATGAAGAAGAGTTTCAGGTGAAATGAAAGGGAAAACCGTGGTGAGACCGGCCATGCTGTTTGGTCTAGAGACAGTGGCACTGAGGAAAAGACAGGAAACAGAGATGGAATTAGCAGAGATGAAGATGCTGAGGATCTCTCTGGGAGTGACCAGGATGGACAGGATTAGAAATGAGTACTGTATATCAGAAGTACAGCACATGTTAGAGGTTTTGGAGATAAAGTCAGAGAGGCCAGACTGAGATGGTTTGGACATGTGCAGAGGAGAGAGAGAGTACATCGGAAGAAGGATGCTGGATTTGGAACCACCAGGAAAGAGGACTAGAGGAAGACCAAAGAGGAGGTTCATGGATACAGTGAAGGAGATATGAAGATAGTTGGTGTGACCAAAGAGGATGCGGGAGATAGGTTTAGATGGAAGACACTGACTTGCTGTGGCGACCCCTGAAGGGAAATGCCGAAAGAAGAAGAAGAAGACCTACATTCTTTCATGAAAGATGCTCTGAAGCAGTTTCTACACATTTTTTATCAGCCTGTCTGTATGTAGCTCAATTAGTTTGGCTAATTGTTTGTAAAAACTCATTTCACACATGACCACTGCTCAGAAGTTAGACTTCACATAATTGCTGTAACAGGATAATGGGATTTACCACAGTTTAGATAGTTTTTCAATAAAAGCAGTCACGGTTAGCAGAAAAAAAAAAACCCCGCTGTTTTAATTGTGCTTGAAAGGCACTGGCACAAATGTCGATGCTCAAACTGAATAAAAACTGAATGCTGTTAGGGTTTCAGTGCCACAATCCACTAAAGCGTATGGCTTTGGGAAGCCAGAGATGTTGAAACAGATGTTTTTCATATTGGCTTTGTGGTGCAGGGCTGATGAGAGTTCTGTCACATTAACACAGTGTGCTTTATATTTGTAGAAGTCTCAATCAATTTCACTCCTCCTTAATTAATAAGTTCATGGGTTCTCAGGGTTGATTTACACAAATCTGTCTTAAGACCTTTTAAAGAGCACACATTACGATGTGTCAGTATTCTCCAATCGTCCGCTAAAAGAGCTATTTGACATCATTATTTCAACAATTTACTAGGGCTGCAACTAACGATTATTTTGGTGATCGATTAATCTGGCGATTACTGGCTCGATTAATCGATTAATCGGGTAAAATTGGCAACTTAATAAATAATGTTTTTTTGGCATTTTATTGAATGTAATTATGCAAAACAACTCATAACCACTTAAACAACACGCTGGGCTCATTTTAATAAGTAAAAATGTTAATCTTTCTGTGAAATAAAGAGGGAGAATATTACCATTTCTACAGCAAATATAAAATAATTAATCTACTTACTGTGTACAGCAAAGGTAAATCACAAGCACCCATAAAATGTGTTTTATAGTACTGGCTAAAAAAACATAAATTGTAAACTGTTGACCCATCCAGGATCACATTTAAAAACAAGAAATCATCAACAGTTTTAGATTTGCAAATTTAACCTTGTTCAGAGGTATAGTACCAAACAAAAACGGCCTAGGTTAACATGAGTAAAAATACACAAAAAACAATCAAGGTGTGTAATATTAAATGGAGTTGACAGCAAAAACTCCCTAAACGATTAATCGATGACTAAATTAGTCAACAACTATTTCAATAATCGATTATAATCGATTAATTCGATTAGTTGTTTCAGCCCTACAGTTTACGCTCAAATATAAAGTAAAAAGCAACGTGTGCTTCCATCTGGGTATTAACGGTCTCACTGGAAATAGAAACGGAACTTAAACACTGACGCCTTTAAATAAATAGCCTTTTATGATTAATTTTTTGACCCGAAGCTGAGGTGGGAATATTTACTGTAGGACTTTCCGACATGGACATCGTCAAAACCTTTCATGATCTGCTCACCAGCGGATTTTATATTTGTCCTGCTCTGCCCTCCACTGCACCTGGCTGTATAAATACGGCAGGATTTGTTCTGGGCTACTTAATGATGTTTGGAAGTATGTTATGGTCATGGAAGCAGTAGTAAAGCAATAAAAAATGAGCAGGTCTCATCCAGAGTATGCACACTGTTATGTGGATGAAACTGACATTGTCCAGTCCTGTCACATGTATTTGTCTATCTGTCAGAACATCTTTACTCTGATATTGTGCATGTACACACACAAATACACATTGTACTGCTCCAATCTGGGAATAAAAGGAAGTTGACGTGCAGTTCATGATCTCAAACCAACATTGGCTGTCTTTGTTGCCATGTACTTCTGTTTCTGTCTGTTCTTTTTCTTAATCTCAGAACGTGAGTAACTTGTTTTTCGTTTATTGGCTCCAAGGGAAAGAAGCCGGAAAAAAAAGTTATTTGTTTTTCTCCATCAACTCTTGTAGGTAGAGAAACCACAGGTAGTTCTTGGGAATAAAGTGGAAAGAAAACAAACCAAAAAAGGACAAGGATTTCCAACAAAATGTTCAAGCATTTTTCACAATTTTGCAAATGCCTAAAAGATTATCATCATCATTGTTTATGTACTACAGATAAAAGAAACAAAGCTTTGGGAAGGAAAATTATCTGTCAATTCAAAACTATTGTATTGACAGCAGAGGAGTTAAAAAACTACTTTAATAAAAGTAGAAGTATCAACTGAAGTTTTTTACCCAAGTAAAAGTAAAAACTAACCTATTGTCAAAACTACTTAAAGTAAAAAGTAAAAGTAATTTTCAGGAAAAAGAAATAGCGTATAACAAAGCGTATGAACATATTTTTAACTATTATTACATGCTTTAAGGAGCAGAAAATATGATAACTAAATGAAAGTGTTGTGGTGAAACTTTATGAATCAGAAACATTTATTTCTCAATAATCTGTATTGGAAATTGATTAATGAACACAATCAAATGTATTAACATAAGCATGGCAATATGTAGCTACCAAGCTTCACTCTGCATCACCTAATTTAACTAACTTCAGCAGACACAAACACACTCAATGTAAAAAAAAAAATACCAAAAGGCTTTTTGGGAAGTACAAACACAATAAATAAATTAACAAGTCCAACAGGACGACATAAAAATGTTCCTACGCTCAGTTGTTGCAGAGTGCGGAAGTGTTGTGTGCATTTCTATCTCATTGTAAAGCAGACTATCTACTTAATATTAAAACAATATTACACATAGCAACAATATAAAGTCACACAACATCTTACAATCAAAACTCTCAATAATTAACAGAGAACCAAACGAAGTTGAACAATAAAATAGCGTTAGCAAGTAAACACAAGTTTAAGCATGTAGCTAGCTATAGCTTGCAACGCGAAATCCGTAAGCATGCGCTACTACGTTTTAACTAGGTTGATTATTCATTATTCAGATAGTAATATGTTTTCAGCTTACCTCGACGTGTTTCCTCAAATTTGAAGAAAGTCGCCAACAGGAAGTCATATCGAGATTGCGTTAGCTCTCCTCATCCAACCACATTTGAATTAAATGGCGCAATTGATACAGATTGTTTTTTAATGACTTTTTTTCTTTATTTTTAACGGTGACAAAATGGCAAAAGTAGCGACTACTTTTTAGAAAAGTAACTAAGTAAAAGTACAGATATTTGCATAAAAAGTAGTGAGTAAAAGTAAAAAGTAGACAAAAAAATAATTACTTCGTTAAAGTAAAGATAACGAGATTTTCTACTTGAGTAAAGTAACGAAGTAGTTCTACTTCGCTACTTGAGACCAAGTAGCCAAGAGTCAAAGCCTGTCAACATAAAGAAAAAACAAGTACTTTTCATCGTATCAAGCGTTGCTTTTGCATGCTACTACGTTCTTTGATGCGCTTGGAATCAGTTGTTTCTGCCAGCTGGTATTTCAATGTAAGTTAATCAGAAATTTCTGGTGCGTCTTGTTAAGACATGTTAGCGATGAAGCTAAAATCGCTAGCTACATTGTTGCAAGCGAAAGCTAGCAATGTTCGCTGACTTACTTTTGCTTTGCTACAACAAAGTGATAACAAAAATCCTAACCAGCAGGGTCAAAGGAAAACTCCAGTACTAAATAATAGGACCAAAGAAACTAAAACAAACTTGACCACAGTAAGAGTAGCGAGTTATTGACCGTGCCAAGTTCCCAGTGGCCAGTTAGCCTAATTCGCCTATTTTTAGAGGGTGGATGACCCACGCTTACATGGCAAGAGCATGTAAACACAGAAAGACCAGCGTCTAAGTCCATGAAGTTAATTAGACATAAAAATTTACTGTAACTCACACAACACTTAAGAAGATTATCCAAGATTTCCAGATACGGAAAAACAAAAGTAGGGACAGAGTGAAAAGTTTGCTGTTATTTAGAATCATGTCCTGCGTGCTGTCTGGCAAGTTTTATGAATACAAAGCCAATGGAAACAAGTGCTACTCAGGTCTCATGGGATCAAAATATTGCTGTGCTTTTTGAAATAAAACAGGCTGAAACTTTAACCAACAAACCTGTCATCTTCTTATAAGATTACACCTTCTTCTTTATCAAGTACATTTGCTTGGATGACTCATCGTTTTTGCAGAAAGCTTCCCAACGACACGTCAGTGTTCTCCTCCTTTCGCTCTTTCACCCCTCGACGGGGTGTGCATTTCAGGTCAGTACATACGCCAACAACCCTCAAAACACACAAATGCTTCTTATTTTCACAGCAACCCCTCAATGTTTCGTTTACTAGACTTTTGCCAGAATAGGATGGCTCTTTGGGTTTTCGGAAAGAAAAGGCTTACAAGCTGCCAAAAACTATTGGTGGTTGGGAAACAAAGGCACACCCTGTGTGATTTTCAGTGCCTGTCGAACCCCAAACATCCTCTTCACTCTAATCCACTGTTCCTTTTATTTATCAAATCATGGTTGCTGCTTCCAATTGGTTTTGTCAGGTCTAGCCAGGAACACCAAGACGATCTAACCAACATGATAGAATAGCTTGCCAAAAGTCTGAGATGAAAGAAGCAGAGAATAACGGAAACACTTTAATTGCTGAAATAATCTCAACAGTTTGGAAAATTTGTTTGAGAAAAGTGTGGGTTATGAGACAGAGAGGAGGTGAAAGTGGCAGTGTGATTCAGAGGACTTAGTTTGCTTACACTTGGGACTTGTGCAGCTGATGTGCTTCGCTAGTTGCAAGCCAACCCGGAACAGGAACAAAAGTTTCACACTAAAATTTTATTGGACCAGTTTTGATTTCGGCCCAAATTTGCTGTGCTATAATTTTAAAAACCTGTTCCTCTGATTTTTTTCTATCCAATTTTGGTATCAATTTTTCCAACAAGATTTTGCATTGATGATGTTTAGAGTTCGACTGCTACACAATACCTTCTCCGGCACGAACCAAAGGATTCTTACTAGGGTTAAACTCAGGACTTTGTGGTGGTGAAAGCATACATTTTCTGATCTTGCTGTTTCGGAACATGCCTGTGCCGTTGGGAAAGACAAAAATAAGTCATGAAGTAATATGGTTATCAGCATATTGTTACTTAAACTACATTTAACCTATCCTGCAGCAAACCCAAAACACAATTTTTATTGCCAACTTGATTGCTTGTACAGTTACAAGATACAACGAACAAATCAGTTCATTTGTTTCTTTTTTGGCAGAGAAAATCTGGACTCATTAGGCCACACCTTCTTCGTCCATCCAAACCAGTGGCGGCTGGTGACGTGTGGCGCAGGGGCGCCGCCCCCCGAGCTGATCACCAAAAAGTATATATGCATATATTACTACATATGCATATATATAAACATGTATGTGTTTATAAGTATGCAAAACTGTCGAATGTGAAGATTACATGCATTTTAATAATGTTTTACACCATTTTATTTTATTTTCTTACTTCCTGTGAAAACCGGAACGAGGGCGCAGAGTACGTGCGTCCCACCAGCAAAACATATGAGTGTGTATGTGGCTTCCGATTTTTATGGAAAAAACGTGACGCCAGCTCTAAATTTTTTTCCATTCAAACAACTGTTTGTTTCAGGTGCAAATCATAACCACCCCCGTCGGGCGCATTTTTTCCCGCCCTTCGGGCGTGTGATAGGTTATCCTCTCTCTCAGTCTGTTACCTGAACCAATCAATTAGCTATGAGCTGACCTATAAATCCCACCCATGCCACGCCCTTTGTTTTCACTGTGGAATTCTGGAAAATGGTCTTAATCATGGCGTGGGAAGCTCGTTCAGTTGCTAACAACTCCAGTGGCTTTTTAAAAGGGAATTCAGTGTCGTCGCTTCTACAGAATCCGTTTTCTAAGCGTTCTGCTCATGCTGTCTATGAAAAGTGGCGGTGGCTAAGTGGATGCAACATGAGAAACAATTTTTTTTGTTTCCCCCGCTTATTGTTTAGTTCAGCAGCAACTGAAAAGGTGTGGATATCAACAGGGGTGAGTGACTTGAAGCATTTGTCTGAAAAGTGCATGATGTTTTTCAGGAAACTGTCAAACTGTTAAAAATTGTCATCACTACACCAATGACCACTGCAGAAGCTGAGAGGTGCTTTTCAACTTTAAAAAAAATAAAAACTTTTCTTAGGAACACCATGTGCCAGGACAGACTGAATGCACTGACCATGTTATCCATGGAAAAAAAACTAATCACAAGTATGTGGGACTTTAATCAGAAGGTGATTGAAAAATTTGCAGAGCAGAAAGAAAGAAGGGCCAAATTTCTGTTCAAGTAGGGGGGATCATACTCGTGTGAAAATAAAACTTTTAAATATTTATTTACTGGCGTGTGATATCTTTTATATAATATATCTAAAAAAAAAAGTTTGTGTGTGTTTGAAAAATGTGCGCCCCCCGCCCACCCCTCTCCCAGTTTTTTTACCACCAGCCGCCACTGATCCAAACTAATATTTGTGTTCCTTAATGGCAAGTCTTTTTTTTACAATTCGATTGAGACTTTTTAAAGGCCAAACAGTTTATTAAATCATATTTTTTTAATGTTGCCTTCATAAAGAAATGCCCTCATGTTCACAATTTAAAGCAGCGTTGTGTTCTACTGTTGTTTTTCTTCAAATTGATTTCACCAAATCTGTATTATCTACGTGTATTTTCTGTCCACAGTTCAGATGCTAGTTCTACACAATCTTTCTAGTTTTGAGAACTGAATTATACTGTTCTTAACCAATTTAAAAAATTTTTTTTTCATCTACGGAGATGTTTTTGGACAATGTGTGTGAAACAAATTTCTTTCCCTCTTTAAAACAGACATCAAGTCAGTCCAAAGTTTCGTTTATCCTGGAGTAATAAAGTACATTTGACAGTTATTCTAAAAGAATTTCAAGCTGATTGTTTTGGCCTAACGCCTACAACTGGAAAAGTGATTACTAGTGTAGTTTTAACATGCACTTCATGCTTGTCCAGAAGTTCATTTCAGCAACAAAAGATATTTAAACGGAACACGTATGGTGTCACTAAATGCCCTCGCACTAATTCACTTTCGAGAGGTTAAGAGCAACACCCGCACAGACCAATTCAAACAAGTTTATTGGACAGGACGGGTGGGAAGAGCAAGATTAACGACTGTAACTTCGTCTTGGCAAATCAAATTCTAATAAAGCTCAAAGAAAAATTAAATTCTGGCAACCACAAGCACTAAACCGTTAGTTGATTGATGCACAAGGGTCAGAGTGGTTCCAAAAACTGCAGGTGATTCTTTTACATCCCGGATGTCCAATTTAAACTTTGAGGTTTTATTTGCGGCCGATTGTTGATACAGGGATGCTCATTTCCCAAATGAAGTACCGTTCACCTGGATGTGCCTGTCATTAGATTAAGATTTACGGTCTTCTGCAGAAACATTTAAGTAGTCCTTTTATTGTTTTAACTGATAATTTAGGGAAATGAGCTCAACATGATACACTAAGGATTATGTTTTTGTCTGTGATTATTTTAACAGAGAAAGTATTTTTACTCGGAATTGCTAAGCCACATGTACTAGATATATTCATCAAGTATTTTTAAAAAAAATAGCTTTTCTTGATTTTTACCTAAAAGTCGAGTAGTTAAATACCCCTTTTTTCCTGGCCGAGGTTTGAATTGTTTGTGGTTTAATTTTTCAGGGAGTAAATTACCTGTAATGTCAATAAATGATCTAAATGTAGAAAAGGAGTTTAAACTTTTGGAAAAGTTGGAGTTTGTTTTAATATGCAAATGTACTGTATAATTACTTGTTACCTTTCATTTGGCGGAGCATTACTCAATCTGTGAGCGGAGGAAGGTTTTTTGCTGCTTATATTTGCAATCTTGTGCTTTCCATTTCCACCCACAGCTGTTAACATCAGCTAAGGGAACGAACGTAGATCGACTGGTAAAACAAGAGCTTCACATTATGGCTTACCTCTTTCTTCATTAATTTAATTTTTACTCACTCTATTCATCCCTAACCGGGGAAATTTGTGTGCTGCACTCCTACACTGCAGCAGGCTGCCCACGACGGCGCCAATGGTGGGTTAGGTGTCTTCTCCAAGGACCCTAGACGTGGACTCAGTGGGAATCGAACCTTCCAACTTCCGGTTGACTTCCGGTCCATGGGCGAACCACTGAGCCACCGTCTCCTTCCATTATGACAGAATGCCCTAATTATGCCCTTCATTATATATGTTGATCTCCTGCTTTATCTAAGCCCTACTCATGGAAAAGACCTTAAGATACTTGAACTTCTCCATTTTGGGTAGAACACAAGGGCCATGACAAAGGGCACTCTGTCTTTTTCTGATAGAAGGCTATGGTTTTGGGCTTGGTACTGATTTGGATCAGATCGGATTCGGTCTGCTCTACTCTAGGCCACGAATCCATTAAGTGAGAGTTGGAGATCGTGGCCTAATGAAGCTGTCAGGACTACATCTTTTGCAAAAAAGTGTAGACCCAATTCTGAAACCACGAAGCCACATTTCTTTGAACCCTTGGCTCCACCTTTTTACACATATACACAAAATGCGTAACATTTTCATCTCATGTGGTAATTTTCATTACAAATGAAAATTAATTGTTGCGCCATTTGATCAAGGAAGCCGTGGTGCTTGATCCATAGGTTGAGTCCCTTGGTTGAGTACTGGCTTTTTCTATCATTTCATCTCTGGTTCCTCTAGCTCCCATTTCAATCAAGATGAAGGCTGTCTGCTGATTTCTTCAAATACATAGTTAAAACGTTAAGCCTTGCTCACATTAAAAAAGCAACGGGCCGTCAATTAATGGGAAAATTGGCAAATTCGAGCACAGCTTGGGTGTTCATCTCACTCACCGAGCGTCGTTCGCCTTAATTTATGGCCTTTTGTGACAGATTGTACAGTAATCGCTCTGACTTAAAATTTTGCGACAGTCGCTCGAATTTTCTGAAATCTACTTCAAGTCGGAAAAGTTGCGCAATTGTCAACTGATTACCTACAAATAAGCACTAGACAAACGCATCGGTCAATTTAATGACAGGTAAGCGGTGACATTTATTGGACGAACATCGTGCAATAATTTGTAGTTGTTTAGATTTTGAGTGATCGCATACAATTCATCGTCTAGTCGATGACCTGTCTCTGATCAGTTGGCAATTAATTGCAGATGAGTATGATGGTCGCATTATTGTCTCCCAACAATCAACCTCATTCCAAGTGCCTATAAAAAGTAGCTGCATGCATTAAAAATCCAAATTCTTCTTGGTGTAGATCTGCCATGCCGTGAAGTTCAGAATGCCACCAAGAAGACGTTTTATCGCACTGCATCTTCAGCTTGGCCGCACAACATTGTGTTGCTTGCAGCAATATGTACAATATACAACTGACAAAGGACCCATTATTTATTACTAAAGTCGCGGACGTTCCCATCGCATAGGCGATACGTCGCCAATGTGTCCACATTGTGTTTGCAATGCATCGCCTAACAGTCTTTGAGAGCCTTTCATCGAGCGCTTTACGGTTGATTGTCGCCATTCGATGTTGATCTAGATCACTTTCTCTCCAAATTCAAACGCAGATATGACACTAACGAGTCGCTTTAATGTGAGCAACAACTATCGCAATCGTTTTGTCTCATGCGATTCAAACACACACAGAAAAATTTCTGCGATTTTCTTAGATGCCAATGCATCTTATTTTATGTGAGGAGGGTTTAAATAGTGCGTGATTGTACCTGCAGAGTACCCTGAAGTACTTTGCAATGCCGTATTTAACCCATTCATGTCCACATTTCCACACAACCAATCATCCCATCCCAATCGTAAACTTTTCTTGCTCCCTTTGATGTCCTCATATCATCCCAGCCTGTCCTGAACACTCCTTAACGCTGACTGTTGGGTTCAGATAAAGGACAGAGAAGCTCAAAAGTGGGGGGAACAGATGGCTTTTACTGGGCTAGGAATTAAAGATTAAAAGACTAGATTGAATATTCTATTTTCTTAACACCTCAAAAAAAAAAAAGTCTTTGCACAATGGAAAAACTGTCACAACTGTTTGTTTCAGGGCAAACGTGATCTTTTAACATACAAAAAAATGACATAGAGATACTTTTGATTAATTAGATGCCCTTCTGAAAAACACTCATAGCTACCATTACAGGGAGTAGAGGGGGCACAGTGGTGCGTGGAGTTTCTGCGGTGGTCTGCAGCAGTGGTGGAACGTAACAAAGTAAATGTACTTTGTTACTGTACTTAAGTAAAAAAAAAAAAGTGTATTTGTACTTTATTTAAGTAAAATTTAATACCGGTACTTTTACTTTTACTTCACTACATTTTTAGAGCAAATATCTGTACTTTTACTTCGCTACTTTTTAAAAGTGTGTTTTACATTTTTCGTTTCATTTTCGTTCAGGAATTTGATAAAATACACAGTTTTTTTTAGCGCATCTTGAAGCCGCATCGCCAAAATCAAAAGAAGCAGTTGATCGGGAGAAGAAGTAATGAATCGAGAAACATTTTCCGCATTCATTCAGCGCCAAAAACCTAACATCAAATATAGTACAAATGAAAAAGAGTCAGAAGATCGTTGTTCGTTGTGTTCACTTCTAAATAAAAAGTTGATCCATCATTACACAGAGCAGGGGCGGATCTAGAATTTTCCAAAGGGGGTGGGGCTTTGACAAAGCCAATAGACAGTGACTGGGGGCCTCCCCCCCAAAACATTTTAAAAAATAAGTGTCATTTTCCTCCATTTTGGCGGCCCATTCACTGGCCCTTTTAGGGGATAGCTTGACTTGTTCCCTTTCATTTTATTTTTGTGGACCAAAAGAGGCGCGAGAGGGGGGTCACACTCCTGCAGAGTATTTAACCTGGTTACCATGGTGACACCCTATAGCTCAAATAAAACATTTGAATTATGATCAAATACTTTTACTTTTTACTAAAAAAGTACAACTTACACCAATTATTTTTGTACTTTTACTTAAGTAGATTTTTTTATTGGTACTTTTACTTTTACTTAAGTAATTTTTTTTTTTGGTCTGATTATCTGTACTTTTACTTAAGTAAAAAAAGTGAGTACTTCATCCACCACTGGTCTGCAGACGGGTGCCAGTCAGGCCATCATCAAGAGGAGGCCATCCCCATGAGACAAGATATCACCATAGCCTGGTTGGCTGACAGCTTCAGGTCCCTTATTGAAAAATCAATGTCCATTTGTGCGGCCAGCTCACCTGGCCGTCTGCCAGCTCGGCTGAAGTCACCTAATGAAGCCCGATCCCGTTACCTGATTCCAGAATCACTGAGTCAAAGTGACTTTGCATCTGAAGTCATCTAAGCATCAGGGACCTCACAGCGAGTTCAAAACGTCCATGCGGCATGTTGTTGTTGTTTCAGTTTGCATGCTCCTGTTCTTTTTAGTGTAGAGCAATGTCCTGACCTGCAGATCTGCAGATCGTATCGATTGCATACCGAGGCAAAGTAGCTCCTGGCTTTACAGGCTGATCGACATAGATTCTCTGTCAAATTTGAATTAAATTTATTTTAATAATAATAGATACAAATAAAAATGTAACTTTTTTGTTGGAAACATATACAAATAAAAACAAATTTTAGTAGAGTAGAATACTGGGGATCTACTTTCAAACACAAAAAAATCTAAATGTCTTACATGTGGCATAATCTGGGGGAGACGGTGGCTCAGTGGTAGAGCGTTCGCCCACGGACTAGAAGTTAACCAGAAGTTTGTAGGTTTGATTCTTACTGAATTCACGTCTAGGGTCCTTGGAGAAGATCCCTAAACCCCTGTTTCTCCCACCATTGGTGCCGTTGTGGGCAGCCTGCAGGAGTGCAGCACACAAATTTCCCCAGTAAGGGATCAATAGAGCATGTAATCCATATTCTGTTCCGTTCCGTCATCTTCCGCCTGTTCCAGGGTCGGGTAGCAGGGGCAACAGCCTCAAACGGGTAACCCAGGCCTCTCTCACCCCGGCTGCATCCTCCAGCTCACCCGGAAGGATCCCAAGTCGTACCCCGGACTCCAGCGAGCGCGGGGTCTGCCTCTTGGTCTCCTCCCGGTGAGACGTGCTTGAAACACCTCGCCCGCGAGGCGCTCGGGGGGCATTCTGACAAGATGCCCGAACCACCCCATCTGGCTCATCTCGACCTGGAGGAGGAGCGGCTTGACACCGAGCTCCTCCCGGATGGCAGAGCTCCTCACCCGATATCTGATTGAGAGCCCAGCCACTCTGCGGAAGAAGCTCATTTCGGCCGCTTGTACCCGCGATCTCATTCTTTCGGTCACCACCCACAGCTGGTGACCATACGTTAGGGTTGGAACGTAGATCGACTTGTAAATTGAGAGCTTTGCTTTTCGGCTCAGCTCTCTCTTCACCACGACGGACCTATTTTAGGTGTAAAATCTCAAGAACTGATATTCTGGTTGAATTCGGATCAAAACATTTCATAGGTAAACTGTTAGAAAACATTCTGCACAAGATTTGGTTTTTGTGTTTGTAGATTCAGATTCAAATACTGTAAATTAGAATCTTTTAATGAGAGGCCACAAAAGGTCAGCCGCGGAATTACTTGGATGTTATTAAGCATCTGAAATAAATTAGACATTCTTTTGTAAATGACTCACAGCATAATGAATAACTCAACTGAAAATGAATCTTGTTTCTTAGAGTACACGCTGCACAGCAGATTGTAACTGTGGTCATCTTTTCAATCTTTCTGGAAAAACCACTGTAAAATCGGCACTGAAACTGAGGTTTTCCTTCCAGTCATTTCTCTACCATTTTCTGTTTGATGGATAGTAGGAGTACACTTTTGGGGTTGTACATTGTGATTCATTTTTAGCCAGTTTACAGACTGCGGTCTAATTGTGTCCAGGGAACCTTTTCTGTCCACTCTGACTGGTCATTATACTTAATGTCAGCTAGTTTGGAAATTGTGGCTGAGGCATCTAAGCAGCAAAGCCACCCTTACTCACTGGATTACCTCTCTCTGTGAAGTTTAATCCACCCCTGAACGAGCGTCTGACAGAGGCAGCGGTCTGTAATCCCTCAGGCTACATCAGCAGACTCTGATCTGAGGTGGAATCAGACAACTGACAGTAAAACCCAATCAGAATCAAACTGTATCAAACCAGGCAGCAAGCTGATACAATGGCTGGTGAATATCACAGTTTGTGACATAGACGCACAAGCCCCTCCCGGTAGGGCTCAGCGTTGCCCTCTTTCCTTCAACCATTGAGAGGAAATGGAGGAGCTTTGATGATAAAAAGCCATTCCTGGTGTACTTTAAGTAAAAGATTGAGTCATTCCGGGAAGGCGGAGAGGATAGATGAGTGGTGAGGTCAGTAAGGGTTGAAGAAGAGAGAACGATGAGGAAGTTCCTTTTGAGGTAAAACGAGGAGGGGAGGAACGGAAGAAGACACTGCTGAGGGCAATGCTCATGATAAGAGACAAGATCATTCAGAAGGCAGAGTGGCCTGCCTTTGGAGCAGCTGCTGCTTTCAAACTTGAGCTGGCATTCATTAAGAGGATGACGTCATTTGTCTGTGCACCTTGTCTGTCCTTATTTTGACCCCAAATTTACACCAGTCCCTGCATACTGTTGGCAGGAAAACAAGAGGGCCCTCAGAAGTAATGCTTAAACGTATATTTTCTATCCAAAATTCCTTTGCATTTTAGGAATTCCCCCCCTAGGAGCGCTTTCCAACATCGGCCTCCCTACAGACTGTCCTGTCCCCTGGTTTGCCCAGAAGAGTCCCACAGAGAGGGCAGTGTGTAATGCAATTTGGTTGATTAAAAGAAAACATTAAAGCAGTACCTTATTGAATTTGACGGCACGTACGGATCCGGATCTCACCAGCCACTCTGTTTTATTGGCTGGGATAAAGGGGATCACGTCATTCCCCATCGCCCCCCTCTACCACTCCCACCCCACCTAGCAGCCCAGCCTTCCTACATCTCTTTCAGCCCAGACAGACAAACCTTGGCAAGAGGACATCCTGGCAAGGCAGAAATTTGTTCAGACCTCTATGTCTTTTTTTTTTCTAACTCTTTGCCCTCTCATATCAACTCAGTAACCTTGGTTGTGTCAAAAGAAAAAGAGGGAAATGAGGAAGGGGAAAGTATTATGCACGAATGGAAAAAAAAATTCCGAGGGAGGGTTGGACTGAGTAAAGAAGAGTAATTTTGTTTGTGTCAGTAAATAGGACATCAATCTTACGAGTGAATGCTCTGGAGGTATCTGCGTCACCGTCTGTCCAAGATGACTCATTGGCATTGTTCCCAAACCTTTTCAAGTACCAGAGTCTCTAATTTGTACTCAGAAAGGACAACAGGGGGATAAATGGAAGAGGATTAGTACTCTGTCAATATCAAACACCTGCCAGTCTCTTCAGTAGAACCCAACTTCAATCCTAATTCATCATTTGATGTTAAGTATCGGACTTGCAATGATGATGGTACTCGACCTGAATGTGTAGGACACCAAGAAAACAACTTCTGGATAAAAGTTTTGTGTTTAGATGACATCATCTTGGGCTGCTTCAATTACACTGCGAGAAATGAATAACAGCACACAAGGGGTGACGTAATCTATCAGCAATATGGTGGGCCAGTGAAATGAGACTTTTAATCCATATTAGCTTTGCTGCATTATTGACTTCAAAAACTTTATTACATCATCTCCAGCTTTGTCTGACCTCTATAGGACAATGATACTAGAAAAAAACTTTCTTCAAAGGTTTGTTTTGTCTAATAAAAGCACAAAATGACCTAAAAGCTGCCACACTTTTTGCAAAAGTGTTTCAGAATACAACTTTTAATCGTTAAGACCGTGTGATTTGTTATAATCTTGACCATAAGTAGGCTATAAATGATATTCTTAAGAATTAACTATAAAATAAACAATGAGATCAGGTCTCACCTCCGTTCTGTTACTTGGCAGTGCTTTCAAAGGCTTATAAATCCTTCCACGAACTTTAGTCCACCAGATGATTCAATAGATTTTTTCGAACCCTTCACAATGATTGGTATGTAGAAAATGGACATAGTTACGTTCCCTGAGGAAGTATGTTCTGGCTTTAAAAAGTATCAGCATTTAAAGACTTCTATAGAAAAATTGGTAGATGTGACTCAATCACTATTGGTACAATAACCACTATGACTCTTCGATTTGTTGTGATGTAGTCTCCATAGTTGAGATTATTTTATTGCTTTCAATTGTAAGTTATACAAATTCAGATTAAAATAATGTAGAATTTGCAAAGCATGACTGTTTTGATTGTACTACTTTACTGATTCTAACCCTAACCCTAACCCTAGCCCTAGCCCTAGCCCTAACCCACCCTAATTCTGTTCAGCCATTGACAGCAGAAAGCCAGACTACGAACCAGATATATAAGTTTGCTACTCACTCATGGAAGGGACGTGCACCTTCAAAAAGCTAGTTCCTAAACGGTTTGGAAGGTGGTTTCCATGCGAACACAGACTAGGCCGACAACTTTACATTTACGACTTCAAAACTTTAACACAAGATCGTAATATTGGCAGAAACGGGTGATGAGATTGGCTTCCATTGGACAGTGCTAAACACTATAGTGATGTCCCACTCAATAGTTCCACCCCTGTGACGACCAATGACCCATTGCTAGTACCTCTAATAGGCCTTAGGGTTCTATTGTTGTCATACCACAATATACAGTATCTCCGAATCTACCAACGACAGATCCCAATTTTTCCAGCACTGAGATGGTTCAAAACAGTCCCCTGTCTATTAGTTAATACACAGTAAAACTATGAAGATGACACTTGCGTTTCACCTCAAAACTCTAAAAAACACAAGCCAGGTTATAAAATTTGGGGTTAATCAATGACTCATATCCAAATCTACAACATCCTCAGCTTTTCATAGGAAGGTGTTAGCTTAGTGGAATAAAGTCTGTTCTTGGACTAGGAGAAGCTGGATCAATTCTCACTACACTCATACGTAATTATTTCTGGAGAAGACACTTAACTCCCAGTTTCTCCCAATTTTGGTGCCGTCATGGCTGTCTGCTGCGGTGCAATGCAGCAAAAGTAATTTCCACATGCGGGAAAATGAAGATAACTGAAAATTATACTCTTGGTTCAATTTTACACTATTTTCAAACTATAATTTTTCATTTTGATTTTACTATTTTATCTGTAACTTTTTTCGTTGTACGGCTGCTTTATTTTGGTTTCTGTAAAGGGCTTTGACTTTTTAAATAAAATCTGGTATACAAATACTGTAGACAAGGCTTCCCTTTTATATCAGATAAACCTTGGAGTTCCTCAAGGTTCTGTACTGAGTCCTGTTTTTATTTAAAAGCTCTAATTTCGCTCACAGAAATTCTAATTATCTTTACTAATTTAACAATATGTTAATTATATTGTTACCACAACCATTTTATGCCAGTGTTGCCAGGTTACCAAGGCCTATGGGTAGCTGGTAGTTGAACAGAACAGACTGATAACTTGAACTGGTCAAAAATTTTAATCAAATCAGCAAAAGCAAAACTGAAACGAGAACCCTTAACTTTAGAAAAATGACTTGGAGCTGCTAAACATAGATAAAACAAACAACAAAAAAAAAGCAATAAAAAAGCTGGATCTCTTGCTTGGGATCTCTTTCACAACGTCCCCTTGACTGTTTTCTTTATTTTCTTTTAGTTCAGCCTCCGCACTCTTTTTAATCTTAACGTAAATTCAATTTGAATTGTCTTGCCCATAACATGTTTGGTAAAAATCAACTTGCCCAGCATTTAGATTGCTGTTGTTAGTGGGTAGTTTACGGGAAATACCTAAAAGACAAAAGAGCGCTGCTATACATCTGACAGAGTTGCAATTTAGTAAAATTTTAGTGCAATTTAGGTTGTGCATGCAAGTACGTAAAGACCTCCTACGTTCAAACTTTTTGAAAACATTGTTGAAATTCTACCAAAATTACACATAGTACGAATTTCTCATTCAAAAAACATCTTTAACAGTGAGAACTATGCATTTCTTTTGTTCTAGAGTTTTTAAGTATTTAAAATACTTAAAAACTTTTAAGTATTCAAAAGCTCCGAATAACTAAGTTGCACAACAAAAAATTGCATGAAAAACATGAAGCCCAGATAAAATTGACAATGAAAGCAGTCGTAAAAAAAAAAAAAAAGTCAACAAAAAAGAACCAACAGCAGAGATCAATTATAGATATTAAAATCAGAGTGGCAGCATGGTGGCGCAGTGGGTAGCACAGTGGCCTCACAGCAAGAAGGTCGTGGGTTTGAGTCCCGGGTGGGGACGAGGCTTGGAATACTGTCCTTTCTGTGTGGAGTTTGCATGTTCTCCCCGTGTTTGCGTGGGTTTCCTCCAGGTACTCTGGTTTTCTCCCACCCTCCAAAGACATACATGCTAGGTTGATTGGCCGGTGCCAAATTTCCCCTAGGAATGAGTGTGTGTGTGGATGGTTATATATGTGTGTGGCCCCGCGACAGACTGGCGACCTGTTCGGGGTGTACCCTGCCCCTCGCCTTAAATCAGCCGGGATGGGCTCCGGCAACCCCCACAACCCCAAAAGGGACAGATGGATAAGAAACTGACTGACTGAAAATCAGAGTGGGTAGTAGAGCGATAAGGTCAGTGGGGAGGAGACAAGTAGAGGAGACCGTCAAATGAGGAGAGATTGACCGTGTGGGAACTAATTCAATCAAGAAAAAAAGAATGACCATAAATATTAGGGCTGCATGATATTAACTATCTAACTATAATTTTTCTGTCTGATTGTCTGGATTCCTCACCTGCTGCCAGAGGGAGCCCTGAAAGGTCCTAATCACCCTGATTGGGTGCTACCTGTGATGATTACCAATTCCCAACATCTGTGCACCCTGCAGAGGTGTCAAGTAGCGAAGTAAGACTACTTCGTTACCTTACTCAAGTAGAAAATCTCGTTATCTTTACTTTAAGGAAGTAATTATTTTTTTTGTCTACTTTTTACTTTTACTCACTACTTTTTTATGCAATTATCTGTACTTTTACTTCGTTCATTTTATAAAAAGTAGTCGCTACTTTCTCCATTTTGTCACCGTTAAAAAGCCGCAACTGTTTGTCGGAGTTTTTTTTTTTTTATGAACCCTGAATGCATCAAACAAAGGAACAGATGAATGATTGGCTGAAAGGTCCAGTCAATCATTACTTTGGGGCGAGTAGCCCCGCCCACAAACTTTTAAAGAGCAGGGACGTCAATTTCCGTGTTTGAGACTCGGGCTCGGAAATCAAAGTGTTTCTGATGCTGCGACACTGAACTTTGATTGAATTATCAATTTTTTTAAAAAAACAACAGCAAAGAAATTTTTTTTTAAATTATTATTTTCAGTCTGCGGTTATTGTAAACGTCTTTGCTGAAAATGTTGTAGATGGTATTTTTATAAAAATAACTTTGATCTGTGACGCACTATTTTATCTTTAGAAACAAAGCTAATTGAACTGATCAATCCATAAATAGTACTAGTGGATGAAGTATTTGTGCTTAAAAGCATCCAAAATGTTATTGATTAGTTTATAAAGACTGACTGAGGAGATTAAAACTACACATCGCTTAGATTTTGTATAATGTAGATGTTTGGGTTAACATTAAAAAAACATTATATGTACACATATATATGTAGATATGTATATATGTAAATTTATATATACCGTCTCCTAGGTCCCGCCCCTACTGTTTTTTTAAAATCTTATTTCCCTGGTTATTTTTTCATTTTTACAGTTCTTAAAATTTTAGAAAAAGAATCCAAGGATTTTGCCTCCTGTGTGTTTCCTTCACTCCCACTGCCTTACGAGTGCATGTAAAGGGTGTTATTTTCTCAATGGGCGTGGTTTTACTGGGTGTACGATATTTTTTGTAAAATACTATAATTTTACGTCATTAGTACGATAATCCAGCACCTCCCACCTGGCAACGCTGGTTCCAGGTGTTACGCAGGCTGTATGTGGCACTCCCAACCTTATCAACTTGATAAAGACTATTCAGTATTGCCTCAAAGAACTTTGAAAACTAGCTGCCTTCAAGGCTTGAAAAAGCCTTTTGGTTATTTTTTTTTTTCATTTATTTATTTATTTTTTTAACATTGAGTGTGTTTGTGTCTGCTGAAGTTGGTTAAATTAGGTGATGCAGAGTGAAGCTTGGTAGCTGAAGGGACGTTACATAATGCCCTGCTTATGATAATACATTTGATTGTGTTCATTAATCGATTTCCAATAAAGATTATTAAGAAATAAATGTTTCTGATTCATAAAGTTTAACACCAAAACACTTTCATTTATTATCATATTTTCTGCTCCTTAAAGCATGTGATAATAGTTAAAAAATATGTTCATACGCTTTTGTTAACAATATTCCTTTTTTTCTGAAAATTACTTTTACTTTTTTTACTTTAAGTAGTTTTAAAATAGGTTACTTTTTACTTTTACTTAAGTAGAAAACTTGAGTTGATACTTCTACTTTTACTAAAGTAGTTTTTTAACTCGGTATTTATACTTCTACTTGAGTAGAAAATGTTGGTACTTTTGACACCTCTGGCACCCTGCCATCTATTTAAAGGGAATCACCCTGGACTTCCCTGTTGGGTCTTACCATCCCTTCCAGCCAGGTCACCCTGGTTGCCTGTCCAAGTGTTGAATGTTGTTATTATTTGGACTTTTGAAACCCTTGAGTTAACACTGTGCTTCTTGCTTTGCAGACTTTCCTAAATTGTGTTAATAAACCTTGTTTGATGTCCTCCTCTTTCCACCATCCCTCAAAATTCTGATACTGATATTGCTTTATTGATTCAACATTTGATGTGTAGGAATGTTTTTGTCAACATCCCTGAAAGCTGGCTGCAGGATGGCACAGTGGCTTCACAAGTGGGACTTTTAGGCTGCTGGCTGCAGGTGGAACTTTGGTTTCCAACCACCATCCAAAAACATTAGGTTGATTGGCCACTGAGAAACTGCCCTCAGGATTGAGTGTGTATGTGAATGGTTGTCTTTGTCTGTTTATGGCCGACCTGTTAGGATTGCACCCCGCTTCTTGCCTGCAACCAGTCTGAATGGGCTCCAGCACCCTCTGTGAACTCAAGCAAGTTATTACTTGTTATCACAGTACCACAGATGTTTGTACTAGCGGTGCAGACCAATTTATCCGTAAGGCTGCCAAGCCACATCCCCAGACCATGCTGCACCCTGCAGCTGGCTCGTCAACTGGGATAGCCCTGACAAATCAGTTGGCACCTTTCAGTGCTGTCTGGGGGTGACAGTAAGCTGGTAAAGACAGAAAACAAAAAATACAAAAAGTTGGTACTTTTTTTACAATTAGTTAACTGCAGGTATTAATACTGCAGTATCAATTCCATATTTTGCAGCCCTACGGTTTAGTATCAGATCAGACCAACTTTATCCAAACAGAAATTCCATGATAAATTGACAAACTTAAGTGCGAAATTCTATAAGAAGAGTTTCACAGATTGTGTAACTTGGTCAATCTCTATATTCAGGTATCAAATAACAAATACCTAAAAGGATACTTGTGTTTTAAGTTTTGGAGTCATCTCTATTATTAATCGAGAGCCACTCCATTGTCTGATGGTAGGTGCAATACCTGACCTAACTGCTGGAGTGAAAATAAATTGAGCAGAAGCAATAAGTGGTGCCAGCCTGGCTAGAAGGCCAGTTGCTTTTTTTTTTTTTTTTAAACTAAGAATTTATCTTTCACGTGTTATTTTAACTGCTTATCGATCCAAGGACAAAAAATACTTTGTGCAACAAAATTACTTCTAAGGCGTACTTTAAATATTCGCATGCTACCTTGGCTTTGGGGCTGCACGGTGGCCTCACAGCAAGAAGGTCTGGCTTCGAGTCTTGGAGTGGGGCCAAGGCTTGAATCTCTGGTCTGTCTGTGTGGAGTTTGCATGTTCTATCCGTGTATGTGTGGTCCAGGTATTCCAGTTTCCTCTCATCCGCCAAAAACGCGTGTTAGGTTAATTGGCTGCTATCAAATTGCCCCTAGGAATGAATGTGTGTGAATGGTTGTCTGTGTGTTTGTGTGTGGCCCCGCAGCAGACTGGTGACCTGTTCGGGGTGTACCCTGCCTCTTGACTGAAATCAGCTGGATTTCAGACAGTTCCAGCTAATTTGACTGAATCACATCAGTTAAGCCTGGTCTGTCTGTGTGGAGTTTGCATGTTCTATCCGTGTATGTGTGGTCCAGGTATTCCAGTTTCCTCTCATCCGCCAAAAACGCGTGTTAGGTTAATTGGCTGCTATCAAATTGCCCCTAGGAATGAATGTGTGTGAATGGTTGTCTGTGTGTTTGTGTGTGGCCCCGCAGCAGACTGGTGACCTGTTCGGGGTGTACCCTGCCTCTTGACTGAAATCAGCTGGATTTCAGACAGTTCCAGCTAATTTGACTGAATCACATCAGTTAAGCCAGATGTTGAGAGGTGAACCCTATTGGGCGTAAGCGGTTCAGACGATGAAACAAAACTTTGGTTTTAGCAGGAAGAGCTAAGGTTCCGTTCTGTCATCTTCCGCTTGTTCCGGGGTTGGGTTGCACGGGTAACAGCCTCAAACGGGTAGCCCAGGCTTCTCTCTCCCTGGCCGCATCCTCCAGCTTACCCGGAAGGATCCCAAGTCGTTCCCCGGCCGGCTGTGAGACATAGTCTCACAGTTCGGGGTCTGCCCCTTGGTCTCTTCCCGGTGGGACGTTCCTGAAACACCTCGCCCGCGAGGCGCTCGGAGGGCATCCTGACCAATTGCCCGAACCCCCCCATCTGGCTCCTCTCGACCTGGAGGAGGAGCGTCTCGACACCGAGCTCCTCCCGGATGGCAGAGCTCCTCACCCGATCTCTGAGTGAAAGCCCAGCCACCCTGCGGAGGAAGCTCATTTCGGCCGCTTGTACCCGCGATCTCACTCTTTCGGTCACCACCCACAGCTGGTGATCATAGGTGAGGGTGAGAGCTAAGGTAGCATTTGTTAAAGATAAAAAAAAACTAAATGAGATTTTTCTGTGTTTCTTTCTAGTCTATAAAATTTTGAGGATCAAGGTTGGGGAAGAATGTGAACTTGAAGTCTAAAGTTGAGTTTTGCTGCGCAAGCTAGCTGCAGGCAGTGCATGAGGTTAAGCTAGCTGTTGATGGTCTGCAAATAGCCTGGATTGTGAGCTGGCAACTTGTTAAACCACACTCCCTGATTGCAGGAGTTGTTGTAGCAACGGGAAAACTATAGTACTAAGTGGTGAGCATGAATCTTTCATAACTATTCCGATTATTACCCATGCTAAACATTAAGACCCTATTTTGGCGCCATTACAGCCGCGTTAACTGTTTCCTGCTTCTGCTAACTTCACCTGCACTAAAAATAAAAAGTCACTTTTAGGTTGAGCGTTTTATAATCATAAAAAAAAGGGGTACCAACATGTGTTTTTGACTAAACACATATGTTTTAGATTGTTTTTTTTTTGTAAGTAGAAGAAACATGAGGCTTTGATTAGTAAAGAATAAAACGTTGTATCAAAGCAAAATTCCAAAGTCATTATCAGTCTTCAGACACCCAAACTAACACATCTGTTCCTGTTTATTAACTTCATGAATGCATCATAGGTTAATCCATTAGTTGGATATGCACCTTTTCCTTTTTATTTGGTCACTTTTTCCTTTGGGCCTTCTTCTACTTTTCTTAGTGACTCTAAAGATGGAAAACATGAGGATCGAAAGAGAATGGTAAGAGGGACGAGGTGGCCGTGGGGTTGTAGGAGAATAGCAAATTTGAAGGTTAGGATGATGAGAATGCACTGCATCACATTGAAGCGCTGTGCCACTGGGAAACTTGAGATGGGAGCAGATAGGCTTGTGTGCTAGAGTTTCCCGCAAAGAGCCCCCCTCCAGAGCAAAGCATTGTGGGAGGGAGGTATTATTGCGTTAAGACATCAGATCCAGAGCATCATCATCATCTCTGTATCACTTACACAACACTTGCGGTGCAAGGCCAGAAAGGTAGATAAAGCAATAAAATGAAAAATAAGAAAGCCGGGCTATAAAGTTGAAAAATGAGAATGTGTAAATAGAATGGCGAGGAGAAATTAATCCAAAATAAAAGTAAGTATTAAAATTTGAGAGTGAAAGTCAAATAGAAAGGAAGTTAAAGAGTGTTTTCTAAACTTCATCTACTTAAACTCCTGCTGTTCAGAAGACGCACAGCCAATGATGAATTATTCAGTCTCTGATTGTACGAGACTGACGCCTGCTCCCCTCGATGTTAGTCCACCGCTTGACGGTAAATGCTCTTTGGGACAAACAAGAGGTTCATTCAAAAACAACATATGCACTTAACTCTTTAAAATACCCCTCCTCCCCTTTGGCCCTTTGTCTTGACCTCAGCCAAGATCAATACCTAGTAAAGCCAGATGTTGAACAATACTTCAGTGGAAAGAGAAGGTTTTTCAGATGAAACCTCTGGAGGCGGTTATGCTTGCGCATTTTAATTTAAATAAATAAAATGTATATGCAAACAAGTTTTAGAAGTGTGAATGCATTAAGATTGAAGCTAAAGTTGAAGCTTAGTGTGAAATATTTAGAATTTTTGTATTGTCTTATGAACTGCTTATCCCAAATAGGGCCACGAGGAGTGCTGAAGCCTATCCTGGGGGATTTCAGGCGAGATTCAGGGTACACCCAAAACAGCTCACCAGGCTGCTTTGGGGCCAAACACACATGACCATTCTCATTTCTAGGGGCAATTTCATAGCAGCCAATCCACCTAATATGCATGTTTTTGGAAGGCGGGAAAAAAGCAGAGAACTTAAAGAAAACTCACACATATGTGGGGTGAACATGCAAACTCCACACAGAAAGACCAGTGTTCCAAGTCTCATCCCCACCCCAGGACTTGAACCCTGACCTTTTTGCTGTGAGGCCACTGTGCTAACCACTGTGCTATCGTGCAGCCCGTATATAGAATTTTTGTTTGTTAATTGATTTAAATAATTGAACACAAATATGTTTCTCCACATCATCTGTGATTCACAGCAGACTAGGGCTGCAACTAACGATTATTTTGATGATCGATTAATCTGGCGATTATTGGCTCGATTAATCGATTAATCGGATACAATTGGCAACTTAATAAATATTAGTTTTTTGGCATTTTATTGAATGTAGTTATGCAAAACACAACTCATAACCACTCAAACAACACGTTGGGCTCATTCTAATAAGTAAAAATGTTAATCTTTCTGTGAAATGTAGTATATATGTATGTATATAATGGAGTATAATACCATTTCTACAGCAAATATAAAATAATAAATCTACTTACTGTATACAGTAAAGGTAAATCACGAGCACCCATGAAATGTGTTTTATAGTACTGGCTAAAAAAACATAAAATGGAAACTGTTGACCATCCAGGATCACATTTAAAAACAAGAAATTGTTAACAGTTTTAGATTTGCAAATTTAACCTTGTTCAGAGGTATAGTACCAAACAAAAATGGCCTAGGTTAACTAAATGAGTAAAAATACACAAAAAAAAAACAATCAAGTTGTGTAATATTAAGTGCAGTTGACAGCAAAAACTTTCTAAACGATTAATCGATGACCAAATTAGTCGACAACTATTTCAATAATCGATTATAGTCGATTAATTCGATTAGTTGTTTCAGCCCTACAGCAGACTCATTCTGGGGGCTTTATGAGGGGGAACACTTTTAGCCTCATTCGGAAATCAAATGCTGCCATCTTGAGGTTTTAATGCAAAACTACACAAAACAAATGGACTTCCTGAAAATCAGGTGCAAAGATCTTTCATGTGAAACAAACTAATGAGTCTCTGAGGAGCATGTCTTGATGCTGATGATAATAACATATAAAAAAAACATACATTCTCTTCCTGTTAAAGCAGACTCTCCGGGGTATAAATTTCTGAAGCACTGTATGAGTGTTGTTTTCGTCATTATATTCATTGATCGGGTTTCATCGGATCAGTAAATTTGACCTAAAGATCACACAGGGTTTTATTTGTCATGGAGCCACGAAAGCATGAGAAATCACAAACATCTTCTTTTAACTGTTTCGTTTTCTTTTCTGTCGACATTTTAGTCATTTTTTTCTTCTCAAATCCTTGGTCTTTGTTGGTGAGGTAACATGACATGTACATCTGATTTTATGGCTCCCTTGAGCCAATCATCAATCTGAATTTGGAGACAACAACATCGACTGAAGCTTTTAGGCAATTGTTAAAAGCCCGTGTAGGCCGGCTTTCCAGAGATAGTCATTTATCTTTTTAGTCAGGTTGTGTGTGAATCTGTGTTTGCTTTGGAAATCAACATCTAGATGTCTATTTTAGTTTTTTGTTTTTTTTTACATCCATCCTTTAATTTGCTCATCCCTCCGTGTATGCACGTGCATCGACAACATCCCTAAAATGATCCAGCATGTCCCAACTTTGGTAACATTTATGTCTTAAATTCAAATAACTTTTACCTAAAGTCACCTTTTGTAACTGTATACACATTTTTTACTTTGAAAACAAGGTTTTCAATTTCAGTTTGGCACGTGTTCTAGACCCTTATGATTGATTCCTGTTCTGAGCAGCCGTTTCTTACTGTTGGATCCAAAATGGATGTTGCCAATTTTCAGTACCTCAGAATCATCACTAACCCGTAAGGATCACACAGAGAACAAAAAATAGTTTTCAAACAAATTGCAATTTGGAGAGAAAGAGAGACTGCGCAAGTGTTGACCTCACGATCTCCAACGCATCTCTGACTTCTCTACTTAGGTGCTTCCTTTATTAGAGCAGCATAAGTCATACGTACATGAGGGTACAGAATGTTCTGGTTTCAAAACAAGTTGCTCAAAAAGCAGAAGTGTGTAGATGTCAAGAAGCGGACATGCGTTGGTGCGAAGAGTTGAAAAGTTGCTTACGTTGGGAAAAGTTGTAAAATGGTTGACATATACAGACATTTAAAAAATGGCGGTTATGTGAGATGTGAAAAAACACACAATTATATTAAGCTTAAATTTATGCAATGGTATATAGTTATGTGAGTAACTGTGAACACATGAATATCTAAGTAAATAAAAATAAATCTGAGCTTATCTTATACTTACAAAAACGTTTCTTACCTTCAGCTCTGCCATCTGTGCTTTCGGTTTGCCTGGAGGAGATTAAGACATGGATGTCTGAAAACTTTCTCCAACTCAATAGCAGCAAAACAGAAGCCATTCTCATCGGCACGCCTCACCAAACCCAGTCACTTTCCCTCAGAAGTATCCCCATTTTTGTACACAGCATCCCTCTGTCATCCTCTGTAAAAAACCTTGGAGTCAAAATGGATTCTAACCTCACCTTTGACTCCCACATTCACCATCTCTGCAAGGTTTCCTTACTCCATCTTAAAAATTTAGCCAGGCTACGTCCATGTCTTTCCAAACCTGACGCTAAGAGGTTGATTCACGCTTTCATCTCCTCCAGGCTGGATTACTGCAATGCCCTTCTTGTAGGGATCCCATGCAGGGGCTTACAAAAGCTCCAGCACATCCAGAGCTGTGCTGCCCGGATCCTGATAAGGAGGCGCAAATATGACCATATACTCCCATCATCAAATCCCTCCACTGGCTGCCCGTTAAATACAGAATTCAGTACAAGCTCTGCCTCCTCACCCATCAGTGCATACATGGCACTGCACCTGTTTATCTCCAAGAACTCCTAACCCTCCACACCACTGTCCGAGACCTGCGCTCCTCCTTCTCCTACTACCTGCACCAACCAAGGACCAAACGCTCCACTATGGGGGACAGGGCCTTCCAGGCAGCTGCTCCACAGCTCTGGAACGCTCTTCCCGAGAGCTTGAGGGCTCCACAGAGCGTTGAGGTTTTTAAGAAAAGACTGAAGACATTTTTATTTCTAAAGGCTTTTCAACAAAGTTTTTAGTGTTTTTTTTTTTTTTTGTTCCGTTCCGTACCGTCATCTTTCGCTTGTTCCGGGGTCGGGATGCGAGGGCAACAGCCTCAAACGGGCAGCCCAGGCCTCTCTCTCCCCAGCTGCATCCTCTAGCTCACCTGGAAGGATCCCAAGTTGTTCCCCGACCAGCTGTGAGACATAGTCTCTCCAGCGGGTCCGGGGTCTGCCCCTTGGTCTCCTCCCGGTGGGACGTGCCCGAAACACCTCACCAGCGAGGCGCTCGGGGGGGGGCATCCTGACCAGATGCCCGAACCACCCCATCTGGCTCCTCTCGACCTGGAGGAGGAGCGGCTCGACACCGAGCTCCTCCCGGATGGCAGAGCTCCTCACCCGATCTCTGAGTGAGAGCCCAGCCACCCTGCGGAGGAAGCTCATTTCGGCCGCTTGTACCTGCGATCTCATTCTTTCGGTCACCACCCACAGCTGGTGACCATAGGTGAGGGTTGGAACGTGGATCGACTTGTAAATCGAGAGCTTTGCTTTTCGGCTCAGCTCTCTCTTTACCACGACGGACCGATGCAGCGTCCTAGTTATTGCTGATGCCGCACCGATCCACGACATTTTTGTGTTGTGGTTTTATTTAATTTAGCTGTTTGTTGTTCCTTTTGGTCATTGTAGCACTTTGAGATCTCCAATGGAGATATAAAGTGCGTTGCAAATAAAATTTTTATTATTAATATAAAAAAATGTATCAAAGTGCATGTTCATGCTGCTCATTATCCATTTGTCTGAAAGTGTGACAACTATGCACTTTCATGTGTGTTTACTTGTGTGTGTGTGCGTTCTTTTCTACATCCTGCTGAGTCTAGTGTCAGCGTCATCTCTCAGTGGACCAATGCTCTCTTGTAACTCAACACGGAGAGAATGAAATGCAGAGCAAGACAATCAGTTCTACTGTCTGCCTTTAGTTTGGACGTCAGCTCCAGCACTACTGCTGACTCTGTCCAGAGTCTGTCCTCCTTTTTTCTGGGTTGCTGATCTAAATATAGCTGATATCTCTTCTTCAAGCTAAGGGCACAGTGCAGATGCTGAAACAGCAGAGAATAGAAAGTGAATCCAAGTGGATTAGAAGCAGGAAGAGACAATAAAACCATGTTGGCCGGTTTAGTGTCATCTTTCTTTTTTCAATCTCAGATCTTACAATTATAAGTCAAAGTTATTTGAGCCAGCTGGTTGCAGACGTTGTATCACTTTATTTACATGGAAGCGCTTTGTCAGTCTGATAAATTACATGCAGAACAGCAGAAGAAGCCAAGATTTTGCTCTGATATTGTTACATGGTAGCGTGCCAACTCGTAACTCAAATATTATCTCGAGCTACAAGCTGAGCGAGCTAAACACCACTTAGAGGACAAAAGATTTAGTTTGAAAATAGCATCTTGGTCAAAATAACATATTGAGTTTTCTGTCATTTCAGATTGTGGGTTTTATTCAAAATAATCTGTTTGAGTTTTCTACCATATTAGAACGTTATTTTCATATCAAGGACACACTTAAAGTTCAATTTTGTTGTCTTCCGCTTATCCGGGGTGATGAGGGAAACAGCCGCAGACAGGAAACCCAGGCTTCTCTCACCCCGGCTGCATCCTCCAGCTCACCCGGGAGGATCCCGAGGCGATACCTGTCCAGCTGTGAGACACAGTCTCTCCAGCAAATTCGGGGTTTAGACACAGAAAAGTCTTTGGATCAAAGTTCAAACATGACAACAGAGTTCAAGGATATTGTCTTAGACAGGTATCCAGGAAGACCTGGCTGGAAGGAACAATATTTAAAAGAAACTGCTTTTAAATATGTATTAGGCTGATGACCCACATCCCAGGTGTTTGGGATCAAGCTGAAATCCAGAAGGAGGAAGGTTCAGATCTCCCTCTGGTGGCAGATGAGGGGATCTTGACACACTGTGACCCCAAAAGAAATACAGTGGTTCAGAGGAAGAAGGAGTGAATGAGCTGTGACTATGACGACAATGTCACTAATTTGATAAGAAAGTGCGTCAGACAAAAGAGCCATATTGAACCATCATTATTGGTATGATTTGTATAACCACAACACCTTGAAATAATATTTACCTCACAAAGCACAACTTTTTTTCTCATTTGACATGGTTTTAATCTTCTGTGTTTTATGTTTAGCTTTATTTTGAGTCTAATACTCGTTAACAAATGCTAGGTAACAGCCATGCCTAATTATTTATTATTGAGATGTTAATTATCTTTTCTTTCTAAAAACAATACTAGATTCAACTTGCGTAGTGTGCATCCTGTTTTGGATTGGATGGAAAAAAGTTATAGCCAATGTTCTCTGTATTTTTGAATGTGTCTGAGCAAACGCTCAAGCTTCCTGAGCAGAAGGGGGCGGAGCAAAAACTTTCGCTCTTTTGTGACGTTCGCAGCAGCGACGCGCCAAACTCCCGAGAAGCAGTTAGAAGCAATTTTTTTCAGAAAGAAAGAAGAAAGACATATACTCTGGAGCTCTATCTCATTTTTTCATCTTCAGTTTAAATTAAGTTTCTTTTTTGTGCGCTGCATAGGTCTTCTTGTGCGCTATTAATCTGCAAGCAGCGCGCAATTGCGCAGGCGCGCAGCTTAGAGGGAACATTTATCACAGCAAAGATCAAATACCCTTTTTCTGATTTTAAAGTGATTGAGTTCAACAAAAGCAAATCAAAATTACGGTGGCGGAATGGCTAGCACAGTGACCTCACAGAAAGAAGGTCGGAGCTCGAGTCCCGGGTGGAATGAGGCTTTGAAACATTGGCCTTTGTATGTGGAGTTTGCATGTTCTCACTCTTCCTCCTACCCTCCAAAAACATCATGATAGGTTATTTGGGCGCATTGATTGCCCCTAGAAATTATTGTGTGTGTGGATGGTTGTGTGTTTGTGGCTCTGCAACAGACTGACGACCTGTTTGGGGTGTACCTTGCCTCTCGCTTGAAATCAGCCGGTGTTCTATCGAGATCTGCGGACAGTCGCAGATCTTCGAGTTCTGAAAACTAACGCTAATTTCAATAGAAGTATGGCAGGTTGCAAATCTCGATGGTCGCAAATATTGTCAGGACACCGGTCACAAATCTGGTTAGATCATCGGGAGGGAGAACATTCTAGGCATGCGCAGAGGCGCAAAGTAGCAGATCTCGATGGTCACAGATCTCGTCAGGACACCGGGATAGGCTCCAGCGCTCCCTGTAACTGCATTAGGGATAAGCAGTTCAGAAGACAAAATGAAATCAAGTCCAAACTTGACTTAATATTAGATACACTTATTTCCGCGCGCTACAAGGTGAACACATCGAGGCCAGGTTTTGGTGGAAGTTTAGCATTCAAGTTATCAATATAAATTTGTGAACTGCTATGAGCATATTTTCTTACTCCAACTAATTTCTACCATAACTCAGCTTCATTTCTATTGGCTGTATAAAAACCTGAGACACTAGCCTTCTTTATGCTTGTATGAATATCGTGTTATTCAGAGATAAATAAGCTGCTGTCTTGGCTTGTTGATGTCTTTTTAAAGGTCACACTCCAGCCTATTTAGAGCATTTATTACAGCAAACTAGCGAGCAATCATCATAATTAGAGGTAAATGCAAAGGCATAATGGGGGAAACAAGCATACACGCGAGGCCATGCATTACAAATTACCACATAAGCAATTTGATACAAATTAAATCACCAGAGCCCGGCAAGAGAGTATGATTTACAACAGACGGGGCTAAACGGAGAGGTAATCAAGAGGTGAACAGAGCCTGTGATTTGTTGAGCCATACATCTACATTATCCACATCTGCTAAGCTGAAGAGAGAGCTGTAGCTCATTGAGAATATTGTGGTGAAGTTATTGTTAAAGCAGGCATCCTCCGACCACACCACCGACAGACGTACGGCTGAATACAGTGAATTAGTGTTTGGGGATGATTAGGATGAGGAGGGGGTGTAACCTGCTCGACTTACCTACAGCTGCTGAGTGGTTTTACTGTACAATTGATCTGGCTGATCCCTTCATTTCCTCTTATGTGTGCCGTAGCAGTCAAAGCACAAATAGTTCATCCGACTGAGAAAGTGATTTTAAGGTGCCAAGTACAACACAGGAAATAGCTGATTTGGATATTCTTCTATCTACTCATAGTGGGGTTTGATTGCTCGCTGTGGGATGAGCAGACATCAGTGAAGCTGATCAGTCGGCGAATGACGAAGCTTCCTAAATTGGTTTCAGTGCCAGTTTGACAGAAAACATTCATCCAGAGATTTGGCTCAGAGCTGCAGTTGTGGTATTTTCCTGGGAGGGAAAAAGGGGTTTGCTCAGTGTTACAGTGCAGAAGAGGAAACTGCTGAGACACTGTGGCTTTTAAAAGAACAACCACAACACAAGATGTTACAGGAGAAGGTATAGAATACTAAAATTAGCAGAATGAGAGACACATGCGGGTGTAAAATTTTATGAGCTTCAGAATAATGTAAAATTGAAACCACAGTTCAGGGTTTTTGGGTAAAGGCTGAACAAAGATGTTCTTGAAGAAAGTGTAAGTGAGCTTGCTGTGAGCAATGAGCTTTGTGGACAATGAGCTTTGCAAAAAATTCTCCATGCATTGTGACTAAACTATCCAGTGTGAAGAAAGCGGTAGAATGAGCTACCAGGAATGAAGTCATGTCTCGGGGGAGCTCGGCTCCTGTTTTCCTCTCCAAAGGCAATCAATTTAGAAAGCTTTTTTTTTTTTCTTTATTTCTATTTTGACCTTCAAATTCACTAATGGAGAAAGAGAAAACGACATGCACAAATACAACCCGTATCAAACACAGAGGCTGTTGTTTCTTCTCCTGAAGTTTCAATTTGATATAAAATATACCGGTAATTTTTTTTTAACTCGCAAAGAGAATTTACTACAATTTCAGAGAAAACAAGCTTAGATTTGGCTTCTTAGAAAAAAAAACCTTGAGAAAATTTGGCCAATAGCAAAAAGTATTGTAAATTCAACTGATGTTAAAAAGTTTTTATTAATTATAAAATATTTGCAGTTTTAACACTATTCTTTTGGTATTTCCCTTTAGGGGTCGACACAGCAAGTCAGTTTTTTCCATCTAACCCTATCTGCTGTATCCTTTTCAGTGACACTAACTATCTTCAGGTCCTCCTTCACTGTATCCATGAACCTCCTCTTTGGTCTTCCTCTAGGCCTCTTTCCTGGTGGTTCCAAATCCAGCATCCTTCTGCCAATGTACTCTCTCTCTCTCCTCTTTACATGTCCAAACCATCTCAGTCTGGCCTCTCTGACTTTATTTCCAAAACCTCTAACATGTGCTGTTCCTTTAATATACTAATTTTTTTATCCTGTCCATCCTGGTCACTCCTAAAGAGATCCTCAGCATCTTCATCTCTGCTACCTCCATCTCTGTTTCCTGTCTTTTTTCAGTGCTACTGTTTCTAGACCAAACAGCATGGCCGGTCTCATCACAGTTTTGTACACTTTCCTTTTTGTTTTAGATGAAACTCTTCTATCACACTATCACACATCACACATCACACTCCACCCCTTCCAGCCTGCCTGCACATGCTTCTTCACCTCTTTTGACTTATTAAACATTTCTTCTAGTGTACGTATGTTAATCCTCTGAGGAAGAAAGACAAGCATTATTTTTTTAATTTGTTGGTAAAACATGAATAAAATCAGCTATTTTTTTGCAGGTTCTAGTGATGACTGCAAGTTTAAATATCCTGTTATCACATACAAAAACCCCAATTATTTCCAATCAAAGTGTGGGTTATGGTATATTTTGAAAACCTAAAAAGATTTTGCACTGTAAAAAAGTTTCAGTAGATTTTCACAGTGAAAAACTATATACCCTGAACAAGAAAAATCTACAAGCAGAAAAAGTCATTATACTTTTTCTAAAAGGGTAACTAACCCTAAATAAATTGATTTAATTATGCCGTATTTTTTTTATACATTTTCCCCAATAAAGTATAATTACCTTTTGCAAACTTTTTTTTGCTGTTTCAACAGAAAAAAATTGTGTCTTTCAGGTGTCGGCTTTAAGAAGATAGAGGTTGTCACCCTAGGTAGGGTCAAGGTGAGAGGGCGTGGTTAAGAATTGGTAGGACTTTGATGTAATTACAGGTGATAGATTAGGGGAGCGAGAAGAGGTGGGCAAGTGGAGATGGAGATCTGGGTGCCTGGTGGTCCTTGGGCTGCCTGGACTGGGTATCTGCTTGTGCTATGGCTTGTGGTGGCCTGATCCTGTTTAGCCAAAAAATTGATGATGTTGCGTTTGAAAGAGGGTTTTGTGCAGAAACAATTTTATGTTACAACGTTATTCCCACATCAAAACTGAAGTGGTCATATATTTTATTCATGCATGTTTCAGCAATCTGTGAACGCTACCATATAATATTTGATTACATTCAATGCTAGGTTGTCCTTGGCCACACCTTTTGTTCTCGACTATGCCCACATTCCAACAAAAGTTTGCCGCGTTTTGAATACTCTGCTCACTCTCCTTCCTTTCAAGAGGGAGACCTATTTTTATCTAAATGAACCAAATTACACATGTAAAAGAACATCTCTTACCTTTTTATAACCAAATGCACTTTACAGAATATTTGCAGCCTCACAGGAATCCCAGGGGATTGAGAGGAGGGGGGAATTTATGGCGGTAAAAACTAAAGTGAAACTGAATATATGCACTTTTAAGCCCTTTTGACAAATCTTGTGTTTCCCGGTTTTGCAAAGAAAATCAATATGTGTTATAAGAGAAGATTAATTACCCCATGAAAAAAGAACAATGCAGCATCTTTAAAAGAACGGAGCAAATATTGAGCTTGGTTGTTTTAATTTAGCTTAAGTAATTGATTAATTTATCATTTCAAATGTATGTGAACAAAAAATTATGCTTAAATTATGCTTTAAATCTCTGAACAATCCCACCAGATATTTTTTTCCAGTCTCTGCTGCAGTCCGTACACAATCCCTTGTAAGACCGCATTGCTGCACACCAGCTATTAGTTACATTGTTTTTCTACTACCTGCTGACTTTTCTGCAGAACGGTACGTGTTTAAAAATGAAACTGTCAACTCAGCAGCTTTTTTAATCCATGAGTGTGACACATAACCCTTGAGCAAACTAATAAAGATCAGCACAGCCACGTGCACACATGTAGTCTTCATGACACCATTTAAAATTAGCTGATGACAGCGGTTTCGGATGCTGGGCCTCACCTGAAGGGATCGACTTACAGACGAACCAACCAAATATCAATAAGGGTGATATGGCCGTGTGCTGCTCAAGGATAAAGAGCTTATTTTGAAACCTTCTGGAAATGCACTTGAGCTTGGTGTGTAAAAACGCTGTCGCTTCAAGCAAATCCCTTTAATAAATCCCCCCAAACACACATAGTCGGCAAAATGAGGGGAAGCCTGGTGACGACCGTGAGACAGCACCAGCAGGGGGGTGGGGCAGACTAAAGAAGGGAGATGGTAATAAAGTGGAAAATAGAGAAACAAGGGGAGTGTGGTGCATGTAAAAAACACCTCGTATGATTTATATTTAGGAAATGTTGTTGTTTGACATCTTTTTATGGCTTTTTTGACATTTATGATCCTGTTTGGATAAAAAAAAAAAAGTCAACAGAAACAGATGCTGCTGCTTTTCTATGCACATCATTTTCAGGAGTTTTTGATGATACCATGATTCTGTCCTTTTTGATGCTCTAATGCTGCACTATCGTTATTAAAGACGTGATGAGTGTCCCCGGATCCACAACCGACAAAATCCACTGTTGTATCATCACGTCATTGTCTCATCCGGATCATTCCTTTTATTAGCTTTCCTGGAAATCTCTTCATTTGGCAATTTATTGCCATTTTGAACATCAGTGTGTTTCTTTTTTTTTTTTTTCTTTTTAGGGATGTAGAGCAAACACACACCTATCACACATGCCCACATAATGATGTCTGCTTTGTGGCTACAGGGAGCAACTAAATGAAAGAGTACAGGAGCACTGAGATACATTAATACACCGCTGCAGGCTTAAAAGCAGATATTTTCCAAATCCTATTTGCACGGCATACCTTCTTCATTTATTTTTGCATGCAGACTGAACCGCTGAACGCATGTTCTGTCGTGACAATTTACATTAAAGCACAGCAGAATAATGAAAGCGAAGCACCAATGTGACCTCAAGCTGTTTGACGTGGAGTAATCAGCCTACACAGCTCATTAATACGGGCTGACTCATGACATTTTAAACCTAAGAGTAGAAATAGGGTCAGGCAGCTTGCACGTGGAAAATCAAGACATGAAACATAGGTAGCAAAAGATACTACACTGGAAATAATGGCACTTGTTCTGCAGATTGTATCATGTGGCTGCAAAAAAATGCAATATTGTAGAGTTGTATGCATTATTTATGCATCACACAGGTTGGCGTGGACAAGTAAAGTTGCAATAAAGATATTTTTTGGCTCTAAAGCATTGTTGTTTTTGGCAGCCATCTAAGTTTTCGTTTTAGTCTTCGTCTTTGGACGAATTTTAATTTAAGTTTTAGTCAAGAAAACCCAAAAGAGTTTTCGTCTAGTTTTCGTCAGGTAAGACTTAGAACGTTTTAGTCTAGTTTCAGTGTAAAAAAACAAAAACAAAAAACTTTAACAATCGTGTCTTTATTACTGAGAATAATGCAGGTTGTATGTTTAAAAAAAAAAAAAAAACTCTGCCGAGCTTTAACTTGCGCAAAACAGCGAACATTGTAAAACAACGTAAATAAATATAATTTTTTTCGGTGAGTGAGGAACGTTTTAACTTATTCATACCTAAAAATGACACCTCTTAATAACCCTGTAAACAAAGTAGACATTGGAATGAATTTAAATCTGTCGTTAGCGCAACCAAGCTAACTAGGAAGTTAGCTGCGCCAACAAGCTAGCATTAGCTTGAAGTTAGCATGTTGTTTGCGCAAAATATGCGGAAAACTTTAATTTTCTGACCACCAAGTCTGTTTGTAACTGTTTTCACTATGGTGTGTGACTTCCTCGTGGCTGTAGGTGTGTTGTGTAGACGGTGTGAACGTGCAGCATTGTGGGGGGCTTGCCGCCGTGAGAGACAGATGCAGCCGCTCTGTTTTTTTTCTTTTCACAGACAGAAATGTGAAAGTCTGACGCCTATTTCGTTACGTTTTCGTCTCGTCAGCAGAAACTTGCAAACATCTCGTCACGTTTTCGTCACCAAAATTTTGCATTTATTTCGTTATTGTTACGTCATCGTCATAAAAAAAATGATTCGTCAATGAAATCATTTCGTTTTCGTCATCGTTGACGAAAACAACACTGCTCTAAAGAACGTATAAAATCTTCATTTTTGACCTTGCTTGTAGAAAATGTAAATATTTCCTCACTGATAAAATCTATTTGATCCTTGTCTCGCCTATTATAGAAAAATAATATTTAAAGTTTGTGCTGTCGCATCATACCATGTACCATTCACAGACCCCAGTACTTCTCTTTACACCAAATGTAAATTTTTTAAAAACAGAACGACACATTTTTGAGAAGCATTTCGCTCTTTGAAGTCATGGTAGCTTACGGTTTAGGAACTAGGACACCTCTTCCATGTCTGACTGTATCCTTAAGCCCATCCTCAAGTGGTAGGGGGATGGAAAAAGAAAAGCAGGCTGATAAGTAAAGACTGATCAAGCTTGAAGAATTACAGGCAGCCTGGTTGGAGTCCTCCCCTACCCTTCTTTGGTTTCTAAATCCATAAATCTGAATACATTGTTACAGGCAGCATGGAAGAATTCCAAGGGTTGACGATTAAGTGATTCTTTGTTAATGCTGTACAACGATCAAGACCAACCCTGGTCTTTTTTAGCTTCCTTTGGGTTTGTATCTCTAACCAATAGAGTTGATAGGGTTTGGGCCACTGATTTTTATTCACCAAATAAAAATGATTGACTTTGGTTTTCTATGTTTCCCAGAGTCAGCAGTAAGAAAAACTAGTGCATATTCTATTATATTCTTATTTTGGTACATTTACATAAAAATGGCTCTCTAAGTTGAACAGCTATACGAGAATGCGTACGCTGCTACTGCAAAAACCTTTCCTGCTTACGTTAGAATGTTGGCCTAGTGAACCAGGCCATGCTTTTTTTTTTTTGGCTTCTGAAACACTCATCCCTAACTTGGTTGCATGGGCGAAGGGGTGGGCAAAGTCTTTGTTACCATGACAGCAACGACTGTTGGGTTATGGAGACAGACAGTTAAAAGCGGTTGATTATAGCGGTTGTCGGCAGTCGGAAACACCGGTAACAAATTGGCGTTGTCGGCAGGATCTCTTTGCAGGTTTTATTATATTTAAAATATAATCAACCGCTTTTAACTGTCTGTCTCCATAACCCAACAATCGTTGCTGTCATGGTAACAGTCTTCTTCTTCTTCTTTCGGCATTTCCCTTCAGGGGTCGCCACAGCAAGTCAGTTTCTTCCATCTAACCCTATCTGCTGCATCCTCTTTGGTCACACCAACTATCTTCATGTCTTCCTTCACTGCGTCCATGAACCTCCTCTTTGGTCTTCCTCTAGTCCTCTTTCCTGGTGGTTCCAAATCCAGCATCCTTCTTCCAATGTACTCTCTCTCTCTCTCCTCTGTACATGCCCAAACCATCTCAGTCTTGCCTCTCAAACTTTATCCCCAAAACCTCTAACATGTAATGTTCCCCTGATGTACTCATTTCTAATCCTGTCCATCCTGGTCACTCCCAGAGAGATCCTCAGCATCTTCATCTCTGCTACCGCCATCTCTGCTTCCTGTCTTTTTTTCAGTGTTACTGTTTCCACACCAAACAGCATGGCCGGTTTCACCACGGTTTTGTACACTTTCCCTTTCATTCTAGCTGTCTATCCTGGGCAAAGTCTATCCTGGCTGATTTCAGGCAATTGGCAGGGTACACCCTGAACAAGTCACCAGTCTGTTGCAGGGAACAAGACAAACCTGACGTTCAAATACAATGTAGCATCCAAATTCTGGACAGAAGAGCTTGCAAACTGCTATACAAATACACTTTTTATTTTATTATCTATGAAGAATATAGAAAACCACATCAGGTATGTTTTCGGTGCGTGAATAATTTTCTAAACCTCCAAAACATTTCTTCTTTAAGTTTTCACAAGATGAAACGGACTCTTTTTTTTCTGCATCAATATAAACTAGGCTGCAGAGTTGGAGAAAACCAGGAAGTCTTGTTAAGAGCTGTCATTGTGAGTCAAACTGCTCCCAACATTAAAACCAGAGTGCAGATTTGACTCCGAAGCACAAAGCCCAGCTCCAGCCTCGCACTGGAGACAAGCTGTCACTAGATATTACCATGTTGACCACTGAGCTGATTCTCCCACATCCCAGACAGGGACTGTTTTACAGCTGTCCCACTCTTCTGCTCGGGGACACACACACACACACACACACACACACACACACACACACACACACACACACACACACACACACACACACACACACACACACATCCCCTGACTTCCTGAAATGCGCTAGTATGCAACTCCAGTGTTAGAAATTTTCACATTAAATATGAATAACCTTAATTCTAAATGGAAGCTTTCAGATCTGCCACGTACAAAAATGTTTTTATTGTCATTAATCTTCTACATTTTTCATAACTTTGAAATAGTAGAAACACATGTCCAAAAAGCCCTCTCGGTCTGTGGGTACCCCAAATGGGCCCTGAATAGGGTGAGAACGTCCAAGAAACGTGAGAAGAGGGAAAAAGAAACTGAGAAGAGGAAAAATGGAGTCTCTATTCCCTACGTGTCAGGACTGTCCGAGAAGTTACGGAGAATCTTCAGACAACATGACATCCCCGTTTTCTTTAAACCGGTCAACACATTACGGCAGAAACTAGTACATCCTAAAGACAAGATGCCTACAGAAAAACAGAGCAATGTAGTTTATTCGATCCGGTGCAGTGAAGGTAGCTGCAAAGAACACTACATTGGGGAAACTAAGCAGCCACTCCACAAAAGACTTTACTAACACAGAAGAGAAGCCTCAAGTGGTCCACAGTCTGCTGTACATCTGCATCTTAAATCCACCAAACACACTTTTGAGGACAGTGAGGTGAAGATTCTAAGTAGAGAGAAAGGATGGTTTGAAAGAGGGGTGAAGGAAGCCATCTTTGTGATGAAAGAGAGTCCCTCACTGAATCGGAGTGGAGGCGTTAGATACATTCTGCCTGGTATTTACAGCAGCCTTTTGAAGCCATGGACTAAAGATGACGCCTCGTGAGCCCGTTTCACGCCTCTCATTAGCAGGAATTTCTATTCACCAGGCTTTTAGCATTTTTTATAATAGGGTCGTTTACTGGTCTGTGGCCACAATAGGAGCCATTCACGGCCATCATAGTAACACAGGCTCATTGGTCGAGCCCTTCTTACTATTTTTTTACATTTTACTCAGGTTAGTATAAATAGATCCAGGTTTCAGTTCATTTCATTCAGATTGAAAATGATTTCTGGATGGAAGTCAAAACGTCTCGTTCAAGAATTAAACTGTCCAGAAGACTTTTTTGAAACTTTTTCTACTATGGATCACTCCTGGATGAATGAGGGACTACACGGACTTATAACTTTGAAATCATTTCAGGGTCACATATCCACACACTGATTATTTAGGCATCATAGACACCTTCTTTTTTAATGATTCTTTCACAATAAAATGTGACAGAACACAAAAAACTGGTTTTAAAGTACTTTTTGCAATAAATGACACCATTCATACCTCTTAGGTTTTATATGCAAAAGAATATTTTAAGTCAATGTTTCCTCCATTTCTTCCTCTAAAGATAAGTGCACAGAGGAGTGGCTGGGACTGGATCTGGTTTTTAGGCTGATGGATCCGTACAGTTTAGCTGAACGCTTGGAGTAAGCAATGACCTTCCTTCGGTACATCTCTCCCTTCCACATAGAGATCATCAGTAGTGTAGAGAGCACCACGCCCCCCAGAGTGAGCAAACACAGCCCTGCTATCACACAGCGATCCAGGTGAGCACCAATCCGAGCGCTTTCCATTTCCAACTTCTCCATCTCACGCGCCGACACGCTGTCACGGTCCACAACCACATCACGAGGCACAGCGTAGGAGATGATCACCAGGGAGATCCCAGTGACGAGGAACGTGACTGCACTGATAAAACCATAGTCTGTAGAATTCCCAGATCCCTCACCAAAGGAGAGATCATCGTCTGACATGAAGGAAAGTTCTGGTAAAGTCTCAGAGCAGGGTTCACCATTGCGTGTGGGCCTCTGAGTACTTTTGCAGCTGGTGTCAGGACTGGCCAATCTCAGGTTCACATTCTCATCGATATAAGTGAAGGATGTCTCTAATTCCTCATCGCAACAGATTCGGACTTTGTCCTCGCTGAGTGGGCAGATTTTAACCTCTGCTCCTGCCCTATGTGACGCTGTCCTTGGTGCTGAAAGGCAGCGGTTATGGCTGCTACGGCCTGGGTTACAGCCGCCCTCCCCGGGGAGAGTTCCTCCTGTTGATCCGGATGACTTCCGGATTTGCAGCACGTTAGATTCCCGCTCAAGGACACCAGGAGATTCAGGTTGTTTGGCTTCCTCCTTAGAAGGAAGCTGCTCTGCAGAAGCCATCCGGGTCTCCTCTGCTTCTTTTTGTGGCTTCCTCCCACGCTGGTGCCACTGCACAGCATCCCTAATGAGGGAACACACACCAGTTTGAAGTTAAACATCATACCACACTGTCTTCCTCCACTTATCCGGATTTATCGTGGGGACCACAGCCTCAGCAGTGAAACCCAAACTTCTCTAACCCTTACCATATCCTCTGAAAGATCTAGAGGTGTTCCCTGCCCTGCTGTGAGACATAACACCTCCAGCAGGTCCTAGATCTACCTCACAATCTCCTGAACCCCCAAAACTGACTTACTCCTACTCATCGTTTTCCAATTTTTTTATGAAGCAAACAAACTTTTGAGCACAAGATACAAAAGTTGCTCAAAATGTTTTAGTTTCAAGTTTAAGGCCACTTTAAAGTGGATTAGATAGTTTAGGAGAAAATCTTTGGATGTTGCAGCAAAGGCGCTTATGTAGACCAGTGATTAGCCAAATACCTTCGTATCCAATTAGGGAAAGAGTGGGACTCCTGAAATAAAGTAACGATTTAAACATTTTCCTAGATGCACAAAAACAAGCTATTTAAAAAAAAAAGCGGAATTATTTTCATCAGCAGCGTTACACACAATCCAAATCCAGCACTGAAAGCTGAGCTCATGCTTCTCTGCATAAGGTTGGAGCTGCTATGCACGATCCTCTAATCCCCAGCAGAGATATATTCTCACACTGCACAAGTATAGGAGGAAAAATGAACAAACTCACCGCGCTATGTCAGCATCCTGCTCACGCTGGTCCTCATATGCTCCATAGATACTGATACGATCACAGAACAGGTGCAGATGTGGTTGAGAAAAACCACCACTATCAGTGACTACGCTTTGAATGTTTCAGTCCCCCCGCACGATGCTGTGGTGGCAGGCTGCTCTGTGGGAGCTTTGCTTTAGTCCCTCCCACACACTGATCCTGGAGTGCTGAAAGGAGCTGCTATCTGAGAGCCGATTGAGATCACTGCCAGTCAGTCAACATGAACAGGATGAGAGATTTGAATGGCTGAGCTGAAAGGAAACCTGGAAACTTTGACATTTTATTTCTGTCTTTGTGAAGTAAAATCCTTTTCCTGCAGTAAAATGTGGTGCTGCTGAGATGCAGAGAGCAGGTAATTGGGTCACACAAAGGCATAAAAAAATGAATCCAGGAAGCTTTAGCAGAGAAATCACATGAGTTTTGTTCCGTTATCTTCTGCTGTAAAATATTGTAATATTGTAATATTATAATTACAATATGTAATATTAATATTGTAATAGTATAAATTTCGTAGTATAATAGTATGTAATAGTATAATTGTAATATTATGTATATATTACATATGTAATATGTAATAATAATAATATGATCACATATTATTATTATATATGTATTACATATAAAATAGTAGTATATATAATATATAATAGTAATACATATATACTAATATATACTAATTGTAGTAGTAATACTATTACAATATAAATATTAATATTACAATAATAGTACAGTAATAGTATAATTACAGCATTGTAATAGTATATTACAATATGTAATATTAATATTTTGATAGTATAATTTCACAGTATGATATTATAATAGTATGTAATATTATAATTGTAATAGTATGATGTAATAGTAATAGTAGTAATATGCTAGTAATAGTATATTGTAATGTATAAATTACAGTATTGTAATAGTATATTACATTATGTAATATTAACATTGTAATAGTATATTTACAATGTGTAATATTAACATTGTAATAGTGTATTTCCAGTATTGTAATAGTATATTATAATATATTAATATTGTAATAGTGTAAAATATTGTGTTGTAACACATGCAGGGTGGTATGGAAGATTTTTATGCATTCTTTTTTTTCAATTTTAATTGTCTCTGCCCTCAATGGTTAAATTTTTACTAGGCAACAGAAGTACTGCAAATAAATTAAATTATAGTTAATGAATAGTGAACTCTGTGGGACGTTGAAACCTAAGCTAATAATTTTTTACGACAAACTAAAGCCATTGATCCAAAGCCTGTCGATCAGTACAACTTCTGGTTTTGGAGACAAGCGAGTATTTCTATTGGCTCGAGACATAAATGCAGAAAAAAACCTGAAAATTTGGCTGTTAATTCACCTCTGGAGCTCATAATCAGCGCCAAAGTCTTCCATACTGCCTCCACTCTGTACCAAACTTCACTAACTGTTCAATATATCTCTTCATATTTTAAATTATTCTCTGATAGGTGCAGGGGTAAAAGCCATCCAGATGATTTTGCTTGTATTATTCACCATCTGCTCTCTTCTGAAGATTACCGGCCACTATGTTAATCCATGTTTAATCCAGAGTTCCAACAGGTCATCTGATATCTGACCCCTCCTCCAGATATAATCCATTTCCAAGTTCATGACTTCTTAATCTTTTATTTGTATCTTTTGTTTTTCTACAACAAAACTACAAACAGTGTTTTTATTTTAGAGTATGACAGCATGTCATGTGCCATATTCCGTTCTGTCGTCTTTGGGTTATCCGGGGCTGGGTCGCAGGGGCAACAGCCTCAGATGGGAAGCCTAGGCTTCTCATAGCTGCATCCTCCAGCTCACCCAGAAGGATCCCGAGTTGTTCCCCATTCAGCTATGAGACATAGTTTCTCCAACGGGTGTGGGGTCTGCCTCCCGGTGGGACGTGCCCAAAACACCTCACCAGCGAGGTGCTCGGGGGGCATCCTTACCAGATGCCCGAACCACCCCATCTGGCTTCTCTCAACCTGGAGGTGGAGTGGCTCGACACCGAGTTCCTCCAAGATGGCAGAACTCCTCACCCGATCTCTGAGTGAGAGCCCAGCCACCCTGCGGAGGAAGCTCATTTCAGCCGCTTGTATCAGCGATCTCATTCTTTCGGTCACCACCCACAGCTGGTGACCATAAGTGAGGATGGGAACGTAGATCGACTTGTAAATCGAGAGCTTTGCTTTTCGGCTCAGCTCTTTCTGTACCACGACAGACCGATGCAGTGTCCTAGTTATTGCTGACGCTGCACCGATCTGCCTGTTGATCTCCCGCTCATGCCATGTAATAAGCATAGTAAAAATCTATTACAATGTAACAAGTTGTGGATTTAGTCTGATTGTTTTTGGTCGATCTTGTTTTTTCTGAGAAAAAATGCCTATGGATTATTTAAACATTGATTAAAACCAAAAAGGAGACGGCAGCTCAGTGGTTAGAGCGTTCGGACCGGAAGTTCGCGGCTTCGCGTCCCGGAGAGAGCACGTCTAGGGTCCTTGGAGAAGACACCTAACCCCCTGCTTCTCCCACCATTGGCGCCGTCGAAGGGCAGCCTGCTGCGGTATAAGGAGAGCAGCACACAAATTTCCCCGGTGAGGGATGAATACAGTAATTCATTTATTTTTATTTTTAATTTTTAAACATTTACAACAAGCTGCATAATCTAGATACCTTATGGATTCTTTCAGTTTATTTAGGAAGAATTATTTCCCGTCTCTTCCACCTTATTTTGCTCAGAACACTGGCTATAAATATGATCCCCACTTTTTCTGTTGAATTGCTTTGGCTCGTGTCCCAACGTGACTCCATTTAACAGATGAGTAAAGACAGAAGGAGGGTGGTGAGAGGGGGAGTCAAAGATTTACTTTATCTTCTTTTCCCCCTCCTCTCTCCTCCTAAACTTAGCTTGCAGGGTAAGGGTGGAGGGGTTGGAGAGAGGTGTGAGGGGGAGAAACAAAAATTCCTTCATTGGAATCATGAATCATTATGATTTATCACGTGTTTGTTTAGTTAAATCCAGTCAATCCCATACGAGAAGAAGAGAGAGGAAATTGAAATCTGAACTCAGTGCACTCGTCTGAGGGGTAAACGGCCAACTATCAGATGCTATCTATCTGCAACAGTGCACCACTTTTCCTGCTGGCAAGGACACCAGGTCTGGGAAAGGAGGGGCAGCTGGGAGTCTGCAACTAAAAGCTATTTTTCTTAGAAGAGATGTTCCGGGCATGCACCTTCACACAGAAGGAAAACTATGAAACATGGATGTTACACTGCTTTTTTTTTCTGCTGGTGGATGAAACTGAAAGAATTTTATTTAAAATGACAACAGGAGGGTGTGGCTGACTTCACCCCAAGTGTCCAGTTTTAAAAGATTGTGTCGTTAATGTATTATGACCATTGTTTCCCCATGAACAATGATGTTTGCAGATGACATTGCGATCTGTAGTGAGAGGAGGGAAGAGGTGGAGGAAAAGCTGGAGAGGTGGAGGTTTGCACTAGAAAGAAGAGGAATAAAGATTAGTCAGAGTAAAACAGAGTACATGTGTGTGAATGAGAGGGATCCAAATGGAAAAGTGAGGTTACAGAGAGAAGAGAGAAAGATGGTAGAAGATTTTAAGTATCTAGGATCAACAGTCCAGAGCAATGGAGAGTGTGGAAAAGAGGTGAAGAAGCGTGTTCAGACAGGTTGGAACGGGTGGAGGAAAGTATCAGGTGTGATGTGCGACAGAAGAGTTTCAGCTAGAATGAAAGGGAAAGTGTACAAAACCGTGGTGAGAGCGGCATTGATGTTTGGTCTAGAGACAGTAGCACTGAAGAAAAGACAGGAAGCAGAGATGGAGGTAGCAGAGATGAAGATGCTGAGGATCTCTCTGGGAGTGACCAGGATGGACAGGATTAGAAATGAGTACATCAGGGGAACAGCACATGTTAGAGGTTTTGGGGATAAAGTTTGAGAGGCAAGACTGAGATGGTTTGGGCACGTACAGAGGAGAGAGAGAGAGTACATAGGAAGAAGGATGCTGGATTTGGAACCACCAGGAAAGAGGACTAGAGGAAGGCCAAAGAGGAGGTTCATGGATGCAGTGAAGGAAGACATGAAGATAGTTGGTGTGACCAAAGAGGATACAGCAGATAGGATTAGATGGAAGAGACTGACTTGCTGTGGAAATGCCAAAAGAAGAAGAAGAAGAAGAATGTATTCTGGCTTTTCACGGTTTTATGACATATTCAGATCTGCACAGTTAGTTCAACTTCTACAACATTTATCCACATGTGGCTGTTTCTCATTACCTTAATTAAATGTTTCAGTTATTTCCATACAATTCTTTGCTTTTTACGACATTTTCATTTGAATGGAGTTGGTTTAATGTTTTCATTGATCTCTTTGTGGCTTCAGGTTACAGACTTTTGAGATGTCAAAGATGCATTTGGCTAATTTCTGCACTGTTGTGCATTCTATAATAAATGTGTTAAAAGTTTTAATAAAAGCCGTTTGAATGTCCTCCTCTCATATGCTCCCGTAAGACACTGAGCACTGGTCCTCGATATTTCTTTTGTATGCCCATTCATCCGTCTTCCTCTTCATTCATAAGCTGGTGGTGCAATCTGAGTCTTAGGGATATCGGATGCTATAATGGTTGGTATCAGGCAACAAACGGGTGTACCATAAAAATGTCACTAGCCTATTCTTCTTTTTTTTTCGGCATTTCCCTTCAGGGGTCGCCACAGCCAGAGGTGTCAAAAGTACCAACATTTTCTACTCAAGTAGAAGTATAGATACCGAGAAAAAAACTACTTTAGTAAAAGTAGAAGTATTAACTCAAGTAACTCAAGTAAAAGTAAAAAGTAACCTATTTTCAAAACTACTTTAAGTAAAAGTAATTTTCATAAAAAAAAGAAATATTATCAACAAAAGCGTATGAACATATTTTCAACCATTATCACATGCTTTAAGGAGCAGAAAATATGATAATAAATGAAAGTGTTGTGGTGTGAAACTTTATGAATCAGAAACATTTATTTCTTAATAATCTTTATTGGAAATCGATTAATGAACACACTCAAATGTATTATCATAAGCAGGGCATTATGTAACGTCCCTTCAGCTACCAAGCTTCACTCTGCATCACCTAATTTAACCAATTTCAGCAGACACAAACACACTCAATGTAAAAAAAAACAAACCAAAAGGCGTTTTTAAGCCTTGAAGGCAGGTAGTTTTCAAAGTTCTTTGAGGCAATAATGAATAGTCTTTAACAAGTTTCTAAGGTTGGGAGTGCCACATACAGCCTGCGTGACACCTCGTGTGTTCCAGGCTGGAACACAGCAGGGGGGGAGCGGTGCATGTGTACGTGCGTGGCGTGCATGCATGCGCACGTGCTGTGCTGTGTGTCACGTGTTGAAGTGACAAAGCAAGAGGAAGTCGTATTGAGATTACATTATCTCGCCTCATCCAACCACATTCAAATCAAATGGTGCGATTGATCCAGATTGGTTTTTAATGACTTTTTTTTTATTTTTAACGGTGACAAAATGGCGAAAGTAGCGACTACTTTTTATAAAATTAACGAAGTAAAAGTACAGATAATTGCACAAAAAAGTAGTGAGTAAAAGTAAAAAGTAGGCAAAAAAAATAATTACTTCGTTAAAGTAAAGATAATGAGATTTTCTACTTGAGTAAAGTAACAAAGTAGTCTTACTTCGCTACTTGACACCTCTGCTCTAGACCAAACAGCATGACCGGTCTCACCACGGTTTTGTACACTTTATTTTTCATTTTAGCTGAAACTTTTTTATCACACATCACATCTGATACTTTTCTCCACCCGTTCCAGCCTGCCTGCACACGCTTCTTCACCTCTTTTCCACGCTCTCCTTTGCTCTGGACAGGTGATCCTAAGTACTTAAAATCTTCCACCTTCTTTATCTCTTCTCCCTGTAACCTCACTTTTTCATTTGGATCCCTCTCATTCACACACATGTACCCTGTCTTCATTTGTCTTCTTTCTAGTGCAGCCTATTGCAGGACCTTAAAGAGCTTAAAACTGTAAACGTCAACAAGAAGAAGTAAAAAAAAAAAAAAAAAAAATACTGAAGGATGCTGGAAAATGATTAAAGATTTTGTGTGTTTTCTCAAATGCTTTCCTTGTGTTTTCAGCTTCTCTCTGAATCACGACAATGACTCATTCCTGCTCTGGGGCGTCCAAGGCCTTTGCGATGATTCAACAAAAAATATTCTCATCAACAGTTTGTTGCCGCATGATTCAGATTTATGTCCACTCAGTGGGAAACATCTAAAACCTACACGACAGCGGATTAACGATGACTAAGTTTGTGTTTTCTTATTTTGGTCTGGCAGTTTTTCTGAACTATGTTGTTGTGTTTGTGGATAACAACAAGAATGACTAGATTTTGGGTTTTTTAATTTTGTTAAAATGTACACTGTAAAAACTACACTGCAGTTTTTCCGGGAAAACACTGGTAGCAATGGTTACCAGAAAATTCCTGTAAAAAAATATAGCAGGGCTGAAGTTTAGTATTTATGATCCAATCATCGTATGCTGTATCTTTGTGTGATAATTATTAGGTTATTGTAGTAAATCTTCAAGCAGCTAATTGAATAAAACAGAGCCAAATATGGCTTCAAAATAATAATTAACCACTTGTTACCAAGAAAAGTTAGTGTGGAGATCAACAGATGGATTGGTGTAGCGTCTGCAATAATCAAGATGCTGCATCGGCCCATCGCTTTGAGAAAGAGCTAAAAACTAAAAAGCAAAGCTCTCGATTTACCAGTCGATCTACGTTCCAACCCTCACCTATGGTCACCAGCTGCGGGTGGTGACCGAAAGAATGAGATCACGGATACAAGCGGCCGAAATGAGCTTCCTCCGCACGGTGGCTGGGCTCTTACTCAGAGATAAAGGGAGGAGCTCTTCCATCGTGAAGGATCTCATAGGAGATGTGTTGCTCCTCCGGGTTGAGAGAAGCCAGATGGGGTGGTTCAGCCATCTGGATAGGATGCTTCCCCAACACCTCGCTGGTGAGATGTTTTGGCCACGTTCCACTGGGAGGAAAATTGGTGGCAGATCCTGGACCTGCTGGAGTGTCTCACAGCTCAACGGGAACACCTCGAGATCCTCCCAGGTGAGCTGGAGGATTCAATCGGGGTGAGAGAAACCTCGGCCCCTCTGTCTGAGGCTGTTGCCCCCACAATCCAGCCCAGAATTGTTATTGATCAGAGAAGAAAAGAGAAACAGACACAGGTCAATGATCACAAAAAAACAAATTTATTAAATAACCAAAGGTGTCCACATCAAAGTGGGAAGACAATCTCCCAATCCTCCAATCAGCAGCCACCAAACTCCAGCAGCTGAGACTAATTAAAGAAACTGAAAACAGAGGGTGTCACACTACATGAATAAGTGGAAGACAACAAAACAGCAGTTAAAAAAGTTAGAAAGTGCAATTAAATTTAAAAACACTGAAAGTGGAAAAATTATTCAAATTGCAGACAAAAGAGTCATTGGTGTAAAAAACTTGCCATGCCGTCATTTTGGTTGCGATTTGGTTTTTGGTCAAACATGGCTGCTCTAGCTTGCCAAACAATGTAATTTGCATACCAATAAATTTAATTCCTCATACATACTCTACAATATGCTACTGAAGCTGGGATTATAAAACAACTTCATTATCATGTTGGCTTGTATATTTATGTACATAAATATCTTAGGGGGAAGACGGTGGCTCAGTGGTTAGAGCGTTCGCCCGTAAACCGGAAGTCAACCGGAAGTTTGCAGGTTTGCATCCCACTGGGTGCATGTCTAGGGTCCTTGGAGAAGACACATAACACCCCGTTTTTCCCACCACTGGCCTCGTCATGGCAGCCTGCTGCGGTGTTGGAGTGCAGGACACAAATTTACCCCATCGGGGATGAAAAGAGTGAGTAAAGAAAAAAAAAACAAAACAGCTTTTTAGAAAACCATTTTTAACAAAATGGATTTTTTTGCAGAATTTTCAACTGATCAATTAGCACAGCATCGAGGTCATCGTGTCACAGTTCGTATTGAGTAACTATGGGCAGTTTCATTAAACACCCATTGCTGGTTCTTAAGATTTTGTGACCTTGATCTTTGTGTCATTGACCTTTGGTTAAATAACCTAATCAGTTCATCCATAGTAATCGCAAGCGATATGATTAAAATCCCTCAGTGGTTTGGGAGATATTGCATCCTCTAACGTGTTATAGAAGCATGGACGAATGCATGGAGAGCTTCAGTGCTTTATTCCTCCTCCACAATTTGTGAATGGAGACATAAAAATGTTATCATTATTAAAAATATTCAATTGCAACTGATGTTTTTACAGTGAAGCATTAACCGTTCTGTTCTCTGCACTTCTCAGACTTCCTATCCTTTTTTATGTCACTAAATTGGAAGCCCGATATTTTTTTCTCCGTTCATTCATTCATTGACTTTCTGTTCTGCTTGATCTAATTCAGGATGGCCTGGAGCCTGCACAGCAGCTACATGTGGAGTGGTTTAGGTTACAAATAAAGTCCATACTCAGGCAGACATACCGTATCGAACCATGCAATATTATCTACAATAATCTAATGTTGTCGACATGTTATTTAGGCAACACAATTCTTGTGAAGACATGTCCACACGTAGCGTACGTCAATAGTTTGCAAAATTATCCATGAGCGATTATTTTAAATGCAATTTACAGGAATATAAAATACCTATTTATATTTCCAGTGGTGAGGTGGCTCGGCTGTGGCTGGTTGGTGTAGGCGACTGGGGTTTAAAAAGAGGACTGGAAGCCAATCTAAAATGACTGGAGGAAAACTTCTCACCCTGAAGCTCAGAGACTGTAATAAGGATTTAAATCTACACCTTTGTTTTTCTTGTCATCAACTTTCATTTGGCGTTGTGAATATTCCCAGATGTTTGAGTAATTGTGGGAAAAATTCTGTCCTGGTATTTTATTTTTCTTAAAGTAAACCGCAATTTAAAACAGCACGAAAACACCATCTGCTCAAATGTGGCAGTGATGCATTTAATTAAAACAAAGTAGTATCCAAAGCAGTGGTAGGCGAAATAAGGCCTGAGGGTCATTTGTGGCCTGTAAAGCTTTTGAATCCAGCTGTTGTTGAATTAATAGATTTTTTTTTCCTTTTCAGTTTTGCCATTTCGAAATAAACGGCAGTTTGCAACCTCGCAGATTGTTGGTGAAATTCATTCATGCGGGATCAAAAGATCAAACTTTGGCGAGTTATTTTTTTCTAACATAACATTTGTCGTAAAAACGTTTTAATTTTTCCATCACTACTGGAATGTGTTTGTGTCGTGCGCGATTATCATTTTTCCTCTCAATTAATTTCTAATTTGTGTCATTTTTGTGTCATCACATATTCATGTATCTCCCTGATAATTATGTGTCAGGGAGACGGTGGCTAGGTGGTTAGAGGATTCGCCCACGGACTAGGAATTTGCGGGTTCGCATCCCACTGAGAGCACGTCTAGGGTTCTTGGAGAAGACACCTACCCCCCTGTTTCTCCCACCATTGGTGCTGTGGTGGGCAGCCTGCTGCGGTGTAGGAGTGCAAGACAAAAGTTTCCCTGGTGAGGGATGAATAGAGTGAGTAAAAATTATTCTTTGAATTGTTTTGTTTCTTCTTCTGAACTACTTATTCGCTAATAAGTCGCGGGGGAAACTGGAGCCTATGTCAGTTGATTTTAAGCCTTGAGGCAGGATACCCCATAAACAGGTCACCAGTCAGCAGCGGGCTACACACAACCATCCACACATAAACATAGCGGCCAATCAACCTAACATGCATGTTTTTGGAGGGTGGGAGGAAACTGGAGTACCTGGACGAAACTCATACCTACACAAGGAGAACCTGCAAATGCCACATACAAAGGCCAGTGTTCCAAAACTAGTCCCCTACGGGACACGAACCCCGACCTTCTTGCTGTGAGTCCACTGTGCTAAACACCGCCCCACCGTGTAGCCCCCCTAGAATTGTTGTGCTGTTTTCATTTGCCATCTTATTTCTATATTATGTTCTTAAATATATTATGTTCTTAAAGGGAGGAGACGGCAGCTCAGTGGTTAGAGCGTTTGCACGCGGACCGGAAGGTCGTGGGTTTGCGTCCCACAGAGAGCACGTCTAGGGTCCTTGTAGAAGACACCTAACCCCCGCTTCTCCCACCATTGGTGCCGTCGAAGGGCAGCCTGCTGCGGTGTAAGGAGAGCAGCTCACAAATTTCCCCGGTGAGGGATGAATAGAGTAATTCTTTTTTTTTTTTTTTTTTTTAATTTCAAAATGCAATTTCTTTTAATTTATAAAAGCTTGTGTACTAAGAAAAAAAAATCCTCTTTATTCCAGACTTCATCAGGACAGACATGCAGAATTTAGACAGCAACAGTCAAGAAGTGAACTTGAGTGTTATATTTTACTTTTGGCCAAAACTGCTTTGGCTGTAGTTTCTAGAATCATTTCTAAAGTTATGGACTTTTTATTTTAATAGAAACACTTTGAAGGTGGTATTTTCTTCTTCTTTTCTTCCCTCTTTTTGCATCCTTTTGACCCATAATGATAAAAACCTTTCTTCATAAGAACCAGAGATTGTCATGGGGAATGAGAGAGTGCAGGGCCCCATTGATTATTAATAAGCAGGTGTGTTCTGTCCCTCGACTTTGTTTGGGAAGTCTTGCACGCAACCCCCTCAGAAGCAATGAAAAAGCTCTTCAGTCCAGACTGACGGCAGACAGCAGGGTGACGAGGGAATCGAGAGGAAGTCTGGACCTTTTTTTTTTAAACTCTGGGTGTGTATGTGTGTGTGTGTGTGTGTGTGTGTGTGTGTGTGTGTGTGTGTGGTGGCAACAGACAGGTTTTATGAAATATTTAGCACTTGAACCTCAAAGTCCAGTTACAGCAATCTGGCTAATTGAAGCAACACAGGATGACAGAAGGATGTTAATGGATCATATCTGTGTATGCGGTCATCTTTGCCGCCTCTCTGTGACTTTAATTGTCTTTATCGGTATCAATACACTTTGGGAGGACAAACTGATCTCATGTTCAGTTTTAGAGAGGCAAAATATGATCTGTGATTGTGTGCTTAAAATAGCAAGTGAATTGATTTGAGATACAAGCAAGGAAATGTGTTTGAGATCAACATGAAACTTTGATGTTAGACGTGTAGGATAAAAAAAATATTAAAACTGGACTTAAACCAGCCAATCTACATGTGTTTTGTGGATCAGAAGAAGGCATTCAACTGTGTCCAAGGACACGCCCACATACCCGTTTAGGGATGCTCTGGGAATACAAGGTCCCACAGCTCTTGTTACGGGCTGTCCAATCTCTTTATTACTGGTGCCAGAGCTTGGTCCATATCGCCATTTCTGTTGTTTTTTTTTTTTTTTTCACCCTTTCTCGTAGTATGACAAGCAGAATGGTGATCCGTATGTCAAACATTACTGCACAGATGTCCCTACCAGGGTTCAGACCGTATGGCAAGAATGATTACAGTTTTCTATTTTTTAAATCTTGTGTTCTAACCTAAATATCTGTGGTTTTTTGTTATTTTTTTCTGCTAGACCTGACAGGGAATACTGAGTAGAGAGGAAGAGGGGAAGGAGTGAGAAAGGAGAGATAATAAAATGAGATGGGTGTTCTACAAATGATACAGAACACAAACTGATGTTACCAAAGCTCTAATATCATTTAGAGCGTGGACCATAGCAGACAGTAAACAGTGTGGCACAGTGTGTATGTGTGCAAGTACATGCATGCTGCCTATGTGAACCATGTGCACATTACAGGTAACAGCTTTTTCCCAATCTTAAAAGGCTGAAATTGGGGAAGAACCCGGACCCACGACCATCCTGACACTGGGACCCTGAAGCTCAACCAGAGGGTATGTGCCCACCCACCCAGTCATATTCAGAGGCTCCCGTACAGGAGTTCTCCCAGCACCATGGAGCACGGGCATCCCTGATGCTGGGATTGCCCATGTTGCTAGTTCTGTTTTGTTTTCTTCAGACACCTCCACTACCGCTTTTTGTCACTGAATATGTTCATCACCTGTATGGACAGAATTTCTTGGCGCAGCAGAGGTAGTGGAGGAATCCGGTTTTTCTAATCCCTGGATTGGGTTTCTGTTTTTTGCAAATGATCTGATCTTGTTGTTGTTTAAGCATCTCGGAGTTTGGTTCACGACAAAGTAGAGTATGAAGTGAATGATCAATAGACGGATTGGTGCAGCATCCATGCACCAGTCTGTCATGACAGAAGACCTGAGGAAAAAGTGTAAGTCTTGGTCAATAAGTCAAGTCATGCTCCCGCCCTCACCTATATCCACAGATGTCCGCGGTGACTGGAAGAACAACAAAATACTAGAATACTGGTACAAACAGCTGAGATGAGCTTCCTTTGCAAGGTGGCTGGGCTCTCACTCGGAAATAGGGTGACGAACTCATTCATCTGTGAAGGGCTCGGAGTAGATCCGCTACCCCCATGGGTCGAAAGAAGCCAAATGGGGTAGTATGAGACCTGGCAAAAAGAACCCCATGACCCCAGTGTCAGTGAACTGTTCCTCCCAACCTGGAGGAGACCCAGGACCAGCTGGATAGACTATGTCTCATAACTGGACAGTGAACGCCCCAGGATCTCCTCTGATGAGCATCAAGGTGTGGCAAAGGTGTGGAAGTCTGGGTTATTAGTTAATGATAATGCATTGTACTTGTATGGCGCTTTCCAGGGCGCTCAAAGACGCTTCACATATGCATTATTCATTCACTCCGTACCAGGTAATGGTAAGCTACAGTTGTAGCTACAGCAGCACTGGGGCAGAAGCAAGGCTGCCATTTTTGTACCATTGGCCCCTCTGACCATCACCAACCAATCACACACACTATCCAGACCAGGCAATGTGGGTAAAGAGTCTTGCCCAGGAACACAGTGACAATTTGATCTCAACGGCCATCCCAATGTGGCGCCTGGGATTCCAGCGGTCTCCCATCCAAGTACAGCCCTTGCCCAGCCTCCTTAGCTCCTGAGGTCTGATAGGATCAGGCATTGACAGGGTGGTATGACCACATTCAAGGTTGTAAACCCAACCTGATATTGTGACATTACATTCTGTGACATAAATAAGAATAAATTGTCATGTCATAATTTATTCCGACCATACATCAGACTTTTTTCCCTCCTGACTTTAGTGATGATTTCTTCATCATCGATCACTTCTTTCTCCATAAACAACTTGTGATACGTGCTCAAAGGTCCATAAATATTTTGTTTTTTTTTTTAGTTTAGGCAACCAATAATTTTGTCAGATGACCATTTTCAATTATTAAAATTAAAAAGTGAGGGAGTTTAAAGAATCCCTGTTTGTAAAGCAAAGTCAAACTTCTACTTAGTGTGTATGAACATTATAAAGAAAATTAAAAGACTTCCATTCATTAGGTAAATGAGAACGTCTTGGTTTTGGTCCAACGCTGGTCGGTGATTTATCTGTGGGGAACATGTCGAGCCAAGCTTTGAGTGGTCTGCTGGCAGAGCTGCTGGTTGGGAACCTTTCCTTATTTGCTTCTGACTTTTTGTTGGGAGATTTTGCCTGAAAAAGGACCAGTTCCTTAAAAGCTGCATTGGATGAATAATGGATCGCAGTAAAAAAGCTGAGGCTGCAGCAAAGCTGTGAACACGTCTAATAATGTAAGAATTTGTAAAATAGTTTGTTACTGTACTTTTTTAAATGTAGCTTGAAGCTGTTTCACTGATTTTTTTTGCAATAGAGCTTATTTAACATCCTCAAGAAATTGTTCAAGGGTGAAAGAGTATCTCTAATGTCCATTATTCATTATGGTACTCAAAGGAATCTGTTGTGGTGTGGAAGAAGGAGGACCCAAATGCAGGACATCAAACAAGATTTATTTAACCAAGGATCAGCAAGAATGTAAGCAAAGGAACAGAAGTTAAAAAGGGATCAATAAAGTTTTCAAAGAGTTAATCTCAGTTCCAAAGGATATCCACTGGGTCGGGAGTCAGCCAAGGCAGGAAGGCATGAAGACCCGACAGGGAATGCTGGTGAGGCTGCCTTTAAATAGTCAGCAGAGAAATTAGGCGCAGGTGGTCCAGATCAGGTAGAATTTGGGGAAAGGTGAGATGGTCCCTGGCTCTTTCTGGTGGTTAGTGAGGGAACCACAACAGAATCGTAGCTGCTGGGTTTTCAAACACAATTTTTTGTACTCCACTGATAATTTGAGCTATTTTTTTTCCGTATTAAAAAATACAGTATTCTAAGTGATTAAAGTTTAATTACAGCAAAAAAAAAAAAAAAAGAGTTATTAAATCAATGGGAGGTTTGCTGGAATCCCAGTGTGCTGCTTTGAAGCAGACAGCCTCCAATCAAATGCAGCCTTGGATTAGTTCCGTCATCTTATACATTCAATAAAACAAGCTAATTAAAAAGTATCCATGGGCTCTTTAGGAATCTCTAAGGATTTCGGTTACCAGGCAAGAATTTTTCAGTTTACTCCAGGAAGAAATAAGAAGTTTAATCTACAGACTTCTGTGTTTATGTGTTGACATTTGTCAAAACTGTTCCATGGATTAAAATGTATTAACATTTTCAATTTGTCTATGGGAGCATACCCCGACTGGTTTCAGTTGAAAGGCAGGATACACAATCAACAGGTCGCCAGTCTGTTGCAGGGCCACACACACAGACAATCGTCCAACACAAACTCATTTCTAGCGGGCAACTTTGTTGCAGCTAATCAACCTCACATGCATGTTTTTGAAGGATGGAAGGAAACATGAGTACCTGGAGAAAACCAATATAGAACATGCAAACTCCACACAGAAAGACGAGTGTTTCAAGCCTCAACCCCACTCCGGGACTCAAACTACAACCTTCTTGCTACGCCACCGTGTAGCCTTCTTACACTTTATGAGATTCCAAAAAGAGAAAAACATATATAAGTACAGACCATAAGTTTGGACACACCTTCTCATTCAAAGAGTTTCCTTTACTTTCATGACAATGAAAATGATTGATTCATAGTGAAGACAACAAAACGATGAATTAACACGTGTGGAATTATAATTTTAACAAAAAATGGTGACAACAGAATTGGTGACAAAGGGCAGCCTTGGCGGAGTCCAACTCTCACTGGAAATGGAATCGACATACTGCCAGCTATACGGACCAAGCTCTGGCTCCGGTCGCACAAAGACCGGACAGCTCATACCAAGGGCTCCGAGACTCCATACTTCCGGAGCACCCCCCACAGGAGTCCCTTAGGGACACAATCGAATGCCTTCTCCAGATCCACAAAACACATGACAGACTGGTTGGGCAAACTCCCATGACCCCTCCAGGATCCTGAAGTATAGAGTATAGAGCTGGTCCGTAGTTCCACGTCCGGGACGGAAACCACACTGCTCCTCTTCAATCCGAGACTCGACAATCCGACGGACCCTCCTCTCCAGTACCCCCGAATAGACCTTCCCAGGAAGGCTGAGGAATGTGATCCCTCGGACTATATACTATTATACTATACTATTATACTATACTAATAATATATACTGCTAAGGACATGCTTTGTTTGGAGTGATCCTTAGCAGTAGCTTCCTAGCAGATATTCTACCATGAAGACCTTATTCAGACAGTTTACTCTTGGCAGTCGTTCGAGAGATGTGACTCTTGCTAGAACTCTGTGTGGCATTGCCTGGTTCTCCAACCTGGGCTGTTGTTAACCTGCTATTTCTGAGGATGGTGACTCGGATTAACTCTTTCTCCATAGCAAAGGTGACTCTTGGTCTTCCTTTCCTGAAGCGGTACTGACGAGGGTCAGTTTCTTTGTAGTGGTTGATGGTTTTTGTGACGCAATTAGGGAAATTTTTCCCAAAGTCTTTTTGGGCTGACTGATCTTTATTTCTTAAAGTAATGACTTCCACTCATTCCTCTTTACTTAGCTGCTTCTTTCTTTTCATAAAACAAATTCTAAGAGTCCAATCAGTAGAACTATTGGCTGTATCCACCTGACTTCTGCACAACACAAGGGATGGTTCCAGACACATTTATCCAGCGAGAAACCCCACATGTTAAACCTGGCAGGGCACGCCTCTGAAGTGAAAACAATTTCCGGTGACCACCTCTTGAAGCTCATCAAGAGAATGCCAAGAGTGTGTAAGGCTATTGTGATGGCTACAGCCACACAACAATTTCCTATGTAAACTTTATAATTTAATCACTTTATAAATATAATTTAGATCTTTTGTTTGTTAAACCACTTTTGTTTACTTTGGGTTTAATATAGGCTTAGATTAGTGCACGTTTGGTTTATGTTGTTGATTCACACTAATTTGATTTTCTTTAGTTTAGCAAGTGCTCCAGTTCCTGGGCTGAATGATCACCTGCTGTCCTGGGCTGGAGCTACCTAATTGGACTGAACCATTTATTTTCTTTAGGGGTAAAAGTGGGGTTTGTTAGCTTAGATTTAGTTAAGCTGTTTTGTTAACCCCCCTTTTTTGTGTTGGCAGTGGTTTAGTATTCTTTCATTTAAGGGCTTACTTTTCTCAGTCAGGGAGGTCTGTTTTGTTTGAGTTGATTCTCTTTTGTTAAACCTAATCTTGAGTTGAGTTAGTTATTTTGACCTCTTTTAAAATTGCTAAATGTTGCTAAGAAATTTCTTCAGTTGTTCCACCCTTTTTTGTTAAAATTATAATTCCATGTGTGTTAATTCATAGTTTTGATGTCTTGACAGTGAATCAACCATGTTTTTTGTCATGAATGCAAAGGAAATTCTTTGGGAAGGTGTGTCCAAACTTTTGGTCTGTACTCTAGTTGCCTGAACAAAACATTTTTTTTTTTGCTTTTCTGATGAACATACAAACGGAGTCTAACTTTTTGTAAAGCCCTTTTTTCCACATGAAAGTATTTTAAAGTGTTTTAACAGAGCAATATTTAGAGTACCCAAACACAATACTAAAGTGCAGAACCCCTAACTCGCCTTTTTGTAAGCCATGGAGAACACATGATTCATTCATAAAAACCTACAGTTTAACAATGACTCCTGATTGCAATAGAAATGTTTAACCACAGGGTGGGAGTAACAACCTACCAGAAAAAATGGCTTAAAATAATTTAAAAACATGAAAGCAGCAAGAGTAAATTTATCTGAAAATTAAAATTTTGGAAAGAAATTTATGGACTTTGACTCTATTTTCTATGCATATAATTATATGTGTGTCTGAAACATCTGTTGTATGTAGTATAACATAGTTATTAAAGTATACTTTCAATGCAGACGGTAAATAGTTTATCAGCAAAGTGTAAAAAATGTGCATTGTTATTGAAAAGTTTTCTTAGTCCAAAAATTTCCCTTAACCTCTAAACCGAATTCTTCAATCTGAATCTATTTAACTGGTGCTAATATCGGTATGTGATAGCAGAAATTAAATCAAAGCTTCTTGTAGTAAATGATGATACTTCTAAACCATAAAATTCCATGCGTCTTGTCTGGACAAGAAGCTGCTATTAAAATAAAAAATCTGACTACGTTCATATTAAATAATGGACCACCATTAACATTATCTAAAATCAATATTCACTCAGGTTGACCTGGTGAGCCAACCATCTCCGGTGAATGTGTACTTTAGAAAAGCAATTACAAAACTCTCCTCCACCCGTGAATTGTGTGATTTTTACCTCCTGACCTCTTAGCTGAAAGGAGTGATAATCTGTCATGGTCTCCCACCTGAGCTCTTCATTTGCCCACGCTGAGGCGGTGTGCAACAGCAGAGGGAATCGATACAGGAGTGACAATAAATTAGCACCACATGATAAGTTATACCGATGGAGGATCAGGGCATCATCCAACCTGCTGATGACGACACAAAATAGACGTAATGCCTCTGTAATCTGTAGCCTCATTCTGAAACACAGGCTGATGAGCCTACTGTGCCAAGGTAATCCCTCATCTCATCCATGTAATCTTTGGATAATCTGCCTGTATTCTGAAAAACATTTATGATTCCTAGATGACATCCTGCTGATTGTTGAGGTTATGTTCACTGGTGGTTCCCAACCTTTTTTTTTTTATAACGCAGACCCTCTGAGTCTTTTGTCCTAGTCATTTTACCACAAAATACTTCAAACCAAAACCAACAGAAGTATAACTTATCGACTTACATTTAACCCACTGTATGTTGGAACATTCAGCAAATGTTGGAGATCGGTTCTGTGTGAAATGTCCATAAAACATTCTTTAAAAATGTACGTATCTCTAGTCAAATTATGCGCTTTCTGGGGGGAAAAAATGGTGCATGTTTGTTTTAACATAAATAACTTGGCTGCATTTTGCCTACTTTGGAACATCTGAGGAAATATTGGGGATTAAAACATGCGCAATTTGGACTAAAAACCCAATGAAATCCTACCAAATCATGTTGATAGGGTCTTTAAATGATCCTATCAACATTAAATTTTCTTTTTTTTTAAATTAGCAGCAGTCATTGTTAATTGCACAACTGTTAATAAATCTGGGGGGTATAAAGAATCCCCTACAATACACTCACAGATCATTAGGCTTCTGCATACTCCTGCTTGGGAAACACTGTACACATCAAACAGCCGCTCTGCTTGCTGTGCTGAGACATTTATTATTTTTATGCTCTCCCAGTCCTACTTCACCGAGGCTCAGCATGTCCCGAGGAAAACAAGCTATCTAAAACAAATCACTGTATTTAACTTGCAAATATTTCAAAAATTTCCTGCAGGGGTGAGAAAATACAGTTTATTAATAGTACAAATGTTTCGAGTTGTTCCACATATCAGTGAATTAAGACAAATTGAGCTGAAACTGCACCAAATACGTTTTGCTGCGAATAATTTCAAATCAAATAATGAAGCACATTTCAAACATAATGTTATGCAAAAACGACAAAGGAGCTTTTCGAAGACCTATGCATGAAAACCTCCTTTAGTAATTTTGCACTAGGACAACTTACATTTATTAGTTTCACCATAAAAATGGAAGAGTTAGCACCAAAGCTTTACATGAGTAGAATATTGTCCATTGTCCTAAAGAACACAAAAACACATAAATATATATTGTTTGTAATAAAATATATAGTCATGTTAAATAATGTGATTTTTCTATGTTTACTGAGGTTACAGGGAGAAGAGATAAAGGTGGAAGATTTTAAGTACTTTGGATCAACAGTCCAGAGCAATGAAGAGTGTGGAAAAGAGGTGAAGAAGCGTATGCAGGCCGGCTGGAACGGGCGGAGAAAAGTATCAGGTGTGATGTGTGATTGAAGAGTTTAAGCTGAAATGAAACGGAAAGTGTACAAAACCGTGGAGAGACCAGCCATGCTGTTTGGTCTAGAGACAGTGGCACCGAAAAAAAGACAGGAAACAGAGATGGAGGTAGCAGAGATGAAGATGCTGAGGATCTCTCTGGGAGTGACCAGGATGGACAGGATTAGAAATGAGTATATCAGAGGAACAGTACGTGTTAGAGGTTTTGGAAATAAAGTCAGAGAGGCCAGACTGAGATGGTTTGGACATGTGCAGAGGAGAGAGAGCACGTACATCGAAAGAAGGATGCTGGGTTTGGAACTACCAGGAAACAGAGGAAGACCAAAGAGGAGGTTCATTGATACATTGAAGGAAGACATGAAGATAGTTGGTGTGACTGAAGAAGATGCAGCAGATAGGGTTAGATGGGAGAAACTGACTTGCTGTGCTGACCCCTGAAGGGAAATGCCAAAAGAAGAAGAAGATGTTACATATCAACATCAATCTAATGTATGTGAGTTGTCAAAATCTGGTAAAAAAATAGCAACCGATGAGAGAAAAAACAAATCTTCCTATATTGTTACAGTTTTACACAATTTCATCAATTAAATTTATGCAACGTTTTAATCATTTAACATAAAGCACTGTTTGAGAAAAATATTTTCTATTTTTAAACTCCGGTGAGTCTTCGTCTGGATGTTCAAGTCCAGCAACTCATCTGAGTGTCTGTGACCTTCCCGTCCATCATATGAAACACTCAGGTCAGTTGATTTAAAGTGCAAATGGTGGTAAAGCCACCAGGGGAAGGATGTCAGAGCAGCACTGATGGTCAGCTCAATTTAGACTAGATGGCTTTCTTCTCTCCTTTTACCACTCTGCGGCAATGTTTCAGATGGAATGAGAATGAAAAGAAAGACGTCATCATAGCGGACAAGGTGAATGAGAAAATAAATGACCTCAAGAAATCTCCCCTGTGAGTAGAAAGGACAGGTTAGATGGACAACTGTGATCATGTCAGCATATAGTGAAGCTCGGAGCACCTGAGCCTGCTGCAGGGACGTAAATCTGAATGTTGTAGCACAATAAACCTTCAAGGACCTGACTGCTCTGGGAAAACAAAAAAAGACAGATGAGTATTTTTGGGTTGTTTTGGGGATTTTCAGGTAAGTGGGGTTTTTTGTTGCAATCCTTCTGGGGTTGTTTTGAAGAGTAAACAGAGAGCAGGTGGAGAGCTGGAAGAAAAGCTGCTCTTTGCCAGGACTCTGTCCTTTAACTCAGACAGGCAATCTGTAAGTTCTATATTCCTCTCCATATGTTACCATGACATTTATCCACATAAATATAAACTCTCCAGAATCCTAAATCCAAACAGAAAATAACGTCTCACCACTTGTAAAATGAGACAATGAAACTGAAGAATAATCTGGAAGGATTAGATCTGAAGAGATGTTCAAAATTAACACCCAACCATTTATTTCTGGCTCAAAATAGACTAATTAAACCTGTCATAATAGAATTCCATATAACGTCTCATATGTGCTCAAGAAATTTTTTGACATACTGTATGCATAAATAAAGACTAAGAGTGTTCATGAATTTCAAACTGTCCATTCTTTTGAGTCCCGAAGAAACACCGAGTGTTGGCAGTTGGCATAGGCTATGACAAGGTTTCTGTGATTTGAAAGCATATCATGCAGGAAGGTTGGGGGCACAGATGGGCTTCCAGGTGCTTCCTGCACCAACACACCACTGAAACTAAACCCCACAGATTCGGATAGATCTAAACAGATAGCTGGGTGTTATGATGTGGAAGGAGGAGGACCCAAGTGCAAGACAAAAACAGGATTTATTAACAGAAGTCAGATAGGTCTGTAAAGTAAAGGGCACAGCGTTAACTCAGGATCCAAAAGTTTAAATGATAAAACCGAGTTCTGAGCTCAAACTTATAGTCAGGCAGCCAGTAGGACCTGGCTGGGAAGGATAACAATGACCCAACATGGAGGTCTTCTTCTTCTTCTTCCAATGATTTCCGGCAGGCTATACGCTTGAGTGCGCAATGCTGCCCTCCACAGCTAGACCAAAGGTTGACGTTAGATCTTTGAAAAAAGGGCAGTGCGGCGCAGATAAAAAAGTACGGCTTCTCCAACTTGTTTTCTTCTGAAAACAACATTGACTTGAGTGAAAAAAACGGTTAAACCTGCATCTACTAACTGTACAAAAAGATGTCTTCTTTCTTGATTGTATTTGCTGCATGACAACATTACATGACTAACAGTTTCAGCATTTCCACACTCACACAGCCCATCAGGATGTTTGCCTACTAATTTTAAACTCTCCGCCAGGGCGCTGTGCCCAAGTCTAAGTCTAGTTAAAACAACTTCATCTCTACGACAAGAGGTTTCAGGGCACCTAGTGCCAGTAACTGAAGGCTGACTAGCAAAATAGTGTCTGCCCCGCCGCTCATTCTCCCATTCTTTTTGCCACTTCTCAGTAATTTTCTCTTTACAGGTACTATAACATTCCTGCATCTCCAAAGCCAAGAACACATCTATAGTGTCTCTACTCAGAGATTCCTTGGCTAGAGCGTCGGCCATTTCATTTCCCACAACTCCAGCATGCCCAGGGACCCAGACAAATAGAACTTCTGAACCTACTGTATATCTTTCACTCGTTTAAGGCAGCACAGAATATCAAAAAATTAAACCTGGCCGAGCCTCTCAACATGGAGTTCAGGGGAGAATGTCTTTAAATATGCACCAGGATCCACAGGTGTGTGGAATCAGAATAATCCCCCTCAGGTATCCCAATCAGGCTGGTGAGGGAAGAACCAGGGCTCTCTCTAGTGGCAGGTGAGGGAATCATGACCGTGGGAGCAAATTTTTTTAAATTCTTTTAGTCACTTTAACTGCTTGTATGGCCCCTCAAAATAAAATGAAGCTCAAACAATAGGAATAAACCATATGTACGCGACCATCACTAACAAAAACAATGTAATTATGAATAATCAAAACAGGAAATAAAGGAGATGGAATCCCAAAGGAATAAAAAGTGGGAGACCACTGAGACCCTCAAATCATGGACAGGGTTTTTTTTTTCTTTCCATGACCAGTTTGTCTTCTACACGTCCAGCTTTCTGTCGGAGTTCGTTTTGCTTCTTAGCCGGTCATTGGCATCAACTGTAACGCAAACCAACAAATAAATTTTGTTTAAACAATTTAAATTTTTGAGTTCGCCTTCTGTGATGTTTGCAAAAAAAAATTGTTTACGACGCCCCGACATCAAATAGATAAGCTCTTCCGTTATTTAAACACTGGAAAAGCTGCATTAGACTGTAGGTTTATAATATATCTCACTTTGTTTTGTTCATATCTGTGTCAGATAACATGTAGGTCTGTTTAACATCATGTGTAACAGCAGAGACGATGTGATCAGGATGTCTTCATCTTGCTGCAGGTTTATTTTTACTTCTTTTAACCGCAAAGCAAGCAAACCGCGGAGGGAAGCAGCTACAAAGTGCTACCAAATGACCTGTGAACTTATACATGCGGCTAAACACAGGGTGACACCCAGCTGCCCACCTACATCAGAGCTAAGAAAAACACACCTTTGATGTCGGTAATGGATTTGAATAAAGAAAATAGGCGTATAAGTCTAAAGGGTAAAGGAAAGAAAAGTGTAAACACAATCAGACATTAAACACAAGCTGTGTTTTATCAGTAAGTGCTCATGAGCCACATGCGATGCAGCCCTGATGTTCATTCCCAGGATTTTACGCCATTCACCTTGATTCATGTGACAGAAATGTCTCACATGCTGGTGGGTAAACAGTCCACATGTGATCTGAGTGGCCCCAGTGACCCACATAATAGCTGGGTGACTCATAGACATATATGTGACTCAAGTGTCTCTGGAGGTAGTAATAAGTCCGTAAGATGTTAAACACCGTCAACTTACTATCAATCAGGACTGAGGACATTTCTGGAATCATCGATGAGACGTCCTCAAGAAATTCCGATGTGAGGTATGTGTATGAGTTTTGGTGAACCTCTTCATTCCAGAAAATAACAACAGAGAAATGTTTAAAAAGTATGATATAAAAAATTATTTCCATCCACTTTTTGATTATGAAGATGGTTAAATTGGATTTTTAGGCAAGGCTTTGGAGGCAGGAAATAAAAAAAATAAATAAAAAAAAACCACAAGAACACAAAACCAAATGTGAAACGGCGCTTCCTCTGGACGGAAATATCATTGCTGGCATAATCTTCAATAACTAAAATGAAACCAAATTGCGAGTATATGCTCTTCTTTGCATCTTTTATGCTGACCATCATGCATATTTGTCAATTGTAGCAGTGATACCGTACATCACGCTGCACCGTCCATTTGCAATCATCATGCACACTGTTAAAACACACGTCATAAATATATAGTGCTAAAAAATCAGCCAACTAAATGTGTGATTTTAGTTTAAAGTATCCAGTTTTTCACGATTTGGAAAAAAAAATGTTCTCATCTTCTGCTGTTCTGACCCTTTCTTCTTCTCTCTCGCATACTTGTCTAGTTATACGGTTTTTAGTATGGGGAAAATGAAATTTTAGTAAACGGAGGGGTATTTGCATTTCTAAATGGTCAAAAAAAAGTAAAAAAAAAAGACTACTGTCACATGTTTTATTTTTGTCAACATTTGTCACATTAAAGTGCCTACATACATTGAAATGCCAACAAAATTACCCCATTTTACGCAGATTATGGTGCATTTCACGCAGCCATTGTTAGAGCACAATTATGTTCCGGGGAACGGTTCTCTCATTCATTTGGGTCCCCATGAGGGTTCTTCATTTTTTTTGCCCCACTGCCAATGTTTATTTTTGGAGTTTTTCCTCACCATGAAGGAAGGTGTAAAGACAGAAATGTACGGAAAATGTTTAACTAGATTTTCTTTAGTTAACTTTATTGTGTATTTGTTTATCTACTTTTTTCTTTTTTGTTCCTTGTTTCTTTTTGTATATTTTTCAATCTGCAATGTGTAAAGCCCATTGAGACAATTGTTTTGTGATGTTTGGCTAAACAAGGGGTGGGCAAACTTTTTGGTTCATGGCCACATTGAGTTCTAACATTTGACGAAGGGTCTGTAACAGGATTTAGATGGATGGCATGCTTTGGTAACCACTAGATTTGATCGATAGAATGGCGTGCTATATTTTGAACAAGCGCGCTAGATGTTACATCAAGAGCGTTAAATTCAAATCTAGCAGCACTAGATCTGAAGTCTAGTGCGATAGCGCTTAAAAACATGCATTTAGTGGCGCTAGGTTTGAAATCTAAGCGCTTGATGTAACATTTTGCTTGTTTTAACATCTAACATGCTTGTTTACGTGCGTGTATTGGGCTGGTTGGCTTTCCATAATTGTGCACATTCTTTTTTTTGACAGCGTACGCATTACGGAGACACACATTTTAATGGGATCAGTGTTGTTGTTTTTCTTAACAAAGCCAATACATCCAGAGTGCGCCATCTAGCAAGGAAACATCAGAATCGCAGGGGAAAGAAAACTTTAACAATGTTTATTTATCTAAATTTTTCAAGTTAAGCGGACCAGATTGAAACATTTAACGGGCCGCATCTGGCCCGCGGGCCGTAGTTTGCCCATGCCTAGGCTAAACAAATATAAGTGAGCCAAACTGAATGAAACTCGATGCCCTTCATATCTTTGTCAGATAGTCTGTTGTCAAATCTGATGCAAAGTAAAATATTCATGTTATGCTTTTTTTAAAAAAAAATTAGAATAAAAAGTAAGAGTTTAATGATAAAAATGAAAGTGACACCATTTGAATTTAAAATGCATACAAAAAAAACTATTAAATGAAACCCGTTTTTTTGCAGCAGCAGCAGCATGACGTCCTGTGAGGAGAAGTTGGAGGTTCCAGTGCGTCAGGACGTGACTTCACTGTGCAGCTCTGGAAAGAAAAAAGCTCTGCAGGAAGCACTCAGTCATTTGCTCAGAGACACAAAAGGCGCTCCTCAGCCTGTTACATCCTCTCCTTACTTAGCAATCAAATTTATCTTAGTTTTTCTTTTTCAATGATTGCAAAGAACTTCAATTTTTTGCTTCATTTGATGGAAAGATGTTTACCTCCATGAGATACAAAGACTTTTTGGTTGGATTACTTCTGAATGGAATAATCTGGATTGTTCTTTGACTTGTAATAATTTGATGTTTTTCTCTCTTGGAGCATTTTAATATTTTTTTTCTCACTATGGAGAATCTGACTTTAGAGAATGAGACATCTCTGCAGGACAACCAGACTCTAGGTGTTTGGACTGACTATACAGTTGAATACAAAGTGATCAGTGTGTTTTTGGTGACCCTTATTTGTGGGGTGGGGATCGTGGGGAACGTGATGGTCATATTGGTGGTCCTAACCACCAAACACATGCGCACCCCTACAAACTGTTATTTGGTGAGTTTGGCTGCAGCGGATCTGATGGTTCTCACTGCAGCCGGGTTACCCAACATCACAGACGCTCTGAGAGGGCAGTGGGTGTACGGATACGCAGGGTGCCTGGGCATCACCTACTTTCAATACCTGGGAATTAACGCGTCCTCCTGCTCCATCACCGCCTTCACGGTGGAGCGCTACATCGCCATCTGTCACCCCATCAAAGCGCAGTTTTTGTGCACATTGACAAGAGCAAAAAAGATCATCCTGCTGGTGTGGACGCTCACTTCTGTCTACTGCATCATGTGGCTCTTTCTCTCTGACACTAAAAAGTTATTATATGATAACGTGGAGCTTCTCACCTGCGCCTATAAAGTGTCCAGGAGTCACTACCTGCCCATTTACTTCACGGATTTTGCAGTGTTTTATGTGCTGCCTCTCATGTTGGCCACTGTTCTCTATGGACTGATCGCCAGGATACTTTTTCTTAACCCCCTGCCCTCAGACCCGATGGGTGGCAGCAAGAAGTGGAAGAGGGAGATGAGTCAGGGAGGAAGGATGATCAGTACCAGTTCATCCAGCAGCACCACAGCAGCATCACGCAGACAGGTGGGAGACTGTGAAATTTTATTGTGTCAAATGGACACCAGCCCTCCAGGACTCGAGTTGGACACTCCTGGTTTAAAATATTTGAATGCAATTTAACTTGAGATGGTTATCGATACCATCTTATCGATACTGGTACTCTTAACATTAATCTGGTGTCTTATCGATACGCTTATTGATCTTTTTTTTTGCATAAAAACAAGTAGAGGGAGACAAACAACTTATATGGAGGCAACCAAACATGTAAAAAAAATTAATTATTGATTTAAAGGAGGTTAAGTTAATATGTTGTTTCAAAATAACAGTTTTAGTGGCGTCCACATAGTTTGTTTTTCTTCCTCTACTGGTTTTTACACCAAAAAAGTATCGATAAGAGTATCGATAAGATACCGAATTGATAAGTGGTATCGTTAAGAGTACTAGTATCGATAAGATGGTATTGATAACCATTCCTAAATTCAATTCAATTTTATTTGTACAACCCATCAGCACAAAACAGTTGTCTCAACAGGCTTCACATCGTAGATTGAAAAAAGTAAGAAAACAAAAGAAAAAGTCTATCTGCTCCAATACACAGTCAAAAACTAACTAAACAAAAGCTAGCTAAACTATTTTGTACATTCCTGCCTTTAGACCACCCTTCACAGTGAGGAAAAACTCCAAAAAAACCAGCAGTGGGAAAAAAAGAAACCTTGTGGGGATCCAGATGAAAGAGGGATTCCTTTTCCAGGATGAGCAGCCAATGTGTTCAAGATTATCATTCAAATATTAGCTTATTCAAATCTACAGCTTCATATTTAAAGAAATCAGATGGGCTTCATCCTGATGGAAACGGGATGGTATAAGAAGCACGGAAGCCTCCTTCCTCCTTCTGACGCTCAGGCTTTATTTATATAATTATGTTGACTAAACATCTATAGGAAGATTTTTTTATTATTATTAAAAACAGCTTTAATTTTCTTTCTTTTTAAAACTAAACATATAAAGCCCTTTTTCTGATATTTTTTTATCCGATTGTTTGAAGTTTCTAAATAATTTTTAGTCCTCTATTTCTTGCCCAAATCTTCTCTAATAAATTAGTCACATTAGTCAGAATTATAAATATCTCTGCCTAAATAGGTTAGTGATGAAGTTAGAGGTGAAATAAAACTCCTAGAATGTATTTTTTTTACATAAATCTCTGGCAACGTGTTATAATTTTGTACCAACTTATTACCTTTCTTTATGAGCAATTGGAATCCATATTTGAACTAGTAAAAGCCTTTTATTGTTAACAGATGTAAGGAAAGCCTTCTATTGCTGGCTTTCCAGCATCTCTTTGGGAATACTAAGCAAGTTTTAACGCTGGTTTCTCCTGGGTTTGCGTCTACAACAGAAAATCAGGAAGCTGGAGTGATTGTCAGACAGTGTATGGTTTTTAATGTCCCACAAAGCTTGCAGTTTATTATGACACGTTGTGTTTATTGGCAGCATTATTCTTGTTGTCAGCTGTTTAAAAGTAAAAGTCTACCAATGACAGCAAATTAATAGGTGTCTTCTCCAAGTGCACGTCTAGGGTCCCTGGAGAAGACACCAAACCCCTCGTTTCTCCCTGCATTGGCGATGTCATAAGTGGCAGCCTGCTGCGGTGAAATGCAGCACATGAATTTCCCGGTGAGGGATTAATAAAGTACATTAAAATAAAAATAAATGAATAAAGTAATATTCAAAAAGTGAATTTATAAAAATGTTCCATATAATTTTTAACAACTTTAAACATGTATATTAGGTGTGATTTTTTGATGTCTTGAGGAACAATTTTACTCTTTCCAAACAATTCATTAATAATCCTATTTAGATTTTTGCTTTCAATTGATTTCATTGTTTGCCTTGATGATTTAATCTAGCTTTCAACCATGTACAGGTCCAGACTTAGAGGAGATCTCAGTCCTTCATAAAACCTGTTACTACTGATTTTCTGTCTAGTTCTTGTGTCACTTTGCATGCCTTGGCCTTTCCTTTTTTTTTTTTTTGCTTTCTTAAGAATTGATGAACTGCCATGATGACCATTTCTAGTGAAGCTTCAGTGGAGATGTAGATTAACTAAACTATTCATCTGAATAGGCTGTACTTGGTCTTACGACCACAAACAATTTTGGTCTTAAAATGTTTTTCATAGCTTTTAACTTTTTTTTCTCGAAGAATTTCATCTGCAAAAAATACATTTTTTGTAATTTGAAGCTTTTTCTTGGGCTGAACTTATCTTAGCTTATCCCCTCAAACTTGGAAATTGTATTAAATACTTGGACGTTTCAACTTTTCATGCTAAATATATCACACTGCTGGTATAAAATAATTACAGTATGCATATCTCATTATTAATTATGTAGATCTCGTATAAAGAAGTATAAAGAATAGGTGTTTGAAGGCTCTCGCTAAGTGCTGGATCTCATTAAAAGTCTAAATGTATGAAGTAAAAATGCACGAGAAGTCATGGAGCGTCAAGATAAAATAGGTCTGGTTTGTCTCAGTTTAAAAGAAATAAGCTCCAGGCCCTCTAGGAGATGAAAACCCAAACAGAAGAAAATCCTTTAAGCCTTTGCAATATATCGTTTTTTTTTTCTTTCCGTCTGAAATAACATCTAGAAATCCTGTCAGTTACAACACAGCTCCAAGACCTAAACGTTTAGACTTTATCTTCACACGCTAAGACACCCTTCTGGAAAGTCCTCTTATCTGGATCAGCAGACCAAAGTGGGATATTAAACATTATTGATAAAATATGATTTCTCTCCTGATAAAAGGAGGAAATAAATGGCATAAAATCATAAATGAACTGGTAAACAGGAAGGTTTTTCAGTCTGTCACCCCTTCCAAACCTAAATCTATTTTAGTAGAGGAGCTTCTTTGCAAAGAATCGTACACTCAGCAACTCTCTCTGAAAATACACCCCAGGCAGCGACCCCCTGGGTTGAAGGGGTTAAATTTAACGATCGGTAAAGTCTAATTTGAGGCTTACAAGGGTGAATATCCTTCTAGAAATTTCACTGAAAAACCTTTTGCAAACTTAAATTTTGATACTCAGAAGGCAAAATTCCGCCAGTTCTCAGTCACGGTTGAGACTTTACTGAAGTAGAAATCCCAGTGGAATTCTTTGGTCCTCTTTTTCTTAAAAAAACAAAAGATGATCTATATTTATATATATATTTTTAACGCTGCATTGGTAGATTGTGGTAAAGAAAGAGCTGAGCCGAAAAGCAACCCTCAACTATGATCACCAGCTGTGGGTGGTGACCGAAAGAACGAGATCACAGATACAAGTGGCCGAAATGAGCTTCCTCCGCAGGGTGGCTGGGCTCTCACTCAGAGATCGGGTGAGGAGCTCTGCCATCTGGGAGGAGCTCGGTGTTGAGCCGCTCCTCCTCCAGGTCGGGAGGAGCCAGATGGGGTGGTTCGGGCATCTGGTCAGAATGCCCCTCGCGCGCCTCACGGGCGTGGTGTTTTGGGAACGTCCCACCGTGAGGAGACCAAGGGGCAGACCCCGGTCCCGCTGGAGAGACTATATCTCACAGCTGGCCGGGGTGCGACTTGGGATCCTTCCAGTTGAGCTGGAGGATGCGGCCGGGGTGAGAGAAAATTGGGCTACCCGTTTGAGGCTGTTGCCCCTGCAACCCGACCCCGGAACAAGCGGAAGATGACGGAACGGAAAGATGATATTGTTGTGTTAACCGTTTTTTTTTACACAATTTGTAAAAACTGTTTGATCTTGTTCAAAACACATTGATGCATAAAATAACCCCGTTATGTAACTTTATTAAACAAAATTTTTGTTATAGAAATGAGAAAAACAAAGAAGTCCCACACAAACAATTCTGACTATTTAAAGGCCAAAACCTCCAGATGTTAAAAACAAAATGTACCTTTTCTGGTAGATAGCAGCAACAGAAGTTTGCTTATCAGATTAGAGAAGACGCCTTCCTGGAATGACAGAGGGTGTATTCGCCTGAAGCAGCTTCATCCACTAACTCCAACTCAAACAGACTTTTGGCTCTTCTCTCTCACAAGTTTGACCAATGTACACAAACACTGGCTCATATGGTTTTGGTTGTCAACATTTAAAATCCATCCATCTAATCATTGTAACTATGCAGGGAAGTGCTGAAGACACAATACTGTATTGTCTCGGGTGTGTAGGTAGCGAAAATATACTGTAGCAGCTTAAATAGGAATCTTATACACATACAGTGGGTCCAACAAGTACTGGGCAACTTAAAAATTGGCAAGTTCACCCATTTAAAAAGAGTAGAAAGGTTTGTCATTTTTATCATAAGTACACCAAAAGCAAAAAAAAAAACAAAACAGAAAATCACATTGAATTGAAAATTCAATGTGACCGGAAGTTCCTGGGGTTCCATTCACAGAGAAGACACCTAACCCCCATTCTCCAACCATTGGGGCCGTTGTGGTAGCCTGTTCCGGTGTAATGCAGCGGACAAATTTCCCCGGTGAGGGATCGATAAAATATACATTATTTATTTATTGGGCAGCCAGCAAAACTTACTTTTAATACTTTGTAATTTAGCCTTGGTTAGCAATGACAGAGGTCAAACGTTTCCTGTAGCTCTTGACCAGGTCAACATACACTTTAGTTGGTATTTTGGCCCACTCCTCTACACAGATCTTCTCTAGAGCTGTGATGTCTGAGGGTTGTTGCTTGGCAACGCGAAGTTTCTACTCCCTTTTTATGGAGCCATGCCTTTGTTTTCCTGACTGTGTACTTTGGATCGTTATCATGCTGGAAGACCCATCTTTAATTCCCTGACAGAGGGAAAGAGGTTTTTACCCAAAATGTCACAATATACGGCGCCATTGTATATGGAACAGTCTTCCTGTCCCTTTTGCAGAAAAGCATCCCCAAATCGTGATGTTTCCACCCCCATGCTTCATAGTAGGTACTGTATAGTGTTGTTGGGATACAACTCCTCATTTTTCTTCCTAAAAACATGGCGATAGTTCAATTTTGGTCTCATCTGACCACATCACATTCTCCCAATCCTCCTCTGGATCATCCAGATGGTCTGATTTTTGGTTAGTAGGAGAACCTTTCGGATAATGCAAGATTTTACCTCATGACATACTTATTGTCGTCTTTGTGACGGTGGTCCCAGCTATTCTCAAATCATTGACCAGTTAATGCTGTGTGGTTCTGGGCTGATTCCTCACTGTTCTAAGGAGTATTTGAACCCAGTGAGGTGAAATTTTGCGGGGAGCCCCATTCTGATGGGGATTGCCAGTAATGCCATACTTCTTACATTTTCTAATAATGTTTCCAACTGTTGATCTATTCTCACAAAGTTGCCCGCCAATGGCAGTTTTACTCATCCCAGCATTGTGCAATTGTACAATTTTATTTCTGGTGTCTTTAAGAAGCTCACCGGTCTTAGTCATGGTGGAGACTTGAGTCGACAGTTTGAAAGTGTATGCTGGTGTCTCTTATGCATCTAATCAGTTCAAACAAGTACCATTCATAAATTGTTTAAAAATTATGCAATGTGATTTCCTGGATTTTTAATTTTTTTTACATTCTGTCTTTCCTGGTTGTTGTGTACCTATGACAAAAATGACAAACCTTTCTTATCTTTTTAGATGGGGGAATTTGCAAATTTTTAAGTTGACCAAAACTTATTGGATTCACTGCATACTGTATAATTAAAATGTCAGGTGCAAATGTATTCGGTTGTGCCAAAAAATAAACCAAAAAGTATGATTTAAGGAGAATAAATACTCACCAAAACACATCTTTTCTTTACAATATTTGAAAAAAGCTAGAGTAGATTGAAAACGCAGCAGGAGAAATAATAGGTAAGATCCCAAGTCAGGCATGATCAACATATGGCCCACAGGCCACATGTGGCCGTTACACATTTTAATCCGGCCTGACGGTTTGTTTAAAGAAGTAGGTTTTGTTGAAACTCAAAGTTTCAGAGTTTGAAATGTTGAAATCTCTGATATTTTGTTTCAGAAACAGGAAACTCATAAACCTATAAAAGTGGAGTAAATTAAACCTGTTTCAAAAACCGAGCTACCCTAAACTTACAGTCAAATACAATAACAACTTACAATGTGATTTTAACGGTCACAGAAGGTAGGCAGTACGTTTTTTTGTAGAGTTCCCTTTGTTCTCTGGCTCATTTTAAAGTGAAGTACTTTCAAATAAACTTAGCCCATTTATTTTTTCTGTACAAACATATTAGATTTGCACATGTGTCCGTCATACAGAGACCAACATGGCATGTCCGTTTATAGGATCCTGTAGATTTGGATGCTGGATTAATTAGCAAGAAATGATTGTTCTGTATGTAGGTAGAAAATTTGAGGTCATGTGTTGACTTTTTCTCTTACCAATATGCCGTTTTATTTGAGAGGCACCATTTCTTTACAGAGCCCTTAACGTGTATTCATGCGTAACTTTACTATAACCCATTGTGGCCGTACTGTTACAAAAAAACAAAAAGACCCTTGATAAATACTTTTAGTCATGGGTGACACCTGACCGTTTGGATATAGGCCACCTTAAATAGTAGACAAAACCAAAACAAAAACGGCTCCATGTTGCATTTTCAGCAAGATATGGTCTCTATATGCGGGAAAAAACCCACTATTTTTTTTAGTCCATGGTCAACCATAATGTTTTCTCTCCTTTGTTCAGGGCTTTTTACGGTCAAATCGCTCAAACATGACTGAGTAAACCTATTCAGAGTCCATTAAACCAAGTCTTAATAGGTTCTGAAACTGAAAAGTCCCATTTTACCATCTCTTTGTAAATCAACTCTGAGTTTGTTTTAGAACATTAAAATAGTTGAACCTCCTTTTTGAAACAGACCCTTGCCATGTTGCTGTGTTTTTTGTTAGTCACACCAAGTCAGTAAATGACCGTTAGTTCAGAATGTAATTGACTGCTGGTTTCAAGATCTGGTGGGGAGCACCGGGAAAGCAGAGGTATAGACCAAAAAATTGGTTTGAAAGAATTTTAATAAAAACATAACTAAACGAGTAGTACTTTAAAAGAGAGCCTTTTCTCAGTGTCCAAAACCTACGGGCACGTTCTTGTCCAGGTCCGTAGTAGATGGGCACCTCTGTGCTCCTTCGTTCCCAGACCGCCGCCCGAGGGCATCGCGTCCAAAGTTTGGTGGAATCAGCCATTGATGGCTTTGTTTTTTTTAAGGGTAACCTGGTTCCTCACACCACTGTGGAACGTCATCACCTGCATAGTCCAGAGCTAGAGCTCCTCTTAGTGTGTCTCTCTGCTGCTGCCACTTCCTCTTCCTCCAGCTGCTCCTTATGAAACAATCAGCAATCAGCACCACTTCTTGGAAACAGGTGGAGAGGATCAAAAAATTAAAACTAAAACATGCAAAAACACAATTCAGTAAAAACATAAATAAAAAACCCCCATAAAATCAATGCTACAAAATACTCCATCAGCTACAACAAGGATTTACATTTCAAGAGTGTCTAGATTTGTTTTCAGTCAAATCTTTGTGGTTTCATTTAATCAAAATCAACAAAATCCACATGACATAGAAACACTTTGGTTTTATTGACTCACCTTAGTTTTGTATTATAATTGAGTTAGCCCTAAAGTCGATAACAGCGTTATGGCTTATCCCGTCTTCATTTTGACCTCTCAGTGGTTTAGATTTTTTTTTTTTATTTCAAACCCCAGAAGTAAACTCAATGAGAATATGAATTTGAGAAGACTCAATTACTGAGATGTTTTTTTTTTAATATGGAAGAAACTTCAATGTTTCTCCTGGGTTTTCTCATGCTACAGAAGTGGGTACATTCTTATCGGGTTGAATTGCTGTGATAATTTCCCCTGAACACCTACGTAATCTAATCACTGAGGAGAGAAAACTAATTAATTAGCTCAATTAATTTGAAAGCACCACCTCCCAACTAATCAATTCTCACAAGCAAACCTCACTGATCTTAGATCCTTTAAACATTCTGGTGAAGAAGGGTTTTTTTAGGAACTGGCACAATCTTTTTTTATTTTTCTAATAAGATTGTTGAAAGGAACTAAAACCTTGTTATTTAGCTAGTTTGAGAATTTTTGTTGCTTTTGAACCTGTTCTTTGTTCTAATTAGCTCTGGAGTTGCACCAAAAATATTAAGAACATAGTATAAAACAGTTTAGAAGTAAGACGTATACTTTATTCATCCCTCAATGAGGAAATTTGTGTGCTGCATTACACCGCAGCAGGCTACCATGATGGCACCAATGGTGGAAGAAACAGGGGGGTTGGGTGTCTTCCCCGAGGACACCTAGACATGAGCTCAGTGGGATTTGATCCCACGAACATCTCGTACAAGGGTGAACGGTTTAACGCTGAGCTATCGCCTCCCGCAGAACGGGGAATTTGGAGAATCCCTGCTACATGTGCGGCCATTTGGAAAAAATGTTAATGTGAGAACTTATTTTCTTAATCTTGTTTTTGACAAAAAAGAAGAAAGTTTGAAACATTTGTTTTCAATTCTTGTTAAAAATGGGCACATAGTCCCTCCCAAAAGGCATGTGCACAACAGACAAGTCTCATTTAAGGTGCAAATTCGGTGAAAAGCCAATCAACTCAGCAAAGCCAGCATATATATTTTATTTTGGTACATATTCATAAAAAAAAGTCACTCCTTGTTTTACAAGCTTACATATGCAATCCCCATCTGACATAGAGCACGTCCCCTGTTGCAAACACTTCCTGCCTGAATGTGGGCGTGGCAAAGAACAAAATCCATGGCCAGAAAAAAAACTGACATTCAAATGTTATCCGAATACTCAACAGGAGAGCTTGCAAATCGCTTAAGCATACATGAATGGAACATACTAAAACCACTTGTGTTTTTGATGCAGGACTGATATCCAAACAAACTTAAAATATTTAAAAAGTTTATTTAACATCCCCTCTTCAATTTAACCCTAACAATCTGTCCTCCAGCTACAGCCAGAACACTAAGCGTAATGAGCACAGTAGCGAGATTGCAATTAGCAACCTGAAAGCCAGGACGAACTGACCTGGTATAACTCGAGGCAAAGCAGATAATGAAGACAACCCTTTGATGGTTGTGAATAAAAGCTAGGTAAAAATTGTTTATGTGCATAGAATAAAATGAGAAAAGAGTTATTTTGTCTGAACTAAAAGTCACTGTGGCTCCTGTACCACCTCTACATTTACATGCTGAAAAAGTTGTTACTCTGTGGCAGCGGTGAATGATCTTATAAGAAGCACATTTCACATTTGGGAGTAAATTATACCTGCAAGGCTCTGGAGGAGTGAGATGTGATCAAGGCTTACCAAACTCTCAACTCAAATTATGCATTTATGCATGTAGCAAAATAAAATAAATCCGATCTGTTCCTCGCTCCTGGTTTTCTATTAGTACCACATCATGTGGTACAATTACCGATTAATGAATAGTTTTTCTTTGCACCTCAGGGGATCCTCTAAGTCTTTGCTGTGTGTGACATTCAAAGGTTAAATTCCCAAATGTAATTAAACAACTCTCACTTAAGCAAAGTTAATTAGATGTGTTGAACCTCTTGTCTGTGTAAATGTTGGAAGGGGTTTTCTAAATGAGAAAGGAGTAAAACAAGTGGGTATTGAACAGATTTGACGAACGACTGAGGAAAGAAAAAGATCAGATACTCTTTTGTTCCTTCATTCCTTCTTAAAAAGTGGCACGAATCACAGTGCTCACTTCCCAGGGAAACATACTGTATCTAGTTTTGAATAAACAAACATACGAACATGATTAGTTTTAATTTTTTACTCAATTAATCCCGCTGAATTTATATTTTATGCTTCACTTTATTTTTTTTTATCAGAATATACTTTAATCAAATTTGTGTGTCACAGCAACAACTTCCTATCTGCTATGTGAGTCGTTGTAGAGCCCGTGTTGTGATGCGGAGTGCACATGGAAGGAGGAGGACCCAAATGCAGGACTTAAACAAGGTTTATTAAACCAGGAATCAGCAAAGCTGTAATCAAAGGAGATGGATAAAAAGGTTATCAAAGTCAATGTCAGAATCAAGAAATTCAGTTGGGTCGGGAGTCAGCCAGGGCTGGAGGTATGAAGACCCGACGAGGAAGGCAGGTGAGACTGCCTTTAAATAGGCAGCCAGAAGATTAGATGCAGGTGGGCCCACAGGTGCAGATGGTCCCATCAGCCAGAATTGGGGGAAAGGTGAGGTGGTCCCTGGCTCCCTCCGGTGGTGTTTGATGGAACCACAACAGCCCGATAACGTACGGAAAGAAAGACCTCCGGTAACGAGATGTTCTCTAGCGAAGCTATCTGAGCCTCTTGGAGAAGGAGCTCCGTTGTTCGTCCAGGAGTGGGTAGAGAGGATGGTCATGATTTTCCATGATGGATAAAAGTTTGTTCAGTGACCTCCTCTCCACCACTGCCTCAAGTGAGTCCTGTTTGCTGCCAATGACAGAGCCAGCCACTCTGATTAGTTTATTCAGTCTGTTGGGGTCACTGGCCTGTGATACTGGTCCCCCAGCAGATGACAGAGAAGAACAAGGAGCTGGCTACCACAGACTGATAGAAGGTCTCCAGTATCTTGCTGCTCACATTGAAGGACCTCAGCTTCCTTAGAAAGTAAAGTCGGCTGCAGGTCTTCGTGTACACAGCAGTACTGTTGCTCTTCCAGCTCAGTCTGCTGTCGATGGTCACTCCCAGGTATATGTACTCCTCCGCCACTTCCACAACACTACCCAGAATGCAGAGCGGCTGCAAAGCAGTCCTCCTTTTCCAGAAGTCAATCACCATCTCGTATGTATACATTGAGCAGCAGGCGATTCTCTCCCGCCCACACCACAAATCCATCCACCACCCTCCTGTACTCCTCCTCCTGCCCACCACTTATACACCCTACAACTGCTGAGTCATCAGAGAATTTCTGTAGATGGCATGACTCACAGTTGTGCTGGAAGTCTGAGGTGTACTATGTAAAGAGGAATGGCGAGAGCACCGTGCCCTATGGGGCTCCCACACCACTTAGAACCACATCAGACTGGACTTTGCCCAGCCGGACGAACTGTGGCCTGTCCGTCAGGTAATCAGTGATCCAGGAGATGATGGATGTACCAGCACCCATCAGCCGCAGCTTATCACCCAGTAATGAGGGCTGGATGGTGTTAAAGGCACTAGAGAAATCAAATTATGCTTCTTCTATGAACTACAATCCATAGAAAAATAAAAAAGATTAAACTGGAAGCAGCAAATAATGGAATCAAGACAAAATAAAGGGTTGAGTTGTATGAGACGTGCACAGAAAAATGAAGCCTCATTTAACTTTATTCATTTGAATTCTGTAAATCAGATTAAATTTTACTTGGTATTGGATTGGGAAAGAATTCAAAATCATCAAAATAATAAACCTGGCAGATGATCTCTCCAGAGGGATAAATCACTGATGTGAAACTGTGATAACTTCCACCAACACAGAAACAAAAAACAACCAAATCCGACGGGAGATTAACCATCCATTCATCCAGTTTTGATCCTCTTTATTTAAAAATGGGTCAGGGGAGGAGTCGGAGCCTGTCCTGGCTCACACATGGTAAAAGGCAGAGTATACACAGGGTTGGTCAGTCGTCTGTCACAGGGATTATTTACATTTACATGTAAATATAAATAGGAGAAAAGCCTTACCTCAACCTAAACAATTGAAAATGCTTAAAATTTAAAGGAGGCACAAAATAATTAAAAATTAAAGTCAAAAGAATTTTTGAATGAACCACAAATCATAACAATCAGAGGAAGGTTGACATGGTCTACAATTAATTTTATGGTATTCTGAATATTTCTTTCTTATATAATGAAGTAAACATTTAGAAACGTGAATTCATCCAGAGATGAAAATTAGCAGGGCTGCTCATCAGAAATGGGTGCTATGACTTTAAAAAAAATTGGAAAAGCAAAGTTTAATAACTTATTTAATTATTTAGTCTGGAAAAATTCACCTTTTAGCACTTGTTTTAGGCTGACCAAAAAAAACGTTAAAGCATTTTATTATAAATCACTTTTTTAGTAACAGCTGTTTTGTAAAAAGAAAAACAGAACAATATTTGTACAGAATAATGAACTGGTCTTCAATAAATTCCGTAACGTTCTGTCGTCTTCTGCTTATCCGGGGCCGAGTCACGGGGGCAATGGCCTCAGACGGGAAACACAGGCTTCTTTCCCCCCAGCTGCATCCTCCAGTACACCCGGAAGGATCCCGAGTCGTTCCCCAGCCAGCTGTGAGAAATAGTCTCTCTAGCGGGTCCTGGATCTGCCTCTTGGTCTCCTCCGGGTGGGATGTACCCGAAACACCTCACTAGCGAGGCACTCGAGGGTTATCCTGACCGGATGCCCAAACCACCCCATCTGGCTCCTCTCTACCTGGAGGAGGAGCGGCTTGACACCGAGCTCCTTCCGGATGGCAGAGCTCCTCACCCAATCTCTGAGTGAGAGCCCAGCCACCCTGCGGAGGAAGCTCATTTTGGCCGCTTGCATCTGCGATCTTATTCTTTCTGTCACCACCCACAGTTGGTGACCATTGGTGAGGGTGGGAACTTAGATCGACTTGTAAATTGAGAGCATGGTTTTTCAGCTCAGCTCTTTCTTTACCACGATGGACCGATGCAACATCCTAGTTATTGCTGACGCCGCACCGATCCGCCTGTCGATCTCCCGCTCCATCCTTCCTCCACTCGTGAACAAGACCCCAAGACTCCTTCACTTGGGGCAGGACCCCGCCCCTGACCCACAGGAGAGATTCCACCCTTTCTGGGCGAGGACCATGGTCTCGGATTTGGAGTAGCTGAAATGTTTTTTTTTTTATGTTCTGAATTGCTTAGCACTAATTGCGTACTGAAGGCTGCCGAAGCCTACACTGGCTGATTTCAGGCGAGAGGGGAGGTACACCCCGAACAGGTTACCAGTCTGCATACAGACACGCACTCATTCTTCGGGGCAATTTCATTTTGTCCAAATAAACCTAACGTGCATATTTTTGGAGGGTGGGACGAAACGGGAGTGCCCAAAAAACCCCACCCATACGCGGTGAGAACATGCAAACTCCCCACAGAAAAGCCAGTGTTTCAACCCGCGTCTCATCTGGGACTTGAGCCCAGACATTCTTGCTGTGAGGCCACTGTACAAACCACTGCACCTCCATGCAGCCGTCTTCAATAGCCTTCCAAAAAAAAAAAAAAAACTAATTTAATGGTGGTCACAGTTCAAATAAATTTAATTAGGTGACTTTTTTTTAAGCCTTCAAATATTTTCTGCTTGTTGCATCACATGCAATTAAAAAATAGTACCATTGCTAATGAATGAGTACAATGAGTGCAAAAAAAAAAAAAGTTAATTAAAAGGATTTTTTCCCCTCTTTTAAAGCTACCAGTAATATATCCAATTTTAATGGCGAATGGTTGATTTTTCGGTTACTGTGCTGTTTTTATTTGGATGAAATTCAACACTTCAGTTGTTCTTTCATTGTCACTTTGGGTAAAAGGTACGGACGTGAAGATTAATGTATCCTTTTAGAAAAAAATGAACATATGTGTGTAAGTCTCAAGCCAGAAGAAAATATTGAAGGTAAAAAATGTAGGCAATAAATAATAAAAAAAAAACTTTTACTTTTAAATCACATAGATTTACGTTTTTATTCCATTTCTGCAGTTTTCTCCAGTTATTGTTTGACTTTCTGTAGCCTTTCAGTCATCTCCAACCACTCTGTTCATTATCCTCTGACTTCTGACATGAACAGGACATTCTGGTCCAGACATCTGCTGCTCGCTGGATATTTTGGACCATTCTCTGCAAACCTACAGATGGTCATGACTGAAAGAACAGTTTAGGAGTTTCTGAAATACCAGCTAATGTGGCCCCAAAAACCAGGATTTACTCCAAGCCACTTAAATCCTGATTCATGCTCATTCTGATGCTCAAGTTTGAAATTTAGAAAGTCATCATCACCATGTTTAAACCACCAATGGTATAAACCTTCTGAAATGAAATTGACTCTAAATCAAATAATAGCCATCTGTTTTATAGTTAGATTTGTGAAAAAATAGAAATAGAATATAAAAAAAAACATCATGAGAAGACATGATTGTTTTGCCGCCTAAAGGATTTGGGAAAAGTTTGATTATGCTTTCTAGACTCCACTAATTATGACGGTATGTTGGGATCTGACCAGAGAATTAGAGGAAAAAAGTACCAGCCCACCGTGGAAAAAAACAAATCCCTATAGAGATGAGTTCAGACCAGGCATGGGCAAACTATGGCTCGCTGGCCACATGTGACCTGTTAAACGTTTTAATCCGGCCCGCCAAATTTGAAAAAAAAGTTTAAATAAATCATGTTGATGTTTTATTTCCCCTGCAATTTTGATGTTTCCTCACTAGATGGCGCACTCTTGTTATTTTGGCTTTGTTGAGAAAACAAAAACACTGCTGTCATTAAAGTGTGTGTGTCTTTGTGAGGCGCACATTGTCAAAATAAACAGTGCGCGCAGATACGGAAAGCCATCGGGGCCAATACATGCACGTAAACAAGCATGTTAGGTTTTAAAACCTAGCAAATTAAAGCACGTCTTTTCTCCAGATACCAAGATGTGTATTATTTCTCCAATGAGGTGAAGTTACCAAAGCCTGCCATCCATTTGCTCCTGTTCCGACCCGTTTGTCAAATGTTAAAACTCAATGTGGCCCGCGAGTCAAAAAATTTGCCCACCCCTGGTTCAGACAGTTTTCGCATATGGAAAGAAACCACATTACAGACTGAAATTTAAAAAAAAAATTTCCACATAGTCACCACACACAGATGAAACATTAACCTTGTTTCATTTATATTTTTATGAACACAATATCACCCAAACTAATGAAGGAATGCCAATTAAACTTCCAGTTGTTACACAGTACCAACTATATATGAACTGATTAGGTTCATATATACAGTTGGTACCCAAATTTATAAGATAGGCAGAGGCATATGGTTTATTACCTTGTTTAACATACAATTTCTTTCCCTCAGGTGACGAAGATGCTGGCCGTGGTGGTGATCCTCTTCGCCTTACTTTGGATGCCCTATCGGACCTTAGTGGTTGTCAACTCTTTCCTGGACAAAGCCTACCTGGATACCTGGTTTCTCCTCTTTTGCCGCCTCTGCATCTATCTAAACAGCGCCATTAACCCGGTCATCTACAACGCCATGTCTCAGAAATTTCGCACTGCTTTTAAGAAGTTGTGTCACTGTGGTCCTCAACGTATAGAGAAACCTGCGTACAGTGTGGCGCTGACTTACAGCGTCATTAAGGAGATGTCCAACGGGGAGAGTCCGGATCATTTTACAACAGAAATGGACAAGTTGCACTCCCCAGCCGATCCATACCCTCCAGCTGGCATCCTGCCAAGTGCCAAAACCATGCTCTACGAGCAGCCGCCCCTGACTGCCAGAGATGTTAACGCTTGACTTGACACAAAATTTTCCCAGAAATTCAGACAGCTTCAGTATGATTTCAGTCCTCTTTATTAAAGGTGTGCAGAAATGTCTGATTAAATTTGCTCACCGCATTTCTTCTTGTAAATATTTTATTTGAAAAGAAGCAGGAGATGGGCTACTTTTTACTGTACAGACGTAAAATATTTTGCACAAAAAAAAGTGATCAAGAATCACTAGAAAAGAAATTTATTGAGGAAAAACATACATTGAGTCCCATTTTTCAAAGATTATTTATAATTGTGTGTTCTGTGGGTAACGATGTAAGTCATGAATACTAAACAGGAAATAATGGAGCAAATCTCCAAGTTATGACAAGACGGGATTAATATTTGATGTAAATTTTACCTGCAGATGATAAGCTTGTATAAAAGATGTTTATTCCAGAGTTTGCATGATTTGGTTGAAGCAGGCGGTCCCCTAAACTAATCATTTATTCTAAACAGAGACGTCTTCATAAGAATTCTCCAAAAAAATAGCATGGACTCCCACCGCAGATATTTTCAGACTTGAAAGTTGTTTACATCACATTCAAATTCACTGATAAGTCACATAGTCTGAAAAAGAACCGTTTGTTCCATCTCTAAGCATTCCTGACTCCCTTTAAGTTATTATTGGCGTTTGTTTGCAGCAAAAAGCTCGTACCTGCCGCTCTGGAGTTCTTACTCTACGATAAACAACAAAAGACACAATTTTCTATTAGTGGTTGATAACACAACAAATTGTCTAGAGGGTATAGTGTTGAAAATTTACGCATCAGATTAAAACATAACCAACAACATTCGTGCTCAGTCTTTATTGTAATTGTTTCATTAACAATCAGCACAATCTTGCTAGTTTTATTCGTGAAATGAACTGTTTTGTTGAAAAAGTACCCATATTGAAAATCTTTTTTTTTTTTTTTAGGACCAATTTGCCACTTTATTACCAATTTATTTGTTGGGTGTTCCTCTTTCTGTGGTCAACATTGGTACAATTAACTTGGTGGTAGGATGACACGGTGGTCCAGTGTTTAGCACAGTCGCCTCATAGCAAGTAGGTTTGGGGTTTGAGTCCCAGGTGGGACGAGGTTTGAAATATTGGCCTTTCTGTGTAGCGTTTGCATGTTCTCCCAGTGTATGCGTGCATTTTCTCCGAGTACTCTAGTTTCCTTCCACCCTCCAAAAACATGTGTGTTACGTTGATTGGCTGCAAGAAAATCTGTACCTAAGATGTGTGGATGGTTGTGCATGTGGCTCTGCAGCAGACTGGTGACCTGTTTGGGGTGTACTTTGCCTCTTGCCTGAAATCAGCTGGGATAGGCTCCTGACTTCCTCTACCCCCATTGGAAAACAAAACTTGGTGGTAATGTTTCATTTTACAGGGAAAAGTAAATAGTTTTCTCCTGAATTCCTATTTTTTTTTTAAAAATATACTTTATTAATCCCTGACCAGGAAATTTGTGTGCTGTACTACACCGCAGCAGGCTGCCACCTATGATGGCCCCCAATGGTGGGAGCAACGGAGGGTTACAGTAGGCGTCTTCGCCAAGGACCCTAAACATGAACTCAGTGGGATGCGAACCAGCAATCTTCCAGTTAACTTCCAGTCCACGGGCGAACTCTCTAACCACTGAGCCACCGTCTTCCCCCCTAAATATCACTTTATCTTGATCTCAATCCTCAGAAATACACAAAAACTGAAGATCAACATTTCCTTTTCCACAATCCAAGATTGAATCTGTGAGTTATATGAAGTATGACCACCAAAATGAATTTAAAAAACATACTATTTTTCTTCTCTGCAAGCAATGCAGTCCCTCAGCCGTTGAGACAGTGGAACTAAAACAGCGATGCGTGCATCATTAAATATTCTGTTTCATCAAGTAAGCAGATCTAAGCTCTCAGTTGTCAAACAAAGCACAAGAATGGGACCCTTACTATACTTCCTTTTAACATATTCAGTACATTATACTGATTTCAAAACGTATCTGTAGATAGAACCTGCTCTGATATTGTCTAAAAAAAAATTTCAACTTAACTTGGGGGAAGACAGTGGCTCAGTGGTAGAGTGTTCGCCCTCGGACTGGAAGTCAACCGAAAGTTCACGGGTTTACATCCCACTGAGTTTACATCCAGGGTCCGTGGAGAAGACACCTAACCCCCCATTTCTCCCACCATTGGCGACGTCAGAGGTGGCAGCCTACTGCGGTGTAATGCAGCACATAAATTTGTTTTGGTGAGGGATCAATAGAGTACGTAAAAAATAAAAATAAAAAAATGAGGGAATCTCTTGCTTTGAATTTTGATTTTCTGATTTAAGGGAGGAGAAAGGGAGGAGACAGCAGCTCAGTGGTTAGAGCATTCGCGCGCAGAACGGAAGTTCGTGGGTTTGCGTCCCACAGAGAGCACGTCTAGGGTCCTTGGAGAAGACACCTAACCCCTGCTTCTCCCACCATTGGTGCTGTCGAAGGGCAGCCTGCTGCGGTGTAAGGAGAGCAGCTCACAAATTTCCCCGGTGAGGGATGAAAAGAGTAATCCATTTTTTTTTTTTTTAAATATAACCATCTGGAATTTACAATCTTAAATTTTCTCTCATAATTACTAACAATAGAAGGTGTGCAGCTAGTTCCCCCGTTTCTACCAGACTGCAGCTTTTATGTAGCAAAGTACTTCCTCTTTGTCGGTCCATGTCCCCACCTAAAGCCATGTAATTCTTATTAAACAGAAAGCACAACACCATGACATTTTAATTTTCCTACAAGCGGTAAAGCACACATGTGAAATTACGTGACCTTTGAAACATGCCCCTGGATTAGAAGAGGCTGATATCAGGGTTGATATTAAACCTGCTGTAACAGTTTAGACTCACCTGAACGCTAATGACATCTGCAGGGACTAGTTAGATAAGTCTTCACGTGACAGACACAACAAATCTGTGCACTGCTTTTGCCAGCGTGAAGATAAACACTGTGGATGCAAAAGGGGGGAGCTTGTGAGGATAATGTATCATAATCTATAAGATGATGGTAATGTTTCAGAAATGCACACAGAGGCTGTTTTCTGTATGGGTCAAATTGCAATTGTGGCAGTTAACTCACAGATATTAGCTGACGCTGCTGAATGGACAACTTTTAAACATGAAATGTGTAAGTAGATCGCAATAAAGTGCCACATTGGGGTTGGTGTAGTCTGGACCATGTATATAGCTCACCCTGCTATTAAAACAAGAGTTTTATTGTGTCTCTTTTAAACTACTCATAATTGTGTCATTGAATAGTCCTGAAAGAGAATGAATACAGTTGAAGAAAGCAACGTTTTTCTCTCGTTTTTTTTTTTTTTTTAAATCTCTATTGTAAAGTTGATTGGAATTGATTGTGTGGTGCAGTGTGAAATCCATGCGGTATTGTGCTCTTAAAATCTGTGCCAGCATACATATGGTCAGTACAATGTTCGGTTTTAATTATTTCTTCAATTTGTGTTGTTGCTTTTGATTTAATGCATTGAGTAGAAAAAAAATTCTATTGAGGAAAAGCTGAAAAAAAAACATCCCAGACATTTGCATAGCTAAAAATCCCACACATTTTGTACATAATGTTCGTATTTTCCTTTTAGTTGATTTTTTTTTCTAAAAGTGACCAAATGTTTGTGAAGATGTTTTTGTCCTGCACACATTGTGCAGTTTGCTGCATGAATACATGCTTTTGTGATGTAATAACACCCGTTTTATCAACATCTGAGGCGACGTTATTTTGCACATTTTGGTCTCTAGATGTGTTTTTTTCTGGTATTGCTGCTTGTTGGATTGTTTAGTATTTTGTACTGTTCTAGTCTAAAATAAAAAAAAAAAATCATGGATACTGCAAGTGGTGGATGGTGCGTTGAGTTATTTCAATCACACATTCTTTCACCTGCAGCACTTCAGACTCATTATCAGCAGCCGTAGCAGAAACAGTCTTTATCTGAGACTCGTCCATGAATCAAACACAGAGCAACTCTGAGCCATGAACACATTAAGGTCATCAATCAGAACCCCTGATAGCTCCGTTTTAGAATCGCTCAGCATGTGAAGGCTTGCCTCAACACAAATTCATTTCACTGAGAGTTGGAACACTGTAGTTGGAACACAAATAATGTTGACATGTCTGCACAATCTCTTTTCAAAGACTGTGAGTAATGTACAAATCCACCAACATGATGTTACATCATCAGGTAATAGCGCTAACATTCTTTTTCACTGCAAAGGTAACCGATGAGGACTGTTTTTGGGGACTGGCTTTGCATTAGAAAGGCCTTTACCTTTCTGGGCTCTCACTCAGAGATCGGGTGAGGAGCTCTGCCATCCGGGAGGAGCTTGGTGTCGATCCGCTCCTCCTCCAGGTCGAGAGAAGCCAGATGGGATTTTTCGGGCATCTGGTCAGGATGTCCCCTGAGCGCCTCGCTAGTGAAGTGTTTCGGGCATGTCCCACCGGGAGGAGACCAAGGGGCAGAACCTGTACCCGGTGGAAAGACTATGTCTCACAGCTGGCTGGGGAACGACTTGGGATGCTTGCGGGTGAGCTGGAAGATGCAGCTGTGGTGAGAGAAGCCTGAGCTTCCCTGTTGCTCCCTGTTGACCCCGCGACCCGGCCCAGGATAAGCGGAAGATGACGGAGCGGAAAGTTACCTTGTAGCACCAATAACTGTGTGCACCTCATTGTAAAGTGAGTCGTACAAAAATCCTTCAGCACCATCTCCTGCCACTTCATTCAGGGTAGGGTCTTGGACATTTACTGTATATAGGAACTGAATGTAGCAAAACATCCTTGGAGGCTCCAACAAGTCTCAGAACTCAAAATTTTATTGAAAAATTAGGAGCTATTAAAAAAACTTAGTCTCTGTTGTTGTGTCATGATCCTTTCCCCATTTCGCCCCTCTCAACAAATTGGCAAATTGCCGTTCTGCAATAGTTGGGACGTGTATCTTCAAAAAGCTCGCTCCTCTTTGCAATTGCAGACTGGATCAATGACTGCATATTTTCCGCTCTAAAAATTGTACACAATAATCTAAATATTGACAGAAAATGACAGCTAAAAGATAAGGAAGGTGGAAGATTTTAAGTACTTAGGATCAACAATCCAGAACAATGGAGAGTGTGGAAAAGAGGTGAAGAAGCGTGTGCAGGCAGGCTTGAATGGGTGGAGAAAAGTATTAGGTGGGATGTGGGACAGAAGAGTTTACACTAAAATGAGAGGAAAAGTGTACAACACCATGGTAAGACCGACCATGCTGTTTGGTCTAGAGACAGTGGCACTGAGGAAAAGACAGGACACAGAGATGGAGGTAGCAGAGATGAAGGTGCTGAGGATCTCTCTGGGAGTGACCAGGATGGACAGGATTAGAAATGAGTATATCAGGGGAACAGCACGTGTTTGAGGTTTTGGAGATAAAGTCAGAGAAGCCAGACTGAGATGGTTTGGATATGTACAGAGGAGAGAGAGAGTACATCAGAAGAAGGATGCTGGATTTGGAACCACCAGGAAAGACGATTAGAGGAAGACCAAAGAGGAGGTTCATGGATACAGTGAAGGAAGACATGAAGATAGTTGGTGTGACCAAAGAAGATGCAGCAGATAGGATTAGATGGAAGAAACTGACTTGCCGTGGCGATCCCTGAAGGGAAATGCCAAAAGAAGAAGACAGTATGTACAGTATGTACCTAACTTGCAGGAAATTATGTTTAACATCAAATGCATGACCTTCAAATTAAAGATCAATTGAATCTTCGAACTGCACGTAAGCAGAAAAATCATTAAGCAAGTGGAAGGAAGTACAAGACAGAAAATAGTTTTTCTTTAGTGTCAAACTGCTGAAAGAATAATTTTGATGGTTTTTCACTAAATAAGAAGAAATTGCCTTTAAAATCATCTTGTTCTTCATTTTAATCTGAGTATCTGCTTCTTCCATCTGATCCGCACACATATGTTCTTGTTATTCTGTAAAACAGGCTGACTCTATTAAAGATTCACCAGCATATGAGAGGCGAGTTTACCCAGCAAACACTCTCACACTGGTGGAAATGAGATGCTGAGTGGGACTGAAATGGCCAAGAGGCTGTTTGAATTTAAAGTGCTGTTTGTTTTCATACTCATTTTAATAAGAGGCTCTTCTTCTGTCATCAGCACAATTCTCTGACAAGACGTTTTTAAATCCCAGTGATATTTTTTCACAGCCGTATAAAAGCTCCCACTTATTTGTTTATGTCTTTAAAATTAAATCCCTAATATGTTCCGTTCCCTCAGCTTCTGCTCATCTGGGGCTGGGTCGCGGGGGCAACACCCTCGGACTGGAAGCCCAAGCTTCTCTCACCCCGGTTACATCCTCCAGCTCCAGCTTGTTCCCTGGCCAGCTGTGAGACATAGTCTCTCCAGCAGGTCCGGGCTCTGCCTCTCGGTCTCCTCCCGGTGGAACGTGCCCGAAACACCTCACCAGCGAGGCGCTTGGGGGGCATCCTGACCAGATGCCCGAACCACCCCATCTGGCGTCTCTCGACCTGGAGGAGGAATGGCTTGACATCGAGCTCATCCCGGACGACAGAGTTCCTCACCCGATCTCTGAGTGAGAGCCCAGCCATCCTGCGGAGGAAGCTCATGTCAGCCGCTTGTATCCGCGATCTCGTTCACTATTTCAAGTTCACCCATGATTTCATCAGGAGGCATTTAAAATGGTAAAGTCTTTACTGTCAACACATTGGTATTTTTTTTAAATTTTTTAAATCCAAAATTGACTCCCCAGTGCCACGCCAGCAATGTTGATGCTCATAATAATCCGTACACCAGATGAGAGCTTTAGCAGCTCATATCAGATTTTTCCCACATCAGCCTGCTGATATGTTTATAAAGTTATTTCCAAAAAGATATCCATCACAACCACATGAGCTCTGTGCTGAGGGAGCGTTGGTTATAATATTTTTTATTATGTCGCTAACGCTGACAGACAAGCTCCGAAACCACATAATCTGGCTGTTAGCTGGAATCCCTGGTTGGTATGGAACCTTTATGCTCGGTTCCAGCAGGACTTTTAACACAAAATCACTCATTTTTTGACTATTGAGTTGCTTACCACAGGTGTGAAAAGAAAAGATGTTTAATAATTTAAAGCAAAATTTTCACTTTTTTTTTTTTTTTTTGACGTGTTCTTCTTTTGAACTGTTTTACTTGTTATTTTTAAAAACGGTCTGTTTCTTCACAGCAAGAAGGTTGAAGTTTTTAGCCCCTGATAGGACGACTTGAAAGAGTGGCCTTTCTGTGTGGACTTTGCATGTTCTCCCCATGTTTGCGTGGGTTTCCTCCGGTACTTCGGTTTCCTCCCACCCCCATAGGCTTGCATGTTAGGTTAATTGGCTGGTGCCAAAATTGCCCCTAGGAATGAGCGTGTGTGTGGATGTTTGTATGTGTGTGGCCCTGCGACAGACTGGCGACCTGTTTGGGGTGTACCCTGCCCTTTGCCTTAAATCAGCCAAGATGGGCTCCGGCGAGCCCGTAAGGGACAGACGTATAAAAAGGTGACTGACTTGTAATATTCAAAAACGGTCTGTTTGGGGATGCAAAAATTAGCACTGTCACCTCACAGCAAGAAGGTTGGAGGTTTTAGCCCTTGATAGGGCAACTTGAAACATTGGCTTTTCTGTGTGGTGTTTGCATGTTCTCCCTGTGTATGTGTGGGTTTTCTGCTGGTACTCCGGTTTCCTCCCATCCCCAAAGACATGCATGTTAGGTTGATAAGCTGCAGAGAAATTCCCCCTAGACATGAGTGAGCGTGAATGGTTCTCTGTACTCCGGCCCTGCAATAAACTGGTGACCTGTTTGTGGTGTTCCCCGCTTTTCACCTGAAATCAGCTGGGATAGGCTTCGGCACCCATGCAACACTGTCGGAAATGAATACATTTTCAAAAAGTAAATGAAATAGTTATTTCTTACAAGTAGGTTTTTAAAAATTATTTGCCAACAAAGAAGAATACAAGAAAAGACATCTGTCATCAAAAAAAGTATTTTAGTTTTATTCCACGGGAGCTCCAGAAAAAAAGAAGCTCAGTTTTCTTTTTTAAATTCAACATTAGATTTTTTAATATGCAAAGTGACTAATTCAGACTAAAACTTTAGTTCTTCTTTAGTATATGTCCTTTTAAAACACATAATTATTTAGGTGCTGGAAAGAAGATAAGAGATATGGATAAGAAATAAAAAAGGTAGAAGATTTTAAGTATTTGGGATCAACAGTCCAGAGCAATGGAGAGTGTGAAAAAGAGGTGAAGAAGTGTGTGCAGGCAGGCTGGAACGGGTGGAGAAATGTATCAGGTGTGATGTGTGATAGAAGAGTTTCAGCTAAAATGAAAGGGAAAGTGTACAAAACCGTGGTGAGACCAGCCATGCTGTTTGGTCTAGAAACAGTGGCACTGAGGAAAAGACATGAAACAGATATGGAGATAGCAGAGATGAAGATGCTGAGGATCTCTCTGGGTGTGACCAGGATGGACAGGATTAGAAATGAATATATCAGAGGAACAGCACATGTCAGAAGTTTGGAGATAAAGTCAGAGAGGCTAGACTGAGATGGTTTGGACATGTGCAGAGGAGAGAGAGAGTACATCAGCAGAAAGATGCTGGGTTTGGAACCACCATGAAAGAGGGCTAGAGGAAGACCAAAGAGGATGTTCATGGATACAGTGAAGGAAGACATGAAGATAGTTGGTGTGATTGAAGAGGATTCAGCAGGTAGGGTAAGATGGAAGAAACTGACTTGCTGTGGCGACCCCTGAAGGGAAATGCCGAAAGAAGAAGATTTAGGCACTGGAACAAACTAGCAAAGGATAGAGTGTACCCCACCGTTCTCGTATTCTAACTGTGAAGGATAGACTCTAATGTTCCCCTCCAAACAGTGATGGACTAAGCAAATCTGAAAATGAAAAAGAAATTGTTTGGGGAAAAAACTGCAAACCAAAAGCACTTTAAAATTTGCGTTTATTAAATAATCGTCACATACAATATGGAAAATCTAGTGCTGACAGCCCATACCAGGCACATTTTAAGATCCACTTTGGTCTCTTCTAGCTTCTGTGTTTTTCTCACTTTTTGCAGTTTTTCTCACTTTTTGCAGTTTTTATCTATAAAACAAAGTGATTTCAGTGTCGCACAGAGTCTAAAAAGTATTAATATTTTATATGTTTTTTAATTCAATTCAATTCAATTTTAATTGTATAGCAAATTTCCGTCTCAATGGGCTTCACAAGAAAAAGAGGAATGTATTAACACAAATACACAGCAAGAAAAATAACTAACAAATGCTAACTAAACAAGACTAGCACATTTATGCACTTAGACTCTCCTTCACGGTGAAGAAAAACTCCTAAAAAACCCATCAGTGGGGAAAAAATAAGAAACCTCGTGGGGATCCACATGAAAGAGAGATCCCTCCCCTAGATGTACTGAAAATACATTCAGTACATCTATTTACAAGTCCACCAAGTGAACACAGACAGGAAGGAAGGCAATTCCAGAATAATGAAATATAATGATGAAAGTCCCCTCAATTTGAGGATGTAATCAATCTAAGAGATTTTAACGGAGATTTGAAGCCTGATTAGAAGGTTTAATTGAAATACCTCCTGCAAATTGAAGAATCATGCTTCAATTGAGCTCAAAAGAATTTGGTCAGTGAGGAACTTTAATATCAAATGATTATGAGATTAATGGTTTCACACATCCCGATATAACAGGCTGGTCAGGAGAAACAAATCAATTCCACAGCTCAGAAGATTATTATCTAACTTTTGATGTTTTAGGGTCATCCAAAAAAAAAACAAAACATCAAGTCGACTGTAAGCAGATTTGTGAAGTTCACTTGGAATTTTTACTTTGTCAAAATGATTCAAACCCAAGAATTTGACGTGTGTTTTTAACCTGGGGAAGCTGTGAACACGCTGTGAAATGAGTAAGTGAAGCACAATCCCAGACCACTCGACAGTGGTGCCTGAAGTGCCAGAGGAGCGATTGGGAAGGGTGGTTGGGTGGCTTGCTCAGAGGCATTTCAGCTACAACTGGCAAATACATTCAGACATGTAATGATTCAGTTTGCCTGCCCACGCTTTTCCGTCTGCTTAACCAACCAGCAACCATCAGGTCTCACATAGGTCTTCTTCTGCCCACAGATAATAAAGGGGTTTTATCTGGTGTATTTGTGTTAAAAACAAACTAAACATATTTTGCATTAATTTTTCCCCATTGTTTTTTTCTTCTTCTTTCGACATTTCCCTTAAGGAGTCACCACAGCAAGTCAGTTTCTTCCGTCTAACCCTATCTGCTGTATCCTCTTTGGTTACACCAACTATCTTCATGTCTTCCTTCCCATGAACCTCCTCATTGGTCTTCCTCTCGGCCTCTTACCTGGTGGTTCCAAACCGAGCATCCTTCTGCCGATGTACTCTCTCTCTCCTCTGTACATGGCCAAACCATCTCAGTTTGGCCTTTTTGACTTTATCTCTAAAACCTATAACATGTGCTGTTCCTGTCCATCCTGGTCTCTCCCAGAGAGATCCTCAGCATCTTCATCTCTGCTACCTCCATCTCAGTTTCCTGTCTTTTCCTCAGTGCCATTCTCTCTAGACCAAACAGCATGGTCGGTCTAACCACGGTTTTGAACACTTTTCCCTTTCATTTTAGCTGAAACTCTTCTATCACACATCACACCTGATGTTCTTCTCCACCTATTCCAGCCTGCTTGCACACGCTTCTTCACCTCTTTTCCACACTCTCCATTGCTCTGGACTGTTGATCCTGTTCTGAGAGCCCAAAATACCCAGATGAAGAACTACTTTTACCCATAACCGCAAAGTCAATTTTGCATAACTCAAAAAAGCCTGTGCAATACTCACACTTTTAATGCAACAACATACATATTTTAAAAAAAAAATGTTTGTAGAGAATTATTTTATTTTATAATTAATGAAATTCATTTGACTAGCTAATTGAGAAGCCACCAAACAAAACTTTATTGTTCCTTTGCAATTACAATAAAGCTCTTGAATCTCAAATCCATACACTTATTTATAGCCCCATTCCAGAGTTAGGTTATTTATTTTTCTCATATAATTTTTAGTTATTGAGTGAGAAACAATCCGTGGAGAGTAGTTAAAAATGATCAAAGTTAATCAAATTTAGTGTGGTTCAGTTGTAATTAAGTTTAAATGTATCTTATAAATGTTTCATCATGCAGCTCCGTTAATACCAATTAATCAATCAAATCATTGTAATTGACTCAATAACAAAAGAAACTCACTAAATCATCTTTTCTCATCAACTCTAGTTTTAGTTCTCGGTAAAACGTCTGCAGAACGAGATTGAGGAAGCTTTCTGTTTCTAATGGTTTGAAGTGAAGAGGACAAAAAGAAAAATGGGATCCTAAAGACAGGGATTTGTGAGTATTCTGTTTTGTCTGGATGGATGCTCAAACCTGTTACAACAATTTCCCAAAGTGCTACATCTCCTGTTCAAAGGATGAAGAAACACCGTCGTCCTGCTGAGCGATTCATTTTACTACCAAACAACAGAAAAAAAATCAAACAAAGGACACATTGTGTTGCAGCCTTTCTTTTTCTTTCTAGCGGAGAAAATCAAAACGAGCCATAAGACTCGTCCTTTTTTAGAGATGATGTGAAACTCAGAATAACAAGAAGGAATACACTATCTTTCATTATGTTCTGATCAAGTAGTTCATTTTCAAACAGATTTTTCACCAACATGGCAGATAAATTTGTATGCATCACATGTTAAACTTCAGTGTTTCCAAGCAGTTGACAGCAAATCTGCAAGACTGTAAATCCAACACAATGAAGCAAATCCATTCTATTTTTTCTTAAAAACAGCTTTTGCTAGTTCATATCAGATATTTTCAGATGTTTAATTCAATTCATTCGAACATATCTGAATAATCCCCGACAGGGGAAATCCGAGTGGCCTGTAGCACACTTCAAAAAGGAGCAGTGAGCTTTAAGAGATCCAAAAAATTCAACTAAAAAAAAAAAAGAGGCGCCAGGTGGTGCCAAGTTGGGTTGCGCTAGAACAGTCACTTGCCAGAACAGCTGCTTAGTGGCAAAGAGGTGGAACAGTCACTTGGTGGAACAGCTGCTTGCTATTTGAAAAATGCAAGGGGTTCTAACTGTTTGAAGCATTTTATACAATAAAGCATAAAGAAATGGACAAAAATGAACACTATGACCCTTGGATGCAAAAGATGAAGAATCTCACAAATTAATATTAGTTGTAGTCAGATGGAAGTGAAATCGTCGACTTCAAAAAGTTACCCTGGTAATGAAGGTTGTGTTACATCGATGCTCTGGTAACAGATAAGAAATGGTGTAAGACTTGTTTATTTCTCACTTCATGAAGAATTTTCTCGTTCCATTCTGTTGTCTTCTGCTGGTCTGGGGCCGGGTTGAGGGGTCATCAACCTCCGACTGGCAACCCAGGCTTCTCTAACCCTGCCTGCATCCTCCAACTCTCCAAGAGAGGAGTTGGGATCATGATCCCAAACGCCTCAGGTTCAGGTGTCACTGGAAGGAGAACCAGGGGCAGGCCCCAGACCTGCTGTTGAGACCATGTCTTATAGTTACACCGGGAATTTTCTCATATGACAAGAAATTATTAAACTATCATTCCCAAAATATCAATCCCATTTCTGTTATCCAAAACCGAGCAATTAGAATTGTCAATAAAGCCCCGTACAGGGCACATACAAACCAACTCTTCATCCAAAAAAACACATTGAAATTCAAAGACCTAGTAGATTATAAAACCGCACAATTCACGCATAAAATGAACAATAAACAAGTACCAAATCATATTGAAAGTTTTTTTCAAAATCGAGAGAGTACCTATAATCTCAGGGGATACGATGTTTTCAAAAAGCCTAAAGTCAGAACTAATGTAAAACAACACTGTATCTCTACTGTTGGTGTAAATCTATGGAACAGGTTAGAACAAGACATCAAAGACTCTAGAAGACTGAGTTGCTTTAAAGGTTTATATAAAAAGAAAATTGTGAAATCATACAGAGAAATAAACTGTTAACTTATATTGTAAATGTAGCAGCACTTTATTTATGTTTAGGGCAAAGGGGTTAGGGGCTTATAAGCTCTTGGCTTCTGCCTATTCCTTTTCAGACTGTGTATTTTTATTTGCACTGGTAGCAGTGGTGGAACGTAACAAAGTAAATGTACTTCGTTACTGTACTTAAGTAAAAAAATTGTGTATCTGTACTTTACTTAAGTAAAATTTAATACCGGTACTTTTACTTCACTACATTTTTAGAGCAAATATCTGTACTTTTACTTCGCTACTTTTTAAAAGTGTGTTTTACATTTTTTGTTACATTTTCGTTCAGGAATTTGAAAAATACAGAGGTTTTTTAGCGCATCTCGAAGCCGCATCGCCAAAATCAAAAGAAGCAGTTGATCCGGAGAAGAAGTAATGAATCGAGAAACATTTTCCGCATTCATTCAGCGCCAAAAACCTAATATCAAATCTAGTACAAATTAAAAAGAGTCAGAAGATCGTTGTTCGTTGTGTTTGCTTCTAAATAAAAAGTTGAGCCATCATTACACAGAGCAGGGGCGGATCTAGAATTTTCCAAAGGGGGGTGCGGCTTTGACAAAGCCAATATATGGTGACTGGGGGCCTCCTCCCCAAAACATTTTAAAAAATAAGTGTCATTTTCCTCCATTTTGGAGGCCCATTCACTGGCCCTTCTAGGGGATAGCTTGACTTGTCCCCTTTCCTTTTATTTTATTTATTTATTTTTTTTTGTGGACCAAATGAGCCGGGGGTGGGGCGTAGGGGTCACACCCCTGCAGAGTATTTATCCTGGTTACCATGGTGACACCCTATAGCACAACAAATAACATTTGAATTATGGTCGAATACTTTTTTGTTTTTTACTTAAAAAGTACAATTTACACCAACTACTTTTGTACTTTTACTTAAGTAGATTTTTTTTATTGGTACTTTTACTTAAGTAAATTTTTTGCCTAATTATCTGTACTTTTACTTAAGTACAAAAAGTGAGTACTTCATCCACCACTGACTGGTGGTATATCTTTTGTTGTTTTGTGTTCATAAATGTCTGAATAAATTAAATTGAATTGAAAAATTGAATTGAAATTATTAAATTCACTTAATTTTTTTTAAGCATTTAAAGTGCTTCATAAGGATTTTATTGGGTTTACATTGGTAATTTTTTTAACACTCCTTTCACAGAAAACAAGCACTTAGTCGCTTCTCCAAATAGTATTGACACCTAAAAACCAAAAGAAAGTTGATATAATTTTTACACAGTCTCATCACTATCATTAAATCTATTAAACATCTACTGATTAAAAAAAAATTGATGACAAAATCGTAATTGACATCAGTCTCAGTAACTGAAGAATTTAAAAGTCCACTTTAAAATTTTCACTCCAGCGAGTCTAGCTGCAAATCACTTCTCCAACGACTTATGAGACAAGAAGATGGTCAAATTTATAGCTTGAGAGATGAAAAAATGAGTTAACGTAAATGGAAACAGGTGCATGTGTGAGGTTAAGTGGGTTTTTATGTAATTGTTTGAGTGGATAAATTATGCATGTTTTAAAATACAGTTAGTTTTTATGATGTGGGCAGCACCTTTGCTACAGGGAAGTGGTTCAGCTCAATCAGCAGAACAGATTGATGTCCACATCATGATGTCCATGATGGAGGTTGAGCTACTCTAACCAACACACTGTGGTAAAACACAACTCTCCTGTTCACATTTATATTTTATAAACCAGTTTAGTTCTGCATCCTTGGTTTGGTTGTTTCCCTGTTCCACCTGCTCACACAGTTCATTAGAATCTCACCGATAGAAATTTTCCGACCAAACCGAGATAGCAGGACATTGTGAGCTTTAGTAATTAATTATGTATTCCCACACTTACAGCGCTTTGTGTTATATTTATACTTAACTAATTGTAAAATTATTTAAAAGCCATTCCACTAGAATAGTTTATTTGCAAGAACAGAATAAGAAAATCTGTCTTTGATGAAGCTTTAATCAGCAGAGTAGACAATAAGCACAGCACAAGCTTCAGGGTTTGAAGGACTCGCAGAATTAATGAGGAGACATTGCTTAATTTGTGGCTAAAAACGAAATCACACGAGTAATATTTTAATTTCTGTTTGTGAAATGAAAACACCCGAGGCAGTCATCGAACTGTAGTGGTTTTAGGAATTTTTAGGCAAATAAGACTGAAGTGCTCTTTTGTTTAAATTGTCCCGTGGATTGCCCCCCATAGCATATCAGGAGAAACAGAAGTGCAGAAAATCATTCTGAAATCTTTAAACGATGAACTAAAGAGTTGTTGATGTGTACTTGTTGATTTTGTGAGCATGTTTAACCATTTAACAGAGGTATTTTAAAATCCACTCACAGCAAGAAGGTCGGGGTGCAGACGAGGCTTGAAACACTGGCCTTTCTGTGTGGAGTTTACATGTTCTCCTAGTGTATGCGTAGGTTTTCTCCAGGGATTCCGGTTTCCTCCCACCCTCCAAAAACGTGCATGTCAGGTTGATCGGGCCCAACATTATTGCCCCATGGAATGCGTGTGTGTATGTGTGTGTATGGTTTTATGTGTATGGACCCATGACAGACTGGCGACCTGTTCAGGGTGTACTCTACCCCTCACCTCGAATCAGCCGGAATGGCCACAGGCACCTCCCGTAACCCTGTAAGGGATCGATGTTAAATAGGTGCTGCCATATTTGCACCACCAATATATGAAGGTTGTTTTCAAAGGCCAGTTTTGTTTGTGAAGAATCAGCATTGTTTGATGGGTGATTGTTTTGAGATGGTAAATGACTTTAGCAGTCCATGTTGAAGAGATCAAATGCTCTGTATCATTGTGTTATAGTTGGTATCATTCTGTCTTTAGAGACAATGGAGTCTGCACCTGGATACTTATCTGTTTGTGCAGTTTTGGCTGTGGCTGAACAAGCCAATGCAGGAGCTGCAGCTTCTACTACACTTGCTGCAAATGTGAAAGGCGATATGAGTCATGGGGGGAGCAGTGGCAGGCTGACTATTTGCTGTTTACAAGTCTTTGTAGACTTGCGCTGGATCTCTCTGTTCTTCTCGGCCTCCTGATTGCATTATACTGTTTGTATAAATTTACTCACTGATTAGGATTTGATCATAACCTAAGGAATTTTGGCCATTGTGCCATTGTACTTCACACTGGAAATAATGTAACTATAACTTTTGTTTTTGTTTTTTTTACACGTTGTACAGATGTTTTCCAGAATCTCCAAGTTTTTATTCTAACAAGATGAACAAAAATGACACTTTTAGTTGCTTGGAATCAATTGAATAAATGAATTGGGTATGACAAAAAGGGCACCTGCCCATAGTTTATCTTGCCTCTTTCCTCCCAAACAGTCAGAATGGACTCTGGTCTCAATGTAAACCCGGGTTGAAGATGTACCTGCGCCTCACTTGGGAAAAAGTAGTCTATTTTCCGAAAATTGAGGGCAGCTAATATATGATTAAAGAGGAATGAGTGAGATTATTTCTGTAAATGCGTTAGCCCTGTTTCTCTATCTAACTATGCGTACAAAGAGAAAAGCTGCAGCATGAAAGAAACAATAATAATTCAATTCAATTAAATTTTATTTGTATAGCCCAAAATCACAGAATTTCCGTCTCAATGGGCTTCACAAGAAAAAGAGGAATGTGTTAACACAAATACACAGCAAGAAAAATAACTAACAAATGCTAACTAAACAAGACTAGCACATTTATGCCCTCAGACTCTCCTTCTCGGTGAGGAAAAACTCTTGAAAAATCCATCAGTGGGGAAAAATAAGAAACCTTGTGGGAATCCACATGAAAGAGAGATCCCTGCCCCGGGACGAGCAACCAATGTGTCAAAGATTATTGTTTAAATATTAGCTTATTCTACTCTACAGCTGATATGTATATATCTAAAGAAGTCAATAGATGTTTTTCATCCTGGTGGAAACATGGGGGACTCCTCAGCCTGGCGGTGTCCAGTATGAGGATGAGTAGATGTTCTTCATCCTGATGGTAACACGGGGTGTTGCTCAGCCTATCTCACAAGAAGCTGGCTGTGTGGCATGACAGCAATGACAGTGGTCTATCCGACTAAAAGAAAGGGGTTGGAAAGAGTTTTTGGCAGGTGAGCGAGTAGCTTTGTACGAAAAACATTGCAGAAAACTGTTGCAAGAAGTGGGATTTCGGGATTGTTGAAGTGAGATCTCATATTCTGTGACTAATTCGTCCAAAGTAAATTAATGTTGCTGCACAAGTGATTAACCAAATCCTTTTGTTTTTACCTTATCAATAAATAAATAGTAAAATCGTGATATGATAATAAATAAGTCATCAATTAATAGTTTTGTAAAAAACAAAAAAATTCCCAAAAAACACTTTCAGTAGTAAAGCGTTTGCTGAGATTCAACATCGGATGAACAACCATCTGCTATTTCAATTTCACATTGCAAGAAACTTTTTTCTTCTTCTTTTTTTTTTTTTTTACTCCAGGCAGAAGTTAAATTCGACATTAACAACATGGTCTCCTGAGGAGGACAGAAAAGCTTTTCAGCCTTCAGAGAACTCAACCCACTCTGATCATGCTTAGCGCTTTAGGCTACATCCATTCTACACATTCTGAAAGCTATTTCAAATTTCTTTTTTTACGCTGATGTTCATTTATTTCATAGTTGTTCACATTATAATTTAATCTCACCTCCATCAGAGTCATGGAAGAATGTTTATGGCCTCAAAGTGACCTGCACACAAAAAGAAGTACACAACACCATGCAATGAGTGCTGTGTTTGTGGAGGAAAAGAGAAATGTTGACTCAATACATTTCAGATTAAATGCTGTATTGTGGAAAATCATAACATTTTAACATTTTTCAAAATGAGTTACAATAGAAATCTGATATTTTCCTGCTTCATTTGATACTGAAGTAGTACAAATCACTTTCATGTAATTTAAATTAGATATAGATATATTATAATTTCAATTAATTTATTAATTCATCTTTTGAACCGCTTAGCCCTGAAGGAGTCGTGGGGACCCTGGAGCCTATCCCGGTTGATTTCAGTCGAGAGGAAGGATACACAGTCTTTTGCAAGGCCTCACACGCAGACAACCATCCACACACACACATACTTATTCCTAGGGATAATTTCATAGTGGCCAATTAACCTAACATGCATGTTTTCTCCTCGGAGAAAACCCACATATACACGAGGAGAACATGCAAACGCCATACAGAAAAACTGGTGATTAAAGCCTTGTCCCTACTCTAGGACTCGAACCCCGACCTTTATGTTCTCATAAAACATCAAGGAATAAAGTCAGATTGATGTTGTTTAATTATAGTTTGAATGTATTTTGGTGGAAAACAGCCTCGGTGGAAAAAAAAGTCAACTGTTTTCTTCACAAGTTTATTGTATGGATCACATGTGCACACGTGAAGAGTTGGAGAGATCTGTCCCTAATTTTCTGATTCTACAGCATATAAATGCATTGCTGTACTGAAGGTGTAACCTGCCTTAGATAGTTTAACTGAAGTTCAGAGTCATCTCAACCTAGGAGTCAGATAAAAATGGAGTATGGGGATAGTGATAGTCTGTTTCTTCACACTCCCTAAGACACCTAGCATTCCAGGCAACAGAAACACAGCAGAACACAGGATCATTGTAGGGCTGCAACTAACGATTATTTTGATGATCGATTAATCTGACGATTTTGCTCGATTAATCGATTAATCGGGTAGAATCGACGACTTAATAAATAATAGTTTTTTAGCATTTTATTGAATGTAGTTATGCAGAACACGACTCATAACAACTTAAACAACACGTTGGGCTCATTCTAATAAATAAAAATGTTAATCTTCCTGTGAAATAATTTCCCCGGTGAGGGATGAATAGAGTAATTCAAAATAAACAAAAATAAAATAAAATAAAGAGGGAAAATATTACCATTTCTACAGCAAATATAAAATAATAAATCTACTTACTGTATACAGTAAAGGTAAATCACGAGCACCCATAAAATGTGTTTTATAGTACTGGCTAAAAAAACATAAAATGGAAACTGTTGACCATCCAGGATCACATTTAAAAACAAGAAATCATTAACAGTTTTAGATTTGCAAATTTAACCTTGTTCAGAGGTATAGAACCAAACAAAAATGGCCTAGGTTAACATGAGTAAAAATACATAAAAAACAATCAAGTTGTGTAATATTAGGTGCAGTTGACAGCAGAAACTTTCTAAACGATTAATCGATGACTAAATTAGCCGGCAACTATTTTAATAATCGATTATAATCGGTTAATTCGATTAGTTGTTAGCCCTAGATCATTGTTACACCATTATGAGGAACTAAAATGTCCAGATTTCAACAATCAACTATTAATCTTTGCTAATTACTACTGCTTAATGTAGAATGTCCATTACAGTATTTAATTTGATTTTAACAGAATATATTCAGTTAATTTCTACTGCAATAAAGAGAAGAAACAAATGCTGTAAGAGCAACAAGCAGCAGATGTCTATCAGAAAATAATGAAATGCAACAGGGCTTCATAAACGTGTGACATGAATTCAGAATTCTCGTAAACAAACCCTGCTGTACAACGAGATGAGGATAAAAATATTAAATTAGCTGTTTATGAATGTGAACAGAATCCATTTAACATCTTACCATTTCATAATAGAAAAAGTTTCAAAAAAGTCTTCTGGACAGTTTAATTCTTGATCGAGACGTTTCGACTTCCATCCGGAGATCTTTTTCAATCTGAACGAAATGGACTGAAACCTGGATCTATTTATGCTAACCTGAGTAAAAGGTAAAAAAAAAAATAGTAAGAAGGGCTCGACCAATGAGCCTGTGTTACCTATGATGGCCGTGAATGCCTCCTATTGTAGCCACAGACCAGTAAACGAACCCTATTATTAAAAGCCTAGTGAATAGAAGTTCCTGCTAACGAGAGGCGTGAAACTGGGTCACAAGGTGTCATCTTTAGTCCATGGCTTCAAAAGGCTGCTGTAAATACCGGGCAGAATGTATCTAATGCCTCCACTCCGATTCAGTGAGGGACTCTCTTTCATCACGGCTTCCTTCACCCCTCTTTCAAACCATCCTTTTTCTCTACTTAGAATCTTCACCTTGCTGTCCTCAAAAGTGTGTTTGGTGGATTTAAGATGCAGATTTACAGCAGACTGTGGACCACTTGAGGCTTCTCTTCAGTGTTAGTAAAGTCTTTTGTGGAGTGGCTGTTTTGTTTCCCCAATGTAGTGTTCTTTGCAGCTCCCTTCACTGCACCGGATTGAATAAACTTCATGGCTCTGTTTTTCTGTAGGCATCTTGTCTTTAGGATGTCCTAGTTTCTGCCGTAATGTGTTGACCGGTTTAAAGAAAACCGGGATGTCATGTTGTCTGAAGATTCTCTGTACCTTCTCAGACAGTCCTGAGACGTAGGGAATAGAGACTTCATTTTTCCTCTTCTCAGTTTCTGTTTCCCTCTTCTCACGTTTCTTGGACGTTCTCACCCTATTCAGGGCCCATTTGGGGTATCCACAGGCCGAGAGGGCTTTTTGGTTTTTTTTTTTAGGGCTTTTTTTCAATGAATCACTCCTGGATGAATGACGGACTACACGGACTTGTTACCGTTTCATACAAATTTAAAACTTTACACCATAAAGATCCAACAACATCTCACTCACATCACTTATTAAAACCTGGAAACATTTGATATTTGACTGAACCTTCAAAGTAGTGCAAGATCATTTTTGGGTGAATCTCTGGTGCTGCAAATCTCTTTGAAGGACAAAAATAGGACAGTGTTTATACAAACATGGGCCAGGGTAGGAAAATTACAAAAGGTATCAATTCAACACTTGGAGAAGGAATTGAAGCTGTGAATCGTTCTAGATGTCACCAGACACACGTATAAGAATCTTTTCGGTGTTTCTTTGCAGGTATTGTATCCCTTCCAGAAAAATAAGGTCGTCCTTTTTGACTTCATTAAAATTTTATCAATCTATCTATTTTCTGAATTACTTCCTCCAATTCAAGGTCTCAGGAGAGCGGGAGCCAATCCCGGCTTTAATGCTGACTAGTAGAGGAAGGGTGTACCCTGAACAAGTCGGAATTCCAATTTTTAAACTCTGTAACAATAAGGAATGTATTTTACAGACTTCTACAGACTTTAAAGCATTAAATTATAAAAGATTTTGAACTTTAAACAATATTTTAAGTTTGCATGACTTTGTATTCATTTTGATAGAAACCAAACAGAAAAGTTGGTTCACTTGCCATGCCAGTTCTGATCATTTAATATTTGAAAAAAAGGTTTTACCTAAAGGCAGGAATACGCAATTTGTAACGCTAATCTATGGTCCGAGACTGGTATAGTCTTGTGAACATACTACGAGATGGTGTCCTTAAGTGATTTAGTTTGTGTTAGTGAGTGATGAAACGATGAAGCGGGACATCGAGAAACGGATCAGTGCAGTATTTGCACTAATTAATATTTGGATGTATTGGTTTGTTTTTGGCAGAATCGAGTGTCGAGCAATACACTGAAGCTCTTGAGTTACCAGTCAATCTATGTTCCAACCCGTACCACAGTCAACAGCTGTGAGAAGCAATTGAAGAAATAGGACCACAATACTGTAGAAATATGGAGTTAACAACTTGTTGCCAAGCAAAAAGACAAATACACGGTGGTGGGTTTTTTTACAAAAGTAAAGCAACGTGAATCACAAATTCCACAAAAAGTACATCCAGGTAGGCAATGAATAAAAACGTAGGCATACATAAAATGTTGATTAGTTGTATGAAACCCAGTAAGTGTATTGGATAATTAATTTTTATTTGTATCAGAATCAGAATGCTTTTATTGCCATGTCAATGAGAATATCAGAGACTAGGAACTTGCTTTGATACAGGTGTGCAATAATATAAGATAAAAATAATAAAAAATAAAATAAATAAAAATAATTTTAACAAAACAGAGTGCTCAGAAAGAAAAAGAAAAGTAGTGCAATGTCATAGAAAATAATAAAAAATAATAAAGATAGTAAAGTGACAAGAGGGAGGTGACTAAGAGATGTGGGGATCAAGGTTATAAAGAGTTCATAAGTCCAACGGCAGAAGGGAAGAAGCTGTTTTTGTGGCGGGACGTTCTGGTCCAAATGGACCGGAGCCTCCTGCCCGAGGGGAGTCGCTCAAAAAGTCCATGTCCAGGGTGGGAAGGGTCAGCTGCTATCCGACCTGCATGCCCCCGAGTCCTGGAGACGTACAGGTCTTCGAGAGATGTAAGGCTGCAGCCGATCACCTTCTCTGCAGAGCGCACAATGCGCTGCAGTCTGTGTTTGTCCCTGGCTGTGGCTCCAGCGTACCACACGGTGATGGAGGAGGTGAGGATGGACTCGATGATGGCTGTGTAAAACTGCACCAACATCTGGGCGGGCAGCTTGGCTTTCTTCAACTGCCACAGAAAGTACATCCTATGCTGGGCCTTTTTGATCAGGGAGCTGATGGACGGCTCCCACTTTAGGTCCTGTGTGATGGTAGTGCCGAGGAAGCGGAAAGAGTCTACGGTGGTGATGGGGGAGTCTGTCAGTTTGTATTACTTGTGAACAGACGATGGTGTTGGTACCACAAGAGCTAAATTTAATTTTACCCTGTACGTGTTTTACTCATGATGAGATCTGGTGTTCCTTGTCATTGTTGGTCTGTGTTATTACTAAACCAGACTCCGTCTTTGTTTCCAGAAAAAGGCTGATTACATCAGCCGTCCAGTAATGTTGAACTTGTGGCCAAATTTATCCTCATATCCGCCATGACATTTTAAATGTGGAAATCAACCAAAAATGTGTGTGATGGTCTGTCAGATTTCTGGGTTTTGAATTCACTCGGGGTTGATTTTTTTTATATTTAATTATCATTCCAATCCATTATTCATTAAATGTTTTTTTTCTTATAATCCAGAAATTCAAAATAGCTGAATTAAAATCATTTTCTGTTTTATCCCAAACCTATGATGGGGTGTCTTAAAAATATTTCCAAATATAGACAAATGGCAAAATCACAATTAAAAAGAACTTTGATTAAAAAAAATGTACGAGTTCCCTTTCGCCGGGGCTGACTTGCTGGTTTTCCAGAAACTGTGAGCAATATTTTGATCTTTGAGAACAAAGTGGAAAAGATCCAGATTGTTCATAGACATGTTTTGAGGTTTTTGGAGACTCGCTGATGGAGGAAAAGTGTGCTCACCTTACAGAAAACGTTAGTTACGAGTTCCAAACACGAGAACAAAAGAAAACCTTTGACTTCAGATTTGATTTGATTTTAGATCAAAGTCATGATGTTATAACCTGCTTATTCACCCATACTTACATATTTTCCTGTCAAGAAAGGTTTGAAAGTACCAACTAGTAATATTATTTTGAAATGCTGCCAATTTAAAGAAATCAGGCATAAAGTAACTTATTTACTGAATAAAATTTTTCTAAAGCAGGGAATGTAAAACATAAATCATGGTTATGACCAAAGCATTGACGGGTGACTCTGTGCCACTTGTACTAAAACAGGTCTCTTCTTCTTTCACACAGAGGGTCTGACTGTTTCCTCAGCTGCTCCACATTCTGTTCCTCACATGTGAAAAGCGTCATATGAATGTGTATTAAGTCTGAACCCTTTTAGCCTCTATCTGCTACACTGCTTTCAGGTTTTTCCTCATACGCATGTTCGATGTGTATTTACTTCTTGTCGTGAATGGTATGTGTTAGCTCCGTGTTAGTAGAGTCTGTAACTCATGGAAAATTCCTTCAACTTGTAAGTATGAGGAAATTATTTATGATGGTAAATTTGCGAGAGCTTTTCAAAAGAAATAATTTGCAGATGATTATAAGTGGTTTTGTTCCCTCAGACATGAGTTATAGCAAAGCAGCTTGCATGGATGCACCCAGTTTAAATTTTCCATCAGCTTCAAAGATGTGTCAAATATGTGTGTGTGTGTGTGTGTGTGTGTGTGTGTGTGTGTAACAGCCTTTTTCTTGAAAGAGTCATCGCTAGAAAAACAAAAGTTTTAAGCAAAACTGTTTTACCAAAGTTAGTGTTTTGACCTCATCTTAGAACATTTGATGAAGACCAAATTGGATTTTTTTTCTGCTAAATTGTATTCAACAACACAATAATTACCAACAAACACAACTTTAAAAAATTTATTTGGGATGGCCAGACAATTTTTGGCAAAAACATTTATTCAGTTGAAGAAAAATGATCAAAATCTGTCTTGAAAGTATCATCGTTTTAATATTTCTATATAAATTTAAAAAATGCTAATAAGAGCAAATTCGTAACATGATTACAGCTGAGGTTTTTTAAAACAAGTTCCGTTTCGTTCCGTCATCTTCCGCTTGTTCCGGGGTCGGGTCGCTGGGGCAACAGCCTCAAACGGGCAGCCCAGGTCTTTCTCCCCCCGGCTGCATCCTCCAGCTCATCTGGAAGGATCCCAAGTCGTTCCCCTGCCAGCTGTGAGACATAGTCTCTCCAGCGGGCCCGGGGTCTGCCCCTTCGTCTCCTCCTGGTGGGACGTGCGCCTGGGGGGCATCCTGACCAGATGCCCGAACCACCCCATCTGGCTCCTCTCGACCTGGAGGAAGACTGGCTCGACACCGAGCTCCTCCCGGATGGCAGAGCTCCTCACCCAATCTTTGAGTGAGAGCCCAGCTACCCTGCGGAGGAAACTCATTTCGGCCGCTTGTACCCGCGATCTAATTCTTTCGGTCACCACCCACAGCTGGTGACCATAGGTTCTAAAATCCCAAAGTTTCTAATTAACTGGAATAACTAAATATAAATAATTCACTTGATATTAAACACAAGTTTGTCTTCAAAATATGCAAACGCAGATGTGACAAAATATTGCTGTGTGTTTTGCTATGCACAACCATGGACGGGTGGGGGCTTTGTGATAGGGCGAAGTCCTTTAACCAAGGTTTACCGATTCTATCCAAGGCTTCCATCAGCAGGTATGAATGAGTGTGGGGGAATGAGAATGGGTGAATTCTAGTATAATGTAAAGCACTTTGAGTACCAACGCAGGCAGAAAAGCGCTATATAAGTAGAGTCCATTAAACCGTACACATCCATACGTAATGACACAACTTGAAGCAAATGTGCTAGAAAACTTTATAACATTCAAAAGATGTGTTCAAATGATATATAAATTTAGAATACATATGTCATTGAAATGTTACTTTATATTATGTTTTTAATAAATGCTCTTCCTGGGCTAACATATCATTTAAAAAATAAATCCTTCCTCCTATGACTGTCCTGTGTTGGTGTGAAAAATATTATTTCATAAATACTAAGCTGAAAGAAGCAGTTTGTGTAAAAACTATATCCTGTGCAGCTGTAAATTGCGTTTTGATCTGCTTCAAATTCTACTGTTAGTTTGAGTGTGAGGTTGCGGCCCCACGCGCAGGACAGTTTGTAGTTTTAACAAAAAAATAGATTTTTTTTTTAGGACGTTTCAAATCTCGAGAATCTTGTCTTCTGTCTAATAAGCAGAGGTGTCAAGTAACGAAGTAAGACTACTTCGTTACCTTACTCAAGTAGAAAATCTCGTTATCTTTACTTTAACGAAGTAATTATTTTTTTGTCTACTTTTTACTTTTACTCACTACTTTTTTATGCAATTATCTGTACTTTTACTTCGTTCATTTTATAAAAAGTAGTCGCTACTTTCGCCATTTTGTCACCGTTAAAATGCCGCGACTGTTTGTTGGAGTTTTTTTTTTTTATGAACCCTGAATGCATCAAACAAAGGAACAGATGAATGATTGGCTGAAAGGTCCAGTCAATCATTACTTTGGGGCGAGTAGCCCCGCCCACAAACTTTTAAAGAGCAGAAACGTCAATTTCCGTGTTTGAGACTCGGGCTCGGAAATCAAAGTGTTTCTGATGCTGCAACACTGAACTTTGATTGAATTATCAATTTTTTTAAAAAAACAACAGCAAAGAAATGTTTTTTTTTTTTTATTATTATTTTCAGTCTGCGGTTATTGTAAACGTCTTTGCTGAAAATGTTGTAGATGGTATTTTTATAAAAATAACTTTGATTTGTGACGCACTATTTTATCTTTAGAAACAAAGCTAATTGAACTGATTAATCCATAAATAGTAGTGGATGAAGTATTTGTGCTTAAAAACATCCAAAATGTTATTGATTAGTTTATAAAGACTGACTGAGGATATTAAAACTACACATCGCTTAGATTTTGTATCATGAAGATGTTTGGGTTAACATAAAAAAAACCTTATATGTACACATATATATGTAGATATGTATATATGTAAATTTATATATACCATCTCCTAGGTCCCGCCCCTACTGGTTTTTTAAAATCTTGTTTCCCTGGTTATTTTTTCATTTTTACAGTTCTTAAAATTTTAGAAAAAGAATCCAAGGATTTTGCCTCCTGTGTGTTTCCTTCACTCCCACTGCCTTACGAGTGCATGTAAAGGGTGTTATTTTGTCAATGGGCGTGGTTTTACTGGGTGTACGATATTTTTTGTAAAATACGATAATTTTACGTCATTAGTACGATAATCCAGCACCTCCCACCTGGCAACGCTGGTTCCAGGTGTCACGCAGGCTTTATGTGGCACTCCCAACCTTATCAGCTTGATAAAGACTATTCAGTATTGCCTCAAAGAACTTTGAAAACTAGCTGCCTTAAAGGCTTGAAAAAGCCTTTTGGTCATTTTTTTTTCATTTATTTATTTTTTTTTTTTGCATTGAGTGTGTTTATGTCTGCTGAAGTTGGTTAAATTAGGTGATGCAGAGTGAAGCTTGATAGCTGAAGGGACGTTACATAATGCCCTGCTTATGTTAATACATTTGATTGTGTTAATTAATCGATTTCCAATAAAGATTATTAAGAAATAAATGTTTCTGATTCATAAAGTTTAACACCAAAACACTTTCATTTATTATCATATTTTCTGCTCCTTAAAGCATGTGATAATGGTTAAAAATATGTTCATACGCTTTTGTTAACAATATTCCTTTTTTTCTGAAAATTACTTTTACTTTTTTTACTTGAAGTAATTTTAAAATAGGTTACTTTTTACTTTTACTTAAGTAGAAAACTTGAGTTGATACTTCTACTTTTACTAAAGTAGTTTTTTAACTCGGTATTTATACTTCTACTTGAGTAGAAAATGTTGGTACTTTTGACACCTCTGCTAATAAGACATAAGACAACCTGGCAAAAAAACAAAGACAAGACACACATTATATAATATATATCTAGCCAGGAGGCGGAGACAATGAGACACATGTGAGACACATTAGGAAGGGAGCTGGCAATCACCAAAAAAAAAAAATGAGTACACAAAGAGGGAACATCTCAAACGAGAGGGAAGTCATTATTAGAAAATAAAACAGAAAATAAACCTAAAGAATAACATCTTGAATCTGAAAACCACCAGCTAAGACCTGGAACCCTGACATCTACTACACCCCAATTACATGGGTTACATTCAGCTAAAATGACATAAACTGCACAGTTTTCCTAAATTTGATTAGGGAATAAATTCGAACTATGTTAACTAAAGAGGGAATGTGTTATGATGCTCTTTTTATAAAACCAGTAAGGTATATATTGCACTGCATTTATAAATTCACTTTGAGTTTAAACTTCAGCACATTACAGGTTTCTATGTTTTAATTCAGCTTTAAAAACACAATCTGCTGTCTTGCAGGTTGAGTTTGTGAATTCTTTTTATGTTTGACAGGCTGCTATGCAGGAGCAAACACAATGACTTCAATGGTTTCTGTTTCCTTTTGGTGATAAGTTTCTTTTACCGGCATGCACAGTGTTCTTACACTGAAAATATTTCTTCTTTTCTAAAGAGAGGAAAAGAAAAAACCACACAATGTGTCGTGTCAAATTTGAAAAGTAGTTCCTTTTATCAGTTCGAGCTTACATGAATAACACTGTGTATCAGCGTTCGCATGATCGCATAAGCATAAACAAGTTTATGGGAGAATAAATAAGGTACAAATCTTACATTTACTTGTAGGCTTTGAGAAAGTTGGAGTTCTCTGTAAGACTTTTAGCATCTAAAGAGATGAACTATCACTATTAAATGGTAAAACAAATTGTATGACATTTAGTCGTACATAGCAAAACAGTTCCATGTTGATTTTTGATTCCTAAAAAAAACTTGTGTCCATAATTTAAGGTTGAAAGCATGATGTTAAAATCTTCTATTTTCAGGTAAATCTCTTTTCTTGGTTTTGAGAAACACAGTCTCAAAAAGAGTCACAAGAACGACAATCCAGATATGTCCAATAAGTCCAGAGAAAAGTCGAGCTACCTTAAGAAAACAAGTTTAAATTGTAAGTTAAAATGTAGGAGATGTTTTCTTTTAAAAATAAGAATAGAAAAATTTAGTTAGGACACAAGTTTCATATTAATTTAATGACAAGTGTATTCAAACTTTTATAACTCGTTTAGCACCAGGACTACGAATGCAAAGTAAGGTGGGGGGACTGAATGCACTTTTGTTTTTCTATAAATTTTGAGTTTTGGAGCTAACAAAATGTTTCCGTTCTGTTCCGTCATCTTCCACTTATCCGGCTCGCGGGGGCAAAAGCCTCAGACAGCCTCAGACAAGAAGCCTAGGCTTCTCTCACCCCAGCTGCATCCTCCAGCAAGGATCCCAAAACAGTCCTCGGCCAGCTGTGAGACATAGTCTCTCCAGCGGGTCCGGGGTCTGCCTCTTGGTCTCCTCCCGGTGGGACATGCCCGAAACCACCCTATCTGGCTCCTCTCGACCTGGAGGAGGAGCAGCTCGACACCGAGCTCCTCCCGGATGGCAGAACTCCTCATCCAATCTCTGAGTGAGAGCCACCTAACAAAATGTACCTATTCATGTATTTATTCAGTGAGATCAATATGATGCGCCCACCAAAGCACCTCTTCAAGCAATTTATTGTTCACCTGCAAACTATCTTTAGATTGTACAACATGTAATAAAGGCTCATTTTTTATGGGTAATGTAAATTTTTCTATTTTCAACATCAATTAATTTTGTTTTTGTATTTGTGTACGAGATGAAACATTTACGGTAACGGGCATTTTTTGAGCGGAGCTGTCTGAGCCTCTTGGAGAAGGAGCTCCACTGTGGAGAAATTGTTTTTGGTTTTTGAATCGTATTAATTTCAGCCCTCATGTGGAAATTAGCTTTGCTGCGTTACACCGGAAGTAACCGGGGGTTAGATGTCTTCTCTAGGGAAACTCAGGCAAGGGCCCAGTGGGTATCAAACCATTCTTTTTGTTGCAAAACAAAAAAAAAAATTCTGATGTTGTTTCTAGTTTCCTTTTAGTTAATAATAATTAAAAAAAAATTATTTATTCCAAACAATCAATCAATGTTGGAAAAAGTTGAAACTATAAGAAACTGTTGTTGTTATTAATGTTAATGTTTCACATTAATTTTTGCGGTGGTGCATACAGTGAGTTTCTCTTTAAATGTTCATTTTTATGAGTGTGAAGCATCTGGATTTCATATCTTCAGTTGTTCTGCACAATTTTTAATAGAACACATTCATTTGCGATTTTAAAAATCTTGTGGGTGTTTCGTGGCTTGTATTAGTACACAAAAAATTACATCAGGAAGATGGGAAATAAAAATAATGTTCGAATAATATCGAGATTTTTTCCATATAGCAATTTTTTAAATATTCTGTAGACCTAGCACGCTTTTCTGGTCAAACAAAACATGCATGCAGAAAAAAAAGGCCTTGAAATGAATTGCCTGGTGTATTTTTCCAGCCTATGAACCTGGACTGGCGTATTAGGCAACGACAACCAACTCTGGTCCATCAGGAAGAATAATAATTCAGACAAATCTATAATTGTTTGATGCACTGGGAATTCTTCTTTATAAAAGTGAACAGCCCAGCGAATTTAATCCAAGGCCAAAATAGACAATACACTGTAAACTCAAAGAAAGCCAAAGGTAACATCTCAGATTCGACAAGACTCACGTATCATGTTAAATAAAAACTAATGTGATGTGGTCTTTTTGAGAGCGTCGCCAAACGAAAACAACCGCTCTCTAAAAAACAACAAAATTTCCAAGGTTATAGAAGACAGGTCCAAAAGATTTAGAGAGAAATGATACGACTAAACAAAAGATGTTTGATTGTAATCGACATTGTCATGTTTCGTAGAAAGAAAACAGTGTGTCAGAACAATGATCTGATGAAAAATGTCATCATTTTAACTGTTTGATAGTCTCTGAACATTTAGCTTTTTTTTTCTTTTTTTTTTTTTTCAATCTCAGCAATTCTGTTCACCGAATTATTTTTTTTATTTTATTTTTGCATACTCTATTGATCCCTCACTGGGGAAATTTGTGTGCTGCATTACTACACCACAACGCCAATCTTCTTCTTTCGGCATTTCCCTTCCATCCAACCCTATCTGCTGTATCGTCTTTGGTCACACCAACTAAGTTCATGTCTTCCTTCACTGTATCCATGAACCTCCTCTTTGGCCTTCCTCTAGTCCTCTTTCCTGGCGGTTCCAAATCCAGCATCCTTCTTCTGATATACTCTCTCTCTCCTCAGCACATGTCCAAACCATCTCAGTCTTGTCTCTCGAACTTTATCCCCAAAACTTCTAACACGTGCTGTTCCCCATATGTACTCATTTCTAATCCTGTCCATCCTGGTCACTCCCAGAGAGATCCTCAGCATCTTCATCTCTGCTACCTTCATCTCTGTTTCTTGTCTTTTTCTCAGTGCTACTGTTTCTAGAGCAAACAGCATGGCCGGTCTCACCACAATTTTGTACACTTTACCTTTCATTCTAGCTGAAACTGTCGCACATCACACCAAATATTTTCCTCCACCCGTTCCAGCCTGCCTGAACACACTTCTTCACCTCTTTTCCACACTCTCCATTGCTCTGGACTGTTGATACCAAGTACTTAAAATCTTTCACCTTCTTTATCTCTTATCCGTATCGCTCATCTTCTTTACAGCGCCTAATTAATTGTGTTTTAAACGTAGTAGAACTAAAGTTTCAGTCTGAATTAGTCACTTAGCACATTAAATAGTCTAGAATATGACAAAAAAAAAACTGAGCTCCTTTTACTCTGAATAAAACTATAATACTTTTTTTGACCACGTAGGTCTTTTTTTGTTTTCTTTCTGTTTTTGGGCAAATAATTTTAAAAAACCTACTTGTAAGAAGTAACCATTACCTCTTCACCTCTTTTCCACACTCTCCATTGCTCTGGACTGTTGATCCTTAGTACTTAAAATCTTCCACTTTCTTCATCTCTTCTCTCTGTAACCTCACTTTTCCATTTGTTTCCCTCTCATTCACACACATGTACTCTGTTTTATTCTGACTAATCTTCACTACCACACTTCACCACACCACAACGCCAATGGTGGGAGAAACGGGGGGTTTGGTGTCTTCTCCAAGGACCCTAGAAATGAACTCAGTGGGAATCAAATTGCAAACTTTTGGTTAACTTCCAGTCCGCGGGCGAACACTCTACCACTGAGACACCGCCTCTGTCTCTGTCACTGTCTCTAATGTTGCAGTTTAGAAAAACTTCCATGACAATGCAAGAAAAAGAAAACATTTCTAAACCCTAAGTGGGACAAAATTCCAAAGAGTTATTTAAAAACTGATAACGTCAAATGTAAAATTTTCATCATCAGTCAAAGCTGTTAAAGAAGCTTCTTCATGAGATTAAATCATAAAATATGAGTACAATATTGTTATTTTTATTGGGAAAAATAGTATTTTTCTCGTTGCTCATTTTCAGTAATATTTTGCTCATTTAGAAACTTTTTAAGAACAACTTCTCCTTGTCTTTGTTTTTATCCACACTTCATTTCATTTTCATGTGACTGCATGTTATTCTAGTCTGTAAGCCAAATTCAATTAAAATCATTTTGCTATTTAAAAAAGAAGAAATGAGACCAATTGAGCGGACAGCATTAAACTACTTATGTGAATACATGATCACAAGATAAACCTGTCAAAATAACTTTAAGTCAAACCCAGGTCATGTCTTCTCATTAATCTCCTTTCACTTCCAAGCTAATTATCAACAAGGTCAAAAAGAGAAGCAAAGCTCAGAACAGTGGATGCGGAATTCTTTCATACATGACCAAATTCTAGTTTCAACAAATTATTTTTCAACAATTCAGTGTATCAATACTTTATTTCACTTAATTGAGCAAACGCAATGACTTTTACTTGCTGTTTTATTTTGTGAGAAAATAATATTTTATACTTAATAACATTTCATACTTAACAATGTTTGTATGTATCTATGTACGTACATATGTCTGCACTGTATGCATGTATGTAATAAATAGAATTCATTTTGATTTTCCAAATACCTAACAAGCAAACAACACACAACTGAAATGCATTCTCATGAAATCAGTATTGGACCTACACTCTCTGTGTCAGGTAGAGAATTTTAAGTGTACAAAAGAATTGTACAAAAGAAATTGTGCTAGTTTTGCCAACTTGATACATTTCACACTGTATTTAAAACCTCAAATGAGATTTACACTGTGTTGTGCACACACCCCAAAATTTTTATTTTTTAAAAAATACCTCAAAGTGGTTTCAAAACCTGTTCCTAGTAATAGAAGTGCTAAAAGTGTGCTTTTTTTTTTAAAGTCTGTGTTTCTACATCTAAAATCGTCTCTTCTATGAATAATGTTTTCTTTATCTTTGATATGCACTTTTCATTCTGAATCACAGTAAAATTACTGTAAAAAGAAAGCAATGTGTCATAAATTGACCACCTAATATACTTTTTTAAATGATTAGCTACAAGTAAAACTGAGAATCGTAAACTTTCCAAAATGAACTATTTTTAAGTTTTATTCAAAATATGAATTCAGACAAAGAACGATAGGGAGCTTCTGACATTGCTCTGTGGTAGAACGTTTGCCCTTGGACTGGAAGTTTGCAGGATCGAATCCCCCTGAGCTCATGTCTAGGTGTCCTTGGGGAAGACACCTAAACCCCGTTTCTCCCACCATTGGCACTGTTGTGGCAGCCTACTGTGGTGGAATGCAGTGCACAAATTTCCCCATTGCGGGTTGAATAAAGTATATTTCTCCTCTTCATTCATCTTCTGAACCACTTATCACTGACAGGATCGCAGGGAGCCTATCAGGCTGATTACAGGCAAGAGGTGGGGTAGACCTCTAACAGGTCACCAGTCTGCTGTAGGGTCTGACACACAACAATCCAAACATGCACACTTATTCCTATGTGCAATTTCATAGTGGCCAATCACCCTAGCATGCACGTTTTGGAGAGTGGTAGAAAACTGGAGTAACAGAAAAAAAACTCCCACATAAACAGGGAGAACATGCAAACTTCTTACAGAAAGGCCAGCAGTTCAAGCTTCGCCCCTACACCCAGACTTGAAGCCCTGACTTTCCTGCTTTGAGGTCACAATGCTAACCTCTGCACCACTGTGCAGCCCCTGACAAAAATTAAGACACTTTTTTCTCACTGGGAAGCACATCGCATTGGATTAGTTTTAAACCAAATACATTCAAATTTAGTTTGATGTGTAGGAGCTACGGAAGTTTTAATTTCTTCCAAAAAAAAAAAAAAGATTGAAATACGTTCTTGTTTCGTAGTCACTGCACATTTTAATACAAAAATAAATATTATTCATGCTGTCTGTGATTAATTTCCAATGTAAAAAAAAAGTTAGCATCTCATGGGTAAATTGATTTCTTTGAGGAAAAAATAAAAGTCAAGTAAGATATTGGTTATTTTGTGAGCCTCGTTTGAGATTTCTACCAGAAGCTTCTGTTTCCCATGGTGAGCAATTATAGCCGCCAGAAAACCTGACCTGTCTGACTGACTTTCTTCATAAATCACAAAGCATTTTCTGTAATTGGACATCCTGTCAATAAGGAGGTAAAAATTTCTTTCCAACAAGGTCATTACTTTGTGTATGATTGTTAAACACTAATGTGGAACAAGAAAACAACTTATTTTTCAAGTTGAAGGACATCAACATCTAAAATTTATGTGCAGACAACAAAGTGCTTTGTAAAGTAACATGAATGTTTAAAATTTTACAAGACAAATGTTTGAAGAAAAACTCTGTCTGTAGATTAAAAAGAATGTAGATCTTCTTGTTTTCAGACATAGGCTTGTATGGACTAGACCAGGCAAGGGCAAACTACGGTCCGCGGGCCACATGTGGCCCGTTAAACGGTTTAATCTGGCCCGCCGAACACATGAAATTCAAACAAATAAACCTTGTTAATGTTTTATTTCTCTTGCAATTCAGATGTTTCGTCACAAGATGGCACACTCTAGATGAATTGGCTTTGTTGAGAATACAACGACACTGCTCCCATTAAAATGTGTGTGTCTCCGGGATGTGTACTCGGTCAAAATAAACAGTATGCAAAGCTATGGAAAGCCATCGGGCCCAATACACGCACGTAAACAAGCGTGTTAGACGTTAAACAAGCAAAATATTACATCAAGTGCTTAGATTTCAAACCTAGCACGTTTTTAAGCGCTATTGTACTAGATTTCAGACCTAGCGCCGCTAGATTTGAAATTGAATGCTCTTGATGCAACATTTAGCGGACTTGTTTAAAATCTAGCGCGCCATTCTATCGGTCCAATCTAGCGGTTTACAAAGCATGCCATCCATCTGCTCTCCTGTTCCGGCCCGTGGTCAAATGTTAGAACTCAATGTGACCCGCAAATCAAAAAGTTTCGCCACTCCTGGACTAGACAGTAAGGTAAAGTACTACATAGTTCCATATTAGATTGAATGGTGAAATATAACCATATTTTCCTAATTAACATGGTATAATAAGGTCATAGTATTGTCTGGCAAACACAAAACCATCTGGTCATCTGCTAAATAAACAATTCTAATGCAGTGCTTTTTGTGTATCAAAATGAGGAGTCTTCTCTGGGGCGTGGTGCATGAGGTACTGCACGCAGAGGTTTGGAAGTGAACCACCTTTCCTGGGTCAGGAAGCTTCCCAACACCCCGTGACCCAGAGTCTGACCGAGGCTCCAAGACAGTGCACTCTAAACCATTTGTGCAAAACATGTTTGCCCCTGCAATTTGAAGTCATTCAAGTTCAGTAACCTGCGTCAGTCAAAAAAAACATCTTACTCTGCAGCCAGCCTTCAGGAAGACCTTTTGACTTCAGTTAATGTGTTTCCACCGGCCAGCTCCCTGGATGCTCTTCTTCCTGTTTCTGCTTTTGGAACAGTTAACATTTAATGAGCTGGTTCATGTTCTGGTTGATGACGCTTTTCTGCAAGTTCCGGATGAGGAATAATAGATATTTTACTTTTTGTCTGATAGAAGCTTATCAGTCTGTGAAGAAGTTGGTGTCGTCTTCAAGTCTTTCTTCAGTTTGAAGTGAGAAGCTCATTTCCATTCCAAAGTCTTTTAGTTTGATTTTCCCACTTTCAGATTTCAGAATGGTTTCATCTTAGAATTTTCACTTCTGAAAGGATTGGACTAAAAGGGTAGGACTGCACCAAGGATCTGCTCTGAGCCCTTTTCTGTTTGCTGTGGTAATGAACAGGCTAACAGACGAGGTCAGACAGGAATCTCCATGGACAATGATGTTTGCAGATGACATTGTGATCTGTAGTGAAAGGAGAGAAGAGGTGGAGGAAAAGCTGGAGAGGTGAAGGTTTGGACTAGAAAGAAGAAGAAATAAGATTAGTCAGAATAAAACAGAGTACATGTGTGTGAATGAGAGGGATCCAAATGGAAAAGTGAGGTTACAGGGAGAAGAGATAAAGAAGGTGGAAGATTTTAAGTATCTAGGATCAACAGTCCAGCGCAATGGAGAGTGTGGAAAATAGGTGAAGAAGCTTGTGCAGGCAGGCTTGAATGGGTGGAGGAAAGTATCAGGTGTGATGTGCGACAGAAGAGTTTCAGCTAGAATGAAAGGGGAAGTGTACAAAACCGTGGTGAGACCGGCCATGCTGATTGGTCTAGAAACAGTAGCACTGAAAAAAAGACAGGAAGCAGAGATGGAGGTAGCAGAGATGAAGATGCTGAGGATCTCTCTGGGAGTGACCAGGATGGACAGGATTAGAAATGAGCACATCAGGGTAACAGCACATGTTAGAGGTTTTGGGGATAAAGTTCGAGAGGCAAGACTGAGATGGTTTGGACATGTGCAGAGGAGAGAGAGAGAGTACATCGGAAGAAAAATGCTGGATTTGGAACCACCAGGAAAGAGGACTAGAGGAAGACCAAAGAGGAGGTTCATGGACGCAGTGAAGGAAGACATGAAGATAGTTGGTGTGACTGAAGAGGATACAGCAGACAGGGTTAGATGGAAGAGGCTGACTTGCTGTGGCGACCCCTGAAGGAAAATGCTGAAAGAAGAAGAAGAAGAGGATTGTCTCCCAGCTTACTGTCCCAGCCAGCTGGCGTCTGCTAAGCAAAGAGTTGGCAAGCATGCTCCCCGAGTCAGCGACCTTTGATATCGTTCTAACTTTCACTACGGGTTTAGTCAGCAAACAATATACTGTACTTACTTCCAAAGAGTCACTGAGTCAGCCCACTTTTCTCCCCTTAGGGGAACAACATCAAGCTTCTCTCCAGCCTTGAGGTTCACAGCACCCCTTAATTGATTAATTGATATTATGCTCAGTTTTGCTTTCAGCTGAGTTTCCCTATGATCCCGGCCTGCTCCGATGTCAGCAACGCTCTTTCCACTCAGAGTTCCAGCACACGTACACTCCCTTGTGAATATCCATCTCTCCCTTTGAGAGTTTCAAACATTTCAAATAGAAAAGTTGTGTATAATTTTTTCTTAATCAAATCAGGTCAAGTTATTCTGCAATTGAAATTTACATTGCAGTCTCATACTTGCATGATTCCGATTGCATGGTTCCCAAAGCATTATAACCGTAACGTCATTAGATCATTGCCAGGGCTGCAAGCTTGCATTAGGTCTGAGCCAAGAAAATGTTAGTCTATGGAGTCTGAGTGAATCATCCTTTAGATGACGGTCGAGTCGGAATGCATCCTTCTTTGGAGCCTCTGGTTATTTTCTGTGCAGCATATATACCGTATTTTCCGCACTATCAGGCGCACCGCATTATAATGCGCTACAGTAAAGGCTGGGGTTACGTTATGCATTCACTAAATGGTGCTGCGCTAAAGGGAATGGAAAAAGAAAAAAACGTCACTGTTTTATTATTTTCTCTGAGATAAAATATTAGTATTTTCGTGACACCGTTTATCTTCCATTGGAGATAAACTCTGTTTAGTCTTACTTACTTGGTGCAGCACATCCTCTTGCTTCCTCTACTTCCTCACCATTGATTCGTTAATGTTAAACTCTCTCGCTGCGGCTCTATTCCCGTGTTCTACTGCGTGACCGATCGCCTTGAGTTTAAACTCTGCGGTGTAACAGTGTCTCTTGGTAGGAGCCATTTCTGGGTCTTTACACAAACACACAAATGGAAATGATACGCCCTTTCATATATCCCAGCATGCACCGCGCACTACTTCTTCTACGGGGGAAATGGAGTCGGTGGCTGCTTAACGTAGTTGCGACACCTGTTGTAGCTCAATTTTAATTCATATATAAGGCGCTCCGGTTAAAAGGCGCATCATGGACTTTAGAGAAAATTTAAGGTTTTTAGGTGCGCCTTATAGTGCGGAAAATACGGTAATCATAAAAACTGCATTAAGATTTTTCTTTCAGATGTATTTTACAAATTACAAGGTTCTGACTGTAAAATTTTTCTCTTGCTCACTCTTTTAAGCTGTTTTGCATTGTATTTATACTGTATGTATAGATATCGTTTTTCTGTTACATCAGAGCAATAAGCAGCCAAAACGAAACCCAAAGAAAGGTCCAAGAAGCGTACAGCTCCATTTGGGATTCTTGTAATCACAGTGTTTTTCATCGAGGTTACACAAATGGCAATGTGGTCTAGTTCCATCATTCAGCGTATTCAAAAGCTCCTTTATTACCATGGCGATGCATGAAGCAGGCCGTTATCTCTTTGTCACAAAATGTTTAGCAGTGAAAAACAGTCAGAATATATGTGAGTCATTATCCTGCCGTACATTAATACCAGATTGATGTCTGATTTCAGATTATTTTAATAGAAGCTAGATTAATAATAATGAGTCTGCTTAATTATATTTGAAAATGGAAGGATTGCCTTTGGTGTTTCATTAAAACCAATTAACAAGACTTTATGATTGAGATCCATGGATTTAGGCATTTCAGTTTGGAGCTAATTCTCAACATTTTGAATAAAACTTCAAGGTACACTGGCTGTAAAAGGGAGTTATTAATCTCCGATATGTTGCAACATGCCCACTTTGGTGTACTGTTGGTTGTGTACTTTACATGACACAGTAATGGCTTCTTTGGCAGATTAATGAAGATGGAATTGCCTACTGCACCCAGTAATACACCACAGTCAACCATCTATTTTCTTTATCCATTTCATCCTGTTCTGAGTTGTGGGGAGTGGGAGCCTCTTCAAACTGCCATTACAGAAGAAGTGAGGTATTCCCTGGATGGTTCCAGTCCATCGCAGTAACTGAACAATAACAAACAAGACAAGCACTCATTCTGACACCCAGAGTCAGTTTGGAAACAACAATTTACCTTGCATGTATGGTTTTGAATCATAGGGGCAATCCGGTGAGCCCACGAGAGACCGGCTATCTTGCTGTCAAAGTGACAACTATTCAAGATACCACTGTGCCTCCCAGACCACTTTTTCTTCCAAAGCCCAGATTTTCTTCATCTGGGTCACATCTTTCAGCTCACCCGGGAGGAACCTGCAGCTTATCCAGGCCCTACCTCTGGGTCTCCTCTCTGTGGAAAAAGCTTACCAAAGGCCCCTCCCCCCCGCTTTGGCTCCCCCTCATATGGATCTGGGTTCTCACTCTTTCTCTGATCAATGAAGCCTGGCCACCCAGTAGTGGAAGCTTATTTGCAGCTTCTAGTAATTGAAGTATTTGCTCTTTTTACCAAACTTCATCTAAAATGATTAAGTGCCTTTCCAACTAAAAAATGCAAAACTTTCAGTTTAAGAATTCAACCTCTGCATCGCTCCTTCGCTTCTTTCTCCCAGAGGACTTGTCTGTCAAACGCTTGCTCAGCATTGGCTCAGCTTCAGGGCAGTGGCAAACTAAATTCAAGTGAGGATGTGATGTGAGCTAATTGGCTTTATGGCAGGAGAGTCGCCGTTGTAATGAAGGATTTAAGAAACAAACGACTGAAAATCAAAGAAAAGCTACACAGTATTCAAAAGTTTGGTTTTTGCAGACTAATTAACACTTGTCAAAACATCAATCTGTTGGTTCATTTAACAGTCTTTCAGGCCACCTTTTGCAAATATGCAACATGTGCCATCAAGGGGTTGGACATTCTTTTTCCAATGATTTATTTTCCATACTGACTTTCATGTTTGCATATATTTTTAATATGTAGATTTTTCACTATTATTGATTACATAGCTTCTTCTTCTCCTTTCGGCATTTCCCTTCAGGGGTCGCCACAGCATGTCAGTATCTTCCATCTAACCCTATCTGCTGCATCCTCTTTGGTCACGCCAACTATCTTCATGTCTTCCTTCACTGCGTCCATGAACCTCCTCTTTGGTCTTCCTTTAGGCCTCTTTCCTGGTGGTTCCAAACCCAGCATCCTACTTCCGATGTACTCTCTCTCCTCTGCACATGTCCAAACCATCTCAGTCTGGCCTCTCTGACTAGATCTCCAAAACCTCTAGCATGTGCTGTTCCCCTGATGTACTCATTTCTAATCCTATCAATCCTGGATCCCAGAGAGATCCTCAGCATCTTCATCTCTGCTACCTCCATCTCTGTTTCCTGTCTTTTCCTCAGTGCCACTGTCTCTAGACCAAACAGCATTGCTGGTCTCACCAAGGTTTTGTACACTTTCCCTTTTCTTTTAGTTGAAACTCTTATGTCAACATCACACCTGATACTATTCTCCACCCGTTCCAGCCTGCCTGCACACATTTCTTCACCTCTTTTCCACACTATCCATTGCTCTATATTGTTGATCCTAAGTACTTAAAAGCTTCTTTATCTCTTCTTCCTGTAACCTCACTTTTCCATTTGGATCCCTCTCATTGACACACATGTACTCAGTCTTACACTGACTAAGCAAGACACATATTTACCATTCTGATGTCATTAAATATCTAAAACTCTGTGTTAAAAGAAGAGATGGACCAAACCGGAATTGAATTGTCCTGGACTTTCTTTATATGAATTCTTGAAAAGCGCAGCTTGAACATTTCGTAGTTTGAATGATGAAATTGAACGAAGTAGCGAGGAGTTACAGTAATTTAAAATACACAAGAGTAGCAGTTTCACCAGTGTTTGGTTGAAATCTGTGGATTTGGTTGCCATGTGCAAAAACATCCAGATATTTGTTGAGGATGATGTGTTGCTACCACTATTTATTCAATTTTCAAAGTCATTCATATGGTGTTTTGCATTAATCCACCGTATTATTTCCGATACAAGCACATGCGTGGCTGCACTGATGGAGTGTGCGTCTATAAATAAGCTATTTGCAAAAAAAAAAAAATAACTGCAGGGCAAACAAATTCTGCTCAGTACGATACCGGTACAAGCTGCACATGTGTGGCAGCACTATTTAGCACTATTTAAAAAGACAAGGACATGTTAAACTAAAGGCTAAAGTTGCATACAGAAGACTTATTTTAGTCGGACTAAGCTTTGCTGATTTGATTCAAGTTTTAGGAAAAAAAAACGACGCGCTTTTATTAGAAAGTGTGCGTCTATTGGGAATAATACGGTAAATGCCCACACTACATCAAATGAATTGACTGACCTTTAAAGTTATTGAGCAAATAATTTTATATTGACTGGAAACCTCAGAATTTCTTTTTTTTCTTGACTATTGAGCAATTTTTTCCTATTTAGCTGATTTAATTTGGCTAAGCCGATGCAGCGTAATCACTTTGTGTCTTCTCTGATTAGGAAAGATATCTAAAAGGATTTTGATCAAACAGCAAAAGAGCTTTGATCTTCTTAATCAAAAATGCATCCATCTAATTTTTCACTTGTGTAGTTTTTGCCTCGGAGACTCTGATGTTGAAATAGGATTTACTGAGCTTCATGAAGTGAGGAAGCTCGCTGAGACCCTTTAGTTTGTTTTTTTCTTTTTTGCACAAACAAGGCATCAGCGTGAGAGCAAAGAAAAATACCCTGACCTTTTTGAAAAGCTCTCACTTATCAAATACCTGTAGCTTAATATAAATGCCCACCACAGCATGTTCATTTCCTATTGCAATTATAGAAAACTCTTCCTCAGTGTGCAGTGTTAACCAGCTGTGCTGCTACTCTAAACATATTACTCTGCAAAGACCCCCTGATAGTGCTGTTTTAAAGCTGATTGTGATTTTTGACTTCAGTAATAAAAAAATAGTATAATTCTAAACGCTGACATTTTAACCCAGCAAGATGCTATTTATGCTCATCAGAAGCAAATTATCAATTATTTCAAATCATGTCAAATATGAACAATCACACTCATATCTTTCTTTGGTTAGCGAGTTTTTAAAAATTCAAAAGAAGACAAATTCGTCTTAAAAATATGTAATTTCATTTACTGTCATTTTGGCAGCAAAGAATATATTTTGCCTAATTGCGAGTGCAGCCAGTTCTTTTGTTGTGAAGAAAAAAAAAACATGTTTGTGTCTTTCAGAAAGTTTAAGCAGTGAGTCGAGAAAAGTAAAAGACATTTTATCCAAAAAGATTAAAGAACAGAATGTTTATCCGAGATTTTTTTTGTTATTTAAGGAAATTATTTCATTTTTTTTCATATACTTTGATGTTGAATATCCTCCTTTCTCCATATATTGACCGTCCACAGAATTACATTAGTCTTCGTAACATTGTTGTTGTTGAGTGTCTAATGGATCGATGTAATCAAATACTCTTCGTCTGTTTCATTATCACATTTATATAAATACGATATGAAATGTATTAGTCGTATTTCATTTTGTGAAAACTAAACTCACTAAACTAACCCTTACTTTATAATGCCACATCCTGCCATTGTCGATAATTGAAGTACTTTACAAATAAATTTCCCTGCTTGTCATCAGGAGATGAAGAATTAAAGAATCTGGATGAGCGCGGGCCCGGGTAGTACAGAATGTTTCTCTGCCTCGCTTGTTCCAGTTTTTTGGGGCTGGTGAGGATCTGTTGGTCCTAATAAGCACATGGGTCACATGGGCAGTATGCATGTACTTTCAATCCCACTCGCACACTGTATCACACTGTTTACTGTCTGCTATGTTCCTTGCTCCCAACCATTATTATAATAGCTGTGTTTGTGATCTACATCATTTGCTATAGAAGAGTTTGTTGTGCGTGTCAGCTTCATCTCTGGCTTAAACTCTTGGTTGTATTCTTTTTTTTTTCTCCTTAGATAATCCAACAGGTTGGTTGTGATGCTGAATAAAAATTGGATAAAAATAAGAATGAAATTGAATTAGAATTCAATAAGAATTGGATTTAGCTTTGTATGAAAAATCTGAAATTAAACAGGACAAACCAAAGTTTTGCAATCACACTCAATAATTGTTACTTGTGGCAAAGGCAAAGGCAAAAAAAAAAAGTTAAAACATACAAGAAATGAAATCAAAATAAATTTAGCCAAAGAAAAAAATACCTTTTATTATGCTTGAACTTTTTATTTCAGAAAACAAAAATGTCTGCCACCATAATTTGTTGTTTCCAAATTTTATCAATTCAACAACTTTCTTTTTACGTCTAACCACATGTTAAGGGATGTCGTTTTTGGGCTCTCTCACAAGCGTGTGACAAGCAATTTCATGCCGTCTCAAGAAACACATTTCATTTTCACACTGTGAAACTGATTGCAAAGTGCCAACATAAAACAGATCTACAGACAAGACTGCAGTGCATAAAAAAAAACAAAACAGATTTTTTTAACATGGACGAAAAAGAACAGCAATCATAGAAAACTAACGCTGCATTATTTTGACCTCTCACAGTAGCCGTGCACCCGGAGTTTGAGTAGCTAACTCAAGAGGAGTTTCACCTACTACACCTCGGCATCTCTTTCCTCTCTGTGCAGAGGTAAATTGAAGAGTGTAAGAGTTTCTATAGCAACACCATGTGGTTCTGCTGCATTAAAACTTTCTGAGCTTTTTTATTTCATTCATATGAAAGCACCTTCTCTTTTCTCTCAATCAGATGGAGAGAACATGTGAGCACCGGTGGATCACTGGATAACTAATTCACATCCAGTGAATGCTCAGTTGTGTAACGGATATTGGAGGGGTTTTTTTTATAGCAGACAAGGGAATCCAAGGTTGGATGAATTATATAAAAAGGCTTTTTTATACAGCTGGCCGTAACTTGCTTTTAATGTCCATGAACAAAGAAGTAACATGTCTGTTTCTGTTTTTGAATGATAATGCTTGAACAAATTTAACACCAACCACATCTTTCATCTATGATAATATTTGTTTTTACAAGGTTGAAAGATATGACATCACAAAACCACATGTTCCAGAAATTTTACTGAGACTGATTTAGACTTATCCGGGGCCTGGTCGTGGGGGTAACAGCCTCAGACGGGAAGCCCAGGCATCTCTCACCCCAGCTGCATCCTCCAGCTCATCCAGAAGGATCTTGAGTCATTCCCCAGCCAGTTGTGAGACATAGTATCTCTAGCGGGTCCGGGGTCTGCCTCTTGGTCTCCTCCCGGTGGGATGTGCCCAAAATACCTCACCAGCGAGGCGCTCGGGTTGCATCCTTACCAGATGCCCGGATTACCCCATTTCGCTTCTCTCGACCTGGAGGAGGAGCTGTTTGACCCCGAGCTCCTCCTGGATGGCAGAACTTCTCACCCAATCTCTGAGTGAGAGCCCAGAAACCCTGCGTAGGGAGCTCATTTTGGCCGCTTGTATCCGCAATCTCATTCTTTCGGTCACCACCCACAGCTGGTGACCATAGGTGAAGGTAGGAACGTAGATCGATTTATAAATCGAGAGCTTTGCATTTTGGCTCAGTTCTTTCTTTACCACAATGGACCGATGCAGCGTCCTAGTTATTGCTGACGCCATGCCGATCCGCCTGTTGATCTCCCGCTTCATTCTTTCCCCACTGGTGAAGAACCCATTTTTGACTGAAAATGGGAAGACACTTTAAACAGACTATTTTTGGAGAGTCATTGACCAAAGACACACTAACTACTTTATCACCTTTCAGGATCACAATATTTGGTCTTGTCAGTGGTTAAAATGTTGAATTCACATGCATTTCACGGTGTTCCTGGTGAGAGGTAGAAGACATCCAAAGAACAACCGAGAAAAAAAATCATCATAATAAGACCGAAATAAAAATTTGGCCACCAGCTGTAGGTGCTGACTGAAAGAATAAGATCACCGATACAAGTGGCTGAAATGAGCTTCCTCTGCAGGGTGGCTGGGCTCTCATTCAGAAATAGAGTAAGGAGCTCTACCACCTACGAGGAGCTTGGAAAGATGTCTATACTGTTGCTCCTCCAGGTCGAGAAAAACCAGATGAGGTGATTTGGGCATCTGGTTAGGATTCCTCCTGAATGCTTCGTTGGTGAGGTGTTTTGGACACGTTCTACTGGAAGGAAACCCGGATGCAGACCCCTGATCTGCTGGGGAATCTATGTCTCACAGCTGGCCAGGGAACGCCTCGGGATCCTTCCATATGAGCTGGAAGATGCAGCCGGGGGTGAGAGAAGCCTTGGTTTACCACTTGGGGTTCTTGCCCTGCAATCTGGCCTTGGATAAGCAGAAGACAACGAAATGGAAAAAAATAATGTCATGATGCCCACACCTGCCATCAGAGGGAGCCCTGGCCTGATTGAGACATCTGAGGATGATTATTCTGATACCACACACCTGTGGACTCTGCTCCCTATTTACTTCCAGCTCGGTCTCCCTGGCCATGAAACACATTCTAAACAATGACCACATGCCATGCCACTGAAACCTTATGGTTTTCTTTCGCAGCATTACTGGACTGCCATACTCAAATAAACAATGTTTCCTGTCCTGCGATTGGGTCCTCCTCCTTCCACCTGCACACCGCTTCATGACAATTAATGCACCCTAAAAGAAAAATCTCCAAACATATCAGGCTAACAGAATGAAATACTTTTATATAAAAGAACCCCCAAAAAAATTTCATTCGCAATAATAATGCAGTAAGAAAAAACTTTTGTTATAACAGAATAATAGTCGTTGTGAAAATGTTTCTGTGTGTATTTTTGGGTTGGTGTGCAGATTAAATGACAGCATGTTGCATCGCATCTGCTCCGTGTGAGTTAACTACAGATGAACAGTTTGCATGTTGTCTGGCTCTCTGTTGGCATCACCCCGTGCCCTCCAGAACCCAGTTATGTGAGTTAAACCAATCATGACTAACATTTGCCATCTGCAACAAAAGCCCGGATTGTTTGCTCATTCTGTCTTCTTCCCATAAAACATAAAACCCTATTGCAAAATATTGTGTTTGATGTTCTCACTGAGGCTCACGGCAAAGTTTTTTTTTAAATCCAAATGTTGTTTTGTCTCAGTCATTTTCTTGGAAGTACAATTTCCATTTACAGAGAATCACCATAGCAACATGTGAGCTCTACCCCGACTGTTTTTATTCTATTTTGTTGCAGAACTGCTGCCCTCATGTCACAAAGCCACCAAATCTATTTGTGCCCTTCTTAAAAGAGCATAGACAGAACATCTCAACACAGAGCGGAACAGATGAAGAGCGTTTTTGCTTCTGTTTTAGTTTAACTTTGCATTTTTTTTTTGTCACTAGCCTAACACATTTCAAAGCCCTCATTAACATCAACGTCGTCTAACTCATTTAATACTATTTAATGTGATCCAACAAAAACAAATTAGTTAAATTTTACAAACAGTGTTATGATGTAACGTGCTCTGTTCAGACATGTTGTTCTAATCGCACTGATGCAACCACGACCGTGTGAGGTTTCTCTTAGCTGACAATGAAAGATAAAACATAAAAACAAGAGGAAGTGACAGACGGGCACAACTTTTTATTAACTCTGAAGGCATCTCAAGAGGTTGTGATGATGTGATTAAAATGAGCTGACATGGTCACACTCAGTCATAAATTAGTTCTTGATTCCCAGAACCTGTGGGTTGTACATTTTCACAGCTTGGCTTTCACAAGTGTCCTATCTGAATCGATCCACCTTGTGATAACTAATTAATGGTTACAAAACAAATTATGCTAATATAGAGTAATGTGAATGCCTTTATTCTATAAACAAACAAGCAGTAGTGGAACGTAACAAAGTAAATGTACTTCGTTACTGTAATTAAGTAAAAAAAATTGTGTATCTGTATTTTACTTAAATAAAATTTGAGACCTGTACATTTTACTTTTACTTCACAACATTTTAGAGCAAATATCTGTACTTTTACTCCACTATTTTTTAAAGGTACGTCTTCCATTTTTCGTTAAATTTTCGGTCAGAAATTTAAAAAAATGTATAATTTTTTTAGCGCATCTTGTACCCGCATTGCCAAAATCAACCTGTAGAGGGAGCAGTTGATCGCCTGCGGTCTCCAAGAGGGAGAAGAAGTAATGAATCGAGGACTAACGAGAATCGAGAGTAAATATTTTCCGCAGTCATTCACCGCCAAAAAACTGACATAAAAAATGACCCAAATTAAAAAGAGTCAGAAGATTGTTGTTCGTTGTGTTTACTTTTAAATAAAAAGTTGAGCCATCGTTACACAGAGTATTTATTTGTGTTCCTGCAGCACAAAAAATAATATTTGAATTATGGTTGAATAAATTTACTTTTTACTTAAAAAGTAAAATTGACAACAATTACTTTTGTACTTTTATTGTATTTTAATTGTTATTTGCACTTAAGTAATTTTTTTTTGCCTAATTATCTGTACTTGTACTTAAGTAGAAAAAGTGAGTACTTCATCCACCACTGCAAACCAGTGGGGAACAAGTTTCTTTCTATTGTGGCTACACCTACAGTAAATAAAGCCCACAGCAGCGTTAATCGAAAATGGGGATGTGGTTTTTGCTCAGATGCCTTTCCGTCTTCTGAACCGCTTATCCCTAATGGAGTTTCGGGGGCACTGGAGCCTATCCTGGCTGATTTAAGGAGACAGGCAGGTCACATGCTGAGCAGGTCACCAGTCTGTTGTTGGGCCACACACATAGACAAACATCCACAATCACAGACTCTGTCATGAAGCGGTGTGCAAATGGAAGCAGGAGGACCCAATTGAAGGACAAAAAACATGGTTCATTTGAGTATGGCAGTTCTGTAATACTGTGAAAGAAAAACACAAGGTTTTAGTGGCATGGCAAGAGATTATTGTTCTGAATGTGTTTCACGTTTAGGCAACCAGGGAGACCTGGCTAGAATGGATGGTGGTGACCCAACACCTGAGCAGAAGACAGGCGGCCTATTAAAAGGCAGCTGCCCAAAGATCTTCAGGTGTGTAAAATCAGTCAAATGAGTGAAGGCCCAAGTTCCCTTTGGGGATGGGCGAAGGAACCATGACAGACTCAATCCTAGAGTCAAATTCATACTGGCCAATCAACCTAACATGCTTATTTATGGAGGGTGGGAGGAAACTGGAGTTTCTTATACATGTTCTCATAGACGGGGAGAACATGCAAACTTCTCTCAGAACAATGGGGTACACCCTCTCCTTTGCCAGTTTGTTCCAGCGCCTAAATCTTCTTCTTCTTTCGGCATTTCCCTTCAGGGGTCGCCACAGCAAGTCAGTTTCTTCTATCTAACCCTATCTGCAGCATCTTCTTCAGTCATGTCAACTATCTTCATGCCTGCCCTCACTGTATCCATGAACCTCCTCTTTGGTCTTCCTCTAGTCCTCTTTCCTGGTGGTTCCAAACCCAGCATCCTTCTTCCTATGTACTCTCTCTCCTCTGCACATGTCCAAACCATCTCAGTCTGGTCTCTCTGACTTTATCTCCAAAAACCTCTAACATGTGCTGTTCCTCTGATATATTAATTTCTAATCCTGTCCATCCTGGTCACTACCAGAGAGATCCTCAGCATCTTCATCTCTGCTACCTCCATCTCTGCTTCCTGTCTTTTCCTCAGTGCTACTGTCTCTAGACCAAACAGCATCGCCGGTCTCGCCACGGTTTTGTACACTTTTCCTTTCAATTTAGCAGAAACTCTTCTATCACACATCACACCTGATAGTTTTCTCCACCTGGTCCAACCTGCCTGCACAAGCTTCTCCACCTCTTTTCCACACTCTCCATTGCTCTGGACTGTTGATCCTAAGTGCTTAAAATCTTCCACCTTCTTTATCTCTTCAATATTTTTAACAAATATTCACTATAAAATCTGATTAACACCGTTCTGTTTTTCAGATATTTTTAGACCATCAGAGAAGACTTTGAACGTGTTGACGCCTCACCACTGCCAGACCATCACCATGGGTACATTTAAGCACAAACTGGAAGAAGGATTAAGAAAACAGAATCCTATTTAGCAGCATATGTATGAGAAAAATTAGATTTTAGGATGAGTTGTGTCTCGGCTGGAGAGTGTAATGACAGACTGTGTTTACATGTAACTGCCTCTGGTGATGAACTCAGAGCATTAAATGTTATTAACGCCAGCCTTTTGCACATCCACACTCAACTCAAAGACGCATGCAGTTAATTAACTTTTGTTTGGTTTACAGCTCATTTGTCATCTTTTGCTCGCACTATATAATTTAATGGTCTGACTCTTCTTTAATGTCCCAGTAACTCTGAGTACTGTTTCCACAATGATGTCTTGAAGAAAACATTTAGCAAAAAAAATTCCGGTAAATTAAAATGGTTAATATTTTTGTAATATCAAAATAGAATAATAATTATACATTGTATTAATGTAGCGCTTTTCAGGACTCTCAAAGACGCTTCCCACATATGCATTATTCATTCATTCCATACCAGGTGATGGTAAGCTACTGATGTAGCCACAGCTGCCCTGGGGCAAACTGACAGAAGCGAGGCTGCCATTTTTGCGCCATCGGCCCTTCCGACCATCACCAACCAATCGTACACACACCATTCAGCCTAGGCAACATGGGTGACGTGTCTTGCCCAGGGACACAACGGCAATTTTAATCTCAACGGTCATCCCACCGTGGCACCTGGGGTTCCGGCTGTACTTGGATGGGTACAGCCGGAACCCCAGGTTCCGGCATCAAAGTACTTGGATGGGCAGTACTTGAGTGGTACTGCCCATCCAAGTACAGTCCAGGCCCAGCCTGCTTAGCTTCTGAGGTCTGACGGGATCAGGCATTGACAGGCTGGTATGGCCATGGAGGTATTCAAGTTCATTCTTCATACTAAAAGATTGGAGTAAATGTGGGTTTAGTTTCTTTTAATCTTTCCTCCTCATCTCGTCTAAGATTGGACAACCACAGTTTCATCTGCAACCAAACAATCCATACCAAGAAGCCTTATCTTTATCTTAATCCTTTTAGTTTAGATAAAGCCTTCAGTGTTTTAGTGTCCGTTATTCGTTTCTGTTCCACTCACCTGATTGAGCAGAAGATAACTACGTCCTTTTTACTCCTCATTGATTATTCCTTTTTCAAGTCCTCAACACTCAACACCTCCACGTCTCGTCTCTTAGTAGGAAAGCTCCTTCATATTGAACTTTAAGCCAAATAATGTGTTTGATCGTTTGATAATGATAATAATAATGGCATACTGTATTGATTCTTCTTAGGAAAATATATTTGCTTCTATTCACTACAGAGGGAAGGTAAGAGCTGCACCGGTGGTAGGAGCAATCGGGGGTCAGGTATCTTATCCAGGGACTCTCGTAACCTTGATGCTGCAAAACATCCACTCTAAACTCGTAATGCCAATGTGGTGTGAGGCCTTTTAGGCCTGCTTGTTTGTTTTTTTTCTCCCCCAAAACTCACAGGTGCTGGATGGCTTCTAACGGGAGGATTGGCTGATTGCTCCCAGCTGCACAGACTTACCGGTGGCTATAAAAGACCTGGTGTCACCCACAGTCTCTGTCAGGTCTTCAACGATTCTAGTGGTAAACTGACCACCTCTAAGCTGAGTCAAATTTTGATATCAGACTAATTTTCTTATTCTCCTCACAGGAACCTTCAGCCCTTCCTCTTGGCCATCCAGCACTGCCTGAAGCCGTTATCTCTCTGCTGTGGATTCCTTTGTTCAACACTTAATAAACTGTTAAACCTGCATTTGGATCCTCCTCATTCCCTCTCCTACACAACAGAAGACCTGACCAGAATGGATCCAGCGGGTTCTGCATCACCCTCAGTGTCAGAGATTCTGACCCGACAAGGAATATTCCTGGGACAACAACAACAGGCCATAAAGGCCCTTATGGACGAAAATACTCAATTAAAAACACAGTTACAGGCGTTTCATTCGCAATTACAGTCAGGTAGCTCTTCCCCTTACCCAGCTTACTTCCACAGCCAGACCGTTCGTTTGGTCTCCCCAAGCAGAGGGTGCATTCACTGAGCTTAAAAAGAGGTTTACCTCGGCCCCCATTCTGGTCCAGCCCGACCCCTTGAGGCAGTTTATTGTGGAGGTGGACGCCTCGGATTCAGGGGTGGGTGCTGTGCTGTCCCAATACCATCAGGAGGATGGCAAACTCCATCCCTGTGCCTTTTTCTCTAAGTGTCTCTCTGCAGCTGAACAAAACTACGATGTGGGGAATAGAGAACTGCTCGCAGTCAAACTGGCACTCGAGGAATGGAGGCACTGGCTCGAGGGCGCAGAACACCCATTCGTGGTCTGGACAGACCACAAAAACCTCGCTTACATCCAAGCAGCTAAGAGACTCAACTCTCGACAGGCCTGGTGGCAGCTGTTCTTTACACGCTTTAATTTTACCCTCACTTACAGGCCGGGCAACCGCAATACCAAACCTGACGCCCTCTCCCGCCTGCATGATGGTCATCAGTCCAGATCGGAGCCGGAGCCCATTCTACCCCCCTCCTGCGTCATTGGGGCAATCACTTGGGAGATCGAGACTGCAATAAGGGATGGTCTGCAGCATGATCCGGACCCAGGTACTGGCCCAGCTAACCGTTCGTATGTGCCATCCTCTGCCCGCTCCCAGGTTCTCCTATGGGCACATGCATCCCGGTGGTCCTGTCACCCTGGGATTCGCCGTACAATGGCGCTTCTTCAGCGGCGGTTCTGGTGGCCAACGATGGAGGCAGACACTAGGAATTTTGTCGCTGCCTGTTCTGCCTGTTCCCGGGGCAAGGTCCCTCATCGTCCTCCTGCGGGGCTGCTCCATCCCCTACCGGTTCCCAGTCGTCCCTGGTCCCATATCGCACTGGACTTTGTGACCGGACTCCCTCCCTCAGAAGGTAACACTGTTGTGGTCACGATTGTGGACCGATTCTCCAAAGCTGTACATCTGGTGCCTCTTCCTAAACTCCCTTCAGCCTTGGAGACTGCCCAGCTCATGGTGACCCATGTGTTCCGTCTGCATGGTATCCCTCTGGACATAGTCTCTGACCGGGGTCCGCAATTCACATCAGCTGTTTGGAAGTCCTTCTGTAAGGCGCTGGGGGCTTCCGTCAGCTTGTCATCTGGTTTCCACCCCCAATCCAACGGCCAGTCGGAGCGGGCTAACCAACACCTGGAATCCACATTACGGTGCGTGTTGGCCTCTGCCCAGTCCACGTGGTCGTCTCATCTCCCGTGGATTGAGTATGCCCATAATTCCCAAGTTAGTTCCTCCACAGGATTGTCCCCGTTCGAGGCTTCTCTGGGTTACCAACCCCCATTGTTCCCGGATCAGGAACAGGAGCTGGCCGTCCCTTCGGTGCAGCTCCATATCAGACGGTGTCGTCGGATCTGGAGGAAAACTAGGAGGGCCCTCCAACAGGCCTGCGGCCGGGCTCGGCGCCAAGCTAATCGCCACCGTCAGCCAGCCCCAGCATATCAGGTTGGTCAGTCTGTCCTTCTGTCTACCAGGAACATTCCCCTCAGGGCAGAGTCTCGCAAGCTTTCACCCCGCTTCATTGGCCCTTTCCGGATCCTGCGGCTGGTCAACCCGGTCTCGGTAAAGCTCGCCCTGCCCTCTTCCATGAAGGTACATCCTGTGTTCCACGTCTCTTAGATCAAACCGGTTTCTACCAGTCCCCTCCAGCCTCCTTCTGCTCCCCCTCCACCTCCTCGCCTTGTCGACGGCTCGGATGCGTACACGATCAACCGTCTTTTGGATGTTCGTTGCCGAGGTCGGGGTCTACAGTACCTCGTGGACTGGGAGGGTTATGGCCCGGAGGAACGGTGCTGGGTGCCCCGTTCAGCGATCCTGCACCCTGGCTTGGTCCGGGACTTTCACCGCCGCTTTCCGGACAGGCCTGGTGGTCCGCCAGGTGGCGTCCGTAGAGAGGGGGTACTGTGGTGTGAGGCCTTTTAGGCCTGCTTGTTTGTTTTTTTTTCTCCCCCAAAACTCACAGGTGCTGTATGGCTTCTAACGGGAGGATTGGCTGATTGCTCCCAGCTGCACAGACTTACCGGTGGCTATAAAAGACCTGGTGTCACCCACAGTCTCTGTCAGGTCTTCAACGATTCTAGTGGTAAACTGACCACCTCTAAGCTGAGTCAAATTTTGATATCAGACTAATTTTCTTATTCTCCTCACAGGAACCTTCAGCCCTTCCTCTTGGCCATCCAGCACTGCCTGAAGCCGTTATCTCTCTGCTGTGGATTCCTTTGTTCAACACTTAATAAACTGTTAAACCTGCATTTGGATCCTCCTCATTCCCTCTCCTACACAACAGCCAAATTGACTTCTGCCAAGAACTCAAACTGTAGCTAATTTTGTAGACTTAGTTCGTCTTAAAATGTGTTGTGGTTCCCTCAACCACCACCAGAGGGAGCCAGGGATCATCTCACCTTTCCCCCAATTCTGGCTGATTGGACCACCTGCACCTGATAGGATCACCTGCACCTAATCTCCCGGCTGCCTATTTATAGGCAGCCTCACCAGCATTCCTCGTCGGGTCTTCATGCCTTACAGCCCTGGCTGACTCCCGACCCAGCAGACTTCCTTTGAAACAGAGATTGACTCTTTGATAACCATTTTGATCCTTCTTCTTTGATTACAGCTTTGCTGATCCTTGGTTCAATAAACCTTGTTTAAAGTCCTGCATTTGGGTCCTCCTCCTTTCACATCACAACAGAAATGTTTCCTAAAGATGGCTTAAAATTTTTTGGTTATATAATTACGTCTGAGATTCCACCTTCTTTCATACCACACAACATTTAGCATGGGATTGTGGGAAAATATAAGGCTTTAATGTGATCTGACATCCCGTTTTCTGTAATACACAGATGGGAGCATCACCTCAGGCATATCCCACTCCCCTTTTATCCAGAGAACATGTAAAGTTTGCTTTTTTAGTTTGACAGCAAAAGTAAAAAAGCATAACAAAATCTTACATTTCTGTCATTTACTAGAGGTGTCTCACCTGGGTCTTCAAGCCTGGAGCAAATTTTCTCACCGCTCCCACCCCTTTCAGACAGTATTTCTCACGCCGCCTGGAGGAGTGAGAATATTTATTTTGGGTTCATTTGGATTTTCATTTAAAAGAGAAATTAGACCTTTTGTTATTTACAGCTTCGTCCAAAACCTCCTGAGAGGTGCTTCCTCTTCCTTTATCTAACATACAATCACCAGCTTAACAACATTTCTCATCTCATAATCTTATTGATTATTTGTGACAGATTGTAAATCTCAAGTTTTATGAGATTGTCACTTCTGATTAGGACAGTGTGAAGTCCAGAGTTATGACTCAGATGTGGGAGCATCTAAGGTAAAAACCCAGGGAGTGAATGCGTTGCTTTTTGAAGCCAAACTCTATGACCAAACCACCGTCCTTTAAGGTTCATTAAACCATGCTGGTGCACAGTCAAGAAGAGACAGAAATTCAGATTCACAGATAAAAAGACAAGTCTGCAATCACGCATACATAGATTCAGTGCAGATGGCTCTTGATGAGGAACAGCGACCAATCCGTGCTCTTCATGCTCCCCATATGTCTGATTAGTAAGGACAGAACTGGATGACTGATGGAGGTGCAGAACATGGATAAATGAGGACAAGTAGGAAGTGAAAAAGATTAGAGCGGCAGTGAGAGTCAGCCAGTGGGAGGACTTTGGAGATGTGAGACAGGAAATCAATTACTGAGCTTAGAGGCAGTGATCCGACTTTCAAAGTTCTTCTCTTCAGAAGTCTGGATACATTCAGCTTTGTGAAGAAGCTTCTCCTTTCTAATACAATTACAGAATTCAATTTAGCCTGATAACCCTTCATTGGGGATTAGTGTGGTAGTTGGCGTCAAAGGTTTACATACAGAAAATCATCAGTTCAAACGCTGGCTGGAACGAGGCTTGAAAAAAATGGCCTTTCACTTTAGAGTTTGCATTTTTCTTCCAAATATGGGTCAGTTCTTTGCACACGTTGCAAACGTGGTGTCACCACGTTCACCACTGTTCAAGCAGTTAAGTCTGTTCGCCCATTAATTAACTGTATTTCAAGAGGAGTAAACAGACTGAAGTGAACCAATCAGAGAAGGTCAGACGAGAACACCTTTGTTCTGATTACAACAAACCAAACAGAACTTATGTCATGATCTGCTCCCCTGCCACAAGTGGAAGCCCTATACCTTCCCTCATCACCCTGATTAGGGACACCTGAGGAGATTGGTCTGATAACACACACCTGTGGATCCAGATGCCTATTTAAAGGCAATCCCCCAGAATTCTTTGTCTGATCGTCGTCAGCACCACCACCACCATGTTCCTCCTCCTACTTCTCCTCCTCCTCCTCCTCTTCCTCCTTCTCATCATCATCATCATCATCATCATCAATAAATATATCGTGTTAATTTAGTTTAATATATTTAATACTACCGTAATTTCACGGCCATAAGGCGCACCTAAAAGTCTCAAATTTTCTTCAAAATGAAATTTTGAAGCACACACGTGTGTACGCACACATACGCACGTGTGTGTGCGTATGCGCGCGCGTGTCTATGTGTGTGTGTTGTTGTAAGGCGGACTTAGGTAGTAGAGGATATGTATATAAAACCCGCGCCCTATCATCAGGTGCGCCTTATGTGTGTGTTAAATATGGAAAATTTGGACTGCGTCTTTTAATACGGTGAGCCCTATGGTTGTGAAAATACGGCAAATTTAGATTTAAATTTAAGTTGACAAACAGGAATGATGAAAATAGATAATTTGATAAATTCTAAGTATATTGTCAACAAGTAAAATTGTAAGGATAGGGTAAAAAAAAAAAGACAAAGCCCATCAAATTTTTCCCCTTTCAAAACCAGGCAAGATTACAGTCAAGTATTATTACTTAAGGAATTATGTTAATAAAAAGAATTCTTTGATTGTGTGGGTACATCCAGATTTGAAACTGATTGAATACGGAAACAAAATTTGGATTCCACTAATATTTGGGTAGCATTGCATTTTCAAGTTAAAAACGTCTAAAACGCAGCAAAAAATGAAAAAATATGTACATATCAAATTGTACATTTATAGCAAAATTTTCTCTTTTTATCCAAAGGTCAACTTTGTCAAGTCATGTTGCAGCCAAGTACTTTATAGAAGTTGAGACGATTGACTACAAAGAGACCTGTTGTTTCAAAAGTAAACCAGTTTTCTGATTTTTAGAAGACTTTGACATTTAAGTCACAGAAACAGTTTTGCACTCCAGTGAAATTGTGATTTGAGGTAGCAATCAGTCCAGCATGTGGTTAGTGCTGTATGTCCATAGATCTGAGATCTCTAGCAGTACTCGTTCAAACCACAGCAAACACTAGCTTGTATCGAGGGCTCTCCAGCTGCGTATGAAGACGATATGATTCAGCAGGGGGTGGCTGTCTGCTCGGACTTAGTTTGTACAATTGCGTTGGCGTGAAAGGGCAAATGTCAGTTGCTGTCAGACTTTAGTATTGCACCTGTATTTAACTGGATATGTTAGAAAAATATAGATCCATACTCTGTACTTGCTGAAATGTAGTGGTGAGACGTTTACCAGCACAGCCAATTGGAAAAGAAAGTTTGATCAATATGCATCCAGTTAAAAATCGGTTTAATACTTCACAGTGTTTTTATAGTAATCAAGATCAGGTTTCATAAGCTTTTCAGTGTGATTCATCAGTAATGAATGAAGTGTGTTTTGTACATCTTCAGGATGGGTTTTTAAAAGAAATTTGACATTTACATTTCATTCGAGTGGTAGCAAACATAAAACCAAACCGTTCACCTGTTTGCTCTTTTTCTAATGCACACAGGCTTTTAGCTGTTTCTTTTTTTTTTCGGTGTGAATGAGTTGTCAGCCTCTTGCAGGTGAACTTGAGAAGAGAGGGCTTATCAGGATAGTGCATAAGAGGGAAAAAAAATTGTAATAGAGGGCAGGTCATGCGAAGGCGGGATGCTTTAGCTCCAATCATCCTCCTGATGCTTCTTCATCAGTCGAAACTGTCACGGTTAGAGCACGGCCATGATGGAAATGTGCTCCATGACGTTATCGCTCCTTTTCTGGCTTCCTCGGGGATTATCAAAACAAGGCGCAACGTAATTACCAATGTCTTTGTGTGCTTACAGGAAGGCTGAGAAAGTTGTGAATTCTCAAAAAATTAAAAGGGGTTCTGTCCTCTAATTCTATCTACTATTCTCTGCCAGACTGTCTTGGCTCTTTCCCCTACTCTAACCCTCTACCCTAAACCCATGGCTTGCTATCTCATTCATTGTTCTAAATTGTCTGTTTATTTAGAATTACACTGCTAGTTGGTACAATACAATTCACATGTTGTCCACCTCTCTCCCTCCTCTCTGGGAGAGAACCCCATCCAGGACTCTGCGTTCCTGTCCTGGGCATGGCCACACCGAGGAGACCTCTGCGCTTCTTCATCCCCGCTCCATCAGAACAAAATCCATCTACTCATCTCCGCCGTGGGCATCGCTGGGCTGAGGAGTCTCCCGTGTCTCCATCAGGATGAAGAACATCTACTCATCCCCGTACTGGACATCTCCGGGCTGAGGAGTCCCCGTGTTTCCATCAGGATGAAGAACATCTACTCATCCCCGTTCTGGACATCTCCGGGCTGAGGAGTCCCCCAGTGTTTCCATCAGGATGAAGAACATCTACTCATCCCCGTTCTGGACATCTCCGGGCTGAGGAGTCCCCGTGTCTCCATCAGGATGAAGAACATCTACTCATCCCCGTACTGGACATATCCGGGCTGAGGAGTCCCCCGTGTTTCCATCAGCACGAAGAACATCTACCCATCCCCGTTCTGGACATCTCCGGGCTGAGGAGCCCCCAGTGTTTCCATCAGGATGAAGAACATTTATTGACTTCTTTAGATATTTAGCTGTAGATTAGAATAAGCTAATATTTAAACAATAATCTTTGACACATTGTTTGCTCGTCCCGGGGGAGGGATCTCTCTTTCACGTGGATCCCCATGAGGTTTCTTATTTTTTCCCCACTGATGGGTTTTTTAGGAGTTTTTCCTCACCGAGAAGGAGAGTCTAAGGGCATAAATGTGCTAGTCTTGTTTAGTTAGCATTTGTTTGTTATTTTTCTTGTTGTGTATTTGTGTTAATACGTTCCTCTTTTTCTTGTGAAGCCCATTGAGACGGAAATTCTGTGATTTTGGGCTATACAAATAAAATTGAATTGAATTGAATTGAATTAAAAGTACAATGTGATGTTTCCAAATGAACTGAGTTATTTCCAAGAGCTTTGAAGACAGAATTTCGATCAGAACATACACTGTCCAGGAGGCAGTGCCTGCCTTTCCTACGATGAATCACTCTTGGACGAATGAGGAGCTACAAAGATGTTTTGAAGATACTATTTTATGTATAAATTAAAATTAGAAATGTAAAACGTTCTACATTTGGAAAAAAAAATTGACCCATTTTTAAACAACGAATCGCAAAGACGTAAACTAACAAGAATAAACGTGAAATGCTTCATGGGAAGTGCAGAAAAGAAACTGATTATTGGACGACACTAGGTAATTCCAACATCGGACTGAGTGGCAATAGAAATCATTTACTTTACAGAGACACAAATTACACTATTGAACCATGCTACTAATTGAATCATCCATTGATTTTTAAATTTGTTTGCATTGAAGGGACAAAAAAATGGCCTTTTTTAAAACTAGCAAGATTTGTCATTCGTTACTGCGAAAATTCTAGACAAAGATTCTGTGAGACAAGAGAGATTTGTCTCTCCGGAGTTTGGATTATTCATTCATTTATTGCTCTTCTGTATAGCTTATTCTTGTTGTGTCACGGGAGTGCCAGGGTTATCCCTGCTGGTTATTGGCGAGAGGCCGGGTGCACCCCGGATTAATCAAATCAAATTTTAATTATAGAGCACTTTTCCAACACAAGGTCACACAAAGGGCTGAACAGAACACATAAAAACGTAAACAACATCAAAAGTAGAAAAGTCAAAAGTCAGAATAAAAATAAGCATCCAAAAAAAAAAACAAAAAGAAAGAAAAAAAAAATGCCACATGCATTGACATTCACATAGCCCCCTCCCAACCCACCGTACCCCTCATACGCCCATCCTTTCCCAACCCCCATCAAACCTGAACTGCAAGCTACTGTCTCTTTAGCTGAAATAAAAATAAGCACCTGGCCTGATGCTGTGAGGAAATAATAACTGGGGATCAATCCACACCAGGAGTCGGCCCGCCCATGACTGCAGCGGCCAAAAACCACAGGGGTTCGCAGCACCCAGGCCAGTCAGACCCCCACAGACTGAGATCAGGCATGATTCCATGTCTGTTGTGATAGTTTGAATTAAAATAAATTAAATGTTTTACACTGTGTTGTTACATGACACCGACCAATACATAGAGAAATGGAAGCTCGCTGTTCATTGGTCAAACTGAAAACTATTTATTTATTAACAAATTTAAATGGCTCAAGGCAAACCACATCTTAGCTTTGTGCCCCAGAAGAATTCCGCCTGTCATTGTTGGTGACCTTTTCTTCCTGGCTTTCAAGCGTTGCTCTTCTATTTTTGAATCAGTGATGCGCGTGCAGTGGATGACTGACAGCAGGTCAGGGACGGTAGTTTAGTTGGGACCCTCATTTGAAAACCTGAAAGCTATTTATTATGCTTGTGAGGTTGGAAATAGCAAAAGATTTAAAGTAGGAGGACGTAAAAGGATCTTTAAAATTACAGTTGAAGTTTGTCATTTCAGTTTTTGTTCATTGTTTACGTTCTTATGTTTGTAAAATACATAAATTATTCATGTTAATTAATCTACAACAGATTATAAGTAAAAATATGAATGTAAAGTGTGTTTACATTTACTTACCGTATTTTCACGACCATAAGGCGCACCTAAAAGTCTCAAATTTTCTTCAAAATGAGCGGTGCGCCCTATCGTACAGTGTGCCCTATCTGATTTGTGATTTGCGGACGTATTCGAGAACCACAAGGTGGACACAGTTGAGAACATGAATACATTAAAGGGGCAAGTGTGGGTGTGGATTGTGTCTAAAAGCAGATTGTGTCTGCTTTATGCACAACATTGCTGTTTTAACAACCCTGAAAATGAAAAAGAGACACGCTTATGAAGCTCAGTTTAAACAGATGGCGATCAGCTACACGGAGGAACGTGAAAATTGAGCCGCCGCGAGAAAATTTAAAATGAACGAGTTGAAAACGGAAAACGAGCTGCGACAGGAGAAGAAGTCACAGCTGAGTTTCCGCAGAAATAAGGTGAAGTGGCCAGAGTTTGGAGGAAAGACTCCAGCAGCGATGGATGACCAGAGGAGAGCACAGCTTCACGGAGGGTGGAAGACAGCGCCGGGTGAGTTACGCCACAGTTTACCAGTGGATTGTATATGCTTGGGCTAACGTCTCTGCTGGCACTGTTGTCCGAGCTTTTGCAAAAGTAGGCGTCACGGTACAGAAAGTGACTCTGACACCGAGGAAAGGGAACCTGCGAGGATGGATTTAGCGCAGCTGTTAGATTCAGAAACAGAGGATGAGGACTTGGATGGATTTGATAATGACGTTATGACGACTGTAACTAATATTTAAATAAAGCCAACCAAACTCAGTTTTACTCTCAATCTATTTTTAAATACAGACGTGTGTGTGTACGCGCGTGAGTGTATGTGTGTGTTGTTGTAAGTCGGACGTACATAGTAGAGGAAATGTGTATAAAACCCGCGCCCTATCATCACGTGCGCCTTATGTGTGTGTTAAATACAGAGCACGCAAAATTTGGACAGCGCCTTTTACAAGTTAAAACAAATTAGAACTTGCCCGCGAGGCAAACAAAAAACGAACCCCGAAACATAAAAAATTTAAAGCACTTTACATTTTTTTTTGTTTTTTTTTAATCATCAATAATAAAGGATAATAATTTCTTGTCGATTTTTTGATTCTTGATTGATCACAAATAGATCTTGATTAAAACTATTTTTTTTTCTTCCATAATCTTCTATACAAGCAAGCTATTTAAAACAGTCATGTATAAAAAGGAAAGGTTTAGCGTTGTCTTTCTGAATCCAGCCTGTCACATTAGCTCTATAACTGAGGGCATCTCCCTCACGTTTCCACATCTGACAGCATCTGTCAGAACAGTTGGAGTTCATATGTGTTCTTCTGCTTGGATGATGACTTATTGATCATTTAGAAAAAATAAATGGTTGAATAGATTGAGAATTTCTAAAATGCCTGAACACCATTTCTTACTCTGAAAGGGAGACGCAGTCAAAAACACTGGGACTCAAAAATACATCAATGAAAGGAGCAGTAACCCCGTCTACACAAAATAATTGGTCAATTGGGGACATTGTACCTGCTTATCTGAAGTCTTTTCAGTGGAACGTTCTAGTGTTGCTCCTATTTCATTAGAAACAATGCAAATGAAAACTGAAAAGAAAGGAACAATGTTTGTTTTTGTCATATCCATGCCAAATATGATCACGTTCTCATCTTCACTTCCCTGCTTTTACTACAATCCATCCTTACCTGTTCCTCTGTGACTATCGGTGCCATCTCTGATTGTTTGCTTTCTGCTCTGAGCGACTTTCCAGCAATTTCCCCATTTCTCTTGGTTTGACCCAGCTCTTAATATTGACCCTGACCTTGATCCCCTTTTGGAAATTGATATGGATTTGCTTTTTCATGAGTCTGGTCTCCCCCCACTCTGTTTTCAAAGTCTTGCTAACCTCCAGGAAGATTTTCCACAGCTTTATCTCCTCCACATAATTTTATTCATGCTACACAGCCCAGAATCCCAACAAAGTTTACTCCAACGGGCTTTGCCTTCAACGAGCTTTGCCTCCACATCGGGCTTTGCCTCCAATAGGCTTTGCCTCCAACGGGCTTTGCCTCCAATGGGCTTTGCCTCCACATCGGGCTTTGCCTCCACATCGGGCCTTGCCTCCAACGGGCTTTGCCTCCAACGGGCTTTGCCTCCAACGGGCTTTGCCTCCACATCAGGCTTTGCCTCCAACGGGCTTTACCTCCAACGGGCTTTACCTCCAACGGGCTTTGCCGCCAATGGGCTTTGCCTCCAACAAGCTTTGCCTCCGCATCGGGCTTTGCCTCCACATCGGGCTTTGCCTCCAAAGGGCTTTGCCTTTAACCAGCTTTACCATTGTACCAGTATTTGATAGTGGCCGCTACATTCTGATTCTATACGAGTAAACTGCATTTCCAAGATGGCGCAAAGCATCAATAAAGCGACCAAAACGTGTTGCATCCAGAAGTTAATAATCCTCAGTTGTGAACACTGGGAATGTGAATGAACATGGCTAGTGTGAGTGAAACTGACATCAATCGCTGTTGTCATTGGGAAAAGAGAGATCTTACCAATAAACGAAAGGAACTCTCAGTTCGTTGCGATATCATCTAGCTTTTCTGTTGTGATCCCTGCTCCTGCTTCTAAGAGGGTGTCTGTCTCCATAGCAACTTGCTCACCACCTGCAGATGATCAGCATTCAGCAAGCTACTAGCCTTTAGTAGATCTTTGCCGATTTTCTTGTCTGTGGTCTTACATCCTGTTTTCCTTAGTTTAAAAAACTCGCCTGCCTTGGATAACCCGCCAGCCTCGAACTACACGCCTGCCTCAGAAGAACCTGCCTGCTTTGAAGAATCTGTTTTTACCTGAGTAGAAATAAATTTTATGTTTCTCCTTTTCATCATGTGTTCCGCGCTTGGATTCTACCTCACCTCTTCACAACATTTTCATATCATAAAGACATCAATTTACAAAAATTCAAAATAGAGGAATTGACGAACAAGATGGTTCCAAACCTCAGCAGCACGCTGCTGCTTGGTTTTTAATGGAACGGTAACCACACTACTAAAATGGATGTATGAGTGTATGTTTGGACTGACAAATCCAGAGCCTTTCAAAATGGGAGATGAGCCTTGTTCTGCTACAGAGACGGCCGAGCTCCTAACACAGACCAAACAATGGACTGCTTTTTTTTTTTTGCTTTTGGCAATCAAGGCTGGAAAAGGCTGTGAATACCAATCGAGAACAGAAGAGGAGGATCAGATGAGTGTGTTATCAGCAGCAGAGGGAATTTAGGAACAAGTGGGGTGAACGGGGGTGTATCGGCTCAAGTGGTGAGGAGCAGCTGGCCATGCCGTGTGCCATCTCACTGCAAACTGGTCACATCGCAATCTGTGTGACATGCAAAAACCAGCAAGTAGCCCTGGATGATGAGGCTCTAAATTGGCTCTTTTCATAAGAGAAGTTTTGTTTTTCTCTGTGCAACCAACCAAGCACTATAATTCTGACCTTAAAACTTTGGCTCGCCTCTAATTAGCTTTAATAAACTTTTCACATTTTAGCTTGAAAAAAATACAAGGGTTAACAAAATAGGGAACAATCCAGAGAAACAATGTTATTTTAACTTAGTTTTGAATTCTCATCAGTTTTAGACTTTTTTAGACTAAATTCAGTAAAACACACAAAAAAGACCCTTGTGGGTGTATTTGCATGACAACCGTACATGCTGCTTGCCATAAACACTGTTTCCCTATCTCCGGATGCATTATTCATCAGTAAACCTGCTTCACAATACCAGATGTGTTCAGAGGATTTTCTGAATGAAATGTCACCACCAATATTCCGGCGAGCTAATGTTAGATAGCATCGTCAATGTTGGCTGAAAGCGTCTCTGTGGTGCAGATAGCTACAGTGGAATCAGAAAATGATCTGCTGCTGCTCAGTAGACGGAAATGAATTTGCAAGAAGCAGAGATCAATATGAGAGGAGGTTCAGGAGCGTGGATAGCTTATAAGCAAGACACAGGGGTAGTTTATTAGGATACATGGTGAGAATGGGGATAATTTTGCATTCCACCACCAACACACATACAATATGTATCAGTGCATGTGTAAAAACCTCTGATCCATGTGCATTCATGTTTTTTGCAGTAGCACACAACCTTGACTCAACACGTGGCCTCAGAGCTTCAGAACAGAGTCCTCTCTTTAACAATTTACTTGATTTACATCCTTTCATACAAGCTGCATTTCAGTTTGATATAACAAGGAGCAGATGCCCACTTGGAGGCACAAGTATCAATCAAAATGGATGGAGAGCTGGTGGAGAGCCTCAAGACACTTATGTTAGAACATGCAAATGAATGCATGGACATACACATTCAGCAAACACTCAAGTGTACACGTGGGGCCATGTCAGCTCTGAATGTTACTGTACAAATCTTCCTCGACTGCCACAGAGTTTAAAATGGGAATTGTGACATACCGTAATTTCACGACCATTAGGCGCACCGTACGAAAAGGCGCAGTCTCAGTTATGTGCGCCATTGCTGTATTTCACACACACATAAGGCGCACCGTACGAAAAGGCGCAGTCTCAGTCACAGACCGCCTTACAACAACACACACGCAAGCATGCAAATGTGCGTATTAAAAAATAGATCGGGAGCAAAACTGAGTTTGGTTGTGCTTTATTTAAGTAGTAACGATACTAAACAAGCACCATACTGGTAATAGTCTTTATTCAAATCCATCAAAGTCCTCATCCTCTGTTTCGGAATCGAATAGCTGCGCAAAATCCAACAGAGCAGGTCCACTTCGCTCCTCGCTGTCAAAGTCACTGTCTGTACTGTGCGGCTCCTCAGAAAGGATACCAGCTTTTGCGAAAGCTCGGATAACAGTACCAGCAGACATGTTAGTCCAAGCATCTACAATCCATTGACTCGTTAATGCTGAAATTTCTCGAGGCGGCTCGATTCCCATGTTCCTCCACGTAGCTGATTGCCTTCAGCTTAAACTGAGCGTCATAAGCGTGTCTGTTTGCCATTTTCAGGGTTAAAACAGCAATGTTGTGCATACAGCACATACCTTTTTTATACACAATCCACGCCCACACTTCACTCTTTAACGTTCTCATGCCTTTTCTTTCGGGTCCGCTTCGCCTCACGGGCACCGCTTTTTCTTTTAGGTCCGCCTTTTCTCACGAGCACCGCGTTTTCTTTTAGGTCCGCCTTTTCTCACACACAAGGCGCACCGCACGAAAGGGCGCACCGCTCATTTTGAAGAAGATCTAAGACGTTTATATGCGCCTTATAGCCATGAAATTCTGGTATTTTTTATGTAGAAATAGTGCTTGTGTCTCAGATAGTTGAAATGGTGGGAAAGTTTTGGCAAAAGCAGAGAGCACTTAAAACTTAGTTGTCATGTTATCGTCCAGTCTCATATCCAAGAGTATTGCAAGATATGCTGAAATGATACAGTTGTGTTTTGACTATTTCTTTTCTGATTGGCCACTAAATAGTAAAAGACAGGACCGGCTACGTCAAAGTTTATTTGAAAATGGCAAGAACGACTATAGTCCACATTGCAGCTTCTGACGTCTACATCTTCATTGAGTGCAAGACATTGTACTAAAAAAATGCAAAGGTTGAGATTGGTAAACATTCTACAAAGACATCATAATGACCTTTTATTGCACAGCCAAGACAAAGTAAAACCAGAGTAGGCCCTTTTTTTTTTCCGCCAACTTCCGCTTGTCCAGGCCCAGGTCTCAATTGCAACAGCCTCAGACGGAAAGCAGGCTTCTCTCACCCCAACTGCATCCTCCTACTCACCCAGGAGGATCCTGAGGCATTCCCTGTCCAGCTGTGGGACATTAGTCTCTCCAGTAGGTCTGGGATCCACCTCTGAGTCACCTCCCAGTAAGATGTGCCCCAAACGCCTCACTCGCGAGGCACTGGGGAGGCATCCTGACCAGATGCCCGAACCACTCTATCTGGCTTTCCTCAATCAGGAGAAGCAACAGCTCTACTCTGAACTCCTCTAGGATGGCAAAGTTTCTCATTCTATGTCTGAGTGAGCCCAGCCAACCTGCAGAGGAAGCTCATTTCGGATGTTTGTTTCCACGATGTTGTTCTTTCGGTCACCACCAATAGCTGGTCACCATAGGTGAGGGTAGGTTGATTGCTATACCGAGAGCTATGCTTTTCAGTTCAGCTCTTTCTTTACCACGGACGCCGCAGCAATCCATCTATCAGTCTCCTGCTCCATCCTTCCCCCACTTCGGAACAAGACCCTGAGATACTTCATCTCCTGACCTGCAAGGGGAATTCCACCGCTTTCAGAGCGAGGACCATGGTCTCGGCTTTGAAGGTGTTCATTTTCATTCAGTCTGTATCACACTCGGCAGCAAATCGGTCCAGGGTTAGGCTTAACAAAAGTTTTGTTGGATTTTGTTTTGTTGATTTACATTCAATATCTGTTTCAGATTTTTTTTTTTTTTAAACCCGCTAACTAACTCCGAAAGACTCTAGCAATCACTTCAACCTGGTAGCTCAATGAGCATTCCAGAAGATGAAATTTTAAAAATAATTTAACTTTTGACAGTTTGCGAGTCAGAAAAGTTACAACAGCCGAGAATCCCACTATTGCAAGAAGTTTTCCAGCGAGCTTCTAAGTTGTAATTAAGTTTAATTAGCTTTTCAGGCCAGCAGATCCAATTTAGTTTTTGTTGACAGTCAACATGGGTGACTTTTGAAAAAGTTTCAGGAAAACACAAAAGCCAAAGGTCTTTTCATGCACCAGCAGTGGCAGGCCGTGAGAGCCAGCAAGGCCTTTTCTGCTGGCCTAATTTAACCAGACATCATTATCATAATTATAATAAAAGTCAATTTAAACTCTTCTTTAAAAATTTAATTTTAAATGTATTTTCCCCAAATATATTCTCCATTTCAGCTTGAAGTGATACTCTGCTTTCTCTGGAACTCTTTTTAGTCTTTTTAGATGTCACAATATTTTATTTATTTTATTTTTTATTAGGAGGATTAGCCTCTTGAGGTGAGGTTACTAGTTCCGGTTACTAGACCATTGTGTGTGTGTGTGTGTGCGTGCGTGTGTGTGTGTGTGTGTGTGTGTTTGGGTTTTTCTAACTATTTTTTTTTAAAGTATGTTTAATTTTAATTTGCTAATGTTTAAAAATCTGTATTTTTTTCTGTTTGAGGTTTTCTTTTTCATTATTTTGTGTAAATTTATGTTTAAAAAGTGTTTTATAAATAAAGTTTGATTTATTTGGAGACTTTATTAGAAGAAAATCTTCAGATTAAATCAATACAGAGCGGTGAACAAATGATTGATCTGATTTGGTTTAGGATGATTCACAGATTCAAACTTTATTTAAGAAGAAAAATCACATGATTTATTCAACTTTTCTGCTTTGTTTCAGATGCCAATGGCTTGGCCCGTTACCATGCCAACTCCTAGTTATAAAAGCAAAGGTACAACGGGGTAGGGTGCCAGGGGCAGCAGCACTGGGATCTCTATTTTACAGAATTGAGGTTTGTCTTGATGACCTGAACCCCGGCCTCTATGAACGGCTCGATCAGATTATGCGTGATGAGCGTCATGTTCTTGACGGAGGAGCCATTGCTTGACTTTTTGTACCACAGATACACATTGTAACCGTCATGGTTTCCGTGGTTCAGATCAAGGGTGACTCTTTTGTAATCCTGGTTTTGGAGGCTCCGCACACAGCTTTCATTTTTCTGGAAACCGCTTCAAAAACCTGTTTGAACAAAATCTGCATTTTATAAGAAAAAAACTGCTGAAATGATTTACTGATAAAAACGAATCTGAACATGACATGGGATTGCTCATTGTGGCTTAGCCTCTGTGGTCACCACCAACTTCATCTAATTAATCTCTGCTTTAATTTGTCGTTAATACAAGTAGTCTTTGGGGTTTTTTATCCAAATTTTATCACAAGTATTGCCTGTAACCAGCAGGGTTGGGTTTCAGCAGCCTGTGCAACTCCGAGAGGAATGAGCAGTTCAGAAGGTGATGGATTGAAGAAGTTTCACATTTTGAAATCCGTATCAAAGCCGGGAAAATTTCCACCTCAAAGAAAAGTCAGTTATCTCTAATCAAACACATTGCCTTAAATTATGCAAAAAAAAAAAATTGCAGTTCATCTTTCTTGCAGCTCTGTTGTCTATGAAAACATGCTAGTTTATTAAATATAATTCAGCTGAAATAAAGGTTTGTAAAGTTCTGAAAAATAGGAAAATAAAAAGAAAAGTGGACACTGATCAAGGTTGCAAAAACTTGCTTGAAGAAATCTGCTGATTCTCTGACTTTGAAATTAAAGTTTTAGTCTCACTTCCCAAATTCCACCATGTTTTACATAACTTTGCCTTTGTTTTTATCCCAATTCAAATGTAGAAGCTGCTATATCCCAACAGACAGAGAACCTCCAGGGAACGTTAGCCTGACGTTCTCTAAAGGTTTGTTTTTACCGAACCAAAAACTAACGTTCCCTAAACTTTAGTTGGTGGTTACGTTAGAACCTAACCCTCCCAGAACATTGAGAGAACCAAATTGCAAACGTTACGGTTAAACTTAAGGTTAGAGGAACGTTCTGAAAACCAAAAAATAACGTATCACAACCAAAGTTCCCTCTAATTTTTTACGTGTCTGGGCAAACACACAAGCTTCCTGAGCAGAAGGGGGCGGAGCAAAAACTTTTACTCTTTTGTGACGTCAGCAGAAGTGACGAGCCAAATTCCGAAGCTTTGGTTCGAAGCAATTTGTTTCAGAAAGAAATAAGAAAGAGATGTGCTTCGGAGTTTTGTCTCATTTTACCATCTTTAATTGAAATGGATTTTATTTGTGCGCTGCATAGGTTTTCCTGTGCGCTATTAACCTGCGAGCAGTGCACTCAGGAGGGTTTCAGTGGGTTGGGATTGATATTATATAGATGAGAAAATCTTGCTTAATCTGAGTACAAAACCATTAAAAACATGTGTCCTGTAAGGTCAACCATATGATTACGTTCCATTTCTACTTTGCATCTCATCTCCAACTTTTTACAAATTCAAATCACACATCAATATTCATGGCTCATTGTCTCAAAGTCACAACTAATGTGAGCTGCTTACATCTTTTGAAAAAGTTTAGTAATCGTTGAAAAAGGTCCAAAAGCCAGAGACATCCTGGGTCTGGAAGCTAAAATTACCATCTGTCCTTCATGCAGATGAAGTAGACTTAATAGTGTCACGAAGCAGGATACCCTGCAGTATTTAGAATGAAGTCACCAGCCTGAAAATTTTGTCCTTATTTGGAAAAATCTGGATTTCCATCTTTTTTATGTGCCCTGCCTCGATTTGATTGGTTTGTGTAATATTGGTTTGGGTGGTCACCAGAAGAATTGGTTGACAATCTTGTGTTTTTTTTCTTTGATTGCTACCTGCATGTTCCAATTGCACATAAGCCGCAGAAGATGGATGGTGTGTCCATTAGCCTCTAATATGCCATAAAACTTCAAGGTGTGGTTTTACTTCTGCCGTCATCATGTCGTTTTATTTTGAAATGTCAGCAGCTGGTACATAGGGAATGGAAAGCTGTGGAGAGTGGCTTGGCATGAAGCTCAGGTTAAATTTATGATGCAAAGGAAGTTATTACTTTGATGTTATAAATTCTATAGGATGGAAAATTTACTGCCATCATTACTGCTTCCGAGGAGCAGATCTGCTTCAGGGAGTAAAACCTAAAACCAGAAGCGAGAATGTTTATCATAGAAAACATTTTTATGTTTCTTAAGGATTTACTGTATTCAGATAAGCTGATTGATTTCCTGGTGGGACCATACAAAGAGCCCACTGCCACCGATGATGAGTAACAGTTATTGTGTTCTTACCATGTAATAATTACTCATTATGTTATGTTGTCTTTGATTAAAAAAAAAACCTTATTTTGTTTATTAAATTCTAATTGATGGTCATATTTTCTTGTCATAGCTCATGTATTTCACATATTTCAAGATCAATAGATTTATTTTCATTTGTTGCACAAATCCAAAGTCCCTTTTTTTCTCTTACAATCAAACAAATTGCTTCATCAAAGCATGAAAGCAAATAAAAATTGGTACGTTAATTTTATATCATTATGTTCCCATTTGGTCAAAGCAGAGAACATAAAAACACAATAAAGACATAATTTCTGCACATGTGCTCGTTTTCTGCTAGCCTGTCTACAAAAGATCTATTGTTATTGGACAACTTTGATCTGACAAACCACTCTGCTTCACAACACATACATGTGCTGCATGTCCAAAAAACAAGTGATGTCGATTCATGCCTTTTGAGCTTGTTGCTGAGCTTTTAGACTTAGTCTAAATAGACTGAACCAATCTGAAAAAAAGTTTTAAAAACTTGTTGAAAGAGAAAATCTAAATGGATTCTTTTATTTATCAGCCCTAACTTGGCAATCCCAGATGTAAAACTTCAAAATAAATGTCTTTAGGAACAATTACGTAACAAAAAGTTTTCTAATTTTTCAAACAAAACCAACATCAATAATATGTAAGAAAATATTGTTTCACACATCCATCTTGCCCTGACATACATACATGCTGTAAATTCTGGTCCTTGCAACTCAGACTTCTTTACTTTGTTAAACTTGTTTTGAAACGTTGTCTGGAAAATGATCTTGAAATTAAATCAGCCACCAAAACTTTATTTTTATTGGTGTTTGATCTAGATTATGTCACCATAGATACATATATAATTAAAAATACCATGGGTATGTAACCAAGCCACCAGTTCAGGATTGGGTGGGGAGCACCAGGAAAGCAGAGGCACAGCCCATATAAAGTGGTTAAAAAGGATTTTAATAAAGACAAAACTAAGAGAGTAGCTCTTTAAAAGAGAGTCCATTCACAGAATCCATAACCTGGGCATCTCCATGTCCCGGTCTGCAGCCTACAGGCACCTCTACGTATGTTCCCAGACCACTGTCTGCGGGAACCTTTGTGGCTGGACTGCCACGTGCAGTAACCTCCGTGCTCGGACAGCCGCCTGTGGGCATCGCCTCCGAGGTCTGATGGGATTAGCCACGGAAAGCTTTGGGTTTTTAGGAGGTGCCTTGTCCCTCACAGCATGGTGGTGGGCAACCTGACACATCCACGTACCGCTACCTGCACAGTCTGGTTGCAACAGCTCCCCGTTGACTCCCTCTGCTGCTTCTTCCTCTGCCCCCAGGTGGCCCTTAAAAACATCTTGGTAACAGGTGGAGTAGAAACTATTAAAATGTGCTCAAATACAATACATTTAAAATAAAAAAAAAAACTATGCAATTAAATACTCCACTTGCTACAGGTATTTTTAAGCAAAATCAGACTTTCTTGCAGACTTTCCAAAAGAAAATGCTTATTTGTGCACTAATTCTATCAATGCTTGGCTCTGCAAGAAATGAGTCTGGATTTACCATCCTGGTCAGATCTTTATGTACTCTAAAAGTCTTGGCGCATAAACTACAAGAATTGTGGGGCAACTGTGTTTATATGGGTGTGCAGGACAAGGAGAGGTTGTGTTTTTCATTATGGAGGCGATCATTGTTGTCCTTTTTTTGGCTTTAGCTGGTCTATACAACAGATATCTAAACATGGGCGATAACAACATAATTTTCTTTGCTTTGCTTTTTACATATCTTAAAACGTTGAAGCAAAAAACATCAAGGGTAATAGAAAACGAAACGTTAATGGCCTTGTGTTTCTCAGTTTAGTCTCTGTTCTGGTCTGTTCTACACATTTTTTTATTTACTGATGAGGTTTAAAAGAAAAATAATGCAGTAGCTTTTCTTCCTAAAAAGTTGGGACCATTCAGAGCTTTAGAAATGTTCATTTGAATGGACGAAGTAAACAGGAAAGACCCCATTTCAGTAAAGAGCATCAGAAAATTACACTATTGAAAGAATAGAACATGTTTTTAAAAAAAGAGTTATTAAAGCATACTTACATTTGTTTATGACATTAAAAACCCAACCCCTTCACATCTCGGTGCGTAATAGGTCACTAGATGCAAATAAAAAGCACCTCAGGAAAAGAACATGGTGGAGGATGGGGAGGGAGGGGAGGAATTAGCGGTGGATCACATTAACCATTTTCAAGAGAATGACGATGAATCCCTTTTTGAAGGAGTGTGAGTGTGTCATGTCGGACAACATCCGGTAGCACTCCATTCACAGCTAGCTACTTAGTTACCCTGGCAACTAGCCAGAAAGAGAAATTATCATGTATCAGTATAATGACATGTAAAATGGTTTTAATGATAGCCACAGCTAAGGTTAGAAATAATTAAATTTAATCAGCTTACGAGATCACTTGATATTTGTTCAATTACAGGAAGAAGATAAAAAATATATTTTCAAAGCATACTAACGGTACATGCGAAACTTGTTTACGTGATTTAAGAAATAACCTTATCTAAGTGTAAGAAAAACCTATTTAAAGAGACAACTGAATCAAGATCAGTATTATCTCGTATTATCTTTTGTTTGCTTCCTTCCTGTCTTACTGTGTCTTATTCAGATAGTCATTACAGATTACTTTGTGGGGAATTAAACGCCATACTCGATCTACGGTGTCTCACAAAGCTTGCAGTCATGAAACAATTGCAAAGCAGCCAAGCCTAAAGTAGATGGTGCAAGATCGTTACATGATAGGGTAAAAATGCCCTAAAAATGAAATAAAAGAAGTAAAAAAACCTAAACACAATTTGATTTTAAAAGCCGGTCAACTTCTTGCACATTTCTTACAATTTTGTTCCGTCATCTTCCGCTTGTTCTGGGGTCGGGTCGCGGGGGCAGCAGCCTCAAACGGGCAGCCCAGGCCTCTCTCACCCCGGCTGCATCCTCCAGCTCACCCTGAAGGATCCCAAGTCTTTCCCCGGCCAGCTGTGAGACATAGTCTCTCCAGCGGGTCTGCCCCTTGGTCTCATCCCGGTGGGATGTGCTCAAAACACCGCGCCCGCGAGACGCTCGGGGGGCATCCTGACCAGATGCCCGAACCACCCCATCTGGCTCCTCTCGATCTGGAGGAGGAGCAGCTCGACACCAAGTTCCTCCCAGATGGCAGAGCTCCTCACCCGGTCTCTGAGAGAGCCCAGCCAAAAAATTTCTTACAATTTTTTTCCATATTTTCTTGTAAGCTTTTACAATGTTATTGTCGTGACCCCCTCACCCGCTGCCAGAGAGAGCACAGGAACTTCCTTCTTCTTCTTTAGTTTGCGGCATGAAGCACCAACCTGGGTGCATTACCGCCACCTACTGACTGTCACGAACCTTAAATCCTCCTCAATAACCCTGTACACCTCAAAAAAGTGTACAGGGCACCAAAACCCTTCCCCTGACGTCCATACAAAAACACCTCCTTCAAGCTCACCTGTCTCATCCCAACACTTCTCAGCACCCCCATCATAGCCTCTCTTTCTTCCTCATATTTTCTACATGATAACACCACGTGACTAACCCCTCCCAACTCCCCACAGAAATCACAACACCCATCCAAATGTTTACCCAGAATCTTGAGCGTTTCATTCAATCCTGTGTGCCCAATACGTAACCTGCTAAAAACCACCTGCCCCGCCTTCCACCACCCACCGGATCCACAGTCACCCCCACCATCCTCTGTACTTCATACAAGTGTCACTGGAACTTCCTCATTACTCTGATAAGGGACACCTGAGATTGATTTCTGATGCCACACACCTGTGAAACCTGCTGCCTATCTAAGGGCAATCACCCCAGACTTCCACGTAGGGTCATTGTCATCCTTCCCAGCCAGGTCCTCCTGGCTGCCTGACCATAAGTTTGATCTCTGTTGTATCAGTTGCACTTTTGGATCCTGAGTTAATCCTGTGCCCTTTGCCTTACAGACTTACCTGACTTCTGTTGATAAATTCTGTTTTGTCCTGCAATTTGGTCCTCCTCCTTCCACATCACAACATTTGTTCAGTTAAATTTACAATTAAACTCAGAACAATTTGTTTTTAACATGAATACTATGTAATAAATACAATAAATCTTGACATGTTCATTCAGGCTGTTGAAACATATGATAAAGATATTAAAGTTTACAATGTGGTGTCTTCAAATTTTAAACTTGTTCCTCATGTTGGACACCAGCCTTTGAGTATCAAAATAGAAACAAAGGAATGTACAATATGACCCAGCTGTTCAGAGTATAGCTCGGACGAGTAGGTCCAATTTTTAAACTCAGTCATGCAGAAAGTTGACCTATAACAAGAAGCAGGATATCAGACAAGCCTGAGTGCACTTTATGTTCTGAAAGGATTTTTGTCATTGTTATTTTCTTTATTTTTCTTTCTAAAATGAGTCTGTAAAATATATTAAAGTAATTCTTACTTTGTAGCATTTATGTAAATGTGGCACTTTCTTGGGAGGCACAGAGTGTGAACTGAGTGTGTGCATAGGATGCCTCAGAATGTGGGTGTGGTGGAAAATTAAAAGGTGTGGCCAAAAACAACCAGTTTCTTTTTTTTTTCCGAGAACAGAATGACTGTCTGTGATTTTGTTGAGTTAAACCAGCAGGAGGTGGTGACGCAATGGCATGAATGCTGGCACCGTTAACCCCAAAAGAAGAAGAACCTGCTCCCCAAGTACTATACGAAAACAAGACATGGCAGCTCCCAAATAGCTCAAACATGCACAAATGAAATATAAACCCATGTTAAATAAATGAATTACTCTATTCATCCCTCACCGGGGAAATTTGTGTGCTGCACTCCTTACACCGCAGCAGGCTACCCTTCGACGGCACCAATGGTGGGAGAAGCAGGGGTTTGGTGTCTTCTTCAAGGACCCCAGAGGGTGGTCTCAATGGGAATTGAACCCACGACCTCCTGGTCTGCGGGTGAGCGCTCTAGCGCTGATCCACCGTCGTTTGTCATGTACTTTAGATTTGGGAATGAATGTTCAAACATTTTAGGCCCTTCAAAAAGTTGATTTCGCATGAAACCCCGTTTAAATTAGTGCTCTTAAACTTGCAGAAAGAAATGTGAATAAAGTTTATGACCAAGTAAAGTTTATAGCAAACCAGGGCTACCATACTTTTAAAAAGTAGTTTTATTGTCCGTTGAGTAATTTTGATGAGTCTGCAAAAAAATGCTAGGGATTATTTCCACAGATGTTGAGCAGCAAGTGACATTTGTGATATTCAGAGAAAATTTTCCAACCTTCCTGCTGTGAGACAAAGTCATCAACCAGCAATCTGAAACTTTAGATGTACTTTGGAAAGTATTTGGCATCACTTCTATTTCATCTGTCTTCGCGACATCTGACAAGCTGCCATCTACTCACTTCTAGCTGCTGGGCACAGATGAATTTGTTTGAATCTATATGATCTGCTGGGTTGTGTAAGGACACAATGGACTAGATGAAGTGAAAAAACTTTTATTTCTGATGTGAAATACAGTGAGGCAAAAAATTATTTAGTCAGCCACCAATTGTGCAAGTTCTCCCACTTCAAAAGATGAGAGAGACCTGTAATTTTCATCATGGGTGTACCTCAACTGTGGGAGACAAAATGAGAAGAGAAAAAAAAATCCAGAAAATCACATTGTCTGATTTTTAAAATTTGTTTGCAAATTATGGTGGAAAATAATTATTTGGTCAATAACAAAAGGTTGAGATTTGGAGACTGACTAGGCCACTCCAAAACCTTGAAATGCTTCTCATGAAGCCACTCCTTCGTTACCCGGGCAGTGTGTTTGGGATCATTGTCATGCTGAAAGACCCAGCCACGTTTCATCTTCAATGCCCTTGCTGATGGAAGGAGGTTTTCACTCAAAATCTGATGATACGTGGCCCCATTCATTCTTTGCTTTACACGGATCGGTTGTACTGGTCCGTTTGCTGAAAAACAGCCCCAGAGCATGATGTTTCCACCCCCATGCTTTACAGTAGATATGGTGTTCTTTGGATGCAACTTAGCATTCTTTTTCCTCCAAACACGACAAGTAGAGTTGTTACCAAAAAGTTCTATTTTGGTTTCATCTGACCATATGACATTTTCCCAGTCCTCTTCTGGATCATACAAATGCTCTCTAGCAAACTTCAGGCGGGCCTGCACATGTACTGCCTTTAGAAGGGGGACATGTCTGGTACTGCAGGATTCGAGTCCCTGGCAGCGTAGTGTGTTACTGATGGTAGCCTTTGTTACTTTGGTCCCAGCTCTCTGCAGGTCATTCACTAGTTCCCCCCGTGTGGTTCTGGGATTTTTGCTCACTGTTCTTGTGATCATTTTGACCCCACGGGGCGAGATCTTGTGGGGATCCCCAGATCGGGGGAGATTATCAGTGGTCTTGTATGTCTTCCATTTCCTAATAATTGCCCCCACAGTTGATTTCTTCTCACCAAGCTGCTTACCTATTGCAGCTTCAGTCTTTCCAGCCTGGTGCAGGTCTACAATTTTGTTTCTGGTATCCTTTGACAGCTCTTTGGCCTTGGCCATGGTGGAGTTTGGAGTGTGAATGTTTGAGGTTGTGGACAGGTGTCTTTTAATGTATTCCCATTAATACAGGTAACAAGTGGAGGACAGAGGAGCCTCCTACAGATGAAGTTAAAGGTCTGTGAGAGACAGAAATCTTGCTTGTTTGTTATTGACCAAATACTTTTTTTTACCATAATTTGCAAATAAATTCTTTAAAAATCAGACAATGTGATTTTCTGGATTTTTTTTTCTCATTTTGTCTCTCATAGTTGAGGCATACCTATGATAAAAAAATTATAGGTCTCTCTCATCTTTTTAAGTGGGACAACTTGCACAATTGGTGACTGACTGAATACTTTTTTGCCCCACTGTATGTCATTGCGTTCAATGGGGCCCCGATTTTCTCCATGAAACCATCTGACAGTGATTACAAACAAGGCTGGGCTATTAGATTTTGATAATCACTTTCAGAGGAGAAAAAGCATCAATTTTGGTGACGAGGCGAGCCAAAGTAATTGATGCTTATTCTTCATTTCTGCACACATCAGAGATGGAGAATTGTTTAACACTGGCGCATCTCAATGTGATAATGAATGTAGAGTTTGACAGCATTTTCCAGCAAGCACTTATGCTCAGATCCGTTCATCACTGACACCATAACTGCTTCCCAGTAAGAGCCGTTATGACAAACTGCACAGGCAAAGCACCGGCTGCAGTCATTTGGCTTTTTCCCTTCAATGGAAAGCATCCATTAAAATGGGAATGAAGCCACGTCCTTGTCTGGTGCAAACATCTGTTTCCATGACTGCGTGGTAATCAGTATGTGAGGCAGCAAAAGTTTTTCACCAACTAGGTCATATACTGTGACCTTCTTGCTTATCAAGTCATAGCCTGAAAGTACACAGAGCACTTTGCTCCTTCGGCATGAGCAAACACTGTGTTCATCATCACTTGGCTGCTTTCCCCGAACCCTCCTGTCCACACTCATCCTTTGAGTTAACCAACACAAAAAAAAGACTCTTCAACACCAAATCATTTTGAACAGAGGTGGCAGGAGCAAAACACAGAAACACACACTCACACACATAGATTGACCATTCAGAGACTAACTTATTCGAAGAGCTCAGTGCCGACCTTAATCTGGGTTTTCTTGGCTCCATAATTGGGACGAAATAAGTACTTGTTTGAGATACGAGTCACACAAAGAGAGGGCATTTGAAAAGATTTGTTCTGTAAAGTAAAAATGGAGCCACAGGCTTATCTTAAAAAAGCAAAACACACACATAAAAATAGAAAGATTTTTAACAAATAAACGGAACTCATTTGCTGCAAATGAGTTTTTTTTTTCAGCTGACCATTAGTAACTTTAAATAAAGAGAAAAAACATAAAAGATTACATGTACAAACGTAATCATGGTCCTTTGCTCATTACACTGTGAGCTTGGCACATCTTGCTTTAGACAACTTTGCCCATTTCTCTTTTCAGCACTGTTTCTATTTTTGATAAATTGGCAAACTTGTTATTTCAACATTTTCATCACAAGTTTTTTTTTTAATATGGGGGAGGAATCATTAATTTTTTTTTTTAATTAGGGTCTAACAAAGTGTGAGGCACTCTGAAAACTTTCTGTCATGGTTCCCTCACCTACCACCAGAGGGTGCCGGGGACTTTGATTCATCTCCCTGATTCGGGACACCTGATGGTGATTGACCAACTACTTATTTAAAGACTTCGAGTCTTCCTGGCTGCCTGACTGCAAAGTGAATGCAAAACTATTGGTAACCATAACAGATTGTCCTTAGGCACTTAAATTGAAATTATTGACTGCTAAAAATCACATTTTAATTAAGTTAAGCTCTGCAGTTAGAACATAAAATGCAATAATGTGTTTGTTTTAATGGTCCTATCCCCTGTAGTCACATAGATGGATATTCTCTGTCAATGAAGGGTTCACCAGGACAAAGTACAAGATGTATTCAAGTTGCTCCCAGATCACCTGGGTGGATCCCAAGGTGTTCGCTGGCCAGATGTGAGACAAAGCCTCTCCAGCAGGTCTGGGGTCTTGCCCCAGGGTCTCTTCCTGGTGGGACGTAAAGGAAACACCTCACCAGCGAGGCATTCAGGAGGCATCCTAAACAGATTCTCAAATCACTCCATCTGGCTTCGCTCGACCTGGAGGAGAATGGAAATTATTTACATAGAAATGTGTCATCCATCAATTTAATTATTTATTTATTTCGGTCACAGTGTAATTTCACATTGATGAAAGAAAGAAAGAAAAATAATTATATTTTAGTAAAGGACCGAAAAGGTATCGGCTGAAGCAAACCCTTATTTCGCCGACCCTTTTTTTTTTTAAATCATCATAAAAGCAAAAAAACATATAAGTAAATACTTAGAAATCCATCATAAAACATATAAGCAAATATTCAGAAATCAATCATAATACATAAAATGAAAATTAGAACATCAAATGAAAAAGTAATACAAGTACAAAAGTAATACAATTGTTACTATAATTGTTTACATTATATATAAGCTTGAATTCAACCATCAAGACTTGCATATTTTTTAAGTAATAATAACTTACAGTAAATTTCTTTTTTAAACAGAAAAGATTTAAACATAATTTAAGTTCATCATCACAATTATTCCAAAGATCCATAACAGTTTTATCTAGTGTCACACTTATTTTTTAGTAAAAAACTTTGTATTTCTGTCGGAATTATTCAATCATTCAGTTGTACCATTAGAAAATGTTTGAAAAAAGGTTTACCTAGTTTCCTAGGAATACTTAAGCTGATGATCTATGAGCACATTGGCTGCTGGTTGTGGTCACTGAATAAAATAAAAAAGCTATTAAAAAATAATCAATGTAATGGAATAAACAGCTTAAACCTCTTATCAATCTATTCAGTCGATCTCTGTTCACCAATTGAAAAGGACAAACAGATAAGTCCTGTGAACTTCCTGTCAATTGTAGATCTAAGAATATGTCATAGTGCATCCCTCTGACTGATGGGTGGTATGATGTGTACTGACAGTCTGTAAATGTCAAAGCAACAATAGCAGAACATGTTTATTGCAGCTCAACTAAGTTTGTGAACATTCTGAACCAGTTTTACGTGTCAGATCGGTGTTACCGTGTAAAAATGTTTCAGTGAAAAAGATACATATAGATTTGGATGATTGTATTTTTTTAGAGCATGTGACTAATCCGAGGAAACATATCGCTTCTGCTGACCACAGACAAAATGTCAAGTTATTTAAAGCAGCGTTTTTCAACCAGGGTTCCGGGGTTCACAAGTGTACTGTGAGAGTTAGTCAAGTTTTTGTGGGAAATTATCCTATTTACCTCATACGGTGATCACGATCTATTGGTAGCTCCCAAAGATTGTTTCGGTTGATATCATTGTGTTTCTGTAACAAAATTGATTAAAGCATTTTTTTATGTTTATCAGTATGAAACCCTTTAATTTTATTTAGAGACAGACAGAGCTGTCTTTCAACCATAGCGACTCCCTCTTCTTCTATACATTTTTGTTGTATGCCACTGCCCATTCCTCACAAAAACTACGCCAGCAAGTCGATCGTATTTTCTATATGTTTTTGAGACACTATGAGAAGATTTGGAATGCATTTTAAAGCAAAAAATTTGTGGGTTCTAATTATCATGAAGCGGTGTGCAGGTGAAAAGAGGAGGACCCAATTGCAGACAGAAAACATGGTTCGTTTGAATTTGGCAGTCCCTTTAATACTGTGAAAAGCAAAACAAAGTTTCAGTGGCATTGCAAAAGGTTATTGTCAGAATGTGTTCTTGGTTCAGGCAACCAGGGAGACCTGACAGGAAGGGATGGTATGGCCCAACGGGGAAGTCTGGGGTGATTGCCCTTAAATAGATGGCAGGGTCCACAGATGTGTAGCATCAGGAATCAATCTCAGGTGTCCCTAATCAGGGTGATGAGGAACAACCAGGGCTCTCTCTGGCGGCAGTAGAGGGGATCATGACACAAATGAAATCTCACACTTTCAGCAACACATTAAATAGCGTCATATATATTGTAATAACGCATTGTTAAACTAAGTGGCTATAGAGAATAGTTTCCAACATTTTTTGGTTGTTGGTGTGCTTTTTTTCAATAGAAAAATGTACAGTGGCATAAAAAAGGTTGAAAAACACAGATTTAAAGCACATTTTTGTCACAAGTTTGCTGTCCAAGAACTCACAATATTACACCAAATTGATGTTGGAATTTTACCTTTTTCTTTTTTTTTTAGAAAAACAAAATCTGAAGCATTAAATGTCATTAGGTGCTGTGTTATTCAGAGACACATTGCATTGGGTACAGATAAAGCCTCCTGCTGAATATTTTTATCAAAGAAAAGCAACTTGAAGTTCTTTTAACTGAGGAGACAAAAAAAACTAATCTATGTATGAGGATATAATCTTCCATGGCAAATTTTATAAAGCAGAAACGCACACTTTGCAAAAACCAAAATTCTTTGTTTGGAACAAAATGTCACACCGTTGTTAGAATTCCACAAAGCAAATCTGAAAAGTGACATGCAAAAAGATAACATGTGACTTTAAGTAATAATACAAAAAAAACATTTTGTGCCTTTCTAGAAACTCAAGCACACTGTACAACAAAATAAAAAGAACAATATTGTAGATAAAAATATAAAAGACATCATGTCAAGAGACAAGAGGAAGAATGATGAGGATTAAAGAGAGTAGACAGATTTGAAGAGGTGAGGTTTGAGACAAGATTTGAACAAAGGAAAAGAGTTTAAGTTGCGGATGTCAGAGTCTAAGTTGTGTTCCAGAGTCGGTGAGCAGAGTGGCTGAAGGCTCTGTCCCCCATTGTGCTTAGACAGATGGAGGGGGACAGTAAAATGGATGGATGCAGACAACCTGAGAGAACGAGAGGAGGTACCAATATGGACCAGATCAGACAGGTAGAAAGGAGAAAGATTATGGTTGGCTTTGAAAGTCAGATTAAGAATTTTGAAAATGATTCTGGATTCAATTGGGAGCCAGTGAAGTCGCTGAAGAACTGGGGTGATGGAAAGAACAGTTGCCAGAAATTATGTTTTAAGGCAATTACAAACCAAATCTTTGAACATTTTAACTGTAATATTTTCACTACACAACAAATAAGAAAGCAACTTCATTTATATGCAGATACTAAAACTGAAGTCAATCGTTTTTTTTGCAGGCATTTGATTATTTTTTCACAGTTGTTCCGATTCTGATTATATGTAATCTTCTCACAGTGTGAACAGTACATCTACACATAAATCAGAACATAATGTCAGAGGTTCAATGTCTAATGACAGTGATGTGGGACAAACAAAAAAAATCAAGCTTAAAAGGATCTAAGAAAACTCAACCATACTTTTCTGCGTTTATAAATACAGAATGAGAAGATGGGTCTTGTCATTCCGTTCCGTTATGTCATCTTCCGCTTGGTCCGCGGCTGGATCGTGGGGGCAACAGCCTCAAACGGGAAGCCCAGGCCTCTCTCACCCCAGGTACATCCTCCAGCTCACCCGGAAGGATCCCAAGTCGTTCCCCGGCCAGCTGTGAGAAATAGTCTCTCCAGCGAGTCCGGGGTCTGCCCCTTGGTCTCCTCCCAAAGGGACATGCCCAAAACACCGCGCCCGCGAGGCGCTCGGGGTGCATCCCAACCAGATGCCCGAACCACCCCATCTGTCTCCTCTCGACCTGAAGGAAGGGCGGCTCGACACCAAGCTCGTCCCGGATGGGAAGAACTCAACCATGCTTTTTTGCATTTATAAATACAGAATGAGAAGATGGGTCCTGTTGTTCCATTCCGTCATCTTCCGCTTGTCCCGGGGCCGGGTTGCGGGGGCAACAGCTTCAGACGGGAAGCCCAGGCTTCTCTCACCCCTGCCGCATCCTCCAACTCACCCGGAAGGATCCCGAGTCGTTCCCTGGCCAGCTGTGAGACATAGTCTCTCCAGCGAGTCCGGGGTCTGCCCTTTGGTCTCCTCCCGTTGGGACGTGCTCAAAACACCTTACCAGCGAGACGCTCGGGGTGCATCCTGACCAGATACCCAAACGATCCCATCTGGCTCCTCTCGACCTGGAGGAAGAGCGGCTCGCCACCGAGCTCCTTTCGGATGACAGATCTCTTCACCCGATCTCTGAGTGAGAGCCCAGCCACCCTGCGGAGGAAGGTCTCATCATGTAGAAAAAAAATTGCACTCAAGTTGCAATGAAAATAACAAACATGCTTGATTTTGTTTCAGCATAAATAGAAGAGGATATTTTTCTTTCAAAATAACAGCTCACATTAGGAAGTTGTCTAAATGCAGACTGAAGGATTTGCATCGCTACAGACTAGTAAATGCTAAAATTTCAAAATATCTGCCAAACTAAAAACCTGTCATGACCAGAGACATGCTGAGAAGGTTGCCACGGAGATCAGAATCTCCAAAGGCAACTGCCCCTCTTGAGAGATGATTGATTCTATGAACAGCAAGCAACATGTGGCAGATTGCTTGGAAGCTGTTTTCTGTGGTGGTGGGAAGTCTCGCTTCAAGCGATGCGCACCTTTCAATGTGCAACGCAAAACATTTTCAGCGGAGTTATTTTCATATGCGTGCTCATTTAAAGTGTTTTTTTCAGTTTATTATAAAGCAAAGTGAGCAATGTTTCCAAACTGGCAATTTTTTATGTTGTGTTTCAACTTCATCGACATATTTAAATGACGATAAGAGATGCAACCGTCTTAACAATAAAAACATGATTAGAGACGAACTTATTCTAGAGTTTGGTGATAAAACTTTCATGTTGTGGGTTTGTAGTGTCCTAAATAAGTGTGCAAATAAGAATTTGCACTTTCAGTAAACGTATTTTCCGCACTATAAGGCGCACCTAAAAACCTTAAATTTTCTCTAAAGTCCACGCTGCGCATTTTAACACGGAGCGCCTTATATATGGATTAATATTGAGCTACAACAAGTGTCGCAACAGCGGTAAGCAGCCGCCGACTCCATTTCCCCCACAGAAGAAGTAGTGCGCGGTGCATGCTGGGATATATGAAAAGGCGTCTCATTAGGTGTGTTCGAGATGACACAGGCGGACGCAGTTCTGATCGGCGCAGATCGGTGCGCAATGCATGCCGTTTAGTTTTTGAATGCAAAACCTAACCGGCATGTATTGCGCACTGATCTGCGCCGATCAAAACTGCGTCATCTCGAACGCACCTATTTCCATTTGTGTGTTTGTGTAAAGACCCGCAAATGGCTCCTACCAAGAGACACTGTTACACCGCACAAATTAAACTCAAGGCGATCGGTCACGCAGGAGAACACGGGAATAGAGCCACAGCGAGAGAGTTTAACATCAATGAATCAATGGTGAGGAAGTGGAGGAAGCAAGAGGATGCGCTGCGCCAAGTAAACAAGACTAAACAGAGTTTATCTCCAATGGAAGATAAACTGTGTCACGAAAATACTAATACTTCATCTCGGAGAAAATAATAAAACAGCTGTTTATTCATTTTGGGAGTAAAAACAGAAAGTTGTTTTGTAATTGTTAAAGGTCCCCTATTATGCAAAACTGACTTTTATGAGGTTTTAACCTTTTATTTTACTTAGTACTACCCCAAACAATCCCCCAAAGTGTGTTTTATTGTGATTCATGCTATTTTGAGATATTTACATTCAAAGTAAGGGGCGTGTTCTCCAAACCTCAAACGACTGATGGAACATTGTGACGTCGATCTGTTTTTTGTACAGCCCCCTGCAGCTCAAACACCCTCCCCCACTTCTACCTGCTCTCCACCCACATATCCACCCATTTCCGTGCTTCACTCTACTGTGAAAAGCTCTTGTTTGGTGTTTCACCAAACAATAGCAAGCCTTTGCTGTTTCACTTGGATCTGTTTCGCGGTATTTTTTCTCCTCAAAAGCTGTATACACCATGGCAACAAAGAGAAAATGTGAATTTGGTTGTGCTGATGTCTCAACTTTGTTTACTATTCCGAAGACAGAAGACCTACGTAAAGAGTGGTTAGCTTTCATTTTTGGAGACCCTCATTACACCACCAGCTCAAATGTCTTCGTGTGCCAACGGCATTTTTCTGAAACCTGTTTTCAAAACTTTGGCCTTTTCAAAAGTGGTTTTACCAAAAAGCTGATTTTACAAACTGGAGCTGTTCCCACAAACAGAGGAGAAGAGGAACCTGCAGCTGTAAGTAACACTGGCGCTAGCATGCTAACGCTATATTCCGAATGTATTTATAGATGTTAGCATCAAATTTGGCACGATAGACGTGTACAAACGGAATACAGCTGACATGTTTTGTCCCAGAATTTTGCTGTAGTACATTACTTTTAATGTGCATCATATTTTTGAAGAGCAAAACACGAAGTAGTAGGCTAATCGGTGTTTTTCTGGCGTTTTTATAGTATAAAAAGTTCGTGTCAGCTTTTTTTTGCACTGCGATCAAAATGGAAAATCCACAAATACTTTATCCTTTACCAATTTATTTTTAATGCATTTTTTACTTTAAAACATTTGTAAATCAAAAATACATACACAAAAGATAAGTGTTGTCATTCTCACACCTCGCCCCTCCCGCTCCACGCTGTGCTGGGTGGGTGGGGAAATCACAATGAATGACAACCAATCGCAACCAACGGGGCGGGTCCCAGGAAAAAAAAAATAAAAAGAGACTGAAACAAGCTGTTTTGACTTCCGGGTCTGAAACTGCGCTCCCAAACAGGCTATTATTTATAAACTATTGTGTTAAGATTGTGGCGGAATGTAAAATTATGCATATCAGATACATAAGCACAGGATAAAATAAGGGAAAAAAGGCATAATAGGGGACCTTTAATAAAGTTTGACTGACCTATCTGACTGTTTTTTTTTTTTTACATTCCCTTTAGCGCAGCACCATTTAGTGAATGCATAACGTAACCCCAGCCTTTACTGTAGCGCCTTATAATGCGGTGCGCCTTATATATGGAAAAAGTTTTAAAGAATGTCATTTATTGAAGGCGTGTCTTATAATGCAGAGCGCCTTATTGTGTGGAAAATACGGTAAATATATTATTGGCAGAGGTTTAGTGAAAGTTTCACTACTTTTTTTTTTTTTAAATCAACTACCATCCAAACCCTGCCAGGTCTGACCGTCTTCCTCCCCCGCCATCGAAGCCAACCCACGACCAGGTAGTGATCAGTTGACAGCTCCGCCCCTCCCTTCACCCGAACGTCCAAGACATGCGGCCGCAATTTTGATGAAACGACTATGAAGTCAATCATGAAACTGTGGCCTATGTGGTGCCAAGTGTGCATGTGGACATTCGTATGTTTTACCATGGTGTTTGCTACCGATAATCCGTGACGAGGACAGAAGTCAAGCAGCTGAACACGACTTGGGTTTAGATCAGGGGAGCTGGGCTCTCATTCAGAGATTGGGTGAGGAGCTCTTGCCATCCAGGAGGAGCTCGGTGACAAGCCGCTCCTTCTCCAGGTCGAGAGAAGTCAGATGGGGTGGTTTGCCGAGCGCCTTGCTGGTGAGGTGTTTTGGGCACATCCAAGAGGCAGACCCTGGACATGCTGGAGAGACTAGTATGTCTCATAGCTGGCTGAGGAACGACTCTGGGTGAGCTGGAGGATGCATTCGGGGCGAGAAAGGCCTGGGCTTCCCGTTTGAGGCTGTTATATGTTATATGCGCCTTATGGTCGTGAAAATACGGTAATTGAAAAACTGGATATAACCAATTTTTCAGGTAATTTTCAAGCAAATAAAATGCAACTCAAAATGACACGGAAATTATTGTATTTGTAGTTCAATGGAAATGTTTGACCAATTTGGTAAACTCCCTGGTGTGAGAGATTGTTTTCCCAATTTTTTTAAAGAAAATAAAGTAGATATCAAATGTGGAGCCAAGTTTTGGGTGGAGACGGTGGCCGCGTGGTTAGCGCGTTCGCCCGCGGACCGGAGGGTCGCGGGTTCGCGTCCCACGGAGAGCACGTCTAGGGTCCTTGGAGAAGACACCTAACCCCCGCTTCTCCCACCATTGGCGCCGTTGAAGGGCAGCCTGCTGCGGTGTAAGGAGTGCAGCAAACAAATTTCCCCGGTGAGGGATGAATAGAGTAATTCAAAACAAAACAAAAACAAAAAAAAAGTTTTACGTGGGTTGAGCAGTACCACTGTGTCCGATACGCTCATTGAGATTGTTTGTCAGAAAGAAGGCAAAGCATGAAAAGCAAATGCAAACCCAACAAAATACGTGATCTGAAATTGTGAGTGTGTACTCATGGATGAAATAGAAGAAATAAATTGGAAATACTGTTATCTTGTATGTTTATCAGGAAGGTTTTAGATAAACTCCTTTGCTGTCTGAAGGTTTCATCCTTTTCCCGATATTTTCCTCGTTACTTATTCCGTTCAAATTCTCTTTGAGCCAATTAGTCTTATTTACATTCATGAAGGTCTCTTTCTTTCATCAGACTGATTTTCTCCTCTCCATCTTCATCATGCCCGACACGCTCGCTCAGATGGTTTTCCTGCATCATCCACCAAACTCTTCCTCACTGAATCAGATTGTGTTAAGTTTGTTTCTTGTAAATAGACAAATGTTCTTCCATTTTCAATCTGTCTCTCCTCATTTAACTGGTTTAGGCAATGTTGGAGCAGCAGATGGTTGCTGGAGAAACAATTACGCTCTTGCTAAATGTGGAATGAAAATTGTCCAATATTCGTTCCGCCGTCTTCTGCTTATCCAGGGCTGGAACGCAGGGGCAACAGCAGGCTTCTTTCACCCCAGCTACATCCTCCAGCTCACCCAGAAAGATCCTGAGTCATTCCCCATCCAGCTGTGAGACATAGTCTCTCCAGCAGGTCTGGGGTCTGCCTCTTGGTCTCCTCCCGGTGAAATGTGCCTGAAACACCTCACCAGCAAGGCGCTCGGGGGGCATTCTGACCAGATGCCCGGACCACGCTATCTGGCTCCTCTCGACCTGGAGGAGGAGTGGCACGACACCGAGCTCCTCCCAATTGGCAGAGCTCCTCACCGAAACTCTGAGAGAGAGCCCAGCCACCCTGCGGAGGAAGCTCGTTTCGGTCGCTTGTATCCGCGATCTCATTCTTTTGGTCACCACCCACAGCTGGTGTAGATCGACTTGTAAATCTCTGCTCTTTTTTTACCACAACGGACCGATGCAGCATCCTGGTTATTGCTGATGCCGCACCGATCTGCCAGTCGATCTCCCGCTCCATCCTTCCCCCACAAGTGAACAAGACTCTGAGATACTTAAACTCCTCCACTTGGGGCAGGACCCTGTCCCTGACCCGTAGGGGGCGTTCCACCCTTTTCCGGGCGAGGACCATGGTCTCGGATTTAAAGGCGCTAATTCCCATCCCGGCCGCTTCACACTCGGCAGCAAATTGATCCAGTGAGAGCTGGAGATCACGGTCCAATGAAGCCAACAGGACCACATTATCCGCAAAAAGCAGTGAAATATATTACGTCAAAAAAAATGCGATAAATCCACTCCGATTGGAAGTCTTGAAAAAACTTTGAGGACCACTAAACACAAGAAAGCTGATTTTCTAGTTCAAACTACATTTTAAAGGTAGAAAATAATGAACAGGAAAGATAATTACCAAGATCATCATGGCTGCGCTACAGTTTTAAGAACACATGAATTATCCTCGTGACTGAATAATTATGGGGTGCTTGAGATACATTTCACGTACCCTGAAAGTTCTCATGGCTCCTGTCGAGTGTAAAATAAAATAACATGTTATTAGCTCATCTGAAACCAAACTGACCCCAACGAGTTAATTACAGACTAGAGTCTTTAAAGCTGCCAAGTCATTGCTAGGACACCATTTTTCGAGACCGCTCAGAAGTATTATCAAGTTTGTGTTAAGAGGATTACCCACTTTGTTTTCTTTTTGTACTCTTCACTGTTCAGCCTATTGAATGAAGATTGTCATGGTTGACAAACTCCACCAAGAAAAAAAAATGTCCCGAGGTCAGTGTTTACCCAGTTGTGCAAAAAAAAAAAGCTAACTGAGACGAAATTTGCAGGGAATGCGTCGGATCTCTTCTCCTCGCTGTCCAGCTGCCTTCAGGCTGCTCCAGCAGAGATAAGTCTGGTAATGGCAATGTGACTGGGTCAATTGTAAACGCAGCAGGAGCGCAAGATAAGGAGCGTTTTTAAAAAGCTTCCAAAAAAAGGAGGAACATTCTTTATCCAACTTGTTGTGCTGAGGTTTCCCTCTTTCACCCCGAAGGCAAACCTGCTTGAGCGTATCCACAAAATGAAATGGAGGAATGAGCGAATCAAACTCCATCTGAGGTGTTTGTAGAAGCATCTAAAAGCATTTAGGAAGCATCCATCTTTCTTGTCACTTCACATCTTGATGGGTAGTTGTCAGCAGGGTGGTGGATACTTACACACACATCTAGAAACACACACACTTTGAGATTCTCTCTAGCCAAAGCCAGTGTGGCATCAATCAATCTGTCAAAGGCTTGTTCAAGGGTCGGCATTTCCCACTTCAGCAAGACAGAAAGGGGGAGTAAATCCTGACAAACCACTACTTTGAAACTAGCTTGTAGAAGTAATAGATTTTAAATGGGATTTTTTTTTGTCTACATTTAATAGGTGAAAGTACTTAGGATCAACAGTCCAGAGAAATGGAGAGTGTGGAAAAGAGCTGAAGAAGCATGTGCAGGCAGGCCTACGGGTGGAGAAAAGTATCAGGTGTGATGTGTGATAGAAGAGTTTCAAATAAAATGAAAGGAAAAGTGTACAAAACCGTTGTGAGACCGGCCATGCTGTTTGGTCTAGAGACAGTGGCAGTGAGGAAAAGACAGGAAAAAAAGATGGAGGTAGCAGAGATGAAGATGCTGAGGATCTCTCTGGGAGTGACCAAGATGGGTAGGTTTGGAAATGAGTATATCAGAGGAACAGCACATGTTAGAGGTTTTGGAAATGAAGTCAGAGAGGCCAGACTGAGATGGTTTGGACATGCGCAGAGGAGAGAGAGAGAGTACATCGGAAGAAGAATGCTGGATTTGGAACCACCAGGAAAGAGGCCAAGAGGAAGACCAAAGAGGAGGTTCATGGATACAGTGAAGGAAGACATGAAGATAGTTGGTGTGACCAAAGAGGATACAGCAGATAATAATAATGTATTTTATTTATAATGCACTCTATCCCTGAAATCAAGCCTCAGAGTGCTACATGGTTAGTAGATAGGGTTAGATGGAAGAAACTGACTTGCTGTGGCAACCCCTGAAGAGAAATGCCGAAAGAAGAAGAAGATAGGTGATGGAATTTTTGGATTTTTTGTCAAACTTCATGATAAAATTGTTGATAAAGTGACTGATTTTAACAAGTTATAGAGCATGGCTGAAATGGATGGATGGTTGGATATTTTTTTCATAATCAATTGAGTTTCTGAAGACTTGTCAGATCTATAAAAGTACTAAATTCTTGCAAAGTATGTTTGAGCATCCTTCGGCATTTTTTTTTTTTTTTAAAGACCAAAACTGTCGTGCCTCACCATCCTCGTTGGTCTGGCTGAAAAAACTGGACTCCACCCCATCAACTAACCAACGTGACAAGACTTGCTCCCCAATGATTATCCGTAGGCGACAATTTGTTAGTCCTCCTAATTGCATCAACACTTTCACACTTCTTTCTCTTGTTTAAAGACTCTCAAAATTCAAACATCATAGAAAATGTTGTGGATTTAAAACAGTGACATGTTCAATTTGTATTGGAATGATGTGCACGTTTCCATGTCTGCATGACGAAACCAAACGGATGTTATAAAACGATAGAATGTATTTATCTCTGAATTTGAGCTTCAATTTACCCTGTTTTATAGTATTTTTGCTCATAAATGGAAAAATAGTTGTCAAAGTTTTCCTCCAGGAAAATTTGGCAGTCACGCGACCTCAAGCAGTTTCATAGAAATAGATGGAGAACGTAAACAATTCTATTTCAATTGGAAAGCATTGAAATGTAAAATAACAGTTTTTTTTTTTAAACCTTCAGAAAAAGATTTGACTTGGAAAAAGTTTTTTTTTTGCTTAAATTAATCCAGACATCTGACCTGCAAATAGGAGAAAGCGAGTTCCAGCACCTTGAAACAAGCTCTAGACTCGGCCCTGTCTGGAGTGGATTCTATTCTAGCTACCAAACCAGACTGAAGGGACGGTACACCCTGGACAAGTGCCATTTTGTCGCAAAGTTTTCTTATTTTTTAATCCAAACTTTCTTTGTTTTTTTTTTTTTGGAAAATTATTTTGTCTTAAAACTGTAGGTCTTGCCTAAAAAAGTCTTTATCCAGCTTGGTTGTCACAATTCACAATCAAGTCTAGTTTTTTTTTTATTGAGGGACTGATTGAACCTACAAATGATGTTTTTCTATTTTAATTTTCTTTGTTATTTTCTGAATGGATGTAATTATAAGTCAGCATGTATTTAACAAATCTTTCTTGTTAATCCAATAAAACTGCAATTGGCCGGCTTAGTCTGTATGTGAATAAGTGATTTTTAAAAAAATATTTTATACGCTTTAAAAATTCTGATGAAGAAATGAAACACAAAGAAATCTCAAATTTTTTTCCTTTGAGAAATATAAAATTACTGTTATTTTTTTTTTATCATGATGGTGACCTTTAAAACAGCCCTGTTCTTTGTCAGAAGTTTTAAATAAAATTTGTGATGCCACATCTTACGAATAGAGGGGATGTGAAACTAGAGTTTTTGAAAATTTAAAAGAAAACTTTTTGTTCGAAATTCTTTATAAATGTATTCATGATCATCTACATAGATTTCTATACATAGTCAGATATACTCATTTCTAATCCTGTCAATCCTGGTCACTCCCAGAAAGTTCCTCAGCATCTTCATCTCTGCTTCCTGTCTTTTCTTCAGTGCCACTTTTTCTAGACCAAACAGCATGGTCGGTCTCACCACGGTTTTGTACACTTTCCCTTTCATTTTAGCTGAAACTCTTCTATCACACATCACACCTGATACTTTTCTCCACACGTTCCAGCCTGCCTGCACACGCTTCTTCACCTCTTTTCCACACTCTCCATTGCTCTGGACAGTTGATCCTATGTACTTAAAATCTCCCACCTTCTTTATCTCTTCTCCCTGTAACCTCACCAACTGCAGTTTATTTTAATAATACAGATCCATTAGATGCTGATGAAGAGCCAGCTATTCATCCCGGTCATAAGTTATCTGCATGAGAGCTGTTTTTAAGTCCCACCATCTTTCCCTCATGTATCATCTGCAGGTCATTAACCCTTTTTTTATGCAGGCTCAGCTTGGTTTTGTGAGACAACAAGTTTCCCGTCTGCATTTATCCAGAGGAACTTACCATATAATTACCACCTCTTGTTATTGACTGCACCGTGCTTGCTGCAGAGAGACATCCACAGAACAGACTTTTGCAGGAAAGCGGTGCGGTCAGAACGTTGTAATGCTCTCATGTACTGCAGCTTTAATCAATGATAGCACAGCTAGTATCAGGCTCAAAATAGACTCTTTTTTTTCTGTTGCTCTCTACTTTTTAATTTTCAGTCTCTTCGGTGCAACAAGAAATTGGGATTTTTGCATCATCTTTAAGATGCATTACTACAGCTACATGCATTTGTAAGTTCATTGCAGTTTATTATAAACAGTGATGATCAGTTTATTATTATCAGAAAGTATAAACTGAAGGAATGCCCTCTAGGAATGAATGACTGCATTAAAAAACATGGTGGGCAATTTTATTTATCCTCTTTTTGTCTTCTGAACTGCTTATTCTTAACAGGGTCATGGGGAGTCTGTACCAGCTGATTTGGCGAAAGGCAGGATACACCCGAACAGGTTGCCAGTCTGTTGCAGAGCAACACACACACACACACACACACACACACACACACACACACACACACACACACAACCATCCAGATACACACTCATTCCTAGGGGCGATTTTGTAGTGGCCAATCAGGCTAACACACAGCCGAATGCACAGCCCTCATTCATCCTCAATGACTTAAAGCGGGCGGCATGGTTGCACAGTGGTTAGCGCAGTGGCCTCTCAGCAAGAAGGTCACAGTTGTAGACCTGGGTCAGAGAAAGGCTTGAAACACTTGCCTTTCTGTGTAGAGTTTGCATGTTCTCCCATTCTCATGTATAGGTGGGTTTTTTTCTGGGTACTCCGGTTTCCTCCCAATCTCCAATGAAAAATTTGTATTAGGTTGATTGGCCATTATGAAATTGCCCTAGGAATATGTGTGAAAGGTTGTGTGTGTGTTGCCCTGCAACAGACTGGCGACCTGTTTGGGGTGCACCCTGCTTCTCGCCTTAAATCAGCTGGGACAGACTCCAACACCCCCCAAAACTCATTTAGGGATAAGAGGGTCAGAAACAAAAATATTTTAGGTGTTGGATTTATAATTAACTATCCAGACTGGAACCACATTGTAATTTGCTTATTTTAATTTTACTTATTTAATTAATTTAATTTTCACTCCAAAAAATTATTTCAGTTTCACATGGGTCTTTTTTTTATAAAACACTACCACCTTGTGGGCATGCTCAGTACTGCATTTAAAACAAAAGTAGGAACCAAAAAGGTTGGTTTTGTTTCTTTCCGGACGGATTTAGAAGACGTGGTGATCAAACTGTTTTTTTCTTCTTTTGCGACCTTTTGGCGGTAGATGGAACGATGTTTTTACTTTAAAAACCTAGATAAAACATCTTTTTGAGTTAATAACCGTTGGTTTTTAACGTGCTTAAAGAGGTTTTAAGTTTGAATGTTTCTGCGCCACTAATTCTAGTAAAAACACACCCTGTCTTCTAGATCCTTTCTTCCACAATGTGAGATTAATTCTGACTTTTAACACTATTTCATTCACACAACTTTTAAACAAACTACTGATGGAAATAATATTATTATGTTTCAGTTTTGATTGTTGATTGTAGATTTTTTAATCATTTTTTTATTTGTTTAATGTGTCTTTTTTTTATCAGAACAAATAAAGATGAATAAAGAATCGAGACTGAAAGCATCCATAAATCAGAAGCTGACAGAGATGGGAGAAAGAGAGAGGTGAGATCAAATCTCTTCTATTATTAGATCTTTTACTATTATTTTTTACAGGGAGAAGAAGAGATAAAGAAGGTGGAAGATTTTAAGTATCTAGGATCAACAGTCCAGAGCAATGGAGAGTGTGGAAAAGAGGTGAAGAAGCGTGTGCAGGCAGGCTGGAACGGGTGGAGAAAATTATCAGGTGTGATGAGTGGTAGAAGAGTTTCAGCTAGAATAAAAGGGAATGTGTACAAAACCATGGTTTTGACCAGCCATGCTGTTTGGTCTAGAAACAGTAGCATTGAAGAAAAGACAGGTAGCAGAGATGACGATGCTGAGGATCTCTCTGGGAGTGACCAGGATGGACAGGATTAGAGGAACAGCACATGTTAGAGGTTTTGGAGATAAAGTCAGAGAGGCCAGACTGAGATGGTTTGGACATGAGCAGAGGAGAGAGAGTACATCGGAAGAAGAATGCTGAATTTGGAACCACCAGAGGACTAGAGAAGACCAAAGAGGAGGTTCATGGATACAGTGAAGGAAGACATGAAGATAGTTGGTGTAACCGAAGAGGATTCAGCAGATAGGGTTAGATGGAAGAAACTGACTTGCTGTAGCGACCCCTGAAGGGAAATGCTGAAAGAAGAAGATTATTATTTTTTAAAGGCAGGTAAATACTTGATCTATTGATGTTTAATTATTTGGGGCAAAACGAGTTTTTGAGTTGTGATCACTCACAAAAATTAGATTTAAAAGGATTAGAATACTTCCAAGTTGAGAATCTATCTGCGTCATTCTGTAGTTAGTGTGATCCAATCTATGACTGATTGTGTTTTACATCTAGTTTGAATGAAGTAAGAATCAGTGTCTCTTTAAAATTCAAAACCAGCAGGTTTGACTAGTGTCGGTGTACAGCCAACACAGATCTTTTCTGTGTGGAGTTTGCATATTCTTCTCATGCATGAGTAGGTCCTCCCACCCTTCAAACACATGCAAGTTAGGTTGATTGGCCACTATGATATTGACCTCAGGTGTGGGGCCCCTATGTGTGTGTGAAGCCCTGCAACAAACTGGCGACCTGTTCTGAGTGTATACTGCGTCTTCCAGAAATTAGCCGGGGTAGACTTCGGCACCCCCTCGGCCATGTTAGTGATAAACTGTTCAGAAGACGAAAGGAAATATTGTTACCAATCCAACGGTCATTGCAGAGATTTTTGTTCTTTTTCTCATTGACAGACTAAAAGAGTTACTGAGAGCCAAGCTGACCGAATGTGGCTGGAAAGACCAAATGAAAGCTCATTGCAAAGGTAAAACCTGCCTTTCTGTTCGCTCCGTTGTCTTGCACTTATCCAGGATCAGGTCACGGGGGCAACAGACTCAGATGGGAAGCCCAAGCTTCTCTCCAACTCACGCAGAAGGATCCTTAGGTGTTCCCTGTCCAGTTGTGAGAAAGTCTCTCCAGCAGGTCCGGGATCTGGCTCTGAGTCTCCCCTGGTGGAACTTGCTCAAAACACCTCACCAGCGAGGCATACAGGAGGCATCCTGACCAGACGCCTGAACCACCCCATATGGCTTATCTCGTCCTGGAGGAGTCAAAACTCACCAAAAATCAAACTAAACACAGTTCAGTCTTCTCATGTCTCAGATTGAATTTACTTTGTTCATCTTTAAACACACATACAATTTAATCTGATGTTTTAACGTGTTTTTAGGGATGTCTTGTACGGTGTTCCGGCTGTAAATTATAAAAAACTTTGGGTTATTTTTAATGTATGTCAAATAAGTCAGTGATTTCATTTACACAGGAATAAAAACAGATCTTTAGTTACATAAAGTTTTACTTGTTAAAGCAGATAATCTTATAATCTGGACCTGATCTGCTTGAGAAGGAGTGAAAAAACACCACAAATTAAACCAAAATGCAGATGCTTTAGAGACACTCCATGATTAATTAGTGTTTAATATTTCCCCCAAGAATAAAACAAGATCTGATATAAGTTGACCTGATTTTCTGCACTGTCATCATGCACATGTAGCGGTATCATGTTCAAAATGAAGAATCATGCGAAAATGATTTCCAATGCTTTACGAGGACGTCATGCTGCGTGGGGTTTTGGACTTCTGGTTTAAATGAGATAATTATCTATGCAACTTAATCTTTAATTACTGTTACTATATGGAGTATTAGGATAATTAATTTAAAGGTTTTTATACAGTCATATGCAGATTGCAGAGATTGGTTCTAGCTGGCAAGAACCAAGTAAAAACCTGCTCAAGAGGAGACAGATTTGTCGTCTAACACTGAACAGATATTTTAGCATCTTTTTATGTGATAAATAATAGGATTGATGTTAGATGTTTAACAGTTTCATTTTCTTTGATTTCTAGAGGTCATCAAAGAAAAAGGTTTGGAGCACGTCACTGTGGAGGACCTCGTTGTTGAAATAACTCCTAAAGGACGAGGTAAATACTTCACTGCTTACAAAATTTATATCTGGGCTATCCCCATCTGGAAAAGTCACTTCCTGTTGATGTGAACATGCTGATCAGATGGAATCCTCTTTGGTTGCCAGTTTACCAACTAAACACTCATTGTTTTTGTCTTGCAGCCTCTGTGCCAGACAGCGTCAAGAAAGAGCTTCTACAGAGAATCCGAGCCTTTCTGGCTCAGCACGCCACATAATGAAGCCGTTTGACTGAACCTCTTGCCAACATGGTCGTAATTCGGAGGGTTTTGTTATTTTTACATTCTACTTGAAATTAAAAAAAAGCAAACAACATATTTTCATTATCTTTTATTTTTAGTGACCTACAGTGTTGATGACAGATTCCTGATTTTTTTTTTTTCTTTCTCCATTGACTGTGTTCATTAAATATTTTTTCAGTGTATTTAACGTGTCTGGATGGTCATTTTTTTTGTGGTTTGCTTGAGCATTTTAGATGCTTTCTACTGTTTCTGATTTTGCTTTCTAGAATTGATTTATTCACACACAAAAGCCAAAAACGCAAAGTTTTTCATCCTCTAACTGGTAGTAAAAATTTAGCATATTTCTAGAATTGGTGAACCTTGAATGCAGACATGTACTTTGCTGGCCTAAAAAATATAAATAGCAAACTGATGTTAATTAGGTTTTATTCATTTATTAGAAGGAGGCGTTCGCTCTGTGGTAGAACGTTGGCCCTTGGACCAGAAGTTTGTGGGGATCGAATCCCACTGAGCTCATGTCTAAGTGTCCTTGGGGAAGACACCTAAACCCCCGTTACTCCCACCATTGGTGCCGTTGTGGCAGCCTGCTGTGGTGTAATGTAGAACACAAATTTCCTCATTGAGGGATGAATAAAGTACATTTTTATTCTATTTATTAAAGACAGTATAAATGAATACTTGTATAAATGAAGCAAGCATCAAGACCTGCGTTGGTCTTTTCTAGTTTCATTACTCCCAATAAAAAGAAAAAAAAAATTCACTTGGCAACCAAACTCAAAAGTTACAAGGTTTGATTTTAAGGTAACTAAAATCTTTCAAACTTTCAAAGTAACTAAAAAGGTACTAAATCTGTACTAAAAAAACCTCAAGGATAGAAGCCCGAATAACAACAAAGCCTACAAAGAATCTGGCACAATCTGCATTACTACTTTTTTTCCCGCCCTTCTCACATCTGAGCACATCTACCATCCACCACTTCCTGTCCTGAAACTTTCCACAATAAAAGTACACCTATGTATGACAGGCGTCCATATTTGTTAAAAACAAGCAGCACTTTCAACATTGGAGAGAGGAGCAATGTGAATTTAACCACATTGTGGTTTTAAAACTTCTAAATAATATCAAAGTTTGTGAGGTGTTTATGGATGATTTACGGTGTCCGCTGTAAACACAAAAGCAGGAAATTGTGTTAGTGCTGGTTTGTTCATTGAGTAAAGGTATTTACTGTGGGGGGGGGCGGGGGTTGTCTGTGATCCCTGATTTATTTTTCTACATGAATTAAATACAATAAGACAGTTTTGCAACCATACCATTGTTATTGAGAAGCTGATTGATTTTGATGTAGCAGTACTGAAGGTCTAGATGTGAAACACATGGTCAGCAACTTTTAATAAATAGTCTTTTTCTCATCCAAGTTCTAGATGTCCAGAATTTACTTTGAACCTTAAATATGCTCCCAAAAAAAACAACAACTCTGTTCAAGATTGAATAAATGACCAGAGGAAATTGCCAGGCTGACAGACAAGGTTAGACAGGAATCCCCATGGACAATAATGTTTGCAGATGACATTGTGATCTGTAGTGAGAGGAGGGAAGAGGTGGAGGAAAAGCTGGAGAGGTGGAGGTTTGCACTAGAAAGAAGAGGAATGAAGATTAGTCAGAGTAAAACAGAGTACATGTATGTGAATGAGAGGGATCCAAATGGAAAAGTGAGGTTACAGGGAGAAGAGATAAAGAAGGTGGAAGATTTTAAGTACTTAGGATGAGCAGTCCAGAGCAATGGAGAGTGTGGAAAAGAGGTGAAGAAGCGTGTGCAGACAGGTTGGAACGGGTGGAGGAAAGTATCAGGTGATGTGTGACAGAAGAGTTTCATTTAAAATGAAAGAGAAAGTGTACAAAACCGTGGTGAGACCAGCCATGCTGTTTGGTTTAGAGACAGTGGCACTGAGGAAAAGACAGGAAAAAAAGATGGAGGTAGCAGAGATGAAGATGCTGAGGATCTCTCTGGGAGTGACCAGGATGGACAGGATTAGAAATGAGTATATCAGAGGAACAGCACATGTTAGATGTTTTGGGGATAAAGTCAGAGAGGCCAGACTGAGATGGTTTGGACATGTGCAGAGGAGAGAGACAGTACATCGGAAAAAGGAGGCTGGGTTTGGAACCACCAGGAAAGAAGCCTAGAGGAAGACCAAAGAGGAGGTTCATGAATACAGTGAAGGAAGACATGAAGATAGATGGTGTGACCGAAGAAGATGCAGCAAAAAGGATTAGATGGAAGAAACTGACTTGCTGTGGCGACCCCTGAAGGGAAATGCCGAAAGAAAAAGAAGAATGGACGGGGAATGTCTTACAGCATGCTTTTATAAGCTCAACCTCTCCAATGCACATCCACCCATAATCACATCTAACTGACAATAAAACATGATACTGTACATCACACACTGCAAATCAGTGGTGAATTCTCTGTTACAGTGATCTTACAGTTCATGTCGACATAGAACATGCTGGAATCCTAAAAGTGAAAAGAGCTAGACCGCTGCCGAAGAAGATCATTTAACAAGCCTTTAAAAGGTAGCTAAACTCTTTCGGAGAAGTAGGCTAGGAAAGGGCTTGAATCTACCTGAAGTGATTGGAGAAAAAGACTATGTCTCACAGCTGGCTGGGGAATGACTCAGAATCCTTCCGGGTGAGCTGGAGGATGCAGCCGGGGTGAGAGAAGCCTGGGCTTCCCGTCTGAGGCTGTTGCCCCCGTGACCTTTCCCCGGATAAGCGGAAGACGATGAAACGGCATGAAAATTATAGCAAAGACCGCATGGTGGTACAGTGGTTAGCACAGTTTTCTCACGAGCAAGAAGGTCGGAGTTTGAGTCGCAGATAGGGACGAGGCTTGAAACACTAGCGTTTCTGTGTAGAGTTTGCATGTTCATCCTGTGTATGTGTGGGTTTTCTCCAGGTACTCTGGTCTTCTCCCAATCTCCAAAAACATTCATGTTAGGTTAATTGGCTGCTACAATAATTGCCCCTTAAAATGAATGTGTGTGTTGCCCCGCAGCAGACAGGCGATCTGTTCGGGGTGTACCCTGCCTCTGGCCTAAAATCACCTGGGACTGGCTACGGCACTTCCTGCGACCCCAATTGGTGTAAGCGGTTCAAAAGATTGAATGATAGCAAATGAGTTGCATGGTGGTGCTGTGGGTCCGATTCCCAAAGTGGAGCTGGGCTTGAACAGACCTGAACCGCTGACCTTTCTGCGTGGAGTTTGCATGTTCTCCCCGTGTATGCGTTTGTTTCCTCACGCCCTCAAAAAACATGCATATTAGGTTGAAACAAATATTTCTAACCTTGAAAAGTCAGTTAGTCAGTCACCATCTAATCCATCTATCCCTCACAGGGTTGCAGGGGGTGCTGGAGCCCAACCCGTGACAGGGTACACCCTGAACAGGTCGCCACTGCGTCGCGGGGCCACACACATACAACTATCCACACACACACACACTCATTCCTAGGGGCAATTCGGTACCGGCCAATCAACCTAGCATGCATGTCTTTGGAGGATGAGAGGAAATCAGAAGACCCGGGGGAAACCCACGAAGACACGGGTAGAACATGCAAACTCCACACAGAAAGAACAGTGTTACAAGCCTCCTGGTTAAAAAAGGTGAAAAAAAAAGACAAAAACATGCTTGTCAGCTTATTTCAAAACCTGGAAGATCTGTATGAATTCAAAGAAAATGTGTTGCATCAAAAAAAAAAGAAAAAATCTATATGTTCGGAAAGAATAATTTTAACCTTTACGTACTTGATCAATTTAAATTGAATAACTGGGGTTTTCTTTTTCATTTTTGACCAACAATCCATTGTTTCGTCACCTTGTTTTTACACACATACAACATTCATTTTTTTTAAAATAATTATTATCAGCTGTAAACCCCAAAAAGAAACTACGCTCTGCTTGGTTCAATTAGCAGTTCTCTGAATGACTGCATGTTGGTCACCTCTAAAAGACAGACAGTGTTTTCTTAGCCGGAGGACCTGCTGTGACATCAGCCCAGGTGACAACACGCTGATATACAGCTCTGTTGTTGATGCCAAATGAAACATACTGCTCCAGCTCTGTACACACACTCCTTTTAATGGTCTACATCAATCCCCATGTTATCAGCAAATCTCACTGGGCCCCCACATAACGGGGGGTTCTGCTCACCGCGCTGCACCACAGCCCGGCACTGGATAAAGTTACCAGTGATGCAATATATTATCATACAGGTTTTTATTTACTTTCCAACTCTGTGTTTTCAGCTTTTCTCAATCACTCAAGACCGGTGCTGCTCTGCCGAGAAGCTGTACAGTAACCAGATGACTCTGCACATCATAAAAAAGTTAGACAAGCAAAAATGTGCAAATGAAAAGAAATAATGATTTGATGAATCCCATTCTGTTTTTAGAGAAGGAGGAAATTTAAATCACCTTGCAGCTGGTAGTGAGGTAACATGCTTCTTAAAGCCAAGTTATTGCTCAAAATTATAATCACTGGTGTTTGGATAATCTATAAAAATAGTGCTCTTTTAGAAGGGAGAGGATTACCCCAATCGTTTTGCGCCTAAACCTGACTTAAGATTGATAAAAAAAAATAAGAAAACCAACAAATCACTTAGAAAGTTTGCACAACGGTAATATGCCCTATCTTCTCTAGAATGCAAGAGATACCAAATACAAAATCTGAATCCTTCATAAGATGGGGAAAAAAATTACATTTTAAATAGTTTTGTCTTCCGAACCGCTTATTCCCTGACGGGGTCGCCAGTGCCTATTCAGGCTAGTTTATGGTGAGAGACAGGGTATACCCCAAACAAGTTGCTAGTCTGTCGTGGGGCCACTCATACAGTACATTCACTCCTACAGGCAATTTTAGTACCAGCCAATCAACTTAACATGCATGTTTTTGGAGGGTGAGAGAAAACCAGAGTACCTGGGTGAAACCCACACATACACGGGAACAAATGTGCAAACTCCACACACAGAGTACAGTGTTTCAAGCCTCTTCCCCATTTCTGGACTCAAACCCCAACCTTCTTGCTGTGAGACCACAGTGCGAACCACTTTGCAACCCGTTTTAAATGGATTGTCAGGAATATTTATTAAGATTTTAAGTACTTAGGATCAACAGTCCAGAGCAATGGAGAGTTGGGAAAGAGGTGAAGAAGCGTGTGCAGGCAGGCTGGAACGGGTGGAGAAAAGTATCAGGTGTGATGTGTGATAGAAGAGTTTCAGCTAAAACGAAAGGGAAAGTGTAAAAAACAGTGGTGAGAACAAGCCATGCTGTTTGGGCTAGAGACAGTGGCACTGAGAAAAAGACAGGAAACAGAGATGGAGGTAGCAGAGATGAAGATGCTGAAGATCTCTATGGGAGTGACCAGGATGGATAGGACCAGAAATCAGTATATCAGGGGAACAGCACATGTTAGAGGTTTTGGAGATAAAGTCCAAGAGGCCAGACTGAGATGGTTTGGACATGTGCAAAGGAGAGAGAGAGTACATCGGAAGAAGGATGCGGGTTTTGGAACCACTAGAGGACTAGAGAAGGCCAAAGAGGAGGTTCATGGACGCAGTGAAGGAAGACGTGAAGATAGTTGGTGTGACCAGAGCATACAGCAGATAGGGTTAGTTGGAAGAAACTGAGTTGCTGTGGCGACCCCTGAAGGGAAATGCTGAAGGAAGAAGAAGGCAGTAATATTTAGCATTAAAAGATTTTCTAAGAAAGGATAGATCTCAACATACAAGATGAAGATTCAGCTATTAACCAATCAAGAATCAAGAAAACTTTTATTAGTCCCACAGTGGGAAAATCGCAAGAATTGAGGCATGCAGCTAACAATGGCGCTACCTTTGTAGAAGATATATAGATACGAAAGGAAAGAGAGGGTAGATTCGGTGTTTAAAAAAATTTGTCACACGGCTTCACCGCCAAGGTCGGTGCAGCTGGGCAAGTTAAAAAAAAAACATGCCAGTTACTTAGCAAAAACTTATACAGACATAATATTTTGTCAGGTGTAATTTAACGTGATAATCTAATCAAATAGTAATACAGCTAGCAATTGTCATGTTTCTTACTATAACTTCAGGCATTCAAGATAATCAAAAACATAATTCTGTCAGGAACATCCCTGGTTGGGTCAAAGAACACTTTCAGAATCAGTGAACACTGTGTCATCCACAAATTGAAGTCAACGGTAAAAATTAGAAATGACTATTACAGCACAGCTGTGTCCTCTTGGTTTATTCGAAGGGTTTTTTGTCAAAGGGAAAGACTTTCCTATGGATGAAATTTTAGTTTTGTAATAAAAATGGCACCTGATGAGTTTAATAAACAAGAAACCATCCTGGTTTTTATCTCCACTCACTTAAAAAGTGACAGTCCGAAAGCCCAGGAGAGGCAGGGAACTGGTTGTTAACATGTTCAGAGATGTAGCATCAATGACATCAGTGTCTGGGAGGGGACATTCGACAACAACTTACATCCATCACAGCAGAAAGGTTAACTCCTAGACAAGTCAGCAATTGAACTTGAGTATTTGTTGTCTGGAACATCACATTTTGTGCGCGATACTGTAACTTGCGTCTTCTTGTACGGGTCATGTATACTTTAGCAGTGATGCAAAGACTTCCCTTACACTGGCCACATGTTTCGGCTCATCTTGGAAATCCTGAAGTGTTCTCTGGCCAGCTATAAGACATAGTCCCACCAACAGGTCCATCTACTTCTAGGTTTCCTCCTAGTGGGATGTGCCCAGAATACCTGTCCCGCAAGGCATCCAGAGGGCATACGGACAAAGTGTCGAACCATCCCCATTTGGCTCTTCTTTTTGCAGCGGATCAATGGGTCAACTCCAAGCTCTGTTTTGATGGTAGAGCACCCTATTTATTGTTAAGAATCACACCACCCAGAGAATGAAACTCATGTCGTCCACTTCCAGGATTTTGTTCTTTCAGTCCCCACCCTTGTTGGTGGTCCTTAGTGAGGGTAGAAATGGAGATTGACTGGGAAATTTAAGAGCTTCAATTTTTTTTGGCTCAGCTCTCTCTTCACCACGACGGGCTGATGTAGCGTCCAAGTAATTCTAGATGCCGCAACATTCTGCCTGTCAATCTTCTACTCCATTCTGTCCTCACTGGTTAACAAGACCTCGAGATTCTGTAATTCCTCCACTTGGGAAAGCACCAACTTACCTGGGAAGGGCACTGCATCTTTTTCTGTTTGAGGCCCATGGTTTGGATTGGACATGGTTGTACTGATTCCCAGCCCAGTTACTCCACATTCCATTCCGTCGTCTTCCGCTTATCCGGGGCTGGGGCAGGGGGGCAACAGCCTCAGACGGGTAGCCCAGGCTTCTCTTACCCCAGCTGCATCCTCCAGCTCAGCCCGAAGGATTCCGAGTCATTCCCCAGCCAGCTGTGAGACATAGTCTCTCCAGCGGGTCTGCGGTCTGCATCTTGGTCTCCTGCCTGTGGGACGTGCCCGAAACACCTCACCAGCGAGGCACTTGGGGGGCATCCTGACCAGATGCCTGAACCCCCCTATCTGGCTCCTCTCGACTTGGAGAAGGAGCGGCTCGACACCGAGTTCCTCCCGGATGGCAGAGCTCCTCACCCGATCTCTGAGTGAGAGCCCAGCCACCCTGCGAAGGAAGCTCATTTTGGCTGCTTGCATCCAGGATCTCATTCTTTTGGTCACCACCCACAGCTGGTAGGTGAGGGTGGGAACGTAGATCGACTTGTAAATTGAGAGCTTTGTTTTTCGGCTCAGCTCTTTCTTTACACGACGAACCGATGCAGCGTCCTAGTTATTGCATACGCCCCACCAATCTGCCTGTCGATCTCCCGCTCCATCCTTCCCCAACTCATGAACAAGACCCCTAGATACTTAAAATCCACGAGGGGCAGGACCCTGTCTCTGACCTGCAGGAGACATTCCACCATTTTCCAGGCGAGGACCATGGTCTCGGATTCGGAGGCGCTGATTCCCATCCCGGCCGCTTCACACTCGGTAACAAATCAATTCCAGTGAGAGCTGGAGATCACGGTCCAATGAAGCCAACAGGACCACATCATCTGCAAAAAACGTCATTGATCATTAAATATATTTGATGAAAGGCTGTTGATTGGTTAAAATTAGCTGTGGGAGTAGATTAAAGTTATAAGTTTATCAAAATCTTAAGCCTAATATATTCCATCAATATACCTAACAGGCATGCAATTCGAGGTGGGCGAATGCTGGATTATATGGAGTCAGAACCCAACGGACCAGGTTTAGCAAATTAAAAGCTCTTTTATATTGTTGTAACCTCGTGCTAGAAGTACTGAGCAGTCATCAACATATTGCTGTGCAGACCAAATACCCAACAAATAAAGCAAATTGACTATTATTTCAGCCAAAGCAATATTTAAGCTGTGTCTGAAGAGTGCTCGGTGACATTTAAAAGAAAACGACATCATGTGTGAGTCCGTGTGTGTTTGTATGCATATAAGGAAGTGCTTGCAGATTTGTTCGCCAACCCTGGAACTGGATCACTGCATCATGATAGCAGCTGTGTCAATAAACGAAGGAGCCAAAAGTGTGGTCCTGCACGCTGAGTCCCAAAGGTGCTCTTCAGACCTCTCTACGCTGAAACTGCCAGCATCCAGAAATCATAAACACCTCCCTTACTGTACAAACATCTGAAGAAAATATAGAACAATGTGAAAACAGATAGAGTCCAACGATGAACAAATGATGGGAAATAATGATGTTCCCCTATGTTGCCCGGTTTAAACCAACAGTGCACCTGCTTCCAGGGGGCAAGAGTTTAAGTGGTTTCGATGAAAAACTGCATCAGAATTTGTGATCAGATGACACCAATAACTCTTCACATGTTTTCAACAGCACATCTGACATTTTACTATTTACACTTTTAGAAGGAGCGAAGGCCTTCTGTGTCTCATATATATCTCTTCTTCAACCATGCAAAGGCCACAAAAGCCTCCATAAGCAGACAAAGGGTCAAATAGGGGGTTTCAAAGCCCAAAAGGCCATGTGCTCCTACGTATTCTCAAGAGCCTGTGCACAGTTGGTCCTCTTTACTGTCAACATGTGTGAAAGCCATGCTCGATAAATTTTGCTTTGAATTCTCTCACTAGAATTTATGAGACGTGCAACATAAGGTTGCTGCTCTTTTGAAGCTCACGCACGCATGCCACTAAATACATTTTACATTCTCATTTTAAAGAGGAGAAAGCAAAGTTTAAAATCTTACAGTCTGGATGGTGCATCCTGTGGTGGGGAGTTTAAAATCTTTTAAAATTGTGTTTTTCTGCACACTAATGAGGGTAACTCTGTTAGTGGTGTTCCTGGCGTGGACGCAGCACTAGCAGCCATACCAATCTCACAAACTCTGATTCCCACCCAACTCAACCCCCAATTTTTCCCAGTGAAAATAATAAATAAACGGAAATACATCAACCCATTTTTTTCAGCCAAAAGCAGGTCTGCCAAAGTTAACACAAAGCAAACTTAGGTAATGATCAACAAATGTGTGTAAAGTCATGGAGCGTAACTTCTCATAATTCCTATGTAGACTCCACGGTGGGAGAAATGAGGCATTAATGGACCCCTCTTGTTTATTTTTATTATTTGCGCAATACCTAAATGGAGGGATTTCCTTTTATAATTTGCTATTACTAATTTATACGCTGCAACAATGTGGTCGGGATAAGCTACCAGTCATAAATTGGGGGAATTTTAACAGAGACTTTATGAACCCATTCATTTCTCACAAACATGTCAGATTTTCCATTTATTTAAACACTTGTTGCACATGCACAAGTTAGACTGTGCACAAGTTTGCTCATATTTAAAGAATTGGGAAGGATTTCTATGAGTTGCGTTAGTGCTGTACCTACAGCGTAGCCAGCGTATGGAGGGACAACCGGGGGGGTCTTTATGCAACAACACAGAGGAATAAGCGAAACACAATCCAGACATTGTTTACCCTGTTTCTGATGTAAAGGCCACTTACTGTCGTGTCCAATGCCTAACCCTTAATTTGCTGCTCCTGCCTTTGAAGTGTGCGCATATTTCTGTTCCCTGACACTACCTTTCCTCTCTCTCTTTCCTTCTCCTCTGCACCCCAGCAGTTGATGTTGCAACTGGATAGGCCATGTTTCCATGTGGGGGCTCCTTTTCAGCCCGCCCGATGATAAAAAACACAAGTGGGGAAGGGGGAAAAGGAGAGCAGGGCGCACAGATCCTCAGAGAGGCCCAGGCCCAGACAACGCTGCAGGGGATTAGAGCACACCCTGGCAGCAGAATGGTTTCACTTAAGAATTTCAGTAATCACTTTTAGGAGTGTAATATATAGCTGACCTTCGGCAGCGCCACACGACCCCCCGCTCCCCCAGCCATTTGATCAAAGGAAGCGGCAGTAACTGTGCAAACAGGCGCTATCAGAGGACTCCAATGGATTTACAGCCTGCTTCTTCTCTCTTGTCTCCCTTGAGTCGTGTGCTGATACACACAGAAACCCAGTTTCATCTTACAGAACCCATTTTTCCTTTCTCTCAGTACTAATTTACAGGCCGGATCATGACTTGAGAGAGCTTAAAGGAGGCGGAGGAGGATAGGAGGGAAAGGAGGTGGTGTGCTGGTGGCTCATGAGGCCTCAGGGAAGGGGTAGAGAGAGTGAAGGTGGGAGCTCAGCGTGCTGACTGGTCCAAGGGAAGCGGTTCTCATCGTCATGGGAAAAGACCAGTGGGTGCTCAGCTGGAGCAGCCAAACAGCACGGTCTGGTCACAGCAACAATAACAGTTAGAAAAGAGGCCAGAAGGCCAACCCAGTAGGGCTTATATGATGCCCTAAATCACAGGAGGTGCTAACAAAGAAGTGGGAAGAGAGGATGTGGGTATCATAGCAACTATTAATAACATAGTGGACAATGGAGTGAGAACTCATCTGAGATGTTCTAAATCTTTCCATTGAGGTGTAAAAGTTTCCCATTCCTAATTTTAATTTGGCATATTCATACTTGTAATATTCAGCCCATAAAATGCCGACTCATAGAAATGGAATTTTAATGGGATATTTTATTGCTCCAGGTGACATAACTTCTATCAATAATAAACATGTCCTTACAGATAACAAGACTTTGTGAAAAAAAATCTCACAGTTCAATGTCACCAACTTGAACTTTACGCCTTAAATGAGAAATATCTTTGAGCAAGTTCAAACCAGAGCAACACGTCGATACAACACGTAACCTGCATCTACCGTGTGAACTACATCCTCTCATGGGACTCACTTTAACACATACTAATTTTATAGTTTGATTTAAATTTATTTGCATTGCTTATTCTTAAAATGTCATTGCAATCCTGCTTTAATTTGAGGTGAAGGTTCCATCATGTTGTGGTTCGATGATGTAAAAGGGTCCATTCTGCAGCCAGTAGATGGAGTCAAATAACAGACAAAGGAGAACATCTGGGGTGCGTTTGAACAGATATCATAGGTCATTTAAATTGTAGACTGCTGACACCTCATTTAAAAGATTTCCTGCATGAAATTGAATACACGGACATAGTTTTGTTAGTAAAAAAAAAAGCGTTTCTTTTTATGTTGTATAAAGGAGTTTGACCCAAAAGGATTTAATACTGCTGATAAAATGGGCATCTGTTCTTTGGTTGGCATGTCAGGGAGTGTTTATGAGACCCAGCTGATTACCGCTGAAAGTATTGTGCTTTTATGAGCTTCTTAGACAAGCTCGGGTGGGGACAAGAAGAAGTATGTTTTCTGATTATAGCACGTGAGAGAGTGACTCAGCCGCATGTTTGGCGAGTCCCTGAAACAGCAGGAAGTGAACCCAAACAAAACATATAATGGCATTGGAACAAGGGCCTTAAAACATGGACTTTTACCCCGCCTTTCATCTCAGAGGGTCACTGTGGGTCAGCGTGGGCCCCACTTTCTCCAAAGACTGTAAGTCATATGAAGACATTAATGTTGCATTGCAAAGGTGAACATATCTGAATCCAGCATGGTAGTTATGTAACCCCGGATTTTTACAAGAAAGGATGAGGAGGAAGTGCAGGTGCGGCTTAATTCATCCGGAATTCTTTTTCTTTTTTTTCCCCCATCAGTCTCATAGTTCCTTGTTTGGATTGTAAACACGGGGAAAAACTTCTTCCCATAACCGCGTCGTGGCCCTTGGACATGTAAGCGTTTTATGGTGTGACATGGACAGACTGATAAGTGTGATATGAGATTGCTTGCTGTGTCATTACCATAACACAGTACATCTGGATCCTTTGAAGCTAATTGGTGTTGAGTCAGTTACAGTAAGAAATAATAACCTCTCACTTCACAGGAAAGAACCCAGCTCCATCTGTGATAATGAAACCTCTTTATAAGTTTCTAGGTCTGCGCCAGCAACGTCAACATGTGGCCAACAGTTGCTGTTGAGAGAACTGGAAGAACTTTGTTGACCCTCATAATTATTGCTATTTTTGCGGAAGAGAGTGCAGCTTGCTGGGTGGGCAAATAACCTATCGGGCTTAAAAATGGTTAACAACATGTCTGTTTTGATTAGCATCAAGCCTTTATAAACTTTTCACTGGCCCTGTGCTTTACAATCGTCACTCAGCACCGTCTCTTTCACACACTTCCTGTTTTGGACCTCTGATCATATATGAGATATGTACAGGAAAGCAGGCTGTAGCTATGTGTGTGCATGCATGTGTTTCTGCACGTATGTATATGTATGAATGGTAATGGGTGTGTGAATCAGCTGAGGCTCATGTGGCTGGCTTGGCCTTGCTCCCTGCGACCTAGCACAACTCAACCACCAGCTGCGTAGCACCCACTACACATTCCTGCTTTATTCCCAAGATCGCCTTCCTCAACTACAACAGTCGGGCCAAAATGTGTACCATCTGCAACATTGTTAAGTAAATGGAACCCTTGTACTGTTTTTAATGTCGCACGGAATTGGTTGCTTGAAGTACAGGTGCATCTGTGCAGAGTGTTTTATGTTAAGACTGGCTTTCGTGCTGTTTTTGCGTTAGTAAACAAGTTATTTGATGATCAACCTCAATGGTTTTCCAAACTGGAAACATTTGAGATGGAAGATGTGTCACAGTAATTTTTATGTAACCTACTAATCAAAGTTGTGTTGCTCCCGCTGAAAACTCAGTTTGTAAATCTAAAGCAAAAAAACATGCTTTAAGTTGGAACATGCGCCAAAAAGTAATGTTTGGGGATCTAAAAATGCATCTATGTGACATGAAAACAATTAGACATATTTTCTGAGCTAAAATTGCTAGCATCATTGTGGCTACATGGTGTTAGCATTTAGCTTAGCCCAATGTTCTATCTGAGGTGACCTGAAAATAACCTGAAAATTTTTCTGCTCTCAGGACAACTTGTGGACTTCATCAAGGTCTTGTAACACTTTCTGGCCTTGTGGTAACAATTTGTGGCCTTCATCAAGGTCTCCAAACACATTTGTTCTTTTAAGTACACGTGTTGCTGGAGTTTGACCTCTTTAGGCTGTTTCTCTTCAACTTGCACCTTCAAAGTAGGTGCAAGTTCATCAGACTCAAAGAATGGTGAAACAACTGTAAACTTTTGCATTTTACTTTTTTCCTTCATGTCCTGCCAATGCACTTGTCATTACCTTACAGCGTGGCTTATTCCATTGAAAAAAACTATGCTGCACCAATACGGCATGGTTTAATTTGATCTTCACTGTCAGACATTTAGGTTAAAAAAAAAAAACTTTTTAGAGAAATATGCATTGTTATATGCATACCTAGACGCCACTAATCATGTGCACTATCTGTCACACACTATCAGACATACACACCCTTCCCTCCAGACCGCTGTCACACCACCGAAACCACAGCTGTCAAAACTCAGGAACTTCCAATACAACAATAGTAAGATACCTTTGGGAAACCAAAGAAAGGAGCAACATAAAATAAAACTTTCCTCTACCTCAGATGTTAGATAATACCTCCTGTATCCTGGCTCCATTTACATTCCTTGTATCTTTTCTTTTCACAGCTTTCTTTCACCTGTATGCCCCTTTCCCAGCCCCTCCGCACCCTTGCTCCGTTTAGCTCTCCTTTAGCTCCAGGCACGGACCACTGTTGTCTCGCATTAGCTTTCATAACATCTCGGGGAAGACCTCCCTCAACCTCACGCCTCACATGTGAGTCCACACGTCCGAGAGGAATAATAACACAAAAATCCACCAAATCAGGTCATGTCAAATTAAGGAAGGTATTTCACGAGCCCACCCAAGTCTTCAGATAGGTCAGTGAGACGCTTGCTTTGGGCTACATTTACATGTCGAAATACACTCTAACTCAAACTACATCACAGAGAATTTCACCTCAGTCCTGAAGGCTGTGAGATGCTTTAGATTAGTTGTGTGTGACATCGGATGTGAACATCGTTGAGGGATTCTAGCCGTCCGCAAAAGCTTATACATCAGAACTTCTCATTCCCCGCAATCCCAGCTAATAAACCTCTTTTTAATCTGCATTTTAAACTTCTTTGAAGAACAATTTACTGTAATTTCACAACCATTAGGGGCACCGTACGAAAAGACGCAGTCTCAGTTATGTGCGCCATTGCTGTATTTAACACACACATAAGGTGCACCTTACGAAAAGGCGCAGTCTCAGTCACACACCGCCTTTCAACAACACACACGCAAGCATGCAAATGTGCATATTAAAAAATAGATCAGGAGCAAAACTGAGTTTGGTTGTGCTTTAATTAAGTAGTAACGATACTAAACAAGCACATTACCGGTAATAGTTTTTATTCAAATCCGTCAAAGTCCTCATCCTCTGTTTCGGAATCGAATAGCTGCGCAAAATCCAACAGAGCAGGTCCACTTCGCTCCTCGCTGTCAAAGTCACTGTCTGTACTGTGCGGCTCCTTAGAAAGGATACCAGCTTTTGCGAAAGCTCAGATAACAGTACCAGCAGACACGTTAGTCCAAGCATCTACAATCCATTGACTCGTTAATGCTGAAATTTCTCGCGGCAGCTCGATTCTCATGTTCCTCCGCGTAACTGATTGCCTTCAGCTTAAACTGAGCATCATAAGCGTGTCTCTTTGCCATTTTCAGGGTTAAAACAGCAATGTTGTGCATACCGCACATACCTTTTTTATACACAATCCACGCCCGCACTTCACTCTTTAACGTCTGCATGCCTATTCTTTCAGGTACGCCTTGCCTCACGGGCACCGCTTTTTCTTTTACGTCCACCTTTTCTCACACACAAAGCGCACCGCACGACTGGGCGCACCGCTCATTTTGAAGAAAATCTAAGATGTTTATGTGCGCCCTATAGCCATTGAAATTACAGTATTTGCATCAACTCCTTATAAAACTGGTCATTTGAACCATAAGTCATTCATTCATCTTTTGAGCCGTCCATCCCTGACGGGCTCGCGGAAGGTGCCAGAGCCCATCCTGGCTGATTTCTGGTAATAGGCAGGGAAAATCCTGAACAGATCACCAATCTGTCACAGGACTACCCACACACTCTCAGGGGCAATTTCTTAGTGCCCAATCAACCGCATGTTTCTAAATGCATGTTTCTAGAGAATGGGAGAAAACCCACACATACTGTCTACAAAGACAGTAGATAGTGCGAACTCCACAGAAAGGCCAGTGTTTCAAGTCTTGTCTCACCCAGGACTTGAGCCCTAACCATCTTGCCGCAAGGCCATTGTGCTAACCACTGCGCCACTGTGCTGCCTTGAACCAAAAATCCACATCCAAAATAATAGCATGTATGCTGATGATCTTGACTTTTACCAGATAGATGATCCTTCTTGAGTCCTAGTTTGTTAAAACAATATTGCCATTCAAGCTGAGCTAAAAACGTTACATTTATCTGAGCTTCATCTCTGATATGTTGAACACTGATAAGGTTTGGGCATTGCTTTGAGTTACAAACAATCATACGGGAGCTCCACCAGCATTCCAAGGAAGCTCAAACTGTCCAGTGATTTATTGCCAGGATGTGGTTGTATGGGAGACTGTGTGGACTCCAGGTTGAAGTAGTCGGTGGCACAGCAGGTCAGCGAGATAGCTGTGCTACATAACAGACTGGGACTCATTCAGGGTAACTCCCAAGAGGGCTGTTGAGTGGAAGGAGGTGATAAATTTCCATTTTGAGAACTTTGTTTTTGCTGATATTGTGAACTATGTTGGGAAACAATTTGAACTCATTTAACTCCATACAATTAGTTTGTTTGTTTCGTTTGACAAAGAACACGGCATCTGTTGAGAACTTTATTTAATCTAAGTTTTGGCCAATTTAAGCTTTATTTATTGGTGTTGTAAGGTATAAAAATGGGGAGGAATAATGTTCTAATTTAAATTTTTGCAATGGCTTAAAGTTCAGATGGACTTGTTCTAAATTCATCGTTACTTACAAATGAAGCATAACTCTCAGTTATAAATCAAAATCAAAGATTTTTTCAAAAGATCAAGGAGGCTGGAATAAAATTTCTCAACACAAACGAAGGAGATGGAACACACCGCTGGAGGGTCACGAGTTTCGATCCCTCAGGGTACCAATGAATGTTAAACCATCGCACCATCACGATCAAGAAAAGCAACATGAGTTTAGGAGGATGTGATCTATACCGACTGTGCGGTGAAATGTTGCTCAGTTTTATCAGCAGAGACAGCGGACACATGTTCGGTTAGGTCTTTTAAAAAAGAAGAGGGTCAGGTTCTGCATGACGACCATGTGAAAGAATCTCGAAGGGGTTACGATGACGGTTGAAATGATAAGTTGAGTTATTTGTAGCAATTGTTTTATTGTAGCTAAAAACAAATTTGTAGTTCAGGTTGTGCTTTTTTTTTACTTTAAAAAAACGCAATTGTTGCATTCATGTTTTTTTCATTGAACTTAAGAAAGAAAAGTTCTTTATGCTGCAATTACTTCGTTCAATCATGGATGGTTTACTGTCCATCCCTAACTGGGTTACCTATCCAATCTGATTCAAGGTGAGAGGTAGGGTACAACCTGAACAGGTCCCCAGTCTGTTACACGGCCACACACATACTACCATCCACACACACATTCCTAGGGGCAATTTCATAGTGGCCAATCACCCTAACATGCATGTTATTGGAGGGTAGGAGAAAACCAATACATACATGGGGTGGACATGCAAACTCCACATGGTAGGCCTGTGTTTCAAGCCTTATTTCCACTCAAGATTTGAACCCTGACCTTCTTGCTGAGAGGCCACTGTGCTATCCACTGCGCCACCGTGTCGCACAAATTTTTAAAGATTCCGTTCCGTCGTCTTCCTCTTGTCCGAGGCCAGGTCGCTGGGGCAACAACCTCAGATGGGAAGCCCAGGTTTCTCTCACCCTAGCTGCATCCTCCAGCTCGCCCGGAAGGATCCTGAGTCGTACCCCGGCCAGCTGAGACAGTCACTCCAGCGGGTCCGGGGTCTGCCTCTTGGTCTCCTCCCGGTGGGACGTGCCTGAAACACCTCACCAGTGAGGCCCTTGGTGGCATTCTGACCAGATGTCCGAACCACCCCATCTGGCTTCTCTCGACCTGGAGGAGGAGCGGCTTGACACCGAGCTCCTCCCGGAAGGCAGAGCTCCTCACCCGATCTCTGAGTGAGAGACCATCCACCCTGAATGATTAAGAATCTCAAAAGTTCAGGACATCTTTCAACTCTTTCGTTCTAATCACTTTACTCTGTAGAAATAATTTGCATTTGGATTCAGCAAAATAATAAAAAACCCACACCGATCCCCTTAAATTCATCTGTATGCTGCATCTGGATTGATGTACAGTGGTGGTCAAAAGTTTACATACACTTGTAAAGAACATAATGTCATGGCTGTCTTGAGTTTCCAGTTATTTCAACAACTCTGATTTTTCTCTGATATAGTGATTGGAACAGATCCTTCTTTGTCACAAAAAACATTCATGAAGTTTGATTCTTTTATGACTTTATTATGGGTAAACTGAAAATGTGACGAAATCAGCTGGGTCAAAAATATACATACAGCAATGCTAATATTTGGTTACATGTCCTTTGGCCATTTTTACTTCAATTAGGCGCTTTTGGTAGCCATCCACAAGCTTCTGGCAAGTTTCTGGTTGAATCTTTGACCACTCCTCTTGACAGAATTGGTGCAGTTCAGTTAAATTTGTTGGCTTTCTGACATGGACTTGTTTCTTCAGCATTATCCACATGTTCTCAATGGGATTTAAGTCAGGACTTTGGGAAGGCCATTCTAAAACCTTAATTCTAGCCTGATTTAGCCATTCCATTACCACTTTTGATGTGTGTTTGGGGTCATTGTCCTGTTGGAACACTCAACTGCGCCCAAGACCCAACCTTTGGGCTGATGACTTCAGGTTTTCTTGAAGAATTTGAAGGTAATCCTCCTTCTTCATTGTCCCATTGACTCTCTGTAAAGCACCAGTTCCATTGGCAGCAAAACAGGCCCACAGCATAATACTACCACCACAGTGCTTGATGGTAGGCATGGTGTTCTTGGGGTTAAAGGCCTCACCTTTTCTCCTCCAAACATATTGCTGGGCATTGTGGCCAAACAGCTCAATTTTTGTTTCATCTGACCACAGAACTTTGTCCATGTGATCAGCAGCAAACTTTAGTCGAGCCTTAAGGTGCCGCTTTTGGAGCAAGGGCTTCCTTCTTGCACGGCAACCTCTCAGTCCATGGCGATGCAAAACACGCTTGACTGTGGACACTGACACCTGTGTTCCAGCAGCTTCTAATTCTTGGCAGATCTGCTTTTTGATGCTCCTGGGTTGACTCTTCACTCTCCTGAACAGTTTTCTCTCAGCAGCAGGTGACAGCTTGCGTTTTCTTCCTGATCGTGGCAGTGACAAAACAGTACCATGCACTTTATACTTACAAACAATTGTTTGCACTGTTGCTCTTGGAACCTGCAGCTGCTTTGAAATGGCTCCAAGTGACTTTCCTGACTTGTTCAAGTCAATGATTCTCTTTTTCAAATCTGTGCTGAGCTCCTTTGACTTTCCCATTGTAGCGTTTGTGGGTGTTTTTATCCAATGAGCCCTTTTTAAATGGCCTCAGAGAAGTCACCAGCTGTAGTCACTCATAATCACTCACAAGAAGTTAAGAGGTCATGCTATGAAGCTCATGTCATTGACACAACTTTCTAAGTCTCCAAAATTGCTCATTCATGTTGCTGTATGTATATTTTTGACCCAGCTGATTTCGTCACATTTTCAGTTTACCCATAATAAAGTCATAAAAGAATCAAACTTGATGAATGTTTTTTGTGACAAAGAAGGATCTGTTCCAATCACTATATCAGAGAAAAATCAGAGTTGTTGAAATAACTGGAAACTCAAGACAGCCATGACATTATGTTCTTTACAAGTGTATGTAAACTTTTGACCACCACTGTAAACAGGTCCTTGCAAAGCACCTCTCAAGTGCAAGGAAATGGTGCGGTTTCACAATTCCTAGATTAGGACTGAAATTTGCAGTTCCCCCCACACCACTTAAAGTAGCTGTGGTGCACACACAAACCCACTGAGACCATAGAAACATACACAGTGGTTTAGTGCTGGGATCTGGCCAAGATAAATGACTGATTCAGGTGAAAACAAACCACGGCCCCAGCAGATCTCCCTCCCTGCCCGCCCACCCCCATTTGCAAGTTTTCTAGGGCAACTTCTCTTTTTGTGTCAATTGTTCTTACACATTCTTACACATGTGTTCCACTTTGGTTTTTCAACCTTGTAATACTCATTGGGCTTGTGAATACTCCGGATAAGGAATAACAGTTTATTTGGTGCTGTACAGATGTGGTGATTTATATGTGTTGTTAAGTATAAGTGTAATCAACCTTTTAAAGGAACAGGTTGTTTTCTTAATGTGTCAGAGTTAGTAAAGTTTAAAAAAAGGACAGAGTGAGGCAGAAGTGAAAGGGAGGGTGGGAAATCTTGTTTAACAGCCTTTGACGTTTTTAGAAACTGAGCACCTTTTTAAACCACTTGTACTTCCATTTGATTACAGTGAAATATATGCAAACACGTACATATATGGGTTCAAATTAATTCAGTGCAATTGATTAGTGGTATAATGTCATTTTTGACTAAATACTAGAGGCATCCCTCAAATCTTTTTCAAGAGTTTAATCGTAATAAATAAATGCAAACATTCTTCGTCCTCAGGTATATTTTGATGGTCACCTTAAAGATTTAAGCCAACACCTGAGTCACATCTGGGGGTCGGCGGTAAGCTCAAAGAAATCCCTGAATGGCTTCAATTAAGAGAACAATTACTCCGGTCACATAATTATGAGCTCAGGGTGACTAAATGCAAAAGGCCCTGCAGGAGCGTTGCTAAAGATCTCTGGCATCCCATTCAATGTGATCCACCCACCCCCTGCTGCTTGTCACTAGGACCACCAACTGGGAGTAACTTTACTGAAATGAACAGCTTTACCACAGAGTTGAAAGTGACTTAAAGCAATAATCAGAAGAAAAAAAGTTTAAACAAAGACAGAAATATGTTTAATTAGAAAGACTAGTTTCTCCGCAATTAAAATTTGAATGGGGTTGAGTACATTGGGATTTGGACTCTATATTCTGGACAGGATCAATATTGCCCAGTTTTAACAAAGTTAACACTTTATACAAAGATATTGATGATGATCTAATGTAGAATCTTCTGACTGTTAGCTTCCTTTGAACATGCAAAAAAAAAAAGAAAAACCCATCCAATTATGCTCATTTATTTGTGGTGCAGTTCACCTCCAAAAAAAAAAAGTAACAAATTACTCTTTTATATTATTGCAAATTGCACTTATTCACTGAGAATTTAACTTCATTTTTACAAGATGACAATCTTTGCAGAAATTTATTTTAAACTTGACTAGTGAATAAATGCAACAAACTCTAAATTCAAAGTGCGGGCTTTTAAATATGCAGAGACTGAAACTGGTTCTTCAAACATTTGAAATTTGGGCTCATTTGACCACATCTACTGCTTACACTTATAAAATTAGATTTTATATGGAAGATTTTGTGGTTGATTATATGTCACTAGCAGGATCAGGATTGCTTCCTGAGTAATCAAATTATTGTGCTTTGTATTTTTGCTATCAACAAAAATCCACAGTGTCTAACAGAGATTTTACTAATTGAATTTTGAACTTTCTCCATTTTTTTACTTCTTTGCACTATTTATTTCACTAAATGTGGACACTTTTAAATTTAATGTAAAAACTCTTCCCTTGCATCGTTTATTTTCTCATCTATTTTAATGCTCTTTTTTTTTCTTTAACCCACTATGTTTTTACTTTTTATGCAAATCACTTATAATTTTCTTCTATGCACAATATGTACTTTACAAAAAAATTGCCATGCCTTTTTTTCTGATTGGTTTTCAACAAATTTAAGCCGAGCAAATCAATATTATGTGGTATTTAAACCACTTTGTGGATGCTCTTTTTAGACCCAATCCAGATTACGTGGTCTAAATTTAGTTTTGTTCAGAAATGACTCTGCTCATTGAAATGTGATTTTTGCAACCCACACCATATCACGCGTTTACCTTTTCTTACATTCCAATTGAGGGAAATCAAGCCAAATTCTTTGGGTGAGTAAAGAACAAAATGATAGAAAAATGTGGCGAGGTCACCAAGGTATTCAGTGTTTTAGTGAGCTAATGGAAAAGCAGGATGAATGGTCTAATAATTTTAGAAGATGCTGGTATGTATACAGTTTGTGGAGAGATTAGCTGTTGAATTAATCATTGGATGTTTGTGAAATCCCTCTCACATGCCAGAGGGTTTCAGGACTGAGGCAATTCACACATGCATTCCATAGGACCCTTTCCTCCTCCCCTCGCCTGCTTTCTCAGTAAAACATACACAATGTATAGATCCCATCCCTTCGAAGTCATCACCAAAATAATTGGCTGCCATCTTGAGCGTAGTTTTTAAATTTGTAGCTGAGCAGAGCTGCACGCTTCCACTGGGCTCAGGCTTTGCTTTGGCAACGGGACTTCTCCTTGGAGAGGAATGAATGTGAAAATGTGTTACAGGTGGGATTCATTAAACTGAGACCTGGCACATTGGTACTCAAACTGCACAATTACCACACTACAAAACCAGGCAGAGGAGAACTACTAGCATGCAGTCAATGGTGGAACGTAACGAAGTAAATGTACTTCGTTAACTGTACTTAACTAAAAAAAATTGTGTATCTGTACTTTACTTAAGTAAAACTTAAGACTTACTTTTACTTCACTACATTTTTAGAGCAAATATCTGTACTTTTACTTCGGTACTTTTTAAAAGTGTGTTTTGAAAATTTGAAAAATATACAGTTTTTTTTAGCGCATCTTGAAGCCGCATCACCAAAATCAAAAGGAGGATTTAAATTGATCAATAATCGGGAGAAGAAGTCATGAATCCAGGACCAATCAGAATCAAGAGTAAACATTTTCCGCATTCATTCAGCGCCCAAAAACTAACATCAAATATAGCACAAGTTAAAAAGATTCAGAAGATCGTTGTTCGTTGTGTTTACTTTTAAATAAAAAGTTGAGTCAATATAGGGTGACGGGGGGCGTCCCCCCCAAAACATTTTAAAAAGTAAGTGTAATTTTCCTGCATTTTGGTGGCCCATTTGCTGGCCCTGCTAAGGGATAGTCCCTCTTTTTTTTTTTTTTTGTGGACCAAAAGAGGCGAGAGAGGGGGGGTCCCGCCCCTGCAGAGTATTTATTTGTGACCCTACAGCACAAAAAATAACATTTCAATTATGGTCGAATACTTTTTACTTAAAAAGTCAAATTTACACCAACTACTTTTGTACTTTTACTGAAGTAGATTTTTTTGTTGGTAATTTTACTTTTACTTAAGTAGTTTTTTTGCCTAATTATCTGTACTTTTACTTAAGTACAAAAAGTGAGTTCTTCATCCACCACTGCATGCAATGCATGCCACATGCAAACAGAGAGATCCCCAAAAAAAATGTATAAATGCAAACATGTTGTGCATCTAAGAGCATGCATGCCCTTTCTGCACCCACAGCTGAGACTTAATAGGTTGAATTCATAGCCCTCAGATGAGGATTTTTTAAAAACAGAATAACCTATTAATGGAGCCGTTTGTGCCTGTGTTATTTCACAGCGGATAAAGAAAGAAAAAGTTCAAATTTCACAAGCTCTATTTATCCCCATCCAGCTCCCACTTTCCTCACCTCACAGATAAAGCTTTTAGCGGTCAATAAGGTGTATTTATTTCATGCCATAAACAACACGTCTTCACCACACACTCCTAACTGGAACATTTTACAAGACGTTTAGCCATTTTTAAGATTTTTATTATTCATGTTGTGTTTGTAATTTAAAAAATGATCATCATAAAGTCATAGAATAATGTTAGAAAAAGTACATTTTTATTTTGCATTATGAAAGAATGATCTAGGAGGTAAAACCATTACGGAGCAATGATAGTAGATTTCCAAAAGACTTTTTTTGGGGGGGTGGAAACTGTTGGTATTCAGCAGATCCTAATTATCACTGACTACTAAAATGCATGGAATTCGTTTGCAGTGTTGAAAGCAATGAAATATCGGGTCATCCAGCTGTAATGGGAACTGGCTTGCATAGTTGTGTGCTTTTGATTTGATTTGAGGCGTATTTGAAATTTGCTCTCGTAAACTCTCGGACTGGCAGCTGTTTCTTGTCTCTCCACACGTGTAACTAATGCACTCCCTGTAATGTGTGTACACTTGAGTGTTGTTAGAAAATTTAAGAAGCTTTGGTGAAACATTGCAGAAAGACTATTTTTTGAATAGGAAACAATGTTGGTGCAAATTAAACATGGAAATCATCAATAAGTTGTACTTACTTGTCAAGCAAGTGGTAGATACTAATGCATGGCATTATTTACAGTTTTGGGACTTTTTTTTTTAGATTTCTGCCTTAAATAAGCTGGATTTTTTATCTAAGTTTTTGGTGCTAATTGAAGGAGCATTTTGTAGATTTTAGATGATAATGATTGGATTTCTAACGGCTCTTTTGTCACTTTATTTTCACTCAAATTAGAGAATATATATATTCTGATTCACCCGAATTTGCCAGTAAGTCTCAGATTTTGATCATTTAAATGTAGCTATCAAACGTCATGGGTTTAACTTTTTAACTTTGATATTATTCTCATCTTGAGATGACAAACGCTGATTTGCAAGACAACAATGCAAACACCCCGAGGCTACAAAGAGATTGATGCTGCAGATAAAAAGAGGTTGAATTTACTGTACAAACCTGCAAACTTAGAAAAGTTTGCAGGAGTTGGTTAACGTGTGAGAAACTACAGTTTTGTGACACATTTCTGATTTGTTTTCTTTGCTTTCCTGTTTTGATTTCTTATTTCAAAAGTCCAGAAAATAGTCAATAACTGGTGTTTACAACGCCTTCATGTTTTTCATTTTTTACGCTTTTAAAAACCAATGGTGTTTCTCAAAGGTTGAAAAAAAATGATCAAAGACAGTAAAAGAAAATTGATTATAATTGTGATTTTTGATCAATTGTTGAGTGTTCATTTGAAAAATAGTCATATTTTTTCTTTCTTTCTCTTTTTTATGCTACAAAACATTGCATTTTTTTTTTTTTAACAAAAGGCCCTGATTTAAATTTTGTCATATTATTTTTGTCCCATGAGAAAAAAAAATCTTAAAATTTTACAGTCAAATTATTCCAAGAGTTTTTCGCAAGACATTTTATGATCAATTGCTTTAAAACAGAGAGTTTCTTATTATTTTAGAGTCCAACTTTTCCCAGAACTTATCATGGTGTCATTTTATAATTCAAATTTGTGCAAAATGATCTGATGAATTGAATTAGATAAATAATTTTCAATTTTTTTTTTTTTTTATTGTGTGAGAAGCATTGATTCTTAGATTTAGGAACTCGTGTGTATTTTCAGAGTTGAAATGAACTCTCAGTGTTAAACATGTCCAATCAAAAACAGCAAGTAAAAAAATGCATCTAAAAAATGACCAAAAAAAAAAAAAATCAAACTTAAAGCTAAAGCAAACATGTTTAAAAAAATTCAAGATAACTTAGAAATGTATCTTCTTACTGGACAGATGTACATCATTCCCAAACTGTTCACACCCAGTGATCCAGGCAGGGTGTGTTCAACTGACCCTCTTCCCTAAGTCCACAGCCAGATAATTATTTCCAGTTGCAATTAGAATAACCACAAGATTTTTTTTTTTGTCTGAGCAAAGGAGAGCAGCAAATATTCTTTCCCTCTCTTTTTGCTTTTCTGACACGCTTGTATAAATACCCACCACCTGGTCAGGGGAGTGCCTTTAGGGGAGCTATCAAAGCATTCATAAAAATCAAGATGTATGTGACATGCAGTGGATTTCCCCCCATGCTCCACACGGCAGGCCAACTCAGGAGGGCCAGGGCCGGTGTAAAGTTTCCCCTCCTTTCCTCCCTGACTAGCAGCTGATGCCTGATTGACTGTGATGGGCTTTTTTACGCAGTACACGTGTTGTTCCTCAACTCAGTCCACCGGTTCATCATCTGTCTTCTCAGCATGGTGTTTTCTGGCCTCTGCTGGATTTCTAAAGTGCATTTGTCAGTTTAAAACCTCCTGAAAACATTCGCCTGCTTCATTGCTTTTGCGCTATGTTCTTCAATGACTCCAACCGCAAAGCTCCCATTCTTCATTTACAGATTAGACCCTCTGTTGGTGGACGTAGAAAAGCACCAAAAAAAAAATCACAGAAGGTAGTTGTGTATCAGGAGCATGACTGTGAACCGGTCCATTAGCATATGTGGACCTGTCAGCATCGCTGAGAGGCTTGTCTTGCGTGTAAAACATTTACAAAGCTGGGACTGATGACACGCACACTCATATCTGGTGATCAGAAACTCTGGGAAGGCGGCCATGATGGAGGGCTGCCTGACTCCTGTGTGTTCACCGCTGTAAAGGCTGATTGTTCTGTCTGAAAGCACTTAGAACAAACTGGGAACACAGAATGAAAAGCAAACATTTCTGCAGGAGGAAGAGAGCAAAGCAGAGTAAAGAGATTTATTTGAGGTATTTAGAGATAAAATCAAAAATACCTCCGAATTTCTGTCAAGGCGCACACATTTATCTGTGACTAATTTGTGTAATAATTGCTCATATGTAGATATCATCTTTCAGAGGTCATTTCTTACTTTTTCTGGTCCCTCTGCAGAGAAATCAGCCAAACTGTAGGGGGCAGTATTTGTTTTATTCAGCAGGGCCTGTCTGGTCATATATGTTGCAGGTGAGAGTAAAGACTGCTTTGGCCAGCCTGCAGAGATTGTTACATACTTTCCATTCTTTAATGAAGCCCTTCAGTGGTTCCTGGACTAAGGCACTTAAAACACACACTCGTTCCACTTGTGAACAAATCCTGATAATAGACTCCTCAAAAAGGGGTCCGGGTGGTATTTCAGAATGCAAAATGATAGCTTGAAAGACAATTATGCAAAATCTGGGGCACTATAAAATAGTGTTGGTCACATTAATTCAATTTCAAATCAATTTTATTTGTTTAGCCCAAAATCACAGAATTTCCGTCTCAATGGGCTTCACAAGAAAAAGAGGAATGTATTAACACAAATATACAAGAAAGAAAAATAACCAGTGGTGGATGAAGTACTCACTTTTTGTACTTAAGTAAAAGTACAGATAATTAGGCAAAAAAATTACTTAAGTAAAAGTACAAAAGTAATTGGTGTAAATTGTACTTTTTAAGTAAAAAGTAAAAGTATTCGATCATAATTCAAATGTTATTTTTTGTGCTATAGGGTGTCACCATGGTAACCAGGATAGATACTCAGCAGGAGTGTGACCCCCCTCTCCCGCCTCTTTTGGTTCACAAAAAAATAAATAAATAAATAAAATAAAAGGAAAGGGGACAAGTTAAGCTCTCGCCTAGACGGGCCAGTGAATGGGCCGCCAAAATGGAGGAAAATGACACTTATTTTTAAAATGTTTTGGGGAGGAGGCCCACAGTCACTATATATTGGCTTTGTCAAAGCCCCACCCCCCTTTGGAAAATTGTAGATCCGCCCCTGCTCTGTGTAATGATGGATCAACTTTTTATTTAGAAGTAAACAAAACGAACAACGATCTTCTGACTCTTTTTAATTTGTTCTATATTTAACGTTGGGTTTTTTGGCGCTGAATGTTGCGGAAAATGTTTCTCGATTCATGACTTCTTCTCCCGATCAACTGCTTCTTTTGATTTTGGCGATGCGGCTTCAAGATGCGCTAGAAAAAAACCTGTGTATTTTTCAAATTCCTGAACGAAAATGTAACGAAAAATGTAAAACACACTTTTAAAAAGTAGCAAAGTAAAAGTACAGATATTTGCTCGAAAAATGTTGTGAAGTAGAAGTAAAAGCACCGGTCTCAAATTTTACTGAAGTAAAGAACAAATACACAATTTTTTTACTTAAGTACAGTAACAAAGTACATTTACTTCGTTACGTTCCACCACTGAAAATAACTAACAAATGCTAACTAAACAAGACTAGCACATTTATGCCCTTAGACTCTCCTTCACGGTGAGGAAAAACTCCTAAAAAACCCATCAGTGGGGAAAAATAAGAAACCTCGTGGGGATCCACATGAAAGAGAGATCCCTCCCCCAGGACGAGCAACCAATGTGTCAAAGGTTATTGTTAAAATATTAGCTTATTCTGCTCTACAGCTAAATATCTAAAGAAGTCAATAGATGTTCTTCATCCCGATGGAAACACGGGGACTCCTCAGCCCAAAGATGTCTAGTACGGGGATGAGTAGATGTCTTCATCCTGATGGTTACACGGGGGACTCCTCAGCCCGGCAATGCCCCGGACGGGGATAAGTAGATGGATTTCATCCTTTTCTATTTCATTATAGCCAGTCTCAAATAATGAGATGATATACTTTACCCATTAAAACATGCACAATGACCCATTTAAATTGGTTTAAGCAATCAGCAGTTTAAGGGTTTCCTTAATTCATTCCCCCTCAAGTCCTCTTGAACTATAAGGTATGAGAGGGAGGGTCTGCACATAATCCCATAAAAACATCAATAATCTGTAAAGAAGTAACTATTGCAGCTGTTCAAATACACTCCACTCCGTTGTGAAACTCTGAATTTCACTTTATTTCCTTTTCATTTCGAGCTCTGTAACTTACAATCACCTGGAGAGTAAAGCTGGCTCGTGCATCAGTTTCTCACAAAATTATTAATCCTACAGAAACACCAGTCCATCATAAAGCTGCTGAACTCCAACATCTCGTGTGCCAAGTGTGTAAGGTCTGACCACCGTCAGCTGCAGTACAACACGGTCACCCTCTGGCGACTGGTCGTAACACAAAACAGAACAAAGCATAGTTGGATTCTTTGTGGAGGATCCAATCAGAAGAAGTTAGGGGGTGGATGATGAAGGGGAGGAGATGAGGATGGATAATACTTTTTGGCTGGAGCGGCTAACTCGATGGAAAATTAAATAAATCAAAGCATTTCCAAAAGTTAGAGATGATAAAGATAAATCAAATTCAAGCTTCTCACATCAGTAAGAAGCTGCTTTGCCTTTTCAATGTGATGGTTTTGATCAGGACGAGATGCTGTGAGCAAGTTAAGTTGCTGAGTTTTTGGCTTCCCAATGCCACATCCGTTTTGTCAACGACCCTGCACCCCCCCCCCCCCCGTCCCTCTTTCCCTCTTCTGTAATGTACTGCAGGACTTTTTGAACTGCAAGCATTATGAGTTCAAGCTGTTAGAGCATAAATGATTTGTTTTTGTTTGGGTTTTTTAGGATACTAATGTGGTTTTTTTCGGGGCAGAAAAATGTGAAGGTCTTTAGCTGCTTTACCACCAGTGCATGGTTTATAGTCCAAATGACCCCAGTGAGTACCCCCTTCAGTTACTGCTACACACATGCCATTACTTATGATCTAAACAGAGCGGCTGTTATGCATTATAAATAAACTAAATTTGGAAAAAAAAAAAAAAAAAAGCTTTATTTAAAGCTTAGTCACAAGTTTAACTACACTGTGGCTCATTTGCTTGTCCACCTGCAATCAAAAGGAGCTTGAAAAAAAACTCTTCGCATTCATGAGTGAGTGACACAATTTTCTATGGGATTTACTCAAACCATTGAATTGTTTTTGGTTAAATCCCACAGTACCACTCCGTGACCCTTCTGCTGGCCGAGCCCATCAGAGATTAAAGGTGAACACGAGGGCAAATCAGTTATCAAGTCTGAAACACTCATCGTCAACTTCCCACTGTGCCATTAATGCACAGACGCGCACACACTCAAACACACGCACACAGTCAACCTTCATCCATCCTGCTATGGAGGTCATGACCTCATGTACTAGTGGTGAGGAAAGAATGAGGGTGAGGATGTCTGACCCTTAAAGGCAAAGCTGATCATTTTCATTAGACTGGGGTTGGTAAATTTGGAGGTTAGTGTACATGAATAAGAAATACTCAGGAGTACTGTACTTACATAGTTGTGCTCTAACATATACAGAACAAAAACAGCCTGCACAAGCCAGAAAATAATGAAACCCTCATAAATACTCCAAAAGACTACCACAAGTAGCCTGCCCGCTAGTTTTTACATGTTGGGGTATCATATTATCAGAAGTCATCACCCACAAATATGCACGCACGGTCAGAAAGCTCCCAAGACTTTTACAAATATTACTTTTGAAATTCCCTCGTTGCAAATAAGGCTGATTATGTTTCCTTTCTTGCTTACTGGACTCCAAACTCCAAACTGGTTCAGACATTACAGCCTCCAGATTTACCTTTTTATCTGTGTAATCATATTTTTTTGGATGTTGCCTGATCTTTTGATTTCAGTAGAAAGACCTCTTTGTGTGTGTGTTTGTGGGAGGTTGTTATTCGATGATCGGCCCACACAGACGTGGAAGTAAAGGAGAAAATGAATACAGTAGAAAACTTACCGTAGCAGATGTCAGAGATCTGATTTAATGGTCAAAATCCTTTGATTCAAAATAAACTCCTGTTTCACTTTGTTAAAAATGTATTTATCTTTGAACCGCTTACCTTTAACCAGGTTGTGACAGGTGCTGGAGAGCGTCTCGGCTGATTACGGGCAAGAGGCAGATTTCACTCCTAACAGGTCAACAGTCTGTTGCAGGGCCACACACACAGACAACCATCCACACACAAAGACAGCCATCCACCCACAGACAACCATCCATACACACAGACAACCATCCACACACACAGACAAACATCCACACACACAGACAACCATCCACACACACAGACAATCATTCACACACACAGACAGCCATCCACACACAAAGACAGCCATCCACACACACAGACAACCATTCCCACACACAGACAGCCATCCACACACAAAGACAGCCATTCACGCACACAGACAACCATTCACACACACAGACAGCCATCCACACACAGAGAACCATCCACACACACAGACAACCACCCACCCACACAGACAAACATCCGTACACACAGACAAAACATCCACACACAAAGACAGCCATCCACACACACAGACAACCATCCACACACACAGACAACCATTCACACGCACAGACAAGCATCCACACACAAAGACAATCATCCACACACACAGACACCATCCACACACAGAGACAAACATCCACACACACATTCATTCAATCCTGGAAGCAATCTTGTAGTTCTCAATCAACCTAACATGCATGTTTTTAGAGAGTGGGAATAAACCAGAGTACCTGAATAAAACCCATACATACACGGGGAGAACATGCATACTCCACATAGAAAGACCAGAGATTCAAGCCTCACCCCATGCAGGACTCAAATCTCCACCTTCTTGTTGTGAGGCCACAGTACGTAGCACTGCACCACCATGCAGCCCCTTGCTAAAAAACAAGGGGAAATTATTTACAGAATATTTTGGACCATTGATGGATCAAATGAATAAAGTCTTTTATGATAATTCTTCAAATAAGATACAAAAAAACAAATTTTTAGCAAACCAATGCTATGCATAAACCTTTGACAGAGTTTTGACCGCTGTAGTCTCTATAAAATTGGTTCTAGATCAGAGAGCGGAAGTGTACTAGTACACAAATTTGGCGTACCATGTTGTAAAGCATACAGTCAAATTTAGGGAAAATTTGAGGATCTTGAAGTTTACCACATGGTCTACTAACATGCAGTGGCATGGTTCTCTGGTACTGGTATGAATGCATTTAAAATTCTTGCCGGAAGAATTTAAGAAACACAAAAGTTTTAATAATAATAATGAATTACTCTATTCATCCCTCACCGGGGAAATTTGTGTGCTGCACTCCTTACACCGCAGCAGGCTGCCCCTTGACGGCGCCAATGGTGGGAGAAGCGGGGGTTAGGTGTCTTCACCAAGCCAACATCTCCACCCAAAGGATGTTTGGGTGGAGATGTTTGTTATGTGGAGATTTTGTTAGGGATGTTTTCAAATCGTTGACAACAAACGATTAAACATTACTTTGTCGTTGTGTATTTTTATACCAGCTAGAGTTTGGATCTCTACGTGCCAGCATGCGATATGGGGAAAAAGCAGAAAACCTCCTGATTGTCATAACCGATGACTCTGTGGTGATTAAAAAAGTAGGGGGTTGCATATGTACTTCAGATTTTGACTGCATTGTTGACTAAAAGTTGGTAACCTTCGATGCATTTATTTTGATCTATTCCTGATCCAAGCTAACGGACCAAACCTAACCATTATTTTTTATACCTGTGTTACTTCAAAGTTAGAATTGCCTTTTTAAAATTTCTAAACAATTCCGTCCCGATTAGTAACCTTTTGACTCACGACTACTGAGAAAACACTTGTTTAATTTTTTCTTTGAAAATGGTGATTATTTTCTTAGCTCCATATTGAATCCATTTGCTGTTCAGACTACATCTTTCACCACTCAAAACACATTGAGATCTGGTGAAATGAGGCCCGCTGAAACTGTAGGAGGCTAAACATCGATGGCCCATAATGGGTGGTTGATGAGTGATAGTACATATAAGTCTAAATTAGAGGGATAAAGAAAGAAGGACAGGCAGAAACAGAAAGGGAAGTCTGTTTGAGCTGGGCTCAGAGTGATTACTGCTGATTGACCGTTCTAAAAAAAATCTGATCTTACATTTTGATTTGAAAGTACTTTAAATAGCTTCTTCAATTTTTTTTATAAAGCATCGCCATGTGCTGATATGATGAAGACATTCTTGTAGCTGTCTGACATATTGATGTGCGTTCCACCAGGTGGACAGTAGCTCTCCTGATGCTACTTTGCACAGCAGCTGATATGACTGATAGCTTTTCATGGAACGGTTCATTTTAAATTGCCTGTGAAAGCATTTGACACACAGGCCATAGATTTGTTTCGAGTTCATTGGCCTCCTGATAAGATACAGTAGGTCATGTCACTTTACAGCAGTAGTTTTATTTTGTAGCTATCTTGATGGACTGCTGTAAAAAAGGACAGATCTAGTGGAGGGGCATGTGGATTTTCACTCAGTCATGGTGGACGATAGAAAAAGCAATTGGAAACATGAGGCTGTTCAATTTTTACAGAGAAAAATGTGGTATTTCTTTATCCATCATTTTATTTTGTACACACTCGTGTAATGGAAGGCTGAGCAATAAATGTGTCTTTTCTCTTTTGTGTCAGGGTTTTAGGGATGTGGAAGGAGGTAGAACCCAATTGCAGGACATCAAACAAAATTTATTAACCCAATTTCAGGTAAGTCTGTAAAGCAAAGGTCACAGGATTAACTCAAGATTTCAAAAGTTCAAATAATAACAAAGTTCAAACATGGTCAGGCAACCAGGGTGACCTGGCTGGAAGGGATGGTATGACCCGACAAGGGAGTCTGGGGTGACTGCCCTTAAATAGATGGCAGGGTGCACAGATGTGTAGAATCAGGAATCATCCTAAGGTGACCCTAATCAGTTTAAATAGGAACATCCAGCGCTCCCCCTCTGATGGCAGGTGAGGGATCCTGACACTTTGTGAGAATGTATTTTACATTTCACGTCTCAACAATGGAAACGTTGAATTTGTTTTCAATGTTTCCATAAAAGAGCAGTTCAATGAAACAAATTAAAATGCAAGTATTTGGTAGCTGCTATGTATTTAGCAGCTACCAAAAAAATCTTTCCCAAATACCCTCAAATAAATGCATTTTTAAAAAAAAATAAATAAATAAGGACATCTCTCTACTTTTTTTTGTCTCCGCTCAATTTAATTTCACTCCAGCCACTAGGTTAGGGATCCTGTGCATGAGCGATCAGTTCTGAGACCCCAGAAGTCTCGCCAATCAGCAAAAAGAAATTATGCTGTGATGCCAAACACAATAGTTAATCCTGGTCTGTTTGTAGTGACATAGCTACTCAAAGATGTTGGCTACGACAGACGGTTTGTGTTAGCAGCAATTCTCAAAATTGAGAATTTAAAAGGCAACATAACAAAGAGTGTTGAGAGAGTTGTATTCAGGCTAAAGATCTACTTGCCTTGATGGCAATAAGATTAGAAAAAAATTCAAATTTTTTTTTTATTTTTCTGTTTATACTTTTCGGGCACATTCCAAACATAACGTCCCATCTTGACCAGCAGTGATTAAAAGCAAAAAAAGTATCTGCCCTCAAAGACGGAACAAACTGCAATGGGGTCAGGTCAGACTGTTTCTGCTAAATATTTTTAAGGCTATATGACAAATTTAGATTTTATTTAAAAGTTTGTGTTTCAAAGTGCTCATGAAGACGCTTTAGAATCCAGAGACTCCAAAAACTGTTGCTTGTTTAAGTGACTAAAATGGAATTGTCATATTTCTATTACTAATGTAAAGGCAACAATCAACAAACACGTAGTTTAATGGTTCATAATACAAAGTATATTCTATTCTCTTCCAAAGCCGTGGAAAGCCGAGGGACTTTTAGTAGTGAGTAAGTGGCTCCTCAACTGGAAAAACATTGGCTTATAGTTGTAAAGACCTAATGAAGCATTAGCTCACATTGCCACTGCCCCCACACCGCTCCCCGAATTACTCCCAGACAGAGGAAAGACCACAAGACTGATAGTAGGGGTGTCTAATCCGTTATCTGTCCAACAACCTGCTGCTCCTCCAGCGGTGGAGCTTCAACATTTCCCGTACGCTCCGCTGACAGATATCTCCCAGAGCAATTGTTGGTCAACACGACAAAACTGCTTACCCCAACAACAAGTTTCCTCTAACCCCTAATCCAGGCCACTGAGGAGACCCCCTCTTACCCTTTTGACCCTTTACTCAGTCCAAACCCTCCTCTACCCCGCCTTCCCCTGTTCTCCTTCTTGGTGGTGGCGGTCGATGGGCTGGTGAGATAAGCCTTAGTGGAATTCCCGTCTGGGTGTTCTTTGGAGTGACCTGGGTGGCAGAGGAGCGTCAATGAAAATCACTCAGCACTCCTCTCAATAAGGACTGGATGAGCCATGGCTGCATTTCACATCTCTTTCTCTAATTTCAGATTCTATTTTCTTCGGCTTTTTAACTCCCCGGTTTTAAGTTGTACAGTCCAGAGAAAGATGGCCGGTGGGGACCCAGTGCTAACTTAGTCAGGAGCCTGCTTGAACTTTCTACAACCTCTAACCCGAGTTAATCGCAGCCTTAAAAAGTCTTGTTGTGTGTGGATCAAGGAAGGAGCTTAAAGCTGAAAGAGCTTGAAACTGGCACAAAGAATGTGATCTAATGCAAATCCGATTTCTTAGAATTATGGAAGAAAAAAAAAATCACATTTCGGTCAGATTTACTGTATCACCAGACATGTTATTTTGTTACAAAAGAATGCGCACAAGTGATCGCCTGCCAAACATTTTGTGACAAGACACAGAGATTTATGTTACCACACAACGCAAGCTATGCTCCCAAAGAGGATGTGCAACTGCACGCTGGAATCCTGTCAGCCATATTCACCATGCACTTCCTGCCAGACTTGTGGGTTCGTGGTGGAGGGGGCAGTTGTCTGGGAAAGAATGCTAGGGGACTAGAGTAGCCTGGGTTAGGCAACGGCCCGGCCATTGTGCCCCGGGAGAAGGTAATTAGGAAGTGAAACCTTGACCAGTTGACAGCAGGCTTTGTTCAGGGGCGAGTGGGCCAAGAGAAATGCTTCTGAAAGCTTTTTCACTTTCATTGCAGAGGCGACCTCAAACCCCATCCTCTTGAAACATGCTGGGGGAGATCATAGCTTCTTCTATGGAAAAAATGCATGGGGGGTTGTTAGGTAGTAAATCTTGGGAGAGTAAAAATCTACCCGATGACAAGGAAACCAAGCTGGCTGCACAGATTACAGTTTCTGCTGATTAAATTTCTGCCTTTAGTTGCACTTTTAGAATACATTTTCCCTTTAAACCATCACTCTGGTTCAAATTTAGATTTTTATAACTATTCCATATCCTGGAAAAAGCAGATGTGTGTCTAGTTTATTATCTTCTGCGGCTGCAGCCACATGCCAGTCCATAATAAACTCTGCTGTACTGTACATTTTCTTTCCAGTAATAAACCTTTGGTTAAGCTGTGAGGGCATCCAGCACAGTGTCTGACCCATCCCTGTCAGGCTTTACCATCCACTCTTGGATCTTAATGGGGCCGAAAATGTGTGGACACGGATTTGGCAACTTGCAAGTTTCAGAAAGAGGAAAGAACGAATGGCTTCGCCAAAGCATGTAAGTTTGTACAAAAGATTAATTCTTTTTAATCCAAAATGAAGCCAGAGGTAGATTTTTCCTGATTAATTATTGCTTTGTTGTGTTTAGAGTAAAAACACTTTTCCAGAGAAATAGGTGGATTAGCTTTGTAAAATGGAACGAATTAAGCTGCTAATTTAAACCCATCAGAAGACTTTAATTAAAAAAAACAACAAAGGAACATTTTATACTGTAGACGAGTTATTGAATTTATAAAAATGAAATTTTCCAAATGTTTTTTCACACAAGTTGAAACATTTTCCACCAAAGTACAGTTAGGATTAATTTTCCACCGGAAATTATGTGAAAACGCGTTTAGAAAATAGGTTCATTTTTGAATTTGGATCCTAAAAAAAGGTCTCAAAAATCATACTCATTTTATTGTACCGTAATCAATTAGGTCTGGATATCCTGGGAAATCCGATACAAATTTCACAAGATGTATGATTTATTCTTTAGTATTTTTTTATGATGACCTTATCTCCGCAAAGAGAGACTTCCATAAAATTTATTTACATTGCTAAACATATAAAACTTTCTTTTATCTTTTCGAAAAATGTTATAACTTTGTTGGAAATGTCAAAAAGTTTCCACTTTTTATCATAAAAAATTTAAAGCCTTTCCAGTTACAAATTTGTTTGATTACGAAACTCAACAAACAAGCAAATGCTACTAAAACCTGACCCGCAAAATGATCTCCAATAACCGAGGGAAGATCTTCGGGGGGAATAGCACGAGAAATTAAATTAGAAGCACAACATCCATAACAAAGTGGAACTTGTGTTTAACCTAAAACAAACTCTACCACAACAAACGGATTCCTCCCTGCTTGAATGGTGCATTAGCCTCGCAGCAAGGCTATAAAACACCAGAAAGAAGATAAGAGGAGTCTACTTGTCTTTTGTTTTTCTGCTTTGTTCTCTGGTCTATGTAAAGTGCAAGGGTAGAGACACTTGTTTGAGAGTAGTCTCATTCTTTGAATGGCTTTGGGTTTTTTTTACGTTTACCCAAATGTCCCAATTCATGTAAAATAAGTCTTCTTATGCACAAAACAACCACAATTTTGGTTTTGAACTATTCATTACCCAATAGTTATGAAAACTTACAAATTTAGAGAACTTTATCCTAGACAAGGAAATGAAAATACCTTCTTCTTCTTCTTTCGGCATTTCCCTTTAGGGGTCGCCACAGCAAGTCAGTTTCTTCCATCTAACCCTATTTGCTGTATCCTCTTTGGTCACACCAACTATCTTCATGTCTTCCTTTACTGCGTCCATGAACCTCCTCTTGGCCTTCCTCTAGTCCTATTTCCCTTTCATTCTAGCTGAAACTAAACTGAAATGTAAATACCTACTTTTGCTTATTCCTATACCAGTCTGGATAAATCACTGACTCTGCCTCCAAAATTTGACAAAGGTCTTGAGTAAACTGCATATATTCTATCGAATGCATAGTGGAGCAATGAGAGGGTAACATGGGTAAATTGTTTCCTTCTACATAGAGAGCGTCATCTTTGTAGCTGGCGTGTCATCAATGTAGCAAGCGGTTGTTTCATTTTCACACAGGAGAGGACAGAAATTACCAATACTTTTTTTTTTTTTTCAAAAATTGCTGAATCAGTATCAAAACTCCTTTGGTGAGAAATACAAAATCCACATATCACTTTTTGAAGTTAGAAAGCTCCTAAAATTTGCAAAAAGGAAAAAAAAAAGCTGGAAAGGTTCAGAAATGAACAAGTAAGTAAGCTAACATTAACATAAGCTAAACATAATGAAAGTTAGACTTTACTCACATAACACCTTTCCATTCATATTGGAACTCAATGGGCTTTACAATGTAGTTCACATTCACACTTGATGGTGGAAGCTGTTGAGAAGGGCAATAACCACTACCCATCAGGAGCAATTAGAGGTTTGGAGACTTCCTCAGAGAAACCTTGATATAAACTCTAGGCAGAGGATCAAACCTACAACCCTCTAATTTCAAGACCGTTGTTCTTACCATCTGAGCCAGTGGGATTTTTTTTTTAGTATTTTAGTTAGTTGGTTTGGTTAGACAGGATGGATAGGATTAGAAATGAGTATATCAGGGGAACAGCACATGTTAGAGGTTTTGGAGATAAAGTCAGAGAGGCCAGACTGGTATGGTTTGGACGTGTGCAGAGGCGAGAGCGAGAGTACTTTGGAAGAAGGATGCTGGGTTTGGAACCACCAGGAAAGAGGCCTTGAGGAAGACCAAAGAGGAGGTTCATGGATACAGTGAAGGAAGACATGAAGATAGTTGGTGTGACCGGAGAGGATGCAGCAAATAGGTTTAGATGGAAGAAACTGACTTGCTGTGGCGACCACGGGTTGGGAAATACCGAAAGAGAATTCCGAGGTGTTCCCTGTCCAGCTGTGAGACATAGTCTCTCCAGCCAGTCCAGGTCTGCCCCTGGGTTACCCGGTGGAACGTGCCCGAAACACCTCCATCCTTCCCTCACTCGGAATAAGACTCCAAGATACTTAAATTCCTCTACTTGGGGCAGGACTCTGTCCCTGACCTGCAGGGGGCATTCCGCGCTTTTCTGGGCGAGGACTATGGACTTTGATTTGAAGGCACTGATTCCCATCGTGGCCAGATAAGGTGGTTTGGTAATATGGCAATGACGTTACTATTAAAAACCTTGATGGTGAAGTATTCCAGGTAGTATGTCTCTCTAGGATGAGAGCCAGGACCCACTGGAGGGACTACATCTTACAGCTGGCTCAAGAACGCCTCAGGTTCTTCCTTGCTGAGCTGGAGGACAAGGTTTTGGGAGAAGGAAATCTGTGCTTTTCTGCTGTGGCCTTAGTGACTCAAACTCAGATAAGTGGAATAAGATGGAATGGTACAATAACATGCAATTTTTTAAATCCTTGTCAATAAAACTTAGCCTATAATTAAGTAAGAATAAACATACGCTCTAAAATTAAAGGATTAACTTGACAGACTCTGATGCCAAACTCAGAAACTATCAAAGTTGTATTCGGAAAAAAATACATCACCTACTTGAGGTGGTTATTCTTAACATCACTCAGAGTTTATGAACTTTGTTTGGGAAATTCTGAAGCTCTTTGGGTGGTTTTTATGCTGCTCTTTAACATTTACAGTCTTACGTCTTTTAGCGCAGGTGTCACCAACAGGTTTTTCCAAGCAAGTGAAGTCAACTGATTGCTCCTGACATTCTCCTGGAGACATGAATGTGTGACAGCAGTGCTTAAAATGTTTTATGTAGTTGACAGAGAATGTGAAAGACGCTAAAGTACATTTAGATTAATGATGGCATCCTCGAGGCCAGGATTATGTCACCCTGAATGAAAGCTAAAGAGACAGTGGGATGACATTTTTACAACACTGTTCTAAGTGTTTGCAAGAACGTGTGTGACAAACACACATGTAATTATTAAGACATACAACCAAAGAATGACTGTTGTAAGTTTGTTTATGTGTGCCGAGAGTGCCACTGTTGGCCGGTAGGCTGGTGTTTGGTGATGAAGTCATCAGTTTAAGTAAACTCCAGATGGTCAAGCAGAAAGTAAAACAAGTGCCATCTGCTTAGATTCAATTGCGGCTCAAACTCCTCCCTGCTCACTTCCCCTCCTGGTTCAGTTGGCACAGTAAAGAAACCAGAGCGCTCAGAACATTAATGTCATTAGTGAAATGTTTCAGAAGAGGCAGCCAGGAACAATGTGCTACACCGGCAATATGTTACCAGCAACGCCTGAGCGCTCCTGGCTCACAGTCTAAAAACTAATACAGGCAGTAAATGAACAGCTGTAAAGAAAATTGAGAATTCGCATGTTTTTTTTAAAGCCAATACAACAATAAACCTTTCCTTCTAATTTCACACCACTCCCTTTCTTAGAGTCTGCAAAAAGGACCATTTAAAATGCAAAATGCTTTATGTGGCAATTCATGGGTAAAACACATGAAAGTGGACAAACCCGACATACATTAATGGTAAAATATGTACAATTATATAGATGTGCTATATTATATAGATGCTGGGGTAATACTATAATGTTTTACCCCAGCATGCACTGCAGTTTGGCCAGTTGTCCTCAACCTGTCTTGTGAAAATCTAATAAAAGTTTTTCCAAGCAAAGCCCATAAAGATTTTCCAAAAAGCAAAAGACGTGATAATTGAGGCCGTTTTTAGTCTTGACAATCATAAATAAATGCCTTTATGGAAAAATTATTAATAGTGTAATAGATGAAGACATTTAAGGTTTAGTCAACACATAAACGGGTGTTTTTTAAAAATTTATGGTTTTCCACGACTCGTTAATAAATGAAAAGGACAAAATATTCCTCCTGCACAGTTCCTCTCTCTGTATTTACATTTTTCCATTCACATACATACTTTTTAATTCAATGTATGCATTTAAAGAAAGCAGTGTAGCTCTGGGAGCACGGTGCAGCAGTGTTTAGCACAGTGGCTGGAGAATGACTTGGGATCCTTTTGGGTGACCTGGAGGATGCAGCCAGGGGAAGAGAAGCCTGTGCTTCCCATCTGAGGCTGTTGTCCCCGCGACCTGGCCCCGGAAAAGCAGAAGATGACAGAATGGAACTTGACTTAACAGTAAAAACAACATACTTTACTTTTATTCTCAACTGATCAATTAGTCACATGGATGCAAATTTGTTCTTGTAGGATAGTTTGGAAAATGAGTTAGTTAGCAGGTTATGTGAACATCTAGCACAGAGGTCACCAACCAAGTACCCGCGGGCATCAGGTCGTCCGCAGCGACCGCATCAGTCGCCCGCAGGCCAGTTCTAAAAACAGCACTAATCACAAATTAGCTCTGTCTAAAATTTTATTTAGTCATGTTGCTATTCTTTTTTAATTTAATTTACAGTGATGTAAATTTTAAAACGAATACATAAAAACGTAAACGTGAGCGCTACAAAGATGAGGTTACGAATGCGTTTTCTACCCACAAAAACATGGCAGAAAAAAGGAAGAAAACTTATCATTTTCACAGTGAATGGGAGGAAGAATTCTTTTTACTAACGTGAAAGAAAACTGTGTGCGTCTCATCTGCGGTGCGACAGTGCCGACGCACAGTCGCACCGTCCTCATTTTGAAAGGAGTAGATTTTTGTTAAATCTTACATAATTGATAATTTGTACAAACATGGTTCAGAGTTTATGATTTGATAACTGTTGGTGGCTTGTAAAAATTGAAAAAGATTTCCTGCAAAATGTTGTGGAAGTGATAATTTGAAAATGAAACACTTGGATATTTCATATTGAAATGGATCGGTTTCCTACCTTGTTTAATCATAATGAAATAATTATTGTGATGGATCATTAACAATCAGTGTCTTCACATAGAATATCATTAATAATAATATCAAATTAAAGGTACACTGTGTAACTTTGTTATTTCAGAAGTGTATTATCTATTTAGTCAAATCTGTATCATCTATTAATTCAGCAACTCTGTTCGGGTGTCACTGAAAGGTCTCCAGTTGAAAAATAGTTGAACTCAGAGAAAAAAACAAGTTATTTTTTCATCAAAAAAGAGTGGATAGTAAAAGAAAAATGAGGGACCGTTTGGTGAAAATAACACTTTAATGTGACTGCTCTAAGTTATTGCTCCATATGATGAATAGGCTAAGCCAGGCTAGTTTCTCCCCTGCCGCTGACGCAGAACTTCCAGCGATGCCCTTCATCTGGTTTAACAACATTGGACTCTACACATCGCTTAAGATTTGCGTCCCAGAAGAAAAACAGCACCAATCTCTTTCACCGCTGAGCTGTAATTAAGCACACAGCTGGCAGTTCCCATTACGCCATCCGGGCGAGCCGACAAATCTGGTCTGTGGCACCACAGGCCCTCCGTCTCACCTCACTGCCCGCCACCTTTTTCCTCTCTCCGGCACCTGTACATTGTAAAGAGGCGGTGTGTCAGGCCAAACAGCTCCACAGCCAACAATTTGATGGCTTTAAGGGTGTTTGTTGTGAAACGCTTTGGTCTAACACATCATCCCCCTACCCTGCCCTCCTGTTCCAGTGTATATTTTAACCTGCTGCTCTGTGGACTGATTTAGCAAGACCAGGTGGGGAAAATGTTCACACGTGGTTTTAGGTTCAGTAAAATTCACACCAGCCTTTTATATCTGACAGGAAACTGCATGGAAATGTGTTATAATGAAGAACAGGCAATTGGTGCGACAATCATGGTAGAGTTCACAGCACCGGGGCTTTGGACGCAAAGAGCAGGAGTTTCATCGCTTCAATAACCCAAAATCCCCCTCCTTTTCATCTTTCGCTGTTTCAATTCTACTTCTTCTAACATTCTGGGGGAAAACATTATGTTCAAACAAAAAATTTAATGCTCTGCTTTGGGTTTACCCACACCACACTAAAAACAGGCCAATCCCTGTAGGCCAGTTCTCTCCTGGCCAAGATCAGCTGTCTGACCGCAGAGCTGCCTGCTGTAAACACTAGCCAGACAATGCATACATACACACACACAACACTAAACGAATTATTATACTGACAAACTTACAAGCAACTATTGTCAACAGAATAATTTGCTTCCAGCTGCAAACCACATTGATATAGATGAACCCTGGGAGAAACATCACAACTGGATCAAATAAAAACACAAGCTTCAGCTCTCAAATCTATTTCAGATTGTGGAAGTCTTATATAACATGGGGAAGAAACTGGTACTGCTTTGCCCATGATTGCCCAAAACAACTTTCTCCAGCTAAACTCATACAAAACTGAAATCATTGTCTTTGGCCCACAGAAACAAAGAGAAAGTGTCATCAGTTACCTTCAATCTCTCTCTCTAGAACCGAAAAACCAAGTTAGAAATCTGGGTGTAATAATGAACTCAGACTTTAACTTCAACAGTCACATCAAATCAATTGCATCCGCAGCCTTTTACCACCTTAAAAACATTGCCAAAATCTGAGGTTTGGTGTCTAAAACAGACTTAGAGGTTCTTATCCATGCATTTGTTTCCAGTAGGTTAGATTATTGCAACGGTCTACTCACTGGTCTGAACAAAAAGGCCTTAAAACAGCTGCAGTTTATTCAAAATGCGGCCGCTCGAGTCCTAACAAGAACTAGAAAATATGATCACATTAGTCCTGTGCTAAAGTCTCTGCACTGGCTTCCTGTGGCTCAGAGAATAGACTTTAAAGCTGCTTTGCTTGTGTTTAAGTCTCTCCATGGTCTAGCACCAAAATACATCTGTGATATGCTAGTACTCGTTCTAGATGCTAGCATCTAGAACTCTGAGGACCTCGGGGACCGGCCTCCTGCTGGTGCCTAGAGTCGGGACGAAACATGAACCCTCTAGAACTCTGAGGACCTCCTGGACCGGCCTCCTGCTGGAGTCTAGAGTCAGGACTAAACATGAACCATCTAGAACTCCGAGGACCTCTGAGGACCTCTGGGACCGGCCTCCTGCTGGAGCCTAGAGTCAGGACTAAACATGGAGAAGCTGCATTTCAATTTTATGCTGCAAAAGTCTGGAACAAACTTCCTGAGGCCGTGAGACAGGTCTCTACTGTGACGATGTTTAAATCTAGGCTGAAAACACTTCTGTTTAACTGTGCTTTTGATTAATTACTCTTTTTATCTGTTTTAATAATTTTATTTATTTGATCTTTTTTAAGCATTTTGATTCAATGCTTTGTGATTTTACTGCATTTTTTCCTTCTTGTGAAGCACTTTGAATTAAATTTTGTAGGAATTGTGCTATACAAATAAACTTGCTTTGCCTTGATAAATGTAGCCAACAAAGAGTCCATGTCTTTGGTAGTTGGTGTAATACTGCATTGTGGGGTTTAGATGCTCCCCTTTAACCAATCAAGACGCCTGCTTCCTTTGAATTCGACTCCTCTGAAAGACCTCGAGTTTTTCAAATCTTGCTCGCCACTCCAGAAGTAGGCAGACATTTGACTAAACAAGCGCACACACTCTTAGCTATATTACAAAAGTCTTTGGAGTGTCCCTTTAGGTTTGCACAGAGGTGAGACGGAGGTTCACACCCTGAATTAAAGAGCCAAACTGGTGGAAACATTGAGTGGCTGTGAGTCATGGCTCTGAAACGAACTGGACCGAAACGCTATAGAATGAGCGCACCTGCTGCACCTTCTCTTTGCTTGCAGAATGTTCTTTACATGTGTGCAACTCATGTCGAAACCCAACATGTTCCAACTGACTGCAATTAAGCGCTACAATGGAAACACTTACCACTGATTTAGTTGTACATAAATTGGGCACAAAGTTGAACACATGCTCCGTCGAGATGGTTACCTCAACATTCGCTACAGGATGGGCACACATTGATCTGAAAATGGGTTTTTATCGAAGTAAGGATTCCCACCTGCTTTGCGTGGGCCAAAGAAAGATCATCTGGAAATGAAAGATGCAGACTCGCAATCAATCACGTTGTACAGCTGCAACCAAACAGACCACAGCTGAGTGATGAGACTCGAAAAAAATAACAACACAATTTTGAAAATATCTTTTTCTGCTTTTTTCTTTTTATTGTTTGAGCCTGTTGAACATCATAAATCCTGTGGATGAGGGATAGACTGGGGAGCCTCAGTGAGGGATTTATATCCTTTGCCTCTTTTCTAATCCAATATCCCCTCCTCCTCAGCCATTCCCAAAATGGTTTGGCTGTGAGGACTCTGCGGAGGCTCTGCCAAGGGGAAGTACACACACACACACACTCACACACCCTGAGTGACCAGAGCAACAAGAGGAATGTGGTGAGTTGCGCCACATCCCAGCTGGACTGACAGTGAGCCCTCGCGGTGTCCTCCTTTGCACCACATAGGATGAAAGGACATCAACTGAAAGAACGCCTGGAATTAAGAAAAGGGGAAGCTCTCCAACCGGGGACGACCTCGGTTCACTGCTAAAGCAAAGAAAAAGATGGAGGGAAAAGGAGAGAAAAAGAGAACTTCAAAAAAAGCCCTCCTCCACCTGTGATCAATTATGATCTGCAAAATTAGAGAGTTACTAACAAAACCCCGGCCTGTAATAATTCATAATTATCAAACGAACAGGGAGGAGGGTGCTCGCAGGGTTCACAGGAACTCTGGAACAAGTTTGGAGGAGGGGTGCACGACTACGTACAATGTCCTCAGTGTGGCGTCCCACCTTAGGCCTCTTTCATACGAGTAGTCAAATTAATCTAACCATGATGTGGTCATATACCCTCAGTAATAACATTCGCCTTGAGCAACAACTGTTCTATAAAAGTCATAACATTGTAAAACATCATAGTTAATTTCCTTCTCAAAGAGGGTGTTTTAAACTTCTAACAACTTCATCAAAACTGAAACACTAAAACAAACACCCAGGCAATAAACACCTACGCCACCCATTTCCACTACGCCGTTTGTGTAGCTGTAAACTTTTGCTCTCTGTTAGAACAGATTTGTCGATCTGCGGCATTCATTATCAGTTGAGCTGAAACACATATTTCGGTCCAATTTTTCTCTGCAAACATGAACGCGGAGAAAGAACATTTTCTCTTCAGAATCAGGTCCAGGTGTGAAGAGCCTGATAGAGATCTCAATAAAATGCAATGTGCTGTCTTTCCCATCAGTCTTTATGGTTGTAGAAACAGTCCTTATCTTAACGAGGGATTAAGTAAGATAAATGCACGCAAACCCCTCTGGCGGTATTTAGCACATCTCAAAGTGTCTGCGTATGCCACACAGAGCAGAGAAGCCAGATGAGATGCTATCAGCGTGAACTGTAACCTTCTCTGCTTATCGCTTTTCCTGCTAAATCTGCCAGGAAAACCACAGTAGTGAGAATAATACACAGTCTCGCACCGACGGACACTTCTGAGAGGAGCATGAGTAGTTTGAGGGAGGAGATGTGTGTGTGCATTGAAGGGTAAATGGGGGCAAAATGAAACTCCTTTCCAAACAATCCATGTTCCAGTGAATATCCCAGAGAATACACTCTCCCCTGAAAGAAAATAAACGGAATCTCATGCTAGGGGTTAAATTGCTGAGAAAAAAATAAAGCCAATTTGCCAAAAAAACTGCTCAGTAGGCTTCATATTAGTAGCACGGGTAATTGGAGAAAAAAAAGGTACATATGAGCCAGAATGGACATGTGTAATTGCTGTTTTCTAAAAGCTCTGAGTCGCCAGTTTTACTTTTAAATCAACATTCTTTGAACCTATAAGATGATCGATTTAGAAGCTTTTTCATGGGAATGGTGACAAAGCGCATCACGTTAATTTAAAAATCAATGGACACATGCATAATAACCTAAAAGTTGGGTTAGAAAAAGCTATAAAACTGTCCAAATCAAACGTTCTGAATAATTGAGGTTAGATTCTCTTGTTTCTGGTTACCAAAGTTTTCTCAGCTGCAGCTATCTGCAGTTGTTTCTAAAGTTACAGTGTACACTATAATATATCATACCTCGGCCTCCGAATATAATTTTCTTCTTTGCAGAGCTCTATAAAAACATTTGTGTGGCCGAATAGATTTTTAAACGTTTACTTTGGATGTGTAAAGTGTAAAGTTTCACTTTTCAGCTCTCCTGTGTTGAAGTTACGAGCCAACATCACCAATCATCACTGATGCTGTAGATTTTGCAAAGTTAAAACACAAGTTCTGGTAATCAGTTCAACTTCCCGGCAAACATTGTAAAAATCCACATTAAAGTTTTCAATCAAACTGTTAAATTGATTGAATTTGAATGAAATTGGGAAAACGTGCTTTTCTGGTGGCCATTTTCTGATTAGCTTTTGGTTTTAGCTTGCATAAAAGGAAACCACAACTTCCCGTCGGATGGACTTAAGGTTACTTTTTGATCCTTTTTGTAAATTGAAGAAAGTCCAGCCAATCAGAATTAGACTTTTTTAAAGGGACATTTGACAAGGACAAAAACCAAGTGGTCAAAAGTCAACAACCGAATAACTTGCTTTATTCAATTTGTTTGCAAGTTACGGACTTATGACCTGTACGGCTTGTACCTGACTCCTCGCCGTGAACTAGACAAGATATGCTCCGACACCACTCCACTGTGATCTCGAAGATGACTCAAAATCAACTCCTACATACTTGCTAGCACTGTTAGCACGCTTAGCTACCTGTAAAAATGAAACTTGGCGTTAAGCTTTAATTTCAAAGTTTTGAAATGTGTAATAAAGATGTTGTTTTTAACTTTTGTCTGCCATCCGTGAGGAGCTTGGCGTAGAGCTGTTGCTCCTCCGGATTGAGATAAGCCAAATGGGGATTTTTGGGCATCTGGTTGGAATGCCTCTGGTATGCTCCCCTAGTGAGGTGTTTCGGGCACGTCCAAACGGGAGGAGACCCATGGGCAGACCCTGGACCCGCAGGACAGACTATGTTTCACAGCTGGCTAGGGAACGCCTCGGGATTCTCCAGAGTGAGCTGGAGAATGCGGCCGGGGAGAGTGAAGTTTAGGCTTCCCATTGAGACTGTTGCCGCCTTGTCCCGGCTCTGGTTAAGCAGAAGACCACAGAACATGCTTTTGGGCTTTCCTTTTATGACAGGTACCGATAGTTACAAATACATGCAATGTTCCTTGTTTGGTATGCACACACGAGCTCTTAATTTTGTGTAGCGATTTGTGTGTTCCATCTGTTCACGTCATTTTGACAAATACGGATGAGTGCATCGTTTTGGTGGTACACCCCCAGCGCGTCCAAATTTTTGCATACGCAACTTTGATGAATGAGGGCTGATATGTCTCGGGAGTTTATTGCACATGCAAGTAATGGAATTTGAAACAAAAGCCAACAAAAGTTAAACTTGTTCTACTACTTTCATCATCTATTTCTTTTGATTTCTACAAGAAAATGCATTCCTATTTTTTCATTCAGAAAAACAGATGGACTTTTTAACATTTAAGTGACCACTTCTCAATAAATTTTATTAGACACACAAATTTAGTTACTGAATCACTTTTGGCTCTCTACGCTTCAGTATGAAAACCACTGCTGACGGTACTCTAGCCAAGAGTTAAAATTCCCTTTTCCTTACTAAACTGCAAGAAATAAAACTTCAATTTTAGACTTCTAATAGAACATCTGCTCACTCTAATTTGGTAAACTTACACAAAGTTTTAGAGAGACTGCGTGCATGGTTGCTTGGATGAGGTCTACAGAACCCTGTTAGCAGGAGGCCCATTTTGCCTCCCAGAATCGTTCAGTACATCTCATTACGTTAACAGCTTGCTGTCAGCGGAGAGATGGAAAGTCCGACTCTTGTGACATGATGAATGCTTTCACAAGTGCTACATGTCATGGATGGTAGTTAAACGATGGTATTCGGACTGGGGCTGAATAAGGGGGAGGAGGGTGTCATTGTGTTTTCAAGTTGTTAATATCACAACTGTGTTCCCACGTTTTTCTTAAACTTGCTCTCTAACAACATCCAGCAGGTTTGAATAAATCTTGTTTATCTTGCATTGTTGTAATTTTGCGTGTGGTTTTGTGATTCACTTGTGGCTTTGAAGAATAAAAAAATGAAACACAAACAAACCCCTTTGATTTATGTGACATTATAAAGTAATGATGCAACAATACTGATCATTTAGAAACATCGTTGTCATCGACGTATACTCACTGGAACGTTTCCCATGCATCAATAGTGACATATTAAAAAACTTAATGTGGAAAAAATAGCCCTCCAAACGCTGCACCAGACCACAGAGTTATGTTTGATAATAGAAAAAATAGAAATGAGGCACTTCATTACTTCTGAGCCAAGAAGCAGATTTCTTGCTAGCTTGTTTAATGCTAACTGGCCAGGAGGTCTTTGTTCAAGAGCGGCTTTAGTAGAGGGTTGCCAATCCAGGTACCAATTCTGGTCTGTCACAGCAATATATAGTTGCTATTTTACTCATATGCCAACTATTTTTACCAATTTTCCAGAGTCATTTGATTGCTCAAATTCTTGTCAAAGCACATGATTTCCACTAATTTAACCAAATCTCATAAACCATCATAATTGTTTTGAAGCACACAGATGGTTGTTCAAGAGCCATGCAAACCACATTAGTTTTCCTATTTGTGTCTTTCTGAACAAAAAAACAAAGCCCAAACTTTAATTCTATCAATATGTGCACATGCACAAACACTCACCTCCCGGTGTACAAATGGTTCAACTTAATGTCCGGCCATCTGTTGTTTGCTTCAAAATCACAATACAATGGTTTCGGCTCATATTAAAGTTCATGGCCATCAATATTTCAAATGGAAAAAATCTAAAAAACAAAGATAATGATAAACAACAGACTTTTCAAAAGATTGTTGTTGGTTACAATAACTACCTCCTTTCTAATCTAAATAATGTGGAATTACTTTTTGTTTTGTTTAATGACTTTGTCCAATAGAAAAAACAAAAAATTTAATGATGGATTTAGGACCGAAATGTCTTAAAGAGGCGTTAATGATCTCGTTCAGTTTATTGATTTGTTGAACGTTTATCTGAACAAAGACTTGTGATCATCAATCATCAACCAAAAACAACAAAGTATTAATCTCTGACCATTTGTGGTTGTTGTTCGGAACTGAGATAAGTGTAGTATCGCACAAATTCTTCTTCTTTTTCAGCATTTCCCTTCAGGGGTCGCCACAGCAAGTCAGTTTCTTCCACCTAACCCTATCTGCTGCATCCTCTACGGTCACACCGACTATCTTCATGTCTTCCTTCACTATATTCATGAACCATGATGGTTCCAAACCCAACATCCTTCACTGTGTGTATCCACGAACATCCTCTTAGGTCTTCCACTAGGCCTCTTTCCTGGTGGTTCCAAACCCAGCATCCTTCTGCCGATGTACTCTCCAAAATGTCTGACATGTGCTGTTCCTCTGACATATTCATTTCTAATCCTGTCCATCCTGATCACTCCCAGAGAGATCCTCAGCATCTTCATCTTTGCCACCTCCATTTCTGTTTCTGGTGTTTTCCTCAGTGCTACTGTATGTAGACCAAACAGCATGGCCGGTCTCACCACGGTTTTGTACCCTTTCCCTTTCATTTTAGCTGAAACTTTTCTATCCCACATCACACCTGATACTTTTCTCCACCTGTTCCTGCCTGCCTGCACACGCTTCTTCACCTCTTTTCCACACTCTCCATTGCTCTGGACTGTTGATCTTAAGTACTTAAAATCTTCCACCTTCTTTATGTATTCTCCCTGTAACCTAATTAAAAATAGAAATACTGCATTTGCTGCATTTGGTGCATGTGCACAGTTACCTAAATGGTGTTTCTGAAACTTTATTTACACCGGTTTTACCATACAGATATCAGACGGTGTTAAAGGATTTGGACCTATTCCATAGTGTGTATATTTTATTGGTCATCGTTTGCTCTCATATTTATTAATTACCTACTGTAGCTAGGTGTGTGATTGCAGACAAAAGACAGGTTCATTCGAGCTTGACAACTACAACCCCTGCTGATTCAGAGTTGAGCCAACTTTGGCTTCCTGCGATTCCTCTTCGTTTTCACAAATCCCACAAGTAATAAGCATGAAGGATCTGCTATTTGTCAACTGGCAAGTCGATCATTTGATTGTGTTCACCACTGTCAGATTTTACATGTGTAGATGGTCCTGGAGACTAGAATAGCTACACAGATATAGTCATGGCTCAAAAAAGCATTTTAAAGATGTAGATATACTGTGATTCCAATGAATGCAGTGAACAAATTCAGATGAAAATAGTTGGTGTGACCGAAGAGGATGCAAGAGATAGAGTCACATGGATGAAACTGACCTTCTGTCGGGGGACCCCTAAAGAGAAGTGCCGAATGGAGACGATATAACGCCATGACTTCTCAATGGTATCTTCTTTGGAGAAGATTTAAGATGTAGTAACTCCGATGATTGCTTGTCAATAGTTGATTTGTGCAGTTTTATCAAAAATCAACAGGTCCTACAGCAGATAAAATAGGCCTTAGCTTTAGAGTTGAGTCCCCTTGTTTTTATTTTCTTTCATCCTGGTTGTTCCTAAGATAAATGGGTCAAGTTCCAACGGAACTGCCTCTGGATCAACAATTGATAAACAGCCATGTTTTCAGGTCTTACCTGACGTTGCACTTGATGTATGCTGTTTTGAAGCAGCATACATCAAGTCATTGGGAGTCACTATGAGCACTGATAGTGACACCGAGGGTATACTCACACAAGGTATGGTTACCGTGAACTGTGCCCCAGTACAATTGTCGCCAATGCTTGTTTGACCTGCATTCACATAGCGTTTCACTATTTTTGTCGGAGGATGGTTACATTAGTAACCATTGCTTTCAAGGTAAGCAGGAAGCGTGACGCTTTTAAAACATTATAAATGAATACCAAGAGGCCTGGTTCCTGGTAAGTAACTCCTTGAGGTAGACAGAAGCCACATGGGATAGTTCGGGCATCTGATTAAGATGCCTCCTGAGTGGCTCGATGGTGAGGTGTTTTGGGCACGTCTAAAACAGATTCGCTAGAGACTATCTCTCACATCTGGCTGGGGAGCACCTCAGGATTCTCCTGGGTGAGCAGCCATGGTGAGGATGCAGCCATGGTGAGAGAAACCTGGGTTTCCCATCTGAAGCTGTTGCCTGGGCAACTCGGCCCCAAATAAGTGGAAGACAACGGAACGGAATGAATGAAGACATGTAATATGTTTTATTAGTTCATTAGTTAATCATTTAATCTGTTATTCTTAATTCTTTAAAAGCAGAGTTTCTTTTTATTGGTTAATTGTATAGTTGGGCACCATTGCTCATAAGAAATAAATCTTTTTATTTGTCCAAACCTTAATTTTGATTTTGATAGAATTGTCTTTGCAGAACTGCAGGTACTTTGACAAACTATGCATAATCGACGCATAATTTTAATTTTTGTACTTTGTCTCAAACTTTAATGGTGCTTTATATACTAAATAATTGCAATTGACGGAAACCGTTTGTTTTAGTCCGAAGCAAAGCAAGTTTTTTCATATGGCCCAATTTATACACATGGCAATTCAAAGTGCTTTACAAGACAGAAAAATGCATTGAAATTGAAAAAAGTTATTTGAATTCTTTAGCAATGCATTAGGGAGAAGCGGCTCAGAAGACAAAAGAAATAAAAAATGATAAATGAATAAATAAAAAGAGTGATTAATCTTCAGTCATATGTTTTTAGTATAGATTTAAACATTGCTCCAGTGTCGGCCTGTCTCACAGGCTCAGGAAGTTTGTTCTCCATGTTTAGTGCTGACTCTCAGCACTAGAGTCAGGGGTTCTGATGTCCTCAGAACTCTAGGGACATCTAGAACTCAAGTCCTCAGAGTTCTCGATGGTTCAGAAGACGCTAACTTGGTCCACAATGTATTTTTCAAAAACTCCATCTCAGTCTCTTCTTGATAGAAATTCAATGTAGGCAGTCAACAAATCTAAATCTGTGTGTGCCAATGATGATGATTTTTTAAGGAGCGGCTATAAAAACTCATTTTCATCATAAATCAAAGATAAACAGATTGAAGCACGCAAAACAAATTCTTCCCAAAATGAAATCCTGTTTTTCATTAGACAATTGTGTAGACGATTCATCAGTGTCGTTTTTTTTTTTTTTTTCCAATACTAAGCCTGAATCTGCTTAGAGATTGAAATATTACTCACAGCAAAGGGACTAGAGATGAAGCATCAAAATTGTCACTAATGTTCTTGTTTGTTGGTTGTTTTTTCTGGACTACGGCTGTCAGTGTGTTCCTCGGTGCTTCTGTGACATTTTTGTGAATGAAATTGTCTTCCAAACCACTTTAAGGACTTTAAAAATAAACTCCTGACAGTTTCTCAATACTAATGAGCGATTAACTAGGGTATCACCTTCAAGTTGTCATATCTTTCTCTATCACTACTTCCAACTGTGCTACAGTCTTTTGAACTCACTTGATGACCTCTTTTTAGAAATTCATACAATGAGGTGACATGATGAGATTTAAAGACAAAAAAGCAAAAAAATGTAAAGTCTTACACGTCTGACTGCATCAACCTCTTTATCGCATTACCTTCAGCCGTTTATTAAAAATGCAGTTTTTAAGTACTTAGGATCAACAATCCAGAGCTGTGGAGAGTGTGGAAAAGAGGTGAAGAAGCGTGTGCAGGAAGGCTGTAACAGGTGGAGAAAAGTATGGTGTGATGTGTGATAGAAGAGTTTCAGCTAGAATGAAAGGGAAAGTGTACAAAACCGTGGTGAGATCTGCCATGCTCTTTGGTGGTGACAGTGGCACTAAGGAAAAGACAGGAAACAGAGATGGAGGTGGCAAAGATGAAGATGCTGAGGATCTCTCTGGGAGTGACCAGGATGGACAGGATCAGAGGAACAGCACATGTCAGAGGTTTTGGAGATAAAGTCAGAGAGGCCAGACTGAGATGGTTTAGACAAGTGCAGAAAAGAGAGAGTACATCGGCAGAAGGATGCTGGATTTGGAACCACCAGGAAAGAGGCCTAGAGGAAGACCAAAGAGGAGGTTCATGGATACAGTGAAGGAAGACATGAAGATTGTTGGCGTGACCGAAGAAGATGCAGCAGATAGGGTTAGATGGAAGAAACTGACTTGCTGTGGTGACTCTTGAAGGGAAATGCTGAAAGAAGAAGAAGACATATCAGACAGAGAGAGACCACCAATTGGAATATTGGTAGAATTTATTCAATCATTTGAAGAAGGCATGATTTTTTTTCGGTGCTGAAACTTCCATAAATTATGTTCAACAAACCAAAACAGATGTGATCTACTTTTGAAAATATACATATATATATATATTTCTGGGTCACACATTCACTTTCAGATTTGATGCTAATTCATACTCTAATTTGCAGGTTGATTAAAGTTCCATTTGTGTTCTTCAGTGGTAATTATTGGATGTTGTAGGAAGAATATGAGACATAGAAAACATTACTATGGAAAAATTTAAAGGATCTATCCAAGTTTATAAAAAATAGGTTTAGATTTGACAAAAATAAAACAATGAACCTCTTTTCATAATATTTGAAAAATTCAGAAAGCTTTTACTGGTGAATGCAAACTGTTTATTAATTTGAAAAATTTTCTTCTGATTGTCATGAACGATATGAGTTGGGTCATCTATTGGACACAACTTTGTTCTACAGTGAAATCTAAAGAAATTCCACCATGACAACACTCCTTCTTTCACCATCTAAAACCAAATCAACCCCCAGCTTTGCTCCTCAGGCATCATTCCCCGCCCCTGCCAGTCTCTGGGAAACTCCCAGCATGTTCTCCGCACCACCAGTAACCGCAGGAAATGAGTCTCAGAGAGCGCAGAAGTTTAATAAAAAATAAATAAATGGGGTGTTCCCAGCAACAGATTGAATGGAGAACGAAAAAAAGCGAAGCTGACACTGGTCCCCCTGAAATGGAATGATAGGTAGGAGTGGAGAAGAAGGAAAAATAAAGCACAACATTTTAAACACTGTAATTCTTTACAGCGATGAATCAGAAAAAAACCAAACCAGCTGCAAGTAACTAACCTTTTCTTTACCTTTTCTTAAAATATCCTGCAGACACTTAACCTACAAAGACACTCAAATATAATTTGCCGGTGTGTGTTTGTGTGTGCACAGCGATAGCCGGCGTGGATCCCTTTCTTCCCTCTCTTGACACAATAACTCTCATGCTCTGAATGGAGGGACAAACATTCCAGACATGCCACATGTCGGGGCTGCTGGCGAATCATTAAACTGTGGAAGAGAAACTGCAGGATACCCTCTTTTTCTCCCATGTCTTCTCTAATTACTCCTTTACCTTTAATTGATGTTAAACATGAAACAGGTATTAACTCAAAGGGAAGAAAGGAAGATGGAAATCTCCCGGGCATTTGGAAGGAAAGCGGATGCATTTTACGCCACTGTGAAGATATGCGATAACTCCATAAATTAGAAGAGGGTATTATCTCTTTTTGGAAGCCAGATGCTTGCGGAATTACAGTGTACCTCTGGGCCCCTGACTAACAACTCTTCTAAGAAAAGACGTAACAAAAGAACTGGCATGGAAACATCTATAAAAAATCCCAACTCTCCAAGAAAGAAAAAAAAAGTGATTCGGAAATGCTAACAACGAAGTAGTTGTTGGGTATCTACTTCGAGCTTGCATACCCTCGGGGCCTCAGCACCTCTTTGAAACTATGGCCCATCTAAGTGCCTGAAGTGTAACACCAAGCAGTCTATTGAGAGGCAGGTGATGTGCAGAACAAAGGGAGGATTCAGCACCTCAGTGACACAGTGGGTAAGAGATGAGTGATTATTAGCCCCACTGAGAGCCTTGACAGACCATTTAAAGGCAGCTTCCTTTGATTGTGACAGTGTAATTGTTTCACAGATACAATCATGTTGGGTACTTACCTGGGGCAGGGGAAACTGGACTTTCATTAAAGTGCGGGATTGTCTCCAGGCTGCTCTGTAATTGTGCCTGTTGTCTTGTTTTGTGATGTCGTCAGTCTGTGTTCCCCTCTCTTGTGAGGTAATCCAGAGGTGTGTGTGTGTGTCGATGGGTGTGAGTTTGTGCAAATTGTGCCAGAGGCTATTTGGAGAGTGAAAAAACCTCTGATCCACACGGCCTTCTGAGACACTGAGATTTTATGAAGTAACTCATTTGAATAACTCGTGTTCAAAAATCCCAACTTTTGTAAACACTATGTAAATTATGAAATGCCAATGGACAGCCTGACTCTTCTCAAACAATAACAAGACATTAATATAAATTAAACTCAAGATGTGAAGACAAACCTAAATAAACAGAAAAGGACGGTGGATTTTCTGTTTATCCACCGTTAAAATCTTCAAATGAGATTTTATTAAGTAACTCATTTGCAGTGGTGGATGAAGTACTCACTTTTTGTACTTAAGTAAAAGTACAGATACTTAGGCAAAAAATTTACTTAAGTAAAAGTAAAAGTACCAATAAAAAAATCTACTTAAGTAAAAGTACAAAAGTAGTTGGTGTAAATTGTACTTTTTAAGTAAAAAGTAAAAGTATTCGATCATAATTCAAGTGTTATTTTTTGTGCTATAGGGTGTCACCATGGTAACCAGGATAAATACTCTGCAGGGGTGTGACCCCCCTCTCCCGCCTCTTTTGGTCCACAAAATAAATAAATAAATAAAAATAAAAGGAAAGGGGACAAGTCAAGCTATCCCCTAGAAGGGCCAGTGAATGGGCCTCCAAAATGGAGGAAAATGACACTTATTTTTTAAATGTTTTGGGGGGGAGGCCCCCAGTCACTATATATTGGCTTTGTCAAAGCCCCGCCCCCCTTTGGAAAATTCTAGATCCGCCCCTGCTCCGTGTAATGATGGCTCAACTTTTTATTTAGAAGTAAACACAACGATCTTCTGACTCTTTTTAATTTGTACTAGATTTGATGTTAGGTTTTTGGCGCTGAATGAATGCGGAAAATGTTTCTCGATTCATTACTTCTTCTCTCGATCTACTGCTTCTTTTGATTTTGGCGATGCGGCTTCAAGATGCACCAAAAAACCTGTGTATTTTACAAATTCCTGAACAAAAATGTAACAAAAAATGTAAAACACACTTTTAAAAAGTAGCGAAGTAAAAGTACAGATATTTGCTCTAAAATTGTAGTGAAGTAAAAGTAAAAGTACCGGTCTTAAATTTTACTTAAGTAAAGTACAGATACACAATTTTTCTACCTAAGTACAGTAACGAAGTACATTTACTTCGTTACGTTCCACCACTGCTCATTTGAATATCTCGTGTTTAAAAATCCCAACTTTTGTAAACACTATGTAAATTATGAAATGCCATTGGACAGCCTGACTCGTCTCAAACAATAACAAGACATTAATATAAATTAAACTCAAAATGTGAAGACAAACCTAAATAAACAGAAAAGGACGGTGGGAAGTTTCCCACTTAATCCTAGTCTCTTAAAAAAGAGAACTGGCCCCTATGTTTGTTTTTGATTCAGCAGGCTGAGATGACACAGTCTGTTGGGTGCTCTATTGGCCATGTGGTCTGGGTCCACTGAGCGTGGCTGTGTCCAAGGGCCGAGCTGATTAGATAATAAACCACAAGATGAAGCGAGAAAACAGAACAGGCGGGAAGATTTTTTTTAATAGTTATCATTATTTTACTTTGATTTAAGCATCTTCTGTCTGGTCGATACAAATCTAAACTGTGTAAACATTTTTAGAGTGTTAACATCCACCATGTGCTGCCAAAAATTCAGAAAAATAGCCAAACATGTTTCTTTCAGGAACAGAATGAACTACTTTATGGCATCTGTCTTTGTAAACACAGGAAGTTTATGCTTTAATTTTGAAAGCCAGAGAGGCACTTTACACGTTGCAGATTTTGCAAAGTCATGAAAAAACAACATACAAATCACTGATAGTTTGATATTCGGTGGGTGTTTAATTTTAGAAGATTAGTTCGGGGTTAATAAGAGAACACCAGCATGTTGCCAACCATAATTCGGAAAGGGGGAAAAAAAAAAAAAACACAAACGCACAGCTGAGGGCTCAACATAAGAGCTCTACTCTGCTTGTTTATTCCCCACCGTGTCAAAAGGTGGCGTGAAGTATTTTTCATTAAAGAAAAATAAATTTGTGCTATTATTGTTTGAATCAGTCACGCTTTCCGCAGCGTGTGTAACAAAATCTCTTTTCCCTTTCTCGTGCTTTTGTGTTCACCACTCAGCCTAAATGATGTAATTTTTTTGTCAAATGACAAATGTTTATGAGTAAGGATCTGACCCCCATCCTCCCAAATACACACAACTAATATGAAACCTGCTGAGCTTTCGGTCAGATGGAGTGAGCAGTGCAAGATGAGAAGAGGATGAGAGTATATTTGTTCCATGTGGAATGAAAAGCTGTTTGGAAAACTGTTTGTTTTGAGCAAAATTATCTGCAGATTTCTTGGCAAGCTTTAAGATCAGAAAGAAACAAATATAGTAGAAAGAAAAGAAAAATGAGGTTGTTCAACTTGGTTTTTAGACTTGTTACAAACTAACATTTTTGTTATTTGTGTGGTTTTGATCTGTTTTTTTTTTTTTTTTGCTTGGAAAAGTTATCTGTTCTACAAAAAAAGTCATTTCTACAACTTTTTACGACTGCTAGTTTTTTAGGTTTGTCCATTTTATTTTCCAAATCAATTACTCTGTGTTGGACCGGAAGAGGGTGAAATGTCCTCTGCAGGTCAGGGACCCCAAGTGCCTGCCCCAAGTGGGGGAGTTAAATGACTCGGGGTCTTGTTCACGAGTGGGAGAAGGATGGTGTGGGAGATCAACAGGTGGATCGGTGCGGCGTTAGTATTAACTAGTACGCTGCATCGGTCCGTCGTGGCAAAGAAAGAGCTGAGCCAAAAAGCAAAGCTCTCGATTTACAAGTCGATCTACATTCCTACTCTCACCCAGGGTCACCAGCTGTGGCTGGTGACCGAAAGAATGAGATCATGGATACAAGCAGCCGAAATGAGCTTCCCCCACAGGGTGGCTGGGCTCTCACTTAGAGATCGGGTGAGTAGCTCTGTCATCCGGGACGAGCTCGGTGTCGAGCTGCTCCTCCTCCAGGTCGAGAGAAGCCAGATGGGGTGGTTCAGGCATCTGGTCAGGATGCTTTCCGATCGCCTCGCTGGTGAGGTGTTTTGGTCATGTCCCACCTGGAGGAGACCAAGTGGTAAACCCTGGACTTGCTGGAGAGACTATGTCTCACAGCTGGCAGGGTAATGACTCCGAATGCTTCCGGGTGAGCTGGAGAATGCAGCTGGGGTGATAGAAGCCTGGGCGTCCCTCCTGACCCGGCCCAGGATAAGTGGAAGACGATGGAATGAAACGAAATTACTCTGTGTTGGTTGCAGGAGGTGCCGTATCCGTAAATGGATGAATTATAGGTTCTACTCATTCAGTGCCATTCTAGATTTTCTCCTCGTTATCTCCCTAAGGAACTAAAATCGACTATTTTTCGCTTAAAAAAAATGACACTTTTGTGTCTACACCTTTTAAAAGTGTCCTTATGACTAAATAAGTGAATACAGCCTGAGAAAGTAGCACTGTGTCGTGCCTCCTTCTTCACTGTGAAAATGCACATATACAATAATTTAAATTAAAAGCATTTCATCATGAGCAATTTTTCTTGCACCAATAAAAGAAAAAGCTCATAACCACAGCTGCATTACTGCTCAGGAAATTCCAGAGACAGTAAATTCTGTTTTGTGACACACAAAACCATAGAAAATAAAATGGAATGCTGCCTATTTGAACGTATAGAAACAACAGCCATTTTTAATACCCAGTTGTTTTTTTCACCACATATTTGGTTCAACAATGTGTGTCTTTCTAGTTACCGGCCAAAACTGAGCTTGTGTGGTTCCGAATGCACAAAGAGTTGTAAAAATGCAATATTTTTAAATATATTGCTGCATGAATTTTAAAAAAGTGAATATCGTAGAAGTTTTTTTGGCTAATGAGGAGGTAAAATGACTGGTGACCCCAATATTGCATCCCTTTAGTGGTTTGGCGTGTGTCCATGAGTCTCTGAGCTGTGTGTTGCACACAAGAGGCTCACTCTTTAAGCCAGATCTCATTCCGAAAGGTTTGGGGAGGTGCCGCTAATGGGCCCCCAGGAGCAGGACCATAACGGGGAACCCCGATGGGAAAGACCAGCTCTGCAAAATACTTAATGAGGCTCTGACTCTCTGTGAGGTTTCGACCTACCTCGCTTCAACGTTTCTCACATCCACTGGATCAGATTCACTTCTTTCTCACCGTAAATCTGCGGGGGCAGCGGGCCTGATCGACTTTAATTACCCACACTCCTCCTTAAGGAAGTTCGGTCGCTCATCCAATGTTTGGACATGCTGCTGATGTGCACCGAGCCTGTGCACACATCTGCACGGCCGTGTGAAAACGGGAAATTGAGTTACGATAACAGGAGATGAGCAAATTGAATTCTCACACCATATATCCACAAAGTGGGACAGCCCATCCCAACCCACGCCCACCCGGTGCCCTCCACCCTCCCTCACCGGTCCCTTCCTCTCTGTTTATAAGTGCCTGAGCCCCCCGAATTTAAAATAATAAGATCGAGTTTCCAGGCAGGTAAGTGCATCCAGACTTGTTATCTGTGATATCAGTGGCGCTTTGGCCCCTCTTCCTCCTGCTCCCTCCTTCCTTCTTTCTAAGGTATCTCCTGCTCCTCTAAAACTGTACAGTGAAACACAATACTTTGCATTATATACTTTGTGAAAAGCGGTTTCTGCAGCATCTTGTCATCGTTTGGTCGACCGGCCGCTGTTTGAAGTGCTCTCGGGTTCAGGGCTCGGCATATAACAGTGACGGCTCGGCTGCACAACAGCGTATTATTTACCCAGATGGGGTTAATTGCTGAATAAAAGAATGGTTCTTTTCAGTTGACCATTGTAAAGCTTCGCCCACCCTTCTACCAAGCCTTCCTCTACACACACACAGAAATATGAGCACACTTTCTGAAAGCGCACACACTGGGCTATGCAAGCACTCACACTACAATGTGAGTATATCCATAAAAAATGGGAGAAATGCTAATGATTTGGCACATATTAAGTTATAAACATTAAGACTGGACCATTTTTTACATTGCCTCCGAAAGACTACGTTAGTCTACAGTAGGTCGTGCAAATTGGTGCTAATCCACCAGCTCTCTTCATCTCATCCTTTCCGGGAGAGATATCATCACTCCACAAAAATGCAAACCTGATCACTTACTCTACTTATCTAAATACAACTCACATTGCGGTGCAATCGGATGACATGATGGCATGCTCTAAGTATGAACAGGAGAATTTCAAATACTTCAGAGGCGAAAGGGGAAAAAAAAAGAGTTATTGCACAGGAGGAGTAGAGGTTGGAGGAAAGAGAGAAAATGTGAGAATGAAAGAGAGAGAGAGGTTAAATAGCTCCCACACTTCAGGGCCGGATGGCAGGTTGGACAGGGCTTGACAAGTCCCAGAACAGTAGCCTCTCCTGATCCCCATTAGCAGCACCCTGACAGTATTTCTCCTTTGAAGAGCAGAAAGTCAACACTCCATTTGTGGAGATAAGGTGCAGGTGAAAGACTGAGCGAGGGGCAAGAAAAATGGTTTGGGATACACCGCATAAGTGAAAAAAAAAAGGAGGTTAAAGCATTTGATCTGTTGCAGCACTTTGGTCTCGTTATGTCGATTTAAATTCTTTTTTAAGCTTTGAATACCTTCAGATAATGTTCAGACAGAAAAGCCGTAGCATACAGGAACAACCAACAACATCAGGAGATCCTTAGAGTTCACCCACTAGCATCTCCAAAAACCACAGAGCCAAACCCCCTCCTTCCTCTTTCGAACCCCCCGGTGTCCCATCTTATCCCACCTCTTCAAACAGGCCTGCATTGATTAACTCAGGGGGCTTTCTCTGCTATCCACCTATTAATTATATGGCCTTCATTAACACTGAGCTGATGAATGGCCTCTGCTGGAAAGGCGAGTTAAGAGGAGGTGTTAACACAGCACCTGCCTGCACTCATGTGGCCACTTATTAACCAACAATGACCTTCCACATCATAAACCTACTGGCCAGCTATTTGCTGTCTAATAAACAGAGTCCCTCACTCCCTGTCCTCCCCCCATCTGGCCCCTTCCGACCATGTGTAGAACCCCCTTTCCATGAGCCCCTCAAAGTTTATTGTTGTAAAGGACAGGAAAAAAGTGATGCTTGTAAACGTCAGACACCTGGAATCAACTAAAATACATCCATTGGACAAAAGGAGAGGTAAGTAGCATTGGTGCTTAATGAATGGACAAAGGGGCTCTCCACGAGCCCTCTGAGAAGAAGACTATAAGAGCTACAAGTGCAGAAGCTTTTGTTTCGAGGTGTTGTGGGTAAAAGCAGTGATAGGCAGCAGTCCAACCAAGATTTATCGTCACAGCAGCATTAAAAGAATTATACGTTACCATTACTAACTCTCCGCAATAGCCTGGCAACCTGTTCTGACTCTGGCCGGCAATACCACAGGATAGGCTTTGGCCATCCCCACAACTCCATTTGGGAAAGGCAGTTCAAGAAACGAATGAATGGTTTACATCCACTGTATATGGTAGAGTTCTGTTTATGACAAATAGCTATGATTGGAAAACATTTGAACTATTCTAAGTAAAAGAATACAAAGAAAGTCCAACAGGCATTATCTCTCTGAGTAATAAAAAGCCTGGAAATTTCTGTAACTGCTGTAATTGCTGATACTGTGCGCTTATCAGTGATCTTAACCGGCATACGTTTTTCTTACCTGTTTTACTCTGAATGGGAGCTTACACTTTCGAGCTAGCAGGAAGCAGGAAGTAACCTACAGAAAGTCTCGAAAAATAATTCACACAGTGCTCACTCCACGCAAACATAAAATTTATCAAAGCCACCAACGTAAGCCTGGGCTTCCCGTTTGAGGCTGTTGCCCCGCGACCCGGCCCCGGATGAGCAGAAGACGACCGAATGGAGCAAAACCAATGTAAGCAACCAATCACTTGATATCCATCCTGCCCCAAACACACCTCTAGAATTCCATATACGGATCATATAAATTATGTGATGCATAGGCAATTATCCTCACATTTGACGAGGACACCTGGAAATACTTATTAGCAAAAAGAGGTGTTGCAATTGCGTAGCTGTGGTGACGTTTCCCACAAGCGAAAAAGAGTAGAAGAAGATCATCGCATTATCACTATGATTGAGACATTGATCTGTCGGTGAATTAAAGTAGAATCATTCTAAACTAGTATCGGTGATGGAGACTGAGTAAAGCTGCACACCGGGAATTCATGTCAGCTACTGAATGAAGCTGGGAATTCCATACCCAAGGGAGTTGCGGGGATGCCGGAGCCCATCCTGGCTGATTTAAGGCAAAAGGCAGGTTAAACCCGAAACAAGACGCTAGTTTGTTGCGGGGCGACACACACACAACTATCCATCCACCCACTCATTCCTAGGGGCAATCACATAGTGGCCAATCATGCATGTTGTTGGATGGTGAGAGGAAGCCGGAGTAACCTGAGGAAACCCATGTGTACACGGGGATAATATGCAAACTCGACACAGAAAGACCAGCATTCCAAGCCTCATCCCTACCCGAGACTCAAACCCCTGAATTTCTTGCTGGGAGGCCACTTGCTAACACTGCGCTACTGTCCCGCCAATTCCCAGCGTAATATTTTAAATAGTGTTCATAATAATCATTTTCTATTAAAATTATTTACTGTATGTGTAGGATGTTAAATATTGACTCTAAACAGGTGCATGATAGCGCATGGTTTCAAAATGAGTTAAGCGGTAATTTTATATAACGTCCATGTATTTTAATCAAGAATCCTCAGCGTGATATGTTTTTTTTCTTACGACAGACATTTATGTGTGCTTTCTTCTTGTTTTCGCACTGCTCTTAACACTTCATTAAACTGTTCTCAACTCCCTTCAGCTTCATTACGATTGTAATTTTGTTTATTTGTCATTGTCATCAGTAAGAACAACATTGCTTTCAGAGCATCAACAGTCTCCTAGTTTGCTTTTAAGTGCTGGAAGCTCCCAATAAATACTCCCAAAATAAATACATAAGTAATCACATAGTAACATAAAAAGAAACAAGACAAGACAAATCAAATACAAACGAGGACCCACAGGTGTTGTGGATCACTAGGTGCTGATGTGGCGCTCTGTTCACAGCTATATTTGGAGGTGACTTTGGGTTTTTTTTTGTGACAACTATTGGTATTCACAAGTGTCATCTTTTCCCCACGTCTTGGGATTTGTGTATGGCAACTTGTGTATGGCAACTATGGCCGAAAATTTACGCTAAAGACCACGCACTATGCCACTTTCATAAGTTGCTCAACCTTGGTGTGATTATCGTAGGCCCACTAGATAATGAACGCTAAAGACCATGCACTCTGCCACTTTTGTCTCCCCAGCTTTTAACTGCTAACTATTCCTTGTGATGAATTTGAAAAAGGATAAAGTTAAGGAGTAATCACACGTAATCATCAAATGTCAATGGCCAGTAATTTTTTGAATAAGTGGCTAAATAATGAATAAATATTAATATAGGTCCTTTGAACAAGACAGCTGTTGGGGTGGTACAATCCAAAGTCCTTAAAAGTTCTTGAATTCTCTAACAGCAGTCATTGTTGTGGGGATATTCTTGTCTGAGTGAGCAGATTTGGTCATTTGCTCAGAGGTTAAAGTGCTTTGTAGAGGTTGTGTGGATTGAAACCTCTCATCAGACGGCTATAGTTGAGCCAATCTCCGACAGACATAATGGTCCAGGTCTGCGCCACCGCTCAGTCCCTTCAACGACCAAGAGGAGAAATGGGAGAGAGAGAACTGGTAATGGGGCCTAATGTGAGGACGTATTTATTTCATCCACTGGCCCAAGTAATTGGCTGTCTTTCATTGTGGCTCGGGTTAAAACGCAGAGTGATGGATGGCAGTTTTGACAGAGGTTGGCTGGCTTCCGCTTTCACTGCTATTCTTCTCTCTGAGAGATGGTTCCTGTAACTGACTTAGATAAAATGATCCCATACGAACTTTTTCGTCCAAGTCCGAAACCTCCAGGCCAATTTCTAGCGATATCACAAACTGTACATTTGATGAAACACGAATTAAGCAAAACAAAAAAGTTATTAGCATGAACAAAACCCACATGTTTACCCAAGGCTAAAGCATAAATCTCCTAGTTTGGCTTATAATGTCACTTTGAAATTTCTCCATGCGGTACCAAAGTCACTTTGGGAGTATGGGATTAATATACATGTCAAACCTTTTAGCAACTAATCTTATTGAGTTTAATGATGAGATGAATTTAAAGAGGAAAGTCCAATGCAAGCCTATTATAGAAAGCCACTGCAATTCCAGCATGGGAATATTTTTCTTTCTATCAGAATAAATCTAATGTATGATAAACTCGACTCTCTGTAGAGCGGTTATTGGAGGGAACAAAGTAGTGTTGCCTCATGTTTCATTTAATAGTATTTACCGTAATTTCAAGGCTATAGAAACGTCTTAGATTTTCTTCAAAATGAGCGGTGCGCCTTGTGTGTGAGAAAAGGCGGACCTAACAGAAAAAGCGGTGCCCGTGAGGCAAGGCGGACCTGAAAGAAAAGGCATGAGAACGTTAAAGAGTGAAGTGCGGGCGTGGATTATGGATAAAAAAGGTATGTGTTGTATGCACAACATTGCTGTTTTAACGCTGAAAATGGCAAAGAGACACTCTTATGACGCTCAGTTTAAGCTGAAATCAATGAGCTACACGGAGGAAGTTTCAGCATTAACGAGTCAATGGATTGTAGATGCTTGGACTAACGTGTCTGCTGGTACTGTTATCCGAGCTTTCGCAAAAGCTGGTATCCTTTCTGAAGAGCCGCACAGTACAGACAGTGACTTTGACAGCGAGGAGCGAAGTGGACCTGCTCTGTTGGATTTTGCGCAGCTGTTAGATTCAGAAACAGAGGATGAGGACTTTGACGGATTTGAATAAAGACTATTACCGGTAATGTGCTTGTTTAGTATTGTTACTACTTAAATAAAGCACAACCAAACTCAGTTTTGCTCCCGATCTATTTTTTAATACGCACATTTGCATGCTTGCGTGTGTGTTGTTGTAAGGCGGTGTGTGACTGAGACTGCGCCTTTTCGTACGATGCGCCTAATGGTCGTGAAATTATGGTATATTTAAATCCAGACAGAAACATCAGAATCAGATCAATGATCAAATCATGATCAATGCACCAAATTAAAATGAAAATTAATCTGCTTGTTTGATTCTTTAACTTATTTGAATCACCCGTAATTTCAGAAATGTTATTTTGAATGCTGTTAAAACACAAAAAAAATTAAAAATACTGCAATTTCTACCGTGGTAGTCTCAAGGTGGCAGGTGGATTCAACCCTGGATGTGAAAAGTAAAGGCAGACATGCTTTAGCACAGCCAAGAAGACAGGTTTTTCTTTTTTTTTATTTCCCAGGTCACAAATTCACCCGACCCCTCAAGCTACATAAAGTTGTTTAATGCATTCCCTAACTATAATCAAACAAAACCTTCTCTCTCATTACTCCATCTGAGTCAGTGGCGCTCCCTCATGCCACGCACAGCAAGCTGTGCCAGCACAGCTGAAAAATCAGGACCTGAAATCCAAAAACAATGAAGAGGACGTTATAAAGCCAGACATGGACACAGTCCATGTTTTGCTTTTTTTGCTCTGAGGAGACTTGAAGAATTATGTTCTCTGTTATCCTTTGTTGATCCCTTGATTATAGTCATACAGGTTATGCTGAAATTCTTCAGCGAGCTGGGAAAAGGGGCTTTGAGCATGCAAAGCATACTGCTTTATAGGAATGAATCAACCACGTGACAGCTTTTAAATTCCTCAGAGTCTCCCAAACAAATGTTACTTCTGAAAGTCGGAAAGTAAGTCTTTTGCTGCATCCAAAAGTATAATCAAATGCATATTTATGCCTTTATTTTGTGTCCCGCACTTGCTTCTTCCTCCTTATCACCCTTCATTGACTCCAAGAACGGAACAGAGACATTTCGCTGCTTCAGTGGACTAAACCAAGGGGATATTCGTCGGGACAGGCAATAGTGTTGATTACTCATTGGCCATTAGATTGCTTTCACTGCAGTGGCTAAGCCTCCTGCATCATGAGATCGCTTGGCTGAGTGTGAGATTAGAGAGCGTGCTTTGCTCAAATCCTGCTCACCCCCCACCCGCTTACCCCGCCACCACTTTGCCCCTTCCAAGCCACCCTGCTTTCTCTTTTTCCCCACCCCTGACAGAAAAAAAGTAAAGAAAAGTTCATCTGGCTCCCTTCAGGTCAGCGAGCCGGTGCAGCAGCAAGACAGGTTAGCTAGCCGTGTAGTCCTTATTACCTCATTTCCTGTGACCACAGTTTTACCCCTTTTTCGTTTTCTGTTACAGGAACATGTTTTATGATAGTTATACGTAGTTAATGCTTTCTATGACTTAATTATTTTTAAGGTCAATTTGGTGTGACAAATTTAACTGAACTCGATTTGTTTTGTTGGCTCCATTTAGAGCGTGCACGGCACAGGAGGAGGGAGCACCTCTGATGTGTTTATGATTTTTGCAAGTGCTGTCTTAAATACAGTTACACACACATACAACATAAGAAGCAGACGTTTGATGCATGAAACATGTCATTAAAAAAGGGGTTTTCATGATAATTCAACTTTTTGGATCAAAAGCCTACCGGAAGTGATTTTCTATTTCAATTATGCATGTTTGAGTAACTTGCAAGCTTTGGAGTCCCGAATTTGGATACTATTCAAACACCTGGTAATTCATAGCCATGCTTTTTTGTTCTCTGCCATGCTCATTTTTTTAAAGAAAGCAAGAACTGTTTTCAGTGCATGCCCTCTGCTCACACTTGGTCTCAACAAGGAGTGCCAGTTTTATGAATATGCACCATAATAAGAATTTCAAACAATGATTGCTAACTTTGGTATTTTGATTAACTTGATGATTAAGTGTCGAAAACAGAAGTGAAACTACAAAATATATCAACAACCTTTTTTTGAGCCAATATTGTGTGTCTGAGATTTTGAGTACCATGTTCGTCTCCTGTGCATTCTGAATTCTTATGCAAATGTTTTTTAAGCTCCATCAAGATATTGATGGATATTCATGTAAATCATGAATTCTTTGGATTCCTAAGATTAAATTTTGAGATGATCAGTTTGTAATTTGATCCCAATTAAAGGAAATAAAAATCCTGCAGGCAGCTCAAAATTTTTAGAAAGTTTAGAAAGTAAAAAAAAAAACCAACTATCTCTTCTGCTGTAAAACAGGAAATAGATAGATAAAAATATTCAATTTTTACAGAAACTTAAGGATCTAAAGATATTTGTGTCTGATTGAGAGCCCACACTGTGCCATGCAGACAAAGCCACAACGAGGACAAATATGCAGATGCTAAACTGACATTACAAAGCAGGAAGTGTGTAGAATCCTCCAGAGGCTTACAGTTCTGCAGAAACCTCTACAAAAAAATCTCATCAGCACAATAATTTGGGACTCATTGCATAAATGCTATATGGTAAAAATTATCATCTCGCAAAAAGAAAATTGATCCTTTTTAAATAAAACACATGCGACCTATTTTAAGCTCGGTTTTATCCCCTCTTTCCTGATGTTGGCTTCTAGCACTCTAACGGGATTCAGAAAAAACAACAGAAGATTTCCTTTCCATAACAGAGCAAGAGGGAGGATAGAAAAAAATCACATGAAGCTCGACAAGACTTTTTTTTTTCCAGAATGAAGGTGAAAGTATAGGATTTATGGGTTAGAGACTGTTCCTCAAAATAAGCTTGGACTTGAAAGGTGGTGAAGAGAAAGCAGAGAGAGGCATAGCGTTGCAGCTTAAAGCTCATTACTCTCTCTCTCTCTGGCACCTTGCTGAGTTGAAAAGGCTTGACCACTGTTCGCAGACACATCCACCGGCCGCTAATCAGGTCAACAGAGGAATTAACCAATCTTTTAAATTTGGTCACTGATGCTTGCAGGTTGTACAAATACTTGCTTTAAAGAGTCATTGTGGTTTAAAATGATATAATTTTGTCTGTCATTTGGAACAAAGCAGTATATACCTTAAGAGAGTTAGCAGATGAGGTCAGAATTGAGGTTTTTAAAAAAAAAAAGAATTCTCATATGATTGTTTTATGAGTTGCATAAAGTCCCTATGGATGAGAGGAATCTGAATGCAGTTACTTGAGTATTTTGATTTTAAGCCACGTTGTTCATTTTATCCACATTTACTGACAGCTGCTATCAAAAATTGGGATTATACTCTTTAACGTTTATTAACATTGTTTTTGAGTCATCCCAGGCAGCTGAAACGCTCAATGTGGATGCAATTTCATCCTAAAGAGCAAAATCGCTCACTTTTCTCTGATTTGATCAACGTTTTGATCAAAGCTTTGACAGCAACTGCTGGATTTATTTCAAAGAAACAATAGATTACGTACATAATAGAAATTGTGTTAAAAAAAATTCTTTCAAATACTTTATTAATTATCTTCCAGGTCGAGAGGAGCCAGATGGGGTGGTTCGGGCACCTGGTCAGTATGGCCCCCGAGCGCCTCGCGGGCGAGGTGTTTTGGGCACGTCTCACCAGGAGGAGACCAAGGGGCAGACCCTGGACCCGCTGGAGAGACTATGTCTCACAGCTGGCCGGGGAACGACTTGGGATCCTTCCGGGTGAGCTGGAGGATGCAGCCGGGGTGAGAGAGGCCTGGGCTACCCATTTGAGGCTGTTGTCCCCGCAACACGACCACAGAACAAGTGGAAGATGACCGAACGGAACTTTATTAATCCCTGACCGGAAAATTCATGTGCTGCACTGCACTGCAACAGGCTGCCACCTATGACGGCGCCAATGGTGGGAGAAACAGGGGTTAGGTGTCTTCTCCAAGGACCCTAGACATGAACTCCACCAGAAACTTTGATCTTCTTTTGATCTGCTTGACTTTTTCTCTTCCTGACACCAGTCCAGATATTTGCCTTTCTAGTGACTTTTTTACATTAAAAAAAAAAAAAAATTAAAGCTGATGCCAGAAATAATTAAATGAAAATGCTTACAAAATTTCAATTGCCGTACTTATCTAAAAATTCTTCCATAATTAAATTGGTTGTTGACAGGTAATTTTATCAAGTTGAGAATTTTTTTTAAAAATCCTGTGATGTTTTATCTTTTGTGAGAAGGGTGGGGTGTGGCTCATCGTTGCATGTCTGAGAGTCATTAATGAGTTGATATTTAAAAAGTAGATAATTGCATGTAAAAGATGATTATCATTTAACAAGAGTGTTTCAGGTTCAGGATTCTACTGCAGGCCGTTTTGGGATGCGGTTTGTATGCTTCCATGCAATCGCAGTTTACTATGTGTCACCCCAACAGATCAGAAGCATTATGTTCTACCTGCAGCTTTAAAATGAACAGTATAATTAAAATATGTTTTACAGGATGAAATGAACAACTACTTGAGCTGCTGAAATCTTGCAGCTTTCAGGAACAAATACTGTATATAGAAACGTACAACAAGATCCAGAAAAGTACAGAATGGAGTTCTGAAAGAAAAATTTTAAATAAAACACCTCTTTATGCATCTTATGTTGGGTAAAAAAAGGTTATTGTTCCAGACACTGTGCATTATCTCCAATTGTTACTACACTATTATAACATTGAATATCTAATGTATATGTGTCACATTGTATTTCATATTTATTTGATTTTTATAACACAAAAAGAAAGTAAAGTTCCATTTCATTTGTTGTCTTCCGCTTATCTGGGGCTGGGTCGAAGGGGCAACTGCCTCAGACGGGAAGCCCAGGCTTCCCTCACCCCTGCTGCAGTGTGCTGTGAAGTGTCCATGAAAAAGTGTTTGAATCTTTGCATCAATGCAACTTGAAATGTCTAATTTATTTTATTTTTTTGTGTTGCTGTGATTATTTTTTTATTTTTTGTTCTTGTCTTGCCTTTCGCTTTATCTTTCCAGAAAAAAAAAACATCACTGCCTATTTACAACCATAAACTTTCCGTTCAGTCGTCTTTTACTCGTCGTCTGTTACTTCATTTTTTTCATCCATCATCTTTTGCTTATCAGGGACCGGGTTGCGGGGACAACAACCTCAGACGGGAAGCCCAGACTTCTCTTACCCCGGCTGCATCCTCCAGCTCACCTAAAAGGATCCTGAGTCGTTCCCTGGCCAGCTGTGAGACATAGTATCTCCAGTGCGTCCAGGGTCTGCCTTTTGGTCTCCTCCCGGTGGGACGTGCCTGAAACTCCTCACCAACAAAGCAATCGGGGGGCATCCTTGCCAGATACCCAAACCACCCCATCTGGCTTTTCTCGACCTGGAGGAGGAACGGCTCGACACCGAGCTCCGCGCAGATGGCCGAACTCCTCACCCGATCTCTGAGTGAGAGCCCAGCCACCCTGCGGAGGAAGCTCATTTCGGCCGCTTGTATCCGCGATCTCATTCTTTCGGTCAGCACCCACAGCTGGTGAACATAGATGAAAGTGGGAACGCAGATCGACTTGTAAATCTAGTTTAAAACATTTAAATTTCATCATGATGCCTTTGTGTTCATTACAATGAAACAATTTATGTTTCAGTATCAGGTCATTTGAGGTTTTTTAATGTCTATAAAAATGTCAAACTTACACTTTGCATGCACTTAACTGTCTTTAAGAGCATGCACGAGTTCATAATTTTCTAGGTAGTATTGTCCCACAGAGTTGTTTGTGTGTGTTTTCTGCTACCTCTTCACCAATTTCTCCATCTACCAACAGCTTGTTTCTCACACAGCTTCAGACGCAAGTCACCTGTCAAAATGAAATGTGCTCCAGTTCCACAAGACCTTTTATCAAGTCCATTTGAAATGTGATAAAATGGCAGCAAACTACCACGACCAGGATATAAGGTCACCGAGCTGAAGCAGTTCTCTCATAAATGGTTACTGATCTCTCTTAAGGGACATATGTAAAGTTCATGGAAGCGAATCTTTGTAAAAACCTCACCCAAGTACTCCTCTTGGATGTCGTTACACCTCTAAAAAGCCCAAAGGGGAGAAATCTATTAAATGGGAAGGAGGGATGAGGATTAAGATGGCAGGCTGGCGCATAACTGTGGACAGAAGTGATACAATCAAAATTTATCCATAGCTGTAAATTTGACCAGATTCTGGACCTCTCTGACACCAGACAAAGCAGAGAACAAGATTCAATCAAAATCACTTACATTTGAACTTAATCCATAAAAATGATGTGATAAATAAACGTAAAGTGAATGAGACAGAATTTGTCTGATTAAAATAAACAGTATGTGAATCCTGTTTGAATAAAAATGCTTTAAACTGAACGACAACTTGGCTTTCTTTAAGGAATTTCCAAATGATCTCTCCAGTTTGTGTTTCTACTAATCAAAACCGTTCACAGTTTCAGCTGCACTTCATGCCTTTCATTTAGACAAAATAAACAACTGGTGGCATTTAAAAAAAAAAAAGAAAAACTGTTTCTGATTTTATAGCCAAGAAACTTCCCGTAATCATGTTGCAAGCAACATCTTGTGCCACGGGATTAGATTGAAGTTTGTGCAAGCAAGCAGGAACTAATAAAAAAAAGTGACGCTAACGAGAAAATGACACAGTTAATATTGAAATTTCTTTATTCATTTACGTTGTGCATGAAAGTTTTTTTTGTTTTTTTATTGTTTCTGTATTTAGACAGAACACCAAACTCTACATGGTCGTAATTTTTCAAACCTTAGACAATTTAGCAAGATTGCCAATGGGATTTCTTTATCTAAGTTACCAAAGAATTTTGGAGAAGATTTATTAACTTGTACCGTATTTTCCGCACTATAAGGCGCACTGCATGATAAGGCATACCTTCATTAAATGACATTTTTTAAAAACTTTTTCCATATATGTATATGGCGCACCAAATTATAAGGCGCTACAGTAAAGGCTGGGGTTATGTTATGCATTCACTAAATGGTGTTGCGCTAAAGGGATTGTAAAAAAAAAACAGTCAGATAGGTCAGTCAAACTTTATTAACAATTACAAAACAGCTTTCTGTTTTACTCCCAAAATGAATAAACAGCTGTTTTATTATTTTCTCCGAGATAAAGTATTAATATTTTCGTGACACAGTTTATCTCCCATTGGAGATAAACTCTGTTTAGTCTTACTTACTTGGCTCAGGGCATCCGCTTGCTTCCTCACCATTGATTCATTAATGTTAAACTCTATCGCTGCGGCTCTATTCCCGTGTTGTACTGCGTGACCGATCGCCTTGAGTTTAAACTGTGCGGTTTAACAGTGTCTCTTGGTAGGAGCCATTTCCAGGTCTTTACACAAACACACAAATGGAAATGAGACCCAGCATGCACCGCGCTCTACTTCTTCTACGGGGGAAATAGAGTCGGCGGCTGCTTACCGCAGTTGCGACACCTGTTGTAGCTCAATTTGAATCCATATATAAGGCGCTCCGGGTTAAAAGGCGCATTGTGGACTTTAGAGAAAATTTAAGGTTTTTAGGTGCGCCTTATAGTGCGGAAAATACGGTAATTATTCGACGACCAATGGACAGTGTGCTTTTGTGGGATGACCATTTTTATCAAATCAAATTTTATTTGAAAAGCACTTTTCCAACACAAAGTTACACAAAGTGCTGAATGGAACAAATAATTCAGATCATTGAAAATAAAACCCCCCAAAAAACAGTAACTTAACAAAAAAACATCCATCAAAAATCACACACTCACACAAAACACTGCACACATGCATTAATATTCACACAGCTCCTCCTTCCCCAACCCTCATTTTACCTGAACCGCTAGCTACTGTCTCTTTAACTGAAATAAAAATAAGCATCTGGCCTGATGCTATGAGAAAACAATAACTGGGGATCGATCCACACCATTTATGTTATTGTATTTAGGAATAAACATGGTACTTATTATCAGTTATACAATACTTGCAGAAAGACTTGTTTGACACAGACCTGCCCGTCCTCTCACTCCCTGCTTTGTTCTGCTTCTTGGTTCATACACAACACAGCGTAAATCTCATTTGAGACCGCAAATACAGTGTAAAGCTTATCATATTGTGAAAGCTGGTGCATATTTTCTTCCAAAATTTATATATATGTATATATTTTAACATTAGGACTGCCGCAGCTGTCACTTTGACTGCACGTCACTTTAATGTGTTAATTATATCAGGGGTTTGGCTCAAGACCCTGACAAAACAGAAGACGAGGAAGGCAGACGGACGGTTTAACGCCTTTTATTAACAATAATTATATATTAAACCCTGATGAAATGGAGCAGCGACTGGAGCATCGGAGATCCAGCACAGCAGCCAGTAGGCAGAGGACACAGCTGCTCTCAATCAATCCACTATGAGGCAACGGACTCTCCAGAACTATGTGGCAATGGACTCCCAGGAACTATGTGGCAACGGAGCAACAGTCTCCTGCACACAGGAGAGAGAGAGAGACAGCAGCAGGAAAGGGCCCAGGGCCCTCACAATTAGAAAAAAATTGAACATAGCCTAGGAGGCTGACCTTTAATGACTTTTATTATAAACATGTTTTCTATTTTATCATGTAGTATTTGTGTTCTCAAAATGAACATTTCAAAATTTATAAGCAATTTATCTCCTCTAACCGGGAAGCAGCTGGGAGGAAACGTGCATTGGAAGTTGTTGCTATGTGGTTATGGCAACAAACACATTGCTTTGGCCACACAGAAGTGTGTGTGTTTATATTCACGGAGAAAGACAAGGAGGACACTGACGCCATTACAGAAATATTTTAGATAGATTGAGTGAGATAATATTGACGAGAGTAAGAAAATTGTTGTCTGAATGAGGTATGCCATGTTTTCTAGATACGTCTTGAAAGTTCAGGATAACATATTGGAATATAGGCCATAGCCAATTAATAACGAGAACATTTTTGAAGCAGACTAAACTTTCCCAACGCCGGAAGTTTAGTCATTGGGAAAAATTTACAAACTATTAAGGAATTAGTAGCTTAATAAAAAAAAATCTCACGTTTTAGTTTGTTCTATGATGTCAACTTTTTGAATTAAATAAATTTCAAAAGAAAGCCAAATATCTGAAAAAATTTGACTTCAGATGAGGAGAGTAAATAAAAAATAGCATGCATAAAAACACTTTTTTCTGCAATTTTTTCTCAACGTCTCACTATTTTTTGAGTTTTTAACACTGTCCACATGTACGTTTTCTGAAAGGACAAACAGAGAAGGTGTGAATGAAGCACAGTCATTATGAGACGTATCATTCATCATCTACTAACCAAAGTCAGTTTGAAGCCCTTAATAAAAGACAGGCTGGGCTTTGACACCGAGACGCCCTCCATCTTTGTCTATTTACTCTAAAAGTATAAAGACATGGACGTGTATGAGCCGAGCAAAAAAACATAGAAATTAAAATCATATGTTGGATTCTTTTTTCTTTTTCTTTAACAAGATCCAAGTTCAGAGATTAAATAGTTTTACTATCTTTCCAACAAATAGCCCTCACCCGGTGAGTTCATTCTTTAGATTCCAGTGTGAGGCTAAAGCGAGTCTCACCAGTGGCTCTTTCAGCATGATTGACATTATTTGCTACCATTAGCCACTAGTATGCAGTTGCCCTCTGACCCTTGAGCAACCAACTTGTTTGAAACAGTTTCAGGCAGTACGGTTTAATCTGCATGGGAAAAAAAGCTTAAGAAACCCTCCAGTCCAGGGCCTCTCAGATCTATCAACAATTAGAGGTGAGATAATGGTGACCATGTCCTCGGGGGTCAATGATCATATACTCTTTCCTACCCCAGACCAGCTCTGCCAAGTTCCGTCTTCTATATTGCCAGAGTCAAAATACCTACCAGAAACATTATAGATGCAGGTGTGGTGAGCGGTATGTTTTCTTTAGCCACAGCAGTTTAATATTAAAAAGCAGAAAGGCTGTCTTTTCTTCTGAATGACAGGCGAATTCTTCAGCCAAAAAAAGTTCCTGCCTTGGCCTCTTTGGGCTGACGTAAGTGTGAATCAAGGAGCACAACGCAGGCCAGGCAGAGCAAGATTTGGCTGGGGTTTGAGCGAGGGTATTTTAATTGACAATTTGATCCTGGAGCTTGTTTGCCATCTCCTGTGCACGCTCTGTAGCAATGCGGAGACATGTATGCTCAATAAAAGAAGTTACAGAGAGCTGATGATACACAGTTGCATGACGAATACCCCAGTGACCATAACAGCGTCAGTCTTTTTTTTTTTTCATATGTTTGAATTTCTCATCATTTATGGGATCAGTGGGTTGCACATTATAAATTCTTCCAACAATATCATGAGTTATGCTGACAGATTCTAACCGCTCAACCTCCCCTGCTGTAACTAAATACCATCGGAGGAACATGTTCACAGTACGACCAGTGTACGTCCATGATGAAATGGACCAGAGGAGTAAAAATAAGGAACACCTGAGGTATATTACATTTGCAGTGTGAACTGTAACCCTCACCTTCCCTTGCAGTGAAACAAGGGTTAACAACATCTACACCGTCACCAGAAAAAAAAAAAGCTTCTCCAAAAAGACTGCAGCCTACGTCAAAGGAGAGAAGACCAAACTTTGAAACCAAATCAAATTTGGGGATATGGCGTAAAAATTAAGCATTTGAGACTAGAATTTCTTACATGTGCAAATTCATTTTTTTTCTATCTTTTTCTTATATACCTACAAGTGATTGTTTGCAGCATGATGAATTTCACTGACATGTGAAATCAATTTTCTCCCGTCCATCAGTAAAATGAGTCATTGTTTAACTTCCTCTCCAACACCCACAACTATCATCTCTCCATGGGATGAGGAATGTAAGGATGAGTTCCACTATTTGGTAAAAAAAAAATCTTTGGTGTTTGACTGCTCTGACACTTTGAATTTGTATAATCAATGCAAAAAATCCCAGGCCAAAATATAAACTGGCCATAAATAAATTATGACATTTAAAATTTTGTAAATGAATATACAGTATAGGTCCATGGTACAAGTTTTTATTATTATTATTAAAGTTGGTCATTTTGTTGTAGATTTGTCAACAATTGTTCAAGTTTTATTTACCGGTATTTTTTTTTTGTACATGAGAGTCATTAGTTATCCCAAAATTGATCATTTATTCATTGGGGTTTCATCAAAAACTGTATACCAGAATTGGACATAGCATGTTGTTTCCGGTCATCCCAAATGGAAAAGTGAGGTTACAGAGAGAAGAGATAAAAAAGGTGGAAGATTTTAAGTACTTAGGATCAACAGTGTAGGGCAATGGAGAGTGTGGAAAAGAGGTGAAGAAGCATGTGGCAGGCAGGCTGGAACAGGTGGAGAAAAGTATCAGGTGTGACTTGTGATAGAAGAGTTTCAGCTAAAATGAAACTGTGGTGAGACCGGCCATGCTGTTTGGACTAGAGACAGTGGGACTGAGGAAAAGACAGGAAACAGAGATGGAGGTAGCAGAGATGAAGATGCTAAGGATCTCTCGGGGAGTGGACAGGATGGACAGGATTAGAAATGAGTACATCAGGGGAACAGCACATGTTAGAGGTTTTGGAGATCAAGTCAGAGAGGCCAAACTGAGATGGTTTGGACATGTGCGGAGGAGAGAGAGAGAAAGAGTACATCGGAAGAAGGATGCTGGGTTTGGAACTACCAGGAAAGAGACGTAGAGGAAGACCAAAGAGGAGGTTCATGGATACAGTGAAGGAAGACATGAAGATAGTTGGTGTGACCGAAGAGGATGCAGGACTTAGGGTTAGATGGAGGAAACTGACTTGCTGTGGCGACCCCTGAAGGAAAATGCTGAAAAAAGAAGATGTTGTTTCCAAAATACTGCCAAATAGGAAGTAGCCTCTTCCTCCAAAAAGCCTTAGCGCCCAAAGATTTTTTCTAAAAAATAAGCAACCATTGATGTCACCATTTTGTCATGAGAACCATTCTGAGTCTTTTGTTACAACTTATTATCCACAGTTTAGAATATTTTATTTGTTATTTACCCGTTAGTACAAGTAATCAAATACCCAATCAGACACGCCTAGTTAGGTTTGATTTAGACATTTTACTCAGCAAATGACAGCAATAGGCCTAATCGTGAGACAGATGGATTGACTGCAGGTAATGTTGCAAGGGAGGGTGGATCTCCAAAAAGTCTAGTCTTGGTAAGTAAGCTGGTTGCCATGCCAACGCAGACTGGACCAATGAATCCATATTTCCTGATCCAAATTAAACATGGTGCCCATTGTAAATCAGAGAATGGTGACTGAATTGGCTTAATTTCTTTGGACCTTAACTTATGGTTAACATAAAACTCTGTCTCTTATACACTCTAACTACACTTTTAAAAACTGACGAAATTGTGAGCCAGCACATACTAGGTATAAAAAAAAGAGAGTCAAACAAAATGCTGACGGAGAAAAAGAAAGTTTTGTTTGCCTTGCAGCTTCAGGCGAAGGAAGCCACCTGAGTTGTGTGGAAAGCTCAGATGTCAAAATCCAAAAAGGCTTCAGGCTTCTAAACATGGAAAGGTGTCGAGTAAAAATCTCTGAACAGAGCACAGCATAAACAGTGTTGAAGTGAACGTTACAAGAAGTGCCATTTGATACTTTGTTGATGCACGCTCATGGTTAAATTAACATATTCATAGATCTTCATTCAGCAACTAGAGAAACAGGTGCAGTCCCACACATTTTTGTGCATCCGCCCACAGAATCTGGAGGTGACATTAAGGATTCGGACTGTATGTGCGTTCATTCGTCTCTGCTTCCGAAACACTTTTGTGAATGTGATACCTCCCAAACCACTGACGAGATTTTAATGAAACTGTGAATGGCGTATCTCCAACATTCTTGAGAATGTCATATCTCCCGACACAATTGAGGACATTTTCATGAAACTGCCCACAGTTAATTGGCACCAACTTTAAATGAGCTAATTACATTTTTAGTTTGCAGATAAGGTCTAAAGTTTTTAGACAGGGACGTATTTGTTTGATGCAATGGCGCAAATTCATTCTTGTGTGCTTTCTTTTCACAAAAAAAACATCTTTTTTTTTTTTTTTTTTCCAGAATAGTCTTTTTAAAAATCTCATTGAACTTTAACTTATTTATATGGCGTAAAAAAACAAAAGCAAAACTCAAGCAAAGCGCTTTTGATTAAAAGACAAAAACACATAGTCCTTTCAGAGGGTTCTGGCTTTGCCTCCGGGTTAATCACTATTCGACTTGCCCAAAACAACTCACCTGCGAGGTGTCCAGAGGTCATGCCCAAACCACCCCATCTGACTCCTCGACAATTGTTCCATTCCATACTTGTCCTGAATGGCCGAGTTTCTCACTCTATCTCCGAGTGAGGGCTCATCAGCCCTAAAGACGACGCTCATCTCAGCCGGTTGCACTTGCAATCTTGTCCATGATCACAGGTGACCGATCTTCCCTCTAATTTTTTATGTGTTTGAGCAAACACTCAAGCTTCCTAAACAAAAGGGGGCGGAGCAAAAACTTTGACTCTTCTGTGACGTCACCAGTAATGACGAGCCAAACTCCGAAACAGCGGTTTGAAGCAATTTGTTTCAGAAACAAAGATGAGAGGGATATGCTCCAGAGCTCTGTATTATTTTCCCAAATTTAGTTTAATTTAAGTTTTATTTTGTGCGCTGCATAGGTCTTCTTGTGCGCTAAGCAGTGCGCAATTGCGCAGGCGCCCAGCTTAGAGGGAACATTACTGGTGACCGAAGGTGAGCGTAGAAGCATGAATCAACTGATAAATCAAGAGCTTTACTCTTAATTAACCTAATTTACCAAAACCAATCAGAGGGCATAAAAATGAGTTTCTGAACCTGTAAAAGTGCTGACCAGTAGATGACTCACAGTGGAAGTATTGAAAATGTCCCAAATGTACTGAAAATAACCAGAATGTGAATTCTTTTATGTCATCAATTGGTGTTCAAATCATTTCTAGAGAACAAAATGTTTGGATTGGACCCAGCCTTGGAGGCAGAATTTATACTCAGTCACCTCGAAACAGCTGTTCTGTATTCAAACAAGTCAGTTTTTCACATCAAAGTCTTTTTTTTTTGTCTGCTGGCTGAAATCACTGTCAAACTGATCTATTCTGTACCACTAATTTGTTCAGTATTTATCTTTTTTCTGTGACTCACTAATCTAATCTTAAGCATATTCAAATGGTAACAAAGAATTTTTTAAGAGGTTGAAGATTGAAACAAAAAGAAAAGCGTAAAACCCACATTTTTTGTTTGTTCTTTTATTTCCCTCAAAAATATACAACTTTAAATGCTGGTAAGCACTGAGTCACTGCATTAAAACAGGAGACATCACTTGGGATGAACTTTATGGCTATACAATTATTTAATCACCGGAGTCTGGGAACTTGCTGACAAGTCAGTCATATGAGGTGACTCACTTTATGAAGGAAAATATATTAGAATGAAAAAAAAAAAAACAACTTTTTTTTTGACTACCTCAAAAAAAAAAAAAAGTTGTGTTATTTCCTCTCACTCAGAGATCAGGTGAGGAGCTCTGCCATCCGGGAGGAGCTCGGTGTCGAGCTGTTCCTCCTCCAGGTAGAGAGGAGCCAGATGGGCTGGTTCGGGCATCTGGTCAGGATGTCCCCCGAGCGCCTCACGGTTGGGGTGTTTCGGGCACGTCCCACTGGGAGGAGATCATGGGGCAGACCCCGGTCCCGCTGGAGAGACTAGTCCCCAGGAGAGACTATGTCTCCCCACCTGGCCGGGGAACGACTTGGGATCCTTCCGGGTGAACTGGAGAATGGAGCCGGGGAGAGAGAGGCCTGGGCTACCCGTTTGGGACTGTTGCCCCAGCGACCCGACCCCAGAACAAGCAGAAGATGACGGAACGGAACAACTTTTTTTTGCACCAATCGCATGCCATAAAAAAAGCCACAAGTTAGTCTGATGCGTCCACTTTGTAGGTGAATGAAAGGTTCCAATTATTCGTTTGAATATGGTTTTAAGAAGGTGTTGTGATACAAATGTCTATGAATTTGAGAAAACGACTTAATAAGCGCACAATGTTTGGATCATGTTAAAATCTAAAAATTGCCTGAGGCTACACGTATCCTCGTATGTGCTCACATGCACATACTTCTGGCTACATCATCATGTCTGAAAGTCCAATTCCCCATAGCAGGACTTCTTTGATCAGAGGATTGACTTCTTTCACCCCCTTATGACACATTCTTCTCTCTATGTGTGTGTGTTTGTGTGTGTGTATGCATGTGTCTACGCCTACCCTGAGGTCCCCTGGGGTGAAAATGAGACGGCTTAATATCAGCACACATACACACTGTGCACTCCTCGGCACAAGTCCCACTATCCACCTTTATTACAAAATATGATTTATTGCCTCTAAATACAACCATGAGTTGCTTTAATAAGACAAGGAGCTTATGAGGAAGGACGTGTGATTAAGAGCAGACCCAAGATCCTCCTGGGTCAAAGAAGAGGATATGATATGGTGAGGGTGTTTCAGTGAGGGGAGGGTATGTTAAGGACTAACGTGCTGAATCTGTGTTTAGTCTTTTAGGTTGGAAGATCAGGAAATCTTACAAGATGTCAGACATGACCCAGAGTTGGAGATTATTATTCATTTTTCTGTGAGAAAAGATTCGGTGGGGTGTATTTTTGTAAGATGAGGATGGTCGTATTTTTTTCCTTTGAGTTATGAACTGGGGTGTAGAACAGCATGTTGGTTCTGGACTCTGTAGTAGACTACAGCCCCTCCTGACTTAGCCATACAGAAACAGAGGCTGTGTTACTCTATAGCAATTACAAACTCTGTGTTTGATATGATCCAGGCTGCACTTGCTCTAATTGTGGCACTTTAGTCTAAGGGTGGGGTCTGTGGGATTTTGAGATTGGAACAACCTTTCTGGAAGGCAGAGGGAAAACTCGGGAATGACTTAAGGGGTGGGGGCCTTTTTTTCTTCCCACATATATTCATATATGTAAAATTGGTGAGCCTCTTCTACTAAAACTAAAGTTAAATCTTTGAAACGATCAATTAACAACACCAGATTCTGAAACTCTAATTGCAACAAACACAATAAAATTAACAAAAACCACCAAGAAATCTGGCTCCTCTTAGATTTTGTAATTCTAGATTTGTTAAACTCTTGTTAAAGTTGAGGTCTAACCCATGTTGCAGATCACTAAGAGCAAAAAAAGTTTCCCCCGAGTGTTGAAATGTTTTAACAAGAAACGTAGTGTTTTTCTATTAGAACTGGGGTGGTGTCGAATCAGCGACATTACGCCTGCACACGATGTCTTTAATGATGTCACAACATGGAAAGACTAACTATGACATGGTACTTCTCTTACATTGTCTGTGAACATGAAAAGATGGAGATCTTGATGATGTAAGCTGGAGAAGGATTTTGTTTTGATCCATGAACATGGGTGTAGAGTCGATTGGTTGTACTTCCTGTTTTGGTTCCATAGATGTCCTGGTAGTCTCAAATAGCGCTGCCCCTTTGCAATAAAACTTCCTCATGACCCAAAACCAAGAGCTAAATTTTACAAAACATTAGAAGATTGTGACAAAATTGCCACTGCTCCCTGGCCTTAAAGAGAAGGGTATGTATAAATTAGAAGAGTAACAATACAAAAAAAGCAAAAAACTCCCATTACTTTCCTCAATTTTGAGGACACAGATTGATTTATTTTTGATACATACAGTACATATTATGTTTTTAAAAATTATTGTAAGTACAAACAATTTGACTGAATATGGTCTTTGATCCTGTACTGGAGTCTCATAATTTATGAGTCATAATTTATGAATTTATGAGGCTCATAATTTGAGACATGTTAAAATCATAAATCCAAAGGGCCAAAAGTAACCATTTATTTATGTAAAACAATCATTTTTATAAATATGACAAGCAAGGTTTAACAATACTGAATACAAACTACTCTAACCTACATACCGACGATGTTCCCTCTGAGATACGCGCCTGCGCAATAGCGCACTGTTAGCAGATTATTAGCGCACAAGAAAACCTATGCAGCGCACAAAATAAATCTTAATTTGAACTAAAGATGGGAAAACGAGACAGAGCTCCAGAGCATATCTCGTTCTTCCTGTCCGTGTGAAACAAATTGCTTCAAACCGCTGCTTCGGAGTTTGGCTCGTCGCTACAGATGATGTCACAAAAGGGTTACCATTTTGCTCCGCCCCCTTCTGCTCAGGAAGTTTGTGTGTTTGCTCAGACACATAAAAAACTTAGAGGATGCATTGCATATCAAACACACAAAATTGCATGCAGCTTGTTTTAAGTCACGATAAGAGCTGCCAACAAATTAGAGCTCATTCATGGGTCCTACCAAAATATCAAGAGTGTTTTGGGATTTGTAACATTCATTCTCCATACACTGTTGGCTTTAACATCAGTGGGCAAGCTTCAGTGACAAAAAGTTTGACAGCTGTGCTATGGCGTCACATTTTACAACATACAGTACGTGTCTTCAATTCAATGTTATTTATATAGCCCAAAATCACAGAATTTACGTCTCAATGGGCTTCACAAGAAAAAGAGGAATGTAGTAACACAAATACACAGCAAGAAAAATAACTAACAAATGCTAACTAAACAAGACTAGCACATTTATAAGTAAATAAATAAGACATAAAATAAGCTATAAGATATAAGACTATAAATAAGACTAGCACCTGGACGAACAGCGGAGCTCCTTCTCCAAGAGGCTCAGACAGCTCCGCTCGAGAACATCTCGTTACCGGAGGTCTTTCTTCCCGTACGTGATTGGGCTCTACAATGACTCACTTAGCAGATAGGAAGTTGTTGCTGTGACACGCAAATTTCCCATGTGTGGGATCATTAAAGTATGTTCTGATTATGCCCTTAGACTCTCCTTCATGGTGAGAAAAAACTCCAAAAAAAAACATCAGTGGAGAAAAAATAGGAAACCTTGTGGGGATCCATACGAAAGCGAGATCCATCCCCCTGGACACGCAACCAATGCATCGAAGATTACTGTTTAAATATGATCTTATTCTACTCTACAGCTAAATATCTAAAGAAGTCAATAGATGTTCTTCATCCTTCACACACTTACATACTCTTACCTGCTTAAAAAAAAAGTTTTCTGCTTATGTTCGGATGGGGGCGTGGCAGAGAACAAAATCTGTAATGATCCAGCGTTTGGGTTGTATCCACAGACTGAACGGTAGAGTGAATGAAATTCAAACCACTCAGGATTTTATTTTTTTATGCGTGAATAATATTCTACTACGAAAGGAAACTCTAAAAGTTACACCCTTTTTAACCAGTGCAGACTGGAGAAGCTATTACTACTTGAGACTTGAACAGAGAACTTTTTACACCTTTGAGTATCCCTCCTCGATCCAATTTGGAGTCATTTGAAGATTGTGGAACTCAGACTAGGTCTGATCATCTACAAAACTCCTTCCTTCTCAGTCTGTGCGGTCTAAAGTGTGGACCCATTGGGAGTGTTAGGAAACGAGCAGGACAGGGTCTCAATCCAACTAACTCTGTCAGCAGGACAAAGCATTTTCCTCCCGTCTGTATGTGTAAAAGAACTGTCCTCACTCTGCCTTGTGTCTGCTTACTGCTCGCCTCCCCGCGTTCTGCATTGCCTCATCCTATATGAGCTCAAAATGGGCTGGGACCCATCTGTCAGGGGTCGCACTGTGGGGACTAGGCTTGGCCTGAAAGCCTGGGAAACGTGTAGATATTTAGCTGTATACATCGTAGCTGCCAAAAGCAAATTCTGCATGCACGTATGCTTGAGCACAAACAAGGAAACTGTTGCACCGTCCCATTTAAAGCACATGGCTAAATAAGTGGGTGTAAAATTGTGGCCAAATGAAGGAGATGGAGTGGAGGTGCTGTAGGTAAACAGGTTGGGAGCATCATGATTGTGTAGAGGGGAAAGTCCCCCCTGCAGGCTCCCATCCCCCTGTTGTCCTCTCACCACACACACCTCACAAATCATAGCAGCTTCTCACCAAAGCCCACATTCCTCAAGATTCAACTTCATGAGAAACATATGCCTGACATGAATCCCATTATTCCTGATTAAGTGTGTACTGGGAAAAACATCCATAATGAACATTAAGGATGTTAGATATGAATTTGTTGGATTGCTTTGAGACGGCAGGTATAGAGGAAATAATTTCCCGTAAAGACTGTGGTTCACATTTTTTGGCTTTCTTAAAAGTTCACCAGATAAGCACTAACTATCTTTTAATGAGATTTTGTTTCTTACTCTCTATAATAGACAAATAAGGGAATCTGTCATTTACAATTTAAAACAAACCATTGCAGGAATGTCTAACTGTTTTTCTTGAAAAACTGGAGAATCATTCAGAAAAAGGTTAAAATACAAAGTTGTAAAATGGGCTGGATTTGAACAAAATCAGATGTCCAGTTTGGCCAAAAGCTGATCTGAAAGTGTTTTATCATCCTAAGTTATTTTACAGACAGGCCTATTGAGAAAAAAGAGAAAGGGATTTATCTGAGTCATAAAAAGGGTGTAGAAACCAGTATTGGGTGTACCAGTAAAAGGAAACATTGAGGTGTGATGCAATATGTTCTTCATGTACAAATGCAAGATACACACCAAGCTACGTCTACATCATGAGGACTCTATAGCAGTAGTATTAGATACTAGCTATACAGCGCCTCTTTCAAGGTCAGTTAGTCACCTTCTTAACCGTTTATCCCTTGCAGGGTTGGCGCGGGTGCCAGGGCCCAATCCGGCTGATTCGAAGAGATGGGCAGGGTACACCCCGAACAGGTTACCAGTCAATTGCGGGGCTACACACATACAACCATACACACACACTCATTCCTACGGGCGCTCATGTACTGGCCAATCAACCTAGCTTGCATGATTTTGGAGGGTGGGAGGAAACCGGAATACTCGGAGAAAACCCACATATGGGGAGAACATGTAAGCTCCAAAGCCAGAAAATGGAATGAGCCAAGAAAAAAATGGACAGAGAACATCAAGATTTTGTCTAAAATAGAGATTTAAGTTTGGCTCCACAACGGACCAAAGACCTGTTTAAGGTGTAAGCCACCTCTCATCTGTAACCAGCCAGGATTTGCTTCACTGCCCTCCGGATGCTCCCTACAATCCCGACAAGAATAAGCAGTTCAGAAGATAAATAATATAATTTTAAGTTCATGCTTACTGGATTTTATTACCAAAACACATCATTTATCTACCCCAGGCATAAATTTTTGGGTCAATTTTTTTTTTTTTTACCTTTTGGGTACAATAAGCCCCCAAAACAGTGCAGGTGCAGAGTCAGCAATAATGAGGAGGCTGTATCGATCCGTCGAAGTAAAGAAAGAGCTGAACTGAAAAATAAAGCTCTTGATTTACAAGTCGATCTACATTCCTACCCTCATGTATGTTCACCAGCTGTGAGTGGTGACCAAAAGAACGAGATCGCTGATACAAGCAGCCGAAAAGAGCTTCCTCCGCAGGGTGACTGGGCTCTTCTTCAGAGATCAGGTGAGAAGTTCCGCCATTCGTGACGAGTTCCGAGTCGAGCCACTCTTTCTCCTACATATGGAGAGATGCCAGATAGCTATAAAGCATAAAGGGGGTATAGAGAGAGGGTGGGGTCAGGATGCCTCCTGAGCTTGCTGGTTTCTTGCACGTCCCACCGGGAGGAGATCAAGAGGCAGACCCTGGACTCACTGGAGGGACTATGTCTCAGAGCTGACTAGGGTACAACTCGGGATCCCTCTGGGTGAACTGAAGGATACTGCTGGGGTAAGAGAAGCCTGGGCTCCCCGTCTGAGGCTGTTGCACCCGCAACCCAGCCCCAGATAAGCGTAAGACGACAAAATGGAACAACAGAATAATAGGTTAAAAAATCTCAGTACTTCTTGTTTAGAAACAAAATACAATTTGTCTACTGATTTTTTAAAAAAGTGTGTCGTGATAAAATTGTGACACTCTACTCAAAAACATCTTTTACTGGCTTGACCAAAAAAACCCATACTGAAGACACAAATGAAGAGTCATGAAGAGTGCCTGTGAATTTTTTTAAGAGTACCTCAAACCAGCAGGAGACAACAATGACCACCTGAGTAATTAAGTGAGCACTAAAGAAGCACACAATGAGACATGTTACACGCTATAGAGAGTGGCGTGCATCGATTGCACATCATTCAGTCACTGAATACAGCCTACCCTCCAATTCTCACTATTTCACAGTCAGTCGAAGGCACAAATGAAAGGAGAAAGACAGTGACTACTCACAGACGACTCAAAACGCATGGACAAAAAATACCAGCATGACGAACAAACTGCCAGGCGGTGGTGGGGTCATAATTAAAGGGCAGGGTCTATTCGTGCCATGCGATTACTCAATTCCTCTGATATCTCTGAGCAGGTTGCTCTTTAATCTTAAACTTACCTAATAGATGCTGCAAAAGAAGAAGCATAGTGTTACGTGAACAATGACAGGAAGAACAGAGATTGAAGTGCATCTTTCTCATTCATAGTGTTTGCACGTTTTGTTTTGTCTTCTGAGATGCTTATCCATAGCATAGCATAGGCTATCCCGGCTGATTTCAGGCGAGAGGAGGGGTAAACCCAGGACAGGTCGCCAGTCTGCCTAGAGGCCAAGTATTTTTCTTCTTCTTTCGGTATTTCCCTTCAGGGATCACCAATGCAAGTCAGTTTCTTCCATTTAACCCTATCTGCTGCATCCTCTTCAGTCACACCAACTATCTTCATGTCTTCCTTCACTGTATCCATGAACCTCCTCTTTGGTCTTCCTCTAGTCCTCTTTCCTGGTGGTCCCAAATCCATCATCCTTCTTCCTATGTACTCTCTCTCCTCTGCACATGTCCAAACCATCTCAGTCTGTCCTCTCTGACTTTATCCCCAAAACCTCTAACATGTGCTGTTCCTCTGATCCTGTCCATCCTGGTCACTCCCAGAGAGATCCTCAGCATATTCCTCTCTGCTACCTCCATCTCTGCTTCCTGTCTTTTCTTCAGTGCTACTGTTTCTAGACCAAACAGCATGGCCGGTCTCTCCACGGCTTTGTACACTTTCCTTTTCATTCTAGCTGAAACTCTTACTAGAGGCCAAGTATTGTCATATTGGATTTTAAAATCATTGAAATTCTTTGGAATGAAAAAGCCTTATTGATATCAGAGCACAAGACAAACAGAAGGAACACAGGGTACAAGATGGAGTGAAAAATGCAAAAAAGCAAAGAAATTTCAAAATTTTTCAAGAATCGCAGAAATCTTTGTGGATGATCAAGTCTGTATTCTGATAAATACTTAGATTTTTTTTGTATATATCTTCATACAAATTTATATATACAGTACATATAAAATTCTAATCATGCTAAATCCTTCCCACCTTCTCCATAAATCTGTGAACCATCTGAAGAGCAGCTTCAGCAGCAGACTCCTGCAACCCCACTGCTCATAGGAACGTTACAGAAAATCATTCTTACCATCCTCCACCAAAATATTTAACCTTTCCCTTTCAAACCTGTAATTACTTGGCATTCACAACGTTGTATGAGATTGTGTGAATGTAACACTGCAGCATTCAAATTTCCCTTAGGGAATAAATAAAGTATATTCAATTCAATATGTACATATACAGAATCATGTACATTCGAGATGAAAATTATTGACAACATTTTCTTTAAGGTTACTTTTAATCAACAAAAATATTTTTTGGGGATTAGAAGTGACCATTCCTTCTTCCTAAAGCAACCTGTGAAAAAGAGACTGCAGTAAAAATAGTGTATAATGTAGGACTAGAAAAATTGACCTGTACTTGAAGAGCCGCAGGTCTTTTTATCATTAATAATCAGACTTTATTCATCCCTCATGGGGAAATTACTTTTTGCTGCATTGGACCACCATAGACAGCCATGACAGCGCCAATGGTGGGAGCAATTCGGGGTCAGGTGTCTGCTCCAGTGACACGGTGGCAATCGAACCTGCTTTTCCCAATCCAAGGATGGACATTTTATGGGTAAATAGAATAGGGATTAATTTGGGCATCCTGTTATACTTCCTCATTAAAAGTCATTAGATGTGTATAGTGTAGACAGAGAGCAGGGTAACCAAATTTAACCAGATCAAACCAAAAGTCCAACAAAGTTCATCCTACAAATTTAATTGGGAATTAAACCCCAATGGTTGTAATTGTAAGATTTGCTCGAACCAAATCAATAAACTAAACAAAATAACAGAAAAAATGAGCAGAACACATGTTCCGTGTGTGACTCACATTTCTTCAGGGCATTCGGGTGTTTGAAACATTATTAGGAACCCTGTGAACACCAGGCATCTAAATTACACCTTTGATTATTAATTACCCAAAACAAAGCCATCTATTATTGAAAACCACATCATCCAGCTGTTGGTGAAGCAGCAAGTCAGTGATTCAGTGCACAGGAAGCTAACCTGGTAAATTATACAGGTCAAGAAAAGTGTACGGCGTGCTCAGTACAGTGGCGGAAAATAGTGAGAAGCCTGCAGGCTAATGGAGAGGGTGTGGCTCTCTGACTTATTACAAATCTTACAAGCTGCTTCATGGTTGGTTCAAATGTAATATCACCATCTTACGAGCAGTATCTCACTTCCTGTCTATGTGACGATTGGTCGCTGACATCAAAGTAATCTATCAGTCTGGCACAAAAACCTCTATCCCACAAACCCAACAAGAAGCAGGGTACACCCTGGAAAAGTAACAACCATTCACACGCATACTAACTCTTCAGGACAATTTTAACAAAGACTAATTACTTTCACATTCAAGTTATGTACAGGGTTCAGAGGACTCAGAAAGTTCCATGCTCTTACAAGATGAACATGCAACCTCCAAATTTGGAGGTTCAAACCTCCAAATCCAAGTTCAAACCAACAACCTTCTAGTTTACCAATGCGCCTCCGTAAAAGTTCTGATTTCACTCTCGTTGGGGCTTGAAAGTTTTCACGAGTCCAGATTATGGGGAGACAGGTCAGGTGGTGTTCATCAGTCTGATGGGGAAAAACTGTCTTTGTGGCGAGAGATCTTGCTTAGAATAGACCGTAGCCTTTTGCCTGAAGGGAGCAGCTCAAAAGTAGCCGGGGGCAGAAGGATCAGCCACTATCCGACCAGCCCGGCCCAGAGTCCTGGAGTCACAGAGTTTCTGTGAGCTTTTTTCTTCATTTAAAAGCGGATTCATCACTTTTTCTCGATTTACTCTCACGTCCCTACCCCAAAAGGAGCAGAGTTAAAAAAGATCATTTTCTTGCGTTTTCCGCTGAAATATTTGTAATATGAATATCATCATCTCCTGCCCTATTTGGGGTGTACCCTACCCCTCGCCTCAAATCAGCCGGGAATCGGCTCAGGCACCCCCCAAAGCCCCTATGGCATGGATACTTAAGAAGGTGACTGACTGACTGACTTTAAAAGTGGTTGTGAATGAATGTGGACGTCTATCTTTCTCTGTCCATATGACAAACTGGTGACGTGGCCTGGGTGTACCCAGCTCTCACCTGCTTATTCGTTTGGATTCTACGTAAAATGGGGAAGCATTGGTTTGTGGTGAAATTGCTACCTTTACGCCCGAAAAGGTGCCGGTTAAAATCCTACAGAATTCATACCTTGGTGTCCCTGGAGAAGACACTTGAACCCCCATTTTTTTCACCATTGGCTGCCCGCTGAGGTGCAAAGAAGCGCAGGAATGTCCCCATGAGCCACTAATATAATATGATCAAATAAATAAATAAAAACAACTTGTTCACTTCTGTTTCTTGCATGGTCTTTTTTTCTGAAAGATACAGTTGAGAGGCCTGAGAAGAGATCCTCCCTTTTCTTGATCGTGTTGCTTCACCTCTTAAACAAATGAACATGACTCTCTTTTTAAATTGGTGATCTACCGAGGAGCTTGGAAAACTTTCCGATTTGTGGGCTACAAACGGTCTTTTTGTGAAAAAGGGCCAAACCAAAAGCAGATACATGGTATGTTAAGGCAAAAAAGATAGAAAAGATAGAAAATATTTAACTATTTTAAATTAAAAGCTCAATACTGTCCATCCAATTGGTCTTGTTTTAGGCTCCAAGTCTCTTTATGATGAACCACACCCTCGCTGTCCCTGTTCGGATGAACACCATTTGCAACATTTGCTATTTTTCAATTATGTAATACTATATAATTGGAAATCGAAATTAATCAAATGGAGAGTAAAAGGCAAATTTGTTCAAGTACAGTTGGAATAATTAGAGAAAATGACCGTAAAACTTGAGAAAAAACGCCATCAATATGCAGAAGATTCGATATTCCTGAAATGTATCACAACGGTCAATGTGTCTGCCATCTATTGGGAAACACTTGAATAGCAGAGGAACAAAAAGAAGAATTTATTTATTTAATTTTCTCACGTTTTGTGGGTCATATTAAAAGATTTGAGCAGTAGTTTGCCCACCTCTGCGTTAGCCCACTTAAAACCGACTGCACATTCAGTTTCATTGATAAGACACAATGAGGGTGCACATTTTCAGAATCAGAGATAAGCAGGGCTGTGCAGCAAATAACTAGTCTGGGCAACCATCAAATATTTTCATCTTCTTCCTCTAACATTACCCATTCATATGATTCACATCCATTCCACATTCACATCCTTTCACCTCACCTTGGCTAAACCCTAACCCTAAGTGGTTTACACATTGGGATTCTGCTTTTTGTCTCAGTACTCTAGCTACCATATACAAGCCAAATGAGATGTTTGCATTGTGCTTCAAAAAGTTCATGATCATGTTTCTGGTGTGGATACAAATGCAATCACTGTTCACTGTTTAATAAAACCCAAAAGGCAAATGAATATCGTAAAAGCTAGTATGGTTTTGCTTGGCAGTGGAATAATCAGTAAACGTATTACATACCGTGGGGCTGCGTATTTTTCTATGTAATGGAGAAAAAGTATGGAGGCAAGTGACATCAAACAGCAGCTCCACTAGTGACAGCATCTTAAATAAATCTGTTGGCATGGTCCAAAACTTTTCGACCACAGTCGATTAATTAGCACTTTCCCTGAGTAGCTGCATCCGCTCTGTCTCCAAAGAGATTTATGGCCAAATGGAGGAAAGACAGAGGGAGAAAGCCCTTTCTGATTTCCACAACTGCTCTTTTTCTTTTTTTGTTTTACTTTCTACCTCTTCCACTCAGACCCCAATCCCACCTCTTCTGTCCACCTTCTGCCCTCCATAACAGCCCTGATCTCTAAAAACATACAAACATGACACTAAACCCATGATAAACACCAGGTCTGTATTTAGAGAAGAGAGGAAATCAACTCCAGTTCAGGATGTGACCACTACCTCTGCCCAGATCAATCATACTCTTGCAGACCTGCATGTGTGGGGCAACTGTTGTTGAACAGGGGGTGGGTGGGAGTGGACGGGAACACTCACATCGACACACACGTGAACCCATAAGTTGTGGTACACAAGTCTTTGTGTGCTGTGTCCATTTGTGCATTACACTGTGGAGAGTTAACAAGTCTCCCAAGCAGACAGGTAAAGAATGGGCCCGTTGCAACTGGATTCCAGGGCAGCGGTGCTGGGTTTACACTTTCAACTCCCCCTTCCTTATCTCTCAGATTAGCTCGATAAGAGAATTATGAAGCCAGACGGACATCTAAAGCTTCTTGGGGGGTCAACACTGTGATGAGAGACAGCCTTGGAAGAAAGACCGCCACCACTGAAACGCTTAACCCTCATCCAACATATATGCACACACTCACTCGTACAACCCCCTTGACCCATCCACCCCATTCTGGGGCTCTGCTTATTCATTTGCTCCATCATCCCTTTTGCATTTTATCAGAAGAAGAAGGATCGGGAAACAAAGGACGAGGGAAGTGAAGGAAAGCGGCGAGTCCAGATAGCCCTGCTCCTGTGACTTCCTTCCTGTGCATTCCAGGTTTTGTGACCCTCCTTTAAGGACAAAGAGCTTGAAATGCCCCACTTCCCTCCCTTTTTTTCTCAAAATTGAAGGGGCAAAAAGAAACTTTCTCACCAAGTTGCAGGATGTTAGTGACAATAAATTACAGGGGTCAGGAAGTCACCTGTACAGGTGCAAACATCTGGAATTAATGTGTCTTTGTAAGAAATGGGGAGAGTTTAAAAACCTAGCTAAAGTGTTTTTTTAATTTCTTTTATACATATTTGAGTCTCTTAGGAGCTCTACAGTCCAGTCTTTGGATACTATTTAAATGCCAGGTTGTTCTTAGTCACAGATTTTTTTTTCTTCACTACACCCACTATATGTCACCCAAAGAATGAGATCGCGGGTACAAGCGGCCGAAATGAGCTTCCTCCGCAGAGTGGCTGGGCTCTCACTCAGAGATCGGATGAAGAGCTCTGCCATCCGGGAGGAGCTCGGTGTCGAGCCGCTCCTCCTCCAGGTCGAGAGGAGCCAGATTGGGTGGTTCGGGCATCTGGTCAGTATGCCCCCCGAGCGCCTTGCAGGCGAGGTGTTTCGGGCACGTCCCACCGGGAGGAGACCAAGGGGCAGACCCCGGACCCGCTGGAAGGACTATGTCTCACAGCTGGTCGGGGAACGAATTGGGATCCTTCTGGGTGAGCTAGGGGATGCAGCCGGGGAGAGAGAGGCCTGGGCTGCCCGTTTGAGGCTGTTGCCCCCGCGACCCGACCCCGGAACAAGCGGAAGATGACGGAACGGAACGGAACACCCACTGTATAACAACAACAGGAAGTATTTTTGCGGAAGAAGTATAAATGATGGCCAGAGACAACAGAGCCGAAACAACAAAGGCCCAGGGGAATATCACAGTGCCCCGGTTGTGCCCATCCGTTTTCCCCATTCCCATTTTGACACCATGCCTATAGCACCCAGGGCTTCAAGACTTGAATAGGTGGGACATATTGACAAAGTTAAAAGATGATGACCTCCATCGAAACCCTAGTCGCATCCGCCCACCACTCCACTTTTACTTACAATTTGGATGTCTATATTCACATAGGATAGCACAGGGGTAGTTGGAAGGGTGGTGCCTCGTGGCAGCACTTATGCTCTCCTTTCGCCAAACCACCCCTCAATTTTAAAATCCATCTTGGACACTGCACATAGCACAATAGCCTCACACACATTACTCTCACAAAACACACGGAGGAAACCCCAGGATGGGACGGGGGTGTGGGGAGTAATACCACTCAGCACATATATGCACAAATTACACAGGTGGGATTGGGGTCAATATGGCCGGTCTTTACCTGCCTGCACCCTCTCACAATGCCAGGGGCAAGAAGTGCTGTACTGGCTGGGCGTGCGGGAATGGAAGGCCTGTCACTAGTGGGATTCCCGCCATAGGTTGGCGAGAAGCATAAGGCACTCAGAGGAGTGTGTGTGAGTGTCCTTGTTTTACAATGGGCAGCGTGGTCTTTTCTTTTTTTTTTTTTAACAAATAACCTGCACCATTCTCAGCAATAAAGCCACGATTGTTAAAGCAAAAATATTTGTTCTTTGCTTTTTTACACTACGTTCTAAGTCTTCACCGACTAAAACTCTTGAGTTTTTGTTGACTAAAACCTGACTTCTTCTTCTTTCGGCATTTCCCTTCAGGGGTCACCACAGCAAGTCAGTTTCTTCCACCTAACCCTATCTGCTGCATCCTCTTCGGTCACACCAACTATCTTCATGTCTTCTTTCACTGCGTCCATGAACCTCCTCTTTGGTCTTCCTCTAGTCCTCTTTCCTGGTGGTTCCAAATCCAGCATCCTTCTCCCTATGTACTTTCTCTCTCTCCTCTGCACATGTCCAAACCATCTCAGTCTAGCCTCTCTGACTTTATCCCCAAAATCTCTAACATATGCTGTTCCCCTGATGTACTCATTTCTAATCCTGTCCATCCTGGTCACTCCCAGAGAGATCCTCAGCATCTTCATCTCTGCTACCTCCATCTCTGCTTCCTGTCTTTTCTTCAATGCTACTGTTTCTAGACCAAACAGCATGGACGGTCTCACCACGGTTTTGTACACTTTCCCTTTCATTCTAACTGAAACTCTTCTGTCGCACATCACGCCTGATACTTTCCTCCACCCGTTCCAGCCTGCCTGAACACGCTTCTTCACCTCTTTTCCACACTCTCCATTGCTCTGGACTGTTGCTCCTAGATACTTAAAATCTTCCACCTTCTTTATCCTGACTAAAACTGAAATATACACATAGAGATGACTAAAATGTGACTAAAATCTAAATTAATGTTCGTTCCAAAGGCTAAGATTAAAACAAAAACTCAGATCGCTGCCAAAAACAACATTGCACACATGCACATAAAAGTACACATACAAAATTCTAACCACTACCAACTCTAAAGTAAACAGACAAATCAATTAACGTTTTTACCATTTGCAAGATTCAGGAAAAAAAGAAACGAAAAAGGCAGATACCCAATGAAGGTCATGCAAGTCATGCTCAGACAGATTTAGTTCAAGGTTTCCCTGGAAGTAATGGTGTGAATTTCCTCAAGGCTGGAGCCGGTAGATAAGATAGGATAAGATAAGTTTTTATTTCCTACACACACAACCATACAGATTACACTGTTCTTTCTATGTAAACAAATCTAAGAAATTTATGTCGGTAACCACACAACAGAGTTAAACAAATGTGCACATAAAATAAAGAGTAATATTGTACCAGAGGATTTCACAACATTACTGTCGTAAGGGTAGCAGTGCGGAGCAATATAAGACAATGTTTTAACATTTTATTCAAAGGAATTGATGTAAATGATCTGTACGTTGAACAGAGAAGTTCCGATTGTCCATTGTGCTTACACCAGGTTTGAAAAAACAACTTTAATATTATTCAGTAGCTAATACATGGGTCTAATACATGGCTAAAGTTTATGAAGGTTTCAAATCTTAAAAAGGGTAAGGTTCATTTTGAAATGTCTTCTCTGTTACCAGCATAATAAATAGATTATCTAGAATATAAGAGAAATGCCATTTACTGGTGATAATATTTGTGAAATAGTTTTAAATGATGTAATGTGAGTGATAATACATCACCTTTCCTAGCTGTAGTGAACAGAAGAAACAAAATTTGTCCACTCTGTTACTGTCCACTCTGTTACTAAAACAAAGGTAACAAAGGTAACATAGTACATCTGTAAAAAAAAAAAAAAGGGGGCCATCGGCAGATTTGGGTCTCTAAATCAATCCTTTGTCAAAAGCAAAAGAGAGTAGGAACCCATGGATATACTTATATTTTATTTTTTCACTAGCTAAAATGGAAAGAAATTTGAAAATGACCCACATATCAAATAGATGGTCGAAGTCAACCTACAGTGACATTAGGGCTATTGAGAAGTAAACAGAGCACAAGAAGGAAAATTGAAAATAAAAAGTCTCATGAATAACTGATGTTTTACGTTGTGGGCTTTAAATTTTCAAAACCATATACGTTGTGATTTGTCAAGTACGACATCTGTTAAAGTTATAGAATACATTTTCCCAATTTCCTTTTAACCTGTGGTTTTAAATTCTACCCACAGGCAAAATACCAGAATAAAATATTGGATTGTGTATAACTTATAACCTCTGTGATGCTGGAATTACAAACTGGTTCCCAACATGTTAAAATGTCTTATTTTCTCACAGAAATATTGACATTTTAAACTTCTATAATACAGATTGCTTTTACTATGTATAATAAGGCAAACACTTGTAAACAAAGTTGCAATGCTACTATTAGTTCCTCAACCTTCACACTTCGCAAAAGTAAAACAATTTGAAACAATTTTGATCAAATTATGTCAAATTAAGATTAATACAACACTATGATGAGTAAAAATGTATTTGTTGAGTCGTGTTGGGTCAAATGTTGCACATACCAGGGGTGGATCCAGGATTTTCTAAAGGGGGCTAAGGGATGAGGTCATAGACAAAACGAGTACCTGTTATACTCACCAGTATAGGAGGGTATGGCGGCATCCCTCCCCAGAACATTTTGAAAAAGAAGAGTAATTTTCTTGCATTTTAGTGCATATTTTGCCCAAAGTTTATGATAATTAAATTAGTGAGAACACTTTTTAATTTTTTGTGGACCAAAAGATGGTGGATCCGCCTTTGCATACAGTAAGTACTTTTTACAAAAAACAGTACCTCCCAAATGTAAAAGTTGGAGGAAAAATTTAGAAAACAGTATATAATTAGGTGAGGAGACGGCAGCTCAGTGGTTAGAGCGTTCGCGCGCGGACCAGAAGTTCGCGGGTTCGCGTCCCACAGAGAGCATGTCTATGGTCCTTGGAGAAGACACCTAACCCCCTGTTTCTCTCACCATTGGCACTGTCGAAGGGCAGCCTGCTGCGGTGTAAGGAGTGCAGCACACAAATTTCCCCGGTGAGGGATGAATAGAGTAATTCATTTAATTTAAGTAAAGGTAAGATTAAACAAAATTTACTTTATTTTTCCTCAGAAAGAAATAGAATTGTCATGAAAGCAGTTTAATATGAAAAAAATTAAGATAAGTGATTTAGATCAGTAAATTACTGCGTTGCCTGTACGGTGGGGCAGTGGTTAGGACAGTGGTCTCACAGCAAGAAGGTTGGGGTTTGACTCCTGGGTGGGGCAAGGCTTGAAACACTGGCATTTCTGTGTGGAGTTTGCATGTTCTCCCCATGTACATTATGCGTGTGTTTTCTCCAGGTACTCCAGTTTCTTCCTACCCTCCAAAAACCAAGACCAACATATCGTTTGTCGGACCAGCTATTGGTCAATGTATCAATCCAAAATAATGTAGACTTAATCTGGTAAGAAGCGCTTACTAGCAACTTCTCATTTCATGAGTTTGTTGAAGAAAAACTGTGTTCTTTTTATTTTGTGTTAAAATATACACAAAGTGTTTTACTAAAACATGTAAGTCATAATCTTTTATTAATTTATTCACAATAAAAAATAAAGCTTTATTGCTTTCTTCTAATTAAAATTATACAAGTTAAGTTTTCCATTTTACAAAAAACATGGGAAGTTGAAAAGCTAATTGTCTCAAAATAAGTGTTCTTTAACCTGAAGCAAAAAAACTGCAGAGAAGAATTTCTCTGGCGTGGTTTGTTGGCGGTAAGGATCTGCCCACTCACACATCATCCCTGGGATTAACACTTTCTTGATGCCAAAATCTAACAAGAACAACAAGCACAACCACACCCATACCCCAACCCTATCCGTATTTCCTTTCCATCTCAGTACAGGCAAGTCTCGGCGTCCATCCATCCAATGATTCATCATCCAGCTCTGTCATCTGTGCCTGATGACGCACCCAGCTGCCGAGGGCATAGTTAAACTTCATATAAAGGTTGCTGCTGCATCTACACCTTCACCACACATTCCCCAGCTCCAGTATCATCTTCACTTATCACCCATTTATTGGATGCACTTATAAGACACCCCTTTTATGGACCCCTTTTTTCCATTTTTTTCACACTTGTGCCTTCACCCAAGCCCAGACCAGCCAACCTTTCATGCCATGCTAATTTAATCCCAAAACACTTCCTATCGTGGCCTGTTAATGTCAGAGTAGATTTCCTCTGCGTTCTCTGTGACCCAGAAAAGAGCACCACCCTGCCACTTTGCCAGGAACCTTCCATGGTTTTGTGTTTCCCAACAAATGGCAAATATGCTTCAAAACCAATAAACCTGCTCGTGATATTTATTAGCCTGTTATTCAAGTATTCCCGACCAAAGGGAGATTCTCACCTACACGCATGGTAATGTGCAGCCTTCGACACACATGCGTGCAGCCGCACACCTTTCGTCAGCTGCAGACGTATTAGTAATTCTAATGAGGAACAAAAGATGAAAGACTTATGTTGTCATGGGTGTTACAGTACACGTCTAACTTTCCTATGAGGACCGGAGGTCAAAAAGAGGAACACAGGGGGAGGAAATTGAGAATGTTTCTTGATTAAAGGCTTCTGGAACATCTAACCTTTGACTATGAGTAGACTGTGTAGAATTTAACTTCTTATGCTGCCTGGTCTGCTTCTTTTCAGAGGGTTACGTATGTCTCCAATATCACCTGAAAAGACAAGAGAATATATGTAGACACTTAGATACACATTTGGGTTCTAAACACTTAAAGAAGCAGCATTGTGCTTTTGTTTATATTGGCAAACATTGTACCCATTGCAAGCTCAAAATTGTAATTTTTTTTGGGGGGGAGGAACTTCTAAATACATTAAATCCATTTTATTTCTGTTTTTGATGCTGAATCTCCAAGATATTCCTATTTTAGTGCGTTTACATAAATATATAAGTTCCTGATTAGAGGGACTAAGCGTGAGCAGAGCACATGCAAGCAGCAAAAAACACTTCCTGCTTCAGTCAGAATTGGTGCTGTATCTGTACTGTGTGAAGCTAAAGTTAACTCAACTAGCACATATTTTGTTGTATTTTTGTTTTGTGCATTTATAAGAAGGGCAGTATGGTGGTGCAGTTGGTAGCACAGTGGCCTCACAGCAAAAAGGTTGTGGGTTCGAGTCCCGGATGGGGACGAGGCTTTGAACACTGTCCTTTCTGTGTGGAGTTTGCATGTTCTCCCCGTGTCTGCGTGGGTTTCCTCCGGGTACTCTGGTTTCCTCCCACCCTCCAAAGACATGCATGCTAGGTTGATTGGCCGGTGCCAAATTGCCCCTAGGAATGTGTGTGTGAATGGTTGTATGTGTGTGGCCTCGCGACAGGCTGGCGACCTGTGCAGGGTATACCCTACCCCTCGCCTTGAATCAGCTGGGATGGGCTCCGGCATCCCCCGGAACCCCGCAAGGGATAGACGGATGATACGGTGACTGACTGAGATTTACAAGAAAATGGCAGTTTTGGGAGGAAAGGTAAGGCAGTGCCTAAAGCGAGGGACCAAGCATGACCAGAACTTATGCTTGCTCTAAAATCGCATCCTGCTTATGTTAGAATGGGGGCGTGGTGGAGAACAAAAGGCGTGGTAGACATCCAACTGGTGTTCGAATAGCATCTAAACGATGAACAGGAAGGGTGCAAATTACTCACGTACTTTATGCATTAAAAAAAATAGAAAACCCCCTCACACTTAGATAACCATGCATACACTTATTCGTTGGGCCAATTTTCCTGTGTCCACTCAATCTAATCAATGACCTTCTTGCTATGAGGCCGCAGACCAAACCACTGCACTACTGTACAGTCTGGGGTTTGAATATCTGTGACGCAAATGCAATTTTGGGAAAAAATTTAAAAGAGGTGAAATTCAACCTCGTTTTCTGCTACCACATCAACAAACTTTTTCCACACTGAAAGCAACTTTATGGGGTGCATCTAAACCTCTTCCTCTCATTCATTCAAGCCACTGTTTCCTCTTGACCCCATTGCTCTTTCTTTCCACCAAACAGTTTGCTTATCAATCTCCTCTCAGCTCTCTCCATCAATCTCTTTGCAAGAAATGTGTTTTTTCTACCTGTTGTTTCCTCGACTACTGGCCTGTTTGCTGAAATCCTAAAACAGCTCCCCCTTTCCTGCCCACATGGTTGGAAACTAATAAAACTGTCGTGGTCGGTCATAAGACACCTTGAGAGAGAGAAAAAGAGGGAGATAGAGAAAGACAGGAAGAAAATAGTCAGTGGGTGGGTGAGTTGGAAAAGGGGGGTTGGTAATAGGGTCACAGCTCAGAACGCAGGCTCAGTCGGACCTGACTGGTTCAGCAAAGGGGAGGGTCTCACTTTTCAACCTCCAAACCTGGAGAATGATAAATGGCATTTAAAAGAGACAGTAAAACACCGCTATTCCACAAAGTCATCAGTTAAAAGTTAATTACAAAATATATGGTTGTTTGATTGAATGAGTCTCTGGGGAGTGATCAGCAAAAAGCTGCAGGCAAACCAAAGAAAGTTGTCCGATGAGCGCCAGTGACTCACATACATTTCACCAAGAGGGACCTGGTCTCTGTAAAGGACTTCAGTGAGCAGGGATGATTCATTCAGGGTTCGTATGAAAGCAAAAGCCATGTGTGAATAGTGGTCACCGCCGAGTCTTGATGAGGAAGGTGGAAACAACCATGCAATCCATTAAAAGTCTTTAGAGGCTGAGGGCTGGGTCTTTATGTGATTTACAAGAATTATATTCCACATTTGGCAAATAAATTAAACCCAACAGACTTTAGAGAAAATTGACCAAATTTAAAAATGTGTGCTGTTATGAGGGTCTTGAAATTTTCAGTCGAAGAGGTGGACGACCGTGTTGGGTTGTTTTTTTTTTTTAACCTCTTTAATGCTTGTAGATTTGTTGTGGCAGGTTTCTTCTTGCATCTCTCAAGCCTTTGGTCAGTTGAGGATTATGGTGTGAAGCCCAACCTAAGTGACTCGCCATATTCCACATGTATTACCGCTCTAGTGTTTCAAAGGCAGTTCCCATGACTGTGTCATGAATGAAGTTTAAACTCAGCAAACTTGGAAACAAGGACTTTTGTAGTCAGTTAAAATATGTATTTGTTCAAAATGTTTCCAAATCAGTTACCACAAATGGACAATTAGAAGAAAAGTTGAGCCCAAATCATTATCCCATACTATTACTACCACCACCATGCAATACAATGTATGGTAATTGGGGTACTGTATAGTTGAGGTATGCATTTGAGGCATCTGACTCCTTGTGCACCTCAGATTATGTGTTTATGGTTTAAGTGCCTTGTTTTAATAACAAAGCACGAGGCCTGGGGTCTAGAAGAAGCTTTCAGGTAGGCAGGTCAACTGACCCAATCTGGAGTCTGCTAGTGTTAATTTGGTCATATCCTGCCATATAAATTTTTCTAGCGTATCTCAGCGCTCTACAAATATGAGTGTCAATACCACTGCTGGTTCCATAACGCTGTGGGGGCTGTGGAGTTGTCGTCAGTGAAATGTCTTTGCTGTGTCGCATACGGTAAAATACGTACCTTTTCAATCCGTTGTCTTCTGCTTATCTGGGGCTGGGTCGCAGGGGCAACAGCCTTAGACGGGAAAGCCCAGGCTTGTCTGACCTGGGCTAAAACACGTACCTTTGTACTTGCAAACTTTTCATGAAAGTTTAGGGCAGCGGGTTCCTTTCACACAGGATTCACACTCTTCCTCATCAAGTCCAGACACTAGGGCGAAAGATTTACCAGATCGATGAACCTTGAACTGAGTAGTATCAGTATTGTTTCTGTCCTGGCTATAGAAACGGTGTTAAAGCTTCTAAGTCTCCACCAAGTATTGAAAGGGCCATGGAAGATGTTTAGATGTCCTACGTGATACAACCATGCCTCCTGAGGGCATTTGTGTGGAACGTGTCAAGAGTATGCAGGACCATAACCGCTCAGTCAGTAGGTGACTGGTGCGAAAATTTGGTTAGCTTTGCCGGCAACAAAGCCAGAATAGTTTCCAGCAAGGGTTGGACTCTGCAGGATATGCCCTTTGGCTCTGATTTGTTCATTTATTTGATGGCCCGAGTTTCAAGGCACAGATGAAGTGCCCCAATGCATCTTGAAGAAGCCCCAAGATCTAGTCTCGTGCTTGGCCTGGAAACATATCGGAATTCCTTCAGATTTTGCCAGTGAGATGGAGATGTATGTGGCAGTAAATTAAAAAAAATTGTATTGATGAGGAAATTACATATTTACATTAATAAAGCCATGACAGACTGGCGACCTGTTCGGGGTATACCCTACGTCTCGCCTTGAATCAACCGGGATGGGCTCCGATACAGCCTGGAACCCCCGTTAGGGATAGATGGTATCATGGTGTGGAGCTAAGGCCAAAAATATACCCATGACACAACAGACAGGCTCAGATCAAAAAATGACAAGCAGATTTATTAGATTGATAAAAAATCCAAATAAAGAAGACAAAAACAGATCAACTAGGCAGGTTCTGATGTAGGAGCTGGAGCCAAAAACTGGATGACAAGTCAAGCATGATAAACAACGATCTGGCGAAGAGTGGGTCAAATACTGTTCCATTTATGCTCCAGCAGATGAGTAGATTAGTTTCAGGTGTGACTTGTTGCACACACACAGACAAGAGGGAGGAGGGAAACCGACACAGAGGAGGAACAGATTACTCTCCTGACAGATGCTAAAGATGGTGATGGTGACATTAATAACTTAAATTTTTCATTAAGAAAAATGGAGAGTATTCACAGTCTTATGAAATTGTAATTTTTGAAAGACTAAAAATGAATTTTTCCAGATATTAAATAAAAATGACAAGACATTGAAAAATCTTGTGAAAGTACTGCACAAATCAAAATGAATCATATTCTGTTATTTGAAAGCAGAAAATAAAACCTACATTACAATTTGTTTTGCTCGGGACTGCCACGACCTAAATATGTTTTTATTTAAGAGAAGGATTGAGGCCAAGTGGAAAACTTTTTACTTCTCTGATTGGTCATTAATCAAAATTCCCTGAAGACATTACAAGACAAGAGAAAAATTATCCTGCTTATCATCACTGCAAAATCAAAAAACTGGTATGGTATTAGTACATTAGTAAATCGTTGGAGTAATTTAACCTGCCAAATCGTTAAAAACAACTCACTTATTTAGTCTTTATGTTGCAAACATTCGAAATTCTTTTATAAACACCTGGTAAACAATGATATGCTGCTTTTTAGTACTTCTAATTACAAATGTGCAAATCAGATCAAGGTTAAATGAGAATGCATTAAACCCGTCGTTTCATAAAAAACGTATGTGGCGTTGCCACGGAGCTCCGTGAAGTTGGCCCCTCTTAAAAAAAAATTAACAAAAATAAACAAAAAATATATCAATCGTTTGTGCTGCGTTTGTGCTGTTTTCTTCTTCTTCTCCTTTCGGCATTTCCCTTCAGGGGTCGCCACAGCAAGTCAGTTTCTTCCATCTAACCCTATCTGCTGCATCCTCTTCGGTCACGCCAACTATCTTCATGTCTTCCTTCACTGTATCCATGAACCTCCTCTTTGGTCTTCCTCTAGTCCTCTTTTCTGGTGGTTCCAAAGCCAGCATCCTTCTGCTGATGTACTCGGTCTCTCTTCTCTGTATGTGTCCAAACCATCTCAGTCTGGCCTCTCGGACTTTATCTCCAAAACCTCTAACATGTGCTGTTCCTCTGATATACTCATTTCTGATCCTGTCCATCCTGGTCACTCCCAGAGAGATCCTCAGCATCTTCATCTCTGCCAGCTCCATCTCTGCTTCATGTCTTTTCTTCAGTGGCACTGTCTCTAGCCCAAACAGCATGGCCGGTCTCACCACGGTTTTGTACACTTTTCCTTTCATTTTAGCTGAAACTCTTCTGTCACACATCACACATCACACCTGATACTTTCCTCCACCCGTTCCAGCCTGCCTGAACACGCTTCTTCACCTCTTTTCCACACTCTCCATTGCTCTGGACTGTTGATCCTTGGTACTTAAAATCTTCCACCTTCTTTATCTCTTCTCCCTGCAACCTCACTTTTCCATTTGGATCCCTCTCATTCACACACATGTACTCTGTTTTACTCTGACTAATCTTCATTCCTCTTCTTTCTAGTGCAAACCTCCACCTCTCCAGCTTTTCCTCCATCTCTTCCCGGCGTTTGTGCTGTTTTGTGCTGTAAAAATTTTCGTTTGTGCCGTTTGATTTTCGTAGATATTTACGATGCTTTTATAGGTCAATCTGCGGTCATCCGCAGATCGTGCTTTAGGATCTGCATTTTTTATTTGTCGGACGTCGCCATTTTTTATTACGTCATCGTCCAAATCGTTTTCCTTACATTTAAATAAACTAAAACAGCGCAAACAAAAAATTTTACAGCACATAACAGCATAAACGTAGCACAAACAATTTCCACCAATTTTATAAATTTTCTCGCATTTTTAGGCGGAAGGAGGGGCTGGATGATGTCATTATTAATATTATTATTTATTATTATTGTTTCTTTAAATTAAAGAAAACTAAAACAGCACAAACGAAAATTTTTACAGCACAAATGTAGCACAAACGATTGACACCAATTTTAAAAGTTTTCTCGCATTTTTAAGGAATGTGAGGGGCTGGATGACCGCAGATTGACCTACAAAAGAATCGTAAATATCTAAGAAAATAAAACGGCACAAACAAACATTTTTACAGCACAAAACAGCTCAAACGCAGCACAAACAATTGACATATTTTTTGTTAATTTTTGTTTATATTTTTTTAACAGGGGGCAACTTCACGGAGGTGCTGCACGATGATGCAGTGGTTAGCACAGTGGCCTCATAGCAAAAGGGTCCGGGGTCCAAGTCCTGGAGTGGGACGAGACTTGAAACACTGATCTTTCTGTGTCAAGTTCGCATGTTCTCCCTGTGTATGAGTGGGTTTTCTCAGGGTACACCAGTTTCCTCCCACCCTCCAAAAACATGCATGTTAGGTTGATTGGCCACTATGAAACTGCCTCTTGGAATGAGTGTGGGTGTATGGTTGTGTGTGTGGCCCCACAACAGACTGGCAACTGTTTGGAGTGTACCCTGGCTATTGCCTGAAATCAGCCAGGATAGGCACAGAAGACTAAAAAAAAGTTGTATATGATTTTTATCCACACTGAGACACAGATCTCTCCGTACAAGGAACCTAAGAGACGTTCAAATCCATATCCAGGAAACATGTACAGAACGATTCAGATGTTAGCGTGCATACTTTATGTATTTGCTCGTCTGTTTGTGTAAAGGCAAGCATGGAGAAGGAGTTAGGGGATTTGCTGAATTTCATTCAAAGGGCTTCGTTACTACTTTTGAGTATTGGTGTGTCTGTTTTTTTATTCGCAATAACTCATCAGCACGATCACAAATTTCCAAATGTTCAGACACATACACGCAAGCAAAAATACAAAACCCTAAAATATTGTACTCGCTCTTCATCCAACCAGCATACTTCATGTGTTTTTTATGTTACTCTGACGTGTCTTTTCATGAGATCTTTATGTTTTCATATAGAACAAAATAGACAGAAAGTTTCATCTCTGTGTGTAAAGTCATAAAGTACAAATCCCATGGAGGTGAATGAAATACTAGAAAAGAGAGGGATGAAATGTGAGGGCAAAGGCAGGCGCAGTGGTGGTAGTGGAATATAAATCTTCATAGGCTATGCTGGGAAGGAAACTCTTTTGCCGAGGAACAAGAAGCACATGTAGCGAGCAAGCTACCAGGAAATTGGTATAGTCTTGTATGATTTTATAGGGATCTTGGGCATGCCCTTCACATTAATTAGGATGTGGAGTGCGGAGGTATTTTTTTACAGGAAACTAAGTATGGAACCCCTGCTGTCTGCCTTTAGGCTCCAGCTCCTGAGCAAAAAAAAAAAAAAATGGAGGGACTTGGGAGGACGTTGTAAGCAAAGTAAAGCAGGATAATGCAGGTCAGATGCACCGAGACACGCTGACACACACCATAGAGCTCATTCACACACATTCACAAAACAATGGACTGAAACTCAGTTTAAATTCTAAATAAAAGTTCTTGTCTCTGCAAATCTACATTAATCATCAATGCACACTGCTAATGCTAATGCTAATGCTAATTAGCCAATGCTAATTAACTAATGCTAATTAGCCAATGCTAATCATTCCTTTAGCACACTGATTGAAAATTAGTCTGTTTTTTTCTGTTACACGTCATGATAATTATCTTTCTATCTTTGATCCCTGAGATGAACTTGCTCCGTGAAGTTGAAACATTCATCCTGCATTCCTGCTCAAGTACTTCTCTTCTCGAGTGTAGGCGTGTTGACTTGCCATTTACAAACTACTCTCCGCCCACCCAGGTAGTTCTTAAAAAGGACACAGCAGTAACTTCATCCCTCCGGCCACTTTAATATGCCACCTTTGAAATGCCTATGCTGTTGCCAAACTAAACTTTGAGAATTTTGAAATGGATTGAAGTCATCCTCGCTTCAGATTTAAATGAGTTTAAACCATTTGAGGTTTTAGTGTGCTTTAATATTAATTAAACTCGTAAATCTACAAGGTCATGATGACTTTTAGCAATTATGTCTGTGCCCGCAACTGTTGGTTCTCGATATGCGCAACTTTGCATGGTGTGGTGGTAGCTGAAGATGATGAGATAACATTTATTGGTGTTTTTTTGCAACATTTAATTAACAAAGGCGAATTTAAGCAATAGCCATGTCAGATTTAATTAAGAACGGCTGGCAATCTAAAAAAAAAAAGTATCCTAGATAGATACGACAAGAGTCTTTCTCAATCAGAACTATCAATGAGGCAAATTTGGATCTGGTATTTTTTACACACACATAATGTTGGGTTTGATTAAATACTTATAGATCCATTAATATAACTCTACATTTGTTGTGATCCCTGCTCCTGCTTCTAAGGAGGTGTCTGCCTCCGTGGCAACTTGTTCACGACCTGCAGATGACCAGCAATCAGCAAGCTACATAAGCAATGCTCCACCGCTAGCCTGTGTCAGATTGTTGAATTCCATGTGGTAACAACAACAAGCCTTTAGTAGATCTTTGTCTGCTGAATTTCTTGTCTGTGGTCTTATATTCTGTTTCATATGTTTAAGAAACCTGCCTGCCTTGGATAACCCCCCTGCCTCGGACAACGCGCCTGCCTAGAACAACCCGCCTGCTTCAAAGAATCTGTTTTAACCTATTTAGAAATACATTTTTATGTTTTTCCTTTTCATCCTGTGTTCCACGGTTGGATTCTACCACACCTCACCATAACAACATTATTCATAACCCATACAAAATATCATATTTAGATGGCACGGTGGCGCAGTGATTATCACAGTGGTCTCACAGCAAGAAGGTCAGGTCTGAGTCCTGGGTGGGGACAAGGCTTGAAACACTGACGTTTCTGTGTGGAGTTTGCATGTTCTTCACGTGTATGCATGGGTTTTCTCCAGGTACTCCGGTTTCCTCTCACCCTCCAAAAACATGTATGTTAGGCTGATTGTCTGCTACGAAACTGGGTGTGTGGATGGTTGTGTATGTGGTCCCATGACAGACTGGTGATTTGTTCGTGGTACCCTGTCTTTTGCCTTGAATCTGCCGGGATCTCTGGCACTCCGCGAGACCCCGTCCGGTATGAACAATTAAGAAGATGAATGAATATCATATTTCAGTCAGTCAGTCAGTCACCTCCTTATCCGTCTATCCGTTACAGGGTTGCGAGGGATGCCAGAGCCCATCCCAGCTGATTCAAGGCGAGGGGCAGGATACACACCGAACAGGACGCCACACACATACAACCATCCACACACATTATCATTTCAAGGGGCTATTTGGCACCGGCCAATCAACTTAGCATGCATGTCTTTGGAGGGTGGGAGGAAACCAGAGTACCAGGAGGAAACCCAGGCAGACATGGGTAGAACATGCAAACTCCACACAGAAAGGACAGTGTTCAAAGCCTCGTCCCCACCCGGGACTCGAACCCACGACTTTCTTGCTGTGAGGCCACTGTGCTACCCACTACGCCACCATATTGTTTAATTTTTCAAAGCTGATTAAATGTGATGTTGTTGGGAGGCGTTATTAACAAATCAGGCAGCTAATTAGAAAAAAAAAAACTAAAAAATGACATCTTTTCAAAAGAAAAAGATGTCATTCGCACAAACAGGAAATGAAATGAATTATACTGTGGGGCAGAAAACTACAACCATGGCCGCAGTTACCGTATTACTTATCAGCAGCTTTCCGTAACACAGTAGCACCTCGAAGAGTGCTCACACTCGTGCACTGGGACATGTCAGCAAATCGAGCCAGGCTTAAATCTTCAAGACGTCATCCTGTGAAAATCACTTTCCCGACCTTGTTAACGTGTTCATGTGGTGGTTTTTATATGGCAGAAGAAAAATCATGAGTAAAATGAGCAGTCAGCAGCACAGCTGAGGATCAGAGTATCAAAGACCATCTCAAACAGAAGTCAAAAGAAAAAAAAAACAGCTGATTTTAACATCTGGAATAGTGTGGAATAGTTTGGGAGAGACATTTAAACTTCTCTGCATTAGGACAGACAAATCAATGATCCCAAATGGTCCCAAATTACTGCTCAGAGAGATCCCAAACAGTTTATTAAACAATGTCAACAGGCAGGCAGGAAAAGCACTTAGGTAGATGAACGACAGACAGAATGGAACCTTCTGGGAGAGTGAAAGTGGAAAGCTTGCTGTAATCTAGAGTGTGAACAGGTGAGTCCAAGCCAGCCACACCCCATCCAAGAAAAATTCTGCAGGGAAATCACACTGGATAAGAAAGAAAACCCAAAACCCCAACTTCTTCTTCTTTCGGCATTTCCCTTCAAGGGGTCGCCACAGCAAGTCAGTTTCTTCCATCTAATCCTATCTGCTGCATCTTCTTCGGTCACACCAACTATCTTCATGTCTTCCTTCAATGCGTCCATGAACCTCCTCTTTGGTCTTTCTCTAGGCCTCTTTCCTGGTGGTTCAAAATCCAGCATCCTTCTTCCGATGTACTCTCTCTCTCCTCTGCATATGACAAAACCCAAAACCCCAACAATTACTCTAAACCAAGAAGATCTTGAGTGATGAAGAATGAAGAATGAAGAAAGAAGGAGAAACAATCAAACCAATAAGGAGTTTGTCTTCACAGCTTCATTTGCGTCCATTAAAGTCAGTTGGCGTCTTTCCATTTCCCAACTATTCTTAGGAAAATGTCTGGGACGTGGAAGCCACATGGAAACATCCAAATGGTGATCAACAGAGCCAAGCTCACGTCATGAAGTGTATGTTCGCTTTGTGGAAACACAGCAATAAAACTGTCACTTCAGCATTAATTTTACATTTATTAAAATACTCCGAAGTCTTTTCATGTCGTTTATCATTTAAAGGTCTTGCAAATCTTTAACATTTTCCAACGTGACGCTTGATGGGGAAATTTAAAATTGAATTTTAAAACAGTTTTTTTCTGAGCCTTTTATTTCTTATGTAATAGTTTTTTGTCTTTTTTTTGGTTGTAACTTTCAGGAGGCTTCAATTATATTTAGAAAATAAATTGGAATTCTCACATGATGTGACGTGTGAAGTGCAACCCAAACTTCATCCAACCGTCTTTTTCTGAACCCTATGTTTATCACCTGTCGTGGGCATGCTGGCTGCTTCAAACATAATTTAGTGTTCACTACAACATACTGGCATAAAATATTTGCTTTCAGATATTTTATTCAATTCAAATTATTTAAATTCAATAATAACGTCACTATTGAATAGTTTAGATGACATAATAAATTTTGCATCTACAATGATTAAGCGTAAAATTTAAGCGTTTCAGCTAAAATGAAAGGGAAAGTGTACAAAATTGTGATGCTGTTTGGTCTAGAGACAGTGGCACTGAGGAAAAGACAGGAAACAGAGATGGAGGTAGCAGAGATGAAGATGCTGAGGATCTCTCTGGGAGTGACCAGGATGGAGAGGATTAGAAATGAGTATATCAGAGGAACAGCACGGGTTAGAGGTTTTAGAGATAAAGTCAGAGAGGCTAGACTGAGATGGTTTGGACATATGCAGAGGAGAGAGAGAGTACATCAGAAGAAGAATGTTGGATTTGGAACCACCAGGAAAGAGGGCGAGAGGAAGACCAAAGAGGAGGTTCATGGATACAGTGAAGGAAGACATGAAGATAGTTGGTGTGACCGAAGAGGATGCAGCAGATAGGGTTAGATGGAAGAAACTGACTTGTTGTCCGACCCCTGAAGGGAAATGCTGCAAGAAGAAGAATGTTTAAGAGTAAATATTTGACTGTTTGAATTCAGGCAGTCACCTTCTTAACTGTCTATTCTTGTCAGGGGTGCCAGAGCCCATCCTGGTTGATTTAAGGCAAGAGGCAGGGTACAACCCAAACAGGTCACCAGTCTGTCACAGGGCCACACCCATTCAACCATCCACACTCATTCCTAGGGCAATTTGGCACCAGCCAATCAACCTAAAATGCATGTTTTTGGAGGTCGGGAGGAAACCAGAGTACCAGCACAAAACCCACGTATAAACGGGGAGAACATGCAAACTCCACACAGAAAGACCAGTGTTCCAAGCCATGTCCTCACCCAGGACTTGAACCCACAACCTTCTTGCTGTGAAGCCACTGTGCCACCACTATTTAAATTGTCGGTAGATTTTTTTTTTAACCCAGTCATTTTTTTAAAGTAGTTTGCACTTGTGAATTAAAGTGCTGTCCTAGTTGGGTTTGAAACATCAACTGGCTCAATTCCAATAAGTTCATTATTACGTCAGGATGATAGTTTTTATGTGTTGTGTATTGAGAAAAAAAACCCCCACAAAAACAGAAGACAATCAAAAAGAATAATTCTGGGTTTTTTTTCTCCTTCAATTTAATGTAAAATAATAAAAAAAAAATCAAGTGAATACATTTTGCATCATGAGACAAGAAGCTCTTTTCACCCAACAATGTTCGGTATCGTCTCCACTTTCCGATCTTTTACTCCATGTCGGTAGATGTGGAGAAGCAGAACAGGGTAAACCATCAGAGGGTGTAGCACAGTGTCAGGACATGCTGTGTCTAAATGTCTTGATGTATGTTTACACAATCTAATGCACAAGTTCAAAGGTGAAGGGGAAAAGGGCTTTTAATGTTTCCGGGTTTATTTACTCAGCCTAGTGTCTGGCTAAGAACTAACCCCCCCTTTCTCACAAACCCACTTCCCCTCACATCCTCCCTCCCCCACAACCAGCCCAAATTTTGGGCGCTTTCCCAAAGCCCCCCACGCATCTAGCCAACACACATATACACACTCCACAGAGCTCAGATCAGATGAGACTGAGAGCCACTATACTGTAGATCTTCTTCTTTCGGCATTTCCCTTCAGGGGCCGCCACAGCAAGTAAGTTTCTTCCATCTAACCCTATCTGCTGCATCTTCTTCGGTCACACCAACTATCTTCATGTCTTCCTTCACTGCATTCATGAACCTCCTCTTTGGTCTTCCTCTAGTCCTCTTTCCTGGTGGTTCCAAATCATGCATCCTCCTTCCGATGTACTCTCTCTCTCCTCTGCACATGTCCAAACCATCTCAGTCTGGTCTCTCTGACTTGATCTCTAAAACCTCTAGCACGTGCTGTTCCTTTGATCCTGTCCATCCTGGTCACTCCCAGAGAGATCCTCAGCATCTTCATCTCTGCTACCTCCATCTTTGTTTCCTGTCTTTTCCTCAGTCCTACTGTCTCTAGACCAAACAGCATTTTCGGTCTCACCACGGTTTTGTACACTTTTCCTTTAATTTTAGCTGAAACTCTTCTATCACACATCACACCTGATACTTTTCTCCACCCATTCCAGCCTGTCTGCATATGCTTCTTCACCTCTTTTCCACACTCTCCATTGCTCTGGACTGTTGATCCCAAGTACTTAATACACACATCCTAAGTACTTACTACATAGATATTCCTACTCATTTATGTATATACTGTATACTGTATGTGTATGTACAGATAGACGGATGGACGGACATAAAGAAAGCCAAACAGCTCCCTTTAATTTTATTTACAACTGCTGCATTTTCAAAGCATGTTGTTAATCTGCATCATCAATACAAACCAGCATCTTTATTGGATTTGGATTCGAAATTCAATTCAATTTTATATGTTTAGCCCGATATCACAGCACAGTCGTCTCAACGGGCTGATTAGAAATAAACCCTCTGCGTTTTTATTCTGAGCAGATGTTCAAGATAGAATCATAAACCACACACACTCACGCACACACGCGTATACACGGACTATAAAAATTGTTTTAGGTAGGCAGGCCCAATATGCCAAACTTTAACTGCAGTTCATGTGAGCATAGTCAATCATAAACTGTCGAGCCATTTTATTTGGCCAAGTCTGCGTTAGTGGATAGTGTTGGCACTCTGGTCATAAGCTTGTAAAATTGACATGTCTATAAATTTATACATTTATTGACACAGATTAATAGTTACAAAAATCTTATTCTGCATTTCATTTTGATTTTTTTTTCCTTCCATTTCAAGCAGCTGGTGAGACTTAGATCTGTTTTCCAGACTAAAGGAGCTGTATCTTGTTTTTTAGTTTTCTCTATTGTTTTGAAGGAAAAAAAGTACTTTTAAAGCTTGAAGGGTACATTAGGGCCAGACTAAACACACAACAGAAAAGTTTACTGTGCACAGATGCATCCAGGCCAGTGTGAGGCCAGAAACTGAAGCCAATGAGTCACGGCTGACTGTATATTATGGGTATCAGGGGAGCTCTCATCTTCAGCCATGGATGGATTGTTGCGTTGTGTGACAGAGAGAATATTTTTAAGCCTGCAGCCCAATATTTTGCGGTGATGCATGATTGCTAGACGTTTGCATGTGTTTCCATCAGGCTTGGGTATCACTTTACCTCCATATGTGGTATCACATCCGTGCAGTAGCAAAAGAAAGAAGATGTTTATTTCTTCACCAAAAGATTTTTAGCCTCCTACGCAGGGTGGCTGGGCTCTCATTCAGAGATCGGCTGAGGGTTTCCGCCATCCGGGAGGAGCTCGGTGTCGAGCCGCTCCTCCTCCAGTTCGAGAGAAACCAGATGGGGTGGTTTGGGCATCTGGTCAGGATGCCTCCCAAGCGCCTCACTGGTGAGGTTTTTCTGGCTCGTTCAACCGGGAGGAGACCAAGAGGCAGACCCCGGACCTGCTGGAGAGACTCACAGCTGTCTCACAGCTGGATGGGGAACGACTCGGGATCCTTCTGGGTGAGCTGGAGGATGCAGCTGAGGAGAGAGAAGCCTGGGCTTCCCGTCTGAGGCTGTTGCCTCCGCGACCCAGCCTTGGATAAGCGGAAGACAACGGAACGGAATGTAAAAACGTAGTAAGTCACATAGTAAGTCATGTAAGTCACATATTGAATGTAAGATGAGAAGTAGAAATTTTCTTCCCCCAAAAGGTTTACATCTTAAACATTGTTTTCTTTCATTTTCTGAACCGCTTGTCCCTAACGAGGTTCCTGGGAGTGCCAGAGAGTGTCCGGGCTGATTTCAGGAAAGAGGCAGGGTACATCCCAAACATGTCGCCAGTCTGCTGCGGGGCCATAGAATTCGCACCAAATTTATTTTACATAGCAGCCTGTGGTAATCTGAAAAAATCCCCAATATTGTCTGAAATTGATTTCAAGTTGGAATCTGACATGTATGAAAAAATATCTGTAAAAGTTCTCTTGAAAATGAGCAGATTATCTGAAAATTACGGTATATTCCAGCTCAATCTGCTTGTTTGGGACTTTGAATGTGATCACCCAAATTAATCCTATTAACAATATTTTTAAAAAAATCATTTTATTTATGGTATTTAATTATGACAAAGTAATTGAACGAAGTTTTTGAATTTTATAATGAAAACTGTCACAACTGTAACAGTGAAGCACAACTCAGAAAATTGTCGTTAAACACTAAACAAAGAATTGGGGGCGGGGCATAAATTTTATTTTCTTTTTTACATATTGCTTGAACTTTTTGTGACTCTGTACAAATAGGTTGGACACTCTGGAGACATTGTTAGATGTAGACAGCCACAAATGGTTGGATTTACTATCGCCCGTCTCCATGCAACCAAATAGAACAGAATCATAATGTCAATAATCAAATGATGTTAGAAAAATCACAAAGACCTTAAAAATGAGCCAACCTATGTACAAAAATCAATGTGTTAACCATAAATTTAATTACCAACTGTAAACACGTAAAAGCACCATTGCCTCACAGCAAGAAGTTTGTGGGTTCAAATCCTGGGTGAGGGACGAGGTTTAAAACACTAGCCTTTCTTTGTGGAGTTTGAATGGTCTCCTGTGCAAACGTGGGTCTCCTTCCACCCTTCAAAAAAAATGTGTGTTAGGATGAGGCCCCCTTTGAAAACGAGTTGTCTCATCTCAAGAGGCTTATCCTCTTAATAAAAAAAAAGATACCGTTTAATTGATTAAATGTTTCACTTCGTCTTGTCCGTGTAGTCCCTCGTTCATCCAGGAGTGATCCATAGTAGAAAAAGTTTCAAAAAAGTCTTCTGGACAGTTTAATTCTTGATCGAGACGTTTCGACTTCCATCCGGAAATCATTTTCAATCTGATAGAAAAGGACTGAAAACTGGATCTATATATACTAACCTAAGTAAAAGGTAAAAAAAAATAGTAAGGAAGGGCTCGACCAATGAGCCTGTGTTACCTATGATGGCCGTAGGAACCATTCACGGCCATCATAGGTAACACAGGCTCAAACTGTCCAGAAGACGTTTTTGAAACCTTTTCTACAATTCACTTTGTCTTCTGACGTTTATTCCCTAACTGGGCCACAGGGGTGTCGGAGCCTATCACGGCTGCTTTCACGCGAGAGGCAGGTTACACCCCGAACAGGTCACCAACCTGTAGCAGGGCCATCCATACACACTCATGCCGAACGTCAGTTTCATAGTGGCCAATCCACCTAACATCCATGTTTTTGGAGGGTGGGAGGAAACCAGAGAAAACCCACACATACACGAGGGGAACATGCAAACTCAACACAGCACCGCCGTCCAGCCCGTTATTTAAATGTCAAGACTTAAAATTGTTTTTTTTTTTTGCATTTTTTATTAATTATTTTTATTTTATTTTGAATAAAGTCAAAGTTTAATATGTAAAGTGACACAGAAACTGTCCTTTCTGTGTGGAGTTTGCATGTTCTCCCCGGGTTTGCGTGGGTTTCCTCCGGGTACTTTGGTTTCCTCCCACCCTCCAAAACATGCGCCTTAGGTTGGGGACCCCCTCAAAAATTAGATGTTTTATTTCAAGGGGCTTATCCTCCTAAATATATAAATATTAAATATATAAATATATTTTAAAAAGTTGTTCAAATAGAACACACAATTTAACTGAGATTCAGTTTAGTTTGTGATACTGTGCCACATATTTGCCTGAATCCAAACGCAAAGACTATCTCAGATATCCTAACTTAATACAAGAAATTTGGATCCCCCACCACCAAGAAAAATTGGTCAAAAGCCAAAACTAAAATGAAACAAAATTGGAGCAGAAAGAAAACCCAGTTTGTCTCTTCAATGGAACTAATGTCAAAAATCCTTGCTCGCTGTCAAGGATAATAAAGTAACATATTAAGAACGAATCAATCATCTCGGTCCTGAAAATTTTATGCTTGAGACACCAGATGGGCTCATGAATCTTTCACATCAGGTCAGAACTGAAGCTCTAAATATCAGTGAAAAGTTACCCGCTGATGGAAAAAGTCGTCACCAGATCACAAATTACATTTAACCGTCATATGTCTTCATCATTGGGATGATTTACTTTTGTCAAAATACGAAGTAAGTACTTTTTCCTAATCCTTTGCGACAGTAGTTTTGATTAATAACTTATGTATATGTCATTGTAACATTTTGAAAGAAAGTTTTTGCCATTTAGCTTCATGGATTCTTCTTGAAAAGTTTGTCTTTTTTATTTTCAGGTCTCCAAAGATCACAGAGGACATCACAGATCTTTTCCACCTGTTAAAACTAACCTAGACACCTGAGAAATTGGGTTGTATTTAGAAGAGTGAAACAAAGTCAGAGGCTCATGCACTAGCAAGTTAACAACAGATTGGAAAAAATCTTTCATCTTTCGTGCAAAACTAACATGAAATGAATAATAAACGTCTTAGATTTTCTTCAAAATGAGCGGTGCGCCCTTTTGTGCGGTGCGCCTTGTGTGTGAGAAAAGGCGGACCTAAATGAAAAAGCGGTGCCCGTGAGGCGAGGCGGACCTGAGAGAAAAGGCATGAGAACGTTAAAGAGTGAAGTGTGGGCGTGGATTGTGTCCAAAAAAGGTATGTGCTGTATGCACAACATTGCTGTTTTAACCCTGAAAATGGCAAAGAGACAAGCTTATGACGCTCAGTTTAAGCTGAAGGCAATCAGCTACGTGGAGGAACATGGGAATCGAGCCTCCGCAAGAAATTTCAGCATCAATGAGTCAATGGATTGTAGATGCTTGGACTAACGTGTCTGCTGGTACTGTTATCCGAGCTTTCTCAAAAGCTGGTATCCTTTCTGAGGAGCCGCACAGTCAGACAGTGACTTTGACAGCGAGGAGCGAAGTGGACCTGCTCTGTTGGATTTTGCGCAGCTGTTCAATTTCGAAACAGAGGATGAGGACTTTGACGGATTTGAATAAAGACTATTATCGGTAATGTGCTTGTTTAGTATCGTTACTACTTAAATAAAGCACAACCAAACTCAGTTTTGCTCCCGATCTATTTTTTAATACGCATATTTGCATGCTTGGATGTGTGTTGTTGTAAGGCGGTGTGTGACTGAGACTGCGCCTTTTCGTACGGTGCGCCTTATGTGTGTGTTAAATACAGCAATGGCGCACGTAACTGAGGCTGCGCCTTTTCGTACGGTGCGCCTAATGGTCGTGAAATTACAGTATTTTGGTGTTAGTCATTACATTAACTGATGGCAGCACGGTGACGCAGTGGGTAGCTCAGTGGCCTCACAGCAACAAGGTTGTGCGTTCGAGTACTGGGTGGGGACGAGACTTGGAACACTGTCCTTTCTGTGTGGAGTTTACATGTTCTCCCCGTGTTTGCGTGGGTCTCCTCCCACCCTCTAAAGACATGCATGCTAGGTTGATTGGCCAAATTGCCAAATTGCCTCTAGGAATGAATGTGTGTGTGGATGGTTATATGTGTATGGCCCCGCGACAGACTGGCGACCTGTTTGGGTCGACTCGGCTCCGGATAAGCGGAAGACAACGAAACGGAACGGTACATTAACTTCAGAGCAAATCATCTTTCAATTTGATTAACTTAAACCTTTTATATTTTGTTCCAATGAGTTGAAAAGACTATAGAAACTAATCAAAAAGATTTACTATCAGACCCCACCCAGAAACAGGAAGTGCTGTGCATTATGGGCTAAACGTGCCATGAATTATGGGTCACACTTTTACTCCAAAAAAAAAAAAATCTTTCATGTCCCAAATCACTGGGCAGTGAAAGACGTCCCAACTCTTTTGTTCTTTTGGTTGATCATTTATAGTTAGCTTACGTTAAATTAATGCAACTCCCCAATTTCACTGAAAGCCTGAGAACTAACTACTTCGGCTTTCCCAGTCCCATCTTCTCACTTTCAAGCTTGTTCACCCCTCCTTTTTACACTAACTAGACCTGCAGGCCCAGCCCTGCAGGCTCAACAGAGCATTGCCTCAGTGGGACAGTTGAGGAGTACGCTCTCTGTGGATCAGCCTGGCTGGAAATCAGGAATGCCCTTCACATCTTTTGCCACTACCTCCTCCTCCTCGCTTCCTCTCATACCAAACCCATCAGGAGATCTTAAACCCATGAGAAGCCAGCCACCAACTTCCCCAGAGGTGCGGAATTAAGTGTATTTTAACACGCCGACACCTGGAGAATTCACTTGTTTCATTTAACGTAATGGAAGATCTCTCTAAAATAATTTTTGCAGTCTACCTCTGTTGCTTGCATCTGTGCATATAAATAGGTGTACTTAAAATTTAAGTATGGAACATTAAAAAACCTCAGCTAAGAATTTTTGTTTGTAATTGAAAAAGTTTTGGCCCACAGCCTTCCAACTTCCTGGTTTTGGCGACAAATAAATATTTCTATTGTAATGAGACACAAAGCTAGAAGAAGCCGGAAAAGATCCTAAGCCCAAACTTCCATACTGCACGTGCCCAGACAGCCTGACTAAGTGGGCAGCAAAAGAAGAGGGGATTCACAAAATCAAAAACAGAAATGAAACTGAATAAATGTCTTTATGAGCTTTTTTTTCTTTGAATAATTCATATATGAGCAAACAAAACTCACCAATTTTATTTATGTACGTAATGAGGTTGTCAGGATTCCCTTTCCTGCTGCTAGAGGGAGTCCTGGATGTTCCTTATCGCCTTGATTAGGGTCACCTGAGATTGATTCCTGATTCCACACATCTGTGGACCCTATCATCTATTTATGGGCAATCATCCCAGACTTCCATGTCGGGTTATACCATCCCTTCGAGCCAGGTCACCCTGGTTGCCTGACCATTTTTTAACTCTGTTATATTAGAACTTTTGAATTCCTGAGTTAATCCTGTGCCCTTTGCTTTACAAATTTACCCGAATTTTGTGATAAACCTTCTTTTAATGTCCTGCAATTGGGTCCCCCTCCTTCCACATCCATAAAATCATGAAATAAGTAAGAATTATCACCCGAAAAGGCACAAAACTCTTCTTTAAATTCAAGTATGATCTAAAGAACATGAATTTCTTTGGTAGTTTCACAAAAAATGTGTTGTAATAAGAGTTATAAGTGATTGATTTATTGATTATACCTGAGAATGAGAAACAGTATGAATGCAGTCACAGTCAAGTGAGTGGCTCTTTGTCGTGAAACTGTATCCACCGATGCAGATGCTTGTTAGGAGCTTTCATATGAAAGATGTTGGAAAGATGTTTCACTACCGTTCTGGTATTTTTATTATAATGTTTTTACAAGCACATCATTATTTCTTCAACCCCTGTTTTCTCTCCATGTCCTGGTTTATTCTCTCTTTTTTTTTTCAGAGTTCAGCTGGAACTGCTTTGTTTTCCTCTAAAAGAAACTTTTACAACTTTAAGACCAAACAGGACGTCCAGTGACACAGACGCAAAGAGAACAGAGACAGTTTCACTAGCTTAGGCTCATCTGTGCTAGATGTACCTGCACTGCTCTTTTTTGTGACAGGAATTAACCGCATCTTGTGTGATTATTGGTCCATAAAACTTCTATCAGCATGAGTCCAATATCTGTCCCTGAATTTGTATTTTATGTGCCTGAATCACAGACATAGAAGAAAAACAGAAAGTCTCCTTTCCTCACATGAATCAAATTTGCTGCAATCTTACTCTGAGAAGAGAGGCCAGATCTTCATTACGAGATTCATAACGAACCCCTCTGAAGCAGACAAAGAGGTAATTTGCTGAAGCATCTGGATCCGGTGGCGAAGTTAGCCAGGCTATAGAGTGCGTCTCCCCCCATCATCTAACCGCCACCCCCCGTCTGTTTATCATAGGATCTCCGACACACAATCAAACATGAAAGGATGAGTGCTCGCAGGAGCCTTCCTAGATTTTGTGGAAATGTGACATATCTGGAAACATTTATCCTGTCATAGCTGCCGCTACTCTTCAAAGAAAACGGAGAGGAACAGATTAATGTTGCTTCTGTAACAGACCTTCTTCCTGTCTGTTCCTCTTTCTCACTGGCTCCTTAAATCTACAGTAACCAAACACACAGAGATTACCCACTGTACGATAATAAGACAGCAAATCATTTTAAGATGTGTGTGTCTCTTTTTTTGTGTTGCCATAAAACCACATATGCACACACACATGAAAACATATCAAGATTTGACTCAAAGAAGAGGTGAAGATTGCAATCTAAAAAGTTTTCTGCTTCAATTTATTCAATGAAATGTTGGCCTCCAAAGCGTAAGAAGTCATTTAGACTTATGTTAATCTAAATGTATTTGAGTAGAGCTAACCACATAGGAAGGAACTTTTGCCAGATTATGCGTGTTGTGGTACAATAAAACGTAATCTGACTGTAAAGATTAATTTGGTTCCTAATTATTAAATTCTGCACAGAAAAAAGTGGAGGAAAATGTGTATTATTCAATTAATTTTTTTAACTTGTTAATCAAGAAAGTAGCAATCGCTAAGCCATTTTTAAGCAATACAAAATGTTCAATTTGCTGCCGAGTGTGAAGCTGCTGGGGTGAGAAATAGCGCTTCCAAATCCGAGACCATGGTCCTCGCCCGGAAAAGTGTGGAATGCCCCCTGCGGGTCAGGGACAGGGGTCCTGCCCCAAGTGGAAGAGTTTAAGTATCTTGTCTTGTTCACAAGTGGGGGAAAGATGGAGCGGGAGATCGACAGGCGGATCGGTGCGGCATCAGCAATAACTACGACGCTGCATCAGTCCGTCGTGGTAAAGAGAGAGCTGAGCCGAAAAACAAAGCTCTCGATTTACAAGTCGATCTACGTTCCAACCCTCACCTATGGTCACCAGCTGTGAGTGGTGACCAAAAGAATGAGTTTGCGGGTACAAGCGGACGAAATAAGCTTCCTCTGCAGGGTGGCTGGGCTCTCACTCAGAGATCGGGTGAGGAGCTCTGCCATCCGGGAGGAGCTCGGTGTCGAGTCGCTCCTCCTCTAGGTCGAGAGGAGCCAGATGGGGTGGTTCGGGCATCTGGTCAGGATGCCACCCGAGCGCCTCGCGGGTGAGGTTTTTTGGGCATGTCCCACCGGGAGGAGACCAAGGGGCAGACCCAGGACCCACTGGAGAGACTATGTCTTACAGCTGGCCGGGGAACAACTTGGGATCCTTCCGGGTGAGCTGGAGGATGCAACCGGGGTGAGAGAGGCCTGGGTTACCCGATTGAGGCTGTTGCCCCTGCGACCCGGCCCCGGAACAAGCGGAAGATGACGGAACGGAACAAAATGTTCAGGGCTGTATGGTGGCGGAGTGGTTAGCACAGTGACCTCCCAGCAAGAAGTTCAGAGTTTGAGTCCTGGGTGAGACGAGGTTTAAAGGCATGTGGAATTTACATGTTTTCCCGGTGTATGGGTAGGTTTTCTCCAGGAACTACGGTTCACTCCCACTCTCCAAAAACATGCATGTTAGGTTGATTGGCTAGTGCCAAATTGCCCCTAGGAATGAGTGTGTGTGTGTGTGTATGGTTGTATGTGTGTGGCCTTGCAACAGACTGACGACCTGTTCGGGGTGTACCCTGCCCCTCCCCTTCAATCACCCAGGATGGGCTCTCCCACCCACCCTGCAACCCGGAAAGGGATAGGCGGTTAAGAAGATGACTGACTACGGTTTCCTCACACTCTCCAAAACCTTGTATGTGAGGGTGATTGGCCGCCATGAAATTGCCCCTAGGAATGAGTGAGGTGTTGCTGTTTGTGTGTGGCCCTGCAACAGGCTGGCAGCCTGTTCAGGGTGCATCCTGCCTCTTGCCTTATATCAGACAGGATAGGGTCTGTTAACACCCGTGACCCCGTCAGGTATGAGCAATTCAGAAAAGGAAACAAAGTGTGACAGAAGAGTTTTAGCTAAAATGAAAGGAAAAGTGTACAAAATCGTGGTGAGACCGGCCATGCTGTTTGGTCTAGAGACAGTGGCACTGAGGAAAAGACAGGAAACAGAGATGGAAGTAGCAGAGATGAAGATGCTGAGGATCTCTCTGGGAGTGACCAGGATGGACAGGATCAGAAATGAGTACATCAGGGGAACAGCACATGTTAGAGGTTTTGGAGATAAAGTCCGAAAGGCAAGACTGAGATGGTTTGGAACCACCAGGAAAGAGGCCTAGAGGAAGACCAAAGAGGTTCATGGATACAATGAAGGAAGACATGAAGATAGTTGGTGTGACCGAAGAGGATTCAGCAGATTGGGTTAGATGGAAGAAACTGGCTTGCTGTGGCGACCCCTGAAGGGAAATACCGAAAGAAGGAGAAGAAGAAAAGGAAACGAAGCCATTTTTTTTGAGCTTACAATATGTAGACTTGATCAGAAAACATGCCGATTTTTTTCAATCACTTGTACTCAAAAATAATGGAAAAAAATACTTTAGATGGCAAAACTTTTCCCCTACACACATGCATTTTTGTCACCACGTGATCATTATTCAATCTTGATATGAATCTTTCTTTCAATTTTTAGATCAAGTGCCGTCTCCGAAGATTTATGCTTAGGATGGGAGGAGTGTCCTAGCGCCCCACAATGTGACTAAACAATTTTATGTCTGCATAAGTAGCTCAGTCTGAAGATGAGGCACACATGCTGAAGTATCTTGCAGAGCTGGGATGTTCTGTCCCTGATTTTACTGTTGTCCCTTGTTTTCGTCATTTATAAAATCCTAGGAAAAGGAAACAACTGAATGGCTTGACAATGAACCACAAATCTAACTTATTAGTTATTTCTAGTTTAAATAACCAGACAGTGAACTGTATACAAAGCTGGTTAAAAAAAAAAAAAAAAGGAATTTTTTTTCATTTTCCTCCAATGAATGTCCACCAAAGCTGTTGTATCTCAAATTCTATCAGAAATTTTTTAGGTCGTTTCTTCTGATTAATTGCAACCACATTTAGCTGGTTTACAACCGCCAAAAAACTTGCATGGCATTTTCTGTTATAGAAAGTGGCACAACTTTTTAAAAATATGCCAGCATATTTACAACTAGTGTTCAGATTTGAATAAAACAAATAATGTTTCATTTGTGATTCAATAATCTCAGATGCATTGTCTACAGAATCTACATCTCATGGTCACTGAACAAACTTTTGTACATCATGGACAACCATGACGATCCTCTCTACCCACTCCTGGAGGAACAGCGGAGCTCCTTCTCCAAGAGGCTCAGGCAGCTCCACTCGAGAACATCTCGTTACCGGAGGTCTTTCTTTCCGTACGTGATCGGGCTCTACAACGACTCACTTAGCAGATAGGAAGTTGGTGCTGTGACACACAAATTTCCCATGTGTGGGATCATTAAAGTATATTCTGATTCTAAATGAAAGGTAACATCATCAACATTCTTGATGAAGTTATGGCAGCCATCGTGTCTAAAGATGGAAACGGCTTGCTTTACTTTATAAAGTTATTAGAAACCATATACAATGTTGTATTTTCATCTTCTGTTACATCTAAGGTGTAATTTTGGGGACATTAACCTATGCAGGGAAGGCCAGACTTCCCAATTTAAAAAATATAGCAAATTTATTTGAAACAGGGGTCACCAACCTTTCTAAAACTGAGAGCTACTTCAAGGGCACTGAGTAACGCAAGGGGCTACCACTTTGATAATACACTTCTGAAATAACAAAGTTACACAGTGTACCTTTAATTTGATATTATTATTAATGATATTCTATGTGAAGACACTGATTGTTAATGATCCATCACAATAATTATTTCAGTATGATTAAAACAAGGTAGGAAACAGATACATTTCAATATGCAAGATCCCAGTGTTTCATTTTCAAATGAACACTTCTACAACATTTTACAAGAAATCTTTTTCAATTTTTACAAGCCACCAACGGTTATCAAATCATAAACTCTGAACTATGTTTGTACAAATGATCAATTATGTAAGATTTAACAAAAATCTACTCCTTTCAAAATAAGGACTGTACACAGCAACACAGATGAGACGCACACAGTTTTCTTTCACGTTAGTAAAAAAGAACTCTTCCTCCCATTCACTGTGAAAATGATGAGTTTTCTTTCTTTTTTCTGCCATGTTTTTGTGGGTAGAAAACACATTCGTAACCTCATCTTTGTAGCGCTCCCGTTTACGTTTTTATGTATTCGTTTTTAAATTGACATTACTGGAAATTAAATAAAAAAAGAATAGCAACATAATTAAATAAAATTTTAGACAGAGCTAATTCATGATTAGTGCTATTTTTAGAACTGGCCTGCAAGCGACTGATGCGGTCGCTGCAGGCGGTCTGGTGCCCACGGGCACCAGGTTGGTGACCCCTGATTTAAAACGTGCTGTCTTGCTGCAATTTACTGACAACTTGTCCACGGTGTATACCTACCTGCTCAACAGCTGGAATTGGGCTCAAGCCACAGGAATCCTATCATTTAAGAGGCAGTTTGAGAAATTGATTAATTTAAGTGCTAGTTTTAAGAAACTTTTCATGTAAAACAAAAGAAATCACTTTGAACTTGATAAGAACTTTATGATGATCTGATCTTTATGAAGACACTGAATCAAAGATCCAATTCTAGCTTGACTAAATGCCACAAGAATAATCCTTTCACAGACTATCAGAGTTTGTAGAGATGTGATTTACGAGTCAGTGGACCACAAAGGTGTTTCTTTAATGTCGGTCATTGGGTTCATTAAATACTTACTTAATACAGACTCAGCCTACAAACATGTTTTAAACATTTGTAAAGTGGGTCTGACATTCATATACAAAACTTGAGCAATCTAAAACATCTCAAGAAGCAGAAACAAGTCTTCTGGGGAAGTCTACTTTTATGTGTGAGAGACAGACAGAAATACTGAGAAAGAGAGGGTCAGACAGAGAGAAAGGAATGCTGTTTACTCATTGCACTCATCCATAAGAGGGCTACCCCCCGCTGCACCCCAAGGAGCCAATCAGCCGGACGTTGCCTTGAATTCAGTACCACATACAGCCGACACCCACCTTCTTCTCCCCACCGCAAACCCCCCGACCCTAAACCGCCACCACTTTACCAACACAAAAAGATGCGGCACGGCACTTTCCTTTTCACCCTAGCATGCAACTCCCCCCGCGACACCACCCAACACACACTCGCTCTCACCCGTGGCCTCCCCCTTTCCCACCTTTGTATCAGTTGAAAGGCATATGGTTACTGCCATCCGATTCCCCCCGGCTGAAAGTGCCTTTCACTTTACCGCAGTTCACAAAGAGGTCAGACTACGGCAAACAGAAATATTGTGTGAGAGCTCCCTTTTTTGTGCCTGAGCTCGGAGATGTGAGAGACACAAGAATAGCAGGGGGAGAGAGAGTCCCTGATAAAGTTACATCTGGTCAAACAAACCTCACTCCATTCCTCATGCCAGAGCAGGAGAATTTATGTTCTAGTGAATAAGGAGCGGTATTTGAGAGAATTGACAGAAACTAACCTCGGACTTGGACACTCATACATCATTCGTTCAACTCCGCATCCATGCAACTAATTTTTAAGCCAGCTCACATTTCCTTGACGTTATTCAAACAGCTACATTTGGAAAGTTGCTGTTCGGAGCCACAACAGGGATTTCCACCAAAGTCACATGAAGCTAAATTCAGGAATTAGGTAACAAGGTGTCACAATGAGGAAATCAATCCTCGGTGAGCAGGTAGTGTTGATAGCAGTCAGGTGTGAGGAATATCAGAGTGGATGTTGTGCGTAACATGATGAGGCAGTGTCCCAGTCTCAAACTTTAACATCCTCCGGGGCATCAGTTCCGACCTGCTTTTTTTGCGCAACTCTGGTAAATGATTAATAATGAGAGCTCCTCCGCTGACCTTGTTTGTTAAAAGCCTTGTACCTGACACATTACCAAAGTTTGTGCATCAGAGAGAAAAACCGTGACAGCAAAAAAAGATCTCCTTTTTTTAAAAAAACGTCTTAGTCATAAATCAGTTGAGCTCTTTGAACGTTGGTCTTAATGTTTTGTTTTGTTTTTATCTTTATTGTTAACCTTGGTAATTACAGCCATACGTTGCAGGGTTTAAACGTTCAGTCTGCTGCCCTGTAATTAGACAGCCCATTCAGAAACCAATTTATGACCAATATTTTTCTTGGCATAAAAGCTACCAAGCTGAAGGATTTTGATTTCCAACGGAAACTCGTGGGGGAACCACACCAAAAAAACAGCCTCTGGATAGAAACCACACAACCAAAGAAGTCTTCAACACTTCAAACACTTCAATGCGAGCTAAAGAGATTATTTCTGAAAAGCTAACTGGTGTTTGCTTTGCCCTTTTTGATGGTTTTCTTTTCGTAGGATAACATTTGGTGAGAAAGTGTCAGACTCGGTTTACTTGAGGTTTTACTCCCCACAGACTTGGGGACTCTTTGAGGAGGTCTTCCCTGACTTACCCGATTCACAACCCCCTACACACACGCTTCCAGACGAGCGGCTTGGAAGCGTGCCTTCTTCCACAAAGCCCTCAAACATTTATTCCCATGCCAATAACCCAAGCATGGCCGAGGACCGGGTGATGGATCGGCCCTTTACACTGAAAATAATTACTTAAATTTAATCGATAACGATGTTAGTTTACAATCTGAGCATGCATGTTGCGGCGTGGATCCATACTGACTGATCGTGTGTGGGTTCAAACTTTACCTCTAATTGGAAGACTATCTTTCACCATAAATCTGTCTCTCATTGGGAAGACAAAATGAAAATGGCCCCATCATAAAATATCCGTAATGGCTCTATCCACCACCGACACATAATGGGGCAATTACCAAGTAAAGGGGGTTAGAGGGTTGGGACAGCATGAAGCCGTTAGCTCTTTTTGGTACACCACATAATGCTCATGTCTTTGTCTGTGCATCATAAGTTCATTTTAAACTCAAAATCCATTCTGTTCAGAGACAGATTAGCATCTAATCTGAGATTGCATTATTGATGCCTGATCTTTTGTGCGGCCCGGCTCGAGCCCCGCGTCTTCCACACCTCGTAATCAAGCATAATTGAGGTTAACTGTACGGCACAACTGAAACACTAGACAGGTAAGCCTCAGCCTCTCATGATTAATGTAGTGTGTTAGTGCTCTGGGCTTTGACCTTTTGAGATAGGCCAGGCACCATTTTTAAGTGAAAGCTCTGCCTCTGCCAAGCTGTGGAGTTGTCCATCAAACACCCCACAAACCCTCCTCCCTTCATCCAAAAACCAATTCCCTCCCAGATTGGATCCTTTTCTTATTGCTTCATTACCCCTGACTGTGTTTGTTTGTCTATATGTAGACTGCCACTCTCTTTAAGACTTCATTTTCAGTTGTTCAGTCATGTTAAGCATCCAGAGCAGCGAACGGTGTCCGGCGAAGCCTCTCTCCGCTCTTTTGTGGGTGTAAACTGGCAGCGAGGTCATGTCCTCGCCTCGTTCCAAAACATATGCATTGTCGGAGTTAACTGTGCAAATTTACTTTTGACTTGAGATGAATGAGACCTCCTCGGCAGTGCACGTAGACACTCACCGCTTCGCACAGAAAGAAAAAAAAAGACGGATTGTGAGCGCACACAAAAAGACGACCTTCCTTTATGTTGAGATTTGCAGGAGATTCTGACGGTGTACTTGTTAATCAGGGATGTTGAGGGTCCGGGTCACCATCTGTAACATAGACCAGGGGCAGTAAATGGATGAGGTGGGGTGAAAGGCCACCGTCAGACATTTCTTTAGAAAATAAACAGAGCAAAAACTGACTTCTCTGGACAGGTACTCTAAAGCAGATTTATCAACCTCAGCTCTTGCTGTTTTCTGACTCTATGTGTTTAATGACACAACGGTAAGTCCACTCTTCACGTGGGAAAACACATTTATTTGTCTTGTGATGCAAAATCCGAAGCATTTTAAATGCAGTTTCAGAAATCCGGTTTCATGTTCACATTACAAAAGCCCAATTAAGATGGAGTTTAATGCAATTAATTCAATTCAATTTTATTTGCATAGCCGAAAATCGAAGAATTTCCGTCTCAATGGGCTTCACAAGAAAAAGGGGAATGTATTAACACAAATACACAGCAAGAAAAATAACTAACAAATGCTAACTAAACAAGACTAGCACATTTATGCCCTTAGATTCTCCTTCACGGTGAGGAAAAACTCCTAAAAAAAATAAGAAACCTTGTGGGGATCCACATGAAAGAGAGATCCCTCCCCCGGGACGAGCAAAGAATGCTTAAACAAAGATAATTGTTTAAATATTAGCTTATTCTACTCTACAGTTAAATATTTAAAGAAGTCAATAGATGTTCTTCATCCTGATGGTAACACGGGGGACTCCTCAGCCCGGCAAGGGGTCCTGAGCGGAGTGGAGATAACAATTAGCAGGTTATCTCCACTGAAGTGGGGCTCTCTTCCTGCTAGTGTTGGACCTGACAGAAGGAAGCGATGGCGGAAGATGCACAAAAGAAGATAGAGTGATGCCTGGCCAGAAGAAAGCACTTCGGGTTAAACAAAAACCCGTCAACTTAGTTTCAGTCGTTTTTGCACGAGAAACTGCTGGAAACTTTGTAAACATCATTCTAAAATGTCTTTTTTCAGCTTTTCCCAATATTGGCTTCAAGAGTTAAGAGAGAAAAAGAACAAAGTGACCTCTGGCATTAAGGCACAAGTGAGTGTATTTAATGATCGGGGCCAGCCTTTTCTTTTGTATTAGAGCCAGTGGCTGAATGAAAGGCAGCAGTAGGGGTCACCTCAGGCATCTGCTACCCTCCTGCACCACTCGGCTGCCCATCTGTGTACACCACTGCCCTTCTGTCCTCTCTTTCTGACATACACATAAACGTGCAAGCACAAATCAACCCGTAAAATAATCCAAGCATACCTATGGACTTCTACACAAAGTGTGGGGTTTTTTTGTGACTTCTCAGTGGTTTGAATCTGAAAAAGCACCACTTTGCTTTGTCTGTTCTACAGAAAACTATCTGCAGAATGTGATGCTGCGAAGCAGGAAGAAGCAGAGCAGGAGGGACCCCTCTAGAGGAAAAAAAAGAAGTGAGGAGAGAAAGAGTCAGTGAAAAATAAATAATGAAGTTTTTACTGGGTTATATCAGTAGCAGTCTAACTGTCATGCTTTGGCAGCATCTAGTTTTCTCTTTTTTACCCTCCCTTCTAAATTAAACTCAGTCTAAACCATTACAATAAATTTTCTAACGCTCTTAAATGCCTATTTAACACATTTCTCGTTTAGAGGTCCGACAGATCAGCTTGATTTATGTGTTTCCTGTTGCTGGTGAGGACATGGCTGATAACAGAGCCGTTAAGGCGTTCTCTCAAATCTTTGTGTTTGTACTTGGAGCAGCACCTAGATCTTCATTTCTGTAGCCTCTCCAAAGAGGAGCCTCTACGCACAGATGTGGGGTGTCAAGACTATTTGTGTTATACATTCTCCACATTTCTCCACATTTCTGATGAAAAGGACATGTCTCTTTGCCAGTTTCATTCGTTCGGACTAATACATCAGATCCGCGTTTCAAATAAACACAACGCACTTTTTTTTTTCACGCTCAGTCCCAGTGTGAATAGAGGAACAATAAAGCAGTTGTGATGAAGAATTTTATAGGAACATTTAACTTAAGTGTGAGGGATTGAAGCTGGTAAACAAAGCATTCCTTTCCCTTTCATCACCATTTAACTGTTCCCTTAACATCCAGTCTCACCTCCAGGCCGGTGCCCAGCAGAGAGGGGAAGTTGTCAAATAAAAATAAATCAAAAAGTAAAGGTTTATTCCACAAGTTTATGGCTGGTTGCTTGGAAATGTGCACAAGCAATAGCCCAGCTTTTCCTCAAACAGGGAGTGTCTTACAAAACCAACCTTTGTAGGTTTCTACGACGTTATTTTCACTTCAAAAACACATCTGAAGTTCCGTTCCGTTGTCTTCCGGATCCCGGGGGCAACAACCTCAGACGGGAAGCCCAGGCTTCTCTCACCTCAGCTGCATCCTCCAGTTCACCCGGAAGGATCCCGAGTCATTCCCCAGCCACCCGTGAGACATAGTCTCTCCAGCGGGTCAGGGGTCTGTGTCTTGGTCTCCTCCCGGTGGGACGTGCCCAAAACACCTCACCAGCGAGGCACTCTGGTTTGACCAGATGCCCAAACCACCTCATCTGGCTCATCTCGACCTGGAGAAGGAGGGTTCGACATCGAGCTCCTCCCGGGTGGCAGAGCTCCTCACCCAATCTCTGAGTGAGAGCCCAGCCATCCTACGGAGGAAGCTCATTCCAGCCACTAGAATCCGCGATCTCATTCTTTCGGTCACCACCCACAGCTGGTGACGCTAGGTGAAGGTAGGAACGTAGATCAACTTGGAAATCGAGAGCATTGCTTTTCGGCTCAGCTACTTCTTTGCCAACTCTGAAGTGGTTATCTAATTTATTCATGCATATGTTGGTTCTCCGGGTTGGTCCTAGGCCACACCCACATTCTAACGTTAGCAAAAAAAATTTATGCATGTATGTGCTCTACACACACTCAGTCCCTCCACTCAAGTACTGCTATCCATCCCAACTTGCACCAGGGTTGGGAGCAAGCGGAAATCAATGTCAAAAACACAAGTGAAACTGACCAAATTAATTTTTTGGCAAATATCCCGCGCAAAAGCTGACATGTGCATCTCGAAATGCAATTGAACAAGAACCACAGCCCCTACGAAAGCACTATACAGATGCTAGTAAAGACTCAAAAGCAGAACTTGGATATTTGAACCTGAGAAAAAAAAAAACTAAAGATGATGGACAAGAAGCACTTGTAAGGATCAGAGATAACGTTCCCGTTAGTGGCACCTTAACCATGGTCTTCCAAAAAACGTTGCCTGGGGGGCCATTTGGTTATACTCAGGGGAATGGTCGTTGTGTCAGTCATTTGCTAAAGAGTGCACTTAGCATCCTCTATTTCCGCCAAGCAAACATGTGGAGAGTGACATGATACTGTACAAGGGCCTGGACAACATATAACATTTCAAAGCAACTTCCTAATGGCTTCCAGGCCAAGGCCGCTACAGCTAATGTGGAAGCAATTCCTTCTTTCCAAATTTTTGTTTTGTTTTCATCCCCAGATTGGGAAACATTAATGTGTTAAGTAAATTTGACCCATGCAGAGTAAATTAATTGGGAAATAACTTAAGATTTTACTCAATTGGAGCAATATCAGTCACAGCTAATCTGTGGATTTGTCTCTTATAGGATGGCCACTTTATGTACATGTGAGTTTTTCTGTGCTAAGGGATGGACATATTTTTTTTATATAAATATATTTTATATATTTTTCGTCCTCTGAACCTTCCGTTCCGTCATCTTCCGCTTGTTCCGGGGTCGGGTCGCTGGGGCAACAGCCTCAAACGGGAAGCCCAGGCCTCTCTCGCCCCGGCTGCATCCTACAGCTCACCCGGAAGGATCCCAAGTCGTTCCCCAGCCAGCTGTGATACATAGTCTCTCCAGCAGGTTCAGGGTCTGTCTCTTGGTTTCCGCCCGGTGGGACGTGCCCGAAACACCTCACCAGCAAGGCACTCTGGTTTGACCTGATGCCCAAACCACTCCATCTGACTCCTCTCGACCTGGAGGAAGAACGGCTCGACACCAAACTCCTCCCGGATGGCAGAGTTCGTCACCCGATTTCTGAGTGAGAGCCCAGCCACCCTGCAGAGGAAGCTCATTTCGGCCGCTTATACCCGCGATCTCGTTCTTTCAATCACCACCCACAGCTGGTGACCATAGGTGAGGGTTGGAACGGAGATCGACTTGTAAATCAAGAGCTTTCCTTTTCGGCTCAGCTCTCTCTCTTTATACCATGATGGACCAATGCAGCGTCCTAGTTATTGCTGACGCCGCACCGATCCGCCTGTCGATCTCATACCTAAAGGCTAATCCGAAATGCCCGTCTGGGCAGATTGCAGGTGAGAGGCAGGGTTCACCCCCAATAGGTCACCAGTCTGATGCAGGGCCACACACACACAACCAGCCACACACACATACTCATTCCTAAGGGCGATTTCCATTGTGGCCATTCAACCTAACATGCATGTTTTTGGAGAGTGAGAGGAAACCGGAGAACATGTAAGAAACCCACGCAAACACGGGGAGAACATGCAAACTTCACACAGAAAGGTCATTGTTTCAAGTCTCAACCCACCTGGGACTTGAACCCCTGACCATTTTGCTAACCACTGCACTGCCATGCAGCATGAAAGATATAAAGATTTTGAATTTCTGTTGCTATTCTCTTACAAAAAATTAAATGTTCAGATTACACGATTAAGCAACACTAAGAAAAAAAATGAGCTATAATTTTGAATAGTTTTTAAAGCATATTTGACGGCAATGGTTGTAATTCAAATCTCATTGCTTGTGAATCTAAATTCAAATAAAATGTAAATTTATAAACGTTTTTTAGAAACTCACAGTACCGAGATACTACATTTTTATTACTTCTTTTCTAGACTTACTCTGCTGTGGTCAAGACATGGTCCTATTGCATGACCGAGTTTCAGTCAAGCAACAACTGCTGCACAGGTTTAACATTTTACTTCAAAATATTTCAGTATAGAACAGAGTTCGTGTTCAAATCACAACAAAAGATTTGCAGTTATTTCAGCAGCACAGCAAACCAAAATAATCCTGCTTCCAAATTTATACATCTACATAGATCTACATATATTTATGTATATATTTCACTTTGTGCTATCTCTAAGATTTTTTTCTACAAACTTACATTTTTTTCAATTTCTTGGTGTGAATTTTATTATCGACTTTTTATAAAGTTTAAGATGTCTCTTTTTTTGTTGTTTGGTTGTGTAAAATTGGTATTTCCAACTCAGGCTAAACCTCCGAGTGTACCCAATCTCGGAAGATCTGACATTTGTTTTTTAATTTCTTTCTATTGTGAATATACGTAGAAAATAAATAATTGAACAATCATGGACTCCAAAAGGTCTGGGAACGCTGTGTCTGCACAAGGGATTTTTCTCAAAAAACCAATATGAATGTTTTTACCATTTCTTATTTTTCTGCTTGAGACAGTAGATACTGACTTTATTATTATGCCTCAGGCATTGAGATTTTGATAACACGACAAGAGACACTGTTATACCTTGACCATGTTTTGTTTTTTAATATATTTTAAAGCCTGGGTATATGATGCTTTTTATTAGTATGCAAAACTTGATGTGTGAACAGAATTTCTTCGATTTTTACTAGTGCGGTCATTTAACACGTTAATTCGATTAATGAATTACGCTGCTTTTTAATGCGTTAAAAAAAAAAACGCAATTAATTATGACGTATTAATGGTGGCGAGCCAATTTTGCGCATTTGAATTTTGGCCCATTGAAGGACTTGTAGTCTTCTCGGTTGTGCTACATTACACTGCCTACGCTGGCAAATAACAAGGCAGCAATGGTCAAACACAACAGACATGGACAAGACTCAGGAGGATGAGACAGTCTGGGCCACTGAACGGAAAGTTTTTATACAAAAATAATAGAGACAGGACAATAAATAAAACGTAGTGATTTGTAGTTTTTGCAAAAAGCAGATCTCCTACCACCGGAACAACTTCAGCCTGACATACCATCTAAACCCAAAACATGTCGAGGCAAGTTCCTCTGTTGCGATTGTGGCTACCGGGAGCTCACTCCGCCAAACTAAGCTAGCCTGAATTTGGCAAGCAAATGAGCAAATCCACAACAGAGAAATTGACGAATACTATCACAAAGTGGGTTGCTGCTGATTGCAAGTCAATTTCTATTCTTGAAGATAAGAACAAACCCTAACGAGCCCTAACCCTTGTTTTACTTTTTTTAATTATGCACCTGCCCTCATGAGGCACAGTTCAACAATAATAAATTGGATTTAAAATCTTCTCTTCTTGCTGTATTCAATTGATTAGTCATACAGTACATTTTTTTTGATATCCTAGAATTCAATTTCTTTATCAGGACACCTTTAGCAGATATGACGTTAAAATGCAATTAATTTGATTAATTAATTGCAAAATCCTGTAATTAATTTGATTAATTCTTTTAATCAACCAACACCACAAATTTTTTACACAATCTAACAAATGAAGTACCACACAGCTCTCTGAAAGGATAAATCAAAGTTGAGGCATTTAAAGTAGAGAAACCACATTTTTTCTCTCAGCTATACATATTCACTAGCAATGGAGAGTGTGGAAAAGAGGTGAAGAAGCGTGTGAAGGTAGGCGGGAACGGGTGGAGAAAAGTATCAGGTGTGATGTATGACAGAAGAATTTCAGCCAAAACGAAAGGGAAAGTGTACAACACCGTGGTGAGACTGGCCATGCTGTTTGGTCTAGAGACAGTGGCACTGAGGAAAAGATGAAGATGCTGAGGATCTCTCTGGGAGTGACCAGGATGGACAAGATCGGAAATGAGTATATCAGGAGAACAGCACATGTTAGAGCTTTGGAGATAAAGTCCGAGAGGCCAGACTGAGATGGTTTGGACATGTACAGAGTAGAGAGAGAGAGTACATCGGAAGGAGGATGCTGGATTTGCAACCACCAAGAAAGAGGACAAGAGGAAGACCAAAGAGGAGGTTCATGGATACAGTGAAGGAAGACATGAAGATAGTTGGTGTGACCAAAGAGGATGCAGGAGATAGGGTTAGATGAAAGAAACTGACTTGCTGTGGTGACTCGTGAAGGGAAATGCCGAAAGAAGAAGAGGAAGATACATATTCACCCGCAAACAATCTATTTTTTCCAATTAAGTTGCCTAATTTGGTCTCTTTGTATGTTTCTTAGATGACAAAACTGATATAAACTCATAAACCAACGATAAAACATGCAAAAACACGTCATTAATCATCAGAAGTAGCCTGGCTTGGTTTTGAATTTTATTTGTACAGTAATGGTGTGGAATATTATCCAGTAATATATGTATATAAATGATCTTATATATCATTGTAAAAGCTCTTTACACTCTAACTGAATGCACCTCAAACTCAGATCCTATATGCAATTATGAGGTAGACATTAATAATGGAATTTTCCACCCTCTGTAAAATATTGAAGACACCTTAAATTACTCTTATCAACGTAAGAAATATATGATTATCATGGGACTCTGTACATCACAAATAATAAAATAATTATAGAATAAAAATTATACCGATTTGAGTGCATTTTGTATATTTACAAAGAAATGATTGTTTTCTCATTTCTTCATTCGTTGCACTTTGTAAAGTTTTCCACTGTACAAAAAATTTACAGCTTGAGACAAACAAAAAAAAAGAAACATAATATAATTCAACAGCAGTGCATTCAAAGCTAATGTGCATTTAAATATCGTCTCGTTTGCGAGTCTTTTTTTGTTTTTAACTTTCATCATCAGAGAAGAAAAACTCTGGCTGACCGCGCGTCCGGTCTGATGGAGAAGTGCATTTTGTAAAGATGTTAAAATAGAAAGAAAGAAAAAAGTTCTTCTCAGTTATGTGTGCTTTCTTCCTTATGGTTTGTACAATAGGGCCTTCAGTTTAGGCACAAGTCTGGTGTCCTTTGTTGTGTCTCCAGTTGAGGGAAAAAAAGAGAAAAAGGTTTAAAAATCTCTTGAAGGCAGTACCACCACCATCATATTTTCTCTTTACAGACCAGTCTGTGTTTGTGTTTGGTACGTTAGACATTCAACCCCCTCTCTTTCTCATGTTTCTTTATCTTTTTTTATTTGGAAAACAGGCCTGAAACGCCTCCAGCTGGACAGCAGCCACCGTGGCCTGGATGAACAGAGCCAAAAAGAGTTCAGCCGGGCCTGGCAGGAGCACACTGAATATCTGCAACAAAGCCCTGCTGACAGGCCAATCCTACTGTCCTCATAGCCTCAGCACTAACAGGTGCACGGTCAGACTAAAAAAAAAGAGGAAGAAATAAATCGAGTTTCACTTCATACAGAAATCCTCCTGATGAGTGAGACCTTGTGTGGACCACCATAGCTGTGCGAAGCTGTCAAGGCGAAGAGTGGAAATAAATTGGACTGAATAAATAAACGATTTAGCCTCTTCTGCGCATCCCTTTTGACAAAAGACTCAGCGCGTCACGCATAAAAGCATGTCCAACCCGTGAGGACTTCATATCTTCAGCCATGGAGCCTTTTTTTATTTATTAAAGAAATAAGTCTTCTAATGAGTTTTTATTCCAGAAAAACGTCCGCTACCTGCAGCCACATTGTTCCACCACCATGTCCTCGTACTGCTTGTACACCACGTTGTTGCCTGAGTCTATGTAGAGGATGCTAATGGGGCTGAGTTTGGTGGGTACACAGCAGCTTGGTGGGGTGCTGTTTGGGTCCATAGAGTTCATGAGCGTTTGAATGATGGCGTGGTTGGTAGGTTCGAGGTGCGATCGCAGAGGAAAGTCACAGACCCCCTCGCAATGGTAAGCCTCATAGTCCAAAGGAGCGATGATCCAGTCGTCCCAGCCCAACTCTTTGAAGTTAACGTGCAGTGCCTTTTTGCTGCAGCGGGACTTGGACTTCTTGCCGTGTCTCTTCCCGTGACGATTACTAAGCGCAGTCCTCCTCCTCCGCCTAGGACCCTCTCCTTTCAGAACCCTCATTCTCTGTGGTTTGACTCCCTCCTCTGCTGCTGCCCCCACATTCTCACCCACTGACCTTCGCGATTTGATCTTTTCCTTCATCTCATTAAACAGGTTCTCCCTCTTCTTGGAGCGGGTGTAGGCCACCAGGATGGCCTTCTCCTGCTGGCTCCGACCATTCCTGTCCAACCCCAGCTGCCTCAGGTCAACCTCAGTCTCTGATTTACCCTGAGTCACTCTGAGCTGGAAGCAGAGCTGGTGCTGATGATGATGGTGAGCTTTAAACATTTCCCACACGTCCAAAACCTCCCAGCCCGGTTTAGTGGAGTCAAGCAGGTCCAAAGATCTGGAGTCCAGCAGCTTGTCAGAATGACAGGGATAGATTTGGATGTCATAGAGGCCCGTCGTCTGCAGGGAAGATCTCTGTTCTCCCAGTGCTCTCCTAAATATCCGTAATTCCGCCCCAACCAGTTCCTCTTTCTCTGAAAGGGTTGACACATCAAACAGATACTTTTGTCTTCGCAGAGGAGAGTGCAAAAGATTGTCTGCGGGGATAAAAGCAGAAAATAATTGCAGTCAGATTCACTTAGGATGTACAGTGTTCAGAGAGAGAGAGAGGAAAGGGTGAGGGGCGGTGTGGGGCGGGTGGGATTCACAGAGGCCTTCTCTCCTTCTTGTTTTGCAAACCCGCTGAAACAAACTGTAGCTGACAAGTGGAGAAAAAAATAAGAAAGCATCTTAACGCAACTTTATCTGCTTTGAATTTGGAATTTCTCGAAATAATGAAGTAAAAATCTTGACTGAGAAGTTTGTTTTAAAAAAGCAGTTCAAAATAATAAAAAAATAAGTCAGACAAATAAAGTTTTGGAATCTGTCTTATTTAAATTTATTGAAATCTCAATCATTTTATTTAGCAGAGATATTTTACCTTCCTATGATCTGCAGAATTTGGGACCTAGAAAGTTACACCAATTTTAGTCTTTTTTTTTTGGGCTTAAATCTCATGCAACATGCAGAATTTTGCAGGACTAAAGAAAATAGAAATCAGTTTGGGTGAAGGTTTTCCAGCAGGCATGCTGTACATTCATCTGAACAATACATCATTAATGCATTAATGATGCACATAAAGAGCTGCAGGAGGTCTGAGAGGATGGATTATCACACCGACAGAAAAAAAAAGGCCTGAAAGGAGGAAAAAAAAGCGCCGTTGGCACAAAAAAAATGGTTTAAAAAAATCAGTTTAAACAACAATTTTTTTTTTTTTTTTACATATTTTGAATTTATTTCATTCTGTATTTAGGGGGAAAATAAAGGAGAGATTTTTTTTACTTTTTTTTGGATGAGGAGGGGGTTAGTTTTATAAAGACTTTAATTAGTATCAATTGTTTTTCTTTAGATTACTGAATAGGTCAGTTTTTATTTTTTTACTCTTAACTATAATATGTTTTAAAAATAATGATAAATTCAAATAATGATGCAATTATTAATTTTTTTCTACTTTTTTAAAAACAAAAATGCATGATTCCACATTGAAACGCCTCAAAATGACATAACCTATGCTAAAAAAAATCAAAATTAATTAATATTTTCCATCTACCTGTCAGGTCTTGTGTGTGCAACTTTGCGGATCCTCCAGTAAAATCAGATTAAAACCTCCTGCGCCTGTTTTTGCGTCTGGTTTGCATTAGTTTTTTTTTATATAAGCCCTCAAACAAATCGAATACAAGTTCAGCAAATAATTAACAGTTCTTAACTCCCATCCTCCTCATTAAAACACTTGATCTCATCCTGCCAAACACAACTTTACACTTGATGCATCGCGGCTGCGCACTGACGGCCTTTACACCTCTCTGCTTTTACACCTTTAAAAAAACTCATTCTCATTGAAAATATGTCTGTTTTATTTTTGCATAAAAATAAACATTGTTAAGGGTTAAAAATATGACTGTAAATAGTTTGATTGAAAAACAAAAAAGGATGGATTTTCTTTTATTTATTTTTTGTTTATAAACAAAAAAAAAATCTGTGACATTTTTTGTTTATAAACAAAAAATCAGCATGTTGTCTTTTTTTTTTCTTTTTTGTCTTTTCCTCATGTTTTATATCTGAATGAATATAAAACATGTTTTTTTAATCATTTTTGCTTGAATTAAAGTTAAAAAAAAAAGAAAAAGAAAGAAAATTTTGTCTGATCCATGTCGGCTTTAAAAATGAACATCACCAATTTAACAAATTTTCAACCTAATGTTTGTATTGTATTGCATTTAAATTCAAATATGTTTGGTGATTTTGTTTACCACCAGAAAAGCCAAAAAAAATTATGAAAGGCAAAGCAAACCAAGAAAAGTTGCCCATTTGTTTAGAAAATGACAGAAATTTTGTGCGTAAAAGTTTCTACCTTCTCTATTTTGGGAACTTTAAAACTTCTGTTGAATTTTTTTTTCTTTAGGTGCTGATAAAAAGTAACACTTTAAATTGATGAAAATGATCTTAAAAGGAATCAAAATTCTTTGGAGCTAAAAAAAAAAAAAAATCTACAATTAAAGTGGTGTTCCCAAAGGGAGGTTCCCAGGTTTATGTAAAAAAAAAAGATGCAAACCACTTCACAGAGAAGGAAGGAAAATACTCTTTCATTTCACCCTCCCTCATTTCTTTTTTTTTTTTTTTTGGTGATGTGCCCATCGTGGCCGAGTTGGGTCATTATGAGAAGAATAGACAGTGTTTGATATGTTATGACATGAACACTCAATTAGATCACCGAGTTCAAATCCTCCAGTCAGCCGTTCGATGCCAAGCAGCCCTCTGAAGGGTCCAGCTCAGGGGTCAGAGCCAGTGACACATCACATCAAAATCACAGCAAGAGAGAGAGGGAGGCCTCTTACAATCAAACAGCCTCAAGCTGCAATAAAAATTTGATTTATTTGAATTTAAAAGGCAACTTTGTTTCAATAAATCTACTTCTTTAAAGTTAAACTTCTCAAATTTTGATAAAAGGGATCAAAAATAGAGTAAGTTGAGAAAAAATTTGATTTTCTTCATTTAGATTTGAGATTAATTAAGATTTAACAATGTGACATGTTTGCATCTAGTTTTTTTTTTTTTTTCAAACAAAGATTGAGTTGATTTCTCCTTCAAACATTAACTTGTGTGTTTTCTTGTGCGCTCTGTGTGTGTGTTTGGGTCGATCAGATTGTTTGTTCACACTGATGTTAACTCAGACACACACCTGCTTCTCACACCAAAAAAAAAAACCCTTTGTCAGCACAATTTAGGGCAAGAGAAAGACCATCTTGCAAAAAAAATTAAACAGATTTTTGAGAAATTTAGTTTGGATACCTAAAATTTTTGTGCAAAAAAGATAAAACCAGAAAGAAAAACAGTTTTTTGGGGGATTTTTTTTGTCTTTGTGCCACTGATTTACAACTTTCATTTAGAGAACGCTTCAATTAGTCTTTTATTATCCTGTTACCCTGAGGTTATTACAGCCTAGGACTCTAGGGAGGAATAAAACTCCACGTTGCTTTAAAACACACATATTAAATCAACTTTCTCTCCACTTTTGTGTGATTTTTTCCTATTTTTTTAGCGCGTAAAACTGTGCGTAAAACTGTGCGTAAAAGCCGAATGCGCTCTGTGGATTTCTAAAAAGAAAAGGAGTTAAAACAGCAACAGACATAAAAAAAAATAAACCAACCTGTTCCTCTGTCCACAAAACTTGTTATGGTGTTGGCAGATTTGGAAGAGCGGAAAAAACTGGCGTTTAGTCCCAGTTTTTCTGCAGCAGAGTAAGTCCTATAAATGGAGAGCATGTACTCATGTGGAACAATAGTGTCCTTTGGATCTTCTTTGTAATGTCCAGACAAGATGTCTTTGAGGAATTTGGCTGACCTTTGTCCGTTCTGATGAGACAGCCTGGTTTCTCTGTTCCTCCTCTGTGCAGAGGGAGAGATGAGAGCAGCAGATTGGAAACAAGGTATATTCCCCAAAAAAACAACAAGGAGGCTCAAATAAAGCGCAACAACTCGAGATGCGTCCATGGCTGGAAGATGGAAAAAAAGATCTTGATTTTTTTTTTTTTAGATGGTTTTCTTTCTTTTTCTTAAAAAAAAAAAAAACAGTACAATCCTCCTTGTTGCTTGGATCGCAGGTCCAGATCAGGAGGTGATATGCGCTTCAGGGTCGCAGAGCTCCCTGGTCGCACCAGAAGAAGTGCGTTTTTTACTCTGGACTCCACAAGAACGGAGAGTGTTGGGGCCGAGAGAAACACGCCCACATGTTGGATCAAATGCAGGGCTTCCCAAACTATTTCATGTCACAGACCTCCGAACAGGCGCGCTGTACCCAACGCACCCTCCTGGGGATGTAGAGGAGAAATCACTCTGGTCAGATTTTAGATGATTCTCAAAGATCTTGGAGAAAAAATTCACATAGGCACACAGAAACTCTTTACCTCCTTCTGATGTGAAAATTTCCATCATTGCAAATGATTTCAAAGTCATTTTCTCTCCAAATGAGAGCAACATTTCAAACATAATCCTCAGATGTCTTGAATGAAATCAATTCTAATTCCTCCCAGGCTGCAGAAGACAAACACTTCCTCTTATCAGGCAGACACTCTGAGGACTCAGATTAGATTTTACACACAGCGTCATCACAAAGGTCTGTCACACATAGAGAAACATCACTTATTAAACATAGTTTATCATTTACAAAATTCACTCACCTGATTTAGAAAAAGGTAGAGTTTAATAAAAATGAGAAAAAAAATTGAGTTAATAAAGTGGAACAATAATTTTATAAGTAAGTTCTTCAAAAATCAGATCAACTGTTTAAAAGCAAATATGTCAACATCTAACCCAAAGTCAGGAGAGTCCGGGGGTTAAAAATAACTTTCAGGTGTGTGTATGTGTGTGTATGTGTGTTTTTAAGAGGATGAAGAGTTCGAAACTATCCACAGTGAAATAAACAACGTGGGTGCTCTCTAGTGGTTAAAAGTGTTTGTCACAAGAGAAAAATCTGATTACTACATGTTTTTGACAGAGTCCCACATGTGTAATTAATAGTGGTGTCAGTCAATTAAAAAAATTAATCAAATTAATTACAGGATTTTGTGATTAATTAATCGAATTAATCGCATTTTAAAGTCATATCTGCTAAAGGTCTCCTGATAAAGAATTTGAATTCTAGGATATAAAAAAATGTACTGTATGACTAATCAATTGAATACAGTCAGAAGAGAAGATTTTAAATCCAATTTATTATTGTTGAACTGTGCCTCATGAGGCCAGATGCATCATTAAAAAAAGTGATACAAGGGTTAGGAATCGTTCTTATCTTCAACAATAGAAATTGGTCTGCAATCAGCAGCAACCCACTTTGCGATAATAATTGTCGATTTCTCTGTTGTGGATTTTCTCATTCGCTTCTCAAATTCTGCTAGCTTGGTTTGGCAGAGCGAGCTCCCGGTAGCCACACTTGTAACAGAGGAACTTGCCTGAACATGTTTTATGTTTAGATGGTATGTCAGGCTGAAGTTGCTCCGGTGGGAGGGGAACTCATTTTTGCAAAAACTACAAATTACTACATTTTTATTTATTGTCCTGTCTTTAATATTTTTGTATAAAAACTTGCCGTTCAGTGGCTCGACTCAGGGGCGAATCTAGGATTTTCTAAAGCAGTGGGTGGGTACCTGAGGAGGCACCCTGCGCCCCCACAACATTTTGAAAAATAAGTAATTTTTCTGCATTTCGGTGCATATTTTGCCCAAAGTTTATAATAATTAAAGTAGTAAGAACGCTTTTTTTTTGTGGACCAATAGGCGGGGGACGTATACCCCTGGATCCGCCCCAGCAACTGTCTCACCCGCCTGAGTCTTGTCCTCGTCTGTCGTGTTGGACCACTGCAATTTGCCAGCGTAGGCAATGTAGGACAGCCGAGAAAACTACAGGTCTTTCAATGGGCCAAAATTCAAATGCGCAAGCATTGGCTCGCCACCGTTATGACATTATAATTAATTGTGTTAATTTTTTTAACGCGTTAAAATATGGCTTAATTAATTAATCAAATTAATGCGTTAAAATGGCAGCGCTAGTAAATAACCAACCTTTTTATGATGAAAAAAAACTATTTTCATTTCAACCCATTAATCCAATTTAACGGGCTTCATATAGTAGATTGGAAAAAAACCTGACAAAACCAAAAAAAAAAACAAATAGGAAAAAACAAGTAGACAAAAATACACCGTTAACTGAACAAAAATTTGCTATAAAAAATTCAGCACATTCCTGCCCTTTGGCCCTCCTTCACATTGAGAAAAAACTTCAAACAAGCCAGCAGATGGAAAAAAAAAAAAAAAAAGAAACGTCATGGGGACCCACACAAAAGAGAGATCCCTCAAAGAAGTCAGGGGAGACTACCTTTAAATAGGCAGCAGGTAAAAGGATCCACAGGTGTTTGGCATTTGGTTAGTGACCACAGGTGTTTGTGATCACGTTGGACTCTTGGAGAGGGAGGAAGGTTCAGGGCTCTCTCTGGTGGTAGGTGAGGGAACTACAACAACAACAAAAAGTAGATGTGTATCAATCAGAGGTGTAACTCTATGGAACAGTCTAGAGGATTCTCTAAAAAACTCAACCTCCTTAAAAACATTTAAAATAAAGCATAAAAACAAAATAATACATGATTATAAAACACTAGAAATATCAACTTAATTAGTAAGAAAAAATAAAACACAGGGGAAACTTGGTTGGTAAAGATCAGGTCCAGAAAACTTTATTTTTTCTACTTTTTTGTATATGTGTTCATGTGTGATTGTTATTATTATGTTCAGGACGTACTGTTTTTGTCATTATTATAGTTTAAGTCCAGTCAAATGCTTGTTTTTTAGGTCTTTAATAGCTTTGTAAAATGGGGTTAGGCTTAAAATAAGTTTCTTTTTACTTCTGCCTAAACCCCTTTTTCAGTCTCTGTTTGTTTGTTTTCTTTGTTCTTTGTTAAACATGTAAAAAACACTGAAAAAAAATAAAAATAAACTCAAACATCTATACAAATTTTTGATGACTTTTATACTTTTTGAGATATGACTGACTCAAAACAGTGAAAAAAAAAAGGATTTCCAAAAATCCCTTTCCACTCTCACTAATTGCCATTTTTTACATTTTCAAAAAACCCAAACCAATGCCCATAGCTGCTGCGGTTTTCATCACGCAGCCACAAATTTGGCATCAAAATGTAAAAATTGTTGGTCTCTAAAAATACCACAAAGTGGATTTTTTTTAAAGCAACTTTTTTTCTCTACACTTCTCCTACTTACACAAAGTCTCACATTATTCCCATCGAGTCCCATAATTTTGAAGCAGTTACATTAGGTTATTTATAAATTGCTCTCATCAAAACGCTGTTTGGGTTACTAAAAAATAAATTGCATCATTGCATAGCTTAGATCCTTCTGTTGCTTACAATGAGTCAAGTCGAGTCAAGTTTTTTATTGTCCCTCCAAAAGGGAAGGACATTTGTCCTGCAGCATAATCAAATGAAAACAATGTCTACATTAAAAAAAAAAAATAGACAAAACAAAGAAGAATTTTCTTTGTGGCTTTTTTCAGTTTTTTTTTTACAAAGAAGGAGCTTTCTGACTGTGTGAAAAAGAAGGGAAAGGGCTATTTCTTTCTTCACTATATTAAGCGTTATCAAACCACATTAAACTAAATTAAGCCACACCAAGCTGCATTAAGCTACATTAAGTTACAATGAAGTTACATTAAGCCATATCAAGTTACATGAAACTAAAGTAAGCTATTGTAAGATATGTTAAACTATATTAAGCTTCATTAAGTTGTATTAAGCTACATTAAGCTTCATTGAGTTGTATTAAGCTACAATAAGCTGCATTAAGTTGTATTAAGATACATTAAGCTACATTAAATTGTATTAAGCTACATTGAGCTGTATTAAGCTACATTAAGTTGTATTAAGCTACACTGAGCTGTATTACGCTACATTAAGCTGTATTAAGCTACATTAAGTGGTATTAAGTTACCGTAAACTACAGTAAGCTTTATTAAGCTACATTAAGCATTATTAAACTACATTAACCTGTTTTAAGCTACAACAGTCTACAATTAGCTGTTTTAAGCCAGATTCAAATGGTTTGACATGTGCAAAGGAGACAGCGAGTACATCGGCAGAAGGATGCTGGGTTTGGAACCACCAAGAAAGAGGCCTAGAGGAAGACCAAAGAGGATGTTCATGGATGCAGTGAAGGAATAGATAGTTGGCGTGACCGAAGAGGATGCAGCAGATAGGGTTAGATGGAAAAACTGATTTGTTGTGGCGACCCCCGGAAGGAAAATGCCGAAAAAAGAAAAAGAAGCTACATTAGACTATATTAAGCTACATTAAGCTGTATTAAGCTACATTAAGCAGTTTAAAGCTTTCCAGCTGCCAGTAGCTTTTCAACCATCTACACTTAGTTTTTTTTTTTTAGCTATGCCCAACTTTTTCAACTCTTTGTTCCCAAGCATTTTAAAATGACAGTTCATCCTTTCAGGAGAAAGGTATTACAGTCTATTTTTTTCAGTTGAAAGGCATTGCTGTTTAAAATGACAACAGAATGGCATTCACCCAGATGTTTTCTAAAAGCAGCTTCACATCTTGATAAATAGTAGCTTATTGTACGTCACAGATTTATATCTGAACAAATCAGGAGACGGGCTTCATTCTGACGGAAAACAGGACGCAACACCCACGACATTAGAGTTCTCATTCCATGTTACATTAAATCTAATTATTGGTCTGGTTTGCATCATCCTTAAAAAGTTTAGTTTCTGGATTACATTAAAAAAAAAAGTCTGTTGGTTTTTCCTTTAATGACTCAAATTCTGAAATTTGGTTCATTATCTTAGATGCAGAAATGATTTTTGAGGTTTTGTCTTAATAAAATGTTATTCTGCTGCTGAACAGCAAGTGGTGATATTGGACAAAAGGGGGAAAAAGGAGGCGTTGTGTATAGAAATTTATTGGAAAAACCTAAGAATAAAAGTATCAAACAGCTATGTCTTTTGAAATGAAGCATAATTTTGCATTGTTTAGTTAATGCAAACATAAACTTTTTGGGGGGGAGGGATGGTGTGTAAAGGCAAGTGCATCAGTAAGGCTGCAAAAATAGCAAGACAAGTATATCATTCTTAATAGTCTAAATTATTCCCTTTGCATGGTGAGGACTTTTTTTCTCTCTATAGATTGAGAGAAATTTTAATCTGTCCTGATTTCAGCACCATGGAGAGCAAGCATCATGTTAAAGATTCATGCAGATGACAATTAGAGCATCAAAAATCCAAACACAAGGAATCTCAATTTAAGACATTTTTAAGTCTTGATTTGCACACATGTAAAAACTCTGTAAATAGCTTGCATTTTCCATATGATAGAGGGGCTTCATTGGTTAAGTAATGCCCCCTCCCTCCTCGTACGTTATGTAACAGTCTTGGGATGGGAGGCACACTGTGCACGGTTTTGATCCTCATCCATTCACACAGCAGAGAGAAGAGAGGAGAGCAGAGAGGAGAGGCTGGCACACAGCAGCCTTTGTGCTTCACCAGCATCCTTCCCAGAGAAATCACCATCAAACATCCAGGTAGGTGTTATGGCAACCCCTTTTTATAAATCATATTGAACTAAAAAAAGGAGGAAAAAACAGAGAGATTGAAATGAAATAAGAGCAGATGTTTAAAGCTGTAGGTTCAAATCAGGTAATCTGGATTTCATATCTCCATCTCTTTCTGCGTCACAGAGAAATATTCAGTTTCATTTTAGAACAACATGTTACCAATGTGGAAAAACTGAATTTAAAAAGACAAAATTGACTAGTTTTTTTTTGTATGAGGATGCTATAATCATGTCTTTGCTCATACATGACAATGCTCATTGCAAAGCTGAGAAGTCAGATGTAAACAAAGGAGGCACGTGAAAACATCCAGTTCGTCTCCCTTTGAGGAGTCAGTTTCTGCGACCAGAAGATTTGCTTTTTTTCACACATTCTTTTAATCAATACATATTTTTCATAAACATGCCTTTCATCCTTGCTGGAATTTAGTTTTAGTTTCAGACGGCATCATGCTGAAACTGAAAGAGTAATTACATCATGCAGTGATAACGCAGTCTCTGTTTGAATGCTGATGAGCTTAAATGAGCAAAAGGATGTCAGAGAAAAGAAAAACAAGTCTGCCTTTTGGAAGGTTTAACTGTCACATATATTGTTATAAAAATCAGTTTTTAAAAGGATTCATTTTCACGAACATGACTTACATTGATGGCAAATACAGAGTAAACAACTTCACATGAGTGATGTCAACATTTAAAAAAAAATGACTGGATTAAGGGAGTTATTATCAACGCCCACTCAAAGACCATCTGGATGTGAGGGCATGCTCCACTGGAGGCTTAACGGTTTGAAGCTCGCAAAAAAATGTTTAGAAGTAATTTTTTAAGTGAAAAAACAAAGCAGTTTCTTTTTTCCTGCAGAGCAGCTGGTACATGAGTGAGAGCTAAAAAATTTGTTGGTGTCCATGTAACCCCAAAATAACCAGGTAATGATCAAATTTGTCTTTGGGTTTTCAATAGAAACTCTTCTCAGGACCCTAAGGTTTATATTTGTTAGGGCACACACTAGAAATGAATGGTGTAATTATGATATGGGCCAAAGACATTTTCTGCACCTCGACGTCAAAGAACAAGGTGTTATTTCTAACGGCTTCTTTCATTTATCTCTTTGATCTGGATTATTTTGATATTTTTTATTTGTTCGAATTCTTACCACATGAATTCTTTCATAATAGACAAAAAAAAATCTAAAGAAAATTGAATATTGCTTTCCTATCGTCTGCCTCATCAAAACTCAATCTCAACTTACCAATCATCTGGTGATCTAGGCCTGCTCTTGTATGCATTTTGTTCCATTTTATTTGTCTTTTGCATGACATTGTGCATGCATGACATTTTGCAGATGACATTGTGATCTGTAATGAGAGGAGGGAAGAGGTGGAGGAAAAGCTGGAGAGGTGGAGGTTTGCACTAGAAAGAATAGGAATGAAGATTAGTCAGAGTAAAACAGAATACATGTGTGTGAATGAGAGGGATCCAAATGGAAAAGTGAGGTTACAGGGAGAAGAGATAAAGAAGGTGGAAGATTTTAAGTATCTAGGATCAACAGTCCAGAGCAATGGAGAGTGTAGAAAAGAGGTGAAGAAGCATGTGCAGGCAGGCTGGAACGAGTGGAGGAAAGTATCAGGTGTGATGTGCGACAGAAGAGTTTAAGCTAGAATGAAAGGGAAAGTGTACAAAACCGTGCTAAGACCGGCCATGCTGTTTTCGTCTAGAGACAGTGGCACTGAGGAAAAGACAGGAAACAGAGATGGAGGTAGCAGAGATGAAGATGCTGAGGATCTCTCTGGAGATCTCTCTGGGAGGGACTAGGATGGACAGGATTAGAAATGAGTACATCAGGGGAACAGCACATGTTAGAGGTTTTGGAGATAAAGTCAGAGAGGCCAGACTGAGATGGTTTGGACATGTGCAAAGGAGAGAGAGAGAGTACATCAGCAGAAGGATTTGGAACCACCAGGAAAGCGGCCTAGAAGAAGACCAAAGAGGAGATTGCAGCACACATGAAGAAGCCTCTGACTGAACATGTTTGTCTTTTGATGATGCTTAGGAATGTGTAGTATTTAAGCTAAAGAACACAAATAATAAGCACCTATCTTTGTAAAGGTTTTCGAGGAGTATTTCTCACTGTCTTTAAGTTCTGGATCCTGCTGGTCCTGTTCTTTTTCCATCAAACGAGTAAAATAAATTTAAGCACATTCCCCACAGCTTCTTTAAGAGTCTAGTTAGTTCCAGCTTAAAGAGCAAGTCAAAGCTCCATTTTCTCTACAGCCTGATGAAGGTATACACTCAGACATTCGTTGGCTTGTACAAGCTTGCCCATCTCTTCTAGGATGGCAGTCATATTCAGGCCATTCCAGATTATTGTCGTGTCCTTTCTCATCTCATTGGTCTTGGTTACGTCCCAGTTGGGCTGACACAGCCACGCGGGATATTTCACACATACCAAGTCACCCCTAATTTTCTAAGATTTTCACAAAACATTTTCTACTGAATTTAATCTAAAACAATGAAAAATTAAAATAAGCTCTCATTTTGAAGATCTTGTTCTCTTTAATGGTTATTACAATGGCGCATCATTTTCAGATGACTCATGGTTATGCTTTCATTTTATCTGCAGCTTTAATGGATTCAATTTTCCATCAGACAGACCTCGAAGATCCTTTCAGTAAATGGACATGTTGCAAATTTTTCTATTGTGATATAAAATTTTACAACAATACACTCATCCCTATATTTTTTCATATTTTCTCTTCAGTAGCTGTTTTCTTTTTGCCTTTGGTTTGATAATTAATTTTTTATCTTTTATGTTTGAATAAAAAAAGAGAGATAACACTGAAAAAGCCAGCAGTGTGTCTTGCGTCACACACTCCTCCCTTCAAGTGTGTTTGTTACTTTAAGCACAAAATGTTCTTTCTGCTCCGGGTGAAAAATAAAGAGAGAAAAAACATTGTCAAGATGAATGAGCAATTCTATGCACACGTAGAAATGATTGCGTCCATTTAGTCTATATTGTACATGCAGCTTCTTTCCTCTGTTGCTATGCGTGTTGCTAAGGAACCAGTGTGGTTGCTCAGCATTGGGGCTCATAATCGGATTCTGTCACGTAGTTGTGCCAGGCCGTGGATGAACATTGTGGTGCTATGATACAGAATATGCTTCAGAATATAAATCTAGGAAACCTGGTGCAAATCACCTAAGAGATTTTCCCATTTTAGAAAATGAGATGGAGTTTAATTCCCTCAGCTCTTTGGTCTATTTTTGCAATCAGTTTCTGGGTCTCATTGACCGTTTCAATGGAGTTTGCACAATTCTCATTTCCCAATTACTCATGTTTGAACATAGTGTTGTTTTAGCCCAGGAGTGCCTATAATGTCGATCGCGATCAACTGGTCGATTGCAAAGGCATTGCAGGTAGATCGCATGTCTTTGAAAAAAATGTTAAAAATTTTTTAAAAAAGTTTGCGCCAGGCTATCATCAGCCGCACAATGACATCTGCCCTGAAATCAGCCCACTAGAGTTACTAAAATTTAGAGACTTTTTTTTTTTTTTTTTTTTTTCAAAAAAAAGTGTCAACCTAGCGGCTTTTCTGCTGCTACTGGAGATTTTTGGAGTCTGTGACGTGAAATCACGTTGTTAAGCCTGTAATCAATGAGCAGCCTGCAGTGCTGCTGTGGCCCCTCCCCCTCGCAAAGCGCTGTGAGTGTGTGCGTATGTAACAAATCGTGTTGTGGGGTAGTCATAGCAGGCTGGAAACGATCTATTGGGGTTTGCGATGGTGACATGGGACTGGTAGATCTCGGGATGTTTGATATTTGTAATGTAGATGTTTGGACAAAAAAGGTTGGGCACCCCTGTTTTATCGTAACAGGGGGAATTCTGGAAGTATCTGAATTATCGAAGCAGTAACATAACATAAAAGAAAAACTACCTGTTTGGCACCGACCAATAGGTAAGCTGAGATTTATGTAAACATGAGTTTCTCGCAGACTTCGGGGACGATTACATCATTCTTAGCAGGAAAAAACGCATCCTTATATAACTGCTCCCACCACAGAGGAAAGGATGGAACTGTATAAAGTTCATCTGAGCATGACAAAAATTCTGCATTATTTATCTCCAAGCATTAATAAAAAATGCTTGTTTCTTGTTTAAAAGCAGAACCGAATCAGGAAGTTTAAAGTCAAACAGCTGTTTCCCTGCCTGCCATAGGGCCTTGAAGACTTTTAAAAGAGGATCTAATATCACCACCTCATCACTGATTGAAGCACTTTCTAGATTGTTGGCAGGGAGCCTCAAGGTTTTGGCACAAATGGCTGAAGGCAGGCGTTTGCTCGTTGAACTTCATGTTTGAGTTTGATGACTAGGAAACCACGAGAAAACAAACAAGAAAAGTAATATTTCATTCATTTCTATTGCAATCAAGTCACAATAACCTCTAGTTTTGGTCATAAATACATATTTTTAACACAATTATAGCAGCTGTTCAGCACTGCCAGTGTTGACTACACTGAGTGATTTTCGGCCTGAATTGAGGTTAAGATTGGTCTGAATTTCAGCTCAATCATGTGTTGCTCTGAGTACAGTGGTTATGAGACACCCCTGACTCGTAATCAGAAGGTCGGACGAATTTCTGGCAAGTTTTAAAATCAGTATGGCTTGTGGAAACTTTTCACGGTAGCAGCAGCTCTATTGGAAGATTCTCCTGATCTATTGGCTCTGACATTATTACATTGCATGCAAACTCAAATATATAACTGCAATCAATGCAATCAATTGACTCATTTTTGTCATTGACTTGTAGACTTGTATAGGCTTATTTTGATCAGAACATGCATTTAAACAGTTAGTTTTCAGGGGATTAAAGTACCAGGTGCCTAAAATGCAAATACAATCAAAGAAAGTATAGTCAATGCAAAATAAAGTATTTTAACTGTAAGGAATTTTGATATTTTGAATTTGGAATTCAGTATTGACTGCAAGTGCTGATTGATAAATGGGCATCTGGATACTTATGTTAGTGCATCATCAGCTGTGGCTGAATAAGCCGATACGGGAGCTGCAACTCCTACGACACTTGCTGCAAATGTGAAAGGCGGTATGAGTCATGGGGGGAGCAGTGGCAGATTGCCTTTTTTGCTGTTTTCTCCCTGGATATATCTGTTTTTCTCGGTCTGCTTAATTAATTTTGACAGTTGCATGCCACAAATAGCGTTCCGAAGTCACTGACTCGAGATTGAAAAAGTGATTACAGCATGCGCTCTTGCAAAAAAACCCCACATTTTTTAAAATTATTTTAAGTATTCAAGAAAATCTGACCTTTCAAGCTTATTCATCGGATGCTCAACAATTATCATCATGATTTTTTGACCAAAGAGCATCAGCACATATCAAAAAGAATCTACTAAATACATTCTGAACCATTTTCTAATCGAATAAACATATGTCTTTTTTATTATTGTGTTGCTGTTTTAATCAAATTTGAAGGTTCCCCTTAAAATTTTCTCCATTTAAGTGGTATTGAATTATTCTTAGTTTAAAATAGTTTCAAATATCTAGAATGACCAAAATAGAACGTTACATTTGCTTAATCTTTTCGTTTTTAGACTTTACTCAGCCTTATAGTGAAGCAGCTTACACAGACGGACATAAGGCTGGTTAATTTTAGCATTTTATTTGTTTCATAAGGTCGTGATTTATTGTGTTGGGCACGGCTGGCTCCGGGCTTGTGCCATCTGTGCCAGGCAGGCAGGTTTTGCATTATGCATAAGTGTGTGAGTGTGTGTGTAGGGTGAGATTTAGTGATGTAATGGAGTTCAGATAGAGGGCTCTTGTTTGCCGAGGGTTTGGGTTTGGTAGGAAAACGGGCCTGTTTGAAATCATTGCTAATTTTTAAAAATCTTTTTCAATTATTAGGAAGAAAACACTGAAGCACAATGGGACCATTTCAAGACTATGAGGTGAGTCAGATCACCAGTTTATTACTGTAGAGCAGGGGTGTCAAACTCCAGTCCTCGAGGGGCCGGTTTCTGGTTCAATACAGCTGATGCACATGAAGTTAAATCAACAACCAATAAAATTAGGAACATTGACCATATAAGCTGGATCAGGTGTGTAGATGCAATGGCACTTGGAAAACCTTTAGGACACCGGTCTTCGAGGACCAGACTCTGACACCTGTGCTGTAGAGGGATTCCTTATTCAGGGGTGTCCAAAGTCGGACCTCGAGGGCTGGTCTCCTGAAGGTTTTCTGTGTTCCTGGTTCAATACAGCTGATGCACATAAAGGGAAATCAACGACCAATAAAATTTGGCACATTGACTCAGTAAGCTGGATCAGGTGTGTAGGTGTAAGGGCAGTTAGAAAAACTTTAGGACACCGGCCCTTCAGGACAGGACTTTGACTCCTGTGCTGTAGCTGGATGCTGTGGTAAAAATCGCATATGAGCCTACTTTGTACTGACACAAAGATACTGACATTAAATTTTCATCATTTATTGTCGTCTGTGTCTTGTTGCAATTGATTTTTAAGCAGGAAAAGAAATCCCCAGAGAAAGAAAGCCCCAGAAGTCGCATCCCTCGTTTGGTCCTTCACCCCTTAAGACCAAAATACAAAGGATCCCCTTTATCTGATTCCCCCCTCTCAGAGGAGGAGGGTAAGGAGTGTGACATCAGCTCTGATCATTCCAAAAGGACCATCAGCACCAATGGTTTTTGCTCTGGTAAGAGGTCTTGCTTCATTCTAAGAACAGATTTCTTCATGCATAGATGCCTCGGTTTGCAACAAAAACATTTTTTGAAAAATTTTAATTGTGAAATCTAAAATTCTTTGTGTGACTCGACCACATGTAGTATTTCATAACCAGCTCCCGTCACAAGCTTTCAGATTTGACATTGCGTTTAATATTTCAGCGGGTTTACGCAAGCTACAACACATAATGCATTTGCGTTTTGGTTCCGTTCCATTGTCTCCCGCTTATCTGGGGACAGCCTTAGACTGGAAGCCCAGGCTTCTCTCACCCCAGCTGCATCCTCCAGCTCACCCTGAAGGATCCCGAATCGTTCTCATTCTTTCGGTCACCACCCACAGCTGGTGACCGAAGGTGAGAGTTGGAACGTAGATCGACTTGTAAATTGAGAGCTTTGCTTTTCGGTTCAGCTCTTTCTTTACCATAATGGACCAATCATGCAGCGTCCTAGTTATTGCTGACGCTGCACCGATCCGCCTGTTGATCTCCCGTTCCATCCTTCCCCTATCGTAAACAAGACTCCGAGATACATAGTGTTCATGCAAAATGTTTTGAATGAATAAATTAAGTATAGACGCGAACGAAAAGCCCTGCATGCCAAATGAGGAGACAAATTATTGCGGAAGATGTTACGTCATCTGTAAGAAAAAAAAATCTAAAACTTTTTGGTTTGATTTATTGCTTGAGTTTGTCGCCTGCTTTGTGCTGCTTGTTCGTAGCTGTTACTTTCTATGTACCTGTTTGTGATAGATGACACCGGCTGTCCCACTAGTCAGTCTGTGTCCCCCTCCAAAACCCCGTCAGGATCGGAGCAGAGTACCCATGGATCGCCGGTACTCGTCGAGCGCAAAACCAAAGTGAAGAGAGTGAGGGTCATGACAGAGGGCATCAGTGAAGTACGAAGCACACAAAGGCACAAGAGGGAGCTGAGGTCGGCCATGAAATCTAGAGGTAAAAAAAAGGCAGAAAATCACACTTTCTTTTATGTTTGGGTTGATGTAAAACTGAAATCTGGCTTTGTCCTCAATTAATAATAATAATAATAAAAATTTTATTTGTAACGCACTTTATATCTCCAGTGGAGATCTCAAAGTGCTACAATGACCAAAAGGAACAACGAACAGCAAAATTAAATAAAACCACAGCACAAAAAACTTTGTTGAAAAGCCTTTAGAAATAAAAATGTCTTCAGTCTTTTCTTAAAAACCTCAACGCTCTGTGGAGCCCTCAAGCTCTCGGGAAGAGTGTTCCAGAGCCGTGGAGCAGCTGCCTGGAAGGCCCTGTCCCCCATAGTGGAGAGTTTGGTCCTTGGTTGGTGCAGGCAGTAGGAGGAGGAGGAGGAGCGCAGATCTCGGACAGTGGTGTGGAGGGTTAGGAGTTCTCGGACAGTGGTGTGGAGGGTTAGGAGTTCTCGGACAGTGGTGTGGAGGGTTAGGAGTTCTTGGAGATAAACAGGTGCAGTGCCGTGTATGCACTGAAGGGTGAGGAGGCAGACCTTGTACTGAATTCTGTATTTAACGGGTAGCCAGTGGAGGGATTTGAGGATGGGAGTGATATGGTCATATTTGCGCCTCCTCATCAATCCGGGCAGTGCAGTTCTGGATGTGCTAGAGCTTTTGTAACCCCCTGCATGGGATCCCTACAAGGAGGGCATTGCAGTAATCCAGCCTGGAGGAGATGAAAGCGTCCGGTTTGGAAAGATATGGACGTAGCTTGGCTATATTTTTAAGATGGAGGAAGGAAACCTCGCAGAGATGGTGAATGTGGGAGTCAAAGGTGAGGTTAGAATCCAGTCAAACAAGTTTCAAGCCCTGACCTGTTTCTGGGTTTCTTCACCATTGATTCAGCCCTAATGCCTTTATATTCAAATTTCAACACAACAAAGCTTCTGAATACTTTGCCAATAAAAGGTCAAAGTACAGAAACTTTTTAATCAAATCAACAGACGGGCCATTAACAAACAATGACATGGTGAAAGTAAACTAGAATAAAACTCTGATAAGATTTATCAAATTCAGTTACCTCCTTCTGGGTGAGTCAGGTTAAGAAAGAAAGCTGATTGGTTGTGTGGAAATTCAGGAGCTCAGCCAATTAATCTGATTACAGAAAAGTTATTTCACTACCAGAGTGAGTGTGCACAAGCTTCCATTTGACTCACCAGTGGTGAAAAACACGGTTTGGAGTTATTTTCATCACGATTTTCACCAGACACAATGGTGTTGTTTGATGGGAAAAGATGTTTTTCAGGTAAGAATTGAACGAAGATATTTCAAATGAAGATTGTTTCTTTATTATTTTGTCTTGCTTGATTATTTAGATCTTAAAGTGGGCGGGGGAGATTTTTTTTCTTTCTTCTTGAGAATGTTTCATGCAAAATTACCAGCAGAAATTATGTGGATTATCAGTGACAGTGGCTTTTACAGTGAATTATTTTAAATAGTTTTAATAGAATAACAAATTGTAAATCTGTTCTAATGGGAGTGACCAGGATGGACAGGATCAGTGGAACAGCACATGTTAGAAGTTTTGGGGATAAAGTCAGAGAGGCCAGACTGAGATGGTTTGGAGAGAGAGTACATCCAAATACGGATGCTAGATTTGGAACCACCAGGAAAGAGGCCTAGAGGAAGACCAAAGAGGAGGTTCATGGATACAGTGAAGGAAGACATGAAGATAGTTGGAGTGACTGAAGAGAATGCAGGAGATAGGGTTAGATGGAAGAAACTGACTTGCTGTGGCGACCCCTTGAGCGAAATGTCAAAAGAATAATGAAAAGAAATATGTTCTAATGTCTGTTTTTAAGTGTTTTTTTGCTGAAAATATTACACAAAATTTATTGAAACTTTTTATCAATTTCCACTATTTATTGAGACATTTGTCAAATTAGTACTTTTGCAACATTTTTCAAGGTCTTCAACAAGAAAAACAAAAACTAAACACTTCGAACATACTAGTCTTTAATTCCAGAAAAAAACTTTGATAAAATGTGAACATTTTTGCTACTGACACAAAATTTCATAAATTAATTTTTAACCAAACCTCAAACTCTGCATAAAGTATTAGAAAAAATCTAAGTTAAAATCCAAGTTAAGATTTTAAGTTAAAAAAATCAATACAGTCAGTAAATCAAAGTGATTTGATTAAATCAAAGTTAAAATTCAAGGCTAGTACTAATACTAACTAAAACTGTGAACTCATACAACCTGTGTTCATAGAAGAATTGAATTAGTTTTTGCTGGCTGTAGCTAGAATTTATTTTCAATGTGTTTTCTAACAAACTGGTTTTAGTTTAATTTCGTTCCGCTCCGTCGTCCTCCGCTTATCTAGGGCCGGGTCGCTGGGGCAACAACCTCAGACATGAAGCCCAGGCTTCTCTTACCCCATCTGCATCCTCCAGCTCACCCGGAAGAATCCTGAGTTGTTCCCCAGCCAGCTGTGAGACATACAGAAGTGTCTCCAAAGGGTCCGGGGTCTGGCTCTTGGTTTCCTCCCGGTTGGACATGCCCCCGAAACACCTCACCAGCAAGGCGCTCAGGAGGCATCCTGACCAGATGCCCGAACCACCCCATCTGGCTTCTCCCGACATGGAGGAGGAGCGGCTCGACACCGAGCTCCTCTCGGATGGCAGAACTCCTCACGCCATCTCTGAGTGAGAGCTCAGCCACCCTGTGGAGGAAGCTCATTTCGGCCGCTTGTATCCGCGATCTCATTCTTTCGGTCACCACCCACAGCTGCTGATCATAGTTGAGGGTGGGAACATAGATCAACTTGTAAATCCAGAGTTTTGCTTTTCGGTTCAGCTCTTTACCGTGACAGATTGATGCAGCGTCCTAGTTATTGCTGACGCTGCACCGACCCGTCTGTCGATCTTCCGCTCCATGCTTCACTCAGATTCCTGGTTTTGGTGACAAGTATTACAAATGATTGAAGATCCAAGCTAGAAAATACTAAGCCATGTTGCCCAATTTTCCCAAACAGGTGCTGATGCATCGTTGTTAGATTGTCCATAAAGTCTTTAAGCTTGCCAACAAGTTGATTTTTATTTTGTGTGTGTGTGTTCTTGCAGGCAGTGAAGCAGACTTCAGCTCCTCCAGCAGCTCGGGCAGCTTAAAAACCAGAGAAAGCCTGGTTTCAAGTTCAGTTGGGAAGAAAGCTCCATCTCGCAGGTACAGCAATAAACCAAAAAGATTGTGAAATCAGTTCTCAAACGAAGTTCTCTTTGTAAACTAACACTGCTGTCTTCTCACCGTTTTCTTTTTCCACCACTCATTTTCTAAGTAGGAGCACTTACATCCGTCCACTCCCAGTGTTTAAACCACCTGGACACCCCACACCCAACCGTGATGCAGAGCTTTATGCTCCCTGCAGGACTCCTCCTAGAGCTGCATCCTCCAGTAACACCAACAGCAGCAGCTGTAACTCCAGCCCCACTTCCAGGTACCCTTTCTGGACTTGTGTATTTCTCACTCACACAGATATGAGTAGTCAATGCAAAGGTCGGGATTCCGATTGAAGTCACGCCTAATTTGAAGCAAAATCTTATTAAACTGAATCAACCAAAGCATTTTAGAGGTAATATGAGAAGAAAGAGGCAGGAGTTTCTGTTCATCTTGTTCAGGAACATTTTTATATCAGAGGAACAGCACATGTTAGAGATTTTGGAGATAAAGTCAGAGAGGCCAGACTGAGATGGTTTGGAGCTGTGCAGATGAGAGGGAGAGAGAGAACATCGGCAGAAGGATGCTGGATTTGGAACCACCAGGAAAGAGGCCTAGAGGAAGACCAAAAAGGAGGTTCATGGATACAGTGAAGGAAGACATGAAGATAGTTGGCGTGCAGAGTTGGATGAAGTACTCACTTTTTGTATTTAAGTCAAAGTATAGATAATTAGGCAAAAGAAATACTTAAGTAAAAGTACAAAAGTAATTGGTGAAAATTTTACTTTTTAAGTAAAAAAGTAAAAGTATTCGATCATAATTCAAATGTCATTTTTTTTTTGTGCTGTAGGGTCACAAATAAATACTCTGCAGGGGCGTGACCCCCCTCTCCCGCCTCTTTTGGTCCACAAAAAAAAAAAAAGAAGAAAGGAAAGTGGACTAGTCAAGCAATCCCCTAGCAGGGCCAGCAAATGGGCACCAAAATGCAGGAAAATTACACATATTTTTTAAAATGTTTTAGGGGAGAGGCCCGCAGTCATCCTATAATGGATTTGTCAATGACCTCACGCCCCCACCCCTTTAGAAAATTCTAGATCCGCCCCTGCTCTGTGTAACGATGGCTCAACTTTTTTATTTAAAAGTAAACACAGAGAACAACAATCTTCTGACTCTTTTTAATTTGTTCCATATTTGATGTTAGTTTTTTGGCGCTGAATGAATGCGGAAAATATTTACTCTCGATTCTGATTGGTCCTCGATTCATTACTTCTTCTCTAGATCAACTGCATCTTTTGATTTTGGCAATGTGGTTTCAAGATGCGCTAAAAAAAAAAAAACTTGTATTTTTCAAATTCCTGAACGAAAATTTGACAAAAAATGTAAAACACACTTTTGAAAAGTACCGAAGTAAAAGTACAGATATTTGCTCTAAAAATGTATTGAAGTAAAAGTACAGGTCTCAAATTTGTACTTTAAGTACAGATACACATTTTTTTAACTTAAGTACAGTAACAAAGTACATTTACTTCGTTACGTTCCACCACTGTTGGCGTGACTGGTTAAGATGCAGCAGATAGGGTTAGATGGGAGAAATCGACTTGCTGTGGCGACCCCTGAAGAGGGTTATCACCAGGCTACAGCTGCTTTTGTTTCTTAATTTCCCTGTCAGAGGGCAGAGGTGGATTTAGGGACAGAAATTTGGACAGTAGGTCAGACGGTAGGATGCATAACCTTTCATGTGTGGGTGGCTGGATTAAATCCTGATTTATCATTTCCTTCTTTGCTACCGGCTGGGATTAAATCTGTTATGGCTTGGCTGTATTTGGGATTAAAGAGGATTTTCAAAATGTTAGCCAGTCTGCTTACTGACAAAAAACAAGTGCAGAATGAATTTAAGTGCAGCCTGGTTTAAAAGGGAAAGAGCTCATGAATTTTTCAGATGAGGAGAACATGGTTTCTTATACATGGCCTTCAGAACGTGCATTGTTTCAAAGGTTTAGAATCGATGCTTTCTTTCAGATGCTCGACCATCAAGCTGATTTAAATCAATCGTGTTTATTTTATATTCAAGTATTCATAAATCGTTACAATCCTGATCTGTTGTCACTTTAAGACAGCCTAGCGAGGTGCGACGTGACATCCTTTCCTCTTTTCATGTTGGCTTCTCCTGGGCTGTTTCTATTTTTGGCAAGGATACAGAGCCTTCACATCTGAACCTGAAGGCTCTCTGGTTGCTAGGATATTGCGACACTCATTGGTGCTTGGTATAATCCTCAAATCTACTAACTAATCAATTGTCGTCGACAAAAAGAGGAAAACATAAGAAAATCCTTTTGATCTGTGTGCTTTAAGCATTTTAAATGACTGATCTGAATGATGAAATTATCTGTAATCCTTTCAGTGAAATAATGTCGTTAACATTTTTTTCTCTGAATTTTAATTGAAAAGCTTAAGCCACTGTCTCGTCTGCCAGTAATCTTGTGTTCCAGTGATTCCAGGCTTCAGATGGTCTTCTTTAATAAGACTGAATACCTTCATGGTGTCATTTATGTGTCATGTATGAAATCCATCTACTCAATCCCATCCTGGGCATCACCGGGCTGATGAGTCTCCCGTGTTTCCATCAGGATGAAGAACATCTACTGACTTCTTTAGATATTTAGCTGTAGCGTAGAATAAGCTAACATTTAAACAATAGACACATTGGATGGTTGTCCCAGGGGAGGGATCTGTTTTTCATGTGGATCCCCATGAGGTTTCTTATTTTTTCCCACTGATAGGTTTTTTTAGAAGTTTTTTCTCACCGTGAAGGAGAGTCTAAGGCAGGTATGGGCAAACTACGGCCCGCGGGCCACAGGCGGCCCGTTAAACATTTTAATCCGGCCCACCAATGTTGAAAAAATTAAACAAATAAACCTTGTTAGTGTTTTACTTCCCCTGCAATTCTGATGTTTTCTCACCAGATGGCGCACTTCATGATATGGAAAGCCCTTGAACCCAATACACGCACGTAAACAAACGTGTTAGATGTTAAAACAAGCAAAATGTTACATCAAGGGCTTTGATTTCAGTCCTAGCGCCGTTAAATGTATGTTTTTTTTAAGCATTATTGCACTAGATTTCAGACCTAGCGCCGCTAGATTTTAAATTTACCGCTTTTGGTGTAACATCTAGCGCGCCATTCTATCGGTCTAACCTAGCCGTTACCAAAGCATGCCATCCATCTGCTCCCGTTCCGGCCGCTTTGTCAAATGTTACAACTCAAAGTTTGCCCGCAAATAAAAAAGTTTGCCCATCCCTGGTCTAAGGGCAGGAATGTGCTAACATTGCCATGCTAGCATTTGTTAGTTTTCTTGCTGTGCATTTGTGTTTATACGTTCCTCTTTTTCTTGATTTTTTTTTCCTTCCGAATTTGTAATGTGAAGCCCATTGAGACAGAAATTCTGTGATTTTGGGCTATACAAATAAAATTGAATTGAATCTACTCATCCCCATTCTGGACATCTCCGGGCTGAGGAGTCCCCGTGTTTCCATCAGAATGAAGAACATATATTGACTTCTTTAGATATTTAGCTGTAGAGTAGAATAAGCTAATATTTAAACAATAATCTTTGACACATTGGTTGCTCGTACTGGGGGTGGGGAGATCTCTCTTTCATGTGGATCCCCACGAGGTTTCTTTATTTTTTTTTTCCCACTGATGGTTTTTTTAGGAGTTTTTTCTCATAGAATTTAGCTTTTTAAGAGTCTTTCAAATTGTCAGTTACAAAAAGGGTCAATGTTGAACGCTTTCTTTACTTTCCCTAACCCTCCCATCTCTGCTCAGCAGACGAGCGAATTTGAGCCACTACCACTCCTGTCGAGACAACCACGGTATCAGGCCTCCGCACCCCGAGCAGTACCTCACCCCTCTGCAGCAGAAAGAAGTAGCTATCAGACATCTGAAGACCAAACTGCTGGAGTCTGAGAACCGGGTTCATGACAGGTGAGCCGCAGAAGGAGGAGGAAGAGGAGAAGGGTTTGGTGTCAAGAGGATCTCTGTTAGAACGTGAACAGTTGAAGTGCAAGCCGACATGAAAATACTTGCATAACACGACTTAATAATGGATGCATCTTTCACAAAGAGTCCAACAAACTTTTTTGATGTTCTCTTAAGTGCTTTTTGTTTCTATGCTTCAGCCAAACGGCTCACATAAGACCTTACATAAGAACTGAACTTCTCTCAGTTTGATTTTTTATATTAACAAGAAAGACTTTCTTTATGTAACACTTGATATTTTGTTTGATTTCTTTAGGGAGTCTGAGATTGAGGAGCTTAAATGTCAGCTTGGCAGGATGAGGGAAGACTGGATTGAAGAGGAATGCCACCGAGTGGAAGCTCAGTTGTCCCTCAAACAAGCCCGCAAAGAGATTAAACAACTCCGTCAAGTGGTGGAAACGATGAAAAGCAGCCTGATGGAGAAGGATAAGGGAATCCAAAAGTATTTTATCGATATCAACATCCAAAATAGGAAGTTGGAGTCGCTGCTACAGAGCATGGAGCTCGCTCAGAGTGGGATCAACCTCCAAGATGAAAGCTCCCTGGACTTTATGTGTGACACCCCAGAGGGTGTTGGGAAGAAATCAGATGAAGATGAGGGAGGGATGGAGATGGAAAACCAAGGAGCAGAGGCAATGGCGGACAGTGGGCTGCTTGTGAATGATGAAATGGCAAACAGAGCAGACATCTTTGAGCAGGTCTTCATGTCCACTGCTGTGGATTTCAGCCAGGACTCGAATATAAAGCCTGAAGTAACAGCAGAAGCTGGTTCTGGGGTATCTAGCATGGGCGAAAATAAACCTACAGAAGCTCCATCTACTCTTCCAAATGCACTCCCAACCATCTCTTCAAACACTCCTTCCCAGCCAAATACAGGAGATAAAGAAATCCAGACAGACCTCATGCCCTCAGCTCCAGATTTACAAGCTATGCTCCTCCAGTTTCTTAAATGCCACAGCTTATCACAGGATGAAGCTTCTCACAGTCTCCTTGAACCCCCAGATCCACCTCAGCCTGACCTAACACCTCTCCAACCCAGTGCTGTTCAGACTCATCTTGACATCTCTCAGCCTGCAGAGAATCCCCCCTTCATGGAGGAGCTAGACTTTGGGGTTCACCAGGAGAAAACTCGCTTGTCTCCAAGTCTCAAAGTGGAAGGGAAGAGTTACTGGAGCAACAACTTCCTGGTCGACCTGGTTGCCGTGGCAGCCCCGGTGCTGCCAACAGTAGCTTGGCTTTACTCCAGACATGGCGTGGATGGAAGAGCCCCAGTGTATAACATCGCAGCTCTGATCAGAGGTTGTTGCATCATGGGATTGCACTCCTTACGTCATGGTAGTCGTAGGCCGGATGTGTGATTAACCTCTAACCCGCATGCACACGCCCCAACATCGAGCTTAAAGCACTCAAGCATCTTTCCAAGAGTTTAAACATCTGTTCTTTTTCACTTGGTGAGGTAAAAGAAATGAGTTGAGCACTATTTTGCACTGTACAGTTGCCATAGGGATGATGGTGAAAGGTGAGATGAAAGGGATTATTTCTAACAGGATTTATTTATGTATTTATAAATTCCAATCCAAAGCAGATCATCTGGGTAGATGGTTGTGTTAATGTCGTGCGGTGTCTTTAGTTGTCCTTATTGCTAAAAAAAAAAAGTATTTTTTTCTTTATTGGAGGTGGGACTGTAACCTGTTTAAGTTTGTTTGTTATTGTTAAAAGAAACCTTAAACCTTCAGCCAAAGCTTTAATGTGTTCACAGTTTTTGTGGCTCCTGATTTCACCGATCAACCCGTTTCCTTTCTGAGGAGTAGAGCTTTACTCTGTATTCGTAAAAACACACGGATGCTTCTAAGCAGCAATCACTTGTTATGTGCCTGAGCTATGTGCAATACCGGTTTAAATTAAATGTAATACCACCTTTAATAAAGCATGAATTCTGGGCATTCCAGACAAGTGGACTTTTTTTTTTCTTCATACCGTATGTTTTGTATAATCGGGACACAGAGACGGCAGAAGCCCAGATTATCCTCTCTAATGTCCCACATCTTTATGAGATTTTAGACAGACACCCTATCTGCAGCCGATCTGTGGGTTTCTCCCGACTCATTGAGACATGCCCAAAGGCCCTCATGAGTTGGGCATCCTAATCAGCTACCTGAACCACCCTATCTGGCTACTCTCTAAAAGAATTTCAGTCAGTCACCTTCTTAACCGTCTGTCCCTTACGGATTGCGGGGGTTGCTGGAGCCCATCGCAACTGATTGAAGCGAGGGGCAGGGTACATCTCGAGCAGGTCGCCAGTCTGTCGCGGGGCCACACACATACAACTGTACACTTACACACTCATTCCTAGGGGCAATTTGGCACTGGCCAATCAGCCTAACATGCATGTTTTTGGAGGGTGGGAGGAAAAACGGAAGACCTGGAGGAAACCCTGGAAGACATGGGGAGAAGATGCAAACTCTACATAGAAACGCCCTTGTTCCAAGCCTCGTCCCCACCCGGGACTCAAACCTATGACCTTCTTGCTGTGAGGCCACTGTGCCACCCACTGCACCACAGTGCCGCCCATGAGTAATTTCACTTTTGAAATATGAAGTATTTGAGTTAAATCTTTTTTCAGATTCTTACCACCCATTCTGTGGGTGGTGAAGCTGATGGATCTCTGCAATTTAGGATTGTTTTGCAGAAATGGGAGAACAGCAGACTCTCCTTTTAGGTACAGATTATTTAGATTTAGAGGTGCTGATTCCAATAGTGGCCACTTCAGACTGGTAAAATCAATCCAGTAAAAGTGGGAGATTAAAGTTCAATGAATCAAATAGAATGGCATAATTTCTAAAAAAGCAGAGGTTTTTGAACAGAAGAAAGTATGAACATATGAATATACGTTCCATTCCGTCGTCTTCTGCTCATCCGGGGCCGGGTTGCGGGGGGCAACAGCCTCAGACGGGAAGCCCAGGTTTCTCTCACCCCAGCTGCATCCTCCAGCTCACCCGGAAGGATCACGAGTTGTTCCCCGGCCAGCTGTGAGACGTAGTCCCTGCCCGAAACACCTCCCCAGCAAGGCGCTCGGGGACCATCCTGACCAGATGCCCAAACCACCCCATCTGGCTCCTCTCAACCTGGAAGAGGAGTGGCTCGACACTGAGCTCCTCCTGGATGGCAGAGCTCCTCACCCAATCTCTGAGTGAGAGCCCAGCCACCCTGCGGAGGAAGCTCATTTCGGCCGCTTGTATCCGTGATCTCTTTCTTTTGGTCACCACCCACAGCTGGTGATCTTAGGTGAGGATGGGAACATAGATCGACTTGTGAATCGAGAGCTTTGATTTTCGGCTCAGCTCTCTCTTTACCACGACGGACCGATGCAGCATCCTAGTTATTGCTGACGCTGCACCAATCCACCTGTGAATATACAAAGTACATGTTTATCTTTAAATCCTGTATTTATATATGAGTGTATATCAGTCCTTTTTTTGCTAGGACTTTAAATGCTGATCTATGGTTATGTAACTCTTGACACTATGACATCAATGAAATGAGTCATCAAGTGTGTTAATCCCCACACCAATCTGTGGAAGCCAGATTAGATGAGTGGACACGTCCAAACACACCAGTCTGAACCCATGTGGATTACTCTCTAATGACTGACTGGCAATTTTTATTTTTTATAATAGGAAGTAGGTCAGAATGAGAGGATTTTGGCAAGCAGTCTACGTCCCCAAGCAGAAAGTGACTTCATTACATCGGCCATGAAGGTCAAATGAACGACGCAAGGGACCTGTCAGAGCAACTTTTGAAACTTGTGTTTTCAGATGGGACAATCTGTGTGAGCTAGTTTAGCACTGTGAAATAAAATCTACAATTTCACAGCTTTAAGAACCTTACATGTTGCAAGAGGTGGAGGAAAAGCTGGAAAGGTGGAGGTTTGCACTAGAAAGAAGAGGAATGAAGATTAGTCAGAGTAAAACAGAGTACATGTGTGTGAATGAGAGGGATCCAAATGGAAAAGTGAGGTTACAGGGAGAAGAGATAAAGAAGGTGAAAAAGTACTTAGGATCAGAGCAATGGAGAGTGTGGAAAAGAGGTGAAGAAGCTTGTGCAGGCAGGCTGGAACGGATGGAGAAAAGTATCAGGTGTGATGTGTGACAAAAGAGTTTCAGCTAAAATGAAAAGGGAAGTGTCCAAAACCGTGGTGAGACCGGCCATGCTGTTTGGTCTAGAGACAGTAGCACTGAGGAAAAGACAGGAAACAAAGATGGAGGTAGCAGAGATGAAGATGCTGAGGATCTCTCTGGGAGTGACCAGGGTGGACAGGATCAGGGGAACAGCACATGTTAGAGGTTTTGGAGATAAAGTCAGAGAGGCCAGACTGAGATGGTTTGGACATGTGCAGAGAAGAGAGACTGAGTACATCGGCAGAAGGATGCTGGATTTGTAACCACCAGGAAAGAGTCCTAGAGGAAGACCAAAGAAAAGGTTAATGGATACAGTGAAGGAAGACATGAAGATAGTTGGCGTGACCAAAGAAGATGCAGCAGATAGGGTTAGATGGAAGAAACTGACTTGTTTTGGCGACCCCTGAAGGGAAATGCCAAAAGGAGAATAAGAGGAGGATCAACAGCCCAGAGCAATGGAGAGTGTGGAAAAGAGGTGAAGAAGCGTGTGCAGTCACGCTGGAACCGGTGGAGAAAAGTATCAGGGGTGATGTGTGATAGAAGAGTTTCTGAAGAAGATGCAGCAGATAGGGTTAGATGGAAGAAACGGACTTGCTGTGGCGACCCCTGAAGAAGAAGATTATGGGATCATTAACTCCATTGCCCAAAAAAAAAAGAACGTCCCACGAATATGAATCCTTAAATTTTATTAAAAATCTTTCCAGAGTTGACACTATTTTTTTAAACTCCTTTTTTATGCTCCACACACAAGAAATTTTACAATTAAAAAAAGATAGGCAGGAGGAGAAAGTGGGATCGAATTCCATGTGCAAATCATAAAGAAAAAAAATTCCAACATGCATTTATTCCCTTAATCTAACACAAAGTTTCTGAAGAGAAAAACCAGACGCTAGAATAATCTAGAATTCCATGAAAGAAGATGACTTTTGAAAACGGACCATGCACATTATCGGATTTAACAGAATCGGGAGATAATCTGATAAAAACCTGGTAAAGTTTAGTTTCATTAAAGATTAATCCATCCCTCCACCCGCCTGCTTTTCACCACGTACATCTAAAAACAGTAACAACGCTTTTAAAGTTAAATCCTCTTTCAGTGTGTCTTAAAGATGGCACGGTTTACACACCCTCATCAGTCCAGAAGCAAAGATTATATCCGTTACCTAATGATAAAAGATTTAAAAAAAAAAAAAATACTGCATCTGCATTTTCATTTTTGTCCAAAATCAAACAAAAAGCAAAATTAATTCCCTAAAATAAAAAAACATGCACTTATGTTTGCATAATTAAATATCAATAAGACATGATTGGTAGACCGATAGCTGTGAGGTTACCATAGGAACCCACAGGCTGGATTTTACAATAAATCTTCAGTCTTCCATTTTAAAGTAGATTTTCAGTGTCGTGGGGGCTCGAAAGCACAGAGACGCCATCTGGTAACACTCCTAAAAACAGTTTCAAGACTCAGAGACAAATTAAAAAACAACAAATCAACAGATGGAGGAATTTAACTGCTTTACAGTGATGCTTTAAATAAATTCAACTTCTTTGTAATCAGCTCATGAAGGAAAATGAAATCATACTTTTTATTTGAGTTTTAAAAGTTAGCCAGGTTTCTGTTTATTTACAAATGCTCAAACATTTCTGCATCAAGATGTGTTGAATCATTATTCTATGATGAACTAAATTTGAGTAATTCTCCCTTTCAGTCCTCTTCAGATTGAGCCTGATACATTTACAGTGACGCAGATGGAAAAAAACGGAGCAAAAAATGGTTGCTGGTAGAACAAAATAGGAGAGTTTACAAACAGATAAATAGTGTGTGTTCTTCATCCTAGTTTTGCTTCATGATGAAAAGGGTGAGGAAAGATTTTTAGTCTCTTTGCCTTCGGCTCGAAACGGCCCGTTTCTGATATGTTACGAAAGCTTGACGGCAATTTTCTGATCTTTCTTCATCATCCTCTGAGCTTCTTTCTCCATCTTTTTCCTCTGTTGCTCCATGTACCTCTTCTCCCGCTCGGCCATCTTCTGTTGCCTGTTTGAAGACAAAACATGGAATTTTGTGTTAGTGAGTAGAGAACAAACGAGAGCAGCACAATCTGACACTGAGGGGAAAAACAATCCTGTTCTTGATGCCCTTCATGGTGTAAAAATGATGTGCCCACTGCCACCTATTGGAGATTAAATATAAACCTTTTAATGATAAAATACAATGAAGCTCGGAATGATTAATCCCACCGCAAATTCTGACATAAAATTTTAATCAAACAAAATTTTTTGACTTGAAATAACAAGCTTGGAGGTATTATTATGGAAAAAAAATCTCAATCAACTTTTTGTTATCCTAAATAATCAAAACACAATTTATTTTTCAACTTTTGGCGAGCTTTCTTCCAAACTGCTTATCCCTGATGCAGTTGCAGGGTGTGCCGTTGTTCTGACAAAATCCGCGGCCTCATCGAGATCTGCGATCGGTCGTGGATCTAAACCGGAAGTTAATAACCAGTCGCAAAAACTAAAACTAAGAAAAAACACCTACTTGTACGTTTTAAAATGATAGATTTTTAAGTTAAAAAATGCAGAGCTGGTGCAAAAAAAAACGCTTATTCCAATAGAAATTTTGGAATTACACCAGGTCGCAGATCTCGATGTTTAGCTCATCTGGAAGGCTGAGGGATAACGTGTTTCGGGAGGGATTGGGAGTTGGATGACGTGTTCTGGGCATGCGCAGAGGTGCAAAGTCGCAGATCTCGTCAGGACACCGGAGCGTATCCTGGCTGATTGCAGGTGAGAGGCAGGATACACTCCAAATAGGTCACCAGTCACAACCATTCACACAAGTTATGCAAGCTATGCTGGTATTTTACTCCTTTATCTTTAATAATGAGTTCCAGCTCTTCAGGTTCGTACCACGTTGGTTCAAATGGGCTGAAAAGATGAGTTTTTACACATTACTCTCTTCTGCATTGTCTTGTTATATTTGGACGAAACTTCACTTTCAGCCTAAAAAATGCTTTTGGGGGAATAAATGTAAAACTATTAAAAGGGTTTTCAATAAGTAGGAGCATCAAAATAAAGTTCAGTGTACATTGAAGACAAAAACTATCCATATGTAATTTAAAGATAATCTATTTCTGAGTGGACATAATTTTGATTTTAATTGAATTTTATGCCTTTTTTTATTTGAAAGTTGTGTTTTATCAATAACAGCATCACAAATTGAGAGATCTAGAGTAGATCTGTGTGGAGGAGTGAGCCAAAATCTCACCTGAGGTGAAAACCTGAAACATTTGACTTCTGGGCTTTTTAAACGAAGACTCCTCAACTAAACTTGATTTACTCCAGGAATGAAATAGCAATTTGACTCTGCATAAAATTCTGTTATGTGATTTTTTTCAATTATTACAAGTTTTTAAACACACACGTACGTCAAAGTTTTTTTTTTCAGGCAAGCACAATATTTTTTTTTACTATTTTTTCTTGTTTAAATACTTTTAAAATGTAAGCATCTGCAGAAAAATTGAAAAAAATTTAACAATGAAAAATTTAATTGCATTAGATTGGTGTGTGCACACGTTCGAATGTGTGTGTGTGATAAAAGCAAACAGTTACAGTATTATAAAATTGTTGCGTAATTTCTTCTCCAGAAATGTTATCACAAGAAAAATTCAGCTACAATTTATCCTTTTCTTAAAATCACATTTTCCTTTGAAAATGTCTTTTCTTAAGGCCAGGATTGGCTGCAAAATAACCTTTTTTTTATTATATCTGATTGCTCATAAACAAAAAATATCACTGATTTACAAAGATTTTATCATGTATGGTTTAGGAGGAGTAAAATTTTATTAATCATAGTTAAATTATCAAAATGAAATTAGATTGTTAAGCAGGTCCACAGAAATAAATGGAAAATATAACATTGTTCCGTTCAGTCATCGTCCGCTCGTCCGGGGCCGGGTCACAGGGGCAACAGCCTCAGACGGGAAGCCCAGGCTTCTCTCACCCCAGCTGCATCCTCCAGCTCACCCGGAAGGATCCCAAGTCGTTCCCGAGCCAGCTGTGAGACATAGTTTTTCCAGCGGGTTCGTGGTCTGCCCCTCGGTCTGCGCCCGGTGGGACGTGCCTGAAACACCTCGCCCGTGAGGCGCTCAGGGGGGCATCTTGACCAGATGTCTGAACCACCCCATCTAGCTCATCATTGTTATATTATATATTCATGCACAAAATTTTAAACAGCTACATTTATCCTGGCTCTAGTTTCAAAACTGAATTAACAAAAATTTGAAGGTCAGCTCGGAGTGTTGTTTTGCAAAAAAATGGGGTCCATAAAGCAGTTTGTGGGTGTTTGTTACCACCCAGTTTAATGTGTGTGCAGTCGATCAGCACATAGAAAGTGCATCAATTTGGACGCAGAAAAAAAATAAACGCTGTGGATTTTAAAGCTGAAAAATCACACTAAAAAAAATCTGCAGAACAGCGATGCAGCGAAAGGCGAACAGGGGTTTTTGCAAGAGAGCATTCTACCATGTTTGGTGGAGGCTTGGGACCAATTATTTGTTCACCTTGCCTCTGAATCTCTGCCTGCCTCATGAATTGCTTCCATCTGCTAAGAAGCAATGTCTACTAAACAGGTCAGCCATCACCAACATGGTAATAGTTAACCCTTTAACAGGCACATGTTTTTCACCTCGCTTACACTGAACAGGTGCACACACTTTCAAACTAACAGGAAACCAGATAGTAACTCGAATAATCTTATTTTCTAAAGTCATTTGCTGGACCCTTTCAGACGCTTTTGGAGGACAACTACCGTAATTTCACGGCTATAAGGCGCATATAAATGTCTTAGATTTTCTTCAAAATGAGCGGTGCGCCGTTTCGTGCGGTGCGGCTTGTGTGTGAGGAAAAAGCGGACCTAAAAGAAAACGCGGTGCCCGTGAGGCGAGGCGGACCTGAAAGAAAACGCATGAGAACGTTAAAGAGTGAAGTGTGGGCGTGGATTGGTATAAAAGGGTATGTGCTGTATGCACAACATTGCTGTTTTAACCCTGAAAATGGCAAAGAGACACGCTTATGACGCTCAGTTTAAACTGAAGGCAATCAGCTATGCGGAGGAACATGGGAATCGAGCTGCCGCAAGAAATTTCAGCATCAACGAGTCGATGGTTCATAAGTGCAGTACAGACAGTGACTTTGACAGCGAGGAGCGAAGTGGACCTGCTCTGTTGGATTTTGCGCAGCTGTTCGATTCGGAAACAGAGGATGAGGACTTTGACGGATTTGAATAAAGACTATTACCGGTAATGTGCTTGTTTAGTATCGTTACTACTTAAATAAAGCACAACCAAACTCAGTTTTGCTCCAGATCTATTTTTTAATACACACATTTGCATGCTTGTGTGTGTTGTTGTAAGGCGGTGTGTGACTGAGACTGCGCCTTTTCGTACGGTGCGCCTAATGGTCGTGAAATTACGGTAGTCCGGCTGCAACATCTTATAAAGGGTCTGTCTGTTAATGCTTCCTGCTGAGGTGCTGCTATAGTAGTTTGTGTTCTTTTTGCTGGTGACTTATGTGCTGACACTGAATCACATGCACATGGAAATGGTTACCTGAGCACCTCCTCTGCCTCCCAAGCAGCATCAGATTCATCCTCCCAGGCGTTTGTGTCCTCCTGCCAGTTTTCCATTTCCCCCAGCTCAGCCTGTATTGATAGGATGGTTTGTGATAATTTCAGTAAAAAAAAAGCAACAACAGTAGCCAAATTATTCACAAATTAGAATTAACTGGACTGATTTAGCTTTGATGTTGAAAACCAGCATAGGTTCCAAGTTTTAGGGGAAGTAAGTGACTTACAGAAGGAGGACTGAACACCATCATATCCTGAGAAGCAGCCAGTCTGCTGGAGAAACCTGCCGAGCCATCAGGCACCAAGTAGTTCAAAGGTTCCCTTTTCTTTAGCAAAATCTCCAAAAGAGGATTAAACAGAAAGAAACTCAGACTTAGAAATAAGTATATTTTAAAATTTAACCAAAGCAAAAGATGATAACAGTCATTTGGCCGACACGCTGTGGGAAGGTGTTTGGTCGTTAAATTTAATTTGCCAATAAAAATTCACTTAATGGAAACATCAATTTGAACAGAAGAAGAAATCGGCTGTGATGTTTCCTCCTAGAAACTTCACAGTAATAAATTTCATTGACGGTTTGAAGCAAAATTCAAGAGTTTGGTTCAAAGTTTCATCTTCAGAACCACTTATCCCTAATTGGGTCGCCGGGGGTGCTGGAGCCTATCCCGCTGATTTCAGATTGCCCTGAACTGGTTGCCGGTCTGCTCCGGGGTCACACACACACATTCATTTATAGAGCAATTTTGTAGTGGCCAATCAACCTAACACACGTGTTTTTGGAAACCAGAGTACCTGGAGAAGAAGCATTACACTGGGAGAACATGCAAATTCCACAAAGAAAGGCCAGGGATTCAAGTCTTGCCCCCACCCAGGACGCAAACACCAAACTTCTTGCTGTGAGGCCACTGTGCTAACAAAGTTAAAACTAAAAAAAAAATTATTCAGTCTTCTTTTTCTTTCGGCATTACTCTTCAGGGGTCGAAACAGCAAGTCAGTTTCTTCCATCTAACCCTATCTGCTGCATCTTCTTTGGTCACAGCAACTATCTTCATGTCTTCCTTCACTGTATCTATGAACCTCCTCTTTGGCCTTCCTCTAAGCCTCTTTCCTGGTGGTTCCAAATCCAGCAACCTTCTTCCGATGTACTCTCTCTCTCTCCTCTGCACATGTCCAAACCATCTCAGTCTGGCCTCTCTGACTTAATCTCCAAAACCTCTAACATGTGCTGTTCCCCTGATGTACTCATTTCTGATCCTGTCCATCCTGGTCACTCCCAGAGAGATCCTCAGCATCTTCATCTCTGCTACCTCCTGTCTCTGAACCAAACAGCATGGCCGCTTTCACCATGGTTTTGTACACTTTTCTTTTAATTTTAGCTGAAATTCTTCTGTCACACATCACACCTGATACTGTTCTCCACCCGTTCCAGCCTGCCTGCACACACCTTTTCACCTCTTTTCCACACTCTCCATTGCTCTGGACTTTTCAGACTATTCAATGTAAATAACAAATTTGGCTTTTCTGATGTTGGACTTTGCCATGTTAAAAAAAAAGTAAGAAAAAAAGTGTGTCTATACCTTCTGTGTTTTTCTGATGGTTGGAGCCATGTCTTTAAAGTAGTCAGGCTCCTCTTCTTCATCATTGGGTGAAGGAGGAACATTTCCATTCCCACCTTCAATCTTGATACTAGTGGGAGCTTCTTCATCCCAGGAGCTCCACTCTTCAATCTCTGGCTGTGCAGACACAAAAAAAAAATCTGACTACTTTATCTGTAGCTCTGGACTTCATTACCAATCAGAATTGAAGTCATAGTTTACTCTCTCCAACACTGACCTGTTTTGGTAAAGATGATGAAAAATCAACCGTTGTTGGAAGTGTGATTTGATCTCCACTAAGTTTACGACCTCTTCCAGTCCTGTTGGAAACAAGTTAGAGTTTAATCTTAAAAAAAAAAAAATGTAGCAAAACTTTCAATTCACACATAAAAAAAAACCCAAACAGAAACAAAATAACAAAACAGTTTTACAGATTTTAGTGTTCAGAAATTGTCACTGTTTAAAAAAAAAATTCAAAATGATTTTAACTGTAGTTAGAAATCTATTCATTTACTTATAAATATTTCTCTTAATTTTTTTTCATCCGTTCCGTCATCTTCTGTTTATCCGGGCCGGGTCACGGGAGCAACAGCCTCAAACGGGAAGCCCAAGCTTTTCTCACCCCGGCTGCATCCTGCAGTTCACCCGGTAGGATCCCAAGGCGTTCCCCCCGTCAACCGTGAGACATAGTCTCTCCAGCAGATCCGGGTCTGCCTCTGGGCGGCTCAAAACACCTCACCAGCGAGGCATTCGAGAGGCATCCTAACCAGATGCCTAAACCACCCATTTGGCCTCTCTCGACTCTACTTTGAGAGAAGAATGAGATTGTGGGTACAAGCGGCCGAAATGAGCTTCCTCGGCAGGGTGGCTGGGCTCTCACTCAGAGATCGGGTGAGGAGCTCTGCCATCCGGGAGGAGCTCGGTGTCGAGCCGCTCCTCCTCCAGGTCGAGAGGAGCCAGACGGGGTGGTTCGGGCATCTGGTCAGGATGCCCCCCCGAGCGCCTCGCGGGCAAGGTGTTTTGGGCACGTCCCACCGGGAGGAGACCAAGGGGCAGACCCCGGAACCGCTGGAGAGACTATGTCTCACAGCTGGCCAGGGAACGACTTGGGATCCTTCCAGGTGAGCTAGAGGATGCAGCCGGGGAGAGAGAGGCCTGGGCTGCCCGCTTAAGGCTGTTGCCCCCGCGACCCGACCCCGGAACAAGCGGAAGATGACAGAACGGACTCTACTTTGAGCGCCTCACTCTATTTCTGAGTGAGAGTCCAGCCACCCTGCAGAGGAAGCTCATTTTGGCTGCTTGTATCCGCAATCTTGTGTCGATCATCTCCCACAGCTGGTGACCATAGATGAGGTGGGACAGTAGACTGACTTGTAAATTGTGAGATTTGTTTGTGGGCTCAGCGCTTTCTCTACCACGACCGATCGATGCAGTGTCCTGATCATTGCGAACGCTTGCCGTTTTCCCGCTCCATTCTTCCACCTATTTTTTTTTTCATTTTTGGATTTTTCTCATTGAACTACTGGGACAAATCAATTCCCGTCTGGGGATAATCTTATCTCCAATTTCTCATTGTCGTTAATTATGATTAAGTTTAAAAATTGTGTTTTCATTTTTAAGCTTTTATATGTTTACATCAGACTTACTCTCATCAAGTCAGAAGGAACATAACTCTTGCCACGAAGACTTCTTTGAGGACAGACATGCACCATTCAGAAAACTATACGTGTGCAACTAATGATGCAAGACAGGAAAAACTAGAATAGATATGTCGTGTGCAGTTGGATTGTTTTGTTTCCTCCCTGCTGTTTTTAAAGGTGAAATCTCTTCTCAGGTTTGAAGATAGTAGTTTATATTTTACTATTAATAGAGGACGTATTTAGCCCAATATTAAAATTATACCACACAGTTAAAAAGCAACAAATAAATTGGAAAAGTACAAAAAGATATTGAATAAACCAATACATGATTAAATCTACTTAGATTTAATTACTAATGTGTTTAAGAACACAATATTCATCCATATTTTTCTACTATGGGACAAATAATACTACAGTTTGCTTGCTGTTACCAATGATAAGTAGATAAACTCAATTCTGCAACAAAGATCCCAACTTAAATGTAACAAGATCTTCTGAAACCAGACACGTGTCAAAAGTTTCTCTGTGTACTCATCACGCAGACGAGTTCTCTAAAACAAAACTCATAGCAGTGCAAAGCTTTAGCCACAACACACCAGATCGGTCCAACTATGAGGGGAAAGGTTTGCTCTTGAAAAGCTACCTGCTTATTTTTCTGTGGAGTAATAGTTACCAAGATTTATTTATCTTTCCCATTAATAATATGCACTGTTTTAATGAATGCAGAAATTAGTGCATGAGGTTGCTTTTCTTAATTTATAGCCAAGTGTGCATAAAAAATTTCCGGAGAATTTTGTTTAGTCTTCTGAACAGGGTCGCCGGGGGGTGTCTGAGTTTGCCCCCAGAGGGGGTGCGTGTATTGGGCCTGATGGCTTTCCATATATGTGTACACTGTTTATTTTTGACAACGTACGCATCACAGAGACACACATTTTAATGGGAGTAGTGTTGTTGTTTTCTCAACAAAGCCAATATATCTACACTGCGCCATCTAGTGAGGAAACATCCAAATTGCAGGGTAAATAAAACATTAACAAGGTTTATTTAATTTTTTCAAGTTCCGCCGGCCGGATTAAATCGTTTAATGGGCCGCATGTTGCCCATGAGCCGTAGTTTTCCCTTGTCAGGCCTATCCTGAATGAGTTAATACGAGAGGCAGGGTACACCTTAGATAGGTGTAAGCCTGTTGCAGGGCTGCACACTTTTATTCCTAGGGGGAAATTCCTAGCAGACAATCAACCTAACACGTTTTTGTACGATGAGAGAAAAACCGACGCATACACGAGAAAACTCAAACAAAAGCCAGCGTTACAAGCCTCGCCCCCACTCCAGTACTCAAACCAGTACTCCAGTACTCACTGCACCACCATGTAGATCTTAAGAGAATTTTCCCTGAACAACATCAGTGTTTATTTTCAATTTATCTGGGGCAGGGTAAGCGGGTGCAACAGCCTCAGACAGGAAACCCAGGCTTCTCTCACCCGCCTGCATCCTCCAACTCAACCGGGAGGATCCTGAGGTGTTCCCTGGCCAGCTGCGAGACATTGACTCTTGAGCGGGTGCAGGGTCTACCTCTGGTTGACCTCCCGGCGGGACATGCGCAAAACACCTCAACAGCAAGGCGCAAAGGAAGCATCTTAACTAGATGCCGGAATCATCCCATATGGCCTCTCTCGACCCGGAGGAGCAATGGCTCTACTCCGATCTCCTAGATCGCAGAGCTCCTCACTCTATCTCTGAGTGCTCAGCCTCCCTGCAGAGGAATTTCGGCTGCTTGTATCCGGTATCTCGTTCTTTCGGTCACCACGAGGTGAGGAACATATGGTAAATCGAGAGACTTCCTTTACAACTCGGCAATTTCTTCACCATGACAGAACAATTCAGGGTCCTGATTATTGCGGACGCTGCACCATCTTTCATGTGCAACATGGAAAACAGGATATTAGCTGTTTAATTTGCTTGTTTATGTATCCCATTGATATATAATTTGATTTACTTTAATGCTTTACAGACTCAATTGAAAATTAGGGATCTGTTTCTGTGTCCTTACCTGCATATCAGTCTCTTAAAAAAAGATAATAAGGTGGCCAGACATGTGCAGATCTTGAACAAACGGAATTGGGAGACGGCCATGGTGAAATTAATCTGTAAAATAAGAATCACGTTTAAGTTTGAAGGAAAATTAAAGCAATGTTTGTATTTCACATTCAATGATTTTGTGGGTTAACAATAAGAATGACTTCCTCATTAGTTTCTGTAGTTATGTCATGTAAATATACACTTTCTAAACACCTTTTTCAAACAGACACAACAGCCTAATTTAAATAGCTAACAAATATAACATGTTCTGAAATGGATAAACTTACCTAAATAGATTTAAAGAGACAAAATATTTCTTTCTGTATCAGAAAAGAGAAGTTCATTTATCTGCTAAGCATTGGTTGCTAGCTCGGCCCACTGAATAACATGTTTTTCAACGCTTTAAAATGATTTCTGAAAGAACACATCAGTGCCATGAAATGACATTAATGTCATGACAAAATTACAAATACAATTAATTACTATATTGATGCGTTTTTCTTCTAAAAGCTTTATTATTGTGTCGTAGCTCTCCTCAATGCCGTGGCTGCCATCTTTGAACGGGGAGGAGCAGGAAGAGTCACTGCGCATGTCACAGCATGCTACGTTCAGGTGCAGTGGGAAAATTTTTACTCAAGACTATAAGGGCGCCATGTGCGCATGCGTTCCATAGGTAGACCTTGTGGAACGCTACCTTGGTCTACCTGTGGAGGGCAGCATTGCGCACTCGAGCGTATAGCCTGCTGGAAATGATTTGAAGAAGAAGAAGCGTTCAATAAAGCAATAAAAAAATAGCGTAGTAATTTGATCACAAAATTATTGTATAGCATTAAAAAATATGCTATGCAATTTATTATGTAAATAGTTTTAAATGATGAGTTTGAAAATTTTTGTGAATTTATCTTACACTTAATACGTCATCAAAAATACTCCAATCAAAACAAGCTGTAACCGGAAGCGGTATTTTTGAAAATGAGCAGTTAGGACAAGCCTTTTTTGTTGCTTGCTCTGTTTTTAGCGGAGGATCTTTTCTGTTTATACGGCGCTAACAACAAGGTAAATACTCTAAGAAAATCTATCTATTACTTTTTAATTCAATTCAGCTCATGAGTGCAATTATATCTGACCGATGTTAACTGTTGATGTCTTAGCTACAAATTAGCATGCTAAGCTAATTCCTAGCAAAACAACGTTAAATTACAATTAATGGTATTTTACGTTTATTAACTCTTGGGACGAATTGAATTCAAAATAACGTATTTATATTTTTGTAATTCTTGTGCAAAAATCCTGCAATAATTCTCTCATTGTGAATTAAGTTTGACTTATTTGCTTCCAGATGGAAGAAGAGGAGCACACAGACAGAAAGCAGCTGCTCGCCATGCTTCATCGAAAGCTAAACAACATCAAAATGTTACTAGATGAAGGTAAGAGAAGTTAAAATGCTTCTGTTTAGTGTATCTAGGTCATGATCTGCATGCAGACCTCTGACCTCTGCGACCAAACTGTTTTCAGATGACACTGAGAACCAGATCATCAGCTCCAACTCGCCTGATTCCTGCTTCTCATATTTGGTGGACTTGGAGAAGAAAGGAGACATTCATACAGATCATAAACATCTCACCAGACTTATAGATTTGTACAACAGAGTCCTTTCCAATCTGTTGCTACTAAAGCATGCTCACAATGAGAGTTATGCCAGAATGGTGGTCAGATTTGCACAGCTGAAATCGTAAGTGATATCTTAGAAATGAAGTGTGGATGATGTAAATTATCTCAAAACTTCTCTTCTTCTTCTTTCGGCTTTTCCCTTTAGGGGTTGCCACAGCAAGTCAGTTTCTTCCATCTAATCCTATGTGCTGTATCCTCTTTGGCCACATCAACTATCTTCATGTCTTCCTTCACTGCATCCATGAACCTTCTCTTTGGCCTTCCTCTGGTCCTCTTTCCTGGTGGTTCCAAATCCAGCATCCTTCTTCCTATGTACTCTCTCTCTCCTCTGTACATGCCCAAACCATCTCAGTCTTGCCTCTCTAACTTTATCCCCAAAACCTCTAACATGTGCTGTTCCCCTGATGTACTCATTTTTAATCCTGTCCATCTTGGTCACTCCCAGAGAGATCCTCAGCATCTTCATCTCTGCTTCCTGTCTTTTTTTCAGTGCTACTGTTTCTAGACTAAACAGCATGGCCGGTCTCACCACGGTTTTGTACACTTTCCCTTTCATTCTAGCTGAAACTCGTCTGTCGCACATCACACCAATCTGATCACACCGATTGACAATCTCAAAACTTTTATTAATTCTTATTTTTCATCCGTTAGAATTCAAGATGTCACTGAAGCAGAGGCTAACTTTGATGTGGCCAAGTCTCACTGCTCCAGCTTTGCTTTTGTCCACATTGCACATGCAGAGTTTGAGCATTCTCAAGGTATGAAGACTATTTTACTTTCATGCTTTTATCTACTACTTTTTACTTGTGTGTTTGTCCATTTTTTAATGTGTTATATTTCACATTCATGTATTTACTTGTTTAGTTTCTCATTGTCGTCATTTACACTTCTTTTGTCACTACTACCCAAAAAAAAATATCGCCTGAATGCCTATCCTGACAAACGGATGATTTAAATGAAAATACCAATCAATTAAGGAAGTTTATTTAGTCTTCTGAACCGTTCAGTCTCTGGGGCTAGATCGCTGGGGCAACAGCCCCAGATGGGAAACAGTCTTAGACGAAAAGCCCAGCCTCTGTCACCCCAGCTGCATCCTCCAGCTCACCCAGGAGAATCCTGAAATGTTCCCTGCTAGCTGTGAGACATGATCTCTCCAGCAGGTCTGGGGCGTGCCCCTCGGTGTCCTTCTGGTGAGACATGCCTGTCTCATCTCACCAACAAAATGTTCGGGAGGCATCCTGACCAGATGCCCGAACCACCCCTTCTGGCTTCTCTCGACCCAGAAGAGCAAAAGCTCTAATCCGAGCTCCTCACTCTATCACTATCTCAGAGCAAATCTCAGAGCATGTATACCCAATGAGATTGCAGAGGACCCTATCCTGGCTGATTTCAGGCGAGAGGCAGGATACACCCCAAACAGGTCACCAATCTGCTGTGGAGCCATACACACAAACAAACATCAACACACTCATCCGTAGGGGCAATTTTAAAGCAGCCAATTAACCAAATATGCATGTTTTTGGAGCCTGAGAGAAAACCGGAGTACCTGGAGAAAACCCACACATACATGGGGAGAACATGCAAACTCCACATAGAAAGGCCAGGGTTTCAAGCCTCGGCCCCTCTCCGGGACTTAAACCCCGACTTTTTTGCTGTGAGACCACCGTGCAGCCCCAGTCAAAAAAATATAAAAAAAATCAAGCAGTTGACGTTACGTTTTTTTTATATTCAATGATGCGTTTGTGTTTAAGACAATGTCGAAATTGCAAAAATTTTGAACATAATTTTTTACTGAATTTGTTCCATATTTTAACATCAATAACTGAAACCCATCTTGTTTAACATTTGTTTTAACTTTCACCTTTTCAAAATCATAATAACATCCTAAATTATGTTGACGGTTTGCCAGGCAATACAAAAAGAGCCACGCAAATATTGAAGGATGCGATGAAAGTAGGGGCCAAACCAAAAGAGCAGCTTGAGGCTGCCCTGCAAAAGATGCAAACAGAGACAAAGTCCTTCTGTCCAGAGGATAAAGAAAATCTGCCACGTGAGTTTTAATTTCTGTAAGAATGTGAAGCTGCTCATGGTCTGAGATGCTTCTGATTTAAACTTGTCTTTGTTTAATCTGACTTGATGCTCGTCTCTGTCTCTTGCAGTATCGTCTAACAATAATGTTCAGGATTCGGTCAAAAAAAGCTCAAAAACTCAGAGAGCAAGCAGAATGTCAGACGGGACAGGTGACTTGCAGCTCTCAAGTATCTTCAATACAGGGTAAGATGGAAAGTTTTGGAGATTTCCATCTAGATTGTAAATCTGACAATTTGTATTTGTGTGTGTTTAAATCAGGGTGGAGCCCATTGCCGGGTTATCAGATGAACAACTACCAGGTTGGAGATCAGGAGCTCAACGCAAGAGAGTAACTGTCAATGTGTGTTTCAGTCTTTGCATCTAAAATTACATCAGATTGTGATCAGTTAGTGAAATGCAAACAAAATAAAATATCATTTTACATTTTTTTTACAGCCAGCTCGAGTTCACGCTCTACCCTTCTCCATTCCAGAAGATGATGATGATAAGAACAACGCTCTCTTCCAACAAAGTAAAGCTACTATCTCCAAAAGTTTGTCCAGGTATTCTTTGGGTTGACTTTGATTAAACCTTTGTTGAAATAACCAATTCTAGGTCTCTCTAATAAGATCATTACCTACCGTAATTTCACGGCTATAAGGCGCACATAAATGTCTCAGATTTTCTTGGGAACATGGGAATCGAGCCGCCGCGAGAAATTTCAGCATTAACGAATCAATGGATTGTAGATGCTTGGACTAACGTGTCTGCTGGTACTGTTATCTGAGCTTTCGCAAAAGCTGGTATCCTTTCTGAGGAGCCGAACAGTACAGACAGTGACTTTGACAGCGAGGAGCGAACTGGACCTGCTCTGTTGGATTTTGCGCAGCTGTTCGATTCTGAAACAGAGGATGAGGACTTTGACGGGTTTGAATAAGACTATTACCGGTAATGTGCTTGTTTGGTATCGTTACTACTTAAATAAAGCACAACCAAACTCAGTTTTGCTCCCGATCTATTTTTTAATACGCACATTTGCATGCTTACGTGTGTGTTGTTGTAAGGCGGTGTGTGACTGAGACTGCGCCTTTTCGTACGGTGCGCCTAATGGTCGTGAAATTACGGTAATTGATTATTTTAGATTTCTCTTTTTGATCTGAAATTGTATTTTTTTACTCTCTATTTGCATGCCAGTTCCAAAGCAATCATATCTGATCATCGGAGGTTATTTTTCCCTATATTTTCTCAGGCAAACCTCGGGTTCAAATGTTGACTTGATTTATGGATCATCTTCCTCCACAAAGAAAGTTGAAGAAAAGAGCATGATCAGTTTTATTGTGAGTTCAATCAAGGCCATATTTAGGTTATTAAAATAAAAGGGAGTTTTAAAACTTTTTTCATTTTTGGGTTTTCAGCCTCCAGCTCTCACCCCAGAACAAGGTCAACGTCACGAGCAGGAACCCATCGATTCCACAACCACACTCCTTCAAGCAGATACCACAAAGGACCCCTCGCTAACAGAAGGTATTAAAATACCCGATTTCAACTTACAAATCTATTTATTCAGTCTGAAGCTACAGCTGATTTTTATTTTACAGACTATTAATCCTTTTAAAATGAGCTGAGCCGAAAAGCAAAGCTCTCGATTTACAAGTTGATCTACGTTCCAACCCTCACCTATGGTCACCAGCTGTGGGTGGTGACCGAAAGAATGAGATCGCGGGTACAAGCGGCCGAAATGAGCTTCCTCCGCAGGGTGGCTGGGCTCTCACTCAGACATCGGGTGAGGAGCTCTGCCATCTGGGAGGAGTTCAGTTTTGAGCCGCTCCTCCTACAAGTCGAGAGGAGCCAGATGGGGTGGTTCGGGCATCTGGTCAGAATGTACCCCGAGTGCCTCGCGGGCGGGGTGTTTCGGGCACGTCCCACCGGGAGGAAACCAAGGGGCAGACCCCGGACCTGCTGGAGAGACTATGTCTCACAGCTGGCCGGGGAACGACTTGGGATCCTTCCAGGTGAGCTAGAGGATGCAGCCGGGGAGAGAGAGGCCTGAGCTGCCCGCTTGAGGCTGTTGCCCCCGCGACCCGACCCCGGAACAAGCGGAAGATGACGGAACGGAACGACTATTAATCCTTCTTTTTTTGTTCTTTCTTTTTAGACATAACTTTCAATTTTGATCAGATCATCTGTTCGAACTCTCCTGAGTCGTGTTGGTCGTATCTGAAAAACCTTGAGAAAAGAGGCAACCCCCACACGGACATAAGTCTCCTCAACAAGCTGAAGATTTGTTACTCTAAAGTGTTTGCCAAAATGCCAATGAGACAATTCAGCAGGAACGAGAGCTACGCAAAGATGCTCGTCAGATATGCAGAACTGAGAGGGTGAGTCTGTTTAAGGCCCCGTCCACACATGGGGCTTCTTGTCGAGGAGCAAAGGACTGCGGTGCAGTCCGCTATTATCACATAAGCCTTCCTTGGCTCAGAGCTTACGTTTAGAGAAATACTGCCAACTACTGGCTTGTAACCGCACTCAGAAGTGTATTTATACGAGTTCGTGTGGATGCGGTTATATTGAAAACGGTTATGTGTGCACGCGAGGGCTTTTCTAATCGGAGAACAGTGGATATACGTTTTCAAAAATACCCGGCTACGTGTGGACATGGCCTAAACCGAATATCTGTGGATGTGTAAAAATTGTCCCTACAGCAGATTAGAATAAGATGAAGACAGAATAAAATGGACAATGTCCCAAAACATACAGCCAAAGCAACTCAGGAGTTTAGTAAAGCAAAGAAGTGGAATATTCTTGAATGGCCAAGTCAGTCATCTGATCTTAACCCATTTGAGCATTTTACTTGTTGAAGACAAAACTTCAGACAGAAAGGCTCACATACAAAAGTAACTGAAACCCAATGCAGAAAAGGCCCGGCAGAGCATTCAGAAGGAGAAAACCTAGCTGGCTCTGTCATTGGCAGCAAACAGGACTCACTAGAGGCAGTGGGGGAGAGGAGGTCACAGAACCAACTTTTGACCATCATGGACAATCATGATCATCCGCTCTACCCACTCTTAGACGAACAGCGGAGCTTCTTCTCCAAAAGGCTCAGACAGCTCCGCTCGAGAACATCTCGTTATCGGAGGTCTTTCTTTCCGTACGTGATCGGGCTCTACGACGACTCCCTTAGCAGATAGGAAGTTGTTGCTTCTTCTTCTTCTTTCAGCTTTTCCCTTTAGGGGTCGCCACAGCAAGTCAGTTTCTTCCATCTAACCCTATCTGCTGTATCCTCTTTGGTCACACCAACTATCTTCATGTCTTCCTTCACTGCGTCCATGAACCTCCTCTTTGGCCTTCCTCTTTCCTGGTGGTTCCAAATCCAGCATCCTTCTTCCTATGTACTCTCGCTCTCTCTCCTCTGTACATGCCCAAACCATCTCAGTCTTGCCTCTCGAACTTTATCCCCAAAACCTCTGACGTGTGCTGTTCCCCTGATGTGCTCATTTCTAATCCTGTCTATCCTGGTCACTCCCAGAGAGATCCACAGCATCTTCATCTCTGCTACCTCCATCTCTGCTTCCTGTCTTTTCTTCAGTGCTACTGTTTTTAGGCCAAACAGCATGGCCGGTCTCACCACGGTTTTGTACACTTTCCCTTTCATTTTAGCTGTAACTCTTCTATCACACATCACACCTGATACATTCCTCCACCCATTCCAGCCTGCTTGAACACGCTTCTTCACCTCTTTTCCACACTCTCCATTGCTCTGGACTGTTGATCCTAGATACTTAAAATCTTCCACCTTCTTTATCTCTTCCCCCTGTAACCTCACTTTTTCATTTGGATCCCTCTTATTCACACACATGTACTCTGTCTTACTCTGACTAATCTTCATTCCTCTTCTTTCTAGTGCAAACCTCCACCTTCCAGCTTTTCCTCCACCTCTTCCCTCCTCTCACTACAGATCATAATGTCATCTGCAAACATCATTGTCCATGGAGATTCCTGTCTGACCTCGTCTGTCAGCCTGTCCATCACCATAGCAAACAGCAAAGGACTCAGAGCAGATCCCTGGTGCAGTCCCACCCCCACACTGAACTCCTCTGTCACACCTACAGCACACCTCACCACTGTCTTACAGCCCTCATACATGTCCTGGACCACTCTAACATACTTCTCTGTCACACCAGACTTCCTCATACAATACCATAGTTCTTCTCTAGGTACCCTGTCATACGCTTTCTCTAGATCTACGAAGACACAGTGCAGCTCCCTCTGACCTTCCCTGTACTTCTCTATCAGCATCCTCAAGGCAAATACTGCATCTGTAGTGCTCTTTTTAGGCATAAAACCATACTGCTGCTCACAAATTCTTACTTCAGACCTCAGCCTACCTTCGACACACAAATTTCCCATGTGTGGGATGATTAAAGTATATTCTGAACTGGTTATGTCCATGAGTTCAACACTTCAGGCTGTCATTGCCAACAAAGGGTTTTCACCAAATATTAGTAATGGCCATTTTATTTTTGGTTATTTCATTTGTCCAATTGCTTACGAGCCTATGAAATGAAAGGATTGTGTTTTAAAAAAATGCTTTCGATTTTCACAATTTTCCGTTCCGTTCCGTCATTTTCCGCTTGTTCCGGGATCGGGTCGCGGGGGCAACAGCCTCAAACGGGCAGCCCAGGCCTCTCTCTCCCCGGCTGCATCCTCTTGCTCACCTGGAAGGATCCCGAGACGTTCCCCGGCCAGCTGTGAGACATAGTCTCTCCAGCAGGTCTGGAGTCTGCCCCTTGGTCTCCTCCCGGTGGGACGTGCCCGAAACACCTTGCCCGTGGGGCGCTTTGGGGGCATCCTGACCAGATGCCCGAACCACCCCATCTGGCTCCTCTCGACCTGTAGGAGGAGCGGCTCGACACCGAGCTCCTCCCGGATGGCAGAGCTCCTCACCCGATCTTTGAGTGAGAGCCCAGTCACCCTGCAGAGGAAGCTCATTTCGGCCGCTTGTACCCGCGATCTCATTCTTTTGGTCACCACCGATTTTCACAATTTTATGCAATCTTTTTGTTCAATCCAAGGAATAAAAGCTGAAAGTCTGCACTTCAGTGGCATCTGAGTTGTTTAATTTAAAATTCACTGTGGTGATTTACAGAAAGAAAATTAGAAAAAATGTGTCACTGTCCAAATATTTATGGTCCTGACTGTATATGTTTGTATATGAATGGGTATAGGTACATGACCTATTTAATATGTATTTGTGTGTGTGTGTGTGTATATATATATATATATATATATATATATATATATATATATACACAGTTTGGAGGTATTTTAAATGTCTAGGTGTGTCAGTATTAGGATTTTATTGTAAATTTTTAATCAACTTTTGTCACGCATCTCGCACGCAGAATTGAAGACCCCGAAGACGCACTGGACCAGTTTATAGTCGCGCGATCCAACTGCAAAGGATTCGCATTTGTTCATATCGCACATGCTCAGTTTGAAATGTCTCATGGTAAGAAATTAACTTTGTTCTTCATAGTGTAGAAATATTTGTGTTTAAGTAAACATATTGAAACGTGCTGCAAAAACTAAACCATATCTAATAAGCACTTGATTCAGTCCGTATTGTGAAAGATGGTAGATTACACCTACTGTAATGTTTCATGCTCCACATTGGATTGTTTATGTGTGTTTAAATTACTTTGTACATGGTTGGTACTTTTTCAATGTGGGGGACATTTTTTTTTCCTTTCAGGTAATTACGCAAAAGCCACTTCCATACTGCACAAAGCTCAGGCAGTGAACGCTAAACCAGCAGAACTCCTGGAGAAGGCCATATTTAATCTAAAATCTGGAGAAAAGCAGCTGATGTCCCCCATGGAAGAAAAACTCACCTCCCCAGGTAGAGATTTCATAAAAGTTTGACCTATCAGCCAGATATTTCTATCTTTTTCAGTACTTTTCTGTTGCTTTTTTTTTTTTAAGTTATGTCTCTGTCATTTTGCATCAGATGTTGGCGGGAGTGTGCCCCCAACTGTGGAAAATCCAGAATCTTGGCTTCCAATGCGGATCCCTGTGACCCGCCCATTAGAACAGCCAAAAGCCAACAAGGAGTTTTCATCAGAGAAAAAAATCCCATCGTTCCCCAGCCGGCATTTTCACCCAGAGGTCTGCAGACAGTTGTTTACTTAATCAGACTTATATTTTAAAAAATTGGCTGGTATTAAGTAACTTATTTATAAAACGTCCTGTGTTTTCATGTTCTCCAACTAATTTTAAAACAACTTTACTTTTTTTTTCATTCATACTCTTTTTCATTTTATTCTAAAGCTATCAAAAGACAAGCGGACGACACCTCCTGATTTCAGATCGCCTCCACTTCAGCCGGAGTCCTTTCAAACTCCTTTCAGTCATGTTCCATCCAAACCAAATATACAACCGGTTTATCAGACTCCAAATGGCCAGAGAAACCCATCTGGAAACAGGTAATATGTTTATTTATGCCTGTTAGGTCCAAAACTTTATGAGAAGACCACTGATTTAATTTCTTTTGCCATTGTGTTGTTCGAGTGAAAGCATTATAGGAAGCTGCAGCGATGAAAGATAATCATAAATAGATCTGGTTGGAAATAAAAAGTACAAGATTCCAATGCTTTCACACCTGAATTTAAGGTTCAAACTGTGGTGTGTTTGTCTATAAAGTCGACTTAATGCATGAAGGTTTAAAATGTACAAATATGCTTTGTACACCACCCACAGAAGTCCCTCGGGGACTCCTGTGAGGGGTGCTCCGGGAGTACAAAGTCTCGAAGTCCTTGGTACGGGCTGTCCGGTCTCTGTACGACCGGAGCCAGAGCTTGGTCCGTATAGCCGGCAGTATGTCGATTCCATTTCCAGTGAGAGTTGGACTCCGCCAAGGCTGCCCTTTGTCACTGATTCTGTTCATCACTTTTCTGGAAAGAATATCGAGGTGCAGCCGAGGGATTGGAGGGATCCGGTTTGGTGACATCAGGATCGGATCTCTGCTTTTTGCGGATGATGTGGTCCTCTTGGCTTCATCGGACCGTGATCTCCAGCTCTCGCTGGATCGATTTGCTGCCGAGTGTGAAGCGGACGGGATGGGAATTAGCGCCTCCAAATCCGAGACCATGGTCCTCGCCCGGAAAAGGGTGGAATGCCCCCTGCGGGTCAGGGACAGGGTCCTGCCCCAAGTGGAGGAGTTTAAGTATCTCGGGGTCCTGTTCACGAGTGGGAGACGGGTGGTGGCCGCGTGGTTAGCGCGTTCGCCCGCGGACCGGAAGGTCGCGGGTTCGCGTCCCACGGAGAGCACGTCTAGGGTCCTTGGAGAAGACACCTAGCCCCCGCTTCTCCCACCATTGGCGCCGTTGAAGGGCAGCCTGCTGCGGTGTAAGGAGTGCAGCAAACAAATTTCCCCGGTGAGGGATGAATAGAGTAATTCAAAATTCAAAAATTCAAAATACAAGTCGATCTACGTTCCAACCCTCACCTATGGTCACCAGCTGTGGGTGGTGACCAAAAGAATGAGATTGCGGGCACGAGCGGACAAAATGAGCTTCCTCCGCAGGGTGGCTGTATTCTCACTCCGAGATCGGGTGAGGAGCTCTGCCATCCGGGAGGAGCTTGGTGTTGAGCCGCTCCTCCTCCAGGTCGAGAGGAGCCAGATGGGGTGGTTCGGGCATCTGGTCAGGATGCCCCCCGAGCGCCTCGCGGGTGAGGTGTTTCGGGCACATCCCACCGGGAGGAGACCAAGGAGCAGACCCCGGACCCGCTGGAGAGACTATGTCTCACAGCTGGCCGGAGAAAGACTTGGGATCCTTCCGGGTGAGTTGGAGGATGCAGTCGGGGTGAGAGAGGCCTGGGCTGCCTGTTTGAGGCTGTTGCCCCCGCGACCCGACCCCCTAACAAGCGGAAGATGACGGAACGGAATATGCTTTGATTTGCGTCAAAGAAGTGGAATCAGATTGATTGTAAACATGAATATCTGTTCGCTTCAAAACTGCCCAAGTAGAGTACAGACTACAAAACAGTGCATTGTGGGTTTTTCATATACATATGTGGCCATGAAAACTGGCTTGTTGTCAGAGGTGGGAAAACTGAAATGTTTAGTATAAAAACCGCACCAAGACTTTCCTGATGAGCTCTGATGCAGCTGTGTTTTTGGTTTTCATGTGATGCAGACAAACATCATGCAGTACCAGGTAGACGAAAACATTTCTTTTTCTGCATGTTTAATTTTTCTTAGTGATCCTGGTTGCTTCTCCCTCTTGCACCGAGTAGATGTAGTGTTTAAAGATCTGATTTCTTTAAATAGAGAAGCATGAATGTGCATGGATGAAGTTCTAAGTTTTAGTCTAGAATTGATTAACTTGGAGTTGTTTCAAGTTTGGTTGCGTTCATTTCCAGACCAAATGTTAGTTCTGAGCTGAAGTACTCACAACTGGAAATAAATTTGCTTCGTTTTTACACCAAATTTGCTTTTGTGGAATTTCTGTTAAAATAGCTGCAAATATATATATATTTTTTAATTCTTTTTTTATTTCCCAGCTTTGTTACTCCTGTTGCAAAAGGAATTCCGGATGTATCATCCTCTGCTGTGGCAGCACATCGAGCTGTCCCACAATTCTTCACACCTCTAAATCATTCCATTCAGACTCCACAGGTAAAGATTTTTCTTTTATGACCTTAAGCTTTTTCTCATTTATCAATTTTTACTGCCGTGTGTAATGTGCGACTAAAATGTGCAACTAAAATCAGGCATAATACTTTTTTTTTTAAATCACAGCTGAATTATTTTGTTTTCTCATTTTAGCCCACCTTCAACGTTTTGTCCAATGAGTCCATCACGATTAAGGGGAAGCAGTTTTTCATCCTCAAGCTGATTGGACGTGGTGGATCCAGCAAGGTTTTGAAAACAATAAAATATATATAAGATTTAAATGTTCGCGAAAAGTCAGATTTAATCACTGAAAGGCGATTATTATCTTGTTGTTACGTTTATTTCAGTTGCATGAACGTTTAAATGTAAACAAAAGTAATCAAAAAGGTTGAGAAGCAACAAGTTAACAGGCCGGCACTTTTTTTACAGAATAATATCTAGTCTATATTTAAATAAGTGCAATTAAATTAAATATTTATTATGTACAGTGAGGCAAATGTGCGAACGAGATCACAGATACAAGCGGCCGAAATGAGCTTCCTCTGCAGGGTGGCTCTCTTTCAGACATAGGGTGCCATTTGGGAGGAGCTCGGAGTAGAGCAGTTGCTCCTTCAAGTCGAGAGAAGCCAGATAGGGTGGTTCGGGCATCCAGTTAGGATGCCTCTCGAACACCTCGCTGGCGGGGTGTTTCAGGCACGTCCCCCCGAATGGAGACCTAGAACCCGGACCTATGAAAGAGACTATGTCTCACGGCTGGCCGGGGAACGACTCGAGATCCTCCTTGGTGAGCTGGAGCATGCAGCCTAAGTGAGAGAAGCCTAGGCTTCCCGTCTGAGGCTGTTGCCCCCACGACCTGGCCCCAGATAAGCAGAACACAACGAAGCAAAACGATACCAACCCCTTTAGGGCATTCACTTCACATAAGAACACATTACGTTATTATTTTCCACAATTGCACACATATAACAAGAACTTTGGTTCCTCTTACCACACGTCCTAAAGCCTAATGCACATTTTTCTTCTCGTACTTTGAAATTATTTCTCCTTGATATTAGTCCTTTTAAAATGTCTTCAACTTTGCCCAAGTTTTTTAGCTCCTCTTTTAAATTATTCCACGTTTTTCTTCCTCGTTGTTTTTCCAGGTCTACCAGGTCCTCGACAACAAAAAGCAGCTGTTTGCTGTGAAGTACGTTAACCTGGAGGAGGCTGATGCTCAGACTGTAGAAAGTTACAAAAACGAAATCGAGCATTTGAACCACTTGCAGCAGTACAGCGATCAGATTATAAAACTTTACGACTAGTGAGTGTGATGGATAATAATGTATCATATGGGAAACTATTCATTACCATGTAATTGTGTGTCTGTAACAAAGATCTGGTTTATTTTGTGCGTTTCTAGTGAAATAACAAACAGCTACATCTATATGTTGATGGAGTGTGGGAACCTGGACCTGAATACGTGGCTGCGAAACCGCAAAACAGTCAATCCACTGGAGAGGAAGTTCTACTGGAAGAACATGTTGGAAGCTGTTCAGACCATCCACAAACACGGTTCTTTCCCCACTGTTGTTCCTATATTTTTTAGTCCTCACTAACCAGATGAATAAATCATTTTTAATTTAGATTGTCTGTCTTTTTATTGCAGGAATCGTCCACAGTGATTTGAAACCAGCAAACTTTGTCATAGTGAACGCTTCAATTAAGTTGATCGACTTTGGCATCGCAAACAAGATCCAACCGGATATGACAAGCATAATGAAAGATTCTCAGGTATGTCGCACAGACAAATGAGTGAAAAGCTCTCACACTTAGATCCATAGTAGGGGTGTGCGATACCGCAAGTTTTGGTATCGATCCGATACCAAGTAAACACCAGACCAATATCGCCGATATCGATACCGATATTTAAATTTTTTAAATGACTATTTTTGCATCAAGGGTCGGGTGAGAGGAGCTCTGCCATCCGGGAGGAGCTCGGTGTTGAGCCGCTCCTCCTCCAGTCTCGAGAGGAGCCAGATGGGGTGGTTTGGGCATCTGGTCAGGATGCCCCCCGAGTGCCTCGCGGGCGAGGTGTTTTGGACACGTCCCACCGGGAGGAGACCAAGGGGCAGACCCCGAACCCGCTGGAGAGACTATGTCTCACAGCTGGCCGGGGAACGACTTGGGATCCTTCCAGGTCAGCTAGAGGATGCAGCCGGGGAGAGAGAGGCGTGGGCTGCCCGCTTGAGGCTGTTGCCCCCGCGACCCGATCCCGGAACAAGCGGAAGATACCGGAACGGGTTTGGATTATATATATTGTATGACCAAGTATATGTACATACACAGGTTGGTAGGTAGATCGATAGAAGTGCCCAGTTGCACGCAAACAAATGTTAACTAATGTTAAAGATGATTATGTTGTGCTTTCGCAATTAAAATTGGAGCATCTCTGTTAATGAGCGCTGCCTCTGGGAAACAGAAGGGGTCAGGGTTTTCTCCTCCACTCGCTGTTTTTGAGGTTTTTCTTTGGGGTGATTCTTTAATTTGCAGTGTTACCACTATATTTAACAGCCTTTCTGCAAATGGTTCAGGTAGCCTCAAAGTACAGCAACACGCTACTTCTTTTTTTTCCCCCTTCCATCTCTCTCTACTTTTACTTCCGTTTTTTTTTTTTGTTTCTTGGCCCCGAGTCGCTGAGTCATGTGACAAGTCAAAGAGAGGAGAGAGGGGGCGGGGCCGCCTCGTTTTAGCATACAGGCGCGACACACAGCATTTACGCATATTTTGCAGACAGATAAATTAGGTTGCCTTTTTGATAACAAAAAAAAACGAAGGCAAAGTGGGGGGGTAAACCTTCAACCAAAGTATCGATATTGTAATTGGAGTATCGATCGATATCAATATTGGTATCAATATTATCAATATTAGGATCGATCCACCCACCCCTAATCCATAGATTTGATAAATGCACTTTTTATTTGTTGAGAAAAGCACAAAATACATCCAGTTCATCAGCTTGAAGAAGTTTTCTCATAGGTTTACTGACTTTAATTTTAATTGTAAAGAAGTTGGATCAGGTTTGTTTCCTGTTTGGACAGAAGCAGAGAGAAATTAATCGAATCAATCCAACCTTCATATTTTATATGCCCCTATATAAAATCTTATTGTCTCTCCAATAACAAAAAAAAAAACACTTTTTCGGATCTTGAGAAAAAGTTCTGTAAAGTGTGTGATTTTGTTTATCACAGGTGGGAACCCTGAACTACATGCCTCCTGAGGCCATCAAAGACACCTCATCTCAGTCTGCTAAAGGACGTTCTAAGGTATTCATTTTCATTCACACTAAATTATAAAGCTCAGGCTTGTAAGTTTTCAGTGAAATGCGATTTAAAATGAAGCAATATTTGCCTAAATTTACCGTGCAGATCAGCCCTAAAGGTGATGTGTGGTCGCTGGGGTGCATCCTGTACTGCATGACTTACGGAAAGACACCGTTTCAGAGCATCACCAATCAGATTGCAAAAATTCACGCCATCATCGATCATTCTCACAAGATCGAGTTCCCTGAGATATCGGAGAAGGACCTGATGGATGTTTTAAAGGTAAGAAACATGAATAACCATGATCTCAGGCTAAAAGGTTATTATTACAGGACATAAAAAGCTCAAAAATTTCCTCTGAACATAAAATACGTATGTTTATAAAAGATATGTATGTTGTGATCTTAGGGGGTATAAAAACACACATATCAGCATATAAAAAGTTATGAGTGCAAAACACTAATTTTCTTGTGTTTCGCCTTCATAATTAATTATTTATTATCCCTGAAAAATTTTATTGAAACTTATATTGAAGTTTTCAAATTCTAAAAAGTATTCTTTTCATTTTTATTTTGAAAATGAAGCTTTTATCTGCAGCATTATTGTACTTTAAGAAATCGAGGTAGGTATCTATGATGTGGTTTACTTTTTTTTTTCTCAATTCAAAAGCAAGTTTTATTGGACCTCTTGGTTTTTTTTTTTTTTACTCCTTTTTTAAACAACTTTACTTCTAAATGAAGATTTTACTTGTTCATAAAGTTGTGGGAAAACACTTACCGTATTTTTCGGATTATAAGTCGTTCCGTTGTCCTAGAAAAGTTCTGTTCAGTTAGCTTGCGTTTATCCGGGACCAGGTCGCTGGGGCAACAGCCTCAGACGTGAGATACCCAGGCTTCTCTCACCTTGGCTGCATCCTCCAGCTTACCAGAGTGGATCGCGAGGTGTTCCCGTGCCAGCTGTGAGACATCGTCTCTCCAGCGGATCCGGGGCTTACCACTGGGTAGTAATCTCAGATATATTTGGTTATTAAGATAACTATAGCATAAAAACCATGCTAACTAGTTTACCAAACCATCAGTTTCAATCCAGATCATTAAATCCAATGAAATCTTCATCCTCAGTGTTGCTTTCAAACAACTCCCCCAACTTTGGAAGTAGATACCGCGCTGCTTGCTCTTCTCTTATCCCAAACTAACTCCAAACTGCTCGATTAACGTTTTCAGCAGGATATTTTACTAACTGCAGAATAGGATATTCTTTCGGTGACATTTTTGTTCTGAGTACTTCTCAGTTGTTTTTGTCACTGGCAGAGCGTCCTCTTGTGGTTTAGTGTGAAAATAACATGTGAAATGAAGGTAATACTGTTTAGGAATTTTCACATGTAAGTCGCTCCTGAGTATAAGTCGCACCCCTGGTCAAGCTATGGAAAAGCTGCGATTTATACTCTGATAAATACGGTAGTTATTTTTCACATAAAAACAGAAACTTCTATATGGGAAATAAACAATAGATAAACCAGCCTCTTTCTCTTTATCTAATGTAATTCCTTGTGATCCTAAATATTTTTAAATTATTCTGTGCTTTAATTCAACAGAGATGCTTGGTACGAAACCCAAGAGAAAGGATTTCCATTGCAGAACTTCTGGAACATCCGTATCTCCAACTAAAGCCACAAGGATCACCTGAGCCAGGTACACATCTCTACGAGGAAAAAAAACGAACTTTTTTAATCCAACTTTAACATGTTTTTTTTTTCTTTTTTTGGTTAGAGCGTCCTTGTAACAATGATCTCAAGAAGATCTTAACAGATCTCGCAGCACTCCAGTCTCCCAACAGCATCATTCGAGCTGCTAACGTAAGGGTTATTGTTTTAAACTGTCTCAAAAATTTTAATTTATTCTTAACATTCTAATTTTGTTTTCTATTTCTTACAGAATTTGGCTAAAATGTGCAGCAGTGGCAGGAAGCTGGATGTTGCAGAGTGTGCAAAGACTTCTCATTAGGAAAGAAAAAAATCTTTTTTTTTTATTTCACCTTCTTATAACCACTTGATAACATTTTTTGAAAATACTGAAAACGACTTTATTTCTGTTTAAAAACAAAATGCCACAAATTTATGTACATTTATTTTTTATTGTGTTACTCTTTTCTTCACAGTGAAATATTCTTGTAGACATTTATAGAATGATGTAGTGTAATAAATATGGAACATAAAATATAAATGGGGAATATGAGTTGGTCTTTTGTCTTGTCTGCAAACAAGATTTTTCATTTGTGTTCCAAATTGTTAAATTCCAACAATTTAGCAATCCAGTAATGAGCTTATTTTTCCCCCCCCAAAGATAACAATTACAAAAAGAAAACTTTTTTTTTCTCCTCACAAATTCTAGCTCTTTCACTTCTAAAATGAGCTGTTACCTGATGTTACTCATGATACGCAGAAAGTATTCAAACCCATTGACAATTTTTTTATTGCAGCTATTTTTAAAAATAAAAAAATTCATTTAAATTCCCAATAATCCCTTCTGAGCACTTTGTCTTGACAAAAAAAGTAGACGTTTTTGTAAAGCTTGACAATGTGGCCTTTCTGTGTAGAGTTTGCATGTTCATCCTGTGTATTTGTGGGTTATTTCTAGAAACTCCCGCTTCCTCCGAATATGTTTGTTAGCCATGTTGCAATTGGAAAATTACCTTTGAGTGTGTGCTTGAGGGGTTTGTCTCTATATGGCTTGCAACAAACTGGTGACCTGTTCACAGTGTACCCCACCTCAGCACAATAGCAACCATAATTTTAAAATGGGCTAAGATTGGAAACAGCGGAACTTGTCATAAGCCTAAGTTGGAAAAATAAACTGTATACCCACTGTATGGTGCATGTAATCAATAAAAACATGCTTTACAAAGTTGGGTTCAGAAGCTACAATTATTTTCAACTATCATGGTAGAGATCCACATTTTCATGGTGAGTACGGTCTACATGTTTCATTTATGTTTGCGAAGGTCTAAAATAAACCTATGCGCTAGATTTAAAACCTAACGCGCTTGATTAAATGCGAAATAGATGGCTTTCTGTATACTTGTTATAACGTCAAATTCGCTTGTTCAAGTGCAAACAGTGACCCTGATGGCTTTCCATACAAACAGCCGACACCACCTCCTCACCAACCAATCAGATTCACACATGATCAGTAAAAGATGTAGAAAAAGAGGTCTCACTCTGTCTCTTCCCAAATACCATGTTGTGCATTTTTATGTTTTCTTTAAACAGCAAAGCTTTTATAATAAAGTTATTATTAATAACTTCATTACAAATATTACAGTTTTCAACTAATTTGGATTGTAGGTATACTTAAACCAAATTTATCAATTTTAAAGCAACATTTGACTTTGTATTAGTGCGATGTACAAATATAGCAATTTTTTAACAAAGTTTTTTACCCACAGAAAATATGCAGTCTCATGAAGTTTTATTTTTCCTCTGGAGTGATGGTTTTGTCTACAGTAGACGATCTTTACGCTTCGGTCAGACTTGTCCTTCCTGTTCACCATAATAACAATAATGGCGGCTGCTGCACGGTTCTTCATCAGAGGGGCTAACTCTAAACTTTCCTTCACCGGTGTTGTCACTGGGGGACAGAACTGTTTGGGAGCCGCTTTATTAAAATCATCACTGCAGTGCAACTCTGGTTCTAAAACACAACGAAGACATGCTGCCCACTTTACCTTCCAGCCTGACCCTGTCCCGACACAATATGGTAAGTGGCATGCTAACTAGTTAGCATCTGATCAGTTATTGAGAATAAAAGTTTAACTCTGGGTTTGTTTATATATTTATTGGATCATAAACTTTAGGGCATAGTTTTAGTGATTTTTTGTGGAGTCGGATCTAACAATAGTGATGTTTTAGCTGTTAAAACAACACAAAAACAGTGTGATTGTGTTTATTCAGTTTTAAAACTTACAGATCTAAAGAAAAAGACACATGTTTCCTCAGTTTTGTCAAATTTTTTGCTGTACAAAAACAGTTTTTCAAAAGCAATCCCACCACAGTTATAGATTTCCAAAAATGTTATTGATGTATTTTTAAAATTGATCATTCAGTTCATTGATCCATTCATTCATCAGAATGTCTCAATTATTGATCATATTAAAAGTTTAAGATCATACTTTTACTTTGTCAATTTTATTGATTTTTATTTTACTGTTCATAGACTTCTACAAGGGGAGTGAAATCTACACTCTTCTATTTCAAAATATAAAATGATAATAATTTATGATAATTACAACTCGGTGTCGAGCCACTCCTGCTCCAGGTTGAGAGGAGCCAGATGGGGTGGTTCGGGCACCTGGTCAGGATGCTCCCCGAGCGCCTCGCGGGCGAGGTGTTTTGGGCACGTCCCACCGGGAGGAGACCAAGGGGCAGACCCCGGACCCGCTGGAGAGACTATGTCTCACAGCTGGCCGGGGAACGACTTGGGATTCTTCCACGTGAGCTAGAGGATGCAGCCGGGGTGAGAGGGGCTTGGGCTGCCCGCTTGAGGCTGTTGCCCCCGCGACCCGACCCCGGAACAAGCGGAAGATGACGGAACGGAATAATTACAATTATGATAATGCAGATAATAATGTAATGCAGATTTGCTGCAAAGAAAACCATTTTCCTGAGCGTTTATCAATATGGTCAACATAAAACATCTGAATAAAATTATAAGATTTCAGACTGATAAACATAATAAGCATTAATTCATTTTTCTTAAAAACACAAACACAATGAGATCAACCAAAACCATTGTGTAGCTTGTGATCACCCTCTGTGGTGAAATAGGCCCACCTGACAGTCGCTGGTCTAACAAAATTATTTGCTTCAAGGCGTAACTATATCACTTAGTAGATTAAGTAGTAATAATGGGAAGTTTTTTTCTGAAAACATCAGTTTCAAATGATTGATTTTACTCTTTGCTGCATGGTGGCTCAGTGTTTAGAACTGTGGCCTGGTAGCAAGAAGGCTGGGGTTCGAGTCCGGAGTGATGCTTGAAACACTAGTATTTCTGCGTGAAGTTTGCATGTTCTCGGTTCTTGGTTGATTGGCCGCTATGAAAATAGATAGATAAAAACTTTATTAACCTCCCGCAGGAGAAATTCTGGTGTCCAGCAGCAACAGAAATCAAGTACATACTAAATCCATAAAAACAACATACATACATAATAAAATAGGACTCAGTTCCTTCCAGAAACATCTGATCTATTAAATTGCCTGAGGGCTGAAGGGATGAACGACCTCCTAAAGCGCTCAGTCCTGCAGCGCAGTGAGAAGAACCTGTTACTTCGGGTTGTTTTCTGGGTCGTGATAACATCGTGCAGAGGGTGACGGGGGTTATTCAGGATACCCTGCATTAAAGCCCTCATCCTTCCTTCCAAAACAGCTCCTGCAGAGTCCACATTTCTCCCCACCACAGATGCACATTGGATTGAAATTGGTTGTCTGTGTGTGTGTGGCCCCACAACAGACTTGCGACCTGTCCAGGATGTACCCTGAAATCAGCCAGGATAGTCTCCGCCACAATCAGCGACAACCAGTTTAGAAGATAAAACTAATTTTACTCTGTGTTTGTTTTTGGTTTGTTAAACTAGACTGACAAATGGAATAATGTCTTATTTTATTTTTTTTTTTAGGTACAACACAGAAGATGAACCTGTTCCAGTCAATTACAAGTGCCTTGGATAACACCCTCGCTAGTGATCCCACTGCAGGTACGACTCTAAGACTAAATGTGTATAATATGTTATAATAGGCTTGTTAGCTTTCATGGTTATCTAAATATAAATCCACACGGTAGATTTAGTTTAGAATAAATAGATATTTTAATGAACGTTGTTTGTATTTTTACCTAAAACTGCTAAAGAAAATTGGGTCAAGAAAACCTACTATTCCACAACAAGGGATTCAGATTACCAAGGAGTACAAAGATGGCAACAACTGGAAAATAGGATCTGTTAGGTCCAGATTAAATTTCTTCTTCAGTAATGACCTGCTGTGCTGAGTATTTAACGCCCTCCTTTGTGTGATCTACAAGTTGTCACAATTTTTCCCCCATAAATGGATTATTGTATTCATCGCCTGCGAAGATGCACGCTGAGTAAAAAAAATGGCTCAAGAATTGTTGGATCTATTTTACGCATCGATCGGTCCCTAAAGACTTCCGACTTCAAACAGGAATGTCAATAATGTGGAGAAAGCGCACACGTCCTGCCATCAATATGAAAGCCTGGAGAGTTAAGCCTGGCGCAGTGGGTAGCACAGTGGCTTCACAGCGAGAAGGTTGTTGGTTCAAGTCCCGTGTGGGGATGAGGCTTGGAACAATGGCCTTTCTGTGTGGAGTTTGAATGTTCTCCTCGTGTCTGCGTGGGTTTTCTCCGGTTTCCTCCCGCCCTCCAAAAACATGCACCCTGGGTCTCCTCCTGGTATGACGTGCCCGAAACACCTCTCCCACCGGGGGCATCCTAACCAGATACCCGAACCACCCCACCTGGCTCCTCTCGACCTGGAGGAGGAGCGGCTCGACACCAAGCTCCTCCCGGATGGCAGAGCTCCTCACCCGATCTCTAAGTGAGAGCCCAGCCACCCTGCGGAGGAAGCTCATTTCGGCCGCTTGTACCCGCAATCTCATTTTTTCGGTCACCATAGGTGAAGGTTGGAACGTAGATCGACTTGTAAATCGAGAGCTTTGCTTTTCGGCTCAGCTCTCTCTTTACCACGACGGACCGATGCAGTGTCCTAGTTATTGCTGATGCCGCACCGACCCGTCTGTCGATCTCCCGCTCCATCTTTCCCCCACTCGTGAACAAGACCCCGAAATACTTAAACCCATCCACTTGGGGCAGGACCTTGTCCCTGACCTGCAGGGGGCATTCCACCCCAGAGATCTGATCCCGAGGTCACCAAACCGGATCACCTCCAACGCCTCGGCTGCGCCTAGATATTCTGTCCATAAAGGTGATGAACAGAATCGGTGACAAAGGGCAGCCTTGGCGGAGTCCAACTCTCACTGGAAATGGAATCGACATACTGCCGTCTATACGGACCAAGCTCTGGCATCGGTCGTACAGAGACCGGACAGCCCGTACCAAGGGCTGTCCCACGGGGTCCCCTAGGAGTCAGATGAAATTTATTTCACACACACCCAGTTCAACATTCTAGATGAGTTTTTATCGAAGAAAAAAGATAACATGATGTATAAATGGAGCTACCATATTTTCCACACTTTAGGGCTTTAATTTTCTTAAAAATGGACAGATCACCTTATAATCTGATGTGTCCTATTTTTAGATGACTATTGTTTATTTATAGCCACCATAGTCAAGAGGCGTTACCGCAGTAACAGCGACTGAAACATGCCGGTCAAAGTATTGTTTAAATTCCAGTGCCACACCACTTGTGTTTGTGTGTATGAACACTCCAAAATGCAGCCAATGATGGCACCAAGGGTGGGAGAAATGAGGAGTCAGGAGTCTTCCCCAAGGATAAACCTGACTTGGGGTGTATTCTATAGATAAGCTCAGTGGGATTCGACCATTCTACCACTGAGCTATCGCCTCCCCCGGGTTGGGTTGACAAGTGGCATCTGGTCAATTTTAACAAGTTAATTTGCTAACAACATTCATTTCTGCCCTGTTGCAGGAATGTCTGATGGGAACCTTTTAATTAGAGGTTTGGTAATAAGAAAAAAAAAGTGCATTGTGGCAATTTATTCAAATGTATCGAAGAAGCTGAAAAAGAAAGAGGGATTGCATAAAATGAAGAAAAATGACCAAGGCTGTTGAAGTGAGACAGATTTCTCAAAGATACGGAGATATCTGTGTGAGATATGAGTTTAGTGTATGGAAGTGAGAAAAGGTTCACATCAGGGTTAGACAAAGAGGTGCTGGTAATGGAGACCCAGCTAACTGCACTGTGTCATAATCTGAACCAGATTGTGGCCATACAAACCAGATAAGCACCCGGGTTTAATGAATCAAGAACACAGACACTGAAACTCAGAAAATTCTCTATTCTTGTTTAAAACCATTGCTAAAAGGTTCTGAAATGGTTTTGAAGGAACAGTTTTTAACTACGTTTCTTTTTACATGCATGTCTGCGCTTAACAGGGATTAGCTCCTCATCTCACTTGACGATGTGATGGAAATTCTCTCTGACAACAATCATAACAGTAGATGTTTTCCTCGAGTGTGTTCTGTTTTAAGTAAAGTGTTCTCCATAGAAATCCTGCAAAAAGAAAGCTGTGATTGTTCCACTTCATAAAAAAATGACAAAATAATTGGCAAACTTTAAAACTTAGTCTAAAACTGTTTTGAAAAAGTTTTTATAAAATGTATTTCTCTATTTTTTTTTTTCTATTTTACAGTCATCTTCGGGGAGGATGTTGCTTTTGGTGGAGTATTCCGATGCACAGTCGGTCTGAGAGATAAATACGGTAAGACGATGTTCACACCAGAGGTGAGATCGGGCCTAAAAAATCCAGCCCGGCCCGCGGGTATTAAAAGCCGAACCGGCCCGAGCCCGACCAATTAACTTGATTTGTCATATTTTATTGGTGAGGACTCATGAGGGGGAGGGTTATTTATAAATAGGAATATTTTCAGGAACATGCTTAAAAAAATCTCACTATAGGACCTCTAACGCACTTGTCTGTGATGGCCTGCTTAGCGCGAAGAGGAGGGACGGTCTTTGAAACAAATGATAAAATAGATCTTAACGATCATCACTTTTGCCAGTCCAGCTGTTTAAATGCCAGCTTAGCATCGAGGTGCCAGTCTTTTTTGCTCCCATATGAAAGCAAAGCGCCACATTGACTACATTCAGCGAAGCCAACGCAAGTTTCTGTAGCATTTTGAACAATAAATTTGAAGCTTTTCCACACCTCACTCTTACAGGTGCGTGTTTGTCTTTTCAGTTCTCCTGCTTTTAGTTTATCCTTAACTTCTTACTCCTTCATATCGGGGATACCAGTTCAAAATAAATACAGATTTGCGCAGGGGAAGATTATCAAATTAAGAGGAGGCGTTCACGTGCGCAGAGCATGTTCCGGCTCTGCGGATCCTGTTTAGTAGTTAAACATTTCGTCTCTGTTTTATTATTAATTTTATAACAAGTATTTCTTAGTTTAGTACCCACACCTCGTTTTAGTTTACACTCTTTAATATATATATTTATTTAAAAAAAAAAAAAAAGTCAGCGAGAGAGAAGCCCGAACTCGACCGGGCTTAAGATCGAGCCCGAGCCCGATCCCCTTCCAACATGTGTTTATTTGAAAAAAAAAAAAAAAAGTCAGCGATAGAGAAGCCCAAACCCGACTGGGCTCGGGCTTAAGATCTTACCAGTGGTTCACACACACCTGAGTTAAGATCCTGGTTCCTCTACAGAGTTTAACCACCAAGTGGCAGCATAGTACTATTATATTTCCCCTCGTAGCGACACACACACTGTCTCATCGCCCCTCATTTCACCTCAACACACACCCGAAGGAATCTTTTTGCACATTCTGCTGAAAAGTCTTTGAGACTTAATTCAAGAATCTGAAACTACATCATGTTTTTTTTCTCGCAAAGTTAATCAGAATCAGAAATACTTTTATTACCATGGTCAATGAAGACGATCAGAGACTTGGAACTTGTGAGATCAGTGCATAAATGTGAGATTAGTAAAAGAGAAGATTAAAATATGGTTCTTAAAAAGGTGAACTTGGTAAAATAAGCAAGTCATGCACACAGAATAGAAGCCCAACTGTAATCTGAGCCTGAATTGTTGTGCATTGAATGCAAAGTGCACCGTGCAAAAGAAACCCAATGACATCACTGATGTATGCAGCCTATGTGATCAAAATGTCTCCTGGATCTTATCATGTCGCTGCCATGGTAACAGTGTGTGTGTGCGTATGTTATCCGCACCTGGTTTTCTCTTCACTTGTCACTCCCGCACTCGGCTAATCACACACAGACACGACATCTGGTTGACTTGTGGCAACAGCTCCGTTCGTTTGGCTCCCCGTCCACACCGTTCAGCCTGCTTGTGATTGATAAATCGCTCCATGCCACATTTCTGTGGGTTTGTTCGTTGACAAAAAGTTCCAGAAGCGGTTGCTCTGGAAGAGGATCTCCAGACCCCGTCAGACATGTGTTCTCACAAAGATCAAGGGGGTTTATTTTTGAGCTTTTCTCACTATGTAGTGTAGGATTAGCATTTTTTTTCTGCTTTAGTAATAACCATTTTTATATGTGTGTATAAAAGTGAAGAAAAACACATCCTTAACACAGATTTTTGATTTGGGTTTAGTTTTATTGGTTATTATGAAGTTGATGTACACCTTTTCCTAATAATAGTAAAAAGTACTTGAAAAAAGATTTTCAAGTACTCAGGATCAACAGTCCAGAGCAATGGAGAGTGTGGAAAAGAGGTGAAGAAGTGTGTGCAGGCAGGCTGGAACGGGTGGAGAAAAGTATCAGGTGTGATGTGTGACTGAAGAGTTTCAGGTAAAATGAAAGGAAAAGTGTACAAAACCGTGGTGAGACCGACCATGCTGTTTGGTCCAGAGACAGTGGCAATGAGAAAAAGACAAGAAACAGAGATGGAGGTAGCGGAGATGAAGATGCTGAGGATCTCTTTGGGAGTGACCAGGATGGACAGGATCAGAAATGAGTACATCAGGGGAACAGGACATGTTAAAGGTTTTGGAGATAAAGTCCGAGAGGCCAGACTGAGATGGTTTGGACATGTGCAGAGAAGAGAGACCGAGTACATCGGCAGAAGGATGCTGGGCTTGGAACCACCATGAAAGAGGGCTAGAGGAAGACCAAAGAGGAGGTTCATGGATACAGTGAAGGAAGACATGAAGATAGTTGGCGTGACCGAAGAGGATGCAGCAGATAGGGTTAGATGGAAGAAACTGACTTGCTGTGGCGACCCCTGAAGGGAAACGCGGAAAGGAGAAGAAGAAGTAAAAAGTACTTTAAAACTATAATAAAAATTTGATGTGTGTATTTGTTCTTTTTCTCCTCACATTTCCCTTCAACGAGCACCACAGCAAGTCAGTGGCCTCCATCTAACCCTCTCTCCTACACCTTTTATATGAAGATACCTCCATATTCTCCTTCACTACATCCAGAAACCTCCCATGTGGTCCTCCTCTCGCTCTCCTTGTCTCCATGTTTGAATAATCTCAGTCTGATCTGAGATTATTCGAACATGGAGACAAGCAAAACAACACCACAACACCAAAACTTGCGTGTTGTTTTGCTGTTGTCCTCATTCTTGATCCTTTCATTCTTGGTCCCTCCCAAAAAGAGCCTCTGCATCTTTATCTCTGCTACCTCCAGCTCTGCCTCCTGTCTTTCTCTCACCCTCTCGAAACCAAAAACATAGTCGGTCTCAACACTTTGGTACACGTTTTCTTTCATTTTACCTGAAACTCTTTCATCATACATCTCACTGACTACTTTTCTTCAGCTGTTCCGATGTTCTGTTGAGATCTGCGACCGTCGACGGTTGCAACTTGGCGCCTCTGCGCATGCCCAGAATGCGTCATCCACCTCCCCCTCCCTTCCAGAACATGTAAACGTCGAGGGCTGCGACAAGCATGATGCAACCAAACGCAGCACATGACGCTGACGCCCTTCTAATAAAGTTTTCATAAAACTTATTTAATGTAATCTAGTCATTTCTTAAATGAGATAAAGTTGAAACAAAGTTATTTCCACTCTTTAAAATCTTTTGCTTTTACTGTTAAGAGTAATCTCTCACATCTCGCGATGGGTCGCAGATTCAGACAAAACCTCACTTTTCTGAACACCGATCTATCGACAACTGTGACCGGTTTGAGATCTCGACGAGGCAGCAGATCTCGACCAGTGGTGGAACGTAACGAAGTGAATGTCCTTCGTTACTGTACTTAAGTAAAAAAAAATTGTGTATCTGTACTTTACTTAAGTAAAATTTGAGACCTGTACTTTTACTTCACTACATTTTTAGAGCAAATATCTGTACTTTTACTTCGCTATTTTTTAAAAGTGTGTTTTAAATTTTTCGTTACATTTTTGTTAATTTGAAAAATACACGTTTTTTTTTTTTTTTTTTGGCACATCTTGAAGCAGCATCGCTAAAATCAAAAGGAGCAGTTGATCGGGAGAAGAAGTAATGAATCGAGGACCAATCAGAATCAAGAGTAAACATTTTCCGCATTTATTCAGCGCCAAAAAACTATCATCAAATATAGAACAAATTAAAAAGAGTCAGAAGATCGTTGTTCGTTGTCTTTACTTCTAAATAAAAAGTTGAGCCCTCCATAGACAGAGCAGGGGTGGATCTAGAATTTTCTAAATCGGGGGGGGGGGGGTCATTGACAAAGCCAATATAGGTCTTCCCCCACCCCACAATCCACCCCTCCCAGAACATTTTAAAAAATAAGTGTCATTTTCCTGCATTTTGGTGCCCATTTGATAGCCCTGCTAGGGGATCGCTTGACTTGTCCCCTTTCCTTTCTTCTTTATTTTTTTGTGGACTAAAAGAGGCGGGAGAGGGAGTCACGCCCCTGCAGAGTTTTTATCTGTGACCCTACAGCATAAAAAACAACATTTGAATTATGATCGAATACTTTTACTTTTTACTTAAGAAGTAAAATTTACACCAATTACTTTTGTACTTTTACTTAAGTAGATTTTTTTTTTTTGGTACTTTTAGTTAAGTATTTTTTTTTTGCCTAATTATTTGTACTTTTACTTAAGTACAAAAAGTGAGTACTTCATCCACCACTGATCTCGACAAAACACCAGGCCTGCTTTCACACACCTTCAATTCCACACTCTCGAATGTCGTATTTTTGTTTGAGTCTCTACAATTACTTATACATCAGTACAGACTGGCACGATGTGGTTTTGACCCATTATAAAAGCAGTTACGCATGTTTTTTATTATGACTAACATCTGTGTTCCTACCAGCTGTTGATCCGGAATCAGTAATACATTTTATTATGATCAAATGTAAACAGGACCTTCACAACAAGTCAACTATGAGTCATTTGTCATTTGACTTCTCGGTTTAATCAACCCGTAAGCTCTGCCTCGGTGCCCCTAATCTGTTCATACTGCATGTTTGATCAACTAACATGGAATGAGTGCTCATGTTAAACAGAAACAGTTTCCATTTGGATGTGCTTTCTACACATTAGTCACCCTCTTTCCACTCTGATGCTTGCGCGAAAAAGATGACAACAACTTCTCATGGCTGGATTAGTATCTTTTTAATAATAATAAGTGGCACTGTTGTTTGCAGAGCGTCATTAACCCGGATTCTGAAGCATCTGACTGGAAATCAGCCTGCTTCCTAAAACCCTTAATGATTGACGTTGATGAACATTAAGTTAAATAGCCTGTTGCACAAATTCTTCTGGGTCTTTGTTAATTTGTTAAAAAAAAAAAAAAAAAAAAAACAACAGCATCCTCTCACAGGATCACACAAATCTGACATAATAATAATAATAAAAATGTTATTTGTAACGCACTCAGTGGAGATCTCAAAGTGCTACATTGACCAAAAGGAACAGACAGCTAAATTAAATATGACCACAACACAAAAAAAAAAATCAACACTAAAAACGTTGTTGAAAAGCCTTTAGAAATAAAAATGTCTTCAGTCTTTTCTTAAAAACCTCAACGCTCTGTGGAGCCCTCAAGCTCTCGGGAAGAGCGTTCCAGAGCCGCGGAGCAGCTGCCTGGAAGGCCCTGTCCCCATAGTGGAGAGTTTGGTCCTTGGTTGGTGAAGGCAGTAGGAGGAGGAGGAGCGCAGGTCTTGTACAGTGGTGTGGAGGGTTAGGAGTTCTTGGAGATAAACAGGTGCAGTGCCATGTATGCACTGATGGGTGAGGAGGCAGACCTTGTACTGAATTCTGTGTTAACGAGTAGCCAGTGGAGGGATTTAGTATGTACTCATTTCTAATCCTGTCCATCCTGGTCACTCCCAGAGAGATCCTCAGCATCTTCATCTCTGCTACCTCCATCTCTGTTTCCTGTCTTTTCTTCAGTGCTACTGTTTCTAGACCAAACAGCATGGCCGGTCTCACCACGGTTTTGTACACTTTCCCTTTCATTCTAGCTGAAACTCTTCTGTCACACATCACACCTGATACGTTCCTCCACCCCTTCCAGCCTGCCTGAACAGGCTTCTTCACCTCTTTTCCACACTCTCCATTGTTGATACTAAGTACATAAAATCTTCCACTTTCTTTATCTCTTCTCCCTGTAACCTCACTTTTCCATTTGGATCCCTCTCCTTCACACACATGTACTCTGTCTTACTCTGACTAATCTTCATTCCTCTTCTTTCTAGTGCAAACCTCCACCTCTCCAGCTTTTCCTCCATCTCTTCCCTCCTCTCACTACAGATCACAATTTCATTAATTAGTTGTTGTGCCAATTAAACACTTTAGATCTGTGTCTTTGAGTCTTACGTGCTGGAAAAGGCGAAAAAAACAAAACAAAAAAAACTGAAAAAGTAGGTGAGACCAAATTCTGATGTTTTTAAAGTCAACCTGAAGATTAGCCTTGTTTATCACGGAAAAGGAAAGTTTCACACAGCCGTACTATCTGTAGTTAAATCATACGGCGTTTTATTAGCGTGAAAGCCTGAAATCCATCCCACAGCCTCCGACTTTTGCTTTTGTTTTCATTGACGTCAGAAGTGCTGACCTTTTGGAGAGGGATCATTATTTTCCATCTCATCCTTGTGTACAGTGACGAGCGCCAAGCTGTTTTTATCCTCCTCACTACAGAAAAGGGATGATGCACACCTCTGCCACCCGCAGCCATCACACAGAACAGAGGTTAATATGGGGCGGGCTCTACACCGACGGCTTTTACAAGGCTGATGCATTCACCTCGGTGATCCGGCTCTCAAGCTGCTGGCTGAGCGAGAACAGCAGCACACACAAACGCACTCAACAATTTAGCACCGCTTTCCCTCACACACACACACCACTGGTGTATTTTAACCTTTGTTGTTGTGAGACAGTCTGCTATAAAAGTTACACAATCTCTGTTTAAAATGATATTCTGGAAAAAAAAGAGGAGTGCCACAAATGTCAACAAATCCTTTCAGAAATCTCATCTTTGTGTTACCGTTTACCGATCTGGCACTCATGTGAATTGTGTACATTCACTGCATCAGTCTTCCAAAAAGTCTGAAGTGAACACAGAGGTCATTTGAGGGCAATGCTTCCTTGCCCAGATCATTTCCCAGCAAACCTCAAAATAAGACGAAACTGGCAAATACACAAAGACGAGAGCAAAAAATAACAACTTACAACCCAAATTTAGAGTCCCACTCTCGCGGTTCTTTTTCAGATTATAGGGTGGAAGATGGAAAATAGTTTTGTTTCTTCTGTTTTTACTCCATGGGGGTTGTGTGTGTGAGTGTGTGTACATAAATGAGCGGATTGGTCGGCTGGAATGAAGGAGGAGTCATCAGCTCCTCATTTGTTTTATTCCAGGACCACATGGTTTTGTGGTGAGAGGTTGTGAGTTTCATTGTGGGATGTGTCTGAAAAGTCCCTCTGTTTACAGTTGCGACCGTTCAGCCAAGTGAATGTTTAAACCTTTTTGGTCGTTCATTTCAAACTCATGAAAGTCATCACACTTCACACAGAAAACTTACTGATGACTTTTTTCCTACCTCTTCCATCTACTGATTATTTTCTCTCTCTCTCAGGTAAAGACAGAGTCTTTAATACTCCTTTGTGTGAGCAAGGAATTGTGGGATTTGGCATCGGCGCAGCTGTTGCTGGGGCAACAGCCATTGCTGAGATCCAATTCGCTGACTACATCTTTCCAGCATTTGACCAGGTAAAACCAAAATCCGCTGGAAAAGAGTTTATTTACATGAGCAGACTAAAAGGAAAGCAAACAGCGCACGGCGTTTATTTGGAGCATCAGAGGTGTTAACCAAACAGGAAGTGGAGACTTCAACATTAAAATATTTTTTCTGAATTTGTTCACAAGCAAATGCATCATGCAAGAATGTAAAGCTGGTTTTATTTTTCATCATTAAAATTCAAAGAATCTCCGTTCCGTCATCTTCCGCTTGCTCCGGGGTTGGGTCGCGGGGGCAACAGCCTCAAACGGACAGCCCAGGCTTCTCTCTCCCCGGCTGCATCCTCCAGAAGGGTCCCAAGTTGCTCCCTGGCCAGCTGTGAGACATAGTCACTCCAGCGGGTCCGGGGTCTCCCCCTTGATCTGCTCCCGGAGGGACATGCCCGAAACACCTCACCCGCGAGGCGCTGACCAGATGCCCAAACCACCCCATCTGGCTCCTCTCGACCTGGAGGAGGAGCGGCTCGACACCGAGCTCCTCCCGGATGGCAGAGCTCCTCACGCGATCTCTGAATGAGAGCCCAGCCACCCTGCGGAGGAAACTCATTTCAAAGAATCTCATTCCTGAAAAATATGATTAAACTTTCTGTTCATAAATCTTTTTTTTAAGGTAGCACAGTGGCCTCACAGCAAAAGGTCGTGGGTTCGAGTCTCGGGTGGGGACGAGGCTTGGAACACTGTCCTTTCTGTGTGGAGTTTGCATGTTCTCCCCGTCTCTCCGTGGGTTTCCTCCCACCCTCCAAAAACATGCATGCTAGGTTGATCGGTCGGTGCCAAATTGCCCCTTGGAATAAATGTGTGTGTGTATGGTTGTATGTGTGTAGCCCCGCGTCTGACTGGCGACCTGTTCGGGGTGTACCCTGCCCTTCGCCTTAAATTAGCCGGGATGAGTTCCGGCACCCCCCGCAATCCCGAAAGGGACTGACCGATAAGAAGATGACTCACTGACTGATCTTTTTTTTGTCTGACAGTAATGCTTTACTTACTCAACCTAATTTGGGAAAACAAGAGATTAGGATGGTCGGTAAAAAAAACATGCAACTTTCACAGTTTTGCAAGCAAAACAAAATGACAAGAAAAGGAAGCAGGCAATCATAAGTAGCACGTCTGAACTAAATAAGCAATAGCTCAGATTTTTTTTTTTTGTAATATTTTCCCAATTTTAGAAGTAGTGATGGAACAATTAACATTTATTGGCCATGCTGATTGTTGGCCCCAATGTTTGGAGGTCACAGTCACCTTCTTATCCGTCTATACTGGGATTGCGGGGGGTGCCATAGCCTATCCCAGCTGATTCAAGGCGAGGGGAAGGGTACACCCCAAACAGGTCCCCAAGTCTGTCATGTGTGTGTATGGCCACACACATACAACCATACACACACACACTCATTCCTAGGAGCAATTTAATTTGGCACCAGCCAGATTAATCAACCAATCAACCTAGCATGCATGTCTTTGGAAGGTGGGAGGAAACCGGAGTACCCAGAGGAAACCCACGCAAACACGGGGAGAACATGCAAACTCCACACAGAAAGGACAGTGTTCCAAGCGTCATCCCCACCTGGGACTCGAACCCACGACCTTCTTGCTGTGAGACCACTGTGCCCCCCATGTTTGAAAGTTTGATGATGATAAACATCAATCTATCTTCAATCTGTTGAGCTAAATTTTTTTTTTTTACATACTTTTTTAATCCGTCACCGGGGAAATTTGTGTGCTGCACTCCTACACCACAGCCGGCTGCCACGATGGCGCGTATGGTGGGAGAAATGGGGGGTTAGGTGGCTTCTCCAACAACTGTAGACGTGAACTCAGTGGGAATTGAACCCACGAACTTACGGATAACTTCCGCTCTGTGGTCGAATGCTCTACCACTGATCCACTGTCCCCAAAATAACCAAAAAAAAAAAAAGAATTTTATTTTGGCTGATATACAGACAGACAGGTGTGTTTCTCTCCTGCTTTCTATCTACGAGGCAGAAGTGGAACTTTCAAAATTCTCAAGTTTTTAACCAAAAAAATAAATGGAGAAAACTTTTCCCCAGCTATGATGAACATCCCTACATCACAAACTGTCTTATACTGTTTTTCTCACGTTTTAAAACTTGTAAATTACAAAGCAGCGAGTGTATAAATGTTTCATAGATGCCAGCTTTATGATATTCTGGAACACGTTTAGCCTCATCACTTTTGAGCAATCACATTGAAGGTCAAAGCCACTAACGACATTGTTTGAATTTAAATAATAATAATATTTTTTTTTTGCAATGCATTTTCCATTTAAAAGAAAATCTCAAAGTGATAGAGGATTTTAAAAAGACACAATGAAGTGAAAAAAAACAAAGAATAATCACATAGAAATAAAATGGAATAATAATAAAACATACACATTCAAAACTATTATTAATAGGCTTTTTTTAAAATAAGGTCTTTAGCAAGGATTTAAAAGACTCCACTGACCCTTCAAATGTTAGAATTAAACCAAATCTTCTGACACTCATTTGTTCAAACAATCATTTTGAACTTTTTGAACACACCCATAACAAAACACAGAAATGGAAGTGAGAATATCCGTACCAAAATAGAGTATCAGTCCTGAAAAACGCATGATAATCATAATTTGTGTGTAGTATGTATATACTATACAGTAGGGCTGCAACTAACGATTATTTTGGTGATCGATTAATCTGGCGATTATTGGCTCGATTAATCGGGTAGAATTGACAAGTTAATAAATAATAGTTTTTTGGCATTTTATTGAATGTAGTTATGCAAAACACGACTCATAACCACTTAAACAACACGTTGGGCTCATTCTAATAAGTAAAAATGTTAATCTTTCTGTGAAATAAAGAGGGAGAATATTACCATTTCTACAGCAAATATAAAATAATAAATCTACTTACTGTATACAGTAAAGGTAAATCACGAGCACCCATAAAATGTGTTTTATAGTACTGGCTAAAAAAAACATAAAATGTAAACTGTTGACCATCCAGGATCACATTTAAAAACAAGAAATCATTAACAGTTTTAGATTTGCAAATTTAACCTTGTTCAGAGGTACAGTACCAAACAAAAATGGCCTAGGTTAACATGAGTAAAAATACACAAAAAACAATCAAGTTGTGTAATATAAGGTGCAGTTGACAGTAAAAACTTTCTAAACGATTAATCGATGACTAAATTAGTCGACAACTATTTCAATAATAGATTATAATCGATTAATTCGATTAGTTGTTTCAGCCCTACTATACAGTGTGTATCCTTTTTGAAAGAAATGCTTTTCTTGTTTGGGTAGAAAATAATGGGCAATAATTATGCTTAGATAGAATTTTAAATGTAATTTAGATTTATGAAATGTAAAGTTTAAGTTTTATAATAACCCAGGAAAAGTGGCTACACAGTATGCTGCTGACACTAGTGGAGATCAGAATCATTCATTCATGTTCTGAACCGCTTATACCTGAGGTAGTCGCAGGGAGATGAGGTAGGGTACATCCCGAACAAGTTGCTAGTCTGTCACAGGGCCACAAACACACAACCATCCACACACACACTCATTTGCAGAGGCAATTTTGTAGCACCCAATCAATCTAACATGCATGTTTTTGGAGGCTGGGAAGAAACCGGGGTACCCGGTACGCAAACACGCATACACGGGAAGAAGATGCAAACTTCACACAGAAAGGCCAGCGTTCCAAGCCTCATCCCCACCCGGTTCAAACTCCGACCTTCTTGCTGTGAGGCCACTGTGCTAACCGCTGCACCACCATGTAGCCGAGATCAAAAGTACTTTACAGATCCCACACGTGGAAAATTTGTGTGTTACAGCAGCACAATGAATATTAAAATAACTTCAAATACATAAACAAAATCCATTGTGGGCTACCCATTAGTTAACCCCGTTTGTTCTGTTTTAACATGGAAGAGGTTGCAACCCTAACATAATTATCACAGTCAAGTACAGGATTATTTGACTTCTCCCGGAAAAGGGTGGAATGCCCCTTGCGGGTCAGGGACAGGGTCCTGCCCCAAGTGGAGGAGTTTAAGTATCTCGGGGTCTTGTTCACGAGTGGGGGAAGGATGGAGCGGAAGATCGACCGGCGGATCGGTGCGGCATCAGCAATAACTAGGACGCTGCATTGGTCCGTCGTGGTAAAGAGAGAGCTGAGCCGAAAAGCAAAGCTCTCGATTTACAAGTCGTTCTACGTTCCAACCCTCACCTATGGTCGCCAGCTGTGGGTGGTGACCGAAAGAATGAGATCGCTGGTACAAGCGGCCGAAATGAGCTTCCTCCGTAGGGTGGCTGGGCTCTCACACAGAGATCAAGTGAGGAGCTCTGCCATCCGGGAGGAGCTCGGTGTCGAGCCGCTCCTCCTCCAGGTCGAGAGGAGCCAGATGGGGTGGTTCGGGCATCTGGTTAGGATTCCCCCCCTGAGCGCCTCGCGGGCGGGGTGTTTCGGGGACGTCCCACCGGGAGGAGACCAAGGGGCAGACCCCGGACCCGCTGGAGAGACTATGTCTCACAGCTGGCCGGGGAACGACTTGGGATCCTTCCAGGTGAGTTAGAGGATGCAGCCGGGGAGAGAGAGGCCTGGGCTGCCTGCTTGAGGCTGTTGCCCCCACGACCCGACCCCGGAACAAGCGGAAGATGACGGAACGGAAAAGTACAGGATTAACTTTCTGATTTCTTTAACAACATATTCCTATTCCTGCTTTGTATAGTGAGGGCTCTGATGTCTACAGTAATAATATTTTTTTTAAAAAACTAGCCTAATCATCTCAGAACTGTGGTCATCGTTAATTGCAATGTACTGTCATCCTTTCATGTTGTCATAGTTACAGGCCTGACTGCCTTGGTAATGGTGTTGAACAGCACCAATGTTTAAACTCATTATTGTACATCAGTGGAAATTAATTGGACATGTTTCTGTAGGTGTAGCAGTTTAAAAAAACCAATAACTCTAGTCTAAAATCCAGCCAATGTACCTTCCTGAGATAAGTATGATGTATTCAGTTTGCTTGCCAAACACTACTGTGGTGTTCTCTCAGTGACCTTGAACAAGTTTGATCACATACGATCTGGAACTTGATAAACAACAAGCACGTTCTGTCAATTGCTATTCTTTATAAATGGTGTTAAATGCATATAAATCTTATTACTATATTTTAAAAATATCATTTTTTTGCATGCATACTTCTTATTTGTGATTTTACAGGAAAATAGAAAACCCTGTAGTGGGATCATTTTCTTACTCAGGCACTACGTGCCTACTAACTATTGTTTGTTTGAAGAACCATATTAGACAAAGTGAATCTCCTATGAAGCTCAAACCCACTAAGCTATCATCCTTTCACAAAACCGGTTTGTCCATAATGCTACACCGATAACAGTCTAAATACTTAACGACAACATGTGTAACCAACACAACATACCCGACCTATCAGTCTCTGGCAGCTGATTAAAATGGTAATGCTATAATTCTATAAATATTTCTTCTAGTGAGGTTATACATAATGCAAGGTAATGAGTTCATAGGTGATCTAAAAAAAATGTGTATCTGCAAATAATAATGACACAAATTTGTCAAAACTGTACCAGCGTCTTCCGCTTATCCACGATCGAATTATTAAGGTGCACACTTGCCACCTTCTATTTTTTTTTTTTTTTTTTAGATAATTTGAAGAGAAACCGAGGTGTTTAGTCTAGAGACAGTAACATTGAGAAAAATACAGGAAACGGAGATGGAGGTAACAGAGATGAAGAAGCTGAGGATCTCTCCGGGAGTGACCAGGATGGACGGAATCGGAGGAACAGCACATGTTAGAAGGTTTGGAGATAAAGTAAGAGGACAGACTGAAATGGTTTGGACATGTGCAGAGGAGAGAGAGAGTACATCGGCAGAAGGATGCTGGGTTTGGAACCACCAGGAAAGAGGACTAGAGGAAGACCAAAGAGGAGGTTCATGGATGCAGTGAAGGAAGACATGAAGAAAGCTGGCATGACCGAAGAGGATGCAGCAGATAGGGTTAAATGGAAGAAACTTACTTGCTGTGGCAACCCCTGAAGGGAAATGCCGAAAGAAGAATGCGAAGAAGGGAAACTGAGGTGTTCTTATATTATCACTGAGACATTGTCTCTTCAGCAAGTCTTTGTGTCTATCTCTAAACCCTCCAGAGGTTCAAGCTCAGAAAACCTGATCAGCAAGACATCCGGGAGGCATCTTACCCAGATGCCCAAACCACCCAATTTGGTTTGTCTCTAGATGCATCAGCAGCCTGTGCTCCTTCAGGATGATAGAGCTCTTCATTGTGTCTGAATGAGAGACTGACCACCCTCTTCTTGACCGCTTATATTCACAATTTAGATTTTTTGGTCACCCTCCACAGCTGATAGTTGGTTATTCTTAATTTCTTCACGTCAGACATGACCATGGCCCTCAGCTCTCGAGGGCACTCCATTTTATTCCAGGTGAAGAGTTTTGGATTTGGATCTGTTTCAATTTAAAGCCCTTCCGAAAAAAAAAAAAATTTCTGGAGCTGGTGCAACTTTCGACTTTAGAAAACTGTTAGAAATACTATTTTGTTTTGGAAGAAAAGTATTGAAAAGTCCAAATGCAATTTTGTACCAAAAAAAAAAAAAAAACCACCAGAACTTCCAGTTTTTCTGTTTTGATGTTTGAGCAGTCAGACAACAAAAGTCTCTGTTGACCATGTAACTTGAATAAGGCCTTGTTTTATATTTCAGTGTCTAGAACAAACAATCTCTGAATAAAATGGGCTTTTTCTTTGGACTCCTGTTTTTATGATGAAGATTAATGTGACATTGACAGGTGGAGCATGAGATCCGGCAGTTCTGCTGCTTTATCATGCAGACATGTTGACATTCGTGTCATTCTGTGTGTTCTTGGCTGCCACAAGATAAATATGACTCTCCACGCTTGGTCAAGGCAATATAAAACGGTGTATTTTGGTCAAAAGAGGCTGGTTTTAAATGTGGTGCCGGGTCTTGAGTAGACTCACCCCTTTTCTGTGTTTTTGCATAAGCTGATGGAGTCTGAAGTAGCCATAGAGACATGTCTAATTTAATAAACCGCCTCAGTTTAGAAAGAATATACTTGGACAAGTTTTTGGAACAAAGTCAATGTTGGTAACTGATGAGGCAATCACTGGACACATTAGATCCAAGTGTTACGTTAATACGAAAATGCTTTAACAGTGTATTTTGGTGATAGATCCAATTTCCTCAGATGTTTTTCTGCTGTTCTTTCATAAAAGTTGTTGAGAACTTGTGAAAAGTGAAGTTAATCCCCAATTTATCATTTACTCCTGCTTAAAGTGTCCTCATACTGGGCAGTTTGAACCGTACCTGAGTGTATTTGACCATCAAACCATGGTTTGTTTGACTAGTGAGAGTGCTCCGAACTCTGCCCAGGGGCAGTTTGTCTAGCCGTTCCGGGTCCGCATGAAAGGGGTGTGCCAAGGCATAGTGAATTTAGACTCGGGCACTATTTGTATGCAGTGTCAGCGCAAATGGGTGACGCCATGTTTGTCCGTTCCGTCATCTTCCGCTTGTCCCGGGGTCGGGTCGCGGGGGCAACAGCCTCAAACGGGTAGCCCAGGCCTCTCTCTCCCCGGCTGCATCCTCCAGCTCACCCGGAAGGATCCCAAGTCGTTCCCCAGCCAGCCGTGAGACATAGTCTCTCCAGCGGGTCCGGGGTCTGCCCCTTGGTCTCCTCTCGGCGGGACGTGCCCGAAACACCTCGCCTGCGAGGCGCTCGGGGGGCATCCTGACCAGATGCCCGAACCACCCCATCTGGCTCCTCTCGACCTGGAGGAGGAGCGGCTCGACACCGAGCTCCTCCCGGATGGCAGAGCTCCTCACCCGATCTCTGAGTGAGAGCCCAGCCACCCTGCGAAGGAAGCTCATTTCGTCCGCTTGCACCCGCGATCTCTGGGAATTGGCGCCTCCAAATCCGAGACCATGGTCCTCGCCCGGAAAAGGGTGGAATGCCCCCTGCGGGTCAGGGACAGGGTCCTGCCCCAAGGGGAGGAGTTTAAGTATCTCGGGATCTTGTTCACGAGTGGGGGAAGGATGGAGCGGGAGATCGACAGGCGGATCGGTGCGGCATCAGCAATAACTAGCACGCTGCATCGGTCCGTCGTGGTAAAGAGAGAGCTGAGCCGAAAAGCAAAGCTCTCGATTTACAAGTCGATCTATGTTCCAACCCTCACCTATGGCCATGTTTTTGCTATGCTCCAAAAATATTTTTGCCACAAAAGTGATAGACCTTTCAAGGAACAGCCTATTAGTGCACTATTGATCCCCACGGACCAAATGACTTCAAATTATTACAAAGTAACCAGAGCAATGAATCTTGTTGTGTTCAGCAAGAGGACCACTGTCCTGACATAAGCATGGTTTAGGGCAGGGGTGGGCAAACCTTTTGGTCCGTGGGCCACATTGAGCTCCAACATTTGACCAATAGGCCGGACCAGGAGCAGATGGAAAAATACAGAAAAGACGTGCTTTAATTTCCAATGAAAATAAAGAAAAACATCACAACAAAGTCTATGACTTTAAAAATGAGACCAATGCAGGGATGAAACAGTTCCAGCACATAGTCTGTGGAGCGCGTTATTTTTTATCTCCGTGCACTGTTTATTTCGACAACGTGCGCATCACAGAGACACACACATTTTAATGTGAGCAGTGATGTTGGTTTCCTTTTTTACCCAGCACATTAAAGTTTGGAGTTAGTTTTGATGTGGTGATACTCAGAATGGATTTGAGGGTGTAGGTCTGTTAAGTTGGATCTTTGGTTGGCTTTGTTGATTTTCATGACGCTAAAGGTCTGTTCCCACACGGCGGTCGAGCCAAACAAAGCCAACATCATCCGCGCTTTCCGCCGGAGATTTGGAAATGCGGGTTCATTGTGTGAAGCATAGAAGTCATTTAGTTTTTGAGAGCTGAACCTCTCTTTTAAGACTGGGTCGAAGGGTAAAGCGCAAACGTAGTAATACGCCTACGTAATACGTAGTTCGCCCATGCCTGGTTTAGGGTTTACTTTACGAATGGTGAAACCCTATGTGAGTGCAAGTGAAACAGTGGGGTAAATAAGCATATACAGGCCTGGTTCATGGCAACTATGGCTAGTGTGAGTACTCCCCTAGTCTCACCAATTTCCTAAAATCTAATTGAAATTTGTGCCCTAAAAAAGTCCATTTGTGGTCTTTTAAAGGCACCAAAAGATATTTATGCGTAACAGTATAAATAAATAGCTCAGAATTAAGTTGTTGAAATTTAAGGCATTCAATAGTGGTGTTAAAGTCGACCAAAACTTCTTTGTAACTCTAAAAATGACAATTCCACTCGTAATAATGTGTTGTGACACGCATTGATGACCATAATTAGTTTTTGTGGTTTTCGAAATTGGAAAAACAGGCTCATCAAAAGGGTTGTGAGGCAGAATTGCTAAATTTAACTAAAACTTTTCTATTTATTTATAAATGGTCATTGTGGAAACTAAGTTTTATTATGTGGTTAATTGATGTTTGGGTTTTTTTTTGCATTCAAAACAGCTTAATATTTACAGGCAAGGCTGAGATGTGGGAAGCTAAATTGTTCCCGGTAGTAAGTAAAATGTTAAACAGGTTATGTTAGCTGTTTTGAATGAACAAAATTTGTCACCTTTTGGTGTCGTACTAATAGAAACTTTTGTTCTTTTCAGATAGTGAATGAAGCTGCAAAGTACCGCTACCGTTCTGGCAACTTGTTTGACTGTGGGAACCTCACTATTCGGGCTCCATGGGGTTGTGTCGGGCACGGATCCCTATACCACTCTCAAAGTCCCGAAGCTTTCTTCGCTCACTGCCCTGGTATCAAGGTTTGTCTTGCACTTGAAGAACACACATAATGCATGTAGTTCTACTGGAGATAAATCCAAACTTAAATGCAGTTGAATTACTTTTCAGAATAAGTAGATAAACCAGTAATGATTACGTTAACTGGTCTGTATCTTATGGCATTTTAATCACATCTCTTAATAACGTAAAATTTTAAAGATTCCAAACATACTGTATACAAGTGATTTTAAGAAACAATCATAAGATCAACTCATTTGGGGAAAAAAAAGTATATTTTTGGCCACTGTCACAAACTGGTCTGGAACAAAAAATAAGGGAAACCGAGACAAAGTATAGGCGCAATTAAATTAAGTTTATTATAAAATAAAGACACAATCATCCTAAATACAAATTCAACATTAAAGAAACTGAAAAACCAATGCATACCTGACCTGCAGATCAAAAAAAGAGAGAGAAAACAGTTAGTGCACTGCAGGCATCTCCTTCTAAATGGCTCCACCCAGCTGGCCCTCCCCCTGCCTGCAGGAGACACCTCCCCTGCCAGGCAAAGGAGAGGCTGTAACACCACCACAAGATAAATGTGACACAGGATTGATTACATTTGTTATATATCAAGATAAGATATTTGATTTGGGGTCGTCCACTTATATCAGACCATTTTCAAAACAGTTGCATGAAAAAAACCAAAATTTTTACCAGAAGAATATCATCATAACTTTGTTAATTATAAAGCATTTTAAATGTTGTAATACACCACATTTCCAAAAATGTGTGCTGGGAAATAAAATCAAGTATCTAAGCTTTGCAGACTTTTTTGTTGTGCTTTTACGATCCCAGTGAATTGTCAGTTTTATGTTGCCACCAGTACAACAAATCTATTAAGATTATACTTGTTTCTAATAATTCCACACTTTGTAGTCGGCCGCAAAGTAAGATTATTAAAAGTTCTAAGAATGAGGACTCACACATATCACAAATAGTAAGGCACGTAAACTGGCAGAGCAGGTCAGCAGACCTCCATACGTCAGGCTCCTCAGATCATCAGAGAGCTTCATGAAATGGATTTCCATGGAGACCAACTGCATGTTAACCATACGTCATCATGTGCATTGCAAAGCACAAGAGTCTGCCGTGTAAGACGTGCTATGTAGAGCAGGATAGATGTTTTCTCTACAGTGAAGAATTGAACTTCTCAACCTGGTAATCAGATAAATAAGATTGGAGTTTTTGGTTGCCGGTAGAGTGCGTTACAATACATATAATCTGGACAATAAAAAAGTGTTTATCTTCTATTGTTTCTATAGTTTATACACTAAATTGAACAATTATCTATAATTATTGCAGCAATTATTTCAATTCCATTTTATTTGTAGAGCCCAAAATCACAGAATTTCCGTCTCAAAGGGCTTCACAAGAAAAAGAGGAATGTATTAACACAAATATACAGCAAGAAAAATAACTAACAAGTGCTAACTAAACAAGACTAGCACATTTATGCACTTAGACTCTCCTTCTCGGTGAGGAAAAACTCCTAAAAAACCCATCAGTGGGGAAAAAATAAGAGACCTTGTGGGGATCCACATGAAAGAGAGATCCCTCCCCCGGGACGAACAACCAATGTGTCAAAGATTATTGTTTAAATATTAGCTTATTCTAATCTACAGCTAAATATCTAAAGAAGTCAATAGATTTTTTTCATCCTGATGGAAACATGGGAGACTCCTCAGGCCGGAGATGTCCAGTACGGGGATGAGTAGATGTTCTTCATCCTGATGGAAACACGGGAGACTCCTCAGCCCAGCGATGCCCAGGGCGGGGACGAGTAGATGGATTTCATCCTGATGGAGCGGGGATGATGAAGCGTGGGGGTCTCCTCGGTCTGGCCATGCCCAGGACAGGAACGCAGAGTCCTGAATGGGGCTCTCTCCCAGAGAGGAGGGAGAGAAGTGGACAACATGTGAATTGTATTGTACCAACTAGCAGTGTAATTCTCAATAAACAGACAATAGAGAACAATGAATGAGATAGAAAGCCAGGGGTTCGGGGGGAAGGGAGGGATACAGACCCTGGTTAAGGTATGGGGTAAGGGGAAAGAGGGATACAGACCCTGTTTAGGGTAGGGGTAGGGGGTACAGACCCTGGTTAGAGTAGGGGGTAAGGGGAAAGAGCCAAGGCAGTCTGGCAGAGAATAGTAGATAGAATTAGAGGACAGAACCCCAATGTTCCATACTTTCCCCAGCTTTTACTATCTAGCAGCCAGCTAAATAATTATATCAATAAATAGCCAGATATGTTTGCATTAGTGTTGTCGCCCTGCATAATTCCGTTTCGTTGTTTTCCGCTTATCAGGGGCCAGGTTATGGGGGCAACAGCAGGCTTCTTTCACCCCGGCTGCATCCTCCAGCTGGAGCTGGGCGTCTCACTTTATCTCCTTTGAAAGCAACTTAATGCTTCAGCACACCAGAACATTTTGGACAGTACCATGATCTGAGTCAGTTCCTTCGAAGCAAAGTCTTCACGGAGGAGTCTGGTATCTGTATGAATGACTGGTCTGCTTAGGAGTCCTCACCTCAACCCAGTACAAACCTCTGCAATAAATTAGAGTAGAGATTTAGATCCAAACATTTTTTCCAACATCTGCGTATGACGTCATAAATGTACGTCTGGAAGAACAGCCAAAAATGTGCTTAAATGTAGCTCTAAACCTGGTGGAAAGCCTTTTTAGACGAGTTGAACCTGTTGAGCCGATGGCATATTTAATCCTTTCAGTCAAGAAGGAAAGGTCACTTAAGTTCACATATGAATTAAGTCATGTGAGTGATTTGTTTCTTGCAAAATGTCTCTCACTACAAACTACTAACAGCAGTGGAGCTGATCGAGGATTGAGTACACCGAGACTTTGGTAAGAGCAGAAAGAACTTAATAAAAAAAAAGGAAAGACAAAACAATTCAACATAACTGTCCACAACAAACATGTCTCCCCTGCAAAGGTCAGACTGATAAATGCTAATCTTTCTTAATATAATCAGCAGTGCTCACTCCATCGAAGGGCCTGGTCTGACTCACAACCTTCAGGGCTAGAACGGGTTCTGAATCTTGCGGTTTTGCATTTGTCAAAACTACATTTTGCATAATCATAAAACAAGACGTGAGGGGGAAAGAGGCTGCAGGATGTACCAAAAGTGAAAAAGAAGAAGAAAACCAAAAGATAAAAGTATGAAATTAGCTTTCGTACTTATTAAAACATCTGCTTTTTGCGGATGATGTTGTCCTGTTGGCTTCATCGGACCGTGATCTCCAGCTCTCGCTGGATCGATTTGCTGCCGAGTGTGAAGCGGCCGGGATGGGAATTAGCGCCTCCAAATCCGAGACCATGGTCCTCGCCCGGAAAAGGGTGGAATGCCCCCTGCGGGGTCCACTTGGGGTCCTGCCCCAAGTGGAGCGGTTTAAGTATCTCGGGGTCTTGTTCACGAGTGGGGGAAAGAAGGAGCGGAGATCGACAGGCGGATCGGTGCGGCGTCAGCAATAACCAGGACGCTGCATCGGTCCGTCGTGGTAAAGAGAGAGCTGAGCCGAAAAGCAAAGCTCTTGATTTACAAGTCGATCTACGTTCCAACCCTCACCTATGGTCACCAGCTGTGAGTGGTGACCGAAAGAATGAGATCGCAGGTACAAGCGGCCGAAATGAGCTTCCTCCGCAGGGTGGCTGGGCTCTCACTAAGAGATCGGGTGAGGAGCTCTGCCATCCGGGAGGAGCTCGGTGTCGAGCCGCTCCTCCTCCATGTAGAGAGGAGCCAGATAGGGTGGTTCGGGCATCTGGTCAGGATGCCCCCCGAGCGCCTCGCAGGCGAGGTGTTTCGGACACGTTCCACCGGAAGGAGACCAAGGGGCAGACCCCGGACCCGCTGGAGAGACTATGTCCCACGGCTGGCCGGGGAACAACTTGGAATCCTTCCGGGTGAGCTGGAAGATGCAGCCGGGGAGAGAGAGGCCTGGGCTACCCGTTTGAGGCTGTTACCCCCGCGACCCGACCCCGGAACAAGCGGAAGATTACGTAACGGAACTTATCAAAAGAGACTGACGAAAAAAGAAAAAAAAAGAGCATTCGCGCATCCCCGTTGAGGCAGTCTACGTCAACATGTTGCAATCAAACCGGTGAGAACAAATTAGCAGTGGAGAGGCAGTTCAACATCTATTTTTCTGTTTCATTCTGTCGTCTTCCGCTTATCCGAGCAGGGGCAACAGCCTCAGACGGGAAGCCCAGGCTTTTCTCACCCAGGCTGCATCCTCCAGCTCACCCGGAAGGATCCCAAGTCATTCCCCAGCCAGCTGTGAGACATAGTCTCTCCAGCTGACTATGTCAGCTGACTGACTATGTCAGCTGACTATGCTAGCTGGAGAGACATAGCTGGAGAGACATAGTCTCTCCAGCTGGCCCGGGGTCTGCCTCTTGGTCTTCTCCCACTGGCACGTGCCCGAAACACCTCAGTAGCAAGGCGCTCGGGGAGCATCCTGACCAGATGCCCGAACCACCCCATCTGGCTTCTCTCGACCTGGAGGAGGAGCGTCTCAACACCAAACTCCTCCCGGATGGCAGAGCACCGTATCAATTTTTTTTATTAATTTTTTTAAGATTTTAACAACAATTAAAAAAATCTACACACATTTCTGGAATTTGTGGAAAAGAATGGGGTGTAAACAGAAAAAAAAACAAATAAAAGTGGACGAAACCACTAGAAAATTTTACTTCTTGTCCCTGCAAAGTGGATACAATGTTTCCCAAATTTAAGACTAGCATAATTTCTCTCATCCATTAGATAAGTGTGAGTTGTCTGCTTCCAATTTACATCATTTAAAAAAAAAAAAAAATGTCTATTTCTTCCACAGATTGTAATACCTCGTAGCCCTGTTCAGGCGAAAGGCCTTCTACTGTCCTGCATTGCTGACAATAACCCCTGTATATTCTTCGAGCCCAAGATCCTGTACCGAGCAGCAGGTGAGTCTGTTTGCAATTCACAAATTATGGAACTGTTTTGCTTTGATCTTTTCACTTGCGTTCTTAGAAAAAAAGCAGAATCTCTGTTTTGTAAATTTACGATTAACCCATGAGATGCTTTGGTTCTCGTAAGATATATTATCAAACCAGTCCACCAGCATTCCATACGTATAGGTAGTTCAGATGCAGTAAATAACTCTCAGCAGCTGAAAAGTCTGCAAAAACTTGCTGGATTGGGGAAAAAAACTCAATTGAAGGCATGTTAAAAAGAAAAAATTGACCATCTGGACTTGAAGAGAAATAAAGCAGTTATTTTCATGTCTCAATGACTTTCTCATTCTCAGATTGTTTTTTCCTCATTGATTTAGTGTTTTATCCAGTCAGTTTTTACACATAAATATGTAGTAGTTTTATTCCGTTCCGTCATCTTCCGCTTGTTCCAGGGTCAGGTCGCGGGGGCAACAGCCTCAAACGGGCAGCCCAGGCCTCTCTCAACCCGGCTGCATCCTCCAGCTCACCCGGAAGGATCCCAAGTCTTTCCCCGGCCAGCTATGAGACATAGTCTCTTCAGCAGGTCCGGGGTCTGCCCCTTGGTCTCCTCCCGGTGGAATGTGCCCGAAACACCACGCCCGCGAGGCGCTCGGGGGGCATCCTGACCAGATGCCCGAACCACCCCATCTGGCTCCTCTCGACCTGGAGGAGGACCGGCTCGACACCGAGCTCCTCCCGGATGGCAGAGCTCCTCACCCGATCTCTGAGTGAGGAGATCGGGTTTTATTCACAATAGTTTTATTTATGATAGCTATGTCAAATTGATTTATCTATAAATTGTACAGCATTTTAAGAAGTTTTTAATGTTCTGATTTGCACATTTGCCTTTTTTGGAAAAATTGGATATGCCTAAACATGTTTTTAAAAAGTACAAAAGACATTTTCTCTAAGTAAACAAAGTTAAATACAGTACAATTATGTCAAAAAACTTTTTTACATTCCAGTTTTGCTTTAAATAAAATAAAATGTTACAGTTGTGCCTTCCTGAAGAACACACAACTTGTCATTTTGTATTTAATTTAAACTCAGATGAAACACAGAAGTGCTTGTTATGGTGCCCGCTCTTTCACAAACAGCATTTCCAACTGGGATCAGGGTCTTGACCCGGTTTCAGGTGACTTTGAACTGCCAGCGTAACATTTAGCTCCAACATGTTTTGTTTACAGTGGAAATCATGGCTTACTCAGTCACCACAAAAAATTAGTCTTGTGACTGCTAAGCAAGTCCAAATTCTCTAAGTCTTTATTTTTTTGCGAACTTAACCATGTCATCTTGCTTTTTAAGATAACAAAAAATGACAAAAAGTCTCTGAAGGTAACTTTTGTAAAAAATTCTTTATTACCGTATTTTCCGCACTATAAAGCGCACCTTCAATAAATGACATTTTTAAAAACTTTTTCCATATATAAGGCGCACCGCATTATAAGGCGCTACAGTAAAGGCTGGGGTTACGTTATACATTGACTAAATGGTGCTGCGCTAAAGGGAATCCCAAAATGAATAAACAGCTGTTTTATTATTTTCTCCGAGATAAAGTATTAGTATTTTCGTGACACAGTTTATCTTCCATTGGAGATAAACTCTGCTTAGTCGTACTTACTTGGCGCAGCGCATCCTCTTGCTACCTCCACTTCCTCACCATTGATTCATTGATGTTAAACTCTCTCGCTGCGGCTCTATTCCCGTGTTCTACTGCGTGACCGATCGCCTTGAGTTTAAAATCTGCACTGTAACAGTGTCTCTTGGTAGGAGCCATTTCCGGGTCTTTACACAAACACACAAATGGAATGAGACGCCCTTTCAAATATCCCACCCAGCATGCACCACGCACTACTTCTACGGGCGAAATGGAGTCGGCGGCTGCTTTTCGCAGTTGCGACACCTCTTGTAGCTCAATATTAGTCCATATATAAGGCGCTCCGGGTTAAAAGGCGCATCGTGGACTTTAGAGAAAATTTAAGGTTTTTAGGTGCGCCTTATAGTGCGGAAAATTCGGTAGTTCCTTTTATTTGTCCATAGATAATTTCACACTTTCACAGGTCATATATTTGTAAAATAAATTTAAAAGTTAAAAGTAATTTACAAGAAAGTTAAAAGAAGTTTTAAAAAGATGAGTATTAAGATGTTTATGAATCTTGAAAGTTCTGTGCTATCTCGGATGTCCTGCGGTAGCTTGTCCCGTAGGGTGGGACAGGCTACCCATGGATGGGAGAGATACAGTCATTGAGCAAATACCATATCATAATATGAAAAAAACTTTGGTGTGTTCTTTTTTAAATTCAAAGAACTTTTCAAATGTTTTACTCATTTTTACATCTATGTTATCAGTAGTATTTATCTACCGTAGGTTGTTTACAAAACTAAATTTTACACATCGTTCAGTTTTACAAAAGTTTAAAAATCCTGCAAACATTGTGGTTAAAATGTAAAAAAAAAAAAAAAAAACTATGTGAAACTATCTTAAGGAGACAACAGCTCAGTGGTTAGGGCGTTTGCGCGCGGACTGGAAGTTCGCAGGTTTGCGTCCCACAGAGAGCACATCTAGGGTCCTTGGAGAAGACACCTAACCCCCGCTTCTCTCACCATTGGCGCCGTCAAAGGGCAGCCTGCCGCGGTGTAAGGAGTGCAGCACCCTAATTTCCCCGGTGAGGGATGAATAGAGTAATTCATTTATTTTATTTATGTATTTGTCATTTGGTGGAAATGAAGAATAGACTCAAAATTTACACAGTGATCCGGCTTTGTTGAGTTTTGAAATAAAGTTTTTTTTGTTTAATCTTTTTAAGTTTTTTTGGAGGATTGTTTGGTTTCTTAGGAGCTTTTTATTTGAGAAAAATTGCTGCAATTAACAGATGTTAGTCTGGTTTGGAAGTGACTGATAATGCCTCACAGATTAACAAGCATTCAGTGTTTCATTTAGATTATCCTTAATGATTGTTCCTACTTTCCTAACACCTGAAAGTTTCAGTATTTATTCACCCCGATCCCAACTCTGAGATTATGTTGAAAAGAATAACGTCCCAGACCCATTTCCACTGACTGCTGTGAGTCACTGTGGATTCGATGTATCACGCTTGCATGTGCATGAATCAGTAACCAGAATAATAACAAAATTCAATACTCAATCCAGTCTACATTTAGGTCTCTTTTTTTGTTGAAGCCACATGCCAAAACCAATAGAGAACAGGAAGGATTAGTGGTGAAACGTTAAGATTTATAATGATTTTCTTAATGAGCGCATGATTAAACAGAAGCATGCTGTTCATGACCTCAGTGAAGTCATGCTTTAGTCGAAGCAATCATTCTGTTCTTGTGATGAAGAGGATGAAGAGTACATATTTGTCTTATGAAGGCCATGTTGTTTACAGCACTGTGGCATTCTACTCATGATGGTTTTCACTATGCAGTTTATACAATTCTGAAAATAATTATTATTCATCAAAGTTTCCAGTTTTTCAGTTTGGTCAGACATTGTCTGTGATTCAGGAGAACATGATACGCTGTTTAACAAAACTATTTTGATACAATAGCTCTCAAAAGCAGCAGTGAATCTTTTGATGGTTTCCAGATCCATCTCAACCTGAGAACTTTTCTCCAGGGACTAATAACTTTTCCCATTTGTACTCTTGTCTTTATGCTTCACTATTTAGGAATGCTTTTAGAAGTTAAGTTCAACCAGAAGCTACTTGCTTTTTCAGGTTAACAGTTGTACCAATCCAATGGAAGGATAAATACTAGCCAATTGTTCAAAAACAGGCTGTATCATGAGAAGATTTTGATTTGCACGAAATTACATAACTTGGGATTTCCAAGACATTTCTGGCTGATATTGAAGCGGATTTTTAAAGTACATTTTGTGTTAAGACACAATGTTTTATGAGGTTTATTCTTTTGGGCTCCTATGTTACTCAATTCCCTTTTATTTTTCGTTCCGTTTCATCGTCTTCCGCATTCCCGGGGCCAGGTTGCGGGGGTAACAACTTCAGACGGGAAGCCCAGGCTTCTTTCACCCCAGCTGCATCCTCCAGCTCACCCGGAAGGATCCCGCGTCGTTCCCCGGCCTGCTATGAGACACAGTCTCTCCAATGAGTCTGTCTCTTAATCTCCTCCCAGTGAGATGTGCTTGAAACACCTCACCAGCGTGGTGCTCGAGGGGCATCCTGACCAGATGTCTGAACCACCCCACCTGGCTCCTCGCAACCTGGAGGAGGAGCGGCTCGACACCGAGTTCCTCCCAAATGGCAGAGCTCCTCACCGCGATCTCTGAGTGAGAGCCCAGCCACCCTGTGGAGGAAGCTCATTTCGGCCGCTTGTATCCGTAATCTCATTCTTTCAGTCACCACCCACAGCTGGTGACTGTAGGTGAGGGTGGAAACGTAGATCGACTTATAAATCGAGAGCATTCCTTTTCGGCTCAGCTCTCTCTTTACCGCGATGAATTCTTTTATTTTTTACCTGTTAAATCTTTTTTAGATCTCTTATTTGAAGAAAATCCGTTATGGACCCTGTGCTACTGATAAAAGCACACCACCTCTCAGGAGAGATGGAAAAAACATAAATTTGCTTTGGATTTGAGCCAAATAAAATGTTTTGAAGTGGAAACAAGTGGGGTTCTCCTGTGTTTTGCGGTCCATTATTTCAGCGGTTTGTCATCTGGTTTATTATTTAAAAGCAAAGACAGTTTGGGAGGGCTTTTGTTTTTATGTAAAACATGGTTTATTCATTTTGAATGTGAGCTTGAATTTGATGGCTCTCATTTATCAAAATTACATACAGTACAACAAAATTTGGGTGCTTAGGATGTGTGTGAACAAAACAACGTATTCATCTGGATTGATCAAAACATGCACAATGCTCAAAAATGATACTGCTAGATTTAGAAGTTGTGTAAGAGTGTAAAAATTAAATTGCGACATGGGAAATCATTGCAACTGTGGGTGTGTGTTTGTGCATGTACATGTATGGTGACTAATCTCAACATATTTTCCAAAACATGCCTTTTAATAGTTAATTGTCAAAACAATTAAAGTATATTCCTGACCGATACAGATTAAATTGCGGTATTGGTTGCACTGTATAATTTAAGTGTCAAGTACATTTGCGTAGAATATTTTCTGCAAGAGCCAATAAAGTGATCAGCTGCTTTTACCAGCCAAAAAGTGGTTTTATGTAAATGTTCCGTTCCGTCATCTTCCGCTTGTTCCGGCGTCGGGTCGCGGGAGCAACAGCCTCAAACGGGTAGCCAAGGCCTCTCTCTCCCCAGCTGCATCCTCCAGCTCACCCGGAAGGATCCCAAGTCGTACCCCGGCCAGCTGTGAGACATAGTCTCTCCAGCGGGTCCGGGGTCTGCCTCTTGGAATCCTCCCGGTGGGACGTGCCCAAAACACCTCGCCCGCGAGGCACTCGGGGGGCATCCTGACCAGATGCCCGAACCACCCTATCTGGCTCCTCTCGGCCTCGAGGAGGAGCGGCTCGACACCGAGGTTCTCCCAGATGGCAGAGCTCCTCACCCGATCTCTTAGTGAGAGCCCAGCCACCCTCCGGAGGAAGCTCATTTCGGCCGCTTGTACCTGCGATCTCATTCTTTCGGTCACCACCCACAGCTGGTGACCATAGGTGAGGATTGGAACGTAGATCGACTTGTAAATCGAGAGCTTTGCTTTTCGGCTCAGCTCTCTCTTTACCACGACGGACCGATGCAGCGTCCTAGTTATTGCTGATGTCGCACCGATCCGCCTGTCGATCTCCCGCTCCATCTTTCCCCCACTCGTGAACAAGACCCCGAGATACTTAAACTCCTCCACTTTGGGCAGGACCCTGCCTCTGACCCGCAGCGGGCACTCCACCCTTTTCCCGGCGAGGACCATGGTCTCGGATTTGGAGGCGCTAATTCCCATCCCGTCCGCTTCACACTCGGCAGCAAATCAATTATGTAAATGGGGTTGAATAAAAGACAAATTCGCATGAGGTAACAAGCCAACCTCTTATTAGCCCATCACAGGAGTTGACTCGCTCATAACACCAGTTAAGGGTGTGACTGAGCATGGATATGAATATATTTTTACATGGATTAATCATAACAACACTTGTTTTCAGTCACTATAATCATCAAGATTGTGCTATACATACAACTTGTCAATAGGGGTACCCAATAAATCGATTAAACCAATTAACTCAAATTTACTGTAAAAAATTTTTTGAATGAAAATTTGAAATAATCTTTTACGTGCGGAACTTGCGCCACCATGTTTTGAAACGTCTATGTTGGCATAGAGGAAAGCTGGTGTTTATACCAACAGTTACAATGTGGTCAATTTCCTACTGTTCCTCTTTTATTATTAAATCTCCCTGTTTGTATTTTACATCAGGCCCTTAGTCGGACAGCTACTCAGAGTTTAATAACTCTGAGAATAAAATTTTAAACTTGTTCTGAGCTCTTTTTTTTTGTTTAATTGGATATTTGAGAGGAGTCAGATGTCTAAAGTCTCAGAAGTCGAGAGGAGCCAGATGGGGTGGTTCGAGCATCTGGTCAAGGTGCCCCCGAGCGCCTCGCGGGTGAGGTGTTTTGGGCACGTCCCACCGGGAGGAGACCAAGGGGCAGACCCCGGACCAGCTGGAGAGACTAACTCTCACAGCTGGCCGGGGTACGACTTGGGATCTTTCCAGGTGAGCTAGAGGATGCAGCCGGGGAAAGAGAGGCTTGGGCTACCCATTTGAGGCTGTTGCTCCCGCGACCCGACCCCGGAACAAACGGAACGAAATGGATATTTGATTTTTCGGTCATATATCACCCAGTTCTACTTTGTCCCAAACAAGTACACTCACTTTTTATGAATGCCATGTTGACACTTAAGATTTACATTATTTAGTGCACAACTTTGATAAATGAGGGCTAATGTTTTTATGTCTGTGTGTTTGTTTCCACAGTGGAACAAGTTCCAGTGGAAGCCTACACCATCCCACTTTCACAAGCTGAGGTCCTGCAGGAAGGAAGTGATGTCACGCTGGTTGCCTGGGGGACGCAGGTACGGTGATTTGCTCTTCATGGGCAAACTCTGCACACGTCACTGCAGCAGCTATGTATACAGGCTTATTTTCCATGACCACAGGAAGAAAAGAACCATGTCTCATCTCTGTTAAATGATGCTTAATGCCACAGAGGCGAGCGGTGGATTAGTTTTAAGTCCATCACAAACCCCCAGTGTCCAAGCAAGATCTCTCAGCTGGCAGTCTCAGACCTTATCTGCCCAGAAATCTCGCCAAACATAAACACTCTTCTCATAATGTGTCAACATCACACGTGCGTTGCACACTTTATGTTGTTGCCTCTCTCTTCACCAAAGATTTTACTTCATGCAACCTGATAAAATCCATAAAAAAGGCATGCAACTCACCAGGAAACATCCCTAGCTTTGATTATTCACACACTTCTCATCCAGGCTTATCCATGTTGGAAGCATCGTGGAGGCTTTTTGGGTATTAGGGAGAAACGTCTCCATCAAAGCCAGTCTAATTGTTAAATGGTGGAAAGAGTAATGAAGTAAGGACGCTATGACATGCTTTTTTTTTAATTGAACGCATTTGAAAATATGTCTTATGTACCAAAAAAACATCACCCTCAGTTATTGCCCATCAGTATCTATTGGTAATCAATTCAATTTTATTTGTAATGCCCAAAATCACAGAATTTCCGTCTCAATGGGCTTCACAAGAAAAAGAGGAATGTATTAACACAAATACACAGCAAGAAAAATAACTAACAAATGCTAACTAAGCAAGAATAGCACACTTATACCCTTAGACTCTCCTTCACGGTGAAGAAAAACTACTAAAAAACCCATCAGTGGGGGAAAAATAAGAAACCTCGTGGGGATCCACATGAAAGAGACATCCCTCCCCGGGACGGGGAACTAACTAAATTCTATTTCAAGTCAAACTTAAACTTCTTTCTTTAAACTTTCTTTTCTTTAAAAGATATTTTTTATTGTCTTGTGCATCACCTTCTTTGTTTACTGGCATTTAGTTGGAAATACAAAAACTGGATAGAAAAAAAAAACCCTTATGATCTAGGCGGGATCATTGAATCTTTCTGGTAGTGTGCACATTTAAAGAGCAGGTAATGCATTTTTGTGGGATAATAATTCTTATCTCTGATCATAGATCAGCATTTTTCAACCAGTGTTCCACGGAACAGTAGTGTGCCATAAGAGATCATTCGAAGTGCCGTAGAAAATTATTATTTCACCAAATACGTCGTTCACGATCTAGCGCTAGCTCCTTACGATCGTTTTGGTCAATCGCGTTGTGTTTGTGTTTAAAAACAAATGTATTAAAGCGTATTTATTTATCTTTCTCAGTATGATATTTCCACTTTTTATATAGACAGACATATGTTGTTTACTGTTACCATAGCAACCCACTTTACCATCTTTGCTGGTGGTGTGCCTCCAGATTTTTTTAGATTAAACAATGTACCTTGGCTTAAAATTGGTCGTCATAAATAAACATTTTAGTTATTGTTTGCTCAGAAATGCAATTTTGGCCATAAAAAAACAGTTTCAGTTTATCAGTTTCAGTTTTGTTTTTGACTCTGTAAAATCCGCCCAGCTCTCGCTCCACGCTTTATTCCATCCACTTTAACGCAGATACAACACAACTAAAATCTTGTTTGAGACCGCAAATACAGCGTAAAGTGGCTGCAGTTAGAAAAGCTATCTTGTGTTTTTGTTTTGGTGCATGTACATAAAGAAGTCATTCCCTTGTTGAGGGAGGGACCGAGCAGGAGCAGAACGTATGCACTGCTGCTACAAAAAGATTTTGAGATCGTGTTAGAATGTGGGCGTGGTATAGAACAACATTTGTGACCAAGAACATTTGAATATTGTATTTGAGTATTAGCCAAGTACTGGACGGGAGAAGTCACAAAAAAACATTCTCATTTGATTTTATGTGTAGTGGTTAGAGCGTTCGCGCGCGGACCGGAAGTTCGCGGGTTTGCGTCCCACAGAGAGCACGTCTAGGGTCCTTGGAGAAGACACCTAACCCCTGTTTCTCCCATCATTGGCGCCGTCGAACGGCAGCCTGCTGCGGTGTAGGAGTGCAGCACACAAATTTTCCCGGTGAGGGATGAATAGAGTAATTCATTTTTTTAATTTTTTTTTTTTTTAATATAAATGCTTTTATGTAGTTCTTCAGCAAGATTTAAAGAGGGTTTAGATTTTTGTGTTTCACGCTAAAAAAAGTTCATTTTGCAGTGTTGTTTCTGGTCCAGCCCACTTGATATAAAAGGGTTGCTTTATCGCTCATCAGTGTAGATGTTTTTGAAATCTTTGTTCCAAACAGAAAAAAAAAAAAAAATAGAAACAAATTATAAACAACTAATCATGAACGATAAATACAATAACAAAGTCCATCTGGTGCTCACAACATCCATGGTGTTGATTTGTTTATTGAAATGAGCCGTGAGAACGTGGATTATATAACCTTCTAGATGTGTGTCTTATTGGTTATGGCTGTGTTAATGAGTAAGAAAATAACTTGTGATATAACAGCGAGGGTCTTTTGTTTCCTAAATTTTGATACATTTTTCTGTTATTGGACCTTCACATTTTGGATTTGTTTCTGAGTGTGCTCCAAGGTAACAACACATTTTACAGGCACTTAGAAGTATGTTGAGAGATTTAAAGTACAAACTGCATAATACAAGAGTTATGCGAGGATTTAATGTTTTACTGGATCCAATGAATAAATAAATTCATTCAAGATGCATCTTGTTCTTGGACCGGGAGAAGGCGGTTCATATCCCATTAGGCCACATAGGTGTCCCTGGAGACATCATTGGTGCCGTCGTGGCTGCCTGCTGCGGTGCAATGCAGTAAGATATTCTTTTAAAAGCAAAATCACACCCAAATCAAATTGACATTGAAATTAGATGTCATAAATACGGAAAAAGATATATTTTTTTTTATCTGTGCAGAAAGCTGAACAATTCTACAAAATAAGGGGTAGGAACCATTAGCTCAGTGGTAGAATGTCTGTCCTGGGACGGGGCAAAGCCGGTTCAGTTCCTACTGGTCCCAGATTATGTCATGGCAGCTGGCAGCCACAGTGGTGGATGAAGTACTCACCTTTTATACTTAAGTAAAAGTACAGATATTTAGGCAAAAAAATATTTAAGTAAAAATACCAATAAAAAAATACACTTAAGTAAAAGTACAAAAGTAATTAGTGTAAATTTTACTTTTTAAGTAAAAAGTAAAAGTGTTCGATCATAATTCAAATGTTATTTTTTGTGCTGTAGGGTCACAAATACATACCAAAATGCAGGAAAATGACACTTATTTTTTAAAATGTTTTGGGGGGAGGCCCCCAGTCACCCTATATTGGCTTTGTCAATGACCTCACTCCACTCCCCCCTCCTTTAGAAAATTCTAGATCCGCCCCTGCTCTGTGTAACGATGGCTCAACTTTTTATTTAAAAGTAAACACAACGAACAACGATCTTCTGACTATTTTTAATTTGTGCTATATTTGATGTTAGTTTTTTGCCGCTGAATGAATGCGGAAAATGTTTTCTCTCGATTCTGATTGGTCCTCGATTCATTACGTCTTCTCCCTTTCAACTGCTTCTTTTGATTTTGGCGATGCGGCTTCAAGATGCGCTAAAAAAAAAATGTATATTTTTCAAATTCCTGAACAAAAATGTAACAAAAAATGTAAAACACACTTTTAAAAAATAGCGGAGTAAAAGTACAGATATTTGCTCAAAAAAATGTAGTGAAGTAAAAGTAAAAGTACCGGTCTTAAATTTTACTTAAGTAAAGTACAGATACTCAATTTTTTTACTTAAGTACAGTAACGAAGTACATTTACTTCGTTACGTTCCACCACTGGGCAGCCATGACCACCATGACATGATTTCTGTGCCACGCAGCACAGAAATTTCCCATTTGAGGGATCAATGCAGTACGTTAAAAAAAAAAAAAAAAAGTGGCGTCAAACAGTTGAAGCGAGCAACATAAAAAAAAAAAAAAATTGTTTAAGCTCTTTTTGTGTTTTAATTAGCGCCTTGAAAGATTCTTAAAGATTTTCCATTATTTTGGGTGTGACGCCCATAAAGAATATAGACAGTAATGAAAGAAAAGGATCATGTTACATCTTGTTAATGTGGAGCTTCTAAAGACACTTCAGGATGTTTTAGAGTACAAACAAGTCTATAAAAACAGTCGACATACAAACAAGAAAAAAAAATTAAGAGAGGGAATCAAAGATTAAAGAAAGAAAAACTATCTTACATTGTGTTTTACTGTTAAAATGAGACAAAACATTTTGGTAGTCACTAAAATGTAAGTCAGGATCTGTTTGAAGGAGACAGCGAAGGGGAAACTTTTTGCTCTCTAAAACAACACGTCTATCAACTTTAATACACTGGATGAGCGATCTGCTCTCCGGTGCCATCTTTCCAAATAGAAACGATCAATCAAACATTGACTATTCAATTATAGTAACCTCTGTCGTCAAAATTTGTTTCAACTCATCTCCTTTTTTAAAAAAAAATAAAAAACCTACATTTCAAATTGATTAAAAATGGGTATTTTATTGCCGACAACATTGTGATCTGTAGTGAGAGGAGGAAAGAAGTGGAGGAAAATCTGGAGAGGTGGAGGTTTGCAAAAAAAAAGAGGAATGAAGATTAGTCAGAGTAAGACAGAGTACATGTGTGTGAATGAGAGGGATCCAAATGGAAAAGTGAGGTTACAGGGAGAAGAGATAAAGAAGGTGGAAGATTTTAAGTATCTAGGATCAACAGTACAGAGCAATGGAGAGTGTGGAAAAGAGGTGAACAAATGTGTGCAGGCAGGCTGAAAAGTGTGGAGAAAAGTATCAGCTGTGATGTGTGATGGAAGAGTTTCAGCTAAAATTAAAGGGAAAGTGTACAAAACCGTGGTGAGACCGGCCATGCTGTTTGGTCTAGAAACAGTGGCACTAAGAAAAAAACAGGAAGCTGAGATGGAGGTAGCAGAGATGAAGATGCTGAGGATCTCTCTGGGAGTGACCAGAATGGACAGGATTAGAAATGAGTTATATCAGGGAACAGCACATGTTAGAGGTTTTGGAGATAAAGTCAGAGAGGCCAGACCAAGATGGTTTGGACATGTGCAGAGGAGAGAGAGAGTACATCGAAAGAAGGATGCTGAGTTCAGAACCACCAGGAAAGAGGACTAGAGGAAGACCAAAGAGGAGGTTCATGGATACAGTGAAGGAAGACATGAAGATAGTTGGTGTGACCAAAGAGGATACAGCAGATAGGGTTCGATGGAAGAAACTGACTTGCTGTGGCGACCCCTGAAGGGAAATGCCAAAAGAAGTAGGGTATTTTATTCAGGCTAGTGTGTGATCTATTTTAGTCAGTGTGAGTCAGAATTATGAAGCTTTAGAAATACTTAGTTTGAGTTTTTATGTAGGGGTAAACAGAGTTAGCTCTCTTTAAAGATGGATTCAGATTACATTGGCTTCCAACGTTCGTGTAATCCCTCATTCACCCTTTCTACGATGGAGCGATCCATCGTAGAAAAGGCTTCAAAGTTGTTATCTTGACAGTGTATTTTCTGATCAAGATGTTTCGACTTCCATCCGGAAATCATTTTCAATCTAAATGATTAACAATGGTCTCGATTATAAAATACACTTTTTAGGAGACAACTATGAAGCTTTGTCTACAATCAGCTTTCAAATGTTAACCACTGTTTTACTATTATGTCATAACAGTTAAACTTTGACTTGCACCTATCATTAATATTAAAAAGATTCATGGATACAGTGAAGGAAGACATGAAGATAGTTGGTGTGACCAAAGAAGATGCAGCAGATAGGGTTAGATGGAAGAGGCTGACTTGCTGTGAAGGGAAATGAAGAAAGAAGAAGAATTAATATTAAAAAGATGTCTAGAAGAAACGCTGAATTAGGCAAAAATTGTGACTCCGAGTTTAGACTAAAAGTTAAATCCCTCATTCTTTCCTATTCCTGATAAAGGAGCTGGCATTAATTACAGAGAAAACGTGTCTCTTAAACACATTTCATAGACAATATGGTTGAATGCTGAGTACAATATTTCACTCAGTCAAAACTAAAGATGATTTAAGATTTTTTAACAGGCACATCAGCCAACTTACCTGAGCTTTTGGCTTCCAGTCGTTTTCTCTGTTTGAACTATTATGTCTGACCATCGGTACGTTATTTCTTTGCTTCCTCACAGAACCGCCGCAGCAGGGGTTCTCTCTGAAAAGAAAACACTGGGTTTAAGCAAATAAATGTCACTATTAATAATATGTTCTCCTAAAACAGCTTTTCAAAAGGAAAGAAACATAATCGAAACACATCTCATCTTTGTAACAAGTTGACGCAAAAAAAAAAAAAAAAGAATGCAGACATTGTTTTTTAACAGAGCAAATCAAATTCTGTGAAAAAAAAAGAAACGAATAAGTGCTATTTTTACAAAGTAACTTGAGGAATAAATTGTGTTTAATTGTGATGGAAAATATCAGTCTGCAAATACAGGACATTTCAAGTAGGTTTGCTATTTAAAGGCTGCAGCAGCTTAAGAGAGATTTATGACGAGATATTTTGGAAACAAAATATTTTCTAGTCTAACTTGTTCACCTAAAATAGTTAGTCAAATATAGTATCATTGGCTCAAAAAAATGTTTGAAAAAGCCAAATTGCTGGTTGACTTGAATTTGTTGAGACCATCCAGTATTAGCGGACAAATCAAACACCAGTTTTTTTTTTTCTGGCCATGGATTTTGTTCACCACTTTGCCCACATTGTAACAGAAGCAAGAAGTGTTAGCATCAGTGCACGCTGTAACTAACTGTGTGCTCTCTCTTTAAAACTGTGTTGGATGGGGAATTGCATGTCCAAAGTTGTACAACAAAGTGTAATTTTTATGTAAATACACCAAAATAAGAATTTTAAAGAGTATGTACTAACTTTATTGACGCGCCTTTGGCTGTCTCTGAAGCTAGGCCAGCACCACGCTGTGCCTCCGCTCAATTTTACTCCGGTAACTTTTCTAGTATTACAGAATTACATGTGGCTTACAATTGTCAGACGTCCGGCCAATCAGCAAACAGAGATGACACCGTGACATAAACACAAGCTTCTGTCCAGGTCATGTATGTACCGTATTTTTCGCACTATAAGGCGCACCTAAAAACCTTAAATTTTCTCTAAAGTCCACGATGCGCCTTTTAACCCGGAGCGCCTTATATATGGATTAATATTGAGCTACAACAGGTGTCGCAACTGCGGTAAGCAGCCGCCGACTCCATTTTCCTGTAGAAGAAGTAGTGCGCGGTGCATGCTGGAATATATGAAAGGGCGTCTCATTAGGTGTGTTCGAGATGGTAGGCCGGTTAGGTTAGATGCCGGTTAGGTTTAGGCTTTGCGCACTGATCTGCGCCGATCAGAACTGCGTCCGGCTGTGTCATCTCGAACGCACCTATTTCCATTTGTGTAAAGACCCGGAAATGGCTCCTACCAAGAGACACTGTTACACCGCAGAGTTTAAACTCAAGGCGATCGGTCACGCAGTAGAACACGGGAATAGAGCCGCAGCGAGAGAGTTTAACATCAATGAATCAATGATGAGGAAGAAAGAGGATGCGCTGCGCCACGTAAACAAGACTAAACAGAGTTTATCTCCAATGGAAGATAAACTGTGTCACAAAAATACTAATACTTTATCTTGGAGAAAATAATAAAACAGCTGTTTATTCATTTTGGGAGAAAAAACAGAAAGCTGTTTTGTAACTGTTAATAAAGTTTGACTGACCTATCTGACTGTTTTTTTTTTTTTACATTCCCTTTAGCGCAGCACCATTTAGTGAATGCATAACGTAACCCCAACCTTTACTGTAGCGCCTTATAATGCGGTGCGCCTTATATACGGAAAAAGTTTTTAAAAATGTAATTTATTGTTTCCATGGGTGGAGACGGTGGCCGCGTGGTTAGAGCGTTCGCCCGCGGACCGGAAGGTCGCGGGTTCGCGTCCCACGGAGAGCACGTCTAGGGTCCTTGGAGAAGACACCTAACCCCCGCTTCTCCCACCATTGGCGCCATTGAAGGGCAGCCTGCTGCGGTGTAAGAAGTGCAGCAAACAAATTTCCCCGGTGAGGGATGAATAGAGTAATTCATTTATTTATTTTATTTTATTGAAGGTGCGCCTTATAGTGCGGAAAATACGGTAATTCGGTAGATGAAAAAAGGCCAAGTTCGCAACAATTCAGGGAAAAGACAGGGTGGCCCGGGAAGTGTTTGTTTTCATAGTGGGGAGATAATGAGCTTCAACGTGTTTTTTTATTGCATTTTATTTCCAAGTTTTCAAAAAGTACCATGTTTATCTTCAGATGCTCTTTAAACTTGTACTAAAAGCAATTGTAGTAACGAGTACCTTTACATTTTCTTCTACTTTAGATCCATGTGATGAGGGAGGTGGCAAACATGGCCCAGGAAAAACTGGGAGTATCCTGCGAGGTCATTGATCTGAAGACCATCCTACCGTGGGATATCGAAACGGTTTGCAAGGTAAAACTGACACACACCATTGAAAACACAATAGATTGTTTTGATCACATCGTTAGTCCTTATGAATAGAAGCGGACCATCTTTGTTTTTAGATCATCATCTTTGCATCTTCTTAATTACCATCTGCCTTCTTCATTATTTTTATGTATTGTAACAAGGAATGAGTCACAGTTACGTTCGGTACCGTATTTTCCACACTTTAAGGCGCACCTAAAAAACTTACATTTTCTCTAAAGTCCACGATGCGCCTTTTAACCCGGAGCACCTTATGTATGGATTAATATTGAGCTACAACAGGTGTCGCAACTGCGATAAGCAGTCGCCGACTCCATTTCCCCCGTAGAAGAAGTAGTGCGCGGTGCATGCTGGGATATATGAAAGGGCGTCTCGTTTCCATTTGTGTGTTTGTGTAAAGACCCGGAAATGGCTCCTACCAAGAGACACTGTTACACCTCAGAGTTTAAACTCAAGGCGATCGGTCACGCAGTAGAACACGGGAATAGAGCCGCAGCGAGAGAGTTTAACATCAATGAATCAATGGTGAGGAAGTGGAGGAAGCAAGAGGATGCGATGCGCCAAGTAAGACTAAACAGAGTTTCCGCGGGAACAAAGCGAGATGGCCACAGTTAGAGGACAAAGTTGAACAGCCTTTACTGTAGCGCCTTATAATGCAGTGCGCCTTATAGTGCGGAAAATATGGTACTAGTTTATGTGGGGTTTGCCTGATGCAGGCAATGGCGTGCACCAATAACAAATCATTTAACTTGGGATTTTCAAAGAAAAGAACTTTTCTTTCAGTACATTGTTCATTATTAAACGCTTTGAAAAGGGGAATGGAGCATGACCCAAGACAGTTTAGTTACAGAGTGCCATGCAGGGATTCTTTCCTGTGCCTCAGAAATGGGTGTCAGTAGACTAAACCACCAGGAGACCAGCTGGAGAAAGGGACAGTTTGAATTGAAAACCAATGGTGTGTGTGTATGTGTGTGTGTTGAGACAAAAAAGGCTTTCACAAACTGAGACAGCACGGGATTTTAAATCCTTTCCATGAGAGTTGTGTACTTTTAAACAGTTTCTGAATACATCTCAAGCTGCTGTTCTGTGTCAGCATGTCTGCTGGTTTTGCAACGGAATAAGTAACTTTAATTGAATTTATCTGTTTATTATTCATTGTCTAAGTCCCACGCTACCCTGGCAACTGTGCTACTGGCAACTGAGCTACATGTGGCGCAACCTGGCAGGCAAATCTCATAACCAGCAGTTTAAGCGCAGGATAAAACAGGGGTTGGGTGATACTTATTTCATTAAGAGTCAGTTAAGAATTACAAAGAAGACCTCAATTTTGTCCAAAAAACCAATACAGTTCAGTTTTTTTTGCTCAAACAGGGATCTTCCCATGGGAATACGTTCTTTTTTTTTGTGAGGTTGTAGTCCATTAAAACGACTTCCATGAAATTGAATAGCGTGTTTATGTGCCGCACATTGAGGCAATAGCCAAGTCAGCCTCTTTCAGCCTGTCAACATCATCTCCCCTTTAACCAAACTTTCCTCAAACATCTGTCGAACTCATAACATCCAAACAGAGTCTCATTTTGTCCATCAGAAAGTCTGTAAAGTCACTGTTGCATTACATACATGAAACTGTATGCCCAAAGTATGTTTCTTTGTGTGTATCCCTTTAATTCCAACCCTACTCTCCAAATTTGCTCAAGCTGTTATCCGATTACAGTGAATTTATCTGACTCAATTGTGTTTAAATCAGGTTGACGTACAGAAAAAAAGCTTATATTTTAGGTGTAAAACCACAGATATCGGGATCGGTTGGATTCCGAATAAAAACCTGCTCTTAGAAGCTTACATAAGACGTGTTATTGGCAGTGTTGGATGAAGTACTCACTTTTTGTACTTAAGTAAAAGTACAGATAATTAGGCAAAAAAATACAAAAGTAAAAGTACCAATAAAAAAATCTACGTAAGTAAAAGTACAAAAGTAATTGGTGTAAATTTTACTTTTGAAATAAAAAGTAAAAGTATTCGTGCAGTAGGGTCACAGATTAATACTCTTCAGGTGCGTGACCCCCTCTCCCGCCTCTTTTGGTCCACAAAAAAAAACAAGAAAGGAAAGGGGCCAAGTCAAGTTGTCCCCTAGCAGGGCCAGCAAATTGGCCACCTAAATGCAGGAAAATGACACTAAATTTTTTTAAATGTTTTGGCCTGACGCCCCCCCCGCCCCTTCTTTAGAAAATTCTAGATCCGCCCCTGCTCTGTATAACAATGGCTCAAGTTTTTATTTAGAAGTAAAAACAACAAACTTCTGACTTTTTTAATTTGTGCTATATTTGATGTTAGTTTTTTGGCGCTGAATGAATGCGGAAAATGTTTACTCTCGATTCTGATTCGATTCTTCTCGGTCCTTGATTCATGACTTCTTCTCCCGATCAACTGCTCCTTTTGATTTTGGTGATGCGGCTTCAAGATGCGCTACAAAACCCCAAAACTGTATATATTTCAAATTCCTGAACGAAAATGTAAAAAAAAAAAGTAAAACACACATTTAAAAAAATAGCGGAGTAAAAGTACAGATATTTGCTCTAAAAATGTAGTGAAGTAAAAGCAAAAGTACAGGTCTAAAATTTTACTTAAGTAAAGTACAGATACACAATTTTTTTACTTAAGTAAGTGACGAAGTACATTTACTTCGTTACGTTCCACCGCTGGTTATTGGGAATCAACTGTGGATTTATCAAAAGTGAGAAACACAAAAGCAGCATCTTGCTCCTTTGATGCATAATAGAAGCTGAAGGAATAATGCTGAGATGACCTTTGCTTGTCTGAAGGTGGATGTGTTTTCCATTGTTTATTATTTCTGATGCTTTTAATGAGCTCATGTTGCCGTTCTGCTTGCTTTTTACAAAATATTCACTCACAGATTTTACACTCATTTTTTTTTAGCCCCAGACTGCTTCTGATTTGCACCTAACCTGTGTTTTGCTAAAGGTAGTGGTTAAGAGCTAAAGTATATATGTTTTTAATATACTTTATTAAAAAATTTTCCTGACTGGGAAATTTGTGTGCTGCACTACTACACCGCAGCAGGCTGCCACCTATGACGGCGCCAATGGTGGGAGAAACAGGGGGTTAGGTGTCTTCTCCAAAGACCCTAAACCAGATGTGAACTCAGTGGGATGCAAACCTGCAAACTTCCGGTTAACTTCCGGTCGGCGGGCGAACACTCTAACCACTGAGTCACCGTCTCCCCCTTATATTATCAATTATTCCTTATTTATTCCTGAGATGGGGAAGAAAGCCTTTCTGTTTTGTGCCCCAAATGACCGGAACCATCTGCAAAAAGAGCTATGTCTGCGAGAGCTGGTCTCTCTAAACTCTTTTAAATCTCAACTGATAGACTTGGAGAATAGTCGATGTGGTTGTAAATGTTTTGATTGAATGTTTTATTGTGATATTTTTAATGTAAATGTATTTTAATTTGAAATGTTTGTTTGGTCCTGGAGGCCGGTGCCTCTTGGCCAGGTCACTCTTGTAAGAGATTGTTAATCTCAATGAGCCTCAACCTGGTTAAATAAAGGTCAAATAAATAAATAAATAAATAAATTTATTGTGGAACCAATGTTAGGTCATACAAAGAGCATATACTGTATATACAGAATATGGGTATGTCCTTTGTTTTTTTGAATATCCAATTAAAAATAAGCCATAAATGTACAGTAAATTGACTTTTTGGAGTTTAAATCGTAGTCTTTTTATGTACCACAGCCAGACTACTTTTATCTATGATTGACTAAAATGTGGTCGTTATAATGGATCTCAGCCGCACAAAATGCTGTAAAATCAAAGGCTGTCTACGCAATTTCCATTTTTGGGTGCAGCTTGGCAAAAAAAAAAAACCCCAAACAAACCAATATATAATAAATCTCCCAGGATTAAAAACTCCTTGTTGAAATACACAAAATGTAAAGCTCAAGAAAACTCTCAAGTCTGATGTTCCCTTCAGTAGGAAAGAAGACTGTACCAAATGTATGAAATATGAAACAGGGTTGTGTATGTCCTCAGTGACCCTGTACAATACTGCCCTAACTACCGGGTGCTGCTCAGAGCTGGCGTGACTTTAAATGTCTGAGAACCAGTGAAGTTGCTGCCGCAGAAGCATCTGCAAGTTTTTCTCAAACCAAATCTAAGCAGGAGAAATCAAGTAAGCTTGGATAGTTTTTTTTAAAGTGGTTACTCTTTACATACCTTCAAATAATCCAACTGATTCTACTTAAATAGTAGAAATTGGGTGTGTCAGCATAAATGAGTTTGATTGTATGATACAAAAAAATATATATCATTATTTTTACATATATATAATTTTATATATATATTATTATTTTTATATATATATATATCATTAGAACTCATTATTCTATTATTCTGGGTCTATACGACACAGCAAACATCTAGATCATATTTTTATGTAATTTCAGGCTTAATTTGTGTTCTTAATCCATTTTCTCTGGACTGTTGTGTGTAGGTAATCTAGCCTACATTTATGCACGTGGGTAGATAGCAGAGGTGAGATCGGGCCTAAAAAATCCAGCCCGACCCGAGGCCGCGGATATTAAACCTGGCCCGAGCCCGACCAATCAATGTGATTTGCGGGCCCAAGCCCGAAATGGTATATTTTATTTGTGAGGATTCGGGCGGGGGGGGTTATTTATAAATTGGAACAAGTTCAAGAACATGTTTTTTAATGAAAAAAAATCACACTATCGGACCCCTAACGCACTTGTCTATGATGGCCTTCTTAGCGCGAACAGGAGGGGTGGTCTTTGAGACAAATGATAAAATAGATCATTAACAATCATCACTTTTGCCAGTCCAGCTGTTCAAATGCCTGCTCAGCGTCAAGGTGCCAGTCTTTTTTGGTGTCGTATGAAAGCAAAGCGCCACATTCACTCCATCCAGCGAAGCCAACGCAAGTTTCTGTAGCATTTTGAACAATAAATTTGAAGCTTTTCCACACCTCACTCTTACTGGTGCGTGTTTGTCTTTTCAGTTCTCCTGCTTTTAGTTTATCCTTAACTTCTTACTCCTTCATAACTTCTTACTCCCTCATATCGGGGATACCAGTTCAAAATAAATAAAATGCCTGCTCAGCGTCGAGGTGCCAGTCTTTTTGGTGTTGTATGAAAGCGAAGCGCCACATTGACTACATTCAGCGAAGCCAACGCAAGTTTCTGTAGCATTTTGAACAATAAATTTGAAGCTTTTAAACACCTCACTCTTACTGGTGCGTGTTTGTCTTTTCAGTTCTCCTGCTTTTAGTTTATCCTTAACTTCTTACTCCTTCATATCGGGGATACCAGTTCAAAATAAATAAAATAAAGACGTGCGCAGGAGAGGATTACCAAATTTATAGGAGGCGTTCACGTGCGCAGAGCATGCGCTGGCTCTGCAGATTCTGTTTAGTAGTTAAACATTACTTCTCTGTTTTAATTTTATAACAAGTATTTATTAGTTTAGTACACACACCTCGTTTTAGTTTACATTTTATAAACATATATTAAAAAAAAAAAAAAAGTCAGCGAGAGAGAAGCCCGAACTCGACCCAAAGTAATGGTTGACATTTTTAGGCCCGACTCGGCTCAGGCCTAAGATCTTCCCTCTGGTAGATAGAGACATCACCTCCCTGGCATTCGCCCGCGGACCGGAAGTTAACCGGAATTTTGTGGTTTCGATTCCCACTGAGTTCACTTCTAGGGTCCTTGGAGAAGACACTTAACCCCCTGTTTCTCCCACCATTGGCGCAATCATGGCAGCCTGCTGCGGTGTAGTAGTGCAGCACAGAAATTTCCCCGGTGAGGGATATAAATAGAGTATGTAAAAATGAAAAAAAAAAAATATAAAAAAAAGATACCACAGTATCAGTGTGTTTGTATATGTTGGTGACTGAGATTAAAGAACAATGTAACGCTATATCAGTACGCAGGTACGACAGTCACACCGAGCAAGAGTCACAAATGGACCAGAACACCCAAGTCTGGGTACAATGGAGCTGTGCCTCACAAACTACCATAAGGACAGTTTTTCATTTATTTATAGAAAGAGCAAGAGTTGAAATGCTTAAGAAAAATATTCAGATTTTCCAAAGCGTTGCTGCAGAGCTGGAGTATGCACAGTGTCAACTTCCTAAATCAAAAGATCGCACACCTGGTTGGGTCTTCTCGGCATGCACACAACTCTTTCAAGCAAGCCTTTTGTACCATTAATTTACCAGCCTTCACACGGACACATTCTGCTGCTGGCTGCCAATTACAACCTCTTCTGCCACATGAGTCACACTTACCTTGCATATCTTTCAGTTGAGGATGTGTGCATGTGTTTTGAGTTCTGGTGTGAGATGCCTTCAACACGGCCTCATCTCTGCGTTCTGATGTATGTGAAGAATGAAGAATGGTGTGTTGTTGAGATTGTGAGGTCATTAAGGCCGCACTATGAAGGAACATGCAGCCTTTCTTTCTCCAAGGGAGACATCCCAGCAGCCACCAGCTATTACTCCAGTCTAAATATAATCAACCTCTTGTTGACAAAGTGCTTCAGGAGCAGAAATTGCTATGGAAGTATGGATTTTCTCTTATTTGCCCTCACTGTCCACAGTGCTGATGTTATAGTTGTTCCTTTGGAGACGAGGAAAATACCTGGTCTTTTTCTAACAGTGCATGTTTTTAATAATGCATAAAACAAGTTTCCGGTTGTAATTCTTCTGAAAGATGTAGGAGTATTTGTAAATTGTGAGTCCCATCTGAATTATCAGGATCACTTTTACTAGATTTATCATTTTTATAGCTGCTCAACTGGGATTTCAGCTATCGTTTCCAAAACTTCTGCGAGACTTGACCAGTCATTATTGAAGGCGTTTGGACGCTTCCATTACTGTAGTACTATATTGTTGATAACTCAGCCTCACCCTTAGGTTTTTGGACAGCCATGGAAAATTACCACAAAGTGCTAAGGATTCACCATTTAAGAGGGATAACAATCATCAACTTGGGAAGGCTGGTTACCAATATCTGTTCAAAACTAATTATTTTTTTTTTGTTTTATTTTGAATTACTCTATTCATCCCTCACCGGGGAAATTTGTTTGCTGCACTCCTTACACCGCAGCAGGCTGCCCTTCAACGGCGCCAATGGTGGGAGAAGTGGGGGTTAGGTGTCTTCTCCAAGGACCCTAGACGTGCTTTCCATGGGACGCGAACCCGCGACATTCCGGTCCGCGGGCGAACGCGCTAACCACGCGGCCACCGTCTCCACCCTTACATACAGATTTTGTTTTCTGCACGCTTATTAAAACGTTACACAGCCAACTCTCGGCCACAACAACTCTAAAAACTCCAGTCTATCATGCAACCTCTGTATCAGAAGCATTTCTTCATGTTGTTCATAGTGAAGATGTGTTGATGGAGCTCACCGCACTGTCTTGGACTGCTTTGAGTGCTATCAAACACTCAAATTTCCTCTATACTTGTGGTTGATTAATAAAGTTGTTTTGTTTTTTTTTAAATTGAACGAAGCACAAAATGATTGAAACAATTTTGCGTGTTTGCGTGTCTGGACCTTCCCTATAATAATAATAATAATAATAATTTTATTTATAAGGCACTTTCTATCTCCAGTGGAGATCTCAAAGTGCTACAGTTTGGTCCTTGGCAGGTCTCGGACAGTGGTGTGGAGGGTTAGGAGTTCTTGGAGATAAACAGGTGCGCTGCCCGGATCCTGATAAGGAGGCGCAAATATGACCATATCACTCCCATCCTCAAATCCCTTCACTGGCTACCCGTTAAATACAGAATTCAGTACAAGCTCTGCCTCCTCACCCATCAGTGCATACACGGCACTGCACCTGTTTATCTCCAAGAACTCCTAACCCTCCACATCACTGTCCGAGACCTGCGCTCCTCCTCCTCCTACTGCCTGCACCAACCAAGGACCAAACTCTCCACTATGGGGGACAGGGCCTTCCAGGCAGCTGCTCCACAGCTCTGGAATGCTCTTCCCGAGAGCTTGAGGGCTCCACAGAGCGTTGAGGTTTTTGAGAAAAGACTTAAGACATTTTTATTTCTAAAGGCTTTTCAACAAAGTTTTTTGTGTTGTTTTTTGTGTTGTGGTTTTATTTAATTTTGCTGTTTGTTGTTCCTTTTGGTCATTGTAGCACTTTGAGATCTCCACTGGAGATATAAAGGGCGTTACAAATAAATTTTTTTATTTATTTTATTTTATAACTGCGATTGATTTGACATAAATAGCCCAAATGTATTGATGGCATGAAGGTAGAACCTACTAGACATCGATATTTAAGAAACAGGGTTTAAAGATGAGAAAATAGTTGTAGTTTACGTCCTTGTTTTACTTTTTGCTGACATGCAGGAATGATCAAGATACAAACGCCTGTTATATTAATGTGTGTCTTTTATTCTGTAAGTACAACATTTGCTTAGAACAGTGGTGATCATCAGGGCCCTCAGTAAAACTTATATTGCTCATATGACACATTAAAGTAGAGTGGGCTTCTGGCATGACAAATTTTAATATCTGGAAAGTTTGTGAGACGTAGAGCTCTTGAATGTTTACTACAACGTTAAACAAGTGTGTGAGAGGGGCTTTTACGGCTCTGCCTCTACTGTTTGACAAATCACTGAACAAGGAGTGGAAGCAAGGCAGGAGGAAGAGAAAAATGGGACTGAATCTGATCTAAAATGACTGACTATATAATTTTGTTCTTTATATCAACTGGTTGGATTAACAAGAAGACATTTTCAAATATTGGTGTTAATTATGATGTTTGCAGATGATTGTGATCTGTAGTGAGAGGAGGGAAAAGGTGCAGGAAAAGCTGGAGAGGTGGAGGTTTGCACTAGAAAGAAGAGGAAAGAAGATTAGTCAGAGTAAGACAGAGTACATGTGTGTGAATGAGAGAATCCAAATGGAAACGTGAGGTTACAAGGGAGAATAGATAAAGAAGGTGAAAGATTTGAAGTATCTAGGATTAACAGTTCAGAGCAATGGAGAGTGTGGAAAAGAGGTGAAGAAGCGTGTTCAGGCAGACTGGAACGGGTGGAGGAAAGTATCAGGTGTGATGTGTGATAGAAGAATTTCAGCTAGAATGAAAGGGAAAGTGTACAAAACCGTGGTGAGACCCGCCATGCTGTTTGGTCTAGAAACAGTGCCACTGAAGAAAAGACAGGAAACAGAGATGGAGGTAGCAGAGATGAAGATGCTGAGGATCTATCTGGGAGTGACCAGGATGGACAGAATCAGAAATGAGTACATCAGGGGAAAAGCACATGTTAGAGGTTTTGCGGATAAAGTTCGAGAGGCAAGACTGAGATGGTTTGGGGCACGTACAGAGGAGAGAGAGAGAGTACATAGGAAGAAGGATGCTGGATTTGGAACCACCAGGAAAGAGGACTAGAGGAAGACCAAAGAGGAGGTTTATGGACGCAGTGAAGGAAGACGTGAAGATAGTTGGTGTGACCAAAGAGGATACAGCAAATAGGGTTAGATGGAAGAAACTGACTTGCTGTGGGCGACCCCTAAAGAGAAAAGTCGAAAGAAGAAGAAGAAGAATTAACCCAAGAAATAGTTGTGTAGAAGGTAGGGAGGTCATATTTTCCTGTGGTTTTTTTTCTAACTTCTTGCTTACATTAATTTATGTCTTTCAACTGAGTTGAAAGACTAAATCCTCCTTTTTTGTCATCTTGTATCTGCTCTTAAAGCTCAGTCTGTCTTTTTCTGCTTTCTTTCATGTTCTTTTCCTCACTCAGCATCATAGCTTCATCCAGCTGCTTGATTTTTTTTATTCTTGCTGATAGAGAGAATGTGTAACTAAGGCCATATTGTGTTTTTAAAATGTTTGTTCTCGCCCACCTGTTTGCAATTTCCATAACCTCTTATTAAACCCATAAGATGAAACTTTATCCACAATTCGTCGATCAAATGATGAAGCTTATCAGCTCAAATTGGCAATGAATTCGAATGACATCATGTTTGGTTAAGCATTAAAATGATCTCTTTTTGGCACCTTTTTTGAAACGCTATTTGTCCAGCATGTGTTTAAAATAAAAGTTAAAACACCATATGATTTTGTATTTGTGGAAACAAATGAGCGAGCACCCTTTGAGCTACAGACTGTCCATGTGTTTGCAAACGACTTCCAAAGACCGTCTGCTGTTGAGAAGCAAGTCAAGGTGGTGGATTGTGGATGCAATGTGGCTGTGGAGTTGCCAAACTTCCTTTCCAGGTTGCCCCTCCCATCATCTTTCTATTCTTTAGATAAAACCACAGGACAGCTCCATTCTCCATTTCCCATGCTGGCTACGCTACCTCTTTCCTGCTAGCGTTTCACACCCTGTAAGGGTGTACTGTCCCCACTCTGAGGAAAACCTTGTCTGCTTCTCAGCAAAAGAAAAACCAGTAGATAATCTGGCCAAAAGCTGCTGATCTGACTCCTGCTATTTTCATCAACCCAGAACCTGGAAACTTCCTCAGAGTTTCCCTCTGAGAGAGATGCTCAGTTTACCGGCCTTGCTAACCTCGCCAAATTGAAATTAGCAACCAGTGTCTGTCATGAATGCTCTATTACACTCTCTGCACAGCTGGATTCAGCTGGGCAAAGGAGCACTATTTCCTTCAAAGACTTTCAGAGCAGACTCATAATGTGCTTAAGTATCCGACATTATCTTAAATGTCTGAGGAAAAGACAGAAAACAGAGCTGGAGGCAGCAGAGATGAAGATGCTGAGGATCTCTCTGGGAGTGACCAGGATGGACAGGATCAGAGGAAAAGCACATGTTAGAGGTTTTGGGGATATAGTCAGAGAGGCCAGACTGAGATGGTTTGGACATGTACAGAGGAGAGAGAGAGAGTACATCGGCTGAAGGATGCTGGGTTTGGAACCACCAGGAAAGAGCCCTAGAGGAAGACCAAAGAGGAGGTTCATGGATACAGTGAAGGTAGACATGAAGATATTTGGCGTGACCAAAGAAGATGCAGCAGAGTAGAAGTTTATTCGACTTCTATCATTGTCTTTTATGGTAATAAATGCATTTATTACAGTAAATTGTATTTAGACTGGGTAATTTTTGTGTATTAATCATATATATTTTGTATTTTGTATTTGACAGTTTTTGGTTCTTTACAGTCATTGCTTGGTTTTTTTCCCGTTGTTTTTTTCCCCGTGCGGTCATATCTATACACAACTCACCTGTGAACTAATAGAAAATACCGTAATGTCACGGCCATAAGGCGCACCTAAAAGTCTCAAATTTTCTTCAAAATGAGCGGTGCGCCTTTTCGTGCGGTGCGCCTTGTGTGTGAGAAAAAGCGGACCTAAAAGAAAACGCCGTGCCCGCGAAGCGGACCTGAAAGAAAACACATGAGAACGTTAAAGAGTGAAGTGTGAGCGGCGTGGGAGCGATGGATGACCGAAGGAGACCCCAGTTTCACGAAGGGTGGAAGGCAGCGCCGGGCGAGTTATGCTACAGTTTGCCAATGGATTGTAGATGCTTGGACTAACGTGTCTGCTGGTACTGTTATCCGAGCTTTCTTTAAAAGCTGGTATCCTTTCTGAGGAGCTGCACAGTACAGACAGTGACTTTGACAGCGAGGAGCAAAGTGGACCTGCTCTGTTGGATTTTGCGCAGCTGTTCGATTCCAAAACAGAGGATGAGGACTTTGAGGGATTTGAATAAAGACTATTACCGGTAATGTGCTTGTATATACTACTTAAATAAAGTACAACCAAACTCAGTTTTGCTCCCGATCTATTTTTCAATACCCACATTTGCATGCGTGCGTGTGTGTTGTTGTAAGGCGGTGTGTGACTGAGACTGCGCCTTTTCATACGGTGCGCCTAATGTGTGTATTAAATACAGCAACGGCACACAAAACTGAGGCTGCACCTTTTCGTACGGTGTGCCTAATGGTCGTGAAATTACGGTAGTTTCATATCTCGGGTTAATCCGTGGTCCTGAAATTTTTCCAAGTGTTGACCTGTTTTAAGGTTTTACGTCAATTGCTTTATCATGTATAAATATTTGTCCTATTTAGTTTAAGAGTAGCTAATAACCAATCCCAGCACTCTAAACCTCAACTTTGGGTTTCAACTCTCAACATACTCAGAATTGTTCCGTTCCGTCATCTTCCGCTTGTTCCGGGGTCGGGTCACAGGGGCAACAGCCTCAAACGGGTAGCCCAGGCCTCTCTCACCCCGCCTGCATCCTCCAGCTCACCCGGAAGTTCCACATCTTGGGACCCAGAATTGTACAATATCAATAATTCAGAGATTTCTGCTTTAGAACTCTGAGTGGTAGACTCTCTTTATTTATCAAACTTGTGAGCTTTACTGCCTTTGTGACTGAGTTTTTTTTTTTTTTAATGTTTGTTCCTTTTGCCCTACGTGTGTGAACTTTATACTGCACAGATGTCACTTTTATTTGAGCTGTAGTCTTTCTAAGAGCAGCTGTGTCTGGACTTCAGATCTCATCATAATGTTCTATTGCCTAACCTATTCAAACCTAGAAAACACATGAACAAGCAGTCAATTAAGGACAGTCCGCTGATGCAGGAGTCTTTGAAATTTTCCTCTAAGGAAGGCAGTATTTACTGAATGCTTAATAGGAAGAGACGATGGTACAAAATGTGCATCAGCATTTTTCTATTTCTCAGAAGTGATGCAACTCAGTTGTTATTGCACATGCACTGTGTGCTCTTGAGCCTGTACTGATAAAAATATCTTCTTACGGCTCCATTGAGCGCCTCTTGTTCTCTCTTAATGGCTTCAAGCTGCGATACGCATCCTGAGTCAGACGGCAGGTAAACATGGTGAGCGGAGGCAGCTGGGAGCCAGGCAGGACACCTCGCACTCGCCTGTGTTTGCCATTCATTCAGGTAGAAAAAAGCCTCAGTAAATTGACCCACCGGCTTTCAGACTGGACTTGTTGTGGACCAGAAAGACCATCAGCTGAGTCTGTGTTCTCTTTGAATTTACCAACTGTAATCACATGTTTGCCTTAAAAGACCCTAGGCTCTGGCGATATTAGAGCTGGGCAATATGGCCTTAAAAATGTTTAAAAATGCAAAACACAGTTTAATGGTTAATAATAATAAAAGACTATTATTTGTAGACTTTTTGAAAAGGCTACTTGAGAAGAAAACTGAACTGTGAATTAATTTTCGCAACCTCGCTTTTGGAATTTGCAACAAATACGTTCGTTCCGTCATCTTCCGCTTTTTCCAGGGTCGGGTCGCGAGGGCAACAGCCTCAAACGCGCAGCCCAGGCCTTTCTCACCCCGGCTGTATCCTCCAGCTCACCCGGAAGGATCCCAAGTCTTTCCCCGGCCAGCTGTGAGACATAGTCTCTCCAGCGGGTCCGGGGTCTGGCCCTTGGTCTCCTCCCGGTGGGACGTGCCCAAAACACCTCGCCCGTGAGGCGCTCGGGGGCATCCTGACCAGATGCCCGAACCACCCCATCTGGCTCCTCTCGACCTGGAGGAGGAGCGGCTCGACAACGAGCTCCTCCCGGATGGCAGAGGTCCGCACTCGATCTCTGAGTGAGAGCCCAGCCACCCTGCGGAGGAAGCTCATTTCGGCCGCTTGTACTCGCGATCTCATTCTTTCGGTCACCACCCACAGCTGGTGACCATAGGTGAGGGTAGGAACGCAGTGAGGAACGTACTGAGGAGGAACGTAGGAACACAACCAATATTGAATAATTTTAAAGTGCACCAGTTTGGTTTTTAGATTATGCCATTTTTAAATTAGATGCCCATTTTGAAACTGTAGGAATGGTGGAAATGTCAAGAAATGTCAGCGTTTTAGGATTTCCTATTTAACCCCCTAAAACCATTGCCAGTTTACTTATCATAAGAACCTCCTTTTTCTTCTGTACTTGCTGAACTTGTGAAAATGTGAGTCTGTCCAATGAAACCAGCTGCTGTGCAACAACATGGAAATTTGTTGAAGCAAGCATGCTGGCAACGAGCTGCTCCTCTTGATCTGCTTGTTTCATGCATCTTATTAAGTCGTTGCAACACAGACGCTGAAACCTTAACCTTGAAATATGTCTACCATTGTTTCCCGGCTCACTTCTTTCGTGAAAATGTGGAAACCACTTGTGTCTCAAGTTAAAATAAGACTTAATACAAACCCAAAGCACCATTTTTCATTTGAAGTAATGTGACATAATCTTAATCCAGCTGCGCCCGCTGCCTCCTACACTCGTTGGTTTTCCATGAAACTTCCAGTAAAAATTATTTCTTGCTTTTGTTTTATGTTTCATTCTTGCACTAAAAAGAAGAGGAATTAAGATTATAGTCAGAGTAAAACAGAGTACATATGTGTGAATGAGAGGGATCCAAATGGAAAAGTGAGGTTACAGGGAGAAGAGATAAAGAAGGTGGAAGATTTTAAGTATCTAGGATCAACAGTCCAGAGCAATGGAGGGTGTGGAAAAGAGGTGAAGAAGCGTGTTCAGGCAGGCTGGAACTGGTGGAGGAAAGTATCAGGTGTGATGTGCGACAGAAGAGTTTCAGCTAGAATGAAAGGGAAAGTACAAAACCGTGGTGAGACCGGCCATGCTATTTGGTCTAGAAACAGTAGCACTGAAGAAAAGACAGGAAGCAGAGATGGAGGTAGCAGAGATGAAGATGCTGAGGATCGCTCTGGGAGTAACCAGCATGGACAGGATTAGAAATGAGTACACCAGGGGAACAACACATGTTAGAGGTTTTGGGGATAAAGAGGCAAGACTGAGATGGTTTGGACATGTGCAGAGGAGAGAGAGAGAGCACATCGGCAGAAGGATGCTGGATTTGGAACCACTAGGAAAGAGGACTAGAGGAAGGCCAAAGAGGAGGTTCATTGATACAGTGAAGCAAGACATGAAGATAGTTGGTGTGACCAAAGAGGATACAGCAGATAGGGTTAGAAGGAAGAAACTGACTTGCTGTGGCGACCCCTGAAGGGAAATGCCAGAAGAAGAAGAAGTTTTATGTTTCATTCTTAAGTTTGGCTCAATAACTCATTAAGATAATGACGATGAGCAGCAAATCCTGGCTCCTAAATAATGGCCTAATGTTGATCCATGACCCAACTTTTTTTAATCTTGAAGCTCTTTTTGCTGAGGGTAATTTCTTTCTTTTGTATTTGGGACGCGTTGAGAAAAGTCCTCTTTGAATTATACCGTGCTGTTGGTAAATATCCCACAAGTTGAAGTGGTCCTTCTCTTTCTCAACTTGTATTATCCCTTGAATATTCAATAAATATAAAGGAACAAATAAAATTCCAAAAACTAATAAAAGCCAAATGCCAAAGCCGTGGAATCAATATTGGTTTTATTCTTCCCAGTGGTAATGTGTAGGTTTTGTTTGGTTATTCATGTTCCATCTGGGTCCGTAGACAAAAAGCCAACAGTATAAATTACAATACTTTATTTTTCTGTCTTTGCAAAACTCCTCCACTAGACCACTAAATTCAAATCTGCTATTTAAAGGCAAAGAATTGTACTGGGGTTTGCATCGACTAAAATCAAGTTGACTTATTTGTCTCAGAGTATTAAACCTGTGAAAATGTAAAATCTCACCAAACCATTTCTAGGAAAATACTGGAATTAATGCAGATTTCACTAAATTTCTGACAAATAGTGGCTCAATAGTCAACTGCCCAAAAGTTATTTGGTTTGTATTTTTCTTTGGGACTTATGTTGCAGTTTTTAGTATAATTGCTAACTTTCCATTTCGTCGTCTTCCGCTTATCTGGGACCAGGTAACAGGGGCAACAGTCTGAGACGAGAAGCCCAGGCTTCTCTCACCCCAGCTGCATCCTCTAACTCAACCGGAAGGATCATGAGTCATTCCCCACCCAGTTGTGAGACATAGTCTCTCTGCCTCTTGGTCTCCTCATGGTGGGACATGCCCAAAACACCTCACAAGTGAGGCACTTTAGGGGTATCATGACCAGATGCCCAAACCACCCTATCTGGCTTCTCTCGACCTGGAGGAAGAGTACTCGACACCAAGCACCTCCCGGATGGCAGAGCTCCTCCCCCAATCTCTGAGTGAGAACCCAGCCCCCCTGCAGAGGAAGCTCATTTCGGCCACTCGTATCCGCAATCTCATTCTTTTGGTCATCGCCCACAGCTAGTGACCATAGGTGAAGGGTGAACGTAGATCGACTTGTAAATCGAGAGCTTTGCTTTTCAGCTCAGCTCTTTCTTTACCACAACGGACTGATGCAGTATCCTAGTAGTTGCTGACGCCCCACCAATCTGTCTATTGATCTCCCACTCCATCGTTACCCCGGGACCCTGTCCCTGACCTGCAGGGGGGCATTCCACCCTTTTCCGGGCGAGGACTATGGTCTCGGATTTGGATTTTTGCCTAAAGTTTTTCTTTCTGAAATCTCAATGAGAAAATCTTAAATAGATATCCTTTTACAGCCAAAGTCGGCTTATTGGGTGGAAAAAAGGGGAGGAAAAATCTTCTATACAGACCTGAGTGAGTATGACGGATGTAATAATTAGCTCACCCGTGGAAATAAAATGATCTATGCCCTTCTTAATGCCATATGTGAAACTGCTTTAAGATCTTTTTTGACAATCTCTGCAAATACAGAACCTCTGGTTTGGATGTCTTGAATCATATTTCGGTTAATTGTCTGTTTAAAAACCAAGCAAACTATGGTTTGCGTCAGTTATTAAAGCAAAACCAACTTTTTGGAGATTTCAACAATGGAACGTTATTCACTCTTCAAAAACATACCTGAATTGTTTTCTTTTCCATTTATGTATGTTTGAGTAATTTGGAAGAATGTGGTGTAGGCTCTGGTTTGAAGGAAAAATTTTGCCCAATAAATCATTTTTATTTTCATCTGTGTTAAATTTGAGGAGCGCATTGATTGGTAGCTATGCATGCACTTCAAAGACGGATAAATACTTCATTCATTCCTGATGGGATTCATCCCACAGATGCCCCTAGGTGTCCCTGAAGCAGAGACCTACTGTAACCACCTAGTTTTTTCTACCATCGGCACCCTCATGGCTGCCTGTTGCGGTGCAATGAAGAAAAAATAATTTCCTCATTGTGGGACTAATACAGGCATTCTTCTTCAATCAATAAATTATTATTGACGTTCTTACTTTTACTAGCATATACAGTGGGGATCAAAAGTTTGGGCACCCCAGGTAAAAATTTGTATTAATGTGCATAAAGAAGCCAAGGAAAGATGGAAAAATCTCCAAAAGGCATCAAATTACAGATGAGACATTCTTATAATATGTAAAAAAAAAAGTTAGATTTTATTTCCATCATTTACACTTTCAAAATAACAGAAAACAAAAAAATGGCGTCTGCAAAAGTTTGGGCACCCTGCAGAGTTAATACCTTGTACTGCCCCCTCTGGAAAGCTGAGACCTGACAGTGTCATGGATTGTTCCCAATCCCAATTTTTTACCTGCGGTGCCCAAACTTTTGATCCCCACTGTATGCATACACCTTTGAAACCAAAAGTTTGTAGCCATTGGCCGACAAATTTAAAGCATTTTTGGTAAAAGTAGACTTGCTTGCTGTAGTGTTTTTTTATTCCTGAATCTGTCCTATTTGAAGGTCTACTGTACGTCACAGCAGATACACTGACCATACGAGCAGGCAGCCCACATACAGGCCAGAACGATGCCTTCACTCCTCTTTCATCTGAGGGGGCCTCGGTTACTGTATGCTGTGCGGCTTACCACAGTAACCCTTAATATGTTCTAGCCGCCATCACACACTGGAAACAATCAAAGTAGAAGATAATTACGCATACAAGTGGTACGAGACTCATATTCAAAACATTTCAATCCAACTCTTAAATTACAATGTTAAAGCTAATTTTTGTAGATCCAACCATCAGGAATTTGTTGGGTGAGGTAACCAAGGATCATGTGTTGGCTGTTGTCCATATGTCATTACGGCACCATGTGTAAAGATTGAATTGGTTATGTCAGTGGAAAATTACTCATGCTACTCTTCTAAAGATGGATCCTGTTTTTTTGTCTGTCCTCAATCTTTAATGAAATGATGACTTAATGTGACACAAAACAGAAGAAATCCACTGCAAGTACTTTTTTTTTCACAAAATGTGGTTTGCTTGTCTAAGCTACATGTGGAGATCGCAAAAATTTGGATTACATGAGCACTTTTGTCATTTTACCTAATGCAAGATGTTTCCAAGGTATCGTCATTGGTCTTTTTTTGTCCAAACCAGCCTCTCCATTGGTGTCTAAGCTACAGTTTTTCCATCCTTCTCTTTGGCAGAAGCTATTTCTCACATACCAAAGCTAGGCACAGGAGATTTCTTAAATTCCTTAGCATCACTCTCTGGAGAAATGTGGCCCCTAGGTCTGGCAAATATCTTGATGGCAGCAATATGAAATCCCAAACACTTAAAAGTTCGAAGAGACAGATTGTGAATATTAGTCATGGTTTTGTTTTGGCCAATGATTACCGCAGTACAAAATGCTTTGCCCTGTTCCACTTACTGTTTCACTCCTAAACACTCTGGGGCTAATTATCACAATATGTTTAAAAAGGGTGTTAAAATTCCACTAAGGCATGAAAATTGTTCATTTTCTACTTCTCCACTTGGACGCCAAGAGTTGGCAAATGGCTGATTTTATTCATGTGATGACAGCAACCATTTTCTAACAATTTTAGTTTTAAAACAACTGCTCTGAAAGCTGTTTGAATTAGAAACACTGTTACCTTATGGGGCCATGTCATCAACTTTTCCACAGGATTAAAGGGTTTAGTTAGGAAGCCTTGGCCTGAACTGTGGACAGATTGAGATCATTGAGGTCAGGCTGCAGTCCGATAACAGGACCGAATGGAAAATGCAGAAAGTCAGCAGCTACGAAGTTGAGAACAAGTTTTACTGACATACAAGGAACACCACTAGATGCTGTTTTGTCTGCGAGTTTTTTGGTTTCAATCAAACAGAAGTCAAACTACAACACTTCACAAAACCACAATTTTTACACGTTCTGTGTGGCTAATGATAATTAATTTAACTTTTAATAACAACTGGGTATTCCAACTTTCCTTTGGCTTGGAATTTTCCCAACGAGCAATGCAGAAACAAGAAGTTAGAGTAAAGGATACTGTAATTGTCGTGCATTTGTTAACCGCAGTTATCTGGAGTTGGACGTCAAGTAAAAAGTCTACTTTAAGCTCTTCGTTCACCACTTATTACACAGTAAAAGTACTTTTGAGCATTGTTCTGCCAGTAGATCCACACGGTCAATTGCAAAACAAACTCACTCCTTACTATGTTGCTAGTTATGCTCACGTGTGAATCATGGCTAGTCGAAAAATGCAGTGCCACAAACACTGTATGCTTTATGAAACGTGCGAGTTTCTTCCATCTAACCCTATCTGCTGAATCTTCTTCACTCACGCCAGCTATATTCATGTCTTCCTTCACTGTAACCATGAACCGCCTCTTTGGTTTTCCTCTTGGCGTCTTTCCTGGGGGTTCCAAACCCAGCATCCTTCTTCCGATGTACTCTCTCTCTCCTCTGCACATGTTCAAACCATGTCAGTTTGGCCTCTCTGACTTTATCTCCAAAACCTCTAACATGTGTTGTTCCTCTGATCCTGTCCATCCTGGTCACTCCCAGAGAGATTCTCAGCATCTTCATCTCTGCTACCTCCATCTTTGTTTCCTGTCTTTTCTTCAGTGCCACTGTCTCTAGACCTGGCTGGTTTCACCACGATTTTGTACACTTTTCCTTTCATTTTATCTGAAACTCTTCTTTCACACATCACACCTGATACTTTTCTCCACCCGTTCCAGCCTGCTTGAACACGCTTCTTCACCTCTTTTCCACACTCTTCATTGCTCTGGAGAAGCAGAGCAAGAAGATCAATGAAAGCTACATAAACTCACAGTGATATTATAGGTGCTCTTTTTTTTAACCTGTGTCTTTGTAGACAATAGTTTCTAAAGATGACAATAATGTCCTTTTTTGTTCGAAAAGGAAAGAAGGGTTTCTTGTTTCCCCTTTTTTTTTTTGAGATTGTTCATTTAGCTTGAAAATGTTTCTATTTTAAGAATTTGTCAAGTCGATTTGCTTTGGCAACGGTCATGTTTTTTTAAATAAACTTGGAATTTTTTTCTGAATGAAACTAGCTGTTGAATTTTGCTCAACAGTTCCTTCTTGGAACTTAAGTCAGAAATTTATATTTTGAGGACAGCATCAAAGTGTGGATTTAATATGATCTTCAGGTTTTCAAAGTTATACTGTTATAAATTGTTTGAATTGATTTTTTTCTAAAGTGCTTTAAGGGGATTTTGTGAAATCTTTCCATAAACTAAAGCTGAATTGAATTGTCGTAATCGCTTAAATTTGCCTAAAAGCCAGAGAAATAACGCAATAATTTATTAAAAGGCCAGTTTGGCATATTTTAAGTGCTTTTCTACAGTACATCACTTTTTTATGGGAATTCAAAAACTAAATTTTTATGACCCAATTAAAATGGGTTCTTTAATAATAAGCATTTAATCATTTAGCTCAGATAAACAATAAACATAAAACAGTTTTGTCTAAAAATGTCACTCCTGGATGCCTGACAACTTATTAACAAAGTAGCTGTTGCACCACAGTCGTGAACCCATCCACGATGATAAATTAAAAAAAGATCTTAAGAGACCAAAGAAAAAAACAACAACAGAGCAAAGGAAGGAAAAAATGCTTGACTTACATAGTTTTTTAGGAAATACCTGTGGTTAAGGGTTAAGAAAATTCTAAATTTATAAATCAATCTTATAAAACACTTGGATCCTGCCCCAATTGGAGGAATTTAAGTATCTTGGGGTCTTGTTCACAAGTGGAGGAACGATGGAGCGGGAGCTCAACAGACAGATCGGTGCGGCGACAGCAATAACTAGGATGCTGCATCGATCCGTTGTGGTAAAGAAAGAGCTGAGCATAAAAGCAAATCTCTTGATTTACAAGTCGATCTGCGTTCCTACCCTCATATATAATCACCAGCTGTGGGTGGTGACCAAAAGAATGACCTCGCCTATAGAAGCGGCCAAAATGATCTTCCTCTGCAGGGTGGCTAGGGTCTCACACAAAGATCGGTTGAAGAGTTCTGGTATCCGGGAGGAGCTCGGTGTCGAGATGGGGTGGTTCGGGTATCTGTTCAGGATTGCCCCTGAGCGCCTTGCTGGTGAAGTGTTTCGGGCACGTCCCATCGGGAGGAGACCGAGAGGCACACCCCGGACCCGCAGGAGAGACCATGTCTCAATGCTGGCTGGAGAACGACTCAGGATCCTTCCGGATGAGCTGGAGGATGCAGCTGAGATGAGAGGCTGTTGTCCCCACCACCCGGCCCTGAATAAGTGGAAGACGACAGAACAGACGGAAAAAATTCATTTCCAAAACTAATTAAAAATGTGATTTTATGAGTTTTGCAACTAAATTGATCATTTACTATAAACACTATGCACATCTGTTAAATTTAAACTATTGTAATTTCAATTGGGCTGATTTGAACTTATCGGACACTTTTCTTTCATGCTGCAAAATTCAACATCACTGTTAACTGAGACGGTGGCTCAGTGGTTAGAGCATTCGCCCGCGGACCGGAAGTCAAACGGAAGTTCACGGGTTCGCATCCCACTGAGTGCACGTCTAGGGTCTTTGTAGAAGACACCTAAACTCCCCGTTTCTTCCACCATTGGCACCGTCGTGGCAGCACACAAATTTCCACAGTGAGGGAGTAAAAATTAAAAAAAAAAAAATTAACTTAAAAAGGAAAGAGAAGTATCGTTGTCGCTTTTGTGAATTGGGAAAATTTATTTCAACCACGAGGCGGGCTTGTATGGTTGCTTAGTGGTTAGCACAGTGGCCTCACAGCAAGAAGGTCAGGGGTTTGAGCTCTGCAGTGGGCGTGAGGCTTGATACGCTCGCCTTTCTGTCTGGAGTTTGAATGTTCTACCTGTGTATGTATGGGTTTCCCTGGGTACTCCGGTTTCCTCCCAGGTTAGGTTAATTGGCCTCCATGAAATTTCCCGTAGGAATAAGTGTGTGTGGATGGTTGTGTGTGTGTGTGGCTCCACAACAGCGACCCTGCCTCTCCTGAAATCAGCCGAGATAGGCTCCATCACCCACCGGTGACCCGTTAGGGATAAGCAATTCAGAAAACAAAAGGAAACGAAAACCTGGAAGCTTTCAAGCAATTACAACCCATTCTCTTTTTTTCACCACTAGAAGCTGGTTCATCCTAAAAGCCGACTCCGCACTTTACATATACCAGCCTTGTGAGTGCAGCTCAGAGCCGTCTGGGCTGCAAATATTATTTCATAAAAGCCTGTGGTTATAAAAAGAAAAGTGTTGCTATAGTGTAAAGTTGGAAGAATGTTTAGGAAAATATGAACGTGAAAATGTTTTTTAGTAGAAAGTGGCTACTGCAGTGGATGAACTTAACAGAAGGGATTAGTGGTTTTGGCCATGCAAACGGGAAAGGAGTATTAAATTGATTTTGATGATGATTTAGTTTCTTTTTAATGCTGCGAGTTACTGAGTTGTGGACTTTTGTCGTATTAAATAATAAAAAAAAAGGATTTGTAATTCTGAAATGCAGTAATTTAATATGCTGAGAAAATGTGAGTTTCTGGAAAAATTGACATAATCAAAGCAAATATTTTTTTTCGGATTCTGCGTTTGAATTTCTACTCTTTCTATTTTTACTGCTTAGCACCAGCAGTGGATATTAGGGTTGAAAGATTTTGTTTTTCTGGTTTCCATCAGACTAGAAGAGTAGTAAAGTTACTTGTTCTGTTCAGTGTGTTCTTGTCAGTTCACCCCAGAATTTTTTCTGTAGAACACAGGGTCGTCTGCATAGAGCCTGATCTTCTACATTTTTTCATACTTTCCAAGGTCAAATATGTCGGCCTAACCACATCAAGGAGCAAAAAGTTTTTCTTTATTCAGAGAATCTGCTAAAAAAAAAAAAATCTTTTTACAAGTAGTCGTACATCATTTCCACCTCTATTTTGTGTTTTACATGTCCATAAGGAGCTTTATTTGAGTTTTACAACATTTTTTTCTGTTCTTGCCGTCTTTGGGGCGCTTACACAAGGTTGTTATCACGTCCGGCATGCACAGTGTGTATATGTGAGTGCACGTGTGCTTCAGAGTGTAATTCAGTTGAAATAGTTTAATGGCTCCTTATGGGATGTTTAGAATTATTTCTGTCTTAGGTCTCCTAGAATTGCGACTCCTCCGATTGAGGTCCATTTGGCTCTTTCCCCAGTTCTGAAACACTTTCTCCTCCATTATCACCCCCCACCCTCTTTTCCTAGTTCTCACTCTCCCTCTCTCTGCCGTGACAGAAAGTGAGAGTTTGTAAGGTATTTAGAAAAGGAAAAAAAATAAATAAAAGAAGCTGTGCAACTGTTTGCTGCCCTCAGAGCAGTTCGCCCTGCAATCGCCTCTCCGTGCTAATCGGAGAGTGCCACTTTAAAGGCCACAGCCAGGAATTCAGCCTTGTCCCGACCCTCATTTGTCACGGAGAACACATGGTGGTGCATGAGTTAGGACCCTGCGGTGGCCACTCAATTACAGGGCCAGAGGAAGGCGGCAAAGCCAAGCGGATCCAGTGGCAAGGACGACGACTCTGTGCCGGCGCTGAACTAAACATTCCTGTACTGTCATGTTTTGACAGACGGCCTGAGGGATGAAGAGACTCATTATACTGGACGACAGCAAGTGTCTTTTGTGTGTTTGTGGAGTCATACAGTACAAACATAGCAATTTTTTTTTTTTTTAGTCATTGCCACTATTTTTAAATTGTTTTCATCCAATTTTAGTCTTGTGAAAATAATTCCTGGCAGCTTCTTTTGTTTTGAAAACTTTGAAAGCACACTAAGAAATTCTGCATCTCGTTAAATCCTGGGATTTTTTATACTGGCTTTAATTTATGGTTATGTGTGTGTTCTCGTGCCTTTCCGGACAGTCTGCGTCGAACAAAAAGTGACTTTTATGTAACGGGACGGTAGTTTTTACAGACATTGACTTCTGAGGTTATACCAAGTCACAGCACAGCAGCTTCCAAGTGGTGAGGCCACATTGTAGGAGTGATTATCACGGATGAGAAAACAGACTTCATGAAACGCAGAGGGGAATAGATGGATGGACTGATTAGTTTACGGGGGTGACAGAGACAAAAATGGCTGAGTGGGATGAAACCTGCCAGAACACAAAGAAGTCCAATTCCAAAAGAGACTGATCCATGGAGCTAAAGATGAAAACAAGTTCCATGCTGCTCATTTGGTTTGGGTGTGTATGGGAACAGCAGTAAACATTACATTTCAGCTGCAGCCAGTGGAACGACTACGGGATCAAATAACAGCCCTACAGTACAATAAGTAGTAAAGCTCTAGCCACCAGCGTTGTCGCCCAGCCCAACTACCATCAGCTGCCCCCAGCCAAGAACCCTTGATCTCACTCCGAGCCAGAGAGTGGGATGATTTAAAGCAGCATCTTACACAATCACAAATTCTCTTGCTTACAAATGTAGAAAAAAAAAAACTCCTTGAAACACTCAACAAGTTACACAAAAAAAGATTAGTTATTTTATCTACCCATTGGCAGGTTTCCTTCCAGAGCTGGATACTTTGGCATTGAGCTGATGCCAGACTGTCCTAGCTGGCTGCCATTTAAATCAGGGAAGGCTCCGGGTGTGTGCGTCCTTATTTTGTTCATGTAATTATTGTCTGGGAAAACTCTTGTAGCAAATGATAAGTCTGCCCAAGATGGTTTTTTTTTTCTTCATATCCTATGAGAAATTATTCTGCATCATTTGAAGATGAAAAAGATCACATTTTTTATTGAATCAGAAATCTCTACCTTGTTTGGTTTCCACAGATAAAGTTGTACATTTTTGCTTCTCACAATGTATACATTAGGGCTGAAACAACTAATCGAATTAATCGATTATAATCGATTATTGAAATAGTTGTTGACTAATTTAGTCATCGATTAATCGTGTAGAAAGTTTTTGCTGTCGACTGCACTTAATATTACACAACTTGATTGTTTTTTTTTGTATTTTTACTCATGTTAACCTAGGCCATTTTTGTTTGGTACTATACCTCTGAACAAGGTTAAATTTTCAAATCAAAAACTGTTAACGATTTCTTGTTTTTAAATGTGATCCTGGATGGTCAACAGTTTACATTTTATGTTTTTTTTAGCCAGTACTATAAAACACATTTTATGGGTGCTCGTGATTTACCTTTACTGTATACAGTAAGTAGATTTATTATTTTATATTTGCTGTAGAAATGGTAATATTCTCCCTCTTTATTTCACAGAAAGATTAACATTTTTACTTATTAGAATGAGCCCAACGTGTTGTTTAAGTGGTTATGAGTTGTGTTTTGCATAACTACATTCAATAAAATGCCAAAAAAAATATTATTTATTAAGTTGTCAATTTTACCCGATTAATCGATTAATCGAGCCAATAATCGCCAGATTAATCGATCATCAAAATAATCGTTAGTTGCAGCCCTAGTATACATATATGTACATACATACGCATTTTCACGTTTTCTAGTGTCACTTCTCAGGTTTCTACCATTTTTTCTGTTTGTTGTTTTTGAAGGGCTGTTGTCCCGGCTGGACCCAAGCCACTCGATAATAAACTCATCAGGCACATGTCCATATAAAACCGAAACACAAAGATTCCCCCTACAGGCATGTTTTCTTGAGGTTATATTGAAAGATTCATGACATGTTTAACCGTTTTTCCCTTTCTGATGGCATATAATTTCCCTCCTTGGATGGATGTAACTGATCATCTTCTTAAACTACCCAATGTACTTCCTCTGGCTCTACAGTCATCTTGAGAGTAGTGGCTTTTGCCCTGGTTCGAGTCCCAGTTTTGTCAACATGAAAGGTGCCTGTCAAAGGCAAATAAGAGGACTAGGAGACTTTAGAGAATAAAGTAAACCCACAGTGGTGAGAGTGGATGGTTCAGTCTGCTGGAAGCCTGTCCAGCAACCGGAAGCAACTGGATTGAAGGCTAAAACCACAATTGCCGTGTTGAAGTTGGATGACTGTTGGATTCTCCTGAGTGATAAAAAAAAAATGTACCAATCCACATGTTTTTTTTTTTTGCTTTGTGATATTGTCATTTTAACTTGTGAAGTCAAACGAGTTCACTCAGGACAACTGAGGCACTGCTTTTGTTCAATAGAATCTTAAAACCCAGTGTCGTTGAGGGGGCTAGGATTCATTTTCATGCAAGGAAGTAGGCATCTTTTCAAGTGTCGTAATTACTTCTAAAAAATATACACATACCGTATTTTCCACACTATAGGGCGCATTACATTATAAGGTGCACCTTCAATAAATAAAATTTTTAAAAACTTTTTCCATATATAAGGCACACAGCATTATAAGGCGCTACAGTAAAGGCTGGGGTTACGTTTTACATTCACGAAATGGCGCTGCGCTGAAGGGAATGTAAAAAAAACAGTCAGATAGGTCAGTCAAACTTTATTAACAGTTACAAAACAGCTTTCTGTTTTTACTCCCAAAATGAATAAACAGCTGTTTTATTATTTTCTCCGAGATAAAGTATTAGTATTTTCGTGACACAATTTATCTTCCATTGGAGATAAACTCTGTTTAGTCTTACTTACTTGGGGCAGCGCATCCTCTTGCTTCCTCCACTTCCTCATCATTGATTCATTAATGTTAAACTCTCTCGCTGCGGCTCTAATCCCGTGTTCTACTGCGTGACCGATCGCCTTGAGTTTAAACTCTGCGGTGTAACAGTGTCTCTTGGTAGGAGCCATTTCCGGGTCTAATCACAAACACACAAATGGAAATAGGTACGTTCGAGATGACACAGGCGGACGCAGTTCTGATCGGCGCAGATTGATGCGCAATGCATGCTGGTTAGTTTTTGAATGCAAGAACTGCGTCCGCCTGTGCGAAGTTCGCGGGTTCGCGTCCCACAGAGAGCACGTCCAGGGTTCTTGGAGAAGAAACCTAACCTCGCTTCTCCCACCATTGGCGCCGTCGAAGGGCAGCCTGCTGTGGTGTAAGGAGTGCAGCACACAAATTTTCCCGGTGAGGGATGAATAGAGTAATTTATTTATTTATTTTAAAAGCAATATAGTAGTTTGACTGATATTTTTGTTTGTTGGTGCTTATGAAAATTTCACTTTTGTCACACATACTATTGCACTTTGTGCAGGTAAATATATAAATACTGATTAAAATACTCATGGCTTTTTTCTCTCTCTTGCATTTTCCTAATTGCACAATGTTCAATTGTCCGTGTTCGTTCATGCCATAAAATACCTTCTTGCTTTTTTATCTGGGGTTAGGTCATTGAGGTAGTAGCTGCGATGTGTGCTCTAATGAGAATTAGTTGCATGAACTCCTTTTTAATCATTACCCACACTCGTATTTCTCAAGATAAGATATTTTCATTGGAAATAGTCCTAAAATCCCCGGGCTGCCAGAAGTCAAACATGACCCAACCACATCCACTGGATTAACATTAATCATAAACAATGTGTTCTGATTAGTCAAGTTCGGACAGACTAAATTATGCAAAAATTTGTTGGCCTTAAAACCCTCCTCTCCTTAGGAACGGACATAAAATATATTTCACAAAACTCCAATAGAAAGATGTGATTGTTTATATAGTTGCTATTGTAACGTTTGAATGTACAAATCTTGGCACCTGCTGTTTGACTGCACCCATATCAAAGACACCATCACACTTTGACACTCAATATCAAAATTGGGGCCAATCCAAGTTTACATCAACTTGCATCTATTTTTTATGTTGCCTGACTTCTAAACAATTCTATTACATGTTCTGCCGGGCTTCCAGGACCTGCACTTCTTTGTTGTGATATAGTGGTAACAATTTCACGACAAAATGTCAAGAGTACTTGAGAAATTCACTCACGAAGCATTAGAATTTTTTTTTTTTGTACATCGGGAGGTGGATGGGAATAGAAATCTGGGTTGTTTTTCAATCACTGGGTAAATTGGATGTTTGCAGCCTTTGTGTGCATGTTTGTAAGTAGAGGAATGGAGTTCGGCATTAGGGTGGGGTAGTGTTTATTCACTGGATCTGTGTGAGTCACCACGGTGAGGCAAACCTAACAGCTACATGTCACATCAAGGCTTTGCTCGACCCTCCGCTCACCGCTTGATTACTTCACGTAGAACAGACTGCCAGTTGTTATTAATTTCCACATTCCTGAAGATATTGTCATTTAATCAAAATTTAGCTGAACTCATTTAACTTACTCAGCAAGCGAGGTTGATGTAAAGTTGTCATACTGTCAACGTGAGCTGAAAATTGGGCGCTCTTGGCTTTCTTTCCTCACGGTTCAACTATCAAACCGACATGTTCACCGATGATGACACACTGCTGACTCATTCAACTTTTAATGCCTGTATGGCTGAGTGATAATAGTTCAGTTAGACACGTTTGTTTCCTGCATCTAGGGCTGAAACAGTGAATCGATTTAATCGATTATAATCGATTATCAAAATAGTTGTCGACTAATTTGGTCATCGATTAATTGCCTAAGAAGTTTTTACTGTCAACTGCACTTAAATTGGTCTACATGTGGGGCAGTAGAGAGCAAATTGACGATGTGCGCTACCAAAATAAGAGGAGAAGAAGATAGCAGCCAATCATTGGCCTTCATTTCACCCTGCCTCACGTTTTCTAGAAATGATAATATTCTACCTCTTTATTTGACAGAAAGATTAGCATTTTCTCTTACTGTAATAAACCCAACGTGTTGTTTAAGTGGTTATAAGTTGTGTTTTACACAATTACATTCTATAATATGAAGAAAAAGTAATATTTATTGAATTGTCATTTTTATCCGATTAATCGAGTAATCGAGCCAATAATCGACAGATTAATCGAAAACCAAAATAATCGTTAGTTGCAGCCCTACCTGCATCACAGCCAAACCTGCGACCTCAGCAATGCAAGAGATTCCTTCTTTAGAACCAGGATGAAACCGTTAAAAATACAAGCATGCATGTGTATGTTTGTATGGATGCCAAAGTTAATTTAAACATACATATGTGGTGCTTATTCTCAGCAACTTTTACAGCAGTTTGGTTTGTGGCTTTGAAGAACTGGGTGGAATGTGATGTTCTCCCAGCTGTTCTTCAACGCAGTCTGCACAGTGTGTTGTTATTGGTATTTCAATTAGACACATGGAATCCAACTACTTTTATGACTATAATTTTGTTAAATCCAATTAGACATTTTGGGGTAACTCTCACCACATTTCCTTCATCACTGATATAATTAAATTGAAATTATTTTGCTTTTAAATCACATGGAGCTTGATTTCTTTATGGTAAATGTTTGTGCTTGTTTGGTATCGCTTTAAATAGTAAATGCAAACATGTTCTTTAAAAATATCAAATTAATGACCTTGTAACATTTGAGTAAATTATCAAACGGTAGCTCCAATGGGAAGTTTAGAAAATTTTATGATGTTCGATTTTAAAACGATGATTTACGTAAGATTAAGTTTTTAAAAAATTTTTCCATCTTTAAATGTTATTCCCACATCAAAAACTTACATGAAATGGTTTTCTATTTTATTCAGTAAAGGTCCCATTTCTAGATAAATGAACCAAAGTCAGATTATGGATTAACTTGCAGAAGCTTTGCTAATTTGATGCATTTTAAAATGTAGCAGCCTCAAACAAGATTTATACTGTGTTTTGCATGCATCGGCAGAGCAGGACAGAGGGACCATTGGCGCCGTCCGAGGTGGCAGCCTGCTGCGGTGTGGTGCAGCACACAAATTTTCCAATCAGGGATTAATAAAGTATATAAAAAATAAAAAATTCACAGTGTCAAAAATGGTGACTCAGTGAAACTGAATACCTGTATTTCTGTTTTTCAACACAATCACATTTCTGAGCTAACAAAAGGCACCATGTCTGCCCATTCATGCTATGAGATAAGCATGGGACCAGTGTTGCATTCGTCAATGATAACGACAACAAAAGGATTTTGTTGACAAGTTGACGATGACGTAACGATAACAAAATAACACTTTGGTGACGAAAATGTGACGAGATATTTGCAAGTTTCTGTTGACGAGACAAAAATGTAAGGATTTGGCGTCAGACTTTCACGTTTTCACATTTTTGCCGATTGTGCGCGTACTCTGTCTGTGAAAAGAAATAGCACATCGGCTGCATTCTGTCGCTTACAGCCGCACGCTCCCCACAATGCTGCTAGTTCACGCCGTCTGCGCTACACACCTGTATACTGGCAGCCACAAGAAGGTCACACACCATGGTGACAACAGTAACAAAGGGGCTTGGTGGTTGGAAACTTAAAGCTTAAAGTTTCACGGATATTTTGCGCAAACAGCATGCCGACTTCAAGATAATGCTAGCTTGTCGGCGCTGCTAACTAGTTAACACTAGGCAGGGTTGTCTTTTTTTTTTCATTTTACAAGTAACCTGCACCATTCTCAGTAATAAAGCCATGATTGTTAAAATAAGAATATTTGTCATTCTTTCTTTTTTTACACTAAACATAGACTAAAAATGTTCTAAGTCGTCGCCGACTTAAACTAGACTGAAACTCTTTTGAGTTTTTGTCGACTAAAACTTAAATTCATTTACGTTCCAAAGACTAAGACTAAAACCCAGATGGTGCCCTTAGTACCCAACAAAAAACAAGATTGTTTTTGTTTAAAAAAAATAGACGTCAGCTTATCATATATATATTCTCAGCATAAAATATTGTTGTTTTATTCACACACAGGCAGACCTTTATGGTGGAAAAAAAAAGAAGCCATTTGACTCGTTTTCCTCTGCAGGGTGACTGGGCTCTCACTCAGAGATCGGGTGAGAAGCTCTGCCATCCAGGAGGAGCTCGGTGTCGAGCCACTCCTCCTCCAGGTCGAGAGGAGCCAGATGGGGTGGTTCGGGCATCTGGTCAGGCTGCCCCCTGTGCACCTCACAGGCGAGGTGTTTCGGGAACGTCCCACCCGGAGGAGACCAAAAGGCAGACCCCGGACCCGCTGGAGAGACTCTGTCTCACAGCCGGCCGGGGAACGACTTGGGCTTCTTCCGGGTGAGCTGGAGAATGCAGCCGGGGTGAGAGAGGCCTGGGCTACCCGTTTGAGGCTGTTGCTCCCGTGACCCTACCCCGGAACAAGCGGAAGATGACGGAACGGACTTGTTTTACTGTAACCAATTCAACCAAACAGCATGTTGTCCTTCTCTGCCTATGTTCGGCCCCAGTCTCTGAAAAAGATCCAGTTAGTGTGTGGAACCTCTAAAGCTGGTCTATGAAAGTACGATGACTGAACAATGATACATAAAATAACCAAAGGTTCAATATGACATGCACACAAAACGTTACTACTGAAATAATTTTATCAATACAAAATGCATTTGGGATCTACAATATTTACTTGAGAATGTTGTAGTTACCCTTCCGTTTTTTTTCCCCTGTCGGTAGATCTTTTTGCCACAGTAATTTTATTAGTAGCTCGCATATTGAAGCTGTGTAGGCACCTCAAATCTAGACAGTCCGACTGAGTGTATGTCTGACTGAGACTGAACTAACATGTAATCAGTTAACCAGGTCCAGGTGGCAGATTAACTGTGAATCAAATGTGCATTTTGCAGCATTGCAACGAACATCTGAGTCCAATAATTCTTTTACAACGAGCTTAAAAAAGACTTAAGTTTAGAATCGTTTTCATTTTTATGGAAGTCTAATGCAGCTAATAAAAAATAATAAATGTGGGGAACCTATGGACTGTTTAATGAGACATTAGTTTCTGCTTTGTTTGTTAAAATATGCTCATTACTCTTGCTGGCTCCAGATAATCCCGCGAAATATAATGAAACGTAATTTCACATGGTTTAAAACAGCCAAAGGGAAACTTTTTGTCCTAAACTGTAGCATCAAGAATGTACAGTATGTTTCAACACCATGTATTCCAACCAACAATTCACGGTAAAATTTTATGATCCTAATGTGTAACTTCTGCACAGATGTTTGCCTGCAGCTGGCAAATTCCTGTTGCATTGTTTTAGTTCACTGTTTTACAGAGAAAATATGATTTGGAACAGTAAAAAGTGGTATTATTTTATGCTCTTATGAAAATGTTTTAGTCTCTAAAAATAGGAACTATCAGTGCAAATGGATGTTTAAAGCAGAAATCCTTTTTTGTCTCTGAAAGTCTTAACTAGGTTTCAGCACCAGATGGACGTAACATTGTGAACTTGTTCTCTGGCATCATTGAAAATAATTGTATACTTCATAGCTACACACAAAGGGGTTCACATATGCCGAACACTGTTGAGATTTGGAACTGCAATTACAATTATCGAGTATTGTTCAAGTGTTTACGAAAGGAAAAAAATAATCTGTGTCGAAGTAAAACTATACCTTCTTGATGTTTTTTGTCAAAAGAAGAAACGCTGCACAAGATCGTTTGTAATGGTAACTTCTATTGCCTAATTTGGGCATAGAAATGATGATTATTATTTATTTATTTATTTATTTCGGTCACAGTGCAACCTCATATCAATGAAATAAAGAAAACAACCATATTCCAGCAAAGGACCGAAAAGGTAACGGCTGAAGCAAACGCTTATTACGCCGACCCTTTTTTTTTATTTTTTTTATGTCATCATAAAAGCAAAAAGACATAAGTAAATACTAAGTCATCATAATTGTTATAACACGTAACATAATAATATCATAATACATCATAACATAATCATAACACATCATTACATATAACAAAATCATAATACATATTCGTAACACATAACATAATCATAACACATCATAATTGTTTACTTTTTATAGAAGCTTGAATTTAACCATCAAGACTTGCATATTTTTTAAGTATTAATAACTTAAATTTCTTTTTTAAACATAAAAGATTTAAACACAATTTAAGTTCATCATTACAATTATTCCAAAGATCCACACCTTTAATAGAAATACAGAATTTTTTAACATTTGTTCTAAATTTATTTTTAATGAACACATCATTTCCTCTTAGTTCGTATGATGTTCGTATGATGCTTGATGCAGATTGTTGTGAGTTCTGGTAAGTCTTTACTATTCCATTAGGAATAACGAATTATGACGTGTAACAATGTACCAATTAATTTAATTAATTCATTTTTTTCTTATGCAATATCATCTACGTTCCAACCCTCACATATGGTCACCACCTGTGGGTGGTGACCGAAAGAATGAGATCGCGGATACAAGCAGCCAAACTGAGCTTCCGCCACAGAGTGGCTGGGCTTTCACTCAGAGATCGGGGGAGGAGCTCAGTGTCGAGGCTCTCCTTCTCCAGGTCGAGAGGAGCCAGATGGGGTGGTTCAGGCATCTGATCAGGGTGCTCCATGAGCGCCTCGGGCACGTCCCACCGGGAGGTGACCAAGAGGCATACCCCGGACCCACTGGAGAGACTATGTCTCACAGCTGGCTGGGGGACGGCTCGGGATCCTTCCGGGTGAGCTGGAGGATGCAGCTGGGGTGAGAGAAGCCTGGGCTTCCCGTCTGTGGTTGTTGTCCCCACGACCCAGCCTTGCATAAGCGGAAGATGACGGAACGGAATATCATCTTTAGATTACATTTTTTTTTTAGAGGAATTCTGATCGAGGAATTGTTATAAATTCCATCAAAGCAAGAATGTTGAACTTTGATCGCTTCGATCAAAAGACGTGTAATGTGGACACTTTCATTATTCGATGTGTGTTTATAATAAAATCTCTTTTTTTGTGTGTTTAATACAGTTTAATACATGAATCATCCGGATGTTTTCATCTGCTGAGTAACAATTTGTTTAGTTTAAAAGCCTGTTTTGTCTCAAAATGAAGGGTTTTTACTGTAGATTTAATTGAAAAAGGAGGTTCTGTTAGATCAGTTTTATAATGAAATCTCGGTTTAAATTCAAACAAAGACTAATCTTACAATAACTAAGAAAATTTTTGATCTACTTTGGGTTTCACTTCTTCAATGTTCTGCCCATGCATGTAAAACTGATTAAGGTGTTTTCCTATTCATCATGTTTTGTTGCCTGAAGATTGAATTTAATCCACTGTCACACTAATCAAATGGGAACGTGATTTAGCAGCATTTATCGGTCAATAAGTGGACATGGGTATTTATTAAGCCAATTTATTTGTTGGTTTGTATGAAATGGGCGAAAAAGGGCAGAAAAAACTTGGTTATGCTTAATCTGTTCATCCGTTTGGCTTTAATCACTGACACTTTTTTTTTAAAAGAGGAAGTAATTGTTTCTTATCTGATTTATTTCTTGGCTGGAAGTAAAAGAAACTACAGTAGCTGAATGAAAGATTGTAAAGATTTGCTGAAGCTGCAGAGAGCAGACATAGCTTTGGTCTGGATGAGTGGCCAGTGGATGAGATTATAGTTTAGTATTGGTTTTATGCTGTGGTAGATAACGGGTGGGGTGGACGCATCCCTCTGCTTTAATGTCAGATTGCAGAAAAGCCAGATACAAATGCATGGGAGGTGGAGACCTCTAATGTCCATGATTGTCCAGCTGGCCCTGTGTACCAACCTAAATCAGCCCTTTAGCTTGTACTTTGGTATAGTATTCATTTAATGCAGGCACACACACACACAGCACTGCACAGCCAGACACAAACGCACACCGAGGGAAGTCGGCAGTTTTAGCGCACCACTTTTTTTTTCCCACCCATCCATCAGCCCACATGCTGGCTTTGTGTGTGGCACCTCGTGCATTTGGGTTCTCACCTCTGCGGGACATTTCAAAACAACCATAACTCAGATGAACTTTATGAGAAAGAGCAAATGTATGTTGGTGAAATCTTTGTGGTTTTTTCCACCCGTCTCTCTGGAGCTTTACTCCTTACTATCACTGTTCTGCCTCAATGAGTTCGGATTAAAAAGGGGCAACCTAAATGTGCATTTACAAAGTGTCCTCAGCGGAAATAAGAGCTTTTTTGATTATATTTTAAAATAAATACCGTAATTTCACGACCATTTGGCACACCGTACGAAATGCGCAGTCTCAGTCACACATCGCCTTACAACAACACACACGTAAGCATGCAAATGTGCGTATTAAAAAATAGATCGGGAGCAAAACTGAGTTTGGTTGTGCTTTATTTAAGTAGTAACGATACTAAACAAGCACATTACCGGTAATAGTCTTTATTCAAATCCGTCAAAGTCCTCATCCTCTGTTTCGGAATCGAACAGCTGCGCAAAATCCAACAGAGCAGGTCCACTTTGCTCCTCGCTGTCAAAGTCACTGTCTGTACTGTGCGGCTCCTCAGAAAGGATACCAGCTTTTGCGAAAGCTCGGATAACAGTACCAGCAGACACGTTAGTCCAAGCATCTACAATCCATTGACTTGTTAATGCTGAAATCTCTCGCGGCGGCTCGATTCCCATGTTCCTCCGCGTAGCTTAAACTGAGCGTCATAAGCGTGTCTCTTTGCCATTTTCAGGGTTAAAACAGCAATGTTGTGCATACAGCACATACCTTTTTTATACACAATCCACGCCCACACTTCACTCTTTAACGTTCTCATGCCTTTTCTTTCAGGTCCGCCTCGCCTCACAGGCACCGCTTTTTCTTTTAGGTTCGCCTTTTCTAACACACAAGGCGCACCGCACGAAAGAACGCACCGCTCATTTTGAAGAAAATCTAAGACGTTTATATGCGCCTTATAGCCGTGAAATTAGGGTAACATATATTCTTTGGTTTTTTTTATCTTTCAGTCAGTGGTAAAAACTGGACGTTTGCTCATCAGTCATGAGGCACCAATAACCGGAGGCTTCGCAGCTGAAATCAGCTCTACTGTCCAGGTGAGTGCCTTCCTACATCTGGTGGAAAGTTTGAACGCAAGTTTGTCCATGTAGTGGACAAGGTCGCATTTGATGAGTTTTTATTGGCATCTTAAGCTCCCAGGGGTAGAAGGTGACCTTCAAAGGTTTCGGTCTTGTTAGCTAGCCATCGTTTCTTCATAAAAGTTACACTTTGCAATAAAAGCTCAAACGGCTTCTTTCTGAATGCCTTAAAGCCAAAAGTTTCAAACTGTGAGACCTGCTCTCTTACAGTAGTTGCAGAAGGGAGGAAAAAAAGATGTTAAAATGTACTTTTTCAGGTAAGACAGATGGTGCATTGCAGAGGGTAAGCATGCTTTTGTTTCTACTTCCTTTTGGAAATCTGTGCCTAGGAAAGAAGAGTGATCATGTTCTTCTACTTCATCAAAATGATTAGATTTTTACAAATGAATCATTTAGCTTCTGGTGGATTCGTCCCAAAACAAGACAACACTGCAACATTTATTATGTTCTTCCTTTGAATCTTCTTTGCCCTCAACATTAAGAAAATGCACTTAGAATTACTGTATTTTCCGCACTATAAAACGCACTGCATTATAAGGCGCACCTTCAATAAATTACATTTTTAAAAACTTTTTCCATATATAAGCCGCGCCGCATTATAAGGCGCTACAGTAAAGGCTGGGGTTACGTTTTGCATTCACTAAATGGTGCTGCGCTAAAGGGAATGTAAAAAAAAAAAAAACAGTCAGATAGTTCAGTCAAACTTTATTAACAATTACAAAACAGCTTTCTGTTTTTACTCCCAAAATGAATAAACAGCTGTTTTATTATTTTCTCCAAGATAAAGTATTACTATTTTCGTGACACAGTTTATCTTTCATTGGAGATAAACTCTGTTTAGTCTTACTTACTTGGCGCAGCGCATCCTCTTGCTTCCTCCACTTCCTCACCATTGATTCATTGATGTTAAACTCTCTCGCTGCGGCTCTGATCCCGTGTTCTACTGCGTGACCGATCGCCTTGAGTTTAAACTCTGCAGTGTAACAGTGTCTCTTGGTAGGAGCCATTTCCGGGTCTTTACACAAACACACAAATGGAAATAGGTGCGTACGAGATGACACGGGCGGACGCAGTTCTGATCGGCGCAGATCGGTGCGCAATGCATGCCAGTTAGGTTTTGCATTCAAAAAAGACGCCCTTTCATATTTCCCAGCATGCACCGCACACTTTCTTCTACGGGGGAAATGGAGTCGGCGGCTGCTTACTGCAGTTGCGACACCTGTTGTAGCTCAATATTAATCCATATATAAGGCGCTCCGAGTTAAAAGGCGCATCGTGGACTTTAGAGAAAATTTAAGGTTTTTAGGTGCGCCTTATAGTGCGGAAATTACGGTAGTTTTTTCCATCCTTGGGCATCCTATTACTGCTCTATTAAACTTTACAGCACTAGCTCTTGTGTTAGCTACTCAATATCAACACATTGGGTGTTTTAGAGCAGCTCAGGACCTGAATTCAGAAAAAAAAAAAGCAGATGGAGTAATGTGACTGAGCAAAAAAAATAAAACTCTGCATCAATGCTGCATTTCTTACCCAAAAAGCACTTAGTGAAGCAAAAGAATGCATGATAGATGTTTGATGTGCCATCAAAAGGGAAAGAGAGAACTGCAAAAGCACATGTTTAGAGCATTAATGAATATGAATCGATTTTAACACAAATATTTTCAGCTTCACAGTTGACTCAGGTTTTTTAAACACTTCAAATGCACCAGATTTTCCAAAAGATTTAAATAGCCTATTAAGTTGAAACTATCGAACGGTTGGACAAGAGTCTCATTTCCACCGGATGGAAATCTGTTTCTGACAGAACAGTGGCGTAAACAAATTTCTTGCCAGTTTTGGATAGTTTACGCCGGCGAAACTGGCAGAAACTGGTGGAAACCTGCTAAAAAATTCTAAGACTACTGTTGAGGTGTCAGAAACCAAAGACTTATTTTTTATTTTTGAGTTACATAAAACCATTAAACAGTGCATACAGATTTAATTTGAACGTTTCGGTCGAGACGGTAAATGCCGCTGTACACTGCAATATTTACCAACATGCAGCGAAACCATGCAACCCTGGGGAGGTCTAATGAGTGTGATGTCATATAAAAACATTCGAAGTGGCATTTCTAAAGTCCAGTTATCTTGCACCAAACAATGAACGATTCAGGTAAATGAAATAAAATCAAAGACTCAGTAAATTGCTACACGGTGGCACTGTTGCCACACAGCAGGAAGGTCGGGAGTTTGAGTCACAGGTTGGGCGAGGCTTGAATTACTGGCCTTTCTGGGTGGAGTTTGCATGTTCTCCCCGTGTACTTGTTGGTTTACTCTTGATACTCCAGTTTCCTCCATCCCTCCAAACAAGGCAGCTCCAGACTGCTGTGATAGTTGTCTGTTGTCTGTATGTTACCCTGCAATAGACTGTCAGCCTGACCAGGGTGTACCCTGCCTTTCGCCTGTAATCAGCGGGGATAGGCTCCATTACCGCGACCCTGATTGGGATAAGCGGTTCAAAACACGACAGACTGAGTGTGAATTTAATATCACAAAGTTTTATTAAATTGGAGTTAGAAGGGGTTAGAAGACACCTAACCCCCGCTTCTCCCACCATTGGCGCCGTCGAAGGGCAGCCTGCTGCGGTGTAAGGAGTGCAGCACACAAATTTCTCCGGTGAGGGATGAATAGAGTAATTCATTTTCTTTTTTTTTCTATTTCTTTTTTCTCCGGTTAGGTTTCTGTAGGCTTTTGAAACGGCTTCAACTACTGGTTACAGGCCTGATTCTTGCAGAAAAGCCTGATGATTAAAGTAGAATAAATCAAATCTAAAACTTGCTGTTACCCTAAAACAGTTCACCTGCAGAAGTTGGAAACCACATCTATTTTTCTCCTTATTTACTGACTGTGAAATTTTGCTGAAATGCTCTGTGTCTTGTCCTCGTCAGTTCCACCTTTTCATTTGTTTATGAGCTGATGTGCGTTTTTCACTTTGCTCGTGTTAGAAGTATTGAGTTGTTTCTTTGTAAGATCCAGCTTAACATCTGGGTCACTCACACATTGTGAAAACCTGCACAGTTTAAATCACAGTTCCTCCTCTAAGGGACGGTTAAACGCTTGTGTAACGGACACAAAAAAATGTTCTCACAAATAAAAGATATCATTGTTCACAGTAGTGTCAGGTGTCTGTTAAGAAATTATGTGTTTTGTGCTTTTAACACTTTACAGATTACAAGCAGATGGCATTAAAATGTATAAAAACCATCTGCCTTGGCTAGGCAAGCCTCGCATCAATAAGGACCAGATGAACTTCTGCTGCAATTTTAAAGAACATCCCCTAATCACACTAAAATTGTTTCCGTCTTGTCTGTTTGAATTATAAACCCGAGCTGAAACCAATGCAACCTCCAATGAAAGAAGGAAAATAGAAAAACTTAAGCACTCTTATTTCTTTTCCTTCCTCTGTCCCATTTCATGCTAAATAAACTTTTCAGAGCTTCCTATTTTCTGGTAGGGACACGTGGGCCTTGTATTTACTACCAAAATGTTTCTTGGATGATTCAGCAATTTTTGAAAAAATTGTATTACCGTATTTTCCGCACTATAAGGCGCACCGCATTATAAGGCGCTACAGTAAAGGCTGGGGTTACGTTAGGGATTCACTAAATGGTGCTGCGCTAAAGGGAATGTAAAAAAAAAAAAAACAGTCAGATAGGTCAGTCAAACTTTATTAACAATTACAAAACAGCTTTCTGTTTTTACTCCAAAAATGAATAAACAGCTGTTTTATTATTTTCTCCGAGATAAAGTATTAGTATTTTCGTGACACAGTTTATCTTCCATTGGAGATAAACTCTGTTTAGTCTTACTTACTTGGCGCAGCGCATCCTCTTGCTTCCTCCACTTCCTCACCATTGATTCATTGATGTTAAACTCTCTTGCTGCGGCTCTGATCCCGTGTTCTACTGCGTGACCGATCGCCTTAAGTTTAAACTCTGCGGTGTAACAGTGTCTCTTGGTAGGAGCCATTTCCGGGTCTTTACACAAACACACAAATGGAAATAGGTGCGTTTGAGATGACACAGGCGGAAGCAGTTCTGATCGGCCCAGATCGGTGCGCAATGCATGCCGGTTAGGTTTTGCATTCAAAAACTAACTGGCATGCATTGAGCATCGATCTTGCGCCAATCAGAACTGCGTCCGCCTGTGTCATCTCGAACACACCTAATGAGACGCCCTTTCATAAATCCCAGCATGCACGTTAAACATGCATGCATGCATGTTAAACTCTCTTGCTGCGGCTCTATTCCCGTGTTCTACTGCGTGACCGATCGCCTTGAGTTTAAACTCTGCACTGTAACAGTGTCTCTTGGTAGGAGCCATTTCAGGGTCTTTACACAAACACACAAAAGGAAATGAGCACCCTTTCATATATTCAGCATGCACCGCGCACTACTTCTTCTATGGGGGAAAATGAAGTCGGCGGCTGCTTACCGCCGTTGCGACACCTGTTGTAGCTCAATATTGATCCCGACCTTCCTGCTGTGGCAACAGTGCCACCGTGTAGCAATCTGTGTCCAATTTTGATGGTAGAACTTGCACTCTTTTTTTAAGGACAGGCAGGCGGATGAACAATAGTCAAGCTTCCACACTCCCTAGTCTGTGATAAAGCTCTATGCATCTGCAAGATTTTGTAACTATTGTGTAATGAATGTTTCATAACCCAAAGTGTGGACGTTTATGTGGAGACGATGCAATGAGAAAAAAGTTATTTCGCAAAAGATGAGACATTTAAACTCAGCTAGCTTTTCAGATACATCTAGGAGAAAAATTGGTTGGAATAAATGTACATAAAATGTGCTTCTGGCAGTTTTTAAGGTAGACCTCTTTCCTTTTCAATCACTTTGTACCTTCAAACTTGAAAATGTCCAATGTGCAATCAAGTAGAGGGCTTACACAAAATCCTTATACACCCATCAAAACAACTGATGACAACTCCTTCTTGAGTGAAACTATTTGTGGTATTTTTGTCAGTTTTGAAATACAATTCTGCTTCAGCATAAAAGAAGCAATGTTCTTCCAGATGTTGATCATTTAAACAGGAACCACCCCATCTGGCCTGTACTCGCATAGGATTTCACCAATTGTGTCAGATCACACTTTTAAGTCATGATTGTTAAAACAAAGTACTCATACTAATCAAACAACCTGCACTTTGGTGGGTAAACACACTCTGTGTCGGTCCAAACTACTTGGTATGAGTTTGCACACTTTGCAGTTTTTGACCCAAATTGCACCCAATTTTACTTCGTATCAGGATTTGAACAAATTTCAGTTCAATTGTGTGTCTTGGAGTGCATCTCTGTACAGGGGATTACGAGGAACAATTAGTTGCTTACGCCTAGTAATTGAACCGTCGAATGAGTTTCTGGCTTGTCTGAACTTTGGTCGTTGCTTGTGGAGACGTCACACTGTAGAAGCAGTACTATTTGCCAATACTCTTTATCAGTTTTTTCCACACCGTGGCTGGTCTCTCACTCAGAGATAGGGTGAGGAGTTCTGCCATCCGGGAGGAGCTCGGAGTAGAGCTCAACCTCCTCCAGGTTGAGAGAAGCCAGGTGGGGTGGTTCGGGCATCTGGTTTAGCATGCCTCCAGAGTGCCTCGCTGGTGAGGTGTTTCGGGCACATCCTTCCTGGAGGAGACCAAGAGGCAGACTCCGGACCTGCTGGATGGACTATGTCTCACAACTGGCCGGGAATGACTCGGGATCCTTCCGGGTGAACTGAAGGCTGCAGCTGGGATGAGAGAAGCCTGGGCTTCCCATCTGGGGATGTTGCCCCCGCGACCCGACCCTGGATAGACGACAGAACTGTTGCTCGGTTTTTGTGGATTACTACCCAATTTTATACAGTCAGGTTGAATATAATTACGTTTCTTTTTGATATTGAAGTGTTCAACTTTAATCTATTAGTTTTTCCAGTGGTTGTAGTTTCCACTGTGCTTTTGTAATATGAACCTACAGAATTCAGTATCAGGCCAGAATTTCCTGCTGAGTTGCGGAGCTACGCCAAGCCAAGTTCAAAGACTACCGGATAGATATTAGCCCAGTTGGTGCTGAGAATAGAGGCCTCTGCATTTTCTGCCATAAATGCCGCCTGAATCAGAATCAGACTACTTTTTCCCTGCCGGGCTCGTCACAATGAGAAGCAGCTTGTGACCTGTAACTTTATGCACCGCCATAAAAGTCATGGCACCCCCTCTAAACAGGTCTTACCCATCAGGAGAAGGAACTCAACTTCCTTAAAAGCCAATGTTTATACAAGAAGCTTATTAAAAAACTGGAAAAGGGGTACAGTGGGTAAGAAAAGAGTGTGTTATGGAGGTCTACTCCTTTCACAACTAATGCAAACCATGTTTAAATCTGAAGAAATTTAATCAGATTTGCTTAAAGTGAGCATGACTTTTTGTCTGTCTCTCAATGTGAATCTGGTATGACTAGTGATAATCCAAAAAAATTATCCTATGAGCAACTGAAGTGGCTGAACCTACACACATTAAGGGGTTATGTCAGAGATGGGCAAAACTTTTTTGATTTGCGGGCCACATTGAGTTCTAACATTTGACAAAGGGGCCGGAACAGGAGCAGATGGATGGCATGCTTTGGTAACTGCTAGATTAGACCGATACAATGGCGCTAGATGTTACATCAAGAGCGTTAAATTTCAAATCTAGAGCGCTAGGTCTGAAATCTAAGCGCTTAATGTAACATTTTGCTTGGTTTTAACACCTAACACACTTGTTTACGTGTGTGTATTGGCTTTCCATATCATGGATTGCCCCATCTAGTGAGGAAACATCAGAATTGCAGGGAAAATAAAACATTAACAAGGATTATTTATTTAATATTTTTATTGTTTGGTGGGAAAATTAGTGGGAAAATTAAACTAGAATTTTTTTTCTAGTTCGGTGGGAAAAGGTGGACATGATTAAAACGTTTTAACGGGCTGCATGTAGCCCGCTGGCCGTAGTTTGCCCATGCCCGGGTTATGTCGTCAGGCAAGTTCGAAACCGTAGAAAGGATAGTGAAACTCAAACAATCCCGTGGTTACAACCACAATACAGAAAACAAGCAGACGTTATACAGCAGCATAAGATCCCATTGAGTAGAAGTTGAGAACAAATAACTGAGGCTACAGGTCACACAGTTTCACCAAAGGAACCCATAAATCTATCATCGGTTTTGGATCACCAGTTTGGTCAAGTGATGGCGTATTGGGTCAGAAGATAGATCCCTGCTCTTACACTTTAGCTGATTGGATCACTGTGAACAATATCTTCCAGGACTATTTCCATCCGATTAAATCCTTCGTGATTCCCTGTTTTCAACCCTAACTTGGGAAATGAAAACTGTTTTGATGACAAAAATGGCTCCAACCAGAGACTAGTAAATCTAAAGAAGTGAAAAAGAAGCAATGTTGAGGACATATGATGGCTTTAATTCTCTGATTATCTAAAAATGGACTTATCTATGCAAACACAACCAACTTTACTCTGTTTTTAGCTGAAATCAAGTTGGCTTGGCTGAGACTGATACAGAATATGATTCCAACGCCGTCTCACTCCCATCTGAGTGCAACCACCAAACAGTCTGCGGCCGTTTCTATCTCTACTTTATTTTTTTTTTTCATCGTCTTCATTTGCACAACAAGACACAAAAAGATCGCTGTGGTTCCAAGCCCCTGCTGGGATATTTAGGATACATATATATATTCTATATCAGTGCAGGACATAAGCTTTCCCAGCCACCATGTTTGCATATTTTTATTCTGACATTTTCGTATATTACATATAATGATGCACTTTCAAAACGCTAAACAGCGATTTGAATGAAATTTGAGTTGTGTGGCCTTCCTTCATCCAGTTGCGGTGGCAGGCAGGCAGACTACTGTACTTTCCTCCCACTTCCAGTAAATTTATTTAGAGGAGATTACAGATGTGATCCCGACCATAGGGCAAACTCCACACTGCTGTCTGGCTGTTTGTCTGCAGTCAGAGAATAGATCTTGAGGTTGTGATCTTGATGGACATTACATGTCGCCGGTTGTGTCCACTAATGTGCTGAGATTTTATTTCTTGTTGAAGGAAAAAGACTTTGGGGTTTTTTTTGTGAAAAGAAGGCGTGAAACCTAAAATAAATCAGTTTTATCTGTACATTATGGCCGTTCCAGTACTGATTTATAATCAAATGATCAAATTAAAATGCAAAAAGTTTATAAATGTTAAACTCTTGGGCCAAAAATGATAGCTAAGTTAAGGCAAACCAGCTTATGGAGAAACAGATGACATTGAGAATGTAGAAAACCTTGGACCCAGGTGGCGTTGGCCTAGTGGTAGAGATACCGTCTTTCCTGGTTAAACCTGGTTTGATTCCCGCTAGGCCCAAGCCCTGGTCCCTGGGACCACAGAAAAGACACAAAAATAAAGAAAGGACAGAACATCACACACCACATCACACCTGATACCTTTCTCCACCCGTTCCTGCTTGCTTGAACACGCTTTTTCACCTCTTTTCCACACTCTCCATTGCTCTGGACTGTTGATCCTAAGTCCTTAAAATATTCAATCTTCTTTATGTCTTCTCCCTGTAACCTCCCTGTTGATAATTAGGTAAAATATCCAATCATGGAATCAGACTTTATTTCTGAGCCACAATAAAGCATGTTACAAGAAAATTTGGATTATTTTGTGGTCTCTTGTTGCTTTCTTCCATGCTCCTCCCAATGCCTAAATTGAGCACTTCAGGTTTTAATTTTTAACATCACAGGCTACCAAATTAAAAATTTTGGAGATTAACATTTTGTTTTGAAATTATTGGGGTGGATTGATATCTTGTAGTGGGACGATTCCGGTCTGAGAGCCTTATGTTACACACCCGTATCGCTTTTTGTAGTGCAATGCAGAAAGTTTTTAAGCATACTATAAGCTAGACCATTACCCATTTTATTGTGGTTTGGGTGCCTTTTATGGTGGGTATTTGAGTTGATAATACATAAACATCTAGTATTGGCATTATTACGACGGCAGCACAGTGGTTATAGCGTACGCGCGCGGACTGGAAGGTCGCGGGATTGTGTCCCACAGAGAGCACTTCTAGGGTCTAGACACCTAACCCCTGCTTCTCCCACCATTGGCGCCGTTGAAGGGCAGCCTTCTGCGGTGTAAGGAGTGCAGCACACAAATTTCCCCGGTGAGGGATGAATAGAGTAATTCATTTATTTATTTATTTCATTTATTATTCCAGGGCATTGAAGCGAAAATTACTTAACATTTGATTTAAAAAATTCCACTCACACAATTTAGTATTGGTGAGTTTCTCCTCTTAGTCACATTTATTCATCAAATAGACAACTGAATACCATTTATAGACCTCAAGGCTATGGATAGTTGTCAGGACACGATGGTATTACTGAAATCAACTCCAAGGAAGTTGGAACAAAAATGATATTCTCTCATATCAGCACCGCACAGGATCTGCCACGGCCTGTTTCTAGAAATCCTATCTCAAGTTGTTCCCAAGTCCAGAGGGAAGGAGTAAAAACAAAGGTGAAAAGGAGCGTTTGCTGAACATGTAGCCTCACATAAGTCATTTGTTATTTAAATATTCAAAATTCAAAATGGCGCCAGCGAGGACAGCTGCCTCTTGCAACAGCTCTTACAAATTTGTCTATTTTTCTGCAATTTCTCATTGTGGGACAAATAAAGGTTTTCTTATGTCTAAATTGTAAAAAAAATAGAAGCCTGTGTTTTAAATTGTCGAGCAAATGCCTGGCTGGCGAGGTGTTTCGGGCACGTCGGGCACCGAGAGGAGACTCAGAGGCAGACCCCAGACCTGCTGGAGATGGTATGTCTCACAGCTGATTGGGGAACACCTTGGGAATCGCCCCCCCCCGGGTGAGTTGGAAGATGCAGTCGGGGTAAGAGAAGGCTGGGTTTTCCATCTAAGGCTGTTGCCCCCGCAACCCAGCCCCGGATAACCGGAAGAAAAAGGAATGAAAAAAAAACTTTTATTTAGAGAAAACTCAGTAACTCCAGCTCTGGTTTTATCGTCTGTCTCTCTCAATCAAGACTTTTACTGGATGTAAAAGCAGAAAAGCAGCAAAGACCTTCTCATTAAGGAGGACATTCCCTTGGTCGCTGGACAGATGTTTTATTAGTGATGAAAAAGCTGGTGTGAAACACACAGGTCCTGCCTTGCCAAACGTCAAATTGCTTCGTGGCAGACATTTTGTGCGTTCATCATGTTGGGATTACACGGATGGATGAGTTTATGATGCTACAAATGTCATAGTAGTGCTGAAGACATGAAACATCTCCAGATATCATTTGGATGTTTATGTTGTTCACAGGTCGCTGTCATCAGACAGAAAATTAATCTGGTACCTTAAGTGGTGTTTGACACACCGGGTGGTTGTCCTATTAAGTGTTGACCAACTTTTCTCTGCTTTGTCTCCACGGGACAAGGTCAAAATTTTTTTTTTTTTTTTTAGAGACACGCGTATCGGCTTGTTTTGAACCTCGGCCAAACTGCCTGAGTTCTGTTGCATCCCGCCAAGCTGCAATGAATCATTTGGCTCGTGCCATAACATTTCTAAATAGAAAAATCTTTTTAAGCCCCAAGAATGGCTTTTTGTAGTGAACAAAACATTCTGCTTCATAATGTGCTGGCAGAGCACACAAAGACAGCTGTGTAAATAAAAAGTTGGAGGCTATTTGGGCAAAATCAGAAATACGTAATGAGAGGTGAAATCTGCAATTAAGGCAGAATGAATGTTAAGACCATGACATCTCCAAAACAAACCAACTAAAAGCTCTTTTGGGTTTTATGGTCTTGTTCCTGCAAAAAGAGACTATAAATCTCCTAAAACTTACATAAATGTTTTTCTTTTATTATCTTTGTAAATGTCCTCTAAATTTCAGCTAAAAAGAGATAACATTTGTCTGAAGGGTTCTTCTAAAAAATACATCAACTATTTTATAAAGAGCTTGGTAAAATGTAGGGTCAAAGGCAGTGTTAAAGCCTACACAGCAAGTAAACAGACGAGAAGCGGGGTACATCCTGGACAGAGACAAACAACGAAGCCCACTCACTCCTAAAAACATTTTCAACAACTAATAAGGAGAAAATGAAGGGTTTCGAATAAGAGGGTACATGAGTTGAACATGCAAAATCCAAACTAAAAAGCTATTACTTTAACCTGGCTTAGACCAACAAACACCTGGGTGTTAGACTGCGCTGCTAACTCTCAACAACAAGCTACTCAACATGTGCTTTGATCTGCAATTGTTACATAACATTCTTTCAAAATTAAAATGAAAATCAAAGGGGAGGTTTCATGCAGAATCAACTTTTTGGATGTGTCTATTACATTTGAACAAATACTCCCACATCTAAAACATTCCGGAAATAGTTTTCTGTTTTATTGATTCTTGTTTGAGAAATTTGCGGTTTCCCATCTACTATTTGAATATTCGTCGAACATCAGACTATTATTCGTTCCGCCTATTGTTCTCTGCTACGCCGACAATCTACCCTAAGCAGGAAGTATTTCACCGTATGCTGTGCACATGCTCGGTCCAATTTCATGTAAAGGCACTAAAATAAGAATTTAAAAGAGTATAAATAAATAAATGAATGAATTACTCTATTCATCCCTCACCGGGGAAATTTGTGTGCTGCACTTCTTACACCGCAGCAGGCTGCCGTTCGACGGCGCCAATGGTGGGAAAAGCGGGGGTTAGGTGACTTCTCCAAGGACCCTGGATGTGCTCTCTGTGGGACGCGAACCCGCAAACTTCCGGTCCCCGCGCGAACGCTCTAACCACTGAGCTACTATACTGTATGTGATAGCTTTGTGAACTTGATGTGCTTTACACTGTATTTGGAACCTTCAACAAGATTCACGTTGTCTCTTTTAGCCGCCCCGGGGCTAGGACTAAGCAGGAAACGAGAGGAGGGGGTAATTCACAGTGTCAAAACAAAATTGAAACTGAATGAATTTACTTTAAAGCTTGTTTCAGTAAATATTGCGTTTCTGATTTAACAAAAAAAAACATATTTGTCACCTCACAAAATTACGATGTCTTCCCTTTGAGCAAGACAATCCACCTGTTTTTGATGGTGGATTTCAAATGATTTTAACATGTTCAGAATTGTTGTTTGAGTTAAGCTGAGCAAATGTTTATAGTGAACTAGTGAACTAAGAGACTCCACATGAGGTTCAAGTTTTATCAGATTAGCCCAAACAGTTTATAGTTACTTTTCAATCCATCTTTAAAAAAGCGGAACGTAAGGATTTAGGTTGGCTCAATTTCAGTTTGCCATCATATCATATAGCAGGAAGTGTATAAGCGGAGATGAACAACTTGACCCTTTTAAACAAAAGTTTGATTAACATCAGAGTAAATTCTCTGACAAATTGAAACCGGACCAGCTGTGGTTAACAATGTGCTGTGCACGGAAGTTTTTTTTTTTTTTAAATGCAAAAGTCATACTAGTTTATAATAAAACATAGAATAACAAGCATTTTATTTGGAGAAAACTCAGTAAATCCAGCTGTGGTTTTATCGTCTGTCTTTCTCAATCTAGACTTTTACTGGCTGTAAAAGCAGAAAAGCAGCAAAGACCTTCTCATTAAGGAGGACATTCCCTTGGTCGCTGGACAGATGTTTTATTAGTAATGAAAAAGCTGGTGTGAAACACACAGGTCCTGCCTTGCCAAACGTCAAATTGCTTCGTGGCAGACATTTTGTGCGTTCATCATGTTGGGATTACACGGATGGATGAGTTTATGATGCTACAAATGTCACAGTAGTGCTGAAGACATGAAACATCTTCAGATATCATCTGGATGTTTATGTTGTTCACAGGTCGCTGTCATCAGACAGAAAATTAATCTGGTACCTTAAGTGGTGTTTGACACACCGAGGGGTTGTTCCATTTAGTGTTGACCAACTTTTCTATGCTTTGTCTCCACGGGACGAGGTCAAAAGTTTATTTAGAGACACGAGTTGGGACTTGTTTTGAACCTGAGCCAAACCGCCTGAGTTCTGTTCCGTCCTGCCAAGCTGTGATGAATCATTTGGCTCGTGCCGTAACAATTCTTGATAAAAAAAATCTTATGAAACTCTTAAGAATTGCTGTTTGTAGTGAGCAAAGTAATCTGCTTCCTAATGTGCTGGCAGAGCACACGACACAGCTGGGTAAATAAAAAGTTGGAGGCTATGTGTACAAAAATAACAAATATGATAGGAGGTGAAATCTTTACTGTACATTTATTCAGAAAGACAAATTCAAATAAATGAAAGCAGATCTTACTGATAGTGCAAAAAAAACAACAACAACAACATACTTTAACATACACACAAAAGGTAGGAGAAAAAAGGGGCCGAGTGTCCTCACCAAGAATACTTAGACATGGGGCCAGTGGGAATTGAACCGGCTTCTCCCAGTCCAATGGCGGACATTCTACCTCTGAACTATCACCTCCTCCCCCACTAATATTTCTTTACCAGGTATGGGAAACATACGGCCCGCGGGCCACATGCAGCTCGATAAATGTCTTTTTGGCCTGCCGAACTTGAAAAATTAAATAAATAAATCTTGTTGATGTTTTATTTCCCCTGCAATTCTGCTGTTTCGTCGCTAGATGGCACACTCTATATATATTGGCTTTGTTGAGAAAACAACAACACTGCTTCCATTAAAATGTGTGTGATGCGCACACTGTCAAAATAAACAGTGTGCACAGATATGAAAATCCATCGGGACCAATACACGCATGGAAACAAGCGTTTTAGATGTTAAAACAAAATGTTACATCAAGTACTTAGATTTCAAACCTAGTGCTGCTAGATGCACGTTTTTAAGCGCTATCACACTAGATTTCAGACCTAGCACCGCTAGATTTGAAATTTAACACTCTTGATGTAACGTTTAGCACGCTTGTTTAAAATCTAGCGCACCATTCTATTTGTCTAATCTAGCGGTTACCAAAGCATGCCATCCATCTGCTCCTGTTCCAGCCTCCTGGTCAAATGTTAGAACTCAATGTGGCCCACGAACCAAAAACACCCCTGAACTATTCAATGAAAGAATTATTAATGCAGATTTCAGAGAGAAAGGTCCTCACTTAATATACATACATTACATTACCATTTAATGCTTTTCTATTGGCTAATATCAGAAAACTAAGATTTGGTCTGCAGACACATGCCTGGACCCTTTAAATGAAACGTATATGTTTATGTCTGATGACCGCTACATTGTCATAATTTCATCTTGCAGAAAACTGTTTTTTTTTTTAGAAAACCTTGAACATTTCACTTGTATCGTCTAATAAATACTTTAGTCCTAAAACCATTTGACTAAAAAATATTCCCTTTTTGTTCTTCTTCTTTTCTAACACAGGAAGAGTGCTTTCTCAACCTGGAGGCTCCCATTGGCAGGGTGTGCGGTTATGACACCCCGTTTCCTCACATCTTTGAGCCCTTCTATATCCCAGACAAGTGGAAGTGCTTTGAGGGAATCAGGAAGATGATTAACTATTAGACCTGTTTGGTAAGAAATCCCACGGCTTAACACGAAGGGTGAATTTCTGATTCGTTGAATGAGTGCAGAAAGAATTCAAGTAGCTGCTAATGTGACACTTTGGCTCACTGAAAGGATTGTGTTATTGAATGACATAAAGATCCCATTTTTTATTTTAAATCAGAGTTAAGCCTTCCCGATGGGAAGCTCGAAAGATTTGAGGATTTCGCAGCATCTGTTGCGAGCACTTTCACACTTTCATTCAGATCTGCAGACCTAAAATCAGGCCACCCAGTACGACTCTTAGACACAAGTGTTAACAAAGCATGCATGCGAGTGATATGCCCACAGAGTTTAGCAAACTAATAGTATGAGTCAGACTCATGGTTTATTATCTGGAAAAGTGAGGATTATCGCAGTGACCCGGGAAAGTCATCGAACCAGATCGTCACTTAATTCCTTTTTAACTGTCTCTGTCACTTTGAGTTATTGTGTTTAAAATGTTGGCTGAGATGAGAATGAGGTATTTATGAGATCGTCGATAGAATCCAACACGATGGCTCATTCTCCTCATCAGCCATCCACCGCAAAGTGCCAAACCATTCACTTATTGCACCATTTTTTTCCCGCAGAGCCAACTTCTGGTAACCCCAAAAATTCTACAGTCTCCATCTTTCTTCGTCATTCATCCAGCCGGTGGAGAACATCCAGGAAAAGACACTTTGTTCAGCATCCAATCACATTGCACAATCCAGATGGCAGCCATGTCCTTCTGTGTTATTAATCAGGAAGACTGCTTCCAAACTTCCAAATTAAAGTCGAGTTTCCCCGTTAGATGACACTACACAACTGGACCTATCAGCTCGACTACGGCTGCTGAGCTTCAAATGGAGCAAATAGAAAACGGTTGTGTTATTGACTCATTTTCTCTGTGCTGTTTCCTTTTGGTTGAATATTTCCCCCCCTACTCAGACCTTTGGTTTGTCATGAAATGAATTGTACTGTTACTAATGCAAATACGTGTAGTTTTTATGGAAAAGGAAATAAAACATTTTATGATGCTTGACGTGGAAGTTATTTGTCTTCTTCTTTTTTTTTTTTTATTAAAAGGAGCTTTATCGTGATCATATCGTATTACGTTTGAACAAGTTTTCCCTTTTATTTTGCATCTGTGAAAAAGACCAGAACATAGTTTGGAGAGATTTATCTTGCTTTTAATACCAGATGTTAACAGATGACTAAAACCAGACAAACCTGGTGGATTTGTTGAAAATATTTTTAAAATGTTGTTTTGCTCATTCTGTGGATGGTGTGTGGAACCCCAATAAAGATCAATAAATGAGGAAAAGCCAATGTGATGTAACAGCTGATATTTGGGAGGAAATAACTCCATTCCATCACAAATAAATTTCAAAAATTTCTCAGCTCTGTTGGGATGGAACAAAATGTTTTTGCTCCTAAAAAAGCACATAAAACCATTCAGGTTGGTTAAAATGTACCCAAACACAAGTGTATTTTAAAAGGTTGAGATGTTGGGTGGGGATGGTAACCTTTTGGTAAAGGGACCCTACTTATGTAGCATTTTTCCACCTGTGTTGGCACTCAGAGCGCTTTACGGTGTAGCTCACATTCACATCTAATGGGTATGCTGCCATGCAAGGTGCAAACCACCATAAGGAGCAATGGGGAGTTTGATGTCTTGATCAAGGACACCTCGGCATGAACTCCTGTCGGGGGATCGAACCGGCAATCCTCCGGTTACCCTTTACTTTCAATTTAACTGTCACCACATCACATAGTTTAGCATCTAACCAGTAAAATCTGCCCTTTTTTATTTCGGTTACGTCATCTTCCACTTGTTCCGGGGTCAGGTCGCGGAGGCAACAGCCTCAAACGGGCAGCCCTGGCGTCTCTCACCCCGGCGGCATTCTCCAGCTCACCCAGAAGAATCCCAAGTCGTTCGCCAGCCAGCTGTGAGACATAGTCTCTCTAGCAGGTCTGGGGTCTGTCCCTGGGTCTCCTCCCGGTGTGACATGCCCGAAACACCTGGCCCGCGAGGCGCTCGGGGGGCATCCTGACCAGATGCCCAAACCACCCCATCTGGCTCCTCTCGACCTGGAGGAGGAGCGGCTCGACACGGAGCTTTTCCCGGATGGCAGAGCTCCTAACCCGATCTCTGAGTGAGAGCCCAGCCACCCTGCAGAGGAAGCTCATTTCGCCCGCTTGTACCTGCAATCTCATTCTTTCAGTCACCACCCACAGCTGGTGACCATAGGTGAGGGTTGGAACGTAGATCGACTTGTAAACCGAGAGCTTTGCTTTTCGGCTCTGCTCTCTCTTTACCACGCCGGACTGATGCAGTGTCCTAGTTATTGCTGATGCCACTCAGCCTGATCCGCCTGTCGATCTCCCACTCCATCCTTCCCCCAATCGTGAACAAGACCCCGAGATACTTAAACTCTTCCACTTGGGGCAGGACCCTGTCCCTGACCTGCAGGAGGCATTCCACCCTTTTCCGGGCAAGGACCATGGTCTCGGATTTGGAGGCGCTAATTCCCATATTAATTGACATAGGAATCAACATTGCCGGCAGTATGTCGATTCCTTTTTTATTTTAAATGCAAAAAAAAAGGTTGTTCAGAAGAGCCAATAAATCCTTTTCTATCAGATGCAGTCTCATGTTGATCTCCCATAATCAGTGAAAACAAACGCATCTGATGCTGCTGTTATAGGCGAGACTTTTCAGTGCTATTTTGATTTTGGCCCACAACCTTTTACAATTTCAAGCATTTTTCTTAAAAACATCGCAGATACAAGCGGACAAAATGAGCTTCCTCCGCAGGGTGGCTGGCGGTGATTCGGCGATAAAGTTACGAGCTCTGCCATCATGGAGAAATTCGAAATAGAGCCGTTGCTCCTACGGGTCAAGAGAAGCCTGATGAGTTGGTTCGGGCAATTGGTTAGGATGCCTCCCGAGCACCTCGCTGGTGAGGTGTTTCGGGCACGTTCCACCAGAAGGGGATCTTGAGGCAGACTCTGGAGCCGCTGGAGAGATCTCTCGCATCTGGTTGGGACTCAAACTAGCCGGCCACACGCAAACCCCTGACCTTCTTCCTGTGAGGCCACCGTGCTAACCACTGCCACCCCAAAGCCCAAAAGTTGGCATCCTTCTAAGAAACAAATAAAACTCTGTGGCATATCTACTATGTTTCCGGAATATCTGTACCGCAAAGCAGAAAAGTATGAAGATGCTTTTTTATTGCCCAACATTAAAAAGAACTTTTTAATATCCCTGTCAAACGTTATGATTCTCTTGTGTTCACTAAGCTCATCTTTTTTTTTTTTGTTTTTTTTTAGTTTCCTTGCTATGAAGTCAGACTACTGTTATTAATGAAACCAACACTGAAGGCGTAAGATTCAATTCAATTCAATTCAATTCAATTCAATTCAATTTTATTTGTATAGCCCAAAATCACAGAATGTCCGTCTCAATGGGCTTCACAAGAAAAAGAGGAATGTATTAACACAAATACACAACAAGAAAAATAACTAACAAATGCTAACTAAACAAGACTAGCACATTAATGCACTTAGACTCTCCTTCTCGGTGAGGAAAAACTCCTAAAAAACCCATCAGTGGGGAAAAAATAAGAAACCTCATGGGGATCCACGTGAAAGAGAGATCCCTCCCCCGGGACGAGCAAACAATGTGTCACAGATTATTGTTTAAATATTAGCTTATTCTAATTTACAGCTAAATATCTAAAGAAGTCAATAAATGTTCTTCATCCTGATGGAAACACGGGGGACTCCTCAGCCTGGAGATGTCAAGTACGGGGATGAGCAGATGTTCTTCATCCTGATGGAGACACGGGAGACTCCTCAGCCCAGCGATGCCCACGGCGGGGATGAGTAGATGGATTTCGTCCTGATGGAGCGGGGATGAAGAAGCGCGGAGGTCTCCTCGGTGTGGCCATGCCCAGGACAGGAACGCAGAGTCCTGTCCTGATGAACCAGATGGCCTCATGCCTCGAGGTTTTTGCTGTTAAATTGTGTCTTTAATGCTGAACTTACCTCATCAGTAGTTTTTAGGTGAAAGGTGAGACCTACTTGAAAGTGGCAAAAAACTTTTACAGAGTGATGTTCCCCTGATGGCTCTGCTCGGGTCTTTTTTTTACAGTTAGAGGAGCTTAGCACCAATTGGACAGCCTAAACTAAAATCTGCACAGCAGAAACTATTTTGTCATTTTATTGGAGAATGGCCATCTGGCTAACTTTCTGACCGTTTCCTGCCGCCAGAAATTTTTGGTGTATTTGGAAACCATCTTTTCAGTTCAATTTTATGTCACAACAAAATATCAAAGGGTTTTACGTACAGTTGATCAAAGATAGCACACAATCAGAGATGACACGATCAATATAAATAGGTTACATAAGTTAACCTTGGACGTTTATATCCTCAGACCACGGGTGAGCAATCTATGACCCAGTTGAATACATATAGCCTCGTCTAGGTTTGGATTTGGCTCGCAAAACTGGAGAATAAATTTTATTGTGTATGCATATTTGTCACGAGATGACATGTAACAAAAAAGTCGTTTAAAAGAAAATGGCTTTCATCTCGCATACTTCCTCCTCTACATGTGGGAGGAAGTATTAAAATTTAATGTAGTCTACGTTCATGTTCCATGTTATCTTTTTCTCTGAATAGGAAAGTTACTGAAACATCCCATTCCATTTGAGACTCTTTGTGGCCTATGACTTAGATACCTTGTTAGTGAAAAATGAAACAAAAGAAGAATGAAATCTCACTGAGATCAAGTTCAAGCAGAAATACTCTTATGAGAATTTAACTGTAGAATGTACTCCGTACTTTTGATAATGTACATTTACAATATTGTGATTCAAGATTGTACGATGCAGCCAACGGTTTAGGCACGATCCAGAAACAATCATCTCAAAAGTAGGGTATCAAGAAGTTCATCACATCTTCAGAGATCAAAGTACAACAATCAAAATGTTTTGATGTGTTTTCTGGTTTATTTCTTTTTTGCTGCTTTTCTCACATAAAGGAACTTGATTAATGGAGAAAACTTTCCGAGCAGCATTCATTCCAAGAAATTCATAGAGTTGCTAAATAAAACCAGTTGGCTGAGTTCATGGCAGTCATGGTCTGTAAAAATAAATACATTCTGTTTGCTTGTGATCAAAGGGAAGTGTTTAATTTGAGGATTCAACTGATCAAAAACCCCACCTGGGCTTTCGTGGACAAACATTTCTACATGATTAAAGCCGAATGACTCCTACTCATTTCTCCTAGGTCAGGGGAAATTGTGTGATCAGTAAGTCTTCTTTCAGCATTTCGTGAAGCTATATAACTTTCTGCTACAAATCTTTTGAAATTGTGAAGATAAAATCATATATGTCATTTTGGTCTTGGTGAAAGCAGGTCTTTAACCATGGTGGTGTGGTGGCCCCTCCTTTGGGTGGGGTGGCAAAGATGACCTCTTTTTGGTAGAGAGGCCATAATAGCATCTATACTCCGACAGTGTGTCATTACACACTATATTTACATGAAATGCCCAAACCAGGGGTGGTAGGTCACGACATAAGCCATGGGGGGTGACAATACCGTGGTAAATGTCAAATCTTACAACCAAACATTACAGAAGATTATAGAAGTGCTCGCCCTGTAATGTGGCTTGTAATGTAACGAAGGCATGTTTTACAGCATCACGGGACAGCGACGACTGCTCCTATCCAGAATGTTGGTGGTTCATTCATCTTGTTAATTATTGCAGATAGAACATGGCTTTTCTTCTCTGTGTGGTTAAAGTGCAAGATGACAATGATAAAGTGTGGTGTTCAGAAAAATGCTTGTTGGAGAGCAAATCGGTTCATTTCAGTCCAGCATCGCTGTGGATTGGTTGCCCTTTTCTTCTTTGTTCACACGCTCATTTCAAAGAAACCGCAATTTTTTTCACCAACAAGCAAAATGCAGCATTTTTTTTCTTTTCACGTTTTTTGTTTTTTGTGTTTTACTCAAACAAACAAAAGTGAATAGTTACAATAGTTCAAATCTATCTGAGGTTTTTATTTTACCATAACTTGGTCACACTTTATTTTTTTGAATGGGTTTTCTCTTCAATATGTTAAAGCTCTCTTCCAGAAATAATCATCTGGAAGGTCTTTGAAGAAACACCATTGCTTCTTAGCAACAAGTGGAGCCAAAAGAAGGGATTAAGGTATCTCCTCGGAGTGCCTCCTTAACACCATTAAGAAGAAATAAGTGCGGTGTAAGGAGTGCAGCAAACAAATTTCCCCGGTGAGGGATGAATAGAGTAATTCATTTTTTTTCATTTTTTTTCATATTTCATAATCCAGGAAGACCATTTTGCTGTCTTTTGTGCAGTCCTTTGTTGTGTCTACATGCTGTAATGGTTGGCTCTTGGTGTTGTTTTTTTCACTTCGTGACCTTCACTTTCTAACCTTCAGTGAGCTTAATAAGGTTTTAAAACCACCTTGTATCACCTAATCCACTTGAATACAATCTATACCAACCAAGTAAAGAAGTGTGGTTATGGCTGCATGCCCTCGGTCTCTTGATTTTGTAACTTGTGTGTAACTTTTTGTGTGTCTTGATCTAGACTATGGTGTTCTGGAATTGGGATTTTTTCGTTTCCCTTGTGGTTTGATGACAATAAATCAATCGAATTATGATTCGGAGGTGGCGAGGGACAGAATGAAAGCAAACTGTCATCAATCATGTTAAATCCCTCCCTCGCCCTTCACGAATCTGTGGACCATCTGAAGAGCAGCTTCAGCAACAGACTCCTGCAACCCTGCTGCTCAAAGGAACGATACAGAATATCATTTCTGCCACCCTCCATCAAAATATTCAACCTTTCACTTTTGAACCTTTAAACTTAAATTTTCCTTTGGGGATAAATAAAGTATCTTCAATTCAGTCCGTGTAGTCCCTCATTCATCCAGGAGTGATCCATAGGCTTCACGGGATTTACAGCAGCCTTCTGAAGCCATGGACTAAAGATGACACCTCGTGACCCAGATTCACGCCTCTCGTTAGCAGGAATTTCTATTCACTAGGCTTTTAGCATTATTATAACAGGGTTCGTTTACTGGTCTGTGGCTACAATAGGAGCCATTCACGGCCATCATAGGTAACAAAGGCTCATTGGTCGGGCCGTCTTTACTATTTTTTTACCTTTTACTTAGATTAGTATAAATAGATCCAGTTTTCAGTCCATTTCTATCAGATTGAAAATGATTTCCGGATGGAAGTCGAAACGTCTCAATTAAGAATTAAACTGTCCAGAAGACTTTTATGAAACTTTTTCTACTATATCTTCAATTCAATTCATACAAATTGAAAGGGATTTGTCTATTATCTTTATGGAACAATTTTGAATTTCTGTATGTTTTGAAATTCAAATAGAGTATGTGGAGGTTATTATGGCGAGACACTTTAAGATGCAGGTCCTACCGTCGTTTTCTGCAAGCCTGATTTGCAAGAATCCTGTTCACAGATATTTAAAGTTGTGAAGAATCAGCATGAATAAATGAGTGAATCACAGAATAATGGAGGAGGGTGAACAAAGCTCAGCTCAGCTTTGTTTCAGAGCCTCCACAAAACAGCCAAACTATCTTCAAGCCTTCTGATTTTGTATTAAATGTTAGCCTTGACTTCAACAATCTCCAGATCGAATACGCACTTCTAGTAGTTTTAAACTTTTTATATTTTCTTTTCGAAGCTATAAAATCCTTTTGAATTAGAATCCTCTGATATAACTTTGAGACCTTGTAGGTTTGACTCAGCTTTTCCACACCTAGCATCATTTCAAAAGTTGTGACATACACAACTAGTACACGCACAGACATGCTTTTGTACTCTCTTCTTTTTTGTACTCTCTTCTTTTGATTTAATAAATATTAGTTCACATTGTGAAGTTTTTTTTTTTGTAATTTGCTGGCAGCTGATGTTGCCCAAAAATGGCTGTACTTAACTTTATGGTTAAATGTCACCTTTAGTTGGCAAACAACTTTGTAAGCAACTTTTTGTCTCTCTTGGTCAGAAACAGGCAGTAGCTTAAAGAGTTTTGCCCAAAGACCATCACGTTTTTTATGCAAACGGTGGAAATTAAAAGTAGGTTTCTCTCAATGGAAGAAGTCGGACATCCGGGAACTTTGGTCATGTGACAGCCTATGTGCGCGAGCCGCCATAACAGTTTGGGTAAAACAAAGCCCGAACAAGCAGTACAGGAGTGTATTCCTGGTGGTGATTCCTCCTTGTACTGTTACTTAAGCTAGGTGGTAACACACAATAAAGTAAGACACACAATTTTCCGGCCGCTTTCTAATGTTTTGAACGGTTTGTTTTACCCTAACTGTGTTGTCCATTGGCGGATGTGACGTCATGATGCCCTGACAAGTCCTGAGACTTACTGACTGAGCTTCCAAATCTCACTTTCAGGTTCAGTGTCATGATCATCTCATCCAGATGAGAGGGGGAAGTGAGTGCTTGAGAAGAAGAACAATATTTTTTTCTGTTTTTTGTTTCATTCATTTATCTTCTGAACTGCTTATCCTTTACGGTAAGGAGGAACGGGGGGCGTGAGGTGGGGAGAGGGCCGGAACCTTTTCTGGTTATTACAACCAAGAGGCAGGATGCATCCCGAACAGGTCGCACACTCACACACTCACAACCATTCACACACAGTGTCCAATCAACCTAGCATTTTTTGTAGGGTGGGATGAAACTGGTGTACCTGGAGAAAACCTACACATACATGGGAAGAACATGCAAACTCCACACAGAAAGGCCAGTTCCAAGCCTCACCATCATCTTTCTTGCAGTTGAGGCCATTGTGCAGCCATTTTTGTTACAGTCAAAGGTTTTAATTCTAGTTTAATCCAACAAATGATTGCAAAAAGGAGCAAATGTGAGGAAGAACATTCGCTTGCTTCAATTATGCTCATTTTACCTGCTTTACCAGATGTTTTAAAAAACCTTAAAAACAGAACATGTCATTCAGTTCCACCTGACGTACGATAATCTGATGCTCTGGAAATGAGAGACCGTTTCTAATTCCTTCACCATTCGGTTACCACATTTTCTCTGTCTGTCAGTCTGATGGGAAACAACTCGTTGTTGTCAGGGAAACTCAACCCGGCACAAATGTATACCATCTGCCTGAATCTGAACATCAGTGGATCTGAGTGTTTGTGATGCATTATAGGATTTACGTGACAGAATTCCCATAAAATGTCCTTTCACTCAGTGTAAAATGACTTTATGAGACAGCCGTATCACACCAATAAAAAATATGGTGCTGTTAAGAAGCTTGTTTACATTGATGCAAAGTTCCGTCTGTTATTGGTTGTGTTCTCTCATCAATCCTTAAACTGAAGAAAAAACTACTTTGAACTACAAATAAATGGCCAGGATTATCCTAAAAAGTAAATTACAATCCCTGCATTTAATCTTATTCAACATTTCATTTCACCCTTGATTTTCTTTCAGTTTAATGCATTGTGTACTTGTTTTTTTCACATTTGTTTTGTTCAAGTTTTTCAGACCACCTTCTTAAATTTCAGCCGTTGGAAAACATCCCGTCTAACACAACATTGTTTTCATATTGGAAACATCCTTCATTGAGCCACAAAATGTTACACAACAGTGAACGAAACTTCCAACTATTCAAATCCATCACTTTGAATTTAATTTACCCGGTCGAAAAAAGAAAAAGGACATCACTAATGAGGTCAGTATACTTCAAACTAAGTGGTTGCTAGTGTGTTAAAAATCTGTATAAAAATATTCCATCTACGATTACCATCTGACAAGCATGCATAATTAATGCTCGGTTCATAAGGTTCAAACATCTCTTTAAGGCTTATTGGAACATCGCATCTGATTTACATGCATGGGGAAAGTGTGATTAGAATCAGCAGCTACGGTCACAGAGTTTCTGGGAACTTCATCAAGCTTGAGACTCAAGTATTGTCACACAATCAAATGAAAAATCTGATTTTAATCATCTGACTATACATATATTTACCAAGACTTACTCCTGCTTTGACCAATATAATAAAACTAAAATAGCAATCTAATGTAATGAAAGTACAAATGACGACTTTCATGTCATTATTTGATGCCATCATGTTTTTAAAAATCTCCGTTTTCATTAAAAATCACTACCATGTGGAAATTCAATTACGCTAGCGTTCGTATTTGCATATTAACCACACAAAGGCTGCATGAATGCAAACCACATGGACGTCATATCTTTGTGACGTTCAGCTTCTGTTTCCTAATCCACATACTGCACTACATCTGTTTTTTTTTCCTCTTACCATGTAAACAACTCTGTTATTGTCCAACCAAGGTCTCAATTTTGTTTTTAGCACAGCACATCACTTATACATTCAGCTGCTTTTTGTTCAGGCAGCAGCACATAATAGGCTCCATTATGAATGTATGATCATGTTCGTAATGTGTGTAGGGACGTCTTTGCCTGGACTGACATCACAAAAACAACTCCAACCTGTGTTACATGTTACTTATTGCAATGTCTTTTTCTGTCCAAAAGAAACCATAATTAAGGTATTTAAAACAAACTTCTTTATTAAGATTTAGGTTTTCAACTATTTTTTTTTGGGATTAGATTTTGAGCAACAAACGCGCTGATAAAACTTGTCGCTAACCCTAACCCTAGTGGTATCTTTTATTCATTCACTATTTAAAGTGGCAGCACGGTGGCGTAGAGGTTAGCACAGTGGCCTCAGAGCAAAAAGGTCAGGGTTCGAGACTTGGGTGGACGAGGCTTTAAACACTGCTGTTTCTGCGTGGAGTTTGCATGTTCTTCCTGTGTATACGAGGGTTTTCTCCAAGTACCCCGGTTTACTCCCACCCTCCAAAAATATGCATGTTGGTTGATTGGCTGCCATGAAATTGCCCCTAGAAATAAATGTGGGGGTCTGTATGTGGCCCTGCAACAGACTGGCGACTTGTTTGGGGTGTATTCTGCCTTTCGCCTGAAATCAGCTGGGTTAGGCTGCGGCACCCCTGTAACCTCGTTAAGCATGAGCTGTTTATAAGACAAAACGAAACTACTGTATTTATAGGGAATGGAAAAAGAAATTTCGAAGACTGAAATACACTCACGTCCAGTCAATTTAAAGGTTTTCTTTGATATCTTCACCCCTTAAAAATTTCCTTTTTAACCAACTGTATTCATCCCTCTAATAAGGGCATTGCGTGATAGCAGGCAGCCATGATGGTGCCAATGGTGGGAGAAAGAAGAGTTTAAGTGTCTTCCTCAAGGATACCTAGAAATGGACCCAGTGGGAATCGAACTGGCTTCTCACGGTCCAAAGGTGGACGTTCTACCACTGAGCCAACGCCCTCCACTTTATAGTCATGAAGGTCACATTACTCATTGGAATTTTTTGTCTCGTTGTCATTTTCTTACGTCTCAAACCTTTGCTTTTGAAAAAGAGGTTGCATACTGTAGTGGTGTGTTCTGTGTGCTACGTTAGCAGTAGCTCTGCTAAAAAGGAAGTTTTGCACAATAAAAACTTTCCATTTTTTATTGTGCTTCAAATCCGTCCAACTTTTTGTTGTACATCTACATTGAAACTACAGTAAACGAAGAATCCCAGTTGTATAAAGTAATGTTTTCTTATCTGAAGACGAATATCTCCCACTGACTGTTGTCTTGTTCCACAGCATGTGATCAGATGGTTTAAATCAGAAAATCATGGTAAGAAAGGTATTTTACTTTTAAGTTTAATCCATTTATCTTTTTTTTCTTGAAATACATGTGCTTTGCTAAAATATAGTCTATCCTGTCTTTTTTTTTTTTCGGACAAATTTATTATTTCACCGCTGCCTGATGTTGTAATGTCCAGCCAGCAGCTTGCAATAGCAGATGAAGCGAAACCCTTAACACAGCTTGATATCAGCACAGTCTGTCTCATAAATATGATTCTAAATCTCTTCTGGCTTTATATGTCCACAGTTTGAATATGCCAGCTAGGAACTGTGGCATAGCTTTCATTCTTCAGCCTTTGATAGAGAGAAATGCTCGTAAATACATGGGCTTTTGTCCATATTTAGTTCCCAGATGTGTCAGATGTGTCGTTGAGCAGTGTCACTGCAGAAGGGAGGCTTAAGTATTTAGCAGGAAGGGACTGAGTACAGTCATTTGAGGTCACAGAGAAAGGAAAAATGTTAGAAGTAAAACATTTTCACCTCCCAATACGAGCAGTAGCAAAGAAGATTCGAGTCATGCTGGGCCGAAGGATGATCTTCCAATGTGACAGAAATCCCACTGGGGTACACAACTAGTCACCCTTTGGATTTGAAATAAATTTATCTGGTCCTAATTTACTTGAAATATTTCTGTAGAAATGTAGATGACTTTTTACTGAGAATAATGAGTTAGATGGCAGGTCAAAGAGATTTGCACAACAATAAAAAGTCTTAAATCACGCAAAAAATATGTTCATCACGCAGCGCCAATTTTCCTCTGTCATATTTCAGAAGAGCTGGTCTGGCGCTGCACTGAAAGATGACATCCAGTTAAGAAGAATGTCACATTTCGCGTGATCGTGTACTTTTTCAACGCCTCGTAAACAACTGAAAGCAACCAAATCAGCGATTGGGACACCAGATCACGCAGGGTTACATGTGCATTGATTATAAGGTTTTAATTTAATTCTTGGCGTCTTGATAGTTTATCTAAAGTTGAGACAGAAAAACTAAAGCAAATGATAGGAAATAAATTTAAAAGAAGAAGAAAAAAAGAGTAAAATTGTATTAATAAAAATTTGCTTTATTTTTTTAATTGATAATATCATACTATGGGGAGAACATGCAAACTCCACACAGAAAGGACACTAAGTAATGCCTCACCCCCACTCTGGGACTCAAACCCCGACCTTGTAGCTCTGAGGCCACAGTGCTAACCACTGCACCACCATACCCTCCCACCCACCAAAGACATGCATGCTAGGTTAATTGGCAACTTCAAAATTTCCCTAGGAATGAGTGTGTGACCCCCACCCAACAGGTGACTGGTGACCTGTGCGTGGTGTATCCTGCCTTTCACCTGAAATCAGCCTGGATAGTATCTGGGACCCCATCACGCCATTAGGGATAAGCGGTTAAGAAGACGAAACAAAATCTTAGTACCATTCATCATTTTTAAGGTTTTATGAGGACACTCAGGGAATGGGCGGCATGGTGGCGCAGTGGGTAGCACAGTGGCCTCACAGCAAGAAGGTCGTGGGTTCGAGTCCCTGGTGGGGAAGAGGCTTGAAACACTGTCGTTTCTGTGTGGAGTTTGCATGTTCTCCCCATGTTTGCATGGGTTTCTTCTGGGTACTCCAGTTTCCTCCCACCCTCCAAAGACATACATGCTAGGTTGATTGGCCGGTGCCAAATTGCCTTTAGGAATAAGTGTGTGTGGGGACGGTTGTATGTGTGTGGCCCCGCGACTGACTGGCGACCTGTTCGGGGTGTATCCTGCCCTTTTCCTTAAATCAGCCGGGATGGGCTCCGGCACCCCCGCAACACCGATAGGGACAGACGGATAAGAAGATGACTGACTGACTCAGGGAATGTTTCAATATCACAGTGTAAAATGTAAAACGGGGAAATTTCTTTCTTTTTTTTTCTACATACCCTATTGATCTATTGATACCTCACCGGGAAAATTTGTGTACTGCACTACAACACCGCAGCAGAACAATTAGATACATTTTATTGCTGTTCTACTTGTGTTTTATTGGAACATCTTCGTTATTAATGTTTTCTTTTTTCTTACATTGTATAGAAAGACTGAAGTGGGTCAGTTTAACCTCCTCAAGAGGACAAAATCTGCACGTTGTGTGACTTGAAAGTGACAGAGATGTGCTTCATTTTGTTTTTCACAGTCCACTTTACCATGATTTACAAACTGTTTTCTTTGAAGATCCTTTTTTTTTGCTACATTAACATGTTTTTGCACGTTTTAAAGTAAAATGCTATGTTGGCTGTATGACAAAGGGGCTTTGGTTTGGTTAGGTTTTCTTTGCAAAGCCTGGTAAGACACAAACAAAACAGTATAAAAAATTGTGATTAATCTTCAGTCAAATGCAGGATTAAACACATCTGTTTTCAGTCTAGTTTTAAACATTGTGACAGTATCGGCCTGTCTCACAGCCTCAGGAAGTTTGTTCTCCATGTTTGGTCCTGACTCTCGACACCAGCAGGAGGCCGGTCCCAGAGGTCCTCAGAGGTCCTCAGAGTTCTAGATGGTTCATAAAACACTAACATTTCACACTTAAACACAAGCAGAGCAGCTTTAAAGTCTAATTTCCGAGCCACAAGAAGCCAGTGCAGAGTCCTGAGCACAGTACTTATGTATAACATGAGTGGGAAAGAAGACGGTAAAAGTTACACCCTGTGTACATTTTTTCTGCATCTTTTTGCGTATAATAATTAACAAGGTTTTTGTTTCAGTGTCTTATGAGTCCACAAGGGCTCGACACTTGCATGCATGGCAATGTAATAAAAATAAACCAAAGACCATAAAGAAATGACATGAGTAAGAAATGAGTTTTTACTGCAACCCTTAAAAATGAATAAATCACAAGTGTGTATATGTATGCTTGTACGTACGCTCCAGTTTGAACGTCTTGTATATATCAATGTTGATTAAGGTCTTTTTATTGTCACATGTTCAAAATATGTGAACGCGGATATAAGCGGTCAAAATGAGCTTCCTCCGCCGGGTGGCAGGGCTCCCACTTAGAGATCGGACGAGGAGTTCTGCCATCCAGTAGGAGCTCGGTGTAGAGGCGCTTTCCTTCAGGTCGAGAGAAGCCAAATAGGGGTGTTAGATCTGGTTAGGGTGCCCCCCGAGCACCTCGCTGGTGAGGTGTTTCGGGCACATCTCAATGGATCGGCCTCTTGGTCAGACCCTAGGCCCACTGGAAAGACTATGTCTCACAGCTGGCTGGGGAACAAATCGGGATCGTTCCAGGTGAGCTGGAGGATGCAGCTGGAGTGAGAGAAGCCTGGGCTTCCGGTCTGTGGTTGTTGCCCCCGCAATCCGGCCCCGGATAAGCGGAAGATGACAGAATGGAAAAAAATGTTCAAAATAAACCTAATAATAATAAAAACTATAAAATCCCTTTTTTAAGAAATCCAGGAAGATTGTTTGTTTCTTTTGTCCCAAGTTAATCCCCACTCGATTCTGGGTTATCATCAGCTCATCATAGTCTTAAGATAGTCCTGAAACATGCGATCTCAAAACCAGGCTGTTTCACATCAAAATGTTAACAAAACATCTCCATGAGCCCCAATGTAATCCTGATATATTGGGACCAAAAAGTTCAAATCAGAAAATCATCACTGAAAATACTCAACTGGATATTTTAGGTGCAACAAGAACTCTTTGAACATTCAGTAGCTCTTTGTAGTCGTGTCAGATCTTAATGGTCATATGACAGATTAGAGAGGACTTTGTGATATTTTAAGGAACAAAGATGACACTCAGCTATGAGTAATAAAGTGAAAAATCCAGGAAGTTACTCATTTATTTGTCCTTTCTAAAGAGCCTGGAAACACACACAGACACTAGTGTTGATTCTCACAGAATCACAGACTTCTCACAGAAGTCCAAAAATGCTTTGAACTCCATGAAAACGAGTTTTAACTTTGCATCACTTGTTTCTGCAATGCCCCCTGCCGGTCAGGGACAGGGTCCTGCCCCAAGTGGAGGAGTTTAAGTATCTCGGGGTCTTGTTCACGAGTGGGGGAAGAATGGAGCGGAAGATCGACAGGCGGATCGGTGCGGCATCAGCAATAACTAGGACGCTGCATCGGTCCGTCGTGGTAAAGAGAGAGCTGAGCCGTAAAGCAAAGCTCTCGATTTACAAGTCGATCTACGTTCCTACCCTCACCTATGGTCAGCAGCTGTGGGTGGTGACCGAAAGAATGAGATCGCGGGTACAAGCGGCCGAAATGAGCTTCCTCCGCAAGGTGGCTGGGCTCTCACTCAGAGATCGGGTGAGGAGCTCTGCCATCCGGGAAAAGCTCGGTGTCGAGCCCCTCCTCCTCCAGGTCGAGAGGAGCCAGATGGGGTGGTTCGGGCATCTGGTCAGGATGCCCCCCGAGCGCCTCGCGGGCCAGGTGTTTTGGGCACGTCCCACCGGGAGGAGACCCAGGGGCAGACCCCGGACCCGCTGGAGAGACTATGTCTCACAGCTGGCTGGGGAACGAATTGGGATCCTTCCAGGTGAGCAGGAGGATGCAGTCGGGGAGAGAGGCCTGGGCTGCCCGTTTGAGGCTGTTGGCCCCGCGACCCGACCCCGGAACAAGCGGAAGATGACGGAACGGAATCACTTGTTTCTCTGAATCCAACTTAGTGTTACTTAAAAACTCATGTTCCTAAGTCAAACTTCAAATGATGTTTCACTTAGTTTGAAAGCAACTTCACTCGCGTCAACGTTGTACCACCTGGTGTGATATAACAGGATGCATGTCTGTGCAGCCCAATCTCAATGTTCACAAATGATTTGAGCAGATTTCTTTCATGCCGTTGCACAAGCATAACTCCACAAGGTAAAACAGGGTCACATCACTTTCCAACAAACTAATCATATCATCAGAATGAACAAATCCACATCTGGACGTCGAGGTTATTAGGTGTGTTTTCAACCAGAGATCAAATAAAAGCTTGATGTAGATTATTTGGTATTCATTTATTAGTATAATGTTACATTTCTCTTTCTCCCAAATCTGCGTGAAACACCAGGCCACACATTGAAACAGGCATTGATGACGTGGATTGAAAGAAGAATGAAAACTTAGGCTTAGCAATTGGTTTGATTCGGTTGGAAGCAAGGAGACCATTTGATCAGAGAAGTCCTATTAAAGTGTTTCGCCAGGTCTTAAGAGATTACAAACTCACAAAGCATTGCAGGAATTTCTCTGGTAGGCCAAGTTACTTTGCTAACTGTGGAATATTTAGGAAATTTTACCAAAGAATTTGCTGTACAAGTTCCATTCTTTCACACTGGAATTCACTTAGATCCTCAGAGCGACTCATTCTTTTGCGAGTTTTGATCCATTAAAGGGGTTGTCAGACAGTTTTGGTGATGTACCATACTTGTAGGACTAAGTAAAAATTGCAGGCATTATTGATCCGGAGACCTAAAGGGTTTTGAAATGAAGCATTAAAAGACCACGTAAAAAATTTGTTTTTTGTCCCATAAAAAATACGTAAAATCTTGGAATCACCTTTTCTTTCCCACTCCTAATCCTGCCCTCTGCCAATATTCAGTACACCTGGTCCCAACTGCCTCTTCCTAATGTCTGCACCTGTGTCTCATCGTTCCCCCTGGTTATTAAACCCCTGTTGCTGATCACTCCATTGTCAGACCATCTACTGTTCTGCTCTCCTGCTGAAGCCAAGATGGTGTGCCTTCAGGTCTGGTCCCTCATGTTTACCTTTTCATTTTATTATTTTTTTTTTGGTTCTTCCGTCTGGTCCTGCCAAACCTGCCCAGGTTGGCTTTCAGACTGCACATGCCTACCCCTCTTCCCTAACTGCTGATTAACTGCAATAAACTGGTTCAAACTGGCTATGCTTCTGGGTCCTACATTTTCACCTTCACCACCTCATGACAATGTCCCAGACAAAGTTCCAGAACAGACTTGATTCTTGCGGTCGGCTGTTTTTCCTTCTCAAATGAACTTGTTCCAATTTCGTACCATTAAAAGCAGCAGTAATGATCCCAGTCTGGGTTTTTTTCTAATCTATGTTGTATTTTTGTCATGTGTGAAGTGTTGAAATTTGATTTGTGATAGGTGAACTATTTTTAGTTCCCACACTGTCTTCTTGTATTTTTAAATCCAAGTACAAAACCCTGACCTTCCAAAACGCATACATTTTTGGAAAATAAAATTGTTCCCATTGAAATTAACCACCTATAGCAAACCAGAACAAAAGATGAACAGAAGCAAGCTCAATTTTAATGTTCAAGTGTAGAAGTGTAGTAATACTGAGAGTCTTAACGTCCTCCTTCAAAGATCACTGACCGCTTTAGCTGCTCACATTTTCTCAGTGTGGAACGAAACCACAGCCTCCTGTCACCGCTCTGTTTTTCCCAGTAAAACAAACACACAAAAAGTTACCTTACCAGTTATATATTCAATTTTGTCCATAACTCTCTAAATGTTTATAATTTTCCATTTGGAAGCTTTGTTTTTGTTTTGGTATATTTAGCCATCCCTCATCCCGGGCTAGGTGCCCGGGCGGGAGACAGTCTCTAATTAGGAGAGTAGAAATACATATTTCAAGCAGTGTGGCTTCAGAGTTTCTTTTTTTTTTTTTAAATTGCCAGGGAGAACAATGAAGGAAACAATGGCCGCTAGCAGCATGGAAGGTATTGAGTGGACTGCATGAGGATGTGAGTTGTCAAGTTACAGAAATACAATCCTCTCACAACAGATGCAGTAAGGTTAACTGTCTCTGGTGACACAGAAAGCAAGAATGACTCTTGTAACAATTCTAATGAAAACTTAAAATAAGCAAAAAAATCTGGAATATTTGATAGTTTTTACTTCTGCATCTCTTGTTTCCCCAAATCCTGACTGACATGCATGATTAACCACCAAATTAGCAATTTGTTACCATTTTCCTGTTTGGGCTGATAAGAAAAAGTCTTATTCTAGTAGATGTCTTAGGTTTGTCTTCGCCATTTAGGCCAGACTAAGCAGGAAGTGAGTGGAAAGTAACAAAAAAATTTCCTAGACACCCTCTCCGTGACTTTAAAATGAGACTTGAATCTAAGCCTCTACAAATTCTCTTGTCTGCGGTTCCAAAATGAGTGGGGACTTGTTCTTCTGGTGCACTATAATTTAGTGAATTAATGTAACCTTTAGTTTTAATCTCCCTGAAATCTGTTCAGATGCTGAGTGGTAAATGATACCCCATATGGAGATTGAATTTCATCCTGAAATAAAATGCTCTCAGACAGTATGAAGTTTAGGGGGTGATTATGTTCCATAGTTCTGATAAAAATACACATAAACACAAGTCAGATTGAAAATCTTATGGCGTCTAGAAATCATAGGCAGCTATCTAAATTTATATCTGCCAAATTTGGATAAATGAAAATATTCTGCCCACTGTGGCGGATGATGAATGAAACACATAATTAAGAAGTGCTACATCTCTCATGGACACTTTGTCATGATGCATCCTACACTTAGGCGTGTAATGCACTGCTATATTAATGAAATATTGCGGGGGAAAAAGACATAGAATAATAATAAGCAAAAGTGAGGTTACAGGGAGAATAGATAAAGAAGGTGCAAGATTTTAAGTACTAAGGATCAAAAGTCCAAAGCAATGGAGAGTGTGGAAAAGAGGTGAAGAAGAATGTGCAGGCAGGCTAGAACGGGTGGAGAAAAGTATCAGGTGTGATGTGTGACAAAAGAGTTTCAGCCAAAATGAAAGGAAAAATGTACAAAACCGTGGTGAGACCGGCCATGCTGTTTGGTCTAGAGACAGTGGCACTGAGGAAAAGACAGGAAACAGAGATGCAGGAAGCAGAAATGAAGATGCCGAGGATCTCTCTGGGAGTGACCAGGATGGGCAGGATTAGAAATGAGTATATCAGGGGAACAGCACATGTTAGAGGTTTTGGAGATAAAGTCAGAGAGGCCAGACTGAGATGGTTCGGACATGTGCAGAGGAGAGAGAAAGTAAATTGGGAAAAGGATGCTGGGTTTGGAACCACCAGGAAAGAGGACTTGAGGAAGACCAAAGAGGAAGTTCGTGGATACAGTGAAGGAACACATAAAGATAACTTGGCGTGAGCGAAGAAGATGCAGCAGATAGAGTTAGATGGAAAAAACTGACTTGCTGTGGCGACACCTGAAGGGAAATGCTGAAAGGAGAAGAAGAAGATTAGGTGAAAATAAATGATCATGATAAGTCCCATTTACTTAAAAATGGGCGGGGACACTGGCCTCACAGCGAGAAGGTCGGGGGTTGAAACTCTGGCTTTTCCGTGTTGAGTTTGCAAGTTCTCCCTGTGTATACGTGGGTTTCCTCCAGGTACTCCAGTTTTCTCCCACCCTCCAAAAACATGCATGTTAGGTTGATTGGCCACCATAAAATTGCACCTGAGATTGATTGTGTGGTCCACAACAGACTGGCGACCTGTTTGGGGTATACCTTGCCTCTCGCCTTAAATCAGCCGGGACGCTCCACGACCAATGTTCCTTCTAAATTTTTGTGTGTCTAAGCAAACGCTCAAGCTTCCTGGGCAGAAAGGGACAGAGCAAAAATGTTTACTCTTTTGTGACTTCAGCTGCAGCGACGAGCCAAACTCCGAAGCAGCGGTTTGAAACAACTTGTTTCAGAAAGAAAGAAGAAAGAGATACACTACAGACCTTCGTCTCATTTTTCCATCTTTAGTTTAATAGAGTTTCGTTTTGTGCACTGCGTAGGTCTTCTTGAACGCTATTAATCTGCAAGCAGTGCCCAATTATGCAGGCACACAGCTAACCCACAACCCTGTTAGGTATACAGTAAGTGTTTCTGAAGATGAAATGAAACACAAATTGCTTAACAAGAAAGAAAGTAGAAAGAAACCTTATCAACCAAAGGTGTGTCTTCAGCTGGACTTTATAAATACATATGTATTTGGGATTAATAAAGTAATATATACTTTATTAATCCCTCACCGGGAAATTTGTGCGCTGTACTAGACCGCAACAGGCTGCCACCTATGACAGTGCCAATGGTGGGAGAAACAGGGGCTTAGGTGTGTTCTCCAAGGACCTAGAAGTGAAGTCAGTGGGATGCGAACCCTCGAACTTCCGTTTAACTTCCAGTCCACGGGCGAACAGTCTAACCGCCATCGCCCATTAGACAAGATGGGGCTAACTCAAATGTAGTAAAATTAAAATACTCTTGGATTACGGGCAAGGTGGAACTACTTTCACCATCTTAGAGTCCCTTTTTGTGAAAAATTTTTCCCCAAATGGGGACAAAATGCAAAGTATGTCTTGCAACACCTTCAAAGCAATCTCAAACTCTATTTACTATAGGAAACCTTTCCAAGATTCATTATCAAGACACTTCTTTTTGAAAACAATCTGGCAACAAGCTGACACAAATGCACACACATTCAAATGTTACTTTTTTATCTGGAATGGATCTGCTTCACATCAAATAGCCAATGGCTTTGTTTATGCTGTCACTGGTACAACTTCCACGTTCTCCAATTACTGTTTTTGTGGAGAACAAATATGTTTGGGAGTAGACAAGATCATATGATTCAAATTATGTAAAAATCTTTGTTCTTTAGATCTTTAACTTGTTGGTGATGAAGGACGCTCATGTGGATAAATATCCGTGTGATTGCAGTGGTGTTATAAGACAGATGCAGGTTTAGAATGTTAATTACAATCAGACATTTATGTAATATCAGGTCAACATGTTCTGTTCATAAAACTGGAAATATGAGTTCCAGAGGGAGGCGGTGGGTCAGTGGTAGAAAGTTCGCCCTAAGACCGAAAGTTAACCGGAAGTTAACTGGAAGTTAACCGGAAGTTAATCGGAATTTTGCGGGTTCCATTCCCACTGAGTTCACGTCCAGGGTCCTTAGAGAAGACATATATCCCCTGTTTCTCCCACCATTGGTGCCGTCATATGTAGCAGCCTGTTGCGGTGTTGATTGGGCGCTACGAAAATTGCCTCTAGGAATGAGTGTTTGTGCGACCCCATTATGGCATAAGCAGTTCAGAAGATGACATGGAATGACATGTTATGTATGAACAAACCGTACGCGTTTTTTTTTTTTTGTTTTTTTTGACAACTTTGAGTTTACTCTTTTCATTGAACGTCACAAGTCTCTAACTTCAGACTGTAAAACCTTTGTGAAATAAAACAATTTGGTTTCAACCACCATAAAAACCTCCACACATATGTCTTAACTTTTTAAATTTATGTTTTGTCTCTTATCACAGAAGACTAAACACATTTTCACCATAATGATGAACACAATTTCAGATTTAGGATAGTCCTTGGCAACAAACAACCAACATTATGTTTTTTTAGGACAAACATTCCAACCGATCTTCAATTCGAAACCCAAAACTGGTTTTGCCACGAGCATAAATTTGATCTATTTTGTTCCATCGTGAATTGTTCTTATGATATTAGTTCATGTTCAGATAATATGTAAGAAGTTTTTTGTGTAATTTGCTGTTGCTTGTCTAAAAACACGTCTGCAGAAAATGTATTTAAATTTATGTTTTCTGTGAGTTTTTTTTTATAAGTTTTCTTTTTTTAAATCTTCTTTTATGTTTACAGGGAGCATGTTCAATTAGTTTTAAAATATCGACGAGAAATAAATACTTAAAACAGCCCAATTGAATGAGTTAAAACCCCCAGAAATCTTCTCATAAAGACGTTTTACCAACCAAGTGAAGAGCACTGCATGATTCTTTTATATAAACTGAAGTCTCGTTATGTTTGCTCACTATAATTAAGGTGTCTTTCTGACACACTAATCCCTCTCATCCCCTCTATTTTTCAATTTCTCTGCTCTCATGTTTACCTCTTCCTTCTCTATGATTCCCTAGCATAAGCTACTTCTCATCTTATCACACCCTGTTGGCGTAAACGGTAACCATTCTGCTTTTTAATCCCAGTCTGGTTTTCTTTTTTACTGTCTTCTATTAAAAATAAAAAAAAAGATCCATAAAGTCTCTCTCATGTTCCTACACCAAGACCTTTTTGTCTGTTTTAGTTTGAATGGAATGATGCATGTAACACACTGAGTAAAAGAAAAGTCATAACACACACTCATTGAGATTAGGGCTGCAACTAACGATTATTTTGATGATCGATTAATCTGGCGATTATTGGTTCGATTAATCGATTAATTGGATAAAATTGGCAACTTGATAAATAATAGTTTTTTGGCATTTTATTGAATGTAGTTATGCAAAACACAACTCGTAACCACTTAAACAACACGTTGGGCTCATTCTAATAAGTAAAAATGTTAATCTTTCTGTGAAATAAAGAGGGAGTATATTACCATTTCTACAGCAAATATAAAATAATAAATCTACTTACTGTATACAGTAAAGGTAAATCACGAGCACCCATAAAATGTGTTGTATAGTACTGGCTAAAAAAACATCAAATGTAAACTGTTGACCATCCAGGATCACATTTAAAAACAAGAAATCATTAACAGTTTTAGATTTGAAAATTTAACCTTGTTCAGAGGTACAGTACCAAACAAAAATGGCCTAGGTTAACATGAGTAAAAATACACAAAAAACAATCAAGTTGTGTAATATTAAGTGGAGTTGACAGCAAAAACTTTCTACACGATTAATCGATGACTAAATTAGTCGACAACTATTTCAATAATCGATTATAATCGATTAATTCGATTAGTTGTTTCAGCCCTAATTGAGATATCTTTGAGTATTAAAAATCATTCAAAGTGGTTGATAGTGGGGATGTGGCACAGATAAATCCGAACTGATGTGTGCAGATTTGATATCTTCCTTTAATATTCTCAGCAGCATTTGCTATGTACATAGTATGTGTCACTGTGTGTTTCTGTATGGTTTCTCGAAGCATGTGCTTTTAAAATTAAACTATTTTTCAGCCTTTTATTGCAGCTCAGAGACTTCACACCAGCTACTGCCATTTTTTACCAGATGACCTGCAGTGGGAGTACTTTCCTGTTATTTTTCTCCTCTGTGGAAACATTGTGCTTTCTGATTAACTGAAGACCATTATGACAATTATAATTTCTTTTGGTGGGTTTTATCTCTGTAAATATAATATAATTTCTCAATAACAAACACCTTCTACTCGCTGTTTCTGTCTGGTGACACATCGCTGTGAGATTTCGGCTTCATTCTGATATTGATGGATCACTATATTTATAAAGAAGGTGGAAGATTTCAAGTACTTAGGATTGACCGCCCAAAGCAATGGAGAGTGTGGAAAAGAGGTGAAGAAGGTTGTGCGGGTGGAGAAAAGTATCAGGGTGATGTGGGTAGCTAAAATGAAAGGGAAAGTGTAAAACCGTGGTGAGACCAGCCATGCTGTTTGGTCTAGAGACAATGGCACTGAGGAAAAGACAGGAAACAGAGATGGAGGTAGCAGAGATGAAGATGCTGAGGATCTGTCTGGGAGTGACCAGGATGGATAGGATTAGAAATGAATATATCAGGGGAACAGCACATGTTAGAGGTTTTAGAGATAAAGTCAGAGAGGCCAGACTGAGATGGTTTGGACATGTGCAGAGGAGAGACAGAGAGTACATTGGGAAAAGGATGCTGGGTTTGGAACCACCAGGAAAGAGGACTACAGGAAGACCAAAGATGAAGTTTGTGGATACAGTGTAGGAACACATGAAGATAGTTGGCGTGACTGAAGAAGATACAGCAGATAGGGGTAGATGGAAGAAACTGACTTGCTGTGGCGACCCCTGAAGGGAAATGCCGAAAGAAGAAGAAGCTATATTTGCAGATGATACTGTGGTATGTAGTAAAGGCAGGGAACAGTTAGGGGAAAAGCTGAAGAGGGGGAGGTTTAACCTGAAAAGAAAAGGAACAGAGGTCAGTTGCAGCAAGACGGAGTAAATGTGTGTGAATGAGAGGGACCCATGTAGAAGAGTGAGCTTAAAGGAACATGGAGAATTTTAAGCCCTCAGACTCGATGGCATTTAAGAAGAACAACCCATGTTTGAGGATTTGTAGACAAAGTCAGAGAGGCCAAACCAGTGGTCAGGAAAGAGATGGAATGCACAATTTGGAACTATCATCTGGGAATCCCAGGGGACCAACGTGGTAATGAGAGAGGACATGGCGGTTGCTGTGAGAGAACAAGATACAAAAGACAGAGTTAGCATGAGAAAACTGATTTTATGTAGTGTCCCCTGTATGGAACACTCTCACAACCCCTCGCCCCAAAAAAGAAGATGTTATTATTAAAGTGTAAGTTAATTATATAGCGTTCAAAGTTGTGACATTTCTCCATCTTCCTTTTGTTCTATTTTATCTTAGATTTCCATTTTCAACCATAAAATATTTACTCAGGTCTGTTTGACTGACCCACACACATTCTGCCTCGCCCTGCCTGTACTGCATTTATCTCTGAAACAATCGTAAAAACATAGTTTTAATGTAAATTCATCCACCAGTTTCCAGCAAAGTCGATTCTATAGAAACATCGAGCTTGTGCACCCTATCATTTAGATAATATCATAGACCATCTTCAGCACTGTGATGATTTGCATTCAGCAATACGTATCTAGCAACTACATCCTTTGTATATTTTACTTGTTCCGTGAAGCCTGCAGACCCTCGTTTGATGTAATTACGTGTCCTAAATTGACCTGAACATTGACTTTGAAGCAGTGGCTTTTCGCACACCTAGAGTTCAAAGTGGACATCAAACTCCATAACTGTTGAGTATGATTAAAAGTTCTGTCTCAAGTCTATGAAAAAGCCTCAAGTTCCTACCACCGTGTGTGTTCCTTGTGCACTGCATGTCTTCCTGTTAAACTCAGCATGGTGGAACCTCCACTGCTCCTTTCACCATTATTCCAGCCTTAGAATTTAACCGTAAATTGGATCCCCATGGTGAAGGAACCTTTCATTACCACTAATTATTCAGCATGGTTTCTAACTAAGATCTGGCATTACCGACTCTTTAAATAAACAGCTCATTGAGAGAAACAGTCATTTTCAATCATGACCAAGTTAAAAGTTTTCTGACAAATGTAGTGGAAGAATGGACTTTAATCTTGATTGCTTGGAATCCCAACGAGCATGTTAAAAACACCAAATGTGTGTAGACTATTAGTAAAGTGCAATTAGTGTTTATCAAAAGGGTAAAGAACATCTCCCCCGACCCCATTTTTTCTTTCTTTTTTAAAGAAATCCTGTCTTGTCTAGCATTATGACAAGCGGGACGGTGAGCTGTGTGTCAAGTCTTACAGAACATAATGCTTCACCCACAAATAAACATATATTCTTACCCTAAATTTGAATTCCCTTTAAATTCTAAATATTTTGAGGGTTTTTTGTCAGAACAAAGAGCAGTAACAGATGAGGGAAAAGTAAAGAAAAGAATGAAAGAATAAATGGAGGGAAATTGAAAAGAAAAAAAAGGACAAAGACAAAGTCAGGTGTATAGGTGCTCAATTTCAATTATCTTTGGTACTTCAAAATTGTCACGGTTTGGGTGCAGGTAGAAGAGGACCCAAGTGCAGGACGACAAATGTTATTTATTTAGAAAAGGAGTCCAGTAAAGCTGTAAAATAAAACACATGATTCAACTGGAATCTCTCATGGTGGAAGTTCAGAATTGTCTCTTGGTTGGGCACCCAGGAAGACCTAGCTAGAAGGGGTGATGACCTGACAATGAAAGCAAGGCAGACTGTCTTTAAAAAGGCACTGGTACTTTTTAATTACCTGTGATTCATGCTCATAAACAGACGACACAAGGGCAGATCTCGGGCTAAGTGATGACCCATGGTCTGCGCATTAACAATAAAGGCTGGTACTTACGTTTGATCCTTGAATGACGGCAATTATCAGGCCCTGACTGATGCAGTTGGTGAGTCAGAGATGTTCCATAAATACAAGAAACATTTGCTAAAATAAAGTTGAGCAGATGTTGTTATGGCTCCTGGTTTGCATACCAACGAGCTTGTCCAGGTTTTGTTCATCAATTACCAAAAACTATCTAATTTAATCGATATCATTTGAGCAAAGCATTCAACCTATTATATTGGTTGGATAATATTTGTCTTTATTAATAAGTAACACTCCCTTTTTATTATGGAAAAAACATAACCAATACAGTCATCAAACACCAGTCAGTGTGACCCACGTGATGGAGTCAACATTCAAACCAAATAATGATGTGCGGGCCTGGGCAGAAGCTGTGGAAAACAGCTTGTTCTCATTAGATGCTGACTGGTGTGTGTCACCCATTGAAGCTGAAGTCGTGAAGAGTCCACAGCAGTTTTTCACCGTGCAGAATATAACAATAAAATTGCTCGTCCTATCATTTTGTTCACAGGTTCCAAAAGAGGTAATCAAGTTCAGAGTGACTGCAATAAAAGCATCGGCAGTCAAAAAGGTCACTAAGTGCAAAAAGGCAAAGCAGAGCAGAGAGAAAAAAGACACTATGGTTTTTATTTTGTCACCTAAATAGTTGGCACAGTTCACTGAGGGGTCTATAAAAACAGCTGAGGTTTAGAAAGAAAAACACATCAGGCTTCTGTATAAATCCAGGATGATTCACACATGCTTTATGTAACAGCGAGATGCACTTTTTAGCATATGGACCACATAACGTGCATCTCAACTTTAAACCACAGTCAAATCAGAGAGGGAGATTGCTTTACTCACCAAACCAGCCTCCTGCTCTTTTCTGCAAAAAAAAGACTGAGCCGGGAAGCTTTAGTATGCTATAAAAAAAAAAAATCACAAGTTTTATATTCCAGGAAAAAAAAAAACTCAACTCATAACACCTATTTAAAAATTAATCCCAAAGAACCACGAGGATTTTCACATTGGATTTCATCTTGTATTTAATGGTGTGAGAAATATTCATATTTTTATGAGATGGACAGAATTTTCCATTTATAATGCTCTTAATTTCAACTAATGCGCACAATATTCTCAAAATATTTTTTTAAGTACTAATAGTTGGGTTTTTTTTCCACACTAAATTCAATAACTCAGTGAATTATTACACTGAGTAACACTTATTACACTCCTCCACTGCACCAAGTAGAGGAGTTTAAGTATCTTGGGGTCTTGTTCACAAGTGGGGGAAGGATGGAGCAGGAGATCGACAGGCGGATCGGTGCGGCATCAGCAATAACTAGGACGCTGCATCGGTCTGTCGTGGTAAAGAGAGAGCTGAGCCGAAAAGCAAAGCTCTCGATTTACAATTCGATCTACGTTCCAACCCTCACCGATGGTCATGCCGGAACCCATCCTGGCCGATTCGAGACGAGGGACAGTAGGTTGCAGGGTCACACGCGTACAACCATACTCTTTCCTGGGAGCAATCAGGTAGTAGTTAATCAACCTAGCCTGCATGTTTTTGGAGGGTGGGAGGTAACCGGAGTACCCAGAGAAAACCCACGCGTACACAGGAGGAACAGGCCAGCTCCACATAGAAAGGCCAGTGTTCCAAACCTCGTCCCCACCTGGGACTCAAACCCATGACCTTCTTGCCATGAGGCTACTGTGCTACCAAATGCGCCACCGTGCTGCCCTAATCCAAAACAGACATTTTGGAATTTGGTAAATCATAGTGGTAATGTTATTAAAACATTCCACATATCCTGGCAGAGTGTGAAAACCTTTTTTTTTTTTACTTGCGTGACAGATGTGTAAAGAGTCATCGTAATTAATCAAACACCAGCAGTGGGAAATTAAAACAACACTTGTTGTCAGTTTATTGGCTGTGGACAAAATTTGACTCAGAATGAGTCAGAAAATAAACAAATTCTTTGTCAAACGAAACTTGGGCGGGAAAACCAACATAAACCAATATAAAAAAAAAGCAAGATGTAACTTTGGAATGTTTGCTAACTAATAAAATGGAGTCAATGGACAGTGAACATAGCACAATAACATCACACACATTCCCAATTAAAAGACCCGCAGGATGGGGGGCAATGCCACTTGGTAACGACATGGCCCGCCACGTTCAAGCGCTCTCTCACTCACTTCATTTTCAGCACATACATACATTGGTGGGACTGGGGGAGGGTAGCCGGTCTTCACCTGTCTGTGTCCCCTCGGATCATGGACCGATCCGATCATGCTGGCTGGAGAGGGGTTGCAGGACTTGGAGGCCAGTCACTTCTGTGTTCCTAAATAAATCCAAACAAATATGTGAGTACTACTTTGAGTCTGGTGAGTTATAAGTTGCCCAACTCAAGATAAATATAGTTGAATTTTTTGCACATTTGGGAAATAAATTAAATTTTATTAGTGGGATGCAGGTGGGTTTGGTTACTCTGATTTCCTCCACCCCTCTATAAATAGGCATGTTTGTTTGATTGGCCAGTGAGAAGTTGCCCCTAGGAATGACTTTATCTCTACCTGTGTCCCCGCTAGAGCCTGGCCACCTGTTTGGGGTCTAATCAGCCGGGACAGGCTCCAGCATCCCTTGCTACTCCATCAGGAATAAATGGTAATGGCTATGAGCATTTGGGTCCTTCTTCCAGTTCAATCCATAATCAAAAGTAGTTGTTTGGCCAAACATTACAAAAAAGAATATAAAGGAACCTTATTGAACCCATTTTAAAAATAAAACTCTGACCACCTTTTTGACAGTGATCTGGAAAAGATAAAGGTGTCCGAACTAAAATCTTTGTTGCAGGCGGTAGTTATTTTCTGACAGTTGACCACAAACGTGAAAGCAGCCACCAAAACATTTTTCCGGGTGAGTCACCTAATCACCAAGCACAAGAAGTTCTTCCAACGAGGAAAGCAAAAGGGACTTTTGTTGAAGAAGCTGACTCATTGTTTGAAGATTTTAAAAACAAACCTGAAGTATTTCTTCAATCGAATACCTGCAGCCATCAAAAAGCCAGTGCACAAACACATGATAGTAGATAACGTTTTTTCATTGTCTCAAAAGCTTAATTGGGGAGTCCTGGCTCCTATCACTACTAATTAAAGGAATTATCACCAGGTGCAGGGATGATGATGCCTCAATTATCAAGTATTAAGTGCAAAAAGGCTTAACGTGAATCTTATTGTTCCGTAGGCGTATCCCCTCAGAAACTTGAGCTACACGTGTACCTCTTTGAGTTAAAACTCGTGCTCATAATCAGCAACACCATTTATTTTCCAGACGAACTTTTACCAAACATCAGGCCGTTGTTTACTTCTAAATCTAATCCAGGGTATTTGAAGTGTTACCGAACACGTCATTGAACTGTCGGGGTTTTCTTCAAAAATGCTTCTGGTATTCGAGCCCAGTTCTTTGCTTGTTTGCCAAATCTATCAGACTGCAATCTACCCCGTCATCAGTTTCACTTCTGAATGTCTGTGGGAAATTAATCTACTTGCTCATCCTGAGAGCGATGTCTGAACTTGATTTTCCAACTCGATCCCACTTCACACCACAATGAAAGAGACTATGACAAATAATAAGTGTTCCTTCTGCCTCAAGTTTTTTTTTTTTTTGGAAACTAATTTGTACACATCTGGATAAAGTTGAGTGCAACCACGATGTGTTGGTGATCGATACTGAAGTGTCCAGACCAACATTCTTTCCATAATGAGGTTTATTCACGGGCATCAAAAAGCCAGCACAGGGTTTGCTGGTGACTCTGACGGTACAAATTGACACTCAGGATGAAATAAGAAAGGATATGTTTAATGTTAGGTCATGGTCAGCAGCTGATGGAGAGGATCCCAAATATGAGCCTCTGCCATCAAGGATTGTTCTCAGAGTAGAGCTGTTGCTTCTCTGGGTTGGGAGAAGCCAGATGGACTGGTTTGGGCATCTGGTTGGGAAGTCTCCCAGATACCTCGGTTGGGATGGGTTTCAGGCATGTCCCAAAAGTAGAAACAAGACCTACCCAAGGAACTGTGTCTCACAACTGGCTCAGAAACACATCAGAATGCTCCTGGAGAAGTTGTATGATGTGGTTGGGGAGGGAAGTTTGAACCTCCTTGCTAAGGCTGCTGGTCCTATGACCGGGCCCCAAAAGAAGCAGTTGAAGAAGCTTTGGCACAATACCTAGAAAAACAATTGTCTTTTATAGGCATGCCTGGAGTAACAAGAAGTTGCATGGTGGTGTAAGAAATGATAGACTAACCATTCAGTGAGACTCTGAGTGGAGCAGACAGATGTCCTGTGGGGGAAATGTATTTACAATGACACAAGAAGTGTCGAAAATGGTTGAGTGTTGGAATATAGGCTGTGCAGGTCAGAGAAAATTGTCTGATGGTCTACTCAACGGAACACATAACTCAGAAAGTCCACCTCTGAGCAGTTTTCCATTCTGCTGGTTATTTTCCCACACAAAGTGCTCACTCTTGAAAATGAACTGTATTAATTTGACTATAACACGCACCCCTAATTTTCTATTAAAAATTGGTATAAAATTTTGTTTCACTTTTTCTCGACTCAGACCAAGAGTTGTAAGAGACAAACGTTGTTGAACACTAGCGGTCATGATAAAAATAATTTATTGACTGTGTAAACTATGAACACAATACCGAAATGAGATAAAAACTTTTCAGCATGGGCGAGGAAACGAAATGACGCATTTGACTATTGAATACCATTATCTTCTTGTCACCTTAGTACTCGTTTATAAGGTGCACCTAAATTTGGAGTTCTTTTTAGGTAGAAAATTGTACATGTCCATACTCACATAAATACGGTAGGTGTAACATCCGCTCGGCACCTTAGATGACACGTTAAAGTCTCTGAGTTATCTGAGAAGCAACAGATGCTGTCTGACTAAAGTCCAAGACTCATGAATAGATCTGTAACTTGCAGAGTAGAAAAACAAGGGAGCATCCCAGTTAATAATTTAACGTTTCCAGAATGTTCTGGGAAGGTTTTTCAAAAGTTAGCAGAACGTTCCTTGAAGGTTATTTTTGGTTCTCTAATGGTTCAACGGTTATTTTTGGTTTTCAGAATGTTCCTCTAACCTTAATTTTAAGCATAACATTTGGGATTTGGTTCTCTCAACAGTCTGGGGGTTATATTCCAACATAACCACCTACCAACATTTAGGGAACGTTAGTTTTTGGTTAGGTAAAAACAAACCTTTAGAGAACCTTAGGTTGTTTGCTGGGATGTAACCTTCCCAATATTTCCCTTTGCCATTTATTTGAGCTAGCTATTTTTCACCTGAAGTTTAAAATTCCAGAAACATTTCCAACATGCTGGCAAAACACAAACAAAAGAGAAATTTTCCTTGGTCTAATAAACACTTGCAGGATCCTTCTCCCTGGTAAATTAAAACCTCTTCAACACTTCTATTGTTCTATAATTTCATAAGCAGCCATTTATGAGCCATCCAGTCCAGGAGCCCAGCACAGTGAAGATTGCATCGCATGCTTTAGCCATGGATTTGAAGTCAGATAACCATGATGGTCATTAATGAAATTATGTCTGCTTCAGTGGAGCTAAATATAGACATAAAGCAGCTATATGCTGGGCTTTTGAAAAGAAAAATATTCAGGATGCCTTGCTGGCAGAGTAATTGGACTTCCCTGTCTCCTACTGGGCGATGTGATGTAATCGCAGTGGTATGCAACATAGATGCACATTGAACTCCCAAATGGAGGCAGGGCCATACATTACATGGTTCAACTAAATTGTGAAAAAGCTTTCTAATGGAAATAAAATAAGCATTACAGAAAACATCAGTGCACAAACAAGGCTGCAAAACCACAGAGCACTGCAATTTATTCCAACAGTAGTTTTTTTCTGCATTGTGTACGCATGTGTAGATCTGCCTTTGTAACAGCAGCTGCAATGAAGCTTATCTCCGACATTGCTAACACTCCCTGCTTTTAAATTATAGCAACAGTTCCAGTGATTGCATGAGAATGGTGTTCTCTGGGTAGTGGAAGAAGAACACACAATGCAAGTACGCACAATGAAAGGCACCCAGATGGCTCCAGCTGGTTTGTGGCTTTGCTTTGCAATGCCAGGACACTCAAACTGTGGCAGCAAATATGTCATAATTAGTTTTTGACATCTGGGTCTGATCAGTAGCGAATGCTTTCCAAGAAAAACTCTTCAGATCGTTATTGTGACAAACATTTCAAAATCTCTTTTAATCCCTTTCGCCCAGAATTTTGTAAAATTCCATAACACAAAATATCAGTCGATAGAAAAATTTGGTATAAAAGTATTCCATTCCATTATCTACCACTTCCGTTGTCTACCAAGAGTTGTCTACCAAGCACACTTTATGTGCAGAGTACATACTGGAAGTACCGAGAACAAAGAGGGAAACACCACCAAATGTGAACGAGAATGACCGAGCTAAGCTCCTGTAGGACTTCCAGACGCAGATAGAAAAAATGTTAACGACGAACCAACCCAACATCATGGTGATAGACAAACAGCAGAGGAAAGCCATTGTGGTCGACATCACAATCCCAAGCAATTAACACATCAGGGAAAAGGAACACGAGAAACTTGAGAAATACCAAGGCCTTAGAGAAGAACCTGAGAAAACTTGGAAAGAAAAAGCAACTGAAGTATTCACTGCCATCAAAATACTCAGGGGAATAACTCCCAAACTCAAAGAGTGGCTACAGCAGATCTGACCAAAACCATCAGACATCTCAGTCCAGAAGAAAGCAAATCAAGGAACGACAAGATTCTATGTAGAACTCGTAGGTCTGTGGTAGAGGCCCCAAACTTGAATGAATTAAACTGGGACAAAAATGGTTGGGCACTCCTGGATTAGACCACACTCGGAAGGTGTGAGAACATGGAATGACATATTTTGTATAAAGCTGTGATTGTTGACTGTAAAAAAATTTGGGCACGTCCAACCGGGAGAAGGCCAAGAGGCACCCCGGACCCGCTGGAGAGACTATGTCTCACAGCTGGCCAGGAGTGACTCGGGATCCTCCCAGGTGAGCTGGAGAATGCAGCTAGGGTGAGAGAAGCCTAGGCTGCCCAGCTGAGACAGTTGCTCCCGCAACCCGGCCCCGGATACGCGGAAGACGACGGATGGACAAAAATGGCACTGTTTTAAATATTAACACTTTACAGTATTATGAATATCTCTTCTTTATGTTTTTTTCCATAATATTGTAAGAAAAAGCTCAACCAGAGACGGACAGTGGAAATTAGCACTAACTAGTGAGTCCGTATTGGTCGCATCAGCTGCATACTCTGCTTGTAACAACATTTGACTGCATAGTCCCAGTCAAACAGACATATGTATGCACATATCTCCCATATGTATGGAGAGAACAATAATACAATAAAATTTTTAATACCAACAAATATTGAAATAAAATGATGTGGTCGTTTCACCAATGTGTATGGTAATCAAGCTTGTTTCATACACAAACAAACTGGAGGAATTGTGCAATTGTTGATAATCCGAGACCAACTGGTTCTAATAATTAGACGATTTCTATTGAAAAACTATTTTTTTTTATGATTACAGGTAGATATGGTTTAAAATTTGGACCAATCTGTTGCTGCTGCCAGCTTCAATTATACACTTAGAGCAACACAAAGGAATAATTGTGCACATAATTATTTGTTTGATGAAGTCACAATAAAACGACTCGACAAAGAAGTCAGTTAATCTCAGAGGATAATTAAAAAGTACTGAAAGATGGATGACAGCAATTTTGTTGTGATGAACAGACATTTCCTATGGTGCTACAACACTTGTCTTGTCACTACATCTGGGTTTGTTAGATGTAATTATCATGTGAAGAATCTGTTTATTATCAGAAGGCTGGTTTGGCATCATAATTTCAGGAGTCTTATGAGTTTTGCAAGATGCAAAAACTTCCAGATGGTGTGCTTTCATAGAAAGAAATCAGCTTCTACTGCAAAACATTTGGCACAAAGTTAACATACTGGCAGGGAACGGATATAAATTTGTTACGTTGTGTTTTACAGGCCTACTTTTTGTCTTTGCTACTGTATAATCCTTTACATGGAGGTACATAAAACATTTCAATTCTTCCTCAAAATGTTTGTTTTCACAAAAACGTCGGAATATGTAGTGGGCTGGAAAAGAAAAAATATGGCAGTAAGAGTTATGAAGAGGACATTATTAGCCTTAGGATGCTGCTGAACAGAAGACGTCATGAGTATAAGCACGGTGGGTGGTTTGTGATCTCACCAGTGGTGCAAAATAACATCTGATCTTCATTTACGTAATTCCCTTTAATTTTGCGAGGTTTATTCTGCACATCCAGAATTATTTTGCAACTTTATTTGGTGCAAAGCACCGAGTTGGAGGCGATATTTTGAATACCAGGTAAAACACAGAATCTCTCTACTGCTCAGATTATTGAAAATAATCTAGTAAATGGTCACTAGTCCAACATGCTCTTTTTCCCCACTGGTTCACGCCCAAAGAAGCCTTACCCTTCTACCTCTTTTTTTGAGCAGTACACAAAAGAACGTCATAGCACACATGACGGATGGCACAATAAAAAGTTTGACAACAACACTATATGTTGGATCGAATTAAAAACAGGTTCAAATGACTTCACATAGAAAAGCTTGAAATGGATAGAAAATGTATGGCTAACAGGATGAAGTAAGACATTGTGGTACAAGGGCGAATGTGGAAATTAGGTAAGTTGTCTGCCTGAGTCAAGTTTTCTCAGAGTTTTTTGAGTTCCTCCCAAATAAAAATACACATTGTAGCTCGATCGGTCGTCCCAAATTTTCCTGTTGAAGTGAGTGTGTTTGGGTTTGATTCTTCAAAGCCTGAGTATACACCGGTGACCAGGTCAGGTTGTGACTGATTGATTCTCACCTGCATGGTAGATGTGGGTGGAGACCTCAATCATAATTTCCTCAATTTTAAGGGTTGTCTAGTTGTTTGAAGGCCCCTAATTCCATACTGTATGCTCATATGACTAATGGCTTTTTTCCATTTCATCTTCCCCTTACACTACAAAGACTGTGTCTTTAAGCCTAAATAGTTCTGGAGCCCTGAATCTGTCTGAACAATTTTCTCTGTTCAGACATTTCATTAAATGTTCCCTCAGGGCAAATAGTCATGGACTCCTGCCAACGCTTACAGAAATGCACAGGGAATAGAAATTGATTTGTTTCCTTTACCTCAAGGGCAACCCAAGTGCAGGTGCGTAGGGATCCCTGACACTTAAGACTTCACGAGCAATGACAAGGCTGTATAGAATAACAGCCCAAAGAAATATAATTGGACTATTTAATTTACAACCCCATGACCCCATAAGGAAAAATTTAATTTATAACGGGGGAAAATTAGGGGTGTGAAGTGTTATTTTTAGTGCTTCAGATGCAAACTTTTTATAACCTCATCGACTTTTTCTATTGAGACAAGGCACAACTACAAGTACACTTGTTGTCGAGATAGTGGTTTGCATTTTTTTTTTTATTCAATAGCTGCAAGTACAAGTAGCTACGAGAAAAAAAATCTAAAAAGTTACCAAATAAATTACATTGAAATGCCTGTGCTTTGTCAATAATAACCAGAGAAGACCATCTTTTCATAGGTAATCCAGTAAAGTAACGCACCATGTCCCACAACAAAAATCCTTTCCAACGCTTTCTCGTTGATGGCAATGAGTTCACTATACTCACGGACCTCCGTAGTCACTACATCCTCATTCAATCCATCATCATCAAACCCAAAGGTGGAGGGCAGATTCTTATCATGAATTTTGAGTTGACAAATGTATGTGTGCTGTTTTCATGTCAATAGAAACGAACATTTCTGAAGAATGCTCCTTCGACACCTTGCGACTTTGCCAATACAAATGATAACGATAATACTCCTGGAAGAGGAGGCAATGAGGTTGTTTCCACAATTAACAAATGGAGTTGATATAGCAGTGGTTACACAGTATATTAATACTAACTCCCTGCGCATTCTCACATCTGGGGCCAAGAGTCTGAGACAATCAAACCTCAGCAACTACAGTATTCTAGTGGTGTAAGAAAACCTTTTATTGTATAGAAATCCTGTAGAAATAGCCTTTCCAACGCAGTTATATATAAAAGAAGCTTTTATCAAATTAACAAAGCAGGTACATCCGAGTTTCCTTCTACTGCAGTTACAGCCCAAGAAATGCTTTTTAGAGGAAACTAGTCCAAAAGCATTTTTCATTGTGGTTAAAATTGATCTTCTTTCCTCAGTAACACTGAAGATTCATCCTGTCCTATTTTATTGTTTGCATTAGTTTTATGCAGTGAGCCAAATGTGAATATCGATGCTACAACTGCCTTTATGCGGTACATAGTGCTCAAAACTGTCAAAATATTTCAACACAACCATAATTTTCTATAACTTTGACCCTAAAAACATCTTCTTTCAAAGACATGGTTATGGTGCGGATTTTAAAACTCAACACTATAAGTCATGCAGCGTATTGTTTTCTATTTTACAACTCAACAGTTACTGTAAAGAGTTGAAAAGATTGAGTTATTTGATTTTTATTTCATTTTATGCACATTTATGCACATACCTTAGGATCTGAAAAATGCAATAAATTTGCTGCCAAATGTTCTCCATCGTTCAGGCAGTGGGGGAAGATTTTTATATTTTTCTTTTCGTAATGATGCTCCAACCTACCTTCACTAGTTGGACTTGTGCTTATGATTAGGTGTACTGAAAGGAAACAGTAAAAACCACAATCAATGTTTTTTTTGTATGGTGAGCAAAAAACATTTGGTCCACAGCTTGTCAGTTACTTTAACTTCCCAGTTTAGAGACAGATTGTGAAGGTCTCAAGTCAGACCTTGAGAACTTTAACTCTGCTTTTAATGCTCTTACGTAAATAGTTAAATGCGAGGATGCTGATAGAGAAGTACAGGGAAGGTCTTTGTAGATCTAGAGAAAGCGTATGACAGGGTTCCAAGAGAAGAACTATGGAATTGTATGAGAAAGTCTGTTGTGACAGAGAAGTATGTTAGAGTGGTGCAGAACATGTATGAGGGCTGTAAGACAGTGGTGAGGTGTGCTGTAGGTGAGACAGAGGAGTTCAGTGTGGGGGTGGGACTGCACCAATGATCTGCTCTGAGTCCTTTGCTGTTTGCAATGGTGATGGACAGGCTGACAGACGAGGTTAGACAGGACTCTCCATGGACAATGATGTTTGCAGACGACATTGTGATCTGTAGAGAGAGGAGGGAAGAGGTGGAGGAAAAGCTGGAGAGGTGGAGGTTTGCACTAGAAAGAAGAGGAATGAAGATTAGTCAGAGTAAGACAGAGTACATGTGTGTGAATGAGAGGGATCCAAATGGAAAAGTGAGGTTACAGGGAGAAGAGATAAAGAAGGTGGAAGATTTTAAGTACTTAGGGTTCTACAGTCCAGAGCAATGGGGAGTGTGGAAAAGAGGTGAAGAAGCGTTTGCAGGGGAGGCGGAGCGGATGGAGAAAAGCATCAGGTGTGATGTGTAATAGAAGAGTCTCAGCTAAAATGAAAGGAAAAGAGTACAAAACCGTGGTGAGACCGGCCATGCTGTTTGGTCTAGAAACAGTAGCACTGAAGAAAAGACAGGAAGCAGAGATGGAGGTAGCAGAGATGAAGATGCTGAGGATCTCTCTGGGAGTGACCAGGATGGGCAGGATCAGGAATGACTATATCAGAAGAACAGCATGTTATTTTGTTGCGTCACACAGTTTGTTTTTCTTTCTCTACTTGTTTTTACACTAAAAAGTATCGATAAGAGTATCGATAAGATACCAGATTGATTAGCAGTATCAATAAGAGTACCTGTATCGATGATATGGTATTGATAATCATCCCTAGGTATCAGAGAAAGCCTTTAAGGGCCTACCATCATACAAAAGATCCCTTTCTGTAGAAGTCAACTTGAGATTCTTGAGATCTCCGTGATTTAGTTTGTTCGCTATGGAGCAGTTCTGAACATCACAGTACTACCTAACCATGAGTGTTTTGTTCAACCGCTTGTAGGGTAGAATATTTATTAAAAGTTTATTTTTAAAAAAGCTACGAGTTAGAGTTCCGTGTTGTATAAAAAATCAATTTCCAAACAATTTAAATAAGATTGAACTGACAGCAAAGATCCACATATTTGCGAACCAGTAAAGTTCAAATGTTGCTCTGACATTTGCAGCTGATCAAATCAGCTCATTAGTCACCATCAAACATCTCCAGCAACCAATCACTGCCTCATTATCTAAAATCTTTGTTGAAACATGCCTGAACATACACAAACTCAAATTCACAGATATTTGGTAAACTCCTCATTAAACAAGCTGGTTTCCATGCTTTCCACCGACCTGCAACTCTTCACCTTGAAGGGAACCTCTAGAGATTTTACAGACTGTGTAATTATGTAGAAGGCGCTTTCATCCTGCTTCACAGAATGCCTCTAAAACATTTGTAGCAAAAGTACATATTAGTATCCCACACTTAGCAACATTCTTACACATATTCTGTCACACTCACATGAAAGTTTACAGTAAACTTCAGTCTTGTGTCAACCCATCTGAAACCTGCATCCTGTCATCCTATGCCTACCGCAGGCAGGCTGAGACGAGGGAACATGCAGGCGATGTACCGCAGAGCATTCCCCGGAGCATTCCCCAGATTCTGCCTTTATGGGAATGTTTGATGTGCAGGTCACAGGGAGCAATCCGTTAACCTCGTGCCTAAATACAGAGACCCAACTGTGTCTGCTAGACTTAAATGTTTATCGATGATGATGTGTACTCAAGTACGTGTGTGTGTGAGAGAGAAAGAGAGAGAGAAACTACACACACCTGCTCTTCGGTGTCTGTGTGTATATTGTCAGAGGAATTTTCCAAATATCCTCAAAAAGAGGATGATATATTCACTTAGCGAGTTTAAGCAGCCATAAAGTAAACATGCTCGGGATGTTTCCGGCACAGTAAATGTGAAACCTGAAGGTGGGCCTCTCCACACACACCACCCTCTGTCATCAAAAAAAAAAAAAAAAAACTTGGTGCACAGCTGTGTTGCAAACACCAAACATGCAGAGTTTAAACCCAGTGAAGTCCCGTTTTGACCATTAATTTAAGTGAACTCATTCGTATAAAAGTAGTGAAATATTTCTCTGGTAATCCGATAAAGAAATAAAGCAGCACACATTTGATTTATAGGCAAATAAAACAAAATCAATTCATGTATGGACTTTAGAAAAAATCAACAGCTTTAAAAGACATCAAATCAAGAGCAAAAAAACAAAGTTGGCGGTGACTTTTGCTTTTAAAATGATCTCATACATCACATGAGAAAGAAGATACTAAATCAAAAAATGCATTTTTTTTTTTTCAGCTGATTTTGGTCAATACGTTTGCAAATGATTGATACATTTTTTGACTGTCAAGTTCGGAGACCCAGAGGAAAACCAAACAGGATTATGAATGAAGTGAAAGAAGACATGAACGAAGTTCGTTTGAAAGAAGAAGATGGAGGAGACAAGAGTTTGATGAATGCATATTTTTACGATGCCCTTGAAAAAAAACCCAACTAAATAAAAAAACTGTTTTAAAGATTCAGCATGCTGACATTTAGTGTGGTGCTTTACAGTCTAGGGCTATAAATAGTTAAATAGATCATATGCGGAGAGCAAATCCTTTGTCATGAGAATATTTGGTTCAATGTAAGACTAAATCTTGATTAATTCCTGTGCGACCTCCGGATGACGTCAATCTCAGAGTTAGCTCAGTGTACTGTAGATCTGCATAGTCTTGCAGCACACCATTCTAATTTTTGTAATCATCTGGCCAAAAGTACATTCTTTTTTTCCTCCAGCCGGTTTTTTGATAGTTTTTCCTCTGGGGTCTAAAAACAGGGATATCCTGGCCATGTTTTCCTTAGTTAGGGAGTTAGTGCCAATTCTATCTAGAGAGAATGAAGAATATTTATTGAGTACAGGATGTATAGAAACTTTGACATTGTAGGTCTTGGTGTGATATTCTTGTAGGAAGAGAACCGATGAATTAAGTATTCTGACTTGGTGGAAGCGGCCAAGGGGAAAAAAGTCTACAGAAACTAGGTTAAATGAACATGAGACAAGAGCAACCTTTGTATTAGGTTACCACAAAAGCGAAACCTGAACTGCCCAGCCCAAGGACACCCCATTTTTAAACCCACCTGAGTAGGGAGGAAAAACTACTAAAAAGAATTAAAGGGGGAAAAAATAGGAGAAACCTCAAGGAGGTCCAGTTAAAGGAGGGATGACCAAGCAATGAATGAACCTGGAGCTGGAAAGAGAGCTACATAATGCCAGACTGAGCAGTGAAAAAAAACCAGAGGGCCCAAAGTGGAAAGCAGTAAAGAAAAAGTTGTTAAAGGAGCCAAGTGTCTTATGTTATACGGCCAGAGAGAGAGAAACAATAAAGGCCAAATTGCCAAGAGATGAGCTGATAAAATACTGGTGGTGGATGGGGTGGAGGAGAGCTGCCAAAGCCCTTCTGGAGACAGCTGGAGGGAAAATGACAGGTATTTCAAAGAACTGCTCAACAATGGTAGGCTGAGTTGGTGAGGGAAATACTCTCAATAATTAACAGACTTGGAGAAGAGAGAAACACTGTATATGGTACAGTGTGGGCTCGGAATCAGACACAAATATCTTTAAATGTGAAAAATGTTTGAACATTTTTGAAAAAAATGGAATGTTTTTCATCCACCTATTTCCTGCTTCGCAGCAGTGGAGATCATTTTTATTTCCCAGACTGCCGCAAACATTGGTGTGTTTAATAATGTGGATCAACTTTCAGGACTTTTTGTTATAATAGGGCTTGACTAACGAACTGATTATCACAAAAATTTGATTTCAGGCATCCAAGACCCCTGAGATACTACACAATCCAGATAAAGGAAAGTATTCTTGATAAAGCTTGAGTTCCATTTGCATAATAATTTAGAACACAGCCTTTTGAGATGATGAGGTTGTAACAATGGGTTCTATAAATACTATTGAATTGACTTGAATACCATATGATTGATTAAGATTATCAATCATTATTATTAACATACTTTATTGACCCTTGTGGCGTGTATTCAGCTAAAATGAAAGAGAAAGTGTGCAAAACTGTGGTGAGACTGGCCATACTGTTTGGTCTCTACTACCCTGGCGTGATGCCAGGGGGGGTGCGTGTGACCCTGTGGAACATGTTTTTTTTTTTTTTCAGATATTTTTTGTTTTCTTTAATGTTAATGAGGATACAATGTCATGCAGAGGTGTACTAAGAACAATTTCCTAGACAAATGATACTAATTATAGTCACGGCGGAGAGTGAGGGGGCGCAAAATATTTTTTTCTCCAGGGGACGGGGGCGCAACAAGAAATAATTGAGAAGCACTGGTCTAGAGACAGTGGCACTGAGGAAAAGACAGGAAACAGAGATGGAGGTACCAGAGATGAAGATGCTGAGGATCTCTCTGGGAGTGACCAGGATGGACAGGATCAGAGAAACAGCACATGTTAGAGGTTTTAAAGATAGAGTCAGAGAGGCCAGACTGAGATGGTTTGGACATGTGCAGAGGGGAGAGAGAGAGGACATCGGCAGAAGGATGCTGGATTTGGAACCACCAGGAAGGAAGACCAAAGAGGAGGTTCATGGATACAGTGAAGGAAGACATAAAGAGAGTTAATGTGACCAGAGAAGATGCAGGAGATAGGGTTAGACAGAAACCTGACTTGCTGTGGCGACTCCTGAAGGGAAATGCCGAAAAAAGAAGAAGAATTGATCCCTCATGGGAAAATATTGTAGTTTGTCTTTGAAGATTGGCAAATGCTTGAACTGTTGAAGCAACACTTTGGCTGCTCATCCAGTAACACTTGCAACACCCCAGTGGACTTTATTTCAACCTACCAAATATCCATATGTCTAAACAGCACATCAGAGATTTTAATTTCACCATCCTGCCATGTTTCTTCTACACTACAATATAAAACACGTTTCCTAACGACTAAAACAAAATTAACATTGTTCCTGCCTGTAAATAAGTGCAATAATCATTTTCAGGAAAAGTTCAAATGCTCAAAAAGCACATTCTTTTCTTTGTAGCAGTGATCAGGATCTGTACTGTATCTATTCACACATGTTTCGATCTATTTCTGATATTCATTAAAATGTAATAAAATTCATCCATATGTTTTATAGCTGAGTTGTTCACAAATGTTGAAGTGTAAAGTTTAAAAGGAATTTTAGCGTCTGACATAAACTTGCCAAAACATTGTAATCCGAACAGGACAACCATCATCATGTGTACATCATCTGCGATGCCTAAGCTAGCATAGGTAAAAACCAAACAATATTTAAGCCAATATCTTGTTTCCCCTTTGTTTGGTCGTTAGTTCTCCTGTTTCATTGTTGTATTTAGCTCAACATGGGCAACTTGATTTTTTTTAACCTCTTCTTTTACCCGTGAGACTAAATTCAGCTTTTATCTTGTCTGCCAAAGACTTTCTGTCACCATTTAGGTTTTCACAACCAAGCCTTCGTTAGTGCAGGCATTAAATTACAATGCAGCTGCTGTCGAGTTAAACTGATTTGACGCTTCAAATAAAAAAGCGACACTAAGGACTATCACCAGGATGGGAAGGATTTCTGTTATAAATTTTACAAATCTTAGAAGTTACGTGAGCAAGAAATTAAACACAGCTTTATTTATTTTCTTCGACCACATGCTTGTGAAAGAAAATGAGAATAGTCAGTTGATCATATTTCATAAAAGACCTATCATCAGCATCTGATTCCTTTCTTTTCTCGTATATGGGACACGACATTGTGTCGTTTTCTTTTCTTTGGCTGGTTCAGCAGTCAAACCGGCTTTTCAGCAGCCGTCACATCCCTGTGAACCAAAACATTCATTTTCCCTCAGGATTTAGCTTCTAACCAAACATCCAGCAAAATGCAGCTGGTGGTAAGAATCCTTCAAGGTTTTATAGATACCCAATGTTGAGCATCAGCAAATGGCCGTGACAGCGGGAACATGGGCTTCCAGGAAACAGAACATGTGATTTGCGGTACATCGTGTCATTCCCTCCACCTGAGAGAAAATGATGAGAGGTTCTTTGAATGGTCTAGGACAGGAAACTGGTATGACTCCCAGTGTTCTTGTTGGAGATTAGGATGCCACACTAGAGGTCAAAATAAGTTCTATTTTGCTTACGTTTGCTAACAAAAAAAAGATCAAAGCAGTTTTGAAACATCACATCTTTTATTCTCTAAAGAAACAAGAAAAACAAATCGGGGATTTGAAAAAGTGCTGTTTGAATGAAAACATATGAAACTGTAAAATGCTTAACCCATCCAGCGTGCATTATGGTGCATGCTGATTGTGCATGTTTTTCACAAGTCAGGAACCTGGTGGATACTACAAAATGAGAGAATTATTGTGTTTGTACTAGTGACATTCAAACCAGTGCAATCACAATCTCATAAGGGTTTAATAAAGACTATTATTATCTTTGTTCTGAACACAAGCAGCTGAGTGGTCAGATGTGAGATCTGATCATGCACCTAGGTTCTTACGCTTCATGGCAAACATCTGGGAAGGGTTTCTACTGCTTCGGCATCTTGTTTCACTTTTGGATGAAGGATTTGTAGAAAAACTGTAGCCTTGTTTATGTATATCTTTTACTTGGCAATAAAGATGTTTACTGCTTGGTAGGCAAAAAGTAACCAGATCTAATCCATAATTTTGAGAACAATGAGGTTTTGTGAAATCAAAGAATTCGATTATTAAATTCAAATACGAACAAAAGATGAACATAATTAGGAGAAAATACTAATTTGGGCATTTGATTTTGTTACAGGTACATATTCTAATGAAGTTATGATAAAGAGAATTATTTACAGCCTGTTTCTGAATTTTTCAAGTACAAAGCAGTGAGCCGGGGTGTATCAGCGGACATGAATGCCACACAGATGATTTCAGGAATGAAATGGCAGCGCTACAGTCGCACATCTGGTTCCCATGTTTTCTGGAGAGCAAGTAAAGAAAACCGGAGACAGATTGCCAACGAGCAGAACCACCACACTGAATTTGATTGATGTTATTTGCCACCACAAAAGCAATTTAACATCTCACCACTTGTCACATTTTTCCTTTAACCATTTCAGCCCACTATTAAGAACAACAAATGACTGTCTTTAGAACAAGGGAATTAGGCTCTTTTAGAAAAGAAATCTCTTAATATCCTGCTGGAAAGATTACTTACATAACATCAGCCAAAATGTGAGAATGATTAGGATGCTCAGTGAGGCTGTAATCTGAAATCTTGTGCTCATTTACTAAGTAAATATTACCAAATAGCTTGAGACATTTCCAGCGGGTTCTGCGCATTTGCAAGTCCATAAAAATATTCCTACATAATGGGGTTTGAAGTCATGTTTACTGTGTGACCTGGAAAGCAGATGATCAGGAGAACACATGCTGTTCAGTCTTTATGACTTCTCTTTAACTTTCTAAGTGCCAAACCGCAGTGAGATTAGGATTTAATGATGATGATCGTGTTTGTTTGCATTTGCTGCATGTTCGATGTCTTTCGGGGGAAATCTTCTGTTTATCTGTGGCTTCAAAGGAGCAAATGTGTGGCTGTAAATGTATGTGAACAAAAATAAAGATCTTGGGTGGACTTTGATGCCATATGTCCTTTATTGTCTCTGATCGTTTGCTTTCTTTAACTGGACAACCATGAACTTCTGAAGAAAGTTTCACACACGCTCGAAACTATTGCTGACTTTGGGGCCTCTTTCCTTTCACAATTTGATCCGTATACTGTAGGCCCCCTTTTTTTTTATTTTTAAAGTTCTTTATTTTAATCCTAAAGCTAAGTCTTTATACTTAAAAAATCCCTCCTTTCATTAATGTTCGGAATAGAGATCCGATCCCTTTCCAGTCCTCAGAAATGTACATATCTTTACACCAGTGCTTTTCAATTATTTTCTGTTGCGCCCCCCTAGGAAGTAGAAGATATTCCGCGGCCCCCCCACTCTCCACCGTGACTATAATTAGTATCATTTGTCTATGAAATTGTTATAAGCAGTGGTCCCACTATTTGAGAAGCACTGCTTTACAGTAAGGACTGAGTTCTTTTTTTCTCACTCTATTCAGCCCTCACCGGGAAAATTTGTGTGCTGCACTCATATACCATTGACGACGTCAATGGTGTCTTCTCCAGGGACCCTAGACATGAACTCAGTGGGATGCAAACCCGTGAACTTCCGGTCCGCGGCCGAATGCTCCAACCACTGAGTGTTCTCAGGGACCCCGACATATTAGGGACCAGGACATGGTTCTAGGAGCATTTTAAGTCTGTTCAGCCAGCATGCCTTTTGACTCCGCCCCGTATTCTCTCACAACAGGCCGGTAAAGTTCTCTCATCACTGCTGGTGAAGCTCTGATTAAGAAATTTGAAATTTTGATCATAAAAAGAATCACGTAGCAGTTAGTAGAAAGTTAAAAAATCATTTTCTCCTCTTCTCATTCATCTTTTTATGACGCTAATGCAAGCGATGGTATCAAAAATTTTCTATGAAACCCAGAAGAGAAATTTGAATGCTGAGGTACAAACACAAATTTTCAAAGCAGCTCCCCACAGAGAAGAGAACACCGTCCAAGATGGACTGGAGAGTATCTTGTTGCAGACATTGAAGGACCTGAGCTGTCTCAAGTAGTACAGTTTACTCAGGTTCTTCTTGTAGACAAACTCAGTGTTGGTAGACCAGTCTAGTTTATTGTCATGTCAACCCCCCACAATCTGTACAATGCGACCATCTCCAAATCAGACCCATCGATAGAGTCTGGAGATGGCTCAGAGTCTCTCCTATTGAAGACCACCATCATCTTCGTCACATTGAGGTGCAGATGGTCTACCCACATCACCTAGCAAAATTTTCCTACAGGTCCATGTACAGTACTGATCGTCCACCACAGTCTCCACACACTTAACCAAGGCTGAGTAAGTTTAAAGATGAAAAGACCAAGAACAGTACTGAAAACCAGCCCTGTCAATGGTAAAAAGGAAGGGGGATGGGACAGTTTCTTGTGGAACACTCGGACAAATATGTAAACACGTGGAGAAAAAAAATCGGCCAAGAAAATCCCTTTAAATTACTTTATGAATTAGGGACGATAAAAATGGCTGTCTTTTGGACACTTCCACAAGTCAACATGGCTGCTGATTTTTGGGATAGTTGATTTTTTAGATACTGGAGAGACCAATGCACCCAGTATGAGAACTCTTTTCCATGCTGGTTCAGGATTGTTGCTCAAGTTTGGATCAATGGCACATTGAATAGTGAAAGATTTTGGCCAACTGTATTTGGCTTTTTTTTTTTTTTTTTACTTTGTTTTTTACATATTTTTTTTTCAGTCTCATTCTTTTAACGGAAAGAATGAGATCGCGGATACAAGCAGCTGAAATGAGCTTCCTCCACAGGGTGGCTGGGCTCTCACTCAGAGAGCTGGTGAGGAGCTCCGCCATCCAGGAAGAGCTCGGTGCTCCTCCAGGTCGAGAGAAGCCAGATGGGATAGTTCGGGCATCTGGTCAGGATGCCCCCCCGAGTGCCTCGCTGGTGAGGTGTTTTGGGCACGTCCCACCAGGAGGAGACCAGGAGCCAGAACTTGGACCAGCCAGAGAGACCATGTCTCACAGCAAGCTGGGGAACAACTCGAGATCCTTCCGGGTGAGCTGGAGGATGCAGCAGGGCCGAGAGAAGCCTGGGCTCCCTGTTTGAGGAAGCCCAGGCCCCCAAGACCCGGGATAGGTAGAAGACGACGAAATGGAACAGAACAAAATTTTACTTTAACATTTTCTATTGAATACCTTTTGTTCCAAAAAGAGGATTTATATACCAAGCATCAGGCTTTTTAAAAGCTGTCTAAATAGTTGAATATGTTTAACAGACTTTAAAATGCTGGTGACCTGTCCAGGGTGTTCCTCACCTCTCACCTTGGTTATTTGATTATATTTAGGCTCGTCTCACTCCTGGGAGGTGGGTCAGTCTGGAATCTGCTGTGGGATCCCATTAAATCAGTAATATTTCCAAAGCATCATTTTTTAGCTGACCATTCTTCTCCTGGTGGTTTGTAGCTTATTTTCAAGCCAAAACATCAAAGCTCTTTGCTGATTTCCATAGTAACGTGCTCCCTCACAAGACCTGTGCAAAACAAGCAGGACACCTCTGCATGAGGAATGGTCTATTTATGCATGTATGAGAGAACGAGCGGGTCATTTGCTCCATGCAGAATGTATTTGTGTGTTTTTGCTCATGTGAGTGTGTTCACTTTGTTTCCAAGCAGCAGAGAAGTGAAGTGGAGGCTGACGTCAAGTGCATGGCCTTGGTTTCTGATGTGTTTACTGCTGTATGAAGTGTGCGTTCTGGGATGTACTGCAGTGTGTGCGAGGCCGCGCTGACATGCCTTGCTCTGACACCAGCCTTGCAGCGCGCCGGAATACACAGAGACGGAAAACATACATATTTACAAATAAAACACTTACATACAAAGACAAACATTCAATCATTGGTATTGTGTTGGTTTGACAAAAGTTTGGGAAAAATACTGTATATTATTCTTCCGATAATAAAGACGTGGCTAATGGGAACCATATTTACTATTTTTTTAGTATTCAGCACTTGTACCCCAGTAACTCAATAGGTCAGTGGTCTCTCTTTTGTGTGGATCTCCATGAGGTTTCTTCTTTTTTCCCCACTGCTGAGTTTTTCCTCTCCAAGAAGGAGGATTTAAGAGCAGGAATGTGCTGAAATTGTTTAGCTAGCTTTAGTTAATTACCTTTTAGCTGTGTATTTTTAAGACAGACTTTTAAAAAGGAGTTAAACATCAGAAAGAAAACTTTTAGGAATCACAGGAAGGTCTAACAGTCCCAGATGTTGGGAGGAGTCGCCTGTCAATCTTGTCCTTTAGATGTTGACTTTCCATTTCATGGTCCAATCCCAGGTTCTCAGATTAATCCCACTTTAATGCTTAAATTGAACCAAAACTACAGCCAGGTCAATTTTCCGGTTAATCATCATGGATTCTCTTTTAATACTTCATGCGTTACTCAGACTAAACACTCGCAAACAGATTTTTGAATTTGAAAGAAATGCTGGAAAACTGTCTCTTCCTGTTGGCTTATGCTTCACGCAGAAGGGTTTCCATGCTTCTGGGATGTCCGGAAAACAGCTTTGTGCAAAAAAGGCAACGTGGTTTAAATTTCATTTCAATACATCCTAATTTAATAAAGCGTTAAATCCCCATGCAAATGAACTAGCTCATGCTGTTTTATTTTTTAGACAAAAAGCTTCCACAGTCACGTAATTATTCTGTATCATGTGAAAGCATGTTGTTACCACTAAAGCTGCTATTGATTCATTTAAAATTGAGTGACTAAATCAAAACGTACGGGTGGTTTAGGCAGGGAGAATACGCACTGAGATTAATCAATACCAACCAAGTGGTTTATGCTTTTACCAATGTGACTTCGAGCTGGAAATATGAGGCATTAACACATCTAATGTAAACATTATGGAGAAATAAAAGCAAAGTCAAAAGTAGAAGAGTACATACTGTATACGGTATTTGTATGCATGGAGATTTATTAACATACACATACTGTATGCAATGTATTGTCCCGGGTTTGACCAAATTGGAACCAGCGTTGTTTTCGTCAACAATAACGACAACGAAATGATTTAGTTGACGGGGCTTTTTTATTAATGACGATGACTGTTTTTTGGACGGCTTTTTGGTGACTAAAATGTGATAAGACGTTTCCGAGTTTCTGTTGTCGAGACGAAAACATAAGAAAATAGGCTTCAGACTTTCACATTTCTGCCAATTGCGCGAGTACTCTGTGAAAAGAAATAGCACAAAGGCGGGATTCTGTCCCTCATGGCAGCACGCCCCCCACAATGCTATAACACAACTGCAGCCACGAGAATATCACACACCATGGCGGTAACAGCAACAAAGGGCCTTGGAGGTCGGAAACCTAAACCTTCCCACACATTTTGCGCAAACGGATTGCCGATGTTTTATTGAGACTTCAAGCTAATGCTTGCTTGCCGGCGCTGCTAACGTCCTTAGTTTGGTTGCGCTAATGACTGCTTTAACGACATAACGCAATATTTACTTTGTTTACAGGGAGAGGAGTCATTTTCAAGTATTCACAAGTTACCATGTACCTCAATCACAGAAGATTTTGTATTTATTTGACTTTGTTTTACAATGGCTGCCAAAAACGACATTGACTGGAACAATAGACAAAGCAAGAAAGTCTAGACGATCCACCTGAACAATTTTCCAGTTCATCCAGTAATAATATTCCCTGGAATACAAAATGACTTATCTTTGTATTTGTTATACAAACACAGTGAGTCTGGTCACCACTGCCTCTGCGGGGTGTTCGATTAAAATACTGACAAAACAGTGCAATAAAAACTTTTCACTCCCATCAAGTGTAATTTGCAGACAACGGCAGAAGTTCTCCATGACTGAAAACAAGATGCTACAACTGATGGAGAATTTGTTCCGTTCAGCAGTGAAATCTGTCTTGTTGCAACAACAATAATCGTACATTATTGATCTCACGTTGGAAAATTACTGTGCTGCGTTGCACCGCATCAGGCAGCCATGACAGTGCCAATAGTGGGAGTAACTATTGGCACTCCCAATAGTTGGGTGTTTTCTCCAGATACACTGAAGCATGAGCTCAGCAGGAATTGAAACGGCAACTCTTCAGTTCAAAGACAGCCATTCTGCCAAAGAGCTACACCTCACAAGTCATGTATCTCATTTATTTGTGTTAGCCATGTTCATTTGCCATCTCTGTGTTCACAACTGAAGCTTATTCTCTACAGCACATATTCTGGTCGCCCTTCTTTGATGGGTTCACTCCACTATCTGTTTACCAAGGTTCGCCCCTCCTCTTAAGTAGAATTGACTGAGGTACATGCTAGTGCTATAGTGAAGCTGGTTTCCAGGTGCGTAATCCCAAACGGCCCTGCTACATGATTTCTCCAGCATGTCTTGGATCTTCCCCAAGCCAAACTTTGGTGAAGTACGTGCGAAACACCTCTGCAGAAAAATCCTCGGAAGAAATCTTAACAAAATGTCAAAACCACCCCGTGCCATGTGGTTCACAGGTTTGCTGGTTTAAACTCCCGGTAGGGCAAAGCACGAAAAACTGGTATTCCTTAAATGGAATTTGTATTTTCTTCCTCTGTACCTCTGGGTTTTCTTCAGGGTCTCTGTCTTCCTCCCTGCGACCAAAAGTACATAAGTAGGGCATGTTGGTCATTGTCAAATTGCATGGTGTGTGTGTGTTCGGGAGTGGTTGTGTGTATTTGCGTGATCTTATGGCAAACTGGTGACCTGTCTAGCATGAACCCTGCTTCTCAACCACTTACCAGCCAGGTTAACCTGGGTGGCTTAGAGAATGGATGGATAGCTGTCTACTATACATATAATTTGTTAAAGCATTTCCTGGATCAGTTGCTCACTTTTCTGTAAATGAAACCTCAATTATCCCATTAAGAGTTTCCCAGATACCCCAGCCTTGAAATCCATGGTCCCCAGAGAACTGGTCTCCTAATGGAGTCACACTTACACCATCTCGCCTTCAAGCAGCTTGTGGGAAACCATGACCAGAGCTTAAACCATGGCAAATGTCCAAAAAGCAAACAAAACTAAAAATAAGGGATTTCACCACAATAGGAAGTTTGGGTTTCATGTTCCAGCTTCCGTCCAGTCACTATATTGTGTCCTGTTTCAATAAAACCAAGGTAGGCTCAGGAATCCACATTGAAGAGCATGCTGTGTAGCTTTGAAACATCAGTAGTTTGACTTCCCAGCAGTTATTTGAAGCCCTGGGAACAAGAGCAAGTGGACATGTTTTCTAAAATTCCTGCTTAGCTTTTTTTCACTGTTTCTAATTATCCGTTCCGTCATCTTCCGCTTGTTCCGGGGTCGGGTCGCGGGGGCAACAGCCTCAAAAAGGTAGCCCAGGCCTCTCTCACCCTGGCTGCATCCTCCAGCTCACCCGGAAGAATCCCAAGTCGTTCCCCAGCCAGTTGTGAGACATAGTTTCTCCAGCGGGTCCGGGGTCTGTCCCTTAGTCTCCTCCTGGTGGGACGTGCCCAAAACACCTCGCCAGACGCCCGAACCACCCCATCTGGCTCCTCTCGACCTGGAGGGGCTCGACCTGGAGGGGCTCGAGAGGAGCGACACTGAGCTCCTCCCGGATGGCAGAGCTCCTCACCCGATCTCTGAGTGAGAGCACAGCCACCCTGCGGAGTAAGCTCATTTCAGCCGCTTGTACCCGCGATCTCATTCTTTTGGTCACCACCCACAGCTGGTGACCATTGGTAATTATCCTACATAATTATTTCCACATTAAGTAGGAAAGATCTCACTAAGTTACTTTCTCTCAGGAGTGTTAAGTTAGAAATTATTCAAAACACAAAAACAGCAGAGGAAATATTTAAAACACATTTAGTGTACATTAGCCTACAGCAGTGTTTGAAATGAGGTTAGCATCAGCGTTAGTGTAACCGTTTTCAGTCTAGTATAAGGTACTCTACACACACAGCATGTTTTCCTCATTTATTAAAACAGTTGCAAATCAGCGACATCCCCGGAGCAAAGAAATGGCCTCATTTCAAGATGAGATAAACACAGCAGGATGTAGATTCTGTTAGTTTAGCATGTTGTGTTCAAGGTCATCAGAAAATAAAACATAGACTTTTCTGTTATATGTTAACACGATTGATGTTTCACGTTGATTATTCAGGTCTGGATTTAATCATTTTAATTACCGTATTTTCCGCACTATAAGGCGCACCTAAAAAAACTAATTTTTTTTTCTAAAGTTCATGATGCGCCTTTTAACCCGGAGCGCCTTATGTATGAATTAATATTGAGCTACAACACGGTGCATGCTGGGATATATGAAAGGGTGTCTCATTTCCATTTGTGTGTTTGTGTAAAGACCCGGAAATGACTCCTACCAAGAGACACCGTTACACCGCAGAGTTTAAACTCAAGGCGATCGGTCACGCAGTAGAACACGGGAATAGAGCCGCAGCGAGAGAGTTTAACATCAATGAATCAATGGTGAGGAAATGGAGGAAGCAAGAGGATGCGCTGCGCCAAGTAAACAAGACTAAACAGAGTTTCCGCGGAACAAAGCGAGATGGCCACAGTTAGAGGACAAAGTTGAACAGCCTTTACTGTAGCGCTTTATAATGCGGTGCACCTTATAATATATGGAAAAAGTTTTTTTAAAATGTCATTTATTGAAGGTGCGCCTTATAATGCAGTGCGCCTTATAGTCCGGAAAATATGGTAACTAACATTTGTCTTGGATGTCTCAGCGACTGAAAGAAGAACAATTTATCAATTTTTTCTTTCTTTTCTTATTGTTTTTTATCAATTGGTTGGGATTTTTTTCAACCGCCATGGCGGTTGTTGCTTTTTCTATTCTGATGTTAAGGATTAGCAAATAACTTACATCTATACAGTATGTAAGTTACCGGATTCAATATGCAATAAATAGAAAAGCACTGTAAATGTAAACCAATAAAAGATATTAGTTTAATTTCATGCTGTAAATTTTTAAATACGTACACTGTTGTAAACAAATGGTTTATTTAACTAAACTAGAAATGTATGGAAATAAATTTTATCCCCGGAATTCATCTTAAACCTGATCTAAATAACATATACTTTCCAAGGAACCAAAACTTCATCGTTCATTCCTTCTACAGGATGCATCCAAAGATAAACTCTTCTTTTTCACTTCTACTTATCCATACACGCCTTTAGTATCGAGCAGCAGATCTAAGCTACGTGTGGTGTGTTTCTGGCTTCTGATCTAGGACGATGTTTTTTTCTAACAATGTCACTGCAGACTGCCATTTTTTATCTTTCTTTTGAGGAACAGAATTCTTTTTTTTTTTAACTCTACCAGGTCATCACTTTGGAAATCAGCAAAACATGTCCAAACATGAGCCATCACACAGCTGCACAGCCACTCGTGTGTTTTATGTACATTGCTCTTACCAGAGGTGTCAAAAGTACCAAGATTTTCTACTCAAGTAGAAGTATAAATACCGAGTTAAAAAACTACTTTAGTAAAAGTAGAAGTATCAACTCAAGTTTTCTACTTAAGTAAAAGTAAAAAGTAACCTTTTTTAAAACTACTTCAAGTAAAAAAAGTAAAAGTAATTTTCAGAAAAAAACGAATATTATTAACAAAAGCGTATGAACATATTTTTAACTATTATCACATGCTTTAAGGAGCAGAAAATATGATAATAAATGAAACTTTATGAATCATAAACATTTATTTCTTAATAATTTTTATTAGAAATCGATTAATGAACACAATCAAATGTATTAACATAAGCAGGTAAGTATGGGAGTGCCACATACAGCCTGCGTGACACCTGTAACCAGCGTTGCCAGGTGCTGGATTATCGTACTGATGACGTAAAATTATCGTATTTTACAAAAAATATCGTACACCCAGTAAAACCACGCTCATTGACAAAATAACACCCTTTACATGCACTCGTAAGGCAGTGGGAGTGAAGGAAAGACACGGGAGGCAAAATCCTTGGATTCTTTTTCTAAAATTTTAAGAACTGTAAAAATGAAAAAATAACCAGGGAAATAAGATTTTAAGAAACCCAGAAAGAAACCAGTAGGGGCGGGACTTAGGAGACGGTATATATAAATTTATACATATACATATCTATGTGTACATATATGTTTTTTTAATGTTAACCCAAACATCTACATGATACAAAATCTAAGCGATGTGTAGTTTTAATCTCCTCAGTCAGTCTTTATAAACTAATCAATAACATTTTGGATGTTTTTAAGCACAAATACTTCATCCACTACTATTTATGGATGAATCAGTTCAATTAGCTTTGTTTCTAAAGATAAAATAGTGCGTCACAGATCAAAGTTATTTCTACAACATTTTCAGCAAAGACATTTACAATAACCGCAGACTGAAAATAATAATAAAACATATCTTTGCTGTTGTTTTTTTTTTTTTTTTAAAAACTGATAATTCATTCAAAGTTCAGTGTTTCAGCATCAGAAACACTTTGATTTCCGAGCCCGCAACACGTCTCAAACACGGAAATAGAAGTTCCTGCTCTCTAAAAGTTTGTGGGCGGTGCTACTCGCCCCAAAGTAATGATTGACTGGACCTTTCAGCCAATCATTCATCTGTTCTTTTGTTTGATGCATTCAGGGTTCATAAAAAAAAAAAAAAAAAAACTCCGACAAACAGTCGCGGCTTTTTAACGGTGACAAAATGGAGAAAGTAGCGACTACTTTTTAAAAAATTAACGAAGTAAAAGTACAGATAATTGCATAAAAAAGTAGTGAGTAAAAGTAAAAAGTAGACAAAAAAATAATTACTTCGTTAAAGTAAAGATAACGAGATTTTCTACTTGAGTAAGGTAACGAAGTAGTCTTACTTCGCTACTTGACACCTCTGGCTCTTACAGATTTGCTGCTATGTATCAATGTGTCAGAACATGTTAATTGTGGCTAATATGAAGTCGTATTTGTGCTTTTTTGGAAAATTGTATCCAGTCAAACTCAGACAACCATTTTTGTGGTATTCTTATAGTGAGAAGAAAAATCGTTTAACTCTCGGTGTTCATAAACTTGGTCATTCTTTGAAGATCGAAATGCAAACAGGGGTGTATTTTATTAATACACTGCGGTCAAAAACTAGCACAAATCTCATGTCTGGTAAAAGCGATGAAAATTTATGACTTTTTTTAACTTTGAACTCTTCGCCAAATTTACAAGAAAAAATATGTATTTTTTTATATAAATAAGAAAATAGTCTGGGTAAATTATTTGAGATTTGTTATGTAATCCTGCACCATTATAAATGCAGTGACCTTTTAATGACAACAAAACAAATTGCATGATGGGAATGGGTGCTTTAGTGAGCACAAAGAGATTAACCAGGCCAAGAAAGGAAAAAATGAGTCAGAGCCTATGACCTATTTGAGATTGATTTTTCTTTTCATTTTGTCAATTAGTTCCCCTTCTCAGGCAAATTTCATTGGCTGCTTATCCCATTTCTTCTTCCTCTTATGTTTTCAAAGTGCAGAATGACAGCTGCGCTTCATCACCTCAGGGTTTTGGCTAAAATCTAAGAACGGTCCTTTTTAACCCCACTACTGCACTCTTGCTTGTTTTATGACTGTAAAATCAGCTGCAGCCTGAGAAGGAGTTTGTTTTTTGGATTTTTTTTTTTACCTTGAAAACACATTGGAGTAACTGTCTCTGCATGACTTTCAAAGCAGGTCCATGCAAGCTGTAACAGATTTGTCCAAACTCAGGTGCAGATTCCAAAAAACTTTACGTTTTGTGCTACAATAATACTGTTTTCTGTCTAAAAGGTTTTTTTAAAGGCATCAAAAGTGTGTTGTAAAAATTTTCCCTTACAATCCCAGTCGTTTTAGTCAACTCAAAGACCTTGGGTATGAATAGATCTGCTTGTTCGTCTAACACTCTGCCAGCATTTATCTCCATCAGTCTTAGGAGTCAACGTCACACTTAAGCAGTGATGTCTTTGAGTAATAGTTTAGTATGATGTGTTTTCCTGCTGCTCACATGCAACTGGATTGTTGTGTTCAAATGTTCTTTTCTTTTACAATATGTCATCCCAGGGAAATGGTGCAAAGGTTAGGATGTGACTATGATATGAAAAGTATTTTACTATAAATATTGTATGGTTTATTTTTGGATCTACAGAGAGATGAAAAATGGATTTGGGTTTAATGTTAATAGAAACTTCCATGGACTAGACAGCGGGTACAAGCGGCCGAAATGAGCTTCCTCCGCAGGGTGGCTGGCTGGGCTCTCACTCAGAGATCGGGTGAGGAGCTCTGCCATCCGGGAGGAGCTCAGTGTCGAGCCGCTCCACCTCCAGGTCGAGAGGAGCCAGCTGGGGTGGTTCGGGCATCTGATAAGGATGCCCCCCGAGCACCTCGCGGGCGAGGTGTTTTGGGCACGTCCCATTGGGAGGAGACCAAGGGGGAGACCCCGGACCCGCTGGAGAGACTATGTCTCAAAGCTGGCCGGGGAACGACTTGGGATCCTTCCGGGTGAGCTGGAGGATGCAGCTGGGGTGAAAGAGGCCTGGGCTACTCATTTGAGGCTGTTGCCCCCGCAACCCGACCCCGGAACAAGTGGAAGATGACGGAACGGAAAGGCCTAGACAGCGTTATCTTTATTTAAATACCAAATAATTCACCTTCAAAATGGAATGTAGCCTCTTTTTGACATTGGATGTTCAAATACTTCCCAAAGGAAAAAGTACGAGGAAATCCTTTTTTTTTTTTCATATTTTTGAAAGAATAATAAATCTGAAACACATGGTCTATTTAAACTACATGTGAAAGTAAATCATGGGTTAAGTTACATCCATGTATAACAGAGCAGGTTTACTACAGTGATGTCAAACAGCATTGTATGCTTGGTACAGTATGAGTCTGGGGTTGTAGAGTCAATGTGACAGATAATGATGATCTGTAGCATTATATTTCGGAAGAAGAATGACTTGGGTCGAAGGTTGCGCGAACAAGGTTGCGTCAGTAACACAACAGCAGTTTGGGTCATATTTGGGTTATATTTTCAGCAATACTTTAAATAATGGTCACGTTTTAACTCTATATTTACAGTATGTAAAGAAAGATTTATGTATTTAACTTTTGTCCTCTTCTTCTCCGAGCATAAGCAAATAATTGTGTCCTAGCTGTGTCACTGGTCAACTTTTAAAGAGTTTCCTGATCTTTTTCTTTTCTTTAAATGCAACATGAATCATCTGGAGAGCGTGTTGGGATTGGGTGGTCATGGACGGGGTCGAAAAGCATTGATGTGTTTCCTGAGAAGAACAGGATTGTTGAGTAGGGTGGAAGGATTTGTTGTATAGATAGGAGGCGGTAATGCCCCAGAAGGGTGCTTCAGTCGTTAAAATTCAAGAACAACAACAACAAGAACTCATTAGCATTTAGAATATATATTTGACAGATGACAAGCTACGTCAAGTGTCTTGCATACAATTCCGAACATTTTAGACCAAACTTCATGGTGTGTCAATTCGATTTGGTTTGGAAAGATTTTGTTCAGTTCAATGCAGTCCAAGTATTTTCATCCTCTGGGGTGAATTGCTGTGGACAGAATACCAAGAACTTGTCCCATCTTTAGAATAATGATGCGAATCTCGTTAATAGCATAATGGGAGGGGATAGGAGTCAGTGAAACAGAAATTCTCTCACCACCACTTTATTGCGCACACCTGCCTATCTCGTTGACGCAAATTTTGACTCAGTCGATCAATGGCAGTCACACAATGTACGTATTTAGGCATGTAGTTTTGGACAAGATGATTTCCTGCAGTTCAAACCAAACATCAAAATGAGGAAGATAAGTTACTTCAGGGGCTCTGAACATGACATGGTGGTTGGTCAGTTCAGTTCAATTTTATTTATATAGCCCGGAATCACAAAATTTTTGTCGCAACGGGCTTCTCATTGCAGATGCAAAAAGAACAAAAACAAGAAAAAAGAAGAATGTATAAACACAATACACAACTAAAAGCTAACTAACAAAAGCTAGCTAAACAATGGTCCCAGATAGAATGGTCTGAGTGTCATGCACAACCATCTCTAGGGTTTACAGGGAATGGTCCAAAAAAGACAAAACATCCAGTAAGTGGTAGATCTGTAGGCAAAAATGCATTGTTGATGCCATAGATATCAACACGGAGAAGGAAACATAACAGTAACTCCAGTAATCACTTGTCACAACCAAAGTATGCAGAAGAGCATCTCCAAACATACAACTTGCCGAACCTTGAAGAAGATGGACTAAAGCAACAGAGGACCACACACGGTGCCACTCTTGTCAACCAAGAACAGGATATTGAGGCTGATTTGCTCAGGCTCACCATAAATTGGACAATGGAAAACTGGAAAAAAGTTACTTCGTCTGATGAGTCTCAGACTCATGCTAGCTTGCCGGCGCTGGTAACGTCGCCATTTGGATGGAAGGATCCATCCAAATGGCGCCATTTGGATGGAAGGATCTGAAATTGGCATCAACAACATGAAAACATGGAACCATTTTGCCTTGAATCAATGGTTTAGGCATTTCAGGCAAGTGGAGCTTGTGAAATCTTTTTATACCCCGCAGTACTATACAAGCAATAAAGTCAAAATGGAAAGAGCATTAAACCACCACAAACCCAACAAGATCTGGCGGTCCCTCTAAACTTTCAACCCAAACGAGATGAAAACTGTGCAGAGAAGCAGCCAAGAGGTCTACGCTTACATGATATTAACTGCAGAGATCCACAGCAGAAGCAGAATCTGTCCGTATAACAACTATCAGTCGTACTCTGCTCAAATTTGGTCTTTATGGACGAGTTTGCCAGAAGCCACAGAGGTGACACAGAAGCCACGTGGAATAAAGTGTTCTGGTCAGATGAGACCAAAATCGAACGCTGCTTGGCGTAAAAAGAACACTGTACAGTACATCACCCCAAGTGCAACATCCCTACTGTCAAACATGGTGGTGGCAGTATCACAATTTGGGCTGCTTATCTTCAGCAGGGACTGGAAAGATTGTTAAAATTGATGGAAGAATGGATGAAGCCAAATATAGGGCAATTCTGGCAGACTTTCTGTTACAGTCTGCTAAAGACCTGAGACCGGGGTGGAGGTATGACAACGACCCCAAATCTAGAAAGGGATAGTTCATAACTAAACATATGAAGGTGTTCGAATGGCCAAGTCAAAGTCCAGACTTCAATCTGATCAAAAATCTGTGGCTAGATTTAAAAATTGCGTTACACAAACGTTCTCCACCAAACCTGAAAGAACTGGAGCTGTTTTGTATGGAGGAATGTGCAAATATTTTTGTGTCAAGATGCGCTAAACTCATACAAGCATACCCAAAAAGACTGTTAGCTGTAAACACAGCAAAAAGGAGGTTCTACTAAATATTTAATTAAATAATTTTGCACATTCTAATTTTTTATTTGTAACTAAAAAAAAAAGAAATGTTGAATAAATCTTGTTCCACTTCAGGATTATGTCTCACAAAGTGTTGATTCTTCAGAAATATTCTCAGTTTCTTTGTTTTAGGTTTGAATGGTCTGATGTTTACGGAAACTGCTGATCTAGAATTCGAAGCAGGAAATGTGGCCAACTGTCAAAAAATTATAGGGAGGGCAAAACTTTTGCAAAGGCACCATATGTTGACAAATTGTTGTGTTGAGATAAAAAGTATATGAAATAAAGGTTTATATATTTCTTAGTGCTGTAAAAATAGATCCCTTCCTTTTGAGCTGATCTGAGGATTATTGCAGTCAGATTTTCTTGTAAGATATTAAATATATGAACTTATTTAAACAGGAAAAAAAACAATAGTTCAAAAAGGAGGAAAAAAAAAACTTACGTAGTGTAAAGCATAGCTGATTCATAGGCAGTAAAGACAATGTTTTTCAAAAAACTGTCAGTGGGAAGTTATGACACTCCAAGGACAATAAACTAGCAGGTATGAAACTGCTGTTATTGTTGTACATGCCTGACAGGGGCTTTTCCTTTTTTTTTTTAGCGGCTTCGTTTGGAGAGTATATCTTTTAAAGTGACAGATCTGCCTGTGGGTTTTATGAAGCATGTTCACTTTATGAGCATGTTGTTACCAACTGTTGCTGTTTCGCATTCTCATATGTATACATTTTTAGTCACAAATCCAATTTTTTAATAACATTCATCCATTCTGTGTTATGCTTGTGTTTTGTATTGTTGGCTCAGCGGAGATGTTGCTGCCATGTTTTACTGAATTCGATCTGCAAGGATTAAGGTTAGAGATGAGAGCCAGGGACTCTGCACAGCTTGGCTAATTGTTGGTGATGGTGTTTCCTGTTGTGGGAAAAAGACATGCTGGCTCAATCACAGCACAGGGTCACTGCGGTCATGGCTAATAAGAAGCAGAATTAGATTTCTGGCATGTCTGGAAACCAAACACAAATCAGAGAGGAGGGCCGAGAAGGATGATGTAAGCAAAGGTAAAACAAAACAGGCTTATGTGACTATTGGCATGAGGAATAGACGAATAAAAGGAAAAAAGGAAAGGCATTGATTTCATTATTGTTTCAGCTTAGTAACTTCTGCAGCCAGAGTTTTAGACAAAAGCTTTGCGGTGGGACTAAATGTCTACAATTACAGGACTGTATCATAAAAAAGGTGCACTGCGTGTGTGGTTACACATGTCAGAGAGAAGAATAGAGCATAGCTGCCCATCTTGTGTCAGTTTTATGCATGGTGGTTGTGGCACATATTATCACTGCACATGGATAAAGCCAGCTGACGCCTGTTCTCACTCCACGGTGGTTACAGAAGAGGGATAAGTGCTGAACAGAGCTTATTCAAAACGCATGTGAGGTGAATTTCTGAACTCAAGGGGAAGTGTGGCCAATGTCACAGAGTCCAAGGATAAGACACGAGATTATTTCACAATTTGAACATTTTCATAACTTTTTTTAACCAACTCACAACTTTGGAAATAAAGTCACATCAAAGAGGATAAAAGAATCTAACTTAAGTTTTATTCTGTTGGCACACAGATGCCCCAAATGTCATAACAGTCTTTCACAGGTATAACGTGACACTGATTTATGAGGCAGAAACTCACTTTACCAGATTAAATGTGAGGCCCAGAGACTAAAATACTGCTTGGAATCACACCTACAGCCAGTCAAGATGTGAATAATGCTTGGCGTACATTTTCTCGGGTCTTCCCCTCTTTTCCTTCCATGCTCAGTCATCTGTCATCAGCCTCCCGCTCGCACTTCTTTTCATGTTTATGTCAACATCTGAGAGCACGAGGACCAGCCCAGCTGGATCCCAGATAAACAAACAACAATCACATGAGGGTCTCAGCATGAACTGGACAGACCCATGACCTGGAGTAAGACTGTAACTCGGATACAATGACCTCATGAAGCATAGAGGAGATGGCTCAGACTTGAGGAAAACAAGAGAAGGAAGCAGAAAGTGGAAAGAAATCATTTTAAATGCCGACACAAACTAGCTGACCATGAAAATGAGCTTTTATGACTCTCTGAGTACGTTAAAACACAGACATGCGGTTACCAATAACTTGATGAATAAACCATCTCTGGGAAATATATCTAAGAGCGATGAATAACTATGATTGTCACATTTATTTACTATGTCTGATTCAGGAGCCAGGAGGTTGTTAGTGAGTCAGAAAAACAAGTGGCTTTAGCTTATTCTGTGTACAAAAATAAAGACAGAGAGATAAATAGGAGTGGAAAGTACAGATTCACTCTAATTTAGAGTGAGAAAAATCCACAACAATTTACCAAACGTGTTCTATGTTCATTCATAAACCACTTTTAGAGTGGTAAAACAAAAATAATTTAAAAAGTTTGATGTATTGTGATAAATTATAAATTATTGACATTCTGACAATAGTTTATACACCGTTTCAAAATACTATGGTTTTATATGTGTATCATTTTTAAAAAAAATTTTTTCACATTTAAAACCATTTTAACGTACGGTATGTGTGCATCGCTGTTGTTTTCGTCAACAATAACGATGACAAAATAATTTCGTTGACGAGGCTTTTTTTCATGACGATGACGTAACGATAACAACATAAATGTGGCTCTTTGTGTCAGGAGAGTAGTCTGTTCCCCCTCTGTGTCCTGTTTCCCCCCTCCCTCTTGTCTGTGTGTGTGCATAAGTCACACCTGAAACTCATCTACTCATCTGCTGGAGCATGAATGGATCAGTTTTTCACACACTCTTCGCCAGATTGTTTGTTTACCATGCTTGACCTGTTATCCAGTTTTTGGCTCCAGCTCCTACATCAGAACCTGCCTAAGTAATCTGTTTTTGTCTTCTTTTTTTTGGACTTTTTATCAATCTAATAAATCTGCTTGTAATTTCTTCATTTGAGCCTGTCTGTTGTGTCAAGGGTATATTTTTGGCCTTATCTCCACATTATGACACTTTGGTAACTAAAATGTGACGAGACATTTGCAAGTTCTGTTGACGAGACGAAAATATGAGGCAATGATAAACGTCAGACTTTCACATTTCCGTCTGTGAAAAGAAATAGCACAGCGCCGGCATTTTGTTTCTCACGACTTCAAGCTAATGCTAGCTAGTCGGCGCTGCTAAATTCCGCCTCATTATGAGTTGTTTTGAGCTTATAAATACAACCACACTCATTAAATAGAGGCACCGAAAACTACCAAGCACAAAACCACTTAATAAAACACCTAAGAATAGTTTTGAACATGACCTTTTGCAGCAATTTAATAAATCAATGCTGTGTATTATTTCTAATCACTCATCATTGTGGAGACATTTTGTCTTGCTCTTCAATACCGTGTTGCTTCAGTTCATTAAGATCCGCAGACCAATGGTTGGCATTCTCTTGATCCATTCTGATTATTTCCATTCTCAGTGATTTTGTTGAAAATTTAACGATGTGTTTGAGATTATTGTCTTGTTGCATGACATAGTTCTATCCAAGATTTAGCCATAGAACACATTGTCTGGCAATCCAGATCTCCCGGGCTGCAAGACAAGCACAATTTATCTAGTTTCCACTCTTGTGTCGACAGACCAGCTGCATGTCCTCATCCAGCTAGCCTGTATTCGGTTTACACCATTGCGAAACATCGTACCTTTGCTTCGCCTTGCTATAGGAAAGTATCCTAGTGGAATTGTGGTTTTGTGCACATGCTGCTTTTAAGACCTGAAGATTAGTGCCACACACTTTTCAAAGAGAAGTTTTTTCTGGGAACTCTTCCAAACAAGCAATTACTTTGTCATAAACGCTGACATCTTGCATGCTAACTGAGGCCTATAGAGACTGAGATATATCCGCTGTTTGTTTTTACAGCTTCACTGGGCATCGCATAATTTCACCTTGGACTGAACTGAAAGGGGTGTCAACTCCAGAGAAGATCAGCAACTGTTTTGAATGCTTGAAATACTATGGACATCAGATTATTTAAAGATGTTGTCTTTCCTTGTTTTTATTGCGTTATCTGACCTACTAATGGTCAGTTTGTAACCAAACTGGGACAAATACAAATGGATACAGTTCATCGTTACTAATACATATTTTTCACATTCCTCTGAAGTCTTCTTCTTTCGGCATTTCCCTTCAGGGGTCGCCACAGCAAGTCAGTTTCTTCCATTTAATCCTATCTGATGCATCCTCTTCGGTCACACCAACTATCTTCATTTCTTCCTTCACTGTATCCATGAACCTCCTCTTTGGTCTTCCTCTAGGCCTCTTTCCTGGTGGTTCCAAATCCAGCATCCTTCTGTTGATGTACTCGGTCTCTCTTCTCTGTACATGTCCAAACCATCTCAGTCTGGCCTCTCTGACTTTATCTCCAAAATCTCTAACATGTGCTGTTCCCCTGATAAACTCATTTCTGATACTGGTCACTCCCTGGTCACTCCCAGAGACATCCTCAGCATCTCACATTCCTCTGAAATACTAAAGTGTAAATTATGTGTGAGAATCTATCTGCCTAGTCATTTCTAAAACATGTCTTCCAATGTAGACTCACATGAACGCTTATTCTGGATAGTAATAACGTAAAAGGAAAGGGTACACCCTGCACAAGATGTCAGCCTATGTTTATATAATGAGGTGAACATAACTGGTGTGCAAATGGGTATGCGTTGTCAAAATGTGTTTTACAAATCCAATTATGCCGCTCATTGGCGTTGAGTAGCATTTTGGTCACTGTTGGGACCATTTTTACATCACCATGGTGTTTACATGTAATTTAAATGGTGACCACAGGAATAACATACTGGATGGCTTTGAGGAAACTAGAAGCATGATGAAATAAACTCTAACTTCAGACCCTGGTAAAATAAATGATAGATTGATATAGAGTATTGCTGATGCCAGTCACAACATATTAAAAAGTGAAAGACCGCTGTGTAGGAGGGAAATTTACAACAGCTGATCCAGGTGTTTAAACGTTCAACACAAAGCATTTGAATATGCAGATCAAACCCACCTCAGAAGCAACAGTTTTGTTTCCAGTGTCGAATTAGTTTCCGGAAAAGACCACTCTCTCCATATAAACAGTATGTGTACACATGTATGATATATGTATATGAGAGATGAGAGAGGAGCAGCTAGGGAGGAGCTCGGTGTCGAGCCACTCCTCCTCCAGGTCGAGAGAAGCCAGATGGGGTGGGGTGGTTTCAGATGCCCCCGAGCGCCTCCCTCCCTCACCTGACTCCTATGGCCCTTCCTATGGCCCTTCCTGCAGGTGGTGAGTCCACGAGAAGGATGGTCCATGTCTCTTGTTCGAGCTGAGCCTGTCCGGGCCCCATGAGTAAAAGCCCTAACCCCGACCTCGGGCCTGGCTCCATCGGGGGGGCCCCGGAAACCCGCGTCTGGCAATGGAAACTTTGCCATAATTGTTTAATCTCTTCATAGAGGTTTTTGAGTCACTCTTTGTCTGGCCCCTCACCTAGGATCCGTATGCTCTGGGTGACCCTCCTACGATCATTGGGACACGCATACCCCTCCACGATGATACGGTAGTGGCTCAAGAAGGAGTCACTTAATGTGTTCTCCTTTTAATTACTATATAACAGTAAGAGTTGATGAGGACTAATCAGCATTGCTGTTTACAAGACTGACTCTTGATCTTGTTTTTTTTTTCTTTTCTTTTTTTAACGCTGTCCTGTTTGATGTTATGACAAAAGAAATGGTGATCTATGTGTCAAGTATTACTGGTCAGATTCGCTCTGAATAAATTTAATGTGCCAAAATCATCTAAATTATTGACACTGTGGGTAAATTTCTAAATGCACCCTTTGTTGTACAGGGTTTTTTTTTTGTTTTCTTTTACTTTGAGACAGTGACAGGTTGGTGATCTGTCCAGGCTGTACCCTGCCTCTCGCCTGCTGACTCACCTCCAGATGGAAGGAATAAATGGTTGGATGAAAATCATTGGAAATATATTCAAACTAAAATTGAATTTCACTTTTTGAATTTGTTCTTTTCTTTTTTCGGCACTTTCTGAGGTTATTACCAAACGGACAAGTCCATATACTGAAAAAGTCTGAAAAAGTGCATCTCTCATTCACGCATATGGGTTACAACAGACGCAAATATTTGATTGTGAGAGCAAATTGTGTTTTTTCTCTATTGTTGCATTTTACTATCGGCATAAATATTTGAGATAAAATGACTGACATTGAAAGAAAAGCATGCAGAAATGACGCCTGACAGGCAGACACACAATGCAGGTCTGTAGTTTGTCTCAATTTTCTGTCTGAGTTCGTCTTGCAACTCTGGCATTTCAGATATAGTAAAAGCAAAACCCGAACCGTAACCATTCCAATGAACAATCGTGTATTTGGCCTTTTTATCAAAGTATTTATTTTGAAGCAACAGATATATTGTCCCTTTCAGGTTTTTCTTTCCTCTTCGGATCACAGTAGGTTAATATTAAAATTCAAGAACAGAATTGGATTTGACCAAATACCAATGTTGTAGTTGGTGTTATGTTGTTTAGTTGTTTTTATTTATGTGTGAAAGGTTGCAGTTTGATAGTTTTCAGTTACTCAAATCAAATGGCAGCAACTTGATGAGTTTGCTCAACGAAATGCAACGTAATTGAGAATAATACATACGGTATTATTCCCAATAGAAGCACACATTCTAATAGAAGCACACCCCTGTTTTTTCTAAAACTTGAAAACAACAAAGCTTAGTCCGGCAAAAATAAGTCATCCATATGGAACTTTAGCTCAAATCTGACACGCATGTGCAGTTTGTACCGATACCGTCAAATTTTTTTGCCCTGCAAATTTTTTCCTTAAGATGCACACCCCATCGGTGCAGCTACGCATGTGTGAGTATTTGGAACAATTTGGCATTTAACACAACTCATTGACATTTAAACTAAGCATCAGAATGAGAAAGTAACTGTTTAATTTTAGAGGGTTTTATTTGATTCCGAAAGTTTCTGTAGAAATAAGGAACTGTGCCGGTCTTGCCTATAGCAGAAATCTAGCTAAACCACAATGATGTGAGCTCAGCCTTACCGAGGCAGATGTTCGCAACCACTTTTTAGACCCTTCCAACATACAGTTTGCTGAGGAACGTCTGAAGCAGTACAAGAAGGCCAAGAAACAGCTTACACTGCAAAGCTAAAGAGTTTCTAATTGAAATATACATGTGGTAGCGTGACAAATACAGTTTTTTAAAGTTTTCACAGTGATTTCCTGACCAGACGAGGGCATTACTGTGAATCCATTATTCATTCATGCCTCATTTTTACTGGTGCTGCCTGCGTGACCACAGCTGTTTAGAAGCAGACTGGTGGAAATATGGTAACCAGTCCACACCAAAATCTCTCAGACCACAGCCGAACTTTCACCCACATTCATGGACAAACACCACTGGCATGGAGGGTGAAGTGTGTTGCTCAGCGACTGGGCAGTCTGACTGGGAAGACACAAGTCTTGTAGCTGTTTAATGACTGGTCCTCTGTCTGGTTGTTGGGATTGAATTAGTATTTCAAGATCCACTGGGATTTTTGCACTTAAAAAAGGTTGATGTTCAGAGAAAATTGTCTGCACAAGACAAAATATCCTTGGAGTAGGTGCCGGATTCAAATGTCAGAGGTAAGACGATCTCCAAGTGGGAAAATCTTCACAAAAATTAGGGTTTTTTTACTCTCAGTCCAAAGTAGTACATTGGCAATTTGGGGCTTAGCATTAATGTGATGCCATCCTGGAGATATGGAGCAAAACTTTGGGTAGGAATTCCTTTGATCAAAAATACCAAGAATTAAAACGCATTTATCTAAAAAAAAAAAAAGAGATGCGATTTTGTGCTATTAAAAGATGTCAAACTAATTTCAGGTCAAAAAGAACTTCTTACTAACACTAAGGTTTAGGTCACTTTGAGAATAAAACCTCATCTTCAAACTGTAAATTTGAAAGGTTATCCATTCACATAATTCCCCTACTCTGTCACATTTTCCACACAGTTTTAGTTATTTGAGCTGAGGAGTTTTGCTCTGCAGGAGGGCTATACTTAGCTCCGCTGAGGCAGGTGTGTACAGCATAGTGTAAATTCTGCTAGCACAGGTAAGTCCACGGAGAACCTGATAATTACTGTCATCTCTATTCCCGATAAGTATAGCTATGGCTCAGCAGCTATGGATCTTAAGTATTACTCCATCACAGAAGATGAGAATCCCATCCAGGGAAACAGGAACTGCTGTCAAACTTTAGCAATACAGAAGTTTATAAGCCACTAACTGGTGTAATTTTTTCTTTAATGAGCACTGGAGGATAGAGGTATGTTGAAAATTGTTACTCTGTGCCCATAAAACATTAAACCAAACTCCTGTCAGGAGTTATTTTTTAAACCCTGCTTCATTGTTTCTTTTGCAAGCTTCTCCACTTTTCTTTTTTTTTTTTTTTTTTACACGTAATGACAGCTGAAAACTATTGGTAGCAGATAATACTTATCATTTATTATCCAGGAAACACTGAAGTGGAAACTTGGAAAGCAAAAGTGAAATCGCAGAGAAAATTGCACATTTGGAGTGAAAGGTGCAAAAAGACTAGCTAAAGTGTAGTTATTGTCTTCATTGCTTTCCACTAAACTTGAATAATTACAATATTCACTTTTGCAAAGACAATAATTTCATGTTTTTGTCAAACAAATATTGAATTTTCCAAAACTGACGGCAATAGTAAATTAGAGCTTACATTTTTTAACCAGACTTCTTTGTGGAAATTAAAAAAAAAAAAAAAACAGAGTTATGGTCTCTCAGCTGCAGTAAAACACAATCAGTCTAATGGTGTATTTGCTATTTTCATCTATGTCAACGCAGGGGTGAATGCACTGATGCTAAACCATCTGGGGAAAATCACCCACAGGCTCCTTTCCTACTGACCCTCCAGGTGGTCTGGTTAAACATCCTGTCTACAAATTAAGGGTTGAGATGGTGTCCAAACTAAGCCAGGTATATGTTACAAGCTGCTTTGCAGAGAGGCTCGGGTCACTCATACAGGAAATGAAAGGGAAAATAGTTGTAAAACAGGTTGTGTTAAAACTCATTAAAAAGACCTGGTGCTCTTAGTGTGGCACCTCAAAGCAAATCCTTTTGGCCATACAAACCGACACTACTTAGAAATATTACACCTTAAATCTGTTAAATTATACAAGTTATTTATGATGTTTAACAAGGTTGGGGATATTTTTTTCTTCACCAACATAAAGTACAAACTCATGCTTATTACATTTATAAGTCTAGTACTGTAATTAAAGTAGTGTTTGACAGTTTTATCGTACTTCACAATGCAAGGTGGAAATTAGTGTTCCCTGAACAGGTCTGTAAACTTCTGTGTGGATCAACTCAAGGTGTTATTGGTAATAGCGGGTTTCAAATGACGGCAGATTGAGCAGCCGAGTTCACTGCTAAGTACGAGTCTCGTACACAAATGCAGTGTGCAGTGACAAACCTTCTGCCGAAATTAATTTAGATCTGGTGATTTATGCGGATTGGCATCAATTCACCAGGACATAAAACTAACGTACTTGTAATAAATTTGAACGAGCCCTATTTAAATTTAATTACTTAGCATTTCAACGCTAGCAGGTTCAGCCACAAACATTAACTGGTCAGCACACTAAGCAGTGCACATTTTGAGTCTGTCCAAAATCACACTTTATGTTGATAATTCATTTATCAAATCCTTCTTAATCTTTTTTTAAAAAAAAGCCCACATAAGTACTGTTTGCCAGACATCCCCACATAGAAATAAGAAAATATTCTGCAACAAGTAAGAACAGTACACAAAGCTAAAGTGAGTTTTGAAACATTGGCCATGATTCCCTTGCTTGCTCAATCTTCTTTATTTGGTCATATCCCTTTTAAAAGTCTGTCTTGAAATTTATCACAAGTATAAATCCACCATTATTTTTTTGGTTTACTCTTTCAGTTTTACAGCATCGAAACAAGGTTTTCATTCACGTACCATGCCACCAATACTGTCAGGTGGCTTAACTGCTAATCTCTGTGATTTTAAACAGTGGTGGATGAAGTATTCACTTTTGTAGTTAAGTAAAAGTACAAATAATTGGGCAAAAAATTGACTTAAGTAAAAGTACCAATAAAAAAAATCTACTTCAGTAAAAGTACAAAAGTAGTTGGTGTAAATTATACTTTTTAAGTAAAAAGTAAAAGTATCCAATCATAATTCAAATGTTATTTGTTGTGCTATAGGGTGTCACCATGGTAACCAGGATAAATACTCTGCAGGGGTGTAACCCCGCTCTCCCGCCTCTTTTGGTCCACAAAAAAATACAATAAAATAAAAGGAAAGGGGACAAGTCAAGCTATCCCCTAGAAGGGCCAGTGAGTGGGCCACCAAAATGGAGGAAAAAGACACTTATTTTTTTAAATGTTTTGGGGGGGAGGCCCCCAGTCACCCCATATTGGCTTTGTCAAAGCCCCACCCCCCTTTGGAAAATTCTAGATCCGCCCCTGCTCTGTGTAATGATGGCTCAACTTTTTATTTAGAAGTAAACACAACGAACAGCAATCTTCTGACTCTTTTTAATTTGTATTATAGTTGATGTTAGGTTTTTGGCGCTGAATGAATGCAGAAAATGTTTCTCGATTCATAACTTCTTCTCCCGATCAACTGCTTCTTTTGATTTTGGCGATGCTGCTTCAAGATGCGCTTAAAAACCTGTGTATTTTTTCAAATTCCTGAATGAAAATGTAACGAAAAATGTAAAACACACTTTTAAAAAGTAGCAAAGTAAAAGTACAGATATTTGCTCTAAAAAATTGTAGTGAAGTAAAAGTAAAAGTACCAGTTTTAAATTTTACTTAAGTAAAGTACAGATACACAATTTTTTTACTTAAGTACAGTAACGAAGTACATTTACTTTGTTACGTTCCACCACTGCGTTTTAACCTGCCTGACAACAAATTCTGGCTAAAATATTTTTTGAAAATGGATACATACTTTGGAAACAGCGAAAAAGACAGACAAAAATTTTCAAAATATTACTCCAAAATATAGTTAAAACTAATTTCTAATTCAAATGGTTTTTTGAGGCCAGCAGACAATTGACCTCAATTGGAGTAATTTTGTGTCAGTAAGTTGTGTCTATACATAGTTAGAAACAAATCCATGTAGTCCCTCATTCATCCAGGAGTGATCCATAGTAGAAAAAGTTTCAAAAAAGTCTTCTGGACAGTTTAATTCTTCAACAATACGTTTCGACTTCCATCCGGAAATCATTTTCAATCTGAATGAAATGGACAGAAAACTGGATCTATTTATACTAACCTGAGTAAAAGGTAAAAAAAATAGTAAGAAGGGCTCGACCAATGAGCCTGTGTTACTTAAGATGGCCGTGAATGGCTCCTATTGTAGCCACAGACCAGTAAACGAACCCTGTTATAAATGCTAAAAGCCTAGTGAATAGAAATTACTTGTTAAAGAGAGGCGTGAAACTGGGTCACAAGGTGTCATCTTTAGTCCATGGCTTCAAAAGGCTGCTATTGATACCGGGCAAAACGTATCTAACGCCTCCACTCCGATTCATTGGAGGCTCATTGGTCGAGCCCTTCTTACTATTTTTTTTACCTGATACTCAGGTTAGTATAAATAGATCCAGGTTTCAGTCCATTTCATTCAGATTGAAAATGATTTCCGGATGGAAGTCGAAACGTCTCGTTGAAGAATTAAACTGTCCAGAAGACTTTTTTGAAACTTTTTCTACTATACATAGTTAGCTTAGCACAATAGCTAATTTTGTAATTTTTGTGAGGCACAATTTATCAACCAGTCCGTTTAATTATTACTTTTTTACTCTGATTAAAAACACATTTAAAAGCGTTGTATTTGTTCTTTGATACAAGATTAGTTCAAAGACTTGACTTTAAGAAGCTAGCTCAACATACGAACTCTTGCTAAGCTAGCTTCTTAGCTCTTGCTAGCTAGCTCTTGGTATGCTTACAACATTTGAGGAAACAAAAAAATATGTAACTTGTGTATGTTTTTTTAATTATTATACAGCTAATTATTTCTGAACTGCATCTCATATTCCAAAACCACATAAAATGTGATCACATTCAAGTAGGGCTGCAACTAACGATTATTTTGGTAATCGATTAATCTGGCGATTATTGGCTCAATTAATCGATTAATCGGGTAAAATTGGCAAGTTAATAAATAATAGTTATTTGGCATTTTATTGAATGTAGTTGTGCAAAACACGACTCATAACCACTTAAACAACACATTGGGCTCATTCTAATAAGTAAAAATGTTAATCTTTTTGTGAAATAAAGAGAGAGAATATTACCATTTCTACAGCAAATATTAAATAAGTAAAATAAGTAATCTACTTACTGTGTACAGTAAAGGTAAATCACGAGCACCCATAAAATGTGTTTTATAGTACTGGCTAAAAAAACATAAATTGTAAACTGTTGACCATCCAGGATCACATTTAAAAACAAGAAATCGTTAACAGTTTTAGATTTGCAATTTTAACCTTGTTCAGAGGTATAGTACCAAACAAAAATGGTCTAGGTTAGCATGAGTAAAAATACACAAAAAACAATCAAGTTGTGTAATATTAAGTGCAGTTGACAGCAAAAAACTCCCTAAACGATTAATCGATGACTAAATTAGTCGACAACTATTTCAATAATCGATTAATTTGATTAGTTGTTTCAGCCCTACATTCAAGGAATTAAAAGAATGTCACATTTTACTTGTCTTTTTATTTTCAGCCATTACAAATAAAATCACTGCACAAAAATCTTGCACGTTTTTTTCCTACAATGAATTTAGACCCAATGACCTTTATTTTAATGTTAACCAGTCCAACAAACTAGTTAGCATGAGTCAATGCAGCTAAACATAATTGAATTAAACACGTCTATATAGATGTCCAGAAACCTGACAAAAACTACAGACACATAATCAAATTAAAAGCCTAATTTAATAAAGAGTTTGATTTGATATAGTTTGGATGTAAAACAGGTGGATACAAATTAACTAGAAGAGACATGGATTGTTTTCTGGTCCAGAGACAGTTTATTAATGCCATTTGTTGGCAAATATGTCAGAATAGGAGATTTTTATTTTTCTCGCTCACTTCAGGAAAATTTCCAGCTGGCCTCTTGTGTGGAATTACACCTCAAGATCCAAGCAGGGAATGCTTGCAGGGGAAAAAAAACAGCTGTCAGACAATGAATTACTTTTCTTTCTGAGGAATAGTTAAGGAAGCTGTGAGTGTGTAAAAATCTCACACGCACATCCCACTTTTATGGCTTTTACTGATACATAATGTAAACATAACGGCTAATAAAAATACCTATTGCATCTTTTTGTTTAAATTGTACTAAACAAAGAGACATAAATCCGGTAACTTATACAAACATCATCATGCTTGTGACACTAAAAATATATAAACAATGAGAAATACGTTTTAAACTTTTCAGAGATGATTCCTTTTTCACATTTGCTCTTAATAGTGCTCTTTGTCCTCTGCACGACTTGTCAATGCAAACAGCACATCCTCAGACTGACCCCAATGAACCGAGAAGGGTTCAGTAGCTCAGGTGAAGAACCCAGGATTTACACATGGTGCTTTTTACCAAGCCAATGTTTCTGTTTGAAGTTTAGGTTTTCGTTTTAGCAGTGCAGATTTTTTATGTCTGCCTTGGCATGAGAGCTGGCATTGCGTTGACTTCACATAAACCTCAACACACAATCATGTCGGATTTTTGTACGAGCGTCAAAAAGATACAAATAAGTCTTCATGACATATTTATTGTTTCGGTTTTGAAAGTGCATGATGTAAAAAGCTGTGAAAGCCACCTGCCTTTGCCTGTCAATACTACCTAGCTTAGCCTTAGGTACCATCCTCCTGCATAGAATAGATTGTGATGACAAAATAATAATTAGTATGTATTATATTTTATGATCAGACAGAACAACAAAACATAAATTAAACAAATATAAATAATTATGTACATGGTCATATGAGAGGAAGATGTTATTGAGAGGTGAGCACGGAACACAAGATGAAAGGGAGAAACATAGAATTTATTTCTAATAAGGCAAAAACAGATTCTTCAAAGCAGACGGGTTCTTCTGAGGCAGGCGGATTGTCCGAGGCAGGCGGCTAATCCAAGGCAGGCAAGTTTTTTAAACAAAGAAAAACAGAATACAAGACCACAGGCAAGAAAATCAGCAAAGCTCTACTAAAGGCTGCTTGTTACCGCATGGAACTCAACAATCTGACACACAGGCCGGGCCGGGGGTGGAGGATGGCTTATGTAGCTTGCTGATTGCTGATCATCTACAGGTGTTGAACAGGTTGTCACGGAGACAGATACCCTCTTAGAAGTAGGAGCAGGGATCACAACAGAAGATGCTAAGATTAGTGTGGGCTTCATTTTCGTTCACAGTTTGAGATACTTAAACACACGCACGTCATTAAATTTTATTGTCTTTTTTTTGTTTTTTCTTCGATCTTTTGGTAGCCCCAGGAGTGGCTTGGGCCCAGTGGGAATTGAATCAGGTTTTCCCGGTCTTAAGGGGGAAATTCTACCACTAGGCCACCGCTCCTGGGACCATCACTAAATTTTGTAATCATAGTCTAATCAAGCCATATAAAATATAAGACACAATCTTTCTGATCTCAATCCCCTTTACTGCAGTGTATTTTTGTAGAAAACTCCTCCAACCTGAATTTGTCATTTACTTTTCAATAATAATGATTTTTAAATGTCATTAGTTGATAATTGCTCACCTTCTAGATGCTTTCCATTTATGCTTTTTGAGAAGATCTCCAAGAAATATAATTTTATTGGATTTTGGCAGATGTGGGCAGTGTAAATCTTTTCTTTTTTGAATTTTCAGCCCAAGACTTTGAAAAAACAATGGAGCCCCGAATTTAACTCACCAGCACTACTATAATGTGTATGACTTCAACTTTGTTTCTTCTTAACTTTGATCAAATGCCAATTTATACAACACATCAAAATTTTTCTATCTAATTTTCCTAAAAAGTACACATAACATTGCTAAAAGTTTTGCTTTCCTGTTTTGATTTGCATTCAAGCTGAAAAGGTTTTTCTTTTTTACTCCACTGGACTTGTATTATTTGAGTCCTATTTTTTGCATTTCATTCAACATTTTCCTTCAACACTTTTGTTCGGTTTCCAGTTTAGCCATTCAATTCAGTCTAAATGTTTTCTGATTTATTTTGTTCCTTCCACCTTCTCATAAGACCTCTTTTAGATGAACGATTTTAGAAGTGACTTGCTCCCTTCCTGTCTGTTTCTATTCTTACATTCTACTGCTTTGCAGGTCATAAATTGTGGCTAAATATTTTTGAAGTATTAAGAGTTACGATGGGAGTAAAGAAACTGGTTTTATACTAGATTTAAAAAAATCAAATGGTGAGGTTTTATGGTTTGTTGTGTCTGGTTGTTGTTGTTTTCTCTGGGTTTTCTTCTTTGTGTTGCTTAACTTTGATTTCTTCTAAGCCTTATTTTGTTTTGGTCATTGAAAACTCTGTCTTTTTTAATCTCGTCTCTTTGCGTCTGTCCTCTTTTAACCTGTCTGTTTTTTTTTTATTATTTGAATTTTGTATTTTTGAATTATGAAACAACAAATTGGACCACCAGTGATTTCTGTACGAAACACACAAGCCTTAGAAACCTCAGTTTGCATCTCTGAAGTCAACCAGTCCATCTACCCCAGCAGGATTTTGACATCCCATCACACAAGAGAACAAACACAGCCAAACTTTACTCCTCCTAAATCATCTCAAGTTTTAAATGAAGACTTACTAACTCATTCTTGTGGATTTATCTTTTTTATTGGGCTCAGTCTGTGGAGACATTGCAGCATAAATCCCCACATATGTGCATTCTCATGTAAAAAAGTTATACATTAGCCCAGATTCTGCTTTCTGACAGGGTCATAGCTATGTTAAAATGAGAATAATTTTCCCTCAGTCTTACAACCGAATGAAAAGAAAACGCATAACATATGGAAATTGTCAAAAAAATATATTTTGCTTTATTTCTTTACATCTCTGAACCTAAAAACACTTTCTCCTCTTTGAAGTGATGCCCATGGGTAAGGTTGATGTGCTTAAACCATTTAAAGTTTGCCAGCTTTATTCTAAATATATCAAGATTTAATATTGGTCTTAGTGGATCGAATGCCCCCCAGAAGCTGAAATATTTTGAATAATTTTCCGCTTTTAGAAGATTTCTGGCCTTTCGGAAAATCTCTTTAGTTTCCTGGTGTTTGAAAGGTTTTATTGGTGTTTAAACTTTCGTGCATAGATGAGAACAAATCCTCCATCATAGTCAAACTCACTAGTCACCAGGAGCACTTCACTATTTTAAGTAGTTTACATTTGAATTCATTGTAGATCAATAAGATGTCACAAAACGGGATTACAAATAGTTTTTGGATTTAGTTTTAAAAGTTATTATGAAGGTGAGTAAGTCTGTGCTCTCTTTAACCCTCATATTATGTTAGGGTCAAATTGACCCGTTTTCAAAATTCAAAAATAAAAAAAAACTTGGAAGTATTTTTTCACTTTGAAATTTCTTCTGCTTGGCTTATTTAGTGTAATCAACAAAAAAAAAATTAAAATCACATATTTGTAAAATTAATTTCACATGTACGGGTGGGTTACAAATATGTTATATTACAATGCTATATTACAAAGATACTGTTCATCGGTCAATTTGACCTGGGACACAAAAGAGTAGGTAAGAGAGTCAGAAAGTTAAAAAACGAGTTGTATAGTTTTGTATGGCCCCTGGATGTTCCAAAACTAGTATGTGATCAGCACAGTAAAGTAAAGGAGAATATTTCTGAAGAGGAAGATTCAAAATCCAATGATTCTGAACAAAATCAATTCAATTTTATCTGTATAGCCCAAAATCACAGAATTTCTGTCTCAATGGGCTTCACATGAAAGATTCAAGAGGAAAAAACAAGAAAAAGAGGAATGTATGAACACAAATACACAGCAAGAAAACTAACAAACGCTAACTAAACAAGACTAGCACATTTCTGCCCTTAGACTCTCCTTCACAGTGAGGAAAAACTCCTGAAAAACCCATCAAAAGAGAAAAAATAAGAAACCTAGTGGGGATCCACATGAAAGAGAGATCCCTCCCCTGGGATGAGCATCCAATGTGTCTAAGAAATATTGTTTAAATATTAGCTTATTCTAATCTACAGCTAAATATCTAAAGATTCAATAGATGTTTTTCATCCTGATGGAAACACGGGGGGCTCCTCAGCCCGGCGATGCCCTGGACGGGAATGAGTAGATGGATTTCATCCTGATGGAAACATTAGGGAAAAATCAACTAATTTGTTCTTTAATCTCACAGTTTTCATCAAAATAAATAAATAATCAACTAAAAACACTTTCATTTCTAATGAGAATGTAAAGTTTGAAGAAAATGCTGTGCATTTCCAGTTGTGCAAGATATTTGTATGTATGTAAATTTGTATATATTTCATGTTGTTTTTAAACTATAATTGTATTTTTTTTACATGTATATAGGTAGTACGGTGACTTTTCACATCAAAAAAGGGTCAAATTCAGTGGTCAAAGGTCAAATTCATCCCCAAATATAAATCAAGCAAAACACATAAACAAACAAAAAATATTTTAAAAAATTGATTGCATATGAAACTGTTATAATTTATATGTAGATCTTTCACCAAACATAATAAAAATTAAAAACCTATTTTCTTTTGGAAAAACGAGTGAATTGTTTGTATTAAACCATCATTTGTGAACAGTACAGAACAATCAATTAACTAAATATTTATTGAAATGGTTATAAATCTAGTTAATAATGAGATGTAAACATTGTTTTTTGGAACTTTCTGATTTCTGACACATAAGTACATAAATACGTGTCCCCGGGTCATATTGACCCACAAACATCTTTGTTGTTCCTCTGAGGCGAACATGACAGGAGGGTTAAATATGTGCAGAATGTACAGAAGGTGATGAACGTGTGGCATTTTTATCAGTAACAGCAATAATAATCCATCTCAAAAAATAAAACTGAGATTTATTTTTTTTCACTGCACAACTTTTTTTTTTTTTTTTGAGTATGTGGATTTAATTTGAAAGTACTTAGGTTGTTTTAATTTTTAATGGAAAACAATGGAAGTTTCCGTGCATGATCTAACAAGGTGAACACAAGATCTGTTAGTTCAGACAAGGGTCTGCATCAGTCTGCTTGAGTACTGACGAGAAGCACATTGCCCTTGTATGAAATGACCTGGCGTTTATATCAGCTAAACCATCTGGGACCTATTACCTCAGCAATCCTAAAATGGTTTCATTTATCTCTCAGAGGAGAATATTGTAACTTACCCAGCAAAGGTTATGTTTGTTTTACGAGGGCGGCTTAAGCACACTCCAAATTGCTTGGATCCAGTTTGGTTAATTGTCTCTTTCATTGTAAATTTAATGCCATTCTGAGACGTGTGCAGGCCTACATCATGGTTTATTCTGGAGGAAAATGGTGAAACTTCTAAAATCTCTTTCCAACTATAACGCGGTTCAGGGAGAGAGCATGGCAAGTTTTATCTTAGTGTTCTGGGGTTTGCATTGAAGTGTATCAATTTATTTTTAAAGCTGTTATTAGTGGTGAGAAGAATGTGATTTCATGTAAAGCAGCTGGTACATTCAAAGCAACAGTGGACTGTATCAGAGCCAAGCATGTCATCTGTTTTCAGGGAAAGATGCTTTCAAGAAAGGGTCAAAGTGCCAGAACAGTTTGCTGGATAATACATGACAGCCAGTCAGAAGTTTCAATGCCTGAAGTTTCTCACCACAGGAACCAGATGTGAATAAAGTGTAAAAACTTTAGCCAAACAAACGTTAGGACTCTGCGGATGTAATTGCTCATCCACCACTTCGGACCAGACAAATATTCAGCGTTTAATGGATTGATTACCATTGAATTCCATTTCCAGTGAGAGTTGGACTCCGCCAAGGCTGCCCTTTGTCACCGATTCTGTTCATCACCTTTATGGACAGAATATCTAGGCGCAGCCGAGGCGTTGGAGGGATCCAGTTTGGTGACCTCAGGATTGGATCTCTGCTTTTTGCGGATGATGTGGTTCTATTGGCTTCATCGGACCGTGATCTCCAGCTCTCACTGGATCGATTTGCTGCCGAATGAGAAGCGGCCACGATGGGAATTAGTGCCTCCAAATCCGAGACCATGGTCCTCGCCCGGAAAAGGGTGCAATGCCCCCTGCGGGTCAGGGACAGGGTCCTGCCCAAAGTGGAGGAGTTTAAGTATCTCGGGGTCCTGTTCACGAGTGGGGGAAAGATGGAGCGGGAGATCGACAGGCGGATCGGTGCGGTATCAGCAATAACTAGGACGCTGCATCGGTCCGTCGCGGTAAAGAGAGAGCTGAGCCGAAAAGCAAAGCTCTCGATTTACAAGTCGTTCTACGTTCCCACCCTCACCTATGGTCACCAGCTGTGGGTGGTAACCAAAAGAATGAGATCGCAGGTACAAGGGGCCAAAATGAGCTTCCTCCGAAGAGTGGCTGGGCCCTCACTCAGAGATCGGGTGAGGAGTTCTGCCATCCGGGAGGAGCTCGGTGTCGAGCCGCTCCTCCTCCAGGTTGAGAGGAGCCAGATGGGATGGTTCGGGCATCTGGTCAGGATGCCCCCCGAGTGCCTCGCGGGTGAGGTGTTTTGGGCACGTTCCACCGGGAGGAGACCAAGGGGCAGACCCCGGACCTGCTGGAGAGACTATGTCTGACAGCTGGCCGGGGAACGACTTGGTATCCTTCCAGGTGAGCTAGAGGATGCAGCCGGGGAGAGAGAGGCCTGGGCTGCCCGCTTAAGGCTGTTGCCCCCGCAACCCGACCCCGGAACAAGCGGAAGATGACGGAACGGAACCATTGAATTTGGAACACGGGTTTAGGATCTTTTTTGCTATTATCATTTTATTAAAGGTCCCATCTCATGCAAAAAAAACCCCTCTTTTCTTGTTAAAATTTATGCACATCTTCTTCTCCTTTCGGCATTTCCCTTCAGGGGTCACCACAGCAAGTCAGTTTCTTTCATTTAAGCCTATCTATTAAAATTTATGCATGTAAACGCTACAATTTGGTTGCAAAACCAACTTTTCAGAAAGTCCTGAAAAGTTGATTTCACTTTGGATGGAACTATTAAAGATTGAAGGGAGTATTTTTACGACTTTTTTTTGGTCAGAAGTTACAATGCCTGAAGTTTCTCAACACAGGAACCAGATGCGAATAAAGTGTAGAAACTTTAGCCAAATAAACGTTAGGACTCTGGATGTAATTGCTCATCCACCACTTTGGAACAGACGCTACAATTTGGTTGCAAAACCAACTTTTCAGAAAGTCCTGAAAAGTTCATTTATCATTGGATGGAAGTGTTAAAAATTGAAGGAAGTAGTTTTAAGATTTTTTGTTGGTCTAAAAAGAATTTTGATGTTTTTATGTAAAATATTTTCCTGGCTCATGTGGACCACTGCACTGCTAACAATCTACATTCCTTAACTTTTTTTTTCCCCTTTCATGGAGACAATTGGATCATATAATTAATTTCATCAAGTCTGCGTGCATTGTTACCTCCGTTTCGGACTTTTCCAGCTCTTCTGCTTCACAAATAAAAATGTAATGAGTTCAAAGATGTCATTTGGCACACCTTTGTTCAAATGACTTTTTTGAGTCACTGTGCCCTTCTCTCATCTGTAACCAGTTTGATTCACTAATGATCTGATAATAGAGAAACATTCTGGTCCAGATGACTGCTGTTGACATTTTTTCTTTTTAGAATGTTCTCAGAAATTCCTAGTTGTGATCGTATGTGAAGAACCTATAAGAATTTTTTTTTTAAAACTGACAACTTGGCCATGTTTAAAAGGACCTAAAACTTTTTTTATTAGTCTATTAGTCAACTTGAACTTCTTAAACACATTTTAAGTGAAAAAAAAAAACGCAATTACTTGTTGCCTATTGATTGGCTTTCGATGACAGTATGTGTCCGTATGTCGCAAACTTTATCAATCAATATCATGATTGAGGTCTATGTGATGACTAGATTGAAGCCGTCATATGTTTCTGGTTTTTAAATTTTGTGACTTCAACCTTTGTGTTCTTGAACTTTGTTTGCATGATGTTGGACATCTAATGAGTTCAGTTACGGTTGGTACTGAGTTACTGTGGCTGTTTCATATCATTTTCTTCAATGATTTTGTCATTTCAGATTATGGACGTAAAGACGGATGCACAGATAATGCAAGTGCCCTATGCCTTCCTCATGAGCATAAAAATGATGCAAAGGTCACCTTCTTAACCATCTATCCCTTTCCGGTTTACAGGCGGTGCAGGAACCTGTCCTGGCTGATTCAAGCCGAGGGGCAGGGTACACCCCGAACAGGTCGCCAGTCTGTCACGGGGCCTCACACACACAACCATCCACACTCAATCCTAAGGGCAATTGGGCACCTTAGGATTGCATGCATGTTAGGATTCAACCTAATATGCATGTTTTTGGAGGGTGGGAGGAAACCGGAGCACCCGGAGAAAAAACCCACGCAGACACAGAGAGAACGTGCAAACTCCACACAGAAAGGGCAGTGTTCTTAGCCTCGTCCCTACCCAGGACTCAAACCCATGACTTACTTGCTGTGGGGCCACTGTGCTACCCACTGCGCCACCGTGCTGCCCAATTAAGCAAAGGGATTTTATTAAAGAGAAAAAAATTCAAATTTATTAGAGACATGAAAAACATTTTAGTAATTCCATTCCGTCTTCTTCCGCTCATCTGGGGCTGGGTCACGGGGGCAACATCCTCAGACGGGAAGCCCAGGCTTCTTTCACCCCAGTTACATCCTCCAGCTCACCCGGAGGGATCCCGAGTCGTTCCTTGGCCAGCTGTGGGACATAGTCTCTCCAGCGGGTCCGGGGTCTGCCTTTTGGTCTCCTCCCGGTGGGACGTGCCTAAACACCTCACCAGTGAGGCGGTTGTGGGGCAGCCTGACTAGATGCCCGAACCACCCCTTCTGGCTCCTCTCGACCTGGAGGAGGAGCGGCTCGACACCGAGCTCCTCCCCAGATGGCAGAACTCCTCACCCGATCTCTGATTGAGAGCCCAGCCACCCTGCGGAGGAAGCTCATTTCGGCCGCTTGTATCTGTGATCTCATTCTCATTCTAACAATACCAATCAAAATTTACCGAGTTGAATGTGTACTTTGTATTCATTTATGTACTTTTATTTTATTATGAAATTTTTGAAGGTATTGTTGCAGTTGCTTAACATAGGTTTTGGTTGCATTAAAGTGAATAATTTCAGCCTTGATTATTCTTTTATGTATAACCTAACATTGGCTGTTGAATGGGTTAACCTGTGTACAGTTTTTTAAACAGATCAAATAGCAGATTACTCTCAGTCAATGTGAAACATAACCCGATGATAAGAATTCCAGTCGAGTCCGTGTAAAAAGTTCGCTTTTGTATTAGATTAGCCAACACAAGACACAGTAACACAACAAAGCAGGTGTGAAATATGGACCAAGTGGGAAGTTTTCAGTAAGTTTAGAGCTAGCACAGTGAAATGGGATGTAGAGGGCTGTGTTGATAACTGAGAGAAGACAAGCCTCTGTCTGAGGATTTATATGAGATAAACCTGCTAACCTAGATGACAATAATCTCTGAGATGAGAGGATCATCTTCCCTCCTTGAACTCTCCTTCTCTCTCTCTTTCTCCCTCAGCACTCGAACACAACCCCACAATTCATGATCAAGTCCTGTCTCCTTCTTGGGATTTTTTTGTTTCACCCGTTTCCTTCTTTGTCACTCCCCTCCCCACCTATGGAGACTCCACGAATGCTTCTAAACTCTTTTAGCTCCCTGAGGGTTCTGTTAACACAGGTAGAGGTTAACAGAATTTTATGAATCTTCCAACAGCAGGAGTTATCAGTTGTAAACAACACATGCTCGTAACGGATTCTGAACTCAGTGCCCGTGTTCCCCTTTAAGTGTTTAGTTTCCCATGTTTATAAAGTAATGATGAAAACTGACTGAATTAAAAAAGCAACATTTATGACTTTGCCTGAATACGACAACTAAATAAATGACTCAGCTTCCTCCGCAACTTGACTGGGCTCTCACTCAGAGATAGAGAGAGGAGCTCTACCAACTGGGAAAGCTCGAAATAGAGCCGTTAAAAAAAGCTGTTGCTCGTCCGGGTCGAAAGGAGCCAGATAGGGTGGTTAGGACATCTGGTTAGGATATCTCCCAGGCACCTTGCTGGCAAGGTGTTTTGGGCACATCCCTCCGGGAAGAGACCCAGAGGCAGGCCCCTGACCTGCTTGAGAGGCTATGTCTCACAGCTGGCTGGGGGAAAACTTTAGAATCCTCCCAGTAGAAGTGAGGAAAGTCAACCTTTCCCGTCTGAGGCTGTTCCCCCCTTGACCCGGCTCTAGATAATTGGAAGACGACAGAACAGAATGACTAAATATGGTTTAGATAGATGATAGACAGACAAGATTAACGGATATGTAAGATAAGTATCCGAAAACCCACATTCCCTACAGGAAAGCATGGTGGTGGTAGCATTCTGATGTGGGAATGTTTTTCATTTACGTATTCCACGATAGAAGTTCGATGACAGTAAATGAGATGGTGATAAATACAGGGTTGAGGAAAACCTCTTTCATTCTTCTAAAGTTTTTGAATTCGTTTTCTAAATGGCTCCAAAGATACTTGTGTGGTTTGGGGGGAGGTGTAAAAAAATGTAAGCGTGGCTTTCTCGAACACAGACTTTACCCACCAGAAAATTTGAAGCATGACATATAGATTGTTGTACACCAACATAACTCTTCCAAAGAGAAAAAGCTGATGCAGTAGTTCTTTGAAGAAAATTAAAATGTTTGAAGCGGGTCAATAGAGTGGTTTTTCATAAAGAAATGAGTCTTTGTGGTTTGGCTATTCACTGTACTGGCTTTGCAAAACTAAAACAAAATATTTCTTTCATTTGAGAGGATAACTGAAACCAAAAGTTTTTAGAGTGTGGTGATAAAAAATCACTTACCACTATTTGTCAAAAAACATATATTTCCGATTCCATGTGAACTTCCATGTCTGGGACTTTAACTTTATTTTGACTACTATTTATTTTCTGCTAATCTTATTATTCATTTAACATATTTTATCATGTTCATACATTTTTATCATGGCTGAAAATGTGGGTGTAACAGTGAATAAAAGGCATGGCCAAAATTGAAATCCAAATACAGAATGGGAGAAATCGCAATTCAATCAAAAACACATGAGTTAGGGTTTTTTTTTTTTTTTTTAAAAAAACACTTCAGGTACGTTTTTGATGTGGTGATATTGTTAGTTTTGGAAAGTTAATTTTGCACGAACCCCTAAAATCCAAGTATTTTTGATACACTATGCATGGAGTTTGGAAACTTTCTGTGGTCATACTGGTCAAAGAAGGTTATTCTAGACAATTTGGGGATTTTTTTCTTGGACTTGGATGAAACACGGCTCTGATGTAGAACAGCAGAAACTACTTAGATTCTTTACATTGTGCAAATCAATGACAAAAAACACAGTCATCAGGATGTTATTGATTCCCCTATCATCAATGTCAAAGAATGATGTCAATCCCAATTCAAACAACAAAAGCACTCGGACAGCGCAGACCTCCTGCAAGGTTAAGGCTCCTTTTTCCTACCAGCGCACTGGTTCATATTAACAAACTAAGAGAACCAATAGGAACATGACACATTTCAAGGTTTCCATAGAGACAAGAGTCCCAAAGTCCTCCGCTTCACCTCTAAAAATGATAGCATGTGACAAGACTTTAGACTTTAAATAGAGCCTTTCAAACACTCCTGGACCCAAACAGTGACCCAGATCATCCTCAGTAATTAAACTCTTCTTCATCTTCTCATTCAAGATATATTTTAAAAATTTTATCCATAACTTTTTGTTATCTTGCCTAGACACACACACATACTCCCCTTCACATAACGTCCCAGCAAAGGTAAAAATAATTATTTGTGTCAATCTTACCCCATAAAACAAATTCTGAAATCATACCACATCCCATCTACTGGCGATCACGAGAGTCGGGTCATAGTGGTAACAACTTTAGCAGGGAAGCCCTGATTTGCCTCAACTGAGCCACATCCTCAGGCTCATCCAGGAGGATCCCTATGTACAGTAATTACAGATTGGCTGCAAGACCTGGTCTCCATGGCAGATCGCGGGTCTCCTCGTCTGGGACATGTCCTGAAAGCCTCGCAGGTGTGGAGTTTAGGAGGCATCCATAACAATGCCTGAAACAATCTGGCCCCAGCAATGAAGAGGAGCAATAGCTTAACTCACACGCCCTGACAGATGGCCAATATCCTCACCCTAGAAATGGAAATTCTGATGTAAGCCAGTGTTTGACACCCATGTGATTTGATGTGTTTTTTTGGGTTTTCATAAAATTGTTACATTGTATTTATATTTTTTTATTATTGTGGTTACTAACCCGCTGCGTTCCCACATTTTGTCTACAATTGAAATCATAAACACTGTCCCTTGCTATTACGATTTACCAAGCTGCTTTATAAATCAGACCAGGATGTTTCCTTGGCCTTGGTCATTACCGCACACTGGACCAAAGTCAGAGGGGGACAGGGTTAGGTAAAGGCACCATCCCTACGGCCCCTGCTTATTCCATAAAAACTTTCATCTGGAAAAAATTCTTCAGAGAAAGGAAGAAAAAAAAGAATGGAAGTCCCATTAAGCCAGCCACTTGCCAGTGTGTGCAGTGGAAAAGTCATCAGAGAATCCAGAAGGAAGACGAAACCAGAGAACGTATGGCAAGAAAGTGCCTAAGCTTTTATTTAAAGATAAAGAGATAATTGGAAACTCCTTTTATGAATCATAAGATGGATTTAATCTAACTTATCGTAATCACAGTTTGTTTGTTTTTTGGCAGACTTGAATAAAAGGTCTCTTCACAATATTAAAAAAACATTTACCACATCTGAAGCAACGTACAGCTGATAAAAGGTCTTCGGCGCCTTTACATCAATTAGATTTTTAATAGAAAAACCACAAATAAAAAAGGCACTTTAAAGAAAATGAACTAGACGTCTTATTTGAAATGAAGACAGACAATCAAGAGAAGCACCTCGGGGTAATCCAATTTGATAGCGTACCACTAAATAGTATTCCGTTCCATTCCGTTCCGTCATCTTCCGCTTGTTCCGGGGTCGGCAACAGCCTCAAACGGGCAGCCCAGGCCTCTCTCTCCCCGGCTGCATCATCCAGCTCACCTGGAAGGATCCCAAGTCGTTCCCCGGCCAGCTGTGAAACATAGTCTTTCCAGCGGGTCCGGGGTCTGCCCCTTGGTCTCCTCCCGGTGGGACGTGCCCAAAACACCTCGCCCGCGAGGCGCTCGGGGGGCATCCTGACCAGATGCCCGAACCACCCCATCTGGCTCCTCTCAACCTGGAGGAGGAGCGGCTCAACACCGAGCTCCTCCCGGATGGCAGAGCTCCTCCCCCGATCTCTGAGCGAGAGCCCAGCCACCCTGCGGAAGAAGCTCATTTCAGCCGCTTGTACCCACGATCTCATTCTTTCGGTCACCACCCACAGCTGGTGACCATAGGTGAGGGTTGGAACGTAGATCGACTTGTAAATCGAGAGCTTTGCTTTTCGGCTCAGCTCTCTCTTTACCATGACGGACTGATGCAGCGTCCTAGTTATTGCTGATGCTGCACCAATCCGCCTGTCGATCTAATACTAAATAGTATTACGAGTTTCAAAAAGAAGATTATAAAATTGGCAAAAGCTTTATGAATTTTTTTGAAGGCTTTTTCTTCAAAAATATGCCAAAAATTGTGAGGAAACGCGACAGCACTAGTTATCGGGCAAGTGAACAACTTCCTGTTCACTTCCGGTTTCCTGTTAGTTCCAAAGCCTGTGCGCCATTCAGCGCGGGAAAGGTGAAAAAAATTTGCCCGTTAGAGGGCAAAACATGTAAAACAACTACATGTTTTAATTTTAAATATTAAAAAATAAAATGTTTTAATGTTTCTGAAATCATACAGGCAACCAAAGACACGAAGAAAAGCTACAAATTCAAACATACACGTGTCAAACATGCGCTAATTTACGAAGCTTCCGGTTAGAAAGCTACATCAGATATACATCACATGTAATTTTAGTCATTTATTCATAGGTTACCCCTTTTTTATTATTGTTATTATTCTAAAAAATATTTCAGTAATGTGTTTTTTCCCCAAAAATTTTAATGAACTATTGCAAGTTACATTTTTTTGCATAGACAGTCAGTCACCTTCTTAACCATCTGTCCCTTTTGGGGTTGCGGGCGCCCATCTCGGTTGATTCGAGGCAAGGGTCACGGTGCACCCCGAACAAGTCGCGTGTCTGTCACGGGGACACACACACATTCCTAGGGGCAATCATGTAGAGGCCAGTCAACCTAGCGTGCATGTTTATGGAGGGTGGTGAACACGGGGAGAACATGCAAACTCCACACAAAAAGGCTAATGTTTCAAGCCTTGTCCCTACCTGGGACTCGAACCCACCAAATTGTTGCTGTGAGGCCACTGTGCTACCCACTGCGCTACCATGCCACCCTGTACATAGACAAACTCAAACAATATGTATACTTTTATTTAAAAAAATCAATTGTATCTCTTTATAAGATGGTACTGGTCACATTTTTATAATATACATTTAATGCCATGTTGAGCCGCATTTTGTAATAACGGTGCATTTTGTAATAAACGTCCAAAATGTGTGTAAAGGTTAGAAATTAGGACTCTCCAGAAAGTTCAAGGCCATTAGATCTCTGTATGGGCACATCTGTGTTTAACAACACTCTCATACTCAAAAAAAAAAAAAACTCATCGGGCGTACCTGGTCTAAAACACAATCACCATCACCCACTCCATCTTTTAAACAGAAAAAAGTTCATTTGGCCTTTAAAGTGAAATGACAAACATGCCACTGGATGCTTGGGCTCGTTCATCTAGATGTGGGACCCCTCCCGCCACATGCAGGTCAAGGTAACAGTTCATTCAGGTAGTGATGCTTCGCTGGATGACGGAGGAGCAGACGCGGGGATCAGCAGCTACCGATTTCTTTAAAATACAAACTCTTTGCGTTGGGGCAGTTTATTACAAAATGCGGCAGTTTATAACAAAATGCGGCTTTATTACAAAATGAAATGAAAAAGTTATTACATTTTGGACATTTATTACAAAATGCACCGTTATTACAAAATGCGGCTCAACATGCCATGACATATCACGTCTACAAAAAGTTTTGAGGGGCGGTAGTTCTGCCCGTTCAGATTGGATTTTTAAAGGTTTTGTAAAAGAATACACTCTTGCCAATTGAACTCCAAAAGAATCACTGTCCAGAGAACCCGTCTTCACATGTACCTCCACTAAAGTTAGGGGTTCCCTTCAACACAATGCAGGCAGGTAAGGGCAAAATTTATATACAATTTTATCTAATTGTAAAATAAAAAAAAGCATCTTAAAACTGTTTGACTAATTTTCCTTCAGGACTTTGTGTGAAGTCAACCTTGTTAAAACTCAACCAAGAAATAGATAGAAATTTTATTTTGTAATTTGATGTTTTTGGGGGGGTGGGTTTGAAGGGGGAGGCAACAGCCCAGTGGAAGAACATTAGCCCTTGGACTGGAAGTTCTCTGGAAGTTTGCGAGATCGAATCCCACTGAGCTCATGTCTGGGTGTCTTTGGGGAAGACACCTAACCCCCTGTTTCTCCCACCATTGGTGCTGTCTTAGCAGTCTGTTGTGCCATAATGTCTCACAGAAATTTCCCCATCGAGGGATGAATAAAGTGTTCTAGGGCTGAAACAGTTAATCGATTTAATCGATTATCAAAATAGATGTCGAATAATTTGGTAATCGATTAATCGTATGAAAAGTTTTTACTGTCAACTGCACTTAAATTGGTCTCCATGTTGAGCAGTAGAGAGCAAATTGACGATGCCAGCTACCAAAATAGGAGGAGAAGAAGATAGCAGCCAATCATTGGCCTTCATTTCACCCCGCCTCACGTGATCAGGCAGATTCAACAAGATGGCAGAAAGAAAAACACATCCAAATTAATCCGAAGTTTGGATCATTTTCTGCTAAATTTGAAAAAGACTCGCGTTAATATGCAAAGTTTGCGAAACGGACACGTTTTGGTACGGAAGTATAGCGACGCTGCACGAACATCTGAAAAAAAACCATATCGGACTCGAAGCGGGAGACGCAAACCGGAGCGATACACGACATTATTTCTAATAAAAACAATTTTACAGGTCGCTAAATACACTTTTTACTCTCTGCAAAAAAAACAAAAACAACCAAACATGGACTATTTTCTGTGGAAAACGATTGCACTCCACAGCAAAGCGCTTCTCTCAGGGACGTAGGAAGACGAGGGGTTTTAAAAAAAAAGATCGCTAAATTCAATCCAGGATACAAGATCCCCTCCTCTACACTGCAAAGCACATTTTTTCCTACAAAAAAATGAGTGTTGTTAGTTGTGCACCCCTTTCCCGATTAGTAGATCTGTGTTTGTAATATTAAAAGTGGTAAAGATGGTCATTTTATTTATTAAAGTTACTATTTTTACAGTAGAGATGGTGTTTGTTTGTTTGTTTTTTTCACTAAAACTACACAACTTGAATGTTTTTTGTATATTTTTTTTCTCATGTTAATCTGGGGCCTTTTTTTGTACGATACTTCTGAACAAGGTTAAATTTGCGAATCCAGAAGTGTTAATGGTTTCTTGTTTTCAAATGTGATCCAACAGTTTACATTTGATGTTTTATTAGCCAATACTATTAAAGCACATTTTATGGGTGCTTATGATTTACTTTTACTGTATACAGTAAGTTATTATTTTCTAGAAATGATAATATTCTATCTCTTTATTTGACAGAAAGATTAACATTTGCTCTTACTGTAATAAACCCAACGTGTTGTTTATGTGGTTATGAGTTGTGTTTTACACAATTACATTCTATAATATGCCGAAAAAGTCATATTTATTAAATTGTCATATTTATCCAATTAATCGAGTAATCGACCCAATAATCGACAGATTAATCGATTACCAAAATAATCGTTAGTTGCAGCCCTAAAGTGTACTTTTTTCTTCTAATAATGTGTCAGTTCTCAGACAACCTGAAATCAACCAAACTCTCTGCTGCTCGGATTTAATAAATATGGGTTTATAGGGCTAAATGAAAACAAATGCATTATTTGTTCGTTTTGGAGCCATTTGAATAATCACCGCAGCCAGACACACAACAAATCTTTGTGTACATGTGTGTACATTAAACCTAGACCTGTCATTCATTTTAATGGCTCAGATTAATGAGTATAAATGAGCTTATGTTAAAGCAATAATGTCATTATCACTTATGCTATAGATAGGACTCCACTGAGGGAATCTCTTACTCATGGTGGGTATTCTTCTCTAGATCCCTTTGTATCTAGGACAGTTTGTCATGTGATCCATGTGGCTCTGTGGACGGGACTTTAACTTCAGCTCTGACAGCTGTGGGACAGTTGGACACATCAGATGTTCTCTCTGGTCAGTGCTGCTTTGCTGTTTGGACATAGCAGCAGAGAGAGAGAGAGAAAGTGAGAAACAAGAGGTCGGCTGTTTGTGGAAATTTTGATGATCAAGCAAAGATATTCATCCCCTGACATTCAGCAGCAGCTCGTTCTAGTATTAGCTGGCAGATTTGGACGGGTTTCTGGCTGGGCTGATGAACAGAGAACCGCTGAATGGCTTATGTTAGTGAAAAAACAAAATCAAATGCAAATAATCACTCTCTAAAGAAGTTTACATACCAAACTGAGTCAGCTTAGGAAATGTGGCTTGAATCATGAATAAAGAGACATAATATGGTTTTCCGATATTTTATTGAGGAAAACATCTTTAACCTTTTGACCCATTGGACACGTAACATAATATAGCAAAAAAGCTATTGAGAACATTTCTTTTGAAGCCCGATCACAGATTCAAAAGCACTGCAAACATCTGCAGCGACTGATACATTTATAAAAATAACAATCATTAAAAAACATACGTACATGACAAGAATCTTTTCCAAAAAGTTTGATTTGTAAAAGACTGCATGAAGAAAAACGGATACTTGAGACAATGCGTACGAGACGATGCAGTAACCCACAATCTCTAACTGATAGGCACGATCACTAGGACAGTTAGCTAGTCAGCTGGGAGGACTTCACAATACATTGCCTTTACAATCCATCAACGTGGACAGTCATTGAGAGAAAAACTAATACTTTGATTCACACATGAGACAAAAACAAGAACAAAATGTGGTTTTATCCACACAAAATCTTCTTTTTTCATGAACAGAATGTCAAATTTTGATTTTTTTTTTTTCTCTACCTGCTATCCGCAGAAGCAGAATGTCAAATAATCATAAAAATACCACTGATATAGGCCAAAAAAAAAGAAAGCAAACTGGCTAACGTAACACGAGCTGGAAGGTTCCCGCAGCAGCTACCGTGAGAAAACGCTGTATTCTTCAGTTACCTCTCTTTCTTTTATAGACAATACCGGAGAGCAAATAATAGCTGAACATTTTGCTCTTACTGGAAAAAGAAAAAAATTAACAAAGGAACACAATGCCGTAAGCTGTAATCTCATCTGAGTAGAGGGAGATTGTGATGTATGACCTGATAGAGATAAACCCCGTCACCAGCTGCACCCATCTCCCCAGACTCGTCTCTCTTCTGGCTTTTAACCACTTTCTTTCCCCTTCCTTCTCTTTTTTTCTCTCTCTATATTGTCTATCAGAGTTTCTACATCAGCACATGATTATGATCTAGGGCACTCAGCTGGGTGTTTGGCACTACATTCTCTAAACCTGAACTTGTAGACCCAACCTTGACTGAGTTCAAGCCTTTCGGCAGCAGCTGAGGAATTCCCTGCCAGGGTGCTACAGCAAACAGTGTCTCATCGTCTCTGCAAAGATCCTACAACATGCAGACTACTCACATAGCTCTCTGTCAAACTTTTTCTTTTAATACATTTCTTTTTGTCTCAGATCTACGCCACACAGACAAGGGGAATTACTCAGGGGTACATTTTAAATTTGCCAAATATTTCACATGGAGCATGTAAACACGGTAAAATACAAATCAACCACGTAACCGACTGATGATTTAATGGAAATCCACACCTACATGTGGTGGTGGGGGGTTTGTTTTGTTTTTTTACATCCCAGCAAATGCTTTCATGTATACATTCACAAGCTTTTGGGGTGCTACTGTTTCTGTCTGGTCACATAGTCTGGTTATCGTTTTCTCTGCCTGCCCGAAGGCAGTAGGCACTTGTAAACACACGTATGCTGACATATACAAAGAGACATCACATTAATATTCTTTTCATTTATATACTTTTTATTTATCCCCCATCAAATTGGGTTGGAATCTTAAAAACAATCCAAAATAAAACATCTTTGGTTTGTAAAGAACCAGAAATATATCCAAATACAAGGCAGAGATGCCAGGTTAATAACCAAACTAGTTACAATAGCCTCTGTTGGAAAGCAGTAGCTGATGGAAAGCAACCGTTCTCGCTGTGGAGACCCAAAACACACTTTTAAATTCATCCAGGATATATGTGTGGAAGCTGTATTCAAGTAGCTGTCAATGGTTGGCTACTGACGGACAGCAGAGAGATGCTGGCTAATCAGACAGAGGCAGACTGATTGGGTCTCTGCATTGAGCGAATGCTTCCAAGCTGCCCCAATGAATCGTTTTCCCGAACCCTGTTGACCTGGGTGGGATGAGATGAGGTCGTTTTCCAAAAATGTGCAGTTTCCATCCTTAAATCTGATGGTTTTAGTGAAAGTCAGCTGTTTGAAATTTGATTTAGCACTCATACTAAAAGTATGACCTAAAATAGAAACTTTGATGCAAAACACCAAACAGACGACTCCTTATTCTGTCGGCCGTATGCGCTCAGCAGCTCTGGGCGCACACCTGGGCGCCTCATTCCTGTTTTTCTTTCTTTTTTTTTTAATGATTCGGACTTATCCTTTTCCATTCTCCAGGCTAGACTCAGTTACAGGGTAACCAGGTGGAGTAGGCAGGCTGCTGGCAGGCGAACACCGGCTGCACCTGAGCGATGTAGTAGTTACTGAAGTTACCATCTGAGACATAAGGTGCAGGTTGGTAGTAGCACGTGACATTGGCCACATTGGGGATGACGTTCTGCTCTGCGAGAACGCGCACAGCCAGCATAGCTATGAGCCCTAAGGTCTGCCGCCTCTCATGTCCCATCAGACACACGGTGCTTTCATTCACCACCCCATGGAGAGTCATCAGGTAGTCATACTTGCGATCTTCTAGGCCGACAAAGTGGTTCTGAAGGTAGGACTCCAGCTTGCGCTGCTGCTCACCAATGTCAGGGAAGTCGATGAAGAAGCGTGAGCACATGTAGCGCTGCAGGGACTTCATCTCTGACTCCGAAGCCGCTCGGAAACCCCTCACCAGTAGGTGACAATACTTGAGGAGACCTCCACCCCGAATCTCCTCTGGGTTCCGGGTGCAGATGATCTTGTGACGTAGGTGGTCCAGAGCCTCACAGAAGTCCCCATAGACACTCTCACCCATGATGGTGGGGTGAAAGGTCTCGGCCATGGGGTTTTCTGAGCATTCGTAGAAGAGCAGGAGGGAGTCCAGTTTGATCTGAAAGGAGTCCACACTAAACTCAAACTGCCGCCGGAGGGAGTCCACAAACTTCAGCTCAACGTTCTTCCCTCGGTTATTGGAGAGAGAGATGAGGCTCCAGCGGTCAGAGTCGTTACACACCTTCACCATCTTCTGCACATATGCTTCCTGGATGCGTGTGAGTGGATGAGAGAGACAGAGGGGACGAGAGAGAGAGAAAGGAAGCAAAAAAGAGCATTAACATCAAACACTCAGAAAGTTTCTCCTAGAGTCGATAGGCCTAATTTAATGTAGATATTTTTACACAAGTGACTATTCTATTTCTAATTCTAACACAACAGGTAATCTGCGGTGTGGTTAAGCCTTTCTAAATTGGTTTAACTTAATCCGTCAGAACATCATATTACCATTTTTACTCATCTTATGTGCACTTTATGTGTTCTAAACATCTGGTTGAGATCATTCAAATTTGGTTAAATCTGGTCACATATAAATAATAATAATAATAATAATAACATATAAAAGCTATACTATCTGTCTATACTAGTGTGGGTTAGGGTTAGAGTTAGGGTAAGGATTAGGGTTACGGTTAGGGTAAATCCCAAACTACACATGCCTAAATCAGATGGTTTAGTTGAATCATTTTGCTATTTTAACAAGAAAAGTGAAAAATAAAGTACCTTTAAAGTGAGAGGTGTTATTTTCTCTTTATTCACACAGTTGGGTAAAAAATCCAGCAGACAATCTAAAACTATGTCCTTCACAATCTGGAAATCACTTTCTCCTTTCATGTCTGCACAGAAGATCAGGTCCAGATCTTTGTATCCCAGTCCACTGTCCTCATGTAGGATGTGACTGGCTGCTGACCCATTTAACCGAACGTCTCTCACATGGATGTGTTTCTCTTCCATCCTACTTCGAACCACTTTAACGATCTGCCGAGGTTGCATCTCCAGTGTGGGGAAGTTTCCACGTCCGTGGATCGGAATGGTTTCTGTCAGGATCCCATCCAGACGTTGCACTTGTTCCCAGTTAAGGACGCTTATGTTACTAAGGTGTGTGTCACACACAGATCCAGAGCTGGAGCTGCTTTCCTCTTCTGACATGGTGTAGAGTTTTAAAAAAAGAAGGTTTGGTTTTAAAATGAAGATATTGATCTTTTTTTACAAGGTAACTTCATCTGGATTATAGATCGGATCAGGTTGTGGAGAGGGTGCTGCAGTGCGCGGTGGATCTCCTGCTGAGTTGATTTGGAGGTGATCAGGATTTAAAGAAGATCTGAAGAAGAAAAAAAAACTGAACTTTCTCTTCTTTGTCGTTTTGCTCTTTTAAAATCAAAAGAATGCGTCCTGGTGTCGGTGCGTCAATGCGTCCTCACGGTGCGCTCCAAACTCTTAGAAGGTTCTGATGATCCAGGAGGAGGATTTGACTCCATCTCTCAAAGGCACGCCTATGATTTGATGAATTTGCATGAATCCGCTTCTTTTCAAGCCGTGATTCTTTTGGCACGATCTTCCAATCTGATGGTCAGCCTCCCTCAGAGGAATGTGGAGGATTGATTTTTACGCACAGATTCTGTAGAACTCTCTTGTCTCTCAGTGCAGAGGATCTCCTTAATAAACTTGCCCCTTGTGTCGCAGCTTGTTTTCCTGGACTGTTTTAGATCCAAGCTTGCCCCCCTCTCTCTCCTGGCTGTGGATAAGTTTAACTGTTACCTGTCCAACCCTCTTTACGCACAGAGCTCTGCTGCAGATCTGGATGATCTGAGGATGTCTAGTGGAACTCCTCCTTCTCCTGTCTCCTTCCTCTCTGTCTGATCTAACACAGCTCAACAAAACACCACAAAAAAACTCCAGATCCTTTAAATCCTGCACTTAAACACTTTTAAAAGAACACTTTTAATCCTGCATTTTGGAATGATTTTATTTTTACCAAAAATCAAGCAGATCTAATTGTGCATGTTTGTTCCAACTGTTGCAATTTTAAGTATCCTTATTTTTTCTTATAATTAAAGGCATATCAACTGATATAGAAAACAAAAGATGAATTGATTTCTTGTAGTTATCATGTTTAACTTTTAATACAATGTAATAAAGCATGCCACGTGTCTATGTCGCCCTCTATAGGCTGCTACTGGTTACACACTGAAACTGGAATGACATCTTTAACTGGATCAAAATCAAATGTAATAAGAGATGATCATTCTGATATTATTTTATATCTAACTTTTTTTTTAATAAAGTGTGAATTGTGTGATTTTTTTGCATCGGAAAGATCTAAGGGTTGACTTGTCTGAACAGGTGGAAAATAAATCTAACATCTTAGATGCTTCATCATTGAATCCACATGTATGTGTCAACCCAAATGATTCTATTTATTCTTCTTCTCTTCTGGAAACAGACGCATCAACTTATAATGATTGTATACAAAATAAAAGCAAATAACGTTTCACGAAAGAAGGGGAAAAGCATTTTAGATGTGTATGTAAAGGGCTTTCATCTGAGATTTATTCATGCTGTTTAGCATTACTGTATCCTCACACTTTGCTTTGGCATGTGTGTGACAGGTCGAACGCACATCTGTAAGTGAATCCCACATCTGGAAATGTAGGTGGAACCATTAATCCGTTAAGTGAACTGAAAGCAGGCTGGTCGATGAGTTTCCCAGGTGCACAGACTTTGTTGCTAAGGGTTGCACCTAATACCAAAGCCATGCACAATGCAGGCTCTTTGAGCAAAATGGAAGCCTGTCAGAGACAAGCAGCAGGTATAAGCCTACAGAACACAAACACTGGTAGGAGGCGGATATGATGAGGATTTGTCATGACATGAACGGATCAGATGTTGGATGAGCTGATTAGAAAAAGAGAAGATGTAACACTATCAGGTTTTCTGTTTTCTTTTTTTTTTTTTTTTTTGGTTACATTTTTTTCCTCTCCTCATAGTCTCTGATGTAAAGAATATTCTTCTTTTATCTCATGAAGGAATCTTTTACAATCCCACAAACTTTTTTTTCCCTCTTGGCGCTATTAAAGCTAATCTGGGCAGATCAGCACAATAAAAGAAAGCAGAAATAAAATCTTTTCTGTTTGTTTTCCAGTGATTTACATGAGTTTGATTTATCTACCGAGAAGTTAGAAGTTTCATTTTAAATCCCTTCAGGGAGTGTGTCCTGAAATGGTCCATTAGTTCACTTAGAGCATCACATCATCACTCTGTTTCTAGTGTACGGATCACTGTATATTACTGATAGTTTCAAGCTTTGAAAGTCTTCTCCTCCTTTCAGCATTTCCCTCCAAGGGTCGCCAAGGCAAGTCAGTTTCTTCCATCTGATCTTGTCTACTGCATCTTTTTCGGTAACGCCAACTATCTTCATGTCTTCCTTCACTGTATCCATGAACCTCCTCTTTGGTCTTCCTCTAGGCCTCTTTCCTGGTGGTTCCAAATCCAGTATCCTTCTGTTGATGTACTCTATCTCTCCTCTTTACATGTCCAAACCATCTCAGTCTGGTCTCTCTGACTTTATCTCTAAAACCTCTAACATATCATGCTAAATCCCTCCCATCACCTTTTTGAATCTGTGGACCATCTGAAGCGCAGCTTTAGCAACAGACTCCAGCGACCCCGCTGCTCAAAGAAACGGTACAGAAAATCATTTCTGCCGTTCGCCATCAAGCTATTTAACCTTTCACTTTTAAACCTTTTCATTTTCACTCACAACAGATAAAAAAATTATGTTGATGTATGACCTTGTATGATTGTAAGACAGCAGGACTCAAATTTCATTCGGGGATAAATGAAGTATTTTCAATTTCAATGAGCTGTTTCTCAGATCTTGTCCATCCTGGTCACTCCCAGAGAGGTCCTCAAATTATTTTGATGTTTTGAAAGTAATTGTTGAATAAGCATTTTTTAGAATTCAGATATTTGTTTTAGATTTTATCAGATACAACTGGCTGATAGCATAAAAGAAGAAAAAAAGACAAAGACAAGATTGTTTAAATTGAAAATAAGGTTATTTTAAAATGCTTAAGCAGTTCAGAGGATGAATGGAAATGGATAAATGCTTAAAAAAATAAAAGATTACAAGCATTTTGAGCATTATTTAGATGCTTTAAAATAGTAAGTGATGGCAACATCCAGGTTAGTGGGCAGGAGCAGATGGGTTTTCTGCTCCTGCTCGTGTTTAAAGAAAATAAACAAAGGTAAAAAATGTATGGTATCTAAGAAGCCACCCCAGCAGGAGCCGAGGCACACCTGCAATCATCGGTCATGATCCAAGGCCTAGGATAGAAGACGAGGCCGGAGCCAAATCCCCACCAGGGGCCTGGAGCCAGGACCAGCAGCGACCGATGACCGCAGGCTCCCACTGCAGAGGCCCCCCATAGGAAACTCTGGAGATGATAAAAGATTAAATGACATAGATAAAAGTAACTAAAGCTAATAAATAATAAGAAATGTTCAGGTAAAAACATCAATTAAGATCAACTAAAACTAAGAATAAAATTACATATGAAAAACTTAGTTAAAAGCAAGACTAAAAAGACGTGTCTTGAGCCTCTTTTAAAAAATGTGAATGTTCTCTGCGGCCCTGAGCTCCTCTGGCAGACTGTTCCATAAACGGGAAGTACTAATTACCAGTACTTCATTCGCTCTGTTAATTATATTATTTTATATTATTTTATTTGACATACTCAGATTCCATTTATAAAGGGGACAAAGCTTATTGTGTTTAATTTTTAAATATATAAAAATAAGGGGAAAGACACGAAAGAACAAATAGTCTTTAGAGAAAAATGTCAGTCGAAAAAAAATTATCGCTCCAAATGATGGGATTTGTGTAAAGATGGATTTTATAGCCGAATATTTTAAGGATGACTACTGGGTGTGCTCTTCATTGGTTTGGGCTTTGGGAGAATTGTCTGAGGAAAATTCCACCGCTCACGCAGCTGTGCATTAAAGCCAGAATGAAGTTGACCTGTGAACTTGTAAAAAGATGGAAACGAGTGCTGGGTGTCTGTCTTTCCATCTGCTGAGGCAAAACTTGACCCAGTAACACCTTGAGGATGCTTTTGTTTGGCAAAAACAAAAAGTGGTTTAAATGCATATTTCAGAGGGTTAAACACAGACAAACTACAAGATATGGTAGTATTGTACTCTGTCCCAGGTTTTTTATAGGCCTAAGTATATTTAAAAAAAGGGAGCGGGGGGGTTCTTGCAAAATTAATATTCTGAAATGGATGTTCAAATAATTACATTTTGGAACATTTTATGTAAACAGTGTATTTTATTACATTTTTTTTTTATATACTTTATTAATCCTTCACCGGGAAATTGTGTGCTGCATTACACCGCAGCAGGCTGCCACCTATGACGGCGCCAATGGTAGGAGAAACAGGGGGTTAGGTGTCTTCTCCAAGGACTCTAGGCGTGAACTCAGTGGGAACTCAGTGGGATGCGTGAACTCGAATTTCCGGTTAACTTCTGGTCCGCGCCCGAATGCTATAACTACTGAGCCGTGTATGTATGTATAACTTAGGAAGGAGGAGTTGGCTCAGTGGTAGAAAGTCCATCCTTGGAACAAGAGGAGACGGTTTGATTCACACTGAGCTCATAACTCAAGTGTCCTTAGGGAAGACACCTAACCCACTGTTACTCCCACCATATGCGCCGCCATGGCTGCCTGCTGTGGTGCAACAGCAAAAGTAATTTCCCCATGAGGGATGAATAAAGTCTATTAAAAAATTTAAATACATGTGCCTTCAGATTTTATTAGACTTTATTAGCCATACAATCAAGTATTTCTAACTGTTTGCTGTGACCTTACAAATTTCCCCAGCAAAAACTTCAGTTAGTTCTCTGTTGAGAAGCTGCCTCATGGAAGGTAATCCGGGAAAGTTGATTCCAATTGTATTTGTTGCCAATAAAAAAAAGCAAACTTGTTTAAATGAAGTGCCAACATAGGAAAAAGAAGGAACACCGCATTGAGGAGCAGGTCAGAAGACACTATTAGCAACTAAACTCTAGTTGGTAAGCTTGGAAGGAAACTTGGGAGGAAAATATCTCATTTGAAGACAGTATTACACCTGAAATATTTCATTTTAAACTGTCAGAAGGAAGTGTCGGGTTACGTGGACGTTGTGGTGAATCAGTAGCTATCTGCCCTGGGAAGACTAAAGGGATGACATGAGAACTGTGTTTGGTTTTGAATTTTTCTGGCATATCAGGGCTAAAAAGACAGAAAGGGTAGTATTTCACCCCTAAATTGAGAGTCCTGTCTTATGTAATCTTCCTCAATATAAGGACTTTGTGATTCCACAGGCTGCAAGAGTAAAAAGCACAAAAGCAGTTTCATGTTGCTGCTAAAGCACTTGAGCAACTAATAGATGCCACAGACACGATGAGATCTTTGTACTGTTTGTGCTTGCCTCTCAATTCAGTAATTTGACAATGTCTCCTCCACTTGGAATCTTAAACAACACTTGAGTCAGGCTGGAAAACTTCCACATCAGACAGCCACACCTAGGACTTTCAGGCCATCAAATGTGCTTTTTTGCAAGCTTTTGCACATGTACTACCTATATTTTGTAGTATATGTGTCAGCACACATCTGGGATTTATTAAAACCAACACAATCTAAGAGACAGTAAAACAACATTTAGAATACCGGTATATATTTTGTATTCATCTGTATTATTTTGTGGAAAAATGTGCGTTTCTTCAATGAGAATACCATGAGTAGATCTGGGCCCTCCTTATTTATCTTCATTTCTCTCCTCATATTAGGGAGAGAGTCATCAATGTCACTTTAAAACTAGAAATGTGCTGTTTTAGATAAACACCTAGCTGCTTGATGCTAGCTGCCGCCAAGTTTGGCTGAAAAGGAACTACAACCCCCATAATGCCTAACGCTTGCCGCGCATGCGCGGAGCAGAGGTCTGCTTTGTAGATTTAATTAGTTCATACAACATAAACGGAACCACTCTGTAGCATACACATACCCCCTTTTAAAGCACTATATAAATAAAATGTATAATTATTCTTAGATAATTTTTGTGAAATGATCCTTTTTTTCTTCTTCGACCATTTGCGCGCGCAAAGCTAGTTTAGTTAGTTGGCGCATGCGCACTTTTGTATATTTCAGAATCAAAGAGATGTAATTTATTGTTAAAAAAAAAAAACTTTCTAAAATAATTCTTTGACTCTGGGAGTGACAAGGTTTTGTGCTACATAAGAATATTTTTCACATTTTTTAGGCGTTACAGAATTTAATTATCAGCAGTTTCAAAATGGCCGATTTTTTTTTCAACCTCTCAAAATTTTATTGGAGTGAATGAGAAAAAAAAAATCCGACTTTGGCTCGGTGGTTGTAAAAGGAAAAGTTGAAAAGAATTTGGTTGGATTTGAGGTGTTTTTGAGGTTAGGCTGCACAAATGCCAGATTGTAATCTGTTGTGTGGCGTTGTGTGTAAGACATGGAGCCAAGATGGCGTCCGTGTGAGTTACGATGGAGTTAGCCAGGAGTTAAAGTCAGGTTTAAGTGTAATTAATTGCGGTTTGAGGTTTTGGTAGAAATTAAGGGTCCTTAAAACAAGAAATTCATGTATCAGCGGTAACACAAAAAGACCTAATTCAATTTTATTTTTAAAAATTTAAGCTTTTAGATTGTAGTTAACCACTCATACTTTAGGTTTCAAAACCACTAAACCAATAACTCTGGGGTCTATCCCAGCAATCATCAAGTGAAAGGTAGGGTACAGTCTGGACAGGTCACCACAGGTCACCCCCTGCAGATGGACATACACTCACTCCTAGCAATTAATTAAGCAATTAATGCACCTTTTTGGTGGAACATAAGTTACGAAGCAGGAGCAAAAAAAAAACAACACAAGGAAAAACAGGGCAGCACGGTGGCGGAGTAAGTAGCACAGTGGCCTCACAGCAAAAAGTTTGTGGGTTCGAGTCCCGGGTGGGGACGGGGCTTAGAACACTGCCCTTTCTCTGTGTGTAAACATCACCCTAAAAAAAAACTGAACAACATTGCAGTGATAAATAAAGTCCAAGAAAGAACACACCGCGCCTGGATGGTTTGGTAAAGATTTCACAGGAATTGAAATGTAACCCAACTCACCCAGGCACGGTTTGGAAACAGGTACAAAGTAGAGTTGGTGACTCTGCGAAGGGTGAGTAGCCGGGCTAAAAAAAAGATGATTACAGGTCATGTTATCAAAATAAAGCCTCCCAAATACTTCAAATCATCTCTTGGGAAACTGTTTTAAAGATTATTGTATGGTTCAGTGATCGCAAAGAGTTGTAAATACTTTTATCAGATGTACAATGATGTTGAAGCAATACGAAAGCCATTTAAAAATCATTTCTATAAGAGATGATAAGGGCTATTTGGAAAATATGAGAGGTATTTTACTTTTAACATTTTGCTATTCAGTCGGAGCAGGTTGGGAATGTAAGAACTCCTTTGTGAGGAGTCTGGAATGGCACTTTTTCCATTAAAAAAAGTATCCCGAAGATATCTGCACCATCTGGAGGATGGCTTTATTACTTTCCCATGTGCTTGGCAGCAAGGCTGCATGAACTGAGCTTATCTAACCATCCAATACAAAGCGAGAGAGTGGGCTACCTTCCCCCTACTGTGTACTGTTCCACAGATTTGTCAGACGCATTGAAATATCAGAAGCAACTTCTAATCATAGAGATCAAATTCAAATGCAGTTGTCAAGGGAAACATGGAAAACTGTCATCGAGATTAGATATCTGATGGGAAAGGGAAACAATTTCACTAGATTTGACTGGTAAGGTTTGTTTTTTGAAGACGGGATTAGAATACTCCAACTGTTTTGAAAAAAATGTTCCTCTTTTTTTGTCCTTTTCCTGACTTCAGTTGTCACACCAAGTCAGTTTCTTCTTCTGTATCTCTTCTCTCACACCAGCTACTTTGATGCCCTCCTTTATTACATCCTTAAACCTCCTCATTGGTCTTCCTCTAGACCTCTTGCCTGGTTGTTCCAAACTCACATCTTTCTTTTTATATATTCCATCCCCAAAGAACCTATAACTATATCTCCAAGACCTGTAACGTACTGTTCCTCTCATTTCTGATCCTGTCCATACTGGTCACTCCCAGAGAGATCCTCAGCATCTTCATCTCTGCTACCTCCATCTCTGTTTCCTGTCTTTTCCTTAGAGCCACTGTCTCTAGACCAAACAGCATGGCTGGTCTCACCACGGTTTCATTTTAGCTGAAACTCTTCTATCACACATCACACCTGATACTTTTCGTCACCCATTCCAGCCTGCCTGCGCACGCTTCTTCACCTGTTTTCCACACTCTCCATTGCTCTGGACTGTTGATCCTAAGTACTTAAAATCTTCCACCTTCTTTATCTCTTCTCCCTGTAACCTCACTTTTCCATTTGGATTCCTCTCATTTACACACATGTACTCTGTCTTACTGACTAATCTTCATTCCTCTTCTTTCCTGCGCAAACCTCCACCTCGCCAACTTTTCCTTACATTTAAGCAAGATCTCAACAGGGGTATTTTTTAATTCAAAGATTTTATTACTAGGATTTACTTGCCTCAGATTAAATTTTCTACAAACCCTCGAATGGTACAAATTTCTTGTTTAATTCAAAATAACTTTTAGTTCATTATTATTCAAGTTATGAATCACTTTCAAATTAACGGCTTTAAAAAATCTACTTGATGGCAGTAATGATACATTTGGATCCACTGCTCTAAAAATCCCAACATTTTACCAACCAGTGAAGAGGACAATATAATCTACTAACACTTTATTTTCTCTGATGGTCTCATTCTCAAACATCTCATATATTCATACTCTACCTACTAATCTCCATTTTTATTCAGGGCACAAACAAGATGAGCAGTTCGTTTTACACTGTCCTCCATGCCTAACAGGTCACATTGACATGATGTAAAACTGAAGACTTTTTCTCTGATTATGTGCCATCTCTGCATCGGCTAATTAAACCTAATCTGTAATTAACAGTTTCTCCGTTAGCCGTCTCTTCCAGATTTCCAATGTGATGCTCTATCAGTAATTACAGCCAATAAAAAGTCCTCAATTGCCATTTTTCTGTTCCGATCAGGGTCATCATAGTTAATCACAGGTTGAGACTCGATAACGATCCTTTGTTCATGCAGAGCTGGCGATGCATGAGAGGATAAGAAAATTAAATGTTATTTTTATTAGATGCTGAGAGGCACATTACTCAGGCGAGGAGTCTTTTTATGGTGAAAAAAAAAAAAAGTTTTAACTCAATCAGACATGAAATGAAGACTGAAGACGCATTAATTGCACAGATGAGATATTTTATTGCATGCCATTTTTTTCTTCATAATTCTACACAAATGTTTTTCGGAGATGAGGATATATGATTCAGATGAAGCACAGAACTTGGTTTGGTTCCATAGAAACAGTTAAAGAATAACTACTGTCGAGAAAATGTTGAAGGCAAATGATTTCATTACAGAAACTAATTATCATAAATCTATTTCTACATAAACAATCTATTGGACTCTATTCTTAATATAATTCACAGTAAATCCACCCGGTGCAGCGTTTTCTCTCTAACAACTACATACAACATGATTTCAGTTCATATTTAAACTTGTTTAAGAATGATTCAACCGCAAACGAGCTCAAACAATGTAAATATGATGAACAAAAAACAAAAAAAGGCCAAACTTATAACTTTCACTATAGCTGATACTTGGCACTATTTCAGGTTCAAAGGAGCGTTTTTCTCTGATTTGCAAACCCAAAACAAAAATTTATGAGCCCTTGTGATTAGTTTGAACCTATTTGGTGGCCAGAACATCCCCTTTTTTTTGGCAACTTCACATCACCTCCATTATGGATGGTTTAGTTGTTATATACTTGTTTTGTCGAGAACAAAAAATAAAAAGGAAAGAATAACACATCACCCCTAAAAACAAAAGACAAATCTCACTCTTTCACACAAAGTAAACCAAGCAGCAAAAAACTACTTAAAGGGGCCACTGCAGAGAAATGGTTAGCATGGTTTTGATTTAGGCTTGTGTTAAACTGGCCCAGATGAACGAGAGGTGATTCCAAAGGACTGATGGATGTGTTGAGATTCACATACGGCACCGTCTACTGTTTGGAAAGACAACTGCGATCGCGTTGATAAGCCATGCCTTCTCGTCAGTGTTTGTTCCAAGTCGGGACAGCCATGGGACCTGTGGAGGACCTCTCCACCACGATCAGTTCATCAGGGTTGTTGCGTGCTTTATAGAGTAGCAGGAGGTCATGTATGGCTCGCTCTTCAATCTGTTACAGCAGCAAAGAAAGAGATAAATAAATCAAGAGAAAGAGGCACCGACGTGTGTGCAGGGGAAACCACATTTTAAAGGTTGAAACAGGAAACTAAAACACTGGTCTTTCATGTGATCAGAAACCAGAGGTAAACCCTTTATGGAGGCAACAGTGAACATCTGGCAACAGCTGGAAGGGCGGCGAAACCATTTACAAGATTGAAGGAAATTTAACCTAAATCAGATCAGTCAGTACAAAAAAAAAACTGCTGACATCCCCCCGGATTGCGTGTGCTTTTGTACATGTGTGTGAAGAGTGAGACGAGCAGCCAAGATGTGTTACCTGGATCAACGCCAGCGGCTTCTCTCGACTGCGGATCAGGGCTGCTTCCTGTTGCTTCTCTTCCTCCACGATGGAGGCAAAGGTCACCAGGGAGGTGAGGGGAGGACTGCCGACGACACCAAGCACCCAGGGCCTGAGGGGGAGAAGTGTGTGACACAGAGTGTATAAACGAATGAGCAGTGATAGTGAGAAGAGGAAGGGTCAAACAGCTGGCTGCTCGTCCAGTCTTTGATAAACTGAACTTTGAGTGGACACGACTTCACGTGTGAAAGTTTTTGCACGTGAAGTTACTAAAGGTCACATTGACATGATGTAAAACTGAAATGAAAACAATGCACAAACATAAAAAAAAACATCTGGAAGTAACTGAGAAAACCTTAGGGTAACGAATCAATGGGAAAAACATGTCATCGGTTTTATCGACTTTTGCTTGAATTGCATCGCTTATTTTTTTAAAGTATTTTTTCGTAAAATTTATATAAATGATCAGATTTATTGCAAATAGTCTGAGCAAGTTTTGATTTTTACTTTTATCGTGCATTTCACTAAACTTCTAAACTAGAGTTTAATGTTTATATTCAAATTGTTCATTCCTGCACATGGGCGTTCCGCCTGTAGGCAACAAAACGGTTCTGCAACAGATTATGAAAACTATACAGCTCATTTGTTCTGTGTCCTGCATTCGGTTTCACAACCATTTATAACTAGACTTCTTGAAACCGAGATCCAAAACAAGAGGATTTCCTCTTTTTCACCAGACCACTTCTTAGAAGGGTAGCATTCAGCAGCCATCACATTGTTGTTGCTGATATTTTGCAGCACCTGGATGGTACCAGAGGGGAATAATGCCAGTGGAAGCCGTTCTGTTACGTCGTCTTTGGCTGATCCTGGGCCGGGTCACAGGGGCAACAGCTTCAGATGGGAAGCCCAAGCTTCTCTCACCCCAGCTGCATCCTCTAGCTCACCCGGGAGGATCCCGAGTCGTTCTCAAGCGGGCCTGAGGTCTGCCTCTATGTCTCCTCCCAGTGGGACGTGCCCAAAACACCTCACCAGCGAGGCGCTCAGGATGCATCCTGACCGGATGCCCGAACCACCCTCTCTCTCTCAACCTGAAGGAGGGGTTAGCCTCCACGCTCTGGAGGTTGACCTCCAGCGGAAGCCGTTCCATTCCGTCGTCTTCCGCTCATATGGGGCCGGGTCGCAGGGGCAACAATCTCAGACGGGAAGTCCAGGCTTCTCTCAACCCAGCTGCATCCTCCAGCTCACCCGAAGGGATCATGAGGTGTTCCTTGGGTAGCTGTCGGACATAGTCTTTCCAGCGGGTCCAGAGTCTGCGCTCGGGAGGCATCCTGACCAGATGCCCGAACAACCCCATCTGGCTTTTCTCAACCTGAAGGAAGGGTTAGCCTCCACCCTCTAGAGGTTGACCTCCATTGGATGCCAAATTTGATAAATGCAAATTTTACCGGACACAAAAAAACCTCCCTGATGCAGTCCCACCTCTATTGTGAACTCCTCTGTCACACCTACAGTACACTTCACCACAGTCTTACAGACAATACCACAGTTCCTCTCTAGGTATCCAATCAGAAACTTTCTTTAGATCAACAAAAACACAATGTAGCTCCCCTCTGGCCTTCACTGTACTTCTTTATCAACATCCCCACAGCAAATATTGCATAAGTAATACTTTTTATTTTGGCACATTACAATACAGCGGCTCAGAAATGCTCACTTCAGCCCTTAGTCTAGCTTCGACTACTCTTCCCCAAACCTATATGGTACAGCTGAACAGATTTATTTCCTCTTTGTATCGGAAAACTTTTGTACTTGTAAAAAAGCAATCACTTTTCACATGTTTGTTGTGCCTTTCTCTATTTCACACAAGAAATAATTTGGAAAAATTGCATTTGACTAATAATTTGATGCCAATAAAATATAGATGTAAGGCACATTAAAGGAAGTGGAGAGAAATGTCTGTTGTACATCAAACAAATACGATAAAAGTGACTGTTAATGAAGCGATCAGCAGGTGGAAAGACAGGAATGTTCCCCATGTTTTGATCATGTAGAGCATCCTTGTTTCTATACGGCATGTGTTCTTAATCATGTTCACGTTCCTATGACAGCAGCATCGATAGTTGTGTGTGGAGTCATACATGAAGCGGTTGCTAGGATACAGAACAAATAGCAGATGCTATCATTATGATCACAAAGGATGCTAATCCTGTCTTTTCTGTCCTGCTTGCATGAATTTAAACATCACATGGATCCGACACATGAAGATAGCACGCTGGATCGAAATGAAAGGTTAGCAAGCGTAAGAATGTGCCTTATCTCCGACACAAATACACAAGTTTTTAAAAAATGTAGAGAGACCATAAAAAAGAAAAGAACACTAATGTATTAAAAATTTCACCAGGCAGCTTTTTCACATTTCACAAAATATAGGAGAAAAAAACTGTGAAATGTGCCTAAAATACACATTTTTGCTTAAAGAGACGTTCAAAATGTGGTTTTCAAAATAATTTATGCTCTAATTCAGGGTTCACCAACCCAGTGCCCGCGGGCCAGTTCTAAAAATAGCAGTAATCACAAATTAGCTCTGTCTAAAAATTGTATTTAATTGTGTTGCTATTCTTTTTAAATTTCATTTAACAGTGATGCAAATTTAAAAACGAATACATAAAAAGATAAAAAAAAAAAAAATGTATATCACAAAAAACAAAAAAGTTTAGGAACTCTGACGTAGTATGGGTCGGGGGTCAGTCTAGTGCGCATGACAAACCAGCTTTGCTGGGATGAGCTCGTGAGTGCTGCAAAGATAAGTTACGAACACGTTTTATACCCACAAAGAAAACTTATCATTTTCACAGTGGATGGGAGGAAGAGTTCTTTTTTACTAATGTGAAAGAAAACTGCGTGTGCCTCATCTGCGGTGCAACTGTGCGTCCTTATTTTGAAAGGAGTAGATTTTTGTTAAATCTTACATAATTGATCATTTGTACAAACATGGTTCAGAGTTTATGATTTAATAACTGTTGGTGGCTAGTAAAAATTGAAAAAGATTTTCTGCAAAATGTTGTGGAATTGATCATTTGAAAATGAAACACTTGGATATTGCATATTGAAATGTATCTGTTTCCTACCTTGTTTAATCATACTGAAATAATTATTGTGATGGATCATTAACAATCAGTGTCTTCACATAGAATATCATTAATAACCCTAACCCTAATATAAAATTAAAGGTTTCAAAAAGGTTGGTGACCCCTGCTCTAATCAGTGCTGATAAAACGGTTAACTTCCTACACCGTGTCCACATCTTGAATTTCTCTTTTTTTTTTTTTAATGAAAAAAATACAATCTCTTTGGCTTCCTTGTGTCCCAAAAGGAAGTAACGTCAGTCTGTTTTGTGTCTAAGATGTATTTCTTGGAACAACAAAAAGAATATGGATGTCCGCTTTTAAACATGAAAGCGTGAGGATTTTTTTCTGTGTCTCACTTTGTTTTGATTGTTTAATTTCAAACAGTTCAAAGCTCCAAATTTAAATTGTTTTATGATGAAAAAGTGAAGCTGAATCACGCTGACATATTGTGTCATCATTTTCTACTTGGTAAGGTATTGTTTTTTGTACAACCGGATTCCAAAAAAGTTGGGACACTTTAGAAATTGTGAATAAAAACTGAATGCAATGATGTGGAGGTGCCAACTTCTAATATTTTATTCAGAATACAACATATATCACAGGTCAATAGTTTAAACTGAGAAATTGTATGATATTAAGGAAAAATATGCTCATTCAAAATTTCATGGTGTCAACAAATCCCAAAAAAGTTGGGACAAGAACCTATTAGAGGCTGGAAAAAGTCATTTGAGCATACAACAAACACCTGGAAGACCAATCAGCACTAATCAGGTCAATTGGCAATATGATGGGTATAAAAAGTGCTTCTCAGATTGGCAGTGTCTCTCAGAAGCCAAGATGGGTAGAGGATCACCAACTCCCACAATGTTGCGTAAAAAGATAGTGGAACAGTATCAGAGAGGTGTTACCCAGCGAAAAATTGCAAAGAGTTTGCAGTTGTCATCATCAACTGTGAATAATATCATCAGAAGATTCAGAGAATCTGGAAAAATCTCTGTGCGTAAAGGTCAAGGCCGGAGAACCATACTGAATGCCCGTGATCTCCGGGCCCTTAAACGACACTGCATCAAAAACAGGAGTGCTACTGTGAAGGAAATCACAGCATGGGCTCAGGAGTACTTCCAGAAACCATTGTCAGTGAACACAATCCACCGTGCCATCCGCCGTTGCCAGCTGAAACTCTATTCTGCAAAGAAGAAGCCATTTCTAACAAAGATCCACAAGCGAAGACGTTTTCACTGGGCCAGGAGTCATTTAAAATGGAGTGTGGCAAAATGGAAGACTGTTCTGTGGTCAGACGAATCACGTTTTGAGGTTCTTTTTGGAAATCTGGGGCGCCATGTCATCAGGACCAAAGAGGACAGTGACAACCCAAGTTGCTATCAACGCTCTGTTCAGAAGCCTGCATCTCTGATGGTATGGGGTTGCATGAATGCGTGTGGCATGGGCAGCTTGCACATCTGGAAAGGCACCATCAATGCAGAAAAATATATTCAGGTTCTAGAGCAACATATGCTCCCATCCAAACGTCGTCTCTTTCATGGAAGACCCTGCATTTTTCAACAAGATAATGCCAGACCACATTCTGCATCAATCACAACATCATGGCTGCGTGGGAGAAGGATTCGGGTACTGACCTGGCCAGCCAACAGTCCAGATCTTTCACCTATAGAAAACATTTGGCGCATCATTAAGAGGAAGGTCAGACAAAGAAGACCCAAGACGATTGAACACTTAGAGGCCTGTATTAGACAAGAATGGGAGAACATTCCTATGTCTACACTTGAGAAGCTGGTCTCCTCAATGCCCAGACGTCTGTTGAGTGTTCTAAGAAGAAGGGGGGGTGTCACACAGTGGTGAAAATGGCCTTGTCCCAACTTTTTTGGGATTTGTTGACACCATGAAATTTTGAATGAGTATATTTTTCCTTAATATCATACAATTTCTCAGTTTAAACTATTGACCTGTGATTTATGTTGTATTCTGAATAAAATATTAGAAGTTGGCACCTTCACATCATTGCATTCAGTTTTTATTCACAATTTCTAAAGTGTCCCAACTTTTTCGGAATCCGGTTTGTATATTACTTATTAAAAAAAAAAAGAAACCATCAAAAACCGGATAAGATCAGTCAGATATAATCACCAGGTTACGCCCACAAGTTTTTATAGAATCACTAAAACTATCGAAAACCCCGACAGTGGTCATGAGTTGATATTTATTCTGTTTAATGTGCGCAGGGATGTGGAAGCTGATCCGAGCGTCTGAGGCTGCTTCTCCTGCTTCCTGAGCCTTGAACTCATCTGTCCGTGCACATGCAAACTCCAGGAAGAAGCTGAAACCTGCTCTCCGCTCTGTGTGATCCGTTGTGACATGAGGACTGCCCTTATCAATTCTGATTAACATCAGCAGCTCAGTGACTCACCCAGCTGTTTAATAACTACAGCTTTGCTTCCAACGTCACAGGAAGTGAGCGCGTTCACCTGCATGGTGAAATTTACACAGACTTGTTTATTTTAAAGTGAGTTTAAAAAAAAAAGTTGTAAGCTTAACGGATTGTGAAGCTCAAACACTACCTCGTGTATGTGTGTGTGTTTGTGATGTGTTGAGTCAGCTGTTGGGATACAGTTAAGGTCGGGGTGACTCAAACTCTGGGGGCAGGTCAACCCGGCAGTACAGAGTCACTCAGAGCTGCTCACCACATCAAAGATGTATATCACGCCTCTTTCTGTGCGTCTAACCAGAGGAAATGCACAGTGTACTGTCACGGTCACTGCATTGTTGTTTTTGGCAGCCATCTAAATTTTCGTTTTAGTCTTTGTCTTTGAACGAATTTTAATTTAAGTTTTAGTCACGTTTTCGTCATCTCTTTATAGTTTCGTTTTAGTCACGAAAACCCAAAAGAGTTTTTGTCTAGTTTTCGTCAGGGAAGACTTAGAACGTTTTTAGTCTAGTTTTAGTGTAAAAATAAAAACTTTAACAATCGTGTCTTTATTACTGAGAATGATGCAGGTTGTTTGTTTAAAAAAAAAAAAAAAACTCTGCCGAGCTTTAACTTGCGCAAAACAGCAAACATTGTAAAACAACGTAAATAAATAGAATTTTTTCAGTGAGTGAGGAACGTTGCAACTTATGAATACTTAAAAATGACACCTCTTAAACAAAGTAAACATTGGAATGCATTTAAATCAGTGGTTAGCGCGACCAAGCTAACTAGGAAGTTAGCAGCGCCGACAAGCTAGCATTAGTTTGAAGTTAGCATTCTGTTTGCGCAAAATATGTGGAAAACTTTAAGTTTCTGAACACCAAGCTCCTTCGCTGCTGTTTTTACCATGGTTTGTTACTTCTCGTGGCTGGAGGTGTGTTGTGTAGACGGTGTGAACGTGCAGCATTGTGGCATTGTGGGGGGCGTGCCGCCGTGAGAGAAAGAATGCAGCCGCTGTGTTTTTTTCTTTTCACAGATGAAATGTGAAAGTCTGACGCCAATTTCGTTATGTTTTCATCTCGTCACCAAAATTTTGCATTTATTTTGTTATTGTTACGTCATCGTCATAAAAAAATGCTTCGTTAACGAAATCATTTCGTTTTTGTCATCGTTGACGAAAACAACACTGGGTCACTGTAACAATCAAGAGCCTCTAAAGATGAACATATAAGTTGATCAACTCTTGATAAACCCTCAGCTTTTCTTATTTGACATGGTCAGATGACGTGGTCTATTTTCAAACAAGAATGTACAAACGCATCCCCGACCTGGACATCTCCGGGCTGAGGAGTCCCCCAGTGTTTCCTTCAGGATAAAGAACATCTACTCATCCCCGTTCTGGACATCTCCGGGCTGAGGAGTCCCCCCGTGTTTCCATCAGGATGAAGAACATCTATTGACTTCTTTAGATATTTAGCTGTAGAGTAGAATAAGCTAATATATAAACAATAATCTTTGACACGCTACGCTACGCTGATGACACACAATTGTATTTGAAAATGGACACTAAGCCCACCCAAGCTCTTTCTGCCCTTCATGCCTGTCTGGAGGAGATAGGGACATGGATGACCAACAACTTTCTCCAGCTCAACACCAGCAAGACGGAAGCCATATTAATCGGTACACCTCACCAGATCAAGACATCCTCCATTTCAAGCATTCTGGTTTCTGGTCACAACATTCCACTCTCTTCCTCTGTAACAAACCTTGACGTAAAAATCGACTGCAATCTCACATTTGACCAGCATGTACGTCACCTCTGCAAAGTTTTTTTCCTACACCTCTGAAACATTGCCAGGCTCCGCCCCTCACTCACCCACGCCGCAGCTGAAAAACTGATCCATGCCTTCATCTCCTCCAGACTCGATTACTGCAATGCCCTCCTCGTTGGTACACCTGGCAGGAGCCTTGAGAAGCTCCAGCACATCCAAAACTGCGCTGCCAGGGTCCTGACGAGGAGGCGAAAATTTGACCACATCACATCTGTTCTTAAATCACTTGACTGGCTTCCCATCCGTTTCAGAATTCACTACAAAATCTGCCTACTCACCTACCAATGTGTCCATGGAAATGCCCCAACTTACCTCACTGAGCTCCTCTCCCCACTCATCAACCCAAGATACCTTCGCTCAAATTCCACCCACTGCCTCCACCAGCCCAGGACCAGGCTGACCACAATGGGGGACAGAGCCTTCCAGGCCGTTGCCCCATGACTGTGGAATGAGCTCCCGGAACTCCTCAGGACCCCACAAAGTGTGGACACTTTTAAGAAAGGCCTAAAGACATTCATTTTTAATAAGGCTTTTAATCTTTGATTTTATGGTTCTTTGTTTTCAGAATGTAGATTTTAGTTTTTAAAATGTTTTTATTGTTTTTACCTTTCTATGTAGCGCTTTGGGATTTTTTCTTAAAGTGTAAAGCGCACTACAAATAAAATGTATTATTATTATTACATTGGTTGCTCGTCCCAGGGGAGGGATCTCTCTTTCGTGTGGATCCCCACGATGTTTCTTATTTTTCCCCACTGATGGGTTTTTTAGGAGTTTTTTTCTCACCATGAAGGAGAGTCTAAGGGCATAAATGTGCTAGTCTTGTTTAGTTAGAATTTGTTAGTTATTTTTCTTGCTATGTATCTGTGTTGATAAATTCCTCTTTTTCTTGTGAAGCCCATCGAGATGGAAATTCTGTGATTTTGGGATAAACAAATAAAATTGAATTGAATCCCATCACCCACCAGTCTGACTGAGAAGAGAATCCCAGTGAGAACAACATGGAAAGTCAAAGACCAGTTTTATGAGAACAACAGCACCATGTAGTGGAAATCAGCACATAAAACATCTTTCTTATTGTGTTATCAGTGGTGGATGAAGTACTTACTTTTTGTACTTAAGTAAAAGTACAGATAATTAGGCAAAAAAAATACTTAAGTAAAAGTAAAAGTACCAATAAAAAAATCTACTTAAGTAAAAGTACAAAAGTAATTGGTGTAAATTTTACTTTTTAAGTAAAAAGTAAAAGTATTTGACCATAATTTAAATGTTATTTTTTGTGCCCCTATCCCGCCTCTTTTGGTCCACAAAAAAAAAAAAAAAAAAAAAAAAACAAGAAAGAAAGAAAAGGGGACAAGTCAGGCTATCCCCTAGCAGGGCCAGCAAATGGGCACCAAAATGCAGGAAACTTACACTTATTTTTTAAAATATTTTGTTTGGGGGGTGGGGGGAAAATCACCCTACATTGGCTTTGTCAAGGACCTTACCCCCTCCCCTCCACCCCCTCCTTTAGAAAATTCTAGATCCACCCCTGCTCTTTGCTCGGCTCTACTTTTTATTTAGAAGTAAACACATCGAACAACGATCTTCTGACTCTTTTTAATTTGTTTTATATTTGATGTTAGTTTTTGGGCCCTGAATGAATGCGGAAAATGTTTACTCTCTATTCTGATTGGTCCTCGATTGATGACTTCTTCTCCCGATCAACTGCTCCTTTTGATTTTGGCGATGCGGCTTCAAGATGCGCTAAAAAACTGTCTTTTTCAAATTTCTGAACGAAAATGTAACAAAAAATGTAAAACACACTTTTAAAAAGTAGCGAAGTTAAAGTACAGATATTTGCTCAAAAAATGTAGTGAAGTAAAAGTAAAAGTACCGGTCTTAAATTTTACTTAAGTAAAGTACAGATACACAATTTTTTTACTTAAGTACAGTAACGAAGTACATTTACTTTGTTACGTTCCACCAGTGGTGTTAACTAAATTTCCAAACATTCAGCAGGGACTCGGTACAAATCAGTATCATAATTAAAGCTCAGTTGGTGTTGACTGATCTCTATGTCTTTCAAGCTGAAGGAGCTACAATTAAAACCTAAAATCTCAGTCCAAAAATCAGTCATCACCTGGACTGAAGAAAGAAAATAAGTGAGGACCTCAGGAGACAGATCCTCTTTTAAAGTTTAAAAAGGATCTTAATCCATTTCAGAAGGATAAAAGTGAAGAAAAAAAGCTGAGATAAAAAATATGCAAAGTTCAATTTAAAAACAAAACTTTCTGCGAGTTTTTCTACTTCAAGAGCACCGACCGACACCTGCAGGCTTAAATATTGCAAATTGGTCACGTGCACGGTCTTCAATCAGATTTCTGTTAAGAAGTAAAGCAGCAGTAAATTTTGTTAGTGTCAATTTTATTTTAAAATGAGTGAAACTGCAAATGAATTTTGTTTTTTTTTTATGATACAAGGAAACCCGGAAAAGGATAGAGTGCCCGCTATCTTTTACCGGATCAGGGACAGAGCCTTGCCCCAAGTACAGGTCCCAAGTAAGTGTCTCGAGGTCTTGTTCACAAGTGGAGGAAGGATGGAGCGGGAGATCAACAGAGTAATTGGTGCAACATCCTCAATAATCAGTGGTGAATGGGTCAGTCGTGGTAAAGAAAGAGCTGAGCCGAAAAGCAAAGCTCTTAATTTACCAGCCCTTTTTTGTGGGTGGTGACTGAAAGAACGTGATCGCAGATACGGGTGGCTGAAATTAGCTTCCTCTGCAGGCTGACTGGGCTCTCGCTCAGAGATAGAGTGAGGAGCTCGGCCACCAGAGAAGAGTTTGAGGTAGAGTCATTGCTCCTCTGGATCGACAGAAGCCAGAAGGGGTGGTTCGGGCATTTGGTGAGGATGCCTCCCGAACACCTCGCTAGTGAAATGTTTCAGGCACGTCTCCTGGGAGGAGACCTAGTGCCAGACCCCGGACCTGCTGGAGATCATCAGTATTGAAAGCTTCTCAAACTACGTTAAAAGAAGGCAGTCCCAAATTTATAAAACACGCATGTCCTCTTGTCATCACATGCGTGCACTGACTGTGATCCTGTCAGTGAGGCCAAATCCACCCTTAGTAGAGGATTTGGAGCTTTTATTCCAGACGAAAGCAGTACAAGCGCGACAGACGTCTGTGATTCAGAGTTTCTGCACCTGAACAGAAGCAGGACAATCCAACTTTCCTGATGACACAGGCATTTTCCAGACGGGCTTAAGAACAACAAATTATTAGAATGATTCAGGGAATATTTAGACGAGTGGTCACTCACAATAACGTGGTTATCTTTTCGCTGATTTTTTTCTTTTTGCGCTTTATTTTTTATGGTGTTTTGGGTTCTGCATGCTGATTGGCTGTTTGTACAGTAGACCCTTACCAACAATCTGCTACAGTCAGAAAAATTGTTAAATAGTCGTGTGCTGTAATTATGAATTTCCGATTAAGAATTTCTTGTGTTCAATCTTGCAGGTTCATTGTTAAAATAAAATCCAGAAGTTCCAAAATCCATTAGTATTAATTACAGATCAATATTTGGGGCTAAAAAGTGTTTTTATATTTCTGTTTTTTTATGACACTGTAATTAGTTTTCTACAAAAATTCTAACTTTTAGATTCTTTAAACAAGAGAGAAAAGTGAGGATTTTTACAGCATTAAAACATCTATAATAATTGAAGACGAAAAATAAATCTGCTACTTTGAGGATTTTTCCAACTTCTAGAATGCATCGTTTCACGGACAATAAATCTCACCCCGCAGGCCTCTCCGACTCGCTGCTTTCTGCTTTGAATGTGACTTTTCTGGCAGCGGGTTGGGCACCGACAGGAGATCCCGAAATACTTTGGACTTTCTGTGCTGCTCCTCGGCCTGACCAGGATGAAGAATTTTCTTCTTCCTCCAAAAGAGCCCTAAATGAATATGATGATGGAGGAGACGGGACGGCTGTTGCCCTGGAAACAGAAGATAGAATCTAGTCAAGTTAATCTAGTGGTTACATATCCCAATATTATGCAAAAATAACTTTTTATGAAATATGTCTCCAGTTTGTATCAAACTGTGCTGATTTTATCTGACCATTTTCTATGTTTGCTCTTTTTTCTTCAAAGAAAACCACAAAAGCAGACGTCTTTCTCAATTTGATGCTTCTAAGAGGTTCTGAAGGTGTTTTATGGTCGACTCTAGTGACTCACCATGCCTTCACTCCTTTGGACGGAGGAGAAGGGAGGGCTGGTTTGGATATCAGAGGCTCTCCAGGGGTTTCTTTGTTGGCCATGGCCAACATCTTCCTCTGTTTCTGAGACAGTTTAGTGGAAACAGGCGAGTGTTTGATGTTGCTGGAGAAAACAGGCGCAGGAGGTCAGGTAAATATTCTTTTAATTAAATAGAAAACATTCAAAACTAATGGATTTTATAGAAAAGCTTTCTTTTCACAACTTTGAACATTTTAAAGTTTGCTAGTTTCTTAGAAATCAACCCCCTCTCACCTTCCGGGGCTTTTGGGACACGCCCCCATGCTCTGTGAACTGGCCTCCAAATCCATTATCGTTCTGAGATCTAAGACCGGAGGAGCATGTGCAGGACTGCCGATTGGAAAGAAAAATTTATCACTGTTATTTATTAACTGAGGAGGACAGTTTCCACTTTTAAGGAAACTTCTAACTCCAAAATAAAGTCAGAAAAACAGCAGGTTGAAGTTAGTCACTGGCGTAAAGTAAATCTCTAACCTGCTGCAGGAGGAAGTCTCATAAATCTGCACAAGATCAAAAGATACATTAAAGACCCATAAAATCCTCCTTACCAAGAAGGCGGCTTGTGGATGAACTGTGGGACAGAGTTTGAGGTGTGATTGTTCTTCAGGGATGTCGGAGTGCTAGGTGGGGTCTTTAACCTTTGACTGAAAGCCTTTCCATCCTGAGGAGAAAGCACATAATCCTCTGAGATGTGTGCGAAGCACAGCTTTTGCTCATGATTCATTCCATTTGCACTTGGCTTGGTTTATTAACATCCCAACTACTATGAACGCTGCGCCAATTCGCTCACTCATTTCTGATTAAGGACATTAATCTCACATTTCATGGCCCTGATCTTCTGCTCGTATCGGTGTGTATAAATATTTCTTATTGTTAAAGGAGGAAAACAAACCTCTGTTTTGTCATGAGAAAGTGGTGACTGCACATCTCTTGGACTCCCCACCCCCATGCAGCTGCCTTCTGAGTCCGATGTGAGAAGGTCCTGCAGCGACTCAGTCGAGTTGACACGGGTTGATTTCACCATGCACGGGGAAACTACTGGACAAGGAAAGCGTACGTCATCAGCAATGAGTTTCCATGAGGAATTTCAGTTTTTTTCTTTTATTTTTGTACTTAAACCAAGTTTACCTGCGGTAGGTGGGCTGTGAATGATATCAGAAAGCGTGTAGCCGCCTGAACTGTCGGAGCGTTTCCTTGGTTTCTTTTTAGCCTTGAGCTTAGCTTTTTTGATCAGGATTTCCCTGTAGATAAACAATGTTTAATGTGTTTTGGACAGACTCGATACATGATCTCTAACCACAAAGAGATGGATTCCATAAAAAACATGCATGACTAACATGTTAAAGCAATCTCATCTTTAAACAAAAGTTACTTTTTTGTTTGCTGCACACTTTGACTTTTCTGTGCGTGTAGTTGTCAAATTGAGGGCAAAGTCAGTGTGACACAACCAGCACCCACTTCCTAAAATCTGTTAGTGTTTTTCTGTTTGTCCAAAAGACTAATTCTAATCAGCATTGACCGTAGAAATAATAGCATGACATTTGTGTATTCTTATGTTTTGTATAACCTGGAAGAGTGATCCAGTTCTTCTTGTAGTTTGAGGCCGAATGCAGAATCCAGATCTTCCTCCTCATACGCACTGAGGTCCGGTGCGCATGGATATGGAGTGATGATGCGTTTCTGCATAGCAGGGATCTGAAACAAAATTTATATGATTGCAGGACACAATCCACACCCAACAAAATGTCTAATGTAAATTATGAGCTTTAAAAAAATGGAATAAATTTATAGCTATATGTTCCTGAAGGATTTTTTTTTCCCTCACTGGTGACCTAACGTACCATAATTTCACACCCATTAGGCTCACCGTACGAAAAGGCGCAGCCTCAGTTATGTGCGCCATTGCTGTATTTAACACACACATAAGGCGCACCGTACGCAAAGGCGCAGTCTCAGTCACACACCGCCTTACAACAACACACACGCAAGCATGCAAATGTGTGTATTAAAAAAATAGATCGGGAGCAAAACTGAGTTTGGTTGTGCTTTATTTAAGTAGTAACGATACTAAACAAGCACATTACCGGTAATAGTCTTTATTCAAATCCGTCAAAGTCCTCATCCTCTGTTTCTGAATCTAACAGCTGCGCAAAATCCAACAGAGCAGGTCCACTTTGCTCCTCGCTGTCAAAGTCACTGTCTGTACTGTGCGGCTCCTCAGAAAGGATACCAGCTTTTGTGAAAGCTCGGATAACAATACCAGCAGACACGTTAGACCAAGCATCTACAATCCATTGGCAAACTGTAGCGTAACTCGCCCGGCGCTGCCTTCCACCCTTCCATGGCTCGATTCCCATGTTCCTCCGCGTAGCTGATTGCCTTCAGCTTAAATTGAGCGTCATAAGCGTGTCTCTTTGCCATTTTCAGGGTTCAAACAGCAATGTTGTGCATACAGCACATACCTTTTTTATACACAATCCACGCCCACACTTCACTCTTTAACGTTCTCATGCCTTTTCTTTCAGGTCCGCCTCGCCTCACGGGCACCGCTTTTTCTTTTAGGTCCGCCTTTCTCACACACAAGGCGCACCGCACGAAAGGGCGCACTGCTCATTTTGAAGAAAATCTAAGACGTTTATATGCACCTTATAGCCGTGAAATCACGGTATGTAAAAAAAAAATCTGCTAAAGAACTTAATAAATTTTCTAATGAATCTGACAAACTGTGGTCTTCTTGTGATTGAATACACATGACAAACTAAATTCCAACTTTAAAATGTCAGATAGAGCGCTGCAGGCAGCTCTGAGGTGTAAGAAGTGACTCACCATCTTTCTGTATGCAGCAGAAAGTTCCACAAGTACCTCGTCGCTGAGAATATCCAGAGCTCTGAAAACAACACACGAGAGTTATGAAACATCTGGAAAGCATCACATTTATGACACATATTTACTGAAAACAGAAAAATATCAATCTAAAATCATATTTAACTGTTTTGATTCAGAAGAACACTGAATTGTTTTTTGAGGTGCCGGTGGTGTTAAATTTACTGTGTGAGGTCCATTGAGAAAACTATGTTGCAACAAAAATTAAATCGAAATATTTGGTTGTTGAGCATTGAGAAATTAAACGTAAAAGTCTAAAATTCTCACTTTGACTCCAGCAGGGCGGCCATGTTTAACACAATGAACTGCAGGCAAGACAGTTTGAGCTGCTCAGCGTTGTACATGGCTGCAAACTCCAGCATCTCTGTAGCGTTTTTCAGCGTCACTGAAGGTAAAAATAGACAATGTATGAAGAGTTTGTGTGTCCTTTAAACATCATCTGCTCCTTAATTAAAAAAATGTCGAAGAAATTTTTAAGCAAATATAAAATTTGAAGTACAAGACAGACTAACACAATGAAGTTAAGAGCACTACTTTTATTCATAAAAGAATTGATATTCAATTAAATTTTTTTTCTGGTTTGAGTAAACTCAGCGTGAAGTACAAGAAGTTCAATGTGACAAATAGCACCTACGTTTCTCTGTGATGACGACCTCACACATCTCCTTCAGTCTTGTGATGAGCAGCTGGTCGGCCACAACCAGAACGTTGCAAACAAACTCCACATTCAATGATTCTAGAACGACAAGAGTCATGGACACAACAAGTAGACACAGTTATCATTTAAAACTTCTCAGATGTTTTCCATGTTGTAGTTAAGGTTACCTTTGATGGTTGGTGACTCGTCTGTGTAAATGTACTCCAGGATGACCTGCAGAATCTCAGAGCTGGTGGGCAACTCCAGTGCAGAGCAGGAAGTAGCCTAACGAATCAAAAACCAGCACACAGTCAACTTTGGTACAAACTTGAGAAGCTGTTTTAAAAACTCAGCAGTGGATAAGAAATTAATTTTATCACCTCGATCCACGGGTTTCCAAGCATACTGTTGAAGTACTCTAAAGAAATAGAAAAAAAAAAATGAATAGTGGCGCAGCAGATAAAGAAACCTTTATTTGTCAACAGCGATGCACATAACTGTTGCAAAAGTGCAGATTTGTTCTCATAGTGAGTGTTGCACTCAAGCACATGTTAGTAATCATCACCTAAACTTTTTTGATGTTGTAAAGCTTTTTTTAAAAAAAATCTGCATTCAAAGACATTTTAAAAGAGTTTTTTTATGATAAAATGCACATGAATTGATGGACTCGGCTGACTTGTCAACACACACCGGTGAACACCCTGAACAAACTCAATTCTTGCCCATAACCTAGTTTAAGTTCTCATAGAAACTTTTTTGTAGTTTTTTTTCGCTACTAAATTCGGCAGTAATGATCCTAATTTTCATTTTATGTATTATGATTGATTTATGTTTTATGATGTTTTATGTTTTATGATGGATTTCTAAGTATTTACTTAAGTATTTAAGCTAGTATATAAGCTTTTATGATGATTTAAAAAAAGGGTCGGCGAAATAAGCGCTTGCTTCAGCCGATACCTTTTCGGTCCTTTGGTAAAATATAATTTTTTTCTTTCTTTCTTTCTTTAATGTGAAATTACACTGTGACCGAAATAAATACACTCAACAAAAATATAAACGCAACACTTTTGTTTTTGCTCCCATTTTTCACGAGAGGGACTTGAAGATCTAAAATTCATTCCAGGTACACAATATTACCATTTCTCTCAAACATTGTTCGCAAATCTGTCTAAATGTGTGACAGTGAGCACTTCTGCTTTGCTGAGATAATCCATCCCACCTCACAAGTGTGCCACATCAAGATGCTGATCTGACATCACGATTAGTGCACAGGTGTCCCTTATACTGCCCACAATAAAAGGCCACCCTGAAATGTGCATTTTGTTTTTGCTTTATTGGCGGTCTGGGGACTCAGAACCAGTCAGTAGCTGGTGTGACCACCATTTGCCTCATGCAGTGCAACACATCTTCTTCGCATAGAGTTTATCAGATTGTCTATTGTGGCCTGTGGAATGTTGGTCCACTCCTCTTCAATGGCTGAGCGACGTTGCTGGATATTAGTGGGAACTGGTGCACGCTGCTGTATACGCCGGTCAAGCACATCCCAAACATGTTCAATGGGTGACATGTCCGGTGAGTATGCTAGCCATGCAAGAACTGGGACATTTTCAGCTTCCAAGAATTGTATACAGATCCTTGCAACATGGGGCCGTGCATTATCTTGCTGAAACATGAGGTGATGTTCATGGATGTATGGCACAACAATGGCCCTCAGGATCTCATCACGGTATCTCTGTGCATTCAAAACGCCATCAATAAAATGCACCTCTGTTCTTCGTCCATAACAGATGCCTGCCCATACCATAACCCCACCACCACCATGGGCCACTTGATCCATAACATTGACATCAGCAAAGCGCTCACCCACACGACGCCACACACGCTGTCTGCCATCTGCCCTGAACAATGTAAACCGAGATTCATCCATGAAGAGAACACCTCTCCAACATGCTAGACGCCATCGAATGTGAGCATTTGCCCACTCAAGTCTGTTACGGCGACGATCTGGAGTCAGGTTAAGACCCCGATGAGGACGACGAGCATGCAGTTGAGCTTCCCTGAGACAGTTTCTGACAGTTTGTGCAGAAATTGTTTGGTTATGCAAACCAATTGTTTCAGCAGCTGTCTGAGTGGCTGGTCTCAGACGATCTCGGAGGTGAACCTGTTGGATGTGGAGATCTTGGGCTGGTGTGGTTACTCGTGGTCTGCGGTTGTGAGGCCGGTTGGATGTACTGCCATATTCTCTGAAACGCCTTTGGAGACGGCTTATGGTGGAGAAATGAACATTCAATGCACGAGCAACAGATCTGGTTGACATTCCTGCTGTCAGCATGCCAATTGCACACTCCCTCAATGCTTGTGGCATCTGTTGCATTTTGCTGTGAGACAAAACTGCACATTTCAGGGTGGCCTTTTATTGTGGGCAGTATAAGGTACACCTGTGCACTAATCGTGATGTCAGATCAGCATCTTGATGTGGCACACTTGTGAGGGGGGATGGGTTATCTCAGCAAAGCAGAAGTGCTCACTATCACACATTTAGACAGATTTGTGAACAATGTTTGAGAGAAATGGTAATATTGTGTATCTGGAATGAATTTTAGATCTTCAAGTCCATCTCATGAAATATGGGAGCAAAAACAAAAGTGTTGCGTTTATATTTTTGTTGAGTGTAAATAAATAAAATAATCACCAATTATTATGCGGGAAGCTGCTTCTGGTTTGCATTCCGGTTTTTATGTGAAGTCATGAAGCCAACAAATCTGAGTGATTCACTCAAATAGTTTACTGGCTTTTCTTTGTATTTCTAAATTCAAGAAAAAAAACTGAAAACTTCTGATCTGCATATTAACAAGACAAATTAGTTCCTATATATCAGACCTGGGCAAATTACGGCCCGCGGGCCACATCCGGCCGTTTGTACGCCCCTGTCCAGCCCGCGTGAGGCCATTCATAAACCCCATAAATTAAACTTTTTTTTTTAACTTTTATCTTGAAATTTTATTTTATTTTGAAAAGCGTTACGTCGCTACGTATGTGCGTATGCGGAGTTTTCAAGACGATTTCAAAACTCTTGAGAGTGAAATGCACATGGTTTGTTCTCCCTTCAACTGCAGTGTGGATGATGCACCAAGTGAAGTTCAGATGGAACTTATTGATCTGCAGTCTGACTCTTCAGACATTCCGCCAGATTTCAATGTTCAAGCCCAGAACAGACTGGATTTCTCACTGAAGAGGTAACATGAGGTGGAAAGCATTATAAGTTATTGTTTGTGGAGATTAACAAGTTAAAAAATAAATTGCACTGGTTCAATAATTGTTTTTCTTATTTAAAGGTCCCCTATTATGCCTTTTTTGTCCCTTATTTCATCCTGTTGAATTTTTACCCGGAAGTCAAAACAGCTTGTTTCAGTCTTTTTTTCTTTTTTTTTTCCCGGGACCCGCCCCGTTGGTTGCGATTGGTTGTCATTCATTGTGATTTCCCCACCCACCCAGCACAGCGTGGAGCGGGAGGGGCATCAGCACAACCAAATTCACATTTTCTCTTTGTTGCCATGGTGTATACAGCTTTTGAGGAGAAAAAATACCGCCAAACAGATCCAAGTGAAACAACAAAGGCAAGGAGCCAAACAAGAGCTTTTCACAGTAGAGTGAAGCACGGAAATGGGTGGATATCAGGGTGGAGAGCAGGTAGAAGTGGGGGAGGGTGTTTGAGCTGCAGGGGGCTGAACAAAAAACAGATGTACGTCACTATGTTCCACCAGTCGTTAAAGGTTTGGAGAACACGCCCCTTACTTTGAATGTAAATATCTCAAAATAGCATGAATCACAATAAAACACACTTTGGGAGATTGTTTGGGGTAGTACTAAGTAAAATAAAAGGTTAAAACCTCATAAAAGTCAGTTTTGCATAATAGGGGACCTTTAACCAATAGACCACAGTTTCACATAACCTAGTATACATATTTACAGAGTGCTTTATTCTTCTGATTATCAGTACCAGCTATTCAAAATATTTAAGTATTTTACAATGAAAGAAAGTTGGTGGCCCTCTGACACAATTCAGGCTTCTCATGCGGCCCCTGATAAAAATTAATTGCCCACCCCTGCTATATATGAAGCATTTAAAAACGTACTAAGATCAATCTCTCCTATCTCACCAAGTAACATCTTCCGATGCTCGTCTGAGCACTAAACCAAAATACTCTATAAGGAAGGAGATTAATATTTGTTTGGATTTAAAAAAAAAAAAAACTATCATGTCACAGTTTGACCTTACCGAGTCTGGCACACAGGACACTTTTGTGGCAGGGGAATTCTTTCCCATCATCAGACTTCAGAGTAACGTCACAAAGATACGAGCTACAACCAAACACATTTTAATTATTTTGTTAGACTGACATAAAATTCTTTTTTTTATTTTCAAAAGAACTTGAATAAACTGACACCAACCATTTTTTCTGGTAGAATTTAGGTTTGCTGCTTGTTTTCTTGTTTACGACGTGTATTTTTCCATTTTCATATTTGACACCATCCAGCCTTTAGAAGTAGAAACACATGAGAACTCAGAGCTGATTGGTTTAGTGTGTATGTGTGAGAACATGAGAAGAAACACGTCATTACTCACCGTGCTGACAAGCTACCGAGCCCCAGCTTTTTCGCTACAGCCTGTAAGGATTTCACCAGGTTGACCCCTCCCTCGTTGGCCCCGCCTTTGTCTCCTTTACCACCTCTCCCCTTTTTACCAGGCTTGGAATTTTTGTTTTTGATCTTGTTGCTGTCTGCTTTGTTCGATGGAGGGAGGGAACGGTACACCTCTAGCGCTGAACAACCCCTCAGATCCAAATTCTGCAGATTGCTGATGAGTTTTTCCTGCTCTGAGTTCTGGAACAAAAGAGAGAAACTTCTTTTTAGGACAAGTTTTATTGGAGGAAAAAAAAATTATTTATTTGTCTTCTCACCTGATTTTGTCCACTAGAGACAACTGAGACTCTCGGGCGGGCGCCGTGCACCAGCAGCTCGCAGGAGTCTGTGTAGATGAAGTGCAGAGCGTATTCCAGCATGTCCGCTGGGATTTTTTCCAGAATGAGTAAATCGCAGCCGACGGCATCTTCGCTCTTTCTCACTTCCTTATCCAGCTCCTCGTTCACACTGCAGTGCTCTGACATGAACTGCTTCCGGAAGAACTCGGACCTCATGGACAGAATGTACTTGTGAGCGGGGAAGGTGCGATCTCCGGCCTGAAGTGTAACATCGTGGATGCTGTCCATCTCATTTGCCTCGTCCAGAAGCAACCGCAAGTGTTGGGAGAAAGAGGATGGAGAGACGATGGGGACTTCGTACAAACTGGGAAAAAAACCAAACAAGTGCAAATAATTAAATAAACTTGGAAAATTAAACACTGTAGTTAAAAAAATAACGTAATTACATCAAAAAATGATTTAAAATGCTCCCTGATCAGATCCCTGTGGTAGTCCCACCTACACCCTGAACTCCTCTGTCTCACCTACAGCACACCTCACCACTGTCTTACAATCCTCGTACATGTCCTGCACCGCTCAGTCATACTTCTCAGTCCCACCAGACTTCCTCATAAAGTACCAGTCGTTTTCTGGGTACCCCTTCATACACTTTCTCTTGATCTACGAAGACACAGTGCAGCGCCCTCTGACCTACAATCTTGGGTTCCAATCATTTGCTTTCAATCCCACTAGAAGCAATAACTAGGACGCTGCATCGGTCCGTCGTGGTAAAGAGAGAGCTGAGCCGAAAAGCAAAGCTCTCGATTTACAAGTCGATCTACGTTCCTACCATCACCTATGGTCACCAGCTGTGGGTGGTGACCGAAAGAATGAGATCGCGGGTACAAGCGGCCGAAATGTGCTTCCTCCGCAGAGCGGCTGGGCTTTCACTCAGAGATCAGGTGAGGAGCTCTGCCATCCGGGAAGAGCTCGGTGTCGAGCCGCTCCTCCTTCAGGTCGAGAGGAGCCAGATGGGGTGGTTCGGGCATCTGGTCAGGATGCCTCCCCGAGCGCCTCGCAGGCGAGGTGTTTCGGGCACGTCCCACCAGGAGGAGACCAAGGGGCAGATCCCGGACCCGCTGGAGAGACTATGTCTCACGGCTGGCCAGGGAACGACTTTGGATCATTCCGGGTGAGCTGGAGGATGCAGCCGGAGAGAGAGAGGCCTGGGCTACCCGTTTGAGGCTGTTGCCCCCGCGACCCGACCCCGGAACGAGCGGAAGATGATGGAACGGAATCCCACTAGAGTGACTACTTGTAAAAGTAACATTGCCTTTGAAGTCACACACCTTGTTTTTGGATCGGCTTGGAGAATGCCAAAGTTTCGTCCTTTAGAGTCCATTGTGATGCCAACAGCTCTGTGGACAAAAGGAAGTTTCTCCAAGCGGATTCGTTCGTACAGCGTCCCAGCATCAGAGTGGCCACAAACCTCCACTCCAACATCTGTAGGTGTACAGGATACACACAAGCTAGTAACAGATATGGGCAGTGATATGTTACTTCATTATAATCCTAATTACTCACCTTTCTTCTCTCCATACTTCTTATATTCTCCGGCCCACACACCACTGAAGCCCTCCCCATCGGGAGTCACAAACATCATGCCGTTTTTACTGAGAGCGATATCCGACATGAACACCTGCCGTGGATACGCCCACCTGCACTGCCTCACCGAGGAGCCAGAGGAACGCCAGCAAAACACCTGACGCAGGAGAAGGACCAAAAAAGAGAGTTACACAAGTCTTAGTCATTTCTGTTCATCTATAGACCACCGTATAGACTGGGCTGTTTTTGGACGGTGTGGCTGTGGGGAATGCAGTTAGATAACATCAGGAAAGAGAAAAGATTCAGAACATATTTTCTGTCTTTGCACCAGTGCTTAAAGCGTTTTTTTTTTTCATTTGACTTAATTTACTTTTTTGGTATAACTTACCCTTCCTGCTTCATCTAAAGCCAAGATGGTCACCTTCTCCCCCGCTCCCTCATTCAGGACCTGAGGAGCCACACGTTGGTCTAGAAATCCACCGCTAATCAGGACCTTCTTAATGTTAAGCTGCCTAAAATACACCAATTAGAAAGAGAGAAAGTTGTAAAAAGAAAACAGACATAAATGGTCAGCTATTTAAAGACGGGCTATTGTGTTTTCCAAGGGTCACATTTCTGACAGCACTTAAAGATAAACACGGTACTTTTTTAAATGCAATATTTGCAAAAAAAAATTTTTTTAAAGTCTTGTGTTTTTCTTCTTTATTATGCATTTATTGGCTGTTGCAATTTATAATTCGAAGCAACGTATAATCTGTAAAAAAAAACAGTAGCAGAGGACAAGAAATTTGGGCATGGTGGATAACAAATGGCACGGTCAAGAACAATCTGGTGTTCTAATAGTATCCGAATACCGGATGAAAAAGATCACAAATTACTCAAACATGCATGAATGAAATAGAAAATCCCTTAATGTATGTTGTTGATGTGGATAAAATGTTCAGTCTTGGTTTTGCACAATAACCCTCCTTTTAAAGTAAACATATGATGCAAATATCTCTGTGTTTTGTAGCTAGTTTTACCTTGAAGCCATTTTTTTGCACTGATAGTTAGCAAGAAGATAAACGTCCCCCTTTTCTGTTACGACTACAGTTGCTCCATCACTAGCCGCTACCGTAGCGATGCTAACATCCTTGTGATGCAGGGCTGACACTTGCCGAGGCGATGTCACACACTTCTCCCCATTTGGATCGAGCAAGTATCCTGAAATTTTAAAACAAAAAGTAAGTGAATGATTGTGTATTTATATTAAAATACTGATTAGAAATCTAGAATAAAGTTACCCAGTTGGCCTCCGTTTAGTCCCATTGTGTAAACAGCCTCTTTGGTCCACAACACGGTGTGGAACCTTCCAGCAGCAACTCCAATCACAGTTCGGCCTTTTAATATTTTAGAAACGACCTTCAAACAAACATAGAAATATAAGTGTCCGGATGGAAATAACAAACACAATCTACATAAAAACAATATTTAGTCATTGATTGGTTGGTTTTTTTTTTTCTAATACGGAATGTTTCATCTACATATAGGCGGAGCTGCCTGGTAAGAAATATTCCATTGATTTGTTTAATTTTACCAATCGCAACCAATCAGCACAACCCTCGAACGTTTTTCTCTTCTGTCTACAACTAAAAAAAAAAAAAAAATAGCAGTGCTCATGGTTCATCCAAACTTTTTTATTGCAAAAAATGACTGATATTTTTTTTGAAAAACTAAGAAAATATTAAGAGAAAACTAAGGACTAGAAATTATTGGTTTTATGTCCTTGGATTCTCTGCAGCGTTGAAAGTGAGGAAAAGTTCATATTTTACTTTCAGTAACTCCTTACTGGCTCATGTTTGGAATATGACAAAAAAGACATAGTTTTTCAAATCTGTAAATAGTAAAACAATAAACACGTTACTGAAGGTGTTCAATTTAGAGTCATTTCTTTCAATAAAATTCTAAAATAAATATTTGTTATACTTGTAATACTTATTTATTAGTAGCTCGTCTGTAAAAACTGTTTGGGCATCAGTGATGTGGAGAATTCAGCTATAAATTAACTTTAGCGTCCTACCCAATAGGATAGCAGCCTCGTTGCAAGAAGGATACAGGTTTGAGTCCTGTCCTTTCTGTGTGGAGTTTATGGGCACACTGGTTTCCCCCAAACCTCAGCAGGTTAGGCTAACTGGCCAAGATAAATAACCCCATGAGTCAGTGATTTGGCGTGTAGTTGTACATCCCTGAATCCCATGTGACCTATCAAGGGTGTACCCTGACTCTCACTGTTTAGCAGAAAAAGTTTTTACAAACATTTTTTTATTTATTTATTGTGCTATATTAATCCCTCATGGGGAAATTCCTTGCTGCATTGCACCACAACAGGCAGCCAGCCAGCCAATTACGGTGCCAATGAGGGGATCACCTAGAGGGCTAGGTGTCTGCTCCAGGTACACCTAGGCATGAGCTCAGCAGGAGTTGAACAAGCAACTCTTTGGTCCAACGTTGGCAATTTTACCACTAAGCTATGCCTGAAGGTGCTTTTAAGACCTGTGGGGCACTGAGGGATTCTGAAGACATGCATATGTTGTTTCTAAATTTGACTACCGTATTTTCACGACCATAAGGCGCATAAAAAAGTCTTGGATTTTCTTCAAAATGAGCGACGCGCCCTATTCAGCAGTGCGCCCTATGTGTGTTGTTTGGCGTATGTATTATAGAACCATGAGGCGGAAATAGATGAACACTACACTTGCTGTGATTCCAGGAGGTCTGACAAAAGAACTCCAACCGCTGGACATCAGCGTGAACCGGCCGTTCAAAGTAAGGCTGCAAGCGGCGTGGGAGCGATGGATGACCAGAGGAAACCGCAGCTTCGCGAAAGGTGGAAGGCAGCACCGGTCAAGTTACGCCAGTTTGCCAGTGGGTTGTAGATTGGTGGGGTAAACGTGTCTGCTGGCACTGTTGTCCGAGCTTTTGCAAAAGCTGGCATCATTTCCAAAGAGCCGCACGGTACAGAACTCTGACAGCGAGGAAAGTGAACCTGCTATGTTGGATTTAGCGCCGCTGTTAGACTCTGAAACAGAGGATGAGGACTTGGATGGATTTGATAAATGACTATATGATGACCGTAACAAATATTTAAATAAAGACAACCAAACTCAGTTTTGCTCCCAATCTATTTTTAAATACACACAATTGTCTGCTTGTGTGTGTGTGTGTGAGGTGGACGTTCTTAGTGGAGGATACATACTGTACATAAAACCCGCGCCCTATCATTAGGTGCGCCTTATGTGCATGTTAAATACAGAGCACACAAAACTGGGACTGCGCCTTTTAATGCGGTGCGCCTTTTGGTCGTGAAAATACGGTATATTTTAATTAAAAGTAATATTTTAATTCCTTTGGCACCCTTAAAATAATAAGAATCTTAAAAGCAAAAACAAAAATAAAAATCAAACACTATTTTCTACAAGAATTAAAACTTTTGATGGTAACTAAAAATTACCTATTGGTATGTGTATGTGTGTGGCCTTAAAACAGATCAGTGACCTATGCAGAAGGTGTACCCAAGTGGGTTTTATTTTGGCCCAGATTATCTTTTGATGTTGGTATTTTTTATATTTGAGATTATGCCTAAGCTTCAGCAAAGAAATTATTTCCTTGTTAAAAACAAACAAAGCTAAATAAGTAAACAGTGTTATTAAATTATTCATGAAGCATCTTTTGTCCTTCACAATGAAGCCAGCGTCCCCACCTGTTTGGGCACATGTGCTGATGCGGGGGGAGGATTGAGGCCTAGCTGATGAAAGGTGTTGAGGCCGAATGTGTAAACGTAGCCCTCTTCTGTCAGCACCACCGTGTGGTCTTTGGCCGCTGCCACCTGGGAGCAGTGGTGGGACATCAGACCTTCAACCATGCGAGGAACCTGGAGGAAAAGACGATGACGAGCTTGAAAACTGTTTGCCATAATTGATAAATTAAAAAACTGTTATCTGGATACAAAGAAATCTATTGATCACACATTCACACTATGATGGCATTAAAGAAATTTTTTAAAAAATCTAAAAATGACACATCAGACACAAAAAAGATTTAAAAAACTCCTCACTTGTTAGCCTCTAAAACCTTTGTGTCAAATCATTAAAAAATTGTGTAAAGCATTCACTGACAGTTTTCCTTTTTTATTTTTAGAAAAGTATTTATAGATTCCAGTTGCTGTATCAAAGGAAACTAACCTAGGGGTGTATGTCTAAAGAGAACTCCAAGATTAAACAGAAACACTTCTTTTTTTTATTATGTGGTCATAGTCTGAGTGGAAACTACATGTTTATCAGCTACGAGGCTCAGATTAATTAATATTTGCTGAAAGGTGTTTGTGTCCGTGACGTGTCAGCAAACAGAACCAAGTTGCCAAAAAAAGTCTTTTTCCACATCAGCAGTTTATCATTTTTTTTTCAAGCTAAACAATGATTAACTTTTAAAGAGCTAAAGATTTTTTGCAGTTTAATCAATAAAAAACAAAAAATGACTTAAAAAAAAAACTTCAGCAGAAAATATGAAGTAAACAAATCAGAACAAATATATCTCATATCCAAAAATGTAAAAGACTTCTTTCCTCCAATTGAAAGCAAAAGAAACGCGGTATTTTGAACCTTTTACAGGCCAAGTCATCTTTGAAAGTTGTTTTTATTGCCATGAAACCACACGGAGTTCCTCCAATTCATCACATGTTAAATACTTTATTGAGACATGCTTTAATATAAAATTGGGGGGAAACGTCAAATAAAATCAATAAAATTTAAATGACCTCTAATATTCTCCTTGAGAGGTTAATAAATGTTGAATTTAATGGTATTTGAAGGCGGATCGGTGCAACGTCAGCAATAACTAGGACGCTGCATCAGTTCGTCAGGGTAAAGAAAGAGCTGAGCCGAAAAGCAAAGCTCTCAATTTACAAGTCGCTGTACGTTCCAACCCTCACCCATGGTCACCAGCTGTGGCCATCCGGGAGGAGCTCGATGTGGAACCGCTCCTCCTCCAGGTCGAGAGGAGCCAGATGGGGTGGTTCGGGCATCTGGTCAGGATACCCCCGAGCGCCTTGCTGCTGAGGTGTTTCGGGCACTTCCCACTGGGAGGAGACCAAGAGGCAGACCCCGGACCTGCTGGAGAGACTATGTCTCACAGTTGGCCAGGGAACGACTCGGGATCCTTCCGGGTGAGCTGGAGGATGCAGCTGGGTTGAGAGAAGTCTGGGCTTCCCATCTGAGGCTGTTGCACCCGCGACCCTGCCCCGGATGACCGGAAGACGACGGAACGAAACATTTCTTCCAATGGATAGAACAAATCTTACCATGTAGGTTTGTTCATCGCCATGTCCGAGTCTTCCTCCCTGGCCGTGTCCACAGGTGTACAGTTGACCTTTCTGTGACAGGAACACCGAGTGGAACTTACACAAGACCACCTACATGGAGAAAAAAAAACTTTTAAATAAGAGAACAATTGAACATCTTTTATTATGCATTCCGTCTAACAAGTGTGTGTGTGGTCTGCGCCTTTGTAATTATAACTTTGACTCAGTGCTACAGGTTGCGATACACTTCATTCAATGTCCTCCAGCCAAGCACTCTTGTAGCGACAGTAAAACACTACGGCGATAATAGGCCGGAGCACAAGTGGAAAAGCAAACATCATTACTAATGCATCACCCCCCCTTCAAGTCTTCAATAGCGCAAAGAGATTGTGCCTGAAGTGTCACATTGATGTGGACATTCACAAACACACACACACACACACATCATTTAATTAAAAAAAAAAAGTCATAGAGGAATTAATATTTAACCTCTTTAAGCTGCTGGGTTGGATTAGAAAGACAAAGACGATAATAAGAGCTACTGGGTCAATATGTGGTCATAATATCAGATACACCAGCACCCCTTAAACCTCTCTTTCTCAATAAAATTGCTGCATGGAGGGACCTGCAGGTGGAGGGGACACAAGAAGAAACTCAAGGGTTTTTTTTCCATGTGCACAAACCTAAAAATTATTTTGAAAAAAATATTATTTTCTATAGCTGTAGATTCAAATGTGAGAGCCAACATGACTCACCCACATGGCGGGTGGGGACAGCTAAGCATGCTGGTGCACCCTGAGGAGATGGTTGTGTAACACAAGCCTCATGGGGTAGAAATATTATTATGGCACTGGTTCTATTCAAGCACACAGTTTCCAGTTATTTATCTCCTCATACAATAACGCATATTGGTAATGTCTTTAAGCGTGAGGGGGAGAGGCAATTTAAACAATATGTATTTAATAACGAGGGATGGAAAAGCCCTATCGTTAGGTAATTATGAGCTTTCTCTGGAGAGATGACACAACAAGCAGTTGTGTTTACCTGCTTGATGTAAATCCCGGTCCTGGCAAAGACATCCACAATCTCAGGATGCTGTCGGCTCTCTTGGTTTCCATGGCCGAGGCTAAAATTGGTGTTGTTTCCCCAAGTGTAAACTTCTGTAGGATCTAAAGAGTGGAAACAAAATTAAAAAGCTGTTTGACTAGAAAAATCTCACAATAAAACTATTTATTTGAAGTCACGTGTGTTAAATTTTTTTTTTAAACTTCCAATAAAAACACGTCAATGTGTGTGAGGCTTTCTTAAAAAGATTAAATTTCAGATCACGTTACCGGTGTTTTTGAAGACAACATGTGCAGGTCGGTCCTTCATAGTCAGATCCAAAACAGAGAGACCCTCTTTATCTTGAGTGGAGATGGTTCCACCATGCTGAAGAACAAAAAATAAAAATGAGTGAAAATAAGAGAAACAGAAACAAAGATTTACACTGATTTATAAGGTTGATTAGTCCAAGACTTGAAAAAGAGGTTTTTAATCTCAATGGGACTTTTCTGGTTGAATAAAATGATATATTTTTATATTCCTCCTCTTTTTTTTGCCATTTATAAATAAAACCAATACAGAAAACCCAGAGGAAAACATTAAAAAAGAAAGATATATGCTGTCTTTAAGAAAATTTGTGTTTTTATTTATTTGATTTTAGCATGAGTTTTTTTTTTTGACAAATTATTGAACACAGAACAATTCTACAATTGTACTTCATCCAAATTTTGAAATTCTTGGATGCTTTCCAGTCTTACAATTATCTCACTTTACATGTAATTTGCCTTGTTTCATCTGAAAGAAAGTTTTTTTTTTTTTAATTTTGCACGAGACAGTGAGTAAAAAATAAATTAAGCATTTTACTGTTAACAGTTTTATTGATGCTCTCGTGCAGGATTAAATACAGCTATAGTTTCTGTGATAAAATTGGTCAAGGTAGGTATGTGTATGTGTGCAGAGCACAGCAGGAATTTGGAAATATCAGTGAGGACAATATCAGTGAGAAAAAGCCGGGGAAAGAGAGGCCTGGGCTACCCGTTTGAGGCTGTTGCCCCTGCGACCCGATCGCGGACTAAGCGGAAGATGACGGAACGGAAAGTGAGGAAAATTTTAAACTGTATTGTCATATAATTATAGCTGAAATGATTCAAGTCAAAAAATGTTTTTTTGTAGCATTGCAACTTTTTTTAAGATGCTATTAAAGAGGATCTACTGTGCTTTTAAGGGGAAATTATTCTCATTTTGTTGCATAAACTGTTGTATAGTCCCACATCTGAAATAGTGCATGCACTGCTGTTGCAATGTTTGAGTCTGGGTGTGGCGGGAAACTAAATTTGTCACCAAAAACAACCTGGTATTCAAATAGTATCCAAATACAAAAGCACTTAAGGTGTGTTTTTGATATGGAAATAATGTTCAAATATAATAGAAACCTCCAAAAAGTTGATTTTGCTTGAAAATTTTTTTAAACTCAACATCAACTCTCACCTTGACTAGTGATATGAGACAATGGATGTGTCCGTAGAAGACGCTGCGGTGGAGAGCAGTCCAGCCAGATTCTTTATCCTTCAACATCAGGTCTGCATTCTTACTCTCCAGCAGCCACTCCAGCAGATTCTTCTTCCCCAGGGAGGCCGCCATGTGCAGGGCCGTGCGACCAAACGCATCCCGCAAGGTGGTTGCATTGTGGCAGTGCGAGACCAGGAAAGCCCGGAGCTGCCCTTCAGACCCCTTGGTTAAGGCTGCTATCACCTCGTCGGCATGCTGCTGTGACCGACATTTCGGGGTACAGTCCAGCTGTGCCAGACTCATCCTGACCCCCACTACCAAGTTTACAAAGTCCTCGTGACAGCCCACCAACCAAAGTAAAAACAAAAAATGTGTGATGAAAAATACTTTCACTAAAATATTGTGGTGCGAAAAATAAAAATAATCACCATAGGAGAAAAAAAAAAAAAGAAAAGGAAAAATGAAAAAAATGGTCGTTATGGTATGGCGTGCTAGAATTGTGCTTGTGTTGAGGTTCCACCGCACCCTAGCGACCCCACAACCTTCAGAAGGTTCACATCAGTCCACCATTTCGACCAAAAAAACCCCACAAGCTAAGGTGCTTTCAGCGTGTAAAGACATCACAAACTCAACAAATACAAAAAAAAATTCAAGGTTTTTTTTTCTTTCAAAAAACTTTACATATTATTTTTTGCAAAAATAAAATTTGTTATTTATTTATTAATCATTTACAAAAAGGCAACAATTTCCCAGACGTTCTGACCTTCTCATCCAGCTGTCCAGCCACCAAACCTGAGGGGAAAGGCCACCTTTCCCCCCAAGATGTTCACCTTTCTTTTTAAAACTCCATAATTGTAGGGTGAACCTGAGAAAAAAAAAAAAAAAGTTATTTTTTTCACACTTTATTAAAAGTAGTATGGAATTAAGTTAAATCTGTCTCTATGCTAATAAATAGGTGTTAGAAGGAAAAGAATTAAACTTTATCCCAAATCTGAGAGAACAAATGAGAGATTCTCTGTTTTACTTGTCACAAGGGTAGCATTTTCTCCAGACTGGAGCGTCTACAAGGAATATGCATCCTGCCTGCTTTATTTATTCAGTTAGAGAGAACACAGAGGTGTGTTCTTACAGAGTAGTAGGGGGAAATTAGGGCTGAAACAACTAATCAAATTAATCGATTATAATCGATTATTGAAATAGTTGTCAACTAATTTAGTCATCGATTAATCGTTTAGAAAGTTTTTGCTGTCAACTGCACTTAATATAACACAACTTGATTGTTTTTGTGTATTTTTACTCATGTTAACCTAGGCCATTTTTGTTTGGTACTATACCTCTGAACAAGGTTAAATTTGCAAATCTAAAACTGTTAACGATTTCTTGTTTTTAAATGTGATCCTGGATGGTCAACAGTTTACATTTTATGTTTTTTTAGCCAGTACTATAAAACACTTTTTATGGGTGCTCGTGATTTACCTTTACTGTATAGAGTAAGTAGATTTATTATTTTATATTTGCTGTAGAACTGGTAATATACTCCTTTATATACATACATACTGTATATACTTTGTACTACATTTCACAGAAAGATTAACATTTTTACTTATTAGAATGAGCCCAACGTGTTGTTTAAGTGGTTATGAGTTGTGTTTTGCATAACTACATTCAATAAAATGCCAAAAAACTATTATTTATTAAGTTGCCAATTTTACCAGATTAATCAATTAATCGAGACAATAATCGCCAGATTAATCGAGCATCAAAAAAATCGTTAGTTGCAGCCCTAGGGGAAATAAAAGTTACAGACCCTTGCCTACAGATGGTTAAGACAAAGTTGAAAGAAAGTAGAAGGAACGGTGAGGGTGTTCAACAAACAGTGTTAACACATTTGTCAGTTTACAGATAACACGGTCACACAGCTACAGGTCAAAAACTGACCTGGAGCTAGGGGATCACTTTACATTTAGGACACTTTTGAATGGTAAAACGAAGTATGTAAAATTATACATGTTCTACCTAACAATGGTTGTTGTGAAAATTAAATTTTTCTTTCTTTCTTTTTTTTAAATTGAACTACTGTAACAGATCAATTTTCTTCTAGCGATAAATAGTCAGTCTTATCTTATTTCTGAGTTTGTAAGTCAGTCATCTTCTTATCCGTCTGTCCCTTTTGGGGTTGCGGAGGGAGCCGGAGCCCATCCCGGCTGATTTAAGGCGAAGGGCAGGGTACACCCCGAACAGGTCGCCAGTCTGTCGCGGAGTTTGTAAGTCAAACCCAGAAATACCTAGCTATGATTTGACATTTTTCAAAAAATAATTAAGACACAAAGTTGAAACTAAAAATAGTAGCACAGGACTTTCTTTAATTATTACTTCATTTTATTAATAAAATAAATAAATAAATAAATGAACGAATGAATTACTCTATTCATCCCTCACCGGGGAAATCTGTGTGCTGCTCTCCTTACACCGCAGCAGGCTGCCCTTCAACGGCGCCAATGGTGGGAGAAGCGGGGGTTAGGTGTCTTCTCCAAGGACCCTAGACGTGCTCTTTGTGGGCCGCAAACCCGCAACCTTCCGCTCAGCACGCGAACGCGCTAACCACTGTGCTATGTTTGTTTGCTACTTTTTAAATGTTCATTTATGGAGCTTGTTACAATACAATTATTATTCCATTACACTGTATAATATAAATCAAGAGCTGCATGGTGGTACAATGATTAGCACAATGGCCTCACAGCAAAAAGGTTGGTGATTTAATCCCAGAGTGGGGGCGAGGCTTGAATCACTGATCTTTCTGTGTAGAGTTTGCACGTTCTCCCTGTGTATGCGTGTTTTTTCCAGGTACACACGCATACTCCTGCACTCCAAAAACATGCACTTTAGGTTGATTGGCCGCTATGAAATTGCCCCTAGGAATGAGTGTGTGGATGATTGTCTGTGAATGTGTGGTCCTGGAACAGACTGGCGACCTGATCGGTGTGTATCCTGCCTCTCACCTTAAATCAGTGAGATAGGCTGCAGAAGAGTCCAGAAGATGAAATGAATATTATTTTAGCTTTTGTCATTTTGGATGATGATGCCAAAATAATGAGCCACAAACTCACATTTCTGTGACATAAAGTTGAAATAATTCAACTTTAAATTGTTGGCACATTTAATTTTTTATCCTAAAATTTAATAATTTCAACATAAAGAACATTGTAAATCTAATTCTATTACATAAGAAACATAAGTATCATACTTTGCTTTTTCTCACATGATTAAATGAGCAGGCTTCCGTAGTTACATTTATTACTTAATTTCTTCATTAAGGTCTGATCACAAAAACTGCAAAATGTAATGAATTGAACATTTAAACCAAATTTCTCCATAAAATAAACTTTACAGCTGAGAATTTTAGATATTTGACTGAAAAAAAATCCATTTAAAGCAAAGTTTAGGGTTATGTAATAAGCTAACATGCTAACACTAGCTGTCAAACAATCCGATCTAGTTTGCATCACAATAATTTAATGTTAAATTGAAATTAAATTTAGAATTTATTAGTTTATTTCAAATTAAAAACCACTAACATCAGAATATTCTGCAGGTTTCATGTAACTTGCAGCACTTGCAAGTTAAATGCAAGCTAATGCTAACTAGCTTAGCTTTTATTTTAGCTCAACTTTGTGCAGCATTGCGTATTTTATTCTAATTTATTTGTAAAACTAGAGTAAAATTAAAACCCAAAATAATCTGACAGAGCAATTAAAAAAGATTTTAAATGATTTATCAGCTTGTTATGTGTGTTTGTTACACATAGCTCTAGTGACACATCACTGCTATGCTAATGCTAGCAGGCTGTTCCGCCCTTTTCTGTCTTTTTTTTTTCTTACCTTCCGCTAGATGAAAAAATTATTCATTACGGAGATCAGACCAACGACGGTTATCCATAAAGACATTACTACAATATGAAAATAATACCAGAAGCTTTTGCAGTCCTGTTCATTTTTTAAAAAGGACTAAATTATTATAGCTAAGGTAAAACCCACATTAGTATGAGGACTCCTGATTGGACAGCGTGTCTGTGGAGTGTAATGTGATTGGTTTATTTTGGAGGGAGGTGGTTCTATGAGTTGTTGCCATGTTAATGTCATAATTCTTTTCATTTTATAAAGTATTATATATCTAATTTAACCATTGCTTTCACATCCATTAGACTGATGGAGGAGATGTATGTATTTTTATTATCTTTAGAAAAAAAATGTCCAATACATTTACTGAGTGATGTTTAGTTAACTTGATCTGACTCAAGCATATCATTTAATTTTCTTGCCCAAATTGTCATTTCCATTCCAACAAAACAACTGTTATCTAAACCTATCTATAAATGGCTGTTCCACCAAGCAGCTGTTCCACCTCTGTCCCACCAAGTGACTGATACAGTTCTGTTCCACCAGTTGGCTGTTCCAGCTCTGTTCTGGCAGTGGCTGTTCCAGCTCTATTTCACCAAGCGGCTATTCTAGATCTATATCCTCAAGCAGCGTTCCAGCAAGCAGCGTTCCAGCTCTATTCCACCATGCAGGTGTTCCATAAAATACAATGGAACAGTCCTGTTCCAACAGTTGGCTGTTCTTCCTCCGTTCAGCCAAGTGGCTGTTCCAGATCTATTTCCCCAAGCAGCTATTCTAGATCTATTTCCTCAAGCAGCGTTCCAGCAAGCAGTTCTTCCAGTTATATTCCACTAAGCAGCTGTTTCAGCTCTATTCCACCAGGCAGGTGTTCCAGCACTGTTCCACTATGCGGTTGTATCAGCTCTGTTCCACTAAGAGGCCGATCCAATTTTATTCCACCTGGCAGATTTTCTGGCTCTTTCCCACCAGGCAACTGTTTCAGGTCTACTCCACCAGGTGGCTGTTCCAGCTCCAATCCTCCAGGAATACCAAGCAGCATTTCCAGCTCCACCTCACCAACAAACCAGAAACTACTGAACCAGCTGTTCAGAAGCTGTTTGGAGCTCTTTCTTGGACTCCTTAGCGCGTGACCAATTCCACCGTGTATATTTAAAACATAGACATATTAAATAGTGAAAATTTAGGCCACATTTCAAATCTAGAAAGAAAAATTTAAAATGGGCAGAAATAAAGGCGAAAAAAAACATTATAAAAATAGAAAAAATGACAAGTGGAAGCTTTGAAGTGAGCACAATAATTCTAATATGTGGAAATATCTGGAAACTTTTTTCTTACCTTATTGGGCTCAACTTGTATAAGGGTAAGTGTGAAAAACAAATATTAAATTCTCGTTTTAGAACTTCAGTATGCATGCATTTGAATGTGGAAAATCTGGTGCATCTTGCAACAGTTCATACATGACAGCATTAAAGATACAGAAATAGGAATGAGAACAGATGTGCAACATGAGCTGTGACACTTAAATAACAAAACACATGGGGTTTTTTAGACTGATAAATGATCAAAAGTTGTGTTTTTATTCAAATACAAATACAGATGTAATGTAAAATCATTGCATATATATATATATACATATATAAATTCTTCTGAATTTTTACATATATTTTGAACTTGGCTTCATAAGTTGAAATTGGCCATAGTTAACAATGAAGTCCGGTCATCAAACTTTAGAAGGGATATCCATTTCATACACAATCCAGGTGTCATGGATTTACTCAAATGGTAATCCCATTGACCCGGTAGGCTAAGAATACGATAGGGTCAGATAGGGGTAAAGCTAAGGTTACACCAGTGTCCACATCAGAAGCTTCCAAATATGACATATTGATGAGCACGTCTGCCTTTGCCGCTCAGGCATGAACCCATCTAAAGTTTTATTCTTCAGTGGAATAATCCCATATGAGTCAGATTACAATGTTTCCACAACAAAGTCACTAAATTAGGTGATTAAATATAGGCATATCATTTACATAGCTATACCAGCTGAAATGACATTATTAAAACATATTTATAGGAATATAGAAATTAAAAAAAAACATGAGTCACTATTTCCTAAGTATTAAAATAGCAAAGAGATTTTCTCTGAAGCCTGTCTGGCAGCCTGCTGTGGTGTAATGCAGCACACAAATTTCCCCGATAAGATAAATAGATAGATAAAAACTTTATTAATCTCCCGCAGGAGAAATTCTGGTGTCCAGCAGCAACAGAAATCAAGTACATACTAAATAAATAAAAACAACATACATACATAATAAAATAGAACTCAGTTCCTTCTAGAACCATCTGATCTATTAAATTGCCTGAGGGCTGAAGAGATGAACGACCTCCTAAAGCACTCAGTCCTGCAGCGCAGTGAGAGGAACCTGTTACTTTGAGTTGTCTTTTGTGCCGTGATAACATCGTGTAGACGGTGACGGGGGTTAATCAGGATACCCTGCATTAAAGCCCTCATCCTCCCCTCCAAAACAGCTCCCACAGAGTCCACATTTCTCCCCATTACAGATGCACACTTCCTTATCAGTCTGTCCAGCCTATTGCTGTCCCTTGCGGTCAAGCTGCCTCCCCAGCAGACGACCGCAAAGAAAACTGTAGTTGCCACGACAGACTGATAAAAGATGTTCAGCATGTCGCCACATACATGAAAAGTTTTAAGCCTTTTTAAGAAAAACAGCCTGCTCTGTCTTTTCTTATGTAGGGCCCGAGCCTGCTCTGACCAGTCCAGTTTGCAGTCAAAATGCACACCCAGATATTTGTAGGTTTTAACAACCTCAATGCTTTCTCCATCGATCAGAACAGGTTTATGAAGGGGCTTCCTGCTAAAGTCAATGATCATCATCTTGGTCTTGGAGGAGTTCAGAACCAAACCATTGTCTCTTCTCCATGTGGTGAATCTAGCAATGAGGTCCCGGTACTCTGTACTGTACAGAGTACACTGTACTCTGTCCCGGTATTCATTCCTACTTCTTTTAGGGATGAATAAAGTATATTTCTATTTTATTAAACATTATAGCCTTAAAGCTTATCGCACAAACAACCTGGACGACATAAATAAAATGGAAATTTAATATTGCATTTTTTTCCAATGAACCCATTTTCGAAATGATAACCCCCGTGTCTTTGTTAGAATAATATATATGAACAAAAAAGAAGAAGATTTATTCATAGCCACATCGTATGTATCACAGTCTAAAATCTGAACATTTTTAACAGGTTCAACAAAAAAAAGCAGAATTTGTGAATGCATGTTGGTCGATTAGGTTTAATTGGTCTAATCACCTTCTGCTGGACTACCAACTTGAATTTCAAAATTTATTTCGATAACTTTGTGTGAATGACAAAACCAAAGAATGCAGATCAAAACGCTGCAGGTTAATTCACACGCAGTACAATAAAGAATGTATAAAGTATTGAACCCCAAAATTGAGTGGGAAGAAAAGATAACATTTATATTTTATGAGTGTTTTTAAAATTATTTCGATGCTTGGCAAACTTTAACATTACATTATGTGTAAACCCCAAAAATACACATATATTTCGGGATCGGAAGTAATAGACTAGTTCCAAAATTGCTCAGCAGTCATCAGGGGCACATGTTTCTTACAAAACCCAGAGAAGTCTCTTTTGTTTAACAAAGTGGTTACAGGTACAGATATCCATACGCCAGAATGACTGGAAACAGATATGAACTAATACGGGTCTTGCCGGTTCTCGTGTGGTTACATAAGTCACCTGTAAATGTTGTACAAATACAAATATACTCTATTTAATGGGAAAATTCAAGGATCCGGTCGCAAGTTTTCAAACATGCAAGATGGCAGTGCATACCGAGCTCGTTTTACACGTCACTTTTGGTTCATTTCACTAATTGAAAAAAAGCATCAAGGCTAATGAATCAGTTAATTTAGTTCATTTGAACATCATATAGGGCTTGGATTAGGGTAGGGACCGCATGGTTGAGCAATAAATTAATTAAATTAATATAAGCTATGTAAATATTTATACACAATGTCTCCTACTTTAAATATATATTTTAAAAAATTGTACTAAATAGGCTACGGCACCCTGTGACCCCATTAGGGATGAGTGGTTCAGAAGATGAAATGAAACTAGAGTATTGCATTCCTTTTCCTGTGTTCTATACGTATCTTTAGCTCAAAGCACACTTGGTAGGAGCTACGAATGTGAGAACAACTGCAGGCCAAATACAATAATCTTTAGAGCGTCAGCTACACGGACGAATATCTGTACGCATAGCCACTGCGTTTCCTTAATCACTATGAACGATAGGATTATCTTTAGACATGAAACCTTTTTTTCAAATGCAAATAAAAATTGAGAAATATCTTTTTCCACAATCATACGTTTTGTAACATTATCTCATATTTTAGAAGAAGCCTGTCATCTTGGGTCAAAAGTCAGAATTAGATTGGGGTATAAATAAATTTAAGCAAGAGTATACCTAAGTCGGGAGTATTCCCTAAGCTGGGATCCTTCCGGGTGAGCTGGAGGATGCAGCTGGGGAGAGAGAGGCCTGGGCTACCCGTTTGAGGCTGTTGCCCCCGCGACCCGACCCCGGAACAAGCGGAAGATGACGGAACGGAACGGAAGAGTATACCTCATTTAGAGATGAGGTATCAAAGTCTGAGCTAAAGAGAGTCAAAGTCTAATTAAAGAGACAGTAACTAGTGGTTCAGGTGGATGGAGCTGTGTGAATGACAATGCAGTGTTTTGTATGAGTGTGTGATTTTTGATGTATGCTTGTTTTTGACTTACTTTTTTTTAATGATCTAGATTTTAATGTTGATTGAGTTTTGATTTGTTCTGTTCAGCGCTTTGTGTAACTTTTTGTTGGAAAATAAAATTTGATTTGATTAGTAACTTATATCAATGCCAGCAATGGAAATCATGAATGATCTATAAAAAAAGACATTGTAGAAAAATTGTTTCAAATGAATTCAAATGTGACTTTTTCAGTCAATTCCCAGTGGTGGATGAAGTACTCACTTTTGGTACTAAAGTAAAAGTACAGATAATTAGGCAAAAAAAAAAATACTTAAGTAAAAGTACCAATAAAAAAATCTACTTAAGTAAAAGTACAAAGGTAATTGGTGTAAATTTTACTTTTTAAGTAAAAAGTAAAAGTATTCGACCATAATTCAAATGTTATTTTTTGTGCTGTAGGGTCACAGATAAATAGTCTGCAGGGGCGTGACCCCACTAACCCCCTCTTTTGGGCCACAAAAAAAAAAAAAAGAAGACAGGAAAGGGAACTAGTCAAGCTATCCCCTTACAGGGCCATCAAATGGGCACCAAAATGCAGGAAAATGACTCTTATTTTTCAAAATGTCATTTGAAAAATAAGAGTCATTTGCGTATGCAACATATATCACCAGTCACCCTATACTGGCTTTGTCAATGACTTCACGCCGCCGCCCCCTTTGGAAAATCCTAGATCCGCCCCTGCTCTGTGTAATGATGGCACAACTTTTTATTTAGAAGTAAACACAACGAACCACAATCTTCTGACTCTTTTCCATTTGTGTTATATTTGATGTTAGTTTTTTGGCGCTGAATGAATGCGGAAAATGTTTACTCTCGATTCTGATTGGTCCTCGATTCATTACTTCTTCTCCCGATCAACTGCTACTTTTGATTTTGGCGATGCGGCTTCAAGATGCGCTAAAAAACAACATGTGTATTTTTCAAATTCCTGAATGAAAATGTAACGAAAAATGTCAAACACACTTTTAAAATGTAGTGAAGTAAAAGTTCAGGTCTCAAATTTTACTTAAGTAAAGTAAAGCTACATGATTTTTTCACTTAAGTACAGTAACGAAGTACATTTACTTTGTTACGTTCCACTACTGCCAATTCCTATTCATATGGTAGAAATCAACTTTTGAGCAATAAGTTTTTTTTTTTTAAAAATCAAGTTTTTCTAAAGTATTAATCTATTAATCAATTTTTTGCAGGTCAAACACAATAAAAAATTGAATAAAAAGCTTTAAAACCTTTTTTTTTTCTTTGATCCCCCCTGTGATGTTCCATAATGGTATGGTCTGTCCTCATGGTTCTCGTTGCTGCTGTTTGGTTTCTCCCACACAGAGACCAGCAGACACAAAGTGCGTATGCAACATATATCACCTCCTCAAGAAGAGAAAAGAACATTATTATCTGTGGAAAAACAATTTCCCATCTGGACTAGTTCACGAGCTTCAATTTTCACCTGGATTGCTAAAATATTGATTGCACCACTTTTTTCTTTAAGATTTTCTCCCTGCTTTTTTTTTTTTTTTTTTAGTCGAGGTTCCAGGGAAAAAAAAAAAAGAAGAACCGAAGAGAAATTAAGAAGTTTGCTGTAAAATGTGAAGTGATTTTCCTCCAAAATGGTTTGGGGATAGTGTTCAGGAGTTGTAACCAGTAGTTTTAGAAGGTTAAAGAAGAAGAAACTTTGTTCTTAAGAAAAAAAAAAAAAAGAAGGTGGTGATTTTTTTTTTAAGTCTTCACATTCCTGTTAGGAAGAACAAAGATGATCCTGTTGGACATGTCGCTCGGATTTAACCTTAAAGAAACCAAAGGAGGGATACATAAGTTTGTAATCGTGTATCTACTTATTTTTGGATGGTTTGCGATGTCTACCAATGGCTGTCCAGAAAAATGTTTGTGCTCCTCTCAAACTGTTAAATGCCAAAACCAGGACTTGAACACAATTCCTGGTCCTATTCCGGTCAACACTAAATCCCTGTTTGTCACAGGAAACAACATTTCCCTCATCAGCGAGGCGTCTTTTCCAACCAAACTGGATCTCCTAACAGATCTTTATCTCAGTGGGAATGACATTGAGTTTGTAGATGAGATGGTATTTGAGAATTTGCCAAACCTGATACGGTTGGATTTGAGCAGCAACAGGGTCCAGACTTTCAGCGACGGAGCTTTTCCTCAGAATAATAAACTCCAGTTGTTGAACCTCAGCAGTTCTTTTCATAATCACACATCAACAGATGTGGTCTTAGATTTTCTACATTCTGGAAGCTTCTCGCAGTTAACGACGTTGGACCTGTCTGACAACGACCTAGTGATGCTTCCTGAGGGCATCTTCGATGGTTTCTCCAACCTGGTTACGTTGAACCTGCGGAACAGCTCCCTCATCACCATCCCGAATGCAACCCTGAAGTACCCCCCACTGCGGGATCTTGATCTAAGGGACAACAGCCTGAAGAATCTCCCAAGCACCACATTGGAAGACTTCCGCTTAAAACCAGGCCTTCACATCTATTTGGCGGGGAACCCATGGCGCTGCAATTGCTTCATTGATGAGCTTCTGATCTGGCTAAAAAGCTCCTCTCAGGTGGTGGATGTGCATGACCTGACTTGCTCAGACCCCCAGGCCCTTAGACATCGCCCCCTACTGCAGGTGGAGCCGTCAGAGTTGAAATGTACCACTGAGTTGGAGGGAGTTCTGGAGACTTCCTACGTTTTCTTGGGTTTGGTCCTGGCTCTGATCGGTGTCATATTCCTGCTGGTGCTCTACCTGAACCGAAAGGGCATCAAGAGGTGGATTTACAACATCAGGGATGCTTGTAGGGACCACATGGAGGGGTACCATTACAGGTATGAGATAAACTCTGACCCCCGTTTGGCCAACCTTAGCATCAACTCAGATGTTTGAAACGAGGACCAGGATTCAGTCTGGAACTTTTTCTTGAGATCTACGATGACTCTATTTAAACATTTTGCATGAAAGTCTTCCTCTCTTTTCTCTTTCCGATGCTTTATGGTTCCCATTTCAGACTCAGCATCTGTCAAGGTTGCAGATAAACCTTGCTCACAACTTCCCAATCAGTCCCCGCCGCATGTCCCGCACAAGTACCTGGCAGCTGTGATGCCAACCACGTTATTTATGTGTCATTGCATGAACAACAAATCATTGGAGGGATTTTTTTTGTCCCTCGTTGAACAGCTGTACAGCTATTTGTTTCTATTTTTACTTTAACAGTGAACTGGAGGATTGGAGCATTCGAACTATTTCAGAGACATCAGACATACCTCAAGTTTGTCATTTTAACTTGTGAAAAGTAAATGCAGCCAATGCATTTTTCTCCAATGGTTATGTTGCATTTTGCATTGTGTCTGGACTAAATCGATGGATCTGATTGCTTCTTTTTGTTTCTGTAAAGATGTACAGCTAAATAAAAAGCCACTGAGTTACTAGGATCGGTATTTAATCATCAAGCTGAGGAATGTGATTCAAATACTTTGACGGAGAAGTCCAGGACCACGTAACGTTCATTCCCGAGGCAATGCAGCAAGCACAAATCCCTCATAACCCTTAACCCCCCTCAATAGGCCCTGCAAGCTTGACAATGTGGGAAACATTCAGTTTAACCACTTTTCTGCCACTTTTGTCTCCACGGTTACCGTTCCAATGCTATTTTTATTAATAATGTTGCTGCGGTGATACAAAACTCACTTTTCTCAAGTTGAATAAAGAACGTCCTGTTCTATTTGCGTCAGAAATAAAGCAGTTGTAGAAGTAGTGAGAACAACCAACCGTAACCTCTCCTCCAATTTGCCTCCTGCTGATAAAAATAAAAAATCTCTGGCTCTAAATTTTCACATAATCCTCCCAGGTAGAGCGTGTTTGCACACTCGGATCATACCGGTGTACTCTAAGCACTTCAGTACGTCTCTCCAATGTGGAAAAAAGTGTGAGTTTTTGTGGTGCATGCAAATGAAGTCAAAGTGAAGTGGAGACTCCGGTGGGGGACACTGAGGTATTATGGAAATGAGCTGAAGCGGCTTTGCTTTTCATGTAACACTTTCATGGGAACTACGACATCCGTGTAGATAAGTTCTTTTAATAAACTCATATGATGTTTTTTTATGACGCTTAATAAGATTATCAATTAAAATCTGAGCTTTTTTTTTACCATCTAGGATATCTGAAAAAAATGTTTTCCTCTGTGGGAAAAAAAGATTAAGACAATTTCCTTAAACTTAGGGTTAGGGTTTCCCTTAGGGTTAGGGTTGCATTGATAGGGTTAGGGTTTCCCTTAATGCAACTCCATCCTCCTTGCACAAATTCCACTTCTGTTTGCTAAGTCTGCAGCCCGGTGAGCCTAGCGTTGCATATCTGTGTTCCACTTGGAAAAATGTCTACGTGTGTTTGATCAGATCTGTTTGATACGAGGAATCGCTAGTTTGTCTAGTAACGTTCGCTATGGATTCAGATGGTCACAGCCCTGTGCCTACTGCTTTCCGTCTAGAAACCTTCTCATCAGGGTTGCCATTTGCCCAATAAAATCATCTGCTGTATGTGAGATTCAATTGAATTTTATTTGTATGGCCCAAAATCACAGAATATCCATCTCAGTGGGCTTCACAAGAAAAAGAACAATGTATAAACACTAGTACACAGCAAGAAAAATAACTGACAAATGCTAACTAAACAAGACTAGCACATTTATGCCCTTAGACTCTCCTTCACGGTGAGGAAAAACTTCTAAAAAACCCATCAGTGGGGAAAAAATAAGAAACCTCATGGGGATCCACATGAAAGAGAGACCCCTCCCTGGGACGAGCAACCAATGTGTCAAAGATTATTGTTTAAATGTTAGCTTATTCTAGTCTACAGGTAAATATCTAAAGAAGTCAATAGATGTTCAAAGATAAGCAGGAGGTACACATTCTCTGTAACGTCACAGTTTGACTTCATTCTTTGTGCAGTTTTTATGGCGTATTCCATCAGGCCGAAAAGAAGGATTTCTCTGTTACATTCAGGTGACTTTCTTCATAATGGGCTCGTAATTGTTGCAGGTTCATTGTGAAAATGGATGGTCTCACTTCGCACGCTCTCACTGTTCCCCTGAGTGAGGCCTCCCTCGGCTTACAGGTGCAGACTGCTTTCAACCTAAAGTTTCCACAGAGACCATCATCCAGGAGGCCTCATCCTCCACTGTGCACATTCATATTAACAAGTGATTTTGCACAGCCACGCCTCAAGCCGCGCTTGGCAGAGCAGGTATAATTACAGAGAAAAAAAAAGAAAGAAAATGAGCGGCTGAGGGGAAGGAAGAGTAGAATAAATGAGTGCAAGAAGGGCTCTCTGTTCTCTGATGACATCCTCTCAGTAGAGCCTTTGTGCCTGTTAACACAGATCCCAGAACAGCTGGGCTGTCGAAATAGACACTCGTTGACTTATGGGGTCAAAGAGTAGGCAGCGAATCTCCGGCTGCTCCTGGGATTCCTTCAACAATGTTTTGGACTTCTACCTGAGAGTTCAGAACAGGTGAAGTACCCAGTTTGACTGCAGTTTTTCTCAAATTTGACGATGTATAAATCCGTGTAGTCCCTCATTCATCCAGGAGTGATCTATAGTAGAAAAAGTTTTAAAAAAGTCTTCTGGACAGTTTAATTCTTGATCGAGACGTTTCGACTTCCATACGGAAATCATTTTCAATCTGAATGAAATGGACTGAAAACTGGATCTATTTATACTAACCTGAGTAAAAGGTAAAAAAATAGTAAGAAGGGCACGACCAATGAGCCTGTGTTACCTATGATGGCCGTGAATGGCTCCTGTTGTAGCCACAGAAATGTAAACGAACCCTATTATAATAATGCCAAAAGCCTAGTGAATAGAAATTCCTGCTAACGAGAGGCGTGAAACTGGGTCACGAGGTGTCCTCTTTGGTCCATGGCTTCAAAAGGCTGCTGTAAATACCGGGCAGAATGTATCTAACGCCTCCACTCCGATTCAGTGAGGGACTCTCTTTCATCACAAAGATGGCTTCCTTCACCCCTCTTTCAAACCATCCTTTCTCTCTACTTAGAATCTTCACCTCGCTGTCCTCAAAAGTGTGTTTGGTGGATTTAAGATGCAAATGTACAGCAGACTGTGGACCACTTGAGGCTTCTCTTCTGTGTTGGTAAAGTCTTTTGTGGAGTGACTGCTTCGTTTCCCCAATGTAGTGTTCTTTGCAGCTACCTTCACTGCACCTGATCGAATGTATAACCATGTAAACCATGTATAAATGTAAAAAAAATCACCTGATTGCTCACAGATTACGGTCTACTTTAACTGTTAAATTGACCTTCAATTCTGTAATCTGCACATCATTGCCACATCTTTTAAAAATCTGCACTACATTTGGCCAATTCATACTGTCAGAGCCTCAAGCCTTGGTAAAATACAAATCACAGATCCATTTAGGAGAGCCGGGCTGCAGCCAATTATGCTGCAATCTGTCATGTAATCTGCGGCTTTACGCACACACATTTTTTTTTTCCCCTCTGTCCGATTTAGCTGGTGGGAAATTGCCTGACAATAAGAGAAGTGCTGCGAAACATAAAAATGAGAACTGGAATTTCTGGCCAACAAAATATCATCTACTCTGGATTAGCATCTGATGAAGCATCCATTGTCAGGATACACAAATGTTTAAAAATTTTAAATGTAAAAGACTTTTTTAAAAAGATGAAAAAAACTAGCATAATTACAGCTGAAAAACATTCCTAAACCATCGCTTATTTTCCATCCCATTGTTACACATTCAAAGACACAGCTCCCTGCTCACATTTAATATGCCAGTGCGCTTTCCGAGCGTTGAGAGGCAGATTGGCAGGCGCTTGGATTGCTGAAGCGCCATAATTACATTCAGCACACTACACTGCTCTAGTACTCCACAAACACCTGGCCGGTTGCCCCAACCACTGACCTTTCGCATAGAAAAAAACTCGCACTCTGTAGAGAGAAATGCTGTTGGGTTTATTTTGTAGAAATTGCCAATGAAGCAACACGTGTAGCCAAAATTTAAGTTTTTAAAAGTTTGTCTTCTGCTTTCTACTCGTTCGCGAGATGTTCCACTGGTCTTTAATGTGCTGGTCCATTCCGCGCTTTAATGAACGAACATCGTCCTAAATGAAGATGGATCGGAGATGACAGTTGCAGTTTTCGTGTAGCATCTGCCACATGTGCTTCAGGGACAGTGAAGGAAGAAGAGAGGGGGGGAAGAGAAAGCAGAAGGGGCAGATGCTTGGATATCTGTTGGGAAAAAAGAAAAAAGATGTTAAGCTCAACATGATGCACAATAAATGTCAAAATACACACTGATGGTGACCTTTGAATGTAAATGTGCTGCTGCTGAGGGTCACACACACGTGTTTGTAAAGAGTGTTGTCTAACTAGAAGGTGCTTGAAAATGTAAAATGCTAATGTGTGATAATAAACAGACTTTTCCTGAGTGGCCTTGTTGTCATGGCAACGTTAATGTCATTTGATCATCTGTTTTTTTCTTTTAAGTGCTAAAAAAGAACCTTTTCTCACTGAAAAAAGGCATTTTCCTGTAACCCAGGAGATCAAACACACGGATATACTGGATGTCTTTGCAAGTAATGTTAGTGATAGTGAAACTAAATCGAAGAGTTGGACACATCTGGAGAAAAGCTCACATTTTGTACTCTAACATATCTTTTTGAACAAACTGGTTACTTTCCTCAAGGAATGAACCAATCATTGTTTTGTAAGGGAACAAGTTACATTTCGTGCGTTAAAAAACCTTCATTGTCACCCATTAACCATTGTCCTCAAGAGTTCGGGTAAAGTATTCGTGCTGATGGTCATAGAAGAACAGACAACACAAAAACTTTAAAAAAATGTCTGTTATTTTATTACCTATCTTCAAAATCTAATCGACAAAACAGCTCAAACCGTTCACTTGGCCCTCAGGGTCCAATCGGTCTCCTCATCTGCTGGTGACCAAATGCTTTCTCCGGAGGGCGCACTCCGATGTGGACTTCTGCTATGGCGGGTAATCATCCGCCTGTTCCCCCTCCTTTGCCGCTACAAGAAATTTCCACTTTGTGCCATCTGTGTCACACAGTTTCCACATTCTGATTAAAGTATGACATTAGAGTTTTATTCATGGATACAGTGAAGGAAGACATGAAGATAGTTGGCGTGACCTTAGAGGATGCAGGAGATAGGGTTAGATGGAAGAAACTGACTTGCTGTGGCGACCCCTGAAGGGAAATGCCGAAAGAAGAAGAAGAAGATTGAGTGTATATGCAGAACACACCAACTATCATCACTTCACATCCATGAACCTCCTCTTTGGTCTTCCTCTAGGCCTCCTTCCTGGTGGTTCCAAACCCAGCATCCTTCTAGCGATGAATGTTTACCTGTCTACAAAACCTAATCAACAAAACAACTCAAAAAATTCACTTGGCCCTCAGAGTCAAATCGGCCTTCTCATCTGCTGGTAACCAAATGCTTTCTCCGGAGGGCGCACTCCAATGTGGACTTCTGCTATGGCGGGTAATCATCTGCCTTTGCCGCTACAAGAAATTTCTACTTTGTAACATCTGTGTCACACAGTTTCCACATTCTGATTAAAGTTTGATACTAGAGTTTTAGCCGAATTATCCTGTTTACTAGATTTAAGCGGACAATATTTTATATTAATTTTTTTTAATATACTTTATTAATCCTTCACCGAGAAATTTGTGTGCTGCATTACACCGCAGCAGGCTGCCACGTGTGACGCCGCCAATGGTGGGAGAAACGGGGGTTAATTGTCTTCTCCAAGGACCCTAGACGTAAACTCAGGAGGATGCGAATCTGCAAACTTACAGTTAACTTCCAGTCCGCGGGCGAACGTTCTAACCACTGAGCGTTGAACAAAACCTTTAAAAGTTCAGTGACTTTATTAATATTTTGTAACTGTACTTTCTATTTATTAGTTCAGGCATGGAATTTTGTATGGTTTCAAAAAGTTACCTATTCTCCTTAACAGTATAAATATTTGACATAAATCAAACATTTTTCAGTTTTTCCACAAGTAATTGATTCCAAATTATGACAGATAAGATCAAATTAAAGCTGGGATGTCAATTAATATGCCTCCATTTGCCCAATATCAAAAACTGCATTACTGATGAATAGTGGAGGTCTTTGGGATTACCAGGTTGAAGCAGTAAGGTTGTTTTTTTGCTATCATATCGTTTTTTTTATGTCATATTTATTACCTCAGTTTATGACCTCATTGTCCTGTAAATCCACTGGGATTGGAGCATATTGTGTTCACAAAAATGTCACAAAAGCACAGATAAATGCACAAACAGTCCAAGGGCTTGATGCCTCTTCCGCGTTCTATTCTAATGGCATGAGCGTAAAAATTCCACATGTAAATGAAAAAGATTTTATTTAGTCACAATAAAAAAAATTAATAATCACATTTTATAGATATAGAAACAATATTTTTTACAAGGTTATTTGGTTTGTCTTTTGAACCACTTTCCCTAACGAGGTCATGGGGGATTGCTAGAGCTTATCCAGGCACATTTCAGGCTAGAGGCAGGGCGCACCCGAACAGGTCACCAGTCTGTTTTGGGCCCACAAACACATACACTCATGCCTAGGGGCAATTTTGTGGTATCCAATCAAGAATACCATTATTAGTCCCACAGTGGGGAAATTGCAAGAATTAGGGCCTGCAGCCATACATAACAGCACTATCTTTGTTGAAGAGATAGAGATACAAAGGGAAGGGAGCGTAGAGGGTAGATTTAAAAAAAAAAAAGTCACCCAGACTCACCAACAAGGTCAATGAAGCAAGGCAAGTGAAAAAAAAAACAGCACCAGTCACTTAGCAACAACATATACAGACATAAACATACTGAGGAAAACATTTGAGGGAAGGGTTGGTGTAATCAACTTTTCATGCATGTTTTTGGAGAGAAGGAGGAACCAAGAGAAAACCCACACACACACAGGGAGAACATGCAAACTCCACATAGAAAGGCCAATGTTTCAAGCCACTCCAGGACTCGAATCCTGAACTTCTTACAGTGAGGCCACATTGCTGATCACTGGTGTCACCCTGCTGCCCATAAGATAATCTCTTAAGTGAATATTATTTATGTTTTGGAGATGGAATTATATTTCAGTCAAAATCCATCTGAATGTCGTTTTGTGTGGAGATGAAATGAGGTCAAAAGAGAGGAAATATTTAAATGAACAGATTAAGAGCTACCATCTGCCTGGATTTGTTTGTCTTGAAACCTGATCTGAGGAAGATAACACCTCCAACCCGACTTCACAGAAACATGTCACACTAGCACTCTGCTACTCTGCTGACGTTTATAATCAGATCCATTAAGCTCGGAATTACTACTGGGTTATTATTTTTAGACACAGCTTTGCCACCTCGTACTAAACTACATATCGGAGTTTGATGATCTAAGAAATCTTTCGAGGCTCAATAATCTCAAAATTTCTTCTCTTGATGTCCTAAGTATTCTTTTTTAGTGACGGTATTCACTCTCTCCAACCTGATAATAGTACCATTGATTGAACAAATGAGACTGTGTTTTGTCAAGTTTGGGTTATCATAAAAATGATTGGGATCGTTATTAAATAAAAGTCATTTATTCGGAAGTTTTTATTGTTTGTCCAAGAAGAGTCAGTGATCCAAATTTTTGTAAAATAATACATTACCATTTATGAGTAAAGTTTGGGTTTTTTGGGGGGCAGGGGAAGTTACTTTGTAAAACTGGATGAATTTCATATAACAATTTCTTATTTCATATTATTTTAATCAGAAACACTCTTTAACACACAGTCGAACAAACACAACACTGCTAGGATTTACAAGGATGCTGCGATTTGGACGATGACGTCATTCAGACCTTCATTTATTTCCAGGCGTCGCCATCTTTGATGACGTCATCGTTCAAACATTGCTTTTAAAAAAAAACTAAAACAGCACAAACAATTTTTTTACAGCAAGAACGTAGCAAAAACGATTTACACCATTTTTATTAGTTTTTCGCGTTTTTTTGGTGGAATGAGGAGCTGGATGACGTCATCGTCCAAATCGTAATTCTTAAAATAATATTAATAAAAAAACTAAGACAGCACAAACAAACAAATTTTACAGCACAAAGGTAGCACAAACGATAGACACCATTTTTAGGAGTTTTCTCGCATTTTAAGCAAAATGGGGAGCTGGTTGACCACAGATTGACCGATAAAAGACCCGTAAATATCTAAAAAACTAAAATAGCACAAAGAAAAATTTTACAGCACAAACGCAGCACAAACGATTGACATATTTTTTGTTTATCTTTGTTCATATTTTTTTTAAGAGGGGCCAGCTTCACGGAGATCACTGCTTGCCAAATAATGCACCGAAATGTCCCATATTGACTTTGTCATGATCCTCCTCCCTTCTAGAAAATTTTCTCCCTCCCAATCTTGCCCTGGGTCCTTAATTCACCTGGTATTAATAGCCTCTTGTCTCCACACGTGTCTCATCTTCCCCCCTGATTATTTGACCGCTGGGGTCCAACACATCTGCCCTCCTGCTGTAGCCATGATGGTGTTCCTTCACGTTTGGTCCGTCAACCTCATGATTCCCCTTCAATGGCTCCTCTGTCTGGTCCTACCAAGTCTGCCCAGGTTGGCTTCCAGGCTGCACATGCCTTCCCATTTTCCCTAACCCCTGATTAACTGCAATAAACTGGTTAAAAACTTGCTATGCATCTAGGTCCCACATCTGCAGCTCCACCACCTTTTGACAAACTTTAGCTCAAGGAATAGAATTTCTACTTTTTTTATGACTTAAAATAGTTTCAAATTGAAAAAAAAAAAAAAAAGATTTTTTTGCGCAACACAATCAGGAAGACTGGTTTTATTCCATTGTTTTCTGTGTGTGCATGCCAACCAAATATTGGAGGAAAGGCTTAGCTCTTCCACACAAAGTCAACAGGTGGATGTTTGAGATCAGTAGTGTGAAACAAACCACAATCCTCGGTTGGAACAGTGTGTTTGATATGCTGCAGTAATGTTTGATTTTTTTCAGCCTGAAATAATAGAGGACTCCAAATACAAAAAAAAGTTTCACAGTAAAAACAAACCTAGTTCATATTTGTTGAATTTAACCTAAGCCAGGGGACATTTAAGTTCCAGTAATCTCTCGGAATTTAAAACAAGATTAATATAAAAAATCCACTTTTTATGGTACAAAAATCAAACATCATATCTCAAACTTTATTTCTAATATGCTTAATGAACATGAGAGGTACACCTTTACATTCCTCAACATTGTTGTTGATGTCAGATACCTTGTGTTTTGTAGAAATGTGTCTACCGTATCGTGAGTTCCACCCCATAAGGAAAAAAAAAACACTATTCGCTCCTAAACTGGTTGAAACCAAAAACTACAGCAGTTGGTGTTGAATATTGAATCAAAGCATCAGAACATTTAATCAAATTTAAAAGGAAAATGTACCGCTTTCAAGGAATATTATTTTTACAACTTTCCGTTCCGTCGTCTTCTGCTTATCCAGACAACAGCTTCAGATGGCAAGCCCAAGCTTTTCTCACCCTGGCTCCATCCTCAAACTCATCCAGGAGGATTCCAAAGCATTCCTGGCCAGCTGCTAGACATAATCTCTCCAGCGGATCTGTGGCATGCCTTTTGGTGTCCTCTTGATAGGACATGCCCAAAATACTTCACAAGCGACGTGCTCAGCAGGCATCCAACCAGATGCCCGAACCACCCCATCTGGCTTCTCTCGACTCAGAGGAGCAACAACCCAATTCCAAGCTCCTCCCGGAACTCCTCATTCTATCTCTGAGTGAGAGCCCCGCCATGCTGCGCAGGAAGCTCATTTCGGCCGCCTGTATCCACAATCTTTTTCTTTCGGTCATCACCCTCAACTGGTGACAATAGGTGAGGGTGTGAACATAGACTTGTAAATCGAGAGCTTTGCAAGATTTGCTGATTAATTAGAAAATATCCGAGACCATGGTCACCGCCCGGAAAAGGGTGGAATGCCCCCTGCGGGTCAGGTACAGGGTCCTGCACCACGGTCCTGTGGGAGAGGACTTAGGAGGACTCCTCCTAAGTCCTCATTGTACTTAGGAGGAGTTTAAATATCTCGGGGTCTTGTTCACGAGTGGTGGAAGGATGGAGCGGGAGATCGACAGGCGGATCGGTGCGGCATCAGCAATAACTAGGACGCTGCATCGGTTCGTCGTGGTAAAGAGAGAGCTGAACCGAAAGGCAAAGCTCTCGATTTACAAGTCGATCTACGCTCCAACCCTCACCTATGGTCACCAGCTGTGGATGGTGACCAAAAGAACGAGATCGCGGGTACAAGCGGCCGAAATGAGCTTCCTCTGCAGGGTGGCTGGGCTCTCACTCAGAGATCGGGTGAGGAGCTCTGCCATCCGGGAGGAGCTCGGTGTTGAGCCGCTCCTCCTCCAGGTCGAGAGGAGCCAGATGGGGTGGTTCGGGCATCTGGTCAGGATGTCCCCCGAGCGCCTCGCGGGCGAGGTGTTTTGGGCACGTTCCCCCCGGGAGGAGACCAAGGGGCAGACCCCGGACCCGCTGGAGAGACTATGTCTCACAGCTGGCCGGGGAACGACTTGGGATCCTTCCAGGTGAACTAGAGGATGCAGCTGGGGAGAGAGAGGCCTGGGCTGCCCGCTTAAGGCTGTTGTCCCCGCGACCCGACCCCGGAACAAGCGGAAGATGACGGAACGGAACGGAATTAGAAAATAAGGAAAATGCCATTAGTTAAGAAATTAGTCACTATCGACTTCTACTAGTGATAATTAGCAATCAGAAAGTTTATGACAAACTGTTCATATCTAATATTATGATCCTGTATTAGGGAAATAAGGCTGTTATTAATTGGTTGTTATGAAATTCTCAACTTTAATACAAAAAAGTACAAGATTGGAAAATTGAAGGATGAATAAAAAAATACGAACGTTTGAGACTCGCTGCGTGGAATAAATATAAAGCCAAATTAAGTTGAAAAAGAAACATATTGCTCGACATCTGTGGAGACTTTCTCTTTGTAAATTCACCCTCACACATCCACTTGAACGTGTTGGCATGGTTACTTGAATCCATTTCAAACCAAAGTAGTAAAAGCGCAAATAAAAAAGAAAATGAGAGCAACACTACTTAAAACAAAAGTTTAAAACCAAATACAGTTTAATTAGAAATGGATTAAACTAGTGTTATTTGGGAAAGGATATTTATGTAGAGAGCAGAGAGAAAAACAGATGTACAAAAACAGAGGAGGTGGATTACTGCCACCTTGTAAAGCCTAAGATGTTACTCTGGGGAAAAAAAGAGAGGAGGGGATGGACGTGGTGGGGGCAGGAATCAGATTTGAGCAGACAAATGCCGTAGCCTCAGGTTTGGAAAAAAACCCATTCATCTAAGTCTGTGTTTTCTGCTTCTTTTATATTACAGTTTGACGAGCAAAGAAAATCCAAAAATCATTGGAAGTGGAAAGAAAAATCATGATAAATTGCAGCTTAGATTCAGTTTGAGATCCAACTTTCTGCCTGATTTTCTTTCAAACTTTTAAAGTCGTGATAAGAAAAAAAAAGAGAAGAAGTAGAAGAAGCTCCCTCCAGCCTGGAGGTCCCCTTGGTGGTTTTATGAGGCCAGGCGATCAGCAGGGAGGGGTATTAAACGCTCGGTGAGATGATGTAGATCAGGCAAAGGTGTCATAATGAGTAATGGCCTCCACGATGCTGCGTCACTGCACTGGGACCAGAGTCGGCCAGGATGTGCTTCATCATGTCATCTCAAACTGCTTTTACAAGGTCATGTGGTGCGAAAAATGTATTTAAAAAACATGTAGTGGTCTTCCTCCAAATTAGAAAGCCCAGCAGGCCTTGAAGAAACAGATTGGACAGGAAAACTGTTCTCTAAACATTAATCTGTTGGTACAAGGGAAGCTGAGGTACCCTCTGGCAGCAGCAATAAAAGCAGATTAAATAAACTTTTCCACCTAAAATTGCCTCTCGTTGAATTATGATGTACTTTTTATTTATAATCCAGTCAAGTTCTATTTTTTAATAAGATAAAGTTTGGGTTTTATATCATCACGGCACATAAGTTTGAGCAGACCTCCTACAGATCGTGGAAAAGCTCACCGTAGCACCGAGAAACCTGCTGATTGGGGCTTCAATTTAGCCCTTTTTTTAAACATTGCTCACCATTAAAATTTTTAACTAAGGATGTCACCTAACTGTGAAAGATTACCCAGACTGTGTGAATAATTTTAATGAGAAAAACTAAATTGGGAATTAGTTCATTCTCACGTATGAACAACGCATTGGTCTAAGCCCATGTGTCGAATATGCAGCCTTAAAATGTAAAAAAGTTGCATTTTGGAGCTTGAAAAAAATCATTCAATCACATACTCATATGATGGTCAATAACTGGCCATAATTCTTGGTGTCATATTATTTATTTTTATTGATCTGATTTTTACTTTGCTATCAAGTCATTTGAGAGAATTTGGCTTGTTTTCCCAAAATTTCACAATATAATGTGTTTTATTTTCTCTGTTTTATTTTCAGGATACCCACAGAAGAACTGTGGAATTGTATGAGGAAGTCTGGTGTGACAGAGAAGTATGTTAGAGCGGAAAAAGACATGTAGGAGGACTGTTAGACAGTGGTGAGGTGTGCTGTAGGTGAGACAGAGGAGTTCAGTGTGTGGGGTGGGACTGCACCAGGGATCTGCTGTTTGCTATGGTGATGAACAGGCTGACAGACGAGGTCAGACAGGAATGAGTGGGATGAGAGGGATCCAAATAGAAAAGTGAGGTTACAGGGAGAAGAGATAAAGAAAGTGGAAGATTTTAAGTATCGAGGATCAACAGTCCAGAGCAATGGAGAGTGTGGAAAAGAGGTGAAGAAGTGTATTCAGGAAGGCTGGAACGGGTGAAGAAAAGTATCAGGTGTGATGTGTGATAGAAGAGTTTCAGCTAAAATGAAAGGGAAAGTGTACAAAACTGTGGTGAGACCGGCCATGCTGTTTGGTCTAGAGATGGTGGCATTGAGGAAAAGACAGCAGATGCAATTAGCCGAAATGAGCTTCCTCTACAGGGTTGTTTGGCCCTCACTCAGAGATCGGGCGAGGAGCTCGGTGTCGAGTCGCTCCTCCTCCAGGTCGGGAGAAGCCAGATGGGGTGGTTTGGGCACGTCCCACCGGTTGGAGACTAAGAGGCAGACCCCGGACTTGCTGGAGAGACTATGTCTCACAGAAAATTTTATTTTCCTGCAAACTCTACAGTTTATTAATATATTTACCTTCTAAAACACCTTTAATTTTAGATGATTATCAACCTCTTTTTTTGTACCAGCTCTGCTTATCATTAAAAGAAATTGCAGTCCATGTCCAAAGACCTATAGGACTACTCTTTAGGCTTAAAATCAGCCCTCTTATTTTGTCCATTTGGCTTGTAGGTGCTGTTCGGATTGTGGGGAAATGAGTTGCTTCAGTTTGGCAGTTTTAGGTTTCAGCAACTTACTATTATTCCATCCATGCATACTGCATGTATACATGCATGAATAATATCCCAAGACCTCTCTCGCTCGCTCCTCAGAGCCTAAGTGATCGTGGAAATACTTACATTCACCTTTCTCCGGTTACAATCTCTGCCCCCAGTTGTAAAGTGTATTGTTCCGCCTGTTTGCTCTCCATCTTGTCATTTTCTATTCTCTGTATGAAATGAGTTGAGCTTCCATGCTACCGAACCAGTCTGGCAGCGGCCCTAGAGAGTAATAAAAAAGGCTTTGGATACGAGGTCAGATAGCTCCCCAACAGATGACACGCGGTATTCCTGAAGTGCTGTGTAACATGAGCCTCATATGCAGATATCAGATAGTAGCAAACAATACCTGTATTACTATCAACGAGCCAACGCTTTAAGCAATTAAAATCTATCCAGTTACCCCGCTATACAAGAGCCAATCCAAGATGAGAAGGATAAAAACACAATCAGCTTTTGGAAAGTCTCAAAGTTTCACATGGTACTCCTATATTGTATGGCGTCAGATTTTCTATTCAGACTGCTTTGCATTTTTTTGGTTAAATTTAGTTTCTTCTGATAAAACCAAATTCTTCAAAATCACTAGAGTATCCTAAAACACAGGCAGAAAAAGATTAATGTAGCATACTCGCTTGCAAATCCCTTCAACAATGTTCAGATAAACATGAAGAGAAAACTTGATCTGACAACTGGTCCCGTGGTTTAGACATCCATGAGCGCGCAGTCAGAAAGGGCGTCAGTTCAGTACCCACGGTGGTGTATGGGGAAGTCATAGGGCTTTCAGGCATCAGAATGCAAAATTGGAGACCAAAATGTGCCGTTTTTTTTAAAACACTGTCTTTTCTTCAGCAGACCGTTTAGCTTGTCCTTGCCCTGCAATAAACGCCCTGAAGGTATTATTAGAACAGATGGAAGAATCTCTTCAGAAAATATTACTCCATAAAATTCTCATTCAAGTTTTGATGTGAGCAAGTGCAGATAAAAGAAAAAAGATTACACAGATTCTTTAGAGCAGGGGTCACCAGCTCCATGCCCACGGGCACCAGGTCGCCCGCTGCAACCGCATCAGTCGCCCGTAGGCCAGTTTTAAAAATAGCACTAATCACAAATTAGCTCTGTCTAAAATTTTATTTAATTGTGTTGCTATTCTTTTTGAATTTCATTTACAGTGATGTAAATTTAAAAATGAATACATAAAAACGTAAAAAAAAAAATGTATGTCACAAAAAAAAGTTTAATATACTTGTACAAACTCTAACGTAGTACGGGTCGGAGGTCAGTCTAATGCACATGACAACCCAGCTTTGCTGGGATGAGCTTGTGAGCGCTACAAAGATGAGGTTACGAACGGGTTTTCTACCCACAAAACATGGCAGAAAAATGGAAGAAAACTTATCATTTTCACAGTGAATGAGAGGAAGAGTTCTTTTTTACTAACGTGAAAGAAAACTGTGTGCGTCTCATCTGCGGTGCGACTGTGGCGACGCACAGTCGCACCGTCCTCATTTTGAAAGGAGTAGATTTTTGTTAAATCTTACATAATTGATAATTTGTACAAACATGGTTCAGAGTTTGTGATTTGATAACTGTTGGTGGCTAATAAATATTAAAAAAGATTTCCTGCAAAATGTTGTGGAAGTGATCATTTGAAAATGAAACACTTGGATATTTCATATTGAAATGTATCTGTTTCCGACCTTGTTTAATCATACTGAAATAATTATTGTGATGGATCATTAACAATTAGTGTCTTTATATAGAATATTATTAACAATAGTATAAAATTAAAGGTACACTGTGTAACTTTGTTATTTCAGAAGTGTATTATCAAAGTGGTAGCCCTTTGCGTTACTCAGTGCCCTTGAAGTAGCTCTCTGTTTCAAAAAGGTTGGTGACCCCTGCTTTAGAGAGTATTAAACTATTGGATCATGAGCTAGAGTTCTAAATTGGTGGAAAGGCATGCACAGTGTATTTTTTACCTGAACTGCAATAATGGTTCTTTATCACCCAGGTCTGTTGTTTTTAATCAGATGGGAGATTGAAATTGATTAGGTAAGGATTCGAATCTGAGCAAAAAATAACAGTGTCTTCTGCAAATAATAGAAACTTAGAGAGATCATGAACTAAAAAAGATCACCAAAACAAAGCAGAAAATGAAGAGGGCCGAAAATACAGCCTTGTGGCACACCCATTTCACTTTTTAAAGGTAGAGTCTTTTACTAACTGTTACACGATTATGATGAGTGTTGAAAATTGGAATAGGAGAGTCTTTTTTGACAGGAGCTAATGGTTTACTGTATCAAATAATTTCTGAAATCAATAAACACAGCCTGGCCGTTGTGTAAAGCAGATTTAGTGTGTTCCAATCCAACATTTCACATGCATTTAGTTTGCAATTAATTATATGATAACATAATGATGGTATTTAAGTACTAGAAAATGCATGTTCTTCCTATAAATGAGCCATTTAAAAGTCAAATACTGCCGACTGGGAACTCATTTAGCTTCAAAGACATTAGGAAACTCCTTGAGGTTAAAAAAATGTGTATGCTGAAGCCCAGTAACCCAACCAAATAACTGCAGATGAACAAATGAAACATCTCTTTCTCATTGTTCTCCTTACTAGTCTCCAAACATGCTCATATGACTACTGATCTTGAAAACAGCTGGTAGTTTGCAGGAAGCTGAAAGCCAAGGGCATTAACGCAGTGGTACGCTAATGTTGCAAAAATAGGTGTAAAATGTTAATGAGACTATGCACACACACTGTAATCACATCATCATCCCCTACTGGCTGGTTAGTCTGATGAGGTGTGCATGTTGCACACTTAGCGTGTTGCAACTTTGTGACAGATGATAATAATGAGTGACATAACCCTGCCCTGCGCTGTGATGACGGGCTTGTTCGGGTGATAAAAGACCTGCTAGATAACAAGCTGAGAAAACTGGAGAACCGGAGGAAAAAAAAAGCTGCTGTAATAACATCCTTAGTTTGAGGCACTGATAACCCCGAGAGGCATCATTTAGTCATTCGGAAACAGCAGAGAGCTGTCGAGCTACAGAGCTGGGCATAAGGCTCGATTTTAGCCTGACGATGTGAAATGTGTTGATGAAATTATCACCGAAAGAACTGTGGGTTGAAATTATTCTTCACAACATGTGAACAGGCTCCAACATTGATCCCATAAGAGCTGCAAGTCATAAAAGGAAGTTCATTATCTTTTTCAATTATGCACTTGATGAATCCGTGAAGTCGTCGATCTTTACTGAATTAAACTAAATGAAGGTGATTACGTCTTTAAAACAATTAGAGTGAGCGAATAATATTGAAAGCGAAAAAATAGTGAGAATCTCACTTTTTGTGGTTAGACATATTAAATGAAGCATTCAAAACATGTGGATGTTGTCTGGGTTGCAGGTAAATCACATCAAACTGAGAAGCTTATGCCCGAAATGAACATTTAGAAGAAATTCAGCTTGTTTTTGAAAACAGAAATTGGAGCCCTGAGGTCCAATGACAGTCTGATCCACAGGCAAGGACCGTAATGGGTTGAGGATGCCCAATGTAGATTTTTGTCTAATATTTGGAGGGAGAAGATACGAACAAGGTGGAAGATTTTAAGTCCTTATGATCAACAGTCCAGAGCAATAGAGAGTGTGGAAAAGAGGTGAAGAAGCGTGTGCTGGCAGGCTGGAACGGGTGGAGAAAAGTATCAGGTGTGATGTGTGATAGAAGAGTTCCAGCTAAAATGAAAGGAAAAGTGTACAAAGCCGTGGTGAGATCGGCCATACTGTTTGTTCTGAAAACAGTGGCACTGAGGAAAAGACAGGAAGCAGAGATGGAGGTACAGAGATGAAGATGCTGAGGATATCTCTGGGAGTGACTAGGATGGACAGGATTAGAAATGAGTATATCAGAGGAACAGCACATGTTAGAGGTTTTGGAGATAAAGTCAGAGAGGCCGGACTGGGATGGTTTGAACATGTTCAGAGGAGAGACAGTACATCAGAAGAAGGATGCTAGGTTTAGAACCACCAGGCAGGAGGCCTAGAGGAAGGCCAAAGAGGAGGTTCATGGATACAGTGAAGGAAGACATGAAGATAGTTGGTGTGACCAAATAGGATACAGCAGATAGGGTTGGATGGACACACTGACTTGCTGTGGCGACCCCTGAAGGGAAATGCCGAAAGACGAAGAAGAATTAAATTAAAAGTTTTGAGTCATCAATAACAGTGTTATTTGTGATACGTTCAAGATTTTACCAAGAACTTTAAATAAGAAAGAAAAAAGTTGATACATTAAAAAGATGGCAAACCTGCTTGGCACAATTTGGCACACAGATCACCACTGTATGCTGCACAAGTAAGAAAATAAAAAAAAGACAGTTAATACAACGGGATTCATCATCCTCGTGCACCAGATGTTGCCCTCAGCAAACTACAGTGAATCATTTCTTAACTTTGTTACAGAACCTATTAAAATTGACGCACTGCACTGTCGCTAGAGGCAAGAAAGTGAACTCTTATAGATGAGATTTAGCGGAGACAAGGTTGTCCAACACTATTCAACACCAGAATACCACATTGTCTCTCAGAGTTTTCCGGAAATAACCTGGGAACATTGCAAAGACACGCCAAACATTAAAGGGTTGGTGTGCTACTGGTTTGACATCCTCGACTACATCGTTACAATCCATGTAATGTGACGAGGTACAAGATGTTCTGGCTGCAGAGAAAGAAAGAAGATACTTTAACAAGGAAGTCTAAACCCAATTACAGACCAGCTGAAATGTTTGAACATTTTATGAAAAACGAGCCCTTTGTGGAAACGTGCTTGCATATAAAGGAGCATTGATGTATGAACGTGTAACAAGTCCAAAAATCAGAAAAAAAATTCTAGAAAATGCATTAAATCTCAATAATTTTTAAGAGATCATCATCTTCTTCTTCTTCTTCTCCTTTCGGCATTTCCCTTCAGGGGTCGCCACAGCAAGTCAGTTTCTTCCATCTAACCCTATCTGCTGCATCTTTTTCGGTCACACCAACTATCTTCATGTCTTCCTTCAATGCGTCCATGAACCTCCTCTTTGGTCTTCCTCTGAGCCTCTTTCCTAGTGGTTCCAAATCCAGCATCCTTCTTCCCATGTACACTTTCTCTCTCCTCTGCACATGTCCAAACCATCTCAGTCTGGCCTCTCTGGCTTTATCTCCAAAACCTCTAACATGTGCTGTTCCTTTGATCCTGTCCATCCTGGTCATTCCCAGAGAGATCCTCAGCATCTTCATCTCTGCTACCTCCATCTCTGTTTCCTATCTTTTTCTCAGTGGCACTGTCTCTAGATCAAACAGCATGGCCGGTCTCACCACGGTTTTGTACAATTTTACTTTCATTCATCTTACATTCATAGCTGAAATTCATCTATTACTCATCACTCCTGATACTTTTCTCCACCCGTTCCAGCCTGGCTGCACATGCTTCTTCACCTCTTTTCCACACTCTCTATTGCTCTGGACTGTCTATCCTAAGTACTTAAAATCTTCCACCTTCTTTATCTCTTCTCCCTGTAACCTCACTTTTCCATTTGGGTCCCTCTCATTCACCCAATAAAAATGACAATACAATACAAGCTTTATCTTGTGATTTTATTCCCAATTTTGCTCTCTGATTGTTTCTGTCCTTTTTTTATTTATGGTAAAAAATAATATTTTTCTCTCATTAAAAGTGGCATCCTTGTCAAATTTAGACATTTTTTTAATGTAGTACACAAATAAACTTGCTTTCTGACCTTTGGCAGCTCCGAAGTAAAACCAGACATGACTTTGTACAGTAAATTAATGCATGAGCTTGGGAAGACTTCCAGGAATGACTGCCTGAGAACAGAAATCACAACCGGATCCACAGATGGAGCTCAAAGCTCCATCGTGCGAAGGCAAAGTTGTGTGAACAGGACCCAGAAAAACAATTATTTTCTCTGGAATAAAGCCCATTTAAAACAGTCTGAGGCAAAGTGGAGAAGTGCTCTTTGGTTCGATTAATCAAAATGGGAAATTCTTTTAGGGAAACTGGTAATATTGTGTCAAGCAGACTACTATGTAGAGGAGGGGGGTGTTCGGTTTGTGATCATTGAACAGTGTGGGGTTGTGTTGGTGCCCGCAGCATGAGCAGCTTCAACATCTGTGATGGCTCCATCATTTCTATCTGCTGCGCTCTGTAGATTTCTGTCAAGTGTCCAGGCATCCCTTCGGTATCCATCTGAAGGGTTTGTAACCAAGAATGGACGATTTTATTCATTCTAGATTTTTACTTGAAATGAATCTAATCCATTACCTGCAATACGGACCTGTTCTAGACTGGACTGCCCATAAAAACAGCTGTCGCTAAGGGACAAATGCCACCTCCTGATCCACAACACACATGTAGACTTGTTGGGCAAACCTCCATTCCGAAGGTGATACAAGATTGGTTTGTTGGTCTACAGTCAGTGGGTGACCAAATTTTTTCTTTTTCAAGGTAAGGAACGCTGCCATCCAGGAGTAGAGTTGTGGTTCCTTCATGTTGAGAGAAGCCAGATGGGGTGGTTTGGGTACCTGATTATGAGATTTGGCCAGTACGGGCGAAACTATTGTCAGGATTCGCTCACCTGTCGCCAAAGGGAGCCATGGATGTTCCTAATCAACCTGATTAGGGTCACCTGAGGATGATTGCTGATTCCTCACATCTGTGCACCCTGCCATCTATTTAAGAGCAATCACCCCGGACTTCCCTGTCAGGTCATACCATCCCTTCCAGCAAGGGACTAGATCTCACAACTTGTCAGGGAACCTTTTGGGATCCTCAAGAAATTAATATACAGTATATTTAAGAGTTTTGTCAAGCTTAAACCAAAAAGATGTGTTTCTTGACCAAGAATTGTGCAGCTGGATCTGTTCGGTGTGTACCCTGCCTCTAACCTGAAATCAACGAGGATAGGCTCCGGCACCCAGCATGTTTAATGAAAAAGATTTGGTCATTTGAGATTCAAGAAAGATTCAAGAAAGTTTGCTGTCAATACACTCAAAATTTGTTTGGTTGCGTCTCAATTATGGGAAGCAAAATTTCATTTTAAGTTACCCAAAACACCCCATCTGCGGCGACCCTAATAAGGATAAGCGGTTCAGAAGGCGAAACTAAGCTCAGAAGATCAAGACTGAAGAAACTAAAATTTGTTGGCTTTAAAATTGTCAGGAGAGTAGTCTGTTCCCCCTCAGTGTCCTGTTTCCCCCCTCCCTCTTGTCTATGTGTGTGCACTCGTCACACCTAAAACTCATCTAATCATCTGCTGGAGCATAAACGGATCAGTTTTTGACACACTTTTTGCCAGATCGTTTGTTTACCATGCTTGACCTGTTATCCAGTTTTTGGCTCCAGCTTCTACATTAGAACCTGCCTAGTTTATCTGTTTTTGTCTTCTTTATTTGGACTTTTTATAAATCTGCTTGGGATTTTTTCATCTGAGCATGTCTGTTGTGTCAAGGGTATATTTTGGCCTCAGCTCCACATCATGACAGAACGATCTGGCCAAAGCATGGACCCTCTTAACACATCATGACAAAAATTGAGAATTTTTGGATGCTTTCTGCATTTTTTTTTTGTTAGTTTCAGAGTTTTCGCTTGCGAAGGCCCACTCTGGAATATTATTTCCTTCTTTATTCTTTTTATCCAGACATTTTTGTAAACATGGTAGACTTCTGTGCAAAACAGACAATGAATGCACTTCTAATTTAAACAGGAGTTACTATTATCTTACACTTTTCACATAGAAGTAAGTTAGTAGCATCCTAATGTACAAACATTGGAACCTCTTCAAGTTTGATCTTTTTGTTTTCCCATAAGGTTCTTTTTCTAAATGCATCATCTTTTTTAAGTCTTCTCTAATTCAAAATGTATAAAAAAGCTCAACTGTCATTTGCGTTAAATTGGAATTTTAAAAAGAGATCAATTAAAAAAAGAAATGGTCTCATTTCTGCTTTATTTTGTTCTACCTTTTTACATTCAGACAGGACAGCCCAGTTTTTCACAAGGCTCCCCAGAGCCTATAGTTGCTAAAATAGTAACTAAACTTGGATTTTCTTCCTCAACTGCTTCACACAACACTTCAACTTTCCCAGGATTGTATTTTAAGAAGAAATTGTCCTTTTAAATTTTCCTTTTCTCTTCCTGTTGTTTCCGTGGGATAATGAGGGTCTTTGTTTTGTCTTCACAACAGACCGTCCACTGAAGATGAGCTTCTGTCTAATAAAATAGGCTGCCTGGTGTGCATGTGTGTTCGTGTGTACACAGAAGAAACTAGAAATGCAAACCTTGTTTCTCCAAATCTCAGCACCCCAGGAGACTGCTAATTTGGAGCCATTCAGAAAACTGGACTGATCACGCAAACTCCTGCCTAAAGATAGGTTCAATTAAATTTTTTTTGGAACAAATAAAAGGCATTTCCTTGGCAGGAGGCAGTGGGGCGCACACACACAGAAGAAGCAGAAGCTGTCCCGGTTGGCCAGCGGGAATGTGTCTCTGCCTATTATTCGCTTTTGGCTCCAGGTTCCTTTTCTTCTTTGGTTTATTGTTTGAAGGATGTGTGGCTGTGGCGTTCTGGGGTTCAGGCCTGCTATACAAACAGAAGGTCTGTGTAACCGGCGGCCACAATCATCTCAAACTGCTGGAGAGAGAGAACATGGGGAGAGAAAGGATACGAATTTCCTCCATTGCTGACTGGGGTTTTTCGATGCTCTGCAGATACAGTGGGCTCAGTGTGCCAGCATGTATCTGAAAACTTGTGGACATTTTAAGCCAAAATTAAAGCTTTATTTAAAAGTCCCTTCTGATGCAAATTTTTCTTTTATTATTGTACATTATGAACATCTATGACAATCAAAAAGATTTTGAAATTTTCATTACGCAATAGTTATGCAATCTTACTGATATACAATTTTTGGACAGACCAAGAAACGTGAAAACCTAACTATTGCTCATGCCCCTGCCCATCCTGAGAAAGCATGGGCTCCGCCTCTTTTGAATCACCCAACCTCTGCCCAGGGAGAGGAGCAGGTTGAGCATGAAGGAGCATAGGTGAAATGCTTTCTGCACGTAAAAACTTCATGGATGTAGCTAGCATGTCATCGCTATAGCAGGCACTAGTTTGTTACCACGTCGGAGAAAATACAAGGACCACACATCACTATTAAAAAGATTAACATGTGAATAGTGATGTGGAAGGAGGAGGACCCAACTGCAGGACAAAACCAGGGTATATTAACAGAAGTCAGGTAAGTCTGTAAGGCAAAGGGCACAGGATTAACTCGGGATCCAAAAGTACAGATAATACAACAGAGTTCCAGGATGTAACTTATCGTCAGGGAGGATGGTGAAGGCAACGGTGACCCAACGTGGAAGCCCGGGGTGATTGTTATTAAATAGGCAGCAGGATCCATAGGTGTGTGGCATCAGAAATCAATCTCAGGTGTCCCTAATCAGGGTGATGAGTAGGGTCTAGGGTTCCCTCTGGCAGCAGGAAAGGGGATTGCACAAAATAGTTTCCTATTAATTGTTCTTTTAGAATTTTGTTTTAAAAATTCCATTATAAGTTTTTTTCAACCTCTCCACTATAGTCTTGAAAATTTAACTTTACCTCCTTCCATCTCAAATAAATAGCTTCATTTTGTGGCATGCAACAATCAGCCGTCACCTTTGGTTGCATGACCCTGAAAACCTAATCAGTTCATCTAATTCAATTCATTTCAATTTTATTTGCATAGCCCAAAATCACAGAATTTCCGTCTCAATGGGCTTCACAGGAAAAAGAGGAATGTATTAACACAAATTGAGCAAGAAAAATAACTAACAAATGCTAACTAAACAAGACTAGCACATTTATGGCCTTAGACTCTCCTTCACGGTGAGGAAAAACTGCTAAAAAACCATCAGTGGGGAAAAAATAAGAAACCTCGTGGGGATCCACATGAAAGAGGGTTCTAGGACATTTCAGCCACGGATATTTCAGCCACGGACATTTGAGCCAAAAAAAAAAACTGCAACCTAGGATATTTGAGCCATGTGCGCCCCCGAATTTAGGACATTTCAGCCACGGACATTTCAGCCACGGACAATTGGGCCAAAAACCTATTTTATGTAGAAAATTGTGATATTCTGATATTTTATGTAAAAATTTTATCGTAAATAAACAGTTGCACTACAGAAAATAATTGGTTTTAGTCATTTTTATCCCATGGCTCAAATAAAAAATTCTGATATTTTTAAAAAATTTTGATATTTTATGTAAAAATTCTGATATTTTATGTAAAATTTTTATCGTAAATAAACAGTTGCACTACAGAAAAATTGCTTTTAGTCTTAAAAATTTTTATTGTGCAAAAATTTTTATCGTGCTTTTAGTCATTTAAAATTTTTTTTATCGTAAATAAACAGTTGCGCCCAGCAAAGTTGCGCCCAGGTTGCAGTTCTTCAAAGGTCCGTGGCTGAAATGTCCGAGTCACCGTGGCTCAAATACCCTAGGTTGCAGTTTTTTGGCTCAAATGTCCGTGGCTGAAATACCCGTGGCTGAAAAGACCGTTCACCATGAAAGAGAGATCCCTCCTCCGGGACGAGCAACCAATGTGTCAAAGATTATTGTTTAAATATTAGCTTATTGTACTCTACAGCTAAATATCTAAAAAACTCAACAGATGTTCTTCATCCTGATGGAAACAAGGGGGGATTCCTCAGCCCGGCGATGACCAGTGCGGGGATGAGTAGATGTTCTTCATCCTGATGGTTACACAGGGGACTCCTCAGCCCAGCGATGCCCTGGACGGGGATGAGTAGATGGATTTCATCCTGATGGAGCGGGGATGATGAAGCGCGGAGGTCTCCTCGGTGTGGCCATGCCCAGGACAGGAACGCAGAGTATCTATCAGGAATCTGAAATGGGGCTCTCTCCCAGAGAGGTGGGCACATGCTGCCCACAACTATAAGTGTAAATCTAAATAAACAGACAATAAAGAAAGCTAATGTTGGTGCTAGATAAATGTGGGCAGTTGCAAAAAGATCCCTTCGATAGTTCGGATGTATTGCCATTCGGTGAATGGACATTTCAGCCACGGATATTTCAGCCACGGACATTTGAAGAACTGCAACCTGGGCGCAATTTACGGTAAAAAAATTTTAAATGACTAAAAGCATGATAAAAAATTTTGCATTTACGATAAAAAAATTTTAAATAACTAAAAGCACGCTAAAAATTTTTAAGACTAAAAGCAATTTTTCTGTAGTGCAACTGTTTATTTACGATAAAATTTTTACATAAAATGTCAAATTTTTTAAAAAATATCAGAATTTTTTATTTGAGCCATGGGATAAAAATGACTAAAAACAATTGTTTTCTGTAGTCGAACTGTTTATTTACGATAAAAATTTTACATAAAATATTAGAATTTTTACATAAAATATAAAATATTTTAAAAAATATTAGAATTTTTTATTTGAGCCATGGGATAAAAATGACTAAAACCAATTATTATTAATTGGTTTTACATAAAATATCACAATTTTCTACATAAAATAGGTTTTTGGCCCAAATGTCCGTGGCTGAAATGTCCTAAATTTGGGGGCGCACAGTGCTCAAATATCCTAGGTTGCAGTTTTTGGCTCAAATATCCGTGGCTGAAATATCCTAGAACCATGCTTTCAGGTCATCTGTAGTCGGATCATTGTTGTTTTTGGCAGCAATCTAAGTTTTTGTTTTAGTCTTCGTCTTTAGACGAATTTTAATTTAAGTTTTAGTCACGTTTTCGTCATGTCTTTATAGTTTCGTTTTAGTCACGAAAACCCAAAAGAGTTTTCGTCTAGTTTTCGTCAGGGAAGACTGAGAACGTTTTTAGTCTAGTTTTAGTGTAAAAAAAAAAAAACTTTAACAATTGTGTCTTTATTACTGAGAATGATGCAGGTTGTTTGTTTAAAAAAAAACTCTGCCGAGCTTTAACTTGCGCAAAACAGCGAACATTGTAAAACAACGTAAATAAATAGAATTTTTTTCAGTGAGTGAGGAACATTGTAACTTATGAATACTTAAAAACGACACCTCTTAATAACCTTGTAAACAAAGTAAACATTGGAATGCATTTAAAGCAGTCTTTAGCGCAACCAAGCTAACTAGGAAGTTAGCAGCGCCAACTAGCTAGCATTTGCTTGAAGTTAGCATGCCGTTTGCGCAAAATATGTAGAAAACTTTAAGTTTTTTAACCACCAAGCTCCTTTGCTGCTGTTTTTACCATGGTTTGTTACTTCTCGTGGCTGGAGGTGTGTTGTGTAGACGGTGTGAACGTGCAGCATTGTGGGGGCGGGGGTGCCGCCGTGAGAGACAGATGCAGCCGCTGTGTTTTTTTCTTTTCACAGACAGAAGTGTGAAAGTCTGACGCCTATTTTGTAACATTTTCGTCTCGTCAGCAGAAACTTGCAAACGTCTCGTCACGTTTTCGTCACCAAAATTTCGCATTTATTTAGTTATCGTTACGTCATCGTCATAAAAAAATGCTTTGTCAACGAAATCATTTCGTTTTCAAAACAACACTGAGTCGGATCACAGGGGCAACAGCCTCAGCAGAGAAAACCCAGACTTAGATTTCTATTTGAAAGAAACCACCAGATGTTTTGGAGAAATATTTAAATAACTACAGGAGTCAAATTAGTAAGGAGTTCAGAGCAGCAGCAACATGGCTGATAAACATCCTGTTCTTGGAAAGCTCAATCTTCCCCTCCTGTCCGGAGACAGAGCAGCCAATTCATCTTCCCCGGAGCAGGGGGAAACATCAAACTGCAGAAACAGCATCCTAACACCCCACTTCCATCTTCCCTGTCAGCTGTCAGCTCAAAGGCTCTCTTGCCTGTCAGCTCAATCTGTCTGCCCACCTCCCACCACTTTCTTCCCGAGGTTAGACACGAAGGTTTGAAATTACTGGTGAGAATCAAAAGCTTTCCAGGGAGCTCAACAGGAGAAATGTGCTGATGTGTTTCAGTTTTCGTCCCACCAATGCAAGTCTTCTAATGACCAGGTCAGATATGGCACGAAGCATTGCTGCCAAGAGCACAATGAGGCTTCAAAAATACTTGGAAAATGACTGTTTTAGACTTGTTTTTGCCTCGTGCTCGCTGAGGCGGCTGTAATGATCTTCCCCGGCAGCAGGTTGACTGTGGCGTTTACCTGCTTGAAGGCTTCTTGTGGGTTTGCGCCACGGTCGCTACCGGGGATTGTTGAGACCAACGAACACACTAATTAGACCCAGAGGGCTCCAGTAAATACCCAATGGTCTTGTTAGAAAGCCAAATTGGGAGCAGAACGGTTCCAGAGGGGTGGAATGGTTGCTGGGGATATGGGAGAAAGAAGTCCATTCACAAGAGACCAGAGTCCACATCAGAGTCCAGACCAGAGTCCAGACAAAGGCTCAAGCTGAAGTCCAGCTCGGGATTTTAAGTCCAGAGTCTGAGACAAGTCAGAGACATGTCTGAATAAGTGTTTAGGTTAGATCAGGCATGGGCAAACTACGGCCCGTGGACCACATGTGTCCCGTTAAACGTTTTAATCCGGCCCGCCAAACTTGAAAATATTAAATAAATTAACCTTGTTAATGTTTTCTTTTCCTGCAATTCTGATGTTTCCTCGCTAGATGGCGGACTCTAGATTTATTGGCTTTGTTGAGAAAATAACAACACTGCTCCTATTAAAATGTGTGTGTCTCCGTGATGTGCACGTTGTCAAAATAAACTGTGTGCAGATATGGAAAGCCATCAGGCCCAATACACTGGCATAAACAAGCACGTTAGATGTTAAAACAAGCAAAATGTTACATCAAGCGCTTAGATTTCAAACTTACCTGGTGCTCAAAGGAACGGTACAGAAAATCATTTCTGCTGTTCGCCATCAAACTATTCAACCTTTCACTTTCAAACCTTTAAACTTTCACTTACATGAGCTAAAAAACAAAGAAAAACAACAAGAAAATTCATGTTGTATGACATTGTTTGGTAGCATGTAGTATTGTCTTGTAGCGCTGCAGCACTCAAATTTCCTTCTGTTCCGTTCCGTCATCTTCCGCTTGTTTCGGGGTCGGGTCGCGTGGGCAACAGCCTCAAACGGGAAGGCCAGGCCTCTCTCACCCCGGCTGCATTCTCCAGCTCACCTGGAAGGATCCCAAGTCGTTCCCCAGCCAGCTGTGAGACATAGTCTCTCCAGCGGGTCCAGGGTCTGCCTCTTGGTCTCCTCCCGGTGGAACGTGCCCGCACGGGCGGCATCATGACCAGATGCCCATACCACCCCATCTGGCTCGTCTTGACCTGGAGGAGGAGCGGCTCAACACCGAGCTCCTCTCGGATGGCAGAGCTCCTCACCCGATCTCTGAATGAGAGCCCAGCCACCCTGTGGAAGAAGCTCATTTCGGCCGCTTGTATCCGCGATCTCATTCTTTCGGTCACCACCCACAGCTGGTGACCATAGGTGAGGGTTGGAACGTAGATCGACCTGTAAACCGAGAGCTTTGTTTTTCGGCTCAGCTCTCTCTTTACCACAACGGACCGATGCAGCTCAAATCTCCTTTTGGGGAAAAAAAAAGTAATTTCAATTCAATTCAATAGAATCTGCATCTTTGATTTTAAAGATGCAGAAAGGAAAATGACCCTTTCTCTGCCTCAGTGCTCACAATGGATACAAAAAAAAAAGTTTTTACGCAAGTTTTTTTCATTTAAACCTAGTTGAACATTGTTATAAAGCTGTCTCGCTTCTGAAAACCAGGCAAACAGAAAAAATAATATTTTTGTAATAATGTGATTGAATTACTCATTTAAGACAGACCAAAGTGAAGAATTAAGAAAGATGATCCTTTAGAAGTATTACTTAAAAGGCAAACAGAGATGATGCGATACCATTTCCTACAAAGTAGCTGTAAACTGAAAGAATAGATGACCCTTTTGGATTGGGTGTCTAAAACAGGAACTCAATCTGATGCCTCATTTCCTCCCAGAAATGAGACAAGTTTTATGGCTTGACCTCTCCCGACAGGATGGCTTTCTTTCCACAAGAGTTGTGTTGTAATCTCACACATCACTGTCTCACTTAATCCGAAAATAATATCCAACACATTAGTGAAGGCAAAGGCCTGGAAAATCCAATTTGCAATTTATACTGTGTGTTCATAGACTCGGTCAATCCATATGTGGGGTGTCAAGTGTGGTTGTACAGGGTATTTATCTCAGAATAGGAGTCAATACCACAGGTACCAGGAGAATGAAGTCACACTTTAACGATGGAATGGTCTTTTCAAACAAATGTATAAGAGTTTTAGAGTTTCGTTGGCAAGTTTGTCTCTGTGTGATCATCTGTTATACCTTTAAAGACTTTTGTACCCCCCTTTTCTGCAGAACCACATTGTATTTGTGGTGATTGGAACACTTTACTAAGGCCCGATCAATTAATTGGCTGGTTGATTTCATCGGCTGATTTTAAACCATCACAAAACACTGGTAATTGGTAAAATGTTGCTGATTGGATTACTCTCTGAAAGCTTGTATGACTAACATTCAGATGTGCAGGTTCCATAAATGTACCACCATATGACATCACTGAACGTCTGGGGACCATAGACTACTACTACGGAAGGGACGTAGATCGACTGGAATATTGAGTGCTTCACTTAGTGGCTTAGGCCTTTCATCCAAACAAATCAATGCAGTGTCCTAATTATTGCAGATGCAGCACTAATCCTAATCTGTAATTAAAGGGAGCTCTGGAATGTGTTGTCCAATCTCTTGTTTAAAATTGAATGAGTTTCTGATATGAACAAAACTGAGGGTCTGGTTCAGTGACCTCAGGATTAAGTTAGCTTTTGATAATGGGAGGAGACAGCAGCTCAGTGGTTAGAGCGTTCGCATGTGGACCGGAAGTTCGCGGGTTCGCGTCCCACAGAGAGCACGTCTAGGGTCCTTGGAGAAGAGACGTAACCCTCACTTCTCCCACCATTGGCGCCGTTGAAGGGCAGCCTGCTGCGGTGTAAGGAGTGCAGCACACAAATTTCCCCGGTGAGGGATGAATAGAGTAATTCATTTAATTTAATAATGATAATGTAGTTTCATCTAGTCATGATCTCCAACTCTCATTGCAACTTTTCACTGCTGAATGTCAAGTGACTAAAATGAGTACCAGCCCCTCTGAGTTCTACACCCTAATCTGTTCCAGAGTCTTACGCTCATCCGAGTCCAGGTCGCAGGGCAACAGCCTGAGATGGGAAGCCCAGGCTTCTCTCACCCCGGCTGCATCCTCCAGCTCACCCGGAAGGATCCTGAGTCGTTCCCCAGCCAGCTATGAGACATAGTCTCACCAGCAGGTCCAGGGTCTGCCCCTTGGTCTCCCTCCCGGTGGGACATGCCCGAAACACCTCACCAGCGAAGCGCTCAGGAGGCATCCTGACCAGATGCCCGAACCACTCCAGCAGGCTTCTCCTGACCTAGAGGAGGAGCAGTTCAACTCCTCACCCGATCTCCGAGTGAGAGCCAAGCCACCTTTTAGAGGAAGCTCATTTCAGCCGCTTGTATCCGCAATCTCGTTCTTTCGGTCCCACCCACAGCTGATCGTCAGTTGGAAAAGACTGGAGTGTCTCTCTGGGCTCAGAAAAGCGTCTTGTCCCAAATGGAGGAGTTCAGATTTCCGGTCTTTGTTTTTTGAGATACAAATTTACTTAACATTCATGCCTATAAAAGGAAGCCAAAAAAAAAAAATGGTTGTTTAAAAGAATCTTTCAGTTTGTGTTGCATGTCCGTGTAGCTCAAATTTGTGACAGACTTACCAGTGGTGGATGAAGTACTCACTTTTTTGTACTAAAGTACTTTTTTTTTTAGGCAAAAAAAAAAAAAAAGACACAATGCAGTGTTTACAGGGTTATTAAGAGGTGTCATTTTTAAGTATAGATAAGTTACAACGTTCCTCACTCACTGAAGAATTTAGATTTATTTTAAGATGTTTTACTATGTTTGCTGTTTTTGCGAAAGTTAAAGCTCGGCAGAGTTTTTTTTTTTTTTTTTAAAAACAAATAACCTGCATATTTTTCAGTAATATAGACAAGACTGTTAAAGTAAGTTTGTTTTTGTTTTTTTTCTTTTTACACTAAAACTAGACTAAAAACTTTCTAAGTCTCCCTGACGAAAACTAGACAAAAACTCTTTTGGGTTTTTGTTGACTAAAATGAAAATATAAAGAGATGACGAAAACTTAAATGGCTGCCAAAAACAACAATGGAGCATGTAGAAAGTTGTAGACAAATTTCTGATCCATCAAAAATCTGGGAAAATCTATATTTCTAAATAATAAAGTACTATATTGATAATACACAGCATAAGATATCACAAACCTATTCTGGGAAGCAGTCAGTGGTGGAACGTAACGAAGTAAATGTACTTCGTTACTGTACTTAAGTAAAAAAATTGTGTATCTGTACTTTACTTAAGTAAAATTTAAGACCGGTACTTTTACTTCAATACATTTTTAGAGCAAATATCTGTACTTTTACTTCGCTACTTTTTAAAAGTGTGTTTTACATTTTTTGTTACATTTTTGTTCAGTAATTTGAAAAATACACAGGTTTTTTAGCGCATCTTGAAGCCGCATCGCCAAAATCAAAAGAAGCAGTTGATCGGGAGAAGAAGTAATGAATCGAGAAACATTTTTCACATTCATTCCGCGCCAAAAACCTAACATCAAATATAGTACAAATTAAAAAGAGTCAGAAGATTGTGGTTCGTTGTGTTTACTTCTAAATAAAAAGTTGAGCCATCATTACACAGAGCAGGGGCGGATCTAGAATTTTCCAAAGGGGGGTGGGGCTTTGACAAAGCCAATATAAAGTGACTGGGAGCCTCCCCCCAAAAACATTTTAAAAAATAAGTGTCATTTTCCTCCATTTTGGCGGCCCATTCACTGGCCCTTCTAGGGGATAGCTTGACTTGTCCCCTTTCCTTTTATTTATTTATTTTTTTTGTGGACCAAAAGAGGCGGGAGAGGTCACACCCCTGCAGAGTATTTATCCTGGTTACCATGGTGACACCCTATAGCACAACAAGTAACATTTGAATTGTGGTTGAATACTTTTACTTTTTACTTAAAAAGTACAATTTACCCCAACTACTTTTGTACTTTTACTTAAGTAGATTTTTTTATTGTTACTTTTACTTAAGTAAATTTTTCGCCTAATTATCTGTACTTTTACTTAAGTACAAAAAGTGAGTACTTCATCCACCACTGGAAGCAGTGATAAAAAAAAAATCCACAAAATTGCTGACATCTCATTGTTAAAAACATCCAGAGTCTCTTCAGCTGTAAACCAGTTGCACGTGCACGAGACCAAGCTAAAAGTGTCCTCTACCCATGGACCAGCAATTACTTAGGCAGAATATGTGCTGGACATTTATTTAAGCTGTCACAGAGGGCTAATGAGCTGTATGGTGTCAGCAGACAGCAGTGCACTGGCCAAAAACTTTTTTAATTTGACACCTCTGGAGTCCGTCAACGAGAGGAAGACAAAGACAGCCCTCAAGTCCTGGAGGCTTGTGGGTGACTGTCTGTCATTGTGTTTAAAACTGCGGCAGCAGCCAGTAAAGAGGCGAAGCTTCTTCTGCTCAGCTGCTCTCAGACAAATGGCTTCCTTACTTCATTTGTATACTTGTAGAGAAAGAGCGGGCAGGAAAGGAAATGAGAAACCCTCCATGGTTAAGTGTTGGATGCATTTAATTAGGCAATTCACTCTCTGGTTTGTCGCCTCGCTGCACACAACACTGCTTTTTGTTTTTAAAAGTAATTGTCACCTGCTGCATCAGCATCCAGTGAAACCAGGCCTGTTGAAGGGAAGAAGAATTCCTACCATCCCCCGCTTTGCATACCAACAGCTCCTCTACAAGTAAAAATAAACAAATTAAAAAATAGGGGTGTGTGAGATAAGCAGATTGGATTATTTTTACAATTCGGGCACCAAAATGTATCTGTACGATTGTAGAAAAAGCTTCTATGATGATTGAAATAATTAAAAATGTTTTCTGGATGGAAGTCGAAACATCTCGACCAGCAACTACACTGTCCAGAAGAAAACTGAAGACTTTTTCAGGGGCGGATTCTAAGGGGATCCGCCCCTGATGGGGGCGTGGTCCACAAAAAAAAATAAAGAAGAAGAAAGAAAAGGGGACTAGTCAAGCTTTTCCCTTGCAGGGCCAGCAAATGGGCCTCCAAACTGCAGGAAAATTACTCTTAAATTTCAAAATGTTCTGGAGGGAATTCCTCTAGCTTCCCCTAAACTGACTTTGTCAATGACCTCACGCCTCACCTCCTTAAAAAATCCTGGCTCCGCCCCTGTTTTCTACCATGGATCACTTTTAGACGAATGAGGGGTTACATGGAGTTGTATCTGTGCGGTGTCAACAAAAACCCAATTTGTCAAGAAGCATGTACCTTCACATTTATATAGTTGCAATAAAAACAGGGGATTGGTTAGACAGATCAAATAAGAAAGGGAGTATTGTTTTAACTCCCTTTCTTATTTCATTCTCCTCTGGAGATGGGGCATACTAGAGGTTGGTGTCCAAAACCCTCCCTGCTCAAATCCCCCACTACCCTGCTTTCCATATGACCGTGTTTTATGACTGTATGATATGCTTGTATGTACTTCCCCAGGTGGTCTTTTTTACTTACTGTCATCAAGCTCTTGCAGTGAGGGAGCATGACAAATGTTTTGAAAACACCATATAGCCCTCCCTTCCTACTGTGTGAATCTATTGCTGCTTGTCTTCTTGGCTCTGTAAAGTGTGTTTTAATTGTCTGTGCGTCGTTATCTTGTGTTGGATCTACTTGAGCTGTAATTTTGTTGACCCTTTGAGGTCCAATGACAATAAAGCCTTCTGTATCTGTGACTGGCTATGCATACCGTCTTACAGAGATTGTGAGATGATGAATTAATCTAAGGTGCTCGGTGAATTCTAGTGTGGAAGTGCGATGGAACTGGGCAGTAAATTCAGTGGTGAAACTTTTCTATTGACAACTATATACAACTATATACGTTCCAACCCTCACCTATGGTCACCAGCTGTGGGTGGTGACCGAAAGAATGAGATCGCGGGTACAAGTGGCCGAAATGAGCTTCCTCCGCAGGGTGGCTGGGCTCTCACTCCGAGATCGGGTGAGGAGCTCTGCCATTCAGGAGGAGCTCGGTGTCGAGCCGCTCCTCCTCCAGGTCGAGAGGAGCCAGATGGGGTGGTTCGGGCATCTGGTCAAAATGCCCCCCGAGCGCCTCGCGGGCGAGGTCTTTCGGGCATGTTTCTCCAGGAGGAGACCAAGGGGCAGACCCCGGACCTGCTGGAGAGACTATGTCTCACGGCTGGCCGGGGAACGACTTGGAATCCTTCCGGGTGAGCTGGAGGATGCAGCCGGGGAGAGAGGGGCTTGGGCTATTCGTTTGAGGCTGTTGCCCCCGCGACCCGACCCCGGAACAAGCGGAAGATGACGGAACGGAACTACATACAAGACCATGAAGGGGTGGAGGTTGGGAACATTCAACTGCTGGAACAATGCCAAAATTATGTGGTTTTCCGAGAACTTCGTAAAATTGGTTTCAATGGCAGTTACTTCAAACCATATCTTATTCTTCTTTCGGCATTTCCCTTCATGGTCGCCACAGCAAGTCAGTTTCTTCCATGTAACCCTATCTGATGCATCTTCGGTCACGCCAACTATCTTCATGTCTTCCTTCACTGTATCCATGAACCTCCTCTTTGGTCTTCCTCTAGGCCTCTTTCCTGGTGGTTCCAAACCCAGCATCCTTCAGCCGATGTACTCTCTCTCCTCTGCACATGTCCAAACCATCTCAGTCTGTAAGCAGCAAATGAAATCATCAAACCCTATTTCACAAAGTAAAAAGGAAAGCTTTGTTTTTTGTGGTTCTCTGGAATGAACAATTAAGCTTCTCCGCCTGACTGTTATTAGAACAATTCTGAATTTTGCATGTCTGACTGTATTACGCAAGGGGTAAAGTTTGATGGAGGGAGTATTATGGTGTGGGGTTTGTCCTCAGAAGCTGAGCTCTGTCTGTTTAAAAACGAGTATGGTTAACATACCAACTCATTTTAGACAATTCCATGTTCCTGACTATGTGAAACCAAGTTGGAGCCGACCCTGAGTCTCAAACTCAATCCCACAAAACACCTTTGGGATGAATTAGAGCAGAGAGTCAGACCTTTTCACCAGTGTGTGTCAGGAAGACATTGTGGACAGCCTTGTCAGAAGAGTTGAAGCATTTATAGCTGCAGTGCCTGGGTCAATGTCAAGTCGAACGTAATGATTCAGGAAAGGGAGGCACTTTACATTTGTTTCAATGTTAGACAAGGTCGGTGAGTAAATATATTTGACGACGGAGTGCATCTTTAGAAAATGTATTATTTGTCTAAGGATGAAAATGATAAAAGTTAAAGCAGGGTTTTAAATATGCAATTACTTCAGCATTAGCAGAATTAAGAAAAACAATGCAGAACAATATTTTTTAATTAGAGAAAATGATTTTTCAGTAGAAACAAAAAGCAGTCCTGCTTAGTGGTTAATTAACATAATGAAATACAAATGCACTTTAGATGAACTGGGGTTAGAAAACGGTCGAATGGTTTTTCCTCCTGAATGAAAACAATTAACAAAATAAAGAGTTGAATTATCACATGATAAACAAACATAAAACTTATCAAAAAAGCTACCGTATTTTCAAGACCATAAGGCGCAAATAAAAGTTTTAGATTTTCTTCCAAATGAATGGTGCGCCCTTTGTGTGTTGTGAAAAAAGAAAGGAGGCAGATGAACGCTTCGCTTGCTGCGATTCCGGGAAGTCTGACAAAGAAACTCCAACCGCTGGACATCGGCATGAACCGGCCGTTCAAAGTAAGGCTGTGAACAGCGTGGGAGCGAGGGATGATCAGAGGAGACCACAGCTTCATGAAGGGTGGAAGGCAGCGTCGGGCAGGTTACGCCACAGTTTGCCGGTGGAGGAAAACTGTGGTCAGATTCTCGCTATCCAGAAAGAACTGGCAAACATTAAGGAGACAGAAGTCATCATTTGACTTCTCTAGCAGCCTCGCAGTTGTTCTTCTTGCCCGTGATGACGATCCTCTCAGAGTTACTGTAGATGCTTGGGCTAACATGTCTGCTGGCACTGTTGATCAAGCTTTCGCAAAAGCCGGCATCCTTTCTGAGGAGCGCACACGGTACAGAAAGTGACTCTGACAGCGAGGAAAGTGAACATGCTGTGTTGGATTTAGCGCAGCTGTTCGATTCTGAAACAGAGGATGAGGACTTTGATGGATTTTATAAATGAATTTATGACGACTGTAACTAATATTTAAATAAAGCCAACAAAACTCAGTTTTGCTCCCGATCTACTTTTAAATATGCACACTTGTCTGCTTGTGTGTGTGTTGTTGTAAGGCAGACGCATGGAGTAGAAGATACAGAATGTACATAAAACCTGCGCCCTATCATTAGGTGCGCCTTATGTGTGTGTTAAATAAAGAGCACAAAAAACTGGGACTCCGCCTTTTGGTCGTGAAAATACGGTACTAGATGTCCAGATTAGAGAAGAACAAGACAAGGATGCAATCAATAGTAAATCTTGCAATGTGTAAAATATGCAATCATTTCTAAAAGAACGCCTGTGTTAGAGAAAATGAATAAGGTCTCAGTTATAAAAATCTGCTGCTGCTAAAAAGGTATTTATAAGCACGGTACAGACACCTTTGTTCACTGTTAAAGAGCATCTTCCTGCACAAAGTGTAATTATAGTGAAGTGGATGATGCCCTGCGGCTGTACGCTTTTATCAGAGCCGAGTATGAACAATGTGCCACACGGCAGCATTCCTTCACAGCAGAGGAGAAAAAAGTAGATGGTCTTTAAAAAAAGAAAAAAAAACTTTTATTATGTTTCAGGAATGGTTGGAAAAATAAAAAAAAATTACAAAAAAAAAAATCTCAGAAGTGTAATTAATTATTTTGTAATATTTCTGCTTCTTCTTCTTTAACAACAAAAAAAAAGGTTCCTCCTTTTGTTCCCGGCCTTTAGAAAACACCCAAAAAAGTGATGCAGTAGAAATCAAGATGATCTTCAGAATTTCAAGTACGCAACCTGTGAAAAACAAAACAGAACAAAGTACAATTTTAAAATGCTCTTTCCAAAATAAAACCAACATGTATAACTTTCCAAAAATAGGGGGGAAAAGTCTCTAATCAGAATCGAAACCCATTTATTTGAATTATCTTCACACAAAATCCAAACTGCAGGTGGTAGGAAGTGAATCAACTTCAAGAACACAGATTTAAATTTAAAAAATGTTCTCATTCCAAACAATAACAGTCACTCTCCTCTTTCTCTCTCTACCCATCTGCTGGTCCTGGGTGTTTGCCTGCTGTAAATCGTGCTCCACTGAGGGCTCTATGTTTGGGATGATGGATGGTGCATTTGCCTCAGTCAAGGCTCTGTCTTCTTCGTCCTCGTACCGGTGTCTGCTCGCCACCAAAGCGGATCGACAGTAATTCATACAGATGATAAGAATTGGGAAGTCGATTTGGCTGAGCAATGACGAGGTGATCAGAAAATCAGAGGGATTGGAGATCGAGCTGGTACCAATACATTCTGATTAAGTTTGGTGCCACAGTTTTATTTTGACATTTCAAACTTGCAGAGCTTTTAAAGATGAATATTTCCTCTTGTGTGGAAAAACGGGGGAAGAAAAATCAGAACGTGAGGAAAGAAACACGAGGAACGTCCTGATGTCAAACACTACATAGACGAGTGCGCTGACCCACATAATAATGCGATGCTGTTAGCATCCCAGGGTGTGTGTGTGCATCTCAGCATTCGCTCCTACGACGTGATTCCACTTTGAAACTAATGCGCTCCAACATGCAGCCCTATACTCAGGACGAAAAACTGACAGCTGCCTTTACAAGGTCGAAATGTTCCAGTCACAGATCATCTCAAGCCGTCCGGTAATGCAACCGCAGCAAAACCGCTTTGTGCATCAACTCAACTTGAACACAGAACATCACAACTCTACATCACGGAATCAAAAGATTACAGAGACTTTGTGACCATGTATTCAGGTATTTTATTAGATATCTTGATAAAGATTCAATTTCAGCCTCCAAAAGGCCTAAAGCATCTTTTTAACTGAAATTCTTAACCTTCTGATTTTTGTTTATAAAGCAAAACTTGAAAAAATCCCAAAAACTTTTCTAACAGTAACACGATTGGTTGTAATCCCTCATTTTTCAGGAGTATTCCGGCGTAGAAAAGGCTTCAAAGTTGTCTTACGAACAGTGTATTTGATTTTTTTCGATCGTCTTGATCATCAAATACACTGTCCAGAAGACACTTTTGAAGCCTTTTCTACAACATTCACATGAGTTACAACAATCTTTACACTAAATCAGGCATGGGCAAACTACAGCCTGCAGGCCACATGCGGCCCGGTAACGTTTAAATCCGGTCAGCCAAACTTCAAAAAATATTGTGCAACTCTAATGTTTTGTCACTAGATGGCGCAATGTAGATCAGTTGGCTTTGTTGAGAATACAACAACACTGCTCCCATTAAAATGTGTGGGATGTGCACACTGTCAAAATAAACAGTGTGCACAGATATAGAAAGCCATCGGACCCAATACACGCACGTAAACAAGCGTGTTAGATGTTAAAACAAGCAAAATGTTACATCAAGCGCTTAGATTTCAAACCTAGTGCCATTTAGGCCGCTTGTTTAAAATCTAGGGCACCATTCTATTGATCTAATCTAGCGGTTACCAAAGCATGCCAGCCTCTGCTCCTGTCCCTTTTGTCAAATGTTAGAACTCAATCTCGCCCGCCAACTAAAAAGTTTGCCCACCCTACACTACACAATGGGTACAAGATGGAACAACAACCAAAACAGACATATTGACTAAAAAACGTACACACTAACAGCTACTTCAGTAGGTTCATTTAACTAACCAGTTCAGCTCCTATTATGATGAAGTTTCTGCATGACGCCAGAAAGCTTCCTTGGATGTTTGCTTTATATTTGAGCATAACTGAACATTCATGATGAGAATTTGTGCACCATTGAAATTAAATCAAGGGCCCCATTTATAAAGCCTCTAGCCCAAAATCTGTGCGTTCCGTCCATTCCGTTGTCTTCCACTTATCCGGGCTAGGTCGCGGGGCAACAGCCTCAGACGAGAAATCCGGGCTTCTCTCACCTCGGCTACATCCACAAGCTCATCCGGGAGGATCTTGAGGTGTTCCCCGGCCAGCTGTGAGATTCAATCCCTTCAGGGCGTCCGGGGTCTGGCTGTGGGTCCTCTCCCAGTGGGGCGGGCATGAAACACTTCACCACCGAGGCGCTTGGAAGACATCCTAACAAGATGCCCAAATCACCCCCTCTAGCTTCTTTTGATCCTACTGAGCTCTACTCCAAGCTCCATCTGAATGGCAGAGTTTTTCCCTCTATCTCTGAGTGAGAGCCCAGCCAACCTGCGGAGGAAGCTCATTTCGGCCGCTTGTATCCGTGATCTCATTTTTTTTAGGTGAGGGTTAGAATGTAGATCGACTTGTAAATCAAGAGCTAGAAAAAAAAAAACCCGACAGTATAAATGTAAAAATCTGGCAAAAACTGGCTTTTTCCAAACATAAAGCTGCAGAATGCAGTTGGGTTTTCTAATAACTTATGAAAATTGAACCAACTTCAACAGTTCAAATTGTTTCTTGGAAAATTCTTATACTTTGAATGAGAAAAAAGGGGAGAATATTGAATAATGAAATAAACAAAGTTAACATTAAACAACTAAACATTAAATCAGCTTATTTTATATGAAATCTGGATTTGAAATGAAAGCACTGCTATGTTTATTGTGTTTGACAGAAAGCTCCACGAAGCATCTGCACAAATAAATCTGCAGATGTGTTCTAATTACTCACAATAAGAACAATATTGATTTGGAGCCGAATCTGACTCTTGAGATATTAAACCCTCTCTGACACAGTAATTCACTGCAGCCTTACAGAAGGTTTTTTTTTTTTAAGATCATTTAAATCTTTTTCTTCACACGTAAATGATTAAAAAGCTTGTATTCTTTCTTCATTGAAAAAGATTTATCTGCTGATAAGAAGAAATTGACATGCTTTTTCTAGAAGAATAGGGATATGATTGAAGAGTAGGGGACTGGTGGTGGGTGGTTTCCAGGGCATGAAAATGACACTTCACACTCCCATAAAGCTGGCGGGTTGATCTTGAAAACACAGGTAGAATAATAACAGTGTGGCTTATGAAACACACTTTGATTTGTTTAAACCACACACACACAGACTGTTCTACAGCTAACAGCAGACAAAGGATGGGTTGGGCTTCAAGTGGTGTGTGCAAACATGTTCAAGCAGTCTATGAGGTAGGTATGCAAGAATGGCACGATACACTTTCTTGTATGCTTACAGGAGTGCAAACCAGAGCTGGTTTTAATGACAGGAAGGACTTTAGTCGCTCACAGCGTCAGTGTACGGATTTCAGAACTCCCAATGGCCCTGATTTGTTAAAGTTGCACTAGCAAAGCTTGGGTGTATAGTAGTGTACAAATGAAAGACTAACTAAAGATGCTGAGGATCTCTCTGCGAGTGACCAGGATGGACAGGATCAGAGGAACAGCACATGTTAGAGGTTTTGGTGATAAAGTCAGAGAAACCAGACTGAGATGGTTTGGACATGTGCAGAGGAGAGAGAGAGAGAGTACATCGGCAGAAGGATGCTGGTTTGGAACCACCAGGAAAGAGGCCTAGAGGAAGACCAGAGAGGTTCATGGATACAAAGAAGGAAGACACGTAGATAGTTGGTGTACAGACAGAGGGGGAAGCAGGAGATAGGATTGGATGGAAGAAACTGACTTGCTGTGGCGACCTCTGAAGGGAAATGCCGAAAGAAGAAGAAGATTCATCCCTCACAAGGGGAAATTTCTATGTACAACCGGATTCCAAAAAAGTTGGGACACTTTAGAAATTGTGAATAAAAACTGAATGCAATGATGTGGAGGTGCCAACTTCTAATATTTTATTCAGAATACAACATAAATCACAGGTCAATAGTTTAAACTGAGAAATTGTATGATATTAAGGAAAAATATACTCATTCAAAATTTCATGGTGTCAACAAATCCCAAAAAAGTTGGGACAACAACCTATTAGAGGCTGGAAAAAGTCATTTGAGCATACAACAAACACCTGGAAGACCAATCAGCCCTAATCAGGTCAATTGGCAATATGATGGGTATAAAAAGTGCTTCTCAGATTGGCAGTGTCTCTCAGAAGCCAAGATGGGTAGAGGATCACCAACTCCCACAATGTTGCGTAAAAAGATAGTGGAACAGTATCAGAGAGGTGTTACCCAGCGAAAAATTGCAAAGAGTTTGCAGTTGTCATCATCAACTGTGAATAATATCATCAGAAGATTCAGAGAATCTGGAAAAATCTCTGTGCGTAAAGGTCAAGGCCGGAGAACCATACTGAATGCCCGTGATCTCCGGGCCCTTAAACGACACTGCATCAAAAACAGGAGTGCTACTGTGAAGGAAATCACAGCATGGGCTCAGGAGTACTTCCAGAAACCATTGTCAGTGAACACAATCCACCGTGCCATCCGCCGTTGCCAGCTGAAACTCTATTCTGCAAAGAAGAAGCCATTTCTAACAAAGATCCACAAGCGAAGACGTTTTCACTGGGCCAGGAGTCATTTAAAATGGAGTGTGGCAAAATGGAAGACTGTTCTGTGGTCAGACGAATCACGTTTTGAGGTTCTTTTTGGAAATCTGGGGCGCCATGTCATCAGGACCAAAGAGGACAGTGACAACCCAAGTTGCTATCAACGCTCTGTTCAGAAGCCTGCATCTCTGATGGTATGGGGTTGCATGAATGCGTGTGGCATGGGCAGCTTGCACATCTGGAAAGGCACCATCAATGCAGAAAAATATATTCAGGTTCTAGAGCAACATATGCTCCCATCCAAACGTCGTCTCTTTCATGGAAGACCCTGCATTTTTCAACAAGATAATGCCAGACCACATTCTGCATCAATCACAACATCATGGCTGCGTGGGAGAAGGATTCGGGTACTGACCTGGCCAGCCAACAGTCCAGATCTTTCACCTATAGAAAACATTTGGCGCATCATTAAGAGGAAGGTCAGACAAAGAAGACCCAAGACGATTGAACACTTAGAGGCCTGTATTAGACAAGAATGGGAGAACATTCCTATGTCTACACTTGAGAAGCTGGTCTCCTCAATGCCCAGACGTCTGTTGAGTGTTCTAAGAAGAAGGGGGGGGTGTCACACAGTGGTGAAAATGGCCTTGTCCCAACTTTTTTGGGATTTGTTGACACCATGAAATTTTGAATGAGTATATTTTTCCTTAATATCATACAATTTCTCAGTTTAAACTATTGACCTGTGATTTATGTTGTATTCTGAATAAAATATTAGAAGTTGGCACCTCCACATCATTGCATTCAGTTTTTATTCACAATTTCTAAAGTGTCCCAACTTTTTCGGAATCCGGTTTGTAGCATTTTACCGTAGCAGGCAGCCATGACAGTGCCAATGTTGGGAAATACAGGTAGTTTGTTGTCTTCCCAAAGAACACGGGGCAGTGGCGGGTGGTCAGAGCCAGCAAGGCCTTCTCTGCTGGCCTAACTTAACCAGACATCATTATCATAATTATAATAAAAGTCTATGTCATTTTAAATGTATTTTTCCTAAATTTATATATATATATAAAATTATTCTCCATATTCTGTTTTCTTAATGTCATATTATATCCATTTGGTTATCCTGCTTCCCGTGTTGTAATGTTAGGTTAAAGTTTTTATCCAATCAGAATTCAGCTAGCTGGTGTCGCAAGGCTGTATGATATCTGCCCAGGCCTTCAGATTCAGAAGTGCGGGCGCAGCGTATTGCTAGTGAACAGGCACGTGTAGTTTCTGACAGCCAATCAGATCATGACTTGGTGACGTTTACGCCTATGCGAAGGCCCATGCTGAATGTGACATGTACGCGTCTTGTGGTTGGTTACTCGCATAACGTAAGCGGAGGCAGGACCCAGGATTTTAACAGAAAAATCTGAAATATCTACCCGTTTTTTTAACCCACAATGGCAGAAGGATTTCAGAATGGCAGAATCGATTTAGTACTTGTATGTCTTTTTGCTTTTATTATGACATAAAAAAAAAAAAAAAAAAAGGGTCGGCGTAATAAGCGTTTGCTTCAGCCGTTACCTTTTCGGTCCTTTGCTGGAATATGGTTGTTTTCTTTATTTCATTGATATGAGGTTGCACTGTGACCGAAATAAATAAATAAAAATAAATTTCAAGAACACAAAAAATGACTGTTTTTTCCCCTTCTCGACCCTCAGCACTTTCAGACATACTGGAGAAAATTTCCGCAAACAGCCTTTTCCATTGGCCTCCACATGTCGATAGAAAAGAATTTATTGTTCAAACTTAAACACACAGACAAACTGTAAAACCGAGTCATTCACGTCTTCTTGAGGAAAGAAATGAGAAATAAGTGTTTTGGGGGACAGCCGTTTTGGTGAGTGCAAGCATTTTATTTATTTTTACATGTTTTATACGCGGGTTTATTGATGTTGATGCCGTAATTTATTAGCGTACCTGTTGCATCGAAGTCAGAGCTGCTTCAACGTGCTCGTCAAACACAGTGCATCTTTCGGTCTGAATACCGTGTTTGGACAAATTGCTCGCGTTTCCACATTTACATGAAAATACTTTAATGCACTTTAGACAACGTGTGCTTCGGCATCAATTTTGGTCAAATAAAACCAAACTCGAGATCGCTTTTCATGTTCTCCCTTCACGCTTGCCTCGGCTTCAAAATGGAACTTTGTTTGTGTAGCAAGAGCAGCGCACATGCGCACCGCCCCTTCGCGAGGGAGGGGTTGGAACCGGACCCGATAGCAGATCTGTTTGGACAAGCGCTTATCGGTCCGGGTTAAATGACGGCCGCGGAACCAGTTCCGGAAAAATACGGTTCTCCCGAACCCATCCCTACACGTGGGCATGGTCCCAGTGGGAATTGAACCGGCCACTCCCAGTTCAAAGGAGGACATTGTACCACTGTGCCAACGCCTCTTTCCCATATTACAATGCACAAAAATAATTATATTTTAAAGTAGTTAATGTAATAAAAAACTTTTGATCATATTCTTATGTCTCCATCGAATGCTCAACATTCATCCTTTTACACCGAACATCATGTTTCTCTGACTAAAAGCACTTTGATGATGTACTTCATCAGCACATGCTAAAAAAAAAAAAAAAACACTCATGTGACACGTTTTTTAAAAAAATGTATTCACTTTGTTATGCAGGCTTAAGGGTTGAAAAACAGACAAATCCGAACTTGTCCACAGACTAATCACTTTTTGGCTGCAACACTTGGTAAAATTCTTTTTATTCAGTGTCTTCAATCCTTTCATGTTGTAAAATAAAGGTGTGACCAATTATGGGTCTGAATACCTGTACGTGTGTGTTTATCATAAATGCTTGCTTTCTGCTGTCGCTTTTATCAAGTTCATCTCTTGTATAAGTCCAAAAAAGACAGGCGCACCCTTTTTCATAATTACCTCGTATCCTCTAGTGTCATTTTTCTGCTCACCTAAAATTGACATTCTATATAAAACTTTGATTAATTAGTCTGCGAATAAAACTTGGTTCAAACTAATGACAAATACGTATGTTGATTTTTTTCTCTTTTATGCATTCTTCTTCTTCTTTTGGCATTTCCCCTCACGGTTCACCACAGCAAGTCAGTTTCTTCCATCTAACCCTATCTGGTGCATCCTCTTCGGTCACACCAACTATCTTCATGTCTTCCTTCACTGTATCCATGAACCTCCTCTTTGGTCTTCCTCTAGTCCTCTTTCCTGGTGGTTCCAAATCCAGCATCCTTCTTCCAATGCACTCTCTCTCTCTCCTCTGCACATGTCCAAACCATCTCAGTCTGGCCTCTCTGACTTTATCTCCAAAACCTCTAACATGTCCTGTTCCCCTGATCCTGTCCATACTGGTCACTCCCAGAGAGATCCTCAGCATCTTTATCTCTGCTACCTCCATCTCTGTTTCCTGTCTTTTTCTCAGTGCCACTGTCTTTAGACCAAACAGCATGGCCGGTCTTCCCACGGTTTTGGACACTTTCCCTTTCATTTTAACTGAAACTCTTCTATCACACATCACACCTGATACTTTTCTCCACCCGTTCCAGCCTGCCTGCACACACTTCTTCACCTCTTTTCAACACTCTCCATTGCTCTGGACTGTTGATTCTTCTTCTTCTTTCGGCATTTCCCTTCAGGGGTCAACCCAGCAAGTCAGTTTCTTCCATCTAACCCTATCTGCTGTATCTTCTTTGGTCACACCAACTATCTTCATGTCTTCTTACACTGCGTCCATGAACCTCCTCTTTTGCCTTCCTCTAGTCCTCTTTCCTGGTAGTTCCAAATCCAGCATCCTTCTTCCTATGTACTCTCTCTCTCTCCTCTGCACATGTCCAAACCATCTCAGTCTGGTCTCGCTGACTTTATCTCCAAAACCTCTAACATGTCCTGTTCCTCTGATCCTGTCCATCCTGGTCACTCCAAAAGAGATCATTATCATCTTCATCTCCTTTACCTCCATCTCTGTTTCCTGTCTTTTCCACAGTGTTACTGTCTCTAAACCAAACAACATGGCCGGTCTCACCACGGTTTTGTACACTTTTCCTTTCATTTTAACTGAAACTCTTCTATCACACATTACACCTGATAATTTTCTCCACCCATTTCAGCCTGCCTGCACACACTTCTTCACCTCTTTTCCACCTCTTCTCCATTGCTCTGGACTGTTGATCCTAAGAACTTAATGCATTAATGTATTGTTAACTCTACACACAGGTTTTGGTATTGTGAAACAAATTTGACAAAACGCTGAATGCAGCCATGATATTTATATATGACCTCCAATTAAATATTTGTATAAATACCATGTCTACAAAGTAACAGATGAAAACTGCATGCTGTAGTTTGTCCTTTTTTTTCCTAAATGGCTTCTATCTATCATCTCCGGTAACTCTAGAAGACCCCCTGATCAGATTACCTTCCTGTCTTCTGATGCTTTACAACAACAGTATCCAGCAATCAGGAAGTGTTACAGCCAGTGTTCGTTATCGTCTTCGAATCTTCAACACCAGACAGATAACATATATCCAATGTGTGTGGATCTGCAGACTTCTTCATTTCAGACGAGTAGAAAACCCCACAATCAGGGTCTTACTTCAGAAGAGATCGATACACTATACGGTTACATCACATGCTGACTACAATAATCAAATCTATGTTTTTAACAAGTAAATATTAGTTCCTGCTTGGAATGGCTAGAAAACCAACAATATAAAGGGACTTAGGTTTCTTAAGTTGTAAAATAGTGGGGAAAAAAAAAAAAAAAAAAGAAAACAGGTCTGCCACTGGGTCTCCTCCTGGTGGGACGTGCATCTAACCAGATGCCCAAACCACCTTGTCTTGCTTCTCTCAACCCGCAAAAGCAATGGCTCTACTCTAAGCTACTCCCGGATGGCACAGCTCCATACTGCATTTTTGGGTGAAAAGCCCAGAGTGAGAGTCCAGCTGCCCAGCGGAGGAAGCTCATTTCAGCCGCTTGTATCCGTGATCTCGTTCTTTCGGTCACCACCCACAGTTGAGGATAGGTAGATCAACTGGTAAATCAAGAGCTTTGCTTTTCGGCTCAGCTCTTTTTCTTCACCACAACGGACTGATGCAGAGCCCTGGTTATTGCGGACGCCGCACAAATTCGTCTGTTGTAGTCTCGCACAGATATTTTAGAAATAGCAAAGTCTGCGATCAATTGACTTTTCAACCTCATAACTCTCACCTGCTCGCCGGCAGGCGATTTTGTGTTTTGAAAATGTCTGCATTCATAATGACACTTATTCTTTGTTCAACTCCACTAAGTTATACCTCATTTTAAAGCTTAGACTTTCAAGAAAACGGTCATAACATCCATTCTTGTGGTCTCACAAGTTTCAAGAAGAAATAACTAATTATCCACAAAAAAACCAAACTGCGTAGAGCGCGTTTCTTACCTGTGACTCAGTTCTAATGGGCTCAGACGGGTTCAATCCATGAGTAACTGGTCTCATTTTGTCCGTAATAATCTACAAAATAAGTTATCTACAAAATGAGACAAATTATGACCTGAGTGATGTAATATTTATACCGCTTGCACCAAAGATTTCTTTCTTTTTCCTCAAGTTTACATTGTCAACCATAACCATCGCCCCTTTCACAAGACAAAACAAAATACTGTAATTTCACGACCATTAGGCGCATCGTACAAAAAGGCGCAGCCTCAGTAACACACCGTCTTACAACAACACACGCAAGCATGCAAATGTGCGTATTAAAAATAGATTGAGAGTAAAACTGAGTTTGGTTGCGCTTTATTTAAATAGTAACGATACTAAACAAGCACATTACCGGTAATAGTCTTTATTCAAATCCGTCAAAGTCCTCATCCTCTGTTTCGGAATCGAACAGCTGCGCAAAATCCAACAGAGCAGGTCCACTTCGCTCCTCGCTGTCAAAGTCACTGTCTGTACTGTGCGGCTCCTCAGAAAGGATACCAGCTTTTGCGAAAGCTCGGATAACAGTACCAGCAGACACGTTAGTCCAAGCATCTACAATCCATTGACTCGTTAATGCTGAAATTTCTCGCAGCGGCTCGATTCCCATGTTCCTCCACGTAGCTGATTGCCTTCAGCTTAAACTGAGCGTCATAAGCGTGTCACTTTGCCATTTTCAGGGTTAAAACAGCAATGTTGTGAATACAGCACATACCTTTTTTATACACAATCCACACCCACACTTCACTCTTTAACGTTCTCATGCCTTTTCTTTCAGGTCCGCCTCGCCTCACGAGCACCGCTTTTTCTTTTAGGTCCACCTTTTCTCACACACAAGGCGCACCGCACGAAAGGGCGCACCGCTCATTTTGAAGAAAATCTAATACGTTTATATGCGCCTTATAGTCGTGAAATTACGGTATATTTATGTTTACTGCAAGTGGGTGCACCCTTCACAGAAAAAACTCAGAGGTTTAAATTAGTCTCTTAAATTTTCCAGCTAAAAGGAAAACTTGTTTAACTCTCTTTCCAAACTTTCTGGGTAGGAAGTAGTGGATAATAATGCTAATTACTATGTTTAAATGGCAAGGAGAATAGAGTTGTCAGCAAAACTAACACCTCTTATTTTCTAGTCAAAGGGTTTCCCTGAAACTCAGGCTAACTAGACACTTTTTGCACAATTATAGGTAAATAAAGGAAAGAAGAAAGCGGACAAAAGTTGAAAATTTTTATATTTCCTAAACAAAATCCTAAAAGCAACTTTGTAAACTGAAAGCTCTGAATCGTGAAATTAATTAAGTCGGGATGAAAAGGCTGTCAGGCACGAGTGAATGAGAAAAACAAGTCGGTGTTAGTCCAGAAAGAGAGAGAGGGACAGAAGAGAAGAGGAAGAGACTGCCGAAAGCACAAACAGAGTAACGCCAATTCTACTTTTTAGCAAAGCTAAATACAAATGAGAGAAGCATCGCTTTGCTTTACTGTAGCCCCACAGCATCAGCATGCCCTCAAAAAGGAGTTCCGATGCAGAAAAAATGCATATAAAAAGTGATTTTTGTTGTTTTTTTGTCTGCTTTTCCAACATAACCTCACCTTGTAACTTCTCATGGATCGCATGGATTGAGGGAGTGCAGAGTTGCTTTTTTCTATCACTTCCTGTAGCTCCTCACATACACTCAGCGGCAGCACCAGAGGATGCCCGATGGCTTTGACGTCCCAATTTGCCATGACCCTACGAACACAAATGCACAAAAAGTTGAAGTTTTCTGTAAGTGTGAAAGAAACCAAACCGGTATTCACAACGTAGCATCATCTTTACTGAACGCTACGTGATGCTGACACTGCACTGTGTGGATTTCCCAAAATCAGATAACCATAACGGTCTCCTTCTAGCTTAAAATTTAAAATCAAGTCAATTATATTTGTACAGCACGATATCAGAAAATAATTGTCTCAACAGGCTTTACATTGAAAAAATTGATTTGAACAGGATTGAAAAAAGTACAAAAATAAAGAACAAAAAAATGTCTAAACACAAATACACAACTAAAAACTAACTAAACAAAAACTAGTTAATAAAATTTCAGCACATTCCTGCATTTAGATCAGGCATGGGCAAAATACGGCCTGTGGGCCAGATGCAGCCCGTTAAATGTTTTAATCCGACCCGAAAAAAATTAAATAAATAAACCATATTAATGGTTTACCACCCTGCAATTCTGATGTTTCTTCACTAGATGGCGCCAAAGATACAACAACACTGCTCCCATTAAAATGTGTGTGTTTTTGTGATGCGCACATTGTCAAAATAAATTGTTAGTAGATTTCAAACCTACATTTTAAACCTAGCGTGCTAGATGCATGTTTTTTTTAAAGCGCTAGTGCGCTTGATTTTAACTTGATCAACTAGATTAAGTGCGTGTAGCGGCCCCTAACGGTTTCCCATATTTAGCGTACTTGTTTACCAAAGCACGGCATCCATCTGCTCCTGTTCCGGCTCCTTTCTTAAATGGTAGAACTAAATGTGGCCCGCGAATGAAAAAGTTTGCCCACTCTTGATTTAGACCCTCCTCCACGGGAAGGAAAAACTCCAAAAAACTAGCAGTGGGAAAAAAAAAGGAAACCTCATGGAGATACACCTAAAAGAGAGAGCCCTCCCTCGGGACGAACTGCCAATGTGTTTAAGACTGAATTAAATATTATCTTATTCTACTCTACCGCTTTATGGCTGAAGAAATCAGTAGATGGTCTTCATCCTGATGGAAATGGGATGGTAGCCCAAACACGAGCTTTCTCAGTCTGGAGACGCTCCGAGGCTAGCAAGACATTTTTTTGCAGGTCCACACTTACTTTCAGAAAGCTAAGTATTTCTACTCAGACAAAGATTTGTAGAATCAACATGAGCTTGGTTCATAGTGATTTTGTTCAGCTCAGCAACAAAGATTTTTAAAAAGCCTGTGTTTCGGCTTGAATTTACAAATTTTTCTCCTTTCACACCCTGATGTCAGAATTTTCAAACACTGCAGTAATAAAAAATTTTATTTACTTCTCACAATGCTTTTAAAATATCTGCAGCATTCCAACAATTGTAGGAATAATGAATAAAAATCTGAAGTGTATTGAACCTGATCTGCATAGCAAGAGGTTTGGTCATCGACTGGAGACAATATTTGCAAGCAGGAAGGAGGAAGAAAAAAAAAAGGAATAGAGAGGGGTGAAAAATATTGTTTATCTAAGCTGGGTGACATTTAGCCATCTGTGCAGCTACAGTGTAAACATAAAAATCATTTAAATTATCCATCGTGAACATATTGATGGCAATCCCTACAGCAGCATAAATCTTTGTGAAACAGCAGTTGGTGTTATTAAAGCAATCTGTTTGGCAAGTCATATACGGAGAAAAAAAAACAAAGGAAGATTTGTAGTATTTTAGTGGCTTAGACGGGGGATACAGGTAGTACCTTTCACTGTTCACTAAAACAAGAGGCTGAATTAGTGAGAAGAGTAATCCGGTTAGACGTTGGCTCGCTGCTTCTCTAGCCAATTATAGGCTGTTTAAACAGCGCATACCAGAACTGACTGGATCCTTAATGAGGAGGCCGCCACCATGGGAAATTCAGTTCCCCAGCCAAAACACTTTAATCTGACCTGTCAGAGATGACTGAAGAAGGATGAGTTGGAAATTATGTGTGGAGGAAAATGGCAGAGCAGGAGATTGGAATGGTTTTGAAATTTGGTCTCATGAGGTTAAAACCCTGGAGGTTTAAAAAAGAAAAAAACCAACAACTTTTACGTGATAAACATTTCCACCAGAAAGTGGGATGAATGTAGTAAGTGGGGATGCAATAATATTGACGACATTGATATATTCTGCGCTTTTTGCGGATGATGTGGTCCTGTTGGCTTCATCGGACCGTGATCTCCAGCTCTCGCTGGATCGATTTGCTGCCGAGTGTGAAGCGGCCGGGATGGGAATTAGCGCCTCCAAATCCGAGACCATGGTCCTTGCCCGGAAAAGGGTGGAATGCCCCCTGCAGGTCAGGGACAGGGTCCTGCCCCAAGTTGAGGAGTTTAAATATCTTGGGGTCTTGATCACGAGTGGGGGAAAGATGGAGCGGGACATCAACAGGCGGATCGGTGCGGCATCAGCAATAACTAGGACGCTGCATCGGTCCGTCGTGGTAAAGAGAGAGCTGAGCCGAAAAGCAAAGCTCTCGATTTACGTTCCAACCCTCACCTATGGTCACCAGCTGTGGGTGGTGACCAAAAGAATGAGATCGCGGGTACAAGCGGCCGAAATGAGCTTCCTCTGCAGGGTGGCTGGGCTCTCACTCAGAGATCGGGTGAGGAGCTCTGCCATCCGGGAGGAGCTCGGTGTCGAGCCGCTCCTCCTCCAGGTCAAGAGGAGCCAGATGGGGTGGTTCGGGCATCTGGTAAGGATGCCCCCCGAGCGCCTTGCAGGCAAGGTGTTTCGGGCACGTCCCACCGGGAGGAGACCAAGGGGTAGACCCCGGACCCGCTGGAGAGACTATGTCTCACGGCTGGCCGGAGAACGACTTGGGATCCTTCCGGGTGAGCTGGAGGATGCAGCCGGGGAGAGAGAAGCCTGGGCTACCCGTTTGAGGCTGTTGCCCCTGTGACCCGACCCCGGAACAAGCGGAAGATGACGGAACGGAATGCAATGCAATTTAGTTGTTAAGGTTTAAGGAGAAGAGATAAAGATGGTGGAAGATTTTAAGTACTTAGGATCAACAGTCCAGAGCAGTGGAGCGTGTGGAAAAGAGGTGAAGAAGCGTGTTCAAGCAGGCTGGAACGGGTGGAGAAAAGTATCAGGTGTGATGTGTGACAGAAGAGTTTCAGATAAAATGAAAGGAAAAGTGTACAAAACCGTGGAGAGACCGGCCATGCTGTTTGGTCTAAAGACAGTGCCACTGAGAAAAAGACAGGAAACAGAGATGGAGGTAGCAGAGATGAAGATGCTGAGGATCTCTCTGGGAGTGACCAGGATGGACAGGATCAGAGGAACAGCACATGTTAGAGGTTTTGGAGATAAAGTCCGAGAGGCCAGACTGAGATGGTTTGGACATGTGCAGAGGAGAGACAGTACATCGAAAGAAGGATGCTGGATTTAGAACCACCAGGAAAGAGGACTAGAGGAAGACCAAAGAGGAGGGTCATGGATACAGTGAAGGAAGACATGAAGATAGTTGGCGTGACTGAAGAGGATACAGCAGGTAGGGTTAGATAGAAGAAACTGACTTGCTGTGGCGACCCCTGAAGGGAAATGCCGAAAGGAGAAGATGAAGAAGTAGTTAAGGTATAAGAAAACCATAAATTTGTCAAAAAATATTATCTCAGTGTGCATCAAAAGTAGTAGCTAGAACAAACATGGGCAAACTACGGCCCGTGGGCCGCATGCGGCCCGTTAAACATTTTAATCCGGCCCAAAAAAAAAAAAAAAAACCATGTGAATGTTTTATTTCCCCTGCAATTCTGATGTTTTCTCACTCGATGGCGCACTCTAAATACTGTACATATGCTTTGTTGCAAAAACAACAACACTGCTCCCATTAAAATGTGTGTATCTCAGTGATGCACACGTCAAAATAGTGCGCTAGATGCATGTTTTTTTTAAGCATTATGGCTCTTGATTTTAACGTTGATGTGCTAGATTATGTGTGTATCGTGGCCCTAATGGCTTTCCATATGTAGCGCCCTTGTTTCTATATCTAGCCTGTTATAGATATGTTATATCTATACCTGTTCCGGCCCCTTGGTCAAATGTTAAAACCCAATGTGGCCCGCAAGCCTAAAAGTTTGCCCACCCCTGAGCTAGAATTACAGTACCATGATGCTTTGTGTTGCTGTTTGGCTATGAGGTACGCACGCTGAACGTTGCCAGTAAACACAACACTCGGCGAGTGAAGATGGTCAGAAGCGTTTAAAGTAATGAATTCAGAAAAAAGCTATTCATCTTTCACAGCTGTTAACGCCTCGTTGCATTTAAGTTTGATGTATGAAAGCAAGTCGATTTTACTGTATTTACAAACGCTAAATGGGACAAACAGAAAATTGACTGTATACAAACACAGGCACGCTACATGGGGGAGCTGTTACTGGAAATAGAATGGAAATAAGAACGAATCCAGCATTTAAAATAAGTTTCAAAATTTGTTAAAAATCTATCCATGCAGAAAAGACAGTCTAGAAAGCTTACAGTATGTAGTCCTGTTCATTTTAATATGTTCTAAATTTTTGTTATGTGCACACTATTTCCAGCTTCACCAAAAGAGGGCCACTATAGTATACGCATCTGAACAAAAACTTCTTTAGACATTTCTCTTCAGGGGTCGCCACAGCAAGTCAGTTTCTTCCATTTAACTCCATCTCCTGCGTCCTCTTCGGTCACACCAACTATCTTCATGTCTTCCTTCACTGTATCCATGAACCTCCTCTTTGGTCTTCCTCTAGGAATCTTGCCTGGTGGTTCCAAATCCAGCATCGTTCTTCCGATGTACTCTCCCTCTCTCCTCTGCACATGTCCAAACCATCTCAGTCTGGTCTCTCTGACTTTATCTCCAAAACCTCTAATGTGTGCTACTCCCCTGATCCTGTCCATCCTGGTCACTCCCAGAGAGATCCTCAGCATCTTCATCTCTGCCTCCTGCATTTGATAAAAAACATGGCTCCACAAGTTCCAGGCCGCAATAATCCACAGACTTTTCTTTTCGGTCTATAAATAGTGTACGCACCATGAACGTGGGTAATCTTGTGTTTAATTGGTTGTAGCAACACGGCCACCGGTCTGCAGGCTTGGTCCCCGAAATCCCTCAGCAGATAAGTGGAAAATCTAACTGCAATCTGACCCCAATTAGAGGAGGAAAACGAGCAATTTTTAAGATTTTTTTGTAAAGGAGCTGCTCTTCTAATGATCCATGTGTAATTTAGTAATTTGTAAAGTATCTTCTAACATAACAGAGCTTTATTTTAAAGTTACTTTGAAAACAATCAGATGGAATCCTTTTAAAACTGACCATTAAAGTCTACAGTTTAATATAAATTGGACACAAATGAGGTTGATCAGAATTTGGCTCAGAAATTCATCTAAACAAACTGACAAACAAAAGAAGCAATAAATGCAGACTGATTTAAATCAACAGCGAGACTTTGAATCAATCGACTCTGCCAAGTTACAGTCATACTTCTGCTTGTTTTATGCTTTGAATCAGATGCCATTTTTCCCATTTGATATCAGTTTTTTTTAATTTGCCTTTCTAGTTAACCACGAGGTTTGTTGAAAAAGGTGTGAAAAAACCCTTCATACTCGTTCTCTATGCCTCCTGGTTAAATAGGAGAAAGAAGAGGACGCTGATTTGGTTGAAAATAATGAGGATGGAAGCTTCTTGCATGGGAAGCTGCTTTAACTAACCATCGGGAGAACACAACCTCCACATCTCTGCTGCACACGGAAGCATGCAACGTGCACGCTCAAGTCTGAAAAACGACTTTAAAGAGCTTTTGAAGGCAAACTCATTTGCAAAATAATTATAATGACGAATTACGGACCTTTAACACAAAGAGTTCTGTTAGGCGTGAATATCTTTTCACCTACAAAGTTCTCTTTCATCCTTCATAGTTGGCAGAGACAGAACCTGATGGAGTGTGTGCAGCGGCGAGATGAAAGGATACGATTAGGGAAGGGAAAAAACAAAGGCTGAAGGAAAAGTGGTGGCGGGAAGTGCTTCTCTTACTGTTTCTGTGGGATGTCAGCGTCGGCGCAGGTGATGTAGAGGAGTTTCAGAGCTCTGGCAGGGGATGAACTGTGAAGAGCAGAAGAGGTCTCATCCCCGATGCATGTCTCTGGAACCAAGGCCATGATGGAGTCGCTGTTTAGGAGCCAGAGCTGCAGCAGAAAGAGACAGGACACTCAACACCTTGTTCTGTATTTGTGTTTTATTTAATGAGGGTAGGGTGCATTTTAAAACAGTACAGTGTGCTCAAAACAAAGAAAAGCACATTTGCAAAAACACTGTTGGACCGAAAGAAGGAGATCGCGGGTACAAGCGGCTGAAATGAGCTTCCTCCGCGGGGTGGCTGGGCTCTCACTCAGATATTGGGTGAGGAGCTCTGCCGTCCGGAAGGAGCTCGGTGTCGAGCCGCTCCTCCAGGTCGAGAGGAGCCAGATGGGGTGGTTCAGGCATCTGGTCAGGATGCCCCCCGAGCGCCTCGCGGGCAAGGTGTTTCGGGCACGTCCCACCGGGAGGAGACCAAGGGGCAGACCCCGGACCCGCTGGAGAGACTATGTCTCACAGCTGCCCGGGGAATGACTTGGGATCCTTCCAGGTGAGCTAGAGGATGCGGCCGGGGAGAGAGAGGCCTGGGCTGCCCGCTTGGGGCTGTTGCCCCCGCGACCCGACCCCGGAACAAGCGGAAGATGACGGAACGGAAATGTTGGACGCTGAAGTCTTCATAGTACAGCTTCATATTTCCAAATGGTGCAAAGCTTCGTATTTCCAATGGTTTGTAGATGACATTGTGATCTGTAGTTAGAGGAGGGAAGAGGTGGAGGAAAAGCTGGAAAGGTGGAGGTTTGCACTAGAAAGAAGAGGAATGAAGATTAGTCAGAGTAAGACAGAGTACATGTGTGTGAATGAGAGGGATCCAAATGGAAAAGTGAGGTTACAGGGAGAAGAGATAAACAAGGTGGAAGATTTTAAGTACTTAGGATCAACAGTCCAAAGCAATGGAGAGTGTGGAAAAGAGGTGAAGAAGCGTGTGCAGGCAGGCTGGAGAAAAGTATCAGCCAGGCTTCTCTCACCCCAGCTGTATCCTCCAGCTCACCTGGAAGGATCTCGAGTCGTTTCCCAGCCAGCTGTGAGACATAGTCTCTCATGCCTATTGGTCTCCTCCCGGTGGGACGTGCCCGAAACACCTCACCAGCGAGGGACTCGGGGGCATCTTGACCAGATGTCTGAACCACCCCATCTGGCTTCTTTCGACCGGGAGGAGGAGCAGCTCGACAACGAGCCCCTTCCGGATGGCAGAGCTCCTCACCCGATCTCTGAGTGAGAGCCCAGCCACCCTGTGGAGGAAGCTCATTTCGGCCGCTTGTATCTGTGATCTCATTCTTTTGGTCACCACCCACAGCTGGTGACCATAGGTGAGGGTGGAAACGTAGATCGACTTGTAAATCAAGAGCTTTGCTTTTCGGCTCAGCTCTTTCTTTACCATAATGGACCGATGCAGCGTCCTAGTTATTGATGACACTGCACCGATCTGCCTTTCAATCTCCCGCTCCATCCTTCCCCCACTCGTGACAAGACCCCAAGATACTTTAACCCTGTCCCAGACCTGCAGGGGGCATTCCACCCTGCACTCGTGTACAAACTACACGAGCTAAATTTTATGCGCATCACGTAAAAAACTAAAAGTGTCTTTGAATTAAAAACTTTATTGTATGTTTGGCTGAATTCAAACTTTTGCAAGTCTCAAATTAGTTAGGTAACAAATAAAAATGCAACATCTATTTCTTTTTTTATGCAAATGTGGCTCCAGATTTTTTGTTTTCAAAAAATCAGCTCCCGTTTTGGTCCAATTTCACACAAGATTGATTATATTGTTATTACAGAGTCACGGTGAAAGGATTTAATGTCTTGATGTTTAAAGTGTGCAGAGGGGACAGCTGGAAATTTAGAAGCTCTTTTTTGTGCTAATGAGTATGGAGCTAAGTAAGGACATCTTTAAAGTGACGTTTTAATAGTGAATTTATCCATATGAAGCTCTAATTTATGCAGATTCTAAGCAGACTGATTCTCTGAGTTAAAGTCTTAGGAGAATAGGGATCTATGCCAGTGGAGCAGAATAATTGTTCTGCTTAGTTTTTACTAATAAGCTACTAAAAATCTAAAACCTGCGATAATCTCAGCCTTAACGTTTTTAAAGTTCTTTAAAAAAGTCTAATTATCGGTTCTCTGCTCAAGCATTCATGTATCTTTTTGTAAGATTTGTTCCTCTATTCTGACTTTTATGTCAAATCGTGCTAAATTTTATTTAAAAAATCTAACCCTCTAAATCAGGGGTCTCAAATGCATGGCCCGCAGTCCAACTACAGCCCTTAGGAAGATAATTTGCGGTCCGCATCTTAATATTAAAGATCAGTATTAGTGCGGCCCACAAGATTGATATAAATGACTCTTGTTTTGCGCTGAAAACAAGACTCTGGCGGCCAGAATCGACTGCTTCAAAAGCAGGGCACTCAGAACCATCGAAAACATGAGGTGGTCTCCGCAAATCCCTAACCAGGCACTCGTAACCCCTGTGTGCCAGCCCAAGGCATTTTGCCTGGCTGGGCAACCCTGGACTCGCTGGTTCAGCCATGTTCTCTGGCTGCCTTCCGACCATCCTACAAGAACAATCGTTCAATTCACTCCAAAGATCGCAGGCTGGAAAAGAGTACGAGGTAAGCCTCGTACCCGATGGCTCAACGCAATGGTGGACGATCGAAAACAACTTGGAGTCACCATCGAGAAAGCAGAACAGCTGGCCTAAGAACGCCAGCAATGGAAACATTTGTTCAATCTAGTCGGCTTGACGCACAAGGACTGGACACCCCTCCCCTCTTTGTTAGAGCCCTAATAAAAAGATTTATTTATTTATTACTGTTTGACCTATTTTTTTATTCGTTTTTTAATGTATTTATTTAATTCATTATTTTGTGTTAAAAATAAAGATATTTGAGGATATAGAAATGTTTTATCAGCTCTATTCTTGTAGAAATCCTAAGGGTGCTACTGCCTCACACTGACTCTGCCTCCAGCTGCCCCCAGGTGAAATTGAGTTTGAGACCCCTACTCTAAACCCTACATAAAATTAAAAATAAAGCCCTATTAGAATGATTCTTTTATTCACCAAGGCCTTTAAAAAGTTATTTAAGGTTAAATAATTTGCTTTATTCAAGACCAATTAAAAAAAAATTTAAACAAAGTAAACTGACGACTACATAAATTTACAAGCTTCCCAAAAAAAAAAAAAAAATCTTTGCAGTAAGTGATAATAGTATTTTCCCAAAGGAATTTAGATGATTTCTTACCAGTAAGAAAGCTTTCCCATCAGGAGTCTGGATGGAGTAGTGGAAGCAGCTGAGTGAGTTTGACAGCTTCAGTAGTCGGGCTGCTATTGTCCTCTCTAAGAAGAGAAACCTGTCAAGAAAAAAAAAAATTAAACTTCAACTGAACATTTCTTTGTAAAACAGAGAAGTTTCTGTCTGTCGTGTTAAGTTTAGTACAGTTCCTATTGGTCAGGCTAAAGGCTTCTTTTTAAAGAGGGGCATTCTGGTTAACTGTCGTCGCAAATGAGCATTTAATTAGTCTTATAAAACGAGGATTTTTCTCATCTAATAGGTTCTGGAGAGACAATCTCTCACAGCTGGACAGGGAACACCAGGGGATCTTCCCCCAGGTGAGCTAGAATATGCACCCGGGGTGAGAGAAGCCTGGGTTTTCCCGTCTTAGGCTGTTGCCCAGCATTTGTAGACGACATTGTGATCTGTAGTGAGAGAAGGGAAAAGGTGGAGGAAAAGCTGGAGAGGTGGAGGTTTGCACTACAAAGAAAAGGAATGAAGATTAGTCAAAGTAAAACAGAGTACATGTGTGTGAATGAGAGGGATCCAAATGGAAAAGTGAGGTTACAGGGAGAAGAGATAAAGAAGGTGGAAGATTTTAAGTACTTGCGATCAACAGTCCAGAGCAAGGGTGGGCAAATGTTTTGGTTGGCGGGCCACATTGAGTTCTAACATTTGACCAGGGGGCCGGAACAGGATCAGATGGATGGCATGCTTTGGTAACCTCTAGATTAGACCGATAGAATGATGCTAGATTTTAAACAAGCGCTAAATGTTAAATGAGGCGTCGGAGGGATCCAGTTTGGTGACCTCAGGATTGGATCTCTGCTTTTTGCAGATGATGTGGTCCTGTTTGCTTCATCGGACCGTGATCTCCAGCTCTCACTGGATCGATTTGCTGAAGAGTGTGAAGCGGCCAGGATGGGAGTTAGCACTTCCAAATCAGAGACCATGGTCCTCACGCTTGTTTACGTGCAGGTGTTGGCCCCGATGTCTTTCCATATCTGTGCACACTGTTAATTTTGTGCGCATCACGGGGACGCACACATTTTAATGGAGCAGTGTTGGTGTTTTTGGCGCCATCTAGTAACCAACAATCAGAATTACAAGGAAAATAAAACATTAACAAGGTTTACTTATTTAATTTTTTTAAGTCTCGGCGTGCCGGATTAAAACGTTTAACGGGCCACATGTGGACCGCGGGCCGTAGTTTGCCCACCCCTGGTCCAGAGCAATGGAGAGTGTGGAAAAGAGGTGAAGAAGCATGTGCAGGCAGGCTGGAACGGGTGGAGGAAAGTATCATGTGTGATGTGTGATAGAAAGGTTTCAGCTAAAATGAAAGGAAAAGTGTACAAAACCGGACTGAGATGGCCATGTTGTTTGATCTATAGATCTTTTCCTCAGTGACACTGAGGAAAAGACAGGAAACCGAGATGGAGGTAGCAGAGATGAAGATGCTGAGGATCTCTCTGGGAGTGACCAGGATGGACAGGATTCGAAATGAGTATAACAGGGGAACAGCACATGTTAGAGGTTTTGGAGATAAAGTCTGAGAGGCCAGACTGAGATGATTTGGACATGTGCAAAGGAGAGAGAGAGTACATCGGAAGAAGGATGCTGGATTTGGAACCACCAGGAAAGAGGCCTAGAGGAAGACCAAAGAGGAAGTTCATGGATATGGTGAAGGAAGACGTGGAGATAGTTGGCGTGACCAAAGAGGATGCTGCAGATAGAAGAAGAAGAAGAGGCTGTTGCCCCCACGACTCGATCCCGGATAAACGGAAGACAATGCAATGGAACGTTAGCAGCCAACTATAAGTTTTAGCACGATGGTGATAAAATGCAGTTAATAATACCTTCATTTCTTTAACTGTGACAACTGTTGTGGATTTCTTTGTACCTCATTGAAAAAACACTGACATCACTGTCTGAGCGAAATCTGTTCGGACTTGTAGAAATTCCATCCTGGGTCTCACCGTACAAACTAGAAGTCAGATGATGAGGTCACTATTTATAACCGATCAGCTAACGTCATATAATTAGGCCATTTGGTTAGACGAGTTATAGCCACTCAGCTCACATCTGCATATTATTTTTTCTTATTACACCACACACACAAGCCCCTGCAGTAATACACAGGATGGACAAGTCAAACGTGTCTCATTTACTCTGTAATATCAACACCATCCTCGCAATGGATCTTCAACCGGGACATCAACTCCTTCTAAAGCTTCATAGAGCGCCTCGATCCTAATTAAAGCTTTTCCACTGGTTCATTTGATGCAAGGTGCCACATGCCAAATAACACAGCCGTCATTACAGTGTAATCTTATTACCACACACTCCCGCCTGCTACGGCAGACAAACTAAGAAGTGAGTCATAAATGCCAAAGCAAAGCACTAAATGACTCCGACGCTCTGGCTTATTAAACAGTTCCATTCAAGACCAAAAGATTATTTTAGATTATAATTATAGCGGAAAGTTTGATCATTGTGCCACTGATGGCCTTCATTTCCTACAGTTTTATTGAAATCTAATCGGATATTCCAGACAAACACGCAAATGAACCTGAACTGATTTATTGTCCTTGTTCTGATTTTTATTGCAAATAAAGCACGGCGGCAGTGCCAGCAATTAACCCAGAAACATTTATGTTCATTTATTTCTCCCCACATGAGCTAAAAATAAACTCAGGAAACAGTGTGCTTTCACAGCCTTCGCTTCTAAATTGTCAACCGGCAGGAAGTTGGATTAAAAACCTGCCTGTTCAGAGAAGCTTCTGGCGCTCCGTTTCCCACGGCGGACTCCACCACCACCTGTGTGATGTATAGTTTCAGCGTCTCTGTGAGAAACGGAGAGAAAAATGTTTGCATGTGCCGCTGAGTAATGTGTTTATATAAAAATCTGCATGAGCGTACCTGGTGCCACAGCCTCTCCCAACACTGATGAACAGCTTGCGCAGGAGATAAGTGCCAGACGACAGCAGCTTTTCTGTGCACACACACCAGTAAAAAACAAACTATTCACAACCACACACAGAGGCAGAATATATAGCAGAAATAAAGAAAGGAGGGAACAGAATGGATGCAGAGATTCAAATATTTTTCTGCTCTGTTTCTCTCAGCGGCAAAGATGGAAATCAATCGTTGTTCTGATTGGTGTGTGAGCGTGGCGGACCAAAAGTTAAATAAATAAATAAATAAATACAAACCGGATTCCGAAAAAGTTGGGACACTTTAGAAATTGTGAATAAAAACTGAATGCAATGATGTGGAGGTGCCAACTTCTAATATTTTATTCAGAATACAACATAAATCACAGGTCAATAGTTTAAACTGAGAAATTGTATATTAAGGAAAAATATGCTCATTCAAAATTTCATGGTGTCAACAAATCCCAAAAAAGTTGGGACAAGGCCATTTTCACCACTGTGTGACACCCCCCCTTCTTCTTAGAACACTCAACAGACGTCTGGGCATTGAGGAGACCAGCTTCTCAAGTGTAGACATAGGAATGTTCTCCCATTCTTGTCTAATACAGGCCTCTAAGTGTTCAATCGTCTTGGGTCTTCTTTGTCTGACCTTCCTCTTAATGATGCGCCAAATGTTTTCTATAGGTGAAAGATCTGGACTGTTGGCTGGCCAGGTCAGTACCCGAATCCTTCTCCCACGCAGCCATGATGTTGTGATTGATGCAGAATGTGGTCTGGCATTATCTTGTTGAAAAATGCAGGGTCTTCCATGAAAGAGACGACGTTTGGATGGGAGCATATGTTGCTCTAGAACCTGAATATATTTTTCTGCATTGATGGTGCCTTTCCAGATGTGCAAGCTGCCCATGCCACACGCATTCATGCAACCCCATACCATCAGAGATGCAGGCTTCTGAACAGAGCGTTGATAGCAACTTGGGTTGTCACTGTCCTCTTTGGTCCTGATGACATGGCGCCCCAGATTTCCAAAAAGAACCTCAAAACGTGATTCGTCTGACCACAGAACAGTCTTCCATTTTGCCACACTCCATTTTAAATGACTCCTGGCCCAGTGAAAACGTCTTCGCTTGTGGATCTTTGTTAGAAATGGCTTCTTCTTTGCAGAATAGAGTTTCAGCTGGCAACGGCGGATGGCACGGTGGATTGTGTTCACTGACAATGGTTTCTGGAAGTACTCCTGAGCCCATGCTGTGATTTCCTTCACAGTAGCACTCCTGTTTTTGATGCAGTGTCGTTTAAGGGCCCGGAGATCACGGGCATTCAGTATGGTTCTCCGGCCTTGACCTTTACGCACAGAGATTTTTCCAGATTCTCTGAATCTTCTGATGATATTATTCACAGTTGATGATGACAACTGCAAACTCTTTGCAATTTTTCGCTGGGTAACACCTCTCTGATACTGTTCCACTATCTTTTTACGCAACATTGTGGGAGTTGGTGATCCTCTACCCATCTTGGCTTCTGAGAGACACTGCCAATCTGAGAAGCACATTTTATACCCATCATATTGCCAATTGACCTGATTAGTGCTGATTGGTCTTCCAGGTGTTTGTTGTATGCTCAAATGACTTTTTCCAGCCTCTAATAGGTTCTTGTCCCAACTTTTTTGGGATTTGTTGACACCATGAAATTTTGAATGAGCATATTTTTCCTTAATATCATACAATTTCTCAGTTTAAACTATTGACCTGTGATTTATGTTGTATTCTGAATAAAATATTAGAAGTTGGCACCTCCACATCATTGCATTCAGTTTTTATTCACAATTTCTAAAGTGTCCCAACTTTTTTGGAATCCGGTTGTACACCAGTTAATAAATAATTTAATTTGTCATTAGGTCGAACAGAAACGTGTCAACAAATGTGTTGATGCACCGCTTGTTAACAAATTCTGATACATTAGGTGGCGCTGTTGACAAGTTTATGTACTTGATTCTGTTTTGTCATCTTCCGCTTGTTCCGGGGTCGGGTCGCGGGGGCAACAGCCTCAAACAGGCAGCCCAGGCCTCTCTCACCCCGGCTGCATTCTCCAGCTCACCCGGAAGGATCCCAAGTCGCTCCCCGGCCAGTTGTGAGACATAGTCTCTCCAGCGGGTCCGGGGTCTGCCGGTGTGACGTGCCCAAAACACCTCGCCCACGAGGCGCTCAGGGGGGCATCCTGACCAGATGCCCGAACCACCCCATCTGACTCCTCTCGACCTGGAGGAGGAGCAGCTCGACACCGAGCTCCTCCCGGATGGCAGAGCTTCTCACCCGATCTCTGAGTGAGAGCCCAGCCACCCTGCGGAGGAAGCTCATTTCGGCTGCTTGTACCCGTGATCTCATTCTTTCGGTCATCACTCACAGCTGGTGACCATAGGTGAGGGTGTGAACGTAGATTGACTTGTAAATGGAGAGCTTTGCTTTTCGGCTCAGCTCTCTCTTTACCACGACGGACCGATGCAGCGTCCTAGTTATTGCTGATGCCGCACCGATCCGCCTCTCGATCTCCCGCTCCATCTTTCCCCCACTCGTGAACAAGACCCCGAGATACCTTAACTCCTCCACCCTGTCCCTGACCCGCAGGGGGCATTCCACCCTTTTCCGGGCGAGGACCATGGTCTCAGATTTGGAGGCGCTAATTACCATCCCGGCCGCTTCACACTCGGCAACAAATCGATCCAGCGAGAGCTGGAGCTCACGGTCCGATGAAGCCAACAGGACCACATCATCCGCAAAAAGCAGAGATCCGATCCTGAGGTCACCAAACCGGATCCCTGCAACGCCTCGGCTGCGCCTACATATTCTGTCCACAAAGGTGATGAACAGAATCGGTGACAAAGGGCAGCCTTGGCAAAGTCCAACTCTCACTGGAAATGGAATCGACATACTGCCAGCTATACGGACCAAGCTCTGGCATCGGTCGTACAGAGACCGGACAGCCCGTACTAAGGGCTCCGAGGCTCCGTACTCCCGGAGCACCCCCCCACAGGAGTCCCCTAGGGACACGATCAAATGCCTTCTCCAGATCCACAAAACACATGTAGACTATTTGGGCAAACTCCCATGACCCCTCCAGGATCCTGAAGAGGGTATAGAGCTGGTCCGTTGTTCCACGTCCAGGTGTACTTAATTCCAATTTTAATTAATTAATGAAACATTTAGTTTACTTAGTCAATCCTCTTCTGAACCGCTTATTGGAATACGAATCACAGGGGTGTCAGAGCTCATCCCAGTTAGTTATAGGCGAAAGTGGGGGTACACCACAAACAGGTCACCAGTCTGTTGAAGCGTCACTACTTTTCTAATTACTCAAAGGTGAATCAATATCATTTTTGTGTGTGTGTGTAGTTTCCCTCACCTTCGGATCTTGGTTGTCCACTGTTTCAACAAGACTTTCCTCCTCGTGTAGGGTCTCCTTGCAGCTTGCGTCTCGCGGCAAAAGGACGAATGTGTCGCCCAGAAGGCAATCTCCTGCTCGAGGCAGCAGCTTCTTGACGAATGGGTCAGGGTGACAACACCATTCGTCCACAATCGAGTTCCAGTTCCCGTTAGGGAGAGGGAGCACTCGTTTAAAAACCCTGAAGAAAAAAAAAAAAGTAAAGATCAGAAATGTGTGTGTTCTTTACTTTTGTGCAGAAATTTCTCTTTTCTCTTCATCACAAGGAGACACGTTTTCCTTCATTAGGCTTTGAGTTTGGGAAGGTGGAAGATTTTAAGTACTTAGGATCAACAGTCCAGAGCAATGGAGAGTGTGGAAAAGAGGTGAAGAGGCGTGTTCAGGCAGGCTGGAACGGGTGGAGAAAAGTATCAGGTGTGATGTGTGACAGAAGAGTTTCAGCTAAAATGAAAGGGAAAGTGTACAAAACTGTGGTGAGACCCGCCATGCTGTGTGAGACAGTGGCACTGAGGAAAAGACAGGAAGCAGAGATGGAGGTAGCAGAGATGAAGATGCTGAGGATGTCTCTGGGAGTGACCAGGGTGGACAGGATCAGAGGAATAGCACATGTTAGAGGTTTTGGAGATAAAGTCAGAGAGGCAAGACTGAGATGGTTTGGACATGTGCAAAGGAGTGAGACCGAGTACATCGGCAGAAGGATGCTGGATTTGGAACTACCAGGAAAGAGGCCTAGAGGAAGACCAAAGAGGAGGTTCATGGATACAGTGAAGGAAGACATGAAAATAGTTGGCGTGACTGAAGAGGATGCAGCAGATAGGGTTAGATGGAAGAAACTGACTTGCTGCGGCGACCCCTGAAGGAAAATGCCGAAAGAAGAAGAAGAGGCTTTGAGTTTACTGAAGGCCGAATGCATGAGAGGGGAGTTAATGGTAATCAATCTGAGGACCTTGGTACTGTTTTGAAGGCCTGGTCGTTTAAATCAAGGCCACACAAAAATGAGTTGAAGATTTTTTTTTTCGATTAAGTAAGTATTAAACATGAATCTAAATTACCATATTTTCACAATCATAAGGCGCACCTAAAAGTCTCAAATTTTCTTCAAAATGAGCGGTGCGCCCTATGTGATTTGTGGACGTATCACGAGGTGGACGTAGTTGAGAACATGAGAACGTTAAAGGGGAAGTGTGATTGTGGATTATGTATAAAAGAACAGGTATGTGCTTTATGCAGAACATTGCTGTTTTTACAACACTGAAAATAGAAAAGAGACACGCTTATGAAGCTCAGTTTAAACTGATGGCGATCAGCTACGCGGAGGAACGTGGGAATCGAGCCGCCGCGAGAAAATTTAAAATGAACGAGTCGATGGTTCGTAAGTGGAGGAAGCTGGAAAACGAGCTGAGACTGGAGAAGAAGACGCAGCTGAGTTTCCGCGGAAATAAGGCGCGGTGGCCAGAGTTTGGAGGAAAGACTCCAGCAGCGATGGATGACCAGAGGAGACCACAGCTTCACGAAGGGTGGAAGGCAGCGCCGGGCGAGTTACGCCACAGTTTGCCAGTGGATTGTAGATGCTTGGGCAAACGTGTCTGCTGGCACTGTTGTCCGAGCTTTCGCAAAAGTAGGCATCATTTCCGAGGAGCCCCACGGTACAGAAAGTGACTCTGACAGTGAGGAAAGTGAATCTGCTATGTTGGATTTAGTGCAGCTGTTAGATTCAGAAACAGAGGATGAGGACTTTGATGGATTTGATAAATGACTTTATGATGACTGTAACTAATATTTAAATAGAGACAACCAAACTCAGTTTTGAGGCAGCACGGTGGCGTAGTGGGTAGCACAGTGGCCTCACAGCAAGAAGGTCGTGGGTTTGAGTCCCGGGTGGGGACGAGGCTTGGAACACTGTCCTTTCTGTGTGGAGTTTGCATGTTCTGTGTGGGTTTCCTGCGGGTACTCCGGTTTCCTCCCACCCTCCGAAGACATGCATGCTAGGTTGATTGGCCGGTGCCAAATTGCCCCTAGGAATGAGTGTGTGTGTGGATGGTTGTATGTGTGTAGCCCCACGACAGACTGGCGACCTGTTCGGGGTGTACCCTGCCCTTCGCCTTAAATTAGCCGGGATGGGCTCCGGCACCCCGCGAACCTGAAAGGGACAGACGGATAAGAAGATGACTGACTGAAACTCAGTTTTGCGCCCGATCTATTTTAAACACGCACGTGTGTGCGCGTGCTCGTGCTCGCACGCATGTGTGTTGTTGTTAGGCGGACTTACGCAGTAGTGGATCTGTATATAAAACCTGCACCCTATCATTAAGTGCGCCTTATGTGTGTGTTAAATACAGTGCACGCAAAATTTGGACTGGGCCTTTTAATACGGTGCGCCCCATGGTCGTAAAAAAAATACGGTAAAAAGAAATTGAAGAACCGTTGGTGAGAACTTAATCCGAGATGCTGTAAAATGTATATTTCGATGTCACATTACGGTTCCATTACCATTTGATTTTGTTGATATTAAAACTTTTATTTTGCCTTCTTGAGCACTTTGTCTAAAGTTTTTTTAATATATTGTTTTTCAGCAAAGTTAAAAGCAAGGAGAGAGAAAATAAAATGTCCAGAGGGCAGAAGTCTGTTATGCAGCCACAGCAATTTTCAGCATGTCACATTGCTGACCGGCAAAAGCTACAAGACAGCAGAAACAATACCCGAGCCCAGCTGAGCCACCTCGAGGTAAGAAGCTATTTGTTTTAATGGGCTGTGCAGACCTTTACGTCACACACACTCTATAATTCTAATCCAGTCAGGATGACAGCTGTGAACTCCGCTGAGGAAACCATCCATCAATTTTTCCCCTCTCCTTGACTATCGCTTCCACTCGCACCATCAATAAGCGGTCGCTCTTCTCCTTGTGAAGGAGAGCTGTAAATAAAGCTCCGTCTCCACTGTCCTGTGTGCTCCTTACCTGTCCTCGAGCAGCCTGGTCGTGCAGCCCTGGCAGTGGAAGCAATAAGTCTCACTAGCTCGAAGAGTTTCCATCACGCTGTCACGGGTGTCTGCGGAGAGCCGAAAGGCAAACAAAACCAAATGAAACCGATGTGGTGAAAGGGTGCTAACCTCCTACAGCGGGGGGCACAAAATCAATCCAATGAAAGGTGGTGAAGCTACGGAGTAAGCGATCAATTTGATTTTAATTGGACTGTCACCCAACTGTCCTCGGCTGAAACTTTCGGTTAAAGTGGCAGTAACGTAAAATACTTGAAGAATTCCAGAAGATTGAAGTTGGGGTATTTCAACGTTCCGTTATCTTCCGCTTGTTCCGGGGTCGGGTCGCGGGGGCAACAGCCTCAAACGGGCAGCCCAGGCCTCTCTCTCACCGGCTGCATCCTCCAGCTCACCCGGAAGGATCCCAAGTCGTTCCCCGGCCGGCTGTGAGACATAGTCTCTCCAGCGGGTCCGGGGTCTGCCCCTTGGTCTCCTCCCGGTGGGACGTGCCCGAAACTCCTCACCCACAAGGCGCTCGGGGGGCATTCTGACCAGATGCCCGAACCACCCCATCTGGCTCCTCTCGACCTGGAGGAGGAGCGGCTCGACACCGAGCTCCTCCCGGATGGCAGAGCTCCTCACCCGATCTCTGAGAAAGAGCCCAGCCACCCTGCGGAGAAAGCTCATTTCGGCCGCTTGTATCTGTGATCTCATTCTTTCGGTCACCACCCACAGCTGGTGACCATAGGTGAACATTTTAAATAAAATTTTTATATTTCAGGATGAAATCCATCTACTCATCCCCGTCCAGGGCATCTCCAGGCTGAGGAGCCCCCTGTGCAACCATCTGGATGAATAACATCTACTCATCCCCGTCTAGGACATCTCCGGGGTGAGGAGCTCCCTGTGTTTCCATCAGGATGAAGAACATCTATTGACTTCTTTAGATATTTAGTTGTAGAGTAGAATAAGCTAATATTTAAACAATAATCTTTGACACATTGGTTGCTCGTCCCGGGAGAAGGATCTCTCTTTCATGTGGATCCCCACGAGGTTTCTTATTTTTTTCCCCACTGATGGTTTTTTTTTAGGAGTTTTTCCTCACCGTGAAGGAGAGTCTAAGGGCATAAATGTGCTAGTTTTGTTTAGTTAGCATTTGTTAGTTATTTTTCTTGCTGTGTATTTGTGTTAATACATTCCTCTTTTTCTTGTGAAGCACATTGAGGCGGAAATTCTGTGATTTTGGGCTAAACAAATAAAATTGAATTGAATTTGAGCAATGTTTACATCAAAATGACCTTGGATGGAAAGACAGGTAATATTTTGTCATTCTGTGCGGTACCATTTTTCACCCCATCTGGGATGAAGATTCGCATCCGGAAATGAAGTTCTTCTCCTTCGTATTCACCAGCAGGTGTTGACACGCAGGATGCTTCTTGGAAAAAAACTCCCGTTGGTAAAGGCAGGGTCAGATCTCCAGTAGGAGTTTTGATGTTGATTACGGAGTCCCCTCCAGTTACCACGACATCCGCAGGACATTTGGCCACATTTTTTCTGGAGAAGAGAAGGATGACAAGTTAAACTCTCAGTATGAAGTAAACTACAACTAGGGATGGTTATCGATACGAGTACCGTTATCGATATCGCTTTTCGATCCAGTATCTTATCGATACTCTTATCAATACTTTTTTTTAGTGTAAAAACAAGCAAACTATGCAGATGCATCTAAACAATGGAAAACATATTAAAATAATTGATGCAAAGAAGTTTAAGTTATTATTTAGTTTGAAATAGTTTCAAAATAAAAGGTTTGGTTGCATCCACATAGTTTGTTTGTCTTCTTCTAGATGTTTTTACATCAAAAAAGTTCCCACCCTCATCTATGGTCACCAGCTGTGGGTGACCGAAAGAATGAGATCGCGGATACAAGCGGCCAAAATGAGCTTCCTCCGCAGGGTGGCTGGGCTGAGGAGCTCTGCCATCCGGGAGGAGCTCGGTGTCGAGCCACTCCTCCTTCAGGTCGAGAGGAGCCAGATGGGGTCAGGCATCTGGTCAGGATGCCTCTCGAGCGCTTCGCTTAGGAGGTGTTTCGGGCACGTCCCACCGGGAAGACACCAAAAACCAGACCCCGGACCCGCTGGAGAAACTATGTCTCACAGCTGGTCGGGGAACGACTCGGAATTCTTCCGGGTGAGCTGTAGGATGTAGCCAGGGACAGAGAAGCCTGGGCTTCCCGTCTGAGGCTGTTGCCCCCAAAACCCGGCCCCGGACAAGGGGAAGACGACGGGACGGAACAGAAAAAAAATATTGATAAGATACCGGGTTGATGAGTTGTATAGATATTGTAGGATTGATAAGATAATATCGATAACCTAGATCAGAGCCCCTTCCTCTGAACAGGTTCAATCTTTTTTTATTCCATTCTTGTCACAAAAACTGCAGTAATACATTTGTTTCTTCTCAAATAAATATTGAAATCATATATAGATTTGTAATTAGAGCTTCGTGGCTCACAATGATTAGTAATCATGGTGTGCATGAGACGAGATTCACTTATTTTTATGTGTATGGTGAACAAAGTAAACAAAAAGATATCTATTACCAATGTTTATGGAGATTTACAGAAACTATTGTTTTTACTTCTGAATCGCTTATTCCTAATCGGGTCGCTTGGGGGTGCCGAAGACTATCCCGGCTGATTTCAGGTGAGAGGCTGGGTATACCACCAACAGGTTGTCAGTCTGTTGCAGGGCCACACACACACCCGTCCCTAGGGGCAATTTCACATTGGCCAATCAACCTAAAATGCATGTTTTTGGAGGGTAGGCGGAAATCGCAGAATTCTCATCCATGCAAGAACATGCAAACTCCACACAGAAAGGTCAATGTTTCAAGCCTTGCCCCCACTCCGGGACTCAAACCCTGACCTTCAGGCTGTGAACCCACTGTGCTAAATGCTGCACCACCATACAGCCCATTTATATAAACTTTATAGTGAAAATGTTTCATTAGAGACAAACTGAGCACTTTTTCTTTGCTTTCTAGACTTTCTTGGCACCATCTAGTGGAGTTTAATGTTTACTGCATGCAGATATTTGACCATAATTATTACAATATGAATGGAAGATAATCACTTTGTACAGATTTTAAAAAATGATTGCGACACTTTTGCAATGTGTTTGTATTTTGCAAGGTGTGTGTAAATTTTTATGCATTTTATTTCTACATGGATATTCCCATTTAAGGATTTGTGAGGTTTGCAAAATTAATGTGCTACTATTATTATGTTAAGAATAAATTTTACAAGAAAAATGCAAAACATCTCAAAAAGTGATGATCTCAAAAAAATGGGTAAGTAAATACACAAAAATAAGGAAAAAAATGAATAATGTGGAAATGAGGAATAAAATAAGTTATATGTTTTAAAACCTCTAACATGTGCTGTTCCTCTGATCCTGTTCATCCTGGTCACTCCCAGAGAGATCCTCAGCATCTTCATCTCTGCTACCTCCATCTCTGTTTCCTGTCTTTTCCTCAGTGCCACTGTCTCTGGACCAAACAGCATGGCCGGTCTCACCACGGTTTTGTACACTTTTCCTTTCATTTTAGCTGAAACTCTTCTGTCACACATCACACCTGATACTTCTCTCCACCCATTCCAGCCTGCCTGCGCACTCTCCTTTACTCTGGACTGTTGATCCTAAGTACTCAAATGTACATAAAGGTGATAAAAAGTGAAATAATGTACTTTGTAGTATAACAAGACATCTGTCCATTCCGTTCCATTGTCTTCTGCTTATTCGGGGCTGGGTCAAGCGGGCAAAAACCTCACGCTTTTCTCACCTCAGCTGCATTCTCCAGCTCACCCGGGAGGATCCAAGGTGTTTTCCGTCCAGCTTTAAGGCATACTCTCTTCATTAAGTCCGGGGTCTGGCTCTGGGTCTCTCGTCCCAGTGAGGTGTTCGGGAGGCATCCTAAACAGATACCCAAACCACCCCATCTGGCTTCTCTCGACTCAGAAGAGTAATTTCTCTACTCCAAACTCCCCCTGGATGGCAGAGCTCCTCACTCTATCTCTGATTAAGAACCCAGCCAACCTGCGGAGAAAGCTCATTTCTGCCACTTGTATCCATGATCTCGTGATCTCACTTTGCTTTTCAACTTAGCTCTTTCTTCATTACAACAGACCGATGCTGCGTCCTGATTATTGCAGACACCGCACTGATCAGTATGTAGATCCATCTTTCTCCCACTCATGAACAAGACCCCAACATATTTAAACTCCTTAAAGTGACATAAGGGGATGAATTACATGATTCAGTTAAATTTGAGTTATTATAAAGTGTTATTGTTTCGCTGTCTTCCGCTCATCCGGGGTCGGGTCGCGGGGGCAACAACTGCATCCTCCAGCTCACCCGGAAGGATCTCGAGTCGCTCCCTGGCCAGCTGTGAGACAGTCTCTCCAGCGGGTCCAGGATCTGCCTCTTGGTCTCCTCCCAGTGGGACGTGCCCGAAACACCTCACCAGCGAGGCGCTAAGGGGGCATCCTGACCAGATGCCCAAACCACCCCATCTGGCTTCTCTTGACCTGGAGGAGGAGTGGCTCCACTCCGGACTCCTCCTGGATCGCATAATTCCTCACCCGATCTCTGAGTAAGAGCCCAGCCATCTTGCGGAGGAAGCTCATTTCGGCTTCTTTTATCTCGACCTGGAGGAGCAGCTCAACACTGAGCTCCTCCAGGATGGCAGAGCTCCTCACCCGATCTCTAAATGAGAACCCAGCCACCCTGCGGAGGAAGCTCATTTCGGCCGCTTGTATCCTCGATCTCATTCTTTCGGTCACCACCCACAGCTGGTGACCATAGGTGAGAGTGGGAACATAGATCAACTTGTAAAAATGTCATATCTCAAATTGAAACCTCTTCAGAAAGCACAATTATGAAAATAAAAGCTCCTTTATTGTGAAAATGTACAATTTTTGTTACCAAAGGAATACAGGGTTCAGTTTTCTGAAGTTCATTCAATTCTTAGCTAGCCTAGCTTCACTAACCTGTAGTTTAATCTTAATCAAACTCGATATATTAAGTTTTTAATGTGTGTAAACATTCTGATAATAACTTACCCAACAATAAGAAGTCCAGACAGAAGCCTTCTTCTTAACTCTAAGAAGACTCCAACACTGTGTGTCTTAGCTGGCAGCACCTCTGCCATTTTAAAGAGTTGAAAATTAAAAAATAAAGACACGTACTCTAAACTTAGAACATGTTTGTAAAGTAAAAAATCTCTTAGTTTAAACAGAAATCCATTTATCACTTATTAGCAGCGTGAATGAATCAGTGGATGTTGTGATAAATCCTTCACAATGTGCTGCACTTTTCAGAGTGCGCATGCGCCTGACCAAATCAGCTCTACTACGCATGCGTCAAGTAAAAGCATTTTTTCTCAAAAGACACTATTAATTATTTCTAACACATCATGACAATCTATGTGTAATATGCTGCGCTAAAAGACGCTTAAAATTTAAATGGTATAAACAGCCGGGTTCGGGAGTATATTTTTACTTTCGGTTCTACGTTGTGAATGAGTGAGGATAGTGTCATAAATACACGTGTGAAGCTTACTGTAGAAATCTAACAACATCCGGTCAGGAATTTCGAAATTAAACTAATTTAGATTTCACCCATAAATGCTCCTGAAATTGATTTTTTCTGTTTCTATGAGTAAAAAAACACAGACACAACCCCCAGATTGTTGTTTCTTCAGCTTCTTTAAATCCCAAAGTCGAGCTGTAAATTAAATTCCAGTTAAATTTATTAAAAATACTATGACCAGGGGCGGATCTAAAGGGGACGGGTGTGGGCGCACGCCCCCGCTCCCACCCCTTTTGGTCCACAAAAAAAAAGTGTACTTACAACTTTAATTATAATACACTTTGGGCAAATTATGCACCAAAATGCAGAAAAAAATACTTATTTTTCAAAAATGTTCTGGGTGGGATGCCTACAGAACCCCCTGTACTGGCGAACACCAGAGGTGCTGGTTTTGTCTATGGCCTGAGGCCCCTCCTGCCCCCTTTAGAAAATCCTGAATTTGTCCCGATGATGTAAAAAAAATAAAATACACACAGAATAACAATACGTCAATTAGAGTCGGCCTTTTTTGGAACCACTAGTCTCTACAAGATTTGCAGGATTGCCAGAGCCTATTACTGTCACTGTGAGAACAGTGACAACAAAGAATCTTGAATCCTGGCTAGCTGTAGGTGAGACGCGGGGCACACCCCAAAAAGGTCGCCAGTTTGTTCCATGATCTCATATACACTCACACTCATTCCTAGAGACAATTTTCTGATGGCCAATCAACCCAATATGCATGGTTTTTGATGGAGAGAGGAAACCGTACTTTGAGAAAACTCATGCATACGCGAGGAGAACATGCAAACTTCACACAGAAAGGTCAGTATTACGAGCCTGACCCCACTGAGGCTCGAGCCACGGCCTTCTCATTGTGAGACCATGGTTCTATCCAACTGTGCTCGTGTGTCCACCTAACGTCAATATGATTAACAAAATTAACATTTGTGATACAAAATTAACAAACAAACATTTGGGTAAAATGTTTTGTTGTCTTCCGCTCATTTGGGGCCAAGTCGTGGGGGCCACAGCCTACGATGGGAAACCCAGGCTTCTATCATCCCGGCAGCGTCCTCCAACTCACCCAGATGGATCCTGAGCTGTTCCCTGGCCGGCTGCGAGACATAGCCTCTCCAGCGGGTCCAAATCCTGGCTATGGATCGCCTCCCCGTGGGACGTGTCTGAAACACCTCACCAGCGAGGCGTTAGGGAGGCATCGTAACTAGATGCCCAAAACACCCCATCTGGCTGCTCTCAAACTGGAGGAGCAACGACTGTACTCCAAGCTCCTCCCGGATGGCAGAGTTCCTCACTCTATCTCGGATCGAGAACCCAGCCTAGCTGTGGAGGAAGCTAATTTTGGCCGCTTGTATCCGCAATCTTGTTCTTTCATAGGTGTGTGTAGGAATGTTGTGTGAATGGATAAACTGTCTCTCATGGGCTCCATTATCATTTGCCAATATTTATTCAAAAAATGCAAAAATGTCCAAGATTAGTCATTATTTAAAGCAAACAGTAATTTTATGTTAATTAAATCTACTGTTGGATGGGGGACTATAGTGATAGATGTTTACTGCTGCTTATTTTCTACCTTGGTGGAGGTGCTCCTGGTCAGAAAAACATACTCAGATTACACAGCACTTATTTCTAGCTTCCACTGAGCAATACCAAGGATTTGACCTGCTCCATTTCCGATCAAAGCCAGCACACTGTCTGAGAGACTGAGATACTCTGGTTTCTAAGCTCCCTAAGGTGTACTATATCAATCCCACGGATATGGCCTGATTGGCCAGCACCCAAAACCAACAGATCCTGATGCTTGAAGAATTTCTCCTTCTTTGTCCTCCTGAAAGCCAGTGGTTCATTTTTGTTCTTTGCGGTGGACGTTTATACTGTTTGTTCAAATAACTGAACAATTGAGATACTGTTCGAAACATGTGGGTATTTGCAGTAGTGGATGAAGTACTCACTTTTTGTACTTAAGTAAAAGTACAGATAATTAGGCAAAAAAATTACATAAGTAAAAGTAAAAGTACCAATAAAAAAATCTACTTAAGTAAAAGTACAAAAGTAGTTGGTGTAAATTGTACTTTTATCTAAAAAGTAAAAGTATTCAACCATAATTCAAACGTTATTTGTTGTGCTATAGGGTGTCACCATGGTAACCAGGATAAATACTCTGCAGGGGTGTGACTCGCCTCTTTTGGTCCACAAAATAAATAAATAAAATAAAAGGAAAGGAGACAAGTCAAGCTATCCCCTAGAAGGGCCAGTGAATGCCGCCAAAACTGAGGAAAATGACACTTATTTTTTAAAATGTTTTGGGGGGGAGGCCCCCAGTCACTATATATTGGCTTTGTCAAAGCCCGAGCCCCCTTTGGAAAATTCTAGATCCGCCCCTGCTGTGTGTAATGATGGCTCAACTTTTTATTTAGAAGTAAACACAACGAACGACAATCTTCTGACTCTTTTTAATTTGTACTAGATTTGATGTTAGGTTTTTGGCGCTGAATGAATGTGGAAAATATTTCTCGATTCATTACTTCTTCTCCCGATCAACTGCTTCTTTTGATTTTAGCGATGCGGCTTCAAGATGCGCCAAAAAACCTGTGTATTTTTCAAATTCCTGAACGAAAATGTAACAAAAAATGTAAAACTCCCTTTTAAAAAGTAGCGAAGTAAAAGTACAGATATTTGCTCTAAAAATGTAGTGAAGTAAAAGTACCGGTCTTAAATTTTACTTAAGTAAAGTACAGATACACAATTTTTTTACACAAGTACAGTAACGAAGTACATTTACTTCGTTACGTTCCACCACTGGGTATTTGTGATTTTATTCTACGATCCATTTGATACTTCTAGACTTCTCAATACGACATTGATATTTGCAGTTACTAAACATCTATGAGCCTCATTGATGTTTAATTATTTTTTATTTCTCACTAAGATGTGTATCTATTCTTGAGCTAGTTTTTGAGAAAGACACGGTTAACTTGGAATTAAATGAAGACTGTTGACGCATGTTTATTTGACATTTCATTGGAACTCCAGTTGCCAGAGACTCAAACTGATTGCTGATCTTCACTCACTTGTACAGCCTGTCCTTGCTGATGTCATTAAACACCACGTACTGTACATCACAATAATAGATAGTATGTTTTCGTTCAGGCATATTTTTATGCTTACCTTATACTGATAGATTTCCTCTGCGAAAAAAACATGACAGTGTCTGGTAGGACAGGGTGTTTTGTCCACCGAAAACAGACACTTTTATAATCAGTTTGTATCATAATCAGTTTGTGTTTTCTTTAAGTATTTGGATCGGAGTGCTGCGGAATAGTTCAGTGGTTAGCACCACTATCTCACTGGAGGACATTTTTCCTCATTTCCCAGCACAGGATTGCTTTTGCTTTCATTGGTTACCCAATATCCCAGACCATAAAGTTGTATGTCTGGATGACTGGGGAAATTTGATTTTCTTAAAGTGTGGTGAGATCGGGTGAGGAGCTCTGCCATCCGGGAGGAGCTTGGTGTCGAGCCGCTCCTCCTCCAGGTCGAGAGGAGCCAGATGGGGTGGTTCGGGCATCCGGTCAGAATGCCCCCCGAGCGCCTCGGGGGCGAGGTGTTTCGGGCACGTCCCACCGGGAGGAGACCAAGGGGCAGACCCCGAACCCGCTGGAGAGACTGTCTCACAGCTGGCCGGGGAAAGACTTGGGATCCTTCCGGGGGAGCTGGACGATGCAGCCGGGGAGAGAGAGGCCTGTGCTTCCCGTTTGTGGCTGTTGCCCCCGCGACCCGACCCCGGAACAAGCCGAAGATGACAGAACGGAACGGAACAAGAATCATAATAACCTACATTAAAGAGAGGACATAATATTACTGATAGACTATCAACTGACCTTTTATTCTGGAACAGAATTATTTTAACCATAACAAAGTTTACTCTAGGGCAGGGGTCACCAACCCGGTGCCCGCGAGCACCTGGTCGCCTGCAGGCCAGTTCTAAAAATAGCACTAATCTCGAATTAGCTCTGTCTAAATTTTTATTTAATTGTGTTGCTATTCTTTTTGAAGTACATTTACAGTGATGTCAATTTCTCTCTTTCGTCCTTTCTTCCTATCTTCCTTCCTTCGTTCCATCCTTCGTTCCTTTCCTCCCTCACTCCTCGCTCCCTCGTTTTCTTTCTTTCCTTCTTTGTTTGTTTGTTTGTTTCTTCCTTCCTTACTTACTTTCTATCTTTCTTGTTTGTTTTTTCTTCGATCCTTCCTTCCTTCCTTTCCTCCCTCACTCCTCGCTCCCTAGCTTTCTTCCTTCATTCCTCCCTCACTCGTCACTCCCTAGCTTTCTTTCCTTTCTTCCTTCCTTCCTTCCTTCCTCCCTCCCTTTCCTCCCTCACTCCTCGCTCCCTAGCTTTCTTTCCTTTCTTCCTTCCTTCCTCCCTTCCTTTCCTCCCTCACTCCTCGCTCCCTAGCTTTCCTTCCTTCCTTTCCTCCCTCACTTTTCGCTCCGTAGCATTCCTCCCTTCCTTTCCTCCCTCACTCCTCGCTCCCTAGCTTTCCTTCCTTTCCTCCCTCACTCCTCGCTCCCTAGCTTTCCTCCCTTCCTTTCCTCCCTCACTCCTCGCTCCCTAGCTTTCATTCCTTCCTTTCCTCCCTCACTCCTCGCTCCCTAGCTTTCATTCCTTCCTTTCCTCCCTCACTCCTCGCTCCCTAGCTTTCCTCCCTTCCTTTCCTCCCTCCCTCCTCGCTCCCTAGCTTTCCTTCCTTCCTTTCCTCCCTCACTTTTCGCTCCGTAGCATTCCTCCCTTCCTTTCCTCCCTCACTCCTCGCTCCCTAGCTTTCCTTCCTTTCCTCCCTCAGTCCTCGCTCCCTAGCTTTCCTCCCTTCCTTTCCTCCCTCACTCCTCGCTCCCTAGCTTTCCTTCCCTTCCTCCCTCACTCCTCGCTCCCTAGCTTTCCTCCCTTCCTTTCCTCCCTCACTCCTCGCTCCCTAGCTTTCCTCCCTTCCTTTCCTCCCTCACTCCTCGCTCCCTAGCTTTCATTCCTTCCTTTCCTCCCTCACTCCTCGCTCCCTAGCTTTCCTCCCTTCCTTTCCTCCCTCACTCCTCGCTCCCTAGCTTTCCTCCCTTCCTTTCCTCCCTCACTCCTCGCTCCCTAGCTTTCCTCCCTTCCTTTCCTCCCTCACTCCTCACTCCCTAGCTTTCCTCCTTTCCTTTCCTCCCTCACTCCTCACTCCCTAGCTTTCCTCCCTTCCTTTCCTCCCTCACTCCTCGCTCCCTAGCTTTCCTCCCTTCCTTTCCTCCCTCACTCCTCGCTCCCTAGCTTTCCTCCCTCACTCCTCACTCCCTAGCTTTCCTCCTTTCCTTTCCTCCCTCACTCCTCACTCCCTAGCTTTCCTCCTTTCCTTTCCTCCCTCACTCCTCGCTCCCTAGCTTTCCTTCCTTCCTTTCCTCCCTCACTCCTCGCTCCCTAGCTTTCCTTCCTTCCTTCCTTTCCTCCCTTACTCCTCGCTCCCTAGCTTTCTTCCTTCCTTCCTTCCTTCCTTCCTCCCTCACTCCTCGCTCCCTAGCTTTCCTTCCTTCCTTTCCTCCCTTACTCCTCGCTCCCTAGCTTTCTTCCTTCCTTCCTTCCTTCCTTCCTTCCTCCCTTCCTTTCCTCCCTTACTCCTCGCTCCCTAGCTTTCTTCCTTCCTTCCTTCCTCCATTCCTTTCCTCCCTCACTCCTCGCTCCCTAGCTTTCTTTCCTTCCTTCCTTCCTTTCCTCCCTCACTCCTCGCTCCCTAGATTTCTTTCCTTCCTTCCTTTCTTTCTTGTTTGTTTCTTTCTCGTTCCTTCCCTCCCTCCCTCCCTCCCTCCTTGCTTCTTGCCCTCCCTCCCTCCTTCCTTCCTTCCTTCCTTCCTCCCTTCCTTTCCTCCCTCACTCCTCGCTCCCTAGCTTTCTTTCCTTCCTTCCTTCCTTTCCTCCCTCACTCCTCGCTCCCTAGCTTTCTTTCCTTTCTTTCTTTCTTTCTTTCTTGTTTGTTTCTTTCTCGTTCCCTCCCTCCTGGCCTGCCTCCCTCCTTCCTTTTTTCCTTCCTTCCTTTTTTCCTTCCTTCCTTCCTTCCTTCCTTCCTTCCTTCCTTCCTTCCTTCCTTCCTTTCCTTTGTTCCTTCCTTCCCTCCTTCCTTTCCTTTGTTCCCTCCTTCCCTCCTTCTCCTTCCCTCCTTTCCTTTGTTCCTTCCTTCCTTCCTTCCTCCCTTCCGTTCCTCCCTCACTCCCTAGCTTTCTTCCTTCCTTCCTTCCTTCCTTCCCTCACTCCTCGCTCCCTCTCTCTCTCTCTCTCTCTCTCTCGTTCTCTCTCTCTCTTTCTTTCTTTCTTTCTCCGACTTTTATTTAGAAAATAAACCCACTCACTTCCGGCTGTGTCACTTGTTTATGAATAGCAGAAAGCTGATTGGTCAAATAAACCAAGCCGGAAATGTAGTTGGACGTCCAGTTTAATCTGCAGTGCAGACTGTCAACCTATTAGCATTTCTACATCTGCTGATGGAGACAGAAAATAAAACACTATTTAATTACACATAAAAAAAAACTGAACGAAAAGAAATGGAGAATATATAGAAATTATCAGCCATATTTTCCCCCCTTTATTGTCAGGAAGACTGGACTGATAAAAAAAAAAGGAGAAGATAAAACCGGGCCCGGTTTGGAGGAGAAGCTGCTAAACAGCTAGCAAACAGAACGTTTCTACTGGATACACCAACAAATGGCAGTTGTTTGTCTTTTAACGGTAAGATTAGTATTTTCTGGTAGTTTAATTATCCTTTTCATACGATACAGGGTGTCATATTACTATCATTAGGTTAATAAATATCTGGTAGCATTTGATTGTGATGCTAGTTTACTACAAACATCAACACAGATTAGTCAGATCTTTTTGAAAAAAAAAATGCGATTTTTTTTTTTTCAAAAAAATTCTAATAAACACAGTGATATTTCATTGGAGACACATAAGATCTCAAATTTAGTCTCCAAATGAAAGTTTAATATAATATTATTGTGCTATGTTTTGTTTATAGCCACATCTTGAATAAAGAATAGCTTCTTAAATCATTAAAAATACATAAAAGAGGCAAATCTAACATTAAATTCTTGTTTAAAAGCTTATTTATGAGCCTCATTTGATTATTTTTAAGGCCTGGTTTTGATGATTAAGCTTGATGATGTAATGAAGTGAAAGATAGGTTAGTAACTCATTAAAAAAAACTGGTGATTTTGTTTTAAATCATTCTGATAATCACAGTAACATTTCATTGGAGACGTATAAGATCTCACATTTAGCGTCCAAATGAAAGTTACACATGATACTATTGTCTTTTGTTCATAACCACATCTGGATTAAAGAATAGCTTCTTTCCGTTCTGTCATCTTCCGCTTATCTTGGGCTGAATCATGGGGGCAACAGCCTCAGATGAGAAACCCAGGCTTCTCTCATCCTGGCTGCATCCTCCAGCTCACCTGAGAGGAACCTGGGTTGCTCCCTATCCAGCTGTGAGTCAGTCCCTCCAGCAGGTTCAGGGTCTGCCTCTGGGTCTCCTTCTGGTGGGATGTGCCCGAAACACCTCACCATTGAGGCGTTCCAGGGGGCATCCTAATCAGATACCCTAACCACCCCATTTCTCACCTGGGAGGAACCTGGGTTGCTCCCTGTCCAGCTGTGAGACAGTCTCTCCAGCTGGTTCAGGGTCTGCTCTTGGGTCTCCTCCCGGTGGGATGTGCCCGAAACACCTCACCAGTGAGGCGTCCGGCAGGCATCCTAACCAGATGCCCGCACCACCCCATCTGGCTTCTCTTGACCCCAAGGAGCAGCAGCACTAATCCGAGTTCCTCACGGATGGTAGACCTCCTCAATCTATTTCTAAGTGAGCGCCCAGTCTCCTCCGTAGGATCATGGGTGTTTGCACAACTAGTCTCCATGTGCTGGTTGGATCTGGAGAAGCCATTTGACCATATTCCTTGGGGACTTGTGTGGGGCGGACGGTGTTTCGGAAAGCTTTTTAAGTTATTAAAAAGAAAAACAAGGTTAAGTTTAAATTTGAATCTTGTTTAAAAGCTAATTAATTAGCTTCACTTGCTCATTTTAAGGCCTGATCTTGATCATTAGGCTTGATTATGTAACAAAGTTAAAGATAAAGAGAAGATAGAAGTGTTTGGAAAAATGTGGCTTTTTTTTACTGTTAATATACATACATACAGAGAGGACAGGTATTAGTTAGAATGAATGTGGCAGTGATTCATCTATTGTAATTTCCAAGGTTTGAAATGAGGTGTTCCGTTCCGTCATCTTCCGCTTGTTCCGGGGTCGGGTCGCGGGGGCAACAGCCTCAAGCGGGCAGCCCAGGCCTCTCTCTCCCCGGCTGCATCCTCTAGCTCACCTGGAAGGATCTCAAGTCGTTCCCCGGCCAGCTGTGAGACATAGTCTCTCTAGTGGGTCCGGGCTCTGCCCCCTGGTCTCCTCGCGGTGGGACGTGCCCGAAATACCATCCTGACCAGATGCCCGAACCACCCCATCTGGCTCCTCTCGACCCGGAGGAAGAGCAGCTCGACACTGAGCTCCTCCCGGATAGCAGAGCTCCTCACCCGATCTCTGAGTGAGAGCCCAGCCACCCTGCGGAGGAAGCTTATTTCGGCTGCTTGTACCCGCAATCTCATTCTTTCGGTCACCACCCACAGCTGGTGACCATAGGTGAATGAGGTGTAACATAATAAAACTGAGAGCTGAACGACAGCAGATGTTTCCCTTGGTTATTCTCTTTTCAGCTGAGATCTAAATAATAAGAAAAAAATGAGGCTTCTTCTGAGATTTCAGTATTTTTACAATGAAGGATTGTACAAAATATCACCAGATCTGATGAGTCAGATTCCGCTTCAGTAATCTAGTTGTAAAACTTCTACTAAAAGTGAATAAAGTGGATTTCCACGGCGTTTAGTCAATAACCGCTCCTCTCTTAGCCGCTGCATTCGGACTTCCTTTTGTTTAAGAACAATTGAATGCTGTCTTGGGAATTCTGAGACTTACTCGCAATAGATGACCAATTTGTTTTCCTTCTTAAAAACATGACTTTGCATTTAAAGGGGAATCGCAACAAATATACTTCACACAGAGATGATTGTAAAATTCAGACTATTTTCTAGAGATGACAACATATTGTTGAATGATTAACAGAGGGAAGATAATTAGTTTTCTGGCTTAATAAATTACACAATACTTAAGCCTAGTTTTGAAGTGATATTTTTCAACACAGGGAGTAAAGCTAACTTGGTGATAAGTCATCTATGTAGACTCAGCACTACTGTTCTGTTCCGTCATTTTCTGCTTTGTTCTGGGGTCGGGTCGCGGGCTCAACAGCCTCAAACGGGCAGCCCAGGCGTCTCTCTCCCCAGCTGCATCCTCAAGCTCACCTGGAAGGAATTCCAAGTCGTTCCCCGGCCAGCTGTGTGACATAGTCTCTCTAGCGGGTCCAGGGTCTGCCCCTTGGTCTCCTCCCGGTAGGACGTGCCCAAAACACCCCGCCCGCGAGGCGCTCGGGGGGCATCCTGACCAGATGCCCGAACCACCCCATCTGGCTCCTCTCGATCTGGAGGAGGAGCGGCTCGATACCGAGCTCCTCCCGGATGGCAGAGCTCCTCACCCGATCTCTGAGTGAGAGCCCAGCCACCCTGCGGAGGAAGCTCATTTCGGCCGCTTGTACCTGCGATCTCATTCTTTCGGTCACCACCCACAGCTGGTGACCATAGGTGAGGGTTGGAACGTAGATCGACTTTTCAGCTCAGCTCTCTCTTTACCACGACGGACCGATGCAACTTCCTAGTTATTGCTGATGCCGCACCGATCCGCCTGTCGATCTTCCGCTCCATCCTTCCCCCACTCGTGAACAAGACCCCGAGATACTTAAACTCCTCCACTTGGGGCAGGTATTATCTACTGTATAACTAATAAAAACGTCATACCTAATGCTAAACATGTACAGATATGTACATACCTATTCTCGTGTGCAGCCCCACCCATGTTTGAACTCATATTCATGTGCTTTTTTTTTTGCATTAGGATCAGATCTAAAACGGAACACTTATAATCTGTTTTGATTCCATTTCCTAATGTAGTGCTCCTTTTCTCCGGTGTAGGTGTAATGTCTGTGTGCGCGGCTGGTGCTGTACATTAGAGTAATAGTCAGAAAGGAGGATGAATGCAGAGGAAGTGGAGCTCCTCAGTGACTCAAAGTACAGAAACTATGTGGCAGCAGTGGATAAAGCCCTCAAGAACTTTGAATACTCCAGTGAATGGGCAGATCTCATCTCTGCACTGGGTAAACTCAACAAGGTAAGATGAGCCTCAGTAAAATTAAACATAGACTCTTTAAGTGACCGTACATGCTTATTGTGAGTTGTAAAACATGTGTTTTTTTGCCGTTCCAGGTTTTGCAGAACAATGCAAAATATCAAGTTGTACCCAAAAAGCTGACGATAGGCAAACGGCTTGCTCAATGCCTTCACCCGGCCTTGCCGAGTGGGGTCCACCGCAAAGCCTTGGAGACCTATGAGATCATCTTCAAGATCATTGGACCGAAGAGGCTGGCCAAAGATCTCTTTCTGTACAGGTGATGTAGTACAGCTAGCTTTAAGAGCCAAAGGAAGCACTTTGTGATTCCTATTAAATTTTAACATCAGTTATCCATTTTATTTTTTGCAGCTCGGGGCTCTTCCCTTTACTCTCCAATGCTGCTATGTCTGTGAAGCCTGTGCTACTTGGACTTTATGAGACGTACTATCTACCACTAGGCAAAACTCTAAAGCCAGGTCTCCAAGGACTGCTGACTGGAGTTTTGCCTGGTCTGGAAGAGGGTTCAGAGTATTACGACAGGTAAGAAAAAGAGACTTTTTTTTTTAGCCTTACCATAATCCTGAGACATAAAAAAACTGGATGGAGAATAGCTTATTGCAGGGGTGTCCAAATCCGGTCCTCGAGGGCCGGTGTCCTGATGGTTTTCTACACTTTCCTGGTTCAATACAGCTGATGCACAGAAAGTGAAATCAACAGCTAATAGAATTTGGCACAATGACTCAATTAACTGGAGATGCAAGAACACATGGAACACCTTCAGGACACCGGCCCTCGCAGGACCGGATTTGGACACCTCTGGCTTATTGCATCAATAATGAGTGGCTTAAATTTGCTTTAGTAATCTCAAGACTGGATTTGATTTTTTTCTGTTCTCAGACTGTTTGAACCATGATCTCACAGTTTGATTTAGTATTTGTTCAATCTCAAATGACTTACTTTATTTTGTGATAAGTCTATTAACCAAAACACAACTCTTGCTGCTCGCATGGTAACTTCCCTCACAAGACAAAACACAAAACCTAATTTTTTTAGGTCAACAATATTAATCTTACATTTTAGCTCAAATAATGAAGATTGATTTTTTTTTTTAAAATCTCAAATTCTTAAAATGAAACAATAAAAACCATTTCTCATTTTTTTTGCTCCAAAGCAATTAAGTTGACTTATTTGAAATTTTTAAAAATGAACACATGGCGAATACTTTTTTTGCAAAAAAACCCAAAAAACAGTCCAGCAGTGACGGATGAAGTACTCACTTTTTGTACTTAAGTAAAAGTACAGATAATTAGGCAAAAAATTTACTTAAGTAAAAGTAAAAGTATCAATAAAAAAAAAAATCTACTTAAGTCAAAGTACAAAAGTAGTTGGTGTAAATTGTACTTTTAAGTAAAAAGTAAAAATATTCGACCATAATTCAAATGTTATTTGTTGTGCTATAGGGTGTCACCATGATAACCATGATAAATACTCTGCAGGGGTGTGACCCCCCTCCCCCGCCTCTTTTGGTCCACAAAAAAATAAATAAATAAAAGGAAAGGGGACAAGTCAAGCTATCCCCTAGAAGGGCCAGTGAATGGGCCGCCAAAATGGAGGAAAATGACACTTATTTTTTTAAAATGTTTTGGGGGGATGCCCCCAGTCACTATATATTGGCTTTGTCAAAGCCTCACCCCCCTTTGGAAAATTCTAGATCCGCCCCTGCTCTGTGTAAGGATGGCTCAACTTTTTATTTAGAAGTAAACACAACGAACAACGATCTTCTGACTCTTTTTAATTTGTATTATATTTGATGTTAGGTTTTTGGCGCAGAATGAATGTGGAAAATGTTTCTCGATTCATTACTTCTTCTCCCGATAAACTGCTTCTTTTGATTTTGGCGATGCGGCTTCAAGATGCGCCAAAAAACCTGTGTATTTTTCAAATTCCTGAACGAAAATGTAACAAAAAATATAAAACACACTTTTAAAAAGTAGCAAAGTAAAAGTACAGATATTTGCTCTAAAAATGTAGTGAAGTAAAAGTACCGGTCTTAAATTTTACTTAAGTAAAGTACAGATACACAATTTTTTTACTTAAGTACAGTAATGAAGTACATTTACTTCGTTACGTTCCACCACTGCAGTCCAGTCTGCATGGTGGCCTCACAGCAAGAAAGTTGGGATACGAGTCCCCGGAGTGAGGGACGAGGCTTGAAACACTGGCCTTTCTGTGTGGAGTTTGCATTTTCCCCTTGTGTATGCATGAGTTTTCTCTTGGTACTCCATTTTCCTCCCATCCTCCAAAAACATGGGTGTTAGGTTATTTGGCTGCTACAAAGTTGTCCATAGGAAGGAGTGAATGATTTTCTGAATGCGTGGCCCCGCAACAGACTGGCCAACAGGTGTACCATGCCTCTCGCCTGAAATCAGTCGGGATAGGCTCCGACACCCCTTGCGATCCATTAGGGATAAGCAGTTCAGAAGGCGTAACAAAAATGCTCCATACCATATAGAAAAAAAGAAGGAACGATGGTTTACACCTCAGTTAAGATTATGAATAGAATATATTTTGAATAAAATGCCCAGGTACATGTCACCAGAGGGTGCTGGAGTTACACCTGAGATGTGGTGGAAGCGACGAAATGAATAACTTCCCCATAAAATATCTTCATAAAATTTGCCTCTCCAAATTGAACTCATTTATTTTAAATGCATATGAAATATAAATATATTTATCACTCTTCTGATTAACACTTAGGTCTAATAATGTAAAATTATTTTTAATATCATATTGCTCGTGCTGTAATTTGAACAATATTTGCATTGTTTCTTTCTTGAATTGTTCAACATTAAAAACTCACATTTTGGTTCATGTAAGTTAAAAAATTAATCTAGGTCATAACAGTTTGAATGCCATTATTTAAAACTTATTTAATTTTCTATCATTTAGTTTTAAATTAATATACTGTCATATAAAAGTGGTATGAAAATAAATTTGATTTGATTCGCTTTTATTTCCCAGATATTTTGCCCACATTCATCTCTGTTCTGTTCGTTCCGTTATCTTCCGCTTGTTCCGGGGTCGGATCGCGGGGGCAACAGCCTCAAACGGGCAGCCCAGGCCTCTCTCACCCCGGCTGCATCCTCCAGCTCGCCCGGAAGGATCCCGAGTCGTTCCCCGGCCAGCCGTGAGACATAGTCTCTCCAGCGGGTCCGGGGGGTCGCAGCCTGACCAGATGCCCGAACCACCCCATCTGGCTCTTCTCGACCTGGAGGAGGAGCGGCTCAACACCGAGCTCCTCCCGGATGGCAGAGCTCCTCACCCGATCTCTGAGTGAGAGCCCAGCCACCCTGCGGAGGAAGCTCATTTCGGCCGCTTGTACCCGCGATCAAATTTTTTCGGTCACCACCCACAGCTGGTGACCATAGGTGAGGGTTGGAACGTAGATCGACTTGTAAATCGAGAGCTTTGCTTTTCGGCTCAGCTCTCTTTTTACCATGACGGACCGATGCAGCATCCTCATCCATCCCATCAGCGTACCCCTTCATTTCTGTTCACATTATAAATATCGGTTATATTAAATTGCCGTATATGTGAGTTAATGTTCACTGTAGGGATCATTGTTTCTTTCGTGTTTTCCCCACAGGACCAACACCCTGTTAGAGAAGGTGGCTGCAGCGGTGGAGCAGTCGGCTTTCTACAGTGCCTTGTGGGGCAGTATTCTGACCAGCCCTGCAGTTCGTCTACCTGGCGTGTCCTTTGTGTTGCTGCACCTGAACAGAAAGCTCTCCATGGAGGATCAGCTGTATGTCATGGGCAACGATATAGAGCTCATGGTACATGCTACATTTTTTTGTCAGGAAAAGAATGGAGACAATTACTCATTTTTTTTATTCTTTAGCCATCTAAAAAAGGTCTGTGTTTTAGTTCTTTTTGTTTAAAATACTCTTAAACGTGTGTATTCTCTCCAGGTGGAGGCGGTCAGTACGTCAGTCCAGGACTCGAGTGTGTTGGTACAGAGAAGCACACTTGATCTGATTCTTTTCTGCTTCCCCTTTCATATGAGCCAGGTAAGGGAAACTATGAGATCAGGCTGAAACTAAACACCAATGTGTGTATTATACGAACGTTTGCACTCTGGACTTTTTTATTTGATACATCTCACCAGTGTCAAGTTGCCCGAGTAGTAAAATCAACCTTGGAGCAGATGCTGCAGGCTAATGGCTTCAAGTCTTCATTCACTTTTTAAATGATACATTTAAATATGTGTAGGGAACAGCAGAGATTTTACTCCATATTAAAATGGCAGCATTTGATGGTTTTGTGTCTTTGTGATTTCGTGCACTGGATGTAGCATCAGTAGATGATTCATTGTGGTCAAACAGAAATGGAGATGATCAGCCGCAACACGAGTACGCTGTAGGGGTTAATCCATGCTAAATTTGGACTAATGAACTACATACTTCAAGCAAAATGTACTTTATTTTGCTTTACAAATGAAGTGCTATGCAGCTTCATTGATATACCACCTACCACACAAAAAGAACCTAAAGGCGCTTTAAAACTTTAAAGCACATTTAAAACGAATTACAGAATTAAATCCTGGTTCAATTAGAAATGTCACAGGCAAAAACACAATGTTTAAATCGTGTTTAGTAAGACATTGTGCGGTGTCGAGCCGCTCCTCCACCAGGTTGAGAGGAGCCAGATGGGGTGGTTCGCCGAGCGCCTCGCTAGTACGGTGTTTCGGGCACGTCCCTCTGGAAGGTGACCAAGAGGCAGACCCCAGACCCGCTGGAGAGACTATGTCTCACAGCTGGCCGGGGAACGACTCGGGATCCTTCCGGGTGAACTGGAGGATGCAGCCGGGGTGAGAGAAGCCTGGGCTTACTGTCTGAGTTTGTTGCCCCGCGACCCGGCCCCGGATGAGCGGAAGACAACAAAATGGAACATCGGGGAAAAAAAGGTTGATTTGTACCTTGCTATTGTAGAGGCCTGCCTCACATCTTGAGAAAAACTGCTCTAAGAAACAAAGATGTGTAGAGCTTGGAAAGACCTCTCAATCTGACCTAAATTCTGATTTAAAGTGTAACTTTTGAGCTAGGACCTCACTAGAACAGACAACATTTTTTTATCTTTTGAAAATAAAAGACTTGACCAAGTCAACTTAAGCAACTTTTTACTGTGCTACATATTTCATAGTTTTATTTTTATTGCATCTGATCAGAATATATTTTGTTGTAAATAATTTTCTTGTTATCAGTGGTGGATGAAGTACTCACTTTTTGTACTTAAGTAAAAGTACAGATAATTAGGCAAAAAAATTACTTAAGTAAAAGTAAAAGTACCAATAAAAAATTCTACTTAAGTAAAAGTACAAAAGTAGTTGGTGTAAATTTGACTTTTTAAGTAAAAGTAAAAGTATTCGACCATAATTCAAATGTTATTTTTTGTGCTGTAGGGTCACAAATAAATACTCTGCAGGGGGGTGCCCCCTGCCCTCCCTCTTTTGGTCCACAAAACAAAAAAAGAAGAAAGGAAAGGGGGCTAGTCAAGCTATCCCCTTGCAGGGCCAGCAAATGGGCACCAAAATGGAGGAAAATGACTCTTATTTTTAAGATGTTCTGGGGGGGAGGCCCCCACTCACCCAATACTGGCTTTGTCAATGACCTCACGCCACCCCGCCCGTCCCCTTTAGAAAATCCTGGATCCGCCCCTGCTCCGTGTAATGATGGCTCAACTTTTTATTTAGAAGTAAACACAACGAACAACGATCTTCTGACTCTTTTTAATTTGTTCTATATTTGATGTTAGTTTTTTTGGCGCTGAATGAATGCGGAAAATGTTTATTCTCCTTTCTGATTGGTCCTCGATTCATTACTTCTCCGATCAACTGCTCCTTTTGATTTTGGCGATGCGGCTTCAAGATGCGCTAAAAAAAACTGTATATTTTCCAAATTCCTGAACCAAAATGTAACGAAAAATGTAAAACACACTTTTAAAAAGTGGCGAAGTAAAAGTACAGATATTTGCTCTAAAAATGTAGTGAAGTAAAAGTAAAAGTACCGGTCTTAAATTTTACTTAAGTAAAGTACAGATACACAATTTTTTTTACTTAAGTACAGTAACGAAGTACATTTACTTCGTTGCGTTCCACCACTGCTTGTTATATGATTGACCAATTAGCTATTTGATCTACTAAGCAGCTGAAAAGCTACCACACTGTATCGCAATAATACGGCCTGTTATTGTAATCTTTTGCTGATGTGTAGTCCTGCATCCAATGAGTAATTCCACATATGAGCATGCCGATGCCCTCCGGGCAGCTGGCTCAGTGACTTTACAGACTGCTTGTTAAATCATATGATCAGTCCCAGATCTTTCAGATATGAGAAACACATGCTAGTTGATATTTTGCATGTGTTTGTATTAAAATTAGTTATGAAAACACAGGGAACCAACTTTCAAAAATTAAGGTTTGTCGTGTTTTGTTTTTTCCCCCCCATCCAGGCTACTCGTCCTGACATGATCCGAATCCTGTGTGCAGCTTTACATGTGGTTTTAAGAAGAGACATGTCCCTCAACCGGAGACTCTACGCCTGGCTACTTGGTGCGAAAACACACACAAAAAATACAGCGAAGGCGCTCATTGAGATGTTGGTTCATACTGATTATTAATGGTGGTTAATACTTAACTCATTTTCTTACTTCAACTAATGACCTCATTTTGTATGCATCATACTAAGATGTTATTTTAACTTTTGAAAAAGATTATTCTCTTGTGTAAATAAATCTTTTTTCTGTTCCGTTCCGTCATCTTCCGCTTGTTCCTGGGTCGGGTCACGGGGGCAACAGCCTCAAATGGCCTCTCACCCCAGCTGCATCCTCCAGCTCACCCGGAAGGATCCCAAGTCGTTCCCTGGCCAGCTGTGAGACATAGTCTCTCCAGCGGGTCCGGGGTCTGCCTCTTGGTGTCCTCCTGGCGGGACGTTCCCGAAACACCTCGGCCGCGAGGTGCTCAGGGAGCATCCTGACCAGATGCCCGAACTACCCCATCTGGCTCCTCTCGACCCGGAGGAGGAGCGGCTCGACACCGAGGTCCTCCCGGATGGCAGAGCTCCTCACCCGATCTCTGAGTGAGAGCCCAGCCACCCTGCGGAGGAAGCTCATTTCGGCCGCTTGTACCCGCAATCTCATTCTTTCTGTCACCACCCACAGCTGGTGACCATAGGTGAGGGTAGGAACGTAGATCGACTTGTAAATCGAGAGCTTTGCTTTTTGGCTCAGCTCTCTCTTTACCACGAAATCTTTTTTAAATCTTTTTTAAAGGACATAAATGTGCAGTGTTTCTGTTTTCACACCGTATCTTAAAAAAAGAAAAGTTGGTGACACACTGTTTGTTTTTTCTAATCTGCTGCTGATTGTGTGAACTCATTGGTAAGTATCATCACGGTCATGAGTGTAAAACCCTAAAAGAAAACTTGATCTCATTTATTTTTTTATCTAGTTTGTTTAATTTTCTAAAATAGTTAATCATAAACTAATGTAAGTTCTAAACAGGCAAATATGAGCATTTTAAAACTCATGCTGTTGTGATTTACTGTTTTTTATCTTTATGATATTCATGCAGTTCTTGCATTTAGGCTTGTAAAACAATAAAAAGATGAATAGCAGTCAAATAAACAAGATAGTACGTAGTTTATTTCTAGATAAATACATTACGTTTGACCACATTTTTGCTTTCTAAAGGCTTCGACAACAACGGGGCGATGATAGGCCCCCGCAGCACTCGGCAAAGCAACCCAGAGGAGCACGCCAGCCATTACTTCAACAGTTACTCCAAGGACATGCTTGTACAGGTGATGCTAAACCCCCTTTATATTTGTTTAAAAAAAAAATAACAACAAAAAGAACAACCCAAAGGGGCCTGATGTTCTAATTAGCATGGGACTTCATCCTCAAATTGAGCAACAAAGAAAATGTATGAACAAAAAAAAAATCAATAGGTGTGTTCGAGATGACACAGACGGACGCAGTTCTGATCGGCGCAGATCGGTGCGCAATGCATGCCGGTTAGTTTTTGCATTCGAGATGCCACCGACTTGCCGGTAACGAGACTCTCGCAAGAGCAAGGCGGACGCAGCTAATGTTATGTGTATGTTAGAGGTTTGTATGTATGTTAGAGGTTATGTATGTTAGAGTAATGTATGTTTTGTATGGTTATGTAAGGTTATGTATGTTAGAGGTTTTGGGGATAAAGGTCGAGAGGCAAGACTGAGATGGTTTGGGCACGAACAGAGGAGAGAGAGAGAGAGAGAGAGAGAGAGAGAGAGAGAGAGAGAGAGTACATAGGAAAAAGGATGCTGGATTTGGAACCACCAGGAAAGAGGACTAGAGGAAGACCAAAGAGGAGGTTCATGGACGCAGTGAAGGAAGACATGAAGATAGTTGGTGTGACCAAAGAGGATACAGCAGATAGGATTAGATGGAAGAAACTGAATTGCTGTGGCGACCCCTGAAGAGAAATGCCGAAAGAAGAAGAAGACGCAGCTAATGTATCAATCTGTGTTGGTGCAGATAGAATCCTGTCTAACCACACTCGCATTTTAACACACAAGTTATTAGATTTGATGATATATACACTTAAAGATTTTTGCACTGCCAAAAAATAAAAACTGAAAAATTTAAAAGCGATCCCCCATTACATTCTCCTCACTATCTCCCTTCCCCTTGGCCCAGTGCACCACTCAGGATAAATCTCATTTATTCGTATAGAAATAGCACTTCATGTTGGGACGGAGTGTGAGTGGAGCGAGTGCAAGCTGCTGCAAAACCCCTTCCATGTTATGTGCGCAGGGTGGTGAACCAAAGTGCGTGTGCCAGTTTGGGACTTGGACCACATAATTCCATGTCCACATTCATTTGATACATTGAGGATCAGGGTAGAAAATGGCATATACTGTGATTTTGTGTCTACACATGCTTCTTAGATGAGGTATCTGGATTCAGAAAGGTTTACATCTCATCCACTCTCACAATTTTTAAAATTTTTACATATACAGTGGATTTACTTTCAAAGACAATAAACCAATCAGAATAAATAAGTTTTGATTATTTTATTTTGATTCTTTAAAATTGTTCTTTCTTAAGCCCAATTTTATTTATTTATTTATTTCGGTCACAGTGTAATTTCACATTAATGAAAGAAAGAAAAAATACTTATATTTTAGCAAAGGACCGAAAAGGTATCGGCAAATGAAAAAGTAATAGAAGTACTAAAGTAATACAATTGTTAATATAATTGTTTACATTATATATAAGCTTGAATTTAACCATCAAGACTTGCATATTTTTAAGTAATAATAACTCAAATTTCTTTTTTAAACAGAAAAGATTTAAACATAATTTAAGTTCATCATCACAATTATTCCAAAGATCCACACCTTTAATAGAAATACATTAGTATGTTTAATATTAAACACGCTAATGTCACATGCGAGGCTTTTGGAGAAAACATGGTGTACGTGATAAAGTACACCCTATGATTGGTTGGTTATGTGCTTTTATGTGTGTAGAAGAAATAAATAAATGTGTTTGTTGAGCCGTGTTAAGTTCACAAGTCACAACAAAATGAAGATTATTCATGTTTCAACTAAAAATGTCTGCTGGTGTAAATCCCCAATGACACGTGTCTGTGTAGAGTTGGGAAGTGTTTGCCCTAAATTGTTCAGATCTGCTAGTTTTTTTCCCCTCTTTTATCCTCCTGTTCTCTCTGATGCTCTCTCGGGTTTCAGGGATTCCTGCTCTTATTCCCAGCTGGCCGAGCTTTGATGAGAGTTTCTAACTCTAATGTGATCTGTTCCGTAACTCTTTCAAACCCCCCCAGCCCTTGTGGCGTGTGATTCTCTCTGGTACTCGAGGGGTTGGACCTTAGAGTACTCAGTGACCAGGAACGGAAAGCATTTAGATTTTTTTTAGTAGTTTTCTTTCTGTTGTTGTTTTGCCATCTGTTCAAAGGTAGCCATTGAAGCTTCCTTAGCGGGGAAAATGTTGGTCCTACAGGGACTCGCTGAAATATGAAACAGTGGAAGCGTAAAAATGAGCATGTTATTGTAAAGAAAAAGTTGGTTTTGTTGGATGAAAGTAAAAATAAAAGATGCTGATCAAAGCAAATGAACGGTCTGTTAAAAGTTGTTATTTTCAGATCCTGCCTGTGATAAAAAGTTTTATGTTCTACTTTGTGTTTTTAGGCAATGGTGGGAATCCTGCAGGGCAAGGCCCGGGGAGGGGAAGAGGAGAGCATCCTAATGCATGACCTGAAGCCATTTCGCATCCTGATCAGTCTCCTGGACAAACCTGAACTTGGTAAAGTTCTTTTATTATGATAGATATTTAGAGTTACACATCGAAGAAAGAAGATTTTACATTGACGTCTTTTCACATCTCTCCAGGGCCTGCGATTTTAGAGGATGTCCTCATCGAGGTTTTTCGGACTCTTTACACACAGTGTCGCGCAGAGTTGGACCTTCAGAACCAGAGTCCGTTCAGCAAAGACCACACACACCTCAGCAGGTCGGACCAGCGCATGGCTAGCATAACTCACATGTTTAGATATGAGAAAAGAAAACATGATACCAATTAAGATTTATTAATTGCACACTTTTAATGTCACAAATAATAATAAATAAAGCCCATTGAAAATGATTCATTCTAATATTTTTGTTCAGATAATAAATAATACTGAATATTTCTTTTTTTAAATTTGTAAGAAACTATTTTGAATTAAAAATTAGTCAAAGTAGAGGTGTTTGAAATTTGTTTTTATCATTTTGGTGATTAAAACTTCTCTTCTTTTTTTTTTTTTTTTTTAGTAAACTACGAGAAAACAAGAAGACAGCAGAACTGATTAAAACAGCCAATCTTTTGTTCAATTCGTTTGAACCTTATTACATGTGGGATTACATCGCTCGCTGGTTTGAGGAGTGCTGCAGGTGTGTGCTTAAAAAGTTGTTTTAGAAAAACTAGAAATATCAAGTTTTGAACTTCTATGAGATGATGAATTAGGGTTCTAGAGGGAGAACGAATGGTAAATAGAAATCTCACTTACGAATGTATTGTTACCGATGTATGCCAAATTGACGTTCTTCAAACTTTTTATGTTACTGTTATATTAAAGGGCCCATCTCATGCAAAATGGACTTTCCAGAGTTTTCTACCTTGCCCCTCCGCAGCAAACCCTCCCTCCTCACCACCCGCCCGCCCTCCTCACCCGCCTCCACTCCGGCCTTACGCCCTCACAAACTCGCTTTCAACGTCCGATATACAGGCTGGTTCGCCGCTCTGCGTCTTTTTTATTTTCTTGCTTGAAACACGCTTTTTTGATAAATCGACATGATAAAATCTTATTTCAGACGCTACCAAACCGCTACGCACGGGTTTACGCCTGCCTTCCCCCTCCCGCTCAGAGATGGGCGGAGGAATAGCGGCTCAGTGAGAGCAGAGGGTGGAGCTTGAACTTTCTCAGGACGGGCAGGGGGATGAGCAGACCCGGCCTTTCTTAGTTCCGGGTCTGTGACTGCTCTCCACCAAATCAATGTATTTTCATAACTATCGTGTAATGCATGTTGCAAACCCGACATTTTGCGTGTGTATGTGCATAGGATGCAATGTGAAAAGAGTTATTTTGCATGAGATGGGCCCTTTATGACTTGAAGAGGTCGCCAGTCTGTTGAAAGGCCACACATACACACACATACACACACACTCATTTCTAGGGCCACTTCAAAGTGGCCGTAGGAATGCATGTTTTTGGAGGAAACTGGAGTGCCTGAAGAAAACCCACACATACAAGGGTTGAATATGCACTTCACACATAAAAGGCCAGTATTCCAAGCCTTGTTCCCATCTGGGATTTGAACCACCGACTGTCTTGCTAAAAGACTTCTTGCTCTGAGGCCACAGGGCTAACCACTGCGCCATCATTTCACCTTTAATTAATTTAGTTCCCAATATTTTTGTCTCCGAGACAGAAAATAAACTAGTGTTACTTGGTTTAAAAACTTCTATTCCTTGCTTTTTGTGTGTGTAAATAGCTGCTTCTGATGCTGTAGCAGTACTCAGTTACCCTGATGTTTGTCTCACTACTTTTTTTCTGTAAATAAAATGTGATATTTACATGTTGCAGGATGACATTAAACAGCAGAACGTGTGCGGCACAGCTCGCCGGAAGCTCAAACCACCATGAGCTGTCTTTGGTCGAGTTTTGTCAGCTGGTGGATTTTCTGCTGGATGTTGTTTCCTTGGTGAGAAAAATTCTTCCTCAACCTGTTCTCTTTTATTTTGACCTTTTTCTTTCTCAATATCCTCCCTGTATTTCTTCTTATGGGTCTTTTCTCATTTCTTTTAGTCTGTTTTACAACAAAAAAAACCCTTTCTTTATGTTCTATAATTTTTTTTTAATGTTTCTCGCTCCCAGGTGTTACACTAGGAATCACGAGTACCACAGTAAAAGTCAGAAGAGATTCTAAATTTTTTAGGATTGCTCTTTGTTGTTTCCCTTTCTGAAAACGATCACTTGTATATTTTTTTTTCATAAATTTTGCCATAAAGGTTAAATCTTTTTCTGCTTAGTTTTTCCTCTTGTTTCTCTTTTTTTACTTATTAAATAAATTTAGTTTCTCAAATAATCTTTTTCTTTGTTCTTGTAACTTTAAACTCCTGCTCGAGCTTTTTAGTCCAAATCCCCTCAAATCTCGATGCTTACACCTCCTCTTTTTAATCAGCTTTGTGTCCTATTTAAGCCAGTGCTTCTCAAATAGTGGGGCCGCGATGCCAGGGGGGGTGCGTGTAAAACTGTGGAACATATTGTTTTTTTTTTTTTTTTTGCCGTACTAGAATAAAGTGTAATTGCACATCCACTACAGTAGTTGGCGCTCTCATTGTCGGAGTGTGCGCAGGAAGTATGAACTCTATGGTGTAGAATTTTTTTTGCACCGAACATTCTCGAACACAGCACAGAGCAAGGTATAGGCAGTGGAGTAAACAAACCCTCAACAGACACCATGAAAAAATATTTAACAGCAATGAAAAGAAAGGTGGAGAGAAACGGAGATAATGAGTCAAACGAAAGTCTCCCGAAAGCTAAGACAAGGAAATAAACGAAGCATATATAGCGCTTGGCTTCACTGCGACTACGGTGGGAGACGAGAAAAGACCAGTGTGTTTACTGTGACTAAAAATGTTGGCAGCGGACAGCATAAAGCCAAATAAATTAAGGCGTCACTTAAAGACATTACACCCTAGCAGTGGTGGATGAAGTACTCACGTTTTGTACTTAAGTAAAAGTACAGATAATTGGGCAAAAAATTTACAAAAGTAAAAGTACCAATAAAAAAATCTACTTAAGTAAAAGTACAAAAGTAGTTGGTGTAAATTGTACTTTTTAAGTAAAAAGTAAAAGTATTCGACCATAATTCAAATGTTATTTGTTGTGCTATTGGGTGTCACCGTGGTAACCAGGATAAATACTCTGCAGGGGTGTGACCCCCCTTCTCCCGCTTTTTTTGGTCCACAAAAAATAAATAAATAAAAATAAACGGAAAGGGGACAAGTCAAGCTATCCCCTAGAAGGGCCAGTGAATGGGCCGCCAAAATGGAGGAAAATGACACTTATTTTTTTAAAATGTTTTGGGGGGGAGGCCCCCAGTCACTATGTATTGGCTTTGTCAAAGCCCCACCCCCCTTTGGAAAATTCTAGATCCGCCCCTGCTCTGTATAATGACGGCTCAACTTTTTATTTAGAAGTAAACACAACGAACAACGATCTTCTGACTCTTTTTATTTTGTACTATATTTGATGTTAGGTTTTTGGCGCTGAATGAATGCGGAAAATGTTTCTCGATTCATTACTTCTTCTCCCGATCAACTGCTTCTTTTGATTTTGGCGATGCGGCTTCAAGATGCGCTAAAAAACCTGTGTATTTTTCAAATTCCTGAACGAAAATGTAACGAAAAATGTAAAACACACTTTTAAAAAGTAGCGAAGTAAAAGTACAGATATTTGCTCTAAAAATGTAGTGAAGTAAAAGCACCCGTCTTAAATTTTACTTAAGTAAAGTACAGATACACAATATTTTTACTTAATTTACAGTAACTAAGTACATTTACTTCGTTACGTTCCACCACTGCACCCCAGTCATGCTGATAAGCCGCAAAATATTTTCTTCTTCCTGGGGGGGGCGCAACAGGAAATAATTGAGAAGCACTGATTTAAACACAGATGGGCAATTGCAATGTGTGTTACACATTGTTGGATTTTTATGTCTAGTTAATGGATGTTTTTGCTTCCTGTGTGTGTGTTAATGTCTTATGCAACCCCCACACAGACTCCACAGTTTGCGTTGGGATTTTAATGTCCCTGCTAATGGTTCATTGGAAGTGATTTTCCTTTATCTCCTTCCAATCGGAATAGTTTGGAATCGCCACACTATTTTTTTTCCCCCACTGTTTAAAAGCTCTTCTGTGTGTGTTGGTCAGATCAATGAGTGTGTATGTAGACTGTGTGTGTGTGTGTGTGTGTGCTCTGCTTGCTCCTGTCTGTTCAAACGATCTGCTCTTTCTCCTTGAAGCCTACTAGAAGCATGAGGGTAATCTGCCAGGTAAAGTACTGCTCTTTCCTGCTTTTTCACCTCACCCTGCTTCACTGAGGCTACGATAACATTTCCGCAAAGTCCTGCCAGCATCTCACAGCCCATTTTTATATTTTTGCTTCTTGAACTGATCAGATCACACTAAATCTCTTCTTTTCCAACATTAAAGAGGGGTATTGTACAAAATGATTTCTTTATGAGTTTCGTTTAGTATTTGGTTATTATTTCAACTGCTGGTTATTTTTTCGCCCTGCCTTTTGTTCTCCACCACGCCCACATTCAAACGTAAGCAGAAAGTATTTTAGTGTACATTCTCACATTATGTCCCTCGCATCCCTACCAACTGTAGAAGGGATATCAATACCCTCTACAGTATTGTAGAGGGTGGGAGGAAACCGGAGTGGCCAGAGGAAACCCACGCAGACACAGGGAGAACATGCAAACTCCACACAGAAAGGTCAGCGTTTCAAGTCTCGTCCCCACCTGGGACTTGAACCAGAATGAAACAATTTTTTTTAAAGAAAATATTCCATTTCCAAGTTACCAAAAGGTACCGTGTTTATGTATAAAAACTATAAAATACGAATTAGTAGAAAGAATGAGATCGTGGGTACAAGCGGCCGAAATAACCTTTCTCCGCAGGGTGGCTGGGCGCTCACTCAGAGATCGGATGAGGAGTTCTGCCATCCAGAAGGAGCTTGATGTTGAGCCGCTCCTCCTCCAGGTCGAGAGGAGCCAGATGGGGTGGTTCGGGCATCTGGTTAGGATACCCTTCGAGCGTCTCGCGGGCGAGGTGTTTCGGGCACGTTTCACTGGAAGGAGACCAAGGGGCAGACCCCGGACCCGCTGGAGAGACTATGTCTCACAGCTGGCTGGGGAACGACTTGGGATCCTTCTGGGTGAGCTGGAGGATGCAGCCGGGGAGAGAGAGGCCTGGGCTACCCGTTTGAGGCTGTAGCCCCCGCGACCCAATGCCGGAACAAGCGGAAGATGACGGAACGGAAGAATTATTACCACAATACAAGTACAATACCTCTTCTTTAACACCAAAAAAAAAAAAAAAAAAAAGAAGAATATGATCCCAAAGGTTTACAGTCATTCTTCATAATAACTAACTCTGGCTGCTTGATTTGGATCTTGTGAAAATGAAATCTCCGCCCGGTGTGTATGTGTGCATGCAGTAATTGTAAATACAGCTGGTATTCTCATATTTTTCTAAGAAATATTACCATTTTGTTTCATCTTATGATTTAAGACATCTTTTCTCATTTGAGTTCATTTTTTGTATTTTTTTTATTTGTTTAATGAAGACTTTTCATGCTTGTGTTAAGATTTAAAATGTGTTCAATCGGGGTAGGTATGCCTAATTAATTAACATTTAAACCATCAAGTGGAAATGACTTAACAATCGTTGTGATATGTATATGTTCATGTATAAAAATACATACATGTATATGAATTATACAATATGCATATACAACATGATGAGCTCCTCTCTTGTGTCAGAGTTGGTTCACTTTTTGTTCTTCTCTAGGAAACGTACATAGAGATCCAGACTGAGCATCTTCCTCAGCTGCTGCTGCGTATGGTAGCAGCTCTCACCTGCCACCTGCAGGCTCTGGGCCTCCAGGAGCTCACCCACTGCCTACGTCTCTGCTCCAAGATCCTCAGCAAAGTACAACCTCCATTGGTGTCCCCTCTGGCCTTGCCTCAAGCTCAGGGCCTCTCTACCAGCAACCCGTCAAATGTAGCAAGGGAGAAGGGCAGAGACGACCAGGACAAACAAGTAAGTGAATAGGTGTTTGTTTATGTGCTGACATGTTATTACCAAGAATTTTTTTTTGTTTCATTCATGTTGGTGCACAACAGCACTTCAATGCATTTGATGCACACTCCTGCACACCACTTATGTGCACCTTTCTGTAGACGGTTAGATTGCGAATTTGGCAAACTCTTTTCATTGTTAGCAACACTTCAGAAAAACAATTATTGATGACTTTCGATTTACTTATTTATTTGCTGGAATTAAAACTTTCTCCGAAGCACTAAAACTAATCTAAACGCCAAAAACTGATTTCTCTTTTTATTTTACCTCCAATCTTTTTAATAAAATTTGCTTCTCTTTAAGATAAACAGATCAAGTCTTTTAAATCCATTTTTTCTACAAGTTCTTTTTAACCCAGAATTCTATTTTTGGTGTATTTTTTGATGGTGTGTCCTGGTCTAAGCAGAACCATTCGTCTCCCCTGGGCTGGTCAGCCATCCCCTAATCCCTCAACAAAAGACTTGACCAGAACAAACATTTTACTGTTTAGTTGTCCTTCTGGTCCCTGTCCAACAACCTGGCTGTGTAAAGTGGTTTGATCCATCAGTGGAAGTTCACTCCCCCCTCCATTCAGGATGGATGGAATTGGGACCCTTGAGGAAATGAAGAAAGGATGAGTTGAACGATAGAAGATGGTTACAAACAGCTGAGCCTAGCGTTTTATCCCCAGAGGATCTGGATGAGTAAACTAGCATGAGATACCTCCTGGGTGTGCCGTATTCATCAGAGTGGAAAACACCCTACCCCCACCCTGAAGGGCAGCTTGAAAACATTGAAGCTGAAGCACCATCTGAGTCCAGGCCACAGTGTGTGTGTCTTGCTTCGATCAAAGTCTAAAACCCTCGGGACCATGGTGACAAAGGGACATGGAAAAACTGAGGTTCGAATCAGGGTCTCCAGTCCCTTGGGTCAGACCTAGCATCATGTGATCAGTCACTTTAAAGTCTATCTCATTTTAACCGCGGTGCTCATTTTAGAGTGAGAACCTGCAAAAGAAAAAAAAATATGCAGATGTTTGCTGAATGACCACAGATCATGTCCCCATATGACCTAATCACATGATGTTAGCTGATTGGTTATAAACTGTGGCCTCATTGACTGACTTCTTGAGCCTAATGATAGTCCAAACAGATTCATTTCAGAAAATGGTTTGTGACCATCCATATGAGCTGGTGTTTTTCCATTGACATGTATTGACTTAGAGTAATTTTGTAGAGCCTGGCACCAGAAATTCTCAAAAAGCATGTGTTTTTGTTTGAAGACATCAAAATTACACTCAATCCCAGGTCTACCAAAATGGGTTCAAGTATTTAACAAAGTTAAGGGTATCATTTTCAATCTGGGGCAGTTTTTAATCTCGCATCATTTTTGCACATGAGCTACCGATAAATTATCCAAGTTGAAAAACTCTGCTAACAAGTTTTTTGGGGGTTTTTTATGTTTAATTTTCCAAACTGTTTAGTCTTTTACAGGCTGTAAAAGTTACCAGTCTGTGAGCAACATAGAAATTATAGTATTGTCACAAATTTGTTTTAATTTACTGCAAACAGTTGTTAAAATGAGGAGAATCTTTTAGGAAAAAGAGGAGAATCTTGCTGCACTGAGTTTTATATTCCATCAAATTTGTTTTTCACAGTTTAAAAAAAAAAATAAAATAGAAAAACATGAAACTTTTTACCATCTGTTGTTAAAATGGATCAAATTATAAAAGAGGTTAAAAATTTCGGGAGTGAAAAGAGATTTATTTTGATGAGGTATGTGTGTAACATTTCAATTAGTGTAGCTTTAATACAATGGGGGTGAATCCAATTTTGAATCTAATTTCCATTCCCCTCCCTAAATTAATTAAAACTTAAAATAAATGAAAAGAATAATAACATTTTAGGGATTTTGTTTATTTATCTTGAGTTGTAACTGAGACTACAACTGAGACTTTGTTAGAAATATTAACGCAAACGCACGTTTATTTAAATATTTTAATTTAATTTAGCATCTTTTTGCAATGCTCCAACAGAGATCAGCTCAACCTTTTCTCTTCTTTTTCTGTCTTTTTTTTTTTCTGGACAGGTTGTGGAGACATCTTGCACTGTGGAGGTGTTCGACGACGGAGAAAACCCTCCAAGCTGTCCCTCTGAAAGTGGCTTCACAGACTTTGTCCAGTACCAGGAAGACGATCCTGCAGAGACCCAACGAACACCTCAACCTCACTCCGTGCTCAAATCAGCCAGTCGTTCCTCCGGCGTATCTCAAAGCAAAGCTTTAGATAAACCCGTCATGCAGTGCTGCCTAGAGCACTTCCAGCTTTTCCTCTCTCGCCTCATCAGCCTGTACATCATACCAGAGCAGGTGGAGAAAGCCGAATGTCAGAGAACTACACCTGTAGGCTCGCTGCACTCAGATGTCCCCCAAACCAATGATCTCCCAGAGTCAGGATCGGGATCTGAGGTTTTGCGTAGAGAAGGCATTGCCGCCTTCACTGCTGCCTGCCAGCTCTTCTTAGAATGCTCCAGCTTTCCAGTCTACATCGCAGAAGGCAATCTGAAGTCATCCACTACTCAGGAGGAGCACACTGGTGAGTCCTGATCTGCAGTTGACATGTAAATGAACAAATTGGATCTTATTCGCTTCCAATTTGCTTCACGTGACTTCATTAATTACTTCCAATAACTAATAGTTTTGACAACAACAGGAAGTGACATCACTGCATGTACACAAACATGCATATTTATACACTATTATCAATATCTTATAAGTTCTATAACTCTGATCTCAATTAAAATAAAAATTGTTTGAATGATTTTAAATCAGATTAGAAAATGAGAATTGGTCATGAAGAGTTTTTCCTTCTCAGACGGCGAGCCGGTGCTGCTACCTCCATGGCTCCAAACGCTGATGAACGCCTGCTGCCTGGCCAGCGACTTCAGCCTCCAGGGCGTCGCCATCTCCCTGCTTATGGATTTAGTCGGACTCACTCAGTCTGTTGCCATGGTTGCGGCAGAAAGCGTAGCATCCGCTAGCAACTCGGAGCCTGCCAAGCCCATGAGTCCCAGCCAAGGTCGCGTAGCCGTGGTGATCAGGCCTCCGCTCACTCAGGGAATCCTAAAACACATTGCAGATAAAACTGACTTTTTTAAGGTAAAAATGGTCATTTCTTTTAAACTTCCGTGGCTGTATGAATCATTTTAACATCACTTACGTGTTTCTTGCTTAGACTGTAGCTCTGATCTTATGGGACCAACTGGGTGAAAGGACTCCCCAGCATCATCAGCGCAGTGTGGAGCTATTTTACCAGCTTCATAACCTGGTTCCCTCATCCAGTATTTGTGAGGACGTCATCAGCCAGCAGCTCATGCATAGGGACAAGGTCAGAGCAAAAAACCCACCCTGATATTTTAGAGATAAAAGGTTTGCTTTTTAAAACACACATAAAAACTAATTGTATCTTACTGTCTAATAACTACACATGAAACCAGGTAAAAGCTGGAAAAAAAAAGACTTTTTTTTCCGTTTTGAGTCACATTTATGTATGTTTCATGACTGTTTTGCATGTTTTTATTCCAGAGAATTCATTTGGAAGCTCATGTGAAGTTCTCTGTGCTATGGCATCTAACCCGAGATTTAAACATCACAAAGTCCTCCCCGTTCAGCCGCACGTTCGACAGGTAAGAGGACTCTTACTGTCTCTGAAACATCGCTACGTTCTTTTAATCTGCTCTCTTTCCGTCTTCCAGATCTCTTTTCATCATGCTGGACAGTCTGAGTTACTGGGACCCGTGCACTAGCGCGGTTGGCCGGGCGTGGCTGAATCAGGTTCTCCAGAGGCACGACATTGCACGGGTTCTTGAACCTCTTCTGCTTCTACTGCTCCACCCCAAAACCCACAGAGTCTCCATCCAGAGGGTGCAAGCACAGCGGCACTGGGCCCGCGTGTTTCCTGACCCACCTGGTCAGGATCCATCAGACCCCATCTACATCAGAGATTCTGGCTTCTCTGAAAGTGAGAACTAAATGTTTACAGTCTCTCACAATAATGTGTCTCACCTTTTATGGCCTTGCTGCATCGCAGATCTTTTTTTTGTAGTGGAATTTTAAAGGGTGGAATGCCCCCTGCGGGTCAGGGACAGGGTCCTGCCCCAAGTGGAGGAGTTTAAGTATCTCAGGGTCTTGTTCACGAGTGGGGGAAGGATGGAGCGGGAGATCGACAGGCGGATCGGTGCGGCATCAGCAATAACTAGGACGCTGCATCGGTCCGTCGTGGTAAAGAGAGAGCTGAGCCGAAAAGCAAAGCTCTCGATTTACAAGTCGATCTACGTTCCAACCCTCACCTATGGTCACCAGAAAGAATGACCGAAAGAATGAGATCGCGGGTACAAGCGGCCGAAATGAGCTTCCTCCGCAGGGTGGCTGGGCTATCACTCAGAGATTGGGTGAGGAGCTCTGCCATCTGGGAGGAGCTCGGTGTCGAGCCGCTCCTCCAGGTCGAGAAGAGCCAGATGGGGTTGTTCGGGCATCTGGTCAGGATGCCCCTCGAGCACTTTGCGCGCGAGGTGATTTGGGCACGTCCCACCGGAAGGAGACCAAGGGGCAGACCCCGGATCCGCTGGAGAGACTATGTCTCACAGCTGGCCGGGGAGCGACTTGGGATCCTTCCGGGTGAGCTGGAGGATGCAGCCGGGGTGAGAGAGGCTTGGGCTTCCCGTTTGAGGCTGTTACCCCCGCGACCCGACCCCGGAACAAGCGGAAGATGACGGAACAGAACATAATTTTTTCTAAAATAGTGTGAGAAATAAAGTTAATAGTACAGTATTATATTGAGTTTTTTTTCTCTTCTTTTTTCTGTTTTTTAGACTTCAATCAGCTCCAAAGTGAAAGAATGGGACAGGAGGACCACCGAGTTCTGACTATCAGCGACATGGAGCCTTTTTCCTTGACCGTCAACCCTCTCAGCGATAGTTTGTCCATCCTGAGCCTGAGCAGTGAGAACTTGCACTTAGCTGGTGACGATCAGCCATCTGACCAGCCGGGAGAGCAGCAGAGCTCAGTGTCCAGCACTTCTCGTGGGTCTACGGTGGAAAACGTTAGCTTTGAGGAGGCGGATGTTGCCAGCAGCACAGTAACCAGCTCAGAGAGACAACCCGGCTCATCAGAGGATGGTTCTGAAGATTCCACAGAAGAAGTCGTCTCCTGCGTTGTTAAAGACCTCGTGGACAGCGTGCTCAATTTACTAGATGAGGAATCTAACGAAGTATCGTCTCAGCCAGAAAACTGGCCTCAAACTGACACTGATAGCACTTCTTCGGATTCCTTTGCCGGTCAGCAGGTGGATCCCTGCCCACCGCCCGGCCCAGCCCATCAGACGGTGCCGGAAATGTTAGCCGGAGGAACTCTGGAGTTTCTCTCGGTCACACCGACCGAGCCACCAGCTGATGAGCGGCACAAAGAAGGGATCATCCGGCACAGCTCGTCACCCTCCATAGTCACTCTGCCCAACCACTCTGACCCCGTCACGCCTGACCACACCCTGCATGTGGATGATACACAGGCTCGTAAGCGCAGTCACAGCAGCACCCAGCTCAGCCTGAAAGGGAAAATAATGGAGCGGCTCGTCGACAAATCCACAGGCGCCAAGCCGAAGATCAAGAAGTCAAAAAGAAGAGACGAAGAAAGGAGGAGGAAAGCGACTAATCAGGCGGAGAAACTGCGTCCAAACAGCATCTTCTTCGGGGACAGTTTGGATTTGGAGAACTGGTACAGCTGCGGGGAGGGTGAAGTGTCCGAGATAGAGAGCGACACTGGCTCGCCCTGCGGAGCTGTAGGCGGAGCCATCGGTGGCGTCGGCCTCACAGAACGCAGATTGTCTTCCGCTCTGGGCCGTTTCAACATTCATCCTCTATACCAACACGTCCTTCTCTACCTTCAGCTGTACGACTCCTCAAGGGCGCTGCATGCACTGTCGGCCATCGCTGCCATGTTGAGGGCCGCGCCCTCAGGCTTCGTTAGTGCCATCTCCACCACCAGCGTCAATAACACTTACACTCCACAGCTCTCACTGCTTCAGAACCTGCTGGCTCGTCACCGGGTTTCCGTCATGGGGAAAGACTTCTACACCCCTATACCCCAGGACTCCCACTCACACTCCTTCCGTAGCGCCATGTACCTGGAGATTATCATCTCCCTCTGCCTCTACTTCCTGCGTAGCTACTACTCTGCTCACCTGACGGCGAGCTCTGAGGATTTGGCGGGGAACCGGGCTATGCAGCTGACCAGTGTGGAGGTCCTGACCCTCCTCTTCAGCGAGCTGTCCAAAGTGACCGGTGGCTCTGCGAAGGGCTTTGCCAGCTTCATCGGTGACATTCTCTCCAAGTGCAAAGTCCAGAAGGTGATTCTCCACTGCCTGCTCTCCTCGATATTCAGCGCCCAGAAGTGGCACGAACAGCGCACGGCGGGGGTCAACGTAGCCACCGTGGAAGAAGGTCTTTCCGAAGACAGCATTATCAATTTGTCTGAGGACCAGATCGATAGCTGCAGCGCCGTGCAGTCTCAGCTGCTCCGGCTGCTCCAGAGTCTGGTGGTTCTAGAGCACAAAGTCCTCCTGCCTCTGGAGGAAGGGACAGACGGGGTACCTGTGGTAGTAGGTACAGTTAGCGGAGGAGTGGGAGGGTTTGATGTCCTCGGCGGAGAAGTGGAGCACGTGAATCCTCAGCAGCCAATGACATCACTGCAATACCTTCACGGACAGCCAATCACAGCACAGGGAATGTTCCTGTGCGCAGTGATCCGGGCTCTGCATCAGCATCACACCTGCAAGATGCATCCCCAGTGGATCCAACTCATCACCGCCACGCTGCCTTACATGGGGAGGGTGCTGAGGAGGGTAGTGGCCTCTGTCACCCTGCAGCTCTGCAGGAACCTGGATAACCTTCTACAGCAGTACCGTTACGAGATCGGCATCACTGATACCAGGTATGCACGTGTAAAACCCACCTTAGTCTTTCCTGTCTTCTTCTGGAAGACAAGTCCAACCAGTGAAGGCAGATTTAAAAAATATAGCTGTAAAAATAACATGGACACGAGATGGGACCAAATTACTCTGGTGTACGTATGTACAATTTTTGTGTCGACCCAACTTTTTTTGCTGTTGTTTGTCTCTTAGACCGCAGTGGATGGCTCTTTGTATCCCCCCCGACCTGATCCTAACTGTGCTGGAGGGAGTAACGTTCATCATCCACTACTGCCTGTTGGATCCTACTTCCCAGTATCACCAGGTGGGGACAGCAGAGACCATAATAATGAAATGCATTTTTTTACCAAACCATTTCTAAATGAAGTCAAAGACTTCATATTTGAATTTTTATAAATATGTGAATGTTTGTGTTCAACCATAAATATTCTCATTGTTATCATTCAGGTTCAAGCTATAGCAAACACACCTCATCATAATTTTCAATTTTCACATTTATAACATTTAATACTGTAAATAAAAATATTTACTCACTAATTTTTATCCAATTTTATTTTATTGAATATTTTGAAAAATAAAGAAGTCATGAAGTCTGTAAAAATCAACATTTTTACACATTGTATTTAATGATTACTAAAATTAAATAAGAAAAATAAAAATCAGCAATACTTTACTCCACAGGGTGGGTGGGCTCTCACTCGGAGATAGAGTAAGGAGCTCTGCCATCTGAGAGGAGTTTGGAGTGGAGCTGTTGCTCCTCCAGGTCGAGAGAAACCAGATGGGGTGGTATGGGTATCTGGTTAGGACGTCTCGCTGGTGAGATGTTTCAGGCACGACCCACCTGGAGGAGACCCAGAGGCAGACCCTGGACCTGCTGGAGAGACTATGTCTCACAGCTGGACAGGGAACACCTTGGGGTCCTCCCGGGTGAGATGGAGGATGCAGCCGGGGTGAGAGAAGCCTGGGTTTCCCATCTGAGGCTGTTGCCCTCGCGACTCAGCCCTGGAAAAGTGGAAGACTTAGGAATGAAAAAATGAACTTTTAATTTCTGTCTGAAAACCTATTTTTTAAACGTTACTTTAAAGCTTCAATTTCTAAACCACTAACAGTTCATGTCTGTTTCGTTTGTGTATTCACAAATACTTTTTTGTTTTCATCTTTAAGTTTTTCTTAAGTTATTTGCTTTTATAAGATGATCAATCTCACTGTTTTTTCTGTTGCATGTTGTGTTCTCAGTTGCAGGTGAGTGTTGATCAGAAGCATCTGGCAGAGGCTCGTTCCGGCATCCTTTCCATCCTTCACACCATCATGTCCTCGGTAACATTGCTATGGAGCATCTTACACCAGGCCGACAGCTCTGACAGACCGCCTGCCGCCTCCGCAGCTTCCACTGCTTCCAACATCAACCTGGGATCCACTAAAGTACGGTTAAATGCTGATTTTCACACGTAATCATAGAAACAGGCTTCAAAATGAAATTAATTTGGAAAATTGATAGGAATAAGTTATTTGGGTCTCTGTTTGATTTTTTTTTTTTCCCGCTACAAATAAAATGCCTCCTAGTTTTTTTCAATAAAATATACTTTTAGTCCAGCTTTTTTTAATTCCTTGAATTATTAATTTTTTTTTTAAAAACATAGCATATTTTCAAAAAGTTGGAGAGCTCTGTTTTTTCCCCCAATGTCTGTGCCAACCAGACACATACCCACACCTAGTTCGTTCATATCCATACTACTTTGGAACACACATGTAACACAGGACATAGCAGAGATTCACTCCCTGCTTTTGCGCTCACATTTACAGAAAAAAAAGGGAAAACATGTAGGATACAGAGGGGAGCTTGAAGAGATTTTGTGGAGTAAAAACTTTTATCTCATATAGGATAAAAGAGGACTATGTTCCTAGCCCTGAAAAGGGTGGAATGCCCCCTGCGGGTCAGGGAAAGGGTCCTGCCCCAAGTGGAGGAGTTTAAGTATCTCGGGGTCTTGTTCACAAGTGGGGGAAGGATGGAGCGGGAGATCGACAGGCGGATCGGTGCGGCATCAGCAATAACTAGGACGCTGCATCGGTCCGTCGTGGTAAAGGCAGAGCTGAGCCGAAAAGCAAAGCTCTCGATTTACAAGTCGATCTACGTTCCCACCCTCACCTATGGTCACCAGCTGTGGGTGGTGACCAAAAGAATGAGATCGCGGATACAAGTGGCCGAAATGAGCTTCCTCTGCAATGTGGCTGGGCTCTCACTCAGAGATTGGGTGAGGAGCTATGCCATCCGGGAGGAGCTCGATGTCGAATCGCTCCTCCTCCAGGTCGAGAGGAGCCAGATGGGGTGGTTTGTGCGCCTGGTCAGGATGCCCCACGAGCGCAGGCGAGGTGTTTCGGGCACAACCCATTGGGAGGAGACCAAGGGGCAGACCCCAGACCCGCTGGAGAGACTATGTCTCACAGCTGGCCGGGGAACAACTTGGGATCCTTCCGGGTGAGCAAGAGGATGCAGCCGGGGAGAGAGAAGTCTGGGCTGCCCGTTTGAGGCTGTTGCCCCCGCGACCCGACCCCGGAACAAGCGGAAGATGACGGAACGGAATAAGATAAAAGTGGTTATTTTTGTTGGCTCAGAGATCCAATAGACATTCATACACATGTCCACACACACAAAAAACAAAGATCACTGGGAGTAATGTAAGGGTATCTACCTGTGACAAAAAAAGAATTTACTTTCTGAAAACATATATTTGATGAAATTGGCATTTCTTCTAACGTCTCTCCATCTGATCACCAGAACCTCCGTCAGCAGATCTTGGAGCTCCTCGGCCCCATTTCCATGAATCACGGAGCGCATTTCATGGCCGCAATCGCCTACGTTTGGAACGAGAGAAAGCAAATCAAAACTCCAGTGAGAAATAAGGTACGACTGGAGAATTTAGGCTGTTTCTATAAAAATAACGAAAGATTTTCACCCGGAAAGATTTTCTCTCTTATTCCAGTTAATTAATTTTTTTATGGGAATGAACTTTTCAGGTTATTCCTGTTGCCAGCGATGAGCAGCTTCTCTTAGTGGAGCTGGTGCGTTCAGTGAGCGCCATGCGCACAGAGACCGTGATGCAGACGGTCAAAGAGGTTCTGAAGCAGCCGCCTGCCATTGCAAAAGACAAGGTCAGTTACTTTTTTTAATCTTGACTGTAAAACATTAAATGTAACCGTGTTAAATTGCTTAGTAAGCTTTTCTGTATTAACCAAATTAGTTTTGTCTAATTAAATGATTCAAATGATCTAATTTGCTTTGGTTGATCTGCAGAAGCATCTTTCACTGGAGGTCTGCATGCTGCAGTTCTTCTATGCATACGTACAGAGGTTTGTAACCTTTTTTTTTACTGTTCAACATGAGTAGGGTGAGCGGTTGAACTGCAGGACGTACGAATAAATATTATTTTAATTAGAAAGAAAAAAAAGAAAAAATATTTGTTTTCAAATGAATAAAAGTAATAATGAAATTGAACTATTTCCGGGCTGCACAGTGGTTATCACAGTGACCTCCCTGCAAGATAGTCTGAGTTCGAATTCTAGGTGGGGACGAGGCTTGTAACACTGGCCTTTCTGTGTGGAGTTTGTATGTTCTCCTCGTGTATGCGTGGGTTCTCTCCAGGTTCTCCGGTTTTTCTCTCATCCTCGAAAAACATACATGTTACTCTGATTGGCCGCTACCAAATTGCCCCTAGGAATGAATGGGTGTGTGGCCCCACAACAGACTGGCAACCTGTTTGGGATGATGCCCCAGGTATTCAATTTGGGATAATGGGATACGGTTGCTCAGTGGTTAGAGCGTTTGCCCGCGAACCGGAAGTTAACCGGAAGGTTGCAAGTGAGCAATCCACAGAGGTCATATGTAGGGTCCTTGGAGAAGACACCTAAACCCCCGTTTCTCCCACCATTGGAACTGTGATGGGTGGCAGCCTCCTGCGGTGTAATGCAGCGCACAAATCAGGAATTAATAAAGTATATTAAAATAAGTTAAAAAACAAGCAGTTTAAAATGAAAATGAAATTAACTACTTCCTTCCTGATGTTTAAATTTAAGAAAATAAAAAATTATAAGCAGAGCCAATGACTTAAAAAATAAATATTTTTTTAGCAAATTAACAAATGATGCATTTTTTAAATTTTATCAGAGGTTTTAAACAAAATCCTGGACACTTCAAATACAAATGTTTACTTTAGCGTTTCAAAAGCAAGTTAAATGCAGCCATACTATTTATATTCAAACACGCTCGGGAAGTTTTATTTAAAAAAAACTATCCTTTAATTTAGTGATAACACTTGAAAAAAATATTTTAATAATAATTTTACACAGAATCAATAACCAATGTTTGTGTTTCATTTTGGATAAAAGGCATTTCAGGACAAAAAAGCCATTTATATCTAATTCAATTGTTGTCAATTTTAATTGTAATGCATTAAAAATATGACTAATCAGGGGAGCCTTTAGAATAGCTTTGGGTCCCTAATGGTAAAAGATTTGGGGACCAGTACAAGAGAATACGTTTGTAGTTTTTATGAATATTTCATCATCTTGCAGCTTCACAGCCACTGAAAGATGTTTCTGTATTTTTTTCTGTGCCAGGATTTCTGTTTCCAGTTTGGTGGACAGCTGGCCGTCTCTGCTGGCTCTGCTGAAGGACTCTGTTCAGCTGGGTCTACCTGCTCCTGGACAGTTTCTCATTCTGGGGTTTGTTTTCCCTCTTCGATGACCTTACATTTTTCTAGAAATGTTTTATTATTTTCCTAAATCAATCTTATTTGTTCAGTTAGAACATAGAACTCTCATTCTAACAAAACCTGCTTTGCTTTTTTTTTCTCCTCTCAGAGTCCTTAATGAGTTCATTTTGAAGAACCCCAACCTGGAGAGTAAAAAGGACCAAAGAGAGCTGCAGGTAGAGAGTTAAACTTGTGATTTATTCTCGTAGAAAAGTTTGTTATTAAATAACTAAATAATTCTGATGGAAGTGTAATTGTCTATTAGAGCAGTTCTTCTCAAACAGACCCACGATTCCTCGTCCCTAGGAAGGTTGTTTACCTCCATACGAAGGACAAACAAATGCACAGAACTGAAAAGATCAAATAGCTAACAATTTGCTGTTACCAGAACATATATTTTTGACACCCTAAAATGTTTTTACAGCTAAAATAAAAAACCTGAGAAACACAGATAAAAAATAAGTTTTATAAATAGAAATAACAAATAGGGCTCTTCAGCCCGCGAGGCTCCCAAATAGGTTTTGTTGAAGTAATAACCAAGAGGTGTCAAACTCATGTCGGTTCAAACGCTACATACAGCCTTTCTTACATCAAGTGGACAAAAACAAAATGGCAAAATAAGTTTTGTTTTTTTTTTTCCACTCCAAGACAAAGTCTAATTTATTTTGAAATCCCTCTGGGGAGGGATCTCTCTGTCATGTGGATCCCCACGAGGTTTCTTATTTTTCCCCACTGATGGGTTTTTTAGGAGTTTTTCCTCACCGTGAAGGAGAGTCTAAGGGCATAAATGTGCTAGTCTTGTTTAGTTAGCATTTGTTATTTTTCTAGCTGTGTATTTGTGTTAATACATTCCTCTTTTTCTGGTGAAGCCCATTGAGACGGACATTCTGTGATTTTGGGCTATACAAATAAAATTGAATTGAAGTACCAGATCGAGAGCTTTTATCTACTAATAAAAGAATGCAATGAGAAAACAGTGAAACTGATATGTTGAACCTCAAGCTCAGTTTAAAAAACCATTGTATTTAAATATCTGTTTCCACTTGCTGGTTCAACCACGTTGTCCGCTTGCCTCCCGACTATCCTACGAAAGCGATCCTTCAATTCAATCCAAAGGTCGCTGGCTGGAAAAGTCCAAGAGGCAAGCTCTGTACGCAATGGCTCAATGTAATCGTGGGCGACCTCCAACAACTTGGAGTCACCGTCGCAAAAGCAAAACAACTGGCCCAATATCGCCAGCACCGGAAAAACTTTGTTCATCTGGTTGGCTCAATGCACGGGGACGAGACGTACGCTCCTTCGCTTGAGCCCTGATGATAATGTTTATGAGGACATCATGTCTTCCAGATAATTGTCTCAATATGAACAATATTATACAGTTTTAAAAAAAAATCAAAAAGGTCATTTCATTAATTCAAAAGGTCAGAAAATGAATTAAAAGCACTTCATTACTGTAAAGTCTAAAACAGAGGTGGGCAAACTTTTTGGTTAGCAGGCCACATTCGGTTCTAACATTTGACCAAGGGGCCGGAACAAAAGCAGAGGGATGGCATGCTTTGGTAAACAAGCGCGCTATATATGGAAAGCCATTGGGGCCGGTTCGTGTACGTAATTTAGCACGCTAAATTTGAAATCAAGCGCGAGTGCTTAGAAAAACATGCATCTAACGCGCACAAGGTTTAAAATGTAGGTTTGAAATCTAACGGGCTTGTTTATTTGATGGCGTGCGCATCACGGACACACACACATTTTAATGGGAGCAGTGTTGTTGTTTTCTCAACAAAGCCAATATATCTAGAGTATGCCATCTATAGTGAGGAAACATCAGAATTGCAGGAGAAGTAAAACATCAACAAGGTTTATTTATTTAATTTTTTTTAATTCGGCAGCCCATATTAAACTGCTTAGGGCCGCATGTGGCCCGCGGCCGTAGTTTGCCCATCTTTGTTCTAAAACCAGCATCTATGATCAGATTGTCTTCCAACTACTTTGTAACATTGATGATATCTCACTAATGCTTAACACGACTGTGTGTTCAGGATGTTACTCATAAGGTGGTGGAGGCCATCGGGACCATAGCCGGCTCCTCGCTGGAGCAAACCACTTGGTTGAGGAGAAACCTGGAGGTGAAGCCGTCTCCTCAGATCGTTGTGGATGGATCCAACCTAGAAGCTGATGTAGAAGGTGATGGTCCACTCTGACATGCTGCATGACTCTCTAACCTGCATCTCGCTAGCATGTGCTCCAGATGACGCTCAGTTGTTCCTGTTTGGATGTGGCGTACATTTTATCTGCTTCAGCATGGCAGCTAACATCTCGGCTGTGTGTTTTCTAGATTTAATGCTCACAGTGATGGAGACCTCCAGCTTCACTCCATCCGTGTACAGCGTCCACGCCCTCACACTTTTGGCTGAGGTAAAACACCCCGCGGACATCCCTCGTTTTACTTCCTGTCCAACACATTGAATCCAAACCATTTAAATGTATATAAAGTGATAAAACATGTTTAAGCTTCAGCAAGCATCCCCCTCGCTTCATTGTGGGTTTAATTACAGTTTTCTGAGTCATTTTGGTGCATTTCTCAAAAATTCAGAGTTTTTTAAGCTTTTGGGGGTTTTTTTTCCAACTTAGCATTTCTAAACCAACAAAAAGTACTGTGTTTATTTACAAATGCCACGAAATAAGAATTAGTGTACTCACAAGAGCACGATACCCGCACAAAACTAACCGTTTAGTTCAGCAGCTTTTGGAACTGTCCAATGACTCAGCAGCTGGTTTTCTGGCTCTCCAGCCCACAACGCTACCAGTTATTTCCCACCACGCCGTGTCCTTTCACTGTAACGCCAATGACACACAGATCTACCTCCCACTGGGACCGAATGATCTTTGGAGCCTGACTGCAGTGTTGAAATGCTTCCACAATGTGAACAGTGGGGTGGCGGAGAATTTCCTCCAGCTCAACACCCTCCTAATCTGAAGTCCTCTTTATCAACCCACCACTACCCATTTCCCATTTTTACAACCACCTCGACCCCCTTCCTGCTAGTATCCACTCACACCCAGGAACATAAGAGTAGTCCATAACTTATATTTCACCTCACAATAAACCAACCCTGTTGTGTTTCTTACATCTTTACACTGTCTTTGAATCCAAAAATCGACCAAACCCCTCCTGACGTCACTAAATAAATTATCAATGCTTTCATAATTTCTAGATTTGATTTCAGTAACTCCCTCCTCTTCAGACTGTTCTTTGTACAGATTAAAGCAGTTAGGTAGCATCAGAGGAGCATGGGAGGGGTATATCCTGTACAGTGTGCATGTCTGTCCCTGCCAAACAACCAATCACATGCTTCCTAACGCCGACAGGCAAATTAAATTGACCAATTACAATTTGCAAAAAAGATTTTGGACACTGCATCGGTCCGTCGTTGTAAAGAGAGAGCTGAGCCGGAAAGCAAAGATCTCAATTTTCAAGTCGATCAACAATCCCACCCTCACCTCTGGTCACCAGCTGTGGGTGGTGACCGAAAGAATGAGATTGCGGATACAAGCGGTCGAAATGAGCTCGGTGTCGAGCCGCTCCTCCTCCAGGTCGAGAGGAGCCAGATGGGGCGGTTCGGGGATCTGGATGCCCTCCGACCCGCTGTAGAGACTATGTCTCACAGCTGACCGGGGAACGACTTGGGATCCTTCCGGGTGAGCTGGAGGATGCAGCCGGGGAGAGAGAGGCCTGGGCTGCCCGTATGAGGCTGTTGCCCCCGCGACCCGACCCCGGAACAAGCGGAAGATGACGGAAAAGAAAAGATTTTGAGAACTTGATTAATAATTTTGTAGGTATTGATTCAAACAAATAAAGTAGAACTTTTGGTTTTAAATAAAGTGATTCTTTTTTTTTTAAACGTAATATATTCATCTCTCAAATGGGGACATTTCTGTGCTGCATTGCATCGCAGCAGGCAGCTAGGATGGCACCAATGATGAGAGAAACGGGGGGTTAGTTACAGAATCACGTGCAGAATCATTTGCAATCCTCTAAAAGTAATGAGAATTTTGGAAAAATTTGACCAACTGTTAAAATGCACCAAAATCATTGAGAAAAACTGCAATTTGTTGCCTCTGCTTTGCTGCTATGAGAAGGTAAACGTCAGAGATCCTGGTTGAAGCTTTGTTTTGCTGGTGTTATGTTTCTTGAAACTATTTCAGAGTGTGATTTTAATCATCAGGTTCTTGCACATCTCCTGGACATGGTGTTCTACAGCGACGAGAAGGAGAAGGTCATCCCTCTGTTGGTCAACATCATGCACTACGTCGTGCCCTACCTCCGCAACCACAGGTCTGCTTTAAACATTCCAGTCCATTTGCTCATCTTAAAAACAGATTTATTCAACGAGTTGGATCAAAATATTCTTTCCTGCCAGTAGAAGCTGAATGTGTGGGAGAGCTTATGATCGTGTGCTGGTTTTTTGTTTCTCCTGACAGCGCACACAACGCCCCCAGCTACCGGGCATGCATCCAGCTGCTGAGCAGTCTGAGTGGGTACCAGTACACTCGCCGGGCCTGGAAAAAAGAAGCCTTCGACCTTTTCATGGACCACACCTTCTTCCAGATGGACGCCTCCTGCGTGAGCCAGTAAGACAGAAACATCGTCAATGTTTTTAAATGTGAACGGAAAGATTGATCTTTGCAGCACATGGCGGTCTGCCATCTGCTGAATCATTAAGATGTTTTTTCTTAATCATTAGAAAATAAAATATGTCTGTCTTTTAATAGTTTTATGTTGGGTTCATGTTATTGTAACATTTTTTTTTTTTTACAGCTGGAGAGCGATCATCGACCACCTGATGACTCACGATAAGACCACGTTCAGAGACCTCATGAGTAAGCTTGATGTTTTCCCAACTTTATCTAAAAACAAAAAAAACAAAAATACATCTACGCAAAATGAAATCACGCGGTATTTATCGTATTTTCACGGCCATAAGGCGCACCATACTAAAAGGCAGAGTCTCCGTTACGTGTGCCCTTACTGTATTTAACACATACATAAGTCATACCTGGCAGAGGTAAGATCTTAAGCCCGAACCCGACCCGAGCCTAAAAATGTCAATCGTTACTTCGGGTCGGAACGGGCTCAGGCTTCTCTCTCACTGACGAAAGAGAAGAAATGTTTAACTACTAAACAGGATCCGCAGAGCCAGAGCATGCTCTGCGCACGTGAACGCCTCCTCTTAATTTGGGAATCCTCCCCTGCGCACGTCTTTATTTTATTTAACATCTGGTAGAAGTTAAGGATAAACTAAAAGCAGGAGAACTGAAAAGAAAAACACGCACCATTAAGAGTGAGGTGTGGAAAAGCTTCAAATTTATTGTTCAAAATGCTACAGAAACTTGCGTTGGCTTTGCTGAATGTAGTCAATGTGGCGCATTGCTTTCATAAGAGACCAAAAAGACTGGCACCTCGACGCTGAGCGGGCATTTAAACAGCTGGACTGGCAAAAGTGATGATCGTTAAAGATCTATTTTATCATTTGTTTCAAAGACCGTCCCTCCTCTTCGCGCTAAGCAGGCCATCACAGACAAGTGCGTTAGGGGTCCTATAGTGGGATTTTTTTTTTTTTTCATTAAAAAACGTGCTCTTGAAAATGTTCCTATTTATAAATAACCCTCCCTCTCCCGAGTCCTCACAAATAAAATATGACATGAGCTTGTTTCGGGCCCGAGCTGGGTCCGGGCTGATTGGTCGGTCTCGGGCCAATCAGCCCGGACCCGGTCGGGCTCGGGCCGGGTTTTAATATCCGCGGGTTTGGGTCGGGCTGGATTTTTTAGGCCCGATCTCACCTCTGATACCTGGTTATAGGCCATGGGAATCATCTACAATCCACACCCACACTTCCTCCTTTAATGTTCTCAATGTATTCTCGACTACGCCCCGCCCCTTAAACAACAGTGGGTGTTTTTAAAAATAGAACGGGGGCAAAACTGAGTTTGTTTGTGCTTTAAGTATTGATTACAAAGTTTAATCATCAATCAACCATCAATAAGCGTGGGCATGATGAAACACACGGAACTAAACTGAGCAAAATTGAGATTTCATTATCAGCAGGAAGTTGCTGAGTTACCGTAGTCATTGTCTGGGTGGAAAAATGGCACGTTACCTTGAAACAAAAACCAAGACGAACCTCCTTGGACACGTTCAATTTTCATTTTTTCTGCTAGCATTACTGCTGTTTATCGAATGCTGACCGTCAAAACGCTTCTCCTTTTTGTTGATCCACTACTCGGGTCGTTCCTCCTACTCAGGCCACCTCCCCTTATGTTCGCGAAAACTCAGCTGTGTCATCTTGACCTATCGGAGCTCATTTTCTAGCTTTCATCACTTGCGAAACATTGATTCATTAATCTTAAATTCTCTTGCGGTTGCTCAGTTTCCACGTTCCCCCGTGTAGCTGATGGCCTTCAGTTTAAATTGTGTCTCTTTACCATTTTCAGGGTTGTTAAAACAACAATGTTCTGCAGAACGCACATATCTGTTCTTTTCTATACAATCCATGCCTACCCTTATCCCTTTAATGTTCTTATGGTAGTCCAAGATCCTGATAAGGAGGCGCAAATATGACCATATCACTTTGATCCTCAAATCCCTCCACTGGCTACCCGTTAAATACAGAATTCAGTACAAGGTCTGCCTCCTCACCCATCAGTGCATACACGGCACTGCACCTGTTTATCTCCAAGAACTCCTAACCCTCCACACCACTGTCCGAGACCTGCGCTCCTGCTCCTCCTACTGCCTGCACCAACCAAACTCTCCACTATGGGGGACAGGGCCTTCCAGGCAGCTGCTCCACAGCTCTGGAACGCTCTTCCCGAGAGCTTGAGGGCTCCACAGAGCGTTGAGGTTTTTAAGAAAAGACTGAAAACATTTTTATTTCTAAAGGCTTTTCAACAAAGTTTTTTGTGCTGTGGTTTTATTTAGTTTTGCTGTTTGTTGTTCCTTTTGGTCATTGTAGCACTTTGAGATCTCCACTGAAGATATAAAGTGCGTTATAAATAAAATTTATAATTATTATTATTAGTCTTTACTACGCCCACCTCACAGCCATGACGACACACACAGGGCGCTCCGCTCATTTTGAAGAAAATCTAAGACTTTTAGGTGCGCCTTATGGTCGTGAAATTCAATGTTTGATTATTTTCATAATTTGTTTCCTCAAGAGTTATCTTGAGCCGTCTTCATTTACATTTTTCTTTTTTTGGTTTTATTACATGTTAAAGTTTTTGATGTAACAAGTGTGAGAAATGCACTAAAAAAAAGTTGACAGAGAAGGGCTGATCCAAAAAATGTATGGTGTGTTTTAATAATTCTGCTCATAAAATAGAAGAGTTTATATGTCACTTTAGAAAATTAAAGTGACAAAAAGTTTATTTTTCTTCCACTGAGTTTCTTTTTTCTTTCTTTAGGGAACAATAAATATCGATCTGAAATTCTACCTTAAACACACTTTTCTGTCTGAATAGAGTCTTTTTACAATTTAGATGACTGTTTATAAAACTGAGCAATAGAAATAAAATAGAGTCAAATTGTGTTTAGAGTAATTTTCTGATTCAAGTGGCGTCGGAATAATAGAGAAAATGAGCGAGAAAAGTCACGTACTTTAATATGAACTACTTGGCAAAGTTGATCCGTCAGCACATGGACACATTTACATTTTAGAGACAGTCAGTAAGTCTACAGAGCACAATTTATTGAGAGATTTAAAGAAAAAATGGAAGTTCAAAAATGGTCTCTTCAAAAACGGATCTCTGCCTTTTGCGGATGATGTTGTCCTGTTGGCTTCATCGGACCGTGATATCCAGCTCTCACTGGAGCGATTTGCTGCCGAGTGTGAAGCGGCCGGGATGGGAATTAGCGCCTCCAAATCCGAGATCATGGTCCTCGCCCGGAAAAGGGTGGAATGCCCCCTGCGGGTGAGGGAAGGGGTCCTGCCCCAAGTGGAGGAGTTTAAGTATCTCGGGGTCTTGTTCAAGAGTGGGGGAAGGATGGAGCGGGAGATCGACAGGCGGATCGGTGTGGCATCAGCAATAACTAGGACGCTGCATTGGTCCGTCGTGGTAAAGAAAGAGCTGAGCCGAAAAGCAAAGCTCTCGATTTACAAGTCGATCTACATTCCTACCCTCACCTATGGTCACCAGCTGTGGGTGGTGACCGAAAGAATGAGATCGCAGGTACAAGCGGCTGAAATGAGCTTCCTCCACAGGGTGGCTGGGCTCTCACTCAGAGATCGGGTGAGGAGCTCTGCCATCCAGGAGGAGCTCGGTGTCGAGCTGCTCTTCCTCCAGGTCGAGAGGACCCAGATGGGGCGGTTCGGGCATCTAGTCAGGATGCCCCCCGAGCGCCTTGCGGGCGAGGTGTTTCGGGCACGTCCCACCGGGAGGAGACCAAGGGGCAGACCCCGGACCCGCTGGAGAGACTATGTCTCACAGCTGGCCGGGGAAAGACTTGGGATCCTTTCGGGTGAGCTGGAGGATGCAGCCGGTGAGAGAGAGGCTTGGGCTGCCCGTTTGAGGCTGTTGCCCCTGTGACCCGACCCCGGAACAAGCGGAAGATGACGGAACGGAAAAATGGTCGTTCATAATTCAGGATCAACATCATTTTTATTTCCTGCAAAGTCAGTTTTAATAAATCTGAAAGAAAAACTCTTGTGAACTGAAACAAATATTTTTTCTATTTTACCTCAGACTGTGTTTCCACAACAGGATGGCGTTAATATGCTGTGGTGTAAAACGTTATGACAGAGTTAAAAGAACATCTATATGTGTGTTTGGTTTCAGCTCGTGTGGCCGTAGCTCAGAGCAGTTCCCTGAGTTTGTTCACCAACAGAGACGCAGAGCTGGAGCAGAGAGCCATGCTGCTGAAACGTTTGGCATTTACAATCTACAGCAGCGAAGTCGATCAGTACCAGAAATACCTGCCGGACATACAGGGTACACACGATGACACATACACACATTAATAGAACCCTACAGAAATCTGTATGCACACATAGAAACATATATGCCCGCTCGCATATACATACACTTGTAGACATGGTCAAGTGTGTTTAAATCTGGCTGGTATCTGTGTGTTCAGAGCGTTTGGTGGAGAGCCTCCGTCTGCCTCAGGTTCCCATTCTACACGCTCAGGTCTTCCTGTTCTTCAGAGTTTTGCTGCTGCGCATGTCTCCTCAACACCTCACCTCACTCTGGCCCACCATGATCACTGAGCTGGTAAGTCAGAAAAACCCGACCAGACTTTTAAATTGTTTTCTGTTATCAGATCGTCTTGTGTTTAACACATTCTCACCCTGCAGGTGCAAGTTTTTCTCCTGATGGAACAGGAACTCACTGCAGACGAGGACATTTCCAGGTACTTGTTGGATCAGAGCAGAAACTAAACACTATTTTTTCACTTTCATTGTTCATGAGTTCTCCATGCTGTTAATGTCCAGAACATGCGGGCCGTCTGTAGCCGGCTTGGAGACCACCTACTCTGGAGGAAACGGCTTTTCCACTTCCTACAACAGCCAGCGATGGCTCAACCTTTACCTCTCTGCCTGCAAATTTCTGGACCTGGCCCTGGCTCTGCCTCCTGAGAGTCTGCCTCAGTTCCAGATGTGAGTTCAGATAAATCTCATGTGGGCGGAAGATCAATAAGATGCATTTAAAAGCTGAAAAGTGGAGCTCTTAATCAATACCAAGCTTTAGAGGAGGGATGTCGAACACAAGCACAGGGACCTAAATCAACCTTTTTATAAGTCCAAGAAAAAAAAAAGGACATAGAAAAATATATTCAAAATGATAGTAGAAAAAGTTTCAAAAATGTCTTCTGGACAGTTTAATTCTTGATCGAGACGTTTCGACTTCCATCCGTAAGTCATTTTCAATCTGATAGAAATGGATTGAAAACTGGATATATATATGTGAAAGGTAAACAATAGTAAGGACGGGCTCGACCAATGAGCCTGTGTTACCTAAGATGGCCGTGAATGGCTCCTATCGTAACCTCAGACCAATAGACGATCCCTATTGTAATAATGCTAAAAGCCTAGTGAATAGAAATTCCTGCTAACGAGAGGCGTGAATCTGGGTCACGTTGTGTCCTCTTTGTTCCAGGGCTTCAGAATACTGTTGTAAATCCCGGGCAGAATGTATCTAACGCCTCCACTCCGATTCAGTGAGGGATTCTCTTTCTTCACAAAGATGGCTTCCTTCACCCCTCTTTCAAACCATCCTTTTTCTCTACTTAGAATCTTCACCTCGCTGTCCTCAAAAGTGTGTTTGGTGGATTTAAGATGCAGATGTACAGCAGACTGTGGACCACTTGAGGCTTCTCTTCTAGTTTGAAAGAGGTGTGAAGGAAGCCATCTTTGTGAAGAAAGAGAATCCCTCAGTGAATCGGAGTGGAGGCGTTAGATACATTCTGCCCGGGATTTACAGCAGCATTCTGAAGCCCTGGACCAAAGATGACACCTCATGACCCAGATTCACGCCTCTAGTTAGCAGGAATTTCTATTCACTAGGCTTTCAGCACTATTACAATAGGGATCGTCTATTGGTCTGAGGCTACAATAGGAGCCATTCACGGCCATCATAGGTAACACAGGCTCATTGGTCGAGCCCGTCCTTACTATTGTTTACCTTTCACATATATATATCCAGTTTTCAATCCATTTCTATCAGATTGAAAATGACTTACGGATGGAAGTCGAAACGTCTCGATCAAGAATTAAACTGTCCAGAAGACTTTTTTGAAATTTTTTCTACTATGGATCACTCCTGGATGAATGAGGGACTACACGGACATATTCAAAGTGACCATATCTAATTGTCGCGCTCACTTGGAGCCAATCTGAAACGAGTTTAACATCACATTGATTACGTTCTGTGTGATTTTAGGTACCGCTGGGCCTTCATCCCAGAAGCTTCAGATGATCCAGGTCTGGAGGTGAGACGCCAGGGGACTCATCAGAGAGAATTTAAACCCTACGTCGTGCGTTTAGTGAAACTGCTGAGAAAACGAGCTAAGGTATCCCATCTTGCTTTGTTCTGAAACAGCTTCTCCAAACAGGAGATTAATAATATTTGACAATTTTTTTTCAAAGAAAAACCCAGAGGAGGACTCCTCAAGTAGAACTCTGACCTGGGAGCCCGGGCACCTGATGATAAGCCTCTACGTGATCCGCAGCATGGAACAGCTGCTTCCCTTCTTCAACCTGCTCAGCCAGGTGTTCAGCAGTAAAGCCAGCAGCCGCTCGGGTCCTCTCGCCCCTCAGAGCCTCGCCCACTCCTCCTTCCCAAGCCACAAGGACGGACACAAACTGGAGAGCCAGAAGGTTTTCTGGAGTCGTGCTCGACAAAACATTGAAGAGATGGTGGAGAAAGATTTTCTAGAAGGTCTTATCAAGACGTGAGACCAGTTTGGGGAGATATTTAACAGAATTTACCACTAGTGGGAAAAAAAAAAAAACCCTCATCATGTACATTCAGGAAACAATAATGAGGGATGGAATATTCTGTAAATTCTCTTTTTTTTCTATTTATGATTGTTTGACTTTTTGAAAAGCAGCTAAATATAATTTTAATTATTTGTATATAAGGAGTTTTGATGAGTTTTAACATTTTTTTGAGTGGACAAAAGGGGGAGGCACTGTGGGTCCAAATCAGTGTAACATAATAAAAAAGTTTCTAATAAGAAAACGGTACATGATTAACTTTTCATTTTAGACTGGGGACCAGGAAAAGAAACATCACATAAAATAAGATTATGAAGTTTAAGGATCTTGAGGTTCTGTTTCGTTTTCTTCCACTTATCTAGAGCCGGATCGCTGGGACAACAGCCTCAAACGGGAAACCCAGGCTTCTCTCACCTTGCCTGCATCCTCCGGCTCACCCGGGAGGATCCCGAGGCATTCCCCAGCCAGCTTTGAGACATAGTGTCTTTACAAGTCCAGGGTCTGCCTCTGGGTCTCCTCCTGGTGGGACAGAACACCTCCTAACCAGATACCCGAATCACCCCGCCTGGCTTCTCTCAATCTAGATGAGGCAGAGTTGCCGTCTTTGGTTGCTGCCCATCTCTTCCTTCACCTGACCGGTATAGCTCTTCCTGCAGGTGGTGAGTCTTCTGGAAGGACGCATGTCTCCTGTTCGAGCTGAGCTCAGCCGAGTCCCATGGGTTAAAATTTGTAGGAGGGGAAAATGTAATCTTTCTGATCAGAACAAGGGCTGAGCCATTTATTTTTAACATTGATTAGATTAGCTGGAGACTGATGAAGATCCTGATTCACACACCAAGAAATTTGCTCAGATTCAAAAATGAAATTTACTAACTTCATTACAATAAAAAAACATCATGTCCCACTGACCTTTTTTTCACCTGCAACAATCACAAGTGTGGAGATGCAGATCCAAAATCACAATGAATCAAAACAAACATACAAACTAACTAACAATTTAAGTGTCATGAATTAAACATTTGCTACTCTTATACGTCCGTGGATTTCCCCATTCATCCAGGAGTGATCATCACAGACAGGGTTTCAAAGTGGTAAACTGAACAGTGTGTTTGATGATCGAGACGTTTCGACTGCCATCCAGAAATCGTTTCTCATTTTCGTTAAAGGACTCCTAGAAGTTGATTTCATTTTATATTGTTTCCTCACTGGAAGCAGTGCTGAAGGTCACAAAATGAGAAAATAAAGAGAGCAGAAATACCTGATCGTATTTTCCTGCAAAGTCTGGAAGGAGGTCATTTAATTTTGGAAAAAAAAAATTAGAAAATATTAATCTATGTAAAAAACAATATTCCTGGTACATTATGAGTCGTGCAATTTACACTTCATTAAACTTTACAAACGGACTTTCAAGGGTCAAACGTCTTTCAGTCCTTTGATCTGGTCCCTTTATTTTATGAGCATGGCTTTATTTTAAATGATCAAAATTATTTTACAAAACACCTTTTAAAAATGTTACAACTATTGATTAACGACTAATTAGATCACATTATATTGAAAAGAAATGCCATTTCTGTTCTTAGATGATGTGCTTACTTTAAAACAGCTTCAATTAAACATGCCATATGGTCTCTTGGATTGGGCACAATTGGATTGTGGCTTTGTGGTTTGGTCTTGTATGCATCAAACTCTGTCAGGCTGCTGGTTAATGGAAGCTTATAGAAAAAAAAATGTTTTTCTTGCAACATATGAAAAAATCCCAGTTATTTAAACTGCTTGTTCCGGGGTCGGTTCGCTGGGGCAACAGCCTCAAACGGGTAGCCCAGGCTTCTCTCACCCCGGCTGCATCCTCCTGCTCACCCGGAAGGATCCCAAGTGGTTCTCTGGCCAGCTGTGAGACATACAGTCTCTCCAGCGGGTCCGGGGTCTGCCCCTAGGTCTCCTCCCGATGGGACGTGCCCAAAACACCTCACCCGCGAGGCGCTCGGGTGGCATCCTGACCAGATGCCCGAACCACCCCATCTGGCTCGTCTCAACCTGGAGGAGGAGCGACTCAACACCGAGCTCCTCCCGGGTGGCAGAGCTCCTCACCCGATCTCTGAGTGAGAGCCCAGCCACCCTGCAGAGGAAGCTCATTTCAGCCACTTGTATCCATGATCTCATTCTTTCGGTCACCACCCACAGCTGGTGACCATAGGTGAGGGTTGGAACGTAGATCGACTTGTAAATCGAGAGCTTTGCTTTTCGGCTCAGCTCTCTCTTTACCACGACGGACCGATGCAGCGTTCTAGTTATTGCTGACGCGGCACCGATCCGCCTGTCGATCTCCCGCTCCATCCTTCCCCCACTTGTGAACAAGACCCCGAGATACTTAAACTCCTCCACTTGGGGCAGATGATGATAACAGATGATGGTGTGAATAAATGTGATTATGTCAGTCAGTCAGTCATCTGCTTATCCGTCTGTCCCTTTCAGGGTTGCGGGGGGTGCCGGAGCCCATCCCAGCCAATTTAAGGCGAAGGGCAAGGTACACCCCGAACAGCTTGCCAGTCTGTCGCGAGGCCACACACATACAACCATCCACACACTCACTCATTCCTAGGGGCAATTTGGCACCGGCCAATCAACCTAGCATGCATGTCTTTGGAGGGTGGGAGGAAACCCACACAAACACGGGGATAACATGCAAACTCCACACAGAAAGGACAGTGTTCCAAGCCTCGTCCCCACCCAGGACTCGAACCCACGACCTTCTTGCTGTGCGGCCACTGTGCTACCCACTGTGCCACCGTGCTGCCTTCAATGTGATTATGGACAGTAGAAATGAGAGATCAGAAACATTTCACTCCATCCTCTATTGTCTGTTTATTTAGAATTACACTGCTAGTTGGTAAAATACAATTCACATGTTGTCCACCTCTCTCCCTCCTCTCTGGGAGAGAGCCCCATTCCGGACTCTGCGTTCCTGTCCTGGGCATGGCCACACCGAGGAGACCTCCACACTTCATCATCCCCGCTCCATCAGGATGAAGAACATCTACTCATCCCCGTACTGGACATCTCCGGGCTGAGGAGTCTCCCGTGTTTCCATCAGGATGAAGAACATCTATTGACTTCTTTAGATATTTAGCTGTAGAGTAGAATAAGCTAATATTTAAACAATAATCTTTGACACATTAGTTGCTTGTCCCGGGGGAGGGATCTCTCTTTCACGTGGATCCCCACGAGGTTTCTTATTTTTTCCCCACTGATGGGTTTTTTAGGAGTTTTTCCTCACCGAGAAGGAGAGTCTAAGGGCATAAATGTGCTAGTGTTAGTTATTTTTCTTGCTGTATATTTGTGTTAATACATTCCTCTTTTTCTTGTGAAGCCCATTGAGATGGAAATTCTGTGATTTTGGGCTATACAAATAAAATTGAATTGAATCCTTCATCTTTATGTCCAGATTTTTAAAAATAAATTTCTTATCTTCTTCATGGATCTGAAGTGACCAGTATAAATAATAACTATGATCTCTAAAGCTGCAGGTTCCAGATGACCTTGGCAGCTAGATGACAACCATCATGCAGTTTCAACTCCAAACAAGTCTCCTCCTCCCAAATCTCGCGATAACAGCGCATCATTTGACCGGAGAGAAGGGGGAGGGGGTGCGGAGAAACAGAATTACTTTCATTATTAATAAAAAAAACGTAAAGGGGAATTAAAGAGGTGGAATTTTTTTTTTTCTCATTCAGGATCCCGGTGTGAGGATCGTGTTTCCAGAGTTTTATGATTGGATGGAGATGATGATGAAGATGCTGATGTGAGGAGGAGAGGATTATCCAGGAGGAGACAGCATCATCCACTGGAGGAACAGAATTCAAATAGAAAAAATACATTCCACACATCGCAATTTTGGATTTGACCGTGCATGCTTTTTTTTTTCTTTAAAAGTAACAGTTGTAGTTCCTAAAAATCCGATCGTGGGGTTCACGTTTTTTCCACTCCTAGGTGTTATGCAATCACATCCATTGTGGCTCCTTAAAAACTATCCATCCATCTATCCATCCCTCTGTGTGTGGTGATTTTTGGAGGGTCGGATTATTCTGGTGAAGGTGTAGTTGATCTTGTAAGAGAAGAAGATGTCCGGACAGACCCTAACGGACCGCATCGCCGCGGCGCAGTACAGCCTGACCGGGTCTGAGGTTCCTAAGGCCGTTTGTAAAGCTACCACACATGAACAGACTGCTCCAAAGAAAAAACATCTGGAATGTAAGTCAATCTATACCATCTTTTTCTGGCTTGATCTTGTGTTGGTGTGTGTTATGTGTTGCTTAACACACACCTTGAGTTCTCTCCTGCTGAAATAGATGCATAATTCCGTTCCGTCATCTTCCGCTTGTTCCGGGATCGGGTCGCGGGGGCAAGCTGTGAGACAGTCTCTCCAGCGGGTCCGGAGTCTGCCCCTTGGTCTCCTCCCGGTGGGACGTGCCCGAAACACCTCGCCTGCGAGGCGCTCGGGGGGCATCCTGACCAGATGCCCCAACCACCCCATCTGGCTCCTCTCGACCTGGAGGAGGAGCGGCTCAACACCGAGCTCCTCCCAGATGGCAGAGCTCCTCACCCGATTCTCTGAGTGAGAGCCCAGCCACCTTGCAGAGGAAGCTCATTTCGGCTGCTTGTATCCGCGATCTCCAGCTGTGGTCATCACCCACATCTGGTGACCATAAGTGAGGGTAGGAACGTAGATCGACTTGTAAATCGAGAGCTTAGTACGGGCTGTCCGATCTTTGTACGACCGGAGCCAGAGCTTGGTCCGTATAGCCAACAGTATGTCGATTCCATTTCCAGTGAGAGTTGGACTCCACCAAGGCTGCCCTTTGTCACCGATTCTGTTCATCATCTTTATGGACAGAATATCTAGGCGCAGCCGAGGCGTTGGAGGTGATCCGGTTTGGTGACCTCCGGATCGGATCTCTGCTTTTTTACAGATGCATAATTTAAAAGGTTAAATGTAGTGCCAAATAAGAAAGCCCAAAGTCTGCAGCTTGAAGCATGAGATCCAACACATATCAGAACCTTTCCCCAGATGTTTTGTTGGGATCTTTGATCCGAGAGGGAGGTCCATTGAAACTGTTGGAGAGGAGCTGAGCTTTGGGTCATTGTATATATTGGTCATATTTCTAATTTGGTCTTGTTCACAAATGGGTGAAGGAGGGAATTGAAGGCGGGAGATTGTGAGACTGATCGGTGCAGCGTCCACAATAATCAGGATGCTGCATTGGTCAGTTGTGGTGAAGAAAGAGCTGAGCCGAAAAGCAAAGCTCTCGATTTACAAGTCGATCTAAATCAGAGGGTTAGACCCTGCTGTGGGAGGTGACCAAAAGAACGAGATCCCGGATACAAGCGGCCGAAATGAGCTTCCTCCACAGAATGACTGGGCTTCACTCAGAGATCGGGTGAGGAGCTCTCCATTCCAGAAGGAGCTCAGAGTAGAGCTGTTGCTCCTCCGAGTTGAGAGAAGCCAGATGGGGTGGTTTGGGCATCTGGTTAGGATGCCTCCCAAGCGCCTCGATGGTGAGGTGTTTCAGGCACGTCCAACCGGGAGGAGACCTAGAGGATATGCCCCGGACTCACTTGGGAAGTTGGTTGGGGAAAACTTCAGGATCCTCCCAGATGAGTTGGAGGATGCAGCCGGGGTTAGAGAAGCCTGAGTTTCCTGTCTGAGGCTGTTGCCCCAGCAACCCAGCCCCGAATAAGCAGTAGTCAACGGAACGGAAGTATATATATGTATATACTGCATGTATATATATATATATATATATATTTGTAAATGTTAGGGAGCTAGAGAGGGTAATTTACCTCAAACCCCAAGAAGTGCTGACCGGACACCAAAAGAGAGACTCTCAAGTAGAATTGTCAGACAAGGGTATGCACACTCCTGCAGACAAAATGCCAAAGCATGCCCACAAAAGTATGCCTCCCTGGCTGGCTTATTTATACTGTTGTGAAAAATAAAGAAGGTGGGATTTAAAGGGAAGGGGGGAGATGGGGTAAAGACATGGGTAAATAACTCTCTCTTCTCCAACACAAGGAAATTCTTATTTTTATCAGCAAACAACAACCAAAAAGATTTGGTGTCTAATTTACTTTCAAGGTCATTCTCAAGATAGACTTTTCCAAAGAAGTTGAACAAAGTAAAGAAATCTGAGTCTCATGGTACACCCGACCACATCTGTAGAAAACTGATGCAGTGAATAAATAAATTTTATTGATAAATAAGAAAGTTTATTTGAGAACATTTTTGTCATTTTATAACATATCATTGAGGTTCACGAGATCTCTATGAATGTTTTGGGTTTCACAGCTGTATGTTCAATATAAAGCTGGTGTTTTCAGGAAGTGTGTGTAGAGTTGAACATGTGTGTTCAGAGAGGTTAATCTACATATACGTATATGCCAGTTGGAACCCGTAGAAATTCAACTTTTACATTATAATCAATATATTAAATATGAACAAAAAAAGATGGATGGCATGGTGGCACAGTGGGGTAGCACAGTGGCCTCACAGCAAGAAGGTCGTGGGTTCTAGTCCTAGGTGGGGATGAGGCTTGGAACATTGTTCTTTCTGTGTGGAGTTTGCATGTTCTCCCTGTGTATGCGTGGGTTCCTTCCGGATACTCCTGTTTCCTCCCACCCTCCAAAAACATGCATGTCAAGTTGATTGGCCAGTGCCAAATTGCCTGTAGGTATGAATGTGTGTGTATGGTTGTTTGTATGTGGCCCCACCACAACAGACTGGCAACCTGTTTGGGGTGTACCCTGCCACTCGCCTTGAATCAGCTGGGATGAGTTCTGACACCCCCTGCAACCCGATAAGGGATAGACGGTTGAGAAGGTGACAATGAAAGATTGCATGGGTGTATTTTTCATGATTCAGCATGTTGGTACATTGTTTTGTTCAAACGCAGGATTTCAGAGGCTCAAAGAAGAGAATAAAATGGGACTCATAGTCACATTCGACAGTGTGACTGTCGAATTTTCTGCTAAAACTGTGCTAAAATAAATACATACACAAAAGAAGAAAATGGTAGGAATTTAACCACTTTTGAGGTACCTTTCAAAGTTGTCAATATTTTTTTTAAGCATCATTCAATCATTCAATCTGTGACCTTTGAAGGAACTTTGCATCCCATTTGTGTGACAGTCTGTTTACTTTGAGACTAAATGTCCAGATGGTTTTCCGGCTCTATGTTATAGCCCATGCATAATAATACCGTAGCCTGCTATTTCGCAATTTTTTTACATTTATTACTCAGTTTGTCTTTTAAAAAGATTTAAATAACAGTGCTTTTTAGGTTTCTTCACCAGACAAATTGTGCTTATTTGTCTTTGGTATCACTTAATCTAGGCAAATGGCTAGGAAAAGGCTGTAGTGAATACTTTCTTCAAGAAAAGGCTGGAACACAGGGTGACTTACAAGAGTGGAAGAATGAGTACACAGGTAGATTATATTTTATGTAGGCGGTGTAATCTGAAAGAGATTAATGACTGCAAAGTTGTAGCCGGAGACAGTGTAGCCAAACAGCATAGGATGGTAGTGTGTAAGATGACCCTGGTGGTGAGGATGTTTAAGAAGATGAAGGAAGTGCAGAAGACTAAATGGTGGAAGCTGAAAAAGGAAGACTGCTGCTTGAACTTTATAAAGGAGTTGAGACAGGCTCTTGGTGGGCAGGAGAAGCATCCAGATGACTGGACAACTACAGCTAATGTGATCAGGGATACAGGCAAGAGAGTACTTGGTCACTCCATTCTGGGAGTGACCAGGATGGACAGGATCAGAAATCAGTATATCAGGGGAACAGCACACGTTAGAGGTTTTGTAGATAAAGTCAGAGAGGACAAACTGAGATGGTTTGAACATTTGCAGAGGAGAGAGAGCGAGTACGTCGCCAGAAGGATGCTGGATTTAGAACCACCAGGAAAGAGGACTGGAGGAAGACCATAGAGGAGGTTAATGGACACAGTGAAGGAAGACATGAAGATAGTTGGTGTGATGGATGAAGATGCAGCAAATAGGGTTAAATGGAAGAAACTGACTTTCTGTGTTGACTCCTGAAGGGAAATAACAAAAGGAGAAGAAGAGGTGTCACTTAATGCAGCTAACATTAGCTCAGTTTAAATTACATGTGGACTGTGTGATCCTGGGAAAAGATATCAAACTCCCGGAAAGCTACTAATTCTCATCCACAATCTTTAAAGGGGTTTGTTGGTGGTTATTTACTTCATATCTCGTCTCATTGTCAGCTTTGGTTTTGGAGGTGAGTATGTGAAGAAGAGAACAACACGTTTTTTTTTCCACCCCACCGCTAAAGCAGAACGTGTTCATTCCAGCCTCTCATATACTGGACAAAATTTCTGGTCTGAATCTACTTTGATAGGAATATTTCCACATGACATGTCGAATAAAACGAAACCAGATTTTTATTTCTCTTCTAAACCGCTCATACCCAGTGGGGTCGCGAGTGCGCCTATCCTGGCTAATTTAAGTTGAGAGGCGGGGTACACTCTGAACAGGTCGCCAGTCTGTTGAGGGGCTACACACACAAACACTCATTCCTAAGGGCAATTTTGCAACAGCCAGTCAACCTAACGTGCATGTTTTTGGAGGGTGAGAGGAAACTGAAGTAACTGGAGAAAACTCACTAGGGAGAACATGCAAACTCCACACAGAAAGTACGGTGATTTAAGCCTCGCCCACACTCCAGGACTCAAACCCCAAGCTTCTTACACTGATGCCAATGGACGAACCTCTACACCATTGTGCAGCCCATTGAACCAGAGTTGCGTATTTAAATATGACAAATAATGTGTGAAGATAAAACTTAAATATAATTAGTCAACATCCATCAAACCTTTATTCTGATAAAAAAAAAAAATACAATTATAAATACAGTGATTGTAAATAATTGTACGAAAATTTTATTAAATCACACAAAAAACACCACCAAATTCCATGGAGCTGATTTCTGTTTAGTTATTGGTGCAGAGAAAACAGTGCCGGTAAATAAATTGCTTTTACTTTATAAAGCACCCTGATTGTTTTTTAAATCAATGTAAGACCAATACGTCAAAGGTTTACAAGCGACATTGGTTCTTGTAATCGTTTGCAGGAAATATAAAGTCAAAGCAGACAAATGTAAAACCGATTCACTGGTTTAAAACCTGTTTAAAGGGAAAAAAGAAATCAAAGATTAATTTATCACACATCTGTTCCATTTGTTGGTGAGGTCATCAGCATTTTCTGGGATTAGTCAGTTGATTCCAATAAATCCACTTTTCACAAAGTTGATGGGAGTGAAAGTAAAAAAGATCAGCTGCTATTGGTCTAGTCTAGGCTAACTACGGACCGTGGGCTACATGCGGCCCGTTAAACGTTTTAATCTGGACTGCCGAACTTGAAAAAATTAAACAAATAAACCTTGTTAATGTTTTATTTACCCAGCGATTCTGATGTTTCCTCACTAGATGGCGCACTCTAGATATATTGGCTTTGTCGAGAAAACAACAACACTGCTCCCATTAAAATGTGTGTGTCTCCATGATGTGCACACTTTCAAAATAAAGTGTGCACAGATATGGAAAACCATCCGGCCCAATACATGCAAGTATTGCAAGCTGGGTGGTACTACTACGAGCTGGGTTGCTACCACGAAGGAGTCTGACAACAGACAGTCTCGCTACTGTCTCTTTAACCTAGTTAACGATTATGGTAAATCAAACAAACATCTGACCTGATTATGCTGTGAGGAAACAAAAACTGGGGATCAAAAACACCAGGAGGCAGCCTGTTAATGTCTGCAGAAGTCAAAATCTCAGGGTCCATCATCACTCAGGCCAGAGCAGGCAGAGTTGCTGGGATGAAAGATACCCATGAGGAAACACTGGAGTAAGACATGGAATAAAACAACAGAATAATTGCTAAAACCAGTGAAACAGGTTAGAATTGTTTAAGAAATGAGCCGTAAAAGTGAATCAGAGGAGTAAAAATAGACAAGTAATCAAACAGATATAAAAAATACTTAAAATCAGATTAAACAAAAATAATAATCAAGTAAAAGCCAAGTTAAAAAGGTGGGTTTTAAACGTCTTCTTAAAAACATGAATATTCTTTGCGGCCCTGAGTTTCTCTGGCAGGCTGTTCCACAGGCGAGGACCATAACACTGGGTTGGTTTTTGTTCGAACATTTGGTTTTACTAATCAACAGAATTAACAAACAAACAAAAGACATACTTTTCTTGATTTTACAAATGTCTTGAAGTCAGATGAAATTTTATTTGATTGTATATGTATTTACCGATTTACTTACTTAAACAGAAAGTACATACAACCAATTTGAAGCATAGGGTACACAAGTAGCTTATGTGGAACAAAAATAGAGCAGATTCCTTTCAATTCCTTTCAAACTTTTTATCAAACTATAGATGAACAGTTTTAATGATCATGCAATCAAATATCAAGATCACAATTTTTTAGGGCATGGTGAGGCATATGGTTCTACGCCCTAGTGTTGACTTATTCTTGTTGTCCGTGAGTGCAAAATTCAAATTTAAATGATTTTTTTCCCCCCAAGTGTATACAAGTTTCTGACAAAACGTAAAAGACTGTCAACAGGTGACAGGTAAAAAAATAGTAATAGGAATTTTTCTTTGGGACCTGTTTGGGGTGTACCCTGCATCTCGCCAGTAACCAGCAGGAATAGGCTCCAACACCCTTCGAACCCCGACTAGAATAAGCAGTTCAAAAGATAACTGACTGACTGATTTTCTTTTGGAGATTACTTGTATTATTTTTCTCGTTTGGTCCAGATAATGACCAGGCTTTGTCTCGGTGGGGGTGCAGGGTATCTGCAGCCTGAAGGAAAACAACCAGAACACTGGTGGAACAAGAATTGATTGCTAGCCAAATAAAGATGGGTCTCTTTCCAAAGACCAGCCACTCCTGCTTCTCCTAACAGCCTCCTGTTTTATCTGATCTCATTTTACCTCTCAATCTCCTTGTAGTGAGTCATTACTGCAGATAATTATAAAGTTCCGTGTATAACAGACCCAATCGTTTTGTTGCTTTTTTTTTCTTCTTCCTGAACATCATCCATTATGTTTAATTTGTTCAACCTAATAACCTCACAGATTTATAAACACACTTTTTTTTTTTGCATTAATTCTCACCAAGTTGAGTCCCGATCTGAATCGAGACGCTCTCATTAGCATTTTTAGTTAATTTTATCACAGACAAATGATTCTGCTCAGAGTGGAGGCAGAATGTTGTACCTGCTGTGTGTGTGTGTGTGTGTGTGTATGTGTGTGTGTGTGTGTGTGTGTGTGTGTGTGTGTGTGTGTATGTGTGAGGATGGGAAAAGCAGCACGATGCTCCATGAGAAATATAAACAGCGTGCTGAGTCCCCTTTGGCTGCCAGGGTGTTGTTATCACCACATTGAGTCACCATAAATGTGTTCGTACGTCTGAGAGAGGAAGATGAAGATGGAGGAGGAAAAGATGGTTGTGATGGGGATGTTACACAGCCATCTAGGATGATCGAATTAGAAAAAAAATCTAAAAAGATCAATGCACCATTAATAATAATGTATACTTTATTGATGACTCAAAGGGGAAATTTGTGGGCTGTATTACACCGCAGCAGGCTGCCACAATGGCACCAATGGTGGGAGAACAGGGGTTTAGACATCTTGTCCAATTCAATTCAATTTTATTTGTATGGCCCAAAATCACAGAATTTCCGTCTCAATGGGCTTCACAAGAAAAAGAGGAATGTATTAACACAAATACACAGCAAGAAAAATAACTAACAAATGCTAAATGAACAAGACTAGCACATTTATGCACTTAGACTCTCCTTCTCAGTGAGGAAAAACTCCTAAAAAAAACCCATCAGTGGGGAAAAAAATAAGAAACCTCGTGGGGATCCACATGAAAGAGAGATCCCGTCTAAGGTTCTTTGAGAACCTTAGATGGTGAACTCAGTAGAAATCAAACCTGTGAACTTCCGGTTAACTTTCCAGTTCGAGGGCAAACGCTCTACCACTGAGCCACCGCCTCCCTCAATTGTCAACACCACCTCCTTAAATTGTCAAAATTACTACAATATACATACATTAAGATGGTATCAGCACCATTACCAGTATCGGGCTGATGTGAAGGTACTGTGAAGGTAAATGTACTCGTTTGCACAATTGAGGGTCAAATACCATTGGCTGAAACCACAATAAATCCATGTAATTTATTTATTCATTTAACTGTACACATTAATAAAGAACCGTAGAGAGATCATTATTAATATCTATGAATTCATCCATTTACTGTGGTTGTTATGTTACAGCAGTCACTCTAAGCATTTTAAAGCAGTTGAGATGGAAGGACGTGCAGTTCCATCAGGGCACATGCACGTGTCATCTTCTTCTTCTTTCGGCATTTCCCTTCAGGGGTCGCCACAGCAAGTCAGTTTCTTCCATTTAACCCTATCTGCTGCATCCTCTTCGGTCACCCCAACTATCTTCATGTCTTCCTTCACTGTATCCATGAACCTCCTCTTTGGCCTTCCTCTAGTCCTCTTTTCTGGTGGTTCCAAATCCAGCATCCTTCTTCTGATGTACTCGGTCTCTCTTCTCTGTACATGCCCAAACCATCTCTGTCTGACCTCTCTGACTTTATCCTCAAAACCTCTAACATGTGCTGTTCCCCTGATATATTCATTTCTAATCCTGTTCATCCTGGTCACTCCCAGATATATCCTCAGCATCTTCATCTCTGCTACCTCCATCTCTGTTTCCTGTCTTTTTCTCAGTGTCACTGTCTCTAGACCAAACAGCATGGCCGGTCTCACCACAGTTTTGTACACTTTCCATTTAATTTTATCTGAAACTCTTCTATCACACATCACACCTGTTACTTTTCTCCACCCGTTCCAGCCTGCCTTCATGCTTCTTCACCTCTTTTCCACACTCTCCATTGCTCTGGACTGTTGATCCTAAGTACTTAAAATCTTCCATCTTCTTCATCTCTTCTCCCTGGAACCTCACCTTGTCTTTTGGGTCCCTCTCATTCACACACGTTCTCTGGCTTATCTTCATTCCTCTTCTTTCTAGTGCAAACCTCCACCTCTCCAGTGTCATAAGCCTCAAAAAGTCTGTTTTTTGAGATGCCTCAGTTTCATAAAGGTGTGTTCACATAGCATACGGCAAAACAACCAATGCGCCAGTTCTACATGTAGAATGTATGGAGCCACGTATCTCCATCCGGCAGGTGTTATTGGGATGTACACTTAGGTCAGTCGAATCCTGCCGTGCGGCAAGATTTGACCTGTCGTATGTCAAACCTAACCAAGTATAGACAGTATATTCTGCAAAATCATCCCTGCCCCACGTTAAGAACATAGTTGCAGTGCGTCCACCAGTTAAATGGAATGCGGCAAAAAGAATTCAAGCCATTTTTTTTTCCCAATGCAGTGTGAACGCAACTTAAAATTTTACCACAAGTTTGTGTAAATACTCGAATCTGATTGCCTGAAAGGTGTTTGTTATTTTCAGATAGTATACTGTACATCTCTGAAAGATGTTTTGGTTAAATAACCCCAGTGTTCCATTTTATTGCACCTTTCAATCCCGGTTGGCAACCATCACAAATCAAGCTTAAAACAAATGCTGCAATAGTTTACTATGGTTTTTTGGACTGTAGATTCCTTCAACGACAAGAATAAACACCATCGAATAATCAGCCATTACTTCTTAGGAAAAAAACTTCAAATTTAAATAAACAAAATATAGTAGTGAATGTGTCATGAGGCAGAGTGCAGGTGGAAAGAGGAGGACCCATTTGCAGACAGAAAACATGGTGTATTTGAATTTGGCAATCCAATAATACTGTTCAAAGAAAAAACAGATTTTCAGTGACATGGCATGAGGTTATCGACAGAATGTGTATTTGATCAGGCAACCAGGGAGACCTGGCTAGGAGGGATTGTATCACCCGACCGGGAAGTCCGGGGTGATTGCCCTTAAATAGCTGGCAGGGTGCACATATGTGTGGAATCTGTAATCATCCTCAGGTAACCCTGATCAGGTTGATGAGAAACATCCAGGGCTGCCTCTGGCGGCAGGAGAGGATATCATGACAGTATATCAATCTAATATCTCTTTTATTATTTCTTAAACGACCATTGTATAAGTGGGTGAATGTCCTTTGAGGTGTTCATTATCCTAAATAAATGGACGTCCAGATTAAACTGCCCAACAATAATTTGCCTGATTTGTAGATGTTACAGAATAGATTTAGTAAATTTAGTAAATTCACCCCCCACTGACAACAGGACTGAAACGTTTTATTTGGTTGCAGAGCAAGTTTCACAACCAGGTGTTCAGCAATGATCCGTCAGCATGAATCAGCCCCTTTAATGTCGTTAAATAGACCCTAAACGTGAACGTCTAGGTAGAAGACACCTAACCCCCCGTTTCTCCCACAATTGGCGCTGTCATAGGTGGCAGCCTGCTGCGGTGTACTGCAGTACACAAATATCCCGGTCAGGGATTAATAAAGTATATTAAAAAAAAATGTACAATGAACAATTCAGTTGTGAAAAAGTCTAGTATTGTACACAAAGCTATGATACACAAAATCATCCACAGAGACCTTGTAAACGTCAAAAATATATTGAAAAATGTAAGATTTTACTCAACAAATATTTTGATTACCGTATAAACCATTTTCTTTCCTCATCAACACAAAAATTCCAGCCTCTCCTGTCAAATGGAATTGAAAATACTTTATTGATCCATGGAAGAAAATTTGAGTGCTGCAGCACAGACCGAAAAACAAGAACAAGAATAACCGGTAACTGCTTTCAGACTGGTAGTTACAGTCTGGATGAACGGTTAAAGCGTTTGATGGAACAAGCCCGATATGATTTTCTGTACAGTTCCTTTGAGCAGTAGGGTTGCATGAGTTTGTTACTGAAGGTGCTCTTGAGACGATCCACAGATTCATTGAGGATATACAAAAGATTCAACATGATTGATAACAGTTTTGCCATCATTCTGTCCCTCACCACCTCTTCTACGCAGGCAAAGGGTGATTCTGTACACCCTGTACACAAAAATCCCATGCTACTCGGATTTCTTTACTTTGTTCAACTTCTTATGCAAAGTCTGCCTCAAATAATAACCTTGAAAGTAAATCAGCCATCAAATCTTTTTTTCAGATGTTGATTGTTGTTAAGGGGAAATAAAGGTTTCACAGCGAAAAAAAAATGTTTTGTTATGTGCGCTAGTTTAGCTTCAATTTTCTTTGACTGTCCAATCAGCAGGGCTGAAAATGCTGACGTAAGACATAGGTCTGTGAGAGGGTGTTCTCAAGGCGACCAGCTCAAAATCTGAGTGGTTGAAGCAGAAGTTTAATTGCTGTTCACTTTGTGTTGAGAGAGCCAGTAAAACAAATTCTGAAGGCCTTTAACGAACCTCCATTAATTTTAACCTACTTGGCTAGAACTGCTCGCTCAAATGCCGACTCAAACGGTCTAACGTAAAAGCACACATCTGGAAACTGAAACTATCGGCAAAGCCATTTCAAAATAGACAGAACACCTGGAATATTTTTTTTATTAACAACCAAAATATATTCAATAGCAGTTTGTGATTCAGATATTTTTTAGGTCAGCAGAGTAGACTCCAAAGATGTCCAGGGTTTGCCACTGCAGCCAGTATTTGACCCAATTTTGAACCGTCTCATAATTTCAATGTGATGGGTTTCACTTTCTCATCTGTTAGCAAGCTTCACCACTCAACTTCTTCTCCTTCCTCTGATGTAAAACTCAGCAGGTCCTCTAGTTTTAATGGAGACTTGCAGGAACCAGAAGCGTAAAAAAGAAGGTTGTTGAGAAAACTCAGCGTTTATTGCAGCTTAGCTCTCACAGCGGGTGTCTTTGAGAGCCTCAGAATGTTTTTTTTCAATGTCAAACAGTGTGTGGGTGGACTCTCCTTGCCACAGTGTGTGTTCAGACTAACAAGCCGAGACCACACGGCGCTGTTCAACTATCCCATCATTATCTAGTGTATAACGTTTAAGCAGCTGGCATTTACTCTGTCTCGTCCTCTTGTTTTATGTTGTGGTACACGAGTGGAGAGCAGTATTAGGACATCAGTTCAAACTATGTGACGTCCGCAGCATCGAATGTGGACATTTTTATTTGATAGAAATTGACCAGAAATATTTTTAAAGTATGTTTACACTCAGAGATAGAGTGAAGAGATCTGCCATCCGGGAGGAGCTCGGAGTAGAGTCGTTGCTCCCCGAGTCGAGAGAAGCCAGATGGGGTGGCTCTGGCATCTGATTAGGATGCCTCCCAAACGCCCTGCTGGTGTGGTGCTTCAGGGACGTACCATTAGGAGGAGACCCAGAGGCAGACCCCGGACTCACTGGTGAGACTATGTCTCCCAGCTGGACAAAGAACATGTCGGGATCCTCCTGGGTGATCTGGAGGATACAGTCAGGGTAAGAGAACCCTGGGTTTCCTGCTTGAAGCTGTTACCCTCGAGACTTGGTCCCAGATAAGCGGAAGACAACGGAACGGAAATATGTTCACACGCAATGCAACTTAATTTATGATCAAATGTTGGATGACCTACACTCTGAACTGTCCGGCCTACTCGTCACCACATTTTTAATACATAACACTGTTTTTTTAATATTACTCTTGGGTTTCTAAACGGAGCACAGGGATTATTGCAGAACCCAGATGGCGATGTGTTTACTTTTGGGATTATTTGGTTTCGGGCTCATAATAAAATTGATATACTCCAGAGAAGATTTCTGTTTTCATACAACCTGACTGCTGATGTAGGTTTACATTTAATCAAACTATTCATTATGAAATTACTTGGACAATATTGACATTCATGCTAATAATAAGCACAATATGACCATATTTTGCATCACTTACCACTTCAAATATTGTACAGATTCATTTTTAGGTATTTTTCATACACTATTTATCCTACACAATTTCTTAAACTGAGAGGGTGGAAGATTTTAAGTACTTAGGATCAACAGTCCAGAGCAATGGAGAGTGTGGAAAAGAGGTGAAGAAGCGTGTGCAGCCAGGCTGGAATGGGTGGAGAAAAGTATCAGGTGTGATGTGTGAAAGAAGAGTTTCAGTTAAAATGAAAGGGAAAGTGTACAAAACCGTGGCGAGACCGGCCATGCTGTTTGGTCTAGAAACAGTGGCACTGAGAAGAGCAGAGATGAAGATGCTGAGGATCTCTCTGGGAGTGACCAGAATGGACAGGATCAGACATGAGTATATCAGGGGAACAGCACATGTTAGAGGTTTTGGAGATAAAGTCAGAGAGGTCAGACTGAAATGGTTTGGATATGTGCAGAGGAGAGAGAGAGTACATCGGAAGAAGGATGTTGGGTTTGGAACCACCAGGAAAGAGGACTGGAGGAAGACCAAAAGAGGAGGTTAATGGATACAGTGAAGGAAGACATGAAGATAGTTGGTGTAACCGAAGAAGATGCAGCAGATAGGGTTGGATGGAAGAAACTGACATGCTGTGGTGACCCCTGATGGGAAATGCCAAAAGAAGAAGAAGATTTACTCTACACAATTTATCGGAAAATAATACTTAATTTTTTAAGTATGCCTGTAACAATTGGAGTTGATCAAACAAGTGCTTTAATTACTTATTTCAATGTTTTACACAACTTATAAAAAACAGAAATCAAATGGATTGAAAGTAATAAAGGAAAATAATGGCTTTTATTTAGCAGCTGAACCAGAACCCAACAAGTCAGCATGAAAACTGCCGTTCCGTTATCTGTGTCCAGCAGGAGACTGTCTTATTTATCACACCCACACTCCTCAGCATCTTCATCCTATTGGCTGCCTCTTTGTTTAACCGCATCCACGCCACTCTGATGCTGTGTTACACATAACAGGTTGCATTCTGGGTACTTTTCCCTCCCCTTGTACGTTGCTGGAGGATGAGAAGAGCTAAAAATAAACTGTGTGCTTTAGTGGTTCATTCATGTGGAGCTCATCACCTCCTGCATCAGCTTTGCAACATGGCTCGTTTTACACTCTGACAACACACAGGGACAGGGTATAATCACTCCGTCTTGTTATGTAATAGAAATGTTTCAGCAAATTAGCTACAGGAAGTAAAACACATCTGGATTCAGAGTTAAATCTTTGCCTTGGAATGATTTGGATTTGGCTTCACGACCCTTTCAGTTCACTGCTGTTGAGATGATTTTAAAGAACTTAAATTCAACCTGTATGGACGAAAACCTGTTTCCAAGGAAACCACCTTGAGATATCACCGTTGATACTTTTACGTTTGTAAAATAATAATGGATAAGAAAACGAGAAGACCGTGTGTGTGAGGCCAGATGCTCAGAGGGTTTTTTTATTGTCAATTTTACGCTTACACAACAGCTGTGCTATCGGTTACATTAATCGATGAGTTACAGGCTGCTGGTTGAAATTGGAGTCATGCTGAGTATTGTAGGGCAAGCCGGGCGCCCGGGGCAATCTTGATGTAGTGTTCAGTAACAGTAATCTGAAACTGTGTAGGTCAGCGGAGCAGGGCATGGCAGAGAAGGAGCCCCTCTAAAACTGTGTTGTTATTAACTACACCTCTTCATTTTATAACTACATACGCAAACTGAGAGGGTAGACTTTTACCAAGGTCTGGATAAAAGTCGGCCATTTTTTTAATGCAGCAAAACCGCGGGAAGCTGAAGTTAGCCTCCTTAGCCTTAGCTCCTTAGCCTTTGTACCCAAGAGCACAAAGGCTCGTGGGTACAAAGCTTTTTTTGTACCCACGAGCACAAAGGCTAAGGAGAAGGAGACACAGCATGTCCAAAAAGCCCTCTCGGTCTGTGGCTACCCCAAATGGGCCCTGAATAGGGTGAGAGGGTCCAAGAAACGTGAGAAGAGGGAAACAGAAACTGAGAAGAGAAAAAATGGAGTCTCTATTCCCTACGTCTCAGGACTGTCCGAGAAGTTACAGAGAATCTTCAGACAACATGACATCCCGGTTTTCTTTAAACCGGTCAACACATTACGTCAAAAACTAGTACATCCTAAAGACAAGATGCCCACAGAAAAACAGAGCAATGTAGTTTATTCAATCCGGTGCAGTGAAGGGAGCTGCAAAGAAAACTACATTGGTGAAACGAAGCAGCCACTCCACAAAAGACTTTACCAACACAGAAGAGAAGCCTCAAGTGGTCCACAGTCTGCTGTACATCTGCATCTTAAATCCACCAAACACACTTTTGAGGACAGTGAGGTGAAGATTCTAAGTAGAGAGAAAGGTTGGTTTGAAAGAGGGGTGAAGGAAGCCATCTTTGTGATGAAAGAAAATCCCTCACTGAATCGGAGTGGAGGCGTTAGATACGTTTTGCCCGGTATCTATAGCAGCCTTTTGAAGCCATGGACTAAAGATGACACCTCGTGACCCAGTTTCACGCCTCTCGTTAGCAGGTATTCTCTATTCACTAGGCTTTTAGCATTTTTATAATAGGTTTGTTTACTGGTCTGTGACTACAATAGGAGCCATTCACGGCCATCTTAAGAAACACAGGCTCATTGGTCGAGCCCTTCTTACTATTTTTTTACCTCTTACTCAGGTTAGTATAAATGGATCCAGGTTTCTGTCCATTTCAATCAGATTGAAAATGATTTCCGGATGGAAGTCGAAACGTCTCGTTGAAGAATTAAACTGTCCAGAAGACTTTTTTGAAACTTTTTCTACTATTTTAACTATTAGTATTCAACCTTTCAACCAGCCAATTAGTGAAGATAACGAACTAAGAGAACCAATAGTAACTTGTCACATCCTAATGTTTCCATAGAGACCAGTGTGCTGATGTCCTCTGCTCCGCCTTTTAAAGTGCCAGTGTGTGACAAAACTCTAGACTTTAAATAGAGCCTTTTAAAACTCTCCTGGATCCAAACGGTGACCCGGATCACTCCCAGAATTTAATCACAACTTTATCTTTCCATTGTGGATACATCCAAAAAGTGTTATAAAAATTCAGTAAAATTTATTACACAAGCTTTTAAGAAAAGCGTTTAAAAAGTTAGACAATGATAAAATACAAAGTATGTGTTGTAACAAGATCAACTGCAACGTTATTTGCAGCACTGGTTTGTTAAAATCTACTTTCCAGTATGATTTAAAACATGTAAATTAAGTTGATAATTACCCCTAAGAAGGAGTGTGTGGGGATGGTTATGTCTGTGGCCCTGCGACAGACTGGTGACCTGTTAGGGCCGTACTCTGCCTTTTCCATGCTTTTTGCAGATTGTGTCCGGATGTACGTATGCACGTTTTTTCCAGCTCGAAGTTCTAGTGATGTTCCCCTCAGGTTTCATGATGACATGCGCTGGCTGTGGAGAACATGAGCACATCAGGCTTCACTGAGGCTGTCAGACAAAGCAAAGTGTGGATGTATAAGTGTAGTGTGTGCGCGTGTGTGTGTGTATTCCCCCTCTCAAAATGTGTGGAGTTATGAGCTGCATAGCATGGGTGACCTTGTGTAAAATCCTCAGGGTTTTATTAGAGGACATGAGGTGTTTGCAGAAGAGGATGTTTAGCTCATGTTCAGCTGAAACATGAAAGAGTGTTCTTGAATTACATGCAACCAAAACTGAGGTTACACGATCTCATTATAATAACAACAAAGAGCCCCTTGGTGGTACTGGTTTCATCTCTGTGTGCATGAGTGCTTCATTAAAACCAGAGTGGTGAAGTGGAAGTGTGGACATGTGATAATTACAGGATGAATGTGGTGCTGCTAACTTTGGTTAGGGGCTTTGAGACGTATTCCTTTTTTTAGTCATGGCACGCTTTTGTATTGCATTCAGCTGTTTTGTCAGACACACACAAACCCTGCTCTTCAAGCTCTGATCTGCGATATTATTGGGGGAAATCCTAGTAAAAGATGCAGGAGGTCAGACCTGCTCAAGATTAGATTTTGGCACATGTCATAATCAGAATTAGAATATACTTTAATGATCCCACACATTGGAAATTTGTTTGTCACAGCAACAACTTTCTATCTGCGGAGTGAGTTGTTGTAGAGCCCGACCACGTAAGGGAAGAAAGACCTCCAGTACCGAGATGTCCTCGAGCGGAGCTGTCTGAGCCTCTCAGAGAAAGAGCTCTGCTGTTTGTCCAGGAGTGGGTAGAGAGGATTGTCATGGTTGTTGATGTCCATGGCAATCCTGTGGGGCTCCCACACCACTCAGAACCACATCAGACAGGACTTTGCCCAGCCGGACGAACTGTTGCCTGTTCGTCAGGTAATCAGTGATTATAAGACAGAAATTCCAACTTTAAAGCAAGTTAAAATTCATGTGAAAAATGTTGCAACTCTAGCTAACTTATGCAGCCGAGGATCTGACCGAGAGGGTCCCCGTCATTAGCTGCTACCTATCTCCTCTTTCACCCGAGCCCTACGGCCCCTCCTGCAAGTGATGAGTCCACTGGAAGGGCGGCAATGCCCCCTGCTTGGGCTGAGCCCGGCCGGGCCCGATGGGTAAAAGCCCAGACACCATGCGCTTGCTCTCGTGCCCCACCCTTGGGTCTGGCTCCGGTTTGGTGATGTCAGGATCGGGTCTCTGCTTTGTGCAGATGATGTGGTCCTGTTGGCTTCATCGGACCATGATTTCCAGCTCTCACTAGATCGATTTGCTGCCGAGTGTGAAGCGGCTGTGATAGGAGTTAGCGCCTCCAAATCCGAGACCATGGTCCTCGCCGGAAAAGGGTGGAATGCCCCCCGCAGGTCAGGGACAGGGTCTTGCCTCAAGTGGAGGAGTTTAAGTATCTAGGGGTCTTGTTCACGAGTGGGGGAAGGATGGAGTGGGAAATGGGCAGGCGATCGGTGCGGCATCAGCAATAACCAGGACGCTGCAACGGTCTGTCGTGGTAACGAAAGAGCTTCCTTACAAAATCCCTGCGACCCGGCTCTGGATAAGCAGAAGACGACGGAACGGATATGTTGCAACTCTAAAAGTATCTATATGCAGCGTCTTGATACTGCAATGGCGTTGGTTTTTATACCTCCTTATTTTTTTTAGAACTTTTTAAAATACCAATGGCAGGCCTTCCATTTCCCACCATGGCCTTCATTAGTGCTCCATTTACATCAAACATTCCCTCAATAACAATTTAATGGTTATAAAAATCACCTATACCAACTAGTACCTAAACTAACCACTTTCTATGATTATTTAATACAGAAAAAATAAAGCTTAAGCATCACAGATGAAAAACTCGACATTAAACTCTTTTACTTAAAAAGAAATCCAGTTGTAAAAATCTCTTGTGCCTACCACCACAACACACAACTACGTCAATAAAGAACGTATAAACTTTAATAAAATATAAGCTCATTCCATGAATTCTTGTCACAGGTTGTGATTGAACACAATTTGTAATGTCTTCTTCCTGTTAACCAGTGATCAAGTTATGGTAATGTATTCTAAAGGACACTAAACTTTTGTTATCATGGATATAAATATGCAACTAGAAATGAATTATTAGTCAGCATGACTATCTGTGTTTGTGCTAGCACCCAGCGGTGCCCACACCAGGTCCTCTGTGTTTCTTTCTTCCTCACACTCATGCATATAAATGATGAGTTAGAAAATTGGGGAGGGAGGCATGGTGAGTCAGGCTTTCTTGCTGATTTACTGCTCTGCGTCTCAATCAGAGCAGAAAGTCCCAGCTGATATTTTGTCCTATCAGACAATCGGGATACAATTGCCTGAACATTAAAACGAACAGACTTTGTTTAACAGGCAAAATATATCTCACTTAAACACAATTGTTAAATTGTGACTTGATGACAGATTCCGAACTCTGCTTTATTTTGCCCCTGAAACAAATTACAGCGAAGCCGTGGTTTCCTGGAGGGAAAAAAATCATCTCTTTGATTTGTTGTAATGTGTTGCTGAATAAGGAATAGAGAGATAAAACAAGCAATTTATATTATATTTGTTTTTATATTTCCTGAGAAAATACCAACTATGCTACACCGCACCTCTCAAACTTATTTGATCAGTTTCTTGAATGTTTGTGTGGTAGAGATCTGTACCTGTAAAAGTAGGATTTTATTAGGTTTTATATGCAGTGTGTTCCAAATGAATATGAAAAAAATGTAAGCATCACCAAGATCATTGACTTGGTTTGTCTGGTTTGTTTTTGTATCTCAGGGGAAATTTCTGAAATCAGATTTTTGGGACAATCGATTTTTTTAGTTGTGCTCAATTGAAGAAAAAACTCCAGACGGTTGTTCCGCATCATTAAGCCAATTAATATTTCCAGCAGTTTCGGAAAGGTAAATGATTTCTGCAGCTTGAAACCAGAATATAGGTGGATAAAAACGTCCTATATCTTAAAGAAATGTAGCGTTTTAAGAAATTTTTGTCTGATACAGAGCTCACACTTTCTTGTGCAGATAAAGACATGATGATGAAGGATTCTGCAGCTGCTAAAATGACATTACAAAGCAGCAAACAGGAAGTGCGGAGGATTCTTCTAAGGTTTGCAGTTCTGTAGAAAACTCTACAGAAAAATCTCATCAGCAGAATAATTTGAATCTCAGTGTAAACTTGATCATCTGGATCTTTCATCAAAGAATGAGCGTTTCTAAAGATAAAACTTGAAAATAAAATTCTATAAAATAGATTTATTCAAACAAACATAAAATATTATCCTGACCATCATTAAAATTTAGCTTTCTATTGTTCTCTTTCTTTTTAACCACTGGTAAATCAATAATTTAGATTCTATATATTACAAATAATCTTAATATCCATGTTTGCAGATCATTTTATACTTTTATTATGCTCTTCACTGTTCTTTCCTACTTAAGTACTTTAAGCAGTTTCGAAATACTTATCGTGAAAGTATTTTTAGAAAATGGGTCCAGTGTTTCAGCACAAACTTGATTAAGGAAAATAAAAGTTAAAACTGAAAAAAGTAAAAGATCTTTTGAAAGCTGTGTGAGCGATTACAGAACTTCTTAGCCCAAATATCTTAAAGAATTGTGCATTTTGTGATACAAGCACCAAATTTGGCATGCATGTACATTAGCATCCTGTGAACATTTTCAGATATTGGGCCACTTATAATTCTCACTTTATGTCCGCCATATTGGATTTCAAAATGGCCACCATTTGAAATATACATTTGCGATTATCTGTGGGTCTAATGCTGCTATTGACTTGAATCTGGTGTCTAAATGCATGTTTTTGGGGGCAAGGAATCCAATGGTAACAATTTCACAGTCCAGTGGTACAAATTTATTGCATAATTTGAATGCACAAATCAAAATCAAATGCAAAAATCTAAAATTCTAAGGCACAGATATAATCCAATGCAAATCTAATCAAATGCACAATTCAGTGCAGTGGAGTGGAAGTGCTGAACACCTTCAGCTTGTTACGAGGAATGGGGTCTTCCACTGCCTTTGTTCTGTCCAGCAGACACTCTCTGGTAAAAGCCTCAAACTGCTGTTGGCCAATCTTCTTGGCATTCATCACAGTTTCCACAGCAGCAGAATCTGCGATGTCTTTTGTGTCCAGTATGACTAGATCCTGACTGTCTTCCTCGAATGGGTTGCCCGTCTCCTCTATTACACAGATGAGAGAGCGAACATCTTTTACAAATGAGGCTTGTACACTTGGCATCTGATCATGATGATGTGTGTCTGCTGTTTGCCGTCTCCAGTATTGGTTCCCGTCCTGGAATTCCTCGATCACCCTAGCAACTTCTGGTCCTGCAACCATCCAGCGACGAAGGGCACTAGGGTTGTCAGTGAGCCCAACTGCACCACCATCTCCTTTAATGCAGGCATTATTCTGCTCATGTGCCTGGTCAATTGGGATTGACGAGAAGACCCTCTGTGTTTTCTGAACTGTGAAGTGGCCTTCACTGAATTTCCTGGCTATGTTGGGGTGTTTGGTAGTGAGTTCGGCCATATCCTTCAGGTGCACTGGTATCCACCTAGCATAGTGGGTATGATCTAGTGCATTGAACCAGGGGACTAGCTCTGTCAGAGCATCGAGGTACATCATCAATGATCCCTGCCTGAGAGACCTCACATACACCAGAACCAAAAGTTCTAGTTCCAGCACAGTTGCCCAGTAGCGAAACTGGGGGATGTTGTCCTGTCTCTTGCGACACCAGTCTTCAAAAGTGGGAAGGTCCTCTGCATCCCTGGTTTCTCCCTGACAGTAGTGGTTGTAGGCATGGTGTTGCAGAATGTACAGTGCTGCTGCAGTCACTTGATGTGCTCTTCTTGTGCGCAAGACATGGGATGCTCGCAGGAATGATTCTGCTGTCCCTGCTGTCGCAATCTCGGCTTGCACAAATGCTTGCACCCAACCACTCCCTTTCAGCCAGTCCCCCACTGTTTTCAGTGCTGCCATCTCTATGTGGAGACCACCAAACATCACCACTATGTGGTCTTCACCATAACTCTCTGGCCACTTCCACTGTATCTGCTTGGCCAAAGCAAACAGTGGCTGATCAAAGGTGACCACTGGAGTCTGTCCAGGATTCAGGTGTTCTACTGCAATCTTCACAACATCCATTGAATGCCGGATCATGGCCACAGTGTGGGCACTTTCCAGGAAGAGTGGAAGCAGTGACGTTGGGCAGATGACTCGAGCCTCTGGTGGCTGTCGGCTGGCATGAAATGCAGCCCAAGATGTGTTTTCATTGTCGACTGTACCAGTGTTGTCTTCCAGGACTTGTTTTACATTGCCTAGCCATTGGTATTCTTCATCAGTCTGTTGTTCGAAGTCTCCTCTGGTCAGTGACACAAATTCAGCAGCTGGGACAGGTGACCTCTTGATGCTGCTAGTGATAGGGGGTACATCAGTATAATAGTGTGGCAAAGGGGCAACAGTCTTGGACCGTGCATCCCCAGATTCTCCAGCAACAACGATGCTCCGATTCACTCCTTCACCAGTGTATGAAGGATGTTGTATGAGGGAGATAGCGGTACCATGGAAGGAGTCTTTTGATGTTGTTGCACTAGGGTTGTGATCTATGTTGTCCACGGAGGCAGTTGTGAACACTTTGCCACGCATCTTTGGAGGGCAGACCACATGTTCTCTGTGAAACAGTTGGCAGGCACTGTTGCCCATCTGTGCTGAGACCTGGAGCACTCGATCATAGGAGATGCTCAGGCTTAGGTGTGACAGTCTGTCAACCAATTCTTTCTTGCGTGTGTGAGCATGCAACATCATCCCTATGTATGTTGGAAGTGGGGTCTCCTGTGCAACACTGTGCCTGACACAGGTGGATGATGAGGTGCCACGTGTTCGCTTGTGTTTGACACTGTTGAACTTCAGTATCTGAGCTGCAGTGATTGCTGCAGGATTAGTGTCTGCCATCTGGTCCTTGATACTGGGTCCCTCTAGGATCATGCTGACTAGGGCAAGCAGCAACGGTGGCACAGATTCTTCTTGATATCCTTCTGGGAATCCTATGAAGGGCTTGGCTTCTCCAAACATGTGACGGCGAACAATGTGTGCAGCACGGGCAAGATGGACTGCATCACTGTCACTTTCCAGCTCTAAAGCTTTGTCAAGAGCAGCACCGATATCTTCTTCAAATACCATCAAGATGTCTCTCCCCTTGGTGTGTGCCCGCATGTCAGGAAGCTGAGATAGCAGTCTCTGTTTCAGTCGTGTGGAGTGAACTCTCGTGTCAATCTGCACTCCAAGCTGTTCCATCCTAGACTGATAGAGGTGGGCAAGATCGGCCAATCTGAATACTGGTGCCATATCCTCATCTTGTCTGCTTTCTTCAATGTAGAGGGTGAGTTCAGCGAAGACAACTGCCGACATTGCTCGCTCTTGGTCTGAGTCCTGTTGCCCTGTTGACTGGACCTTTCTTGTGCGGTTGTAAAGTCCTATCAAGCACTGTGGGTGATATTGGGCATCCAGTGCTACCATGTCCCCACCACTGAGACGGCCAAGCAGTTCTGTATCACCAAGAAGGGTTGCACAGGCACGCACTCGTCTGTCCATTTGGAATGTTGCAGCTTTCCGAAGACTGTTAGCCCCAGCAGGTTGTCCACAGAAGAAACAAGTTTCTGGGACCTTCTCTGTGCTCGATGAACGTGAATGTGCCCTGGTGCGTTTGCATAAAGATTGTTGCTCATCACTCTGACCTTCTTTCTTGAGTGCTCTCTTTTGTGCCCTCTGTAGTTTGGTGTTGTTGTACTGCAGCCTGCATGTCTGGTGATATTGAGCACCATGTGCAACCATTGCAGCTTCAATTCCATGACCATCATCGAGTCTTTCCAAGTGAAATGATCCTGGGAGCTCTCCAAGTTCACTGAATTTGATCAAGTTCTCTGCAAGTGAACTGTACCCACTACCAATGTCTTTTCTCTTTGATTGGTCAGGCTTGGTCAGTGTCTCAGACTTGTCCTCTTGACATATGAGGCATAACCTCCAGTCAGTTGTAGTGAGGTGTGATGATGTTGATGGAAAAGTTAGCTCAGCATTAGCTAGTCTGAACCTCTTGGACATGGTGGAACTGTGTTCAGCACAACAACCAGCAACGTCAATGATGAACCTGGAATGACACAATTAAATTAAACAGCTACCACCACCACCACCACCTAAATCAAGTCATTAGATCACATGATAATGACAACTGTAGATTGATAAGGGGCCATGTAATTTAAAAAAAAAAACATTTTGAAAACCAGTATGACAGCCCATTGGAAGATATAAGCAAGCACATTGTTACCATTGGATTCCTTACCCCCAAAAACATGCATTTAGACACCAGATTCAAGTCAACAGCAGCATTAGACCCACAGATACTTGCAAATGTATATTTCAAATGGCGGCCATTTTGAAATCCAATATGGCAGACATAAAGTGAGAATTCTAAGTGGCCCAATATCTGAAAATGTTCACAGCATGCTAATGTACATACATGCCAAATTTGGTGCTTGTATCACAAAATGCACAATAGGTTTGCTATGCTGCCCCACTAATACTCAAGCATAGTAGTGGTAGTACCATCATTTTAGGAAGTTAATTTGATGAGTTAAGTACGTTTAGTTTAGAGAGACAACCGTTCAAATATTTTAGTTAAGATAAAATTGAACAGAATTTAAGTCTTCAAGTTGACAACCTCTATGAATTTACAGAAAAAGGCAACAAGTTATAAAATGCCCAATTTTTGGCCCAAATTTAGAGCAATTTCTAGTCCAATGACAACTTTAAGATCAGGCCGAATTTCAGCTTTATTGTTCGTGGTAGATTTGTTTTACAGGTGATGACAAGCAGCAATTTGTTGCTCCTGACTGGAGTGGAATTAGTTTTCTGGCATGACCAAAATTTTGTCATCGCTCATACTGACAAAGCACTGTAGAAGTAGCACTAGTTTCCGATTCTCCTTATCAGTTGAATCTGGTGTCATTACGTTGCATGTGAACTCGAGAATATAACAGCAATCTATCATCTAACAATCTAATAAATCTTATTAGATACTCATGGCCAAGTTAAAAATACGGCAACATATACATGACATAGACCAGGGGTGGGCAAACTTTTTGGTTCGCGGGCCACATTGAGTTGACAAAGGGGCTGGAACAGGAGCAGATGGATGGGATGCTTTGGTAACTGCTAGATTATACCGATAGAATGGCGCGCTAGATTGTTAAAAAGCATGCTAAATGTTACATCAAGAGCGGTAAATTTAAAATCTAGCGGCGCTAGGTCTGCAATCTAGTGTGATAGCGCTTAAAAACGTGCATTTAGTGGCGCTAAGTTTGAAATCTAAGCTTGTGATGTAACTTTTTGCTTGTTTTAACATCTAACACGCTTGTTTACCTGCATGTATTGGGCCCGATGGCTTTCCTTATCATACATTGCGCCATCTAGTGAAGAAACATCATAATTGCAGAATTGATTTAGTCATACAGAGTGTGAGGGATTTGAAATGTTCTGAAATTGCACTATGCATACATAGCTTTAAAGGATGGATTTCAAATCTTTGAGATTTATATTAGAAAATAAAATCTCCGTTCCAGTGTAGCTAAATTTCTTTTACAGTAACCAGGTCAAATCTTACCGTCCAGCCGGGCTTCCTTTATATTCCCAAACAAACCTTCAGCTAGACTCTTTTATGTTCATTATCTTATTATAGAAACAAAAAAACAAGCTTACCATCTAAAGAAAATAGGAATGGATGGACAAATGCACAGATAGATAGTTCATATCTTGTTTACGGCAATATTAAAAACATTTTCTTTGATTTTTATTTTGTTTCCCCATCTGATAAAAACCTTTGACCCTTTTAAAAAGAAATAAAGAAGGGAGAGAGAGACAGAGAGATAAGGAGCGTAGGATAAAGCAGGCTGCTGACTCATCAGCCCTGAAGGGATCAGCCTTCAAACGTTGTACGCATCCAAGTCCGTGTGTGTGTGTGCCTGCTGTCTTACAATCAAAGAGGAAATGCACAGCCATCATTGCAGCGTGATGAGAGCCTGATGGAGGAAGAGGAGAAGCCAGCAGATTTGCAGTCAAAGTGACCCTGAACACATCTCTGCATGGTTACTCATTCATGGTTTCATCCTTATGAATAACTAAACTAGGACCTGAGTGATTATGGGTTTTTCGTGAGCAAAACCGATACTAACTTATAGGGATCAAGAAAAGCCTTCTTTTTCTTCTCCTTTCGGCATTTCCCTTCAGGGGTCACCACAGCAAGTCAGTTTCTTCCATGAATCCTCTTCGTTTATTCCAACTATCTTCATGTCTTCCTTCGGTTGTGGTTCCCTCAACCACCACCAGAGGGAGCCAGGGACCATCTCACCTTTCCCCCAATTCTGGCTGATTGGACCACCTGCACCTGATTGGATCACCTGCACCTAATCTCCCGGCTGCCTATTTAAAGGCGGGTCTTCATGCCTTTCAGCCCTGGCTGACTCCCGACCCAGCAGACTTTCTTTGAAACTGAGATTGACTCTTTGATAACCATTTGGATCCTTCTTCTTTGATTACAGCTTTGCTGATCCTTTGTTTTATAAACCTTGTTTAAAGTCCTGCATTTGGGTCCTCTTTCTTCCACATCACAACACCTTCACTGTATCCATGAACCAGGTCCATGAAGATAGTTGGCCTAACTGAAGAAGATGCAGCAGATAGGGTTAGGTGGAAAAAACTTGCTGTGTCAACCCCTGAAGGGTAATGCCGAAAGAATAAGATCCGTTGGAAGATTAGTTTTCAAGATTAATAATCAAGGAAGAACAAGACAGTAAAAGTTGTCCCGTGATTTAATGGCTCGGCATTAATTTTTTATCAATAAGAACACATTTGAAATAAAACTGAATTGTTTTGAGAGAACATTTGTGTCCTCTGCGTTTTTAGATATGAATGTTTGCTAAGTTCGTATATAATCACGTAATGACCCGCTTTGAGTAAACAGAGAAAGGTGTGAAAAGAACTCTTTCATTTTTAATATCCGATGACCTGTTTTGTAAAATTGAGTTTTTAAGATGATCCCTTTATGTTTTCTTTCAGCCTCCATCCATCAACAAACCTGTTAATCTCATTCACACCTGCGGGGTTTACATATGGTGCATTTGTCCCATCGGTCGCGATGGGAATTAGCGCCTCCAAATCCGAGACCATGGTCCTCGCCTACAAAAGGGTGGAGTGCCCCCTGCGGGTCAGAGGCAGGGTACTGCCCCAAGTGGAGGAGTTTAAGTATCTCGGGTTCTTGTTCACAAGTGGGGGAAAGATCGAGCAAGGTGACCAAAAGAATGAGATCGTGGGTACAAGCGGCCGAAATGAGCTTCCTCCGCAGGGTGGCTGGGCTCTCACTCTGAGATTGGGTGAGGAGCTCTGCCATCTGGGAGTAGCTCAGTGTTGAGCCGCTCCTCCTTCAGTTAGAGAGGAGCTAGATGGGACGGTTTGGGCATCTGGTCTGGATGCCCCCCGAGCGCCTCGCGGGCGAGGTGTTTTGGGCACGTCCCACCGGGAGGAGACCAAGGGGCAGACCCCGGACCCGCTGGAGAGACTATGTCTCACAGCTGGCCGGGGAACGACTTAGGATCCTTCCGGGTGAGCTGGAGGATGCTGCTGGGGAGAGACCTGGGCTGCCCGTTTGAGGCTGTTGCCCCCGCGAACCGACCCCGGAACAAGCGGATGATGACGGAACGGAACAATTACCCTGTTATCTTAAGTTTTTAACTTCTTGACTCTGACGTACTTTGCTCTTAAACTAACTATGCTGGGCATCATGCTAATTAAACACAGATGCTGGGCATCTGTGTTTAATGTTACGTTATTTCTACAGAGTGAAAGAAACAGTCTGGTATACTTTAAACCAGACCTTCTTATTCCTCTATTTATTGAGATTGGGGAGGCATTGGCTCAGTGGTAGAATGACCATCCTTGGACCACAAGAAGCCAGTTTGATTCCTACTGAGCCCATACCTTGGTTAGACACCTAACCCCAGTTACTCCCACCTTTGACGCCATTATGATAAATGCTTTAACTTGGCATGATCAATGCTTTGCTTTGTTTAACAATGTGTGTGAAACTTTCTTTCTTACCTCATTACGTTATGTATTATCCAGTGTTTTATCGTTTGTGATTTATTCATACAAATGACACAATTTATATTAATTTTGTGTTTTAAAAAATTACAAAAACCTAAAAATATAGACACAAATATATAAAAAGTGCACCTAAAATTAAAACTAATTCAGTAAAAAAGCAACATGTTTTCTACTAAATTGCTCCCAAACTTGTCACTTTTAAAGTACTAGTTAATTGAAAACGTTCGATAAAGGATTACTGTCCTCTGCTGAGGACCAGCCGCAGTATTGAGTGTTTAATTCTATCTCAGCTGGTTTTCATTTGTCTCTATCTCAGTGTGTGGATGTGTGTGTGTGCTGTGGAATATTCCATTCCAGTTTCTGGCGGCTTGTGCAAAGCGGCAGCCAGTGTGACTCACACCTGGCAATAGCAGCATAATTTGAAACACTTATCAAAATTCATTTCGATCAGTTGAAAACTGCACACGGTAATCTCTTGAAATTTTCTGTTCTGTTTTATTAAAACAAAAGAAGCACTTTGGGTGCAAATGAATAAAAATTACATAATTTGTTATCAAATAATGTCATTTGCAGAAATCATCTAATTTGATCTGATAGTTTTATTGAGTTTTTTATTTAATTTATCTAATAATACTATGAATCACAAGAATAAGTTGTTACCAAGGCTCCTCTTGCATTCTTGCATTCTTATTCTCCTTTCGGCATTTCCCTGTCATTTCTTCAGTGCTACTGTTTCTAGACCAAACAGCATGGCCGGTCTCACCACAGTTTTGTACACTTTTCCTTTCATTTTAGCTCAAACTCTTCTATCACACATCACACCTCATACTTTCCTCCACCCGTTCCAGCCTGCCTGCACACACTTCTTCACCTCTTTTCCACACTCTCCATTGCTCTGGACTGTTGATCCTAAGTACTTAAAATCTTCCACCTTCTTTATCTCTTCTCCCTGTAACCTCACTTTTCCACTTGGGTCGCTCTCATTCACACACATGTACTCTGTCTCTGTCTCTCCTCTTGCACTAAATTACATGCTGTACTAATAATACATGTAATATTATGTAATGACTATTAATGGTCCGTGTAATTATTATGGCCTATGTAATGAATAGTTTTAAGCCCTTGTGTGTGGTTTTATTTTTGTGACCTCGTGCTTTGTGACCTTGACATTTTAGTTACATGAATGTGAAAACTAAATCAGTTCATCTATAGTTTGGACTGACTTAGTGTTAACAATCCTATTAAAATCTCTACACTAGTTTGGGAAATCTCACATTCACAAGGATTTGTGACGTCGACCTTTGTGGTCTTAAACTTTGGTTACATGACCCTTGTTAGGTAGAAAATACATGTGTCTTACAGGGGCGGATCCAGGATTCTCTAAAGGGGGCGGGGGCATGAGGTCATAGACAAAACGAGCACCTCAGGTGCTCGCCAGTAATGGAGGGTCTGAGGGCATTCTCCCCCAGAACATTCTTAAAAATAAGAATTGTTTTCCTGCATTTCGGTGCATAGTTTTGCTTAAAGTTTATAATAATCAGGGGCCAGAGGGGGGCGTACACCCCTCAAAAATCCCCCTCTGGATCTGCCCCTGCTTATATACTTATTTTCTTTTTATCATTCAAGTGTCTCTAGTGTAATGTGATACCCCAGCTGTGGGCATTTCGTAAGCTGCAGGTGTGGAACAATGTTATCTGTTAACTGAAAAATGTGTTAACACTGTTTACAGAACACCCCCACCTTCCCTTCATCTTTCTTTCATCTTTGTTTGTTTCCACCATCTGTAAACGGAGGTCTATACATTTTCTTTTCCCCCACTACTCTGTAAGAACACACCTCTTGTTTTGCACAGCTGTATAAATAAAGCAGACACGATGCGTATTCCTTGTAGACACTCTGATAAAGTCTACTGGAGGGTCTATCCTTGTTCGACAAGTAAAATATAAGTCTCTCATTTTGTTCTCTGGACAGCACAGCTTGGGGATAAAGATTAATTATTTTCCCTCCAACAACCTTGAAAACACAATCAGTTCATGTATAGTTGGTACTGAGTTAGTGTAGCCAGTATTGACAATGGCAATAAACGGTTCTTGATTCTTCTTTATTAATTGATTCTTGATGTACGAACAGCTTCAGTGTGATTCTTCAATCACATCTTGTTGCCGGAGACATAAAAAGCCAAAATTATTGCTAACATGCTAACTTCTTGTCACGTCTCTTCTTAGACTTGATCCAGGCCACCCAGGACACCAACGTAAATGTCCCTCAGATGGCAGACACGCTCATAGAGAGGGCCGGCAATGCTAGCTGGGTGGTGGTCTTCAAAGCCCTGATCACCACACACCACCTTATGGTGCATGGCAATGAGGTAAAGCTCTGAAAACACATTCAGACTTGTTTTGTATCCTTGTTCGTCTGATGCTAATAATCTGGATTAGATTATTGAAACTATTGGTAGGATTGCTTGGTTGATTCTATTTATTTTCCTCCTCCAAAAAATGTGAATCACACTGAAAGACCTCATGATCACATTCACTTTTTAAAAGTATTTACGTTCATCATGAGTGATTTGATCAGTGACTAGATTTTATTTCACTTCAATTTGAAAACTATTCTATTGGCTTCTTTAGATTCTTTCTATTTGTTGAAGATGGCCTATGAGTTGTTCATTTTCGCAAATTAGCGATCCAATCCGATCTCATATGTGTATATAATCCATTTAAATTTGCAATATCTTTACATCCATAATTGTTTTTACCTGCAGAAATTTCTCCAGTTCCTGTCGTCTAGAAACACCTTGTTCAACCTCAGCAACTTTCTGGATAAAACAGGTTCTCATGGTAAGAGGTGCCACGTTCAATCCATCGGTACTAAAAGTTTTGTTTAAACGTGTGTTAACGCCAGTAAACACTGTTTTGCAATGTGATCGCTGAATAGAATGAATTCCAAATCAAGACTATTTACAATAGAGTCAAATAATTTCATCAGAGTTTCTAATTCACCACTTGGAAATACTTTCAACTGTTTTACATTCAGATAATAATAATAATAATATTAGCAGATGACATTGTGATCTGTAGTGAGAGGAGGGAAGAGGTGGAGGAAAAGCTGGAGAGGTGGAGGTTTGCACTAGAAAGAAGAGGAATGAAGATTAGTCAGAGTAAGACAGAGTACGTGTGTGAATGAGAGGGATCCAAATGAAAAAGTGAGGTTACAGGGAGAAGAGATAAAGAAGGGGGGAGATTTTAAGTACTTAGGATCAACAGTCCAGAGCAATGGAGAGTGTGGAAAAGAGGTGAAGAAGCGTGTGCAGGCAGGCTGGAACGGGTGGAGAAAAGTATCAGGTATGATGTGTGACAGAAAAGTTTCAGCTAAAATGAAAGGAAAAGTGTACAAAACCGTAGTGAGACCCGCCATGCTGTTTGGTCTAGAGACAGTAGCACTGAAGAAAAGACAGGAAGCAGAGATGGAGGTAGCAGCGATGAAGATGCTGAGGATCTCTCTGGGAGTGACCAGGATGGACAGGATCAGAAATGAGTATATCAGAGGAACAGCACATGTTAGAGGTTTTGGAGATAAAGTCCGAGAGGCCAGGCTGAGATGGTTTGGACATGTACAGAGAAAAGAGACCGAGTACATTGGCAGAAGGATGCTGGGTTTGGAACCACCAGGAAAGAGGCCTAGAGGAAGACCAAAGAGAAGGTTCATGGATACAGTGAAGGAAGACATGACGATAGTTGGCATGACCGAAGAGGATACAGCAGATAGGGTTAGATGGAAGAAACTGACTTGCTGTGGCGACCCCTGAAGGGAAATGCCGAAAGGAGAAGAAGAAGAATAGCAGATGGCATTGTGATCAGTGATGAGAGGAGGGAAAAGGTGGAGGAAAAGCTGGAGAGGTGGAGGTTTGCTCTAGAAAGAAAGGGAATGAAGATTAGTCAGATTAAGACAGAGTACATCTGTGTGAATGAGAGGGATCCAAATGAAAAAGTGAGGTTACAGGTAGAAGAGATAAAGAAGGTGGAAGATTTTAAGTACTTAGGATCAACAGTCCAGCGCAATGGAGAGTGTGGAAAAGAGGTGAAGAAGTGTGTGCGGGCAGGCTGGAACGGGTGGAGAAAATTATCAGGTGAAGCTGAAGGTAGAAAAGTTTCAGCTAAAATGAAAGGGAAAGTGTGGAAAACCGTGGTGAGAGCGGCCATGGTGTTTGGTCTAGAGACAGTGGCACTGAGGAAAAGACAGGAAACAGAGATGGAGGTAGCCGAGATGAAGATGCTGAGGATCTCTCTGGGAGTGACCAGAATGGACAGTATCAGAGGAACAGCACATGTTTGAGGTTTTGGAGATAAAGTCAGAGAGGCCAGACTGAGATGGTTTGGACATGTACAGAGGAGAGAGAGTACATCGGAAGAAGTATGCTAGGTTTGGAACCACCAGGAAAGAGGCCCTGAGGAAGACCAAAGAGGAGGTCTTCATTGATACAGTGAAGGAAGACATGAAGATAGTTGGCGTGACTGAAAAAAATGCTTTAGGTAGGGTTCGATGGAAGAAGGTGACTTGCTGTGGCGACCCCTGAAGGGAAATGCTGAAAGAAGAAGAAGTTTTACAAACAGGTTAATGGGGACATCTGAATCCTGTTCAAGAGGCAATGATCCGACAAATAAATGTTTGAATGAAAATGTGTATATTATGGGCTTTACATTAAAATTGGTGGAAATATTCAAGCTTTTTTGGTCTTTTGAAAAGACAAGAAGTCTTTTGAAAAGTAGTCCTGGAACCATTTGATGGATAATTTATGGGTTATTCCTTCATTAACGATAACTCTAGTGGGCAAAATGTAGACTCTGACGGTTCATGGTGACAAAAAACTCCTAAAAACCCAGCTGTAGGGAAAAATAAGAAACCTCACGGGGATCCACGTGAAAGAGGGATCCCTCCCCGGGACGAGTATCCAACATGTCTAAAACTACTGTTTAAATATTAGCTTATTCTACTCCTTGATATCTGAAAAAGTCAGGAGATGTTTTTCATCCTGATGGGAACGGGATGGTTAAGCAAGCACGGGGGGCCTTCAGCCTGGTGACGCTCAGGACGGAGATGAGTAGATGGGCTAATTCTGATGGAGATGGGATCTGACTGGACTTTCTGTGAACAGTTCTTGTCTTTTTGTTTTCTCAGGCTATGACATGTCCACGTTTATCAGACGCTACAGCCGCTATCTCAATGAGAAATCCTTTGCCTACAGACAGATGTCTTTCGATTTTGGCCGAGTCAAGAAAGGGTATAAATTTTTATATCTTTTTAAATCATGCTGTAGCATCAACATTTTAGCTTCATCATAAATTTCACTTGTTTCACATAGGTTTCACTGCAATACCTTTTACTGTTTGACCCCAAATTTGTCAAATAATTTCCATCCTACAGGAGTCATTTTATACTCAGGTTCAGTAGATGTTCATGCCTTCACGTAGAGAGGACTGTAAATTTTTTATCATACCCACATTGGGTACATCTTCAGATTGAAGGTTATTTTGACTGCATAGATACAAAAGATAAAATCAAGACAAAAGCTGAGGTGAAGGTTTAACTTTATTTCCTTCATCTTATTTTCTAATGTCTTTCATTTCTTGCTGAATCTCAGGGCTGATGGAGCGATGAGAACCATGCCTGTAGAGAAGCTGCTGAAAGGAATGAATATCCTACAGGGTCAGATCGATGCACTGCTGGACTTCGATGTAAGTGGCATTAATGAGAAAAAATTTTACATTTCAAGACTGAAGGATTTATTGAAGGATCCACGGTAGAAAGAAAGAAAAACTACAAGGGGAATAAAAATGTATGCTCTTGCCTGTAATCAGCTGGGATATGGTCTGACCCCCTTCAATCCTGTCAAGGATAAGTTGTTCTTGGATGAGTGAATAGATAAAATGTAAGGAATAGCAAGATCTACCTGTTTAAAAAATGTGAGGACTTAAAATGAATCGTCTAATTCTGAAAGTCCCTTTTTTTCGCAATTTTAACTCAACATTTGAACATTTGGTATAAGTTCTTTAGCTTTTTTAATGTCTATTTTACATCAATAATCAATCCCGATTTAAAATCAAAGGTGTTTTATTTGACCTCAACATGCAAATAGAATTTCCTGACGGCCACATAAAGTTGGGCATTTTGTTTATTTCTTATAAATCATTTAAACTAAAACTTCCGTTCCGTCGTCTTCTGCTTATCCGGTGCCAGGTCGCGGGGGCAACAGCCTCAGATGAGAAGCCCAGGTTTCTCTCAACCCGGATGCATCCTCCAGTTCACCCGGAAAGATCCCAAGTCGTTCCCCACCCAGCTGTGAGACATGGTCTCTCCAGCAGGGGTCCGGGGTCTGCCTCTTGGTCCCATTCCGGTGGAACTTGCCCAAAACACCTCACCAGTGAGGCACTTGGGAGGCATTCTACCATATGCCCGAACCAACCCATCTGGCTTCTCTCGACTTGGAGGAGGAGCGGCTCGACTTTGAGCTCCTCCCGGATGCCAAAACTCCTCACCCAATCTCTGAGTGAGAGTTCAGCCACCCTGCGGAGGAAGCTCATTTCGGCCGCTTGTATTCATGATCTTATTGTTTCGGTCACCACCCAGAGCTGGCGACCATAGGTGAGGGTAGGAACGTTCTGTAGATCGACTTGTAAATGGAGAGCTTTGCTTTTCGGCTCAGCTCTTTCTTTACCATGACGGACCAATGCAGAGTTATTGCTGACACCGCACCGAGCCGTCTGTAAACTAAAACTTTAATTTTACATTTTATACAAGAAAATGAAAACTTGATAACATCATCATACTAGTAAGTGTTGTTTTTTTAGCCCATTGGAGGAAAAAAAGGATTTAATATCATATTTATTTGCTCTTATAAATCTTTTGACCAGGTGCATCCACCGGAGCTGAACAACGGAGTTATAAATGCCTGTTTTCTACTGCTCTTCAAAGATCTAATCAAGTTATACGCCTGCTACAATGATGGCATCATAAACCTGCTAGGTAAAACACAAACACACTTTTTACCCTTTTTTTGTTATTATTTGGGTTGGCTAAAGAAATTTATTCAATTTGATCTTTTTCTTTTTCAGAAAAGTTTTTCCAGATGAAAAGAGGCCAGTGCAAAGATGGGCTGGAAATTTACAAAAGATTCCTGACACGAATGACTCGGGTGTCTGAATTCTTTAAAATTGCAGAGGTAAAAGTCAAATCACCGACTGTCCTAATTACAAATTTACGTATTTGTCTAATCCAATATTGTAATCAAATAATCAAACAGTAACACAATTTCTGTCTTAACAATCAGAATTTATGATGACTAAACTATAGCTAAACTAAACAAAGACACTGCATTCTATAGCTCTCACTTCTCAACAAAGGAAAACACCACCAATAAAGTTGTTGCAGGAAAAAAAAAAGCCTCATGGAGACCCAGTTGCAGGAGAGATCCTTACCAGAGCAGAAAGCAGGGTTAGTTTAGGACTGGGAATCACATAGTAGCTCATCTAACTTTAAAACTACAACTTTATAACATGCAGCAGATGAACTTCATCCAGATGGAGCATTCCAAGCTCAGGAAGCACCAATGATCAACGCTCCGGATTAATTTACAACGCTCCAGAGAGACCAAAAAATGAAATAAAAAATTATTTGACATTACTACAGAGATAGAGTGAGGAAATCCGGTAGGAGCCTGCAGTAGAGCCGTTCCTTCTCTGGGTTGAGAAAAGCCAGATGAGGTGGTTCGGGCATCTGCTTAGGATGCCTCCTGTCCTGAGCGCCTAGCTAGTGAGGCGTTTCGGGTACATCTCACTAAGACAGGCATAGGCAAACTACGGCCCGCGGGCCACATGCGGCCTGTTAAACGTTTTAATCCGGCCCGAAAAAAAATGAAATAAACCATGTTAATGTTTTATTTCCCCTGTAATTCTGATGTTTCATCACTAGATGGCACACTCTGGATATTTTGACTTTGTTGCAAAAGCAACAACACTGCTCCCATTAAATGTGTGTTTTTTGTGATGCGCACATTGTCAAAATACAGTAGATTGTCAGGAGATTTCAAACCTACATTTCAAACCTGTATATAGCACATATATAGCATCTAGTGCGCTAGATGCACGTTTTTTTAAGCGGTGGGACGCTTGATTTTAACGTTGGCACGCTAGATTACGTGCGTGTAGTGGCCCCAATGGCTTTCCATATCTAGCGCGCTTGTTTACCAAAGCATGCCATCCATCTGCTCCTGTTCTGGCCCCTTTCGGCCGCGAATCAAAAAGTTTGCCCACCCCTGCACTAAGAGGAGACCCAGACGCAGACCCCGGACTTGCTAGAGAGACTGTGTCTCTCAGCTGGCTGGGGAACACCTCAGGATCCTCTCGGATGAGCTGGAGGATGCAGCTGGGTTGAAAGAAGCCTAGGTTTCCCGTCTGGGTTTTCCCAACCTGGCCCCAGATAAACGGAAGACAACTGAACAGAACGGACATTATTACATTAACGTTCAACAAACATAAGACAAAGACAGACTGGCCCAAATACCCAGATTTCACATCCCACTCTATCTAATGACTTAGTTGTAACGAATATATAAACAATGTTTTTGGCGTCACTTTTAAAAACATATTTCTGATTCTTAAGGCAATACTTTTTTACAACTTTTTTATATGTTCCTCTTTCCTTCCACAGCAAGTGGGAATAGATAAAAACGACATACCGGAACTCACTCAGGTAAAGCTGACTACGTTTTTGTATCCTGATGATTTTAAATAATTAAATTTATTAGATGTGTTGTTTCTTTGTTACATACTAACAGAGCATGTGAGTCATGTTCTAATGGTCATGCATGAAGTATGAAGGTCTATCTGTTTTTTCCTTCCTTTTCTGTCCCCTCACAAACAACCTAATCCACAACCGGTGCTTCTTTTGGTTATTGACGGCCCTTTGCCCCACTTCTTTTTTCACCTACAGAGATGCAGATTGATCATTCAGGCTGAGAGTGTGAGTAGTGAGTAGTGCACAGAGCTAGCTTTTTGGGAGCAGCTATAGGAAGATCTATGGTTCTTTAAGTGCTGTGAATTGATACACACACTGCACAATGAGCACACACTTTGCAGGCAGATGCAGACACTCAGATGAAGCGGTGTTACGTGATTGGAAGTCATAAATGGATGGTATGCTAAGTGATGCTGCTAGCCTGATGGCTGCCAAGACTCAGAACAAAAGTTGTCTGTAGAGTTTCCGTGACAACACTTCTGATTAATTTAAAACAATTATTTTAAGACATACTAAGAAATGATTACATTTCTAAATCATAGGCTTTTTCAAAGAATATTACTGTATAATGTAATTGTTTTGATTTTGCTGTGGAAACTCTACAGTGAAGATAATCTTGGTGTTGATGGGAATGTGGATGACTTGCATCGGGCATGATGCTGGCATTTCAGCTCGCTGTAGCTGGCAAGAAGATCTAGAAACAGTCAAAACATAACGAATGTTAATTTTACAGTTTTTAATGATGGTTTAATCCAACATCTCCATGGCCTGTTTGCACCAATCCTGTACATTTGGGCATTTGTTGTGTCTTATGAAGGTGTAAAATTGAGTTTACCGTAATTTCACGACCATTTGGCGCACCGTACGAAAAGGCGCAGTCTCAGTTATGTGCGCCATTGCTGTATTTAACACACACAAGGCGCACCGTACGAAAAGGCGCAGTCTCAGTCACACACCGCCTTACAACAACACACACGCAAGAATCTTAATATGCGTATTAAAAAATAGATCGGGAGCAAAACCTAGTTTGGTTGTGCTTTATTTACTGTAAGTAGTGACGATACTAAACAAGCACATTACTGGTAATAGTCTTTATTCAAATCCGTCAAAGTCCTCATCCTCTGTTTCAGAATCGAACAGCTGCGCAAAATCCAACAGAGCAGGTCCACTTCGCTCCTCGCTGTCAAAGTCATTGTCTGTACTGTGCAGCTCCTCAGAAAGGATACCAGCTTTTGCGAAAGCTCGGATAACAGTACCAGCAGACACGTTAGTCCAAACATCTACAATCCATTGGCAAACTGTGCGTAACTCGCCCGGCGCTGCCTTCCACCCTTCCACGGCTCGATTCCCATGTTCCTCCGCGTAGCTGATTGCCTTCAGCTTAAATTGAGCGTCATAAACGTGTCTCTTTGTAATTTTCAGGGTTAAAACAGCAATGTTGTGCATACCGCACATACCTTTTTTATACACAATCCACACCCACACTTTACTCTTTAACGTTCTCATGCCTTTTCTTTCAGGTCCGCCTCGCCTCACGGGCACCGCTTTTTCTTTTACGTCCGTCTTTTCTCACACACAAGGCGCACCGCACGAAAGGGCGCACCGCTCATTTTGTAGAAAATCTAAGACGTTTATACGTATGCGCCTTATAGCCGTGAAATTACGGTACTTTGTTTTGTCTCCAAAACAACAGCCTCTTGCACATTTCCTTGTTTGATGTTAACTTATCTTCCAGTTTAATGAATACCTTACTCAGAATGTCGCAGAAGAAGATGAGGATATGATCACCAGCTGTGGGTGGTGACCGAAAGAAAGAGATTCCAGATACAAGTGAGCTTCCTCCGTAGTGTGGCTGGGCTCTCATTTAGAGATAGAGGGAGGAGCTCTTCCATCCTGAAAGAGCTCGAATTAGAGCAGTTGCTCCTCTGGGTTGAGAGAAGCCACATAGGGTGGTTCGGGTATCTCAGTAGGATGCCTCCTGAGCAGATGTGTTTCACATTCACCAGAAGGACAGCCAGGGACAGACCTCAGACCTGCTGAAGAGAGACTATGTCTCACATACAGACAGGGAACACCTTGGGATCCTCCAGGATGAGCTGGAGGATGCAGCCGGGATGATAAAACCTGGGTTTTCCGTCTGAGGCTGTTGCCCAAGATAAGCAAAAGACATAAACGTATGGGGTAGACTCGAAGTTTCCAGAGAGAGATGAACTATTCAGCTTTCTAACTTGCTCCTTCAACTTATAAAAGTTTCTTTCTTAACAGAGCAGTAAAAGATCTGCTGTATTTGCCCTCTGTCTGCAGACCAGTTCTTTTTGCACAGGACGGATATTAGAATATATGATCTCTCAGTGTCACAGAGGCGAGGACAAACCATTAGCAGTCTGGCTGCCTCGTTGGGTTTTAAAAGCCCTTTCAATTACCGTGTATGGGGAGTGCTATAAAAATGAGGAATAGTTTAATTTGGCTGCATCGTTGGTTTTTAAGCTTAAGATAATAGATTTCTTTAAAGCTGATTGAGCGAATGAGTTGAGTAGAGACTTTGTTGGAGATATAGTGATCATGTAGGTGGTTAACTTTTAGCTTTGTAAGGAGGCTATTATTTTTTTAACTGCATGCTGTGAGAGGAATCTGAGCATGCAGCTTTGCATTGCAGCTGTTTGTGGAAATGTTTTTTTTCTGTCTGCATGATGATTTAACTTGTTTTTGTCTTTTTTTTTTTCTTACCCCTTCTGTTTTAAGACAAATGTACCTTCATACTGAAAATGCTGAAAAGAAATAAAGCAAAGTTTATAAGGAACAATAAAAACCAGAGAGGACAACAAGACATCACATTTTAAATGAGCTCTGCAAAACGAAATAAAAATTAGAAAACTGTGTAAAACTATATCAAATTTTTCAAATAAAATGTTGAGTAAAATTAAACATGTTTATCCTGAGATTAGTAACTGATTGGACTAGAAACTTTGGTCTGTGTAATCCCTAATTTGTCAAGGAGTGGTTCATCTTAGAAAAGGCTTCCAAGTTGTTTTCAGGACAGTGGGTTTGATGATCGAGACGTTTCAACTTCCACCCGGAGATCTTTTTCCATCTGACGAGGTTGAAAATGATTCCCGTTGGTTCACATAAAACCATTTTATATGGTGAGACATTTTATTTGGGAGACGGTAGCTCAATGGTTAGAGCATTCGCCCACGGGCCGGAAGTTAACCGGAAGTTATCCAGAAGTTAGCCGGAAGTTAACCGGAAGTTTGCGGGGTTCGTATCTCTCTGAGTTCACCTCTAGGGTCCTTGGAGAAGACACCTAACCCCCTGTTTTTCCCACAATTGGCGCCGTCATAGGTGGCAGCCTGCTGCGGTGAAATGCAGCACACAAATTTCCCGGTGAGGGATTAATAAAGTATATTGACAAAAAAAAAATTAGTCGTCAATCTAAGTTTAAAACACAATATGGTGGGAGACGGTGGATCAGCGCTAGAGCGCTCGGCCGCGGACTGGAAGGTCGCGGGTTTGATTCCAACTGAGACCACCGTCTAGGGTCCTTGGAGAAGACGCCTAACCCCTGCTTCTCCCACCATTGGCGCTGTCGAAGGGCAGCCTGCTGCGGTGTAAGGAGTGCAGCACACAAATTTCCCCGGTGAGGGATGAATAGAATAATTCATTTCATTTCAATATTCTACAAAAGCTCAGAATCACTATATTGATCTTGAGCTTACTTAAGGAAATGGTTTAAAAAAAGAGTTGCATGTTGGGATCATTTCTGAATCTGGTCTTAGTTAAACTTATTTTTTATTGATATGCTAAAGTTTCAACCATCAACCTAATTATTTTATCAATAAGAGACTGTGCTGTTTGGGCTCCATTTGAATTAAATAATGTTTACGACCAAAGGAGGTCTAATGAGCAGCAACTTTTGCACAGGAGAGCATTTCTCATGTTGCTCAATTTGGCGACACAAGATATGGGTAGAATATTGAAGGCCTGTTTAAGAGGTGTTCGGTGAATCCCACATTGTCTTTGACTGATCGAAGTATTATCTCTGTTTTCTTTTTCTAGGCCCCTGAAAGTCTTTTGGAGTCTTTGGAAACCCACCTCAACACACTGGAAGGAAAGAAGCCGTAAGTAGAGACGAAAACTGCTTTGTTTTAATTATTCAGCTGGAATGCTTTTGAGGGGGGGGTTTCAATTCTTTTTTTTTTAGACACAAGTGATTTTGAAAGTGCTGGTTTAAATTTTAACATATCTCTATGCAGAGGTGTTGCTAGAAAGTGGAAGTAGGGGGGGACTTGAATTGAAAATACTTTATCCCCGAAGGGAAATTTGAGTGCCTCAGTGCTACAATCATACAACAACATTTTTTTTTAGCTGTTATGAGTAAAATTTTAAAGGTTTGAAAGTGGAAGGTTGAATATTTTGATGGAGGACGGCAGAAATGATTTTCTGTACTGTTCCTTTGAGCAGCGGGGTTGCAGGAGTTCATTGCTGAAGCTGCTCTTAAGATTAACCACAGATTCATGGGGGTGTGAGAGGGTTACCTGTAACTGTCAGGACCTGTTCTTGACTCTAAACATTAAGTAGTAGAACGAGCCAAACATCATCCATGTTTATTAAACACAGCTCCCTGCATTAAGATTTTGATCCAGTACTTCAACATCACTAAACATCTTCTAACTTTGTATTTTTTTCTATCTTTACAAAACACAGAGAAGACAAGTAAGTAGAACTCATCAAGGCAATAAAAAATCCTTTGCCATCATTTGATTAGTTTCATAAATGATGATTTATCATCATTTATGAAACTAATTGTCACATATTTTGTGATTTGTGAGAAATTCTAGAAAACAAGTCTAGATGAGGGGTCACCAACCTTTTTGAACTTGAGAGCTACTTCAAGGGCACTGAGTAATGCAAAGGGCTACCACTTTGATAATACACTTTTGAAATAACAAAGTTACACATATTTAATTTTATATTATTATTATTAATGATATTCTATGTGAAGACACTGATTGTTAATGATCCATCACAATAATTATTTCAGTATGATTAAACAAGGTAGGAAACAGATACATTTCAATATGAAATATCCAAGTGTTTCATTTTCAAATGATCACTTCCACAGCATTTTGTAGGAAATCATTTTTCAATTTCTACTAGCCATCAACAGTTATAAAATCATAAACTCTGAACCATGTTTGTACAAATGATCAATTATGTAAGATTTAACAAAAATCTACTCCTTTCAAAATAAGGACGGTGCGACTGTGCGTCGCCACAGTCGCACCGCAGATGAGACACACAGTTTTCTTTCACGTTAGTAAAAAAGAACTCTTCCTTCCATTCACTGTGAAAATGATAAGTTTTCTTCATTTGTTTCTGCCATGTTTTTGTGGGTAGAAAACGCGTTCGTAACCTCATCTTTGCAGCGCTCACGAGCTCATCTCAGCAAAGCTGGTTTGTCATGCGCACTAGACTGACCTCCGACCCATACTACGTCAGAGTTCGTACATTAAACTTTTTTTTGTGATATTCATTTTTTTTATGTTTTTATGTATTCGTTTTTAAATTTAAATCACTGTAAATGTAATTCAAAAAGAATAGCAACACAATTAAATAAAGTTTTAAACAGAGCTAATTTGTCATTAGTGCTATTTTTAGAACTGGCCTGCGGGCGACTGATGCAGTCACTGCGGGTGACCTGTTGCCCGTGCGCACCGGGTTGGTGACCCCTGGTCTAGGTGCTTTCATGTGGAATTATTTTGAGACCTTAAGACTCAAAATAATTGTTCTATTATTGTTGATATTTCCATCCCGTCAACTCTAATAGTCACAAATTTTCAGCATGATGTTTAAAACAATTGCTCTCGTTGTATTTTTTTAGTTAAACTCGGAGCCAGAATCCTGCAAATAAGGACTTTGTGATTTGTGCACCGATATTTTGCACCGTCCACCTTGTTATGTTGTGTTTATCAGTAATTATACTGCTTTATCTCATGCCCTGTGGTTTCTCTCCACAGGTCGCCCACTAAGGTGAGCCATGTTTCATCATGATTATAATGTAGCAGTAATAATTATCTTTGAATGGCACAATTTAGACCTACAGTAAAATGATTATAATCACTGTACACTTATAGCAATATGTCGTTTATTTTGTTTTTACCCACAGATAGAGTTGAGGAAATAAACTTGTGTCACATTATCTTAATTAATTTTTTGGTCATTCATATAAATATACTTTTGGTTTCAGGAGGTAAAAACAAACAACAGTACTCCAGCACCCGCCCCAGCTCCAGCCAAGCCTGCGCCTCCCGCTGCAGCTGGTGGACCACCAGCCCGCCCAGGACCACCTGCTAAACCTCCCCCACCTGCTGTGACCCCAACAGCACCAGCCCCCTCTATCGCTGCATCGAGCAAGTACGATTCAATCAATAACACAATAAATTATTGAAAGATATATTGTATTAATATACATATATTTTTTCTCTTCTGTGCATTCGTCCACTGCGTTCAGCGCTCTTGATGGATTCCTGCTGGATCTCGATCCAATGTCATCTTCTGCAAAGGGTGCAACGGTGACATCCACCACAACTGGGTGGGGAGGTGAGACATAATTTAAAGCTTTCATTCTGCTGGTGTGCATTCCTTGTCCAAATCCACACTGTGCTACACATCAAGCGCATTAAGGCACTCTTGCAGACCAACATGCAAAGCCAAAATAGTAAAAACAGAAATGATACATTAACACAGATGGGGGAAAACCCCACTATTTTCTGAACTCTAATAATGTCATTTATATTAAAAATACAGTAAATATGTCATTGTGATCTGTAGTGAGAGGAGGGAAGAGGTGGAGGAAAAACTGAAAAGGTGAAGGTTTGCACTAGAAAGAAGAGGAATGAAGATTAGTCAGAGTAAAACAGAGTACGTGTGTGAATGAGAGGGACCCAAATGGAAAAGTGCGGGTACAGGGTGAAGAGATAAAGAAGGTGGAAGATTTTAAGTACTTAGGCTCAATAGTCCAGAGCAATGGAGAGTGTGGAAAAGAGGGGAAGAAGCGTGTGCAGGCAGGCTGAAACGGGTGAGGAAAAGTATCAGGTGTGATGTGGGACAGAAGAGTTTCAGCTAAAATGAAAGGGAAAGTGTACAAAACCGTGGTGAGACCGACCATGCTGTTTGGTCTAGAGACAGTAGCACTGAGGAAAAGACAGGAAACAGAAATGGAGGCAACAGAGATGAAGATGCCGAGGATCTCTCTGGGTGTGACCAGGATGGACAGGATTAGAAATGAGTATGTCAGAGGAACAGCACATGTTAGAGGTTTTGGTGATAAAGTCAGAGAGACCAGACTGAGACGGTTTGGACATGTGCAGAGGAGACAGAGAGTGTACATCGGAAGAAGGATGCTGGCTTTGGAACCACCGTGAAAGAGGCCTGGAGGAAGACCAAAGAGAAGGTTCATGGATACAGTGAAGGAAGACATGAAGATAGTTGGCGTGACCAAAGGAGATGCAGCAGACAAAAAGGTTTTTAAAAATACATGCAAAAAGGGCCGTTTTGTATAATACAAAACACAAAAACCAAAGATTTTTTTATTCATAATATAAGTCATCTAATTATGCATTCTTAGTATTCCAAGTATTATGCATCCAAGAGGCAGGTCATAACTTAGTTACTCGATAAGCACCATCCGAGCTCTGGACCAAAAGAAGAGTTTTTACACGCCTGCTTACAAAAAGCTATCAAAGCATTTTTATTTCAATAAGCACTCAATCTAAAAATCATCTTTTTAAAAGCTTGTTTGTTACATCTAACTCTTTTTATTTGGTTGTTTTTTGTTACAGATCTCCTGGGTGGGGGTGAGTATTCTATGAGCCAGTTGAAAAAAAATGTTACTGTTCTTTTCAGGTCAAAGGATAACAAGCTTTCACCTTCTTTCATTACAAGATAAAAATCTAAGCTTTTCCATTGCTCTGACTTGCCTCCTATTCCTCCTATTTCTTCTTTCTCTGTTCTTGTGTGTCTATGCTGGGGGTGGTAATTTGGATTATTGATGCACCTGCGTAGCCACGCCAGCCGCCACAAATGGAGCCGCTGAAGCTCCTCATGCAGATGAAAAGTCTGCCCCTGCAGTTGCCACACCCACACCCACAGCTGCTCCAGCCCCTGCTGCACCCAAGCCGGCGCCCACCTCGCTACCCATCTCTGCTCCTGCCGCCGCCTCAGCCACCACCACCGCCTCAGCCACAGACATCGACCTTTTCGGAGGTCAGTGTGGGCAGAGGATGGGATGTAGCTCTAGATGTGCAGCATGGCGACCTGCCTGCTATTTGATATCATCATGTAGTTATTTAAATGGAAAATATAGCATTCACCCATTCCTGGTTTGGACAAACTGAATTATTAGATCACTGCTATTAGATCACTACTCACATTTAATGGAGACACAGATCTATAACCCAACATAAGGTCATAAACTCCACCTGCAACAGCTGAGAATTACAGCAAATAACATATTGAGTTACATGAGTCCACATTTTTACTTTATGTAGTTTGTAAAGGCGGAATATAAAGTCATTTCTACTCACGTAATACAAATTGATTAGTCCAGTAGTGAGGACATTTTTCAACACACGGAACCAAAAATATTCTAAATTGGGTTCTAAGAAGTGTTTTTAACAACACTCAACTCACACACACACTTTCCTGTCTGGATAAAGCCCATCTGGCGTGATGAAGGGATTTAAGCAAATTAAGATTAAAATGCTACTGAGTTCAAGTGTTGTCAAAATTATTGTAAAAAATACCGTAGGAAAAAATTTATGCAAAATCCCTCTATTGTGGGTTTTACATAGTAGTACGGACAAATATCATACTGTTGTGGGTTTTATACAGTAGTGGGGACAACTAATATACTGTGGTGGGGTTTACATAGCAGTGGGGACAAATATACTATTGTGGGTTTTACATAGTAGTGGGGCAAATATTATACTATTGTGCGTTTCACATAGTAGAGGGGGCAAAAATATATTGTTGTGGGTTTTACATAGTAGTGGGACAGATATTATACTGTTGTGGGTTTTACATAGTAGTGGGGACAACTAATATACTGTTGTGGGTTTACATTGTAGTGGGGACTAATATTATACTGTGTGGGGTTTACATAGTAGTGGGGGCAACTATTACACTGTTGTGGGTTTTACATAGTAGTGGGCGACAAATATTACACTGTTGTGGGTTTTACACAGTAGTGGGGGCAAATATGATACTCTTGTGGGTTTTACATAATAGTGGGGGCAAATATTATACTATTGTGGGTTTTACATAGTAGTGGGGGCAGATATTATTCTATTGTGGGTTTTACATAGTAGTGTGGACAAATATTATACTGTTGTGGGTTTTACATAGTAGTGGGTACAAATAGTACACTGTTGTGGATTTACATAATAATGGGGCAAATATTTTACTATTGTGGGTTTTACATAGTAGTGGGGACAGATATATACTGTCTTGGGTTTTACATAGTAGTGGGGCAAATTTTTACTGTTGTCGGTTTACACAGTAATGGGGTTGTTCAACAAACAGTTTTAACACAATCCTTAGGTAACAAATAACCCATATTCACTTAGGCTATTCTCTTGCTACCCATGATCTGCCAAAAAACTTACGTATATAAAATAGAATATATTGAGTTAACAAGTTCGAGATGATTCATAAGGATTTTTTTCTACCAATGATTGATTTTTAAATTTTAACATTTAAAAAAATATATATATCACAGATTTTTGTTTTTTATTCCCTGGTTACAGTTTTTATCAATAGTTCTCAAATATATATTTTAGAAATGTGATGAAAGATAAAGTTTTTACATGTCTGTTTGTTTCGGCCAAACACTAATATACTAACATGGTGTCTGGACACACATCCTATAATTTTAACATTCATTTTGTATTGAACTCATTGGGCCAACATCTAAAACAATTCAATTTAAATGTGACTGCCTACCCACAAAACACTGATGTGCTTTGTGTGTGTTGTGATTATATGAAATATGATGGATGTTCAGCTCAGAAAGTGGACCAATATGTTAATATATTTTTCTTACATGATGCATATTTTTGTGCCTTGTTCATCATCATGAATTTATTTATCCTAAAACTTTCCCTAATACGATGAAAGTCAATTATGCTTCTTTTTAAACCACATTAATCCCAACTTTTCAATAAATATTGAAAAGTTTTAGCTTTTTTAAAATGAGTTATTTTGCCCCTTTCATTCCTGAAACCGGCACTACTCCCCCGTTTTTGTCACAGAGTACAAGGCACTTGTGACAACCAGCTTCATTTCACAAGCCTGCACTCATGAATGCAGCATTATGCAGCCCTGCGTGGTACCCCCAAAGAGAAATCATCATCTAACTGATGATACAATTTTAATCAATGACTTTGATTTAACTGGGCTGCATATTTCTTGTATTCTCTGCTTTTTTCCTAATGCTGACCTCTCATTTTTGTTTTCTGTCCACTCCATCTGTTGCCTTGTGTTTTGTTGTGCACATCCGTACGTGTGTCGTTTTGTCGGCCTGGGTGTTATGTTTTGCCTTTGCGTTCTGGCTGTTGTGGTCTGCAATACCCTAGATGCGTTTGCACCTTCCCCAGGAGACGGTCCTGCTGCCGCGGCTGCGGGCCCTGCTGCTGATGCATTTGCCGGATCTGGTGGGTGAAAAAAAAATATGCTTTTTAATGCAAATATGAGATTATATATGGATGTATGTGGGAATGTGGGAGGGATTTTATTATGCCAAATCTTTCTTCTTCTCCTTTTTTTCCCAAAGAGACAGTAGAACAAACTCGGCTACTGTTTCACCCCAAACCTGCTGAGTCTCTCTTCATTGACCTGCTCTTTTTCATCTGATAGACTCTCCTTATTTCTCATTATTATTATACAGCTCAACCTTTACTTATGTTTTCTCACAACAAAAATTATATATTTGGCTAAATTTGTATAGAAAAGATTTTTTTTCTGTTCAAAAGGGTTGTTTTTAACGATTTTAAACACAGGATAAGGCGTACCCCGAGATCTCAGTGAGTCAAGCATTACGTCACCTGTTTATGTTTCAAGTAAATAATTCACATGGACAAAAAATATCAGTAATTTCTGTGAATTTACTTCTTCAAATAATGCTAGTCTCAGAGAGAATAATAAGACCCTTTCTTTATTGTAACATACACTATTCATCCCTCAAATGGGAAATTTTTGTGCTGCATTGCAACACAGGAGGCAGCCATGATGTAGCCTCCAATGGTGGGAGAAATGGGGGGTTAAGTGTCTTTTTTATGGATACCTGAGCATTGGCACAGTGGGAATTCTCCCAGTCTAAGGGTTGACATTCCACCTCCGAGCCAATGCCTATTTTGAAAATAATTTATAATTTGCCAAATATAACCTCAGGAAACTGTCCAAACCATGCGATGCGCCAAAATGTTCAGTTTAATCATAATCTGAGTTACGCCGAAAAAACACGGTCAAGCCAAATTGAAGACATCGAGATTCATGTGGATTCAAAATAGTCAGCTTTGGCGAAATGATAGGGGATATTTAGTGGTTTGAGGTTTTTTTTACGGAGATGGCCAATTAACAAAGAATAAAAATGATAGACGACATTTTTGGGACTTTGGTTAAAACCAATGGCGTGTAAACAGGGTTTTGCTTTGGAGGAAAATGATTTCATACCTCTTTTATTTTTTCAAATGAAATATTTCTTTGCTGAACAGATACTAAACTTAACATACAGTCGTTCTGATAGATCACTGAAAAAGGTGCATATTGACATTCATTTAACTTTTGCATTAACTTTATGCTGCACCCGCACATGTCCGACTGAAATCAGTGTGTGTTACAAATTTTACCAGTTGTGTGTTTTCTAAAGAAAATGCCCAGTTCCATAGTTTACCTTTGAACACGTACTGCATCACTAAACAGGGATAGAGTGAATTACTATGTCCACTGTAAATGGTCTGTTATAGTTTATTGGGTCTCTCAAATGGTAATCGTACTAGTACTTGCTGATGGTCCAAATTTTAATGTTTAAGTTGCAGTCATTTAGCTTAAAGCGCGGTCATGTCAGAGCAGCTTCGGAAGTTTGATTTTTTTTTTTTCCAAAAGTAAATTTAATGTGATTTTTTAAGCTTCATTCTCAAAGCCACAGCTAAGTAAGTATATAGATGTACCATGCTTAATGTGACCAAACTGTGATGAAAGTATCAGAAATGTTTTAAATGTAAAACAACCATGTGTATAGAGTTGTCTTTGTAAAGGTCTTGGAATTTAATCAATATTTTACATAATAGACTAAATTTTTTTAGCCGTAACAACAGTACCAATTTTTTCTAATTTTGTATAGCAGTAGTAGGCCCTGTTCATACGTAGCCGGGTATCTGGTAAAACAAACATATTTTTATTCGTTTTGGTGTGTCATCCACACAAACCCGTAGTTTTTTTTTTTTTTCCACTCAAAACTGTCGTTTTTGAAAACTCCAGCCAAAGTGAAGTTTTGGAAAACTCCAGTTTTGCGTTTGAGTGTGGACATGCGTAACTGGCATTTTGCATTTAAAAGGCCACTACCTGCGAAAATTTATGCATAAACGTCGTTTGTGTGCGTCCTTGTTTTTCAATATCAGACAATGTGCAGCATGGATCTTCTGAAAAGAAAAAAAAGAAAAAAAAAAACACTGCCAGCTACTGGTCTGGCATGCTTATAACCGCACTCAGAAGCGTATTTACACGGGTTTGTGTGGCTGCACGTTATTGAAAACGGTTTTGTGTGGACGTGAGAGTTTTTCTAAAACAGAGGACAGCGGATATACGTTTTTAAAAATATCCGGCTACGTGTGGACATGGTCATAAAATACAAAAAACTCAACAAAAGGATTCCCAATGGTTTTAAACAGGGCATTCATTTCGTATAACAGTGACCAAATTCTTTAGTCGCTGTCTGTGACTTTTTGCTCATTTTGTGACTTTAAACATTGAATTGAAAATTATTTTCTGATCCCCGAAGAGAAATTTGAGTCAAATATAGTCAATTTTGTAAAAAATCTTTCCATGAGGTCTTTGTGACCTAAGTTATAATCCTTCCTAAAAACGGAAGGCCCGTGTGTCTGACCCACTCAGACACCCCGAAGTTGTGTAGTGATGTAGCTCTGTTGGCTCGTTGGGTGCAGCACTGAAATTAATGAACAATTGTGTGCTTGGTTTTATTTTGAGAACTTAATCCTGTCTTGAAACTTCAAGACAAAAAATGCTTTTCATAGTGTTTGTTGATTTTAACAAACCCTCAATCCTTCCTTCCTTTCTTCTCTGATCATAACCCCTCACCCTAACCTCTCACCGCATCCTGCTGCTCTTCCCAAAGACCCCTTTGCTACCACCGAGGGGAGTGCGGACATTGCTCCAGGGCTGGACCTGTTCGCAATGAGACCCTCGGACACGGGGGCTGCTGCCGCTGCCATCTCTACTCCCACCTCTAGCGAGGCGCCGACCATCATCGCCCCCACCGCCGACCCCACCCCTTCTTCCACCACTACTACCACAACCACCACTGACACCACCACCACAGAGTCTGCAGCCGCCCCGACTCTAGATATCTTTGGTGGTAAAGTCCTCTTGCTCTCATTACGCCTGTCATTGCATTTTTCTGCATTATGACAATGAACACGATGTTTTTTTGATCAAACCTGTTATTTTTATCATTGATATTGATTATCAATTATGCAACCCTCACATTTTAAATTTTTTACTTTCCACAACCCCTTCTTGTTAAATTAGACTTAATCAAGCACTTTGACCACCTCTGTAACAATAAAAAAACAGAAACAAAATGTTGATTTGAGGTTTTAATTTTTTTTGTTATTTGGGAACCGGAACGTGCAAATTTGACGTAAAGGGGCCGAATTTAGACATTTATGTAAAGACACAAAGGTGGTTTAACCTGCTTTGATTATTAACCTTTAACTAACAAACATTTGACCCAAATGGAAGCTGCTTGATCTCAATGTCTTACATAGTTTTTGTTATAGTTTAAATACTGAAGTTAAAAGGGAAAAAATGCTCAATCTCTAAATTACACATATCAGGCATCTCTGAGGACTTACACTGTAGTCTAGCAAATCTGTGACTTGCTCATCGTATGTGAATATGGCAAAGAAAAGCAGAGAAATGGTTCTGCTGAATACCTATTATAAAATGTTACCATGGTGACTGCTGTGTTCCTATAGTTGGTATCCGTCAGTCTCTAGAGATGATCGAGTCTGCACCTGGATTATTATCTGTTTGTGCAGCATCGGCTGTACCTAAATAAGCCAATGCGGGAACTGCAGCTCCTACCACACTTCCTGCAAATGTGATAGCGGGTGTGAGTCATGGGGGGAGCAGTGGTAGACTGATTTTTTACTATTTTATTGTAGCCTCCAACAGGATCTTTCTGTTGTCCTCGGCCTGCTAGATGCCGACAGTTGCACGCCAGTTGTGTGTCTATAATCTTAAGAAAAACAACTGGAAAAGAACGGAAGTGTTTATGATTCTGACATTATGATTTAGTTACTGTCAATGCTTCAAGACTCGCTCACAACCAAAATAAAATTTTCGCATGAAATGGAATCTACGATATTGGGGATAGGAGTGAAATTTTTGAACATCCAAATGGAAAAGTGAGGTTAAAGGGAGAAGAGATAAAGAAGGTGGAAGATTTTAAGTATCTACGATCAACAGTACAGGGCAATGGAGAGTGTGGAAAAGAGGTGAAGAAGCGTGTTCAAGCAGGTGTGAATGGGTGGAGGAAAGTATCAGGTGTGATGTGTGACAGAAGAGTTTCAGCTAAAATGAAAGGGAAAGTGTACAAAATCGTGGTGAGACCGGCCATGATGTTTGGTCTAGAGACAGTAAGAGATGGAGGTAGCAGAGATGAAGATGCTGAGGATCTCTCTGGGAGTGACCAGAATGGACAGGATTAGAAATGAGTACATCAGGGGAACAGCACATGTTAGAGGTTTTGGGGATAAAGTTTGAGAGGCAAGACTGAGATGGTTTGGACATGTGCAGAGGAGAGAGACTGAGTGCATCGGAAGAAGGATGCTGGATTTGGAACCACCAGGAAAGAGGACTAGAGGAAGACCAAAGAACAGGTTCATGGACGCAGTGAAGGAAGGCATGAAGATAGTTGGTGTGACCAAAGAGGATGCAGCAGATAGGGTTAGATGGAAGAAACTGACTTGCTGTGGCGACCCCTTAAGGGAATTGCCGAAAGAAGAAGGAGTAAAATTTATATCCCAAATTTAAAGCTAGTTTTCTTACTAAAATGTGCATTTTTCCCTTTTTAACTTCCTGTTTTTGCACTGAGTAGATACATAGCTACTAATAACCAGACTATTTGCTCTTTGCTCTCCTCCATCTCTCTGAACTCATCATTCTGTATGCACTGGACTTGAAATCTGAATGTACTTGTGATTGTTTGTCCTTATTCTTAGATATGTTTGATTCTATGCCTGAGCAAAGCCCTACCACAGAATCCAAAGCTGCTACCACTCCTAGCGTAGACCTTTTTGGTTCAGGTACAGGAGCTGATATGCATTTCTCTGTGTGTGGATCCTCCTCGTATCCTCTGGTTTCCATATGTCCACTCCTCTGTCAGTAGTTTTTATTTTTCCTACTCGTCTTGGTTTGTCCCACATGGTGGTATGAGAACTGTGCATGCAACCCACTCGTCGACTACTAGATGGTTGTTGTGGCTGCTTTTTGTTTTGAGCTTAGTTTCTCTACCAGCCACGCTAATGCTTTTTTTTTGCTTCTCGACCTCCACATTTTTTCCCCTTTCTGGTATTTCTGCCTCTTGCTTGCGTTGGTAAATTAGACCTTCCTGCTGTTTCACGCGGGCCTTCCCCTTTGCCCGAGCCGGCTCCGGCTGGAGACATCGTGACGGGTGAGTTAAGCTGCAGCATCCTCATGCATCAATGTTTCCCTTCCTTACTTTGTCAGGAGAGAGAAACACTTTGACTTACTCAATGCAGAGCAAACTGTACTCTAAATGGTGCAAGATGTAAGGAAGTAGGAAGCTTGGATGCAGGGGTGCTTCCTCCTGTCTTCTGCTTCTGATGTGCTAGTTTACATTCTCCTTAGGAGTAAATGTTGGTCTTATTAAAATGAATCATTCAGTCTCTTTCTGTGTTTGTCCAGAATCGTTTACAGCTCCAGCTCCAGCTGCCACTCCTGCTCCTGCACCAGAAGTTTCTCCTCCATCGAAACCGGAGCCTGAGCCAGTCATTGACCTGCTGGGTAGGGTACACCAGAAAACATACATATAACACCCTGCTTCTCAGACAAGCAAACATGGAATCTTTATCAATATGAACTTTTGCGCAATCGCGTTCCGTCGTCTTCCGCTTTTCTGGGGCTGGGGGCAACAGCCTCAGACGCAAAGCCCAGGCTTCTCTTGCTCCAGCTGCATAGTCCAGCTCACCCGTAAGGATCCCAAGTCATGCCCCGGCCGGCTGTGAGGCATAGTCTCTCCAGCGGGTCCAGAGTCTGCCTCTTGATCTCCTTCCGATGGGACTCGCCCAAAACACCTTACCAGCGAGGCGCTCGGAAGGCATCCTTACCAGATGCACGAACCACCCCATCTGGCTTCTCTCAACCTGGAGGAAAAGCGGCTTGACACTGAGCTCCTCCCGGATGGCAGAACTCTTCACTCGATCTCTGAGTGAGAGCCCAGCCACCCTGCGGAGGAAGCTCATTTCGGCCACTTGTGTCCAAAATAAAAGGATAATTTAGTGCAAAAATATTACAATTTCACTCCAAAGTTTCAATCACACATGCTTAAAGATAATGATTAAAAAATGATTGCATATCTTCTTTGCTTTGCATGCTGCTTACAGACACTTTTAGTGCTCCTGTTGGGGAGAAGCAGATCTCCGCTCCTGGAGGCCCGGGAGATGATCTTCTAGGAGGTGAGACTCTTCTTCAGGATTTTTTAAAGAAACTTTGAAAGTGTTGGGTGATGCATTGTCATCAACTGATGTTTAGACCTCTAGAAACTAGTTTAGAACATTCAAACTGTTATGACCATACCAGCCTGTCAATGCCTGATCCCGCCAGACCTCAGAAGCTAAGCAGGCTGGGCCTCCGGGCTGAGGAGTCCCCCGTGTTTCCATCTATTGACTTCTTTAGATATTTAGCTGTAGAGTAGAATAAGCTAATATATAAACAATAATCTTTGACACATTGGTTGCTTGTCCCGGGAAGGGGAACCCTCTTTCATGTGGATCCCCACGAGGTTTCTTATTTTTTCCCCACTGATGGTTTTTTTAGGAGTTTTTCCTCACCGAGAAGGAGAGTCTAAGTGCATAAATGTGCTAGTCTTGTTTAGTTAGCATTTGTTAGTTATTTTTCTTGCTGTGTATTTGTGTCAATACATTCCCCTTTTTCTTGTGAAGCCCATTGAGACGGAAATTCCGTGATTTTGGGCTATACAAATAAAATCGAAATTGAATTTCCTGCAGGCCTGTCTCCCACTCTGGCTCCCACTGCAGCCCCGGCTCTGGCCCCGGCCCTGGCTCCAGCTCCAGCTCCAGCCTCAATGCAGAATGACCTCCTAGAGACAGGTTTTGATGCCCTTGGCCCACTTCCTTCCCCAACGCCTCCGGTCCCTGCTGCAGTCTCAGCGGTTCCAATAGCTCCTGCTGCAGCATCAGCAGTAGAACCGTCTCCAGCAGTGCCCTCTGGTGGATTTGATGCCTCAAGTGAGTGGACCTTCGATTTCCTTCTTTTCATTTGTCATTTGTTCTGAGGTAAATATTTTGCTGAGGCCTATTCAAGCCCTTCACTGGAGGTGATTAGATTGAACAAACAGCCCAGTTAGTTTTTTCTGCTGACAGCTTGACCGCTGCATGGACGAGATGCTGCTCTATGGCCTCCTGACTTTAAACATTAATTTCTGCTGACCGCTGTGCTCCACAGCACTGCTGCAATGATTCTCACTCACTCCTCTTGCACTTTCACAATGCTGCGCTTCCTTCACCGCCTCTCTTTGAGTAAAACACCTTTCTTTTTCTCTCTCTTTCTGCTGTGCAACTCTTCTCCTCCACCAACTCCCTATTCCTCCCATTGACACCTCTTTTGCTCTTGCTGGGTCATTGCTTGCTTCTTCTAATCTGTAATTGGTGAGTTTAAGGCTGCGGTGCATCGCAGCATGTATATTTCCGACCTACTTCCTGTCTTTCAAGGGCGTGTTCTTTGCAGACATGTCCTTTACATGTATCTCCCGCATGATGCAATTTTTTTTAAATTTCTGCCTTCATATTTTATCAAGTTATATGTTCAAATGAACCAAATGTCATCAAAAATTTTTATACGATTATATGTGGCATAAGTGTCCTGATGTCAAACTCCTCCCCCCAATTCCAAATCTGAAGTGATGCACAAACACGTCCTGCTAACGTTAGATCTGTCCGGATAGTAGAGAACATGAGGAGTGGCTGAGAGCTAAAGGTGTGGCAGAGAAACACTTGTATTGTGATAGGACACAATTTTACTGGCTAGCAACTGCCCTGACGGTAGTATGTAGAGATTAAACAACAGGAGTCCCAGGATTGAACCTTGAGGAACCCCACAGGTCAAAAGAAAGCTCACAAATTTCTCAAATGTAAAGGATAAAATAGTATATCACTTCTGGTTTGTGAGAATAATGTTCAGAAATGGTGGAAATCATCAAAAAGTTGATTCAGTTTGAAATCAAACTGAAACCATACTGATAGCTCTAGAGCAGGGGTGCCCATTACATCGATCGTGATCGACTGGTCGATCGCAAAGGAATTATGGATAGATTGCATGGCATTGAAAAAAGTAAAAAAAACAAAAACTTTCAAAAACAGTGTCAATTTTGTGACTTTTCTGCTGTTACTGGAGATTTTTGGAGTCTGTGACGTGAAATCACGTTATTAAGCCTGTAATCAATAAGCAGCCCGCAGTGCTGCTGTGGCCCCTCCCCCTCGCAAAGCGCTGTGTGTGTGCGTGTGCGGATGTAACAAATTGTGTTGTGGGGTAGTTAAACGATCTGGAAACGATCTGTGGGGTTTGCGATGGTAACAAGGGACTGGTAGATCTCAGGAGGTTTAATATTTGTAAAGTAGATCTTGGGACAAAAAAGGTTGGGCACTCCTGCTTGGTGTTGGCTGATATCGTTGCTGAGAAGAAATCTTTAAAAATGAAAAGAAGACAGGAAACAACTCTTGTTAAATTACCCGAGATCTTGACTGAAAATCAGCATAATTATTTTAATGGGGTTATAAATCCTCTATTTCTGTTTGATCTGAACCCGATCTGAACAGTCTGCAGCGATCATCCAAAGAAAAAAATATTGAGAAGTTGGTCATTTTTTTTAATTATTTATTTACTTTCAAATGACCAATTTGTAGCTGCATGCTTTATTAAAATGCATGCATTTTATGCAACCGACACAAGGAGACGGTTGACACATTTTCTCAGTACTGGTTGACCAGATTACAGGCTACTCTTAGAAATACGACCACATCGTCTAGATGACATCTGGTTCAAAACATGCTCATTTTTTCTTTGCCTCTTGCCTTATAATTGCTGAACATCTGGCCAAGCTGCTGTCGTGACTTCCTTTTATGCTTGCTGATGTACAAAATAAATTTAGTGGATGTTATGTGGAACACCTTGATGATGCCAGCTGGAATGAGCCCCTCACCATACTGCCTGCTTTCCCGTCTGCCCAACTACTTGTGATTTTAAGATTAAATAATCCCACATTTGTGATCAGCATTGTTTCTTTTCAAGTGCTACATGGACTAGGCGACTTGCTGATGCCAGCCATAACACCTCAGAGCACCGGGGGCAGCACTACAGGAAGCACGGCGGGTAGCTTGGGAACTCCTGTGGCGACTGGAGGGATGGCAGTCGCTCCGCCCGCAACCCCACCTCCAACCAAAACGATTGGAGGAGATCTGGACTCATCACTCGCTAACTTAGTAGGAGGTACACTGGCTGGCTTTCTTTTTCTGCTCAGAATAACAACACAAATAATTTTCTGATCTTTTTTTTTCTTTTCTTTTGCTTATTTAGATCTGGGAATGAAGAAAAAGTAAGTATATATTGAAATGCATGTGTATGCAGGAACAGTATGCGTCTTTATTCAAATAGGCTTTAAAACACAACTTGTTCGTCATCCTAATTTATTCCCAGTTCGATATGACTAATATTGATACGGCTTAACAAATACACATCTGAACAAAATGCAAAAGTATTCCCTTTCATACGGCACAAAAATGATTCAAACAGACCTTGTAAACGCAGGGTTACTGTATACTCTGTTGACGTTTCAGCAAAACCCAAAAAAAGACCTAAAGTGGAAAATGTTAATAATTATATCTCCACATTTTTTAAATCTGAAAATCATTAGAATGATAATAAAAACAAAAAATAGTAAGTTTGATGTTCCGTTCCGTCCTCTTCTGCTCATCCTGGGCCGGGTTGCGAGGGCAACAGCCTCAGATCGGAAGCCCAGGCTTCTCTCACCCAGGACGTCATCCAGCTCACCCAGAAGGATCCCGAGTCGTTCCCAAGTCAGCTATGAGACATAGTCTCTCGAAGGGTCCGGGGTCTGCCTCTAGGTCTCCTCCTGGTGGGATGTGCACAAAACACCTCACTAGCATGGCGCTCAGGGGCATCCTGACCAGATGCCTGAACCACCTCATCTGGCTTCTCTCGACCCGGAAGAGGAGTGGCTCAACACCAAGCTCCTCCATGATGGCAGAGCTCCTCACCCAATCTCTGAATAAGAGCCCAGCCACCCTGCGGAGGAAGCTCATTACAGCCGCTTGTGTCCGCAATCTCGCTCTTTCGGTCACCACCCACAGCTGGTGACCAGAGGTGAGGGTTGGAACGTAGATCGACTTGTAAATTGAGAGCTTTGCTTTTCGGCTCAGCTCTTTCATTACCACGACGGACCGATGCAGAGTTATTGCTGACGCCGCACCGATCCGCCTGTCGATCTCCTGCTCCATCCTTACCCCACTCGTGAACAAGACCCCGAGATATCTAAACTACTCCACTTGGGGCCTGACCTGCAGAGGACATTCCTCCCTTTTCCCAGGTGAGAACCATGGTCTTGGATTTGGAGGCACTGATTCCCAGCCTGGCCGCTTCACACTCCGCAGCAAATCAATCCAGTGAGAGCTGGAAATCACAGTCCGATGAAGCCAACAGGACAACATAATCATTATTTAATCAATATTTATTATTTAAAATAATAAATAATTATTGTTATCAATTATTATCAATCATTATTTAAAACATATTAATTACACAAGATAATTGTCATCTTAGTTTTTCTTTTTATCAAGTAGATTTAGAGTATTCCTGGATTGAGGTCAAGTTTGAGGTAGCATGTAACCAGCATTGATTTACTGATTTGCTATAGTTCCAGATGTCAGATCTATTTACTTCCAAGGAGATCCAGACTAAATGTTGCCCATCGGGGAAAAACGTTTCATGAGAAAATCTGCTTTTAATTCCTTTAGAGATCCACAAAGTGAGAAAAAGCTGACAGGAGGTGCTAACTGGATGCCTCAGGTGGCTCCCACAAGCTGGGCCACTCCCGGAGCTCCCATGGTGAGATTGTCTAACAAGCAAACTCTGCCTATGACTCTCTAAATAATCTGGACATCACTACTCAAACAGCCAAGACAACTATTCATGCAAACTTCTAATATGACATTTTCATCTATCTAGGGTGGCACCGCACCTGGTGCTCCTGTTGGTCCAGTAACAGCTCCAACCGGTGCAGCCATGGTGCCACAGCCTGGCTTTGGCATGGTAACAATTCAATAACCTCTTGAAATAATTTCCAAAAAATAGTAAATCAATAGAACATATGGGTTTATCATTTTCAGCAGCTGCAGGAGGACAATGAGAAGTCTTTTCTTCATATTTTCAGGCTCCTGCAGGAGGATCCGGAGCCCCAATGATGCAACCCATGATGGGACAGCCTATGATGGGGCAGCCCAGGATGAGACCTCCCTTTCCTGGAACTGCACCAGGAGCTGCACCTGGCGCACCGGTAACAAATCATACACTTTAATACAATTTATTTTAATACATTCCATAAATGACTGTATTATTCCCAATACTTGTAAACGCACGGCCACACTGATGGGGTACGCATCTATGAATAAGCAATTTGCAAAAAAAACAAAAAAAAAAGCTTATTGCAGGGCATAAAAATGGTCTCAGTATGGTACTAGTACCAGCACAAGCTGCACATTTTGCACTTTTTTAAAGGACAAGAACGTGTCAGACTTGAACTAAAGTTTCATATGGGAGACTTATTTTAATTGGGCTAAGCTTTGCTGTATTCAAGTTTCAGAAAAAAACATGGGTGTGCTTCTATTAGAGTTTATGCTTCAATTATAGATTGTGCTTCTATTGGAGAGTGTGCTTCTATTAGAGAGTATGCTTCTATTAGAGAGTATGCTTCCATTAGAGAGTATGCTTCTACAGTATTAGAGAGTATGCTACTATTGGAGAGTATGCTTCTATTAGAGAGTGTGCTTCTTTTAGAGAGTATCCTTGTATTAGAGAGTATACTTCAATTAGAGGTTGTGCTTCTATTAGAGAGTATGCTTCTATTAAAGAGTGTGCTTCTAATAGAGACTGTGCTTCTATTAAATAATCTGTTTCTAATAGGGACTGTGCTTCTATTAGAGAGTGTGCTTCTATTAGACAGTATGCTACTATTCGAGAGTATGCTTCTATTAGAGGTTATGCTTCAATTATAGATTGTGCTTCTATTGGAGAGTGTGCTTCTTTTAGAGAGTATGCTTCTATTAGAGAGTATGCTTCCATTAGAGAGTGTGTTTTTAATAGAGAGTGTGCTTTTATTAGAGAGTGTGCTTCTATTAGGGAATGTGCTTCTATTAGAGAGCACGCTTCTATTAGAGAGCGTGCTTCTATTAGAGAGTATGCTTCTATTAGAGAGTGTGCTTTTATTAGAGAGTGTGCTTCTATTAGAGAGTGTGCTTCTTTTAGAGAGTATCCTTGTATTAGAGAGTATACTTCAATTAGAGGTTGTGCTTCTATTAGAGAGTATGCTTCTATTAAAGAGTGTGCTTCTAATAGAGACTGTGCTTCTATTAAAGAATCTGTTTCTAATAGGGACTGTGCTTCTATTAGAGAGTGTGCTTCTATTAGACAGTATGCTACTATTAGAGAGTATGCTTCTATTAGAGGTTATGCTTCAATTATAGATTGTGCTTCTATTGGAGAGTGTGCTTCTTTTAGAGAGTATGCTTCTATTAGAGAGTATGCTTCCATTAGAGAGTGTGTTTTTAATAGAGAGTGTGCTTTTATTAGAGAGTGTGCTTCTATTAGGGAATGTGCTTCTATTAGAGAGCACGCTTCTATTAGAGAGCGTGCTTCTATTAGAGAGTATGCTTCTATTAGAGAGTGTGCTTTTATTAGAGAGTGTGCTTCTATTAGAGAGTGTGCTTCTTTTAGAGAGTATCCTTGTATTAGAGAGTATACTTCAATTAGAGGTTGTGCTTCTATTAGAGAGTATGCTTCTATTAAAGAGTGTGCTTCTAATAGAGACTGTGCTTCTATTAAAGAATCTGTTTCTAATAGGGACTGTGCTTCTATTAGAGAGTGTGCTTCTATTAGACAGTATGCTACAATTAGAGAGTATGCTTCTATTAGAGGTTATGCTTCAATTATAGATTGTGCTTCTATTGGAGAGTGTGCTTCTTTTAGAGAGTATGCTTCTATTAGAGAGTATGCTTCCATTAGAGAGTGTGTTTTTAATAGAGAGTGTGCTTTTATTAGAGAGTGTGCTTCTATTAGGGAATGTGCTTCTATTAGAGAGCACGCTTCTATTAGAGAGCGTGCTTCTATTAGAGAGTATGCTTCTATTAGAGAGTGTGCTTTTATTAGAGAGTGTGCTTCTATTAGAGAGTGTGCTTCTATTAGAGAGTGTGCATCTATTGGGAACAATATGGTAATACAAAAAATAGAAGTTTTACAGGCATTTATTAAACATATCAAACATTTTGTTAGCTGTCTCCAGGACCTGCTAGCCAGAGCCCCAAGAAGCCTAAGGACCCTCTGGCTGACCTTGACCTCAAGGACTTCTTATAACATCGCAGGTATAAAAAAAAGAACCCCATTTATTATATTGTCTATTTGTTACTTGGAGTTAAACTTATTGTTGTATTTTTTTAAATCTCCAGCTGCTTTTCTCTTTGGATCAGAGCTCTTTCGACTTTTTACCCGGTGTCTATCAACATCTAAGGATACCAGCCATGTTCAACTCAGTCTTTTTCTCCACCCTAGCCATCTACACCCCAACCCTTTCTTGTGAGATGTTGTAGCACAAATTGTAAAAGTGAACCATAGCGGATTATGTATAAATATAAGAAAAGAGAAAGAATACAAGTGTGTATGCTCCTGTTGATGTATTATTCTGTTTGTCTGAATAAAAATCACTCAAAAAAACAGACAAGAAAAGGCTCAGAAGAGTAAGAGAGAAAGTAAAGGAAGATGTGTTTTGATTTATTTGTGCAGAATTGAATGATTGATGTGATTTGTTGTCCTACTCTCTACCCGGTAATTCCTTTCTTTGTGTTCATATCCTTACGACAGAGAAGGAGTTCTTCTTTATCCCACTCTGATTGGATAAGAGTGGATCTCAAGTTCCTAGTAGAAGTTCAGGAAATACATATTTCCTGGTGTTTACAGAAAAGTTGGTTTTTGATGTAAATAGATTTCTCTGCCGAGGTTTATGCCTCTAATCTGTATGTCTGTTGAAAATATAAATGTGGTTCAGACATGAAACTGTAAGAAGTCGTGTGAGTATACATCATTGTCCCCGTCATCATTTGAAAGTATCTGGAAAATAATTAATATTCTGTATATTTAGGAACAATTTGTGTGGGCTGAGTAAATTTTTGTACATTCATTTTTTGGTACATTTTTTCTTTTTCTTTCATATTATTTCTCTTTAAAACCTCAAGGCAACATTCAAAGAACATTCAAAGCAAATGTTCTGGTTTAAGATCTTCCAGAGCAATGTGAAAATTTGCTGAAGACATTTTCAGCTTTCATAAAACTGAATTCTGATTTCCCTTCAGTATAAATAGTCGACCGTGTCAGTGTGATTTTTCCTATTGGAATTTCTTCGTAAATTTGATCGGGTCTTTGTGCTTTTTGGTTTTACATGACTGCCAAAAAAAATGTTCAAACAAGTGCAGTTTAATTTGAATTTAAGACCAAAATGCTTCAAATTTTATTGACTAACCAGAGTCATCAACCAGATGGAAGATCTGCAACCTTTCTGACTTTCAGTTAGATTCAATTAAAGGTGAACTAAGTTTTTCTACCTAGTTAAAAAAAAACAGCTGGTAACTGATAACTTGCATCAAATCAAGTTATCCTTGAAGTTACAAGTGGTAAAAAATACCTGCATTGTACCAATTTCTTATTTTATTTATTTGGCTGTGTTCATTTAGCAGAGACATTATTCTGAGATGCAAAAATGTACTAACAACTTTGACCAATTTCGGTTTTCGACGTTCTTTGAGTCTGTATTTCTATCTATGAGATTGAGCTTTTCAGAAAAACATTCATAACGTGTGGGAAAAAAAATACTTCTGAAGTTTACAGACATCAACTTGTTATCTTGGATCTGTTTACCTCTGTTCTGACTTTGTTCAGAGTGTTGACATTCAGTATATTTGGATACCATTACCCTCTGGTCTCTTTTCCTGGTTGTAAAACTTAACTCTGTGTATATGTCATGTTTGTGGATTGGTTGTGAGAGTCAGATGTGCTTCTACGAAAATAATGGGAGACTATTAACATTTTTCATGACTGAATTGGTAGAGATGTATTTTTGTTCAGTTGTAAATTTATTTTGTTTATAATGCCCCATCACCAGTGCATGTAAGCCCATTGAGATGCAATAAATTGGATGAGGGATAAAATGCATTTCTTTCTTTTCATTTATTGCACATTATTCATTAAATCGGGATCAAAACATTTAAAAAACAAATTATTAAGAAGAAAGTGCAAAGGCTACTACAGCACCTAAAAGAACATTACCTTTTGTCATTTAAACCATTTAAAAGGTGTAATTTTATTTTATGTAAAGCATGTTCTCCAGTGCAGACCTTTCAACAAGAGTATAGATAGATATTTTTATAGATAGATATTTTTATTTTCATGAATACAGTGAAGGAAGACATGAAGATAGTTGGCGTGACCGAAGAGGATGCAGCAGATAGGGTTAGATGGAAGAAACTGACTTGCTGTGGCGACCCCTGAAGGGAAATGCCGAAAGGAGAAGAAGAAGATAGATATTTTTATGGCAAGCGTGGGTTAAAGTAAGAGGAAAGAATGAGACAAGGGCCACAGGATAGGAAAACCAGGAATCAGCCAAGGCTGATGTTGGGGATAAAGTTCTAGAGGCAAGACTGAGATGGCTTGGGCATGTACAGAGGAGAGAGAGAGAGTACATAGGAACAAGGATGCCGGATTTGAAACCACCAGGAAAGAGGACTAGAGGAAGACCAAAGAGGAGGTTCATGGACGCGGTGAAGGAAGACATGAAGATAGTTGGTGTGACCAAAGAGGATACAGCAGACAGGGTTAGATGGAAGAAACTGACTTAGTGTGGCGACCTCTGAACGGAAATGCCGAAAGAAGAAGAAGAGGAAGAAGCCAAGGCTGATGTACAGTAGATACATCAAGTACCAAAGCCTCCTCAGTCTGACCACTCCCAGGATAGAAACCCAGATGATCCATCAGGAATATGAAACAAACCTCATGCCTATGGAAAGGATTAACAGAGGGACAACATGGAAATGAGACTGTACTTGTCATGGTGGGAATGTGGAAGGAGGAAGAGGACCCAATTGCGGGACAACAAACAAGATTCATTAACAAATAAAGGTCCAGCAAGGCACAGGATTAGAACAAAGAAGTGCCTTTTGATCAAAGTTAGAAAATATAACAGAGTTTGAGGCTATAACTTGGTAGGACCCAACAAGGAAGCCAGGGCAGACTAGGCAGCATGTCAATGATCCACAGATTCCCAGCATGACGTTAATGACCACAGGTGTTTAGTATCAAGCTGGAATCCGTGTGAGGGAAGGTGGTCCAAGACTCTCTGTGGTGGCAGGCGAGGGAATCATGACAGTACTAATTAGTAGTGTTGAATACTAAATGAATCGAAAACCCAGAAAAGCCTGAGGTTGTCATGGTAAGTCCTAAAAAATCTGCGAGATGTTTTTACTGACCAGTCAGTCTCCCTGGACAAAGTAACGGTGACCTCCGTTCTCACAGTTAGGAATTTAAGAGTTGTATTTGACCGGGATTTATTATTGATGGTTGACATAAAACTGCTTGTTTTCACCTTTGCATCACAGCTAAAATCTGAATTTTTTAAGAAAAAGTGATGCTAAAAAACTCATCTATGCATTTGTTAAGTCAAGGTTAGATTATTGTAACGCTTGCCAGCAGCGTGCCCTAAATCTCTTCTAGAAAGTCTTTAGTTTGTTCAAAATGCAGCAGCAAGACTATTAGCATGAACTAACAGAAGAGAACACATTACTCCCGTGCTAAGCACTATGATGTAATGTCTGAATATGTCCAAGCATTTTAGCGTTTGTTTTAGTGACTCATTTTTCCCCTCCACTTATGAGCAATGATAACGTGTTTTACTGACCATAGTCGTCTCTGACCATGTTCCCTACGGGTTTCCCTTAGTTTCTACCAGTAGGCCGCACTGTACTCATTGCAATGACCTGCAGAAAAGAGGGCCTGACTTTCAGTGTGACATTAAATTTGTCATGTCTCGGCAATCTTCTGTTTTGTTTTTGCACTTTATGTTCCATGTCTCGCTTGTGTTGTCTTGTGTTGCTTCTTGGTTTATTTTGAAACACTAACTCTCCTCTCGTTTCAGGCAATTTTACTTCCTGTCCTGGTGTGTTTTCCCTCCAGGTGTGATTGTCTAATCCTCCCTGATTGTTTCCTCCTGTGTTTTCCCCTTCCTCATGTTATAAAAGTCTGCGTCTTCCCTTGTCTTGTGCCAGATTGATTTGACTGTTGGTGTTGAATCTCATGTTAGAAAATAAAGTTATTAAGTTGCGTTCTGCAATTGGGTCCTCCCTCATTCCAAGTCTGACAAAATTGTTCTGTGTAACTTTTGTGTTTTCTCCTTGTGACAATGCTTTTTTTTAAACTTTTGGTCAGCTCGTACCAGAAACCTCTTCCAAACCTCTAACTACTTGGTTCAAATGTCCAGACTCATTCATTTCTCAATTTTAAATGAAACATTTATATCCTAACTAAAGCTATTGTCAAATTACAGGATCAGGTCCTTTCTAAGATGGCAACTCAAATCTATAATAAGTGCAAAATTCCTAGCACTAATTCTAGCGACAAATTTGTCTGAACACTGAAAATGACCAACAGTCGAAATCTACAACTTATTCTTTACAATATTCTTCACAGATTTCACTCTAGTGAATAATGATTATTTTAAACATGTGTTAATTAGTAACATGCACACAGGGAACAGATAATATGATGACTAAACTCGCACCCTATGGTTTTGAGTATCCTCCAAACAAAATTAGACTACTTTAGAATATTCCCGGTTCCAGTTGATTAGACACATGGGGGATTGAGGCAGGACATGCAGCACCAAGAAATCCAACGGTCCTAGATGCTGTGCCGTTGGCAGGAAAACCACCATCACCCTGCAGCCCCGAGAGTCCACATCTGAATCATGGCTTAACTTTAGAAAGCCATCCGGGTCACACGCATGTAATCCAGTGCGCTAAATGATAAGTCTATCGCACTAAATTATGTGCATGTAGTGACCTGGATGGTTTTCCATATAATTTAGCGCGCAGGATTACGTGCATGTAGTGGCCCCAATGGCTTTCCATATATTATTCAGCCATTTGGGCGACTACAGGCACAAAATCTTGCACGCTAGAATTTGAATGTAGCATGCTAGATTCGAACATTTAGCACGCTAGACTGAACATTTAGAACACTAGATTTGAAATTTAGCATACTAGATTTATCATTTAGCGTGCTAGATTACGTGCGTGTGGTGGCCCCAATGGCTTTCCATACTTTTTCTAATGTAGCTAAATTCATAACAACAGAGAGACAAGGATTCAACTGAGTTTTTTTTCCATTTAATGTTATCTTGGAAACAATATTATTTTTTTTAACTTGCTTTATGCTGTTCAAACAAATCAAATCAACATAGTTAAAGTTGGCTGTACAGTCATTTCTGAACTATTGTTCCCTTAAAAATAGTTTCAGACCTTGGGAAGCAAACAACAATGCACACACATAAAAAACTTTGCTTTAATGGTCAGTTGTCATCAGTTTGCACAATTAGATTCAATGTATTTGCATTCAAAATGAACAGTCCTGAAGTTTCTTTTAGAAATAAAAGTAAAAGATACATAAAAAAATTCAAAGATGTTATGTTCCAATTTCAAACTTGTTAAAATGTTTTTTTTTCAAAATTTAATTAGAAATATAGAAATATAAACAGCTCAAGTAAAGTGTTGAATGGTTCAGTCCCATTGTAACACCACCCAAATATATTGCCTCACATTAAATACAAAGTTACAGTACCATGCCATCAAAATATTTTCAAAAATTAAAAACAGTTTACAGTCCCATAAATTAGCACCACGTCTTCTGGAGAAGCTCCTACATATTTATGTGCACAACAATGAAACCATATTTCACTGTGTTGCAAAAACAGAAAAAGAAAAGGTTGAAACTCACAATTTATTTAAAAAAACTGAAAAAAAAAGCTGGTCCGTTGTGGTAAAGAGAGAGCTGAGCCGAAAAGCAAAGCTCTCGACTCACAAGTCGATCTACGTTCCTACCCTCACCTATGGTCACCAGCTGTAGGTGGTGACCAAAAGAATGAGATCACGGATACAAGTGGCTGAAATGAGCTTGCTCCGCAGGGTGGCTGAGCTCTCACTCAGAGATCGGGTGAGAAGTTTTACCATCCGGGAGGAGATCAGTGTCGAGCCACTCCTCCTTCAAGTCGAGAGGAGCCAGACGAGGTGGTTCAGGCATCTGGTCAGGATGCCCCTCGAGCGCCTTGCAGGTGAGGTGTTTCGGAGTTCCACCGGGAGGAGACCAAGAGGCAGACTCCGGACCCGCTGGAGAGACTATGTCTCAGAGCTGGCCGGGGAATGACTTGGGATCCTTCCGGGTGAGCTGGAGTGAAAGAAGCCTGGGCTTCCCGTCTGAGGCTTTTGCACCCGCGACCCGGCCCCGGATGAGCGGAAGACGACGGAACAGAACAAAAAATATTGTTATGAAGCATCCAAAAAGAAGGAAAAAAAATCTTTACAAGGTTGTCGTAAAAAAAAAAAAAAGACTGATATAATACTTTAAATGTACAATGGCAAAAGACCAAGTTGTCAATAAAAAAAATATTTGTGTCTTTATAACTAAAAACGCACTTTTTTAGTGCTCTTTCCAATGTTTATTTTTGTTTTTAATCAGTGGAAAAGATCATATAATCAAAATTTCTCCTCTTTCTCAAGATTAAAAATAACTGTGGGCTCGCCAACTTGTTTCTAACATTGCGTTTAGCTGAAAAAGAACTAGAAACAAAACGGAATAAAACAAAAATACATACAATTTCCATTCAATTATTTTAAAAGAAAATAAATTAGAGAAGTTGACAGGCCACAGTCCTCTTAATGCATTGAAAAGTTCCAGTTTTGAGACAGAGTCCGTTTGGCAGTGGGTCTGGACTCATTTGGTAAAGTATGGCAGGAAGACAAGAAGTGAGGAGACATTCGTCTGGCTCCTGTTTAATGTTAGAAGGTGATGTTATGTCTCTGAATGAAAGTGAATCTGTGAGAAAGTGATGCTTGAAAAAGAAGCTCTGTGTTTCTTCAAGCTACTTGACACTCACTTGAATCCCCGTGGACCCAGTAGCATATTTGAGCATATTTTACAGGTGTTATCCTTACAGCCACGTTGTAATCTTGTTGCATTCCGTTCCCATTAACATCCACCCATTGGTGACCAGAGAAAACTCCAATGACCTTCCGCTTCCATTTCTTCTTGCCTGGCTCTTTGAGACGAATGTAAACACCAGAGCCGCTAGAGCCAGGTTTGGCATCGCAGTATTGATAGAGCAAATCATTAGATTCCTCAGACACGGAGCAGAAACGGTACACTAAGTTTCCAGGTCGGTCATCGTCAAAGCCAGAGAAGTGGATCCGCCCAGCAGGAAGCTTTTTAACTGATGGGATGACACCTAGATCCATGTGGTTTACTTTTGGGGCTTTCTTTAGCTCAAGAACAGCATAGTCGTAATCAGCAGCCAGTCCATCAGACACACCTTTGAACCATCCTTTAGGAACCTGGGTCTGTTTGACTTTGGTCCACTTAAATGAAGGTTTTCCAGATTCTGTACTCCGTCGACTCCGGCTCTTTCTGCCTTTCCCTCTTCCTTTACGTTCTTCTTCCTTTCCTTGGGATTCTTCTTTACCTTTTTCACCCTTTCTTCTCCTACCCTTGCCTTTCCCTCCTCTACCTTTGCCTCCTTTTCCTCGCTTGGACTTCTCCTTCAGAATACCGACACGCAGATTCTGCACTCCTTCGAGGTAATCCTTTCCATCATGGATGCAGTGGGCAGCTGTGAGTACATGTTTAGGAGAGACCAGAACTCCAGAACAGCCGGTGGAGATCTTCACTGAGGTGGAGAAAGGATATTTGGTGGAGAACTGTTTATCAGCGATGGTAAAACGGGTGTCTGTGCCGTAGACTTCTCGTTTGTGTCGGGAGCTGGAAGAGATGTTTCTAGACCAGGCGGCCACTTCATTTGCCCCTTGCACAGAAACTGAGGTATATGTTCGTGTCCCGTTCTCGTACACCGTCTCATAAGACAAGAACTCCTCCAGGTCATCCAGAGTAGGTGAAGGCAGCTGGCGTTGACACTCAATCCCACATGTCCCACTCAGCTCTTGTTGAGCATGAGCTGAAAAGTCGGGGTTGCTGAGAGGCACAGTGCGTCTTTTCCTTACCAGTGGCACCTTCCAATGTTGCCAGGTATATTGGTCATCAACTGAGTGCTCCTCGGCTACAGCTGCCACCACAGTCAGCACCGTAATGGGGAGCAGGATGCACAGCGGTATGGGGCCCATTGTTAGGTTGGGCCTGGCTCTGGAATGAAAAAAGAAAGAATGAAAAGTGTTATTAATTTCATTTCTGTCATTTTATCTGTCTACAAATCAAACAATTGAATTGTTGTAGGAAAACACATTGATGCATCAAAAACAGTTCTATCATTAAAACCCTCAAAAACAAAGTTTTTAAGTTTCATCTCTCGATATTGCTGTTTCGCAGCTACACATTCTGCTCACAATGAACAGATTTATGTCACAAGTGAGTTATGTCTTTTGAAATCCATTGTTATACTTTAGTTTCATTTCCTGTTTCATTTTGTAATATAGATTCCCTCTCGATTCAGATGTCTCAAGTTCCCCTCCTTGTATGTTCCTTTGTTCTGGTGATTGCCAGCTCCCTTCCTAATGTGTCTCATGTGTGTCTCATTGTCTCCCCCTGCTGACTGTATACAATGTGTGTCTTGTTTTTTTTTTTTTTTTGCCAGGTTGTCTTATGTCGTCTTTAGGCTTGAGGTAGACTTTGTTGTTTGTTCTCGAGATTTGAGTTGTTTATAAAAATAAATCTATTTTTTTTATAAAAACTGCATACTGTCCTGCACATGTGGCCGCAACCTCACAATTAACCTATGACCATTTGTACATATGATTACCTAGAAAAAAGTTTATTTTTGTTTAACTCATGGCATTTCAGGATTAGATTTCCATGCTTAAGTAGAAACAAGACCTTTAAAACTAAATTTATTAGAATGAGATAATCTTCTTTCTAATCCATCAATGAGTTGTCTTTTTTTTTGGTCTTTTCAGAGGACAAGTTGTCTTTTTGTAAACAAAGTCTAACTGTGTCCAAGGGGTTTTTGATGCATCAGTAAGACCTGTTGTGAAAGTCAGATTTAAAGGAGACGCGACACATTTTTAGCAAGCAAAACCTTGTTGTTATCATGATCCCCTCACCTGTCACCAGAGGGAGCCCTAAACCTTCCCTCCACACCCTGACTGAGACATCTGAGGGTGATTATACTGATGCCATCCACCTGTAGACCCTACTGCCTATTTAAGGGCAATCACCCCAGACATATTGGCCAAGCTCTAGTGAAGGTTCTGTTCTTATCAGTTTAAACTCCGATACGTATACCACTCAGAGACCATGTTGTAAATTGCTTTTTGGAACAGGGAGATGGACTAAGGGCTTGCTCCATCCACTCCACACATTGACCTGGTATTGCAGTACTTGCAGTAAAAATGCACTCCCCCATAAACCGTTTATTCTCGTTAGGTCATACCATACTGTCTAGCTCAGTCTTCCCGGTTGCTTGACCATGAAACGCATTCAGAACAATAATCACTTGCCATGCCACTAAAACTTTGTTTTGCTTCCACAGCATTACTGGACTGCCATTCTCAAATAACCATGTTTTCTGTCCTGCAATTGGGTCCTCCTCTTTCCACCTGCACACCGCTTCATGACAGTCATTAGACCATCCTGATAGAGATACACCCTAAAACATCTTTGCTCGTTGGCAAGACTAAATAATCTAGTCTTCGCTTTACTAGCTTTGCAGCTTTCTGCAATAATAAAATCGCAAAGGTATTAAATTCTTAGATGATCACAACTTTTACACATTGGTAGTCAACATGAGCATGAGGATAACACATGATCTAGCCATATTTGACCCATTATGATCTAGTTGGTGTGACTTAGGGCTAATTGTTTATGCTTTTATATCTTTTTTACACGTCAGGCTTAACAACATGACTTTACACTCTGCATCACAATCCAGCCAATGATTTGTCATTATTCTGACACAGTTGGAGAAATTTTACTCAGTCCTGTTTGTTTCAATTAAACTATTTATAATTATCTGTAACCACTGTTCCCTCTAAACTGCGCGCATGCGCACTGCTAGTAGATTAATAGCGCACAAGAAAACTTATGCAGCGCGAAAAATAAAACTTAATTTAAACGAAAGCTGGGGGAATGAGACAGAGTTCCGGAACATATTTCTTTCTTCTTTGTTTCTGAAACAAATTGCTTCAAACTGCTGCTTCGGAGTTTGGCGGGTCGCTGCTGCTGACGTCACAAGTGTAAGAAAAAAAATGGCTCCGCTCCCTTCTGCGTTTTTATGTGTTTGCTCAGACACATAAAAAAATAGAAGGAACATTGTGTGTTCCCGCTAATGTTCAAAAACATTAGAACATTTTTTGGGGTTCTAATGTTCAGAACCCCAAAAAATTCAATTCTCCAAACTGGTAGGAAACAGTCCTATCCACAGCCACTGGGAGGTACTCTAGCTCTGATTATTGAAGGAAAACAAAGGTCAGAAGTGACTGAAGCTTCAGTCTGCTCCTGAACTTAAACCCACGCTATAGCTGTTGCTACTATTACTTATGTGATTCCTCTGTGGGTTTTTGAGCAGATTTATGTCCTCTATAGTCTTGCAAGAGGCTTCAGACAGTGAGACAGAGATGAACCCATTTCCTCCGAATCAGCTGAGACATTGGCTTGAAGTCTGAAGCCACAACGGTTAACCTTCTCCCTCACTAATGACTATATCTGGTTTCCTTTGCTCTGCTGGACCGCCTGCGTGCACATGAAACTCAGGCAGCTGGTTTATGCATAAAGAAGCTCATAATACTGATAAATGTGTCATTTCAGGGGGTGGTTTAATAGATGCAGCAGACCATCACTTAACTAGGAGACCTCTGTCTGCACAGCACAACCCTAGTGTTGAAGGGGACGACCTCAAAATGAGACAAACTACCTGACATTGTTGCATGAACGTGACTTTTTATGGTGCAGAACACCAAAACCTGACATCTCTGACTCCATGAGCGACTTTAACAAGGGATAACGGCTGACCGGTTTAGAGATCCTCACACATTCCCTTTCAATTAGATGAGAGCCTTGTGAAAATAAGACACTGCTTGCCTTGGCAGAGCTCCCAGGAGACTCAGCTGAGAGTTACCTCACCTCATTTATCATCGCTTGTCCATCATGCTACCGATTCCATTTTTCTATTTGAGTTTGATTCTGTTTTCCATCAACTCCTCTGTCACCCAAAATAGGGACATTCTGGCACAAGTTTGACAATAAAACAGAAACCAAGCAACAAACTTCTAACCAGCCAACAAGAGACGGTAATAAAAGACAAACCCACATGAGTTGTAAAACAACCTCAATAAATGAAAATACAGAAGACAAATCACCATCAGTTTCTCTTGAGTTTCACACTCCCATAGTTAGACTCAGACGTCACATAAAAACAGGAGAAACACTGAAGCGATTCAGCATAAACTGGGAATTGATATACTGCTATTATGGCTTTTTTGTTGCTCTAAAAGGGAGTTCATTTAAGTCAAACTTTTTCCAGTCGTGTCAGCTAAATGAAAGCCTATGGGTTCAATGGATGGAGAAATTAACCAGTGGGTGGTGCTATGAGTAAATCACCAATTTTCAACTTTTTGAAAACTGGTAAAATGTTTGATTTTAACTTTGTGCATTTCTATAGGGTTAAAATCAACATTTGGGCAGATTTAGACCAATGAATTATTATGCATTAGTAGTTAAATTTTTACCTTTATGTCCCTATATATTAATAAAAGTATAGTTAAAAAAAATTGTATCAATTTATTGATCTCATATTGATAATCCAACTTTTGCATCATTGTTAAACAAAAATGCTCAAATTTCAGCTGAAAATTTGACTTTTTTTGGTCAAATTTCAGAATGATGGTTAAAAAACTGCATATAATTATTCAACATAAATCCACCCACAATTTAAATAAGAAAAAATCAAGTTGACTAACAAGTTAAAAAAACAAAGTTTTTTTTAAAAGTGCAAATAAATTGCAATAATAAAAAGGTGCAAAATAATGCAGAATCATTCATTCATTCATTGGATGGAAGAAAAAAAAAGAGAAAAGAAACAATTCTGCTGTTTCCTCATGCAGATGTTTTTTGGTAAATCTTATGATAAACATCTCCTACCTGATTGCATCCGATTGATGGATTATCCCAAATCCGCACTGTATTGTTTGCTTTCCTCAAATGTGCACAAATATGATCCCAGAAGAGAATAAATGACTGTTAGAGCATCTCAGATGTCCTGGTATCAGCGAGCAGGCGATGGCAGTCTGCTCCTCATAACTCCTCCAAAGCTTCTGAGGGAAAGTTGCTGTTGGGACACAGCGTGTGTGTGTGTGTGTGCATGTGTGTGTGCTACACTTGATGCTGAAGAGGAGGGAAAATTAGGGAGTAAGGATCTGAGGAGGAGAGAAGCAAAAAAAAAAAAAAATGAAAGGAACTTTTTTCCTCTCCCTCTCCCTCTTTTTTTTTTTTTTTTTTTTTTTGACAAAAGCTGTTCAGAAAAGGGTGTGACTAGAGGTAAGAATCTGACTAAAGCATAAACTTGGGGGTGAAGTCGGTGGTCTATTCAGCCGAAGGAGGAATAAGAGGGGGGAAGACTTGAAATGCACGTCAAAAAGTGAGACTCTCAGTGGACTGTGAAAGAATTTGTTCCACTGGCCTCACACACCCTTTTCTTTTCTGATCCCATTGTGAAGCCTAAGCCCCAACATCTGCAGGACCTTCATTATGCGAATGCAGTGAGGTGTGAACATGATGGGTGTCAGACAAACACAGTCCTCACTTTATTAGGTCCATCCGGTTTTCTGGATTGGAGAAACACACCAATTGTCTACAGAAAAATAGTTAAATGATTTTTTAATGGAAAATAACATCTATCATCAGAAGATATTTTTCTCCTCTGAAAAAAAAAAGCAGAAACTTGGTAATGTTTTAAGTTTAGGAGGATTTTTTTTTAACAGAGACATTCACCTCATTTCGAGGTTCAATCTCATGATCTATTACTACCATCAGATTCTTAAACTCCTCCAGCTGAGGGACTCTTTGCCTGAAGGCAGAAAGCCATCCTTATCGAATGATTTGTATCACGCACTTCATTAAACTCAACTAAAATAACTTCAAAATCCTTTGAAACTTTTTGTCTCGTGACCTTCTGAAACATTATTTACTTGTAAGTTATGTTGAAACCACGAAATTATAATCACATAAATTCTCAAACACAACACTTCCTGAGAGATTGTTCCTTCTTAGACTCAGTCGAATTAAAAATAACTTATAGACGAGGCAATAAAACTTGTCATTTCTTTTTTTAGCTTTTCCTTTTTACATAATAACGTCGTAATAATTTGTGATCTGTTACCCTCTGAAAGCGAACCGCAGATTTCCAAGGTAACATTAACCTTCTAGTTGGCATAAAACATTTTCCAAGTAGCTGGCGAGTTTACCTGCTTGGGCTTCCACTTATAAAATGTTCAGGACCAACGGGAGGTTAGACATGAGGCCTTTGGCTGATCCAGGAGAAACTTCAATACAGGTCTAAATAATTATTGAAAGCTGGAAAAAGTGTGTCGACATGAAGAGTAAGAGGTGAGGAAAAATTGCGTTGGGCGATGATACACATCTGGTTGAAGATGGATTATTTTCTGGTTTGAACAAGTATTTATCTCAGAGTGGTTGTTTCCAACAGTCAGTTTGAAGTTAATAAGTCATTCCTCCTGCAGACGAGTTGTAAAATGCACCTCTAATTCACATTTTGTGTGTGTGAGGGAGAGAAAATCGTGCTAATTATCATGATGGATACACATCTATGTGGATAATGATTACATGTGTGCACGTATTTCCCACTGAGCAGTAGAACCTATCATTTTCAAATCTCTTTTTTCTCAGGGTGTGGCTCATGTTTCTTCTTTTCTTCTTACTGCTGATGAAAAACGAACTAATTTTAGGAGACTCACAACTGGCCAAAGAAAATGTTCCCCACAGACTGAGCAAGCAAGAATGTCTGCTTATCATGTGCCTGAAAATACTAAAAAAAAATTATGCTAGATTTATACAATTTAATAAGTTCAGGAGAGCCAAAAGGATGTGCAGGGAATTTATGTGAATTTGGCAAGAAAATTTGGCAGAAAATCAGCATGTAAATAATGAATTCAAAGAAGGCAACAAATTTTCACCCATTTTTTTCTCACCTGGTTGTCTGGGTCAAAACTACGAAACCACAGCCGTCAATATGACTGTATGTCAATTTAATATGCTAATTAGAATAAATAAAACTCAACCTAGGAGGCTGACCTTTTATGACTTTCATCATGTATTTTTTGTGTTCTAAAAATCTTCTTTTTCCCCTTTCGGCATTTCCCTTCAGGGGTCGCCACAGCAAGTCAGTTTCTTCCATCTAACCCTATCTGCTGTATCCTCTTCGGTCACGCCAACTATCTTCATGTCTTCCTTCACTGCGTCCATGAACCCCCTCTTTGGTCTTCCTCTAGGCTTCTTTCCTGGTGGTTCCAAATCCAGCATCCTTCTTCTTATGTACTCTCTCTCTCCTCTGCACATGTCCAAACCATCTCAGTCTGGCCTCTCTGATTTTATCTCCAAATCCTCTAATATGTGCTGTTCCTCTGATCATGTCCATCCTGGACACTCCCAGAGAGATCCTCAGCATCTTCATCTCTGCTACCTCCATCTCTGTTTCCTGTCTTTTTCTCAGTGCTACTGTTTCTAGACCAAACAGCATGGCCAGTCTCACCACGGTTTTGTACACTATCCCTTTCATTTTAGCTGAAACTCTTCTATCACACATCACACATGATACTTTTCTCCACCCAATCCAGCCTGCCTGCACATGCTTCTTCACCTCTTTTCTACAATCTCCATTGCACTGGACTGGAGACTTAGGATGTTGATCCTAAGTACTTAAAATCTTCCACCTTCTTTATCTCTTCTCCCTGTAACCTCACTTTGTCATTTTGTTTACTTGTAATCAAAGAAGTAAAATCTTCAATTCTACATAGATTCCCACTAAGTTGTTCACCCATAAAATGCAGCAGATTCTGTGGTGTCATTTATTTGGCATGCGTGATATCCCTCTCCCATGTAGTAGAGGAATTTTGTTCTATTTATCTTCACATACTTCCTACCCTTCACTCATTTAGAATGTACCCATCACCAAAAGTCATATTTCCAAAATATATGAACAATTGCATCACATTAATCCTACTTCATTAAACCATTTGAAAGACTCTTGGGAACAGGATTTAAATCTGGAGATTCCAGAGGAAATCTGGAACAGAAGTATCACCCGCATACATTCAACATCTATCTGCATAAGACACAGTCTGACACAATTCAAAGTTTTCCATCGCTCATACTTAACAAAGGCAAGGCTGGCTAAGATATTCAACAGCAGTGATGATCGATGTCCAAAATGCAACCAGTCACCTGCAACAATGGCTCACATGTTTTGGTCGTGTGCTGCTTTAGAAAAGTTCTGGGACTCTGCTTTTGGAATTTTTTCACATCTTTGTGGGAGGAAAATAGATCCCAATCCATTCACTACAGTGTTTGGAGTTCTCCCGAGCAGACAGGGCCTTAACTCGCATCAGGAGAGTGCAGTGGCTTTTCTGTCTCTCCTTGCGCGGAGACTGATCTTAGTGAAGTGGAAGGACAAACAGCCTCCTTCTTTTGTTCAGTGGGTCAGAGAAGCTATGATGTGTCTTCAAATTGAATACCTAAGGTATAGTAAACGGGGCTCAATAGAAAAATATTATAAAACATGGGCACCTTTCATTACATACATTGAGGGTCTGCCATTTACATAGGGGAGAAGGTTTTATGCGTCATTTACCAGTACTTATGGAGAAAGCTGCAGCTTATGTTTGTGATTTGTTTGTTTTGGGTTTGTTTGTTTTTGTTTCATGTCTGATCCAAATATTTTACAAGTCTCAGATAGATACTACTGGTTGACATGTTCTTTAATCATCTCTATTTTGTAACTTTATATAACTTGACTTAAAGTTGTTTTTTTTGTGTGTGTCTGTATAAAAAATGAAAAATCTTTAAATAAAGTTTTCAAAAAAAAAAAAAAAAAAAAAAAAAAAGAATGTGATCTGTTTGCACATGCACTTTTTTAAAGGTCAAACTGGGTCATTTCAAGATTGTCCATATATCTTTTCATTTGTTACATACTTCTTTTTGCACAAATCGGTTTTATTCCTAATATTTTGTATGAGCATAAATACTCAGGTGTACACTGAAGGTCAGAACAAAATTTATTTTCCAAAGTATTAGGTATTGGGTTGCAGTTCTGCAAAACAAGCCCAAACATTTCTGTCGTTTCTCTTTTTCAGAAGCATTTTCTCTTAACTCATATGTTTTCTTTTAGATAAAAACCTAAATTCTTGATGTATTGGAAAATAGTTTTGGGTTGAGGATGCAATTTTGTGATTTTTCAAGCAGTGTCAATGCAAATTTGCGCAAACTTTGCACAGTGCAGTTTTTCACATTCACCACTGAAATCGTTTAGAATGACGTTTTATGAAATCCATCAAATTGAACACAAAATTTTTTTAGGTTTTGCATTGCATCAATTTTTTGCATGAATAATGATACAATATCTTATATCTCAACTTGTTTTTTAATTGCGGTTCAAGACCAGAGGATTTATCATGTTGATAGATCATAAAGAAAGATTTTTGTTTTGTACACATTAATAGTCAAACAAATTTAAAGCTACATAACTTCATTTAAAAATCAACCAAGAATTTTGAACGTGTCCACAGTTTACTCCCATAACCTCTATTTTGACAACTGAATGAATTTGTTGGTGCCGTGTGCCAAAACAGACCTCCATTGATCTGGTAGGATTCTCTCTGTTTCACACACACACATTAATACAGTACAGATGGTAAACACAGTCCATGAACTGAATAAACAGCGGCAGGACAGTTAGTTGAAGGTGTTGCTAAGATCAGCACTCTTTTTACGTTTTCTTGATGGTAAATATTTGGCTTTATGGTTGCAGAGCGAGCTTTCAGAGAGAAGACTGTGCATGATGAAAGACTGAAGTCACATGTTAGCTTTTTCAATCTTGTGCGTATGAACAGACAGCCACAGTTCTCTTGCAAGCGTAAACCTGTAAGGGTTTATCTCAAGTCACAACACTGCTACGGCTTCAAATAAGAACATTTATTTACCTTTTTTACTTTACACTAAAACAATCGCAAAACAATCGGTGTGTCTTCTCTATACATGTCCAAACCATCTCAGTTTGGCCTCTCGGACTTTATCTCCAAAACCTCTAACATGTCCTGTTCCCCTATATACTCATTTCTGATCCTGTCGATCCTGGTCACTCCCAGAGAGACCCTCAGCATCTTCATCTCTGCTACCTCCATCTCTGCTTCCTGTCTTTTCTTCAGTGCCACTGTCTCAAGACCAAACAGCATGGTGGGTCTCACCACTGTTTTGTACACTTTTCCTTTCATTTTAGCTGAAACTCTTCTCTCACACATCACACCTGATACTTGCCTGCTTGAACACGCTTCTTCACCTCTTTTCCACACTCTCCATTGCTCTGGACTGTTGATCATAAGTACTTGAAATCTTCCACCTTCTTTATCTCTTCTCCCTGTAACCTCACTTTTCCATTTGGATCCCTCTCATTCACACACATGTACTTTGTTTTACTCTGTCTAATCTTCATTCCTCTTCTTTCTAGTGCAAACCTCCACCTCTCCAGCTTTTCCTCCACCTCTTCCCTCCTCTCACTACAGATCGCTGTACAAAGTGGTTAAAATGAACCATATCATCCTAAAGTAGTTTTTTCCAAAGGATTCAATAGTTTGATTTCAGCTGTTTCTGGTTTAGGGAGATGTGCATTAGAAATCAAAAAGGAGTGGGCCCAGGACATATCCCAAATAGGAAATTCAGATTTGGAAGTACCAAGGAAAAGCTACAGACAGGAAGATGTTTTCTTTCTTTCTACAAAATGCTAGAGATGCTTGTTAAACCCTCTTTTGGTTTCTTCAAATGAAAGCAAATTTGATTTGAGAAGCACTTTTTCAACATTAAGTTACACAAAGTGCTGAACTCGAAAGGTCCGCAGCTGGTTCATTCATAAGATGAAATATCATGACAGGCAATTTGTTTCTTGCTTCTAGTCAGATTAATTATATTATAATGATAAATTGTCCTTGAACAAACAGAAGTTTCTGAAATGGTCCCAAGAAGATTTTTCTTTTTTTAGACCATCAGGAAAGAAATTGCTTTCCGATAAAAACACCTATAAAACTTTTTGAGATGTTCATTGGAATTCAAACAACGAATAAGATATCTTTCAGACCTAATCATCTTCATTTGAACTTAAACTAATACAAACTTAAACAAATCAGCAGTTCTTCCTTTCTTTGCCAACTTTGAATTATAATCCCCTGCAATAAAAACATAAAAGCATCAGCGCACATAAAACGCCTGCACAAGTATGTAACATCTACCACAGAGGTCCTCAATCCCTCCCTCACATCAGCTTCTCTCTCTCTCCCTTTGGAGCTAACAAATGGGTCAACTGTACCATTTTAGCAGCATCAGGATGCTTGTGGTTTCCAGTAGTGACTAATGATCCCATAACTTCTGCTGCTGCACATCAGTGTCAAACTCAACAACCTCAGATTACATGAAGGGAGGGGCATTTTAAATCTGAGTTTTCATTCTTCTTTTGGGAGCAATAACGTATATGAACACTCCTTTATAGACCTTTCAGTCTAATATAGAAGTCCTCTTATATTCTAGCTGGTGGTTGATGCTGCATGCTTTTGAAGCCTTCTCTGCTAGCCTAAAAATACCGGAACCATAAACTGGTGTTAATTACATTTTGCCCGTTATTATTTTCAATTAATTTTATATAACTTTTCAAATGGTTGCACTGCTTTCCGTTCCGTCATCTTCCGCTTGTTCCGGGGTCGGGTCGCGGGGGCAACAGCCTCAAACGGGCAGCCCAGGCCTCTCTCTCCCCGGCTGCATGCTCTAGCTCACCTGGAAGGATCCCAAGTCGTTCCCCGGCCAGCCGTGAGACGTAGTCTCTCCAGCGCGTCCGGGGTCTGCCCCTTGGTCTCCTCCCGGTGGGACGTGCCCGAAACACCTCGCCCGCGAGGCGCTCGGGGGGCATCCTGACCAGATGCCCGAACCACCCCATCTGGCTCCTCTCAACCTAGAGGAGGAGCGGCTCAACACCGAGCTCCTCCCGGATGGCAGAGCTCCTCACCCGATCTCTGAGTGAGAGCCCAGCCACCCTGCGGAGGAAGCTCATTTCGGCTGATATGATATAAAGTATCATATCAGTCTTTTTTTTACGACAACCTTGTAAAGATTTTTTTTTCCTTCTTTTTGGATGCTTCATAAAATTATTTTTTTGTTCTGTTCCGTCGTCTTCCGCTCGTCAGGGGCAGGGTCGTGGGGGCAACAGCCTCAGACGGGAAGCCCAAGCTTCTTTCACCCCAGCTGCATCCTCCAGCTTACCCGGAAGGATCCCAAGTCGTTCCCCGGCCAGCTCTGAGACATAGTCTCTCCAGCGGGTCCGGGGTCTGCGTCTTAGTCTCCTCTTGGTGGGACTCTGAAACACCTCACCTGCGAAGCGCTTGGGAGGCATCCTGACCAGATGCCTGAACCACCCCATCTGGCTCCTCTCAACCTGGAGGAGGAGCGGCTCAACACCGAGCTCCTCCCGGATGGCAGAGCTCCTCACCCGATCTCTGAGTGAGAGCCCAGCCACCCTGCAGAGGAAGCTCATTTCGGCCGCTTGTACCCGCGATCTCATTCTTTCGGTCACCACCCACAGCTGGTGACCATAGGTGAGGGTTGGAACGTAGATTGACTTGTAAATCGAGAGCTTTGCTTTTCGGCTCAGCTCTCTCTTTACCACGACGGACCGATGCAGGTTGCACTGCTTTCAAAAGTATGTATTTGATTTAAAGTATTTGACCAATCACATTTTAGCCAGCATTTGTTGCCGGGTTGGCTAATATTTCATTCAGACCTTCAGAATCTGTTCTACCTCTCTCCACATAACGGGAACGGTGAGGAAACTTTTGTTACAGCCAATCATATTTTCATCTAGGAGACCTGTACCCTGAGCCCTCTCATAGGCTTTGTACGTCACCAGTGTTTTCAGACCTGCTGATTTGACAGTCACAATAAACAGCGAGTTTATCAAAAAAATATGACAAACCAGGGGTGGGCAAACTTTTTGACTTGTGGGTCACATTGAGTTGTAACATTTGACAAAGGGGCTGGAACAGGAGCAGATAGATGGCATGCTTTGGTAACCGCTAGATTAGACCAATAAAATGGCGTACTAGATTTTAAACAAGCGTGCTGAATGTTACATCGAGACCGTTAAATTTCAAATCTAGTGCGCTAGGTCTGAAATCTAGAGCTATAGCGCTTAAAAACATGCAGTTAGTGGTGCTAGGTTTGAAAACTACGAGCTCAATGTAACATTTTGCTTGTTTTAACATCTAACACGATTGTTTACATGCATGTATAGGGCCCGATGGCCTTCCATATCTGTGCACACTGTTTATTTTGAAGGCGTGCGCATCATGAAGACACACACATTTTAATGGGAGCAGTGTTGTTGTATTCTCAACAAAGCGAGCATATCCAGAGTGCACCATCTAGTGACGAAACATCATAATTGCAGGGAAAATAAAACTGGCAAGGTTTATTTATTTAATTTTTTCAAATTCGGCGGGCCAGAATAAAACATTTAGTGGGCCACATGTGGCCCGTGGGCCGTAGTTTGCCCATGCCTGGGCTAAACCTTTAGTATTGATGAGTACAGAGGAAGATGGATTTTAGTTACCAATAATCACAACATTTGGTGGGTAAATGCTGTTAAATTCTTATATAGTATTGAAGTTAATGAAATTTTGAAAGATTGTTTTGTGTGTCACAACTGTTTGCATACCAGAAGGCACAAGACTGGGTTTTGTCATGATCCTCCTCCAGTCTGGCACCATTCCTTCTTCATGACTCTACCTTTTGCCCTAATTTCTCACACATTTTCCTGACAGCCTCGTCCTAATGTTAGCACCTGTGTCTCGTCTTCTACCTTGTCATATAAGCCCTGGTTTCCATCACTCTTTTGGCAGGTTGTGTGCTATCCTGCTGTTGGGATGATTGTCCCAGCTACGGCTAGTTCCTGCCACACCTGGTTCCCACCATGCCTTGTTCCCGCTACTCCGGCACTTCAGCCTCCTGCTTTCCTTTAGTTGGGCACCCCCATCTGTCTGATGTCACCATGCCTGCCCAGGACACAAGCCTGTCCAGGTTGGTTGCCTTACTTTCCAAACCCCTTAACTAGAGTAAATTGGTTAAAACTGACTATACATCTAGGTCTCATATCGCCACTTACATCTCTTGGATATTAATCTTAAAGTAGTTTTTAACTAAAAAAAAACAAAAGAAAAAGAAAAAAAATGCAGAAAACTTCAATGTTTTACAGTGAAAGACATAGATTAGCGATTAGTTATCTGAAACATCTGATATCACCGACTTCGAGGAAGAGCGATAAAATCTGCCTCGTATTTCTATCAATATTTTCACAAACTTTCCTAAAATTTGATCAAAAGATGTTTCTCTAAGAAAAATTTGCATCCCATTGAGTTCACGTCTAGGGTTCTGGGAGAAGACACCTAACCCCCCGTTTCTCCCACCACTGGCGCCGACATAGGTGGCAGCCTACTGTGGTGTGGTGCAGCACACAAATTTCCCGGTCAGGGATTAATAAAATATATATTAAAAAAAATGTGTAAACCTTTAACCAGTTTTTTTTTTATAATGTGAGCAGCGCTGGTTGAAAACAATATGTAGAAAAACACACCCGCCCAATTTTTAATCATGGTAACTATGTACACACTCCATGATTGATTTTAAATTAATGTTTCCACATGTTATCTGCTGATATTTAATCAATCTAAAACACCACACGCTACAATAAAACATATATTTAGTGAACAAAACTTGTAGATGTCGCCTCAGTAATAATTACTTTGCAACAAAACAAGGAAATTAAAGCAACCATTAAAGTTTGTTTTGAAGCAAAGACAAACAGAAACAGCGAGTTTTTATGAGCAGTGCTTTGTTTAGACTTGTAGCGATAAAAGAGGCGAAGTGGGACGTGTTTTTCTCCCAGACAGAAGTTCATCAAATTGAAAATAAAAACCTAATACATAAACTTAAGAACTCAGGACATCCTTACCCCTCAATCCTCCCTAAAAAAAAAAATCATAACTGAGCTGGAGGTCCAAAAGTAGGAGCCTCGTGGAGACCAAGTTAGAAAAGATCCCCACCCAGGATGAACACTCAGAATGTAATACTACTTACAATGAAAGATTTGCTCATCTAAATCTACAATAACACAGTTCCGATGTGTAGAATGCAACAGATGGGCTTCATCAAGATACCGGTATGTCTGAGGGATCCATAAGTCTATTGAAGATAAGATTAAGGGTGAACAGGTCAGGACAGGAGCAAAAAAATTAAAAAACGGGTCAGATTACGATCATAATAAATACTTGCGTTCTAAATACATAAACTAAAGCTATATTTATTTATTTGAGTTTTTGACACTTCTTTTTTATCATCATTGTCAAATCAGAATTGAGCCGAAAAGGAGAAAACTGTGTGTGTGTATTTGCTTGTGAAAGATGTAGACTTGTGTATTCTTCAGGTTTATCGAGGTTATACAAACACACTGTCAGTAGGTTAACACACTAATCTCTTACTTCATCTCTTTTCGTGGAGAAGAAAAGGGGTTTTGTTGAAGTATGAAGACGATGCCTCGTCGTTCATTTTCCCAAATGCCATTTTTTCAGTTCAAATAGAGACGCTCTGACTGGATCTGTACTCAGTCATCTTTGTTGTCTTACCGACACCTGGATGGAGAAGCTAAACTTTGAAGTCATTTTGAGCTGAAAGCCACCCAAGTTGTGGAAACAGGAATGAAAGAGACTTGCCGACACGTTCAATCATGCATCCAGAAACTCTAATTAAAAGTCAATCATAGTGTTGAAGCTGACACTCTGCTTTTAAGTTATTCACTCAGAAATTCTAACTTAGCTTAAAATGAGATGCAAAAATATAGTGTTGAAGGTTATGAAATCTTAAACTTCCACGTTTTAGGGGTACGATTTATTTTTTTTTCTTTTTAGGAAGGGGGTGCTGGAACATATCCCAGCTGATCTCAGGGGAAAGGCAGGGTGCACCCCAAACAGGTCGCCAGTCTGTTGCGCGGCCATTTTACTGATATGTATTATAAAGGAAATGTTTGTGCCTGTCAGTTTGCGTAGGTCTTTAAACAATAATTTTCTTTTATTTACAATATTTTTTCAACTCAAAATGACTTTCTGCGACATTGGAATCCCAGCAAATAAAATAGACGCATATTTTAAAAATACGTACATTTCTCAAACTGACTTGCATATTTGTGTTTGGCAGGGTTTCACGTCGGATAACCTTCCTGACACAATGATTTCCTGACAGTGAGGTTACAGGGAGAAGAGATAAAGAAGGTGGAAGATTTTAAGTACTTTGGATCAACAGTCCAGAGCAATGGAGAGTGTGGAAAAGAGGTGAAGAAGCATGTTCAAGCAGGCTGGAAAGGGTGGAGAGAAGTATCAGGTGTGATGTGTGATAGAAGAGTTTCAGCTAAAATGGAAAGGAAAGTGTACAAAACCGTGATGAGACGGCCATGCTGTTTGGTCTAGAGACAGTGGCACTGAGGAAAAGACAGGAAACAGAGATGGAGGTAGCAGAGATGAAGATGCTGAGGATCTCTCTGGGAAGGACCAGGATGAACAGGATCAGAGGAACAGCACATGTTAAAGGTTTTGGTGATAAAGTCAGAGGCCAGACTGAGATGGTTTGGACATGTGCAGAGGAGAGAGAGTGCATTTGAAGACAGATGATGGGTTTGGAACCACCAGGAAAGAGGCTGAGAGGAAGACCAACGAGGAGGTTCATGGATTCAGTGAAGGAAGACATGAAGATAGTATGTGTGACCAAAGAGGATGCAGCAGATAGGGTTAGATGGAAGAAACTAACTTGGTGGGGTGACCCCTGAAGGGGAATGCCAAAAGTAGATTATAAAATCCATCTTTTTGGAAGATTGCCTACAGTGGAAACAAGCAAAAATGCAGATAATCCTCCACATGTTCGAAAGCATGTAAAAGAGAAGAATCAGTACCCATTATTCATGTTCAGGACTTCCTGACTTGCTGTTTTCTGATATGTTTAATCTCCTTGCTGCACAATTATGATAGCTAACTTTTATTATAAAAATAACAGAAAAGTGAATAGTGATCTCTTTTTCCACCTTTTTAAATAGCTCAGACTTAAACAGTGGGTCATTATGAGGGGTAATCAGTGAAAGGACCCATTGACGACTTTTGGGGGGGAGGTCATGTATGAACTCAGAAGGAGAAAGAGAGAACTTACAGGAGTGATGGCAGTCATGTAGGGAGGGGTGTGTGTGTGTGTCAGCAGACTTGCAGCGTCCCTCAGGAATCCTTCCAAAACATCCACCCATTTCCTCAGGCGTTTCTGAAGGTGTACAGCAAGCTAAAAGCCTCTCGGCTCCTTTTTCTGTTTGTTTGAATCAATCAAACAACAGCTCGAGCTGATTAAAAGCAGATTTAAAGAGGTACTAACTGCTTTTAATTAAAATCTCTCGTGCAGAAAAACGAGGTTTAGAAAATTGAGCATCTTTTGTAAACAAGTTTTGTTCGGCAATTTGTCGAGTATATTTTGGGTTTTTTTTTTTTTTAAACCACAAATGTTGTTAAGACAAATGAGATCACTACCACATAAGTGCAGTTCTGTTTTAACCCTCCTCTTATGATATCAAAATCTGAGGACTCTTGATTCAATTCAATTTTATTTGTATAGCCCAAAATCACAGAATGTCCGTCTCAATGGGCTTCACAAGAAAAAGAAAAAGAGGAATGTATTAACACAAATACACAACAAGAAAAATAACTAACAAATGCTAACTAAACAAGACTAGCACATTTATGCACTTAGACTCTCCTTCTCTGTGAGGAAAAACTCCTAAAAAACCCATCAGTGGGGAAAAAATAAGAAACCTCATGGGGATCCACGTGAAAGAGAGATCCCTCCCCCGGATATCCCCGGGGGAGGGATCATTTGAAATCATTTGATATCATTTGAAATGTTTGAAATGACATTATTGCCCAGAACAATGCCCTAAAATTTTAGTTTAGGCTCTAATTTTTACTTTATAGTCTTATTATTAGAACCGGGTCAAAACTGACCCTAACACCAGAAATGTTATCATTTTAACCAGAGAATTTTAAAATTTAATGAAAACACTTTTTCTGTTTTATTAGGTTGCAATAGAGTTTCCTGACAAAGTCAAAAAGTCTTGATGCAATAAATAAATTTATGTAATTGTTTTAGGCATTTGAAATTTAAAACGGGTCGCTGGCGACCCTAACATAACAGGAGGGTTAAACGGAGCTTTCTTGTTGCAGTGAACCTTGGCACATGTGTCCTATCACCTGTTAGTTTTAATCCAATTTGTTTTGTGTACTGATTAGTCAGCACCAGCAGCTTCTCTGGATTGCTGGGACTTTATGAAGGACTTCAAAATGGCAAAAGACGTTGGTGAACAAGATCTTTTTCATGGCGTCATCAATCTTCTTTGCACGTGTTATTCTGCTGCTGTTAAAAGCTATGGTTTCCTTACTTCATAAAATTTACTGTAATTACATTTAACAAGCACGTTTGTGAGTTTTTCACCATTCAGCCACCTTTCAGGAAGTGTGGCCAGGTGCTGGTGTCCCAATGAATCACATAAACGGAGGCGAAAGAGAAAACCATGTGTTTGTGTGTGATTTGATTCTCAGTAATTGTATTTGTCTTTGTCTGCTACCTCCTCCTTTTCCTGACCAGAAATCCCCACAGGCATAAACACCAGTCACAAACACAGACATAAGAAAGAGAAGGAGGAAACAGCTGTGCATAATACAGACAGCATGGGTGGAAAATAGATATCAAAGAGGGTCAGTATGCGGTTAATTATATGTCTGATAATAGGATGCTGTTGTTGGAGATTATTGGGAAGTTGGGGGGAGATGATGCAGAAAAAAATTCCAGGAAAACATCTTACATTTGTTATGGTTAGCATGCATGGAACATTAACAATCATCCTGGTTACGAGTGAGGAAAGGATAGAGTGAGTGATCGACATGCAGATTGGTGCAACATCTGCAATAGTAAGGATGCCACATTGATTTGTTGTGGTGAACAAATTCCTTGACCTAAAAGCTCTCGATTTACCAGTCGGACCCTCACCTGTGGTCATTAGCTATGAGTGGTAGCCATGAAAGCTATCGACACGACTTTCCTCCATAGTGTGACTAGGCTCTTTTTTAGAGATGCAGTTTAGACCTCTGCCATTTGAGAAGGTCTAAACTGCCATTTGATAGAAGCCAGATGGTATGGTTTGACTATATGATCGAAGTACCGAACGTCGTGCAGGTGAGATGTTCTGTACACGTTCCTATGGGAGAAGACCTAAATATAGACCAAGTATCTGTTGAACAGACCATGACTTGCTCGGGAACCCCTGGGGATTCTCCAGAGAAGTGTAAGATGTGGCTGGGGTGAGGGAAGTCTGAGCCCTCTTTGCGTGACAAAAAATGATTTTTCCACAATAATTCCCAGAGAGTTAGCAGCTGAACTTGGTATCTCTCTGTATGGTTTAAAAATTTGAGTTTTTCCCTCCAAATGAGTGATAAAAAAGTGGACAGCTGATAAGATGACACCTTCTGAGAAGCAGTTTGTCCATGGATGAACTGATGTAGATCCATCCTGGCCTTTTGTATAAGTTCCCAACTTCATTAACTTTTAATGGAAAAGTGGGGTTACAGGGAGAAGCGATAAAGAAGGTGGAAGATTTTAAGTACTTAGGATCAACAGTCCAGAGCAATGGAGAGTGTGGAAAAGAGGTGAAGAAGCGTGTGCAGGCAGGCTGGAACGGGTGGGGAAAAGAATCAGGTGTGGCGTGTGATAGAAGAGTTTCAGCTAAAATAAAAGGGAAGTGTACAAAACCGTGGTGAGATCGGCCATGCTGTTTGGTCTAGCGAGACAGTGGCACTGAGAAAAAGACAGGAAACAGATGGAGGTAGCAGAGATGAAGATGCTGAGGATCTCTCTGGGAGTGACCAGGATGGACAGGATTAGAAGAACAGCACATGTTAGAGGTTTTGGTGATAAAGTCAGAGAGGCCAGACTGAGATGGTTTGGACATGTGTAGAGGAGAGATAGAGAGAGAGAGAGAGAGAGAGAGAGAGAGAGAGAGAGAGAGAGAGTACGTCAGAAGAAGAATGCTGGGTTTGGAACCACCAGGAAAGAGGCCTAGAGGAAGACCAAAGAGGAGGTTCATGGAAACAGTGAAGGAAGACATGAAGATAGCTGGTGTGACCGAAGAAGATGCAGCAGATAGGGTTAGATGGAAGAAACTGACTTGCTGTGGCAACCCCTGAAGGGAAATGCCAAAAGAAGAAGATAGTCATTCCGAAAATTCCCACTGCATCACAAAAATGACTGTTAACCAATTTCGACTTTACTTCTGACACATCTATCTTTCAACTAGACAAAAAAATAACGTACATTCATATGAAACGAAGCTGCCAAAAGAATTTGTAATCCCATTCTCTCAATGGTGTGATAATCTTAACTTTAAGCCTTTTCAGTCCTTTGGGAATTTTGTTCGCATGCAATAACAGTCATGAACCAGCGTGAGAAATTTTCAGTGTTCCTTATAAGTATTTATCACAATAGGGCAGCCAGTTGTTTTTCTTTGATTCACATGAATGTTTTGGTTGTCAAGTTATGAGGTGTCCACAAAAAATAAGAATGAAAAAATACAGAAAGTATGCTACAAAATGAACCATGTCAGATATTTTCTTCTTTTCAGAAATAAAATGGAATAACTTAATCAACCAGGTAACCATCTAAAAAAACAAAAAATGCATTTTGATTTTATTGTTGCAGAATTTTGGTATTCATAATAACATTATTTAATTTCTCTTGTCTTTTGGTCAAATTCGTCCTGAAACTGATGTTTAAATCAATCATTTTCTAAAATTTGCTGGATTTGCTTATTTAAGTTTTATTTTCATAAGTATAATAAAGAAGTCAGAAATAATAATGAAAAGTTGAAACTGAAGTGACTAATTCTGCGAGTCTGAAATACAAACTAGAGGCCACAAAATGTGACAGGTCCCACATGGGACATCAGGGCAGCACAAGGAGGCCAAACAAGTCCTGCTTTATTTGCAACACATGAAAAAGCTTCAGTCACACATCTTGTGGTGGATTTCTAAAAATTAGTCGAGAAACACAGACGCACAGATGGAGCTCGGTACACTGTCAACACCTGAGGGCAAACAGGAACCGCACGCAGAATATCTGTTCATGGTCTGACCCAGTTCTGCAGTAGGTCCACGGAGAACAAGCCCCTTTAAAACCCGAAGCAACATTTGAGTCAAAATAGACTAAAAATTAGTTTGATCTGTTAATACTTGTTGACATTTTTTCTTTTCTTTTTTTAAGGACGAACATTTTTGGCCTATGCAATAGGAGTATGTTTATGGTAGAAATCAATTTTTAAAAAAATGAAAAAAAAATTCCTTTACAAATTTTTAATGGTTGCATTTTTATGCTTTAATGAGATGCCCAATTCAAGACCCTGAGATACTTAAACTCCTCCACTTGGGGCAGGACCCTGTCCCTGACCCGCAGGGGGCATTCCATCCCTGTTGCCGAAAAGCAAAGCTCTCAATTTACAAGTCGATCTACGTTCCTTCCCTCACCTATGGTCACCAGCTGTGGGTGGTGACCGAAAGAATGAGATCGCGGGTACAAGCGGCCGAAATGAGCTTCCTCCGCAGGGTGGCTGGGCTCTCACTCAGAGATCAGGTGAGGAGCTCTGCCATCCGGGAGGAGCTCGGTGTCGAGCCGCTCCTCCTCCAGGTCGAGAGGAGCCAGATGGGATGGTTCGGGCATCTGGTCAGGATGCCCCCCGAGCGCCTTGCAGGCGAGGTGTTTCGGGCACGTCCCACCGAGAGGAGAGTAAGGGGCAGACCCTGGACCCGCTGGAGAGACTATGTCTCACAGCTGGCCAGGGAACGACTTGGGATCCTTCCAGGGGAGCTAGAGGATGCGGCTGGGGAGGGAGAGGCCTGGGCTGCCCGTTTGAGGCTGTTGCCCCCGCGACCCGACCCCGGAACAAGCGGAAGATGACGGAACAGAACGAGATGCCCAATTCTAAATTTTTTTGTGAACAACAAGCTAGAAAAACACAATGCAGTCATTAGATACAGTGTGTGCTGTGATCCCCACCGCTACCACCATACCACTACAAGCTGGCATCTTGTATCTGTTTGGACATCCGCCCTTTTATCCTCAATTGTAATATTGTTTTCAGCTTTTTTAGTTGCAGCTTCGACTGGAATTTTATTTTTTAGATACATATTTGTTTTTTGGAGGATCTTTTTGCACATTTTCCCACAGATGTTTCAGAAACAGTTAAAACCATTTTTTCCATTTGAAAAATTATCTTGTGCAAACTTTGTATAAAATTTAATAGATACATAGCGAGGGATGCACAATGGTGCAATGGTTGGCAGAGTGGCTTCACAGCAAGAAAGTCAGGGTTTGAGTCCCAAAGTGGGGGTAAGTCTTAAAATGCCGGTTTTTATGTGTTGAGTTTGCATGTTCTCTCCATTTATGAGTGGGTTTTCTCTATATACTTTGGTTTTCTCCAAAAATATGGATGTTAGGTTAATTGACTGCCATGAAATTGACTGCTAATAATTGTTTTGGCCCTAGGAATGAGTGTCGGTGTGGATGGTTGTGTGTGTGGCCACTCAACAGACTAGCGACCTGTTCGGTGTGTACCTTGCCTCTCACCTAAAATCAGCCGGGATAGGCTCTAACATCCACGAGAGCCTCATCAAGGATAAGTGGTTCAGAAGACAAAGCAAATGAATATTTTTAACTGTCTTCTATCTTTCAGGTTGTTTTGAAAGTTTTCTACATCAGTACTCAATATTCTATTTTGCCACTGGAAAAAAAAACAACTTTTTTCTCCTGACTATAAAAATATTTGGCTTTTTTAAAAAGCCTGACTTCTTTTAAAGCCATTTCAAATTATAGCGTTAATTTAAAAAAGTACCAATTTTATTCACCCATAGCCGCTATCCGTCAATGAGCAAAGTTCTTTGCCTACTAATTAAGATAAATTTTTATTTCTAATCTAACCACTTTTGTGAATAATTATTGTCAGTTTGAATCAAATGTAAATGTCTCGTGTCGTGAATCTTTGTCTCTGAATGTTTTGAACAAAGTAGACATAAGGATTTGGTGGTTATGATTGCCTCAGAGCAAATAGAACCTTGGCTGAAATCTTTACTGAGATGACCATGCTTAACATTGTCTTTTGGGTATGAATTTATTTGCTGCGTGAGCTATGCTTCATTCCGGGATCTGAAATGATTCATGTTAGGGAAATTGGTACAAGCAGGGAATGTGCATTTTTTTTGTTTGTTTTTGGAAAGGCCCTGTGGAGTTGCAACATTCTCATACAAAGTACTTTATTTCCATTGAATACTGACCTGGAGGGTGTACAACGTTCCAACTAACGTCATTACAACAGATAAAAACAAGTGATTGAGTTTCATTTCTTTCTGTTAATATATTTAAATGGAGATGACATAAACAATAATGTTACAATAATTTAGAAAAATAACAAACACAGATTCATACGGAATTAATTAACATGGTGGCGCAGTGGTTTGCAGAGTGGCCTCACAGCAAGAAGGTTATGAATTCAAATCCCGGGTGGGGGCGAGGTTAGAAACACTGGCCTTTCTGTGTGGAGTTTGCATGTTCTCTTTGTGTATGTGTGGGTTGCCTCTTACCCTCCAAAAAACATGTGTGTTGGTTTGAGGACCACCTCAAAAACAAAATGTCTTATCTCAACTGGCTTGTCCTCCTAATAAAATGAACAAATGTATTCATATCTATAGTTTTATATTTAAAAGGGCCACTGGTTATTAGGGCCATTAACTAACAGGGGTGTGAATACTTTTGGGCACGATGATAACAAACTCTAAGGGTGCTGCTAGGGTAAGACAATGGTCTGATGGCATCCTATCCCTGGTTGATAGTAATGCCAAATTTAAGTTGTTTACAGGTTTTTTTTTATCTGTTTTCTTATGCTCAGCAGACATTTTTGAAAAAAAAAATGAAATCCTCATGAGCTTAGTCATCTTTGCACTCTCAGTGTGTAAAAAATATAGCTGTACAACAATTAAATCTCTTTCAGAGCAACTCACTTTAACTGGCCAGCATTGGAGAAAATATGACTCATGAAATAGGAAAAATACAATGTTTTTGAGATCCTGCACAAAGTTGCAAATCCCAGAACAGGAATGTCAAAATGTTATCATGCAGCTGCCTTCCCATTATCTGTATAGTAACAAAAAAGTTGAAACCTTACTCCCACTCCAAACATGTAATATAGTAGATTTCACTAACAATGTGAAAGCTGAAGGTCGACCTCAGCTTGCGTTATAATCTCTCTTGTTAGACCTCAGACTCAACATGTTGTAAAATAAGTGCGCGATTACCGATAAAGGAACTCTCTAGAAGATTAGGTTAGTATTAAATATAAAATCTATGTTCTGATAAAGCTCCCTTAAAGGCAGTAGGGAAGATCTTCAAGGGTTGACAGTCCAACACTTCTATGAATACAGAGTGAGCGTTAAGACGCACTTTGGTCTTCTTCTGGATTTGGGTCTCCAACCGATAAATGTATGTATTAATGCAGAAACCGGGACGTCTTCTGGGCCAATGGTTTTTGTTCACCATACAAGTGATCGCATACCTGTCAAGTTACACGGTTTCGCCGTATTTTAATATGGAAAAAATGGGATTTTACAAAATAAGGGCATATTGGCATTTCGTTTCATCTTCTGAATAGCTTCGTTTAGAGTGCCGGACCCTATCCGAGCTAATTTCAGGCGAGAGGCAGGGTACAGCCCGAACAGGTTGCTAATCTGTTACGGGGCCATGCAATCAGACAGCCATTTACACCCTCATTCATTCCAAAGAGCAATTTCGAAGGGGCCAATTAACCTAACACACAAATTTTGGAGGGTGGGAGAAAACCTTCACAGACAAGGGAAGAACATGCAAACTCCACGCAGTGGGGCCAGTATTTTAGGCCTTGCCCCAACTCCAGGACTCAAACGCTCAAACTTCTGGCTGCGAGGCTATCGTGCTAACCACTGCGCCACTGTGCAGCCACATTGGCATTTCTGTACTGCCCAAAAAAATTAACCGAAAAAAGTTATTTCTGCCAATGTGTACCATACAGCAAGAGCCTAGTTGCTTTCAAGTACAAATGGTATATGGTACATTCCAGGTGGCCATTGTTACAGCACAGTCAGAGCTACACTGGTCGGCTCTTGCTACGTCACTGTGGCTCGTTGTATATTGACTGCGCATGCGCAATCTTTTGTGATTTTCAAAATGACGAAAGAATACTGATTTTAAGTACTTTGTACAGCGTGAAAAAGAGGTTTTCAATTACAAATAACTTTAAAAATACATTTTAAAAAACCTCCAAACTAATTCAAGTGAATTCTGCTTGCTCAAACTGTAAAATCACACAATTATATCTGAGTTTACAGCTATTATTTTGTTATAACTAGTTATCTATTCTCACTGTGGCCACAGTTTCACTTCATGTTCTGATTGTTTCTATATTGTTTCTTTTCCAAATGGAATTTAATAGTTTTCATGTTGTGTGACTGTGTTCCTGTAAGCTGTCCTCAGTGAAGTACAATAGAAGAGTTCCTCTGATAAGAACACTGAGTCTCTTCTCAAACAGACCTGCGCATCGACAGGACACTTCTATTTAAAGAGCAAATAACCGGCAAAACAACATGGCACACGGACTAGTTAAACACAAATCGATGGAAACCGAGATGCACAAGTCTGAAGAGAAAGGGAAAATGTTCGTTTACACAAAGAAGAGGGGCTACGATGTGACTAGAAACCCCCATCTTAACAAGGTGTGTGTGTTTCTGCTAGTTTTACGTTTGTTTTTAGCAGAAAAACTTGTTAGCATGTTAGCTGCTGCCTTCACGTACTGTAGGAATTTAAACAACTATAATAAACTCTTAATAAACATGTTTAACTATTAACATAATTATTTTAAAACGAATATTAAATAATATTTTATGACTATTAAGTAACTTTAAATAAGTTTTACAGAATTAAGTGTTTTCATTCTGCATGGTAAATTTGAAATGACAAAAATCTAATGTTGAGATTGTTACATTTTTCAAATTTAAGAGTTTAAATTATAAACTTCAGCTAAATATAGATACACATAGTTTTAATAAAGTAATGTATCATTTATTAATTTTTTTGCTTACTTTATTTTAAAAAAGGGACAGTTAACGAAGCTTCGGAGGAGTAAGTGAACGTTACATTAGGCAGCAGCTTTAGACATGGTTAAATATAGATTTTAAACACACACACTCACACACACACACATTCCATATTAGCATTACAAGCTGGTTTGTAATGCACAAGTATTCTAACTTCATTCAGAACCTGATCACACTTTATTTGTGATCTAAAGTACATTTTGATTGTCTATATTTTCCCAATAAGAATAGGATGTTATTTTATAGGCTGTTTAATTATATAATAAATTGTAAAATTATCTCTTTAAGTTTCCGACGCAACATCAAAACCTCCCAATATTTGTTTCTTTTCATGTCCTGATTTTTTATTAAAAGCAGTACTTTTGAGGTGTTTTGATCCAGAATGTTCTGACTGTTTAAAAGTGGAAAAGGGCCTCAAATCAAAGGTCATGCAGTGGCCACATCTCTATCCATGGTGCTGACTGACCATTAAAAACTGCTGAGTTAATTAAGGTTGAAAAAGGCCTGCTGCTTTATGTCGAGTTGACGCTCACTCGTACACTAACGTTGACCTTTAGTCACCCTCCAACCAGCTGTTTGCTTACTCCTTATAAGCTGCTGGGGTTTTTACAGGAACCCACAGCACATTATGAAGACGCATTCAGCTGTTTGCTCTCAAACAATGTTCCCAGTGTGTACTCCAAATGAAAGCTGTTCAGAGCTGATAAAGGTTGGGGTGAGTTGATTGAACTGCCAGCCAGAGAGTTGATAAGTGAGATGGTAGAGTTCAAGCAAACCCTTATCTGGAGGGTGATGGCTGTAGAGGAGTTTGGAAATGAAACTAAACTCTTAAACTCTGGAACATAAACCAAAGTACCAATGAAGATTGCTGGAGCAGAGTTTGCTTTGTCATGCTGACTACGAGTTTTTTAGTCCATTACGCAAGAAATGTGAACTATATTCTTCATTATGATCGGTGTGATGTAAAGATATCCATCTGTTGCTCAACAATGACTTGTCCTGAAAAACCTGTGAAACCTGAGGGGTGTTTAATCAGCTAAGGTGTGAATGCAACAAAACAGGTCACATTACAGAGTTCTTGGTATGTGCAGAAAAACAAAAAGAAATATAAAAACAATTTATTGAAGATTTGTTCAATATGGTCAGAAAAAGGTGCCTCAGAGGCATATACATACATACTAAATGTATATAAGCTACAACGTATATAGTAGGTGGAGGAAAAGCTGGAGAGGTGGAAGTTTGCACTAGAAAGAAGAGGAATGAAGATTAGTCAGAGTAAAACAGAGTACATGTGTGTGAATGAAAGGGATCCAAATGGAAAAGTGAGGTAACGGGGAGAAGAGATGAAGAAGATGGAAGATTTTAAGTACTCAGGACCAACAGTCCAGAGCAATGGAGAGTGTGGAAAAGAGGTGAAGAAGCGTGTGCAAGCAGGCTGGAACGGGTGGAGAAAAGTATCAGGTACAAGTGTACAAAACTGTGGTGAGACCGGCTATGCTGTTTGGTCTAGAAAGAGTAGCACTGAGAAAAGACAGGAAACAGAGATGGAGGTAGCAGAGATGAAGATGCTGAGGATCTCTCTGGGAGTGACCAGGATGGACAGAATTAGAAATGAGTATATCAGTGGAACAGCACATGTTAGAGGTTTTGGGGATAAAATCCGAGAGGCCAGACTGAGATGGTTTGGACATGTGCAGAGGAGAGAGTATATCAGAAGAAGGATGCTAGATTTGGAACCACCAGGAAAGCGGACTAGAGGAAGGCCAAAGAGGAGTTCATGGAAGCAGTGAAGGAAGACATGAAGATAGTTGGTGTGACCAAAGAGGATACAGCAGATAGGGTTAGATGGAAGAAACTGACTTGCTGTAGCCCCTTTAGGGGTAAAGGGAAATGCCGAAAGAAGAAGAAGATATACTACCATTAGTTTGATTTCTAGTAACAGGGTTCCAGCTGCCTTACAGGTTTGCATTGGCTGTCCAAAGGCTATGGGAGTAAACCCAGACAGAAAATTTGGTACGGTGACTAGTAGGCAGTTGGCTGAGCTCTGCGATACTTTCTGTCCCCTCCTGCAGTGGTACCGATACTGGCTGTATCGGCTTGCTTTTCCATCGATCTCTGGCACTTGGCATTCCAGGATCTCCATACTATTTGCCAAGGCCTGCACCTGGGGAGGTCACCCCAGCTTCACTGACTCGGCGCGGATTCATCTCAGGCAGTTACGGATACCAGTTATAAGCCCGGGCTCAATTGGCGTAGAGCAAGGCGCTAGGGGTTGCTCTCGAAGGTAGGAGTCCTATGACTCCATTGGTAGTTACCGCCAGCCCCAATTCGAACAGCCCCTTGGTGATAAGGTACTACCCTACCACAACTTGCTTGCTTCATCGGGTGCATGAAGTTTGGAGAAAATCCACAGGCTAGTTGTAAAACTGAGCACCTCATGCAGACTCCAGAAGGATACCAATGAATGGTAAAACAAATTTGGATGACGATCTTGGTATTCATAAGCCTTCCAAAACCAGACGTTAGATGGCTCATCTTCTTTTATGCATAAAATGTGACAATAAGAAATCTTAAAAGTCACTCAGGAATGCAAAAACAGACCAAAGCTTGTTGGGGTTTCTAAAAATCCTTTTCCACGGGGTTGGTCTGTTGGGTTTAAATTAAATCTATTCCAAATTGTGATGTTAGTAATAGTAGAAACTTTACCTACCAGTATCTACTCCTGATAGCTAAGCCGAAGTTCTTCTGCCACTTGAGAATAATTTCATTTTCACATCCCGTCACAATTAATGTGAGATCTTCCAAAGCAAGGAAATCTCTTTAAAATGCAGAGGTTTGCCTTTCATTGACTGTATTTTTTTTCCCAAGTATCTCTGTCCATTTCTTTCCTTTCTAATGATTTCCATCTGGTCCTTGAGTTTCTTGTGTTTCCACTTTGTTATTCAAATAAAGGCTTGCTCCACTGTACTGTAACAATTACTGAAATTCCTTCCACTTTCCAACATAGTGTCGTTGCTAACAAGTTTTAATCGCCAAAAAATGTTCCAGGAATATTTTTTTTCCCTCCCATTTGCAGGAGTTTTAGTTACAGTACAGGTCACCATTAAAGTGTCTTTTGTACCAGTTTAGTAGCTTTATTTGCATATTCAGGTGTTATTAATGTTATATGATCATCCATAAAGTGGAAAAGTTTTTGTTTATATATTAACTTGGGCGGCACAGTGGTGCAGTGCTTGGCACAATAGCCTCAAAGCAAGAAGGTTGAGGTTCGAATCCTAAGTGGGGGGCAAGGCTTTGAATATTGGTCTTTCTGTTTGGAGTTTGCATGTCCTACCCGATTATGTGTGAGTTTTACTGGGTACTCCGGTTTCCTCCGACCCACCAAAAAACGTGCATGTTTAAATAATTGGCCACTGTGAAACTATCCCTAGAATGAGTGTGTCAAGAGAGTAGTCTGTTCCCCCTCTGTGTCCTGTTTCCCCCCTCCCTTTTGTCTGTATGTGTGCACAAGTCACACCTGAAACTCATCTACTCATCTGCTGGACCATAAATGGATCAGTTTTTGACACACTTTTCGCCAGATCGTTTGTTTACCATGCTTTACCTAGTTATCCAGTTTTTGGCTCCAGCTCCTACATCAGAACCTGCCTAGTTAATCTGTTTTTGTCTTCTTTTTTTGGACTTTTTTTATCAATCTAATAAATCTGCTTGTGATTTCTTCATCTGAGCCTGTCTGTTGTGGCAAGGGTATATTTTTGGCCTTAGCTCCACATTATGACAGAGTGTGTGTGGCCCCGCAGCAGGCTGGTGACCTGTTCGGGGTAAACTCTGCCTCTCGCCTTGAATCAGCTGGGCTAGGCTTCCGCACCCTCCATCACTTCGACGGGGAATAAGCGGTTCAGAAGATGAATGAATAAAAAGAAATCTATTAACTTGGTTAGAAGATTGCTATCTAGATGATCTTGCAGAAACCTCAAAGATAGTTTCATTGCATTTTATTAATTGTAATTCACAATTCTCATTTGTTTAGAGTATAAGTCTGTTATAAAGAACAATCTGAGGCCTGTGAATGGAGCACTCAGACATGGCTCAGTAAACTGTTTGTCTACATATCACTTTACACATTAAAGTCTTAAGTTGGTCCAGTTACAGACCGGCACATTTAGATTCTTATCTGAGCAGCCACAAAAGAGATGTTTTATTTTTATTTAGAAAGATACAAGCTTCTGTTTTTTCTCTTCTCTTTGGTTTAAAAGAAAGAATAGATGTTACAAGAGCTGCTTCTTTGTTCTTTTACGAGGTGGCTTTTCCTCTCACTTTAACACTGCTTGTCCTAAATGAGCTCACTTAGTTAGGAATTCATCTTATAAAAATGCATGCTGAAAAGGGTAAAAAAAAAAACATACTAAAACAGATTTTTGCAATGTCTGTTTCTGCATAAAATCTTCTTCTTCTTCTCCTTTTGGCATTTACCTTCAGGGGTCGCCACAGCAAGTCAGTTTCTTCCATCTAATCCTATCTGCTGCATCCTCTTCGGTTATGCCAACTATCTTCATGTCTTCCTTCACTGTATCCATGAACCTCCTCTGTTCTTCCTCTAGTCATCTTTCCTGGTGGTTCCAAACCCAGCATCCTTCTGCCGATGTACTCGGAATCTCTTCTCTATACATGTCCAAACCATCTCAGTCTGGCCTCTCGGACTTTATCTCCAAAGCCTCTAACATGTGCTGTTCCTCTGATATACTCATTTCTGATCCTGTCCATCCTGGTCACTCCCAGAGAGATCCTCAGCATCTTCATCTCTGCTACCTCCATCTCTGCTTCCTGTCTTTTCTTCAGTGGCACTGTCTCTAGACCAAACAGCATGGCGGGTCTCACCACGGTTTTGCACACTTTACCTTTCATTTTAGCTGAAACTCTTCTATCACACATCACACCTGATACTTTTCTCCACCCTTTCAGCCTGCTTGAACACGCTTCTTCACCTCTTTTCCACACTCTCCATTGCTCTGGACTGTTGATCCTAAGTACTTAAAATCTTCCACCTTCTTTATCTCTTCTCCCTGTAACCTCACTTTTCCATTTGGATCCCTCTCATTCACACACGTACTCTGTTTTACTCTGACTAATCTTCATTCCTCTTCTTTCTAGTGCAAACCTCCACCTCTTCAGCTTTTCCTCCACCTCTTCCCTCCTCTCTCTACAGATCACAATGTCATCTGCAAACATCATTGTCCATGTTTATGCAGAAACATTTGTTGCATAAAATACAGAATTAAAAACATCTATAAAAGAAAAAGAAAAGTTACAGCTGGGGGCTGCACTCGGTGAACCTAAACACTTTCATCGAGTGACCCCAAACACAGAGTTCTTCAGACACACAGGTGAGAGTAACAGCAGGAGAAAAGGTTTTTCATGCTGCCAGGTGAACCCTGTACTGTCAGGACTCCTATATGATACGGGAGTGAGGAAATTGAAGGAGAGGGTAGGAAATGACTGCTAAGCGCGTTAGTGGCCAGGCACAGTCAAGCTGTTGTGGTGCAGCCAGTGGCATATTGTTGCCCTCCCTCTGACTCCAGCATGCCCAGGGGGCTGAAGTGTGTTTACATCTCTCAGCTGGTCCACTTTACCCCCTAACAGGGGCCAGTCACAGCACAACCTGCTAATTGATGCTGAGGGATGCAGTGCTGAAAGCAACCTGTCCTCACATCGACAGGCTTCAATTTCCCTCTAATCTCCACCCATGCGCATGTGCGTCCATGTTGTAGACGTATGAACACACAGACTCAACTTACTCCCTCTCTCGCTCAAGGTGGAACCGGATATTATAGGTGTGTTTGGTGAGCAGTCTCTGTGCGATAAAGAGATGAAGTGGGGTAGGAGGTGTAGAAAGGGTTCTCTGTGGGGGCGAGCAAAGTGTTGGTTTCACTCCACAGAAGTCCTCTGTCCTTAGGCTTGATCACACCTTAAGGAGGCATCTGTGTTCATCTCAGCTTTCAGGACGTCTCTGACGCTTGGTTTCACCAAAAAACAACAACAACAACAACTTTCTGAAAAAAAAAAACTCTTAGCACCCAATCAGTGGATGGAGTTTCACCTCAAACATTGACCCAAGCCATTGGTGGCCAACAGATGCCCATTCAGTTGGTCTGAAAGCAACAGGAACAAGTGCAGTGAGCTGCGAACGCCAAATAGAAGAAAACTGCAACCCCTGCACATTTTGACATGCCCCACCATGCACACCCTGCCTGGCTTTGGATGACAATTAGAAGCAAGGCTGTCATTCTGACTTATATCTCTAAATCCTTCAAAAACCCACATTGATCCTCTCGACTCAACTTTAAGGGTTTGTTTATTGAGGTTTTTAAAATTATAGGCTGCTTCATTTCATGCCGAGGATTCCACCAAAATTGAAAAGTGGGATCCAGACAGCACTGCAATTGGATCGGCCGTTTGCAACCACAGACTCCACACATGACATTACTTGATGAAACTCTGAAGTGCAAATTTTTCACTTTTGGCATCGAGTGAGCTGCACTCCATCATGCTTGGCATTAAGGATATTCTGGTTTGCCTGATGGAAGTTATTACACACTCATGTTAGATTTTCCTTGCTTTGGCTGCTTCATTTGAAGAGTTAGCTCACTATCTTGGGGTTGCATCTTTCTCAACTGAGACCTAGATTAAAATAATCAGTGACAGAGAAACAGGGAAAATGATGTTTGCTTTTCAGAAATAATAAGGCTCTTGTGCAATAGCCTCACGTTGCATAGCTAATTCAGGACATAGTTGGTTTCTGGTGTATGCTTATGGCTTATGAAACTTGCGTGCTCATATTGGTGTTTGCTGGACAAACATTGCAGCAACGTCTTGTTTGTGTTGCAAACCAAAGCTTTTTATATTCAATTGATCATTTTCTAGCTTGTCGAGCTTTCTCCAGTCTTTGAGGAAATGTACAGTTTCAGTTTGAATTTCTAGTATATCTAGTATTTTGTTCTGTTTTTAGCCAAATTTATGAAATAAACTTTGTATTATCATAATGTATGATGTTCTTAAATGAAGGGTGGTATTTTTCTGTTTCACCATTTGCCGCTTATCCAGGATTGGGTTTCAGGGGTAACAGCCTCAGACGGGAAGCCGAGGGTTCTCTCACCCCGGCTGCATCCTCCAACTCATCCAAGAGCTTCCCGAGGCGTTCCCCAGCCAGCTCTGAGACATATTCATTCAATTCAATTTTATTTGTGTGGCCAAAAATCATAGAATTTCTGTCTCAATGGGCTTCACATGAAAGAAGCCCAGGCGGCTCCAGGCCTGCCTCTGGGTCTCCTGCTGGTGTGACGTGCCCAAAACACCTCAGTAGAGAAAAGTTCGTGAAGCATCCTAGCCAGATGCCTGAACCACCCCATCTGTATTCTCTTGACCTGGAAGAGTAACGGCTCCTCTCTAGGCTCCTCCCGAATGGCAGAGCTCTTCACGCTCAGTAGTACTTTTTTCATAGATTAATTAAAAAAATTTGTAACAAAACTCAATAGTAACATTCCACGTCCCTAGAGCTACCTTATGCAGCCGAGGTTCTGACCGCCAGGGTCCCCGTTGTTGGCTGCCACCCATCTCCTTCGTCATTCCTGCAGGTAGTGAGTCCACTGGAAGGGCGGCCCATGTCCCCTATTCAGGCTGAGCCCGGCAGGGGCCCCTGGGTAAAAGCCCGGGCCACCAGGCGCTCACGCTCATGCCCCGCCCTCGGGCCTGTCTCCAATGGGGGCCGCGGTGACCCGCGTCCGGGCAAGGGCAACTTGGCCATGCTTGATTTCTTCATAGGGGTGTTTGAGCCACGCTTTGTCTGGCACCTCATGGGGACGTCCCACTGGGAGGAGACCAAGAGGCAGATCCCGGACCCGCTGGAGAGACTATGTCTCACAGCTGGCTGGGGAAGGACTCGGGATCCATCCGGGTGAGCTGGAGGATGCAGCTGGGGTGAGAGAAGCCTGGGCTTCCCGTCTGAGGCTGTTGCCCCCGCGACCCGGCCTCGGATAAGTGGAAGACAGCAGAACGGAACGGAACTCAATAATGTGCTACTTTAATAAAAACAAAACTTTTGTGTAGAAAAATGGTCTTTTTCTCAAAATACATAAAGATAGTTTTGACAAAATTATGTAACTATTCAATAATTGTTTGAACGGCAATCATGTTGGGCTAGTTCTTAAACGCAGCCCAGTTTCTGTGGCCCTCTAATGTGTGTGTCAAAGAGAAAGGAGAAGTTCGGGCAGGACTTCCTGAATTTTTTCTGGACTTTCCCAAAAGCTAAACAGAAGTGAGATAAAAGCTGCTGGCGAAGAAAATGAAAAATTTTCCCTGCTGGTGTTGAAACGTTATTGTGTAAGTATTAATCAAAGTTGAGACAACAAACCATGTTGTAAATATTTGGATTATTTTGGGGATTATCTGATTAGCCCTTTATTAAAAACACCCCTCGGGAATTGTTGGGTAAGACCATAAAAAGTAGGTTTTTACTGTAAAGTTGCTGCTTTTTGCAATTTTTTTCCAGGTCACATTATCTGATTTTTTTCATCACCTAGTACAATGTATATAAATGTTTAATTAAAAGTCATTGGAAGCAAATTAATCAACAATTTTCAACATTTTCAACAAAACGTAATTTTGGGGAGTTCAGGCTCGCCAACCACTGTATGCTTATTAAAATCGTAGAAGCACACATAATCTGCCCGTGCTACCGTAAAACGTTAGTAAACAAAGTATCTCCCAAACCACCGAAGGAATTCTAAATTATTGCCCACACTTAGTCAGTACCCACTACAAACGAACTGATTACATTTTCATGCGACTAAAAGTCAAGTTCACAAAGGTAGAGGTGACAAATTCTTGTGAACGTGACATCTTCTAAAAACCTGAAGGGATTTTAATGAAACTGCCTACAGTTACTCAGTTATGTGACTAAAGCTCAGAAAGGTAGAGGTCTTAAAATTGAAAAATCTAACACCTACCATATGTCTGCTTCAATGTCGTTATCTCATTAAACTTAACTAATCATTATTAATAGTAGAAAAAGTTTTAAAAAAGTCTTCTGGACAGTTTAATTCTTGATCGAGACGTTTCGAGACGAAGTTTCTGCCGTAATGTGTTGACCGGTTTAAAACTAGTACACCCTAAAGACAAGATGCCTACAGAAAAACAGAGCAATGTAGTTTATTCGAACCGGTGCAGTGAAGGTAGCTGCAAAGAACACTACATTGGTGAAACGAAGCAGCCACTCCACAAAAGACTTTACCAACACAGAAGAGAAGCCTCAAGTGGTCCACAGTCTGCTGTACATCTGCATCTTAAATCCACCAAACACACTTTTGAGGACAGTGAGGTGAAGATTCTAAGTAGAGAGAAAGGTTGATTCGAAAGAGGGGTGAAGGAAGCCATCTTTGTTATGAAAGAGAATCCCTCACTGAATCGGAGTGGAGGCGTTAGATACATTCTGCCCGGGATTTACAGCAGCCTTTTGAAGCCATGGACTAAAGATGACACCTCGTGACCCAGATTCACCCCTCTCGTTAGCAGGAATTTCTATTCACTAGGCTTTTAGCATTTTTATAATAGGGTTCATTTACTGGTCTGTGGCTACAGTAGGAGCCATTCACGGCCATCATAGGTAACACAGGCTCATTGGTCGAGCCCCTCCTTACTATTTTTTTTTACCTTTTACTCAGGTTAGTATAAATAGATCCAGTTTTCAGTCCATTTCATTCAGATTGAAAATGATTTCCGGATGGAAGTCGAAACGTCTCTATCAAGAATTAAACTGTCCAGAAGACTTTTTTGAAACTTTTTCTACTATGGATCACTCCTGGATGAATGAGGGACTACACGGAATTATTAATAGTGTTTATGAAATAAGGCAGGTGGAGGCATATTTTTTGCTTGTATCATAGGGGGTTCAAAGAAGACTGAACATTGTGATGGAGATTAAAAAGAAGAAGTCAGCTGATAAAGTTTTTTGTGAAGATGAGACAAAAGTGTTTCTGTTTAGGCCTGATAGACACCGTGCACATTTAGGGTATCAATCTGCCGCAACCAGGAGGACCCCAGATCTCTATCTATATGTTGTCACAGGTATGTCAGGGTTGTGCCAGGTGTGGTCGGGTGTTTCAGGTTGATCACACACATCATTATTGACTACACATTCCTCTGATAGGCTGGAGTGGATCCACCAAATAGAGAGAGCCCCCTTGTTCTTCTCTGACCACGCTCCCGATCCAAGTCGTACACACACAATCATGCATTTTGGGTAAACTGCAGCCATACGAACTATATGTATTTGTTTTGGGTTTTTTTGGGGGGTTCCTCAATGCTGTTTTTGTCTTTTAATTTGCATCAAAAGAAAGAAACATGTTTGATCCTCACAGAGAGTGGTTATGAGGTTGAAAATTGTGACGACTGATATATAGAGGTGTAATTTAAACAGAAATATTTTGAATAATTTGTGATTATAATTTTCATTAATTTTTTTCTCATCCATGTATTATTCAGTCAGTTAGTCACCTTCATAACTGTCTATCCCTTTCGGGGTACTAATGTACTTCTTAGTGGTAAAATATGACAACTGGTAGGTGTTTCCATAAGTTCATCTACAGTCGAAACTGAGTAACTGTTTACACCGAGCAATTTTGTTAAAATCCCTTTAGTAGTTTCGGAGCCGTCGCATTGACAAGAATTTGTAACCTTGACTTTTATTTGTATCTTGACCTTTTTTTTTGGTCGAGAGAAGCCAGATGGGGTGGTTCGGGCATCTGGTCAGGATGCTCCCCGAGCGCCTCGCTGGTGAGGTGTTTCGGGCACGTCCCACCGGGAGGAGACCAAGAAGCAGACCCCGGACCTGCTGGAGAGACAATGTCTCACAGCTGAACAAGGAACACTGCCATCCGGGAGGAGCTTGGTGTTGAGCCGCTCCTCCTCCAGGTTGAGAGGAGCCAGATGGAGTAGTTCGGGCATCTGGTCAGCATGCCCCCTGAGCACTTTGCTGGTGAGGTGTTTCGGGCACGCCCCACCGGGAAGAGACCAAGAAGCAGACCCCGGACCTGCCGGAGAGACAATGTCTCACAGCTGGACAGGGAACACCTCGGGATCTTTCCGGGTGAGCTGGAGGATTCAGCCAGAGTGAGAAAAGCTTGGGCTTCCCGTCTGGGGCTGTTTCCCCCTGCGATCCGGCCCCAGATAAGCGGAAGATGACGGAACGGAACAGACTTTTATCTTCTAGGTCTGCTGATGGACTGAAAATACCTCATGTTTCTGTGATCTTCTGCTGACTGTGGTTTGTCTTTCTTTAGTATAAAAGCAGAGTTTTTTATTTTTTCAATATTATTTGGTGTCTAATTTATATGCTTAATGTTTGTTGATTTCTAAGTGAAGATATATTCTTTCTTGAACAACGTGTCTGACCAACACTATCCACAGTTGCATTCTTCTGCTTCACGTAGCTACACCTTTAGTTTTGCCACATTAAAGGAAATTTTAAAAAAAAGTTGAAACACTTGCAGCATCGGGTAGGCCTTTCCTGACTAAGGTCAAGGAATGTCAAAGCACCACTAGCCAAAAGTGCATATTTGAATATAGTGTTTCTGAGACTGCTGATTACCTTGGACATTTTCCCAGCAACACTCAGGCTCCTAAGGGACCTGGACGGAACAGCATGAAAAGGGCTGCCTCAAGGGGGATGACTGCCTCCACCCACTTTAAGGCCGCTCTCCTTAAGTCAACAGGAGCTCCATTTTCAAGGCTGTTTGACCAACAAGCGTGTCTGTGCATTCACAAGTTGACACCTCTTGATTTAAGGAGCCTCACGTTGGGATATTTGCTTGAGATGAGGAATTTAAGAAGATCATTGGTTGCTCTTAGAAGTCAGTGTTGTTAGGTGGAGGTCGTGACTTTCGAGGTGGGGAATAAATCAGACGTAGAGTTGGCCGAGCTTACTAAAAGTTGAGGTTTGGTCAGTTGACCTGGTGCTGCTTTCAAACGTTTTTAAAAAGATTCTTTTGAAGTCAGAGGACCCACCCGGAGATGCATGATCAAACAAAAAAGTTGAAAAGATGGGTGGCAACACAAATATCTTTAAAGTTTCAGAAAAATTTTCATAGGACTTTTGGTGACAATGCAGTCACGTCAATTGATGCAAAAAACCCCCCAAAAACTTGCTTTCAGACATTTTTTTTATTTTCTTTTGGGAATTTTTTGACATTTTATTTTATGAAAAATTGTCCATGGTTTCATCATTCAGTTAAAGCATTGATAGTCATTTGCAAACTTGTCACTGTTGTATTAAATATTTCTCACCATATTCGAACATCGTTTGTGTAAAATGCTGAGTTTCAGCTAAAATGAAAGAAAAAGTGTACAAAACCGTGGTGAAACCGGCCATGCTGTTTGATATGGCACTGAGGAAAACAGTGGCACTGAGGAAAAGACAGGAAGCAGAGATGGAGGAAGCAGAGATGAAGATGCTGAGGATCTCTCTGGGAGTGACCAGGATGGACAGGATCAGAGGAACAGCACATGTTAGAGATTTTGGAGATAAAGCCAGAGAGGCCAGACTGAGATGGTTTGGACATGTGCAGAGGAGAGAGAGAGTACATAGGAAGACAGATGCTGGATTTGGAACCACCAGGAAAGAGGCCTAGAGGAAGACCAAAGAGGGGGTTCATGGAAGCAGTGAAGGAAGACATGAAGATAGTTGGCGTGACCAAAGAGGATGCAACAGATAGGGTTAGATGGAAGAAACTGACTTGCTGTGGCGACCCAAAAGAAGAAGTTTGTGTAAAATGCTGCTCTGGCTTTTTGTTTTGATGTAGTTTACATGCTTTAAGATCATGTTTTAGAATTTTACTTGGTGGAAACTAACGGCAATGTCAATTAGAGCTGCTGTTGGCTATAAACAAATTTAACAATCACTGTGCCCATTCTAATTTAACCTTTGAATTTTTCTTACAAACAACTACATGCTTTTTTGACCACATCTACCTGGGGTGGATGGACGGTCGGAGCCCGGATGGATTTCTCTGCTGGCCAAAAATGGTTTTCTACTCACATCTGTATATTTGTTGGTGACTATTTCTGTCCAGTGAATATTTTTATCTACAAAGCAAATTAGCACAAGGAATGTGACAAGATGATCTGGACTTTTAGTATTACTGATGAAAAAAAGCAGATAATGTAGATGAGTTGTATCCGTTCCGTTCCATCATCTTCCGCTTTTTCCAGGGTCGGGTCTCGGGGGCAACAGCCTCAAACGGGTAGCCCAGGCCTCTCTCTCCCCGGCTGCATCCTCCAGCTCACCCTGAAGGATTCCAAGTCGTTCCTCGGCCAGCTGTGAGACATAATCTCTGCAGCGGGTCCTGGGTCTGCCTCTTGGTCTCTTCCCGGTAGATCGTGCCCAAAACACCCTGCCCGCGAGGCGCTCGGGGGGCATCCTGACAAGATGCGCGAACCATCCCATCTGGCTCCTCTCGACCTGGAGGAGGAACGGCTCGACACCGAGCTCCTCCCGGATGGCAGAGCACCTCACCCGATCTCTGAGTGAGAGCCCAGCCACCCTGCGGAGAAAGCTTATTTCGGCCGCTTGTACCCGTGATCTCATTCTTTTGGTCACCACCTACAGCTGGTGACCATAGGTGAGGGTTGGAACGTAGATCGACTTCTAAATCAGGAGCTTTGCTTTTCGGCTCAGCTCTCTCTTTACCATGACGGATCGATGCAGGGTCCTAGTTATTGCTGATGCCGCACCGATCAGCCTGTCGATCTCCCGCTCCATCCTTCCCCCACTCGTGAACAAGACCCCGACAAGATGATCTGAACTTTAGTATTACTGATAAGAAAAGCAGATACTGTAGATCAGTTGTATAAATAGTTCAAATTTTTTGATAAGATACATAACTGCTATTTTTCTGAATAGCTTTGTGAATCTGTGACATCATTGTTTATGTTTTAACGTGCATTTCGACTGTAGCTGTAGAATGAGATTGGTCATCTCTGGTTCGTTTACTGAGAAGTTAACTCTATGTGACACAAGAACTATTTGGAATTAATAACGTACATCTATTTAATTTTGTGTAAGTTACACTGTACTTTTTTATATTCAGAAAATTTTACATACTTAAAATAGTTATGAGCGGATCAATTGAAACAGAGCATTACTGACAACTTCGGTGTGAAATGCAAAGTTTACTTGTAAACCTTGTTTGCCCTCGTACCGGAAATTAACTGGAAGTTTGCGGGTTCGAATCCCACTGAGTTCACGTCTAGGGTCCTTGGAGAAGACACCTAACCCCTGTTTCTCCCACCATTGGCGCCGTCATGGCAGCCTTCTGCCATGTAATGCAGCACACAAATTTCCCCAGTGAGGGATCGATAAATATTTTTATTACCGTATTTTTACGACAATAAGTCGCACCTAAAAGTCTCAAATGTTCTTCAAAATGAGCGGTGTGGCCTATTGGGCAGTGCGCCCTATGTGATTTGTGGACGTATTAGAGAACCACGAGGTGGACGCAGTTGAGAACATGAGAACGTTAAAGGGGGAAGTGTGGGCGTGGATTATGTTTAAAAGAACAGGTATGTGCTTTATGCAGAACATCGCTGTTTTAACAACACTGAAAATGGAAAAGAGACACGCTTATGAAGCTCAGTTTAAACTGATGGCAATCAGCTACGTGGAACCTGGGAATCGAGCCGCCGCAAGAAAATTTGAAATGAATGAGTCGATGGTTCGTAAGTGGAGGAAGCTGGAAAACAAGCTGTGACAGGTGAAGAAGACGCAGCTGAGTTTCCGCGGAAATAAGGCGAGGTGGTCAGAATTGAAGGAAAGACTCCAGCAGCGATGGATGACCAGAAGACCACGGATTCATGAAGGGTGGAATGCCGTTACGGGCAAGTTATGCCACAGTTTGCCAGTGGATTGTAGATGCTTGGGCTAACATCAATGGGCTAACGTGTCTGCTGGCACTGTTGTCCGAGCTTTCGCAAAAGCTGGCATCATTTCCGCGAAGCCACACGGTACAGATAGTGACTCTAACAGCGAGGAAAGTGAACCTGCTATCTTGGATTTAGTGCAGCTGTTAGATTCTGAAACAGAGGATGAGGACTTGGATGGATTTGATCAATGACTTTATGACGACTGTAACTAATATTTAAATAAAGACAACCAACTCAGTTTTGCTCACAATCTATTTTTCAATACGCACGTGTGTGTGCGTGCGCGTGCACGCACAGTTTGTGTATGTGTGTGTGTTTTTGACCGGCGGACGTACGTAGTAGAGGATATGTATATAAAACCTGCGCCCTATCATCAGGTGTGCCTTATGTGTGTGTTAAATACAGAGCACGCAAAATTTGGACTGCGCCTTTTAATACGGTGCGCCCTATGGTCGTGAAAATACGGTAATAATATTTTACTAATATATAGATGGTCCAAACAGTAATTCAGCTTAATTTTCATTTTAATTTTCCTGCCAGCATGTCATATCTCGTCATGTTTATTTAACAACCACGTCACCCTTGCTTGGTTTTTAAAGAAAACATTGCTTATCTCACTGATAAATGTTTTTGGCTTTCTGACCACATTAAAGACCAGATTTGTTTGGGAGTAGGAGAGCACTTGCAGACCTTACATGGCACTTTGTGGGAAGATATTTTGCTTAGTCAGGCTGGAAGATCCTGGGAAGAGATGGGTGGAAGCTGATGCATGCTCTTTCTCTTCCTCCTCAGAGGAAAGGATGGATTTAAAGAGCTTTATTATCAGAATAATCCTCTTGAAATCCGCTACGGCTGCAGGAAACAGATGGGGGGTCTGGCTGAATCTATAGGCTTTGAGCACAATAGGAACCCTGCTATGGTTGTTCACTCGCAGTGAAAACAAATGTATAAAAAAGTGAGCTAAAAGTTGACGGAAATGAAAAAATACCACCCATTTTTTTTTCTTTTACAACATCGTCTCTTCTATGTTGACTTTGTGAGATAAGGCTAAACATTTACGAACTGATCCTAATCTGGAATACATGTGATTAATAGTCTTTTTGAATGACGTTCAAAGACCTCTGTGGCCTACACATTCCTCAGCTCTTTCATTTGCCTTTTATGAAGCATTAACCCAAACGTAGAAATTAGAAATGGGTAATAAATTTCAATCAACTTGTAGCAAACAAGTTGAGAGGGTCAGGCCTGTCTAATAGATTTATTTTGAAATAATCTTACATTTACTAAAGCAAGTTTGCGGGTCAGGGACAGGGTCCTGCCCCAAGTGGAGGAGTTTATGTATCTCAGGATCTTGTTCACGAGTGGGGGAAGGATGGAGCGGGAGATCTTCAGGTGAATTGGTGCAGCGTCAGCAATAACCAGGACGCTGCATCGTTCCATCATGGTAAAGAGAGAGCTAAGCCGAAAAGCAAAGCTCTCGATTTACAAGTCTGGGTACGTTCCAATCCTCAGCTGTGGTCACCAGCTGTGGGTGGCGAAAGAATGTGATCGCGGATACAAGCGCCCGAAATGAGCTTCCTCCGCAGGGTGGCTGGGCTCTCGTTCAGTGATTGGGTGAGAAGCTCTGCCACCCGGGAGGAGCTCCGTGTCATGCCTCCTCCAGGTTGAAATGAGCCAGATGGGGTGGTTTGGGCATCTGGTCAGGATGCCCTCCGAGTGCCTAGCTGGTGAGGTACGTATTTCGGGCACGTCCCATTGGGAGGAGCCCAAGACGCAGACCCCGGACCCGCTGGAGAGACTATGTCTCACAGCTGGCCGGGGAACGACTCGGGATCCATCCGGGTGAGCTGGAGGATGCAGCCGGGGAGAGAGAAGCCTGGGCTTCTCATCTGAGGCCCCGGATGAGCAGAAGACGACGGAACGGAAGATTCATTTTGTTCACTGAATTTATACTGTTTCTGTTGTTCATACACTCAACAAAAATATAAACGCAACACTTTTGTTTTTGCTCCCATTTTTCATGAGATGGACTTAAAAAAAATAAAAAAAAATAAAATGAATTACTCTATTCATCCCTCACCGGGGAAATTTGTTTGCTGCACTCCCTACACCGCAGCAGGCTGCCCTTCAATGGCACCAATGGTGGGAGAAGCGGGGGTTAGGTGTCTTCTCCAAGGACCCTAGACGTGCTCTCCGTGGGACGCGAACCCGCAACCTTCCGGTCCGCGGGCGAACACTCTAACCACGCAGCCACCGTCTCCACCCAATCTCCACCCGATTAAAGATCTAAAATTCATTCCAGATACACAATATTACTATTTCTCTCAAACACTGTTCACAAATCTGTCTAAATGTGTGATAGTGAGCACTTCTGCTTTGCTGAGATAATCCATCCCACCTCACAGATGTGCCACATCAAGATGCTGATCTGACATCATGATTAGTGCATATGTGTTCCTTATACTGCCCACAATAAAAGGCCACCCTGAAATGTGCAGTTTTGTCTCACAGCAAAATGCCACAGATGCCACAATCATTGAGGGAGTGTGCAATTGGCATGCTGACAGCAGGAATGTCAACCAGATCTGTTGCTCGTGCATTGAATGTTCATTTCTCCACCATAAGCCGTCTCCAAAGGTGTTTCAGAGAATATGGCAGTACATCCAACCGGCCTCACAACCGCCGACCAGGAGTAACCACACCAGCCCAGGACCTCCACATCCAGCAGATCACCTCCGAGATCGTCTGAGACCAGCCACTCAGACAGCTGCTGAAACAAATTTCTACACAAACTGTCAGAAACCGTCTCAGAGAAGCTCAACTGCATGCTCGTCGTCCTCATCGGGGTCTTAACCTGACTCCAGATCGTTGCCGTAACAGACTTGAGTGGGCAAATGCTCACATTCGATGGCGTCTAGCATGTTGGAGAGGTGTTCTCTTCACGGAAGAATCTCGGTTTACATTGTTCAGGGCAGAACAATGTCTGCCAACTGGGCAGATGGCAGACAGCATGTGTGGCGTCGTGTGGGTGAGCGCTTTGCTGATGTCAATGTTGTGGATCGAGTGGCCCATGGTGGTGGTGGGGTTATGGTATGGGCAGGCATCTGTTATGGACGAAGAACACAGGTGCATTTTATTGATGGCATTTTGAATGCACAGAGATACCGTGATGACATCCTGCGGCCCATTGTTGTGCCATACATCCATGAACATCACCTCATGTTTCAGCAAGATAATGCACGGCCCCATGTTGCAAGGATCTGTACACAATTCTTGGAAGCTGAAAATGTCCCAGTTCTTGCATGGCCAGCATACTCACCGGACATGTCACCCATTGAACATGTTTGGGATGTGCTTGACCGGCGTATACGACAGCGTGCACCAGTTCCCACTAATATCCAGCAACTTCGCTCAGCCATTGAAGAGGAGTGGACCAACATTCCACAGGCCACAATAGACAATCTGATAAACTCTATGCGAAGAAGATGTGTTGCACTGCATGTGGCAAATGATGGTCACACCAGATACTGACTGGTTCTGAGTCCCCAGACTGCCAATAAAGCAAAAACAAAATGCACATTTCAGGGTGGCCTTTTATTGTGGGCAGTATAAGGGACACCTGTGCACTAATCATGATGTCAGATCAGCATCTTGATGTGGCACATCAGTGAGGTGGGATGGATTATCTCAGCAAAGCAGAAGTGCTCACTATCACACATTTAGACAGATTTGTGAACAGTGTTTGAGAGAAATGGTAATATTGTGTATCTGGAATGAATTTTGGATCTTTAAGTCCATCTCATGAAAAATGGGAGCAAAAACAAAAGTGTTGCGTTTATATTTTTGTTGAGTGTAAAAACTTTGTGAAGAAAGTTGGAAAAATGTCTTTAAACATTAAAGTTATTTTTGTGTTTTGCTTCCACAGCAAATTTTCCCTTCCTTTTCCCATACATGCAAATTTTCAAAACAGCAGGCCAACCATGTTCCTCTGTGGTTTAAAAAGCTTTGTCTCTTATTCAAATTGAAGGAGACATAAAAAGGTGCCATTTATTCTTTTTTTTCTAAACGTTTCAAAAAGTAATTACATGTTTCATTGTTATAAAATTTCACTTAAAGAGAGAACTTTAGCAATTAAGATCATTTAGGTTGGTTTGTGGATAGGTTAGAATAGGTTAGGTTTGTTGGTTAGGTTGGCTCTGAAACATTACGACTCCCATCGGTGTGCCAAGAGCATGCACATGCTTCCTTCTTTTTGTCTTTTACGCAAATGCAAATGCTTTCAGGTGCATCCAAGCAAGCAAGTATGCCTGTAAAAACACATTTACACCAGCTTGTGTAAACTTTTCCATTCATCACTACGACACCTGTTAGAACAGGACAAAGCTCTTATAAAAAACTCCCTTCTTGCTTTGCGCACTATTAGGTTTTACATTTAGCATCACGGTTTTATGTTTTCTCCTTCAGGAGAAGTAAATGAACTAAATCTTGAACTTTAGCTGTTACATTGTTGACCTGAACTTTCTGACTCCCTATCTGTCTTCTTTGGCTTATGACTACTTGTTAAACTTGCGTGTTCGTATTGGCCTCAACTGGAATACTATAAAACACATGTCCAGCACAACAGGCTTTTGACAATCTGTTTACACAGTGAAAAATTTACAGCCATTTTGGTAACCATTTGTTACTCCGTCTGGCATCCTGGGAACATATGCTGACCGTGTGTTGGTTTAATTGTTTCTAATCTAACATTCTCTACCAACTCTACTTTAGAAGAAATGTAAATACTTTTCATCCTCAATGGAAAACCAGACACTTTAAATTCTTTCTAAAGGTATAAACTAAGCTGAGGTTGATTTGTGAAGAAGGTTGATGAGGAAAAGATGAGCAATCAAAGTGAATCACAAGGGGATTCTATGATCAGCTAAGGTCTGGTTTCTGCTGAGGGGATTAGCTGTTGTTATTACAAAAAGATCCCAGGATATTACTTAACCTCTCCTAACTCAACCAGATTTTTTTTTGAAAGATTGATGTTTTTACAAGTGTGTTCGATGGCTAACTAAAATAACTACATAACACCATCTAAAAATGAGAGGGAGTTGTTGGTTTAGGAGTACGGTACTCAAATGTACACATGGTGGTACCTTGTATGCAGTGGTGGGCCGTCATGGCCAGCAAGGCCTTCTCTCCTGGCCTAACATAACCAGACATCATTATCATAATTAAAGCCAATTTCATTTTAAATGTATTTTTCCTAAATATAGATATAATTATTCTCCGTATTCTGTTTTCTTAATGTCATATTATATCCATTTGGATATACTGCTTCCAGTGTTGTAGTGTTAGGTTAAAGTTTTTATCCAATCAGAATTCAGCTAGCTGGTGACGCTAGATTGATGTTTTTACAAGTGTGTTCGATGGCTAATTAAAATAACTACAGTACACAACACCATATAAAAATAAGAGGGAGTTGTTGGTTTGGGAGTAATCAAATGTACACATGGTGATACTTTGCATGCAGTGGTGGGCCGTCAGAGCCAGCAAGGCCTTCTCTCCTGGCCTAACATAACCAGACATCATTTTCATAATTATAATAAAAGTCAATTTCATTTTAAATGTATTTGTCCTACATATATATAATTATTCTCCATGTTCTGTTTTCTTTATGTCATATTTTATCCATTTGGTTATACTGCTTCCAGTGTTGCAGTGTTAGGTTAAAGTTTTTATCCAATCAGAATTTGGCTAGCTGGTGTCGCCAGGCTGTATGAAATGTCCCCGAGGCCTTCAGAATCAATAGTGTGGGCGTCTGTGCACTGCAAGTGAGTGGGCACGTGTAGTTGAGATAGTTGCGACAGCCAGTCAGATCATGAGTTGGTTACATTACGGCCATCTAGAAGGCCTTACGTTAAACATGACATGAATGCGTCTTGTGATTAGATACTCACTTGACGTAAGCGGAAGCAACGCTTTGCATGTCAACCAAGCTACACCAGAGCCAAGACCACAAAAAATGACTGCTTCTCTCCCTTCTCGACCCTCAGCACTTTCAGACTTACTGGAGAAAATTTCCGCAAACAGCCTTTTCCACGCTGTTCGATCTGCCCCCACTCCAAAGCAGAACAAACTGTAATGTATGCCATGACTGATTTTGAAGGGAAAAGCCCAGCTGATCTTTTTGACTTTATTAGGAACAAAGAACTGAGTGAGAGTTTAAATTCTCTTTTATTTTTTAATTTTGATAGTATCACATATAGTGATAAGTTTTTAGCTAGTTAATTAGTTTTAATTGCTGATGCAGGTTTATTGATGTTTAAATGCTCTTGAAAATAGCCTGGGTTGTACACAATTAAGACGATGCAACGTCCAGTAGTGCCTACGTGTGCTTCTGTATATGATTTTTCCAGCCGTGGTGTCATAAAGGATGGTATTATGAGGGGTATTTATTCAAGTGCGACAAAGTACGACATCGCCGAAGGCCTAGGTGTAAAATGCATAGACCGCCACTGCTTGTATGAAATATTTAGGCCTCTAAAAATTTTGTCTAGTTGAATTGTAAAGGGTTTTGTTCATTTTGTAAATAGAATAAATTTATAATTGATGCCTTTAAGTTTGTAAATCCACCATCAAAGTATCGATATGAAAGAAAATCTTCATCCAACAAAGATTTTATAGTGTACTCTTCTTCTTCTTCTTCTTTCGGCATTTCCCTTTAGGGGTCGCCACAGCAAGTCAGTTTCTTCCATCTAACCCTATCTGCTGTATCCTCTGGTCACACCAACTATCTTCATGTCTTCCTTCACTGCATCCATGAACCTCCTCTTTGGTCTTCCTCTATGCCTCTTTCCTGATGGCTCCAAACCCAGCATCCGTCTTCCGATGTACTCTCTCTCTCTCTCTTCTGCACATGCCCAAAGCATCTCAGTCTGGCCTCTCTAGCTTTATCTCCAAAAGCTCTAACATGTGCTGTTCCTCTGATCCTGTCCATCTTGGTCACTCCCAGAGAGATCCTCAGCATCTTCATCTCTGCTACCTCCATCTCTGATTCCTGTCTTTTCTTCAGTGCTACTGTTTCTAGACCAAACAGCATGGCCGGTCTCACCACGCTTTTGTACACTTTCCCTTTCATTTTAGCTGAGACTCTTCTGTCGCACATCACACCTGATACTTTCCTTCACCCGTTCCAGCCTGCCTGAACACGCTTCTTCACCTCTTTTCCACACTCTCCTTTGCTCTGGACTGTTGATCCTAGATACTTTTTTATAGTGTACTCTAAAAACTAAAAAAATGAAAATGTAAAATGCTAAATTTACCCATTTTATTAGTTGTTTTCAGTAAACTATACGTCTTCATTACTCAAGTTTGATGTTTTTTTCTGAAACATGACCTGCAGAAAAAAGCTAAATCAGCATATTCATTTGATCCTGTTTCTTTTCTGAACTCTATTCAGCAAGTAAAAGTCAGTTCATCGGTGCATTCACATTTTAAGTCTATGGAGGCAACATCTCCACTCAGCAGTTTTTTCGATACGTTTTGTCCGATGTTGCAGTGCCATATACAGCATCAACCACAGCAATTAAATTTTTTTTGTACGGTTAACATATTAATTTTATTGCCCCTGCCTTCTAGATGTGTCTCCTTTATTTTGTTAGTGGACAAGCTAAAAAAAAATTCAACTTTCTCCAACTGATGGATCCAACAGCCAAACAAAATCGCCCGTGTGACAAACTAGCAAGCAACACAGGCTATAGCATGGAGGAAAAACTTGTAATCAGTCTCTACCATCACAAACCTCTTCCTAATGTGGCGTGAGTGAAGACAAGTTATTGGAGAATCCGATTGCTAATCCGTTAGCTAATCTATTTGCTAATTAGCATAAAAGCATTATCCTTCAGTCTGATTAGTTCAAAGTAGGCGTACACAGTATGTGACAAGTACATGATGTTATATAGTGGGTTTGTGCAAAGGCGATGAAGGCTTTCACAAAAAGTCACCATGACGTAGTTTCAGTAATAGTAAAAATTGTGCACCAAGTTCCGCAAGCACATGCATGCATTGTAAGTTTTGACATGTGCGGTGTGGATGTGGCTTAATGTTTATTTTATTACCTCATGCATCATCCATGAACCCGGGATTTCCCGTTACCTGAATTATATCCCCCTATTAAGCACGAAAGTATTCAAATGTTCTGATTGAAAGAAAGAGAGCTGCACAGATGGAGGGAAATTATTTGTGGGGAAGACCCAACTTTCTGCAGCACTTGGAGAGAGTTTATAGAAAACAGACAATTAGTCTGAAAATTGGGAGTCATTATTTGAGTTGGAGAAGAAAAAAACTGGTGCTCAGTACCATATGGTTTGTTCTGCAGTTCAAACGGAGGTCCGGCATGAATGCTCTCTGGCACAAGCTAAAATAAATGAATGCATTCACTCTCCTCCCTTCTTCTTTTATCACTTGCCCAACAGTTAAACACTTATTCTAGGGTTTTAAAATAACACAGCACACCTGCAAACACATCATATGTCATTTGGCTGCAGTGTTCGGATGTACCTGCTGTGTAACAACTGCCGTACAAAGAGATTTAACACCTGAATATATTTCTTTTTTCACAAATTGGATGAGAGCGTGACCAAAAATGCCAGGCCAATATGAATATTTATAATCAAATTACAAATATAGATTTTAGTGAAACAAGGATGTAATCTACAAGACACGGAAATAAGATTTCCAGCGAGAGGTTCTAATTGTATCTCTGATCATTTTATTTGTACATAGAATAACACAGCAGCTTCCAAGAGATCTATGGTGGGTATGAAAAGGAGATGACAGATAATATTGGGGGGGGGTTTTTGTTTGATGATCCTGTCCAGGGTGTACCCTGCGTGTAACTTGACTACTTGCAGAAATAGACTTCGGTACACATCATACCTCACTTGTAGAAAATGGAAGGATGAAGAGATGAATGGACTGATGCATCCATAGATGAAATTCTCTTCTAATTGCATAAAAAATGTAATCCATTAGGGCTAGCCAAAATGACTCAAAAAGGCCATCGCAATGGGGACAAAAAATGACTTCCAATGCAGCATAGCTGCTCTTGCAATGCAGGTTGGTTTGGGTATTTTCCCAACTTTTTACCTGCTGGTCAAAAGTACATACACAAAATCATCTGGAAGGTTTAATTTATTTTTAATTTTTCCTCACTCTATTCATTCCCCACCGAGGAAATTTGTGTGCTGCACTCCTACACTGCAGCAGGCTGCCCACGACGGCACCAATGGTGGGAGAAACGGGGGGTTAGGCGTCTTGTCCAAGGACCCTAGACCTGCACTCGGTGGGATGCGAACCCACGAACTTCGGGTCCGCGGGCTAATGCTCTAACCACTGAGCGACCGTCTCCTCCCCTTACAGAGAAAGGTCGGAAATTTAGCTGATGGTGATTTTAAAGGTCAGAAGAGATAGATGGAAATGCAAGAATAACTCAAATAATCTCTGTTATCACAAAAGTATAAGGACTTCAACATGGTCAACCATTTCCGTCCCTCATTAACCACTCTAAACATCTTTTGATGGCACTTAATTTTTTTTTGGGGCACTCCCTAAAGTACCCATAAAATTCAACTTCTTAACATAAGTACTGATATAGATAGGTACTTTGTGAATGAGAGGGATCCAAATGGAAAAGTGAGGTTACAGGGAGAAGACATAAACAAGGTGGAAAATTTTAAGTATCTAGGATCAACAGTCCAGAGCAATGGAGAGTGTGGAAAAGAGGTGAAGAAGCGTGTTCAGGCAGGCTGGAACGGGCGGAGGAAAGTATCAGGTGTGATGTGTGATAGAAGAGTTTCAGCTAAAATGGAAGGAAAAGTGTACAAAACCGTGGTGAGACCGGCCATGCTGTTTGGTCTAGAAACAGTAGCACTGAAGAAAAGACAGGAAGCAGAGATGTAGGTAGCAGAGATGAAGATGCTGAGGATCTCTGTGGGAGTGACCAGGATCAACAGGATTAGAAATGAGTACTGTATATCAGAGGAACAGCACATGTTAGAGGTTTTGGGGATAAAGTTCGAGAGGCAAGACTGAGATGGTTTGGGCATGCACAGAGTAGAGAGAGAGAGAGCATTGGAAGAAGGATGCTGGATTTGTAACCACCAGGAAAAAGGACTAGAGGAAGACCAAAGAGGAGGTTCATGGACGCAATGAAGGAAGGCATGAAGACAGTTGGTGTGACCAAAGAGGATACAGCAGATAGGGTTAGATGGAAGAAACTGACTTGCTGTGGCGACCCCTGAAGGGAAATGCCGAAAGAAGAAGACCGTAGGTACTGATACTTGTGGAGTTAATTGGAGTTTTAACTTGATTAATGACGATCGCAAAGTGGTCTGTTTTTTTAAGTTATTTCTTTTCAGTGGTAACATCTGTTTCAGGAAAGCCTGTGGTTTTGAGGGTGGGTGGATGGTACCCCGTGTAGTTATATGACTCAATGTGTTACCATGAAGAGGAATTTTGTTCTCTCATGAACTAATCAAGAAGGATCACTTGTTTTATGTCGGGTTAACAGAAAAATTTGTTTTTAGTAGAACCTCACTGGCTGTTTTCAATTCACCAAATATTCCCCGTCTTATGTAGTCGTCCAGATTTGTACTTTCTCTTAGACATTGTTTTGTAGAGTACCACAAGTGTTTCGTTCCGTCATCTTCCGCTTGTTCCGGGGTCGGGTCGCGGGGGCAACAGCCTCAAACGGGCAGCCCAGGCCTTTCTCTCCCCGGCTGCATCCTCCAGCTCACCTGGAAGGATCCTAAGTTGTTCCCCGGCCAGCTGTGAGACATAGTCTCTCCAACGGGTACGGGGCCTGCCCCTTGGTCTCCTCCCGGTGGGACGTGCCCGAAACACCTTGCCTGCGAGGCGCTCGGGGGGCATTTAGACTAGATGCCCGAACCACCCCATCTGGCTCCTCTCGACCTGGAGGAGGAGCGGCTCGATACCACAAGTGTTTCTTATCTAATCTGAAAGCTGACTGAACAGGAAATAAAATCTTACGTTTTGTTGTAATCTGTGTGGAACTTATCAAATCTGCAGTAAAGATATGTATACGATTGTATCCCAACGATACCCCAACGATACACCTCAGTGAGGTGAAGTGTCACGCAATCAGAGAAACCCAGAAAATGGAGACATTTTCTGGTGGTCCTCAAACCTCTAATCATAGTCTCTCGGGCTTTCTCTAATAACATCCATCTCTTTATTACCCTACGAGAACATTTCTGGAAATTGTTGGAGTGACTTAACTTCTGTTAGTTTGATTTTGGATGAAACAGAACAGAAACTACGATAACCCTAGCTCTGAAGAGCTTACTTATGTTGTTTTTGGTGCTAAACCAAATGTCTCTTTTGTTTTAGAGTTCTACATCGGACATGAGTCAGGTCTTTGTAAAAAAAAAAGAAAAAAAAGAAAGAATTTTAATCAATAACTTAACTTGTTCCTTGTTACAGATCCAGCTCTCGAATACACAAAATAAACAAAACAAACTTCTTCAAATAACTTTCTAAATGAGAAGTTATAACCACTGTCGTGAAGGATTTTGAGATTTTCCAATCAGGGATATGAACAAAAAAACAATAAAAGCTTGCAAAATGGTATTAATTTGTAATATTTTCAAACAAGACAACATGATTTAGAGAGTTTTCAAGTCAGTTTTGTCGTTTTCCTCAGCTACAATAGCCGTGCATGCACTCTGATGACACCAGCAGTTTTAGTTTTATTAGTTCCCCACAAAGAAGATAGCGCTGATCATTTTGCATACTGCGATTAAATTATTGTTCATCTTCTCCAACCCGATTGGTCTCGTTACTTAGTAAGTGTTACTTGCCATTGGTTAGTGATGTTCTGCATTGACTTCTATAAATGTAACTTTTCAAATAAAAATGTACTTAATTCAATGATAAAGTTTGTTTTTAAGCATGTCTATGCACTAGAATAAGCATGCTCTCCGAAATATTTACGCACTGAACAAAACCAGGAAGTCAAAGTGATAGAAAAGCTATAGGTCAATGGTTTTTGTTCATCATAGAAAAATGACTGGCCGAAAAATGTCCCAAAAAATTTGCGTTTCATACATTCATGTATTTAACTCTTAAGTGCATCTATTTTCTAAACAGGAGTCCAATTAATTAAGACATTTTTTAGTTGTTTGTTTGTCTTTTGAACTACTTATCCCTTACGGGATTGTGGGGGATGCCAGAGCCCGTCCTGGCTACCGTATTTTCCGTACTATAAGGCGCGCCTAAAAACCTTAATTTTTCTCTAAAGTCTACGATGCGCCTTTAAACCCAGAGCGCCTTATATATGGATTAATATTGAGCTACAACAGGTGTCGCAACTGCGGTAAGCAGCCGCCGACTCCATTTTCCCCGTAGAAGAAGTAGTGCGCAGTGCATGCTGGGATACATGAAAGGGCGTATCATATCCATTTGTGAGTTTGTGTTAAGACCCGGAAATGGCTCCTACCAAGAGACACTGTTACACCGCAGAGTTTTAAAACCCAAGGCGATCGGTCACGCAGTAGAACATGGGAATAGAGCTGCAGCGAGAGATTTTAACATCAATGAATCAATGGTGAGGAAGTGGAGGAAACAAGAGGATGCGCTGCGCCAAGTAAACAAGACTAAACAGAGTTTCCGCGGGAACAAAGCGAGATGGCCACAGTTAGAGGACAAAGTTGAACAGCCTTTACTGAGTTTGGGGCCACATACATAGACAACCATCTACATGAACACACTGATACCTCGGGGCAATTTCATAGCGGCCAATCAACCTAACATGCATGTTTTTGGAGAGTCAGAGAAAACCAGTTCTTGGAGGAAACCCACACATACACGGGGAGAACATGCAAACTCATGACCTTTTTCCTGTTGCTATTGTGTCAGAATAAATCAATTTAATTGTCAAGTCTTGGACAAGTAAACACATTTTTTTGTTGCAACTTTTAGACAAACTGCTCGTAAAAATAAGTTATTTGTTGTGCAACGATCATAAAAAAATGTCCGCACAATCCTGGATGGACTGAATAATGAACGACCCAAGTATAAAATACCCAAGTACCCAAAATAAAACTACACTAGGTTGTCGCAATAATTGTTTCCATTGTAAAAAGATCATCTTTGTGTATGACAAGACATATGGAAAATATTCACAGCCCTCTGCTGATCACTAGTTTGTGTCTAATCAGCCCTTATTGACACAGATGATGGAGGTTCCAGTGCTTTCTCTCCTTTTCTCTACGTGGCAGAGAGGCTGAGTTCAGCAAACTAGTGCTCAGTGGTTTAGGACTTTACTGTTATATAACAATAGTGGTCAGCTAGCTAATTGAAGAGTTTGGAGCTGTGAGTAATGGCCTGGTCTGTGTTACTCATTATATCAATTTACCCTAACCACTCACAAAGGATGCCAGCAGTTTGATCAGATTGTCTTTACCTCATTGAAGCGCTTCATCCTCTCACTTGTTCCTTTTTTTGGACTGCTTTTCACTTCTTTTTTTTTCCAAAGACACTTCTCACTGTGGCTTTTCTCATGTTTTGGATCCAGCTCTATCCTCTAATCCCGGCTATGAAAACTGGGGGATGGATCCGTCATTCCACTGAAATATTTTCTCTCTTTGCCACACCAGATGTTTTTTTAGTGTCTAGACACACACATCTCTACTGATAAAACAAGCATGGCATAGTGACGGCACGGTGAGAACATCACGGGGTGTGGTTGTTTTCATGAACAGACTTTGATGCTTTGATAGTTCAGATTTTTTCATGTTTGTTTTGACTGGATTTCTGTTTCACATGTTTCACAAAGCCATAGAAATTAAACCTGTGATTCATGACAGATTCATGACACTAAAACCTAACTTTTAACCCTGTTGCATCTCTATTTTTGTATGTAGAAACATGAAGGTGTGTGGGTTTTTTTTCCAGCTGGTAACCAGGTTTCCAGACTAATCAGTGAACTCACCAGGAGCTTTCAGTGATACTGTAGTACCGTATTTTCCGCACTATAAGGCGCACCTAAAAACCTTAAATTTTCTCTAAAGTCTACGATGCGCCTTTTAACCCGGAGCGCCTTATATATGGATTAATATTGAGCTGCAACAGGTGTCGCAACTGCGGTAAGCAGCCGCCGGCTCCATTTCCCCCGTTGAAGAAGTAGTGCGCGGTGCATGCTGGGATATATGAAATGGCGTCTCAATAGGTGCGTTCGAGATGACACAGGCGGACGCAGTTCCAATCAGAACTGCGTCCACCTGTGTCATCTCAAACGCACCTATTTCCATTTGTGTGTTTGTGTAAGGACCCGGAAATGGCTCCTACCAAGAGACACTGTTACACCGCAGAGTTTAAAATCAAGGCGATCGGTCACGCAGTAGAACACGGGAATCGAGTCGCAGCGAGAGAGTTTAACATCAATGAATCAATGGTGAGGAAGTGGAGGAAGCAAGAGGATGCGCTTCGCCAAGTAAGTAAGACTAAACATAGTTTATCTCCAATGGATAATAAACTGTGTCACGAAAATAGTAATACTTTATCTCGGAGAAAATAATAAAACAGCTGTTTATTCATTTTAGGAGTAAAAACAGAAAGCTGTTTGACTGTTTGACTGACCTATCTGACTGTTTTTTTTTTTTTTACATTCCCTTTAGCGCAGCACCATTTAGTGAATGCATAACGTAACCCCAGCCTTTACTGTAGCGCCTCATAATACGGTGCGCCTTATAGTGCGGAAAATACGGTATGTCTCTTGTCCTGTTGACTCTCAGTCTCCTAGACCTGCTTTTGTTTCCCTGATGGGGTTACCGTGCACATCCGAGATCTGTATCATGTTCACGAGCAAATGACCGTGTCTACACTTTCAATGCATCAAGTCTTTTTTTGAGCCAATCTCAAATTTCTATCAACGCCTTCGCTTTTTGATTGGCTTTACCCCAGTTTAACTTTACTGATTACTGAATTGATATGATAAACTGTTATTTTGCAATAACATTTTGAAACTCAGTGCGATGTGTGATAGAAACCAAGGCTGTAATAACATACTAGAGTTGGTGGTTTTGGGGAGAAAATCAGCAGTCTGCTGTTCCCTGTTTGGTCAGCTGGAAAGGAGTTGCTGCTTTGAGGATAATTAAGATCACTAGAAGAAATTGGTCAAGATATGCGGGACTGGTGGAACAACACTGTGTGGGAACCCCCCACACAGCAAGTAACTTTCTCACAGCAATGCTGAAACTTAGGCCCTGTCCACACGTAGCCGGGTACTTTTGAAAACTCATATTTGCTGTTGTCCGTTTTAGGAAAGCGCTCGTGTCCAGACGTAACCGTTTTCATAATATCCGCGTCCACACGGAGCCGTATAAACACGCTTCTGAGTGCGATTATGAGCATGCCAGACCAGTAGTGGGCAGTATTGATATAAATGTAAGTTCTGAGCTATCCAATCAGCGCACCTCTGACGTCATTTCTGCAAAACCTGAAACATGGCGCCTCGTCTCGTGGACCGAAAAGGAGGTGGAATTGCTTTTAAAAGTCATTATCGACTATAAAGTTAATAAAACACAGGAAAATATAGATTGTGTCCATGCTGCCCAAACCTTGATGGCGATCCAAACAAGGATGCACATGAATGACGTATGTGCATTACTTGTCGCGGGTACTGACGCATAAAAACTCAAATCTCCGTTTTCACATGTCCACGCGCAAACACCAAAAGTTTCCCAAAATCTCCACTTTGGCCAGAGTTTTCAAAAACGCTGGTCTTGAGTGAAAAAGAAACGTCCGTTTTTGTGAGGACAGCAGGTCAAAACGGATAAAACTATATGCGTTTTTTAGTGTCTAGACACACACATGTGGACGGGGGCCTTAAATTTATATCCCGACGGATAGGAATATCTCAAATTTGACTTTTTACTAGCAAACAATGAAATAGGGAAGTTTTTGCAATGTTCTATTCTTTTCCTACCAAGTTTTGACATTGAACAAAATACGTAAAGTACAATGCCTTTCTCCTCTTCAATCCGAGACTCGACAATCCGACGGACCCTCCTCTCCAGTACTCCCGAATAGACCTTCCCAGGGAGGCTGAGGAGTGTGATCCCTTGGTAGTTGGAGCACACCCTCCGATCCCCTTTCTTATAAAGAGGGACCACCACCCCAGTCTGCCAATCCAGAGGCACTGTCCTCAGAGATTGCCATCCGGGAGAAGCTCGGTGTCGAGCCGCTCCTCCTCCAGGTCGAGAGGAGCCAGATGGGGTCGTTCGGGCATCTGGTCAGGATGCCCCCGAGCTCCTCGCAGGCGAGGTGTTTCGGGCACATCCCACTGGGAGGAGCCCAAGGGGCAGACCCCGGACCCGCTGGAGAGACTATGTCTCACAGCTGGCCGGGGAACGACTTGGGATCCTTCCGGGTGAGCTAGAGGATGCAGCTGGGGAGAGAGAGGCCTGGGCTGCCCGTTTGAGGCTGTTGCCCCCGCGACCTGACCCTGGAACAAGCGGAAGATGACAGAACGGAACAATGCCTTTCTTGGGTGTCTGAAAATCGTACTGACTAGAGTTGTTTTACCACCTCTAAATGTCATGATGGTGGTGAAGTAGGACCCAGATGCACTGCCTGTTTTAGCGAGTTTATTATGGAAGTGTAGAACTAGGCAGAGCTCGGCAAAATGAGCGACCAGACGGTTGGAGCTTGGCAGGACGATGGGGAACCAGACAGGGGAACTCGGCCAGGACGATAGGAAAACAGACAGGAGAAAATTATTTTTCCAGTAGCCTCTTTTAACACATCTAGAGCCAATTTAGACATCTTTTGTTTGCCTTTGTTTCTTCATTTGTCTCTTATGTAGATTACTATTACACCAGTCACCTTAGTAGTCACCTTAGATGGCCAATTTTAAAGCTGTTTCTTTTCTTTATGAAGTGGTTTATCTAAACCCACCATGCGTCATCTCGTAGTCCAGACAGGATTTAGGACTGTTTGTGCCCCACTGGTCAAAAGGTTTACCCACTCCTAAATTAGGGTGACCGGTATTCAGGTACACATCACTTTTGTCCATTAGTTCAACTGGAACTTGTTATACAAGACGACCATATTGTATGGTGCTTTTGTTGTGTCTTCTTTGAAAAAGAAAGCCTTGTCTTTCTCTTGCAGTCCTGAATAGAGATTTCTCTGTGGCCACACATGGTCCTGCCAGGCTGTATCTCAGTGCCAGGCATTTGAGCCCTGTCTCTGTTAATGATCCTCGGCCCTTTGTCGTCACGTCTGGTCTGAAACCGCAGATGAAAGAAGCTCAATAGAAACAGGCTTTTCTGCCATGTTTGGTTCAGGTCACTCTCAGGAGGGGTTGTTAATTCCTGACCAATGGACCCTCTCAGAAAAAGCTCATAGAAAAATCAGACTAAGACAGAATTTGTCAGATTTGACAAAAACTTCCTGGAAGACTTTTCAATGGAAAATTTTTACCTCTTGCCTTGTCTGGTACTCTTTCAGAAACTAAATCAGCCCTGACCTTCTGTTTCGGGTTGTTGTTTGGCAAGGTGATGTGTCCAAGATTATTTTTTAAGATAAATAAAAATAACTTCATTCAAATTCAGATGTTCTTGACTTAACCAAACATTTTTGTACAGATAGAAACAGATGCCGTTCTACATTTTGTGAGCATATCCTTTGAAAATTTAGTTTTGATGAAAATTCCAGAGTTGGAGAAGAGGTGATTTTCCATTTTAATAACTTTTAACATTGGTGACTGGTTTTTCTGCTGATGGATTTTTTTTTCACAGACTGATTTAACCAAATGTTCTTAATCCCAGACAAAGACTTTAATTTGGTATTTATTTCATTTTTACGGTTTCTGATCCCTCAGGAGTTCCAAACATACAGTTTTGAACTTTCTTCTTGGCACGTGCTTTAACAGATTCTTCTCACTCTTTAAAAAAAAAAAAAAAAAACTACAATTTTCAAGATAATTTCTGTGAAACTGCTGAAAGTACAGTTAATCTGAGAGGCTTTGATTTTCTAAAAATCCATTATATCACTGACCGATTGACTGTAAATCTCATTGTTACCAAATACTGCTCCAATTATTATCCAGGCCAAGAGAAGATTCTGTTTATTATCTGTTCACCCCTGGCTTTTTATGACCCCTTGTACAACCTCATTTGGAGATGTGCTACTGCCAAAGAATCAATTGTTTTGTTTTTTTTTTTCAATAGAAAAAAATGCCAACATGTTTTCTTAGTTGATTTAAGGCAATAGGTAGGGTACACCCCGAACAAGTTGCCACTCTGTTGCAGGGCCACACACACAACCTCATTCCTAGGAACAATTTTAAAACGGTTAATCACCCTAACATGCAAATTTTTTGGGAGGGTGAGAGGAAACCGGAGTACTAAGAGGAAACCCACGTATACACGAGGCAAATATGCAAAATTCACACAGAGAGACCAGTGTTCAAGCCTCGTCCCACCTGGGATTCAAACCCCAACCTTTTTGCTGTGAGGCTACCGTACTAACCACAGCACCATTGTTTTACATTATATTTTATTTAGTAGACTTTTTGCAAACTTCGCTGCCTGCCAACATTTGCCTGATGCTGGATACCCAAATTTCCCCACAGGAATCAATAAAGTATCTATCTACCATGCAGCACCTTGTTGTCGTTTATTTACCGTAATTTCACGGCTATAAGGCGCATCTAAACATCGTAGATTTTCTTCAAAATGAGCGGTGCGCCCTTTCGTGCGGTGCGCCTTGTGTGTGAGAAAAGGCGGACCTAAAAGAAAAAGATGTGCCCGCGAAGCGGACCTGAAAGAAAAGGCATGAGAACGTTAAAGAGTGAAGTGTGGGCGTAGATTGTGTACAAAAAAAGTATGTGCTGTATGCACAACATTGCTGTTTTAACCCTGAAAATGGCAAAGAGATACGCTTATGACGCTCAGTTTAAGCTGAAGGCAATCAGCTACGCGGAGGAATATGGGAATCGAGCCGTGGAAGGGCGGAAGGCAGCGCTAAGCGAGTTACGCTACAGTTTGCCAATTGATTGTAGAAGTTTGGACTAACGTGTCTGCTGGTACTGTTATCCGAGCTTACGCAAAAGCTGGTATCTTTTCTGAGGAGCCGCACAGTACAGACAGTGACTTTGACAGCGAGGAGCGAAGTGGACCTGCTCTGTTGGATTTTGCACAGCTGTTCGACTCCGAAACAGAGGATGAGGACTTTGACAGATTTGAATAAAGACTATTACCGGTAATTTGCTTGTTTAGTATCGTTACTACTTAAATAAAGCACAACCAAACTCAGTTTTGCTTTCGATCTATTTTTTAATACGCACATTTGCATGCTTGCGTGTGTGTTGTTGTAAGGCGGTGTGTGACTGAGACTGCGCCTTTTCGTACGGTGCGCCTTATGTGTGTGTTAAATACAGCAATGGCGCACATAACTGAGGCTGCGCCTTTTCGTACGGTGCGCCTACTGGTCGTGAAATTACGGTAATTAATATTTTAAGTGATTCAAATTAGGGTTCTAAAGTGTTATGCAGGCAATCTAATAAAGAGTTGTTGCACAAGAAGATTAACTTATTCTATGTACTTTAGGCTGATTATCATATGCTTGTTTTATCCATGGTGTTTGAGGTCACTTTTTCTCATAAGGGTTCATCATAGACACATTAACGGCTTCTCCAGGGCTCCCAGAGGACCCATCTGTTCTCATAAACCAGTGAAGGACCCTGACCTCTACGGCCTTTTAATGTCAAACCGCATTAAATACAACTTTTTACTTCACTGAGAATAATTACACCCATGTTTGTAATTCGCCTGAGCATGTTGTAGAAACTCTCACCAGATAATCTTCATACTTTCCAAGCATAAGATGAAATTCGATAGGTTACGTCATAGAAGTAAAATGTGTGGGAGAGATTACAGGAAAGTGTTATATAGGTGATAAGAGGCCCTTTTCTCTTGTGCAGAAAGGAATTTCAGAAAAGCAAAGAGGGGCTTTTTATCAGTCTCCTAAAATGCTTATTGTCGGTTGTGGGGTTTGGCCGGGACAAATTAAAAGGTTGAGGTAGCAAAATGTTTATGTTTTCTAATCTTCACGCTGCAAAGTAAGTGAACACCCGCCCTTTGAAACTGCCTGGGAAGAACAGGAAGACGTTTTATCAGATTCGAAGGTTTTGCTCTTTGATCATTCTTGTTTGGGCATCTGGTGAACTAATTAGCTGTTTCCTCTGCTAGGGTGGGCTTGGCAGCACTCCGAGGTTAAGGGCTGGCACTGGCCACTTTGTAGATTACAAGTTCAGGTGCCTACAAGGACTTCTGGTGTATGAATCTGTGGGCATCCCATGTGTTGGCAGAGGGCGCGGGTACTTCAGATGTGGTCAGGGCCATGTGGAACCTTTCTAGCGTTTATGCTACTCAGCCCAGTTTAGGTCTTTTTATGGGAAATAGCAGACGTAAAAGCAGTCAAAGATTCTGAAACCTGTACTCAGACAAAAAAACAGAGGGATAGTTTGTGTGCGCAGTCAAGTGTGTGTTCTTTTTTGTGAGGTAAAAGTTGAAATGCTTGATTGAGATGCAAGTTTGTCACCATAATTTGGTTTCAAAGAACCTAAACTTTTAACAGCTGGCCAAAAAAAAATGTGCATTTCTTTCTAATTACACTCTTTGCTGGATTCTCCCTGTTTAAATGGAGTCTCGTTTGAAGCCAATCAGGACGTTTTGGCAGAATCAAACATCTGGCAGGGCAACATACAGTATATGAATGGCAGGTTATTTGACAACTAGGAGGAAACAAATCTGATTGAGTGCAGTGTTTTAATCTGGAAGGATATCTCAACTAATCAACAATAAGAAAAAAAAAACAAGTTTATGGACAAAATTTCGCCTGTTGTTGCACAAGAAGATTAATCGGTTCAAACGTTCAACTTTTTAAAAGCAAGAATGCAGATTTCCTGTAAGCATTTGTGCTGGCTTGTGATAAAAACTCTTACACATTAGTCCTGTGCTCAAGTCTCTGCACTGGCTTCCTGTGGCTCAGAGAATAGACTTTAAAGCTGCTCTGATTGTGTTTAAGTCTCTCAATGGTCTAGCAACAACATACATCTGTGATATGTTAGTACCTTATGAACCATCTAGAACTCTGAGGACCTCCGGGACCGGCCTTCTGCTGGTGCCTAGAGTCAGGACTAAACATGGAGAAGCTGCATTTCAATTTTATGCTGCAAAAGTCTGAAATAAACTTCCTGAGGCCATGAGACAAGCCTCTACTGTGACCATGTTTAAATCTAGACTGAAAAAAAAAAATGAATTACTCTATTCATCCTTCACCGGGAAAATTTGTGTGCTGCACTCCTTTATACCGCAGCAGGCTGCCCTTCGATGGCGCCAATGGTGGGAGAAGCGGGGGTTAGGTGTCTTCTCCAAGGACCCTAGACGTGCTCTCTGTGGGACGCAAACCCGCTAACTTCCGGTCCGCGCGCGAACGCTCTAACCACTGAGTTGCCATCTCCACCCAAACAGTTCTGTTTAACTGTGCATTTGATTAATTACTCTTTTTATCTGTTTAAATAATTTTATTTACTTTCTAAACTATTTGATTCTAATGTTTTGTGATTTTCCGTTCCGTCATCTTCCGCTTGTTCCGGGGTCGGGTCGTGGGGGCAACAGCCTCAAACGGGCAGCCCAGGCCTCTCTCTCCCCGGCTGCATCCTCTAGCTCACCTGGAAGGATCCCAAGTCGTTCCCCGGCCAGCTGTGAGACATAGTCTCTCCAGCGGGTCCGGGGTCTGCCCCTTGGTCTCCTCCCGGTGGAACGTGCCCAAAACACCTCGCCTGCGAGGCGCTGGGGGGCATCCTGACCAGATGCCCGAACCACCCCATCTGGCTCCTCTCGACCTGGAGGAGGAGCGGCTCGACACCGAGCTCCTCCCGGATGGCAGAGCTCCTCACCCGATCTCTGAGTGAGAGCCCAGCCACCCTGCGGAGGAAGCTCATTTCGGCCGCTTGTACCCGCGATCTCATTCTGTTTTGTGATTTTAATGCATTCATTTTTTTTCCTTCTTGTGAAGCACTTTGAATTACATTTTGTATGAATTGTGCTACACAAATAAACTTGCTTTGCCATCTTATCTATTAGCTGAAAACATCAGCATTGAAAAACCTAAACCTAAAAAAGTCAATGACAAGTTAAACTGAACCAGGCGTTGGCATTTTTCTCTTGTTATGAAACTACCTTCACCAACCATCCTGACCTGAGAAAACCCTGTCCCTTTCTTCTTCTCTGTCTGCTCTTGGCCATTTATTTAAAAAAAAAAGTCACTTGATAGCGCAGAATTTCCCCCTTTGAACAGCCGAACTGTCTGCTCTTCGTCAGGAATTTTAATTGGTCACTTTGTGCCAGACTATGAATGGTATTTGTTTTATATATGTAACACTGGTAGCCTTTGAGCTGTGTCGCTAATTGTTCCTAATGAAGCATGGCATTTCATGCTTGTTTTCCTTCACATGAAAGGGCGGTAATAAATTGCGCGGCTTCTTTTTCTTTTTACCCTGTCTGGCCTTGCATGGTGACATGCAGAACAGTAGTCTGTGTGCCAATTTGTGCTTGACAGATTTCCTCTGCCAAGGGACGGACCTTTACATTGACCAACCCTTGCAGCTTTTAATGAATAGAATTTTTTATTCCGTTTAATCTTTTCTATTGCTTTGTCCAACACTGCTCTGCTGGGGCTCTTTTGTTTTGTTACTTTCTGTTCTGTCTTCTTTAACTTATCTGAGGCCGGATCGCGCGGGCAACAACTTTAGATGGGAAACCGATGCTTCCCTCACCTTGGCTGCATCCCCCAGCTCACCCGGGAGGATCCCGAGGCATTCCCCGACCAGCTGTGAGACAATATGTCCAGCAGGTCTGGAGTCCACCTCTCAGTCTCCTCCCGGTGGGCCATGCCCGAAACACCTCACAGGAGGGATCCTAACCAGAAGCCCAAACCCCATCTGGCTTCTCTCGACCCAGAGGAGCTACGGCTCCACTTCGAGCTCCTCCTGGATGGCACAAATCCTCACGCTATCTCTGAGTGAGAGCACAGCCAACCTGTGGAGGAAGCTCATTTCGACCGGGTTCTCATTCTTTCGGTTACCACCCACAGCTGGTGACCGTAGGTGAGGGTGGGAACGTAGATCGACTTGTAAATCAAGAGTTCTGCTTTTTCCGCTCAGCTTTTTCTTCACCACAATGGACCAATGCTGTGTTCTACTTATTGAGGACGCCGCACTGATTCGTCTGTTGATCTTTTTGTTTTCTTATTTATTTTAACGTTTAAAATAACATAGGATATGAGTGATTTGGGTGAGGCACTACGTTGCGATGAACAGAAAATGCTGTCATTGTTACAACAATGAACTTAATAACAATTCTAGAGTAAATTTTAAAAATGATTACACAAAACATCAAATCTTCATCTTCATTGTTACATGCTGGTCAACACTGGCTGGTTCAAACTCTGTTTCAGCCAGGGTATTGGTTTCTCTGTGTGGAGTTTGCATGTTCTGCAAATGTGTGCATGGGTTCCCTTTGTTTACTTTGATGTCCATCCACCCACCAAAATGCATGTCGGGTTAGGTGATTGCTGTAAATTGCCCTTAAATGTTCCATCTCTTTAAAAATAACTCCGACTTATTGTATAATATGCACTTATACATCCACAAGTTTGGATCTGTAACGTCTATTGCACATTAGTTATGAAATTTTACTGAAGTATGAAAACTTGACTATGGCTCATCTCCCCAACCATCCTGAGAAAACACAGGCTCAGCCTCTGGTTTTAGAGTAGGGCCCTGAATTAGTGGCCCATAGGTGTTTGTGAGGGTCTCAGCGGTAGAAATATTTTCATCAATTGGACTCCATCTGTAAAACCTTACATGTCAAACAATGACTTTGAAGTGCATGAAGTTTGCAAACACAGTTTCTCCATGAAGGTGACTACTGACACAGTTGGTGACTGAGTGGAGGCAGTGAAGCAGGGAAGCACCAACATGTTGCAGGCAGTCATTTGTCATCACGCAGGAGGGGGTATGTGTACTAGTTTTTCCAACGAGCACTGAATTATTCCAAAACCCATTTTGTGAAAACTACCGTATTTTCCGCACTATAAGGCGCACCTTCAACAAATGACATTTGTTAAAACTTTTTCCATATATAAGGCGCACCGCATTATAAGGCGCTACAGTAAAGGCTGTTCAACTTTGTCCTCTAACTGTGGCCATCTCGTTTTGTTCCCGTGGAAACTCTGTTTAGTTTTGTTTACTTGGCGCAGCGCATCCTCTTGCTTCCTCCACTTCCTCACCATCGATTCATTGATGTTAAACTCTCTCGCTACGGCTCTAATCCCGTGTTCTACTGCGTGACCGATCACCTTGAGTTTAAACTCTGCGGTGTAACAGTGTCTCTTGGTAGGAGCCAAGAGACTCCTACCAAGAGACAGTAGGAGACACAAATGGAAATGAGACGCCCTTTCAAATATCCCAGCATGCACCGTGCACCACTTCTTCTACGGGGGAAATGGAGTCGGCGGCTGCTTACCGCAGTTGCGACACCAGTTGTAGCTCGATTTTAATCCATATATAAGACGCTCCGGGTTAAAAGGCGCGTCGTGGACTTTAGACAAAATTTAAGGTTTTTAGGTGCGCCTTATAGTGCGGAAAATACGGTACACAATCCAGTCACTGTAATTAGAAGATAGAAAGTTTATTTAGCGTGAGGTGGGACTTTTAAAAATGAGTTTGGATGAGCGATTGCGTGAAAATAGATCAATGGGCATAAAAATTTGAATGATCCTGAAAAAAATAAGCTTTGGATCTTTCACAGGTTTGACCAATGCAGAGATAAAGCAAAGATACATTGTTTCCACAAAGTTTTATCCCAACTTTTATTGAATTTATTGGATTAGTAATGTTTAACAAAAAAATTCTGGTCTGTCTGAAGGCTAATTTGATGGTGAGTCAACATCCCCTCGAGCGTGTCTGAGATTTATGAAACAACTGTTGTGTCTGGCGTTCAGTTCTCATCACCACTCAAACAAGCATTTTGCTACGCAGTGTGAATCTCAGAGACTGCCAACTCTACATATCTGACTAACCCTGACATAGCTGAGAGAAACACAAACATGATCCTTTGACTCGCAATATGAAGTTGGAGAATGTGGAAAAAATCGTGTGGTCTAGTTTTTGTTGGTGAAAACCCAAACATTGAGTGTCGACTTAAAGTTGAAGACACACCACAAATAAATTGAACCCATATTATTTACTCTCAGATATTGTTTTCTTCTCGGCTGAACTCTTTTTATGGATCACGTTGATATAAAAACAAAATGATGGAAAATTTGTCTACGAGCACTCACTTCTTCACTTTTTAGTCTCGAATCAACAAAGGGAGAAAATCGAGAAACAATTCATGATTGGAACGCGTGGATACACAAACTAAAAGTTGTAAAACTTTATTGAACCATGCGTGGTCCTCATGGCTGGTAAACTTAATCAAGTTTGGAAGTTTAATAATCAAGCTTACAAAGTTTGTGTTTCAAGTAGCGGTGTCAGTCCGTTCCGTTCCGTCATCTTCCGCTTGTTCCGGGGTCGGGTTGCGGGGGCAACAATCTCAAACGGGCAGCCCAGGTCTCTCTCACCCCGTCTGCATCCTCCAGCCCACCCGGAAGGATCCCAAGTCGTTCCCCAACCAGCTGTGAGACATAGTCTATCCAGCGGGTCCGGGGTCTGCCCCTTGGTGTCCTCCCGATGGGACGTGCCCGAAATACCTCGCCTGCGAGGCGCTCGGGGGGCATCCTGACCAGATGCCTGAACCACCCCATCTGGCTCCTCTCGATCTGGAGGAGGAGCTGCTCGACACCGAGCTCCTCCTGGATGGCAGAGCTCCTCACCCGATCTCTGAATGAGAGCCCAGCCACCCTGTTGAGGAAGCTCATTTGTACCCACGATCTCATCCTTTCGGTCACCACCCACAGCTGGTGACCATAGATGAGGGTTGGAACGTAGATCAACTTTTAAATCGAGAGCTTTGCTTTTCGGCTCAGCTCTCTCTTTACCACGACAGACAGATTAAAAAAATTAATAGAAGTAACTACAGGATTTTGTAATCAATTAATTGAATTAATTGCATTTTAACTTCATATCTGCTAAAGGTCTCCTGATAAAGAATTTGAATTCTAGGATATTAAAAAATGTACTGTATGACTAATCAATTCAATACTCTAAGAAGAGAAGATTTTAAATGCAATTTATTATTGGTAAACCGTGCCTCATGAGGCCAGGTGCATTATTAAAAAAAGTAAAACAGGTGTCGGGGTTCGTTCTTATCTTCAACGATAGAAATTGACCTGCAATCAGCAGCAACCCACTTTGCGATAGTCAATTTCTCTATTGTAGATTTGCTCATTCGCATGCCAAATTCAGCTAGCGTGGTTTGGCGGAGCGAGTTCCCAGTAGCCACACTCGCAAAAGAGGACCTTGCCTGAACATGTTTTACATTTAGATGGTATGTCAGGCTGGAGTTGCTCCGGTGGTAGGAGAACTCGATTTTGAAAAAATTACTGCGTTTTTATGTATTGTCCCGTGTCTATTATTTTTGTATAAAAACTTGCCGTTCAGTGGCTCGACTCAGGGGCGAATCCAGGATTTCCTTAAGAGGTGGGTGGGAGGAGGTATCTCCCTTCCCCAAGCCCCCCCTGGATCCGCCCCTGCAACTGTCTCATCCTCCTGAGTCTTGTCCATGTCTGTTGTGTTGGACCACTCCTGCCTTGTTAATTTGCCAGCGCAGGCGATGTAGGACGGCCGAGAAAACTACGGGTCCTTCGATAGGCCAAAGTATAAATGCGCAAGCATTGGCTCGCCGCCGTTATGACATCTTAATTAATTGCGTAAACTTAATTTGCGTTTAGTGCCGTTAAGTTAAAATGACAGCACTAGTTTCAGGCTGAAGTCATTTAGCACGCTTAGTGAACAAGTCTTTATTGGGTTACCCTTTGTCAAGTTGTACTAGAAATTAATTTAGTCGGTTTATGATGCTAATAGGAGAGTAATTTAAATGTTTTCAGTAAAAAATTGATATGATTTGTGTGGATTTCTTGATTTGTTTGTTTTAAGTCAATGTCTTGTACTTTTTTGACTAAATTTGTAGGATTTATTTGTGCCTCTTATGAAATGAAAGAGCAGCGTTAGTCTGTAGTTAGTCTTTAAAGCTCATATTACTTTGTATATTTCAAGACTTCTTTCTTGGGTACATCCCTCACGGTCAGCTGCTGCGGAAAGCCAACCAGCGGTAGGCCAGCTGCTGTTCCAAAAAGACGGGTCGTAATGTGAACATTTGCCTTTCTCGAAAACGAAAAAATGTCTTCATCAATTGGGGAAGTTTGTAATCGACAGCTGTTTCTGTTATTTTGAGGTTTGTTAAGTAGAGACTTCGTCAAGGTTCATTGGTAGATCTGAACTTATGTTAAGGGATGTCCTCTTTGTTTTTCTTTCGAATTGGCCTCGTACTCAGCAACATCTACTAAATTACTAAGATCGGTTTTGTCAACTAAGGTTTCATGCGATGTTTCGCCTCTGTAATGACACAGCTCCCATTGCCAACTACCAACTTGTTCTGCAGACAGTAAAACATTGAAAGTTTATTCAGATGTGTTGCCAAAGTAAATGTCCGGTTCTATTTCTCCTTCTTCTTTTCCTTAGATTATTATTAAGATTAAAAATAGAACCGTGTACCCATTGCTTTCTACAGAATTATTGTATTTAAAAAATATTTATGCGGAGACACAAAGTCCCTCAGTAACCCTGACATTACATTAATTGTAGTGGCCTGGAAACACCAAAGGTCACTGCTTCAGATCAACTGAGGGACTAGATGCAGACGGCAGCTCAGTGGTTAGAGCGTTTGCCCATCGGACCGGAAGTTCGCGAGTTCGCGTCCCACAGAGAGCACGTCTAGGGTCCTTGGAGAAGACACCTAACCCCCGCTTCTCCCACCATTGGCGCCGTCGAAGGGCAGCCTGCTGCGGTGTAAGGAGTGCAGCACACAAATTTTGCCGGTGAGGGATGAAAAGAGTAATTCATTTTAATTTTTAAAAAAATTTTTTAGATCAGCGTGACAAACAATCTAACCAAGAAGTCTTTTTATTCATCCGATAGATCCCAGTAGGTTAAACACCACAGGATGCAATGCTGCCCCCAGTAGTCAGAGTGTGCAAATCATATTTTTGTTTGCAGGCAAGGACGGCACCCAAAATTAGAGATCGTACAATAAAAAGCATGGATTTGCAGGTGGGGAACAATCAGATCCTGTCCAGACAATGTCCTGGACATTATGTCTGTAGTTAATTAGGACTAGACAAATGACCAAGGAATGATGCTTCTAAAACAAACAAATAATGAGACACATGTCTGACCAGTGAAGACATACAATGGGAACCAGGTGTGATATTCAGAGGAAGGATGGATGTGGTCAGAATGGAAAGAACGAGAGGAATTGGAAAAGTACCAGGGACGACGAAGATTATTTATATGTTTGTTGTTTACATTGTTACAAACTCAAAAAACTAAGGTTCTGGTTAAGTTTACCTTAACCAGAGGTTAAATTAAACTTAACCAGAGGTTTAAGTTAAGTTTAGCCTAACTTAACCTCTGGTTAAACTTAACCAGAGGTTAAGTTAAACTTAACCAGAGGTTTAAGTTAAGTTAAGTTAAGTTAAAAACCTCTAGTGAATTACTAAAGACCAAAATTATTAACATATGAAATGTGGCAAATTTTGCGCTGTCACATCCTTTATAGTTAAAACTTATTGAAATGACATAATGGTTTACTGCAAATATATTTTGATCTTACTGTAATCTTTTTTCTCAGATTCTTTTTCTTTTTTTAATAAACATCTACCCACACATTTTGTTTTCTGAAGCTACATTTTCCCAAGGAAAGAAGCGGTCTACACTACTTTTAAAGTCAAGGATTCTCAGTCTCACTTTTACCACTCATGGGTTCAAGTTTTGGGTGTCTTTCCTGTGTTTGGTGAGATTGTCTCCTGTTAGGACCCGCGTTCCATGCCAAAGGTGATGACTCAGGGTTACAACCTCACGGTTATGCATTTCACACTGCACGTGTGCATGCTTTTCAGTATTCCTATGCAGAGATCAGGGGTGAACAAGATAAAAAGCAAAAGCAGAGGTCAAAGAGTAATGGCAGGGGAAACGTTGAGTAACAGAGTTTGTGATCCGAAAATCACACCAGATTGAGAAACAGCAGCGGGTTCTTAGCAAACAGGTACCAAATTTCAGGATGTGGGGATGTGGAAGGAGGAAGAGGAGGACCCAAATGCAGGACAACAAGATTTTTCTAACCAAAACTCCTGTAAGGCAAAAAGTCCAGTAAAGCTGTAAGGCAAAGGGTACAGGATTAACTCAAAAGTTCAAATAATATAACAGAGTTCAAAGATGCAACTTGTGACCTGGCTGGAAGGAATGGTGATTGAATTGAATTGAAGATACTTTTTTCATTCCTGAAGTGAATATGACCCGACCAAGACATCTGAAGTGATTGCCTTTAAAAATGCACCAGGATCCACAAGTGTGTAGCCTCAGACTAATCACCCTCAGGTGTCCCTAATCAGGGTGATGAGGGAAAGTCCAGGGCTGCCTCTGGTGGCAGGGGAGGGGATCATAACACCAAAGAATGTTTTGCAGCCATCGTCTGAGCCATTTCCAAATGTCAAGATTGGGTATTTACTGGTTTGAAGTAGGGCTACACAATTTGTGATTTTTCACTCTGATATTGCTATATTGATTAAATAATTTATATTTTATGTTTATGGGAAGACTAGTGACCACCTCAGTGGAAGCTAAAGGGGTTTCTCTTAATAAATAAATAAATAAATAGAATAATAACTTCAACCAGTAAAACAATTTAGAACTATTTAAAGAATGAATCTAAAAAGTAAATCAGAAGAATAAAACAGTAAAAATAGATAAATAAATAGATGTCAACTCATAAATAGATATAAATAAAAATAAAATGATGTAAAGGGCAAGTTAAAAAGATCGAGTGTCAGCCTCTTCTTTAAAAACATGGAACAGACTCTGCGGCCCTGAAGTCCTCTGGCAAGCTGTTCCACAGGCGAGGACCATAATGCTCATTTAGAGCGTCTTTGCATGTTTTTCTTTGCTGGTTTATGTCTGAAATTGACTGTTTTTGCTTCTGCTTGTAGGGGATGGCTTTTTCCCTGGAGGAGCGTCTTCAGTTGGGAATCCATGGCCTTCTGCCTCCCTGCTTTATCAGCCAGGATGTCCAGCTCCTCAGAGCGCTGAAGAACTATGAAATGAAGAAAGATGATCTGGACAGGTGAGATATATTTGCACATAGAATGAGATTAGCTATGAGCCATCTGAAATCTGCATCCATCTAGATATTTCCCACAAAAGTGAAGAATTTTTAATAAAACTGCCTACAGTTACTCAGTACCAAACATTGCTGCTTTGGTTTTCAGGGTCCTGTGACTCTTGTCTAGAGGTCAAGGCTACATTTGATCAAGATCGCAAAATGTAAAAGCCATACACAATTGATTGTTTCAACCAAGTTATCACCTAGTCCTCCATGTTTAATTTGTAATAAAGTTTGCAAACTTTTGCCCCCGAGCGCCTCGCGGGCGAGGTGTTTCAGCTGTGGGTGGTGACCAAAAGAATGAGATCTCGGGTACAAGCGGCCGAAATGAGCTTCCTCTGCAGGGTGGCTGGGCTCTCACTCAGAGATCGGGTGGGGAGCTCTGCCATCCGCGAGGAGCTCGGTGTCGAGCCGCTCCTCCTCCTGGTCGAGAGTAGCCAGATGGGGTGGTTCGGGCATTTGGTCAAAATTCCTCCCGAGCGCCTCGCAGGCGAGGTGTTTCGGGCACGTCCCACCGGGAGGAGACCAAGGGGCAGACCCTGGACCCACTGGGGAGACTTGGGATCCTTCCGGGTGAGCTGGAGGATGCAGCTGGGGTGAAAGAGGCCTGGGCTACCCGTTTGAGGCTGTTGTCCCCGCGACCCGACCCCGGAACAAGCGGAAGATGACGGAACGGAACTTTTGCCGCTGCTTCTATTTTTTCCCTCGCTTTAAAACTGCATAAAAAGCTTAATAAAACTTGTATGCTTCAAAAAGCTGAAACCTGAGACTAACTGGTAGCAGTTACCATGACAAAATCAGTGTGGACTTTAACTCCTCAACCTCAACTCATCGACTCATTTCAGTCTCTATTTCTCCAATAAACAGAAACAATGAATGCGCAAGTTTTGCCAAAACAAGAAGATTTTAAAGCATAGCATTGAGATAACATCATCTTATAAAAACAACCACGTTCATTCCCATGCCCTGTCAGTGTCACAGTTTGCCTCTTGGCCCAAAATATGTTCCAGTTTTGGGCTTCTTGCCTGTCTCTGCTCAACCATAACTTCATAACCCTCTGTACTTAGATGAATGGCTCAATTTGACCATTCTTTTTTATTTTGTTATTTAAAATGTTTCCCTAATTTATTCCCCTGCTCTTTATTCATTAGTCCGAATCTAACAGCATTGAAAGAACACGTGTTTACGAGGTGGGCTGATGGAGAGACTTTGCTACGCACTGTGACTGTTAATATTACAGGATAAGTGGTATTTAAAGGCTTGCCAACTAAAATACAGAAAAGTATGGAAAGAAAAAAAAAAAGAATAATGAAAGCTCTTAAAAATGAATAAAAAAAAAACAGACATGTGGGAGAATGTGCTTAAAATTGCTTGGGAAAGCAATTATGATCCATTTTTCCTTCAGTCGTGGACAAGACTTGATGACATTTTATTTTTTGCGTAAATAATAATTTATGATTAGAATGATTAGGAATCGTATTGTGGTCTCAATGGAAACTTTTGTGATTAAGCTTTTTTTGGCGTCTAGTGGGATCGCTTAAATCATATGCTTTCTTTCAATCTCTGTTTTATTTTCAGAGTAAGAATTTTGAATCTGCTTTTAGATTATTGGTTTGATCATTTTGTAATTTTTAGTCACATAAAAAAAATTGTCTTTCCAAATTATCATGAACAAAACTTTTTTCACAATATATAGTTTTGTTGCATCCAAACAAACCTACCCTAACTTTTGAAATGTGTACTCACCCATCCAGGATCCAAAAAAGTAAAGTCCTATTCAATTATTTCCTCTTAATTGTTTACAGATATGTGTTCCTGATGGCGCTGCAGGATCGAAACGAGAAGCTCTTCTATCGGATGATAACCTCAGACGTGGAGAAGTTCATGCCGATCATTTATACTCCTACTGTGGGTTTAGCATGCCAGCAGTATGGTCTCATCTTTAGAAGACCAAGGTGAGTCACTTTTTGTGGGTTTTTTTCTCCTCAAAGCTAAAATTTTTAGTGAGCTTTTGTTATTTTTTTTAAGAAATGAATACCAGTTTAAAGCCAATTTCCCTAGGTTTTTTTTTTTACTGTACCTTGTTTTGGTACAAACAAGGTATAAAATGTTATCTTATGCAAAGTCCTGTTTGAATGGAATAAGCAATATTTTTAATTTTGTGATTTGGAAAATGCTCAACTGTTGTGATGTGGGGATGTGGAAGGAGGATGAGGATCCAAATGCAGGACAACAAAACAGAATTTATTAACCAAAAGTCTGGTAAGGCAAGGGATTAACACAGGATCAAAAATTCAAATAATATAACAGAGATCAAGGATGTAACTCATGGTCAGTAAGAAAGGAATGAAGAAAGAAACTAAGGAAGGAAGCAAGGAAGGAAAGAAGGAAGGAAAGAAGAGAGGAAGCAAGGAAGGGAGGTAGGAAGGCCTGGCCTGGGCTGGGCTTGCTGGCCTTGGCTAGCTGGAAGGAAGGAAGGCTTGGCTGGAAGGGATGGTAACTGCCTTTAAATAGGCACCGGGCTGATGATGCACAGCTGATTAGCACAGGCTAATCACCCAGGTGTTTAGGATCAGGCTGGAATCCAGGAGAGGGAGGAAGGTCCTGGGCACCCTCTATTGGCAGGTGAGGGGATCATAACATCAACAGTCATACTGGGTCTGACTCAGTCCTTTGGGTAAATTATTTCAGTAATTTTCTCAATGTCAATAATTTTATTCTGGATTTAAAAGTATGTACATATAGTTCTGTACCATCACAGTCCTGGAGAAAATTACAAAATTATACACAATCAATAAAGGCCTACGCGATAGGCAATCATGAACACAAAAATAGTCTAAACTAGTTTAGCAGCACAACTTGCTAATCATGCTTGTCTGTAATCCTGTTCTAAAATATGCTTCTAAATTGGAGATCCTATGAGTAATTGTGAATAACAGACATAGCGATTCACACAATACTCCGTTCCGTTCCGTCATCTTCCGCTTGTTCCGGGGTCGGGTCGCGGGGGCAACAGCCTCAGGCGGGCAGCCCAGGCCTCTCTCTCCCCGGCTGCATCCTCTAGCTCACCTGGAAGGATCCCAAATCGTTCCCCGGCCAGCTGTGAGACATAGTCTCTCCAGCGGGTCCGGTCTCCTCCCGGTGGGACGTGCCCAAAACACCCCGCCCGCGAGGCGCTCGGGGGGCATCCTGACCAGATGCCCGAACCACCCCATCTGGCTCCTCTCGACCTGGAGGAGGAGCGGCTCGACACCGAGCTCCTCCCGGATGGCAGAGCTCCTCACCCAATCTCTGAGTGAGAGCCCAGCCACCCTGCGGAAGAAGCTTATTTCGGCCGCTTGTACCCACGATCTCATTCTTTTGGTCACCACCCACAGCTGGTGACCATAGGTGAGGGTGGGAACGTAGATCGACTTGCAAATTGAGAGCTTTGCTTTTCGGCTCAGCTCTCTCTTTACCACGATGGACCGATGCAGCGTCCTAGTTATTGCCGATCCGCCTGTCGATCTCCCGCTCCATCCTTCCCCCACTCGTGAACAAGACCCCGAGATACTTAAACTCCTCCACTTGGGGCAGGACCCTGTCCCTGACCCGCAGGAGGCATTCTACCCTTTTCCGGGCGAGGACCATGGTCTCGGATTTGGAGGCGCTAATTCCCATCCCGGCCGCTTCACACTCGGCAGCAAATCGATCCAGCGAGAGCTGGAGATCACGGTCCGATGAAGCCAACAGGACCACATTATTCCCAAAAGACTCACAAGACTCACGTTATCAAAATATCTCAATGTTGACTGAATTATAAAAGTAAATTTTTTGGAGAATTTCTTTTTGACATTTTCAAAGTCATAGTAGATTCGAACACAATATACTGTAAATCTCAGAAGACATTAGTAATAAAAATAATTTATCCGGGGCTCATAGATAAAAGTAATATTTTGTGATTAGGATTTAAGAGTTCCTTTTTATTCAACCATAATGACATTGCAAATGTTAGATTTATCTACAGCAGAAGGTTTGGGAGCAAGATGTAAGTTTGGAAATTTGTTTTCGCAAAAACTTTTAAGGTCTCTGAGCATTTTTCTCAGATTTGTAAATCTAAAAATCATGAAGGTCACTGAGCAATGCTCCAAGAAATCCCATTTGTGCAGAAACTCTTGAACTGCAGAAACATATCAGAAGATGGTCAGCTCAATTTTTTTTTGATTAGACAACTATGGTAGAAAAAGTTTCAAGAAAGTCTTCTGGACAGTTTAATTCTTGATCGAGACGTTTCGACTTCCATCCGGAAATCATTTTCAATCTGATAGAAATGGACTATAAACTGATCCACCAAACACACTTTTGAGGACAGCGAGGTGAAGATTCTAAGTAGAGAGAAAGGATGGTTTGAAAGAGGTGTGAAGGAAGCCATCTTTGTGAAGAAAGAAAATCCCTCACTGAACCGGAGTGGAGGCGTTAGATACATTCTGCCCGGGATTTACAGCAGCATTCTGAAGCCCTGGACCAAAGAGGACACCTCGTGACCCAGAGTCACGCCTCTCGTTAGCAGGAATTTCTATTCACTAGGCTTTTAGCATTATTATAATAGGGATCGTTTACTGGTCTGTGGCTACAATAGGAGCCATTCACGGCCATCATAGGTAACACAGGCTCATTGGTCGAGCCCTTCCTTACTATTTTTTACCTTTTACTCAGGTTAGTATATATGTATAGACCCAGTTTCAGTCCATTTCTATCAGATTGAAAATGATTTCCGGATGGAAGTCGAAACGTCTAGATCAAGAATAAAACTGTCCAGAAGACTTTTTTAAAACTTTTTCTACAATGGATCACTCCTGGATGAATGAGGGACTACACGGACTTAGACAACTATGCTCAAAACAAGCTGTTGCAAGAGGTGAACATTAACTCAGATATGAGTAACACTCAAACTGCAATGACATCACTACCACTCTGTCTCACACACTTACACACAATTCCTGATTTCTCTCAAAAATATTAATTAGGTCCAAGTGTTTCTCAATCTGACAGTGAAATCTCCCTTAAGCAGATAACAGCAGATAGATTTGTGAGTGGTGAGTCGTTCAAGGACACACTCCGTTTTAATTGGTGTTTCCTTCCTGGATTAAAAACTTCTCTGATAAGCTCAAGTCTCAAAATGTTTCACTATGAGAATATTCTTTCTTAAATCAGGCATAGGGTGAATATTTTTGACCAATTAGGCTTTTATAAACTTTTCAGTGATTAAAAACTGTAGGAAAGTTTGTTTATTTGTTCATTGTTGCTCCTTTGTGGTTGATCACGGCGAGTGAGCATCCAGTGTCTACAACATACAGTTTCAAAGTAAAGTCTATATTAAGGCTATGTAAAGCATCGCACCACTTTATGACGCAATCTCTCATCAAATCAAAGTTAAACTTGTAGCGTGCTTAAATGCAAAACTTGCAATTTGCTTAAAATGTAAGAGTTGGAAAATCTGCACCCTGGTGTATGAGCAAAGGGCAACCAAGACTCACAGAATATGTTGCTGTGACATGCTTCATTAGTGCTAAAATTAAAAATGGGGATAAATTAGTTGCTTTTACAGCAACAATAAGTTTCATAAAACCAGACACAGCGCACCCGTTGTCTATGCTGGCAATCGTTTTGAAAAATATGCAAGGATCCAGTTATGGATGGTAGTAAATATGGTAGTAAATACATGTACACGTCTCTCCAGTTGATCCGTTATTTAAAAAAAAAAAAAAGAAGAACAAGAAAAACTCCTTGGTAACCATGGAAATGTCAAAACATGTGTGCAGGTAATTTCTGATCATTTGGGAAGACACCAGCTCTAGCGTCTGAATACACTCATCAATGCTGGACACTGGCATTCATATTTTGTACCTGTCTAATGAACAATCCAGCATCCTGTGTTGGGGTCAGGTGAATTGAAGTGGCGTTTGGCAAAAATGTGCAGCGAAAGACACAAAGTTTTGCAACACAGAAAAAAAATTCGGCACTTGAAAGTGGATGTTTTGAATGTTATACGCTCGTGTAAAATTATGAAAATCTACCATTGGTCTAATGCAAGCATGGGTAAACTACAGCCCGCGGGCCACATGCGGCCCAATATATCCGGTCTGTCGGGACTTGAAAAAATTAAATAAATGAACCTTGCTAATGTTTTATTTCCCCTGTTATTCAGATGTTTCCTCGTTAGATGGCACACTCTAGATTTATTGGCTTTGTTGAGAAAACAACAACACTGTGTGCGCACGCTGTCAAAATAAACAGTGTGCACAGATATGGAAAGCCATCAGGGCCCAATACACGCACGTAAACAAGTGCATTAGATATTAAAAAGAGCTTAGATTTCAAATCTAGCGCCGCCAAATGCACGTTTTTAGCGCTTTCGCACTAGATTTCAGATCTAGCGCACTAGACTTGAAATTTAACGCTCTTGATGCAGAATTTAGCGCGCTTGTTTAAAATCTTGCGTAACATTTTATCAGTCTAATCTAGTGGTTACCAAAGCATGCCATCCATCTGATCCTGCTTCGGCCCCTGGTCAAATGTTAGAACTCAATGTGGCCCGCGAACCAAAAAAGTTTGCCCATCTCTGGTCTAATGCCACTTCTCATATTACTTATTGTATTATTTTGACAATTCATCCAAATGTAAAAAGTGTTCAGTTACAGCAAACTAATGTTTGCTTTAACGCACCGACCTTACAGACCTCACAACATGCCATACAACTTCATGCGACCACCTCTTCAGTTGTACTGATTCTCTTCCTGATTGGGAGGTTTCTGATGGCTACTTTTCTTTGAGTAAATTTCTTGTTGTGCATTTGCGATGTAAACCATCATGAATTTTTGTATGTGGTCAGACCACCATTAAAACTAGGATTCTGCTTCAGAACTTGTGAAAGCACATTTTTTAAATTCACTACCTGCTTGTTGTTTCATTCTAAAACTTTTCCATGTCTACATTAAAACTTTTGGCGATGTAAAATCTCCATGTACATGACCTATTTACCAAACAACTTCCTTTTCCCACCATTCCTGTGGAATAGAACAGAAAAATTTCCATGCATGCTTCCAGATTTCCCTCACTACACAGGCTGGAGGAGTCATTTTATTCACTCCCTCTGTTTCTCAAAGAAGTAAAACTCACACTTCTGCCAAAGTTTACATCTTCATCTTCATCTGAAGTCTTCCTCCAGGGTTCAGTTAGCAGTACGTAGCAGAGATAAAGCTGACTCCCCTCCAGAAAAATGAGTTGTGAACTAGCTTGTTATTCGATGCACACGTCCAAGAAAGGGATTATTTTTAGAGTTAAATTTACAACATCTTTTTGTTGTCTGTGGATTTTAATTGTAGCAGTATGAAATGCTAAGATTATGACATCATCTGGCTTTTGACTGGAGATTTTCCTCCTTTAACTGACCAATGAAATTACTTTATTGCTGAAGATAAAAAAGAAATGTTTTCTAACTGGAGAAAAAAAAACATGTCAGCCTTTTAAATTTTCCATTTCTTTCTTCTAAACACACATATAGATGTTTAAAGAAACATATTTGAAATTTGTTCCCCTTCTTGGTTGGTGTACAATCATTCTCCAGATTTTGCATTTATGGTTTATGGTACTGTTCTGTATTGTTATTTGCCACTTAGACGGGTTTGGGTTGAAAGAAACTCAGAGTTTTCTCACCCTGTCCTACTTTTTAAGTGTATTGTTTGGATTTTTTTCTGAAATCCACATCAAAAGTTGCACAGAAAAGGACACCCCTCAGAAATGGATCTCTTCCTGTTCTTGTTGTATCTTTTATTATAAATTTGGAAATCCACATTTGTTGGATTGAATATACTTTATTTGTCCCCGAAGGGAAATTTGAGTGCTGCAGTGTTACATTCAATACAATCTCATGCAATGTTGTGAAGTCCAGTCTGATGTGGTTCTAAGTGGTGTGGGAGCCCCACAGGGCACTGTGCTCTCTCCTTTCCTCTTCACATTGTACACTTCAGACTTCCAGCACAACTCTGATTCATGCCACCTACAGAAATTCTCTGATGACTCTGCAGTTGTAGGGTGTATAAGTGGTGGGCAGGAGGAGGAGTACATGAGGGTGGTGGATGGATTTGTGGTGTGAGCGGGAGAGAATCACCTGCTGCTCAATGTAGACAAGACCAAGGAGATGGTGATTGACTTCCGGAAGAGGAGGACTGCTTTGCAGTCGCTCTGCATTCTGGGTAGAGATGTGGAGGTGGTGGAGGAGTACAAATACCATCGACCATCGAGTGACCATCGACAATAGACTGAGCTGGAGGAGCAACAGTACTATTGTGTACAAGAAGACTTGCAGCCGACTTTACTTTCTAAGGAAGCTGAGGTCCTTCAATGTGTGCGGCAAGATCCTGGAGACCTTCTACCAGTCTGTGGTGGCCAGCTCCTTGTTCTTCTCCGTCATCTGCTGGGGGAGCAGCATCGCAGCCAGTGACGCCAACAGACTGAATAAACTAATCAGACTGGCTGGCTCTGTCATTGGCAGCAAACAGGACTCACTTGAGGCAGTGGTGGAGAGGAGGTCACTGAACAAACTTTTGTTCATCATGGACAATCATGACCATCCTCTCTACCCACTCCTGGACGAACAGCGGAGCTCCTTCTCCAAGATGCTCTGACAGCTCCGCTCAAGAACATCTCGTTACCGGAGGTCTTTCTTTCCGTACGTGATCGGGCTTTACAACGACTCACTTTGCAGATAGGAAGTTGTTGCTGTGACACACAAATTTACCATGTGTGGGATCATTAAATTATATTCTGATTCTGAATAACAAGTAATTACAGCTTTGAAAGTGAAAGGTTAAAAAGTTTGATGGAGGGTGGTAAAAATAATTTTCTGTACCGTTCCTTTGAGCAGTGGGGTTGCAGGAGTCTGTTGCTGAAGCTGCTCTTCAGATGGTCCACAGAGTCATTGAGTGGGTGGGAGCATGATCGATGACAGTTTTGCTTTCATTCTGTCCCTCGCTACCTGCTCCACGCAGGCAAGGAGTGTGCCAACCAAACGTCTGGCTTTTTCTACCAGCTTGTTCAGTTTGTTGGCATTCTTTGTTTTTATACACAAAATCAAAATTTTCTTCCGACACCAAAAAAGTTCAAAACCACTTTTTAGGAACCTAATTTACTTCTTTATAAGTCTAAAAATACTATCCCATTTCTACAAGTTCGTCTTCAGAAATCCTCTTAATGGATTACGGATGGCCACATTATGTCCATGTTAGCTACAGTATGTGCATGCATGGTGGTGTGTGTGCAGCTCCGGACCACCTATGCAGCAGATTAGGTCTGTAATCACTAGCTCTCAGGTATAAAGAGTTTCTGTGTGGAGGCACCAGCCTCTCCTTGTCTTGCCTAATGAGAGCAGCTAATCTTCCTATCTGAGCCTACACAGTCCAGCACAGAGCTCTGTACCAGGGGCCAAAGGCCAAGCGCCATTAGGTGTCAAAACACTTCTGATTCACTGATCTTCTGATTAGACCCAGGCAATAAGGTGGAGCCACAGAAAGGAGCACATTCACCTCATAAGAGGATTAGTGAACGTTTTATTGGTTTGTTTGACCTCAAGCAGACACCAGTCTCTGCTAGTCTGTCCCCATCAGCTTGTGTCTATTTTAACCATAATTATGAGTTATGTGCTTTGAGGCTGACAGTTGAAATTACTAACCAGTGATTAATGACTGTATTTAGCTGAAGAAACATCGTCATATGACTTTGGTAGTTATGTGGAGTTACTGATCTCAACTTGAGATCCACGAAGGAATCTGCCATTGGTTGAGTAACTGCATTGATCCTTATCCAACTGGTTGAGATTTATGATATTTAGGATCCCGTAAGAGGATTGCTGATGGAATGTGTCCTGGTGGAGCTGTGTACTCCAGCTGTCTGTTGAGACCTGGAAAATGAGACGAAAATGTCTCAAAAATATCATCACAATTTTTACTCACTCTATTCATCCCTCACCGGGGACATTTGTGTGCTGTATTCCTACACCACAGCAGGCTGCCCACGATGGCACAAGAAACAGGGGCTTGTGTGTCTTCTCCAAGGACCCTAGATGTGCACTCAGTGGGATGCGAACCCGCGAACTTCCGGTTGACTTCCGGTCTGCGGGCGAATGCTCTAACCACTGAGCCACCGTCTCTCCCCAAATTCAGGGCTATTTCACAAAAGCAGCAGCCTAAACAAAAAATCCAGACTTCTTTCCCACCAGCCATGTTTTACAGGATTCCTAGGCCTTCTGGTCGAGCTGATAGTCATAGTTTCTCCAACGGGTCCTATGTCTAGATCTGGATCTCTCCCAATGGGACGTACCTCAAACACCTCACCAGTGAGGCATCTGAGAGGGATCCCGACAACGGTTCTCATTTACTAAGAATTGCGTAGATCTTTGGCTGAGCAAGCCTTCATACTAAGCTCAACGCTGTTGCTAACGCTACGTGGCTTTATCAAAACCATGTAACACTCTTAAACATTGTAAGCTCATAATTCAGTATGAGCATAAGGTGACTTGAAATCCATCCCATCTCAACAACGTCTTTACAACTCCAAATCTGGGTCGTGCTAATGACGTGATGCATATGCAATGGCCCCTGAAATGAGCCGGTGCTACCTGTTAATGCTTATGAATTATGGTATTTTGAAAAAAGTGAGAGGCAGTCACCACGACAGCTGTTTGAGTGTCACACACTAATTTGTCGTTTTACCAAATACCTGGGTGTTCACCTCAACAACAAACTGGTCTGGACTCATAACATTGATGCACTGTACAGGAAGGGTCAGAGCAGGCTCTACATCCTGAGGAGACTGCGGTCCTTTGGAGTGAATGGTGCACTCCTGAAGACCTTCTACAACTCTGTGGTGGCATCAGTCATCCTGTACAGTGTGGTCTGCTGGAACAACAGCATCACAGAAAGGGAGAGGAAGAAGCTGGACAGAATCATCAAGAAGTCCAGCTCTGTCCTGGGCTGCTCCCTGGACCCAGTGCGAGAGGTGGGTGACAGAAGGGTCCTGAAGACACTGACATCCTTACTGGACAACAAGTCCCACCCCCTGCAGAACACTCTGTCTGCACTAAAAAGCAGCTTCAGTGGCAGGCTGCTCTACCCTCACTGTGTGAAGGGGAGATTCAGGAGGTCTTTCCTTCCTTCTGCTGTGAGACTCCACGATGAGCAATTTTAACCTTGTGCTCTTTTTGCTGTTTCTCACCAGAACAGTGCTTTAGCTCACTCATTTTGAATGCATGTTTTTGTACTTAGTCTATTTTACCTTTTTTGTTTTTGTTTTGTTTGTGTATACTTGTTGTGACCTTTTTTTCTCCCTGTGCCTATTTGGTTGCATACTGCAATTTCCCCATTGTGGGACAAATAAAGGTATTCTTACTTACGTCTAAGTTCTAAGTTAGTGGAGATGACAAAAAAAAAACTAGTTACACACCTTGAATCCATGTCAGCCACTTGAGGCAGTTCATGTAATTCCCAGCTTGATGTCTTTGCTTGATGAAATATCCTCAATTGAAGTCGTAAGCTTAGATTTGTGCGTTAGCATGCTTCATAAATAACGCCTGAACTGCCCTAACTGGTTTCTCTCTTAGCCACTTGTATTTGGCCATTCGATTTCTTTCATTTCTTTTTGCATTGTGTCACCTTTGAGATTTGTGGTTTGGTGTCTTGGCTTTTGTGGAGTCACACATGTTAGTTTTCTTCTTTTTTCCCTTCTCACTCCACACCTGGTCCTACTTTACGAATCGCTCCACCTGATCCTTGTTTGGTTAGTTCTCCTCAGTGAATAAATACTGTCGATTTATTCTCCCTGCTGAAGGTTTTTCCATTTTAGTCTGTGGTTTCCCTTTTGATTTATATATTTGTTTAATTAAAGTGTTTTCAGTGCCTTTGGTTTCATACCAATCACCTTTTGATGTTTGGACTGCATCTTCTCATCTTAAGTCTGTATAACTGCTGAGCATTACTGATGGACAAAAATGAGACTATTAGACAAAGGTTCTATTTTGTAGATGAAAATAGGTTGACACAAACGTTTGTTGATCCTTCAAACTTCAAATCAGTTTGTATGTTCTAAAACATTTTTGAAATATTGAGTGAAATGGAAATAAAACAGAATAAAAAATTATGGGTGAAAAAAAAGGGTTTCTGTTCAAAAGACAAGGCCTTGACTTTGTTAAAATCTTGTGAAGTGCATGCCAAACTCCCCCTCCTTACAACAATTTTCCAAAAGGCCCTATCCACCGGCGTCCCAGTCCGGTCGCACTGTGTCCAATCTGGCAATCCAAAAGTTTAGAATCCGGAATTGGTCAAAAAACCTGGCTGCAGTTAAGAACACTAAACTGGCTTCTCTGTATTTCACTGAGTCCGGGAATGCGCCTCTAGTTTCTCAAGCGAGCAACCGGACGTTTCCATGAAAACCGCAATAACACAGGACCCAAAGCAACCACTCTAGACCATCTCCGTCTCCGCATCTCCTCCAGTTCGTCCTCTTCTCCTCAGCTCCCCCGGGACCAAACCAACTCCTCCTGCCACATAGATGTGGCTCCGAGAACCAGCAGCTGTTCATGCATGTCAACGTGCATGTCAACACTAGAATGACTCCACAACCAGCTAGCTGTTGGGAGCTAGCCAGACTTCTTCTTCTTTCGGCATTTTCCTTCAGGGGTTACCACAGCAAGTGAATTTCTTCCATATAACCCTATCTGCTGTATCCTCTTTGGTCACACCAACTATCTTCATGTCTTCCTTCACTGCGTCCATGAACCTCCTCTTTGGCCTTCCTCTAGTCCTCTTTCCTGGTGGTTCCAAATCCAGCATCCTGCTTCCTATGTATTCTCTCTCTCCTCTGGACATGTCCAAACCATCTCAGTCTTGCCTCTCTAACTTTATCCCCAAAACCTCTAACATGTGCTGTACCCCTGATGTACTCATTTCTAATCCTGTCCATCCTGGTCACTCCCAGAGAGATCCTCAGCATCTTCATCTCTGCTACCTCCTTCTCTGTTTCCTGTCTTTTTCTCAGTACTAATGTCTCTAGACCAAACAGCATGGCTGGTCTCACCACGGTTTTGTACACTTTCCCTTTCATTTTAGCTTAAACTCTTCTGTCACACATCACACCCGATACTTTTCTCCACCCGTTCCAGCCTGCCTGCACACTCTTCTTCACCTCTTTTCCACACTCTCCATTGCTCTGGACTGTTGATCCTAAGTACTTAAAATCTTCCACCTTCTTTATCTCTTTTCCCTGTAACCTCACTTTTCCTTTTGGATTCCTCTCTTTCACACACATGTACTCTGTCCTACTCTGACAAATCTTCATTCCTCTTCTTTCTAGTGCAAACCTCCACCTCTCCAGCTTTTCCTCCACCTCTTCCCTCCTTTCACTACAGATCACACTGTCATCTGCAAACATCATTGTCCATGGAGGTTCCTGTCTAACCTCATTGGGAGCAAGCCGGACGACTTGTAAAAGAACACAGCTGTCCGAAACAAAACAACAAAGTCCAAAATGACGTCCAAAGCGGGCTCAAAATGAAATCTCAGTAAAGAGCCAAAACATAGCCAGAAGAAGGGACAGAAACTCAACGGAGGTTGGGGATTAAATTCTAAAGTAACAGGGAGCACTGCAGCAGGTAGCCACCCAGAGCAGCGCCTCGACCATTTTTGCATTGCATTGATATTTAGTTTTTCAGATAAAACATTTACATTTTTATTAACATTAATACCACTGAGAATAAAAAAGAATTAAAAAATCCATCTGATTATGGATGCCAAATCAGAGAGGCTTGGACTTTCTTTAATTAATCTCTCTTTTTTTGTTGTTTAAAGTTCATCAATGATTTGTTTGGAGCATCATTTTGACTAATTTGGAGACAGTTTTTCTTCCAGCATGTCCTGAATGCACCTCAAGGTGTCTTCCGTTGAGTAATGCTTAAAAATACTTTACCAGGGAGGCTTACAATGTGCATCTTAACCAGATGCTTGAGCCATCTCATCCAGCTTTTACTGCAGAGGATGAGCGGCTGTCAACTAAGCCCTTCTTAGATCTCCAAAGAGGACGGCTAGCCGGAGGAAGGAAAACTCATTTTTGTCATTCGGATTTGTGACACTGTTATTTTTTGTCACTTCCAAAACATACTGTAAACAAGAGTAGAAATAAAGAGATTGGTAGATTAAGAGCTTCTGCTTTTGGCTCAGCTCCTTCACGGACCTCATGACTGCAGATTCAACACCAATTTTACCACTTGATCTCCCCACAATCCTTCCACTGTTTCTGAACAAGACTGAAAGGCTTTAGATCTTCTAAATGGGCACTAACTTGTGGCAGGGTCCATCTAATGTCTTTCTCTGTGTGTCCAACAGGAGATTGTAATGGTTTGGCGTCACAGCCAAGCTTCATCAAACCCGTCCTTTCTTTTCTGGATGAAAATTTAAATAAATAATAAATGAATTACTCTATTCATCCCTCACCGGGGAAATTTGTGTGCAGCACTTTTTACACCGCAGCAGGCTGCCAGCCTTCGACAGCGCCAATGGTTGGAGAAGCGGGGGTTGAGCTGCCGTCTCCTCCGGCAGCTCAGGAGGAGATTTCAAGCTGGTTTTAAATCCCTGCTCCACAGGCAGTCCAGTGACCCTGTTTCTTATGCATATGCATACTGCAGAAGTGTCCAAACTGGACAGCGTGCTGAGCACTTGGGCACTCTGTATAGATCTTTTCCAGCTCTAGGATCTTTCCACTGAGGAGCTTTTTTAATTAAGTAATCTGTACCCTAATGAGAGAGTCTTTGTGTTCGTTCAAGAACAAAAAGAGCCAAAGATTTACAGTCTGTTGAGTATCACAATCTTTTTACCATTGCTTCCTTGAAAAAAAAAGTGGTAGAAATATTAAACCCTGAGGTAAGAGAAGGTGATGATATAAATATGACGCCTAATGGAGTTGTCATGTGTTTACAAAATGTCAGTCCGCTCCACCACTTGTACTAACATGCTTTGTTGGTTTTAACAATGTTATTTTACAATTATTGCTTCTGGGCTTCTATGAATTGAAACATTCCTATATCATGTTTTTACTATTCCTGTCAGGGTTGAAATGGGTTTTGCTTGGATGCCAAAACAGATGTCGGTAATAATTTTTTTCCAAGTTCGTGCATGAGCTTTGCCTGTGGCTCAGTGGAGTTTTTTCTTTCTCTACATTAATGGATGCAGATCCTGACATGAAAGTATTTTATATGAGGTTAGTCTCATTTAAGTATTGCGCTACTATGTTGTGGTCATCGAGATTTTGTGGCCAAAACAAAGGAGATGGTTGTGGACTTCAGCAGGAGGGGGTCCGGTCTGTATTGATGGATCTTTTGTGGAGATGGTCCCGTCATACAGATTCTTGGGTGTTTACATAAACATTAAACTGGATTGGTCCACCAACACAGACATGATTTACAGAAAGGGCCTGAGTAGACTGTACTACCTCTGAAAGCTCAGGTCCTTCAACGTCTGCAACAAGATGCTCTCCATGTTTTACCATCCCATCATGGAGAGTGTCCTGTTCTTTGCTGTGGCCGCCTGGGGAGCTGGTATAAACACAAAGAATGCCAACAGACTGAACAAGCTGGTAAAAAAAGCTGGACGTGTGGTTGGCTCACCCCTTGCCTGCATGGAGAAGGTAGCGAGGGACAGAATGAAAGCAAAACTGTCAACAATCATGCTAAATCACTCCTACGGCCTCCATGAATCTGTGGACCATCTAAAGAACAGCTTCAGCAACAGACTCCTGCAACCCCACTGCTCAAAGGAACGGTGCAGAAAATCATTCTTACCATCCTCCATCAAACTATTTAACCTTACACTCTTACACCTGTAATTATTTGCCATTCACAACGTTTTATGAGATTGTATGAATGTAACACTGCAGCGCTCAAATTTTCCTTCGGGGATAAAAAAAGTAAATTCAATTCATCTATAATATGTGGAGGAAAAGAAGGAACATTGATCAGACTCAAAGTGAAAGTATTGAGTTGGTAAAGGCAAATATATGTTTCAAATGAGGTGTTTAATTCTAAGCCATGTTCACATTTTTGGAAATAAAAGCTTTAGTCATTTTTTGCACTCGTTTAGTTTCTTGCTGAACTTAATGGAAACTGTAGAACTGTTTTATTAAACTTTTCAGGTATTTAACTCCATTCTGGCATGTTTAATATCCATTTTATTCTGGTCTGTACCTGGCAGGAATATTTGAACTAATTGTGACACATTGAATCTGTGTGACACAAATTAGCGGCAGTGGTGTTAAGTTCCTGGATGAAGAGGTTTGGACTGTGGGAACTTGTGAGGAATATGATGCATTACACTGTGCAGTTGCCAATTCCAGCTGTCCGTCTGTCTGCCTATGATGCCTGCTTTTTTAAGGGTAACAGAGCTTGTTCCAATTCCACTTCCTTTTTTTGCCACTTTGAATGGTCGAGTGGGGGGAAAAAAATATCCCAGGTGCGATTCTAGAACTGATTTTTACCTGATCTTCTTCTTCTTTCGGCATTTCCCTTCAGGGGTCGCCACAGCAAGTCAGTTTCTTCCATCTAACCCTATCTGCTGCATCCTCTTCGGTCACGCCAACTATCTTCATGTCTTCCTTCACTGTATCCATGAACCTCCTCTTTGGTCTTCCTCTAGACCTCTTTCCTGGTAGTTCCAAATCCAACATCCTTCTTCCTATGTACTCTCTCTCTCTCCTCTGCACATGTCCAAATCATCTCAGTCTTGCCTCTCGAACTTTATCCCCAAAACCTCTAACATGTGCTGTTCCCCTGATGTACTCATTTCTAATCCTATCCATCCTGGTCACTCCCAGAGAGATCCTCAGCATCTTCATCTCTGCTACCTCCATCTCTGCTTCCTGTCTTTTCTTCAGTGCTACTGTCTCTAGACCAATCAGCATGGCCGGTCTCACCACGGTTTTGTACAGTTTCCCTTTCATTCTAGTTGAAACTCTTCTGTCACACATCATACCTGATACTTTCCTCCACCCATTCCAGGCTGCCTGCACACGCTTCTTCACCTCTTTTCCACACTCTCCATTGCTCTGGACTGTTGATCCTAGATACTTATAATCTTCCTGATATATATTCATAATCACACAATTCTCGACGATATCAGATTTGCATGAGTAATAAAAATTTGTGCTTCATCACATTAAAAATCATGACGTTTCTGTAACTTTAAAACTTGTTCAAATACAAAGCAAACAGCTAATTGGTTTTCATTCTAACCTTCGCAATCGAGTCCTTAGTGCTCATAATTTCTGATGACAAATTTTGTCTATTTATTTTTCCAATTTGACTAGCAACAAGTAAGATTTTTATTTATCCTTTTTTTTACTGGAACTGGTATTGGCTCATAAAAGCCCATATTGTTACTAAAAAGAAAGCTCTGTTTAACCAATGTGGTTAAAAAATATTCCATTTGTAAGTCTCTCTGGATCCACAAATTGACGCTGTATCGATGCTGTCCTGAGCGTCACCAGACTGTGGAGGTCTCTGTGCTTGATTCCGTTTCCATCAGGATGAAACCCATTTTTAAATATAAAGCTGTTGTTGTCGGCATCTTTCTGTCTCTAGAAACAATGGAGTTTGCACCTGGATGCTTTTCTGTTTGTGCAGCTTCGGCTGTGGCTGAATAAGCCAATGCAGGAGCTGCAGCTCCTACCACACTTGCTGCAAATGTGATACAGTAGGTGGTATGAGTCATGGGGGGAGCAGTCGCAGACGGAATTTTTTTTTGCTGTTTATGGGTCTTTGTGGCCTCGTGCTGGATCTCTCTGTTCTCCTTGGCCTGTTTGAAATCGATTTTGCCCACCACCTACAGCGGTCAGAGCTCACTGACTTGAGATCTGCTGCGTTGATGTTGCACGACTTGAGCTCCCTTTTGCAGGTAGCTTTTGGATATAAGCTGTGCAAGCAACTAGCCTGTTAGCTAGAAACATCTCTAAAATACATAGTTTTACCTCTAAATATTGCAAAGAATTTAATGAGGAGGTATACAATGGCATGATGGCGTTAAAGTATTATTTCTGTGCTCAATGATCCAAAAAAATTCTTCTGCGATTTGTGAGTTTAAGATTTTGTTTCCATTCTTTTTTCATTTAGTTTGTAAGATTTTCCCATGTATGTGGTTTATATTCTGTTGAGAAAAAACAACTTTGCAAACACATCTAAAAGACTTGGTTTCTGGCTCAGACCAGACAAGTTCTCTCCGAATGTGACTCTGTATCCCACACCTTGACGTCACTGCGGTGCCTCAAATGTCAGAATGTGTGCGAAAAGGCAAGTGAATGGAAAAGTTGGATGCAGAGAACTGAAACCTCATCAAATAGCCAGCTGGGTTCATCAGGTCTGCTCCTCTGATTCCTTTAGCAGGGATTTTTGTGCTGGAACGGACTTCTATCCAGTGTTTCTATTCTTGAAATGCATGCAAAGTTCACCAAGAGACAAACTGGTGGTTAATTTACCTAGACTTCTGCAATAGATGACAAGTTATCAGTTTCTTTTTTAATCACCTGAAACGTGCCCTTATTTGACTGATTTTCTTTAATTTTTCACCTAGAGTGCTGAAAATTCAATGACTGAATATATTTTTTTCCCTTTGTCTTGAATAATGGTTTCTTTGAGTTCACAACTTTCCTTTGGAAGATAATTCTGTGTGCATATCATCAGTGGGCTGAGATGGAATGAAATGGGGAAGGGATTTTGAATCTGTAAAAAGCCAGAATCCACCAGGTGGGAGGTCAAGGGAGGAAGAAAAAATCTTATTGTCTTCAGAGTCGTTAAAAAGCGAGAGGAAAACTTCTGCTCTTAAGTTGTAGTTCCAGGAGACCACAGCTCTGGATCAATGTTTTCTTACCACTGTGATAAATTCCTGGAAAATAAAACCCACATTCACACATATTGCACTCTCTCCAGTCATAAAGCATCTTTTCTCCTGGCTGAACTTTACAATGGAGGATCATATATGCAGTGGTGGAACGTAACGAAGTAAATGTACTTCGTTACTGTACTTAAGTAAAAAAATGTGTATCTGTACTTTACTTAAGGGAAATTTGAAACCGGTACTTTTTACTTTTACTTCACTACATTTTAGAGCCAGGGTCCCCGTCGTTGGCTGCCACCCTTCTCCTCCTTCACCCGACCCCTATCGCCCCTCTTGCAGGTGGTGAGTCTGCTGGAAGGGCGGCCCATGTCCCCTGTTTGGGCTGGGCCTGGACGAGCCCCATGGGTAAAAGCCCGGCCACTAGGCGCTTGCTCTCGTGCCCCACCCTCGGGCCTGGCTCCAAGGTGGGGCCAAGGTCGAGAGGAGCCAGATGGGGTGGTTCGGGCATCTGGTCAGGATGCCCCCCGAGCTCCTCACGGCCGGGGTATTTCGGGCACATCCCACCGGTAGGAGACCAAGGGGCAGACCCCGGACCCGCTGGAGAGACTATGTCTCACAGCTGGCCAGGGAAAGACTTGGGATCCTTCTGGGTGAGATGGAGGATGCAGCTCGGGTGAGAAAAGCCTGGGCTGCCCGTTTGAGGCTGTTGCCCCCGCGACCCGACCCTGGAACAAGCGGAAGATGACGGAACGGAACATTTTAGAGCAAATATCTGTACTTTTACTCCGCTACTTTTTAAAAGTCTGTTTTACATTTTTTGTTACATTTTCGTTCAGGAATTTGAAAAATATACAGTTTTTTTTAGCGCATGTTGAAGCCGCATTACCAAAATCAAAAGGAGCAGTTGATCGGGAGAAGAAATAATGAATCGAGGACCAATCAGAATCGAGAGTAAACATTTTCCGCATTCATTCAGTGCCAAAAAACTAACATCAAATATAGAACAAATTAAAAAGAGTCAGAAGATCGTTGTTTGTTGTGTTTACTTCTAAATAAAAAGTTGAGCCATTGTCACACAGAGCAGGGGCGGATCCAAGGATTATCCAAGAGGGGCGGGGGGGTCTTGAGGTCATTGACAAAGCCAAAATAGGGTGACTTGGGGCATCCACCCCCCAGAACATTTTGAAAAATAAGTGTCCTCTTCTTACATATTGGTGGCCCATTTGATGGCCCTGCAAGGGGATAGATTGACTTGTCCCCTTTCCTTTCTTCTTTTGTTTTTGTGGACCAAAAGAGGCGGGAGATGGGGGTTCACGCCCCTGCAGAGTATTTATTTGTGACCCTACAGCACATAAAATAACATTTGAATTATGGTCGAATACTTTTACTTTTTACTTAAAAAAGTCAAATTTACACCAATTACTTTTGTACTTTTACTTAAGTAGACTTTTTTTTTATTGGTAATTTTACTTTTACTTAAGTATTTTTTTGCCGAATTATCTGTACTTTTACTTAAGTACAAAAAGTGAGTACTTCATCCACCACTGTATTTAATTCAGCACAGGGTAATTTTTTCCACTCGATCGTGGTATTTTTAATATGATTAGCGTTGCTGTCAACGCAGACAGCAGCGTGGACGTGGTTACTGATCGGCACCAGCAAGGTTGTGTCTTTGCCAGTTGTTTGTCTGACAAATTTACAACTGGTGTGTGTGTGTGATTTTGTTTTTGTTTTTTTGCATTGCAAACTACTCCACTATTTTCTACTCAGTTCTCTGACTGCTTGGAAAGCACAAGAAGTGTGTGTTTTTCCGTCTCAGTGCGATTAATTGTTTTGAAATAAAGTAAACTAGGGTTAGAGCTACTTGGGGAACTTTGCTTTCCATGGAAAGCAGAAAATTCAATCAATTTCTTGCAGTGAAAAAGGCAGAAAGTTGAAACCAGCAGCCTCAGAGCTTAAATATTGTAATGTCAGTCCTTTTCTACCACTTGTGGTCAATACCACATCCAGTCATGGAGATTATTCTGTCTCTCCTGCAAGCGCACTGTGTCTACGTCTGGCAGAACAGCATCAGGATTTGCACTTACTTCAGTCGAATAATGAAGCCAATCGTTTTAGTTCATATTAAAAGTGTTTAACCACCAGTGATTCCTATTACCGAAAGGCAGCCAGATACTGGAATACAGTTGTTTAAATGGCCAAAAAAGAGCTGAAACCTCAGTTTAAACTGAGGTTGTTTAAATTTAAACTGTAATTTTTTGTACCGTTTTACTACATCATCGTCTTCTACTTATACTGGGTTTGGTCATAGGAGCTCCGGCCTAACTTGAGTTGCCTAAACTTTCCTCAGACCAGACCAGCCAGAAAAGGATGGCTCAGTGGGTTGGCCCTCCGTCTTATAACCGGTGGATCGCCCGTAAAATCCCCCGCCTGCAGTTCATGCCGAGGTGTACTTGATCAAGACGTCAAACCCCCAATTGCTCCTGATGGTGTTTTGCACCTACCATGGCGGCGTCCACTGTCATGTATGAATGTGAGTGAAAGGATGAATGTGAGCTACCCCAAACAGCACGTTGTGTACTATTGCAGGTAGAAAAGTGCTCTGTAAGTAGAGTCCATTTAGCATTACCACTACCTCATCTGGCTTAAAAAAAAACATTTCTCAGACCTTTAGTAGCCCAGCCTTTCTACAGATTTCAACTCTTTTAGAAAATATTGGAGGGAGTCAAAAATTTATGTTGCCAAGCATCAGCCCGTAAACATCACTGCTCTACAGGAAATCTGCATAGAGGAATTGGTTGAAACCCTAGCAACAGTTTGTGGAAAACCTTGTAAAAAAATTACAAAAAGTCTGACCTCTGTCATTGCTAACAATAACAAAGTAATGAGATAAATTTTTGTCGTTGAACAAATACTTATTTTCTTATCAAATACTTATAATACTTATCTGGCTCCTCTCGACCTGGAGGAAGAGCGGCTCGACACCGAGCTCCTCCCGGATGGCAGAGCTCCTCACCCGGTCTCTGAGTGAGAGCCCAGCCACCCTGCGGAGGAAGCTCATTTCGGCTGCTTGTACCAGGGTTCTCATTCTTTCGGTCACCACCCACAGCTGGTGACCATAGGTGAGGGTAGGAACGTAGATCGACTTGTAAATCGAGAGCTTTGCTTTTCGGCTCAGCTCTCTCTTTACCACGACGGACCGATGCAGCGTCCTAGTTATTGCTGATGCCGTACCGATCTGCCTGTCGATCTCCCGCTCCATCCTTCCCCCACTCGTGAACAAGACCCCGAGATACTTAAACTCCTCCACTTGGGGCTGGACCCTGTCCCTAACCCACAGGGGGCATTCCACCCTTTTCTGGGCAAGGACCATGGTCTCGGATTTAGAGGCGCTAATTCCCATCTCGGCTGCTTCACACTCGGCAGCAAATCGATCCAGCGAGAGCTGGAGATCACGGTCAGATGAAGCCAACAGGACCACATCATCCGCAAAAAGCAGAGATCCAATCCTGAGGTCACCAAACTGGATCTCTCCAACGCCTCGGCTGCACCTAGATATTCTGTCCATAAAGGTGATGAACAGAATCGGTGACAAAGGGCAGCCTTGGTGGAGTCCAACTCTCCCTGGAAATGGAATCGACATACTGCCGGCTATACGGACCAAGCTCTGGCTTCGGTCGTACAAAGATCGGACAGCCCGTACTAAGGGCTCCAAGACTCCGTACTCCCGGAGCACACCCCACAGGTATCCGCTAGAGACACGATGGAATGCCTTCTCCAGATCCACAAAACATATGTAGACTGGTTGGGCAAACTCCCATGACCCCTCCAGGATCCTGAAGAGGGTATAGAGCTGGTCTGTAGTTCCACGTCCAGGACGGAAACCACACTGCTCCTCTTCAATCCGAGACTCGACAATCCGACGGACCCTCCTCTCCAGTACTCCCGAATAGACCTTCCCAGGGAGGCTGAGGAGTGTGATCCCTCGGTAGTTGGAGCACACCCTCCGATCCCCCTTCTTATAAAGAGGGACCACCACCCCAGTCTGCCAATCCAGAGGCACTGTCCCCGATGTCCATGCAATGGTGCAAAGGCGTGTCAGCCAGGACAACCCAACACCATCCAGAGCCCTTAGGAGCTCTGGGCGGATCTCATCCACCCCCGGAGCCCGGCCGCTGCGGAGCTTTTTGACTACCTCGGCGACCTCGACAGCAGAGATAGGAAGACCCATCCTGGATTCCAAAGACTCTACTTCCTCATCGGAAGACATGTTGGTGGATTTGAGGAAAAAGAAAAAATTGAGAAAAAAAAAGATTAACTGAGAAATTTTTCTTTATCGTACTATAGTCATCCCTCATGAGGAAATTACTTTTGCTGCATTGTACCGCAGCAGGCAGCAATAACGGCACCAATGGTGAGAGTAACTGGGGGTTAGGTGTCTTCTCCAGGAACAGTTAGGCATAAGCTCAGTGGGAATTGTACTGGCTTCTCTCGGTCCGAGGACGGACATTCTACCATTGCGCTAATACCTCCAGAATTAAATGCATTAAATTAAATACGTAATGTTGCTGACATTGGCGGCTATTGCCCAATATTGTACAGTTGTAATAAAACCATTGTTCATAGCACAACTACTCCGAACAGCTACGTCAATTCAACTAACTCAGAAGGGCTTTGCTTCTACATTTCAGGCCCACTTTTATTATGTCCCACTGTGTTTGTGAAGGGTGTGGAGTGGTTCACGGTTGTAAATGACTCTAATGAGGTGTTTGTCGTTAACTAGTTGTACTATAGACTTTTGAAGTGGTAAGGTTTTATATGCAGTAATTGTCGTAGTTGTTTGTTGTAGATGTGTTTGTTTTCTGCGTAAAAAAGATTAAAAAAATAGGAACTTATTTAGTTCAATTTTATCACAGTTTTAAATTGTCAGTCTTTCTTTAAGATTTTATTTAAAACTCATTTCTCTTTTTGTGAAGGTGCTCCTTTTTTGGGCAATTTTTAGTTGATGATTTTAGCACAGTGTCCTCACAGTAAGAAGGTTGGGGTTTGCATCCGGAGTAGTTTAAGCCTCCAACCACTGACCTTTCTGTGTGGAGTTTGCATGTTCTCCCCGTCTATGCATGGGTTTTCTCCAGGTACTACAGTTTTCTACCACCCTCCAAAAAACATGCATCTTAGGTTGATTAGCTACTATGAAAATTGCCCCTATGAATGAATGTGTATGAGGGTGTGTTCCCGCAGCAGCAGACTAGTGACCTGCTTGGGCCGTGATAGGCTTCGGCATCACCCGCGACTCCACTAGGACTAAGTGGTTCAGAAGATGAAACAAAACGATATCCCGTTAGGCTTGAAATGCAGGAAAAGATAAGATTTTGTTGGGGTTTTTTTGGATTTGTTTTTATGTCAAATTGAATCAAATTGATGTCAAAAAGCTGGAGAGGTGGAGGTTTGCACTAGAAAGAAGAGGAATGAAGATTAGTCAGAGTAAGACAGAGTACATGTGTGTGAATGAGAGGGACCCAAATGGAAAAGTGAGGTTACAAGGAGAAGAGATAAAGAAAGTGGAAGATTTTAAGTATCTAGGATCAACAGTTCAGAGCAATGGAGAGTGTGGAACAGAGGTGAAGAAGCGTGTGCAGACAGGCTGGAACGGGTGGGAAAAAGGATCAGGTGTGATGCGCGACAGAAGAGTTTCAGCTAGAATGAAAGGGAAAATGTACAAAACCGTGGTGAGACCGGCCATGCTGTTTGACCTAGAAACAGTAGCACTGAAGAAAAGACAGGAAACAGAGATGGAGGTAAAAGAGATGAAGATGCTGAGGATCTCTCTGGGAGTGACCAGGATGGACAGGATTAGAAATGAGTACATCAGGGGAACAGCACATGTTAGAGGTTTTGGGGATAAAGTTAAATTTATTTCTTTACTTTGGAAACAGCATGCTTTTGTTTCAATGTGAGCCCAGAATTTTCTAGCTTTTAATGAAACAGCTGGTCTCTGGCAGTGCGATCTAGTGTATTAACTTTGGAGAGATGCTCCTGTTTGAGCTTGTTTACAAAAGCCACATATCTCTATGTGGGAGGTTTCCCACTGAGTGTATGTATTTCTTTTTAGCTGCGTTTTCGGTATCCTATGCACCATGAATGTCATACATTAATGCACGTCAATGGATGCCCTGTTCATTTTCAAAGTAAAACTGTTCTCTGAAGTTACCCCAGTCATCATGTGGTGAAACTCTTACTGCTATCTAACAGTGTTTAAATGCGTAAGCCAATAGGATAACACCACACGGAGATAAATCTGCAACTAATACTCAGTGAGGCTCTACGGGTGTAGTTACCACTGTGACCACATCTAAGAGCTTCACGTGTCTTGCGTAACTATCCTCATTACATTCCTCTCAGGAGCCAGCATGTTAGTACTGTCAAGCTGCTTTACATTGATGAGGAAGTCATCAGTCCAACATCAACAGCTTTCTGGTGCCAGGAGACGGCTGCAGCTGGCTATACAGCTTAGAAACACACATTCACAGCTGGATCTCGTGCCAAAACATTCAGAAAATGTTATATTTAGTTTTAGTCATCCAACATTAAAAAAAGAAACTTTTGAGCTATGAAAAGAACATTTGTGTTTTTCTTATTATCTAAGCTCAAATGGTGAAAAAAGAACCTTGCTTTTAGACGCTCGGAACAAGATTTCTGTCAAAAGAGGGACACAAAAAAATGGTTTTGAAATTTGCAACAAAGTTCTTTTCAATTGGTTTCACATTTACCTGCTTTCTTTATCCCAAACTGTGAAATATTAGCTCAGACGAGCTAGTAAGCAGTCTGGATTTTTTTAAAAAAAGCATAGTATTTGTCGTTAATTTCTCCCTCTGAACATCTGGCCCAAAAGAGAGCTCACAAATATAATATAGTATAATACTAGTTTAGATCCAATTTTCCAGATAAAACTTTCTTTGGTACAATTAATGATCTTTTCTCCACCATTCTGAATTCTGGTGTGCCACAGGGTTCTATTCGGGGGCCTATTCTATTTTCTTTATACAAGCTACCACAACGTGCAAGCATTTCAAAGTGTTGTGTCCAAATATTTCTATGCAGGTGATTTAGAAATCTATCTGCAAATTGTCCATAGCCATAACCCTTATTTTTATTCCTTCCACGAACGTGATTGTGTTCAGCGTTTTTAATATTTTGAAGGTAAATAGTCAGTCAGTCAGAAATCTGTCCATCCCTTACAAGGGGTACTGGAGCCCATCCCAGTTGATTCAAAGCAAGGGGCAGGGTACACTCCAAGCAGGTCATCAGTCTGTCACGGGGCCATTCTCATACAACCATACATTCCTAGGGGCAATTTGGCACCAGCTAATAAACCTAACATTCATGTTTTTGGAGGGTGTAGGGAAACCCACACAGACACGAGAGAACAAACTCCATACAGAAAGGCCAATGTTCCAAGCCTCGTCCCCACTCAGACTTGAACCCACTTTCTGCTAGCTGTGAGTACACTGTGCTACCCACTGCGCCACCGTGCCACCCTGAATAAAAACATAAAATCTGTAAATGAAGTTTATTTGGAACAAACTTTAAGAAAATCCTCCTTTGCGGTTCCTGTCATTCGAGACGCCAAAAGACAGAAAAACATTTGTCATTTGATATTTGCTCCTTAATTGGTGGGGGAAATCTCAGATTGCATGACCATGACCTTTAACTTTTGTTCTACTCCTTTTTCACTGACTTTTTTAAATCTCTCCCGTTAAACTTAGTGTGTCTAGGCTTGACATGGGCAAGGCAGGATTATTTTTATTTGGTTTGCGCCGAGCGGCTGTGTTTTGTGTGTCTAAGGGTCAAAAAGTCTACTTTCTTTGTGAGGTTAAGAGTGCATTTGGAGGTCATGCAGCACAAAAAAATACCTTTCCTTCTGAAAATCTTCAGGAGGTCCTCAGGGTGTCATGTTGCAGTTCAGTGGTTGTGCTGTTTCAGGTCATCAGTCTCTTTCTAAGCTTTCTGTTTTCTTGTGCGGTGTTCTGCGTCTGGATATGCATCAGAGTTCTTAATGCAAAACATTTAAGTCTGGAGACAAATGGGAAAATTATGAAAACATGGTAGAAAAAAATTGTTTATGATCAGAAAAATAAACATCTTACCAAAAGCAGATGCAAGATTTTAACCTTGAGAAGACTTATTTGAACTCATTCATTTAAAAAAATTGGATTTATGTTTGTTTTGAGATTCAAACCAGGAATTTTCTTCTGTAAATTAAAAAAACATTTGTCATTTGAAACTAAAAACTGTCAACGCCAACCTCACGCCAAGGTATCCCTTCACATGATACCCAACACCAAACTGCTCCCACCTACTGGCGCTGAGATTAGCTGCCTGCTGCAGTGATTCGGTGCACAGAAATTTTCCCATTAGGATCAATAAAAAGTGCAATTATTATTATTAAATTGTTTTTTTGCACAAAAATGGGGTGAAAATGTTGATAAAAAAACAGATTACTTATTAGAATTTTTCTTTTATCCCTTTCTAAATTCAATTAAATTCTTATGTAAAGAATCTATAAGAAAAATGTCAATGGTTTTATTTATTTGAGATGTATCAACCTTTCCGTTCCATTCTGTCATCTTCCGCTTGTTCCAGGGTCGGGTCGCGGGGGCAACACCCTCAAACGGGTAGCCCAGGCCTCTCTCTCCCCGGCTGCATCCTCCAGCTCATCCGAAAGAATCCCAAGTTGTTCCCCGGCCAGCTGGAGAGATATGGTCTCTCCAGCGGGTCCGGGGTCTGCCCCTTGGTCTCCTCCCGGTGGGACGTGCCCGAAACACCCTACCCGCGAGGCATCCTGACCAGATGCCCGAACCACCCCATCTGGCTCCTCTCGACCTGGAGGAGGAGCAGCTCCACACCGAGCTCCTCCCGGATGGCAGAGCTCCTGAACCCGATCTCTGAGTGAGAGCCCAGCCACCCTGCGGAGGAAGCTCATTTCGGCCGCTTGTATCAGCAATCTCATTCTTTCGGTCACCAATGTCTCAACCTTGAATTTTTTATTTTATTTGCTATTTAAACCCAGATATTTCCACGCCAAAAATTGCCCCATTAAAGCTGTCTATTTTGATCAACTAATATCCCTCCATTTTTCTTGTAGCCGTACTCATGGTCTTAAAATATTGCGTATCACATCTTCTTCTGGTCGGAGTTAAGACATCATTAAACTCTAAAGACCGCTTTGGGTCAAAGGGCCATGAGGTCAACAACTGCTCTGAAAAGACACTGCAACTGCTCTGAAAAGACACTGTTTGAAAGAATGAGAGTCGGGAGAGAAGAATAATTCAAAAGTGAACCTGAGATGTTTTTGGTAACTTTTCTAGTCGGCAGACTGCCTGTTTACTCGTCAGAGTCAATCCATCACACAGAACTGTTTTCCAGCAATTCTTTTGGGACGTTAACTCATCAGCCTCCAAAATACATCATAACACTGCAACTGACAGGAACTTATCTTTTCGTTCTTGTGAAGACGCACAGCAGGTCAGTCTTCGTTGTGTAACTGTCATGAATCCCCATCATGAATCCATCACAGATGGGAAAGCTTTTGATTTTTTTTCTGTCTACTATTCTTCATTTTTCTCATTTTCTTTCAGATGTTTTTATCATAAAATACCAATTCACAAGTATTATGACACAGTTGGAAGAAATGCAGTCACAAGGGGGCACAATCCAGTGTTTTTTTTTGCGTTGGTCCCAAACCCATATAAATAAACTCATATAAACCTTGGAGTCAAAATGGATTCTAACCTCACCTTTGACTCCCACATTCACCATCTCTGCAAGGTTTCCTTCCTCCATCTTAAAAATATAGCCAGGCTACGTCCATGTCTTTCCAAACCGGACGCTGAGAGGTTGATTCACGCTTTCATCTCCTCCAGGCTGGATTACTGCAATGCCCTCCTTGTAGAGATCCCATGCAGGGGCTTACAAAAGCTCCAGCACATCCAGAACTGTGCTGCCCGGATCCTGATAAGGAGGCACAAATATGACCATATCACTCCCATCCTTAAATCACTCCACTGGCTACCTGTTAAATACAGAATTCAGTACAAGCTCTGCCTCCTCACCCATCAGTACACACAAACAGGTGCAGTGGAGATAGATGGGACTGCACCTGTTTATCTCCAAGAACTCCTAACCCTCCACACCACTGTCCGAGACATGCGCTCCTCCTCCTACTGCCTGCACAGACCAAGGACCAAACTCTCCACTATGGGGGACAGACCCTTCCAGGCAGCTGCTTCACAGCTCTGGAACGCTCTTCCCAAGAGCTTGAGGGCTCCACAGAGCGTTGAGGTTTTTAAAAAAAGACTGAAGACATTTTTATTTCTAAAGGCTTTTCAACAAAGTTTTTAGTGTTTATTGTGTTGTGGTTTTATATAATTTTGCTTTTTGTTGTTCCTTTTGATCATTGTAGCACTTTGAGATCTCCACTGGAGATATAAAGTGCGTTACAAATAAAATTTTTACTATTATTATTATTATTAAATACAGAAGAACTGTTCTACTGTGAGAAGAAGTCTGGAGTGGTGAATGCAGTTGTCAGAACAGTACTGCAGATGAGGCAGAGGAGACCAGAGTAAAGGCAGGACTGCATCAAGGATCTGTTCTGAGTTGTTTGGCAGTGTTTGGTCTCAAGACAGTGGCACAGAGGAAAAGACATGAAACAGACATGGAGGTAGCAGAGATGAAGATGCTGAGGATCTCTCTGGGAGTGACCAGGATGGACAGGATCAAAGGGACAGCACATGTTAGAGGTTTTGGAGATAAAGTCAGAGAGGTCAGACTGAGATGGTTTGGACATGTGCAGAGGAGAGTACGGATGATGAGTTTGAAACCAACCAAGTAGCAGGTGTTGAGGCTGACCGAAAGGGAGTTTTAAAGCTGTGGTGAAAAAAAACCATGAAGGCAGTTGATGTGAAAGAACAGATTACAAAAACCAAGGTTGGATTAGGAGAACTGATTTTCTACGGCACATCCTGAAAATAAAAGCATAGAAAGGAAGAATTAAAAATCCGTTCCGTCATCTTCCACTTGTTCTGGGGTCGGGTCGCGGGGGCAACAGCCTCAAACGGGCAGCCCAGGCTTCTCTCACCCCGGCTGCATTCTCCAGCTCACCCGGACGGATCCCAAGTCGTTCCCCGGCCAGCTGTGAGACATAGTCTCTCCGGGTCCGGGGTCTGCCCCTTGGTCTCCTCCCGGTGGGACGTGCCCGAAACACTTCGACCGCAAAGCGGTCGGGGGGCATTCTGACCAGATGCCCGAACCACCCCATCTGGCTCCTCTCGACCTGGAAGAGGAGCGGCTCGACACCGAGCTCCTCCCGGATGGCAGAGCTCCTCACTCAATCTCTCTTATGAAAACCTGAGTCAGTTTTCATAACTCAGGTTATGAGTGAGAGCACAGCCACCCTACGGAGGAAGCTCATTTCGGCCGCTTGTACCCGCGATCTCATTCTTTCGGTCACCACCCAAAGCTGGTGACCATAGGTGAGGGTGGGAACGTAGATCGACTTGTAAATTGAGAGCTTTGCTTTTCGGCTCAGCTCTCTCTTTACCACGACGGACCGATGCAGCGTCCTAGTTATTGCTGATGCCGCACCGATCCGCCTGTCGATGTCCCGCTCCATCGTGAACAAGACCCCGAGATACTTAAACTCCTCCACTTGGGGCAAGATCCTCTCCCTGACCCGCAGGGGGCATTCCACGCTTTTCTGGGCGAGGACCATGGTCTCAGTGTTGGAGGCGCTAATTCCCATGCCGGTCGCTTCACACTCGGCAGCAAATCGATCCAGTGAGAGTTGGAATTAAAGCTTAATTAAAAAATTAATTTTTGATTATAATCTAACTAAAACAAGCATATGACCGTATGCACATTTGTCCAAGTTATAAAAGCTCTTTCCATTTTAGCCAAATCATAAAAAAATGACCAATGAAATCCAGCTGATTGTGCTGAATCATCTGTTTTTTTATTCCAGTCTGACCATGATCGGTTTACTCAGCGACAGTGGAAAAGAAAATATCACAGAGCTGGCTGATAAATCAAAAGAACATGTAAACAGTAACATAAATAGAAATAAGCTTTTTTCTTTTTACTTTTCCAAATTCTTTTTGCTTTTAAACACAATCCCAGCTACTTCTTAAAACACTGAAAATCACAGGTTCCACATGTTTTTGGGTTTAGTCGCATAGTAATGCGGTAAACAGAACGTGGACGTTTTATTGTCCTCAGAACTTTCAGCAAAGGTACAATCAACTTCAAAAAGACTCTTTAGTGGGACAGTCCTGCCTGAATCAGTTAAGGTTGCAAGGATTTCGAGCTGGAACATGGTTTACCTTGGAGAGTCATGATGTGGAGCAGCAGGGCCACGGACATTGTTTATCATGCGTGACCTCCTCCACCATTAAACAGGAGTCCTGTGGTGATGACAGTGACAAATCAGCTGTTGTTTTTACCCACAAATTCACAAAAACTTCTGCTTTGCGTTTGATTTGGGGTTTTTTTTCAGTGATATTGCGCATACTGCAGTGTCTACCTGAGTTATCTCAAAATATCTGTGTTTTTTGCGGGTCTTTTTATGCCAGTTTAAATGTATACTTGTTCTTAAAGGCAGTATGGAAGATCTCCTAACACTGATTTACATTAGTTCTTTTTTGTTTTGTTGGGTTTTTTCATCTTCTGACCCGCTTAACCCAGTTGATTCCAGTCGAGAGGCAGGGTACACCCTGAATAGGTCAACCGGTTTGTAGGGGCAACACACTTAGACAATCATCCACACACACACTCATTCCTAGGGATAATTTCATAGCGGACAATCAACCTAACACACATGTTTTTGGAGGATGGGAGGAAACCTGAGTACCCGGAGGAAACCCACACATACAAAGGGAGAATATGCAAACTCCACACAAAAAGGCCAGTGTTTCAAGCTCTGCACCCACTCTGTGACTCAAACCCTGACCTTCTTGCTGTGAGACCACTGTGTTAACCACTAAGCAGCCATGCAGCCAGATTACACCTGATCTGACTCAGATCTGACTCAGTTGCATCATTTAAAACAGAATAGTCTTTGCTTTGGTTATGAATTCTTAAGTTTTTGTGTTTTCTTGTTTTTAGGGGGTTGTTTATCACCATCCATGACCATGGCCACATTGCTTCAATTCTCCAAAACTGGCCGGAGAAGGACATCAAGGTAAGAAAAAGAAGAAAAAAGCACTTTTTTATTATCTTTTGAACTGATTTAAAAAAATCTTTGCTTGACAAATAAATTAGGACAATGTAAGATGCATTTTTAAAAGATGACCAAATCTTAGTTATGTAGCTTGGTTATCGGTATTGTGCGTGCACGGTGTATGGTTCTCAGGTCAGGTGCTGCTGTAATAATCCCTTGGAGAAAAGTAGGGAAAAAAATCAACCAGTCTCCACTAAATTGAAAAGGTTGAGTAATTGTTTAAGCACATAAAGAACCAGGTGAGTCAACACATGTAAAATATCGTTTCTCACTTCAAAGATTCTTTGTCAAACAAACAAAAGAGGGTTGAACTCTGTCTGAGATGTGCTAATCGCTATTAAACTTTTCATGGTGTCACATATTAAAAAAAGCTGTGGAATAGATAAACAGTCGGTAATAATACTGTCCAGTTTTCTCTGACTAAGCATTTTTCCTGAGCTATCTGGAAAATGTTTCAGAAAGAAATGAGAGAAATTTTTTTAATCGAATAAAATAAACGGGACAAAGAAAAAGAACCATCATAAATATTGAAATGAAAGAAGGAAGCTGCAAAAAACAATCCAAATAGTTTTTTTTTTTTTTTTTTTTTAATTATTGGTTCAAATTTTTTGTGTGTTGTACAGTAATTTAAGCACTGATTTTTTTTATCTAGCTGAGAAGAAATCTTCTCTGATGGCCTCCATTCAGAACTTTCATGGTCATTCTACTTTAATTGGGTTTGAAAACTTTTAGTCTTCTAGAGAACTAAAGAAGGTCTTTATTTGAACTTTATCTTCTCTTTAGGATCTAAAAATTTAAGTGATAGTTCATTTCGTCGTCATCCGAGCCGGGTCGTGGGTACAACAGCCTCAGACGGGAAACCCAGGCTTCTCTCACCCTGGCTGCATCCTCCAGCTCACCTGGAAGGAGTTGTTCCCCGGCCAGCTGTGAGACATAGTCTCTCCAGCGGGCCCGGGAGGAGCACCGAGCTCCTCCCGGATGGCAGAACTCCTCACCCGATCGCTGAGTGAGAGCTCAGCCACCCTGCAACAGACGCTTTTTTCGGACGTTGTATCCGCAATCCTATCCTTTCAGTCACCACCCAGAGCTGGTGACCATAGGGAGGGTGGGAACGTAGATCGACTCGTAAATTGAGAGCTTTGCTTTTCGGCTCAGCTCTCTCTTTACCACGACGGACTGATGCAGTGTCCTAGTTATTGCTGATGTTGCACCAATCCACCTGTTGATCTCCCACTCCATGTTCTTTGTTACAAACTCCCACCCATTCATTATGAATTATAAAATGCAGATTATGAGTTTGGTATCATTTAGTAACATGTTAAATAATCTGCCATCAACATGTAGGTTCTTAACTGCTCTGGCTCAGATCTTCATCAGTCAGACACTAGTTTCCGTTCAGAGCTGCTGGAGTTGGTAGATTTGCATTTTCTTTTCGACTGAAAACCAATTAAAGGCTTTACAAGCAAGGACAACTGTCGTAAATATCTTTAGGATATGCTTGAATTCTTGTAATTAAACCAGCTTGTAAAAACATAAAAACTTTGTTGTTGATTCCAACCACTTTTTACTTTACTCACTATTATCCTGGAAAGAGGCAATTAAGCCTTGTAGACATAATGAGGGTGGGTATGTAGATTGAAATTTTAAACTACGTATTTTAGGCTCAAGCATAATTTCATTTGCTCTTCATCTGTTCTTTGCTAAAGTCTTGTACATGTCTGTTCTATCGTTATTTGTTTGAGTATTGAATGATTTATCTCCAGAGCAATGGAGAGTGTGGAAAAGAGGTGAAGAAACGTGTGCAGGCAGGCTGGAACGGGTGAAGAAAAGTATCAGGTGTGATGTGTGATAAAAGAGTTTCAGCTAAAATGAAAAAGAAAGTGTACAAAACCATGATGAGACCGGCCATGCTGTGTGGTCTAGAGACAGTGGCACTGAGGAAAAGACAGGAAACAGAGATGGAGGTAGCAAAGATGAAGATGCTGAGGATCTCTCTGGGAGTGACCAGGATGAACAGGATCAGAGGAACAGCACATGTTAGAGGTTTTGGGGATAAAGTCAGAGAGGCCAGACTGAGATGAGAGAAAGAGAGTACATCAGAAGAAGGATGCTGGATTTGGAACCACCAGTCAAGAAGAGGCCTAGAGGAAGACAAAAAAGGGGAGGTTCATGGATACAGTGAAGGAAGAAACTGACTTGCTGTGGCGACCCCTGAAAGGAAATGCTGAAAGAAGAAGAATTGAATGATTAAAAAGTTGAATCGCTTAAACCCTCATGGAGTCACGGGGGGCTGCCGGAACCTATCCTCTTTGATTTCAGGCAAGAGGTGGGCGACACTCTGAACAGGTCGCCAGTCTGATGTGGGGCCACAGTCTGATGTGGGGCCACACGCACACACACTCACTCATTCATAAGGGCATTTAAGTAGCAACCAATCAACCTAACATTCATGTTTTTGTAGGGTGGGAGAAAATCGGAGTACCCAGAGAAAACCCACACATACGCGGAACAACATGTGAACTCCACACAAAAAGGCCAGTGTTTCAAGCCTCGACCTGACTTCGGGACTCGAACCCTGACCATCTTGCTGTGAGGCCACTGTGCTAACTACTGTGCCACCATGCAGCACCTTGATGAAAAAAAAGTCATAAATATAAAATGATGGATTAAATTTATTTGAGTACTGCCATACAAGACCCAAGACACTTGGGGCAGGACCCTGTCCCTGACCTGCAGGCGGCATTCCACCCTTTCCCGGGCGAGGACCATGGTCTCGAATTTAGAGGCGCTGACTCCCATCCTGGCCGCTTCACACCCGGCAGCAAATCAAACCCAGTGAGAGCTGGAGATCACGGTCCGATGAAGCCAACAGGACCACATCCTCCGTAAAAAGCAGAGATCCAATCCTGAGATCGATTCTGGAAAGACTATGTCTCACAGCTGGCCAGGGAATGACTTGGGACCCTTCCGGGTGAGCTGGAGGATGCAGGTGGGGGGAGAGCAGGGCTTCCCGTTTGAGGCAGTTGCCACTGTGACCTGGTTCACCCTGAATGGCTCAAGCAGTTTATCACAGCACCAAATTTATTCATAATCAGCCGATTATATGTTATACCGTTGTGGGAGCATTGAGTCTCCAAGGTTCTCCTACTAGGAACTGAACTATCTCTTTATTGCTGAGCAAAATATAAAAATGTGCAAGTCATAATCTGGCCATAGTTAAAATGACGACATTAGCAGGCATTCCTGGCATGTCTAATATACCTACAGCTTCAACCACCTGTTCATAGCTGTCAACAACCAGGCATTTACTGCACCTCAGTGCTGATAAGCTCATGCTCATTCTCAGGGGGGTCTTATCTTATCCTTGCCTGTCATACTTTCAATATCTCAGGAGAAAGGCCAAATGGAAGCAAAAGCAGTCATTTACTAAGAAGTTATTCAGCTGCTTTTGACACATGTAAGAAGAAATAAAAAAAAATCTGTGTTGCACAAAAGATGAGAACAGAAAAAAAATGGATTTTAGAAGATTTTTGCCTATAACTTTTTCACTAATAATGTCAAGCTTTAACTCAATGATTTTATGTCTTGAAGTCAGTGGTGGAACGTAACAAAGTAAATGTACTTTGTTACTGTACTTAAGTAAAAAATTGTGTATCTGTACTTTACTTAAGTAAAATTTGAGACCTGAACGTTTACTTTTACTTCACTACATTTTTAGAGTAAATATCTGTACTTTTACTTCGCTACTTTTTAAAAGTGTGTTTTACATTTTTTGTTACATTTTTGTTCAGGAATTAAAAAATTATATAGTTTTTTTTGCGCATCTTGAATCCGCATCGCTAAAATCAAAAGGAGCAGTCGATCGGGAGAAGAAGTAATGAATCGAGGACCAATCAGAGTCGAGAGTAAACATTTTCCGCATTCATTCAGCGCCAAGAGCAGGGGTGGTTCTAGGATTTTCTGAAGATGGGGTGGGGGTGGGGAGTGGGGACGGGAGGTCATTTACAAAGCCAATATAGGATGACTGGGGGCCTACCCTCCCCCGCCCAGAACATTTTAAAAAATAAGTGTCATTTTCCTGCATTTTGGTGGACCTGCAAGGGGATAGCTTGACTAGTCCCCTTTCCTTTCTTCTTTTTTTTTGCAGACAAAAAGAGGCAGGAGAGGGGGGGAGGGGTCCCGCTCCTACAGAGTATTTATTTGTGACCCTACAGCACAAAAAATAACATTTGAATTATGGTCGAATACTTTTACTTTTTACTTAAAAAGTAAAATTTACACCAATTACTTTTGTACTTTGACTTAAGTAGATTTTTTTATTGGTACTTTTACTTTTACTTAAGTATTTTTTTTGCCTAATTATCTGTACTTTTACTTAAGTACAAAAAGTGAGTACTTCATCCACCACTGCTTGAAGTCAACCAAGTGGCCTAGCTAGTGGAGAAGACGTCCAGGGATGTTGGTCAATATAATAAGGTACAATTCAATTTTTTTTTTTTTTTACTCACTCTATTCATCCCTCACCAAGGATATTTGTGTGCTGCACTGCTACACCACAGCAGGCTGCCACGACGACGCCAATTGTGGGAGAAACAGGGGGTTTAGGTGTCTTCTCCAAGGACCGTAGACGTGCACTCAACGGGATGCAAACCCGCGAACTTCCGGTTGACTCCCGGTCCGCTGGCAAACACTCTAATCACTGAGCCACCGTCTCTCCCACGTCATCATTCATCCCCAATTAGGGAAATTCAAGGGTCTGGTAGCACGTTTTAATTTACTCAATTTCAATTGAACAAATCATGCTCTTATTTCTTTACATTTCAAACCGGGATAGAATTCGTACTTACTGCGGGGACATGTTGTCAGCATTTTTTAAATCAAAAGCTAGTAAAGATTTAGCATTTACTAGCAACTTACGTCTTTCTGCAAATAATCTGTTTTGATTATTTCCAGTTAGGTTTTAGACCCAATCATAACACTGAGATGCTCCTATCAAGATAACACATGTCTTATTATCAATATCAGCAGAATATTTGTCTTAATCCTTGATGTAAGTGCTGCTTTTGATCCAATTGACCATCTTAATCTGTAACAAAGATTACATGACTGATTTGGTATTCCTGGTACTGGTCTCAAATAGTTTAATCCCTACAGTGAAGACAGGAAGTGTTTCACAGAAATTGGTGTGTCTGGAACAGATGGACCTGACTTTTCGAGCTCTCCAGGAGTTCATTCTTGGCTCTCTATCATTCAGACTTTGCATGTGTCCAGTCAATTACTGTAGCAGAACTGATGTGTCTGATTACAAATATGCAAATGACTTTTTGATTAGGTGATAACAGATCTGACCTGTGTTTTCACTTTGTCCCTGTAGCCTACAATTCAAGATGTCCTGGCCTCACAGTGCTCACTCTTTCACTCGTGCCAAATTGGGGCTAAATTATCTGTGCATTATTGTTTGTTCGTTTAGCTTCTAAACTGCTTATTCCTAATGGGGCCGCGGGGTATTCCGGAGCCAATCTGGCTGATTGAGACGAGAGTCAGGGTACACTCCGCACAGGTTGCCAGTCTGTCACGGAGCCACACACACACAACCATCAACACACACTGATTCCTTGGGACAATCCGGTCATAGCTAATCAACCTGACATGCATGTTTTTGGAGGGTAGGAGGAAACTGGAGTACCCGGAGGAAACCCACACATACACAGGAAAAACATGCAAACTCCAAACAGAAAGACAGAAAGGGACTTGAACCCCTGATCTTCTTGCTGTGAGGGCACTGCACCACCGTGCCACCTGCACTTTGACCTAAATTGTATTGCTTAAACAAACTTATCTCAGTCAGTCATAGTCTTAATCGTCTATCCCTTACGGGGTTGCAGGTAGAGCCGGAACCCATCCCGGCTGATTTGAGGCGAAGGACAGGGTACACCCTGTATAGGTCGCCAGTTTGTTGTGGGGCCACAAACATACAACCACACACACACAAACTTAGCTAATTTTGTCAGTCAGTCAGTCATCTTCTTATCCGTCTATCCCTTTCGGGGTTGTGGGGGTGCTGGAGCCCATCCCGGCTAATTTAAGGCGAAGGGCAGGGTACACCCTGAACAGGTCGCCAGTCTGTCGCAGGGACAAACACATACAACGATCCACACACACAATCATTCCTAGGGGCAATTTCGGCACCGGCCAATCAACCTAGCATGCACGTCTTTTGAGGGTGGAAGGGACCGGAGTACCCGGAGGAAACCCATGCAAACACGGGGAGAACATGCAAACTCCACACAGAAAGGACAAGCCTCGTCCCCATCCGGGACTCGAACCCACGACCTTCTTGCTGTGAGACCACTGTGCTACCCACTGCGCCACCATGCTGCCACAGCTAATTTTGTAAAAACAGAAATTGATTTTCTGTATTTTGACGTAGTTACAATTTTGTTTGTTGGCAGGCCGTGTGTGTAACGGATGGTGAGAGGATTCTGGGGCTTGGAGACCTTGGCTGTAATGGAATGGGCATCCCAGTTGGTAAACTGGCCCTCTACACAGCATGTGGAGGTTTGCCACCACAACAGTGCCTGCCTGTTGTACTGGATGTGGGCACAGACAATGAGGTAAGTTTTCTAAATATAACCAGAGGTGTCAAGTAGCGAAGTAAGACTACTTTGTTACTTTACTCAAGTAGAAAATCTCGTTATCTTTACTTTAACGAAGTAATTATTTTTTTGTCTACTTTTTACTTTTACTCACTACCTTTTTATGCAATTATCTGTACTTTTACTTCGTTAATTTTATAAAAAGTAATCGCTACTTTCTCCATTTTGTCACCGTTAAACAGCCGCGACTGTTTGTCGGAGTTTTTTTTTTTTTTATGAACCCTGAATGCATCAAACAAAGGAACAGATGAATGATTGGCTGAAAGGTCCAGTCAATCATTACTTTGGGGCGAGTAGCACCGCCCACAAACTTTTAAAGAGCAGCCAGGAACGTTAATTTCCGTGTTAGAGACTTGCTGCGGGCTCGGAAATCAAAGTGTTTCTGATGCTGCAACACTGAACTTTGATTGAATTATCAGTTTTTTAAAAAAAAACAACAGCAAAGAAATGTTTTTTTTATTATTATTTTCAGTCTGCGGTTATTGTAAACGTCTTTGCTGAAAATGTTGTAGATGGTATTTTTATAAAAATAACTTTGATCTGTGACGCACTATTTTATCTTTAGAAACAAAGCTAATTGAACTGATTAATCCATAAATAGTAGTGGATGAAGTATTTGTGCTTAAAAGCCTCCAAAATGTTATTGATTAGTTTATAAAGACTGACTGAGGAGATTTAAAAATACACATCGCTTAGATTTTGTATCATGTAGATGTTTGGGTTAACGTTAAAAAAACCTTATATGCACACATATATATGTAGATATATAAATTTATATATACCGTCTCCTAAGTCCCGCCCCTACTGGTTTCTTTCTGGGTTTCTTAAAATCTTATTTCCCTGGTTATTTTTTTCATTTTTACAGTTCTTAAAATTTTAGAAAAAGAATCCAAGGATTTTGCCTCCTGTGTGTTTCCTTCAATCCCACTGCCTTACGAGTGCATGTAAAGGGTGTTATTTTGTCAATGGGCGTGGTTTTACTGGGTGTACGATATTTTTTGTAAAATACGATAATTTTACGTCATTAGTACGATAATCCAGCACCTCCCACCTGGCAACGCTGGTTCCAGGTGTCACGCAGGCTGTATGTGGCACTCCCATACTTACCAACTTGATTAAGACTATTCAGCATTGCCTCAAAGAACTTTGAAAACTAGCTGCCTTCAAGGCTTGAAAAAGCCTTTTGGTAATTTTTTTTCCATTTATTTATTTTTTTTTAACATTGAGTGTGTTTGTGTTTTTTTTTTTACATTGAGTGTGTTTGTGTCTGCTGAAGTTGGTTAAATTAGGTGATGCAGAGTGAAGCTTGGTAGCTGAAGGGACGTTACATAATGCCCTGCTTATGTTAATACATTTGATTGTGTTCATTAATCGATTTCCAATAAAGATTATTAAGAAATAAATGTTTCTGATTCATAAAGTTTCACCACAACACTTTCATTTATTATCATATTTTCTGCTCCTTAAAGCATGTGATAATAGTTAAAAAATATGTTCATACGCTTTTGTTAACAATATTCCTTTTTTCTGAAAATTACTTTTACTTTTTTTACTTGAAGTAGTTTTAAAATAGGTTACTTTTTACTTTTACTTAAGTAGAAAACTTGAGTTGATACTTCTACTTTTACTAAAGTAGTTTTTTAACTCAGTATTTATACTTCTACTTGAGTAGAAAACGTTGGTACTTTTGACACCTCTGAATATAACTGACTATTCATACAGTTATTATGGTAACGGTTTCTTCTCACTTTAATCAGAAGTTGATTATATCTTGTATAACTCATTTTTATTTCTCACATAATTTAATCGCTTCAAATGTTTACTGGATTTAAGAATGTAAACACAAAATTTCAAAATTGGTAAGTATTTTTAGAAAACTGAAATTTTTCCGTACATGCAATTTAATGTAGAAATGTTCTAGGCTTCATCCACCCTGCAGTTGGGTGTTGATTTAACGTAGGCTAGGAACAGAAAACAAAAGTACACTTTACAAGCAGGAAACACCCTTTATATGAGTGAGCTAAGCTACTCCATTGATAGTTGCCAGTTGGGAAAGCACCTCTCACTCCCGCCAGAGCAGCAGTCAACAAAGCTGGAATCATTAACTCTTCATAGCAGCCTGTCTGAAAGATGATCCAAACCAGCGCAGCACGTGTGTTCATGTGCTAAGAATAACTCACTTACCTTCTATATATACCAAGCTTCTGGCCTGACCCAAGGGTGTGACAGCCTCAGATGCTTGTGAGTCCAACACAGAGCTCTTACAGTTGGATGGCGCTTCGGTTTTCCAAAGAAGTCATCAGATGACTCAGTTCGAAGAGTCCAGTTCAATCTAGTAACACATCTCGGTGGATTAATAGTGAGAGATGGTCAAGATGTCGAAAAGCTTTCCTAATTACCGGTAATCTAATCAGCAGAAAGGTTTCATAACAGAAACAAACTAAAAGAATTAGACTAACTATTAAGAAGCATTTGAAAATATTTCTGAAGCTCATTTCTAAGAAAAGTTAATATTGATCTCCACTGTTTGGATTTACTGAAAAAAAAACCTTTATTCATCATATCATTTTTTTTTTTTTTTTACCTTATTCCTCCTCCCAAGTGGAGGAGTTTAAGTATCTCGGGGTCTTGTTCAAGATTGGGGAAAGATGGAGTGGGAGCTCGACAGGCGGATAGGTGCGGCATCAGCAATAACTAGGACACTGCATCGGTCTGTCGTGGTAAAGAGCGAGCTGAGCCGAAAAGCAAAGCTCTCGATTTACAAGTCGATCTACGTTCCTACCCTCACCTATGGTCACCAGCTGTGGGTGGTGACCGAAAGAATGAGATCGTGGGTACAAGGGGCCGAAATGAGCTTCCTCCGCAGGGTGGCTGGGCTCTCACTCAGAGATCGGGTGAGGAGCTCTGCCATCCGGGAGGAGCTCTGTGTCGAGCCGCTCCTCCTCCAGGTCGAGAGGAGCCAGATGGGGTGGTTCGGGCATCTGGTCAGGATGCCCCCCAAGCACCTCGTGGGCAAGGTGTTTCGGGCACGTCACACCGGGAGGACACCCAGGGGCAGACCCCGGACCCGCTCGAGAGACTATGTCTCACAGCTGGCCGGGGAACAACTTGGGATCCCTCCGGGTGAGCTGGAGAATGCAGCCGGGATGAGAGAGGCCTGGGCTGCCCGTTTGAGGCTGTTGCCCCCGCGACCCGACCCCGGAACAAGCGGCAGATGACAGAATGGAACCTTATTTCTCCCTCAACAAAGAAATTTTTGTTCTGCATTACACTGCCGCAGACTGCCAGGACGGCACCAAAAGTGGGAGAAACGGGTGGGGTTAGGTGTCTTTCCCAAGAACACCTAAACATGAGCTCAGTGGGATTCGATCTCGCGAACTTCCGGAGAACTGCCAGTCCAAGGGCGAACGTTTTACCACTGAGCTATTGCCTCCCCCCCTTTAAATAGAAATTTCATTAAAAAAAATAGTCATTCCCAAGCAATTTAAAGAATTCTGATTTAGTACATTCTACCAAACTGTAGGGGTCAGCTTACAGTAATGAACTTTAACCTTTGCTTGCTTTTTGTGGAGACTTGTCAACCGTACACTTTCAGATTGTACCTTTGGTTGGATCGTGTTTTTCTGTTTATTTGTGGTTGGGTTGTCAATGAAAAAAAAAGTATACCGCAAATTTTTTTTCTGTTTCTGTTGTCCTCAACAACAAAATAAATAAGACTGTAAGTGGGTATCATTTGTGCAATGGTTCTTCCACTGCCCTGCTGGTAACTCGGCTCTCTCCACTGTCCCAAATCTCATATTGGTAGAATTAGTGCTACAAGCTCCAGCTAATTATCAAAATTGCTGCTATTACGGGATTATATTTGTCCTTGTGTGGGTTTCAGGGCAAGGAGAGAGGCAAGCATAAATTGAAATAGTCGAGGAAGCGGATCAAATGACCAAGATGTTTGAGGGATTTTTTTAACTAAAAATTGGAATTTTTTGGAGTTTAAGGTTGCTAGGACTCAGATAACTTACCTATTGCCAGCAAAAACTATAGGATAGATTTTGTCCAGATTTGTTTGCCTTCAAAAGATTTAACAACACAAAAAATGAATGAACGTCTGAATGGGCATTGCCACCAGAAATGCAGGGATGGACACTTTTGGCTTGTTTTAATCACAAAGACAAACCGTTGGTAATGCAAAAAAGTACAAACCAGGTTTTATATATGTAGATAAACTTGTTTTGGACGATCTTTACATCTGTAAAGCATCCCGCAAAAACCCCACATGTGAACAACTCACTCTTTAAAGAGATTAAAGTTTGCTTAATTTGATGTAAAGTACATCCAGAAAGTATTAGCAGCGTCTCACTTTTTCCACATTTTATTAAATTACAACCTTATTTAAAAATGGATTCAATCAGTTTTCTTCCTCGAAATTTATTTTTGAACCCTCCCCATAACGGAGAGTTTTACTCACTGCTCTTTGCGGTACAGCTTTCGCTCCATTGGGTTGGATGGACAGCATTGGTGCACAGGCTTATTGAGATCTCTCCATAGATGTTCAGTTGGATTCTAGGCTTAGCCACTCAAGTACATCGATACGACAAAAAGAATTGTCCTAAAACCACTCCTTCCACAGTTGGGCGGTGTGGGTTGGATTCCTGCTGAAACTTGAACCTTCACCCTAGTCTGAGGTCAAGCACACAGGTGCAGGTTTTCATCTAAATTTGTCTGTACATTATTGCATTCAGCTCTCCCTTTATCCTGAAGTTTTCCAGTTCCGCCCCAAAGCATGATACTGCCACCACCATGCTTCAATGTAGGGATGGTATTGGCCTGGTTATGACCTGTGCATGGTTTTCTTCAAGCATAACGGCTACCAGTCATTCCGAAAAGTTCTATTTTGGTCCCGTCAGACCACAGAATTCAGTTTTTCATAGTCTGATAGTCATTCTGGTACCTTTTGGTAAACCCCAGATGGGCTTCCATGTGCTTTTTAGTAAGAAGGGGCTTCTGTCTGGCCACTATACCCTACAAGCCTGATCGCTGCAGAGATGTTTGTCCTTCTGGAAGGGTTAAGGCCCTTCTTGGCCAGACCTAAGAAGTGTCCTGGTGGTTTCAAACGTTTTCCACTTATAGATCATTGGAACCACTGTGCTCAAGATGTTATAATTTTTTCTGTATTTTTCCCCAGCCTTGTGCCTCAGGACAATCCTGTCTCTGAGGTCTAGAGACACTTGCTTTTTTTTTTTTCATGCTTGGCTTGATGCTTGGCTTGTGCTTTGACATGCACTGTCATCCCTGGGACCTCATAAAGACATAGGGTCTACGTTATGAATCATTTACCATGGTTTGACTTCAATTATGCCATTGAAACAACTTAAGAATCATCATTGGAAACAAAATAAATCTCAGCAATTTTCTTTCAAATGATTTTATTTTAATAAGTTTGCAACAGTTTCAAAACAACTTTTTCAAAACTGTCATTATAAAATTTTTCCAGAATTGATTTTTATCCATTTTAAAAACAAGACTGTGGCAAAAAAAAAGATGTGGAAAAAGTGAGGCACTGTGGATACTTTTTGAATGCACTGTATAAACTAGGAGGCGGCAGGCGTTGGCTCGGCGGTTGAATGTCCATCCTTGGAAGGAGAGAATCCGGTTCAATTGAGCTGACTAGTTCATTTGCTTCAGGTTTCCCTGAAGCAGACACCTAACCCTCCAGATAGTTCTGACACTGCTGTGGCTGCCTGCTGCGGTGCAATGCAGCAAAAGTAATTTTCCCATTGGGGATCAGTACAGTAAAATAAAAAAAACAAACAAACAAAAAGCCAAAAGTGATCAATCAGAAAATTAATTATAGACAGCTTTTATAAACAGAGCAGCAATGAGATCAAACGATTCAGGATCTCCTGACATCTTTTTTTCAGTTCAAAATCAGTTTAGAAATCAGTTTTACAAACTAAATAAACGTAGTTTTTGCCGTTTTTTTTTTTTTTTTTTTTTTTTTTCAATGTTGTTGCGTCATAAATTTATTCCACTAATGTCTTCCTCTGAAACAAAATTCCTTCCCTGAAGGAGCCACTAAATTTGCTTTAGTTTTTTTTATGGTTAGAACTTGGCGAAATCTTTCTTATCCACCAAAGCATTGCCAGGAAATGTGTTTACAACTTTGAATACATGTTGCCTTAAAAATCCCTTTGGGGTGTTTTTTGGAGGTCCCTATTACTGACTGTACCACAAAAAGATAGCTCCTTCCTTCTCCAGGCCTAAATCTAGTTTTTCTTTTTAAAAAAAGATTGTCTTAATATCCCAGGTCAACACAGCACAACAGTTCTTCCACATTTGAGATAACTTCATCCCATTAAACTTTAATGAGTTTTAAAAGTAAAATGAAGTTGTTAGGGATACGTTATTTAAAAAGCAGGTGAATTTTAGAGTGTTTAGATCAAAGTCTAAAGAATGTAAAAACTCTTGCTCAGCTTAAGACCTATGCAAGTCTTTATAAATGAGGCCCCAGTGTGCATAAAAACAGTTCTGATTGGACAACAGGTTTTGTTAGAGTTGTTGAATGACTTAAGAGTCCATTTAAGACCTGAAGTCCATAAATATCTGTCCGATCGCATAAAGAAATGGATTTTTTTTTGTTTAAATACACAATAAATCAAATTAGTCAATCAAACAGTGAGTGATCGTATTTTATTTAAAGAGATTTTTAGAAATTAAAAATAGAAACACGGCTTTTTGCACAGTTGTAATTGTCAAAGCAGTAAATACAAGCAAAACTGGAAAACTTCGTCAAACTTTTTTTTATTGAGAAAAGTTGAGTCTGATTTTGTACAATATTTTTTTTTATATTTTATAAATTTATTAAATATATATATCATTGTTTATCTTTTAAATTTTTAATTTTTTTTGATAGAGGATTTTGAGATAAATCAGAGAGGTCAGACTGCGATGGTTTGGACATACAGTATGCAGAGGAGACAGAGAGTACATCGGCAGAAGAATGCCGGGTTTGGAACCACCAGGAAAGAGGCCTGGAGGAAGACCAAAGAGGAGGTTCATGGATACAGTGAAGGAAGACATGAAGATAGTTGGTGTGACCGAAGAAGATGCAGCAGATAGGGTTAGATGGAAGAAACTGGCTTGCTGTGGCGACCAATGTAAGGAAATACCGAAAGGAGAAGATGAAATTTGTCTGGTAGGGCTGCATGGTGGCACAGTGGTTAGCACAGAGGCCTCACTGCAAGAAGGTTGGGGTTTGAGTCCTGGAGTGGAAATGAGGCTTGAAACACAGGCCTGTCTGTGTAGAGTTTGCATGTTCTCTACAAGTATGCGTGGGTTTTTTTAAGGTACTTACTCCCACCCTCCAGAAACATGCATGTTAGGTTGACTGGCCGCTTTGAAATTGCCCCTAGGAATGAGTGTGTGTGCGGATGATTGTGTTTGTGTGGTTGCGCAACAGACTGGCGACCTGTTTGGGTTGTATCCTGCCTCTCGCCTGAAATCAGCCAGGTTATGCTCCAGCACCCACGCCCCCCAATTTCTCTGACAATGATTCGAATGATTGAAGTCATCATATTTCCAAATCTACAAAACGACTTCTGCATATATTTATATGAAACTAAAACTTTGTGTCATTTGGGGAAAAAAAGAATAAAAAGAACAGTTTCTACTGTAAAAGAACACAATCTGAAAAGAAAATCTTTATAAATGAGATTCCAACAAAGACCTGAAACAACCCTGTAATGTTCTTTTAGATCCACTCAGCTTTCTTTACTTGATCTATATTCTGATAACTTCAGCCTCATCAGAAACAGACTGCCTGGAAAGATGGGAAACACAAAGCCGTTCCTAAGGAAGTGAAAGATTTTAGGGTTTTATGGAGTGATGAATCCTCTTCAGACCATGAAGGATTACCAACCATTCATGTTTGATTATGTGATCAACTCTCTATTTCAATTTATCATTTCAAGAGTTTCAAACAGTTTCAGTCGTAAATGTCGCATCTTTCTGCTACTGTAACCTTTTGCCTTTATGTCTTTTCTCCCAGGTTCTGCTAAAAGACCCGCTGTACATCGGGCTGAGGCATAACAGAGTGAGAGGCCAAGCCTATGACGATCTGCTTGAGGAATTTATGAAAGCAGTTTCAGACAGGTATCATTTCAATGACTTTAATTCAACATTTGATCACTTTCCTCATCCTGTCTGCTTTGGTCATTTTGGTCCAAATGATACTTTTAGAAGGAAAATGTTGAACAGTTTACCATTTGAGGCCATGAACGACCAAATTACAGGGTTTGGAAATTAGATTCCTACTGGTTACTCTTTATCTTTAAAGTTGTGGTTGCCTAAAAAAAGGTTTGGGTTTTTGTTTGCTTTCGTGCACAAATGTACTCTTTAAAAGTTCAAAGAGTGATGTTGCACACTGTCTTATCAACAGAAAAAAAAAAGCTGGCTGCTTCTTTTGGAAAAAAGATAATGCATTTGTAATGATTTTTATGGGGTTTTTTTTTCTCTAAACAAATCTTTATAGATCCTTTCTAAATGTGAATGGGAAAGTGAGGTTCTTGCAAACTCAACAATTTGGATGGTTCTACCATGTTTAAACGTTGTACTCTCATCAAAAACATACCTAGAATGGGTTTTTTTTTTCTTTCATTCATGCATTCACATATTTTTTGCGTCTTCTGCCCTATGTTTGGATTCAATTTGAACGCCAGGTTGTTCTCGGCCACATATTTTGTTCCCTGCCGCATCCACATTCTAACTTAAGCAGGAAGTCAGTAAGTGCATGTGCTCTGCTCACACTCAATCCCTCCCCCCAGGTACATAAATTGCCTTTTATCATGCGCCAAGTAAGACTATATCAGAATATGCTCTAGCTATGCTAACGTAATGCACTTTACACTATATTGTATAGTGCAAACAAGATTTACGCTGTGTCATGCATATGCGCATTGATCAGGATAAACCTAGTGCAAAACAACAAGGGAATCCACAGAAGTGAAACTGAAAAAAAATTTGTATAATCAGCTTTTTTTTCTGTCAAATGTCACATTTCGGAGCTACCGAAAGTTACCATGTTTGTAAATATATGCAATGAGATGAGAATTATTGACCCACATGAGCACAATACCCCCTTTTTAAGATGTAGTACACCCATACCAAGATACTTTTGGTCTGGTAAAGCCTCTTCCCAACCTAAGGAGACCAAAGTGCAGAAAGTTCAACCTCAGGGTTTGGACTTTCTCCACCGGGCAGAAGAAAACCACGGCTTTAATAACCGGGTAGCTTCCCAACTGCAGAGAACTGCAGTGCTTTTTTTTTCCCCCTCCAAAGCCAGATTGGCAGAAAATGAATAATTATGGGCTCAAAAATGTAATTAATGACTAGAGTTCAACAGTGTTTAAAGTAAAATGCGTGTTTTCGTCTTTTTCTTGGAAATCAAACATTGACTCATCGTCAATGAGCAAGAAAAAAACAGTTCCTGTTTTAGTTCATTATTTTAGATTCAAAGCAATGGTTAGTAATGCAATGTGAGATTTGAATTACATGCTGCTCATGTAACGGTCAGCTTTGCTGGACAACGAGCAAAGACTCTAGATTCAGCTTGAATTAAAATATTTTAACATTTATTCTTGTACGTTTCCACCCACAAAGTCACATTTATTTTTGTAGAGAAGTTCTTTCTTAATCTCAGATGGAGGTAAGATGTTTCACAATTTAAAATAAAAAAAACTTTTTCTAATTTTATGACATGCAACATTGAATTTGAACTTTTTATCCATTTTCCAGCCATCGTTTAGGTTCAGAATTACAGACAAAAAGATGCAGAGACTTTGCTCTCCTCAACCTTTACCTTAAAACTTTACCTCTTTACCTCTAACTTTTCTGGGAAATGAGAATTTCCCAGGCCTAGTCTAAAATCTAATCTCTAGAGCAGTGGTTCTTAACCTTGTTGGAGGCAACGAACCCCACCAGTTTCATAAGCTCATTCACCAAACCCTTCTTTAGTAGCATCACTAATGCTAACCCAACGTCACTGACAAACACCACTGGTCAGACGGAGGGTTATTAAAGAAGGTGTTGTTAAACCCGACTGAGAAGGAGGTCTCACTCTGCTGCTTATACAGCCCTCTCTAAGCGGTCTGATAGAGAGGTTGCACTCTGCTGCTTATCCAGCGCTCTAAAAGCGGACCGGTAGGGAGTCTCACTCAGACACATATACAGCCCTCTCTAAGCGGTCTGATAGGGAGGTTGCACTCTGCTGCTTATCCAGCGCTCTCAAAGCGGACTGGTAGGGAGTCTCACTCAGACACATATACAGGCCTCTCTAAGCGGTCTGATAGGGAGGTCTCACTCTGCTGCTTATACAGCGACCTCAAAGCGGACCGGTAGGGAGTCTCACTCAGACACATATACAGGCCTCTCTAAGCGGTCTGACAGGGAGGTCTCACTCTGCTGCTTATACAGCGACCTCAAAGCGGACCGGTAGGGAGTCTCACTCAGACACATATACAGGCCTCTCTAAGCGGTCTGACAGGGAGGTCCCACTCTGCTGCTTATACAGCGACCTCAAAGCGGACCGGTAGGGAGTCTCACGCAGACACATATACAGCCCTCTCTAAGCGGTCTGATAGAGAGGTCGCACTCTGCTGCTTATCCAGCGCTCTCAAAGCGGACCGGTAGGGAGTCTCACTCAGACACATATACAGCCCTCTCTAAGCGGTCTGATAGGGAGGTTGCACTCTGCTGCTTATCCAGCGCTCTCAAAGCGGACCGGTAGGGAGTCTCACTCAGACACATATACAGCCCTCTCTAAGCGGTCTGATAGGGAGGTTGCACTCTGCTACTTATCCAGCGCTCTAAAAGCGGACCGGTAGGGAGTCTCACTCAGACACATATACAGGCCTCTCTAAGCGGTCTGACAGGGAGGTCTCACTCTGCTGCTTATACAGCGACCTCAAAGCGGACCGGTAGGGAGTCTCACTCAGACACATATACAGGCCTCTCTAAGCGGTCTGATAGGGAGGTCTCACTCTGCTGCTTATACAGCGACCTCAAAGCGGACCGGTAGGGAGTCTCACTCAGACACATATACAGGCCTCTCTAAGCGGTCTGACAGGGAGGTCTCACTCTGCTGCTTATACAGCGACCTCAAAGCGGACCGGTAGGGAGTCTCACTCAGACACATATACAGGCCTCTCTAAGCGGTCTGACAGGGAGGTCCCACTCTGCTGCTTATACAGCGACCTCAAAGCGGACCGGTAGGGAGTCTCACGCAGACACATATACAGCCCTCTCTAAGCGGTCTGATAGAGAGGTCGCACTCTGCTGCTTATCCAGCGCTCTCAAAGCGGACCGGTAGGGAGTCTCACTCAGACACATATACAGCCCTCTCTAAGCGGTCTGATAGGGAGGTTGCACTCTGCTGCTTATCCAGCGCTCTCAAAGCGGACCGGTAGGGAGTCTCACTCAGACACATATACAGCCCTCTCTAAGCGGTCTGATAGGGAGGTTGCACTCTGCTACTTATCCAGCGCTCTAAAAGCGGACCGGTAGGGAGTCTCACTCAGACACATATACAGGCCTCTCTAAGCGGTCTGACAGGGAGGTCTCACTCTGCTGCTTATACAGCGACCTCAAAGCGGACCGGTAGGGAGTCTCACTCAGACACATATACAGGCCTCTCTAAGCGGTCTGATAGGGAGGTCTCACTCTGCTGCTTATACAGCGACCTCAAAGCGGACCGGTAGGGAGTCTCACTCAGACACATATACAGGCCTCTCTAAGCGGTCTGACAGGGAGGTCTCACTCTGCTGCTTATACAGCGACCTCAAAGCGGACCGGTAGGGAGTCTCACTCAGACACATATACAGGCCTCTCTAAGCGGTCTGACAGGGAGGTCCCACTCTGCTGCTTATACAGCGACCTCAAAGCGGACCGGTAGGGAGTCTCACGCAGACACATATACAGCCCTCTCTAAGCGGTCTGATAGAGAGGTCGCACTCTGCTGCTTATCCAGCGCTCTCAAAGCGGACCGGTAGGGAGTCTCACTCAGACACATATACAGCCCTCTCTAAGCGGTCTGATAGGGAGGTTGCACTCTGCTGCTTATCCAGCGCTCTCAAAGCGGACCGGTAGGGAGTCTCACTCAGACACATATACAGCCCTCTCTAAGCGGTCTGATAGGGAGGTTGCACTCTGCTACTTATCCAGCGCTCTAAAAGCGGACCGGTAGGGAGTCTCACTCAGACACATATACAGCCCTCTCTAAGCGGTCTGATAGGGAGGTTGCACTCTGCTGCTTATCCAGCGCTCTCAAAGCGTACTGGTAGGGAGTCTCACTCAGACACATATACAGGCCTCTCTAAGCGGTCTGACAGGGAGGTCTCACTCTGCTGCTTATACAGCGACCTCAAAGCGGACCGGTAGGGAGTCTCACTCAGACACATATACAGGCCTCTCTAAGCGGTCTGATAGGGAGGTCTCACTCTGCTGCTTATACAGCGACCTCAAAGCGGACCGGTAGGGAGTCTCACTCAGACACATATACAGGCCTCTCTAAGCGGTCTGACAGGGAGGTCTCACTCTGCTGCTTATACAGCGACCTCAAAGCGGACCGGTAGGGAGTCTCACTCAGACACATATACAGGCCTCTCTAAGCGGTCTGACAGGGAGGTCTCACTCTGCTGCTTATACAGCGACCTCAAAGCGGACCGGTAGGGAGTCTCACTCAGACACATATACAGCCCTCTCTAAGCGGTCTGATAGGGAGGTCTCACTCTGCTGCTTATACAGCGACCTCAAAGCGGACCGGTAGGGAGTCTCACTCAGACACATATACAGCCCTCTCTAAGCGGTCTGATAGGGAGGTTGCACTCTGCTGCTTATCCAGCGCTCTCAAAGCGGACTGGTAGGGAGTCTCACTCAGACACATATACAGGCCTCTCTAAGTGGTCTGATAGGGAGGTTGCACTCTGATGCTTATCCAGCGCTCTCAAAGCGGACTGGTAGGGAGTCTCACTCAGACACATATACAGGCCTCTCTAAGCGGTCTGACAGGGAGGTCTCACTCTGCTGCTTATACAGCGACCTCAAAGCGGACCGGTAGGGAGTCTCACTCAGACACATATCCAGGCCTCTCTAAGCGGTCTGATAGGGAGGTCTCACTCTGCTGCTTATACAGCGACCTCATAGCGGACCGGTAGGGAGTCTCACTCAGACACATATACAGCCCTCTCTAAGCGGTCTGATAGAGAGGTCGCACTCTGCTGCTTATACAGCATTCTCAAAGCGGATTGGTAGGAAATCCCAGAGCAGGATGCTTTCAATGACTGTGCTCACTAACTGCAGACTAGACTGAGGCGCAGACCTCCGCGGTGGAGGCTCCACCGAAACCCTGAGACCGACTCACCGAACCCCTAGGATTCGATCGAACCCAGGTTAAGAACCACTGCTCTAGAGTGTCTCCCAAAGGGCGTGCTTTTGCACTCACATTACTGAAGCATCTCATCAGAGAAACTTCTGATAGAGATGCTGATTAAATTTCTGAACCTAATCGATTACCATTTCATCATCTAACAAAAACAGACATGTCATTGTAACTCTTATAATGGTTTTAAGGGTACATCGCAAGCGGTCGAAATGAGCTTCCTCCGCAGGGTGGCTAGGCTCCCACTCAGAGATCGGGTGAGGAGCTCTGCCATCCGGGAGGAGCTCGGTGTCGAGCCGCTCCTCCTCAAGGTCAAGAGAAACCAGATGGGGTGGTTCGGGCATCTGGTCAGGATGCCCCTGAGCACCTTGCTGGTGAGGCGTTTCGGGCACGTCCCACCGACAAGGAGACCAAGAGGTAGAACCCGGACGCACTGGAGAGACTATGTCTCACAGCTGGCCAGGGAACGACTCGGGATCCTTCCGGGTGAGGTGGAGGATGCAGTTGGGGAGAGAGAAGCCTGGGCTTCCTGTCTGAGGCTGTTACCCCCATGACCCGGCCCCGGATAAGTGGAAGACGACGGAACGGAATGAAACAAGACTCTCCGTGACATGTAGAGAACATGCACCCTTCCCATTGCAGGACCTCAGATTTGGAGGTTCTTATTTCCATCCAAAAAGCTTCAATTCTGTTTTCCATGTCTCCATTTTTTTTCTAGTGAAGCCTTCTTTTCCTGCCAAAAAGTGGATGTCTGCTCCATTGGTTTTAATTTGGTAAAATGTGGAGTTTATTCAAAAATATTTTAAAAACTGTTAATATTTTCCAAACTCTCCAAGCAGCCAGAATAGAATGCATCTTTGAATTCTTGGCAAGAAAACCTTTCAGGTTGACATTTAGAGGAATGGATAGATGGATAGTGAATGGAGGAGGAGAAAAAATGCAGACTGTGTCTTTGTTTAATGACGGCTCAGGGATTTGAAAAATAATGTGTGCTGAGAGATGCCGGCTCTCTGGAGAATGAGAGTGGGCTGGGGATTTATTAAGGCCTCAGCCACAAAGCCCCATAGGAACAGAAGCAATACACAACCCATGTGTGTGTCTGTGTGTATGTACACACCGATATGCACATATACTCACAGCTGTGTTTGGACAGAGCACCCTTGTCTGTGACCTTTGTTGTGGTCCTCCCCGACTCTCCATACTTCCTGAATGAATCTTTGTCCCTCCTCCTCTGCTTTCCGTCTCATCCATGACAACCTCTTACTGGCTTTGTGTTGGAATTCCAGGTTTCATAAATCTGAATGTTTCCTAAAAGAACTGTGTCACTTGCAGGCAGGTGTTTCATGCTAAATCAACTTTTAGGACGTTTCTAACACAGGGGTGGGCAAACTTTTTGACTCATGGGCCACATTGAGTTCTTAACTTTTGACACGCGGGCCGTACCCGCGGGGGGTTCGCCCCCCTTCTCTAGGTCGACAAAAAAAATTGTTTTTAGTACTTTAATTATTGTAAACTTCAGTTAAAATATGCACCAAAATGCAGAAAAATTACTTATTTTTGCCCCCAAACCTCTTTATACTGGCGAGCACCATAGGTGCTGGTTTTATGCCCCGCCTCCCGCCTTCTGTCCCCTGGGAACAGGAGCAGATGGATGGCATGCTTTGGTAGCCGCTAGATTGGACCGATAGAATGGCGCGCTAGATTTTAAACAAGCGCTAAATGTTACAACAAGAGCGTTAAATTTCAAATCTAGCGGCGCTAGGTTTGAAATCTAAGCGCTTGATGTAACATTTTGCTTGTTTTAACATCTAACACGCTTGTTTGCGGGCAGATGGATTGGGTCAGATGGTTTTCCTTATCTGTGCACACTGTTTAGTTTGAAAGTGTGCACATCACAGAGACACACACGTTTTAATGGGAACGGTGTTGTTGTATTTTTGGCGCTATCTAGTGACGAACATCAAGAAAAGTCAAACAAACTCGGTTTATCATTTTTATTTTTTCTAGTTCGGCGGGCCGGATTAAAACGTTTAACGGGCCGCATGTGACCCGCGGGCCGCAGTTTGCCCATGCCTGTTCTAACATGTTTGAAAGTTTTTCCAACATTGAAAACGTACCTGAAGTGTTTTTTGTTTTTTTTTATTATTTCTTTCATGCACGTTTGCGTATTTTGCAAGCTCTTCCGTCTGGAATGTGAATAGTATTTGAAGACTATTCTTAGCCATGCATTTTGTTCTCTGCAATGCCCACATTCAGAATTGTTGCCCACTTGATAAGAAGGAAGTGTTATAGTGCACGTGCTCTTGTACACTAGGGACTTACATTTAAATCTAAATGCACCAAAATAAGGGTATATAAGAACGTGCTGGGTTTCCTGACTTGATGCTTTTTACATTGTTTTGACTACATCTGATTTATTCTGTGTTGTGCACATAACCAAGGGGTGGGACTTAGTAGGGAGTGAGAGGAGGGGGGAATTCAGTGTTGGAAATTAAAGTAAAACTGAATAAATATTTTTGACCACTTTTGGCTGCCCGTAGCGTACTAGTCATCGGGCAAAACAGCCGAAAGCGCTTGTGGCAACCCACGTCAGAAAATGGGATTATTCGGAAAGAGAATTTCCAGGAAGTTGTTCACTTCCGATTTCCTATTAGTTCAAAAACATGTGCACTCATTCAGAGTAAGAAAGATTCTCTCTATTTTTTTGCCCGTTTAAGGTTAAAACATTATGTGGGTGATATTGCATTTCTGCCATGAGATAAGAATTATAATCCCACAAAAACCATGACATTCGCTCTCTAAATCTTCAGACTAAACACCTATCTTTGAAGGTGTTCCAAACGTGAATTTTAGAAACGTCTTTAGTCTTATATCTTTGTCAAACACAAGCACTGCTATTTAAAGCAACTCCTAATAAATCAGGCAGACATAGCTTTATAAAACTTTTTGTGAGCCATTTCAATCTGGAAATATCTCTGCTTCTGTTTGTAATATTATTGTGCTTGGTTGTAAATCATAGAAAAGTAAAAGCACAAAGTGGGGCGGGCTTGTTTTAAAAGGTTTGGAAGGGTTGGAATCTTGTTTGGTTAGTTTTCTTTGCTCCGTTTGCATTTGAAGAAAATTTTGTTGTTAAAATTGATTAGAAAATTGAGTATTTTATGTTATATTATTGTAGAAGTAAGTGATCAACAGTCCAACAGTCTGCCTGCACACTCTTCTTCACCTCTTTTCCACACTCTCCATTGCTCTGGATCGTTGATCCTAGATACTTAAAATCTTCCACCTTCTTTATCTCTTCTCCCTGTAACCTCACTTTTCCATTTGGATCCCTCTCATTCACACACACGTACTCTGTCTTACTCTGACTAATCTTCATTCCTCTTCTTTCTAGTGCAAACCTCCACCTCTCCAGCTTTTCCTCCACCTCTTCCCTCCTCTCACTACAGATCACAATGTCATCTGCAAACACCATTGTCCGTGGGGATTCCCGTCTGACCTCATCTGTCAGCCTGTCCATCCCCATAGCAAACAGCAGATCCCTGGTGCAGTCCCACCCCCACACTGAACTCCTCTGTCTCACCTACAGCACACCTCACCACTGTCTTACAGCCCTCATACATGTCCTGAACCACTCTAACATACTTCTCTGTCACACCAGACTTCCTCATACAATACCATAGTTCTTCTCTAGGTACCCTGTCATACGCTTTCTCTAGATCTACGAAGACACAGTGCAGCTCCCTCTGACCTTCCCTGTACTCCTCTATCAGCATCCTCAAGGCAAATACTGCATCTGTAGTGCTCTTTTTAGGTATAAAACCATACTGCTGCTCACAAATTCTTACTTCAGACCTTAGCCTAGCTTTGACAACTTTTTCCCATAACTTCATCGTATGACTGATCAGTTTTATTCCTCTGTAGTTACCACAACTCTGCACATCTCCCTTGTTCTTAAAAACAGGAACTAGCACACTTCTCCTCCATTCATCAGGCATCTTCTCACTTTCTAATATCCCGTTAAACAGCCCAGTCAGAAACTCTACTGCCACCTCACCTAAGCATTTCCATACTTCTACAGGGATATCATCAGGACCCAGAGCCTTTCCACTCTTCATCCTCTTCAATGCCCTCTTTATTTCTACCTTACTAATCCTAGCCACTTTCCGCTCCACTATGGTAACATCTTCTACTATTTGTTCTCTTTTATTTTCTTCATTCATCAACTCTTCAAAGTCCTCCGAATAATATATTTTAAAAGTAATCCAAATATATTTGGATCTTTATTATCCTGCCCCATGTGGAGGAGTTTAAATATCTCGGGGTCTTGTTCACAAGTGGGGGAAGGATGGGGCAGGAAATCGACAGGCGGATCGGTGCGGCATCAGCAATAACTAGGACGCTGCATCGGTCCGACGTGGTAAAGAGAGAGCTGAGCCGAAAAGCAAAGCTCTCGATTTACAAGTTGATCTACGTTCCTACCCTCACCTACGGTCACCAGCTGTGGGTGGTGACCGAAAGAATGAGATTGCGGATACAAGCGGCCGAAATGAGCTTCCTCCGCAGGGTGCCTGGGCTCTCACTCAGAGATCGGGGGAGGAGCTCTGCCATCCAAGGGAGCTCGGAATCGAGCCGCTCCTCCTGGTCAAGAGGAGCCAGATAGGGTGGTTTGGGCTTCTGGTCAGGATGCCCCCTGAGTGCCTCGCGGGCAAGGTGTTTTGGGCACATCCTACCGGGAAGAGACCAAGGGGCAGACCCCGGACTCACTAGAGAGAATATGTCTCACAGCTGGCCGGGGAACGACTTGAGATCCTTCCGGGTGACCTGGAGGGTGCAGCTGGGGTAAGAGAAGCCTTGGCTTCCCGTCTGAGGCTGTTGCCCCCGCGACCGGGCCTCGGAACAAGCAAAAGATGACGGAACGCAAATATATTTACCATAACTTTAGTTTTTTGGATTTTTAGTCCAGCAGAGAAGTTTATAAAAACATTCCTGTCTGGGAAAAGCACACTGCTACTCAAATAAACTTTTTTTAATCATTTAATTTTATTTGCCATCTTTTAGTATCATGTGTGTCAACCACTAAGTCTCAGAAAATATTTAAGACATTACTTTTTACATTTCTTCTATTTCAAAGAAGGATTACGATCCACAATAGAAACATCTGCATTTACTTTCCTACCTGATGCATATTTCAGATCTCAGTCAGGTGGGACTTTTAATTTGTTCCGGCTTGCCGGGCCTCCAGTGGTTGTTAGACGAAAAAAACACACCTCCTGACAAACAAAGAATACTGAACAAAAAAGCAATCTTCCACTAACGGAAAATGATTCTGTTCACAGCACACCCACATAGTTAAAAGCACTGCTTTCGTCTTTATTTGTGAAGGCTTCAGACCAAAGATCTTTCCACATTGGGAAGATGATTTTTTTTTTTATTCAACTCCTCAATCTGAGAAAGTTACTGTGCACTTTGTGGCCATTGGAGAGCCATAAATAAACATCTGTTTGCTGTCCAGTCATCTGGAGATGCATGTCAGATGTCCTCAAAAAGATTTTTAGTGTCTTTTGGGCCATTTTTTTTTTCTTTTGCATGATAAAAATGGTTGCACAAAACCAGAAGGCAGTTTTCATCTTCCGGAAGGCTGCATTCATAAATAAACTCTGCATCGTCATTTTAGCTCCACATGAACTGACTTGACCTCATAAGTGGCAATATGGCATCAAATGAGACCAGAGGGCGCTGTTCTGGTGGTTGGGCGCAGACTCATATTTTCTCGACTGTTGCCTGTTTGTGTCTCTAAAGCTAAAACACAATGAAAAGTTTATAGATCCTTTTTTAGTCTTATTATTTCTTTCTACACTGTGCTACATTGCCGCTCATGTCCTGATTGAAAAACAGTTTCACACTGTTGCAGAGCAGTGAGCCGAGATGTCCGCGTCTACATCACAGGGTAGGATTATCACTGGCCTCGCGATGACGCTCCCTCATCAGGACATAAATTTTTATTACACCTGAACTTGGTTTGTTTCTTATCCATGCCTGTTTTTGCCTTTCCTTTTTTTTTTTAAAGCCTTGCTTCCGCTTCACTTTATCCTCTTTGTCGTTGAAAAGCTAAGCAGTTTAGCAGCTTCTGTAACAAGTGGGAAAAAGCTTTAGTGAGTCATACGAAAACACCCCTAACACAAACGGCTTTACTTCCCACAGGCCGACCTCGGCTGAGGGTGTAGTGTGAGAAATGAATGAAAAACTTCATAACGCTGAGGTACACAATTAAAGATGTGTCTCACTCTTGAAGTCTTCTTCTACGTGAAGAACTGAAGTTGAAGTGGTAAAAAAAACAACAATTCTAACATCTAGTCCTTTCAACAACTGGACGCAAGGTTGGGAACAATGAAAACGAGAAATTACTTACAGTAAAGGCAAGGCAAGTTTATTTGTATAGCACAATTCAAAGTGCTTCACAAGAAGGGGAAAAAAGAATGCATTAAAATCCCAAAACATAGAATCAAAAAGTTTAAAAATTAAATAAATAGAATCATTAAAACAGATAAAAAAGAACAATTAATCAAAAGCACAGTTAAACAGAAGTGTTTTCAGCCTAGATTTAAACATTGTCACAGTAGAGGCCTGTCTCACGGCCTGAGGAAGTTTGTTCCAAACTTTTGCAGCATAAAATTGAAATGCAGCTTCTCCATATTCATCCTGACTCTAGGCACTAGCAGGAGGTCGGTCCAGGAGGTCCTCAGAGTTCTAGATGGTCCATGTTTAGTCCTGACTCTAGGCACCAGCAGGAGGTCGGTCCAGTAGGTCTTCAGAGTTCTAGATGGTTCATAAGGTACTAACATATCACAAATGTAATTTGGTGCTAGACCATGGAGAGACTTAAACACAAGCAGAGCAGCTTTAAAGTCTATTCTCTGAGCCACAGGAAGCCAGTGCAGAGACATGAGCACAGGACTAATGTGATCATATTTTCTAGTTCTTGTTAGGACTCAAGCAGCAGCATTTTGAATAAACTGCAGCTTTTTTAAAGCCTTTTTCTTCAGACCAGTGAGTAGACCGTCGCAATAATCTAACCTACTGGAAACAAATGCATGGATAAGAACCTCTAAGTCTGTTTTAGACACCAAACCTCTGATTTTGGCTTTTTTTCAGGTGGTAAAAGGCTGCTGGTGTAATTGATTTGATGTGACTGTTGAAGTTAAAGTCTGAGTCTATTATTACTCCCAGATTTCTAACTTGATTTGTCGGTTCAAGAGAGAGAGATTGAAGATAACTGATGACACTTTCTCTTTGTTTCTGTGGGCCAAAGGCAATGATTTCAGTTTTGTCTGTGTTTAGCTGGAGAAAGTTGTTTTGCATCCAGACTCTGATTTGTTGAATACAATGACAGAGTGAATCCACAGGTCCATGTTCACCTGCTGTCAGTGACACATACATAGATCTGAGTGTCATCTGCGTAATTGTGATAGGACACGTTATTATATAAAGCAACCTATTTGGAAAAAAAACATTCACTACAGCAGACGTCACCCATAGCGTTCGGTTCCAACCAAACAAAACCAACACAATCGCCATTGTTTCCCTTACGAATGGCGCCATGTTAAAATATTGAACCTAGAAAAACTTTATGTAGTCATAGGTCCAGAATACGTTTGCATGGCAACCAACTTGCTGACTTGGAGCGAGCTTTTTGAAAGTACACGTCGTGCTAATGGAGAGCAGCAAACTAGCAATACCAACAGTAGCAAGAAGTTACTTCCTAATTGGTTTGCAAGCTGAATCAACTTTTTTCTGCATACCGTCATTAGGTAAAACTAAAATCTTGAAAAAGGCCTTGAAATCAGAGCTCCTTGTGTCACCTCATAGCTTACAGCGCTGGATCTGCTCTCAATGTTTTTCTGGTCTGTCCCCAATTTCCTCCATTGCACCCTGGCTGAAACTTTAGCTCCATTGTTTTAAAGTTTTCAGATCACCTCAGACTGTCCTCAGATTATTTTGCTGCAGTTTATGAATGTATTTTCATGCTAAAACGTCCAGCTAGATTTTCTCAACTCTTTAAGAAAAACACTGATATTCATTTCTAACTTGGATCCTCTTGTGTATGCCTTTCTAATAGAATTAAATCACATTTGAGGGACGCTTGCAGGGTTTTATATCATTTGGCAGCTGGTTAAAGTACACGCCAGGTTTTTGTTTGCTGATGCAAAATGTATTAATCAAGTAACGCTTGAAGGTTTTGTGAGCATTTTAGAAAGTATCACCATCCACCACATTCTTTTAGACACAATTTTTTACCGCTGTTCGTGGCAAAAGCCAAATACTGGAATGTAAATTATACAAAAAAATTCTTTTTACCCTGGAAACCATGAGAAATTGTGGATCGGATTGTTGTTTATTGGCTTGTAATATAATTTCCACTAAGTGATTTTTGTTTGATTTATATGTTTCAATTCCTCCTAAAAGTTCAAATTACATAGGCCTGAAACGAAGCAGTCCTGGGGAAAATATCTGTATTTTGATAATGACGTACATATGTTTTTGACTTCCCAAATTGGGATTTATTTTGACACCGAACATTTTAGCATGCACTTATTGTTCCTCCTAAAAACCCTCTTTTTTTATTCTATAATAGTTATCGTCAACGGTCTTATTTGAACCGTAGAATGTGCTTAAACTCCAATCAAACCTTACATTAAATAAAAGCATTAAACTAGCAAATTACCATCCAAGAGGAGCAATCTGTTGCACTCGCGACCTGACCCTAGATAACCGAAAGACAACAGGATGGAACAAAAACTATAAAATTTTTATTGGGTGTTTGCTTTCATTGAGAGGGGGAGTTGATACTAGATCAACTTTTTGGTGATTTTTACTATGTTTGGATGTCATTCTTTCCGTTCCGTCATCTTCCGCTCATCCGGGGCCGGGTCACTGGGGCAACAGCCTCATATGGGAAGCCCAGGCTTCTCTCCTGCATCCTCCACTCAGAAGAATACCGAGTTGTTCCCCAGCCAGCTGTGAGTCATAGCCTAACCAGCAGGTCAGCCTCTTTGTCTCCTCCTGGTGGGACATGCCCGAAATACCTCACCAGCGAGGCGCTAGCGGGGAATCCTGGCCAGATGCCCGAACCACCCCATCTGGCTCCTCTCGACCTGGAGGAATAGCGGCTCGACACAGGGCTCCTCCCGGATGACAGCGCTCCTCACCTGATCTGTGAGTGAGAGCCCAGCCACCCTGCGGAGGAAGCTCATTTCGGCCACTTGTATCCGCGATCTCATTATTTCGGTCACCACCCACAGCTGGTGCACATAGGTATGGGTAGGAACATAGATCGACTTGTTATTCTCCCCTCAAAAATACAAGTTGATTTCTATTTTATTTCTGTGTGTTTGGGTAATCTCTTCCATCCAAAATGTGGAGACTATTTGAATGCTAGGGTATTCTTAACCATGGGTTTTGTTCTCCACCACGCCCACATTTCACCATAATTAGAAATGGATTTTTGGTGCATCCATGTGGTCTACTCATGCTCAGTCCTTCTCCTCAACAGGGATTACCATTTTTTCTGTAAATGCACCTGCTTTGGTGCATTCACGCAGATGATCACATGGTCACATACAAATGCTATGCTCTTGCAAGTCTAGACGACTAGTTAACGAAAAAACAGACTTTGTTTTTTGTTGCTTTATTGAAAAATGGCGGCAAGGAGCTCTGTTGCAGCCACCATGTTTAATGTATGGTTATCTTTGAACAAACGAGTCTACTTTACTTTCTATTCCACCGTTTATTTACTACATCCGGTTTACTTCACGCACCTGGTCTCACTCTCTGGCATCTACACATGTAACAACACACATGGTCGCCCTCTAGCGGCGGATCTATTGAACTCACTATTCGCACACAATATCACATATTGTTACACCACCATTGTCCTCTTTGACCGACCCGTAAAAGGACAAATATTATCCCAGGCAAACAATTGTCACAAAAGAAAACAAGTCAACAAAAAAGAAAGCTTCGTCATGCTCCGCCATCTTGGATTTTTTTTGTTTTCTTTACGTATAAACAGTAACACTACCCAACCACTAGAGCAGGGGTGGGCAATTAATTTTTATCAGGGGCCGCATGAGAAGCCTGAATTGTGTCAGAGGGCCACCAACTTTCTTTCATTGTAAAATACATAGCTGGTACTGATAATCAGAAGAATAAAGCACTCTGTAAATATCTATATTAGGTTATGTGAAACTGTGCTCTATTGGTTAAATAAGAAAAACAATTATTGAACCAGTGCAATTTATTTTTTAACTTGTAATGCTTTCCACCTCATGTTACCTCTTCAGTGAGAATAATCCAGTCTGTTCTGGGCTTGAACAAGGGCATTGAAATCTGGCGGAATGTCTGAAGAGACTATGGGAAGGACAGCTGAGAGGTGGTCATCAGTCATAGAGGATCTGTGTTGAACTTCATAACTGAGAATGTCTGTTCACATTGATAGGTAGATCCAAAGAGGACTAGGATCCTCTAAGCATGTCTCCTCAGGTGTGGAAAGTTCTCCTCTTTGAGAGCGGAGTAAAAGTCTATGACGTGCATACGTAGCGACGTAACGCTTTTCAAAATAAAATAAAATTTCAAAAGTAAAAAAAAAAAGTTTAATTTGTGGTTGGTATGATTGGCCTCACGCGGGCCGGACAGGGACGTACAAAGGGCCGGATGTGGCCCGCGGGCCTTAATTTGCCCAGGTCTGCACTAGAGAGTGCTGTAAACTCAGTCACAAAACCTACATTAGTTAAGAAATTTAACTTATAATGGACATAACAAATGCTATGAGATAAGACTATTACCCCAAAAAACACAATGTCCTCTTTAAAAATAGATAACATCACAATTAATTTGAAGTACCGTGAAAAGTTTTAAGTAAATCATTTGCAGTGACAGCTTCTATAGCAATCCACATTGATTTATGTTGTGTTTGCATTAGCTTTGCAGACCTTGGTTCCTTTTTCCAACAGCTGAAAACCCTTTTTCCATCACAGCGACCAAGAGCAAACATCCAGTAAATTCCCTAAACTCAGTTCCCATATGCTGAAAAGCTCGAGTAACTGGAATGTTTCTTCTCGCTTCCAAATCTAATTTACAGACTTGTAAGGTTGTTGTTGTTTTTTGTTATGAGATGGGTTTGTGGGAACTCGCATGTTCTGATTCCACTGTTACTTTTTTTTTTTTAAATGAACGTGAAAGGTGGTCCGAGGAACAACTTGTAAAAGTGAACACTGCTGGTTTACTAGGTTGGCTTTGTGTTCTTTGCCTTCAAATAGGATGTTTTTGTGGGATTCTGCAGATTTACTAGATCTCTGACCTCCCTCGTTGAAACTCACAAAGAAGCACAGCTTGGACTTTTAGGGCTTCATCATGGTTTGCAACTCAAATCAACTGTATTCCGTTCCGTCATCTTCCGCTTGTTCGGGGTTTGGGTCGCGGGGGCAACAGCCTCAAACGGGAAGCCCAGGCTTCTCTCACCCTCCCGGCTCCATCCTCCAGATCACCAGGAAAGATCCTGAGTCGTTCCCCAGCCAGCTGTGAGACATAGTCTCTCCAGCTGGTGTGGGGTCTGCCCCTCGGTCTCATCCCGGTGGCACGTGCCCGAAACACCTCGCCCGCGAGGCGCTCGGGGGGCATTTTGACCAGATGCCCAAACCACCCCATCTGGCTCCTCTCAACCTGGAGGAGGAGCAGCTCGTCACCTGATCTCTGAGTGAGAGCTCAGCCAACTTGTGGAGGAAGCTCATTTCAGCCGCTTGTATTCGCGATCTCATTCTTCAACTGTGTTTGTATTGAAAAGATTGTCATCTTCTAGTGTAACACAAAGATGACCGCCTTTACTAACATCATACAAAGCAACTCTTTCGATTCAATCAGGAGCGTCCCAATTTGTTGTACCCTTATTCTCACAATTGGTCGAAATAATCTCCCAATTCAGCGCTAAAAAAAAAATAATGGAAAGAAACATAATCATAAACCTTTATAAAAATGTATGGAATAAATGCAAACACTAGACTTGTTGATCGAGTCCCGGGTGGGATGAGGCTCGAATTGGGGGTAGAATGTTGTGGTTGAATGTTCCCCCTTGGACTGGAAGTTCGGCAGGTCAAATCCCACTAAGCTCATGTCTAGTTGCCCTCGGGGAAGACACCTAACCCCCCATTTCTCCCATCATTGACGCTGTTCTGGCTGCCTAGCAATGTAATACAGCACATAAATTTTTCCGTTAAGGGATGAATTAAGTGTGTAAGAAAAAAAAAGAATCACTGGCATTTCTGTGTGGAGTTTGCATGTTCTCCTCGTGTATGCGTAGGATTTTTCTGGGTACACTGATTTGCTCCCACCCTCCAAAAACATCCATGTTAGGTTGATTTACCTCTATAAACAACCCCTAAGAATGAGTGCATGTTGGATGGTTGTGTGTGTGTATCTGAGCCCACAGCAGAGTGGCAACCCGTTCGGGGTGTACCCTGCCTCTCAACTGGAATTAGCCAGAATAGGCTCCAGTACTTCCCGAAACCACATCAAGGATATGCAGTCCAGAAACAAGATTTGTTTAGTGCTTGATATTTTTCAGAGCCTCCCACCCCACTTAGGACAGTCTTATAGCGTGTGGGAGCTGTTTGTTTACCATAAACATACTAAATACAGTTGCTATGGTTTTTAGGTACGGTATGGACTGCCTGATCCAGTTTGAAGACTTTGCAAATGTCAACGCTTTCCGTCTGCTGAGCAAGTACCGCGACATGTACTGCACTTTCAACGATGACATACAAGGTAATTTACTAAGCTAGTCAATTCAGTTCTGTCTGACTCTGCTGATCATGTACAGAAACGGAAAATTTAACGTTACAGCACATCAAATAAACTTTCCAACGGCGGAACCTTCTTTACTTCATCAATCCAGACAAACTTCCAAAACTGTCTTTACAATTTACAAAAATTACATTATGAAAAAAGAAAACCTTGACAGAAAAGTGGTTTTCTTCTGAGCTGTTGGTGAAAAGCCTTCTTGCTTTTTTTTTTTAAACTCCATCCAGTGTGTTTTTAAGCAGGACATGGCTCTCCAAAATCCCAGTAAAAAAAAAAAAAATAGTGTGTTTAAAGTACAAGTCAAAATAAGTACATAGATTTGAACTTTGTTCCGTTTTTTCTGGTTCCGTTGTCTTCTCCCTGTGCGGGGCTGGGTCGCGCCAGCTGTAAGACTTACTAGTTTCTTTAGCGGGTCGGGTTCTGCCTCTTGGTCTCCTCCCGGTGGGACGTGCCTGAAATACCTCACCAGTGAGGCTTTTAGGAAGCATCCTATCCAGATGCCCGAACCACCCCATCTGGCTTCTCTCAACAAAGAGGCGCACTGCTCTAACTCTGAGCTCCTCCTCTGAGCTCCTTCTGGATGGCAGAGCTCCTCACTCTATCTCTAAATGAGAGACCAGCCAGTTCATTGTGATCACATTTCTATCACTGGTTGCGCGCTGGTGCAATGGTTAGCATGGTGGCCTCACAGCCAAAAGGTCAGGGTTCGAGTCCCGAGTAGGGGTGAGGCTTGGAATATTTTCTGTGTGGAGTTTATATGTTCTCCCCATGTACGTACTGTATGTGTGGGTTTCCTCCCACCCTCCAAAAAGATGCATGCTAGGTCGATGGACCACTAAGAAGAGCTACAGGGTGTTCATGTGGACGTCTGACTTGAGCATGTTTAGTTTAACCAGGTCCACTTTCTCGTCTTTGCTTTCGGACACCATGTCTTCCTGTTTCTGCACACCTGTAATTTTGTGATTTACTTCAACTCTCAGTAAAATCTAAGTTAAGTCTCCATGTTGTTTATCTTATGACACAGGAACTGCTTCAGTAGCGGTAGCTGGACTCCTGGCTGCACTCCGTATCACCAAAACCAAAATGAGTGATCACACCATTGTGTTTCAAGGTGCTGGCGAGGTAAAGATAGGAATAAAAAGTACACTAAGTCAAAAAGAACATTCTGCTTGGTTAAATAGCATTTTTGGTTAAAAAGTGGCTGAGTGGTCAAAAAAAAAAAAAAAAGCTATTTGCGCCCACATTGGTCTGTCTCTCTCTCTCTTAGAGTTTGAGTTGCATCAAAGCTACTTTGTTTTCTCAGGCAGCAATGGGGATTGCAGAACTGATCAGCATGGCCATGGAGAAGGAGGGACTCGGGAAAGAAGCAAGCTTGAAAAAAATCTGGATGGTCGATTCTAAAGGCCTCATTGTCAAGGTGTGTTTTTTCCTAGCCTACACATCAGTGCACGTAAACTCATGCTACAGCATCCTCTCATCGAGTAACAGCTGTTTTGAACTTGGTCTTGCTCACAAGTGGGGGAAAGATGGAGCAGGCGATCGACAGGCGGATTGGTGCAGGGTCAGCAATAACTAGGACGCTGCATCGGTCTGTCGTTGTAAAGAAAGAGCTGAGTTGAAAAGCAAAGCTCTCGATTTACAAGTTGATCTACGTTCCCACCCTCACCTATGGTCACCAGCTGTGGGTGGTGACCGAAAGAATGAGATCGCGGATACAAGCGGCCAAAATGAGCTCGCTCCGCAGGGTGGCTGGGCTCTCACTCAGAGATCGGATGAGAAGTTCTGCCATCCGGGAGGAGCTCGGTGTTGAGCCACTCCTCCTCCAGGTCGAGAGGAGCCAGATGGGGTGGTTTGGGCATCTGGTCAGGATGCCCGAATCCAAGAGGCAGAAGCCGGACCCGCTGGAGAGACTATGTCTCAGAGCTGGCTGGGGAATGTTTTAAGATCCTTCCGGGTGAGCTGGAGGATGCAGTTAGGGTGAGAGAAGTCTGGGCTTTCCAACTAAGGCTGTTTCCCCCACAACCTGGCCTCGGATAAACGGAAGACGACGAAACGGAACTTGTTTGATATTTAATCGTGTATAAAGGTTTAATTGTGTTTCCTCTGAATCCGAAGGGTCGCAGCCACCTGACTCATGAGAAGGAGAGGTTCGCCCATGAACATCCTCAGATGAATAAACTAGAAGATGTGGTCAAAAAACTGAGACCTACGGCTATTATTGGTAAAATTTAAAAAAAAACAACAGATCCAGATCCCTATGAGAAAAAATACATTGATGGATTTAATATTTAATATTTTAAAATGCAGAAGTAAATTAACGATGAGTAAAAATGATAAAATGTTCCTGTCTTAGGCGTGGCAGCTGTGGCCGGGGCTTTCTCCGAGCAGATCATTAGAGACATGGCCTCCTTTAATGAACGACCAATCATCTTCGCCCTCAGCAACCCAACCAGTAAAGCTGAATGTACCGCCGAGCAGTGCTACACCATCACAGAGGTACTCACACTCTTATATGAAGGATTTTTTTTTGGTTTAAATGGAAAAGATGACTTAGAGGACCTTTGTGCTGCAGGGTCGCGGTATCTTTGCCAGTGGGAGCCCATTTGACCCAGTCACCCTGCCTGATGGGAGGACATTCTTCCCCGGTCAGGGAAACAATGCCTACATTTTTCCCGGTGTGGGTCTTGGGGTCATCGCCTGCTCTTTAAGACATATACCCGAGGAAATCTTCCTGACTGCAGCAGAGGTATGACACTCAGTGGTGGAACGTAACGAAATAAATGTACTTCGTTACTGTATTGAAGTAAAAAAAATTGTGTATCTGTACTTTACTTAAGTAAAATTTAAGACCGGTACTTTTACTTTTACTTCACAACATTTTTGAGCAAATATCTGTACTTTTACTTCGCTACTTTTTAAAAGTGTGTTTTACATTTTTTTGTCACATTTTTGTTCAGGAATTTGAAAAATACACAGGTTTTTTAACGCATCTTGAAGCCGCATCGCCAAAATCAAAAGAAGCAGTTGATCGGGAGAAGAAGTAATGAATCGAGAAACATTTTCCGCATTCATTCAGCGCCAAAAACCTAACATCAAATATAGTACAAATTAAAAAGAGTCAGAAGATCGTTGTTCGTTGTGTTTACTTCTAAATAAAAAGTTGAGCCATCATTACACAGAGCAGGGGCGGATCCAGAATTTTCCAAAGGGGGGCTGGGGCTTTGACAAAGCCAATATAAAGTGACTGGGGGCCTCCCCCCAAAACATTTTAAAAAATAAGTGTCCCCTTTCCTTTCCTTTTATTTATTCATTTTTTTGTGGACCAAAAGAGGCGGGAGAGGGGGGTCACACCCCTGCAGAGTATTTATCCTGGTTACCATGGTGACACCCTATCGCACAAAAAATAACATTTGAATTATGGTCGAATACTTTTACTTTTTACTTAAAAAGTACAATTTACACCAATTACTTTTGTACTTTTACTTAAGTAGATTTTTTTATTGGTACTTTTACTTATGTAAATTTTTTGCCTAATTATCTGTACTTTTACTTAAGTACAAAAAGTGAGTACTTCATCCACCACTGATGACACTATAATGAAACCCTTTGTGAAAAGGATTTCTCAGCATGAGTGTTTTGTGTTTCGTAGGCTCTTGCTCTTCAGGTGACAGAGAATGACCTGGCCGAGGGACGGTTGTACCCACCTCTATCCTCCATCAGGGATGTCTCCTTTAAACTGGCCGTTGAGGTGAAAGTTCACAATTTAACATCAGTGCACCTTAAAGTCTTCTTACACAGTGACTAATCTCCCTCGATTTTGTCTCACAGATCATGAAGTACGTCTATGAACACAAATTGGCGACACTTCGCCCGAAGCCCTCCGATATAGAGGCGTACGTACGCTCGCTGTGCTACAGCACCGAATACGAGGAGTTTTCTGTGGATTCCTACAGCTGGCCTGAGGAGAGCATGGCCATGCAGTCGTGCAAGCTTTAATCCACTGGACGGTGATCATTTGAGAAAGGGGGAGTCAAAATGATGCACTTAGTAGCAAAACACTGACGTGCAATATGATCACGACATCTGATGTTGGGATAAAAAAAATTGACGTGTAGAGTTTTTCTCTTTAACAACATCTCAAGTAGATTTATCTATAACTTTAGAGTGGGAAAGTATGAAGTGTTTTTATTCTGAATATGTACAAAAAACACTGTAGAATTTTACTGATGATTTATTATAATTATTAAACGCTGAAATTTAAGAGGAAGATTCTACATGAGTGACTTTTAATCGTACTGTAATAAACAGTTATTTTATGACTGTATCAGCTGAAAACCAAATTCAATTTGTTAAATAAATGATTTTGATTAAAGTTTGTCTGATTTATTTATATTCTAAAAAAAAAAATTAGATCCCGAGGCTTTCCCTGGCTGGCTATGGGACATAGTCTTTCCAGCGGGTCTGGGCTTCTCCCAGTGGGATGTAACCAAACCAGTCTCACCATCGAGGCATTCAGGAGGCATCCTAATCAGATGCCCGAACTACCCCATCTGGTTTTTCTCGACCCGTCGGAGTCGGCTCTACTCCGTGCTCCTACTCCTGGATGGCAGGAAACAAATGTTTAATTTACCGTATTTTCCGCACTATAAGGCTCACCTGAAAACCTTAGATTTTCACTAAAGTCTACGATGCGCCTTTTAACCCGGAGCGTCTTATATATGGACTAATATTGAGCTACAACAGGTGTCGCAACTGCAGTAAGCAGCCGCCGACTCCATTTCCCCCGTAGAAGAAGTAGTGCGAGGTGTATGCTGGGATATATGAAAGAGCGTCTCATTTCCATTTGTGTGTTTGTGTGAAGACCCGGAAATGGCTCCTACCAAGAGACACTGTTACACCGCAGAGTTTAAACTCAAGGCGATCGGTCACGCAGTAGAACACGGGAATTGAGCCACAGCGAGAGAGTTTAACATTAACGAATCAATGGTGAGGAAGTGGAGGAAGCAAGAGGATGCGCTGCGCCAAGTAAACAAGACTAAACAGAGTTTATCTCCAATGGAAGATAAACTGTGTCACGAAAATATTAATACTTTATCTCAGAGAAAATAATAAAACAGACGTTTATTTATTTTGGGAGTAAAAACAGAAAGCTGTTTTGTAATTGTTAAAAAAGTTTGACTGATCTATCTGACTGTTTTTTTTTTACATTCCCTTAAGAGCAGCACCATTTATTGAATGCATAACGTAACCCCAGCCTTTACTGTAGCGCCTTATAATGCGGTGCGCCTTATAGTGCGGAAAATACGGTAAATTGAAACAAATTAGAGTTGTTTGAGTTAAAGTTAGTGAATCTTGATAACAAAATGTTTTAAAAAATTTATTTAGGTTTTGTTTGATTCTTTGCAAAAACAGAAAAAAAGCAGGAAAATTTCTTCATAATGTTTTTAGGCAGTGTATAGCTGCACGTGTGATGTTTTGGCTCCATCTAGAGGCCAGTTTATGTCATTGTAAGACAAAACCAGCTCAAAGTGTGGATTTACACTTCCATTTATGCTCAATTTATGAGTAAAAAAAATACATTTTTTAAAAAACTTTGATTTTTTTTAAGATGCTAGAGGCTTATTGGCCAAATCAAATGTCAGAGAGTACATGGTACCGGATAGTAAGCAGGTAAATCTAAAAGGTTTACATTCCATCTTCAGGCTATTTGGTCTTTTGTGTGGATGAGTTATAATTAATGAATCAATAACTATCCAGACAGTGAGTACCAGAGGTTTCAGCTGGCTTATTGCCTCCCAGACTGAAGTCAATACACTGAGTAAGAAAACAAACCAGTCACTGTCCCATCCAGGGCGGATAAAAAAAGTCATTGGTTTCCCCCACTTTCTTTCATTCCCAAAGCCATTAAAATCTCCAAATTAACCCTGAGGCAGCCACCGCTCTCCTCTGATGATCAATAAGTCTCAATGTCAACACCATCCATCCATCAGTTTATCTGTCTGGCCCATAAATGGTGTCACTGCAGTGAATTAATCTGTTAATGCTTTATTGGTTAATTGTTTCTAAAACTAGTTTCAACAAAGTTTCTTTTTTTCACTTGATGCCTATGTACTTGTGGAATCATGGAAGCATTAAAAAAACATCCAGACAAAGCATGTAAAGAATTTAAAGGTGTATATTTTTTAGATGAAAACGGGTGTCGTCGCCCCCGAGGCCTGCAGGCCGGGTTTGTCTCAATATTTGATTTCATTTGTTTCCAACTTTGTAGAGAAAAACAGCGTAAGAATTTTGAAACAAACTGCAAATCACTAGATTAAAAAAATAAAATGAATTACTGTATTCATCCCTCACCGGGGAAATTTGTTTGCTGCACTCCTTACACCGCAGCAGGCTGCCCTTCAACGGCGCCAATGGTGGGAGAAGCGGGGGTTAGGTGTCTTCTCCAAGGACCCTAGACGTGCTCTCTGTGGGACGCGAACCCGCGACCTTCCGGTCCGCGGGCGAACGCTCTAACCACGTGGCCACCGTCTCCCCTAGATTGTTCGCTTGCAAGTTTTTAAATCCAGTGTTGGAACGTAACGAAGTAAATGTACTTCGTTACTGTACTTAAGTAAAAAAAAAAAAAAATGTGTATCTGTACTTTACTTAAGTAAAATTTGAGACCTTTACTTTTACTTCACTACATTTTAGAGCAAATAGCTGTACTTTACGCCGCTATTTTTTAAAAGTGTGTTTTAAATTTTTTGTTACATTTTCGGTCAGGAATTTGAAAAATGTAGTTTTTTTTGTTTTTTTTTTATCGCATCTTGAAGCTGCATCGCCAAAATCAACCTGTAGAAGGAGCAGTTGATCGCCTGCGGTCTCCAAGAGGGAGAAGAAGTAATGAATCGAGAACCAATCAGAATCGAGAGTAAACATTTTCCGTAATTATTCACCGCCAAAAAAACCTAACATCAAATATAACACAAATTAAAAAAGAGTCGGAAGATCGTTGTTCGTTGTGTTTACTTTTAAATAAAAAGTTGAGCCATCGTTACACAGAACAGGGGCGGATGCAGGATTTTCCAAAGAGGGACGGGGGCGTTACGTAATTGACAAAGCCGGTATGGTGGGACTGGCTCTGGATACTCTGGATCCGTCCATGCAGAGTATTTATCTGTGACCCTACAGCACGAAAAATATCATTTGACTTATGGTTGAATACTTTTACTTTTACTTGAAATGTCAAATTTACACCAATTACTTTTGTACTTTTACCTCAGTAGGTTTTTTTTTATTGGTACTTTTACTTAAATAATTTTTTGCTGAATTATCTGTACTTCTACTTAAGTACAAAAAGTTAGTGTTTCATCCACAAGTGTGATAAAACAAACTGCTCAATTTTGCCATTAGCCTTATGTAGTGTGGGAAAAAAAAGTCTAGAAGAACCCAGATAATCAGATAATAAGGGTGTTGGGGAGGATGAGGGTTTTTTTGGTCACCGCCAGTAGGTGGCGGTAATGCACCTGTATTGGTGCTTCGCGCCTTTAAACCAAAAGAAGAAGAACGAGAGACAGAGAGAAGAAAGGCACCAAAGAGAGAGAGTGGAGAGACACACAGTAGGGAGCCCTCCTGTTGAACTATGTACTGGAGGTGTGTCGTCCTGGCCTGCACACTCCTGTGCAACGAGGGCTCCCCCTGAAAAGAGACGCGGGGTTACGCTGAAACGAGAAGGTGTGGGATGGGTTTTCCCCTGAAAAAAGACACAGGGTGTCCATCCCGGATCCCATGGGGAAAACGAGCGAGCCCGTACACTGCCAACCGAGACAAGGAGGTGCCGGTGGGCTGAGCCCCAAAACATGTGAACTCTATTTTAAAGGCTGCCTTTATAGTATATTTCAAATAAATAATGTTAAAACTGTTTTATGTTCTGGGCCTCTGCTTCCCTGGCGCTCCCCACCCGATCTTGAACCGGCAGTGTGGTCACACAATCGTATCTTTTATTAGCGACAGGGGTAAATGTTAATATATTTTCCAGCAGTATAACACATAAAACAGAAAAATCAGTGTTTGGCATTTTATCAACATTATCTTTACTTTGCTTCCTCATAAAACTTATTAGGAAAATGTAAGCTGCAAACAAATGTTTGGGCCTTGTTCTGCCAACATGAGAAAAGATGGGCTGTATCCGACCACAGACTTATCATGAGTTTGACCCCTTTTCAACAGACCTTAACAGGCCCATTTCAGGTCCTGAGCCTGAAATGCAGTATAATTTAGAAAGCAAAGGATATTAGTAGATTTTATATTTTGCATTTAGGCCGAAAGGCATGAAAAAGGTTGAAAAACCGTTCCGTCATCTTCCGCTTGTTCCGGGGTCGGGTCGCGGGGGCAACAGCCTCAAACGGGAAGCCCAGGCTTCTCTCACCCCGGCTGCATCCTCCAGCTCACCCAGAAGGATCCCGAGTCGTTCCCCGGCCATCTGTGAGACATAGTCTCTCCAGCGGGTCCGGGGTCTGCCTCTTGGTCTCCTCCCGGTGGAACGTGCCCAAAACACCTCACCCGCGAGGCGCTCGGGGGGCATCCTGACCAGATGCTCGAACCACCCCATCTCCTCGACTTGGAGGAGGTGTTGGCTCGACACCGAGCTCCTCTCAGATGGCAGAGCTCCTCACCAATCTCTGAGTGAGAGCCCAGCCACCCTGTGGAGGAAGCTCATTTCGGCCGCTTGTATCCAGGATCTCATTCTTTCGGTCACCACCCACAGCTGGTGACCATAAGTTGAAAAACCCTGAAATAAATCCCTGTTCTAACTGTACATTAAACTCCATAATGGTAAACTCTGTAAAAACCAGCAGAGGGCTCTCTGATCTTCTGAATGTACCGGTTTACCAACATCTGTAGCAACGAACTACAATCCTCTGAATCACTGAGCACTGATTTTACACCTATAGAAAAGACTTGTGTTATGTTTACACAATATAACCATGAAGACAAATGCAGAACAATGAAGGAAGTCAATGCAAATCACCCCAAATGCTTTGCCAAATGTATAAGATCTCAAATCCTCACTTTTTTTTTTAAAAAAAAAGAGTGATTCATTGGAGGCTTTTGGTCTGTTGAATCTTCATCTTTCAGCAATAAGGTTAAGAAAAAAAGTAGATTTATGAAGAAAGAATGAAAAGAAGCTGGAAAGGTTTCTTTTCAATTTGAAAGTAACCTTGAATTAATTGTAAGTTAGTTGCAAAAAAAAAAACTCTGCAGGCACACACACACACACAACCACAAGCCTTGACAAGTAAAGAAAGTGGAGTTTTTATTCCAGCCACCTAACGTTTTGCTCTTTGAATAGCGAAGCTTGGCTTTCATCAGTTGGACAACAGTATACACTTCAAGGATTTTTCTTTGCCACTCTTTCCTCTTGCTTACAAAGCGTAATATTTATCAGAGCTAAGGGTGGCTGTCTGAGAAGTTTAAATGTATTGAATACAGAGCACAACCAGTAAACATGAAAGGAATGCAGCCAACATGTCCTTTTCCAACTTTCTTCATCATTTCAAAAGATTAACAGAGATATTGTAGAAAATAAATCTTCTTTCTACTTTTTTATTAAAGACTTTATTTACTAAGTTTGTACTCAGGCACAACTTTTTCCGTTGTTTCAGACATGACTAGTCTCCCACATTGGGTGGGAGGAACCCACAATTAGGACTTATCTCACGCTCACTGGCCAAATCTAATAAAACTCCCACCAGATGAACACTCTAGTGCATTCTATAAATATCATTAGGTATGATGGGGCTAAGCACATGGCATCTCCTGCTGCTACTGCTGTGCATCTGAAAGACGCTACTAGCGATCTGCATGGTGTATTGCGAATATTGTTTTTAGTGAATGTAGGGAAGAAGTCGGACATCCGGGAACTTTGGTCATGTGACAGCTAATGTGCGTCAGCCGCAAAACAAAGCACGAACAAGCAGGACAGGGGTGTATTCCTGGTGGTAATTCCTCTTCGTACTGATACATAACGCTAAGTAGTAACACAAATAAGACGCACAACTTTGCAGCTGCTTTCTCATGTTTTGAACGGTTTGTTTTACGCCAACTGTCGTGGCGGGTGTTGCCCGTTGGCGGATGTGACGTCATGAATTGTCATAGCCCCTCCTCCTTTTGGCCCCGCCTCAAAATTTCCCTCTTTGTGAAGCCAAAAACTTGGCATCTCTCTTGTTTCCTCTTCTTTCCCACCAACTACCTTCATGTTTATCTTCACTACAATCCAAAAACTCGCGATTGGTTGGTCTTCCTGCCGGCTTTCATTCTAAGATCATCTAATCAGCCCTGATCAGATTATTAGACACGAAGCTACAGGAATGAACTTCCTTCTTAATATAAAAGACACAAGATTTGACTTTAATAATTCTCAGTAGGGGCGGCACGGTGGCCTCACAGCAAGAAGGTAGGGGTTTGAATCCCGAATGAGGACAAGGCTTGGAATGCTGGCCTTTCGGTGTGGAGTTTGCATGTTCTCCCCATGTATGCATGGGTTTTCTCTGGGTACTCCGGTTTCCTCCCACCGTCCAAAAACATGCATGTTATGTTGATTGGCTGCAACAAAATGGCCCCCAGGAATGAGGGACAATCGAGCGTGTGTGGATTGTTGTCTCTGTGTCTAGCCCTGTGACAGACTGGCAACCTGTTTGGGGTGTACCGTGCGTCTTGCCTTGAATCAACCAGGATAGGCTCTGGTACCCCCTTTGACCCCTTCAGGGAATAAGAGGTTCAGAATTTGAATAAATGAATGATTTCTCAATAGCATTTACTGTTTTTCTACGACTATAAGGCACACATAAAAGTCTTAGATTTTCTTCAAAATGTGTGCCGTGCCCCATCGTGCAGTGCCTCCTGTGTGTGTTGTTGCTGTAAGGCGGACTTAGTAGAGAACACCACGAGAACATGTGGGTGTGGATTGTATATAAAACCCGCCCCCTATATTCAAGTGTGCCTTTTGTATGTTAAATACAGTAATGGCTCACAAAACTGGTACACGATAAGAAAACACAAATTGCCACATGAATTTATATATTTTTTTCAGCTAGTTCAGACGCCTGCTCAGATGTTGGCAAATTTAATGAAGAACGAAGCACCTATACTCAGCAGCTTCCCTCTACTTGGCCATCTCGTTGACTTGTTCTGTGAGTAATTTAGAGAGACGTCTGTGTCTTACAGATAGTTCACGAGGCCCGCATGTCGCACAGGTTTTAGCTCCAAAGCCAGTGGTGGGTGCAGGTTTCCAACAGCCTGTTGTTTTCCGGGCGGGTACCACGCACAGATACCAAGCAGGAGCTCTAATGTCTTGACAACTTTTCCATGATTAGACTAGGCCTTGCATTAGAGATTCTTACGCTGTGAATCGAACATGACATGTGTGATCACGACCCAAAGTCGTGTTTAATTAATATTTGTTGCAAACAGGGCGTTCAGACATTCCCTGCAGCTGCCATCGTGAGAGAAAAATAGCACCCTGACAAAATAGGGCCAGAAAAAATCAAGACGAGATTTCCACCAAAAGTAAAATGAATACGTGGAAACAATTTGTTTTAATAATAAGAAAACCACTTTAAACATATTCCAAACTGAAAATAATGGGACACGTTTTAACCTACATAGGTTTAGTTTTTCTGCGCCATGTTGCCTTCAGCTGTCCAGCATGTCTTTGCCGCCTTTTGAATGTCGGCACATGCTAGCCAGACTTGTGCTTATTATTCCCCTGCAAGCTCCAGATGGATCAAAACATGCTGAAAATATGACAAGCAAGGCATTTGCATGTGACCTAAATCGTTCCTTTCTGCTTCACCATGCAAATAAGAAAGCACAAAGACAGAAATGATTAACTTTGATGAGAACATTAGGAGAGAGTGATACTTTTTTTTCTGTTCTGACCTGATGTCACATTGTGCTGTGTGTGTGGGTATATTTTATAAACCAGAAAGTGCTGCATGAATAGGGTTTGTGGTGTAAAGCTATTTGACGGTTTAATTTTTCCCATTTGCTTTCCAAACAAATCTGCAGACATGATTCAAAGGTATTTAGTAGAAACGATCAAATTCTTTGAATTAAGATCCTTTTGTAATCAATTCCTTTTCAGATTTGGTTTTATTAGTGATGCTTTTGTACGTGAGGTCATCTCGATGTAGAACAGAGACATTTCCTTCAAGACAACTGTGACCCAAATAAAACAAAAGCGCTTTAGATTATCTTTTAATAACAATTTACTTGTATGAATACTTGCATTAATGAATGAAGTTTTCTGATTAATAAAATATTGACTTTCTATAGAAATCTATTCATTTTTTAAAATTCTGTCTTCAATTCAAAACTTTTTTAAGAATAAAAAGCAATGGAATATCCTGCATGTTAAAAGTTGAAGGCAGAAAAACAACAAAAAATAAAACGTTTTTGTGGTGAGATTTTATCACGTTGCAAAAAAAGATCATTCACTTTTGAATTTTTGCTGCAAAAAATTTCTGACAACTTTCTCATTTCAGTAACGCTGAACTTCTGACCATTGCAGCATATCCACTGTAGGGGTCTAGAGATGTGGCAAACAAAATAATGATTCACCCAAGTTTGTACTTAACGTCCCATCAATTTACTTTTCACAATTACCAAGCTTTCTAGATTGTAGTGTCTCGCTTTGAAATCAACCCATTTTAAATTAATGCAGAATAGAAGGTTACAAGTACTTCATTTCACATGATTTGCTGGAACAAAAATTTATGGTGAGGCATCGTTCCAGTATTATGGTCCTCGCCTGTGGAACAGCCTGCCAGAGGAACTCAGGGCTGCAGCGTCTGTTCATGTTTTTAAGAAGAGGCCATCCTTTTAACTTTGCTTTTACTTGATTTTTATTTTTGCTCAAGATGATTTTATGCATTATTTTCAATTTTTCACACAGTTTTATTTTTTTTATTAATTTCTTTAATAGTTTTAACCAGTTTTACTGGTTTTATTTTTATTTTATTGTTTTGTTCTGTGTCTTATTCTAGTGTTTCCTCATGGGGATCCTCCATCCTACTAGCTCTGTCTGCTCAGTCTGTGGGATCTTCTCTGTAGGGGGTCTGACTGGCCTGGATGGTGCAGGTCCCTCACTTCAGCCAGGTGGCTTATGTGGGTGCCCATGTCTCCTGGAGCTGGGTGAACCCCTGTGGTTTTGGCTGCTGCAGTCATGGGCAGGCCGACTCCTGGTGTGGATCGATCCCCAGTTATTATTTCCTCACAGCAGCATCAGGCCGGATGTTTATTTTTATTTCCGTTAAAGAGACAGTAGCTCCAATGACCCGATGTAGTTCCAGAGTAGTTCCAATGGTCTCTGCTTTGCCTATTAAAGGGCCTGTATGTGACAAGACTTTAAACCTTTAAAACGCGACTGGACCCAAACGGTGACCCAGATCACCCCGAAGATTGAATCACTTCTTTATCTTCCCGTTGGGGATAAAGCCTGGAAATCTCATGAAAATCATTAAAATACACCCATTACTTTTTGTTATGGGTGGGAAGGTAGGATACCTCTACCTTGCATCCTGCATCCTGCATCCTGCAAGGTTGAGGTGGTTACTTTTACCTTGGCAGAGGTCAAGGATAATTAACAGTGATATTATTAACACATTACAAATTAGCGCCTCCAAATCCGAGACCATTGTCCTCGCCCGGAAAAGGGTGGAATGCCCCTTGCGGGTCAGGGACAGGGTCTTGCCCCAAGTGGAGGAGTTTAAGTATCTCGGGGTCTTGTTCACAAGTGGTGGAAAGATCGAGCTGGAGATCGTCAGGCGGATCGGTGCGGCATAAGCAATAACTAGGACGCTGCATTGGTCCGTCGTGGTAAAGAGAGAGTTGAGCCAAAAAGCAAAGCTCTCAATTTACAAGTGGATCTACGTTCCCACCCTCACCTATGGTCACCAGCTGTGGATGGTGACCGAAAGAACGAGATCGCGGGTACAAGTGGCCGAAATGAGCTTCCTCCGCTGGGCTCTCACGCAGAGACCGGGTGAGGAGCTCTGCCATCCGGGAGGAGCTCGGTGTCAATCTGCTCCTCCTCCAGGTTGAGAGAAGCCAGATGGGGTGGTTTGAGCGCCTGGCGGGCGAGGTGTTTCAGGCACGTCCCACCGGGAGGAGATCAAGGGGCAGACCCCGGACCCACTGGAGAGACTAGCTGGCTGGGGAACGACTTGGGATCCTTCCGGGTGAGCTGGAGGATGCAGCCGGGGTGAGAGAGGCCTGGGCTACCCGTTTGAGGCTGTTGCCCCCGCAACCCGACCCCGGAACAAGCGGAAGATGACGGAACGGAACAGAATTATTAACACATCTGGTTGGCAGCTACCTGGACAGCCTGGATTAACAGTGCATGGCTACTTTCTGTTTTATTTCTTACCAATTTAGGACTGGACTTTTTTTTTCCTAATTCAGATCAATGTGTGTCACCCAGAGTCGCAGGTTGTGCCAACTGCTTCACACTCCAGTGTCTTACAATTACAGATTTGCCACCAACAGTAGCTGCAGCTTATTTGAAGATAATAAAATAGAAAGCACGTCAGTTGCACAATCCATATTTAAAATTTGAAAGGCATAAGTAGGGTGGATGGTTAGATTTGTTGCAGGTGTGATCTATAAAGAGGTTTTCATAAATCCCAAATTTTAGTGGCATGAGTATGGTGCGTAAGCTGATCTAAAAAAAAGCCTGCCCAGCTTACGATCGACACAAGCGTTTAAAAATGAGACATTGAGACAGAAACACTGATGGGATGAGGGGAAGTTTGGGCATCGGGGGAGGCATCCACAAGGGACAAAATGGAGGAAAAAGGGAAGAATGTACAAATAATTATATAATGGGATGAACATCTGTAAACCCATGTGTCTTTTTCTTTTGTTGTGTTGCTTTAAGTTTAAACCTTCATTTAGCGAGTGTTTACCTGCTGCAGAACAACGAGCTCTCATCTATAAAAAGGTAAGCCCACCATCACACTCGATGCACTCAGGACCAGTAAGAGAGCATTGATGTTGAGCCTGAATACACTCCGGTTGAAATGACATTCAGCATGCGTGCTTTTTAAAATATTAACATGCATGTACCTGTGACAATAGCCTTTGCGATTGTTCTCCTGATCTTCATTAATTCTGTAATTGTTTGCTGCCAGTGATTTCCTGCCAAATTCTGTAAACATCAAAGCATTTCCCTCTTTTCTTTCAAAGCAGACATAACCCATTAAATTAACATGCAGATTGCATCTGGAGCTCAATAAGTTGCCTAATTAATTGAAAGAGGCAACATCAGCTCCTGGTTGTAGTGGGAATAGTAGTGAAACAGCTTGTTTCTCATACTTTGTGTGGCTTTGGTGCACGTTTATGTGTGTGTCATAGGTTGAGGACAATGAGAAGGACGTGATAGTAACGCAGTCTCCTCGTCCATTAAAGACCAGGTTCTCTTTGATGTGGTCAAAATGAGGGAGGCGGCTTGTTTTTTGTGTGTGTTATTCTTCTTCCACATCAGTTGTGGCATGCAAATGGTCCTGCTGTGTTATCTCTTCAGCCACTCGAGTGTCCACCTGAGTTCATCTACTAAATGGATAAATTAATAAACCAAGAAACCGAGCAGGTATAAAAAATAACTACTCACCAACTCTATGCCAGGTTGTAAAGACTCTAGCTTTTGGGTTGCCAGGTTCGACACAGTGTGACCAGACTGGGACGCTGGTGGATAGGGTCGAAGGGACATTGAGGTGTTTGCACTGAATCATTCAAATTTCCCTTTGGGGATAGATGAAGTATATTCTAATCTAAAGGGCACAAAATAAGCAAAGGAAACAAACTGATTGTGCAATTTTTTTTTTTTCAATTAAGTTCTCGTAGGGGGCGAGACATCTGGAAACTGATTAAACCTGTGGCAGGTTTAGTGATGAAAATAGGAATTGTTAGGGTCCAACCAAGTTTCCCCAGAGCCTATCCCTAGTCTCTCAAGCAAGCGGTGGACAACACTCTTTTGCTGACAATTCTTAATGTCTGTGTAAAAACCATTAGATTGGGTAGCTTCGGGATTAGGTGTCTATGTTTTGTTAATGATGTTGTTCTGTCGGCTCCTCCAAGCAGCAATCACCAACTTCTAACAGCGTGTGAAGCTGCTGTGATGTGGAAGAAGGAGGACCCAAATGCAGGACATCAAAACATGGTTTATTGAACACAACTCAGTAAGTTTGAAAGGCAAAGGGCACAGGATTAACTTAGGAACCAAACGTTCAAATGATATAACAGAGTTTAAACATAACCTATGGTCAGCCAGCCAGGGAGATCTGGCTGGAAGGGATGGTATGACATTGCCCTTAGATAGGCAGCAAAATCCATAGGTGTGTGGCATCAGAAATCAACCTCAAGTGTCCCTAATCAGGGTGATGACGAAGGTCAAGGGCTCCCTCTGGTGGCAGGCGAGGGAATCACAACAGAAGCAGACAGATTGGAAATCCATTCTGTCATCTTCCGCTTGTTCCGGGGTTGGGTTGCGGGGGCAATAGCCTCAAACGAGTAGCCCAGGCCTCTCTCACCCCAGTTGCATCGTCCAGCTCACCTGGAAGGATCCCAAGTCGTTCCTTGGCCAGCTGTGAGACATAGTCTCTCCAGCGGGTCCGGGGTCTGCCCCTTGGTCTCCTTCCGGTGGGACGTGCCCAAAACACCTAGCCCGCAAGGCGCTCAGGGGGCAACCTGACCAGATGCCGAACTACCCCATCTGGCTGCTCTCGACCCGGAGGAAGAGCGGCTCGACACCGAACTCCTCCCGGATGGCAGAGCTCCTGACCCGATCTCTGAGTGAGAGCCCAGCCACCTTGCGGAGGAAGCTCATTTCGGCCGCTTCTACACGCGATCTCATTCTTTCGGTCACCACCCACAGCTGGTGACCATAGGTGAGGGTTGGAACGTAGATCAACTTGTAAATCGAGAGTTTTGCTTTTCGGCTCAGCTCTCTCTTTACCACGACGGACCGATGCAGCGTCCTAGTTATTGCTGATGCCACACCGATCCGCCTGTCGATCTCCCGCTCCATCCTTCCCTTAACTCGTGAACAAGACCCCGAGATACTTAAACTCCTCCACTTGGGGCAGTGGAAATCCACACCTCCAAATTCAAAACCATATTGTTCAACGGGAAAAGGGCGGAGTTTCCTCTACAGGTCAGGATTAGGGAAATAATTGGAGTAAATTTCTCATATACAATCTACAACATGCATATCCTACAATATTCATTTTAAACCCAGAAGCGTTGTGATAAATACTCATTTGTTTAGTTAGTTGCTGTCCTGCATGGAAATATCCTCTAATCAGGCTCTTGACCTTGTCTCAAAAGCTCTTCATCATATCCTTCATTGCAGAACCAAAATCTAATAAAAACACTCAGAGAAAGAGGTGCAGGTCATATTATTATTTCACAAACAAATGTGGGCAGAATAAATGAGTTGATGAAAACTACAGGCAACACTGGCTGAGTGTTTGTGGCCTGTCTTCGTGAAATCATACAAGTGTGTTCATCCTTGCACACTACATATAGGTGGATAACTAATTATCTATTGTTAGTGGGCACAATGGCACAGAGGCCAGGCCACACCGGCCTGGCACATCCAGCACAATACCTGTAAACAGGGAGGAACCAATTGCAAACCCGGTCCGGTATGATTGTGTTCTATCACAATGGCAAAGCTGATGAATAGAAAGGTGGGCTTTTAATCAGAGAAGCTTTCTTTGTTGAAAGCTGTGTGTGTAATCCAGATATGGATCATATTAGAGATGTTCTCAAAGTACAGGGTCTTTTATTAGAGCTCCGTATTCACACTGCTGATAATAATCAATGATTGGACAATGTTTCTTTAAAATTTGCCATAATACACCAAAATTGGAGGTCTGGTACATGGAAGTATGAAAGACCTCTTTAGTCCACGTCCATGCACATGAATCTCCGATGTTGTTAGAACAACTTGCGTTATTTCTTAGCCTCCATAATCCAATCAAATAAGTCAACAAGATGATTAAGACTCCATCCCTGTCACAAGTTCATCAGATCTCCTTCAAGTTGATTTTACAGACTCAGTCCCGTTAGTATTTTTCCAAATGAGACTCGACAACATGGGTCTGTTTTCTCTTAAAAAATCTGAATTGTGTCCCTATCTTTTTTCACACCTTCCCACTTCTTTAGATGGCTTTTTTTTTGCCGAACATTTAAGGTTGGACAGGACATTAAGGTTGTTTAAGTCAGTGTTGTTTTCGTCAACAATGATGAAAATGAAATGATTTCGTTGACGAAGCATTTTTTTTTTATGAAGATGACGTAACGATAACGAAATAAATGCAAAACTTTGGTGACGAAAACGTGACGAGACGTTTGCAAGTTTCTGCCGACGAGACGAAAACGTAACGAAATAGGCTTCAGACTTTCACATTTCTGTCTGTGAAAAGAAAAGCATCCACATTGCAATGTTTCCATTGCAATTGGACACAGATGGACTTTAGTGGAGTCCATCTTTAGTGGACTCCACTAAAGTTGGACTTTAGACTAAAGATGTCCATCTTTAGATATTTTTTTTGGTTTGTAATAAATCCGTTCAGGTCCTCATCTTCCTTCCACCTCATATCAAGGTCATCAAAACATTCTGTGATGGGTTAGTGTGATTCCGTTCCGTCATCTTCCGCTTGTTCCAGGGTCGGGTCGCGGGGGCAACAAACTCAAACGGGAAGCCCAATTCTCTCACCCCGGCTGCATCCTCTAGCTCACCCGGAAGGATCCCAAGTCGTTCCCTGGCCAGCTGTGAGACATAGTCTCTCCAGCCGGTCCGGGGTCTGCCCCTTGGCCTCCTCCTGGTGGGACGTGCCCGAAACACCTCGCCTGCGAGGCGCTCAGGGGTGCATCCTGACCAGATGCCCGAACCACCCCATCTGGCTCCTCTCGACCTGGAGGAGGAGCGGCTCGACACCGAGCTCCTCGCAGATGGGAGAGCTCCTCACCCAATCTCTGAGTGAGAGCCCAGCCACCCTACGGAGGAAGCTCATTTCGGCCACTTGTACCCGCAATCTCATTCTTTCGGTTACCACCCACAGCTGGTGACCATAGGTGAGGGTGGGAACGTAGATCGACTTGTAAATCGAGAGCTTTGCTTTTCGGCTAAGCTCTTTCTTTACCACGACGGACCGATGCAGCGTCCTAGTTAGCGCCGTAACTAGTAAGCGGGTTAGTGTGATTTCCTCCATAAATTCAAGTATTTTATGCGTGCAAGTTTCAGGGTTTTGGGGATGTGGAAGGAGGAGGACCCAATTGCAGGACATCAAACAAGGTTTATTAACACAATTCAGAAAGTCTGTAAAGCAAAGACGCACAGGGTTAACTCAAGATTTCAAAAGTCCAAATTATAACACAGTCCAAACACAGTCAGGCAACCAGGGTGACCTGGCTGGAAGGGATAGTAGGACCCGACAGGAAAGTCCGGGGTGATTCCCCTTAAATAGATGCCAGGGTGCACAGATGAGTGGTATCAGAAATCATCCCCAGATGATCCTAATCAGGTTGATTAGGAATATCCAGGGCTCCCTCTGTGGCAGGTGAGGGATCCTGACAGCAAGATTGGCCTCTCTGAGCATTAGTCTTCTAACCTATACCAAAAAATTTAAACCTTCGGATTTACTGTGCCCAGTGCAAGCTGGTCCTTATGGCGGTTCTGCCCCACGAACAGGTTTATTTAAGTTTGTTATTTAATGTGTTATTGTGTATTGGATAGATATATTTTCCAGCGTCTGTTCATGTTTGTTTCTCCCTCCTTTTCAAACACTTCTCTTCATCTGTTTTCTTTTTTCAATCCCAAACAAGCTCTTTTCTTCCAGAGATGTTCTCCAGATGTTTCTCTGTGGAGAGTTTATGAATGTTATGTGACCCCACTCTGTCTAATCTTGCTGGTCTTTCTGGGTCATTCAGAGTCGTTCTCCACCGCTGCAGTAGGAGGACCCTCAGGCTCCTAAAGCTGGACTGTAGATCCAAATGACTCGAGGCTACAAGTAAACCCAGGCAGGTCTCAGGCCCAGCGGTGCCAACTCCGATTTGTAATTCTGCGGTGTGAAGGGTCTATGAGATGGACCTGGATGTGATCAGATCCGAGTAGCACTAATCCAGTGGGCTGGTTGAGGCGGGTTGGGACTCTGGTGTCCCATTAAGTTTAGCCTGGAGGATCATAAGGTTACAGTTTGAAGAGTCTGGACTCGCCTTGCGTAACGTGAGCTGAAGGTTCAGAGTGTGGAGGAATCTATGGATATTCAATTCAATTTTATTTGTATAGCCCAAAATCACAGAATTTCCGTCTCGATGGGCTTCACAAGAAAAAGAGGAATGTATGCTAACTAAATAAGACTAGCACATTTATGCCCTTAGACTCTTCTTCACGGTGAGGAAAAACTCCTAAAAAACCCATCAGTGGGGAAAAATAAGAAACCTTGTGGGGATCCACATGAAAGAGAGATCCCTCCCCCGGGACGAGCAATCAATGTGTCATATTCAAACATCAAAGTGATGCATGGTGAAAGAGGGAGGTAAATCATGCAATATTTGTTATTAAATATCAGGTCTGAGTTTAATCTTTTAAGACTTTCTAAACGTTGTGTGCAAAAAATGGTATTTTGTGAAGTATAAAAAAGATTAAGGCTATTTTTATGAAGGATTTTGATTGGTTGAATTTGTAATAGTAACTTATTTCAAAGTTTTTCTTTTGAAATAAAGGGTTTCAACATTTTTTTTTATCGTACTTTGTTGGGGAAATTACTTTTGCTGCATTACACCGCAGCAGGCAGTCATGAAGGCGCCAATGGTGGGAGTAACAGGGGGTTAGGTGTCTTCTTTAGGTACAGTTATGCGTGGGCTCAACAGGAATTGAACCAGCTTCTCCTAGTCCAAAGATGGACCCATACAACAATAAATTTTGCAAGCCCTACTTTTATTTCTTCCGATTTCTCGCTACATTCTTCTACGATACTAACGAACTATCCTTAGAAATTTGATAACGTTTTTCGGTCTAACCTTTAAAGATAAACCTTTACCCTTCAGGCATCATGACTCAAATTAAAACTCAGATAATCAAACTCGATTACGTCCTTGGGAAACGTATCCTTTTTTTTTTTCTCTCGTCTTTCAGCTACAGCTATATGTTATTAATTGGGTCTCATTGCATCCTTCTTTATTAAACATGACACTCCAAACGCCTTGTCTTTATATCTGATAACACGCAGGCTGTTAAAAGGATGGGAAGTGAAAAGAAACCTGAATAATTAAAATTAAATCACTGACCAGTTAATTCGGCTATTATAGTAAATGAAGCATCACACGTAAAAGTGTGAAAGATGGATTAGGCTCTCATCTACTAGGAGGGTTTTTACCACTGTGTGTGTGACCTGTTACTGCCCAGAGGGATTGGGATTTTCACTCCTTAATCTGCACACAATCTGAGATGTAGAAAAATATATACCCTACATATCTGTTTTCAGTTTCTCGTCATTATTATCAAAAATGAACATCAATATTAATTTATACCCATTTAACTGAAGAAATCTTAAAGTTTTTTTGTCAAAAAGTTTGGTCTTGTGGTGAAAATAAATCATAGAGCACGATTTTTATTTAAAACCCCCTTATTTGAATATTTAGTTTAATTTAAAAAGTCAATTTCAGGTCATGAATGTAGAAAAAGTTCTAGTATTTAGTTAAATTAAAACTCTGGTAAGATTATAAAAATCAAAACTTATTTTTTGTGCTCAGTGATTAAATAAATAAATCAAATAGAAGTTTCAGTTATTTAAAAAAAAAAAATCCCAGCAATTGAAAGTTTGAGATTTACATGAAATTAATTAATACATTTTGATGTTAAAGTGGAACTAGTTTTTTTTTTTTTTTTTTTAATAACTCTCACATTTTTAAACCTCATTGAAAATCTCGCAACAAAATTAATCTAATTTTTTTTTTTTTTAGCTTACTGGGATTTATTTTTCTCATTTGATGTCAGTCTGAAAAAAAACCACAGTGACAAAAAGGAAGGTAAAAAAAGGTTCTTTTTTTTTTTCTCCAACAGTCTAAAGACTTTGACTATTAGGGATAGTGTTAGTGATCATTTTGGTACAACTGATACCAACATTTTTAATGGTAATTTTGGCTTTTTTTTTTTTTTTTTGGGGGGTGGGGAGTGTTTAACATTGACTTTATAGCTTAACGTGCTTTAGATGTCTCGAAACTCTTTTTTTAAACCTGAATCTTCCGGCCTGGGAGAGATGTGGCTTGGACATTTGCGAAGTGATTGTTTTGATAAAAAAACAAAAAATTAAAAGTAAGTTAAACTTTATTTGTATGGCAACTTTTAATTAAAAAGTCGTATAAAATCCAGCAAAACTATAAAAACATGTGACAAAAAAGATAATAGATACGTAAATGATGGTTAACAAGAACAGTATGAATGAACGGGTGAATAAAAAAGGAGTTACGAACAATTATTATGTCTGCAAACTGAGGTCATTTTGCTCATAGGTCATTTTTAGGGGTTCGCCCACCAAGCTCGTTGCATTGTTCACTTGTCATCCATCGTACTGGTTTGATGTCTGCTGAGAAATTATTATATTGCTTCTTCTTCTTCTTTCAGCATTTCCCTTCAGGGGTCGCCACAGCAAGTCAGTTTCTTCCATCTAACCCTATCTGCTGTGTCCTCTTTGGTCACACCAACTATCTTCATATCTTCCTTCACTGTATCCATGAATCTCCCTTTTGGACCTCTTTCCTGGTGGTTCCAAACCCAGCATCCTTCTTCCAATGTACTCTCTCTCTCCTCTGCACATGTCCAAATCATCTCAGTCTGGTTTCTCTGACTTTATCTCCAAAATCTCTAACATGTGCTGTTCCCCTGATGTACTCATTTCTAATCCTGTCCATCCTGGTCACTCCCAAAGAGATCCTCGGCATCTTCATCTCTGCTACCTCCATTTCTGTTTCCTGTCTTTTCCTCAGTGCTACTGTCTCTAGACCAAAGAGCATGGCCGGTCTCACCACGGTTTTGTACACTTTCTCTTTCATTTTAACTGAAACTCTTCTATCACACATCACATCTGATACTTTTCTCCACCCATTCCAGCCTGCTTGCACACGCTTCTTCACCTCTTTTCCACACTCTCCGTTGCTCTGGACTGTTGATCCTAAGTACTTAAAATCTTCCACCTTCTTTATCTCTTCTCCCTGTAACCTCACTTTTCCATTTGTATCCCTCTCATTCACACATGTACTCTGTTTTACTCTGACTAATCTTCATTCCTCTTCTTTCTAGTGCAAACCTCCACCTCTCCAGCTTTTCCTCCACCTCCTCCCTCCTCTCAATACAAATCACATTGTCATCTGCAAAAAAAATTCCATATTGCCTGTTTTATCTTCGTTTTTTGGGAGTTTTTCCTCCTTGAGACGATGGGTCTCGAATTTTTCTGATTTTTTTTTTTACTTAGTTTAACAATCATCTATTTTTAAGTTGCTTTTTTGTTTAATTTGTCCGTTCAGACAACAGTGTTATGATATTGAGCTGTAGAAATAAACTGTAATTTCTTTCTCCTAAACACAATTCTTTTTTTCCTGCTTTGACCAGTGAAAGATTAACCCAAGCATAACAGCAAGTTACCATAGTGGACAACTTGTGATGTCCACTCAGTGAAAGTGAGAGGCTGAAGTGACAGACCTTATACTCAGCACCAGCCAAACATGGAAAGCTGATCTTCACTGCATCCTTTTGTTCGTCTGTGTGCACCAGTAAACCAGTTTCCTCCTCCTTCCCATCTCCAAAAGTATGTGAAGGATAAGGAGCCGGACCAATTAAAAGGTTTTTTTTCCTCCCTCAGGGGACGTTGGGAGCTCAGGTCGCAGTTCTAAGTGAGAACGGTGATTTGGTTTGACAGTGAGGCTATTAGCCGTGCTAGATGATCAGTTGGAATCCCAGCACCTACAGTACACACACACATATACATTTGCACATGTTCAATACACGCATTCTTCTTTTATGATACATTAAATAATATTGGGTGGGATGGATTTATAATTAAAATGATTCTGCCTGGTCAAAGTAATCTTTATTTGTCCTTCTCTTATGGCTCATAAATTGAGTTCCTTTGGAAACATGGAACCAGGAAGGCCAGCTTGTTTTTAGATGTTGCAAAGGTTCACAAATAAGACAAAAATAAAACCCACTACAGGTTAAAAATGTCACCAATCCAGCAGATCACCACGTAGTTGGTACTTAGTACCAATGGTAAAGATTTTAATTTCTACTCACTTTACACCTCTCCATCTGAACGGTTATATACTAAAATTGTTCAGTTCCGTCATCTTCCACATGTTCCGGGGCCGGGTCGTGGGGGCAACAACCTCAGACGAGAAGCCCAGGCTTCTCTCTCCCAAGTTGATCCCCAGCCAGCTGTGAGACATAGTCCCTCCAGCGGGTCAGTGGTCTGCCTTTTGGTCTCCTCTCAGTTGGACGTGCCCAAAACACCTCACCAGCGAGGCGCTCAGGAAGGCATCCTTATCAGATGCCTGAACCACCCCATCTGGCTCCTCTCGACCTGGAGGAGGAGATGCTCGACACCGAGCTTTTCCTGGATGGCAGAGCATATAAATTTATACATATAAACGTATAAATTCAGTAAATAATACTTTTCAAATGTTCCATATTTTTATGTGACACCCCTTTTCTTTACAAACAAAAAAAAGGGGGTTCGGCACTAACATTAGTTCAATTTTGATTTTGAGTGGTTTGAGTCTAAGATGGCCATGTTGTAGAAACACATTTATATTTTTTTGTTTAGTCTTCTGAAGTGCTTATTTCTAACGGTGTCGTCAGGTGCCGTAGCCTATCACGGCTGATTTCAGGCAAGAGGTAGGGTACACCCCAAACAGGTCTCCAGTCTGCTGCGGGACAAGAAAACCATCCACACATGCATTCATTCCTGGGATAGTCATGTTGTGGCCAATCAACCTAACATGCATGTTTTTGGAAGGTGGGAGGAAACTGGAATATCTAGAGGGAAACCACACATATAAGGGGAGAACATGCAAACTCTACATAAAAAGGCCAGTGTTTCAGCCTCGTCCCCACTCCAGGACTCGAACCTCAACCTTCTTGCTGTGAGGGCACCCACCGTGCTATAAAATAACATGTAGCCAATAAATTCATTAAACAAAAAAAAAGGTAAATTTTTTTTAATACACCAAATAAAGCAAATAAAATTATTAGATTTTTATGTAATTTAAAAAAAAAAAAAATCCAATGAACTCAAATTGACTGTGGTCAGAAATGTAAAAAATAGAATTAATGAGTAATATGTGGTAATAGTTTGGTCGGCCTGGCCTGATTAATCATCAGTTCATTGCTGTCATCAAGTCACATTCACTACGAAGCCACTCTGACTGATGAGACACAGGTTTCCAAGCAGGTCGACGTTAGTCCCTCTGAGAAAAACATAGTTACATTTAAAACTCCTGCATGACGGGAAGAAACATGGTAGCCAATTACAAGAACAAGCCCGTTTCCTCAGGAGGACAGTGGAAATAATGACTCCTACCATCGCTCTCTTCTGCTTCATTTGGTCGCCTTGCTGAGGCCAAGATGGTCAAAAACAGCACTTATAGCCTTAAGCAGCATTATTAATTCATAATAACAAAAAAAAGTGGGGAGAGAGAACAAGACTTTTTCTTGAACATGCACTTGAATCCAGTCCGATGCGCATTTGCACAGCGAGCATGCCTGTCTCCCTCCAGGTTAGAAAACTGCTCTGGCCTTCCACAAAGCCCAGGGCAAGGCATTCGTATGGCGAGCGAGACGCATATTAGACACATATGGTGCCGAAACAGATTTAAGAAATAAGCTGTCATCAAATAATCCAATCATTCATGTTTCAGAGAGCAATAAAGGAGGTATGAGAGCAGATGTGTGCAGGACCTTTCCTAGTGGGATGCCTTCGTGGATGCTTGGTGTGCCTGTGGACAAAGGCCTCTCACTATCTGCTTTTCTTTTCCTCCTCATGAACACAAACTACGTTAAATCTAGACATTAAAAATAAAATAAAGACACTCCAGCAACACTAAGAAAAAAATGTCCATATTTCAGAAAAATATTTGATGGGGTTTTTTTTTTTGTCATTTTTGTGGGTTTTTTTTTTTTCATGTCTGCTTTCTTATTTTCTTGTTTATGTGGAGTTTTTTTTAAGAAAAAGTTGGTCATTGGGTTTAATTTTTTTAATAAAATCAATTTTTTTTACATCCGTTTGTGCAATCACAACAAAAATAATAACAAAAAATTTAAAACTGACGAAAAATTAGAGTAAATTTTATTTAATTCATTGGGACACAAAATAGTACTCGTCTTCTAAATTTAGCCATTCCATTGAGAATTTTTAAAAAAATTCTAATATTTGTGGATGATTGTGGACTTTAGGAAAGTCCCAGCTCTCATTTCCCCCCTTCCACTGACAGACTCCCCCATCACCACTGTAGACTCTTTCCGCTTCCTCGGCACTACCATCACATAGGACCTAAAGTGGGGGCCGTCCATCAGCTCCCTGATCAAAAAGGACCAGCAGAGGATGTACTTTCGGCGGTAGCTGAAGAAAGCCAAGCTGCCCGCCCAGATGTTGGTGCAGTTTTACACAGCCATCATCGAGTCCATCCTCACCTCCTCCATCACCGTGTGGTACGCTGGAGCCACAGCCAGGGACAAACATAGACTGCAGCGCATTGTGCGCTCTGCAGAGAAGGTGATTGGCTGCAGCCTTCCATCTCTCGAAGACCTGTACGTCTCCAGGACTCGGAGCGTGCAGGTCGGATAGCAGCTGACCCTTCCCACCCTGGACATGGACTTTTTGGGCGACTCTCCTCGGGCAGGAGGCTGCGGTCCATACGGACCAGAACGTCCCACCACAAAAACAGCTTCTTCCGTTCTGCCGTTGGACTAATGAATGCTTTATAACCTGGATCTCTTAGTCACTTCCCTCTTGTCACTTTAATCTTTATTATTTTCTATGCCATTGCTCTACTTTTCTTTTTCTTTCTGAACACTCTTAGTTTTTGTTTAAATTATTTTTTATTTTATTTATTTTTTCATTATTTTTATTTTATTTTTTTGCACACCTGTATTAAAGCAAGTTCCTCGTCTCTGATATTCTTCATAGACCATGGCAATAAAGCATTCTGATTCTGATAACTTCGAAAGAAAAAAAAAACCAATATTTCATTCCATTTCAAAGTGACCCCATACACATTTACCTCCATTAGGACGGCTGCTGATCAATTCTCACAGGTCCAGATATAGCTGCTTCCTTTAAATAATTAATTGGAGCCTCGGCCAAGTGGTTTGCTGATATGATGCACACTATGCAAGCACTAGAAAAGACAAGCCGTGCTCCCTGTACCCTGTCTGCACTCATCCCATCAACGTCAGCACATCCTTGCATCCTCGCTGAAGAAACAAGAGAAAGAAAAAAAAAAAAGAAAAAAAACATGCACCACTCTGCCCACCAAACCCCAGGCTCTGCTTTTTTTAACCCACGCCTCGGCTTTGACTCGTGCCCCGCCCGGCTCGCCTGCTCCACTGATTCCCCTTCACTCCACCATCCCCATCGCCCACCCTGATCTTTGCAACCCAAGGCCATGCATTCAGGCTGTGCATGACAGTTCGCTGCCACAAATATTTTCTCAAAGCATCCACTTCTGTGGGCCTATCAGCAGATTAAGCCCCTGATGGAGTGGGCCTTTCACTTTTTTTGAATGTGTAAACAATTTCTGGCTGGCTGGCCAGACACCACGTCCTGGCCATGTTCTGTGTGTCGCTGTGTGTACGTCTGAGTCTGCACACGGGTGTGTTTGTATGTGGTTACGTATATTTGAATATATTTATGTCTTTGGATTTGTTTCTTTTTCTGCATAAAGCAGAGGAAAAGGGCCATGTCATTCTTCCAGAACTTAATCACGTCCTACACACAGGAAAGGGGCTTCTGCAGCATGGACCTCCCTGATCATGTTAATGAGGTCCCCTGGCTATGCAGTCATTGAAGTATAATTGACTTGTTCGTCTCTTATCTTCCTAATAGACACTCTGACCCAGAGCACGTTTATTTCGCTATGAGAAATGTCAAGAAGGATTGGAAGTTTCCTCAGCGTGCCCATTAAAAACTGAAGGCATGCCACCCTTTCTACAGCCAACCAGGATTTCCATTGGTTCCCTGCCTCATTATGCAGATGCCAAACGTAAATAAATGATTTGCAGATCACTGCCACCCCCACTGGCCTCCCCCTCATCCTGTCCATCTTCCCAAACTAGTCTTTCCGGGACTGGAAAGGAGGACAGCGAGGTGGGAGGATGGAAAGCACAAAACCGACCACAAAGCACCATGACAATTTGTCTGTGTAGAGCAAGGAAAAAATATAATATATAGGTAGTAATTATAATAAGACATGTCCCTGACTTGAAAACCTGGCGAAGCGCATTGATGTTGTTACAGCTACGTATGTCTCCTGGCTTTCAGGACCCATCAGAATCAAACCAAGCCGTGTGTAATGTGGAAGGACCAAGAGAAAAGATGCGTAAGCTGGCGCCGGGCGAAGGCGGACCAGTGACTGTGGTGTCACGGTTGTGGGTATGAGGGGGAACATCTGTGCACATCAGCAGCCTACAGTTCCTGTCTGTCCACCACGTCTGCTCCAGCCACTCACAAAAAGATTGCTTTTGGTCATGCAGCTTTTTAAAAACATTTTTCTGTAGTTTCAGTAGTTTTATTTCAGCGGTATATCAAGTCACATTAAATTCAAAGATATTAAATCAAGTTGTTCTAACCTACCAACTTCTTTTTAAACATGTTACACGCCTGTACTTTCTTTTCAGTTCAGACTGCTTTTAAATTTTGCTGGATGTTATTTATGTTTGCGAATCAATATGTATTTTTTAAGAAAAATTTTTTCTTAAATTTGAAATTCAATTCGAGTTAAATCAAATGTTTCCTGAATCTGTCTCGCAAATTATTTAAAAAAAAACATTCAAAATTATTTTGCACAAAAATACAAAATCAATAGGAGAAATTTGTACCATTTTAAAGCAAATTATTGAATACCTTCAGCTATTAACCTATTAAATGTTGTAAATTTTAGTTCTGACATGGCTTTTCTGGTTGAAATTGGAGAAAAAGAAACATGTTGACCACAAAAACACATTTTCTTTTTTTCTGATTTCAAGTTCAAAGTAGTGTCACAGCTATCTTTTCACATTTAAAAACTCAAATTTATCATATTTGGGACAAAAAAGGTCATTTTTTTTTGTAAATTCTTCAAAAGGTCTCCAAAAAAGAATTTGCTCTATAATATTGAAAAAGTTCAAGCCTTATGCAGATGATGCTCTACTGTTTGTTACTAAAGTATTGATTGCAAAATGACCTAGTTTGGTCAAACTGAAGAAAAAAAATAACACATTCCAAACACAAAAACATAAAGACAGATATTGTTATTTGATTTTTGCTTTTTTGGTCAAAATTGTAAAATACCATATGTTACAGTACATTTTCACATTTTAAAACATCAAATTTATCTATTAATCTGGCGATGCTGGCAAATCCCAACAAAAACACTGTTGACATTTAAAATCCACACCTCAAAAAATCTGGATTAAAAATAATTATGTACGAAGTGTTATTAAAATATCGCCTTTTGTACAAATGTAAGAAAAGTGATGACTCAGGTTTGTACAAATCCTGCTATCTGGTTTAATTCATACCCCGTATGGCTTGTTTAAATGGTTAAATCTCATTTAAATATTAAGATTCTGGATTTAAATGTATCATTTTTTCTTTAAAAAAAAACCCCAAACAAACCAGGTATAACATTTTTGATGAATCATAAGAACCTCTTGGAAAACTTCATGATAATTGTTGCTCAACAATATCAGTTAATTTTTTTTGGCTTCTTAACAATATATGTTGGAGAAAAAAGTAAAACTACAGAACAAAGAAGTTAAATACACTTTTTTTTTCATCTAACTGTCTATTTGTTCTTATTGGTATGTAATAATGAGTTTTCTGTTTCTACTGTGTGTACCCTCTGAAATTTTTTGATTTTCGGATCATCCTCAGTGCAATGCTGGCACTGGCTCTGCTTTAACTCAGAGACATCATTATAGTAATTACCACAAGCTCTAGTAGTTGCAGGCAAATAATTCTGCTGGGTTCATCTCCCCCTCCCTTCATCTTTGCCATGCAGCTCCACAGAGGAGGGGAAATTACATTTTTCACCAAGCCTCTCTGTTGTCTGTATTGTGACAGCGGTCATACTCCATCATGTAGCCCTTTTCTCAACTACGAGCGTCTCACAATCGGAGTAATGGCAAATAAAAAAAATCAGAGCAGAGCAAACAGCGTATTTACCAAACAGTCTCACACCACCTTTTGAAAAAAAAATGGATTTTGTTTCAATGACTACCTTTCATTTACATTCATCTCATTGATGGTTTGATGATCATTTTTAATTAAACAGACCTGGCTTGAGGAAATTCAATTAATCTTTCCCAGTGTCCGAGGTATCACACGGTAAAAATATGTTCCAGTTAATCTCAAAGAGAAATCAAGCTTTTATCTAATGTCTTTTTTTTTTTTTTGCTGAAAAAAAGATTCAAGCAGTCAAAAAGAGACTTGAATGACCGGTACGCATTTGCTGCATGATCTGTGATCCACTTTAAAACAGACAAGGTAGATTGCATGAGCAAAAGCCTTCAAGAACACAATATATAAAGTTTTAAAAGATTTTTTTTCATTAAAGCAAATGAGTGAATATTGTTGAGGAACTTGCTTTTCTATCATGTTGCTATTTTACGCTGACCCCCATAGAAAACATGGGTGATGAATCTCTACACGTGCACACCTCTCAGGGACATTTACCAAGAACTCTATGTTGACGTGGTGCTTCAGGTTAAAGAGAGGTGGTTGGAGACACTTTTCTTTTTGTCTTGTACACAAACTCTTATTCCTTACAACCTGAAGTATCGGAAATATATATCTCCTGAAAATACCGTGTCCTTGATTACTTGGTGGATGTGTTTTGTGCAAAAAACAAAGAAGTAAAAGTGATTTATGCAAAGTAAAGATGTTGCACCTGATAAAAGTATATTTGAAGAAAACCTAATGAGAAATACATCAGTAATTAAATAGGTGGGTGTTTCTCTTGATAAAAAGGATTTCCAAGGTTTTAAATGTTTAACGATGACAAAAAAGAAACAAAGCAAATGAAATCAAAAAGCTTTTTCTTTTCAAAAACATTAAGGTCAGCCAGACAATGATCAGGAGTTATAGTAAGAATCCAACAATAGGCAGGAGGATGTTTGATTTGTTCTTGTTGGTTTCTTAATTGTGAAAATCAGAGCTAAAAAAAACAAACAAAAAAACAGGTTAAAGATTCTGTAATAATGTAAAAAAAATCAACTATGGTCTGATAAAAGTCACTAGTTTACTTACTCTTCCTGTTTATTACTATTTATGTGGGATTTTTTTCATAAATAGTACTTGCGATACTGACTACCAAAATGTTTGAGTTTCTCTTGTAATTTCATAGGAGCTCCGTACAGTATCTTTACTGCACAGATCTTCTTCTTCTCCTTTCAGCATTTCCCTTCAGGGGTCGCCACAGCAAGTCAGTTTCTTCCATCTAACCCTATCTGCTGCATCCTCTTCGGTCACACCTACTATCTTCATGTCTTCCTTCACTGTATCCATGAACCTCCTCTTTGGTCTTCCTCTAGGCCTCTTTCCTGGTGGTTCCAAATCCAGCATCCTTCTGCCGATGTACTCGGTCTCTCTTCACTGTACATGTCCAAACCATCTCAGCCTGGCCTCTCGGACTTTATCTCCAAAACCTCTAACATGTGCTGTTCTGATATACTCATTTCTGATCCTGTCCATCCTGGTCACCCCCAGAGAGATCCTCAGCATCTTCATCTCTGCTACCTCCATTTCTGCTTCCTGTCTTTTCCTCAGTGGCACTGTCTCTAGACCAAACAGCACGGCGGGTCTCACCACTGTTTTGTACACTTTCCCTTTCATTTGAGCTGAAACTCTTCTATCACACATCACACCTGATACTTTCCTCCACCCATTCCAGCCTGCTTGAACACGCTTCTTCACCTCCATTGCACACTCTCCATTGCTCTGGACTGTTGATCCTAGATACTTAAAATCTTCCACCTTCTTTATCTCTTCTCCCTGTAACCTCACTTTTCCATTTGGATCCCTCTCATTCACACACATGTACTCTGTTTTACTCTGACTAATCTTCATTCCTCTTCTTTCTAGTGCAAACCTCCACCTCTCCAGCTTTTCCTCCACCTCTTCCCTCCTTTCACTACAGATCACAATGTCATCTGCAAACATCATTGTCCATGGGGACTCCTGTCTGACCTCGTCTGTCAGCTTGTCCATTACCACAGCAAACAGTAAAGGGCTCAGAGCAGATCCTTGGTGCAGTCCCACCCCCACACTGAACTCCTCTGTCACACCTACAGCACACCTCACCACTGTCTTACAGCCCTCATACATGTCCTGCACCGCTCTAACATACTTCTCCGTCACACCAGACTTCCTCATACAATACCATAGTTCTTCTCTAGGTACCCTGTCATACGCTTTCTCTAGATCTACAAAGACACAGTGCAGCTCCCTCTGACCTTCCCTGTACTTCTCTATCAGCATCCTCAAGGCAAATACCGCACTGTATCTGCATTCTATTTGTATTGCACTCTATTTGTATCTGTGCAAATACTGCACAGATACATTTTGCATTTGCATGTTTTAAGATGCACATGATCCACTGTGAACAAAAATTAACAACCTGCACGTTGATTCCATGAATTAAACTGGATACGTTAGTTGGTAAGTTCAAGACTAGAGAGTTGATAACCATGTTCCGGTTCTAGTAGGTTGGCACAAAATGTCAATGTCCTTGAGCAAGACCCTTTTAGCAACTACCTGCTTTAGACAATGAAAGACAAAATGTTAAATGAGAAACCAGTTCAGATTAGACAACAAAATCAACATCAACAGTCCAGAGCAATGGAGAGTGTGGAAAAGAGGTGAAGAAGCATGTGCAGGTAGGCTGGGATGGGTGGAGAAAAGTATGAAAGGGAAAGTGCACAAAACCGTGGTGAGACTGGCCATGCTCTTTGGTCTAGAGACAGTGGCACTGAGGAAAAGACAGGAAACAGAGATGGAAGTAGCAGAGATGAAGATGCTGAGGATCTCTCTGGAAGTAATCAGGATGGACAGGATTAAAAATTAGTATATCAGAGGAACAGCACATGTTAGAGATTTTGGAGATAAAGTCAGAGAGGTCAGACTGAGATGGTTTGAACATGTGCAGAGGAGAGAAACTGAGTACATCGGCAGAAGAATGCTGGGTTTGGAACCACCAAGAAGCCTAGAGGAAGACCAAAGAGGAGGTTCATGGATACAGTGAAGGAAGACACGAAGACCCCTTACAGCAACACATACAGGGCGCACTGTACAATAGGGTGCGCTGCACACTTAGGAGAAATCTAAGGCTTTTACGTGTGCCTTATGGTTACCTCAACCCAGTCATTCATGGGGGTAGACAGGTGGGGTTCTGGTGCAGCAGCAACAACCTGAAGCACAATGCTCAGAAGACTGTGGAGATGATCGTGGACTTCAGGAAAGTCACAGCCCCTATGGCCCACCTTGCACTGACAGATTCTCCCATCACCACTGTAGACTCTTTCCGCTTCCTCGGCACTACCATCACATAGGACCTTAAGTGGGGGCCATCCATCAGCTCCCTGATCAAAAAGGCCCAGCAGAGGATGTACTTTCTGCGGCAGTTGAAGAAAGCCAAGCTACCTGCCCAGATGTTGGTGCAGTTTTACACAGCCATCATCGAGTCCATCCTCAACTCCTCCATCACCGTGTGGTACGCTGGAGCCAAAGCCAGGGACAAACATAGACTGCAGCGCATTGTGCGCTCCGCGGTAAAGGTGATTGGCTGCAGCCTTCCATTTCTCCATAACCTGTATGTCTCCTGGACTCGGGGCATGCAGGTCGGATAGCAGCTGACCCTTCCCACCCTGGACATGGACTTTTTGAGCGACTCCCCTCGGGCAGGAGGCTGCGGTTCATTCGGACCAGAACGTCCCGCTACAAAAACAGCTTCCTTCCTTCTGCTGTTGGACTTATGAATACTTTATAACTTGGATCGGCTCATCACTTAGTCATTTCGCTCTTGTCACTTTACTGTCTTTATTATTTTCTATTATTTTCTGTGCCGTTACACTACAGTACACTTTTTTGTTCTGAGTATTCTTAGTTTTGTTAAAATTATTATTATTTTTTTATATATGTATATTATCTTAGTTACGTATCCTATTTTTATGTTTATAATTGCACACTAGTACCACAGCAAGTTCCTAGTCTCTGATTCTCTTCATTGACCATGGCAATAAAAGCATTTCTCATTCTGATCTTTTGGGAAAATTTAAAGCACCAAAGCACGTCGAATAACGATTTTATAAAGCTCTCTGAAATCAAACTGACTGCGTTTGAGGTCGTATTCACTTGCATGTATAATTACGAAGAGATGAATTACCTTGTTTTTTTTTATTCTGTAATTAGGTGTTCAGGCTGAAAACATGCTGATATTAATAAGATCTGGTCTAATTAGCATAAATTGAACAACTTCTTTCTTCTTCTAAACCCAGCACATCACCTGAGACCATTATCCTCATTACATTAAAAAAAGATAGTAAATGAGTTCCACGCTGTGGCTCTTTTTTTTAAAGGTGAATAAGAACACTAAATGATCAATTAGGTCTCATCAGAGTCATTTGTGGTAAAGTAACTTCTCGTCAACACTTTTTCTGTACATCTCCTTCAGAAATCATCAGTTACTGTAAGTTTTTTTCTTAATCTCAGTGTGCATTAAAGAAAAAAATAGATTTAATTTTTTTCAAAGTAATTTATTTGTTCACTACAATAGAAACAAACGTGGAAAATTCTTGATGTTCTAAGATCATCTTTTGTACGGTGTATTTCTATTTTTCAAAGTCTAAGAATTAAACAAGTGGAAAAGTTTTGATTGTATATTTATTTTGGGCTTCTTGATAAGTTAAGTTTCTTAAAAACAATTTAGTTATAGTCAAACTTTTTTCTGCCCCAAGTGGAGGAGTTTAAGTATCTCTGGGTCATGTTCACGAGTGGAGAAAGGATAGAGCGGGAGATCGACAGGCGTCAGCAATAACTAGGAAGCTGCATCGGTCCGTTGTGTTAAAGAAAGAGCTGAGCCGAAAAGCAAAGCTCTCGATTTACAAGTCGATCTACGTTCCAACCCTCATCTATGGTCACCAGCTGTGGGTGGTGACCGAAAGAATGAGATTACGGATACTAGCGGCCAAGGATCCTGATCTCATTCAGAGATCAGATGAGGAGCTCTGCCATCCGGGAGGAGCCGCTCCTCCAAGTCAAGAGGAGCCAGATGGGGTGGTTCGGGCATCTGGTCAGGATGCCGCCCCAAGCGCCTCGCTGGTGAGTTGTTTCGGACACTTGGGACGTGACAGACTCCAGGACCACAACTCGGACACGTGGGACGAGTTGTTTCGTCCCACGTGACAACTCACGTGGGAGTTGTCACGTGGGACGAAACATAGTTTCTCCCGCTGCAGAGACTATGTCTCACAGCTAGCTGGGGAACGACTCGGGATCCTGGAGGATGCAGCTGGGATGAGAGAAGCCCGGGCTTCCCTGTGTATCTGTGGGTTTTCCCCAGGTACCCTGGTTTCCTCCCACTCTCCAAAAACATGCATATTAGGTTAATTGGCCACTATGAAATTGCCCCTAGGAATGAGTTTGTATAGGTTGTGATTGTGTAGACTGGTGACCTGTTCAGGGTGTATCCTGTCTCTTGCCTTAAAATCAGCCGGGATAGGCTCGGGCCCTCCCCGCCACCATTCTAGGGATTATTGTTTCAGAAGATAAAACAAAAACTTTGATATCTTGCAAAAGCCCCAAATTCTTCTATATTTTTAAAAAAATAAATTTCAATAGAAATCAGAGCAGCATATTCTATTAAAATATGACTGCCTAAATGGTTTATTATTTAAAGTCTCTCCACACTTTTCATAAACAATTCTGACTTTTTTGTTCACATAATTCTAAAACATTCAACTGCAATTACGCCAAAAAAATCTCCCCTCAAATTGACTTTGGGGAGGTCCTCATTTTTATCTGAATGCTATTCATGAGAAGATATTTGTGCGATACGAATAAAACTCATTTGCACTAAAGACAAAATAAAATGTGACTAGGATAAACATTACATTGAGTTAAATCTAAAAAGATCAAAGAGTCAAAACTCACTTTGTCTTTTGTTTAAAATTTAATTCCACTCTTCTATCCTGAAAACAAACCAAAACGTTTAGGCCATCAGGATTGTGACCTTCATAAAGACTTTTTAATCATCTCATTAACGGTAATATCCTTATTGGTATTAAATTTTTGAATACTTTAGTGAATGTTGAAACATTTTTGATACTGGATATCGTTAACAAAAACGTTTATCAATGAAAGTGGCGACACTTGATTGAAAAAATGAATAAATATTAGATCTTTCATGTAATTTTTTTCTTAGCCTAAGAAGACAATTATCTTAAAAGTGTTCCATCATTTTAAATGCACGTTTCCTTCCGTGTGTCAGGATGTGGGGATGTAGAAGGAGGAGGACCCAAATGCTAAACAACGAAACAGTATTTATTTAAGTAAAAGTTCATTAAGGCAAAGAGCACAGGATTAACAGGATTAAAAAGTTCAAATGTTATAATAGAGTTCAAAGATTAAACTTGCAATGACCCGACAAAGAATTCTGGGGGATCGCCTCTAAATAGGCAGCAGGATCCACAGGTGTGTGTTATCAGACTAACCACCCTCAGGTGTCTATAATCAAGGTGATGAGGAAAGGTACAGGGCTCCCTCTGATGGCAGGTGAGGGGATCATGACACCGTTTAATCTGCCTCACGCTGACTTTAAGATAAATTTGTAAAATGTGGATAAAAATAATGAAAACAAAGCAAATTAGACTAATTTAAGCGGGTAATAACTGTCTGGAGAATACGGTCGATTTATGGAGACCGATGTGTGATATCAACCAAGTTACTGCAGCAAAGTTATATATTGTTTTAAATATATTTGAAGAAAAGCAAGAAATATAAAAATCTGTAATTAAATGCAATAGAGGCTGCTTTAATTCAAATTCAAAATATTTTGAAGTTTGATTTTTTTTTTTCAGCAGCGAACACAGTTGGATTTGAACTGGTGGAAATTATGACCTTTACCCTTTTATTGGTAACCACAGCATAGCGCCGCTGGTGTCAGTAATCACCCCCTGGTTTCTGAACGAGTGTCTCTATGCAAAGTTTGCATTTGTCTCTGTTTTGTGCGTCTGTGATGTTTCATTTGTGTATGAATGGATTATGACCGGGACGCCAGGGTGTGTTTGTGTCCTTGAGTGTGTGTGTGTTTTTTGTTTTTTTTTTTGGTGTGCGTGCCCATGTGAGAGCGGCAGCGCGTGTGCAACATGTGCTGACGTTCTCAGAGGAACAGCAGGGCTCTAATAAGGACTAGTCCTGGATGGCAGCTGGTAAACTCTGTCCTCCGAATAGGTGTCTTTTATGCATGCACAAAGGAATGCAAATTAGTCCCAGTGCCAAGTGGACACTGAGAACCGATCCACATGGCACGCTCACTCGCATTGAGAGTTGTATTGCAATGCAACTTTGCTCAGTCAAAAGAAAAACAAGCAGGACTAATGACAGGGCCCACCCGCACAGCTGTTTTATTTGTGTGTGAACTGAGCATGTGCGGAGCATTTACTGATACAAACATATAAATAAATCTGTAGATCTGACGTGCACAAAAACACACACAAACCTGGATCTGATGCTCAAAACTCCACCAGTTTTTTAATTTTTTAATCCATCTTTTTTTTCTCTTTTTTTTATACAACCAAGCTTTAGTTCATTCGTCTGATTTTCAAGCTGATTTACAAACAAGTGGGTGTTTTTTACGGCAGAGTAAATCATACCAGTTTTCAAGTGTCATTCAGGACCAAATTATATTAGAGTTTGATGCTACTTAACATTGATCTGCATATGTACCTTGTATGTGAAAACATGAGGCCTTGAAAACAGGTAGATGGGTTTATGGGAAAATGCAGAGATGTGCGTTAACCTGAGAAGAAAGAGCTCTCGACATCTGAAGGTTACGTTTCTATTCATGATCATTATTTACTTCAGTTTTCCAAAAAGCAACACTGATCATATTTACTTTCAGGACAATAAAATCGGTTATCATCCATCATCTGATCAGGATGAACAAAACATTTTAACGTGCTTCGTTGTTTTGTCTTTAGTTTTTTTTAAATCAGTTTCTACATCATTGTTCGGTTTTAAACAAGAACCTCATGAGATTGCTGGAAAATCACAACGATGGAATAACAATTACATACAATACGTTACAAAACAAACGGTTTTAGCTCATTAATTTCAGATAATAACATTAATTGAGGGAGACGTTGGCTTAGTGGTAGAGCGTTCGCCCTCAGACAGGAAATCAACTGGAATTTCACGGGTTCGATATTAACTGAGTTCACGTCTGGGGTCCTTGGAGAAGACACCTAACCCCCTGTTTCTCCCACCATTGGCGCCGTCATGGCAGCCTGCTGAGGTGTGATGCAGCACACAAATTTCCCCGGTGAGGGATGAATAGAGTATGTAAAAAAAAAAGATCTAATGAGCAATTCTAACCTGCTAAATTATAATCCTTCAATCCTTTTTGCATTTGCATTTCACCTCCTCCAGGTCGAGAGGAGCCAGATGGGGTGGTTCAGGTTTCCCCCCCGAACACCTCGCGGGCGAGGTGTTTTGGGCACGTCCCACCGGGAGGAGACCAAGGGGCAGACCCCGGATGTGCTGGAGACACTATGCCTCACAGCTGGCCGGGGAACGACTTGGGATTCTTCTGGGTGAGCTGGAGGATGCTGCTGGGGGGAGAGAAGCCTGGACTACCCATTTGAGGCTGTTGAACCCACGACCCAGCCCCGGAACAAGCCGAAGATGACAGACTTTTTGCGTTTGTAAATATACTCTGAGATTTTTTTTCGATACAATTTTTTTGCAATGATTAGTAAATATTTTTCAGCCCAAAACGCAATTTTATTGTAATTTTAATCCAATGACAATCAATACATCTGTGATTTAGACTTTTAATTCAGTTCACTGATTGTGTTCTACTGATCGTTTTGGTCAATTTAAGGTATTTTAGCATCTCGTACATCTTTGAAACGGCAAGAAAAAAAAGAATAAAAAGTCATGTTGTTTTTTATACTAGAGAAAAATGTTAACTTGAGAAATTTCGGCTTTTACATGGTACAAACACACTATGCAGTGAGCAATCCTAAACTACAAAATGTGCAATTTGAAGCCAGTTTTTTATTTGATTTTGCAACTCTTTGGACGTCTTGTAATATAAAAAAAATCCAAACTTTCTGTGAATGTTTTTAGTGTGGATTTGCCGTCGGTAAAAATCTCTACGACAACTACTAACTATTTTTGAGCCAACACTCAGGTTTTTTTTAGTAATATTAGTCCCACAGGAATCCCTACATACTGTATCTCTAACTCAGTTTGTGATGTACAATAGGTTCTTTAAATGCCTGTCTGTTGTCATTGAAACAAAAATTTTTGGCGCCAACTTTGTTTTGTTAAAGCCATGCTGGACTAAATGAGTCAATTTGTAGCAATGGTAGACATCTTTAAAGTCCCCGTTGAGATTATATGTAGATCTAATTTCACACTGGAGCAAAAGTTTGTAAAATTGCTGAAATGACCATACATTTATTTGTCCAGCATCACCAAAAAAAACAACAATATGAGTAATTTTAAAAGACTTAGGTCCATCGGTAATATTGAACACGTGTCATCTTAAAAAATCAAATAAAGATGGGTATAGTTTTTGTAAAAGCAGATCATTCTAGTCTCTGTGTGAGAGTTATTAGATTCTTTTTTTCAGAGAGCAGTCCAGGAAGGGATGATGGGTATTTGTAACATGGTGCCATATAGAAAATGATTTTGATGTCCCAAGACGAGCATGAATAGATCCCATCGGATGCAGCAGTGACGGTGACCCAGTGCGAGGCCGGTCTCACATCAAAGGATGCCAGCTGTTTTCTCAAACTGAGGGGGGGTGGAAAGGAAGCACAAGTAGGATTGAAGAGGAAGATTGAGATGACACGTTGGATCTTCAGGAGTGTCACTTTGAGTAATAGGTGAGTGGCGGGTATTCATCTGCCTGCAGAGAAAGAGTGGGAGAATACTTCACATGGACTTCAATGAGACTTCAGTAATTACTTATTACTGCACATATGGATGAGATGGGCTGTGAGAGGACTTGAAGCGTACCCAGCTCTTTCTCCATCTGAAAACCACCTCCGGAGTGACTTCAAGATCATCCCTATAATGCTGCAAGACAAAAGTCTCATTACAGGTAATTATGGATTGCCTATATTGCCCCCCGCGTCCCTCCCCTCTCTCCAAAAGCCCACTGCCTCATCCTCACCACTTTTATTCTCTCATTCAACAGAAGAAGCAGCCTCGAAGAGGGAAACAGAGCTGAGGAGGAGGAGGGGGAACGAAGGGGCTATTACCTGGGAGCAGACACGGATCATGGCCGCTGACGCTTTACTGCACTTCCATTCATGTGGAGTGGCTCACTTGTGGGCAGCAATTACCGACCAAATGATCCAAACTGGGCCTAGTGATGAAGAGGGTGGACCGACTGCACTATTCTTCCTCGCTTGTGTGCAGCGCATTGTCCTGTGCCAAGCTAGTTGGTTTTGGATAATATACATGAATGCTTCTCAAACGTGGACATGGACACAAGTAGAACTGTGTTACTCAACACTAGTACTGTAATTAATGCTCACTGAATCCTGTGATTGGCAAAGATTTTGTTTGGAGGACAAAATTTTTTTTGAAAGAACACAAAAACCAAAATCACTCTAAAACTCTTAACACTGATTTCTTTCTTTACGCTTCTTTTTTTTTTAATCTAAAACTTTCAACTTTTTTCTTCCTCTACGGTCCCTTGATGCCTACAGACTGCTGCTCCCCCAAGTTTTGGAATAAATAGAAGTGTCAGAGCGTGAGGCTGGAAAGTAAGACCGAAAAGCAAAAAAGCAACTTTGAACAATTTACTGGTAAAAAATGAAGGTTGAGGTTATATGCCAGGCATCCCAGGCAGGGTTTAGATCCTGACCTGCTGTGGTGAGATCCACCAGGTGGCAGAAAGGCCTGCGTAAGTCTTGGAGAGACCAGACTGGGAGGGATCAGACAAAGGTCAGGACAATAAACAATGTGACAAAGAAGTGACAGGCACTAAGGCTCAAGAAGTGAAGAGAAGACGATGCAAATGTGAAACAACAAGGACAGACAATTGGGACCAGGCCTGAGATTTCAGGGCTGAAGACATGAGGGAAGGGGAGAAAGCCAGGAAAGTGGGTCTAGTTGGTCTAGAGCTGATGTTTGGTGCCAGATTTATGCTTTGTGGACACCTAGGGATATTGTGCTGATCATTTCACAGCAGTATCCTTGGCGTTTTTTGGAGCGCAGTGGCTAATGAAGCTACTTCATCTCTAACCTGTGTGCAGAATTATCATTTTTGTTGGAAAGTCCTACTGTAATCGTTCTTCAATATGTTTGTTGTTAATGCCTAATCTCATAAAGCAATGGTGAATAAGCGACTGAAAAGCAAGATTCCGAGAACAGAGCCTTAGGGTCTTCCTGTGTTTGTTGGGATACCGTAGATGTTCTGCTGCCCAACTTCACGGCCCACATCTTTTTTGACAGAAGATTGTGGACCCTTTTGTTTTGGATCACTGAACTACTTGTTTGAGCTTAGAAAAGAAGGATATTTCCGGCTAATAGGATAGATGTCTTCTCAACCGACTTAACGGTTCTTGATCACCATTTTTCATAATTGATATTTCTCCTACTTCATATTGATATTTCATAATTGACGAGAGAGAGCTGAGCCGAAAAGCAAAGCTCTTGATTTACAAGTTGATCTACGTTCCCACCCTCACCTATGGTCACCAGCTGTGAGTGGTGACCGAAAGAATGAGATCGCAAACACAAGCAGCCGAAATTAGTTTCCTCCACAAGGTGGCTGGGCTCTCACTCAGAGATCGGGTGAGGAGCTCTGACATCCGGGAGGCAGAGAAGCTGGAGGAGCGGCTCGGTGTCGAGCCAGTCCTCCTCCAGGTTGACAGGAGCCAGATGGGGTTGTTCGGGCATCTGGTCAGGTTGTCCCCAGAGCGCCTCGCTGGTGAGGTGTTTCAAGCACATCCCACTGGGAGGTGACCAAGAGGGATAACTCGGACCTGCTGGAGAGACTATGTCTCACAGCTGGCTGGGGAACAACTCAAGATCTTTCCGGGTGAGCTGGAGGATGCAGCTGGGGGGAGAGAAGCCTGGGGTTCCCGTCAGAGGCTGTTCCCCCCATGACCCGGCCCCGGATAAGCGGAAGATGACGGAACGGAACAGATTCTTTTCCATAACTTGTTATTTCAGGCTGAACCTCCACAACATTAAGTCACAGCCACACTTTTGTTTGAACAACTTCATTTGCATTTGGTAACAAGTTTAAATTTGTTTGATAAAAAGTATGTCAAGAAACGTCTCAGTGAACACCGTGGTTCCTAATGTGAAACATTTAAAGTGTAATCGCACATATTAATCAATTAAACTAAATATTTTAAAAGTTGTTGCACATGAGAATTAATCCAGTTCATCATATCGCCCGCACGCCCTGAACCCTGCTCATCCCTAACCCTATGGCGTGCTCCCTTCTCACCATGAGATCATCATCTAGAAGCTGGTGCAACAGGCAGGGCTGTCATCCACAGATCAGAGGCAACAATGGCGCCTCGCTCGTCCGCCTTTGAATATGTCACTGTGGGAACAGCATAATCAACCCCATGTCACCACCAGCTGCTCCATCGGGACCACATTAGAATAAACAACAACTAGGAAAGAAGCGAAGGTATAAAGAGAGAAGGACAAGTGGGTAGGCAAGACAGCAACACACTTGTGTGCCACCAATGGAAGGATGAGATTGTTCTGAGTTCCTTGGCCCAGTGTCAATGCTGCGCTCCATCTGGGGATGCTGTTGAATGAAGTGGAAAGAAACACAACTGTGGGCAGTAACAGAGGGCCGGGAGAGGTTTAAGTAGCCACCACTCTTTCTGTTTCTACTGCAACACAACCTTCATCAGTACAAGATGGTCATGGTGTGTTCAGGGACAACCCTAATCACATATATCGGATGTTTCCTGTTGTAGCTTTAACCCCAGGGCGCCTCCATATCAGCGATGGCATCACAGATGCATTTTGTCTCTTCCTTCAAAATAAATGTGGTCCAACAGTTCAGTCAATACAGGGCCTGATTTTACCAGCTTCTCCTTGGACTGAAGATTACAAAGAAGAAACGGATGAAAACAGAAATTGCCCGTGTACCACGACCACAAGACCAGCTGTTGTTCTTTATAATGTGAGATTTCAGGCAAGGTTGTGTTTGCTAACAATGGGATGTCCTCGGAAAACTCGGGCAGAAAATGAAAGGAACTTTTGTCATCTTCGACAAAAGACCGGTGTTACCTGTACCGAGAAGGCTCTGCTCACAATTTCTTCAGGGTCAGACGCACATCAGACTCAAATTGGACCGAATGTAGCACAGATTGTCCAAAGTAGCTCTAAAATACTATAAAAGTCAAAATGTGAGGAGGTCAGTGCAGTAAAACATTTAAAGACCAAAAGGTCCAAGCACCACTCCTCCATATGCAGTAAATCTCCTTAAATATAGGTTGTGTAATGCACATCCAGCTTTCTATTCATCCTGTTTGAAGTGCCCTCTCACTAGCCAGGATCTCTTCTTATCTTCAGTACCTGTGAATTATACAAAATGATGCATTCGCCATTGATTTGATCAGTCCATGGTAGTTGCTAGTAATCCCATTATAACATGTCTGTTAGTACAATAGCCTGATATGGCTTGAATAAAGGCAGCCTTTCTTTGCTTTCTCAAAGGTAGGGTGCCTTCCAAATTACTTCTTCAGAAGTTAAAAGGCCCACTGCCTAATCAGTCAATTATACCAGACTAATAGATGACCAGTAATTGCAACTAATAAGTTATTACTCATCTACACAAATATTCTAATAGCTTGTATTTAGAAGCCCAATTTTTCAATGGATTTAGAAAGAAGGGCGCATGTGTGTGTGTGTTTGTAATGTGGGGTGGGGGTTTTGTGATGGGGGGTTCTATTCATGAGCCAGGCAGAGCAACACAAAGAAATACTCCCACAAAGAAGGCTTAGAAAGCAACCTGTAGCATGTTTTTTTTTTCTTCTCTTAGCTGGATTAATATCTAACCTTATTCACAGGGATGTGAAACCGCTGCTTCATCTCCATAGCTGTCTGGCAGCAGGGCTTTGTTTGGCATATGGGCCTTTTAAGAGAACCAGGGAGAGAGAAAAGAAAGTATAGATCATGTCTTCTGTGTCATTCCACCCTGTCTTGACATATGGACCAGTGAGATGGACAGACTATGGGCATTTTAAGCCAAAGTAGGTATTCTGGTCTGGACTAGATTTTGCTGTGTAACCAAACACTAACAACAAAGAAGTTATCTACAAACAATAGAAAGTTCTTGAAATGATTATGATTAACTTTATATGGCAAAAAAACTTCATAAAAGATCTCCTGTATTCATGATAAAGAGTTCAACATGCATACTAACCATCAGAGCGACGAGACCATCAGGTCGTTAATGTCTAATACTCACTATTTGGATGTTATCCAAAGAAATTAACAATAGGAATATGTTTCCCATACATGGAAACTTATTTTTACTTCCATTTTCCAATGTAAGTTAGGGATAATTGGTGCTAGGCTGCAAAAAAAAAAAAAAAAAAAGGTCTTACGATAATTAACATTCAGGCTGGATCGAAAAAGTGAGAAAATGTTTGAACAAAAAAGGTAATACGGACTAACTAAACCTATATCTATTCATTAATATTACAAAAGAAAATGTAATGATTTCAATGTAACACTTGCTAAAGAGCAGGGTACATAACCTCAATGAAGCTGGCCCCTCTTAAAAAAACTAAACAAAAAATATGTCAATCGTTTGTGCTGTGTTTGCGCTGTAAAAATTTTGTTTGTGCTATTTTAGTCATATTTTATTTTAAGAAATACGATTTGGACAATGAATTCATCCAGCCCTTCATTTATTGTTGCCATCTTTGATGACGCCAAAAAATAAAACTAAAATAGCACAAACTTTTTACGGCACAAAAGTAGCAAAAACCATTTACACAATTTTTAGGATTTTTCTCGCATTTTTTGATGTAATTGGGTCTTGATGACATCGTCTTCCAAATCATATTATTTAAAAAAAAAAAAACTAGCACAAACAAAAAAAATTACAGCACAAACATAGCACAACCGATTTACACCATTTTTAGGAGTTTTCTCACATTTTTAAGCAAAATGAGGGGCTGGATGACCGCATATTGACCTATAAAAGAAAAGTAAATATCTAAAAAACTAAAATAGCACAACACAGCACAAACGCAGCACGAACAATTGACATATCTTTTGTTTATTTTTGTTCATATTTTTTTTAAGAGAGACCAACTTGACCAATGTGGGAAACCTACCAGACAGAAAACAGTGTGACATCGAGTGGGTGTATATGCACGGAACACAAGCCCATCTGAGATTAAAAAAAAAACAAACAAACTTTGATATCAAAGAATGTATTCATTCCTCTTAAGTGAGCCGAATAAATTCCTGTTGTGCTCACAAGGATTTTATTCTGTGTCTATGTACGTAGTTATATTTGTACATTTATTTTCTGTGATGGACCCCTGTAAGACTAGTGGCTACAAAGATGGGGATCAGTTTAAACAACTAAACAATCATTTTGAGTTGGGAATTTAAAATAAATGTACCTGTGCTTGTTTAATTCTGAGACATAGTGTATATGTGACGTGTCACGTCGAGGATCTGCTCAGCCAAAAAGATTTCCACGGGTCTTATCTGACTGAAGTTTAGGACATATAATCTTTATTTAAAAATGTAAATATTTTAAGTTATAAATATTGCATAATTTTTATTATAAGCTTGTATAGAATTCAATAGATAATGACCAAATTTGCTTTATTTGGACCCGAAAGTTTGTTGTCAAACACATAAACACACATCGGTCTGAGGCCATCATTAACGAATATGTTTATTAACTACAACTCACAGAAGATAGAATGAATAGAGTACAATAGGGTAGTTAAAGGGGCAGGACATAGAAAACCCACTGGGAGTATATAGCCCCCAATGATCAATGACCTCATCCAGAATCAGTTTCTCTTTCAAAGGCGGCGAGACCAAAGAGCAGTAGGACCTTTTCAGCGCTGCAGATAACAAACCAACACCAGACACCCAATAAAGAGACTTCCACTTCATTTAAAAGCAATTAATATTCTTGGCTGGCCGGCATGGTCCCTTTGGTGTGGCAGGTCTGTACACGCCCCCTGCACTGTAATGGAGTTGACTGGTTAACTTTGTGTCTGTGGCCAACGTTGGCTGCCCGGGTGAGAGCGCTGATGCGCAGTGGGACACAGTATTTAGATGGGAGTGAATGGACCTGTCTCACAGCCCACTGCACCCCAAAAGAGCCCCCACCTCTCCATCTCACCACATCATTCTCTGTCTTTCCATCTTTCTGTGTGTCTTTACGATTCTTTCTCTTCCTCATGTTGTCTCAGAGTCTATATCTACCATTGTTTGCTTTTTTTTTCTCTTTTTCACTTCTAATCTTTGGTTAGCAGGACTTGACTTTCAATAGAAGCAAGGGTTTAAATAGTCATCCTTTCAGATGCTTGATAATGATTGTCTGTTGAGGATATTTTGGTCTTCAAACCACTTTATTTTTAGTATTTTGTGACTACAACTCTTACAAGTGGGATTTGACTTAACTAATAATCAATTTTAGTAGGACTAAACTTTTATTTTTTTATTTAAAACTTTTGTCACTCTCATCTTGCCCACCATGGCTTCCTTGATATATGGGGCGCTATTTCGTTTTTTTTTTTTTTTCTTAAAGCAGACAGCTTATTTTAAATTAGTTCTATTAAAAAATTGTTTCTACAAAATTGGGTGCAATGAGAGCTAAAAAAAAAACAAAATTACACATGAAGTGGAGAAATCCAGTGGATTAAAAGTGACAGTTTGCATCTGTGAGAAAGCACCTTGCATGAACTATCCCTGCTTTTTTTGTTAAAAAATATATGTACTGTATGTCTCAAAATGATCTTCTTCTTCTTTCGGCGTTTCCCTTCAGGAATTGCCACAGCAAGTCAGTTTCTTCCATCTAACCCTATCTGTTGCATCTTCTTCGGTCACACCAACTATCCTCATGCGTCCTCTTTGGCCTTCCTCTAGGCCTCTTTCCTGGTGGATCCAAACCCAGCATCCTTCTGCCAATGTCTGCACATCTCCGAACCACCTCAGTCTGGCCTCTCTGACTTTATCTCCAAAACCTCTACCAGGTGTTGTTCCCCTGATGTTACTCATTTCTAATCCTGTCCATCCTGGTCACTCCCAGAGAGATCCTCAGCATCTTCATCTCTGCTACCTCCATCTCTGTTTTCTGTCTGTTCCTCAGTGCCACTGTCTCTAGACCAAACAGCATGGCCGGTCTCATCACAGTTTTGTACACTTTCCCTTTCATTTTAGCTGAAACTCTTCTATCACACATCATACCTGATACTTTCCTCCACCCATTCCAGCCTGCCTGCACACACTTCTTCACCTCTTCTCCACATTCTCCATTGCTATGGACTGTTGATCCTAAGTACTTAAAAATGATCATGTCTCAAAATGATCATTAGGAAAAATCAAAAGCTTTTTTCTGGAAGAAATAGAGAGATTCAAATAATTAGAACCTATTCTGAGACGACATGAACCTGGTCATAGTTAAAGGTAAAAGTTTAGTAAGAAACATCTTTGGTTAAATAATTTGACCACATGAACATCTTGCCTCTTAATTTAGAAGCAGGGTGCACCCTGTGCAGGTCACTAATATGACTCAGCAGCTAAATTTATTTGTGCCTATTTAAATAAAATGGACATCTGTACATGGACATAAAATGTACATGTGTTAGTATTTTTGTAAAAATTTCTCAAACAAATACACAATTTTTTTTGACAGTCTCCGTCACTGAAGTGTCTAAAAGTTATTTTGTTTTTTTTAGAAAAAGGCAGTTTTTCTTTGTGAATAATTAATTTCAGTGTGTATACAATCAGATCTGAATAAGCAGTTGTTATTATCATGCATCTACAATAATAATTATATAACAAAATTATTATTATTTTTATAAAATTATTATTATTTTTATTTATTTATTTTTTATTATTTTTATTTTATATGTTTGCACACCAGTACCAGAACAAGTTCCTAGTCTCTGATGTTTTTCACTGACATGGCAATAAAAGCATTCTGATTCTGATTCTGATTCTGATAAACTTGCCTGCATCTGAATGTTTTGAGTGATACCTTAATGGATAGAAACAAGAAACGTTCAAACATAGATTAAGAAAATAAGATAAAAGCTGAACTGAACACTTTGGCCCGCCATGTGGTAAAAACATGACGCCTGTCTTGTTTTAATCCTGCACAGGTTAAAGGGTGCTTTTGTGTTTTTGTAATAATAGTTTTGATCTCATAACATTTAGATCAGGGGTCTCAAACTTTGGTCTTCGAGGGACGGTGTCCTGAAGGTTTTCCATGTGCTCTTGCATCTACACACCTGATCCAGGTTATGGAGTCAAATGGCCAAACTGTATTGGCTGTTGATTTTATTTTATGTACGTCAAGCTGTACCGAACAAGGAGCACATGGAAAACCTTCAGGACACTGGTCGTCGACGACCAGAGTCCGAGACCCCGGTTTAGATAGAGATTGGCCCTCTTGTTTGCCCAGAAACGCAATATTTGTTCAAGATGTCTCATGAATTTATTTATTGAGTTCAAATTCCGGAACTTAATTTTGACATTTTGAATTCTTCTCTCATCTCGTTACCTATTTGGTGCCTCCTTGGCGCATGCACAGCACAGCATAAATCTCTTTTGAGGCCACGAATACAGTGTAAAGCGTATAAAGTTAGAAGGTTTAGCACATTTTTTTTTAGATTCTTGTTTTGGTGCATTTAATAAACAAAAGCAGTTTAGTAAGGGTAAGGACCAAGTGTGAGCAAAGCACATGCACTAAAACACTCCGTGCTTACTTAAGAGGATGGACATGATGGAGAACAAAAGCGGTGGCAAAGAACGACCAGGCGTTCAATGACAATGGTATTGGAAAGCGGGAAGCAGAGCTCGCAAATTTCTCAGGCATGCATGAACAAAATAGAAAACCATTTCGGTCATGTTTTTGATATGGTGAAACGAGATTAAAAATTGGTCTGAAGTTCTGTAAAGGAAATAGTGAAAGATACCCATCCGTACATCCCACTTAGAACATATGTGGCACAAAGCAGGGTAAGTTTTGCCTTGACAGACCTCATCTAACAGGCTGAATCAAATGACCAGTGCATTAGCAGTCGCCTGGTTGTTTAGTAGGCTGAGGGTAATGAGGAAATCAATGAAGCACATTCAATAAATCTTTAGAGCTTTTACTGCATTTGAAATTTTGCAACCTTTTTAAACATCTACTTGGAAGCAATTAAATAAGGAGATGAGGTCTGAGATTGTGTTAAGGTACTATCCACGCTGGCTCATTGGAGAAGATTAATTTAAAGTAGCTATGTTTTCTCACAAAGTACCCAAAACAGCATGTCAATATGAGTTTGTTTCAGCCTGTGGGGCTTCAATTAAACCCGACTATTTACCCGCCATTTAGTCAATGAGTGTCAGACCTGCTACTTTTATACCTCACATTGTTTATCGCTCGTTTTATTTCCACTTACAAGCACGCAGTGGTCCATAATGTCACAGCTCTAGTTCAAAAGAGTTCTGTGAGTGCTGAGACTTCAATTGAACAAACCTAAAATAAATTCTAATCTGTTATTATAATGAATGAAGTTACAGAAAAATTGCATGCAAGTCCAGGTAGCTCATCTTAGCATAGTTATTTAATTATTGGCAGGTTTTTTTATTATTATTATTGTATTAGTGTTTTTCTTATTTTATTTTAACTTATTAAATTCATCCCCCATTGGGAAATCACTGTGCTGCATTGCACCGCAGCAGGCAGCCATGACGGCAACAATGGCTATAGTAACTGGGGGTTGGGTCTCTTCTCCAGGGACACTTAGACATCATTTTTAAAATTTATTTTTTTAATTTTTACTCACTCTATTCATCCCTCACCGGAGAAATTTGTGTACTGCACTCCTACACCGCAGCAGGCTACCTATGATGGTGCCAATGGTGGGAGAAACAGGTGGTTAGGTGTCTACTCCAAGGACCCTAGACGTGCACTCAGTGGGATGCGAACCCGCAAACTTCCGGTTGACTTTCGGTCCACGAGCAAATGTTCTAACTATTGAGCCACCGTCTCCCCAGTGAACAGAATCCAGTGGGAATCGAACAGGTTTTCCTCGGTCCAAGGACAGACATTCTACCACTGAGCCAACACTTCCCCCAATCTGTATGCTGGACAATCCCAGCTATTTATTGATTAGATGTATAATTATGATGCTAATGGTAATGACGTATGAAGTTTTTGGTTACACTCTTTAATAGTCCTGCTGAGGGGGGTGGGGGGTGGATAACTTTTTTGTATCAGTTCGTGGCTGGAAACTTTGAAGTGATGCACTGGGGTTAAGAGATACCCTTTCAAATTAATAAAATATATTTTAAAAAAATAAAAACTGTGAAAAGGTCTGATAATTTTTTTTCTATTAATTAATGAAGAAAATGCTCACTTTTTCAGTTTCCTTTGAAATGCAAAAATGTACTCAAAACATTTTCAATTCTGAAATGGTTCAGAATTGTCATGATTCATCCCTGCCTAGATTTAGATAGGGCTGTCCTGTAACCATAGTAACCCACTCTTCTTTTCTGCTTTTTGAAGCATGCTGCTGTCAATCCCTCACTAAAGCTTGTAAAAGAATTGAATTTTCAACATGTTTTTTAACATTATGAGAACATTTTGGTTGGATTTTAAAGCAGAAAATTGAATTGAATTTGAAGATACTTTATTTTTCCCCAAAGGGAAATTTGAGGGCTGCATTGCTACAATCATGCAATGTCATACAACAACATGATTTTTTTAAAACTGTTGTGAGTGAAAGTTCAAAGGTTTAAAAGTGAAAGGTTGAATATTTTGATGGAGGACGGCAGAAATAATTTTCTGTACTGTTCCTTTGAGCAGCGGGGTTGCAGGAGTCTGTTGCTGAAGCTGCTCTTCAGATGGTCCACAGATTCCTGGAGCAGATGGGAGGGATTTAGCATGATTGATGACAGTTTTGCTTTCATTCTGTCCCTCGCCACCTCCTCCATGCAGGCGAAGAGTGAGCCAACCACGCGTCCAGCTTTTTTTTTATCAAGTTTATTTATTTTAAATGCAGATTTTACTTAGATCTCACATTTTCTGCAAAATATTAAACAAGAAAAATGAACTGCATATGAAAACAGAACCATAAAAGATGATAAAATGGGTTTTTATGTGTTGATTTGGTGAGAATCCCCACATCGTTAGGCAGTTTTAGAGGATCGATTTTGACATTTTCGGCTGGTGGTGTTCCTCAAGATTTGTTTTAGATGGAAAAATGTGCCTTGGCATGAAAAAGGTAGGAAAACACTGTGATAGATGTTTCAAGAAAACCCCAATCGGTTACTATATTTGACACCACCAAATGATTCTGAGAAAAACAAGGTCTATGCTATAAATATTTTGAGTTTAGTACAAAAAAAATCTATGTTTTATTGAGTGGATATGATGATAAAATGTCTGATGTAAGACAAATTTCCTCCTCAGCACTTGAAATGTTCTGCATGTGATTTATTTTCGGATGAAGTGCTAAATTATTCATTGTTCAGGATCATCACGTTGTCACTTCAAACCCATGGGATGGTTTTCTTTCACATTGTTGTACATTTTTCTCTGCAATCAATCTACCCTGTACGGTTCACCTGCTCCGGGAGAGTCTCTAGCACTTCACATCCACTCTGTCAGATCCTCATCGCCAGGAGGACCCATGACTACAACATGTGTCACAATAGATACCATCCATGCTGTGACATTGAATACACCAGCTCTCAGAAAGCTATTGTTTATTAGTTTTAGTAACTCAACCACAAAGCTGCATGTAGTTACTGTTGCATGTTTTTAGATTTAGTGTGAATAAACTCCTGCGCTCAAAGACCTGACATTATGGTTTTCAGAAATCTGTGCAAATGAAAATTCATCCTCATTATTCATGACATCAAAGGCGAGCGGGGAGCGAGAGCATGGCTCATTTGCAGCTGAAAGCAGGAGGCAGTGGGGACAGCAACCTGTTTAGCATGTGTTTGTGTTGTGGAGATGATGGAGGGATGGAGGAGGAGAAGGCACCAGTGGGACACAGCTGGTGTGCCACAGTGCGAACCCTCTACCTGCTACTATCACATCTGACAAGCCAGGCCACAATCAGGGTCTAATAGTTTCTCTTTGACTGAAGTTGGGGAAGTGCACTCAGCCTGAACACAATTTTCTTCCTCTCAAGTCATCTTGTTTGTCCATCAAGGCCAAAGTTGTCAGTTTGTTTATCTGCCTGAGTTTCTGCAGTAAAAGTCCATCTTTGTGATTACATTTCATGTCCTTCCTTGTTGTCTGACTGTCTTCGGCCACATGCACACATGCCGACGGGCTGCAGTTTTCCTGTGTAACCAGCTGTGTGTGTTTACTCTACCTGCTTTAGGACAGCGGGCTGCCAGCTACATCTCCTCCCACTGACTTCATCTTCTTTATGAAGATCCTCCATCCATCACACAGCACAGAGACCGACGACACAACAGTGTGCGTGTGTGGTTTGGTTTCTCTGCTTCAAACTCTATCAGACTAGCTGTGCTTGTGGACTCAACCTGCATTCATTTCCCGGCCTACCTGCTCAAAACGGTCTCCAAAGCAGTCATGTCATGTCGTGTTAGGCATGTCAGATTCAAGAAAGGCTGAGAAGGTCAGATGTTACCTCCCCAGAAAGACCCTTTTATTTTATCTGCTAAGCCGATAACTTACCGCTTTATGGCCACTAGTTCATACCACAGAAACCATCTCTGTTTTAGCCTCCCTGCGAAGGAAGCTCATGTCAGCCGCTTCTTTCTGGAATCTTGTTTTTTCAATTGCCACTTGTAGCTGATGACCACAAGTGAGCGTAGAAACACAGATTGATAAACCGAGAAGTTTGTTATTTATCTCAGCTCTCTTTTAACCACGATGGACCAATGCATCATCGTAATTTTTGCGGATGCAGCATTGATATCGATATCGTTCATCAATCTCCTTCCCCTTTCTTTTCCTCACTTGTGAACAATAACCCAAAATACTTAGACTCCTTCATACTGGCAGGACCTTTTGCAGGGGGCACAATACTCTCTTTCGATCAAGGTCCATGGCAGTGTTGTTTTCGTCAACGATGACGACAACGAAATGATTTCGTTGACGAAGCATTTTTTTTGACGATGATGTAACGATAACAAAATAAATCCGAAATTTTGGTGACGAAAACGTGACGAGACATTTGCAAGTTTCTGTTGACGAGACGAAAATGTAACAAAATAGGCGTCAGACTTTCACATTTCTGTCTGTGAAAAGAAAAAACACAGCGGCTGCATTCTGTCTCTCACGGCGGCACGCCCCCCACAATGCTGCACGTTCACACCGTCTACACAACACACCTGCAGCCACGAGGAAGTCACAAACCATGGTGAAAACAGCAGCGAAGGAGCTTGGTGTTCAGAAACTTAAAGTTTTCCACATATTTTGCGCAAACAGAATGCTAACTTCAAGCTAATGCTAGCTTGTTGGCGCTGCTAACTTCCTAGTTAGCTTGGTCGCGCTAACCACTGATTTAAATGCATTCCAATGTCTACTTTGTTTACAGGGTTATTAAGAGGTGTCATTTTTAAGTCTACATAAGTTACAACGTTCCTCACTCACTGAAGAATTTCTATTTATTTTACGTTGTTTTACAATGTTTGATGTTTTGCGCAAGTTAAAGCTCGGCAGACTTTTTTTTTTTAAAACAAATAACCTGCATCATTCTCAGTAATGAAGACACGATTGTTAAAGTAAGATTTTTTTTTTTACACTAAAACTAGACTACAAACGTTCTAAGTCTTCCCTGACAAAAACTAGACGAAAACTTTTTTGGGTTTTTGTTGACTAAAACGTGACTAAAACGTAAATATAAAGAGATGACGAAAGCGTGACTAAAACTTGAATTAATATTCGTCCAAAGACGAAGACTAAAACGAAAAACTTAGATGGCTGCCAAAAACAACAATGGTCCATGGTCTTGGATACAGAGGTGCACCAAATGGGTCCAATGAGAGTTGAAAATCACGGCCTTATTAAGCCAACAGAATCACATCATCTGCAAAAAGCAGAAACCCAATTCTGAAGTATGTAAGCCAGGACAGCTCCAAACTATCAAGAGCCGTTAGGAGATTCTGTGAACCGATTATATTGACAAAATTTTAAGTTACGCTCAAGGCGGTTGGGTGGCAATTGGTATGACTACAAGTGAAAAGTTACAGGTCCTTTGTACTCGTATTGTTTTTTTGGTTTTTATGTGTTGCCTCAAACAAACACATGCCAAAAAAAGAATAGTCTTAAATTTTAAAAAACATTGAAGCTACACTTAAGGTTTTTGTCAATGCTACATGCAGTAAAATTTAACAGAAAAATGTGTACAAACTTTCAATTGGTAGAAAATTGTTTAAAAAAACAGATTTCTGACTACGTAACATATCATATACCAGCTTGGAGCTTAAACTAATTAAAGATTTAGATGTTGATTAAATGATCTATTATTAGTGAATTTTGACGTTGGATTAATTTAAACCATAAAAGAGTGATATATATGGATTTAACCTTTTTTTATTCACTTTTCATCCTTGTTGACAAATTTAGACCCTTTCAATCAGCTATGAAGGTCTTCAATCTTCACTTCCTCTCAGCAGGACCTCTGAAAGACAAATTAATCAACTCACACTTGCCGTCAACCCGTTTGGTAAAAGAAGCCATTCAAATCATTACTTTATGTTTGGTTCATTAATTACTTTTTTCTTTTTTTTCACAAGAAATTTGACTAAAAACTTCATCTTCAAAAACCCTTCTGTGCTCTTACTGATGAAAATCCATCAGTAATTCATTCAAAGTCTCTTTTCAGCTTCCAATGTAATTCATACAGTTTGTAAGAGTTAATTTGACCAGAATGGGGAACTGAATAAGCGGCCCAACCCCCTCTGACTTGCGATTATTCCTCACTGTTCTTCTTAATAAATAATTATATCCTGTCCAAGATCATCTTCTTTCGTCTCAGAATTTCTGTTTTTATGTCCTTGCTGTAGTCATAATTTTCTTTTATTCATTCCAAGAGCTATTGATTGGATTTTTTCTGATGGAAAGGAAAAGCTTTGTGTGTAACCTTTACATTTCATCCGTTGCTTCACAACAGAATTTCTTTTTGATAACATGTAAGACCATGTCCTCCTGACTAGGAGGGACTTTGTGATGTCCTTGCTAATCCCTGAATGGTTTATTAAGTTTAGATTTCACATCTAAAGCTGAAATAACCACTGTTTTTATTATCTTTTCTTTATTGGCAAGTCGGTAGATGGAAACAGTTCAAAAAGCTTCCAGCCATGAAGAAAACCTGCTGCAGGATTTGTAACCAAAGTGCCAGCTTGGAGACAAGTTAAGCTCTGTGTGGTGGACTCGTGTGGTGGTCTTGTCCCATTCTGAATCCCGCTCTAGGCTACAAGTCAAACTCCCCCAATCGACTCTGTTTTTCCTTCCAATGTTCCCATTAATGAACGTTACTAATTGATTAAAAACGCTGGTGGGTGGGGATGAGTGAGCAGGGCGTTGTAGTGTGAGAGTGTCTGGATCTGCTCCAGAATGATGGTGGCTCCCACAGCAGGGAGGCCCGGGTGAGGAGCATCAGATGGAGGTATGGTTAGGAAAAGAAAGCAGGAAAATTAAAGGGACATTCAAGTCTGACTCTGTCCACACTCCGTCCTGCCAGGAGAGAAAAAAAAACACGTACATAATTAGAATTATTCTCACAAATTTAATCATGGTTAGTATCTGTGATTATCTATGAGGAAAAGACGTGTTTGCAAACAATTTTTTTTCTTTGACCTGGCCTTTTGATTTTTATTAACTGAAAAATTAATCAAATCTCCTTCGGCATAATCCCTTTAAATGAAGCTTTCTTCGGATGTACATTCAACATTTGCATAGACACAAAAATACGAGACCTACAAGGTACATTTGAAAAATTATGAAGAGAGCTGCAGTTTAATTAGAGCAATAAAAGTTATTATTTATAGAGTTATCACATTTAAAACTGTCATTATTAATGCAAATCAAAAACATTTTAAAGAAAAATTTAAGTTGAATCCTGCTTGAGAAGACAAAATTTATGCAGCAAAGATAATCATAGGTTGGTTTGGCTGACGGTCTTGGGGGTGTTGGCTTAGTGATAGAGTTATCATCTTTCGACCGGAAAACTGGGTTTGAAACCCACTGGGCCAAAGCTTTCCCTGCGATCATGAGGATGAAAACTGGAAGGACAAACTAAGGAAAAAAAAAAGGCTGGTTGGTTGGCTGGTTGACTGGTGGTTGATGGAATGATCCGTCAAAATCTATTGTTTGGTCAATTTGCAAAGCTAGAAACTTTGAAATTGCAAGATGCAATTTAACGTCTGAAATAAAGAGTAAAACCCCAACAAAAACCTTATCTTCTGCTTTAAAAAATATGGTGGCATTTCATAGAGATAACTGGCTCACATTCCATAGCTGAAAAAAACTAAACATAACCAGAAATAATACAGAAAACCGAGCAAAATTTATAACTAGGAAGCATGAGTTTTTATTATTGTTGACTAAGTGAGTCCTGGTCCAACCCATTTGTAGTTGTCGTTATAACAGATCCTCCATGCATCCATGCACCCCCATAAAATCAGAAGTATGCAGAGTCCACATCAGTCCACAGCTTGGGAAATATTTTGAATTGTAACTGCTGATGTGCTCCCTAAAGCGGGTTTTGTATCAGGATCCAAAGATAGACAGGCAAATAGACAGAATGGCAACTACTGGACAACACAAAAATAAAAGTATCAAAAAAGAAACAAAAACTTTCATGTGTCACACGTTAGTCAAAATGAACCTCTGCATTAATGGTGTTTAATGCTTTGTTGGTTAAATGATTGGTTGGTTGGATGGTCAATCGGTCAGTTGGTTGGTATGTTTTGGTTGCTGGTCGGTCAGTCCTTTATTGGTGAGTTGGTTGGTTTATGGTTAGATTGAGGGGTTCTCAGTTATGACTCACTTCTGATTACGATTCCTGTTGAAAGAGTCCTTTATTCTCTAATATGTTAAATATTATTATTTGGATCTCCACAAGTTCATATTTCAATCAACAGAAATTAAAATGAAAAACAATCCATTCTTGATCAATCACAGAAAAAAAGTTTTTAAATCAAGGCAATGTGAAAAAAATCCTACCTGTGGGCCTTCGGAAAAATCCACAGAAGCCAAAGCACTTGTGATGTTTTTATTACGATGCAAGGATGGACGTGCAGTTCTGCAAATGGATGCTTGGTTTTTTCTGTTTTTACTTTCCTGAACATTTATTTATTTGTAATTACAGGTTGAATATGATTGTTGTGTTTGTCACAAGTTTGCAGAAAAGAAAACCTGTTTTTTGTTCCCTCCAAAAAAGAAATATCTTGTGTCCAGCAGTTCATAGTTTTACAGATTACTGTGAATCCTGTGATGCCTACAATCTGTATCACTAGCATACACTTCTGAAATATTTCTAGTCGTCCACCACACACTCATTTCTGCTTCATAAAGGTATTTGAAGAACCTCTGAATTTCAAGGATTTGTTTAAACAAAAATTGCATTTAGTTTTATATCCAGCTCAATTGCACCAAAAAAAGAAATCTTAAAAAAAAAGTATCAATCTGAATGCTGTGTTTAACTTTTAAATTTTGTTGTCAAGAGTCTTAGTTTTATTCCTTTAAAATTTGATTCAGCACACTTACTGTCTTGGTTTGGACGTCTTTCTTAAAGCCAAATATCTTAAGCCATAATATAGCAAAAAAAAAAAAGAAAAAAAGAAAAAGTTTTCAAATATTATCTAATAAAATTTTGACTTGAAATTAAAAATGAAAATAAAATGCAGCTTGTCCTGCTGCATTTTCTCTAATTATTTTGTATAATTTTTATATTGTGTATAAGAGGTCGAAGATTTTCTTGTAAAAAAAAATTATATGTGAACAAAACTAAAATTGTCCAATTTAATTACCAAAGTTTTTTGCTATGCAATTGACAGTTATATATTTTTTGATCAAATATTTATTAATATGTCTGTAATGCATCATCAATGTTTCAGTGTATAAAAAAATAAAATAAAATAAAAACCAACCACATTTTTATATGTTAAATTAAATTTATTCAAAATCAAACCACTTAAATCACCAGGAGTAAATTAATATCCTTTTCAACAACATCAAATATAAACACATGTATACAACACTTCTCCACTGAAATGTGAAATATCATATTTTACAGCTTCATTACACTTCTTTCTCTCTTTTTTTTCTCTTTTAGTAATTCCTTAAATAAAAACAGGAAGCTTTTTATTCGCTTCGGCCACAAAGTGCAAATGTAAGTACAGCGTCCTGTGAGTAAGAGGATGGAGGTGTTTTTAATGAGCATGTAATGATCATTAATGTTTAGTAAAAATAAAAAACCCACTTCTGTTTTAAAGTGCAATTAGTGAAGTGGGAAAATCTGAAAACTTATTCATCACCAAAATGTGAAAAGCAATCTTTCTATTGTTCCTCAGTCTAAAGGAATGAGGTTCTGAAGAGCTTTTTCCTCTCACTTTTATTTTCCCATCATCATTTTGAACTGTTCTTTTAGCCATTTACAAACAGAAATTTGTTGGAGGGCATACATATTCAAAGATTTGTGAAAAAAAAATGAAGAGCTATTTATTTTTTTCAGTTTGCATCAAACAAAAAATGATAATTTAGTGTAAAATAGACTAAAAGATATGAGTATCATTAACATTGTTACTGAAAAAAAGTCATTTATTCTGCAAATGATTGCTTTTTTCACAGAGTTTTTTTTTTCAGCTCAGTCATTGTGTTTGCCTGATTCCTGATCACTCTGATCATCTGTAAAGCAAACATCCACCTCACTGTCATTGTCGCTTTTCTGCTCTGCATCCTCATACACAGCCCCCTGTTTGTGTTCCAGTTTCTTCACAGTCTGTCCTGGATGTCTAGATTTAACATGCCTCTCCAGATCCCTCCTGCGTACCAGCACTTTCCCACAGAAGTCACACCTGTATGGTGTGTTCCCCTCTGCATGCAGCCTGATGTGCTTGTTCAGATTGCTTGGATCTCCAAAAGGCCTAAAACACACTTTGCATTTGAGTGGTTTGTACCCTGTGTGAGTCCTCATGTGGATCTTTAAGCCGTATTTCCGTGAGTAAAGCTTGCCGCAGTATAGACACAAGTGTCCCTTTTTGGGTTTCCCAGAAGTAGGGTTGCTGGAGCTCCCTGCAGGGATGCTGTCCAGACGCGCACGGTTTTTCTCTGCAGAGATCTCAGACAACTGTTGCGTGTGCATCGCAATCTCCCGATCAATGTTAGTGATGGAACCCAGATCCTGGCTCAGAGAGGGTGCCCCAAAGTAGGACATGGACTCTGGGTACTTTAAGAGGTTTCCAAAGTGGAACTTGAGGGGGTAATAAGGTGAGCTGTATAAAAGCTCTCCGTTATAAAGAGTGAAGGGCATCAGAGGGATGTTACAATCTCCACTGTATGTCTTCACTCCATCAAAATGAGGTAAAGAAAACCTCTCAAAATGAAGTCCGGGGGGGATTTGGGGATATCTGGAAGGAGACAAACCGGAGTGCATTCTGCTCTCCACCTGTTTAAAAGCTGATGTTTCTTCCATGTGCGGCAGCATAGGAAAACCCCGCAGCGCGTTTGCGCATGGTACCATAGCGGAGTCCATAATAGTGGGTGCGCACTTTAGAGCATGACCCCCTCCTCCATTTAGACTCTCATTCATGCTGCGGATTGGTTTCATATTAGATTTACTGAAGCCGCCCAGCTTCCCGTTGCTGTCTTCTCTGGATGCCTCTGCGCCCTGGACTTTGGAGAGCCCGGTGGGTCTGAAAGCAGAGCGCACCCCAGGATGGAACCCCATGCTACTCAGCACTGAAGACGTGGCTCCCAAACCGAGGAGGTGTCCCTGGTTTCTCACTGAGGTGACACTCATGTCCAAAGCCCGATCCTGCTCCTCAGTGGTGCTTTTCTTCACATGTGCAGATTTGTTCATGAAGGGTGAGGATGACACCCCCTTCCTCCCGGAGTCTGAGGAGCTGCTGCTTCTTGGAGAAGTGGAGGTATTGGGGATGTCTCCAGTTTTTGGTGATCTGCTGAAAGCCTCAGTTCCTCTGGCTTGTTCACTGCTCACAAACCCCCTTCCATTGCTCAGGGCGCAGTGGAAATGCACATGGGCCTTTAATGTGTTTGGATATTTAAAAATTCTCCAGCAATACCAGCAAATGTAACGCTCCTCTCCTGCAGGAAAAACATCCAAAAATAAAAAAAAGATGAGAGGAATATTCATTGTAAAAAATCACACTATATAATCCAATTTAATTATGGCCCAAAATCACAAAAAAAATCATCAGGGTTTCAGATTTTTCAGGGTTTTAAAAAGTACAAAAACAGAGAAAAAAAATGTAAAAACTAACTGAACAAAATCTAGCTGAACAATTTCAGCACATTCCTGCACTTAGACCCTCCTTCGTGGAGAGGAAAAAATAATTGATTTTCATTTAGATCCAATTATTTTATTCAAAACTCAATGCTTTTTTCATTTTAATTTCGTTTGATTGAATAATTTCCGTGCTTAAATTTCACATTTTAATTTGAACTATCACAAATAGAATATTTAATATTAAATACTGATTTAAAATATGTAAGTATAATTCATTCATGCTGCAAAAACTATTTTTCCATTGAAATTAATTGTTGCAGGAAAATTAATTGTTGCAGAAAAATGATTAAAATTTGTAATATTTTCTGAATTCTAAAAAAATGTTTTTTCGTTTTAGTTGAATTTTTTTAGAGGGTTTTGTTCATTTTATTTGGACAATTTTAATTTTTTTATCATTATTTTCTCAAGCAAATTGCACAAAATGTCTTTTTTTTATTTGATAAAAATCTTGAGCAATTTCTACAAAACAGACCCAAAACAATGAAAATAGGTGTCAGTTCAAAATGAGCATTTATTTTTAATTATTTCTCCATCAGCTGAAAATTGAATTCAGATTGAAAACGAATTTAGATTTCCTCTTTAAGATCTGTTGCCAAATGGTGAGGACGGAAAGGGGCCCTTAATGGCCCCCACATGAGCTCTCAGAGGATAATGTAGATGTAATGATTTTGTAATCCTCATACAGACTATTGTCTGTGATCACCATCAAAAAGGACAAACGCCCTGCACAATCTGGCGCTCTGAAACCGATGCATTGAAGAGCCTCTTTCCCGTGGAAGTGACAGCAGCTGTTGCTTGAAATCGCAAGTCTGCAGAAACAATAGCGGGGGTCCATCTGTTGGGATGTCCAGGAGCGCACGGTGCGCAGGGCCGTAGAATCAGGCCAATATACTCCCCACATAAAAGTTACCATTCATTAGGCCTCAATACCGTAATTTACCGTGAAGCACTTGTTTTTTTGAGTTATTTGCTTTTGAATTCATGAATATTAACGACGTGCGTTAACCTCGGCCTCCTCTCACGCGCATCAGTTCTAATTTTAATTGCTTTTTTTGTGTCATTTATCAAGCATAATAATCATAAGATTTTTTTATTTGATGAAATCTGATCAATCTTTTCATTTTTCCCTTCTTTTTTTTAATCAGAAATGACCTAAAACTTTTTTTTCTTTTTAAAAATAAAAAAATCATGACTCATCAATTTAAGGAATTTTACATCAAAATATCTAATGATCATTTTTCTTTTTAATAGGATTATTTACTGCAGAGAAAATTAGATTAAGGCAATAATCCCAAAGCGCAAACGGATTATCATTACAAGCCCAAACAAACGGATTAAAGTCCAAAGACACAACAGATTAATCACATTAGATGCTTTTATTTCCTTTAATTGATTTTTTAAGCTGAGCTTTAAAAGCATAAGTAAATTTAACAAGGCTTGGAGTTGCATATTTTATCCTATGGTGTGCAGATTAATAACTTCTATGAACAAAACGCATCAACAAGATTTTAATTTAACTTTCAAATGATTTTAATTGTTTAGAAATTTATTGTGCATGCAAATAAAATTATGCATATCGATGGATTTTGAAGGATGAAGCATAATTAAGGAGATTAATTATCCCACATGTTGACTGCTTCTTTTTTGCATCAAATTGAGAGAAAAAATCTGAAGAAATGAAAACTTTTATTGTGAATTTTATTCACAATAAGATCATTTTATAACTAATAAAAATAAATGGATTTACCTTTTTCATCATGCGTGGGGGTCGCTGTGGTTGGAATATCATACCACTGGGCCAAAGTGTTGGAGTACCAAACACACAGCTCCTCTCCTGATGGGATTTCTCTTAACACACGGTAAAAAATCTCCAAGGAAAAAAAGAAAAAAATCTATGTTAATAAAAAAATTCTTATGATAGATTTTTTTTTTTTTGGTTTAAAAAATGATCATATGAATATTTCACCTGTCCTCCAGGTAGATCTGACACAGCCTCTAGGTTTTGTTCTTGACTGTTTCTTGCAGCTCGGATCAATCCGATCCAATCTGGAACTGGAGAACCAGATTCATCCACAAATTCTCCACGAAGCAAGTGGATCTAAAAAAAACAAACACATTTTTATTATTTCCCTTACTTTTCTCATTAAAATATTTAATAAAAAAATATTTGATAATGAGGTTATTCGTTTTTTTGTGTCAGATATTTTAATCCACATGTGTGTGTTTGTGTCTGCAGGACGCATAATGCGTCTTTATCCGCTCTGCTGATAATTTCCTCAGGACTAATTGACTTGATATGGGAAACGGATTTGAAGAGTGTCAAAGCGTTTCTAAACTGTTCGAGGACATTAAATCTAGAAGCGTGACATTTGACACAGAGATTGCACCTGATGATCACCGAGAAGCCCCCCCAGGCCAAAGCATTTAGACGCATCAATCACTTCATCTGACAACTCTAACAATTACAGAAAAAAAAAATCACCTTCAGTTTGATATAAATTTCATATTTATTTGGTAATCAAAACACATTTACGCAAAAAAAAGTTTAAAAAATGATTATTTTATTTTGAGCCCAAATGTGTACATTTTTAATTACTGTCCTCTTTTTTCAGATTGCATTTTTTTTTATTAAAAAAAATATTTTTATGTCTTTAGGGTTGAAATCCAGGCCTCAAAGGCATCTTTCTGTAGACAGATTGGATTAACATCGGGATTTAAGGGCCGCCAGGCAGGAAAATGTGGGATTGAGGACGCATGGATCCATCCAGGGTCCCCATTAAACCAGATAAGAAGCACAGACTGACAAGTTGGCTTCTAATAGAGTTCAATTATTTCTAACATGACAGGCTAAACCAATTAATTACCTAGCCTAATAAAATTTGACAATCCTGATTTTCTAAGAAAAGAACATCTAAATTTATTCTGGAATTTTTTTTAACATAAAAAAATTGATGTGGTTAAAATAGAAAAAAATTACAGATTAATAGTGAAATATTTTATTTAGAAATTAGATTTATAAATTGAAAAAAAAAAGTTCTCCAGGTTGTTTTAACTCACTTTTTTCTTCATTCCAACTTCTTTCCTGTCAGATAGGTACTTCCCCAGTTTGAAGATGCCAGGTACTGGTCCCATCCGAATCCCAGCTGGGATGCTGCAATCTGCGGACACACTGCTGCTGGTGGAGGCCCGGGTGGGTTGCATGGCGTGGGGTGAGATCAGAACCATGAAGCCTGATGGAAACCAGTGGGAAGTGAACGCAGAGGGGAAGTAGGATGAAGAGGATGGAGAGAAAGATGAGGACAGGCCGATTCCACCCTCAAAGTGACGCGTTGGTGTGATGCTCTCTGGCTTTTCTAGTGTTGGATCAGGATGAGGTCCCCCCCAACCCCCCATCCCTCCTCCTTCCTAACCCACTCCATCCTGCATCATCATCTCTGGATGCAAGAAGAAGGGAGGGTGCAGGAAGGAGGTGATGCTGTTTGGTTGATGTTGGACGAGGAGGAGGGGGTTTTTCTGAGTTTGCAGCAGTGTGTGTGAGTGAGTGTGAGAGAGTTGGGCTCTCCCAGCAGCTGTGTGGAGAAGCTCTACAGACCTGCTTGGTCACATGGAGACTTTCCCTCACCATAATGAATCGTTCCAAAACGGTCAGAGGAGGGGGGACACAAAGAGCAAGGCGACCTTCCCATCCCCGAAATCCAATTTGTCAAGGCCAGAGAAAAGAGAGTGTGGAATCAAAGGTCCAGAGTGACCATTAATCCTCAGCATGTGGCTTTGTCCTCCAGACAGATCCGATATTTTACCTGACAAATACACTGTATAATTTCTCCATAAATCCTCCCGCTGCAGCATTCTTCCTTTTCAAAACTCCTTTTTGGAAATCACTGGCTACTTTAAATCTATTTGGTGGCCTTTGTTTAAGCTCCGGGTACTTCAAAGAACCCCCCTCCTCTTCTCCATCTCCTCTCACTCTCCTTTTTGTCCTTAGTTTAACAAAAGGAGCAGGAAAGTTTAGAGGACTTGTTAACTTGTATTGACTCTCGGCGTGTGCCGGGTTGAGATCAGGCAGGTACTGAAAAGGAGGAACCAGCAGCAGGAGGAGAGACAGGAAAATACCATCCTCAAACACACACACACTTTTGCACTTAGCAATTTTCTTTTTAATTTAGTGAATAAAATAAACACATTCACTAGTTAATAGAATTATTTTAATGATGTACAAAAACTTGAATGTTTCAGAAAAATATATAAAAAACTAATCTTTTTTTAAAGTTGAAATCAAGGTTTTAAATTACAGTTGACTAAAAATTTTTAATAGAGATTATATTTATTTTATGTTTTACTCCAGATTCAAATTATGATTGGCCGAGAAAAAAAAATAAAAACCCATTCATTGTCAAACTGAAGGCTTGTGTTGCTTAAAATTTATAAGACGAAAAAAAATGAGTACAGGTTTTGGAAAAAACTGTTATTACGACACATAAATATTTAAAATTTATGTATGCAAAATATGATAGATTGTAACTTATTTACATGCTTTAAATGTTGTTATGTCACATAATGACATAAAAATGGTTTGTTTTATTTTGAAGAAGTGGCCCACTTTTAATCCCTCGTTTAAATATCTTGAGATTTTTGCAGCAACAGCTTAAAAAAGAAAAAAAAAACTTGACTTTTTGCATCACATTTATTAAATAAATGGATCCTAAAGTTCTGCATTAGGAGTTAAAAAAAAAAACCAACTTGCTGGCTTCATGTGTTGATATGTTTAAGTAGGACCAGAAAGGAAGAACAAGAACCTGTGGGCGATGAGCCCAGACCGTGACCGTGTTGATCTTTGACCTGTCCACTGTGGTCTCACACTTATTGTCTCCTTTCTAAACCAGTAACATGGATTGTATAGTTTACGAGTTAGAGGAAACAATCACCAGGAAAAAAAAAGTGAAATAAATGACAGATTTCAGATCAGCAGACAAAAATAAGACACGAAATATATAAATAAAAAGAAACAAATTAAGTCCTTTTTTTTCAGATAAATCATGAAAGTAATTATATATTTATTTATATATGATGTATGCCCGCAGCACACGTGGACAATCTAAGTTCTCCACCGAGTTATTTATTAAGGCCTTTCCATTAGATAGCAGGTTCCCATCCAACCCAACCCCGCACTCTGCTTTAAGTTCTTCACAGGGGAAATGAATTATTCTTAGAGGAAAATAAGGGGGTGGTGGGAGGGAAGACGTTTCCTTTTCTGTTTGGTGCACAAGTGGCTTGGGGGGGGGGTAAATCCTGTGCACTCTGAAGGCCTGAAGAGGAGTCAAAAGGCTCAGTGTCAGAGGCAAGCCAGTGTTGGGAGCAAATGGGATGGAAAATTAAATGAAATTAAATGGCCTGACCAGCGGTATTGTCCGCCCTTTCTTTTTTTTTTTACTTAAAAAAGGAAGAAAAAAGACACATTAATTACATGGTTGGAGCTTTATCTGGGAACAATATTGAGGAGTCAATCAAACAGAATTTCTCATGTGCACTTCTTTTAAATGAACTCCATCTATTTCATGAACTTAAAAAACGACTTGAGAAGAATCAGGAGGGTGGGATTGGGGTGCAGTTTTATGAGGGGCACTGTGGCTTTTGCCAGCCTCCTTTTTAGGGGGATTTTAACTGTCTAAACAGTGGGGTCCTCTTGATTTAACTGGTTGGCCATTAATGAGCCATGAATACAGAGGAACAACCTGTCTGCAGAGGAAAGCAGCAAAAACACAGAGCAATACCCCACCAGGGATCTCCATTCATGCTACTTGACTGGCCAATACTTCAGAGAGGTGCCAAAGGTTCACCAGCACATCTCCTGGTTTGGTTTCAATGGCCCAGCATTTAGGACCCCTCTGAGTTCAGAAGAAAACGCATTTTTTATGTCGACCCATAAACCTTCCTCTGGTCTTTTCAAACAGGCCAAATCATTGTCCCGTGCAGTTTTCACCAAGGTCTATTTCTCACACATTCCCACGTTGTAGAAATGACTTCATGTTTGTCTAAATTAATTTATTTCCCATTGTGCAAATGCTTCACACATCCATCCGGTCACACGTCTTTAAAAGATAAGATTATTAACATGTCCAGAAATTTATAAATGAAAAAGAGGGAAACAGGTACAAAAAAAAAAAAGGTGACATTTGCTACTGTTTGTGTTTTTTTTTCTAGAGTCCCACAAATCTTCATATTTGAGAATTTTGGGGGAAAGTCTGGAAAAGACCAGCTGCCAGGGTGCGGGTGGGACATTAGCAACGCGTTTGAATAGTAATTATGCTTGTATGGGACTCCCACCAGATGACATGATTGGGATTTTAACCCAGACTAATATTCAAAATCGCATTAAAGAGGAGACGAATGATCTGCAGCCAATTCAGCTCTGTTCATGCGTGATTTCATTCAGAAGGCCACATCTCTCCTTCCCTCCTCTTTCACCGGTTCTTCTCTTTTTTTTTTTGGTATTCAAAGTCTCAAGACAAAGTTTTTTTTCTACTTCTTAAACTCGCTTTCTCTCGCATGAGGAGACGCAGAGAAAAGCGTGTGAAGTTGTGTGAATTGATATGTTTCGGTGTACCTTATAAATTCATACCTTTTCTCACTCGAGCGCCTCAGAAAGAAAGTGTCAGTCAGGCCAATTCTCTCTGCTGTCCAACGCATTTAGCAGGAGATCTATTAGAGGAGTTCATTTCTAGGCAAATGTATGCATGCAGGACTGTGTGTGAATGGAGCAGCGTGTCAGGCGACCCTAATTGGGATTTAGCCACCCAAAGACGCATGCACAAAGTGACAGAAAATCACAGGTTTCAAAGAAAGTCTCTACTTTTTTTGGCCTTTCTTGGTGATTCTTCTCTTGGCTTTTAAGAAGAAGTGGGGATTTTCTTCTCACAAGATGAAGGTGACTGACCCAGTTTGAAATGAGGGATGTTTCTGTGCGAACAGAAAGTGTGAGTAAAACAGCTCCAGTGGCAAAGAGCATGTTTCAAACATGTAGCTTTGACTTTTCACTGTGTGGCTGAGCAGAGATCTAAGCTGGTCAAGTGCCTTTAAATGTTTGTCATAGAATTAGTTTTAGTTATACAAAGAGATATCTTGTTAATTTGTTTTAGAGACCCTAATTTTCTAAAAAAAAAAAAAAAAGAAGAAGAAAGTTCTGCTTTTAAAAATTTAAACCGGAAAGCAAGATTTTGTGCAAATTCCGGTGCATGAACAAATCTTTTGTATAAATTTTTAAAGCATATGATTTTTGTGAAGACGTGAAAATGAAGCACCATGGAGAGCTCCAGTAACATGCACATACACACACATGCATGCTAGTTTTTGACTAGGTCATGCAACTTGTCATTATTCACAAACAGTTGTCCCCAGATAATTATGAAGAGTTGGCCTACAATGTATTTATTGGAAGCAAAATAATAAAAATGCTTCTCTTTTTAATGAGAAATTACTTTTTTTTTGTTTGTCTGCAACATGCATACATACATATAGACACATAATATACACACACTCATAAACCGCCTTAATTATATCAATTGATACTTGAAAGTGTCGTTCAAGCACTGAATTTCCACATCTTTCAGTTTGGTTGTACTTTGTTCATTCTTTTGAAAATAACCAAAAAAATCTCTATTATGATCTCATCCTGCGGCTCCTCATTATATTTGAGACTGACAGATCCTGCTTTCAGCTAATTGTGTCCACACATTTAGGGTGGGATGACCTGATGGGCATAATGTCCCAGGATTTATTGTTTAATGCTGCACCATATAATGAGATGATAATGCATGGCACGCCCTTTTCTATCTTTAGTCTACCTATTGATCTCAATGTAAATGTTGCATTTCGTTCTGTCGTCTTCCGTTTATCCAGAGCCATGTCGTGGGGGCAACAACCTCAGACGGCAAGCCCAGGCTTCTCTCACCCCAGCTGCATCCTTCAGCTCACCCAGATGGATCCCGGGTTGTTCCCCGGCCAGCTGTGAGATATAGTTTCTCAAGCGGGTCTGGAGTCTGCTTCTTCGGGACATGCCCGAAACACCTCACCAACGAGGCGCTCGGGGGCCAGCCTGACCAGATGCCCGAACCACCCCATCTGGCTCTTCTCGACCTAGAAGAGGAGCGGCTCGACATCAAGCTCCTCCCGGATGGCAAAGCTCCCCACCCGATTTCTGAGTGAGAGCCCAGCCACCCTGCGGAGGAAGCTCATTTCAGCCACTTGTAAATGTATACACATAAGTATGTGTATTCACGTAAATATATTTATGCATGCAGATATATATATTTATATCCATTTCTGAACAAATTATTCAATATTGTGGCATAAAAAATACCCACAAAAGACTTAGTTGTCAAAGCATTTCTTTGTTTGATAAGATTTCCGGTTTTGTTACTCCGTGCAGTACTAGTTCTTCGCCTGACCTTCGACAAGTTGCATGTCTCCACATTCTGACATTGAGCATGTTTGGCATCTGTTGGCTACATCCGCTCCATTCCAATCAGCAGAAAGTGAAGAAGGTGTAGATATGGAAGGAATGGGGACAGGACACGCCTGTGAAACATCATTCTGTTGCAACACAGAATCTGACTGACTGATTTCTCATCCCTCAGGAAGTGTCATCACCAACACCTCCACCCTCAGGTACCCCAGCCCTGTCGGTTTCCCTCTTCATTCACTCCATTCTCTCTGTTCTTTGTAAGACAGAGAAATAAACACCAACCAGTATTGTGGAGTATTCTCTGTCGTCTAACAAAACCGATAACAAGACATGAGGCAAGATAATTGAATGCTGATAGCTTTATTTGTGGTAAGTAGAAAAAAGAGGGGGTGGAAGGCTTACAAAAGTTTAGAGAGCATGGGGAGTGTTTCAAGCGAGTTGTTCTTAAACTCTATGATCTGAAGCTTTTAGTCTTTAGCAAAGGGTCATTTGTGGTCTTCTTGTCCAGGTCAAAGAGCAAAGGTCAGTGCCCAAACATGGGGTTTGGTCAGTGCAAAGCGAAGAAGGTTTGGAGGTTTAAGGCAGGAGGAAGTCACAATGGATTTTATATTGCTTAATCCATGTCGGAGTCATCTGCAGCACCACTGATGGTGTAGGTCTGTTCGTGGTGGTCCATCTCCAAGACCTCGTTGTCATTTTTTATCGTTCTAGAAAGGAAAATGGAAAACAGAAAAAAATGTTACTTTTAAAACCAAATATTTAGTAGTTTTTTTAGTAATAAAATTGTGTTTCGTATTTTAAAATTTCAAAAAGTTCTTTATACATTATATGCACATTTAATCGTCTTCATTGTTCTTTTGTAGTTTCAGGTTACTGGTTTCAGACATGGTCATGCACATGGTCATGCAAGTTGTTACTAATCGCAAACACTTGTTCCCAAATAATTATGAAAAAGTGGCCTAAAATGTAATTATTGGAAGCAAAATAGTAAAAAAAACTTCTTTTAAATGAGTTATTGCTTTTTTCTGTTTGCTTTACAATGAATGATGATGATTATATTTATAATGCTGGCTTTGTTAATTAAAGCTGGAATATATCTGGAAATAAGTTGTTTCCTAATAATAAAATTATACGCAAAAAATAAAAAACTTTTGATATAGTTCAAACATTTAACACCAGAGGTACAGTATTTGTAGACAAGAATATGGGTACCCTCGTGTTGCATCAGATAGCAATGATTCAGTCGCTGATTTTCTACCACCCTTGGTTGTATGAGCGTTTAAAATGAGAATGGAAAAGATACCTTATGGTACCTTTACCTAATGAGCACTGTTCTTCTCTCCGTCAGCTCCACAGCCTGTTCTGCATAGGCCTCAATGTTGCCGTCATATCCATCAGATCCAAATTCAATTCTGGCACCACCCATCTCATTCCTCCCTGCATTGATCTTCCCCAGTTTACAGGAACCTGACAGGGCAACACCACTGACATCTCCTTCCACACCTTCATCTCTTCCACTGTCTCTGATTCCACCCCCTACACCAGCAGAGCTAAGCCCTTGGACTTTACTGCCATCTCCACTCATTCCTCCACCAACCCCATCTCCAGTTCCTACACCACCAAAGCCGCTGACAGCTTCAAGCACGGTGCCTGCAACTGTTGTAGTTTCACAGCGTGCACCAACTCCAATTACACTGCTTTCACTCATAACCCCAAAGCTGGTTCCCAAGTCTGCCATACCAACAGGGCCAGTGCCCATACCAGGACCGAGGCCTGAACCTGCAGAACCAGTGCCTGAACTTGCAAGAGCAGTGCCTAAACCTGTTGAACCAGTGCCTATTACACCAGCATCAGTGCCTAAACCTCCAGAGCCAGTGCCTAAACCTGAAGGACCAGTGCCCAAACCTGCGGGACCAGTGCCCATACCTGTAGGATCAGTACTCAAACCTCCAGGCCCAGTGACTATTAATGCAGTGCCAGTACCTCGACAACCAGGACAAATGCCTATACTTCCAGCAACAGCACCCGAACCTCCAGGACCAGCACTTGGAACGCCAAGGCTAGCGCCCAAACCTCTAGCGTCAAAGCCCAAACCTCCAAGACCAGTGCCCAAACCTGCAGGACAAATACCCACACCCCCTGGACCACTGCTTAAACCTCCAGCTTCAAAGCCCAAACTTCCAGGACCGGTACCTAGACCTCCAGGACCAGTGACCAAACCTCCATGAGCAATACCTAAACCTTTAGCTCCAGAACTCAAATCTCCAGTTCCAGTCACGTAACCAGAACCTCCTGAACCAATGCAAACACCATCAGGTCCAGAGACAAAACCTCCAGAACCGGCACCCATCGTTCCAGTTCCAAAATCTGCTAAGCCAGTACCCACACCTCCTGCACCAGTGCCCACAACTCCCGCACCAGTACCCACACCTCCAGGACTAATGCCCACACCTACCAAACCACTACCCACACCTCCTGGACCAGTAGCAACACCTCCTGGTCCCACACCACTACCCACACCTCCTGGACCAGTAACAACACCTCCTGGACCAATGCCCACACCGATCACCCCACTTCCCATGCCTCCCGCACCAGTGCCCACACCGCCTGGAATAAGGCCTGCACCAACCACCCCACTACCCATAACCCCAGCACCAGCACCAATACCTACACCGCCTGGACAACTACCTACACCTCCTGGACCAATACCCATACCTCCTGGAACCATACCCACACTACCAGGACCAATACCCACACCTCCAGGACCAGTGCCCACACCTTCTGGAACAATACCAACACCTCCTGGACCAGTAACCACACCTCCTGGAACAATACCCACACCTCCTGGAACAATACCCATACCTCCAGGACCAATACCCACACCTCCAGGACCAGTGGCCACACCTCCTGGAACAAAACCCACACCGCCTGGACCAGTAACCACACCTCCAGGACCAGTGCCCACACCTCCTGGAACAATACCCACACCTCCTGGACCAGTAACGACACCTCCTGGACCAGTGCCCACACCTCCTGCACCAGTGCCCACACCTCCTGGACCAGTGCCCACACCTCCTGGACCAGTGCCCACCCCTCCTGGAACAATACCCACTACTCCAGGACCAGTGCCCACACCTCCGAGACCAATACCCACACCTCCAGGACCAGTGCCCACCCCTCCTGGAACAATACCCACACCTCCAGGACCAGTGCCCACACCTCCTGGACCAGTGGCCACACCAGCAGAACCGACTCCCCCAACACCAGAACCTGGGACTCCAACATTACCCCAACCTCCACCTCCATCTATACCCTCAAGACCTCCATCTCCACTGACACCACCAAAAGCCCGAGCACTTGCTCCACTACCCACACCCACAGCTCCTGTTTCATGACTACCAGCCATCCCACTAGCCCTCCCAGCAGTTCCTCTTCCATCACTGGTAGCTCCAGTCCCTATGCTGTCACCCAAGCCCCCACCAGCACCAGCTGCTATGTCTCCACCCGTTCCCACACCACCCCGCATTCCAGTAACGCCACCTCCGCTGGTTCCCATCACTCCACTGGCCATTCCTTCAACACCAACCACGCTCACCCCAGCACTAATGGCGCTCGTGCTACAGCTGGTAAGAGACAAGGTTTGCATCATGCCAGATAGTCTCAGGTCTTCCCCTTCAATCAATTTCCTGCAGAAAAGAATAACAAACTTGTTATTTTATACATTTCATTGATTGTTTAAAGACACGCCAAATTCTTATTTCTCGCTGCTGTACCTGTAGGTTGTAATCTCGATCTCAAGAGCCATCTTGATGTTCAGAAGTTCCTGGTACTCACGCAGGTGCAAGGCTATTTTTTCCTTGGTGGATTTCAGCTCAAGTTGACGTGCTTCAATCTGAGCCTGTTAGGACCATGATAAGCCATTACAGTACATACTGTGCTCCATTACACCGCAGCAGGCTGCAAGGACAGCACCAATGGTGGGAGAAACGGGCAGAATAAGTGTTTACCTGCAGCTCTTCCAGTTCCTTTTTGTACTTTTCTTGCATTTCTCGAATCTGAGCTTCTAGAGCATCATTTTTGGTTTTCAGAGAGTCCATGTCACGTTCTTTACCTTGGATCTGGTGGTTTTTAACATTTAGCAAAGTTAAAGATGACAGTAACAATGTTTATAATTTGATTTGCTATTTTGTGTTACTAGTTCTAATACTCACATCTTTCTTGGCGCCTGCTATAGCATCTCGGAATCCTCGAACTTTGTCCACATGTCCTGTTGTCTTCTGAGTCAAATCTTCAAATTTGTTTTTGTACCATGAATCCATTTCCTTAGGAAAAGGAATTTAAATATAAAATTAAACTAAACCAAACTATCATAGTCATTTTTGTTACTTTTTTGTGTGTTATCGGTTTTTACCTGTAGATTTTTAGCCGCAATGTCATCGTATTGGGTTTGGATTTGCTTCAAAGCTGCAGCCAGATCAGGCAAAGCAAAAGCACTTTGAGCCGAGACATGAGCTGCATAGATCTGTTTCATGAGCTCTTCAATTTCCTACACAAGAAAAACACAATACTGGAGAGTCATTGAATTGCAAGACAACCTGAAGATGAAGTTCTTGCAATAATATGACATCCACCTGCTGATGGATCCGCTTTAGAAATTCAATTTCCACCTCCAGCTGCTCCAGCTTCTTCTCCAGCACAATGCGGGAGGAGGTGGCCTTGTCAACATCCTGAAAAATAGTTACTATGTAAGTCAGGGAACATTTATTTATTGGCTCTAATTTTAGATGTTGACTGAACAGCCCACCGGACGGAAGGCTTCAATGTCTAATTCAGCTTTCTTTCTCAGCTCCACTGCCTCTTCATATTTGATCTTGATTGCCTCGAGTTGACCAGTCATGGAATCTTTAGCGGCCAAAGACATGTCCTGAAAACAAGAAGTGTTTAGCTGTCTATGAAGCTCGGTCTCTTTTTTTTCATTTACATACATAACGATCTTCCACAAAACCCTGAAGTTTCATGAGTGCCTGACTGTAAAGAAGAAAAAGAACAGCCTGTCTTACCCGTTGAATTTTCATCTGATCTGCAAGCTTTCTCAGCTCTTTCAGCTGCTCCTCATAGATAAGGCGCAGGCCAGAAGGTTTCTCGAAACGGTTTTTGTAGGCTTCAATTTCGGCTTCAAGTAATGTATTCTGCTGCTCAAGTGACCGAACCTACAAATACATAAAACTTTCCAATGAGTTTGGGAAATGAGACCGTGGACTATGTCAGTGAAAACGCTTGCGTTCAACATGTTTTACCTTGTCAATATAGACAGCAAGCCGGTCATTGAGGACAATCATCTCCTGCCTCTCAGTTGTGCGGGTGCTGAGAAATTCTTGATTCTCTGCTGCGGCTGCATCCAGGTCTATGGGTGGTTCACCACTAGGTCCAACACACACCATGACTCCGGAGCTAACTCTGAATGCAAAGTCAAATAAGATTACATGCTCAATAAACTAAACACTAAGAAAAACTTCATATTCTATTTTTTTGTGTCATTGCATGCTTACCCAACTCCAGTCATGCGAGACTTTCGAGCAGCAGAGACAGTCCTTCTTCCCACAGTGTCCACACACATTCTCCCGGCTCCAGCTCTACCAGAGTAGCCAGCAGAGGCATGACGGGCATCTCTTCTGGTGGGAGACGGGCTGGACACCCTGACCTGGTAGGATGAAGAGCTGCTGTCCTCAAAGTGGCGACGATAGGATGAAATCCTTTCCGGACTACGACTCATTGCAGCTGGGATTTTGTAGCTTCCACTGATCTGAAACTAAACTCTCAGATTGAATTTGTGTGTTTTATGCGATATGTTGCAGTCCTGGCAAAATTTTCTGCTCTATGTGTCTCTCAGCCTGATCTCAGGTTTTATACCCCCCATTGCATGTCATGCTTTCTCACTGCACAAGTCATGAGGCAACACTTGAGGAATCTCGGACCTCTATACCAAAGCAGGCTGTCTAAATATCTATCAGTAGCTTGTGAGTAGCAGAGCCGCTCTGGCAAAGTAGCTGATGGTATCAACCTCCCTTTTATTAACATCATGACCTGGGTTTCCAATTTATCCGTTTTCGGGTCTGGAGGCAGAAGGCTCCAGAGCCAGTCATCATGCTCTGATGTGATCTACTCTGATGGGATGAAGGACTTTAATTGAATGCTGAGCAGAAGCTAGAGGGTGACCTGATAAGGCCATGGCCTCAGAAGAGCCCCTGCAAGATTTGACATAAATTACTACTTATTAGTCTGGTCTGTTTTCAACATATTAAAACTGGACGGTGCAGAGGAAGAAAAAAACCCCAAAAGAAATGGAATTAACTGCTTCGGCAGGAAAATACAGAAGGAAGGGGAGCACAAAGGGGGTGTAATTGTCTGGAGTTTACGGATGACATGGCACAGTGATCAGAGGGCACATAACAGTAGGGAGGCTGTTTTCTTACATCTACACAGTCACTAAATGAGGGGTCAAAAAGGCTGTAATTCACCAGAAATATTGACTACCAGCAAGCTTATTTGCTCCTAATCTCAAACTAAGATTTATAAAAATCTCTGAGTATCACATAATAAAAAAAAAATCAAAAACCAGTTGGTGGTGATCTCTCTAAACAAATATCGCACGTTATCAGTTCATTTCTTCAACCGCTATGGATAAGACAAGCAGCTATTTCTTCTTGTTGAGCTCACATCTTGCAGCAATGTGGGACTTTTGGGAACAAATGGAATTTTCCAGTCATCTCTTCATGAGAGCAACATTCTCCCTTTGCAATTAAATAACGTTACACAGCTCAACAATATTTTGTCTTTCAGGCTTCATTTCAGTCATTTTTTATTAGAAAAATAGTGCAAACAACATTTATTCTTCATTTTTAAATCAAATAAAAATATCAAAAGAATGATCACTTGATTTTAAATAGCAATCAGTTATGTTTTATTTATACTACAGAGAAGTAGGTGTCAATATGTTTCATGCAACGTTTTTCTGTTCAGCTATAAAACCCTTGAGTCTTTTTTATTGAAGTTAATTTTAATTCCTAGAATAAGAATTTATTAAACATAATCTGTAGTGATTTGTAAAGTGTGGAAAACAGGTGAAGAAGCGTGCGCAGGCAGGCCGAAACAGGTGGAGAAAAGTATCAGGTGTGATGTGTGATAGAAGAGTTTCAGCTAAGATAAAAGGAACTGTGTACAAAACCGTGGTGAGACCGGCCATGCTGTTTGAGTTTGGTCTAGAGACAGAGTTACTGAGGAAAAGACAGGAAACAGAGATGGAGGTAGCAGAGATGAAGATGCTGAGGATCTCTCTGGGAGTGACCAGGATGGACAGGATTAGAAATGAGTACATCAGAGGAACAGCACATGTTAGAGGTTTTGGAGATAAAGTCAGAGAGGCCAGAATGAGATGGTTTGGACATGTGCAGAGGAGAGAGAGTACATCAGCAGAAGGATGCTGGGTTTGGAACCACGAGCCAAGAGGCCTAGAGGAAGACCAAAGAGGAGGCTCATGGATACAGTGAAGGAAGACATGAAGATAGTTGGCGTGACCAAAGAGGATGCAGCAGATTGGGTTAGATGGGAGAAACTGATTTGCTGTGGCGACCTCTGAAAGGAAATGATGAAAGAAGAAGAAAAAATAATTCTCAATTGAAGTTGTGAAATCATGATATTTCAAGATGATGTATGTATTTTTCAACTCCATAAAAGAAAGACTAGTTTTTTTTTTTTACTCTAGAAAAAAAATTGATAAGAAAAGTGATGTGACATTGAAGTTGTCCCCGACACTGAATCTTTGATGCGATCTGGTTGACAGTTTGCTTCTTGTTTTTTTATATAAGGAAGTGTCTTACACTATGACGTGAGCTTGGCTTGTAGATTTAGGACATCAAATTAAATTTTGCAGACAGAAAACACAATTATCTTTAGGATGGAGATTGTAAATAAGTGTCTACACATCTTTTAAAAGGAATGTGTCATTAGATCTACTTACGTAAGTGGCTGAACAAAATCCAGATAATGTATTAAAGACCTTTAACCAAAGTAGAATTTTATCCACATGCTGCAGTTGAAGTTTAAACCTCATCTTTGGTCAATCGAGTAAAAAAAAAAAAAGATTTTGTTATGCTACATCCTTCAGCGATGAAGTCATGGGAAAGAGTAGTCAAAGCTAGACTGAGGGCAGAATTATGTTTCATACCAGAACAACAAAGAAAGCCACAGGTGTGGTATTTGCTTTGAGGATGTTGATCGAGAAGTACAGGGAAGGTCAGAGTGAGCTGCATTGTGTATTGAGCGAGTTTATGAAAGAACAACTGGGGAATTGTATAAAAAAGTCTAGTGACAGAAAAGTAGATTAGAGCGGAGCAGGACATGTACACGTATTAAAAGGACAGTGGTAAGGTGTGCTAAAGCGTGACAGAAGAGTTCAGAGTGGAAATGGGACTGCATCAGGGATCTGCTCTGAGTCCCTTTTTGTTTGCAATGGTGATAGAAAGGCTGATAGATGAGGTTAGAGAAGATCTTTAATGAACTATTAAGTTTGCAGATGAAATTGGGTATGCAGTAAAAGGATGAAATAAATGGACGAGGTTACCAAAAAGTAGAAACTATTTACATATACTACTTGTTGGAATTAAAGTACATTATTTATCTTGCTGTTGAAAAATTCAGTAGCTTCGAAAATGCAACAACAAACTACAAGTGTGGAATGTCTTAAATCCGTATTAAAATAAATCCTTTAATTTCTCTTGTTTAGAGGTTTATTTAACCTCCTTTGTCTTGCTTTTTGTTATGAATCAATGGAAGGTATCAATAAAAAAATACTGCTGGATAATTTAACTCATGCTTTTGAAAAGTCATTTAGAAATCAGATTGCATGAACTCAACGGCAGTGGGCCACCTCTAAGTTTAACAAGTATGTTAAAACATTTAAAAAATCTGGACAAAATGAAGCAGGAATAAAAATACAATGCATTTAAAGCTCTATAAACTGTAGAAAGAGGCAACAAGGTTCACGAGGAGGCTTCAGAGCTGTAGTAGAGGAATTCCACTCATCTAAAAACGAATGCATTCATCATCCCAGATGATTAATGATCCTGTTAATATTCCCTGGAGAGTGAGTGGCAAATTCATACTGGGACACGGTAGCCATTAGACTCACCTCTTTAACGCCGTAGATCATCCGAGTTCCAGCAGCTGTCACCTCAACAAGCTTCTCTGTATCTATTTATACCCAACCACAAACAACCAAAACACTCAAAAAATTTTTTACAGAAATAAAAAGAGACCACAATCTTTTTTGTTAATCAAAACAATAACTTTATTTAACAAGATAATTTGGCAAGCTATTATTTACAACACATTGATGACTAAAATTAGTCTCATCAGTCAATAGCAGAAGACTTATTTGCATAGATTAACCAGAAATAGTCTCTAGAATTCATTGTTAAAGAGTCAAAACAATTGATAAAACATTCATTTTTTCCAGAAAAAAAAAAGTTTGCAATAACTTTAAAAGGACATTCATTAAAAGATTAGGTTTTAAGCAGCAAAGATTTATTTGTTAAGCCCTCTGGTTTGATTCTTTGGAAAAACTTACACATTCAATCAGAAAAAGAAGAAAAAAAAAATTAAAATGTAAGAATGCATTAAATAGACAGGCGGATCGGTGCGGCGCCAGCAATAACTAGGACGCTGTTTCGGTCCGACGGGTGAAAGAAAGAGCTGAGCCGAAAAGCAAAACTCTCGATTTACAAGTCGATCTACGTTCCTACCCTCACCTATGGTCACCAGCTGTGGGTGGGGACCGAAAAAATGAGATTACGGATACAAGCCACCAAAATGAGCTTCCTCCGCAGGGTGGCTGGGCTCTCACTCAAAGATTGGGTGAGGAGCTCTGACATCCGGGGGAGCTCTGTGTCGAACCGCTCATCTTCCAGGTCGAGAGGAGCTAAATGGGGTGGTTCTGGCATTTGGTCAGGATGCCCCCCGATCGCCTTGCTGGTGAGGTGTTTCAGGCACGTCCCACCAGGAGGAGACCAAGAGGCAGACCCCGGACCTGCTGGAGAGACTTTGTCTCACAGCTGGCCGGGGAACGACTCGGGATCCTTTCAGGTGAGCTGGAGGATGCAGCCAGGGGGAGAGAAGCCTGGACTTCCCGCCTGAGGCTGTTGCCCCCTCGACTGGGCCCCGGATGAGCATAAGACGGCGGAACGGAAAGAATGCATTAAACTGTTAATAAAAAAAAAAATCCTTTCATTACTCATAAGTAAGAATAAAATCTAAGAACAGGGTCATTATCAGACATTTTTTTGCAGATAGAAAAACACCCCTTCAAATCTTTACATAGTTATTCTAAATTACAATCTCTTGGTTTTAGTGACATAATCATAGCTTATACGACTTTAAATCTTTCCTGGTGGAAAACATATGACTTCTAATCAAACTTTTGATAGGTTTCTTTATAGTAGTGCTTTACAGTATATGTCCTCTCTGATAGTGTGTTTGAAGTGAAAACATTGGGCTGTGAAGTGTTGCTGCAGGGCTGTTTAAACCAACATTACTTGTTGAAAAGAAAGATATGTCTATGGAATATACAAACAAATGCAGCAACCTTGACAATGCATGAATAGAAATGTTAAAATGATATAATCACAGTTTCTTTTCTGGAAGTTTATTGCTTCTGGTTTGTGAGAACTGGATGTTTACATGTTCAAAGAACAAAAAAAAGGATGTGGTACATATGATGTTTTTTTTTCTCTTCTATCATTCAGTCTTTACTTATTGTTCTTGTTCTTAACTGTTCGGCATGTGTTGAAATGAATGTTTAAAAAGCTGGTATTTGAATACTTTGTTGCTTTTTGGCATAGTTACAAACTTATGGATCAAAAATGAGCTGCAGAGTGGGTAAATTTTCAAGAGTTCAACTAGTAAAAGTCTTAAAAACCTTTTAAATGCCATTGGTATTTGAAATTGTGAACTTTTTTTTACAACTGTGCTTCCTGTCCTACTTCTTGATTAGCTATTCCAAAACCACATTGGGCGTTTTTTATGATTTTGATTCAAACTGTTTCAGACAAGATCCGGTCCTGGAGGGCCAACATCCTAACAGTTTTCATTGTGTTTCCTGCTTCAATTCAGCTGATGCACATGAAGCGAAATCAACAGCCAATTAAATTTGGCATGTTGACTCAACAACCTGGATCAGGTGTGTAGATGTAAGAATACATGGTAAACTTTCAGCCATCCAGGAGCAGATTTTAACAGCCCTGGTTTAAGAAAACTGAATGAAGCGGACGTACTACATCAGGGTGCTACATAAAATATGACATACATGTGACGTACAAGTGAAAGAGACAGTGACATGATAAATCTGCAACAGAAAACTTAGAGTTATCCAGAATAGTCACAAAACCCAGCATGCTACGTTTGGTCATTTGCCTGAGCTGGGTAAATCGTTGATTTGCCAAAAGCTGTTTTGCATTTTAAGCCAGACGGCCTGTGCATACTTAACGTATGCAGAATGCATATGCAAACAAAAGAAAGTTCAGACCCATCAGTTGAAATCCAAACTAAAAGAGACACATTTGCTGTATTGATGACACAAAACTCAGTGCATGGACATGCAATAATAATGTTGGGACACTCAATTTTTTTAATTGTATTAGATTTTTTTTTTAAAAGTACTCACATTTTGTATTTTAAGAAATTTTTTACAAGTAGTCCTGTTAAGACACACCTTCTATTTAAAGAAGCCTGATATGGATGTTTGTGTGTAATGAGAGGAAGCCAAGACAATCAAAGAAACACTTATACATTTGTGGCCAAAAAAAGCCCCCACAATCTCGAATGAAAAAAAAATTAAATATGAATTGTGGCTCCAAAAAGAGGGTATATGATAGCAGTCATTGTCTTGATACATTTAGAAAATAAATTGTGTTTGTAGAAATGAGCTTGGGTCATTTTGATTTGGAACATTTCTCTTCTTCATTTGTTGAAGTTTTTTTTTTTTTTTATAGAAATAATGTGAAATAACCCACAAAACCAGTGGTAGGATACCCAGAAGGATTTGTTGCTACATGGGGTTGCTAAATACCTGATATTTGATCCACCTTCAAGTAGTCCATTATTGTATCATTTCTTCTCAGTGCTTAAGTCCATGGGTTGGTTGGTTAATTTTGTTCATGAGACACCCAGTCTTGCCATCCACCAGGGTAATGCAGAACACTAAAAGAAGAATGGAGTGATGAAGATAAAGATAATTCACTCAAAGAAAAGGAAAATCTGTTTATACTTTCAAAAAAGTTATACGTTTCTGCCAGATTTATCCAGAAATAGCACAATTTTTTTTTTATTTGAACTTAAAAGCCTCACATTTTCTGTTGAATAAACGATTGCACGATGTTTTCTCTCACTCAGAAAGATAATCACGTAATAAAACATGTTGCAACAAAAACCTGAAGTTGGTAAAACTATGAAGCTGCATCATGTTCAGCAAATAAAAAACAATCTTCATTCTGACTGAAAAATGACAATAGGAGGAGTAGAGAGACGATATGTACGATAGGAATAATGTATAAACATCTGAGTTATATCTCACATTTTATATCCCAAAGAGGTGGCTGTATCGAGTGCAGTCTTGCTTCTGACCCCTGCCAGACAAGTGAAGACAATTTTATCTGTCAGCTGCGGCATTTCAGCCCCAAACTTCTCTCTGAATTCCTCTGGATCAAGCTGAAGGGCAGTGTTTATTTGGCCCACTGTAAAGTTCAAGGAAAGTCACATGTTAGAGATGTAATGTAACAACTTTGGAAGAGTTTATATTTAGTTTACTTTTGATTATTTCATTCAGAAGTCTAGCTTATAAATAAATAGATGGCTATTCATTTTATTTGAGTTAAATTCATCTTGCGTGTACTTTTGCCACAAAGTTGCCACAAATAAGGTGTCAGTTTATAGAGAATAGTTTTTTTTATTAGGATGGTCGAGCCGCTCCTCCTCCAGGTTGAGAGGAGCCAGATGGGGTGGTTCGGGCATCTGGTCAAGATGCCCCCTGAGCGCCTCGCGGGCGAGGTGTTTCAGGCACGTCCCACCGGGAGGAGACAAGACCCCGGCTTGGGATCCTTCCAGGTAAGCTTTAGGATGCAGCCGAGGAGAGAGAGGCCTGGGCTGCCTGTTTGAGGCTGTTGCCCCCGCGACCCGACCCCGGAACAAGCGGAAGATGACGGAACGGAACATAAATTTGTGTAGTAACAATTACAATTGTATTCTTCCAAACTTGTTAATAGCCCTAATTTTATTTTGATTCATTTATTAACAAAAACTTAACCAAAAAACTACTTTGTAGTCTTTAGTAAAAAAGATTTTGTCATTTACAAAGATTATAAAATCATCTTGTTATATGAGAAGTCACCATAATTTTACGACTGTAAGCGACAACTTTTTTCATCCGCTTTCAACCCAGCGGCTCATGCAATGATGTATTCATAGATTTTTCTAATGGCCGCCAGAAGCACTTTCCCAAAAAAAGTACGAGTAAGACAGATGGACACTATTTGTCGAGGAAGACACCAGTTTAGCCGGGCGTTTGAATATGAACCAATGGATAGACGCATAAAGAAAAACAAGGCGCAATCCACCATGAAACTTAATTTTTTTTCCCCTTCAATTTTCTCAGATATGTACGTCACTACCATCCACCACTTCCTGTTCTAAACTTATCACAATAAAAGTGCCGGAAATACAACTCAAACAGGACAGTCTTTTGAACAGTTTGGACTTTTAATTTAATTTTGTGCCTCATGGAGGATTACGTAAACACACCCTTGTCATAAAAAATTTGAGAAGAAATACATATAACGCAGATAAACGGCCATTCATTTTATTTTGGCTAAATTTATTGAATCATTCCAAACTATTCATGTCATAATACATTATTATGGTATCAACATAAAGCCAACATCAGTCTTTGCTTTAGAGGAAGTTTAATAAAATAGTGAGGAAACGGAGTGTTCCGTTCCGTTGTCTTCCTCCAGCTCACTCGGAAGGATCCAGGGTCGTTCCCCAGCCAGCTGTGAGACATAGTCTCTCCAGCAGGTCTGGGGTCTGCCTCTTGGTCTCTTTATGGTGGGATGTAAGGTGCCTGAAACACCTCACCAGCGAGACGCTCAGATGGCATCTTAACCAGATGCCCGAACCACCCCATCTGGCTTCTCTTGACCTGGAGGAGGAGCAGCTCGACACCAGGCCTCTGAGTGAGAGCCATGCCACCCTGAATAGGAAGCTCATTTTGGCCGCTTGGCTGCAATCTCTTTCTTTCAGTCACCATCCACATCTGTGACCATTGGTGAGGGTAGGAACGTAGATAGCTCCGTGAAGTTGGCCCCTCTTAAAAAAAAAATATAAACAAAAATAAACAAAAAATATGTCAATTGTTTGTGCTGCGTTTGTGCTGTTTTGTGCAGTAAAAATTTTCGTTTGTGCCGTTTTATTTTTGTAGATATTAACGATTCTTTTATAGGTCAATTTGAGGTCATCCAGCCCCTCACATTGCTTAAAAATGCAAGAAAACTCTTAAAAATGGTGTCAATCTTTTGTGCTACGTTTGGGCTGTTTTGTGCTGTAAAAAATTTTGTTTGTGCTGCTTTCCTTTTCTTTAATTTAAAGAAATAAAATTTGAACGATAACGTCATCAAGCCCCTCCTTCTCCCTAAAAATGCGAGAAAACTCTTAAAAATGGTGTCAATCGTTTGTGCTACGTTTGTGCTGCTTTGTGCTGTAAAAATTTTTGTTTGTGCTGCTTTCCTTTTCTTTAATTTAAAGAAATAAGATTTGGATGATGACGTCATCCAGCCCCTCCTTCTCCCTAAAAATGCGAGAAAACTTATCAAATTGGCAGAAATTGTTTGTGCTATTATGATTTCAATAATAAGAATAAAATAAAAACCGGTAAATAATTTACTTTATGACAGCTCGTAGGCTACCTCCGGTCATCTGTCTTAATTTGCTCCTATTCAATTTATGACATTTATTGTTATATTTCCGTAGGCAAATGTAAATTATGCTACAGTTTGAAAATGAGCTCAATGTTTGTTTTGTTTTATTTCTTCGGTTGCAACTCAAATTTAAGCAAGAAATGTTATATATCAGAATCAGAATATACTTTAATGATCCCACACGTGGGAAATTTGTGTGTCACAGCAACAACTTCCTATCTGCTAAGTGAGTCATTGTAGAGCCTGATCACGTACGGAAAGAAAGACCTCCGGTATCGAGATGTTCTCGAGCGGAGCTGTCTGAGCCTCTTGGAGAAGGAGCTTCGCTGTTCGTCCAGGAGTGGGTAGAGAGGATGGTCATGATTCTCCATGATGGATAAAAGTTTGTTCAGTGACCTCCTCTCTACCACTGCCTCAAGTGAGTCCTGCTTGCTGCCAATGACAGAGCCAGCCAGTCTGATTAGTTTATTCAGTCTGTTGGTGTCACTGGCATCCCCCAGCAGATGACAGAGAAGAACAAGGTGCTGGCCACCACAGACTGATAGAAGGTCTCCAGGATTGTGCCGCACACATTGAAGGACCTCAGCTTCCTTAGAAAGTAAAGTCGGCTGCAAGTCTTCTTGTACACAGCAGTACTGTTGCTCCTCCAGCTCAGTCTGCTGCCGATGGTCACTCCAAGGTATTTGTACTCCTCCACCACCTCCACATCTCTACCCAGAATGCAGAGCGACTGCAAAGCAGTCCTCCTCTTCCGGAAGTCAATCACCATCTCCCTGGTCTTGTCTACATTGAGGAGCAAGTGATTCTCTCCTGCCCACACCACAAATCCATCCACCACTCTCCTGTACTCCTCCTCCTGCCCACCACTTATACACCCTACAACTGCAGAGTCATCAGAGAATTTCTGTAGGTGGCATGAATTGGAGTTGTGCTGGAAGTCTGAAGTGTACAATGGCGTGGCCGGTAGGCAAACTGCAGGGGGTCCAGAGAGGAGTTCACCAGCGGTCTCATGTGAGCTAACACCAGCCTCTCCGGCACCTTCATCACATGAGATGTAAGGGCAACTGGACGGAAATCCTTGAGGTGAGATGAAGATGGTTTCTTGGGTACAGGGACCAGGCAGGATGTCTTCCAGAGAAGCGGAACCCTCTCCAGCCTGAGGCTCAGGTTAAAGAGGTGCTGGAGAACCCCACACAGCTGGAGCGCACAGGTCCTCAGGGTACGGGGGCTGATGCCATCCGGGCCGGCTGCTTTGTGCTGGTTTAGCTTCTCCAGCTGTTTCTTCACCTGAAAGGTGGTCACAGTCAAATGCTTGGGTGGGGGGGTTCAGGTACTAGTCCATTGAATAGCTGAGAAGGAGCAGACGCTGGTAGCAGGTGTGGTGAAGGTAGGGAAGAAGAGGTAGAGGTAGAAGAAGAGGCATTCGTAGAGCTAAACCTATTAAAGAAGGTATTAAAGTCATTAGCTCTATCTTTGCCACCACTAGTGGGTCTGCTTCTTCCCCCATGTCCAGTGATCTTTTTCATTTCGGCCCACACCGCCCTCATGTTGTCCTGCTGTAGTTTGGATTCCAGCTTCTTCCTATATGCATCTTTTCCCTTCCTCAGCTGGTCTCGGAGTTGATGCTGCACCATCTTCAGCTCCTCCCGGTCTCCGAACCTGAAGGCTGCTTTCTTCCTGTTAAGGAGAGTCTTTAGGTCACAGGTGATCCAGGGTTTGTTGTTGGGGAAGCATATGGTGGAGACGGTGGCCGCGTGGTTAGAGCGCTCGCCCGCGGACCGGAAGATCGCGGGTTTGCGTCCCACGGAGAGCACGTCTAGGGTCCTTGGAGAAGACACCTAACCCCCGCTTCTCCCACCATTGGCGCCGTTGAAGGGCAGCCTGCTGTGGTGTAAGGAGTGCAGCAAACAAATTTCCCCGGTGAGGGATGAATAGAGTAATTCATTATTTTATTATTATTATTATATAGGTAAACTATTTCAAATTATATACTGTAGACACTTTTTTTTCCAAGTTACAATAGACACAGTTACACTTACGGCACTGACGTTAGTAGCCATTTAACTGCTGCATAAGAATAATTAAACGCACGAAAGGAGACAGGACCTTTTTGCATAATTTTGGTAATCTTTGGCTTCTGTTATTCCCTTTTTTTATTATAGGGCGCAAATTTACAACTACTGTATAACAATGATTAGGGAAAATGTATACATTAATTATCTGCTTTCTGAAAACATTGGCATATCTGCAGTTGGCATATTGTTTGCGTCAAGATTTGATCATAGTTTTTTTTACTATTGGTGGTATAACTGAACACGTGTGTCGAATTTACGATAAATGCCCGGCTTATACTTCATTCGACAGATTTTGCAGTAGCCTACGAGCTGTCATAAAGTAAATTATTTACCGGTTTTTGTTTTATTCTTATTATTGAAATCATAATAGCACAAACAATTTCTGCCAATTTTATAAGTTTTCTCGCATTTTTAGGGAGAAGGAGGGGCTGGATGACGTCATCATCCAAATCTTATTTCTTTAAATTAAAGAAAAGCAGCACAAACAAAAATTTTTACAGCACAAAACAGCCAAACGTAGCACAAACGATTGACACCATTTTTAAGAGTTTTCTCGCATTTTTAGGGAGAAGGAGGGGCTTGATGACGTCATCGTTCAAATTTTATTTCTTTAAATTAAAGAAAAGGAAAGCAGCACAAACAAAAATTTTTACAGCACAAAACAGCACAAACGTAGCACAAACGATTGACACCATTTTTAAGAGTTTCTTGCATTTTTAAGCAATGTGAGGGGCTGGATGACCTCAGATTGACCTATAAAAGAATCGTTAAAACGGCACAAACGAAAATTTTTACAGCACAAAACAGCACAAACGCAGCACAAACGATTGACATATTTTTTGTTTATATTTTTTTTAAGAGGGGCCAACTTCACGGAGCTAACGTAGATTGGCTTGTAAATCGAGAGCTTTGCTTTTCGGCTCAGCTCTTTACCACGACGGATCGATGCAGCGTCCTAGTTATTGTTGACGCTGCACCGATCCGTCAGTCGATCTAAACAGTGTTCAGATTTTAAAAAGAAGAGATACTCACATGGAACATTAACTGATCCTGGGATGAAGCCATACTCTCTGAGCTCCCAAGGTTCACGAACATCTATCACTACAGACTTCTGGTCAGCCAGAACCTGTTTCAACTGCTCATAACTCACATCTGTGGAGGATGGTGCTGAGCTGAACCTGCGAAGCTGGAACTCAGTGCCTGAAAGGACAGTAAAACAACACTATGTCTTAGAAACATGTGAAAGAAAGCAGTAACACAGTTTATGTCACCTACTCAGGAAACCATGCTGAGTGTTGACATGATAGGACGCAAAGCTTCGTCCTCTAGAGTTAGACACCTCGGAAAGGACGGAACTTCTCCAGAAAAGTCGTGGAACAAAAGCAGCAAACCTGTGACACCTTGTGAGCGCCATGTGGTTTAGTTTAATAAGTTTTTATCACACTACTATAATAAAAAAAAGCAATAACTTAATAGCACTACAATTTACACTGTTATAATCTGCACATGCGCAGAGGAGGTAAGGAATCCCCAATAGGACAAAAAACTCAAAAGCGTTTTAAAGACATTTTAAACTATTAAATTAAACCGATACATTCATCACGGATCAAAAGTAAATTCCGTTACCATTTTTAATCGGTATAGAGTTAGTTGTATTCTTAGAAAATTAAAAAAAAACGGGCTAGATTATCGTACTTTTTTAAAAGTTCACAAATACTGATTAAAACACAGATCTTACACAAAAATAGCAACATTACACTTCACCAACAGTAAAATTAAGATGTCACTAATAAAAAATAAACAATCTACAAAAAAAAAAGATCTAGATTATCTAGTATTATATATGTATAAATTGTTTTTATTTATATGGTCAAAATATGCGTAGTTGGCAGTGGACGCAGGATTTGTCTCCACTAGCTTGCCGTAGTGCGTCTCATGTTGACTAGTTTAGCTAGCAATGCTACATAAATCTGACAGAATCTTCTATAAATCAAGCTCTAATGTAAAAAAGCTGTTATATTTCTGTCGCTTTAGTAGAATTCAACTTGCTTCAACATTTTTCTAACTTTTGGGGAGAAACCCGGCGTGTAATGTCAGGATTTTCTGTGACAAGCTAACATTAGCAGTAGAATTGTGACATCTTGGCTTTTATCAGCTAACTCTTAGCTTAGGAGCTAATCCAAAAAAGGTAAGAAAACAACTTTAAAATAAATAAATATACCATAAACTAATGCTTTATTATGGAAAGTCATTTAAAATTCTGGTCTAGTTGAATTTAATCATTCCGGCCTCTTGAACAGAAACGCAAATAATTCTTAATATTTTTCATTATTGACATTTTTGTGTTTACAAGGTATGATCATGTAATCAGTTTATGTGAAGTGGAACATGGGATAAAAGATTACACTCTGAAGGAAGTGGAAGTACCTCTTAAATATTTAAATAGATTTACTTTGCCCTGGCAGTAAGATAATGGATTTAAATGAGCAAAGACTTAGCAATCAAGGTTATATAATTGAAGATATTAGATGTTTTATTAATAACTTGAAAGATCTGTTAAGCATTCCATCTCATCTTAGTGTTTTAAGTTCAAATTCAGCCAAAATGAGCTTTTCATCTCTTTATTTCTACTGTTTAGTAGTTATTTTAACTTAATAATTATTATTATCTCCAATATTGATTGTGTGAAACGTTAATGATGTTTTACTTGCAGCCTGACATTAAAGCAAAATTTGGGAATGATCTTGTTTTGGAGAAACAAACAAAAAAAAAAAGAATCAAGCCAATCTCTCAAGTTTTCCAGGTCACCACATAAAGGATCTTTGTGAGGTGTACAATGGAGCACTGTTTCCAGAAATAGATGTTATTTCTCTTTGCTATTTCTACTTCACACAGAGATAGTAAAAGGAGCTCTGCTATCTGGGAGGAGCTGGAGTAGAGCCGTTGCTCTTCCGAGTCGAGAGAAGCCAGATGGGGTGGTTCAGGCATCTAGTTAGTTTGTTTCCCGAGCACCTCGCTGTTGAGGTTATTTTGGCAGAGGAGACCCAAAGGCAGAACCCCGACCTGCTGAAGAGACTATGTCTCACAGCTGGACAGGGAACATCTCGAGATCTGCTGGGTGAGCTGGAAGATGCAGCGAGGGTGAGAGAAGCCTGGGTTTCCCGTCTGGGGCTGTTTCCCCTGCGACCCAGCCTCGGATAAGCGGAAGACAACGGTGATATTTGCCACAATTTTGAAAGCATCGCTTCTTGTATTATTCAATTTTAAAGAGATGTTGTTTAACTACATGAAATCATTTTATTTTCTAATCTGAACAACTATTGCTACTTATTATTTATGTCACATGGGTTCTTTTAAACCTTCTACATGTGAATAAAGGAAAGATGGCCAGCCTTGTAGTTTGTCTGTCTTTGATCTTCCAAGCAGCAAAACACAGTTCTTCTTTGAATACGATTAAAAAATATACTACCTCATATCCATGCATTTGTAATTGCAGTGTACCTGGACATAAATACGTTGACATAATTTTATGTCAGTAACTGTTACGTGTTTCAAAGGTTTGCTGTACAAATAAATGCCGACCATGCAGTAACTGAGTTTCCAATAGAATACTAAAAAACGAATCATGATTGTTAAAAACATCTATTTTCTCCTCAGAGCTCCAAATGCGGCTAAAAGACCCCTTTTCTTTGAAAGCCGCCGATATGACTAAGCGGACTAATAAACCGAGGAAACCTCGAGATGAAGAGTCTTCAGATGAAGTCAGCGGTAAGTCCCAAACAGTTAGTTACACACTACTTCATTTCATCTTCTGAACCGCTTAACCCTTACGGGGTTGTAGTGGAGAGTGCCAGAGCCTATTCCAGTTGATTTCAGACGAGAGGCAGGTTTCACTCTGAACAGGTCGCAAGTCTGTTGCAGGGCACACAGACAACCACACACTCATTACTAAAGGCAATTTCATAGCAGCCATTCAGCCTGACTTTAATGTTTTTGGACGGTGGGAGGAAACCAAAGTACCTGCAGAAAACCCATGCAAACACAGAGAGAACATGCGAACTCCACACAGAAAGATCAGTGTTTCAAGCCTTGCTCCTTCTCTGGGACTCAAACCCCGACCTTCTTGCTGTGAGGCCACCGTGCTAATCTATTCTAATATTATTCATTGTTAGTAGCTGGATTTTGTGTGTGTCCGTGAGTTTTAATTTCCATATAATAAAAATAACAAATGTGCCCACTGCTGATAAATACTCTCATCCTTTTTAGGCTGCACATATTTTAGCAACTTTAGAACACAAAAATGACACAGAATTGGTGGAATTGATTAACCGAATCACTATTTTGTGTATGAAAAGGAATTAAGAGAAGAAAAATTGACCACATTTGAAAGTTTCAAATTGTGTGACCATAAGAAACTATTTTATCATAGAAAAATTAAGGTCACCCGGGAAGAATATTTTTATTATTATGTAACAAAGAGGTTTAAAAAAGAAAAAAGAATCATCCTTGCCTTGAGAATTACAAATCTTTTCCAAGCTAGAAGGTTGATCTAGACATACTAAATTTATAGCTAAGTTTGAAGCACTATTCCAAACCATTCATCGCTACTTTTATTTGGTATTGTCAGGAATTATATCACTCATTCACACATTATTGTTGGATAAACGGTTTGATTTTGAATGCAAATTGAAAAAAAAAATCAGTCAATTGTAATATTCACATAACTTAAGGTCATTTCTAACAAAAAGGAAAAAATGCTTACAAAATGCTTTTTGCAAGTCCATAAGTTAATCTTCTGTTTAAACCAGGTCTGACGTGTCAGCATGTGAACAAAGCTGTGGATCTGAGCTCGGTAAAGAAGTCGGTCCTCTCGAGTGTTTGGTTTGTGTGCGGCGACTGTCTAAAGGAAAGAACGATGATAGATGGCGAGCCGGCAGCATCCCATGACATCGTGGTGTGCCTAAAGTGTGGTTTTCAGGTAAGACAAGGCCTGCAAATTAATCATCTTTTTCTCTATGTTGGCTTTCTCTCACTGGCTCTTTATCAGTAAATAAATTATTTACAATTGTATGATCAGAGGTGCATATACTGTAAGTAAAAACCATGTGTGCACATGTTATCAAAATGCATGTTGTATGGCACATTAAATGGCAAGCCGAAGGAGTCGTGGATCAGTTAAAGTAGTTTAAAATATATCTATAAGAAATAATTAGTTAATTCACCTTTAACTGAATAAATGCTTTGACTTTAAATTGTTAACCAACATATTTCTTCTTTAGCCATCCTTTAAGTAAGGTTCCAACTCGGGTCTTTGATGGTTGTCCACCTCAGTATAGGACCAAAAATATAATCTGCATCCCTGTAAATAATGATAATGCGCGCCACAGTTAAGGAATTGATTTTGTATTTCAGAAAAACTTGTTTTTTTTTAACAAGTCTGCTGTTCAACACAAGTCTCAGTTGTGTTTTCTCACACTGTAAGAATTATTTACCGTCGTACTCATCAGATCTTGTGAAGCTATTCAGTGAAACTCTTCTTTATAGTTTTACTTTTAATGCTAAATATGCACAGGATAAGCGGCTCAGAAGACGAGACGAATATGCAAACTGCATTAGTTCAGTGTGTTTAGACATGTATTACCTTTTTTAGCTTTAATATACTTCAACAAAAATGAACAAATAGAAAAATTAAATATTTGTTTGCATGTTTTGGTATTTTAAGTCAAAGCTAGTTTTTTTTTTTTTTTTTTTGCTAAACTGAGAAAAGGCCCCAGAATAAAATATCAGACATATAAGTTTGTGACTCGGTTGATTAGCACGTGTGATAACGTTTTGAATTCTAAAAGGAATGGTTCAAATGAACTGTGTTACAGGGCTGCAACCAGTCAGGGATCCAGCACGCTGACAGGCATCACCAGGCTTTCCATCCGGAGTCACACTGCATCACCATCAGCCTCAGCACGTGGAAGGCCTGGTGAGAAACACAGATTAACTGTGAAGTGGCATGAAAAAAAAACTCAGAACGCACCCTGGGCTGTTCTGTTCGTAACCTTACTGTGACACATGGAGCTGCTGCTAAAAAGACAGAAACAACAGATGCCTGTTTCCTTTTTTTTTTTTTTTAACAGTTTTCAGTTAAAAATATAATTTTTTCCCCAATTATTTTCATAAATATTTTGCCACTTCAAATATTTGATCTTATGTCAGTTTTATACATTTTTTAAGCTCGCTTTTTTCCCACAGTGTTAATCTATAATAATCTGATTGTGCAACAGGTGCTTTGAATGTAACGAGGAGCTTTCTACTCACTGCAACAAGAAAGCCCTGGCACAGAGTCTCGATTTCCTGCAAAAACAGTCGGCCAAAGCAGCATCAGGTACGGAGCGGCATCCCAAACACACAAAAAATAATTATTTTCTGTAGTTTAAAGCTTGCTACAAAAAAATTCAACATAATTAACTTTGATTTTAGCTTTATTTTATATTTAAGCTTTTTAACTGTTTAAAAACTACTGCAATCATTCAGTTTACAACTGCGATAAAGTCTCAGCTATTCATCCATCTGTTCGAATCTATCAAAATTACACATCGAGCTATCGATTAGTAAATTCATTGCTGTCTTTACTTGGATTAAACTAACCACAAATTTTCTCTATGACTCTACACAGTAATGAGAATAAAAAATGACTTATATTCAGTAATTCAGCTAAAGTTTAATAAATAAAAGGTTATATTCAGTAATCTGCAGCAGTGCATCTGCTCCTCCTAGTGGCACGGATTGTATCAAATCCTGCAGCATTTTTACTGCCTTCAACAGGACTCAAAAACAATCAAATATAATAATCTCTCTAAATAAACAGATATTCTTACTGTATAACCTCAAAAAACTTGTGCCATTTTTGCTTGGAGATCTTCAGCAGTAGCACATTTGGTGATTTTCATACTGACACAGGGATGCCCGCTTTTTTATTTTTAGTACTTTGTCTTTTTACCTCACTCCGGCCACCTGAGCCCTCTTCATCCAGTCAGTCAGCCGTAACAATATTCTGCCCCCTCTTAGTTCTCTCTGTACTTGTACAAACACACACACACACACACACACACACCTTCTGTTCCTGCTTCCCCTGCTTTGCGCCAGCTTTCTGGCAGATCTCGCAGCAGACTGTTGCAGGCCAGCGTGGTGGTGGGCATCATCTCTTCTTTCTGGTCATCTCAGCATAGCTTACTGCTGCCCGGTGCCGAGATGCCAGTGGCCAGAGGCCAGTTGCCCAGACCCAGTCAAGCTGGTTCCCCCTCATCCTCCGTGTTTGCAGGACTGACTCTATCACAGTCCACTCCTCCACTCCCCCCACCTCACACACCGCATGACTACACACATTAAAAGAATTAGGCGCTTGAGCGATGCTTCCCGCCTGGATTCCCTTAAGAACAAGCGCAGCTGCGTGGGGGTCCAGCCTCTGCTCTGTCGTTCTTTGTCTTTCCATCGCTATCTGTTTCTGTGCCTCGCGTCCTCTGCTTAGACGCCGTACGTCTCACCACCCTTGGGCCTGCGCGCTGCACTAGTGGGAGCCAGGGTCCTCAACAAGTCAGAGCAACTGGATTCCAACAGCTGGACGCTCAGAGTCTCAGTGGACACACGAAGAAAGAAAGACACAATGCTGAAAATAGCTTTCAATTGAAGCAAATAATCCAATTCCCCATGGTGTGTGTTTCATATTCAACTTTTACAAATGGCTGATAAACACAGCTGAACTAGTTACTTTTAAATTTCAAGTACTTGGAAATTTTTTCTTTTGCTTTTTTCTTTGGAAGATAAAAATATTTTTTGGCATCATCTGGTAAAATATCTATTTTTATGCCACATAGATGTTTTCTTACCGGTCAGCCAAACCGGAGCAGAGATGACCGCTTATTGTTGCTGCTAAGTAGATGATTGTTGATTGTGGAGCTGCTTGTGAAACTACATTTCACTGTGAAGGCCGAGTTTTCTCAAGAAGCAGCTCTTGTGCTGTTTTTTTTCTTTTCCTACAGACCTCCAACACAAAGAAATCCCTGCAAGGATTTTTTTGTTTATTTAGTTATTTTTTTTCTTGGCTGCAGTGATCTTGTATAACAACAGTTTGGAAAAGAAAGAAAGAAAATCAATTAGCTTTTCTTTCTCACCATCAAGGCCTTCGGCTCAAGTACCAGAGTCCCAGTCAGAAGTGAAGTGACCTTTAAGAGCTCTGTGTTCTGTCTGTAGAGGAAATTAAAATCTTGATGCTAAGAAGATTTTTGAGTTTATTTAAAAGCTGGTATTTTCTCTCTGATTGTGAGACATTGATATGTGTATTGTTATAATTTACTTATAAACCCAAATTGATTTCAATTGCATACTTTTGCTGCATTTATTTCTGTACAATCACAGCAGATATAATTGTGAACTACACAAAAAAGTTAATCAGATCAAATCCTTTAAAAAAAATTACATTTCTGTTTTCTTTTTCATAGAAACACTTTTAATACGGTTCACATCCTGGGTGAAACGAGGGTTGAAACACTGGTCTTTCTGTAAAGAGTTTGCATGTTCTCTCCGTGTATGCGTAGATTTCCTCCGAGTACTTCAGTTTCCTCCCACTCGCCAAAAGTAAGCCTTATAGGTTTGTTAGCTGCTATTTAAATTGCCCCTAGGAATTAGTGTGTGTGGATGGTTGTCTGAATGTGTGGCCCCACAGCAGACAGGCGACCTGTTCGGGGTGTATCCTGCCTTTCACCTGAAAACAGACGGGATAGGCTCCGGCACTCCCCATGAGGCATAAGCGATCCAAAAGACAAAACAAAACTTTTAATACAAGGAATCTATAATAACTCTACATTCTAAGATAAATTAGGTTTTATTATTATATGTATGTTTTTATTTTGCTGTTTTTACTGATCAGGCTTCATCAGGATTCTTCCTCCTGTTAATGAAGCTTCTTTTTTTCTCTGAAATAACACGGCCAAGGGCTGAAATTGTACCATTTCTGCTCATTTATCTACCTGATCCTCTGCTCTGGTTGTTATCTCTGCAAAACAAGCATATTTAGTGATTGTCTGCTAAGCTTTGCCAAGTCAGTGGGCAGATCCCTTGTGCCCTGGTGGTGCCTTCATGGAAGTAATCAGGACTGATTCTGTCTTTAATACCACCACTGCACAGAAAAGTAGGCCAAATAGTGGGTAGCAAAATCTGTTGGGTTATGTGTGTGTTTGTGTTTAACATGTCAGTGGGTTCTCTTGGCCTCAGATGGCAAGAAAACAAGCTTTTTATGCCCTGCAGTCACAACAAATTAGTGAATTAATAAGACATTTGGTGTTGCCTGGCCTTCCTCTTCACTGGCTGCTCTGCATGACGTGAGCTGGCCGCGGTCGTTCCACACTAGAAGTGAACTGGGATGCATGGATGAAACCCACTGGCCATTACAATTTGACTGTTTCTCAACCCAACTGTGAGGAACATTAAAAAGAGCGTGAAAATCTGTCAGAAAATATCCTTATTGTTTTGATTTTTACTGTTTATTTAATTAAATTAAGTCATTTTTATAGACTAAGAATCTAATTTTAGCAGGTCGAATGCACCAAGTGGCAGACGTTTGGTTTTATTTGGTTTATATTCTGCCATTTTTAGATTATAAAACTAAATCTCAGTACATCTCAGTAAAAGGGTGGCCAAAGAGGGATCTTTAGTGATCTGAAAAGCTCTTGTTAGAAGTTTAGATTTGTAAATGTCCTCCAGGTTTGTGAGATCTTGCAAGCAGAAGAACCAGTTCTGTTTGAAGAAGTGATATTGTGCTTTCTAGGGTAGTAATTTATTTATTTTTTGTAAAAATTAGTTTGAGTTTCAAGTTTCCCTGTGTTACCTTGTGTGAAAATGAACAGGGAGGTGTTGGTGTACATGTATACATGTGGGTGAGCTGGAGCACCTCGATGCATTCCTCTGCCCCAGGGAAAGTTCTCCACAGTGTCACTGCTGCCCACACTCGGTGGCTGAGCAAGGAGGGCCAGGTGGTGGTGCCGATTGCAGCACAGTCAAGCGTAGACTCAGTGCATGCTGACATTTGCCTTTGCTGACTGCTGCAGGGAGAGGAAAAATCTGCTTTTCCATATGCTTGTGCACGTTGCAACCCACACACACACTGGGCTCTTCTGCCCCCTTCTCCTCCCCTTCACCTCCGCCAGTCTCAACCAGATGGTCTCCCTGAACATTGTTTACCTTGGGTGGCGGTCCCAGATGCAGAGTGTGTCCATCGGCATCCCCCCTTCCGCCTGCTTAGCTTTCCACCCCCCCCATTCCTTAGCACTCTCAACCAGAACTCTTTCGCTCATCTTACAAGTCTGTTGATGTTTTTCTGCTTACAACAAGTTGGCATCCTCTTTGGCACAATCACTATAACGTAAGCACATCATTTTATATTTCTTCAAAGTTAGAACCCATCAAAAAGAACAAATTTCTTTCTTGGTGTCCCACGATTAAACCTTCTTTGCTTGTTTTCACGATGTTGACCATCATTTACCCAAGTTGTTTGGTGTAAAATGGTGTAATAAAATACACCACAGGCTGCACAGAATTTCTACAGAGGCGTTTAACTGTCCCTTTTAGGCACACACGACACGTGATCTTGATAAATGTGACAGTTGTTTCAGATCGCAGCTCAGAACACGGAAGGACTGAAGATGGCAAACAAAAACAGGCTAATCCCTTGTTGTCAGAGAACTGCCTTTTGGTATAATAGGGATGCTGATTAAAAGATGTGATCAGAAAAACATGACGGATCAGTGCGTGAAAGGATAGCAACATAAAAATATGATCGAATACATTAGATCATTTAAAATGTTTAGTTATCTTTACACAGTAAAAAGTTCTGTAACCGCTTTGGGAATCTCTTCATCAACACTTACAGGAATCCATTAAAAATGGACTTGACTCCTAAATATTTTTTTTCACCAAACACACTTTTTTTTGTTATTGTATTTGCAATTTTATGCACGTTTTTAGTGTGTAAAAAAAACAGCTTTATATCTCCAACAGCTGTATATCCTACAACAAAGTCATTTTTGGTGCATACTTTCTGTCTCTAGGCGCATTACATCTGCGGTGATGAGCTGCAACCCGCTCTGCAGCCAGGAATATACTTTTATCGCTCTGAAAAAAATATTGTGGTTAAGTATTTTATGAGAAGTCTATTATGTCTCTCAATGACTGTCCATTTCTTATTTTCAATATTTATCACCATTCCTGCACTCAATTGCACTTTGGTGTATTTTTTGCAGCGTCTCAATTTGGCGCAGCAATTTGCGCACACGTACACTCCCACCCTTAAACCCAAATTTAACTGTGCACAGCTTTAATATATGAGAGCCATAGTGTGCTGACATATGGGTGCATGTTAAAGATGAAAACAAACCTCCAGATGTTGTCATCACCAAGGGACAGATGCATTTAGCACCACTGGGTGGGGCACTGCAACATCACGTCGCTCCAAAAACCTGAACCCCAACCCCTCCCATCTTAAATTCCCAAACTCTCTGGACAAGCTAGACCATGCTCATAAAAATTTTAATCAGCTTTGACCATGATCCATGAAGGAGAAAAGAGAGAAATTCCAACAGTTTGAGGACGTTCTCGCTCAGGTGTTGCAATTTTTCTTCTACAGTTTGTCAAAAAAAGAAAAGTTCCCATTTTTAAAGCTCTCCTGAAAAGAATTTGATTCAATCTAAAATGTAAATTGTCTGTCCACACACATAAAAAGTCCAAGGTTCGCTCTCCAGTTACTGTGACCAGGACACTTGTGTTATTGTCCTTGGCCTTGAGAGATTGGGGCGGGGATGCTTACAGGGTAGCGGCCAGAAGTGGGCTCACCCGACACTGTGTTTTTGAATAGCTTTTTTTTTTTTCCACAATACATGTGTTGTGCAGAAGGAGTACCTCTATAAATTGAATATGTGCGAAAGCAAGGCCATTTGTGTGTGGAGGAAAAGGTCTGTAGAAGTAAAGATGCAGGTTCTTCTAAAGGTTTATGGTTCAGATGATTTTTGTTGGTTCGGGCACAAGTGGGTCAACTAGTGACCTCGCGGCCGGCCTTCTCTCTTGACTGGCTTCTTCCACTAAAGTGTCCACGGACCAAACGTCTTTTGTATTTTCTAGCATTTAGTTGATTTCTCCACAGCCTGCTGTTTCTTAACAAGGCAGGAATTTGACTTTTTGTTACTGAAATTCTTTATCAGATCTATTAACCTCAAGTTGAAATGTTATTGGAATTTTTTAAAAAGAATTTAATCATTTTAACTTTACAGTATGTGTTTTATTAACATGAGAATTTTTCAGGCTTTGACTTAAAACTTTCAATGCTACATCATAACAGATTTTTGTGCTTCGGTATTGAGGTGACTGAATCCTGTCAGTCTGTTACTTGTTTGTTACCTATCGCTTTTAAGACTTTTAATCCTAATATGGACAGAAAATTAGTTTATATTGTAATTAAAACATAAAATAGATTTTTTTTCTCCCCACAAATCTGACCCTTTTATTTTACGAGGTTACGGGGGACAGAATGAAAGCAAAACTGTCATCAATCGTGGTAAATTCCTCCTTCATGAATCTGTGGACCATTAGTCAGAGTAAAACAGAGTACATGTGTGTGAATGAGAGGGATCCAAATGGAAAAGTTAGGTTACAGGGAGAAGAGATAAAGAAGGTGGAAGATTTTAAGTACTTAGGATCAACAGTCCAGAACAGTGGGGAGTGTGGAAAAGAGGTGAAGAAGCGTGTTCAGGCAGGCTGGAACGGGTAGAGCAAAGTATCAGTTGTTATGTGCGACAGAAGAGTTTCAGCTAGAATGAAAGGCTGGAACGGGTAGAGCAAAGTATCAGTTGTTATGTGCGACAGAAGAGTTTCAGCTAGAATGAAAGGGAAAGTGTACAAAACCGTGGTGAGACCGGCCATGCTCTTTGGTCTAGAAACAGTAGCACTGAAGAAAAGACAGGAAGCAGAGATGGAGGTAGCAGAGATGAAGATGCTGAGGATCTCTCTGGGAGTGACCAGGATGAACAGGATTAGAAATGAGTACATCAGGAGAACAGCACATGATAGTTTTTGGAGATAAAGTTCGAGAGGCAAGACTGAGATGGTTTGGGCATCTACAGAGGAGAGAGAGAGTACATAGGAAGAAGGATGCTGGATTTGGAACCACCAGGAAAGAGGACTAGAGGAAGGCCAAAGAGGAGGTTCATGGATGCAGTGAAGGAAGACATGAAGATAGTTGGTGTGACCAAACAGGATACAGCAGATAGGGTTCGATGGATGAAACTGACTTGCTGTGGCGACCCCTAAAAGGAAATGCCGAAAGAAGAAGAAGAATGAATCTGTGGACCATCTGAAGAGCAACTTCAGCAACAGACTCCTGCAACCCTGCTGCTCAAAGGGACGGTACAGAAAATTATTTCTGTCGTCCTCCATTTTCAAACCTTTAAACTTTCCCTAACAACAGCTAAAAAAAAAAAAAAAAAAAAAATTATGTTGATGTATGACATTGTATGATTGTAACATTGTAGCATTCAAATTTTCCTTCGGAGATAAATAAAGTATCTTCAATTCAATTATTTCTGACCTGAAAAAAGAACTAATTTTTACGAGGCACAAAGACATATTACTAAGATCATAAGTTAGAAATGATTTTTTTGTTCACTATGCTTCAGTTCCTGAGGTTTGATTTGTAGTCAGAAGCATTTAGAATTTTTTTTATAAATGTAAATTTATTAGGTAACAATGTTAAAAGGGAAAAAAATTTTTTTGTATTTATGGAGAAATCAAAGTCTTAACTATAAATCCTCTACAAAACGATCTAGTTAAAAAACGAGATGTCCATTTTGTTCTCTTTCGATCTGACATGCACACAAGCATACAAATACGTATGTAGTTGTGTGCATAAGTATGATATGATTGGCCACATTTAAACTACGGTCCAAACAAAGAAAACCAAACAATCAGACTGCTTTAACTTGTAATTATTCAATATTTTATAACAGAACAATCTCTGCTGTTTTCCTATTGTGATAAATTATAGACCTTTTTTTCGATCAGTAAGCATGTAATCAGCATCAATTACCACTGACACGTATAGCACACATGTTATTGTTGAGTCATGACTGTGTTAACTTTCTTGCTAAGTGCTGGCACGCCATCAGCTCCCTCTGCTCCAGCACCTACTCTGCTGCATCCCCAGCAGTATGCCGCTGTTAAACTGCGACCATCTGTGTCATAGTTTCTGTTGAAGGTTAGTTTTCATTGGTTATCCTCAGTAACAGCTGGCTCTGGAGAGCCGCATCCTCCCAACCAGGCCCCCACTCCTCCTTCACTAACCAGCAGAAACTTCAACAGCTGTCATCTGCTTTGCCAAATAATCCAGCTGCCATCCCAGCACCCTGCCTCCTTTCAAGGCTGACTATTTTGTTTGTTTGTTTTCCTTGGTATTCGCTAAGAATCCCAATTATAAACCAGAAATGCTTTTTTTTTTTTTAAAAGGCTAATATTATTATTATTTCCTCTCCAGTTAGAAGGCCCTCTTGTATTTGACTCATAAAAACAACTACTTTGCTCCGTTTTTAGAGTAAAATATAGACTAAAAAACTTATTTAACTTAAAAAAAGTGAAAAATAAAAACAAAAACTCTCAACTTTAATAAAAATGGTACTAATTTGAGAAAAGACATGTTTAAAAAGGAGAAGTTTTATTGTTTCATCTTATGAACTGCTTCTCACGGCTGACTTTAGGCAAGAGGCAGTATGAACTGTGAACAGGTCGCCAGTCTGTTGAGGGGCCACACACAACCATCCACACACACACTGTTCCATTCTGTTGCGTTGTCTTCCACTTATCCGGGGCTATGTCGCGGGGCAACAGCCTCAGACAGGAAGCTCAGGCTTCTCTCACTCCGGCTGCATCCTCCAGCTCACCCGAGAGGATCTTTAGATGTTCCCCGGCCAGCTGTGAGGCATAGCCTCTCCAGCGCATCCGGAGTCTGCCCCTTGGTCTCTTCCCGCTGGGACGTATCCGAAACACCTCGCCAGCGAAGTGTTCGGGAGGCATCCTAACCAGATGCCCAAGCCACCCCATTTGGCTTCTCTCAACCTGGAGGAGCAACAGCTCTACTCTGAGCTCCTCCCGGATGACAGAGCTCCTCACTCTATCTCTGAGTGAGAGCCCAGTCACCCTGCAGAGGAAGCTCATTTTGGCCGCTCGTATCCACGACCTCGTTCTTTCGGACACCACACACTGCCGGTGATCATAGGTGGGGGTAGGAAAGTAAATTTGAAGAAGTTTTAAATTTATTTAATCCCGCTGCATTTAAATTGTGTACTTTGCTTTTGTGTTTTAGTTGCATCACCAAAAACTATCAAACTGCGAGAGGAATCATCAGATCATGGCGGCACACCAAAGGGAAAGAGCCCAGGTATCAATAATACTTTGGGACCTGTGAAAGGAATCACTAACCTTGGAAACACCTGCTTCTTCAATGCGGTGATGCAGGTTGGTATTGGTGTGACATCTATTGTTAAACCAAAATACAGCTTTGAGTACAGCTTATTTATGTGATGATTATACATGTTTTATCGGGCTTTGTATAAGATATATAAACATGATCTAAATCTGAAGGCGTACAAGTGGATGTCTAAGTGTAAATAACCTCTTTGCAAGTTGTTGCCTTACATCCGGAGACCCTTATGGTGCTGTCATAAATCAGAAGATATTCTATTCTCCATTGTACAAGCATTCAAATATGTAAACACTCATCAAGTACTTTCACTTTGAAGGCTGACTTGTCAATAAGTAAACAACTTTCTTTGTATAGATCTTGTCACAGATAAAATTCCAATGGTGCTTCACAGAAAAGATCAAATAAAAGCATAAAAATGAAATATAAAATGAATAAAATGCAAAAAGAGGAATGAACCCAGTCAACTAGAAACTTTTAAAATAATATATTTCGTTTCGTCTTATGAACTGCTTATTCCTAATGAGGTGGCGGGGGGTGCCGGAGTCTATCCCAGCTGCTTTCGGGCAAGAGGCAGGATACACCCTGAACATTTCACCAGTATGTGCGGAGGGCCACATATACACACATTCATTACTAGGGGCAGTTTCACAGTGGCCAATTAAACACACATTAACACAGCATGTTTTAGGAGCATTGGAGGAAACCGGAGTACCTGGAGAAAACCCACACATACAGTGGAGAACATGCAAACTCCACACAGAAAGGCCAGTATTTCAAGCCTCACCCCCACTCCAGAACTCAAACCCCAACCTTCTAAGCTGTGACGCTACTGTTCTGATCTTTGGTGCTTTTTAAAAAAAAGAGTTCACTGACTCTGGGAAAAAAAAACAAGACGTAAGGTATTCCACAACCTGGGGACCATAAACTAAAAGGACAGATCACCAGAAAACTTTGAAGGTTCTAGGACACGGTCGCTCAACACAGCAACATATTGTTAAGCCTGATCATTTAAAGCTTAAAAGGCTAAACAGAAATGATAAAATCAGTATTTAATTAGCAGCTAGTGAAAAAATAATAAAACCATATTAACCAAGTGAATGTGAGTCATTTATGAAATTTTCAACCCAGCAGTGAATGTAGTAATGACGTCATCTACATGAAACAGAGTGGTATTCAGTTGGTGCACAGCATACGGGGAGAACACGACCATACAACCTCCTCAGTCTTTCACTGGTCATGTCATGGTGACTGCAAACTGACATGCCTCTCCAACAATGAAGTTCTTTTTTTCCCCACCATTTCGTTAATCATCCTCAGGGTCTTCGGCGTTGATTGAAATTCGAGTCGGCACGCTTTACATGCCTCGCCCTCCCTCTCTCCGGCTGTTTGTATTGTCTTCTTGAAAATTGCAATCTTTTTGGGTGAAAACACATAATTGTAAAAGGGCAAGCCGTGTCTGCGTTCACAATGTCGGCTCCATTGTGCGTTTTCCATAGCAACAGTCTTTATCTCCAGGATGTGACAAAACAAATATCTTTTGAAAGGGAAGAAGATGCATCTCAAACATGTAGCTTTTCGCCAACTCCCCACCAAGGAACTGCATCCTTTTCCAAACTCCTAGATCATTTTGAAAACCTCTTCTGGAATCATTAGCTCACAAACGAAGAAAATTGTGCTGAAAATGAACGAGCAAGATCATTTTAATTTCCCATAAATAGACTATCAAATTGCTCATTTATTGGTACTACTTTGTCACTATTATTTGTTTTGTTGATTTTAACGAGTTAAAACTGTTAAACGAGGTGCTCCATTTCCAAATGGAACTTATTTGACTAAAACAGGTTCAAATCTGTTATGTTGTTTGTACAGAATCTGTCCCAAACACACATGCTCATTGACCTCATCCATGAAGTAAAGGAGAAAGGATACAAGTTGAAGATCTGCCTGCCTAATGAGGGAAATCTGGTACATTATTCATCTTCTTTTTAAACCAAGCTAATGATAGTTACATCTACAAATTTTTCAAAATAGTCTTCGTAGTTTATTTTTGGTATGGCTTTGACTTAAAGAAGTAAAGTTTTTTTATTATTTATTTAAGGATGAAATTACTTTTGCAATTTAGTTTCAAAACAGCACTTATCTAGATTTTCTTTCCAGAATCCACTGATGGTTGCACTTCCTGCTCCAGAGCCTCTGACCGCAGCCATGTTCGCCTTCCTGCAAAGCATGAAGGAGCCAGGAAAAGGCCCCATTAATCCAAAAATCCTCTTCAACCAACTCTGTCAAAAGTAAGAAACTCTAAACACTTTTGTTAATAAAAAGCTCCCTTGGTTTATGGCTATTTCCTATTACAATTTGGCTTCAACTGAAGCTTGTAGTTAATATAAAACAACAGCAAATGGTAATTTTACATAAAAATAGTCATTCATATTAGATAAAGTAAAAGATTTGTTGAATTTAATGAGCACAGTTAGAAAAACACAGTTGAAAAAAAGTGGTTGAAGCTAGACAAAGGTCAGAAGTGAGAATTTGTGAGCAACAGTATGGTTTTATGCCAAGAAAGAGCACTACAGATCCACGGTATTTGCCTTGAGGATGCTGATAGAGAAGTACAGAGAAGGCCAGAGGTAGCTGCACTGTTTCTTTGTAGATCTAGAGAAAGCGTATGACAGAGTACCTAGAGAAGAACTATGGTATTGTATGAGGAAGTCTGGTGTGACAGAGAAGTATATTATTCTATTGGTTTTCAACTGCAGAATTTTAGACTACCTGGCAACAAATGCTGGTTGATCTGTGATTAAACAAAGGCTTCAAATAGAAACTGGGGTTTTCATCATTTTTTGGTTTTCTGGAAAGTCATAAAAGGAAACTGACCATTTGTAAATATTTTGTAACTTATAAAAATATAATCAACATCAGTTTGTGATTTAGATACATTTTAGGCCAGCAGAAGAGGCTCTGAAGGCATTTAGGGTTCATCACTGCTTCATAATAATCCCTAAATACCTAACGGTGAGTGTAGAACAGTCATGTTTAGCTGCCAAACTCTTAAAATCACTCGTAAGGTCATGCAATCACAAAGTTCCAGTAGATATGTGACCACAGGGTCACAAAAGTAGCAGAAGTAATCTGACTTTGTGGTATTGCCAATAACCTCCCTTAGCACATCAGTCTACAATTCAACCGGCCAAGCTTTTCATCCCATTCCTGTAGTTATAAATGCCATTTACCAGCCAGACCCAGGTAGCACCTGGTCCTGACTCGGTGCCTTTAATTCACTCAAACCCTACCATACACAAAGTGCAGTGGAAGCATTGTACCTTATCAAATACCAATCAGCAGCTAGCTGTTTGCTACATGCTGCATTCCTGTGCCACCTGCGTCGTATACAGATCAAGGTCAAACAGAACTTTTTTTTTTTCCCCTCATGTGAAAAAAAATTGATTGGCTTCTTGTTTGTGCATGGTGCACTGCTGGTCGAGTCCACGCTGTGTGGGCTTTTGTGCGGTTTAGTTGTGCAGGTGGGTGATCGGGGTATTTCATGTTGGATGACTGGATACATCTCTGGTGCGACTGTGACAGTTATTCTGGTACCTCGTTGTCATCCTGTGTGTGGGTCGGTGTGCTGTTTTTTTTTTTTTGTTTTGAGTGTGTGCATGTGGACTGCCACCTCACCTGGCACCACCTCAGCCTGCAACACACATGCAGGCAATTGTGCATTCAAACATCAAGCATTGCCCACATCGTAATGCACTCATACACATCTAATGAAAACCAGAGCCAATCTATTCCACCGATGTGCATTTTAGATGGAGACATGACTTCAGGCTTCAACACACATTAACCGTATTCCACACATGTGATGTTCACTGCAAGGAACTGCAGTAGGCTGTGCAAACGCCTAAAGTGGATTTTTTTATTTACTCATGCTAGTCTTCATTCATAAACACTTTGTGTGATGCAATGAAGATAACACACTGCATTTTTTTTAATTATAAGACAATTGACTTGATGTCTTTTTGAATCAAACTAAATCCTTAACCAATCTGTGATTTGCATTTACATAAACATTCAGAAAACTTCTGCTGGTGGAGCTTTTTGCCATTTTCCTTTGATGAGGCTTCAACTAAACATGTTATCACAATACAAAATAAAGTTATTACAAGGTGTTGATGGGGCTTTTGGAAGGATGACCGGTGCTATCCAGAGTATAATGGTTATAATGTAATTGTGGTTGCTTATGTGCATAAAATACAATGATTAAAGACAATTTGCATTAATTTTACGTTTGCAATGCAAGACAATGAAGACTAGGCAATAATATTCATTTGTCTAATGCAATGCATGACTCTGAGTCTTGCATTGGCCATGTGAAATGATTTCATTGTGTGCTGTATCAAAATAAAGTACCTGACCTGAATTCACTGCATTTAAAAAAGTCAAGCCAAGAAAAGGTGCCCAAAGTTGTGTAACTTGTAAAAAGAAAGGCCGATGGCCAATAGATGAGTCATTAAGCTTTGAGAAACCACCATATGACTGGTGGGGGAGTTTCACACCAGGTCAATGATGTTATGCAAAAAAAGTAGCATTATGTACAGTATATGAGCATACTCGTGCATGGATACATGCATTTATGAATATACTGATGTAAAAGTATATGTTAATTCATTTTTAATATGCGTAACTTAACAAATAAATGATTCTGTATGTGTAGGATTTTCTTTACCGACACTCACACAATGAAATATCATCTTCAAGACATTGAGTTGCATCAAAGACCCATCTGTGTAACCTCTACCCATTTTTACAGTTCATGTGTCTCCAGTACTCTTAAAGCAAAGCCGGAACTTCTTCACACTATGACTCATCTACATTTTGTGCCTGGCTTAAGGTTCTGAAAGTTCCGTTCCGTCATCTTCCGCTTGTTCCGGGGTTGGGTCGCGGAGGCAACAGCCTGAAACGGGCAGCCCAGGCCTTTCTCACCCCGGCTGCATCCTCCAGCGCACCCGGAACGACCCCAATTCGCTCCCCAGCCAGCTGTGAGACATAGTCTCTCCAGCGGGTCCGGGGTCTTCCCTTGGTCTCTTCCCGGTAAGATGTGCCCAAAACACCTCGCCCGCGAGGTGCTCGGGGGGCATCTTGATCAGATGCCCGAACCACCCCATCTGGCTCCTCTCGACCTGGGGGAGGAGCGGCTCGACACCGAGCTCCTCCCGGATGGCAGAGCTCCTCACCCAATCTCTGAGTTGTGAAAGTGAATGGTTCAATTTTTACTCTCTTTTTTTAGTGACCATTCTGTTTACAGCAGTTAGTGAATGCTGCAATGCTTCAAGCTTTTGACTCTCAGAGAGGGTTGAGTCTGCCCTTGACCTGTGACCACGGACTTCTCGCTTCTGTTTCTCTCTGACTGTGTTTTTTTCACTCAATGTTCAGGTTAGCAAGCGGGTTAATAGGGTTTTCTGGCTCCAATTGAGGACGTTAGGAGTATTTATGTGTAACACCGAGGCCCTGTTTAGTTGTATGTGAGTGTGTGAGTGCATGTGATCACTTGCATTTGACATCAACCAGCTGAGTACCCACAGCCTGCCTCCTCATCCTCTTGCCAAAGGATGTCCTCGGACCGATGCCAAGCCGTGTGTGTTGGACAGTCGGCACCACGCTGGATATCTGGTGCCAGAGAGGGTCCCAGCTTGTACCCACTTTACTTCAAAGCTAGTCAGCAGCTAGCCTCTAGAAAGTGGCAAAACAAGATAATAATAGAAGATATGAATAGTTATTTATATGTCCATTTCCTTTAAAACTCTCAGCCTTTGTGAGGTTATATTTATAATTTGCGTCTCTGGTTGAATTTTTATACATTTTAAACACAAAAGCATTTGTCTGTTATTTGTATGTCTTGTGTGTATCATATCTGTAGGAAACGACCTGGAGTAAAGAAAGTTTGTCAAGGACTGTAGAATGGTATGAACTCAACCACCTTTACATCAATGCCACCAAGTCCAAGGAGGGGGTGATTAAATAAAAAAATGAGAAAAAACATCTCTGATTATGTAAAAAAAAAATGTATCGTTTTGCATAGTTTTATTCACCCGGTTTGTATCCAGTCAGTCACCTTTTTAACCGTCCATTCCGTGCGAATTTGTGCGGGGTGCCGGAGCCCATCCCGGCTGATTCGAGGCAAGGTGCAGGGTACACCTCGAACAGGTCGCCAGTCTGTCGCAGGGCCACACACACACACTGCACAACCATATACACACACGCGCATTCCTAACGGCAATTTGGCACTGGCCAGTCAACCTAACATGCATGTTTTTGGAGGGTGGGATGTAATGTAAATGTAAACCCACGCAAACTTGGGGAGAACATGCAAACTCCACACAGAAAGGCCAGTGTTCTTTGTGTCCAGTGTTTAGTGTTAAAAAAAAAATTATCAAATAGGAATGTACAAGTCAGTCAATGCTGCAAAGAAGAAAAACCTCTGGAGAAGTTTTACTTACACATGGATTGTGTTCAGTGTTTAAAGATAAAAATGTTTTTCAAATAGGCATATTTAACATGATTGTCATTCGAGTAAAAAAATTAATATCCTTGTGTTTTTTTTTTTACCATAAGTAGTCAGGACTATAGAAAATGATGATGTATATATGTTCCAAATGGTCTGAAGCTTTTTTTTTTTTTCTTCCTTTTTTTTAAGCCTACAACAGTAAAATAGCCGTGATCTCCAGCTCTCGCTGGATCGATTTGCTGCCGAGTGTGAAGCGGCCGGAATGGGAATTAGCGCCTCCAAAACCGAGACCATGGTCCTCGCCCGGAAAAGGGTGGAATGCTCCCTGCGCGTCAGGGACAGGGTCCTGCCCCAAGTGGAGGAGTTTAAGTATCTCGGGGTCTTGCTCACGAGTGGGGGAAGGATGGAGCGGGACATCGACAGGCGGATCGGTGCGGCATCAGCAATAACTAGGACGCTGCATCGGTCCATCGTGGTAAAGAGAGAGCCGAGCCGAGAAGCAAAGCTCTCGATTTACAAGTCGATCTACGTTCCAACCCTCTCCTATGGTCACCAGCTGTGGGTGGTGACCGAAAGAATGAGATCGCGGGTACAAGCGGCCGAAATGAGCTTCCTCTGCAGGGTGGCTGGGCTCTCACTCAGAGATCGGGTGAGGAGCTCTGCCATCCGGGAGGAGCTCGGTGTCGAGCCACTCCTCCTCCAGGTCGAGAGGAACCAGATTCGGTGGTTCGGGCATCTTGTCAAGATGCCCCCCGAGCGCCTCGCGGGCGAGGTGTTTCGGGCACGTCCCACCGGGAGGAAACCAAGGGGCAGACCCCGGACCTGCTGAAGAGACTATGTCTCACAGCTGGCCGGGGAACGACTTGGGATCCTTCCGAGTGAGCTGGAAGATGCAGCCGGGGAGAGAGAGGCCTGGGCTGCCCGTTTGAGGCTGTTGCCCCCGCGACCCGACCCCGGAACAAGCGGAAGATGACGGAACATTAAAATATTGTCAGATTTTTAAATATTTTTTACGTATGTTAATGCATCAAGTAGAACCGCAAACCATCCCAATCTAAATGTTATCTATCCAAAACCTTACAAAAATAAACCGCTGTAAGTAGTCACCCATGTAGAGGATTAAACTTTTTGTTTAGCAGGATGTTACAAAAGTTTTATTTTCTAACAAAATATATGGAGTAACTTTGTGGTTTAGCCATCTGTAAAAAGTTTCGAATTTCTGAATTACGTATTCTTCTCGGCACATCCTGGAGACATGAGAGTCCTCAGTTTTTTATCAAATTGTTCAGTTTATAACACGTTTCTGGCTTTAAAGAAGTATTTCTCTTCAGTTGTGCATACAACTCTGTCGTGGGTCCGATCCCCTGTTCGAAGTTCATGCCAAAGTGTCCCGAAGCAAGACACTAAATCCCCAATTGCTCCTTATGGTGGTTTTTCACCTTACATGTCAGCTTCCACCATCGGGTATGAATGTGTGTGTGAATGGGTGAATATGAGCTACAATGTAAAGCACTTTGAGAACCAACGCAGGTAGAAAAGTGCTGTAAAAGTAGAGTCCATTTATTATTAATGTCTCTATGTTGGCAATCAGAAAAATTTAACTCTAACTTTTCTCATACAAAATAAACTAAAAGTAAATTTACATTTTATTTAAAAAACAGGGGTGTTGTTTAGATTTTGTGATTATCTCACAGATCACTGAGGTCTCTGTCGCTTATGGTTTTTGGAAAAGGATTAATGAGTAAGGTGAAGTGTGTGCCGCTGCATTGTGTTGCTCATACGTGTATGTTTTTGGGGGCAGGACGGGGGCTTGTGTGGCCTTGTGTCTGGTACTAACTCATCCGGCTATTAATTGTGTTAGCACCGCAGCTGTTTGCATTTGCCAGATTGAGAGCAGCGCTACAGGGCCCTTCTGCCTCTCTCTCTCCACTGGGATGAGCTTCCAGACCTCCTCATTCCCACTGATTCCAACCATGCATCTCATTTTCTTTTTATCTCACTATCTTATCGTACATCTTTTTTTCCTTTTTTTTTTTTTTTTTTTTTTACTCATTTGTCATAGAAGCAATTCTTATTTCCTCATTTTTTAAATTTCAATTGACCATTAGTTTAGACTGATTAGAATTTAAAAGCAATAGTCTTTTTTTTTCTCTTAAAATTTCTAGAAAAATAAACTCATGTTCTTTCATGGATTATTTCCAAAGATGAGGAAATTGCAACTCCTCCTTTGTTCTCATCCTGTGTCATAAAAAGCTGATTGGTCATTCCTCTGCCAGGACATAGAAATAATTTTTGGCCAAAATGTCTCCAATTGACCAATGATTTGAACTAAATTATTCTATTACGGAAAAGTGATCCGATAAGACCAAGACCGGGTTTTAACAATGCTCAAAATATTTAAACCAGTTTTTTTAATCAGTTTATTACATAACTGGTGGCATTTTGAGCAAACAGTATAATCAGTTACCACCCTTTCTCTAACCTCCAAACACCCTCGTCATGACGGTGACCAGTAAAAGTTAAGCCTGTCTGACCAACCTGTCCTTTGGTTATGTGGCCCAACAGGTTGTGAAGGTTTTGGCTTTGGCTTCTCCATCTGGCCCTGCATCTGTCTCCACATCTGCTTTACAGTGTGTGGTCAGAGGAAAGCCCAAGGAGAGAGTCCCCTCTAACCGTTCAGACATATGTGATGATGTACAGTAGGACTATATACATCGAGCTAACCAAAGATTTGGGGGATAAGGTCTAGATTGTAGAAGGATTGAGGAAATTCCTTTTAATCACAAAAAGAACAATTCTTTTTGAAGCAACTGTTCATTTGAGTAAACATTCCTATTTGGAAGAACAAAAAATTCAGTTGTGTGTATGCATGCGAAAATATGTGTCTGTATATACTGTATATAGATGTGGGTGTAAATTTATACAGTATCTATAACGTGGAGTGGCGGATGCTAAATACGGCCATATGTGATCAAATCGATTGAATGAGTACATCATTATTCTTAGATCATCTTGTTGAGTGTTTGTTGTTGGAGAAATTATTGTCAGCACGCTGCTGCAAAGACTTTTCATTGGACACTAGTTTTATTTAAACAAAAAAAAAATCTGTTTTAATCTCAAATTGTCTCCTCCCAGTGGGATGTGCCCGAAACGCCTCGCCCACGAGGCGCATCCTGACCAGATGCCCAAACCACCCCATCTGGCTCCTCTCGACTTGGAGGAGGAGCGGCTCGACACCGAGCTCCTCCCGGATGGCAGAGCTCCTCACCCGATCTCTTAGTGAGAGCCCAGCCACCCTGCGGAGGAAGCTCATTTCGGCCGCTTGTACCCGCAATCTCATTCTTTCGGTCACCAGAGGAGACCAAGGGGCAGACCCCATACCCACTGGAGAGACTATGTCTCACATCTGGCCGGGGAACGACTTGGGATCCTTCCGGGTGAGCTGGAGGATGCAGCCGGGGTGAGAGAGGCCTGGGCTACCCGTTTGAGGCTGTTGACCCCGCGACCCGACCCCGGAACAAGCGGAAGATGACGGAACGGAATTTCAAATTGTTAGGCTGTAAAAATTTGGGAAATGCCAATTCTTCATCTTCTTTCGGCATTTCCCTTTAGGGGCCGCCACAGCGAGTCAGTTTGTTTCATCTTCCTATCTGCTGCATCCTCTTTAGTTACACCAATTATCTTCATGTCTTCCTTCACTGCATCCATGAACCTCCTCTTTTGGTCTTCCTCTAGACCTCTCTCCTGGTGGTTCCAAACCCAGCATCCTTCTGCCTATAAATAGTTTAAATATTTCTACAATGCAAATGTAACACATTTCAAGGATGTTTGTTGTAAAAAATTTAACTTAGTTTTCTTAAATAATTTTTTTCTTTGCTTCATCACAGTTTTTTGCCACTTTTTATTACGTTTAGAAATTTAGAGCAAAAAGTGCAAAAAATTTTATTCATTTGTACTTATTTCAAATGCCATCATTTTTTGAGGCACTGTGACTGATTTTGGTCAAAGATAAACAAAATACCATTTTAATTGCTTTGTCTTCTGAATCACTTTACCTTAATGGGGTTGTGACAGTGCCGGAGTGTATCCCTGCTGATTTCACTCGAGAGGGAGGGTACACCCCGAACAGGTCACCAGCCTGAATCCATGGCAACATACAATTTCACAGCGGCCAATCAGTCTAACATGCATGTTTTTGGAGGGTGGGAAGAAACCAGAATACCCGGAGAAAACCCATGAATACCCAAGGAAAACATGCATCTCCACACACAAAGACTAGTGTTTTAAGCCTCGCCCCCACTCCGGGACATGAATCCCCGACCTTGTTGCTGTGAGGCTAATGTGCTAACCACTTCAATACTGTGCAACCACCTTTTAAATTGTTTTTTTTTAATAAATGGAAATACAAATGCTAAATTTGTCAAACAAAGTGAGATATTTGTTAATTGAGTGAAAAATATAATCTAAGTTTCTGAATGGTGCTGACTGAATATTGAACTCCCTGGTGAAAAGAATGAGTGGAGTATAAAGTGTTCATATTACCTTGAGGAAATAAAAATTTGAAATAAGAACTTAACAAATCAATAGGTTTCAGCAATATTTTTCTTGGTCTTCTGTGTTTTTTTATTCTTTGAAACGCCGGTACTTATTCTTTTTTTTTTTTTTTTGACAACTTTTTCTTTTCAAGTTTTTAAGAAGTCTTTGTTTTTCCTTTGTAATTTAATTAGTCATGCTTTATGTTTCAGAGCTCCTCGTTTTAAAGGCTACCAGCAGCAGGACAGTCAGGAGCTTCTGCACTACCTGCTGGACTCCATCCGGGTGGAGGAAACCAAAGTAAGCTGGAACACACTTCGTACACCTGTACACACAACTGTGGAAAATTATTTGTTGTTTTCTTTAAAGATATATTTTATCCTTGGTCTTTAAGAACAACCCTTCGAAAAGCCTAATTGGAACATAATTGACTAGTATGTTCTTGGATTTTATTTTGCCCTTCACTGCTGCAGGACACAGCTGTTTGAAGCCTTGAACCAGCTCTTATCTCTAAATATTCCATGACAGCAAATTTCAACAACAAAATGATCTTGAACTTCTATTTTCTGGGTCTTTTTTAAAGGTTTTTTAATCTTTTTTTTTGGACAATTATATACACTCTTGCATCTCACTGCATCTTTGGGAGGAAAAAAAACTAATTTAAAATTCTGGGAGTCAATGAAACAAAATGACACCAAACTCAGATAATGAGCCACTAACAACTCAGCAATTAAATTGAAAATCTTGGTACTTATTTGTACAAAGTGTATTTAGCTCTTTAGGAGATGAGTGTGAATTTTGATCATATTTAGTTCTGTGACTAAAAAAAAATTGCTCAGTTTAACTGACGTGAATTAGTTTTTGCCGTAACAAGATGAAACTTTTTTTAGGGTTTTTTTTTTTTTATTAAAAAACTCATTGGACATGCTTGGGCATTATCTGGAACATTATACTCTTAGGAAATATTGTGTTTACCACTTTGGAACTATTTCAACTTGTGTTTATATTCCACATTTAATAGATTAATGTTAAAAAAACAGGAGTAACATTTTTGAAAGTTAGATTATTTGAGTTAAAGCTTCTCTTTCTCAAAAATCCTTCCACACGGCAATTAGGAGACCCCACAGCAGCTCTTTGGAGATCCAAGTGACCACGTGAACCAAGGAGGAGAAGTTAGCGGGTGTGTTTAGTGGTCAGCCTCGGGCCCCAGGAGGAGCCACTGGCTCTGCTCCCCGGCTTCTATTCAGACTTGTGAACGCTAACAGTTGTGCCACTTAGAGGACTTGCAAGTGGCACGACCGGCGTTATTGTGTGATCTTGGGAAACCCACAGCTGCTGAATGGGCTTCAGGGCCGTTCATTGTGCTTGAGGGTCACCAACAGCCCCCTCCGAGTCACACACACAACACATTGTGTGATGAGTCTGTCCAATCAAAGAGGTAAAATTAGGACGGGGGGTATGGTCCCTCTTTATTCACTCAGAAATGAATTTTTTACAGCAGATTTGCTCCTATTTACCTCATTTATTAATATATTTTTAAAAAGTAGACAAGTAGATAAAAAAGAACTATGTTGGTTCAATCTCATTTGAACTGATTTTTGGTGGAGTTTTTCTTTTTTAAGTAACTCAACTCAATTTTTTTCTGAAGTTATCACTTCCTTTGTGAGCAATTTAAAGATTTTTGTTCCATTAAGCCCTTACATTTGAGTGATTTTCAAGTTTGAACAGCAGAACGTCATCAGCAAATTTAATCGTTGAAAATAGTGCAAATTTAAGTTAGTCGACGAATGACGACAAAATCCACTCTTTTGTTTTGTTTTTTTTTTAATCAAATTTACAAAAAAAATTGTTGAGGTACTTACACTAAAGTGTAATACGGGTTATAGGAAGCTTCGGTTTCAGGAGACCAGTTCACTGGGTGTCATTAACCTCCTAAAGGCCTTAAGTGTTTGTGTTGATTGTCCATTAGGATCAGAGATGTGAATATGCTAATTTAGGTTCAGTCATTTACCACCAATTAGCTGAGACGGTAGGTATTTCTCTCTCAGGGCATAGACCGGCCTTCTTTGCCGCGTCTTAATTTTTTAGTTTCCGAGCCTCCGCTCTTGTACCAGCAACCCTCCTCACGCCCCCGATCCCTCCTCCCTGCGGCCCTTCCTGTGTGGGACAGCACACGCTGTTACTTTGGGGAGAAAAAGAGAGCACGGGGGGTTTTACTGGTAAATTAATTAGTAGACGAAGCACAGCACTGGTTTGACTTTGCCGGCTGAGTGGGGCGCAGACTGGCCGGGATGGGATTAACGGGACTTTTTGACCTAAATAATCAGTCCAGTGCGTGGGTCCTGGGACAATGGGGGCTGATTGGTCTGGACTCAGACATAGACTACGGCCAATTATCTATTGATTGCTGCTTTTCTGTGCCTGTGCTTTTTCACGGCTCTCTCACAAACACATCCACTGACAACGTCACCTCCGATAAGTGGACTCTGCAGGACATTCACACACAAACAAGCACGGTTAATTAAGAGGTTTACGTGATAACAATATAAGACAGGCACAATGATTTTTTTTTTGCTGTAATGATGCTTATAATGGCTTTACCTGTCATGCTCAGCTGCAGGGGAGAGAGTGATATACCACTAATGGTGTTGTTTAAGAAAAAAAAAAGAAGAAACTGTCCATGCAGATTGGTTCAAATTTTTAAATAAAATATGTATAAATAAAAAGTTATTTTTATCATTCTTCTGTCTGCAGAGGGTAAAAGCAGGAATTTTGAAGGCCTTCAACAATCCCACCGAGAAGACAGCAGATGAAGAGACCAAACGCCAAGTCAAAGGTTCGAACGACGCCATCGCCACATGCGTGTGTCAGATCAATAGTGCCACCTTCTGGTGGATCATTTCAAATCAGCAATTAATTTAATGACAAAAAAAACATTTTTCCATCATAAAAAATTAACCTTCAAGCAAAAATAAGCATTTTGTTAAAATAAATCTTAGTATCACACAATTGCCATCATACTGTCTTGATTTCTATAAGATTATATTGACAAAACATAAAATAAAGACTTTTTAGTTTCACAGGTTTTACACTAAATTTGTTACGCTGCGTAACAAATTTAGTGCAAGTTTGATTTGAAAATATTTTTATACAGTATATAATTTAACCTGTTATTTTTTTTCCTTTCTCAATCCCATCAGCATTTGGAAAAGAAGGAGTGAAGATGAACTTTGTCGACCGCATCTTTGTGGGCGAGCTCACAAGCACAATAATGTGTGAAGAGTGCGAGCATGTAAGTGCACGTAGGAAGAATGAGCGAAATGAACATGTTTCTTGTCCTCAGACCTTCGGCACGAGGTTATGCTTCTTTTTAGACCTGGTGTTAAAGAACATTATGGTCAACAAGGGAACAATAACCTCGATTAATTCAGATCCTCGCTAAATACGAAGCCTAGTCAACACCCCACCATTTATTATTGTGCTTTCAAGATTGACATGTGACTTCTAGCAGGGCCGCAAATCGTCATTGACCTCATCAATTTAATATATTTTTCATGGGCATAGCTGAAAGTAGGTTGTTATTTATTTATCTGCTGTGATGCTCAAGGTACACAACAAACACAGTCCTCTCCACAACATGATGCAGTTCAAAATTAAAAAAAAAAAAAAGATGAGAAAATAAGCAAAAAGATCTTCATAAACCGGCTGTTTAATTTCTACTGAAGTAGTTCCGGAACATCAACCCAGCAAACAACATCAAATGTGGAGATGCAGCATCTTGGTCTATAAACTCAGTTGAGTACGCCAATGACACAGCGATTGTTCGGTTTTTGCAGGAGAGTGATGAGACAGAGTACCGGGACCTTATCCCTCTGTTTACCACATGGAGCAGAGACAATGGTCTTGTTCTGAATTCCTCCAAGACCTAGGAGGTGATAATTAACTTTAGTAGGAGGCCCCTTTGTTAACTTGTCCTGATTAATGAAGAGAGCATCGAGGTTGTTAACACCTAAAATATCTGGGTGTGCATCTTGATTACAAACTGGGCTGGTCATAGCAGGCTCAGTCCTTGTACAAGAAAGTGCAGAGCAGGCTGTTTTTCCTGAGGAGGCTGAGGTCTTGATGTCTGTGGTAACATGCTGTACAATTTTTAGACACATGACGTCTGTCATGGCAAGTGTAGCTTTCTTTGTGGTCGTTGAACTGTTTTGGAGAGGGGGATGAGGGCTCTAATGCAGGGCATCCTGAAAGATCCCTGCCACCCTCAGCAAGATGTGAACCCAGAAAAGTGCCCAAAGTAACAGGTTCCTCTCATTGCTCTGCAGGACAGAGTGCTTTAAAAGGTGTTTTATCCCTTCTGCACTCAGGCAATTTAATCGAACATATGTGCCAGGAAGGAACTGAGTCCAATGGGGTATCTTATTACTAGCGATTGTAACTTTTATTATTCTATTTTTATTTATATGTGTAATTTGTTGCTGCTGGATGCCAGAATTTTCTCCTGCAGGAGATTAATAAAGTTTTTATCTATCTAACATATTGAGAAATCTGCAAGAATAGTTTGGATCAAGTAAAAAAGTTAGAGAAAAGTGTGCCACAGGAAACCATGCTTGATATCTTTTTTTTTTCCCAGATCTTCACAGTAAAGGAAGCTTTCATAGACATCTCCTTACCCATCATAGAAGAGAGGGTGAGCTTTTATATGAGCTTCAGTCATCACACAAAATCTATAAGAATTATTACCTTTGTAATATTTTGGTAAACCAGGATGTTTTTTATTTTGCTTCTATGCTCCATGTTTTCAGATATCAAAACCATCCAACCCTGGTCGGCTCGCAAAAAGCAGCCGTGAGCTGGAAACGCACACAGCTTACAATGATCAGACTCATTCTGTGTCACACAGTGTCAACAAGAACACACGCAAATTGAGCGGACAGGTGAGCTATGTAAATAAAATATAAGTAGTTTTAGTTGTTTACCATATAAAATTCTAGAATGATCCATAGGATTTGGTTGATTTGCTTTTTATGTACAAATAATTACTGTTTAAACTTTTTTTCCATCACATCTTTTTGTAACGCAATTTATTTATTACATCATCAAATTTCGGATTTTTCTTTTAAAATGAACTCTAAGAATTCTGCCTGTAATATCTTGATTTTAAAAGTGTTGTAATGAACATACGTAAGTTTGCTTTTAATATTTTGTTGCTGTAAATTAATTATTTGTTCTCTAGATTTAGAAATTAAAGAAAAAAATTGAAGTTAAATTGCTTTCCTACAGAAACAATTGAGCCGCAGATCGTCCAGCTCTGTGGATGAGAAGGGAACCGGGTGTGGCGGTGTGGAGCGGGCGGAGCAGGAGTGTGTCTCTGCTCGCGGCGTCTCAGTCTGCAAGATGGCGGCTGCTGGCAGCCTCTCGGACGGCAGCGAAAGAGACTCGGGTGCTCAAGACAGCAGCAACGATGCTGACAGCGAGGCCTCTGAGAGCGAGTGGGCCCCACGCCCCAACACCCACACATCCTCCACCCTCACACCATCTCCTCCACCCACCTCTTTACCATCCTCCACTAGCAGGCAGAGCGGCGCTGTGGAGCAGTTAGTTTCTGCTGTTTCTAAAGTTAACCTGGCTTTCACTGGTGGGGACAACAGTATTGCTGGTCACTGCTCCATTGAGGAGCAGGGAGAAACTCAAAGCCGAGACAATCATCCCCATCAGGCGGCTTTCCAGTCTCTGTCCAACAGTTACATCCCCAGCTCCAAGGAATGCTCCATCCAGTCCTGCCTCCACCAGTTCACCTCCGTGGAGCTGCTGATGGGCAACAACAAGCTACTTTGCGACAGTTGCACGGAGCGCAGGCACAAGCAGCTGCGAAGAAGCTACTCTGGAGGTAAGAGAACATCTGGAAACATCCGCAGCCGAATGCTCACACATTCATACACAGCCACGTAAAAAAAGCAAGAATCTATCATTTATCCGGCTTGGATTCTTTAATAAAGTAACATACTTGTTCAAAATGTATTTGATGATCAATTGAAAATGATTTCTGAATGGAAGTTGAAAAGACGCTAAATTTTTGCCGCTAGCAACCAGAGCAGGAATGTCAAAGTCTGGTCCTCAAGGGCCAGTGTCCATAAGTTTTACCATGTGTTTCTGGTTCAATACAGTTTATGCACATAAATTGAAATCAACAGCCAATAAAATTTGGCACAATGACTCACTAACCTGGATCAGGTGTGTAGATACAGGCACACGTGGAAAACCTTCAGGACACCGGCCCTCGAGGACCGGACTTTGACACCTGTTAACTAGAGAGTCTGAATACTCAGAAATATATTGTCAAAGTCACTGAGTTGACAATATGGACCTCATTTTTTTCCCTGACACCTGGCGGTCGACTTAGAATAGGTCCGCATCCTACCAATAGACAGCGATCTCACAAAATGTATGAATGTTTGCTTAAATGTTTCATGATACAATAAATTGATGTAATGCAAATAAAAGGCACCAATAAGTTAAAATTGGACTAATCCGGGGGTCATCTGAACAAGAACTTGAAGGCTTCTGGGTCCCCGGAAATAAGAATGTTTTGAACCTGCCTGTAGAATACCTTAAACCGTCATTAGGTGCTGGAACAATCAGGTGTTTTTGTGTTATTTGCATAGATAAAAAGATGGAGAAGGTTTACACCAGCGCCAGGAAGCAGATGCTCATTTCTTTGTTGCCTCCAGTCATCACGTTACATCTGAAACGTTTCCACCAGGTTGGCAGCCGCACATTCTCTTTTCAAACACATCTGACTGCTTTCACCACACTGGTTATCCTTAATGTTGTTTCCATGTCTGAAGGCAGGGATGAACCTCCGGAAGGTGAATCGCCATGTGGACTTCCCTCTCGTCCTAGATTTGGCTCCTTTCTGCTCCGCATCATGCAAGGTATCGCTTAATCGAATACATGTTGATAAAGAACAAGTTGTAAAAGTCCTTGGTTAGTGCCGGAACTGGTTGATCGTCCTTGTTTTTACAAATCTGTTTACTAGTCTGTGCTTGTTTCTTTCAGAACCTGGCAGCCGGTGAGCGCGTCCTGTACAGCCTCTATGGGATTGTCGAGCACAGCGGTTCGATGCGCGGAGGCCATTACACTGCGTACGTTAAAGTACGCGCGCCCCAAAGGAAAACAGAACAGCACCATAAGAACCTGGCAGGTCAGGGGTCAGCTTTTCTTAGCAAATCTGTGTGTTTGTGTGTGTTTCATAAAAGAGGTCGTCATTCACACATCCATAACCGGACTCCGTACAACCTTGAAGTGAGAATGAATAGATACCTTTGTGTTTGATTGAGACATGTTGGTTTTTGTCTTTTTCTTCTTTCCATATTCATAGAATAAGGCTGAACAATAATCCCTTGAGCTGAAAATTCAAGTAATTATTTGTCCTTGATGCTAAGCTAGAGACCTGAGACATTAACTGAGGCCATATTTGTATTAAGCCTTCTACATCATCGCCTTTCAGATGGTTATGGGTTAAAACCAGCTATCACACACTATACTTTATGATTATTATTTTTATCTCTGATCTGTAGTGAGAGGTCAGAAGAGGTGGAGGAAAAGTTGGAGAGGTGGAGGTTTGCACTAGAAAGAAAAGGAATGAAGATTAGTCAGAATAAAACAGAGTATATGTGTGTGAATGAGAGGGATCCAAATGGAAAAGTGAGGTTACAGGGAGAAGAGATAACGAAGGTGGAAGATTTTAAGTACTTAGGATCAACAGTCCAGAGCAATGGAGAGTGTGGAAAAGAGGTGAAGAAGCGTGTTCAAGCAGGCTGGAACGGGTGGAGAAAAATATCAGGTGTGATGTGTGATAGAAAAGTTTCAGCTAAAATGAAAGGAAAAGTGTACAAAACCGTGGTGAGACCGGTCATGCTGTTTGGTCTAGAAACAGTGGCACTGAGGAAGACAGGAAACGGAGATGGAGGTAGCAGAGATGAAGATGATGAGGATCTCTCTAGGAGTGACCAGGATGGACAGGATCAGAGGAACAGCACATGTTAGAGGTTTTGGAGATAAAGTCAAAGAGGCCAGACTGAGATGGTTTGGACATGTGCAGAGGTGAGAAAGAGAGTACATTGGAAGAAGGATGCTGGATTTGGAACCACCAGGAAAGAGGCATAGAGGAAGACCAAAGAGGAGGTTCATTGATACACTGAAGGAAGACATGAAAATAGTTGGCGTGACCGAAGAAGATGCAGCAGATAGGGTTAGATGGAAGAAACTGACTCGCTGTGGCGACCCCGGAAGGGAAATGCTGAAAGGAGAAGAAGATTTCTATTTAGGGTTCATGTTTAATTTGATCCTAATCTTTTTCTGTTTATCATAAAATAGTTTTATGATTATGTTCATTTTGTTAGTTGTTTTTTTGTTGTCGTTGTGTTCAACCGCTTATTCAACCGTTTCTTTAAAACATATTAGCAACATAGCAACAACTTCCCGCAGAAGTTGTTGCTATAGTGGCAATTTGTGCTTCCTCTCAGCTGCTGCGGGGTGCAGCAGGTAGAGTAGATAAAATGCTTATAAATTTTGAAATGTTCATTTTTAGAACATTAAAACTACAAAATAGAAAACATGTTTATATTACAAGTCATAATAGGTCAGCCTCCTAGGTTGGGTTTTATTTATTCTAATTAGCATATTAAAATGATGCGCAGTCATATTGACTGCTGCGGTAGTCCTCGTGTTAATGATTCGAATGGAGATATATCTTTTAAAATTAGGGGTAATAATTCAAATCTACACAGTGTTTATCAGTGAAATAGAAATGGAATAAACAGTATTAATTTTAATTGTACGATGATCTTCTTACATGTGACCTTTGGGACTCATAATTTTTTCATTGCATGTGTTATTTTTAGGTGTGCGGGATGCCGGCAGCAGCTCGCAAGGCCAGTGGGTTTACGTCAGCGATACCACGGTTCAGACAGTACCGGAATCCAGGGTACTCAACTCTCAGGCATATCTACTCTTCTACGAGGAAATCCTGTAATTTTAAAGAATCTTTTGTCTGATTTCAGACGTATTTAATTTCTGTGGGTTGTTTTGGATGAGGGGGTGAAAATCTCAGTTTCGCTTACTGTTCGCGTGCAAAAGCAGAAGAAAAGGGCAAAGTTGTCACAAAATCATTTTTTCTAAGCAAAAAGCATAATTGATTTTAATTGAATATTTTATCCTGAGTTTTCTTCACTTTTTTACATTTAAAAACTTCTGACTTGAAGAGATTTTAATAGGAAAGAGCTTTGAAAATGTAACTTTTGAATATTTATAATCCTGGTAATGCCTGAGATTTAAAATGCATGTTGAAGTTTGCTACAAATAAGTTTTTAAAAAAAAGAAATGTTGCATGTTTGAACTGTTGAACAGTCTCCACCGAATGGATGAAATGCAAGATGTTTCGGTAAGAGCGAGCGTGAGACGCATGAATGTAACTCACAGGTTCAAATCATATTCAAAGCTGGATAGATGTGTGATGTTCATTAAAATAATCTAAATTAATTTATAAAAGTTGAGCCCTCTTCAGCTGTTTTCATGGCACCTTATAACCTGAAGGTGTTGAGTTCCAACATTTAATTCAGTGATTATAAGATTAGTTGCAAAATTCAGTCATTGGGTTTATATTTTTGTATTTTTTATAAACTAACTAATGAATAAAATTGTTGATTTCCTTAAAAATTACATTTTTTTTGGGATTCATACCAGAAAAATGTAAAAGATGCATATAATTAATTTGCAAACTTTACAACTTTTTAAATTATTACGCAGGCCAGAGTTTCTGATAATCTGCAAGTCTCTGGAAGATCCTCCACACTTCCTGTTTACTGCTTTCTAATGTCATTTTAGCAGCTGCTCTTTTGATCTCACATATTTGTCAGGCAGAATCCTTCCTCATAATCATTAACTGCACGCCACAGTGTGGGCTCTGAATCGGCATCAAAATAATGGGTGTGCGAGTTAGAGAAAAAAATTACTCAGAACTCGTTTTTAGTGTTTTATTTCAGTTAAATTACAACATAGGAACAATATACAAAAAAAAAGTAGGAAAAGTCAAAAACTCAAGAACGTCAAAGATCAACTGAACTACAGTAATTAGACTTCATCTTCTGAGAACCATCAAATTGATAGCTGTGGTAGTTTTAGTGTTAAATGTTTCAGTAAAAATGAAATGTTTTCATTCACCTTTTTCCTGTTTTACATCAGCAAAGAAACTATTTTGTTGTTGTTGTTGATTGAGTTCAACTGGCAAACTGATTACCACAAAAATCAAATTTCTGGAATCCAAAAAAACCCTGATTTATAAACAATCTAGATCATGGGTGGGCAAACTTTTTGACTCACGGGCCACATTGACTTCTAACATTTGACAAGCGGGCCGGAACCAGGGGGGTGGAGGGGTGTGCACCCCCTCCCCGCTTTAGGTCCAAAAAAAAGTGTTCTTACTACTTTAATTATTATAAACTTTGGTTAAAATATGCACCAAAATGCAGAAAAGTTATTTATTTTTCAAAAAGGTTGTTGGGGAGGCTGCCCCCAAACTTGTCTATACTGGCGAGCACCACAGGTGCTCGTTTTGTGCCCCCGACTCCCTTTAGAAAATCTTGGATTCGCCCCTGGGAACAGGAGCAGATGGATGGCATGCTTTGTCAACCGCTAGATTAGACCAATAGAATGGTGTGCTAGATTTAACATCTAACATGCTTGTTTAACGTGCGTGTACTGGGCCTCGTGATCCTCCCATGACTATGTCTTACAGGAGGCCGGGAATTGCACATTTTAAAGGGAGTAGTGTTGTTGTATTTTTGGCGTCATCTAGTGACGAACATCAAAATTGCAGGAAAAATCAAAATAACATGCTTACTTTTTATTTTATTTTTTTCTCGTTCGGCGGGCCGGATTAAAACGTTTAACGGGCCGCATGTGGGCCGCGGGCCATAGTTTGCTCATGCCTGATCTAGATTAACCAAACCTATGACTTTGATAACACTTAAATTCCATTTCCTTAATAGTTTGGAACACGATAGCAATAACAAAGTCAACGAAATGGCAATCAATTTCTTATTTGATGATTTATTTAAAATTAATCATGCTTGTGTTTACATTTTTCAATCAGAAACCGAGTTGGTTTCATCAGGAACAAAAATACACAAAACTTTTTTTATAGAATAAATTTTCAGAGCTTAACTTTGAGTAAAAACTGTCACGTTTAAATGGATGTTTATTCTTTTCATTCATTTATTTTTTTTCTTTTTATTTATTCAGCCCAGTTGTTAATAATTAATAGTATAGGTTAATTTAATCTGACTCGGCCATTAAAGCCAACAGGAGTTTTTAATTGTGGCATCCAGCACTTTAAAAGAGTCTTGCTGCTTTTATTTTACAGGTTATTTTCTGTATGTGTGTTTTTCTTTGAAACATCTGAATGTATTCATGTCAGACTATCAAAATCATTTGCCAAAGATTTTGCAACTGTGTGTCCAAGCAGAGTTTATCCTCGAGGTCATCGCTATAATTAAGTTTGGTCATACACGGACGATGTTTATCCAACCTACAAATCTCCTTGTCTGTTTTCAATGTGAACGCACACAAATGTTTTTACAAAAAAAAAAATAACACCACAGCAGCTGACGTTTAAATTCTGGACACTGTCAGTAAGCTAGAGAATAAAACAAATTATTTTATTTAGAAAATGGTGAATTAATAGGATCTAAACGAGAGAAAAAATAAGTAAATATATGTTACTGTAAGAATATCGCTGGGGTTTATGTACCAATGAATGTATCGCTTGTTGCAGAAAAATGTGTATCATATAAGCTGTTCATTCTTTTCAGTTTGTCTGCTGCCATGCAGCTGCCATGCAGCTGCCAAACAGTTGGGATAGAACTTCAATCACAGGTGTTTTTTTTTTTTTTTTTTTTTCCAACAAGGATTTAAATCAGTGCCTCTGTTTAAGGATGTGGTGAGAAAACACAGCAATGCAAAGAAAGACGTGTGTACTTGTAAATTATAACTTACTAAAAAAAAAAGACTATCTAATGCAGAATATATGTTGTTGTAAATACGAGACGCAATTTAAACTTACGGTGCTTAATGTATGAAAGAGTTTTATTTACAGAAATTGACATATAAAATCTGTTATGCATTATAGAAAACATTTGGAATGATTGTAAAAAAAACTGAATAAATCTGATTTATAAATGTTACATGTTGTGCAGCTGGTTTTTTCTTGTGTTTAAATTTAGTGTGATGCTGGAAGAAAGATCACAATAAATTTTGTTTCCTGATGTTTTGCTGTCCTCATAGTTAGTGGGATGCTGTGGAGCATCTCGCCCAGCTGTCACCATGGATACCGCGATGCCATATTCAAGCCGTCCCGGCCTGTTATTGGCCCTGACGGGTGCAAAGCAGCACTGCTTCAGAACATGTCGCCAGCTGGTGAAGAGGAGGTGGGTGTGGAATCAAGAAAAGGGCAACGTCGAAAAACATCCTCTTTACACGTCGTCTTTCTTTCCTCGTGCCGTGACATCCCACGTCACACAGCGGGAACGTTGGAACCGGTTGTCAAGCAGCCACCAACGAAAAGAGCAAATTCTTCCTGAAATGGTTTTGTCTATTTTTAAAAAAGGAGGGGGTTGAAGAGATCTATTAGCTTGAGGGCATGTTTCTGAAGCCTTTGACATGATTTAATCTCACTTAATGAAAGTGACCTCACCCCCCCACACCCACACACACAGACACTCTCACTCTCCGAAAGACACTTGTAAGAAACTAATAAGGTGCTATGGGACTGCTTCTTTACCAGCAGCAGAGGTTAAATTTTTCTGCTCACCATGCATGATGCTGTCAATGTCAGCCTCACCTGCACATACACACACACACAGTGGTGCAATCAACACATTTTCTCATGCAAACATCAACACACTTAGACTGCACATGCCTCAGGCTCTCTCCCTATTTCTGTATACAAATCATCAGTCCAAACACCAACACGGGACTTGACAGCACTGAACAACACCTGCACACAACCTTTAAAACTAAAACGATCTCTCTGGGGTAATCTCAAGAATTGCAGATTGTTTAGTTTGTAAAATAAGGCTGAAATTGATCATTTTAATGTCATTTATCAACAATGATTTAGGTTTCTAAACAAATGAGAAGCAATCTAACTATGTTTGCTAGGAATCTTCTTCTCCTTTCGGCAATTTCCCTTCAGGGGTCGCCACAGCAAGTCAGTTTCTTCCATCTAATTCTGTCTCCCGCAACGATTCATGTAGCCAAAGAGGACTTTGAAAATAAGCTTGTTCCCTTCCGTCGTCTTCCGCTTATCTGGGGCTGGGTCGTGGGGCAACAACCTCAGACAGGAAGCCCAGGCTTCTCTTACACAGGCTGCATCCTCCAGCTCACCTGGGAGGATCACGAGTTGATCTCCGGCTTCCTGTAAGACATAGTCTCTCTCGCGGGTCGTGGTCTTACCTCTGGGTCTCCTCTCGGTGGGACATGCCCGGAACACCTCCCCGGCAAGGTTTGGCTCCGGATCAAAGCTATTCAGGAGGAGAAGCTTCTCTATCTCTGATTAAGAGCCCAGCCACCCTGTGGAGGAAGCTCTTTTCGGCTGCTTGTATTTGTGATTTGTGAAAAAAAAAAAACTTTTATTTTAAGAGTGTGCCAAAATTCCACATTTTTGATGAGAAATAGTAATTGGAGCCTGTGTAAAAGAAACGGGAAGTAAAAAAAGTGTAACAAAGGTCATTTTTTGTAAGAGGCCCCCATCTATTCTCGTCTGATTGTAAATGGGTGCAGAAGCACAAGGGAAGATTTAGTTCCCTGTCCAGCTGTGGGACATAGTCTCTCCAGCAGATCTGGGTCTGCCTCTGGGTCTCCTCCCAGTGAGTTTCTGGAACACCTCACTGACGAGGTCTTCGGGAGACATCCTAACCAAATGCCCGAAACTCTCCATCTGGCTTCTCTCGACTTGGAGGAGCAACGGTTGTACTGTGAGCTCCTCCGGGACGGCGGTCAGATTTCTGAGTGAGAGTCCAGCCACTCTGTGAAAGAGGGTGTAACCATTGTAAATGGTTGCAGAAGCACCTGGGAAGATTTGGCAACGTCCACCTCAACTGTTTCTTTTTTATTTTGGTTCATTATGGTAGTCTATTTGGGTTTCTTTTGAGTTTGAGCCTCCAGCCAAAAGAAATCGTTCATTGTTACTGAAACAAGGACGAAAGATTATGGTGAATTCTCCATACAAAAATGATTGGCCAAGATTTTCAATGTCCAACTGGCTCTTTAATGCTTCCATTTAAAATCAAGAAATTTAATATTTTTGTAATACATGAATTTATGAAAATCGTTACATTGTGAAAGGCTCAATGTTAATACACTGCGTTCCAAATTATTATGCAAATGATGTTTTTGTTTGATTTTCCAAAATACTTGATGCAAATGACGATCAGCATCATTTTCAAGTCATTAGCTGTCAAATTGTATTTCAAATATTATTGAACAAACCTCCTAATGAAAACAGTATTTAAAAAATAAATGAAAAACTTAAAATGCACTGTTCCAAATTATTATGCATAACATAGTTTCAAGACTTTTTCTAGTTTATAAAGAACTGAAAATAGTAATTTGTTGAATTTACAGCAATATGAGGTCATATTCACTGAAATAAAAAGCCATTTCAATCCAAAACATCTTAACAGGTCAAGTTACATGTTAACATAGGACCCCTTGTTTGATAGCAGCTTCACAATTCTTGCATCCATAGAACTTGTGAGTTTATGGAGAGTTTCTGCTTGAATGTCTTTGCAGGATGTCAGAACAGCCTCCCAAAGTTGCTGTTTGGATGTGAACTGCCTCCCACCTGCATAGATCTTTTGCTTGATGATGCTCCAGAGATTCTCAATAGGGTTGAGGTCAGGGGAGGATGGGGGCCACACCATGAGTTTCTCCCCTTTTACGCCCATAGCAGCCAATGAAGCAGATGTGTTCCTTGCAGCATGAGATGGTGCATTGTCGTGCATGAAGATGATTTTGTTTCGGGAAGCACGATTCTTCTTTTTGTACCACGGAAGGAAGTGGTCAGTCCGAAACTCAACATACTTTGCAGAAGTCATTTTCACACCGTCAGGGAACCTAAAGGGGCCAAGCAGATCTTTCCCTAGGATTCTGGCCCAAAACATGACTCCGCCACCTCCTTGCTGACGTCGCAGCCTTGTTGGGACATGGTGGCCATCCACTACTCCATCTATCTGGACCATCCAGACTTGCACGGCACTCATCAGTGAACAAGACTGTTTGAAAATCGGTCTTCATGTATTTCTGGGCCCACTGCAGCCGTTTCTGCTTGTGAGCATTGTTTAGGGGTGGTCGAATAGAAGGTTTATGCATAACTGCAAGCCTCTGGAGGATCCTACACCTTGATGTTCGTGGGACTCCAGGGACATCAGCAGCTTCAAATACCTCTTTGCTGCTTTGTAATGACACTTTAGCAGTTGCTCTCTTTATCCGATGTATTTGTCTAGCAGAAACCTTCCTCATTTTGCCTTTATCTGCACGAACCCGTGTGTGCTCTGAATCAGCCACAAATCTCTTAATGGTACGATGATCACGCTTAAGTTTTCATGAAATATCTAAAGTTCTCATACCTTGTCCAAGGCATTCAACTATTTCACGCTTTTCAGCAGCAGAGAGATCCTTTTTCTTTCCCATATTGCTTGAAAATGGTGGTCTGCTTAATAATGTGGAACATCCTTCTTAAGCAGTTTTTCCCTTAATTGGACTCACCTCGCCAACTAAATATCATGGGTGTATGTGATTGATTTCAGTGATCCACAGAGCCCTGAGACACAATACCATCCATGAGTTTAACTGAAAAACACTAAATTTAATCTTTATGACACTTAAATACAATTTGCATAATAATTTGGAACGCAGTGTATGTGGACTGTTGTCTGTAAATATCAGGCAGGAATCAGACGCACTTTTTGTTTGAATATTTATTCATTAAAAGGTGAATTTCCTTTTGCGTACTCTCCATTTTACTGAACTTCTTCTTTTGGAATTTCCCTTCAGGAGTTACCACAGCATGTCAGTTTATTCAGTCTAACCCTATCTGCTGTATTCTCTTTGGTCACGCCAACTATCTTCATGTCTTCCTTCACGGTATCCATGAACCTCCTCTTTGGTCTTCCTCTAGGCCTTTTTCCTGGTGGTTCCAAACCCAGCATCCTTCTTCCTATGTACTCTCTCCTCTGCACATGTCCAAACCATCTCAGTCTGGCCTCTCTGACTTCATCTTGAAAAACTCTAACATGTGCTGTTCCTTTGATATTCTCATTTCTAATCCTGTCCATCCTGGTCACTTCCAGAGAGATCCTCAGCATCTTCATCTCTGCTACCTCCATCTCTGTTTCCTGTCTTTTCCTCATTGCCACTGTTTCTAGACCAAACAGCATGGCCGGTCTCGCCACGGTTTTGTGCACTTTTCCTTTCATTTTAGCTGAAACTCTTCTATCACATATCACACCTGATACTTTTCTCCACCTGTCCCAACCTGCCTACACACGCTTCTTCACCTCTTTTCCACACTCTCCAATCCTCTGACTTGTTGATCCACCTTCTCCCTGTAACCTCACTTTTCCATTTGGATCCCTCTCATTCACAGGCGTACTCTGTCTTACTCTGACTAATCTTCATTCCTCTTCCTTCTCGTGCAAACCTCCACTTCTCCATCTTTTCCTCCACCTCTCCCCTCCTCTCAATACAGATCACATGGTCATCTGCAAACATCATTCTCCATTTTTCTTCTTCTTCTTCTTCAAGTCGTTTCCGGCAGGCTATACGCTCGAGTGCGCAATGCTGCCCTCCACCGGTAGACAAATCCACACCCAGCCTCCAGAAAATCCACAGTTAGATTTTCAAGAATCCAACTGTGTTAGATTCTTGAAAAAAGGCCAGTGCGGCGCAGATAAAAAAGCACGGCTTCTCCAACTTGCCCTTCCAACGAAAACAACATCGACCTGAGCGAAAAAACGGCTAACCCTGTGTCTGCCAATTGAACAAAAAGATGTCTTCTTTCGCGACTGTATTTGCTGCATGTCAACATCACATGAGCAACCGATTCAGCGTTTCCACACTCACAAAGCCCACTAGGGTGTTTGCCGACCAATTTCAAACCCTCCGCCAGGGCGCAGTGCCCAAGTCTAAGCCTAGTTAGAACAACTTCAGTTCTACGACAATAGGTTGCAGGGCACCTAGCGCCAGTAACTGAAGGCTGACTTGCAAAATAGTGTCTGCCCCGCCGCTCATTCTCCCATTGTGTTTGCCACTCCTCAGTAATTTTCTCCTTACAGATGCTAAAACATTCCTGCATCCCCAACGCCAAGGACACATCTATTGTGTCTCTACCAAGGGATGCCTTGGCTAGAGCATCGGCCCTTTCATTTCCCACAACTCCAGCATGTCCAGGGACCCAGACAAACAGAACCTCCGAACCTATATCTTCCAGTCGTTTAAGGCAGCACAGAATATCAAAAACCAAATCTGGCCGAGCTCCAGGTGTCCTATACCGGAGAGCTGATAAAGCTGATAAAGAGTCTGAACATACTATACAACGTGATGGAGGGAGATCACGGAGCCAATACAAAGCCCATAAAATTGCCACCAACTCTGCTGAAAACACAGATACATCATCTGACAGACGGACACTATTCATAACTAGCGGATTAGCAACATACATTCCAAAACCTGCTCTTCTACCCTCTTTCGACCCATCAGTGAAGATATGAATGGCCTCACTCTGCTCGCCTAAGTAGTTGTCAATACACTCACAAGCTGCCCTTTTGCTTAAACTAAGCAGATCTGTGCTGACTTCTGGCTCAGGTAGGCTCCAGGAGGGCATAGGGGGGCACACCAGGCCCACCACCGAGTCTTTCCGCAACCCCATAGTCTGTGCCACCTTCACACTATGGGTGAAAAAACATGCTTTTTCTGGCCTTTTCGCAAACTCCCAACAGTCGTCCAGGAGACACTTAGACGCCAAATGGCCATGCGACCCCGCCACTCTGAACGTTAAGCAAAATCAAACGAGCCAACTCATTTGATCGTTCACATTCACTCAATTTAACCTAAATTTGCACTTTTAAAATAAATACGTTTACGTGGAACTGTATGACTCTTAGCTCAATATATTTAAAATGTAATAATTTTATTTATCTATTTTTTTGTTAATTAGAACGTTTCTAGTCCAAGACAAAGTAGAATTAATTCCTGATGTCCCTGAAAGCAGCACGCTTGCTTCAGGCTGAGCAGCCATTTTGATTTCTAGCCGCATCACCGGGAAAAAAACTGACTTGAAAAGGTAAGAATGAACTAAATAAAATCCAAATTTCTTGTTAATTTTTGATTGGAATCGCATGTTATTTGCAGATAATGAGTTCCACTAAATTTCCATTGCCCCAAAGCTCGTTTTCTTTTTGCATTTTAGTCATAAGAATCCAGCATTAGCATGCGTTAGCTTGTGCTAGCTAGTTAGTCATGGTGATAAAACTGTTACAAATCTGACATTTTATCCCTTAAATGTTTTCTGGGTTGTAAATGAGTGGTGTTAAAGGTTGCATGCGTTAGAACAGCTTGGATTAATGTAACTATAGAGGATAGTCTCTGCTAACAGTTAGCTCGATAGCATAATGCTAACTGCTCCTCAAGCTGTTTCAGTTAGTTTATTTATTACTTCTAAATTGTAAAAACCATTATCTGGTATCGGATAGAAATAAAAGGATTGATTGTGTTGATTTAAGGTTTAAATATCTTAAGAGATGTGGGATCAAGGAGGAGGACAGCCTTGGTCGCAGTGGCCTCTGAGCCAGCAGCAATGGATGCAGTCTTTTCAACACCAGCATGATCCAGGTGAGACAGAAACACACACACAATCTACATCACACACAGATTCATAACTTCTTCTGATCAAATACCGGCTAATATGTGGAGCTATAAGTCAGTGATTAATTTAGCACATATAGAACATGGGACAAAAACGCTTTGAGGTAGTGCAATAATTCAAAACACTAAGGTATCCAGATGTGTATCCAGAAAAGTCCATATAATATCTTAACAAAACATCACCTGAAGATACTTAGATTTAAAACAAAGTCAAAATCAGGGCAATTTTGTGCATAAAGTCGTTGGGGGCAACAGTCTCAGACGAGAAGCCCAGACTTCTCTCACCCCAGCTGCATCCTCCAGCTCCCAAGGTGTTCCTTGGCCAGCTGTGAGACATAGGCTCTCTCACAGGTCCTAGGTCGGCCTCTGGGTCTCCTCCCGGTGGGACATGCCTGAAACACCTCACCAGCGAGGCGATCAGAAGGCATCCTAACCAGATGCCCGAACCACCCCATCTGGCTTCTCTCGATCTTGAGGAGCAACGGCTCTACTCCAAGCTCCTGCTGGATGGCAGAGCTCCTAACTCTATCTCTGAGTGAGAGCCCAGCCACCCTGCGGAGATAGCTAATTTTGGCCGTTTGTATCTGCAATTTTGTTCTTTCAGTCACCATCCACAGCAGGTGATCTTAGGTGAGCGTAGGTACGTAGATCTACTGGTAAATCAAGAGCTTTGCATAATGTAGGTAGAATTAAAATTGTAGCCATTTGTATAATCCTTTGCGGTGTCGTTTGCTTATTCGGGGCTGGGTCGCAGTGGCAACAGCCTCAGATGGGAAACCTAGGCTGTAGGATTAAAACTTCAGGAGCAACCTGAATTTGTTGGGTTTCTGAATCAGTTAAAAATGTAGTGTCTACACTCTATATGGAGGGATTTTTGGCATTCAGTTTGTTTTTAAACAGCCGCTTCTCAAAAAGCTCAAAAGTTATAAACAATTGTGTAGAAATTCTATAGACCCCTGTGACCGTTTAAAAAGTAAAATTATGTTCCCATCTAAAAATAAGCCTGACTTTGAAAGGTTTTAAAAGCATAAGCTTTTTGGTCAAAAATGTCTAAATCCCATTCATTCCTATGGGAGAAAAAATTGATGGTAAAATCAAAATATTGCAAAAATTTAAAAAATTTAATAGACACACCGTTCGTTTTGAGACCAGAATTGCTCAAATCGATAGCTGCTAACTCAAGTTTTAACGCCCCGAAAAACATTTGGAAGAAGTAGGAATAAATTTATAAAATTAGGGAAGCAATAGTCGACGTCTTTAACAGGGCATTCAACCAGTTGTGATGGAAAATAAGTATTATGTCTCCTAAGAACAAACAAGTTGGTTGCTGGTATGGATACTTCTGAAATTAATTCTTGTATCTTGTATTGTGATATTTTGCAATGGGGCATTTCTTATCTAGATGTGTTTTTGACTGGTTTAGGTCAAGTGGACTGGGCTGCATTGGCACAAGCGTGGATCGCCCAGAAGGAGTCAACGGGACCTCTTCCACACAACTCTCAGCCCAATGGTCAGGACATCCCGGGGATTGAAACTGGTGGACAAAGCAATCATGGACCCTTTCCGGGTGATCCAGCTTTTGCCAGAGTGTGGCAGCCAGGTAAACAGTAGCTGCAGAATGGGTCACTGTTCTTTTCCACAGGTCATTTCTTTCTCTCTCTTGTTTTTTTCTTTCTTTAACAAAAGTCTAGTTGCTCAATATTTAACTAAGGCTCTCACCGTCTGAAGTTCACACAAGTAAGAAGAGAAACTGCAGGTTTTTCTGAGCCTGATCGCATTTCCCTTTCACGGCATTCTGATGTGTTGAGGATGAACTCTGTTCCTCAAGCAGACAAACACCAATGATCTAAAATACTGCATCCCAAATAGGAAGCAGTGCAGGGGCCTAGCTAAAAACATAAACATGTATTGTCAACAGTTAGCATGTTCTTTATGTCTGTAAAATAAAAAAAAAAAAGTTATCAAATTTATTACTTGTGCTATGTGATAGTCAAAATTTGGTGATTAAACCTGTTATTGGTTTAAAAGGTTCAGGTTGAAGAGATTGTCTGAAAATTAAGTGATTCATTTTAAAGATTTTAGGTGCCAAATTTGGTAAAAAAAATTCTAATTTACAATAGTAATTATAATTATCAATGATATTTCAGTAGTGACTCATTGTTCTTTCATTTAAATGGTTTCGTTGTCTTCTGCTTATATGGGGCCGGGTCGTGGGGACAACCGCCTCAGATGGAAAGCCCGGGCTTCTCTCACCCCAGCTGCATCCGGACGGATCCCAAGTCATTCCCCAGCCAGCTGTGAGACATAGTCTCTCCAGCGGGTCTGCATCTTGGTTTTCCCCAAGTGGGACGTGCCCCAAACACCTCACCAGCGAGGCGCTCGGGGGGCGGGCATCCTGACCAGATGCCGGAATCACCCCATTTGGCTTCTCTCGACCCGGAGGAGGAGCGGGTCGACACCGAGCTCCTTCCGGATGGAAGAGCTCCTCACCCGATCTCTGAACCCAGCCACCCTGTGGAGGAAGCTCATTTTGGCCGCTTGTATCCACGATCTCATTCTTTCGGTCATAGGTGAGAGAGCTTTGCTTTTCAGCTCAGCTCTTTCTTGACCACGATGAACCGATGCAGCGTCCTAGTTATTGCTGACGCCGCACCGATCCACCTGTCGATCTCCCACTCCATCCTTCCCCACTTGTGAACAAGACCCCAAGATACTTTTCCTCTAGTCTAGGGGTAGAATCCTCTCCATGACCTGCAATGCCCCCTGGAATCTTTAATGTTTTATTATTTTTTTTTTTGACTGATGATCCAGAGTAGAACTGGCTCAAATGATTTCTTATGATTATTTTTTTGTCATATCGCAATAACAGCAATAGGAGCTACACTTACAAAACTGTAAAAGTTTTAGCTTGAAGTATCAAATACTGGTGAAAACCAGAAATGGCCTGATAAAGGTTTTTTTGCTCTCAAGTCACTTGAGTTTTAAAATCTGCTGGACTCAAATCTGATACTTTTATAACTCATTCCATATTCAGCAAACTTCAATATCACAGAGTATCAAGTGAGAAGAAAGCTACAAATCCAGATGGCATCTGCTCCAGACTGCTCAGGGACTGTGCAGATCAGCTGTGTCAGGTCCTGATGTACCTGTTAAACTTGAAGAAGGGTCCTGTTCTGTGGAAAACTTTCTGTGTTTCCAGTTTCAAAGACTGCATGTGCCTCGGAGCCCAACCACTTCAGAATGTAGCTAATCTCACCGGATGAAGGCCACGGAGAGGCTAATCTAGAAACACCTTTTACGCTTGGTCATATTAGACCCCTTGTTGTTCACCTACCGTCCCTGTCATCTACTTAATGCACAGATCACTGCTAGACATTGAGAGTGAGAGTTATGTTCTTTGACTTCTCCAGTGCTTTCAACACCATCCAGCCTTCACAGCTCAGGGGAAAGCTAGAACGACCAGGGGTAGACAGGTCGCTGATTCCATGGATTATAAACTACCTGACTAACAGACTACAGTATGTGAGGCTTCGAGACTGTTTGGTCAGTTAGTCTGCAGCATGGGACCTCTCTCCTTTTCTCTTCTTTCTGCACATCAAACTTTTGCTATGAATCAAACACCTGCCACTTCCAGATGTTCTCTAATGATACAGCCATTGTTGGGTGTGTATCTAAAGGGAACAATCTTGAGCACAGGAAAGAAGTCAATGACTTTGTTGACTGATGCAAACTTACAATCACCTTCACATCAATGCCACCATGACAAAGAAGATGGTGATGAAGTTTCAAAAAAAGGCCACTTTTACTCCACAAGCAAACATTCAGGACGTTACATTAAAAGGGTGGATGTCTACAGAAACCTGGGTGTTCACATTAACAACAAACTGGACTGGTCAGATAACATTGATGGTGTTTACAAGAAGGGCCAAAGTCACGTCCACCTCCTGAAGAGACTGAGGTCTTTCAGTGTATGCAGGACAGTGTATGCAGTGGCCTGCTGGTGTGGAGGAGTAACACGATAAGCTGGTCAGAAGGGCTAGCTCTGTCCAGGGCTAGTCTGTGAACTGCAGGTCAGAAGAGGATGCTGATCAAGCTGCTCTAGATCTGTAACAAACCCCTGCCACCTTCTGTATGAGACAGTGAAGAGCTTGAGCAGCTCCTTCAGCCAGAGACTGCTGCACCCAGCTTGTAAAACTAAATACTATTGAGACGGAGATTAAAATCAAATAGATTGTCTAAATCAGGGCTTTTTCTTTTGCTGATCTGTGCAGTTTTTTTTCCCCTGGAAGTTAAAATTTCCATATTGTTAACATTGTTTTTTGGGTCACCAACAGAGTGGGGAGTCCACGGTCAGCCCCCTCCTCCACCTCCGCCCCCCGATCAGACTTGGATCCCTCCAGGGTCCGGACCGATGGACGTGGTGACCCCGAGCGAGGAAAGCAACAGCCAGGACAACGCTGAGTTCAACTCTGAAGCCCGCCACGGGGTTTACCCCCAGAACAGCCATGGGTATGGGGCACAGCCCGACAGCTACGCCATGGCCCCCATGGCCATGAACCAGTTTGATTATCAGGTATGCAGATGCTACGGTAGAAACTGTTGAAGCTTTTTGGTTTTAGTGTGACAGCCAAGTTACGAAAGAAGAAGCAGTCCACAGAAAGAGTGCCGAAGCCCATCATCTAAGGCCTATAAGTCATTTCCTTTTTTGCAGTGCAGAGGAAAGTGTGTGCTTTTTCACATCTACGCATGGTTTGGCTGCCACTCCTCCTCCCAACTTCCAATTAGGCAGTTACTATTTTAATTTTAGGTTTACTTTTTCCTACATGCATTGTATTCCAGCTCGGTGTCCTGATAATTTTAACATGTTTTCAGACAATTACATCTCAGGGAACTCTCTTAACTTTGAGCCATTACTTATTCTTTGCTTGTGATGTCTGCCCACAGCATGGCGCTGCTTCATCCTTTGGTCCAAATCCCTCCGGCTTCCCTCCTCCATACTGGCAGAGTCCTCAGAACAGGCGAGACATCCGGGCACCTGGGTTTAGAGAACGAGCCAGATCCCCTGTCCAGTTGGCTGTGAAACCAGAACCTTCTGTTCCACTTGGTGAGCCTGAATACTGATTTTTAAATGTGTATAAAGCAACCAATAGTCAGTACCTTTTAGGATATAAACTGTACATTTCTTTTTTTATATGAACATTTATTATTTTCACATTTCTGTGGTTGTTGGAATTATGTTTTGTAAACCTTTAAGAAATTGAGCTCATTTCACTCTCTTCAGACGCTGTGAAAAGACGAACGCTTCCGGCATGGATCAGAGAAGGCCTTGAGAAGATGGACCGAGAGAAACAAAAGAGGCAGGAAAAAGAACGCCTGGAAAAAGAACGAGCTGAATTAGCGAAAGAGGACAAAGAGCCTGAAACTTACGTGCAAAACGATAAACCACACGTGCCTCGCAAGAGTAAATTTGTAAGCGTCTCATTTCACTTTTTGCAGGCTTCTCTAAAAAAAAGCAGTGTTATTTATTTTTTGTTGAAATTTGTTATTTTTTCCTGCTTAAATCAGGATAGTGATGATGAAGCTGAGGAGGAAAATAACGAGGAAGAAATAATCTCAATTAAAAGAGAATTTTTTGTCCGGTCGCCGTCACCACCCGCAGAAGACAGTGAACCCGAGCTCACCGAAGATTTAAAGGAAGAGCTACTGGTCCGTTTGACATTTTTCAACTTAGAATGATTTAGATACCGACATGAATACATTACTTTTCTTATTTTCTTCTCAGATGGGAATCACAAAAACTCTTCTGACAGAGATCCTCCTCGGGGTTACCAATGAAGAAATTACAAGTGTGGCTCGAGCAACTCACAGAAAAGCCACTCGAGGTCTGCTTTTATCTTTCCAGTTTCTATATAACTTTCTATTTTACTCCGGAAAGAATCTGATATGTACCTAAAACATGTTTTAAAAACTCTTGACTTGTAGTAACAGGACATTGGGTGAAAAATAAGAGAATTTGTAACACATTTTCTGCTAAAGCATCTGATGAAAAGAGCAGAAGAAAACTTTTCTTAGATATTTGAAAGCTTGCGAATCTTTACTCAGAAGGTCCCGCTGAATGACTGTATGTCTGACTTAAGTCTCTGACCAACACTCGCTTAAACATGCAAGTGACCATCTCCAATGAAGAGACTGCATTCGTACAGACTGATTCTTTCCCTCCAGCCCGACTGTTTGACTTGAATTGTGACAGAAGTTTGTTAACCTTCTCTCTTTTTTCCATTTTTTTTCTTTCTTTAATTTCTTCTCTTATAAAGCACTTGTGAAAAGTGCTTTTTTCTGTGACCTCCTCTAACGACTCTTGCCTTTGAGACATTGGCTGTATGTGTTTTTAACATGTTGTTCCTGTTGTTGATGTGAATCAAAGCTCCTGCAAAACAGCTGGCACAGTCAAGTGCACTGGCTTCTCTGACCGGTCTCAGTGAGTATTTTTTTTTTTCTCTCATTGGGAGGGAGGGAGACAGGGGATATCTTTAAATTTATGGTGCAGTGTTCAAAGAAACTGTGTCAAAGCCGACAAAGGAAATGACTGCGTTAGCTTGATTATTAAAGCGTATTTGACCTCTGATTTGCTTTTTTTTATTTGTTTCACGCATGCAAGTTTTTACACACTGCACACTTTAAGCCTGTATCTTCACACTTTGCTTGAAGAAGTTTTTTTAATGGTTAAGATAAGTTTAAGAATTAAAGTGGCCTTCATAGAGACCTTGAGTTGGGAATAGGGTAGTTTTAGTTGTGTTAACACTCACCAACAATGGGGTTCTGTTGTGGCAGGTGGAATTGGTGACTATGGTTCGGATGAAAGTGACAATGAGGAGGGCCGGAGCGCTCACGGATCCGAATCTTCCGATACAGACGACGAAGAGTTACGCCACCGCATCCGGGAGAAGCAGGATGCTTTCCGTCGTAAAGAGCGAGAAATTCAACAGCAGCAAGAAAAACTGGCACAAGAAGCTCAGCAGGCCAGAGGTACGACTTTAAACAGAGGATGACTTTTACTGCTACCGTATTATTCCAAATCAGCGGTCGGCAACCCGCGGCTCCGGAGCCTCATGCGGCTCTTTCATTCTTATAATGCGGCTCTGATTGGCTTGGGAAAATAAATTACTAAAAAAAATTTTTTTGTATTTAATTGAAGTGTGTTTTATTTGTGTTAGTTTTTATATTATTTTAGTTCTAAATTTGAAGATTATTGTGATCTTGAAATATCACAAAGTATGCTCCGCTGCATACTTTGAAAGCCCAAGGCGATATAAGGATGACGGCTCACGGATTTTTCCCTTTTGTTTGCTGCATGCACAATTTAAATTCAGCTTTTTAATTTATTCTAAAGAGACATTATTATTTTTTCAAGAATTCAAAATGTGTTCATTACATCGGTAAAATTTAATTTTCTCCGTAGCACTTCATAAGACATAACCACACTATAGTTGTTTATACAAAGTGTAAAGGTAAGAAAAAGCAGTATATACAGTGTTATCTTCATTTTAGATAAATGGATATAAGGATGACGCCTCATGACATTTTTCTGCTTTCGTTTGCTACATGGACAATTTAAATTCAGCTTTTTAATTTATTTGAAAGAGACATTCATTGTTATTATTTTTCAAGAATTCAAAATGTGTTCATTAAATGAATAAAATGTCATTTTCTCTGTAGCACGTGGATTTCATAAGAAACATGCTGCGGTAAAGTAGTAGAAGTTTTTTTTTTTTCATTTTAGATGTGCGGCTCCCAGTGTTTTCTTTTCCGTGGAAACCGGGTTCAAATGGCTCTTTCGGTGTCAAAGGTTGCCGACCGCTGTTCCAAATAATAGCGCAAGGGCGGCCGCACTGATGCACGCTATTTCACGCCTGCTTTGAGTAGTTTTCTCATGTGAAGCAGGCGGTAACACGTGCAAGATAGAGTCAGAAAGTGTGTATAACACTGGATGGCATAAATATTACACCATAAATCAACCACAGACTAGTTTAGGTCGGAATCGGAGTCTTGAGATCACCAACCCGAAGGAGGACTTCTTGCAACCAACCAGAGCTGGAAGACCCTAACTTGTTGCTAAAGTCTCCAATTTTGGAACACTTCAGCTTTCTGGTTAAATATTGAAACAGAACGGCAAGTGGTAAAATTGATGGGTTGCCAACACTGTTCAGCTGGAGTCTGGTACCTTTATGGCAGAAGCTCACATGATTTGAAACTAACACCGAGTAAATATCACCGCTAACCTGACGAGAAAAAATAGTATTTAATTCTTAAACAAGGCCGATGAATTGGGATTTAGAAGGAATTGTCGGTACCATTGTTGCACTTAAAACCATCAGAGCACCTTGCGTGAAAAAAAAGAATACATGTTGACCTCTAACACCTTTTGGAAACGTTTTAATGCAATTTAATACACTTCATTATTTTCCTGCTAGGGAAATTTGGGTCCAGTAACACTCCAAGCAGTCAAAGAGAGAGCTCCAAACAGCTTCTTAACAGCTGCTGGTTAGTCCCAAGGTGGAGCGGGACAGCCGCTGGGTGTCAGTTACGCACAATAGTTGGCTTTGCACGGCAAAATGTGGGTGACCCTGTCAACTCAATTCCTTCACTGGGGCTGGAAAAACACCATTTGAAATAAATTGACAATACTTTATTAATCCCCGAAGGGAAATTTGATGCTGCGGTGCTAACACCTCGATGCTTTACCGGTCCGCTTACATGGCGTAATAGCCGGCATCTGAACAGTTAAAAACAGTCCATAATGAGTCCACAAAGTCAGGCTTCAATGAAGCACACCAAAGTGTCCCCTCCACATTCCTGCTGGGTCAGAACGAGCGTCCCCATTTCCTCCATCTTGCCAGCAAGTGTCCGGATGTTACCCATGACAACCGCAGGGACACTGGGCTCAAAGCGCCTCCTTTCTGATCGTTTACTTCTCAGTTCTGTCGGGACTACATAGACACCTCCAGCCATGGTGGATCTTGTTTTGAGAGCTAGCTGCTGTTTGCAGTTCTCAAAACACCACAAGTCCACCACATTTAGTCACTGTCTGCATGCATCATACTGAATCAGGATGTGGTCAGACAAGAATCGCAGTGAATGCTGCTCAGCAAAGTCTGTAAAAGACACTAAGTTGTACTCCTGGAAGATCCTGTCTTCATTTCCTCGTCTTTTGCTTCACTTGAGCATGACATATGCGCTTGGACTCGGCATTCCTCGCTGCCTAGGTGGCTCATCTTGTAAAAAGTTCATTAACAGACCTGATGCCATCACGGGAGGCCCATTTTTCAAAAATAAATGTCTATATAATTAATAGATCAATTACTTTTTCATCTGGTCATTTTAATGACATGTTTTTTTTCCTTTTCATTGCAGAGGAGTTGGCAAAGGAGAGATTGAGCAGAGAAAGGGGGGACTATGATGATGGTCAGATAGAGAACTCCCACAAACTGGAAGTGAAGGAGAGGGAGCCAGAGACCCCGGTAGACAGGCGTAGGTCTCGCAGCGAGAGGGAGAGCAGTGAGAGAAAGAACTCAAGCAGAGCGAAGGAGCGGTCTGGGCGGGGTGGTAGCCATTCTCCAGCCAACGGGCACAGCAGCAGCTCTCGTTCCTCTTCCAGCCGCAGCAGCTCTCGCTCTTCCTCTTCTTCCTCGTCCACCACTGCATCCTCTCGTAGTTCTTCTCGATCCTCTTCCCACCGAAGGAAGAGGAGACGTAGTCACTCTTCGTTCCAAAAACCCAGGCGGCACAGTCGCAGCCAAAGCTCGCATAGGCGACGCAGTGAGAAGACCAGGGACAGGAGGCGAAGTAGCACCGAGCGATCGGGGCGCAGTAAGAGGGATCGCAGTAACTCTAGAGAGCGCAGGACTCGTAGGAGCAGATCCAGAGAGAGAGGCAGGGGCAGAGCCAGAGATAGCCGTAGTCGCAGCAGGGAAAGAGGGAGGGAGAAGGAGAGAAAGAGGAGCAGAGAGCGCAGGGACAGCAGCCACAGTCGGAGCAGCAAACAGAAGCAGAGGGCCTCCAGCAGAGACAAAGGAAGGAAGAGGGAAAGGAGCCGAAGCCATGAGAAAAATAAAAAGGATAGAGACAGTGATAAAAAGAAAGACAAACCGAAGCCAAAGGAGAAAGGAACCTCTGTGGCTTCACAAGAAGATAACAAATCAAAAAAAAGAAAAGAAATGGACTCATCCACAGACTCCAAAAATGAAAAACGATCTCGGCTAGATGGTGCGCAAGCCAGCAAGAAGATCTCCAGCAAAAGTAGCAAGAGACGCTCCGACACGGAATCTAGTAGGTCCCCAAGTCCCGAAGTGAGGAAGGAAAAAAAATCTAAGAAATCAAAACGTAGTCGCTCACGTTCAGCGGAAAAATCTCAGTGTGGTAAGAAGGCGAGCCGCAAACACAAGTCACGATCAAGGTAGTATTTTTTTTTTCCCCTCTCTATCTAAACATAATTTTTTATTTAATTTTTTATTTTTATCTTAAAACTTTACTTCATAAGTTTAATGTGATAAAGATGTCTTTTAGCTAGTATAAAGATTTTTTTTTTTTTTTTTTTTTTAACTCAAACAAGTTTTTTGTAAATCTCTGAAGTGGGTGCCTTAATGAAGCACAACAGTTTTCTAGCTGGTTCAGATAAACTGCTGCAAAGCACTGATTTCTACAGGTAGATGTTCTAGCTTTCAAAAAAATAAACTTCTTGGCGACAGGAGAAATTTAATGAGGATTTGTTCATCTTCCACTGGTGCGATTAGACGTTAAAATAGTGCCTTTTTTCTCTTTCAGGTCGGCATCGCCCCCTCGTCGCAGCCGCCACTGAGGGACATAGTTGATATCCAGACCTGTGCCCTGAACCATTTGAAGTGTACATGTTGGAGTGTGGCAACTATACGTAAAACTGATGGAAATATCAAATTATGCCGTAAGCACTACCATTATGTGCTCATGAGAAGAAATAGTTTTCCACCACCATTTGGGATGTTGATCATTTCTGCTGCAAAATTTAACCCGTGACACACGTGTAAGGCGGGTTGTAAGCAGAGTCATAAGGCTGCAGAAAGAAAGTGAGGGAAACATGGATGTTTGTTTTCAGGATCGCCGTATCGACAGCCATATTTGATCAAATTCAGGTGTAATTTTGCCAAAATATCTCGATGTGTCGTAGCAGGCTGTTCCATTGTGCTAGAAGGACAGATTTCAGTACTTCTATTCCCGAAACACGAGAAGCTGACGCAACAGTGGACGAGGCAGATCCAACGAAATAGGGCTCGCTTGAAGTTCATGCGTACTGTGTCCCTGTTTTGCAAGCATATGTCCTCCATAAGAAGAAAACAATCCTGGATTAAATGTTTGCTACATAGGGACGAGGTATGAGTGAGCTTCCAGTGAGAGCTGATCTGTTGGATCTGCCTCGTCCACTGTTTCCTCAGCTTTTTGTCTATCTCCTCGTTGGACATTGGAACAGCCAGCCGCCACATCGGTGCGGAATTTTGGCAAAATTTCACTTGAAGTCAACAAAATACGTCAATCCATGAAACAAACATCCATGATCCTCTTAATTTGTTTAGCTAGATATGACCTAGCAAATGATTCTTGTTACATCACATGTGATAAGTGTGTCAAATTTTGCAGCGGAGATTTTGAACATGCCCAATAGTGGTGGAAAACCATTTATCTTTAAATGGGTGTACAATAGTGGTGCTTATCTTGGCATAGTTAAATAACAAATCTCTCTGTTTTACGTCTAGTTATCGCACTGTCACATACACTTTAAATTCCATGAATTGGAGGGTTGTCTCCTTTCAGAGGCACTTGTGTAGGTGGATACCGTGTCATACATTTCTGTAAATATGTTTTAAAGTTAACCGCTGAACAAAACTTTTTTTTGAAATGTCAAATTTTAAATATGCATAAATTACACTAAACTGTGTCAGATGTCTTATTTTAGATTTGACAGTTTCCACGCACATTGTCAGATACGTATAAAAACGGTTTGATTATTGTTTTGACTTCTCTGTTTTGATTATAATGAATTGGAAAGAAGTCGGACAACAGATGAGTTTATCCCACTCCTGCCTTATATCTAAAAGGCTGTGCAGACGATCAGGGCTTCACATCTTCACAGCTATTTGAGATGTTTTTATTCCACAGAAGTTCTCTCCCTTGCTGTAATCTGGCATTCCCAACTTTTCATTAAAGACTTATTTATAGCTTCTGTGTAAATTTACTTCTTAAAACCTTTTAATGGTCACTAGTTAATGCAATAGAACTAATTCATGAAGGTTTGTCAGTAAATGACTCGTTTCTATTGAAATGGTTTAGATTTTTGGAGAACATGAGCTACTGCTGAATGTGTATCTTTATGCGGAAACATCGATCTGCTTTTAGCATTTTAAACAACAAAATGCATAAATTATTTAATGCGATTGAGACTGGATAAGCACCCTCATCCCCTGGAAAGAAACGGTCCCCACATGCAGATCATTATTTTTCATAAATTTATGCACAAACACCGAGATTATTTTTATCAGATTAAATACATGTTCTATACCAAATATCAGACTAAGATGAGCTATAATTTTTTGTCCAGACATTCTTCATCTAAGGCTGAATCTATTCAGATGCAAAACTGGTGTGAATGCATTGGTCCAATTCATGCTGCACTGCATGTCAAACTAATTTGCACCAATTTTGCAACCCATAAGAGTAAAACAAAAAAAATTTGCAAGGAAGCGATGAGGAGAAATCCTATTTTTATAGTAAAAAAAAAAAACTGAAAACAAGCTACTTTGTATTTAAAAAAAAATCATTGCTTAAAATGCTGGGAAAACTATTCAGTAACTTGAAAGCAACATTTTATTACATCTGTGTCTGCTTATTAGGAAGACAAACTTGTGTTGAAGATCAACAGAAATCTTTTAAGTCAACAGTTCATTAAAAAAAGTTCTATTTTAAAATTCCTGCTTGTTTAAATTGGCTACAAGTGAGCTTCGTATGTGCTTTTAGGGTCATTAGGTACAGTAAATAAGTATTTGAACATTCAGTGATTTTGAAAGTTCTTCTACTTAGAAATCAGGGATTAGTTGGATATTTTACCCTGAGGTTCATGTCCATTGTGAGAATCTTAAATAAAAATGGGATATCACATTGGATATTTTTTAGAAATATAAAAACACCTGCATAAAGACACCTGTCCACCTCATAAAATCAGTAGAACTGATACTACTAACATGGCCAAGACCAAAGAGCTGTCCAAAGACATCTGAGACCAAATTGTAGACCTCTACAAGACTGGAAATCTTAGCATCCCTACTGTGAAGCATGGCAGTGGTAGCATCATGCTTTGGGGTTGTTTTTCTGCACAAAGAACAGGACGACCTCACGGTTTGAAGGAGAGGATGATCAGGGCCATGTATTGTGAAATTTTGGGGAACAACCACCTTCTCTCAGTAAGAGCATTGAAGTTGGGTTGTGGCTGGGTCTTCCAACACGACAATGACCTGAAGCACACAGCCAGGATAACCAAGGGCCAAGGAGTGGCCCGTAAGAAACACATCAAGGTTCTGGAGTGGCCTAGCCAGTCTCCAGAACTAAACCCAATGGAAAATCTTTGGAGGTTGTCCTACTCTGTATTACAAGTACTGGTCTACTTGTGGTCAACTTGTACACTATGTGTGCACTTTCGAGATTAGCAAGACCCACTCAGTTGTAAACAAGGTACTTACATGTCCATTAGCTGTATTGGAATGGCCATCAGGCCACTGTCTTGCCCTAGCAGCACCCTCACAGTTAATTATCACAGTGCCCAAAGGCATTCACACCCCTGATTGTTAATAACCTTAAGCATCAGTGGCCCTTTCAACGAGTCAAAAACATGTGGCAGCAATAGATAAGTAATATAATACTACTCGATTACGTTGTCATGTATTACTACTTAAATGTTCTTAATGTGTACTGTTACAAAAATACCTATGACCAATATATATTACTATTACCCCATCCATCCCTACCACTGATGCAATACTTTGATGCTGAATTTTAGTGGACATAAAGTATATTAAATATCTTATGTTGCAAATAATATTTGTCTTAACAGCTACTCGTTTGTGTTCATTTTTCAATGTTATTTTAACATTAATTTGATTTCTATGCCCATGAATCAAATGTCTATTGACTAATAAAATGAGCTTGCAATACCGACCTAATCCATATGGTGTCAGTGTAGTGTTCATCTGACTAACAGAAGAAGAGTGATCAGGAAGAAGAAGCAGCTGGAATTTAAAATGTACACAAATAAGTTTGGACGCTTGATGTTCGGGTTGTTTAACCCTAGACCGTCCTCAGTGTGCGGGGCCATGCGGTGTGGGTTCAGTTGGACTACGGTTTGCAAACAGAGGAGGGATCGGCGACATGAGCTGCTTCTGACCGGGTACATGCAGAGCACAGTGAGACACATGGGGTTCAAACCTGGGTACATTACACCTGAACCACCATGCATTCGTTCTCAAAAATTTCCAAATAATTTAATCACATATTAAAATTTGATTTCCAAAAACTTTGATTAATAAAATAATCTCTCTCGTTAGTAATGCTAAAAGTCCAGCATGTCTTGTTAAATGTCTGAGTTAAGTTTGAAACAGATGTGGACAAAAGGTCATTCTATTTACATTTCTTTGTCAAAGTTTTTTCTTTCTTACTTTTTTTTTAAGAAAAGACCTTTTAAATTAAAGGATTCAGCCTTTAAATCAATGTTTTCTACAATTATAAAACAGTGACTGTAAGTTCTACAGTAAGAAAATTTATCTGACATCATTTTCATTCTTAGTCATTAATAATCAAACCTAGAGCAATCAATTTATGGATTAGAATTATTGTTATTATTTTTTAATATAGCCCAAAGTTATATTATATGGATTAAAATTCTGCCACCAGCTATGGGTGGTGATTGAAAGAATGAGATCGCGGATACAAGTGGCCGAAATGAGCTTCCTCCGCAGGGTGGCTGGGCTCTCACTCAGAGATTGTGTGAGAGGTTCTGCCATCCAGGAGGAGCTCGGTGTTGAGCCACTCCTCCTCCAGGTCGACAGGAGCCAGATAGGGTGGTTCGGGCATCTGGTCAGGATGCCCCCTAAGGGCCTCGCAGGCGAGGTGTTTCGGGCACGTCCCATTGGGAGGAGATCAAGGGGCAGACCCCGGACCCGCTGGAGAGACTATGTCTCACAGCTGGCCGGGAACGACTTGGGCTTCTTCCAAGTGAGCTGCAGGATGCAGCTGAGGTGAGAGAAGCCTGGGCTTCCTGTTTGAGGCTGTTGCCCCCGCGACCCGGCCCCAGAACAAGCGGAAGATAACGGAACAAATTAAAAATCAATTGAATAAAACAATGTGGAGGTGCTAGAAATAGAAATCCCTATTTTAATTTGATCTACTTTACATATGTTATGTCTGCACAGCTACTTTCAAACCAAATTTAAATATGTGCGGTCACATTACACCTTATCTGTCCCCACTTATCTGAGGATGGATCATGGGGGTAATAGCCTCAGACGGGAAACAAGACTTCTCTCTCCCTGGCTGCATTCTCCATCTCATCCAGTGTTCCCTGTCCAGCTGTGAGTCATACTCTCTCCAGCAGGTCTGAGGTCTGCCTCTGGGTCTCCTCCTGGTGGGACGTCCCTGAAACACCTCGAAAGTGAGGCATACTTGCCAGATGCCCGAACCACCCCATCTGGCTTCTCTCGACCCAAAGGAGCAAAAGCTCCACTTGGAGCTCCTCCCGGATGGCAGAGCTCCTCTATCTCTGAGTGAGAGCCCACCCACACTGCGGAGCAAACTCATTTTGGCCGCTTGTATCCGCGATCTATCGTCTTATCAGGTCACCATTCTCATTATTTTAATTGCTGCTATCTTGTCCCAGTTTGACGTGCTACTAAATGAACTGTAAAATAGGGGAAGGCTTTGGCTCAGTGGTAGAAAGACGCCGGTCCGATTCTCATTGTATCCATGCCTAGATGTCCTTGTAGCAGACACTTAACCCCCCAGTTGCTCCGACCTTTGGGGCCATCGTGGTGCCTGCTGTGGTGCAATATAGCAATAGTATTTTCCCCATTAAGAGATAATTATTGTAATAGTGCTGTCATTTTAATGTGTTAATTTGATCAATTAATTGCGTCGCATTTTAACACATTAAAAAACTTAATGCAATTAATTATGACGTAATAACGGTGGCTAGCTCTCTCTCCAGGCAGGGGTTCAAACCGGTGATTCTCTGGGTATAGGACGGTCGCCCTACTCACTGAGCCATCCTTCCCTCAATGAATGAAGAAATGACTTAAGCTGCATTACACCACAGCAGGCAGCCATGATGGCGCCAATGGTGGGAGTAACTATAAGGTTACGTGTCCGCTCCAGATACTTTTAGGCATGGGCCCAGTGGGAATCGAACCAATCGAAACAATACCACTGAGCCAGGCGCCAACTCCTCCTTTTTTTTTTTTTGCTTATTTTTTATTGGCCTTGTTTTCAACCTGTACATGACAAATAAAATTGTCTTTCTGTTCAGAACTCGCTCTGTTTCCCAGACCACCGTGGACCCAGCGGAGCTGAGGAGGTTCCAGTTATTGGCCAACAAGTGGTGGGACGAGCAGGGAGACTTTGCTGCTCTCCATGCCATGAATGATCTTAGGGTGCCCTTTATACGGTGCGTTCATGTGAAATTTAATTCAGAAATGAGAATTTATCGTTTGACTTTAAAGATTGAGAATAATATCAACTGAAGGAAGAAAAAGTGAACGTGACTCCGTCGCTCCAAACATCAGCACATCTCCAGCCGGCGGCATTTCATCGTTCTCAGTAAGACACGTCAGGATATTCCGGAGGCTGACTGGGGTGGATGTGCGTGATCAGATGTGTTGTTGGGGAAATAGAGGGTATGTGAGGGGGGCGGAGGGAGAGGTGGTGCGTTCACTCCAAGTATGACAGCAACCATCCAGCCAAGAGCCTGATGCAGTGTTCATTTCCCCCTCCTGGGGTCTCACTGGGCTGAGGCTGATGTGTGGGCTGTGACAGCTTGACAGATCTGCTGCCGGTTTCCATCGGAGCACGGCTCAGATCACCTACAGGGCACATCTTCATCACATTCAGCTGCTGAATGTTATCTGAACTCTGATGAAATTGTTTTTTTTTATAACCTAAAACAACAACCTGTGTTTGACGTGAAGCTGAACCCGATCCTTCCCTCACTCGTGAACAAAAATAAGTATTTCCAAAATCAAATGTTTTTCGCAAAATAATTCAACCAATTGTGTTTTTTTTAACCCGACATTGTCAACCAATCCAATTTGAGACGTACAGTAAACAACCATTGATTAACAGGGGCGGATCCAGGATTTTCTGAAGGGGGGGGCGTGAGGTCATTGACAAAGCCAATATAGGAGTTCAGGGGGATTCCTCCCCCCAGAACATTTTGAAAAATAGGAGTCATTTTTCTGCATTTTTGTGGCCCATTCGCTGGCCCTGCACGGAGATAGCTTGACTAGTCCTCTTTTCTTTCTTCTTCTTTGTTATTTTTTGTTTTTGTTTTTTTTTGTGAACCAAAAGGGGGGAGACCACCTGGCATAACTAGGTGCCCCCGCTGGATCCGCCCCTGATTAATAGTACATTTTGTATTATGAAGCAGGCGGACGCATAATGTTCTACAACTTGGCGTCAACTTTTTCTTGTTTTTACTTAAAAATCTTCCAATTAAAGCTACTTAAATTTTCTTCCCGTCTTCAGTCAGGTTGAGCTCAAACCTGGGTCGCAGGGGCAACAGCCTCAGACAGGAAGCCCAGGCTTCTCTCGCCCCAGCTGCATCCTCCAGCTCACCCGGAAAGATCCCGACTAGTTCCCCAGCCAGCTGTGAAACATAGTCTCTCCAACGGGTCCGGGGTCTGCCTCTTGGTCTCCTCCCGGTGGGACGTACCTGAAACACCTCACCAGCGAGGCGCTCGGGGAACCACCCCATCTGGCTTCTCTCTTCTCTCAACCTGAAGGAGGAGCGCCTCGACACCGAGCTCCTCCAGGATGGCATAACTCCTCACCCGATCTCTGAGTGAAAGCCCAGCCACCCTGCGGAGGAAGCTCATTTCGGTCGTTATTGAGGATGATGGAAACGCACATCTATTGATTTCTTTGTGTTTGGCGCTGGAATCAGACTAAGAGGGAAAAACTGAGGGAAGGAGGAGAGTAGGACACTGAGAGTATCAGCTGAGAAATCTCAAATAAAAAAGACTCATATCCGTCTTCACTGATCTAAAGCAATCTTTTTTTTTACAGGAAATTTGAGTTTTTTTCTTTTCATTTCAGGGATAATTTATTAAACGCTCACAGATCACATCATCCTGGGAAGCCGCTGGCCGGGCTGAACATCCTGGATGTTGGCTGTGGGGGTGGTCTGCTGACAGAGGTAAAACAAATATGATGATAAAGTATCCGTCATCCCCTCTCAAGGCTGTTTCTTCCTTAAACATCAACAGTCAGTGAGATGTAGTGTTTGGCTTTCCACATCGCACGTCACCTCAGCTCCTTTTGTCTAGTGGTTTGACTGGTCTCAGTATGGTGGACCAGACTTTTCTGCTTGTTTATTTGTTTGTTAGAGCTGATGGCCGTACAGCCTCCGTCTGAAAATCTAGGCCGTGTGATGTGAGACGACAAAATCAGCTCCTGTTTTCATGCCGAGTGTCATAGCGAGATAGAGTTAGTGTTGCGTACATTTCAGTGTGTGTATCTATCAGCTGTGGGAGGAGGGACATCTAGTTCTCAAGTACAGTTCACTAGAACTGTGTTGTTTTAGATAAACAGATGCTTGATGCTTTGCAGCCGCCCAGTCATGCTGAAATTTTGAAAAATGGACTACAACTCCCATCATGCCTAGCACCTACCACGCATGCACAGAGTGGAGTTCTGCTCTGTAGATCTAGTTGTTCAAACGCACCCAAAATAAACACAAGCAGCCTCTTCTAGATTATTATTTTTTTTTCTTCTTCAGCCATCTAGGCGCTGCCAGCTCGCACACACACATATACACACACATATAGTTAGTTGGCGCATAATTGTAAAAAAAACCCCAAAAACTACAATACTTACAAAAACAATTTTTTGACTGTGAAAGGGACAATGGGTTTGAACTACCCAAGAATATTTAAAACGTTTTTTTTTTAGGCCTAACCAAATTGAATTAACAGCAGTTTAAAAACAACCAAAAATTTATTTTTAGTCTTTCAGTCTTTCCCACTTTGGCTCGGTTAGATGACTGCATCAGAAAAACGGTGGCTTAAAACAAAATCTAGCTGAGTTCATTTTTATAGGACAAAATTTCCCACATTTTGATGCCAAATTTGTGGCTGTAGGATAAAAATTGATGGAGCTACATACGTCTTTTTAAGTGACTTTTGAATCACTTTAAAAAACTTGTTTCCGGCTTTGTTTTGGTAGAAAAAGGGATTTTCAGTTTTTAAATAGTCACATCTCAAAAACTATTCACACTAATCTTCATTCTGTTGGACCTGGAGAAAGACAAAATCCTTGTGAGTGTTTGAGACTTAAATGATGTTTTGAGATAAAACATTTCTTGAGTTATTGGATTTTGAAGAGCATAAACTTTTGGGAGGAAAATTTCCAAACTCCATTCAATTTCATCGGAGCAAAAAATTACTAAATTAAAATACTACAAAAACTACGCAAAAATTCAAAAATCTGTATTGAAGCTTGAAAATCCCTATAAAGCCGTTTGTTTTTAGATCAAATTCACTCAAATTAGTCAATCTGACATTATTCACGTCAAGAAAGGGGGTAATGACGAAGAAAATAGGAAAACAATACCTGCTGCTTTTTCATGACATAAAGAAACTATGCAGGTGTCATTTTAGTTTTTCTCCAGAAGAGGGCACTGTTTTGCACAAATTTTTATTTATCATTTTAGAAAAAAGTAACAATATTATTCTAATAAATATAAAACTTCTCTTTTTTTTTACTATTTATTCTCATGAATCAATCTTACTAATTCTAAGTACTGTTTGCAAAGATTAATTTTTTTCTTAGCGTTTAAGCAGCTCTCGATGTTAGAAAGGGTTAGATGAATTGTTTCTTCTGGATCCAGAAAATGAAGGAGTCAAAAAATAACTTTCCGTTCTGTCATCTTCCGCTTTTTCCGGGGTCGGGTCGCGGGGGCAACAGCCTCAAACGGGCAGCCCAGGCCTCTCTCACCCCAGCTGCATCCTTCAGCTCACCCCAGCTGCATCCTTCAGCTCACCCGGAAGGATCCCGAGTTGTTCCCCGGCCAGCTGTGAGACATAGTCTCTCTAGCAGGTCTGGGGTCTACCCCTTGGTCACCAGGAGGAGCGCCAGAGAGATGCTTGGCCCGAACCACCCCATCTGGCTCCTCTCGACTGGAGGAGCAGCGGCTCGACACCGAGCTCCTCCCGGATGGCAGAGCTCCTCACCCGATCTCTGAGTGAGAGCTCAGCCACCCTGCAAATTTAGCTCATTTCGGCCGCTTGTATCCGCGATCTCATTCTTTCGGTCAGTACCTGCAGCTGGTGACCATAGGTGAGGGTTGGAACGTAGATTGACTTGTATCAAAAAAAAAATCACCAGCTGCAGGGTGGTGACCGAAAGAATGAGATCGCGGATACAAGCAGCTGAAATGAGCTTTCGTTCTTCAAAAAATAGCTGATTTTTTTTTTTTTTTTTGTTTGAGAAGGTTAATATGGAAACTACAAGTTAATCGGTCGCTTACTTCTTCGTATATCCCAAATTTTTACCTAAGCATAAAACTTTTTTGTTTTGTTTTCTTGATCGTTGTTGATGTTTTTGCGTTTTTTTTTCAGCCTCTAGGTCGTCTGGGAGCCAACATATTGGGTATAGACCCAGTAGAAGACAGCATCCACATCGCCCAGCTGCATTCATCGCATGATCCAGACCTCACCGACTCCGTGTCCTACCGGGCGTGCACCCTGGAGGAGCTCTCAGGTGAAGAGGAGGCCGAGCATGAAGGCACTCAGTTTGACGCCATCGTAGCATCTGAGGTTGTGGAACATCTGGCTGACTTGGAAACGTTCGCCTTCTGCTGCAGCAGCGCGCTGAAGGTTTGAATCAGTGCGTGCGTGCGTGTGTGTGTGTGTCTCCTCCTGTTCAGGTCAGATGTTTCTGCATGGATGCAGCACATGTTCACCTGAGCACCTCTTAATGTGCATTTGGGGATTTCGCTTTGCTTGTATGTGAGTTGGGAGTTGCGTTTTGAGCGTGCTTCATCAGTGCTTCGGCCAGAAGATTTTAATCTCCTGGGTCAGTGGGCCGGAAGAACGGGCAGCTACGACATAAGAGACTTATCTTCTCTGGTTTTAGATCCCTCTCTTTTGTTTAACTAAGAATAACCCATCTTTGTTTAGATTTTTTTTTATTGAGGGCTCTAAATATCATTTCTACTGCAGCTCCATCTTTTTTTTTTTTTTACATCCAGCCCGGCGGATCCCTCTTCATCACCACCATAAATAAAACGAACCTGTCCTACGCTCTGGCTATCGTCGTGGCTGAGCAGCTGCTTCATATCGTTCCCAGTGGGACACACGACTGGGAAAAGTTCATCAGCCCAGAAGAGTTAGAGCGCCTCCTAGAGTCAAGTAAGTCTGTCTGACACTAAAATCAAATCTAGAAAAAAAATTACATTTTTGTCATTTAAAAAAAAAAATCAAATAACCTTTTTTAAGCTTTGATTGTTTTTTTTTCTCTAGAAATCAAATTTAATTCTTAAAATAAATTTAATAAACGTTTTGATGGCATTTTTTTTGTCTTTGATCGTTTTTGTTTTCCTCTTTTTGTTTTTTTTCTCAGATGGTTTTTCGGTGCAGTCTGTCCAAGGGATGATGTACAACCCCGTATCCGGAGCGTGGAGTTGGTCTAACAGTACTGCTATTAATTATGCCCTGCATGCAATCAAACAGAGCGACGACAGCAGAGACGCTCCTGAAGAACACGCTGCTTTCACACACTCCTGATCATCTCTGAGAAAATACTGAGAATTATTCAGAAACAAAGATTGCCGGACGCGTCATCAACCTGCATGGACGCAGCAGTCTGGACTCAGAATGGGATTAAATGTGTTCTATGATATTTAAATGTTAAATAAATATGTTGTGTTAAATAAATGACTCACACACACTTTTTAATACAAGTCTTCATAATTCAAATTCTGTGACAGTTTGAAAAGCTATTTAACTTTTATTAATATTATCCTGAAATCTGATCTTTCATTGGTTGTATGTGTCTAATCCGGCACGCAGCGGAGGATAAATCCAATTTATATGACCATGGGGGTGAAATTTAAATACTAGACCATAAAGCCTGTGTAAGCTTAAGAATGGGAAGTTTCTTCCTCGGGGGATTATAATGATTTGATGTGGAAGCATTATGTAATACAGATCTCACCCTATGGCAGGAAATGAGTCACACTTGGATGGTGACACCAAAGAAAGAGACACAAATGGTTTTAAATGATCCGTAAGGATAAAAAAATAGAATAAATCTGAGAATGATGAAGTTGTCTGATTAAAATAGGCATGTTCTGTTTGAATAAAGCTAGAGAGGTGGAGGTTTGCACTAGAAAGAAGAGGAATGAAGATTAGTCAGAGTAAGACAGAGTACATGTCTGTGAATGAGAGGGATCCAAATGGAAAAGTGAGGTTACAGGGAGAAGAGATAAAGAAGGTGGATGATTTTAAATATCTAGGATCAACAATGGAGCAATGGAGAGTGTGGAAAAGAGGTGAAGAAGCGTGTGCATACAGGCAGGAACGGGGGGAGAAAAGTATCAGGTGTGATGTGTGATAGAAGAGTTTCAACTAAAATGAAAGGAAAAGTGTACAAAACCGTGGTGAGACCGGCCATGCTGTTTGGTCTAGAGACAGTGGCACTGAGAAAAAGACAGGAAGCAGAGATGGAGGTAGCAGAGATGAAGATGCTGAGGATCTCTCTGGGAGTGACCAGAATGGACAGGATTAGAAAAGAATATATCAGAGGAACAGCACATGTTAGAGCTTTTGGAGATAAAGTCCGAGAGGCCAGACTGAGATGGTTTGGACATGTAGAAAGAAGAGCGAGAATACATCAGAAGAAGGATGCTGGATTTGGAACCACCAGGAAAGAGGCCAAGAGGAGGTCCAAAGAGAGGGTCCATAGATACAGTGAAGGAAGACATGAAGATGGTTGGCGTGACCGAAGAGGATGAAGAAGATAGGGTTAGATGGAAGAAACTGACTTGCTGTGGCGACCCCTGAAGGGAAAAGCCGAAAGGAGAAGAAGAAGTTCTTTTTAAATAAAGTGTACATCTTGCGTTCCAAAACGATTATCTTCTGCATTGGACCTTCATAATTGAGCTCTGAGCGTCTTCGGTTCATAACAGCAGCCATCAGATTAAGTTTAACCACTCAACTTGTTAACTTGATCGTTAACAGTCTCCTTCACTGACCTGAACTCATTCAACCTTGGATGATGTAACCATAATCTACAGGATTTTCTTTCCTAGAAGTTTGGCTCATTCTTGCATGAGAGTCAAACAGAGCTGCATCACACCTGCTGAGGAGTTCAACCATCAACATGTCTGTCCTGATCTACTTCCGAAATCACTGTAAAGTAAGTCATGAAATCATAAAAATCATATTTACATCAATTTAAAATGATTTGTTAAACTTTTTTATGTCTTTATGTGATTACGTCCCTGACTGATTGGACTATGCATATATGATAATAAATGCAGAATATAGAAATAATAAGAGATTATGTCACATGTGTTGCTCACACTGATCCCCCAGGCTGTGGGAGGATGGATGGAGGTTTCATCAGGGCGGGGTGACTCCTTTATGGAGAAATAATAATGCTGAAATACCAAATTGTGCTTTCAAAATAAAAGATTGAAACATTGTTTTATTGCTATCATATAAATTTATATTTGTCTTTATTTAGTTTGATTTGTGTTTGATAGTAGTTTAACTAAAAAATAAATAAATATATATGCATATATATTTATTTGTGGTAAAAAAGATTACTAGGTAGTTTAGATCAAGTAGAATTACTTGATTGATACCAGAATTTGGAATCAATAAGGTTATTACATCAGCATTTATAAGCGTGTAAATTAAATATAAAGAAAGAAAAACGTGAGGAATTTATTGAAACATTGTAAGAGTTTTTTTAATATATTATTTTTGAAGAACTGCTTTTAAATCTTTAGGTGATCTTTGTTTAGTAGAAAACGTGAATCTTTGATTACTTCTTTTGTTACTTCTTTTGTCATTATCATTTGACAGTGTCATTTGGCAAGTGTTGTCTTGGACAATGATGTTTGCAGATGACATTGTGATCTGTAGTGAGAAGAGGCAAGAGGTGGAGGAAAAGCTGGAAAGGTGGAGGTTTGCACTAGAAAGAAGAGGAATGAAGATTAGTCAGAGTAAAACAGAGTACATGTGTGTGAATGAGAGGGATCCAAATGGAAAAGTGAGGTTACAGGGAGAAGAGATAAAGAAGGTGGAAGATTTTAAGTATCTAGGATCAACAGTCCAGAGCAATGGAAAGTGTGGGAAAGAGGTGAAGAAGCATGTGCAGGCAGGCTGGAATGGGTGGAGAAAAGTATCAGGTGTGATGTGTGATAGAAGAGTTTCAGTTAAAATGAAAGGAAAAGTGTTCAAAACCGTGGTGAGACCGGCCATGATGTTTGGTCTAGAGACAGTGGCACTGAGGAAAAGACAGGAAACAGAGATGGAGGTAGCAGAGATGAAGATGCTGAGGATCTCTCTGGGAGTGACCAGGATGGACAGCACATGTCAGAGATTTTTGAGAGATTTTGAGTGGTTCGGGCATCTGGTTAAGATGCCTCCTGAACGCCTCACTGGTGAGGTATTTTTGGGCATGTCCCACCTGGAGGAGACCCAGAGGCAGACCATGGACCTGCTGGAGAGACTATGTTTCAAAGCTGGCCGGGGAACAGTTCGGAATCGACCCATTTCAGCTGGAGAACTCACCGTGGAAGACAACGAAACGGGATGCACATTCTTTGTAGACATTCTGGTTTTGGGAGAATGCTACCCTTGTCCCACAAGGGTAAAACTGAGTCTCTCGTTCGTTTTCCAGACAGCACAGCTTTGGGATATAGAAAAATAAAATTTCCCCTTTTAACAATATTGCAAACATCAAATTGAAAAAGATTTTCCATACCAGTGGTGCAGTTGGTAGCACAGTGGCCTCACAGCAAGGCAGTTGTGGGTTCTAGTCCTGGGTGGTGACGAGGCTTGGAACACTGGCCTTTCTGTGTGGAGTTTGCATGTTCTCCCTATGTCTGTGTGGGTTTCCTCCCACCCTCCAAAAACATGCATGTTAGGTTCATTGACTGGTACCAAATTGCCCCCAGGAATGGTTGTATGTGTATGGCCTTGTGATGGACTGGCGACCTGTTTGGGGTGTGCCCTGCCCCTCGCCTTGAGTCAGCAGGGATGGGTTCTGGCTACCCCGAAGGGAATAGACGGTTAAGAAGGTGACTGTGACTTTCCATTCCACCTTTAATCTTGAACCCTTTGGTAATCGCTTTTATTTTGAAAACCCAACCGGAAATCAATGTAACTTTACGCAACTTGTTTTTTCTAGAAGCCGCATAGAATAAACAGCTGAGTGCATCATCTGAAAAGAAAAAAGAAGCGTGATGTTTCGAGATGTAACTTTTCCTGGATGATCAGCCACAGCTCTCCCCTGCCACCATGCCGTAGATTAACCATGGATCGTAGCAGGGAGGAAGCAGGCTGCTTGTAACCGAACCAGGGAGGATGCACTGGGCTGCTGGCTTCGCCTCTTCCCGGCCCTGTGTGGTTGAACTTGGGAGGAATCACAGCCTTCCTCTGGTCCAGCAGCAGTCTCTGTATGGATACATCATTGCATTTCCTCTGCAGGACTACGGGGGGATCATGTCTGCTTTGGGTTCAGAGTCCTGGTGGAAAAAGACTCTGTACATCACTGGAGGGGCCCTTCTGGCTGCTGCAGCATACCTTCTACACCAACTCATCGCCATCAGGTAGGACTGATTGCAATGGTATTTTTAGCTGATTGGATCATGTGCAGGAAGGTGATGGTCTTGGATTTAGATCATAATTTAATGCAAACATCAAGGAATAAACCAAACTGTTCAGATCTCCCCCGACAAACTGGCGACCTGTTCGGGGTGTACCCTGCCCTTCGCCTTAAATTAGCCGGGATGGACTCCGGCATCCCCTGCAACCCCGAAAGGGATAGACGGATAAGAAAATGACTGACTGATTGTTCAGATCTCTTCTGCGACATTGTAAAGTCAGCCAGATGTTATGAAACCTCAAAAGAGATCCTCACAAATACAGATGTGCAGCTGGTTCATTCTGTCCTTCCTAAAACCTGCAGAATGAAATGTCCATTCAAAGTGTTCTATACAGAATGCACGCTTGTCAGGAGAGGGATTAGATTTGGACTAAGTACATCCTGTTACAGTGGCCTCATAGTTTGTGCTTTCATCCCACACACACACACATACACACACACACCCTCCCCAGTGTGTAAGCCTTGTAACCTTGCATTTGGTGCTGCTGATTCACGTGCAGGCTGCCAGCATCATCTGTTCGTGCCATGTGATGTTAGTACACAGATTTAACGTCCAGTCCGAGGAATGGTTAAATGGAAGAAAGAACAACCTGAATGGGATTAAAAAAGAAAGATAGCCACGAGGTCTTAATGATAGGAACACAAAAGATTTGGGAAGGATTTCAACGCACGCAAAAAAGGAGTGGACACAAGATTGGCTGGATACGACGAGAATGAGCGATATGTTTCAGTATAAACAAACATCCAGCAGAGATACTTGACGATCTGTTAAAAAATAATATATTGTTTCTGATTCGGCTGCTTTATGAAGATATAAAGGAAAGATTTTCTTTAAATTCATCTCATATTTATCACAAGAACTAATTTGATTTTAAGTACGTAGAAAAGGCTTCAATGGTTTCTTACGGACACTGTATTTGATGATCGAGACGTTTCAACTTCCATCCAGAAATAATTTTTAATCTGTTAGAATGAACCTGAGATCTGATTGAAAAGGATTACTAATGACTGATAACCCTAATGCGACATATTCAACTAATCTTTTTTAAAAAAGTTTGGTTGAATGTTTTAAAATAACTTTAAATAATAATAAAAATATAATAAAAATGGTTCTTAAACCTACTTTTAAATGTTTAACCAATAAATCAAAATGAAACAATGTCAACAATTAGCAGAGAAGAATGGAAATGTAGATCAACAGATGGATCGATGTGGCTCGGAGTAGAGCCGTTGCTCCTCTGAGTCAAGAGAAGCCAGATGGGGTGGTTTGGGCATCTGGTGAGGATGCCTCCCAAACGCCTTGCTGGTGAGGTGTTTCAGTCACGTCCCATCGGCAGGAGACCCAGAGTTGGACCCTGCACCCGTTGGAGAGACTATGTCTCACAACTGGCTAGGGCACACTTTAGGATCCTCCCGGGTGAGCTGGAGGATGTATTCGGGGTGAGAGAAACCTGGGTTTCCTGTCTGAGGCTGTTGCCTCTTCGACCTGGCCACGGATAAGAGGAAGACAATAGAACAGAAAACAATATCAATTACTTTGAAGTCTAGCTTAAGCAGATGTTTTCATATTTAATGAAGCATCAGACTGTTGATTTAAATACAGGAAACAGAAAACTGTTCATTTAACATCAAAGATTTAGAAACATTTGCACACAGAAGGTATTTAAAAGTAGAAAATATTATCGTTACAGTCTTGCATAATAAAGTCGACCTTGCAGTCCTTTGAAATAGCATATCAATGTTTGCATGATTTCTTTATGAATTCAGAACTTTAGTCTGAGCCATAGTCTGGTTTTTAAGGTCAGGTTGAATAAATGTATAAATGAAATCACAGCAGAATAAATAGTTTGTAGCAACCAATAAGAAGCTAATTTTACATTATTCTACATAGATATCCTCCCATATACACAAAAAATATACAAATATTTATTGTGGAAAAATAAATATTTATTACATTTGTATAATAAATACAAATATTTATTGTGTATAAATAATATATAAGTTGTGTATAAGTATACACAATAAATACACAAATATTTATTGTGTATAAATAATATATAAGTTGTGTATAAGTATACACAATAAATACACAAATATTTATTGTGTATAAATAATATATAAGTTGTGTATAAGTATACACAATAAATACACAAATATTATTGCGTATAAATAATATATAAGTTGTCTATAAGTATACACAATAAATACACAAATATTTATTGTGTATAAATAATATATAAGTTGTCTATAAGTATACACAATAAATACACAAATATTTATTGTGTATAAATAATATATAAGTTGTGTATAAGTATACACAATAAATACACAAATATTTATTGTGTATTAATAATATATGAGTTGTGTTTAAATATACACAATAAATACACAAATATTTACTGTGTATAAATAATATACAAGTTGTGTATAAATATACACAATAATATACAAATTTATTGCATAAATATTGTATGTTTATACACAATAAATATACAAATTTATTGTGTATTTATACACAATAAACATACAAATTTATTGTGTATTAATACACAATAAATATACAAATTTATTGTGTATTAATACACAATAAATATACAAATTTATTGTGTATATTTATACACAATAACATAAACAAATATTTTTTTTATCCTCCCAATAACTAAATAAATCATCTACCGTTTACAATGTATGGTTATGTAATAATTATGTAATTTAATAAATACAAGCTCAAATGAACAACAATGAGGAATTAAAGCATAAATATAAACATTTTCTGCAGGCTGTGTGTTGTCTTGTTGTTTTGAAATATTTACAAAGAACATAAAAATGACACGTTATGATTGGACAAAAGACTACGATACAGCTCTAATAATCCTGCAAGTGTGCTTGTGATAAAACACTATGATAATTACTCCACTGGTATAAATCAATCCATATGCTACTGGGTCTGCTCCCGGTGGGATGTGCCCGAAACACCTCACCAACGAGGCATTCAGAAAGCATACTATCCAGATGCCCGAACCACCCCATCTGGCTACTCTCAACCTGGAGGAGCAACGGCTCCATTCTAAGCTCCTCTTGAATAGGAGAGCTCCTCACTCTATCTCTTAGTGAGAGCCCGGCCATCCTGCGAAGGAAGCTCACTTTGGCCACTTGTATCTGCGATCTTATTCTTTCGGTCGCGACCCACAGCTGGTGACCATAGGCAAGGGTGGGAACGTAGATTGACTTATAAATCGAGAGCTTTGCTTTTTGGCTCAGCTGTTTTTTCACCACAACAGACTGATGTCGCGTCCTAATTATTGTGGACACCGCACTGATCCATCTGTTGATCTCCCGCTCCATCCCTCCACCACTCCTGAACAAGACCTTTAGTTATTAAGGGCAGGTCGTAGATTGGGTTAAAGTTTAGTTATTATATAAAAATTAATTTGTTTATTAATAATCTGGGAACAAATTATTTGTTTGATCAAAAAATCTTGCAAGTAAATATTAGCTTAACCAACATTTAATTCACCTCTTATTCCATAATGTGTTGTCAAGGTGACAAAAAATAACTCAATATGGAATATTTGAGGAATATTCAAGTAAGTGGGAGGCGGTGGATCAGCGCTAGAGCGCTCGCCCGCGGACCGGAAGGTCGCGGGTTTGATTCCCATTGAGACCACCGTCTAGGGTCTTTGGAGAAGATACCTAACCCCCGCTTCTCCCACCATTGGCGCCGTCGAAGGGCAGCCTGCTGCGGTGTAAGGAGTGCAGCACACAAATTTCCCCGGTGAGGGATGAATAGAGTAATTCATTATTATTATTATTATTATTATTAAATATTAAACGTGCAAGATACTAGTTTTTAAAATATCACTGCTTTGGGATGCAGAGACACACTGCTGCTTCATGCTGGTGAAAAAACACAAATGCTAAGTTAAGGTTTGTTTTTGTCTTTCTGACCCAGAAAGAACGCAGAGAGAAAATATATTAGTTCTAAGGCAGGGGTGGGCAAACTTTTTGATTCATAGGCCCGATTGGGTTCCAACATTTGACCAAGGGGTCGGAACAGGAGCAGAGGATGGCATGCTTTGGTGAACAAGCGTGCTAGATATGGAAAGCCATTGGAGCCGCTACCCGCATGTAATCTAGCACGCTAATGTTAAAATTAAGCGCGCTAGCGCTTAAAAACGTGCATCTAGCGTGCTAAGTTTAAAATGTAGGTTTGAAATCTCCTAACAATCTATTTTGAAAACGCGCACATCACGGAAACATACACATTTTAATGGGAGCAGTTTTGTTATTTTCACAACAAAGCCAGTATATCTAAAGTGCGCCATCTAGTGAGGAAACATCAGAATTGCAGGGGAAATAAAACATTAACATGGTTTAGTTATTTAATTTTTTTCAGGCCGGATTAAAACGTCTAGTGGGCAGCATGTGGCCCGCAGGCCGTAGTTTACCCGTGCCTGTTCTAATGAAATGTTTTACTTTTTCTGCTTTAGCTTGTTTTGGTGTTTTTTCTGCTAATACAGTCATTAGAAGTAAAGAAAACATTTGTCTCCACTCGAACTTGAAGTGTTTTTGTATCTAACTTATGGAAATATGACTTGTTTTTTGTAGGTTTGTTAATCAAAGCATTAATACTGAAACAATCAAACCTAATCAATTCAGTTCTTTTTAATTAATAGTCTGGTTTTCTTTGTTTGCTGCATAGGAAAGAACAGGAGCTGGACTCTAAAGATGCCATCATCCTCCACCAGTTCTCCAGACCAAAGAACGGCGTGCCCAGCCTCTCCCCTTTCTGCCTCAAAATAGAAACATACTTGCGCATGGCGGATCTGCCTTATCAGGTAACAACAGAGGACTCACACACACATGATGCTGTTCTGCAGAGGTCATCTCTGCTATGAAGCTCGACTCGGTCATTAGTTCCTATTAACACACTTAATATAAGCATGTGGAGGGGGAAAAAGTGGTCACATTTTGCTGTTATATAATAATAACAATAATGCATTGAATTTATATTTTTTTGAACTTGCACTTTTGTGGACACTCAAAGACACTTCTCATACTGTATGCATTATTCATTCACTCGATACTAGGTACACACATTCACACACACATTTATTCCTGATGATGGGAACTGCCATGCAAGGCGCATACCACTGATCATCAGAAGCAACTGGGGGTTTAGTGTCTTGCTCAAGAGTCTCTTGCTCGGTTACGGGACGGTCGCCCTACCCACCAAGCCATCCTTCCCCCAAAATCAAAGATTTCAACATAAAACTGGGGTTACAGGAAGAAGAGATAAAGAAGGTGGAAGATTTTAAGTACTTAGGATCAACAGTCCAGAGCAATGGAGAGTGTGGAAAAGAGGTGAAGAAGCGTGTGCAGGCAGTCTGGAATGGGTGGAGTAAATTATCAGGTATGATGTGTGACAGAAGAGTTTCGGTTCAAATGAAAGGAAAAGTGTACAAAACTGTGGTAAGACCGGCCATGCTGTTTGGTCTAGAGACAGTGCCACTGAGGAAAAGACAGGAAACAGAGATGGAGGTAGCAGAGATGAAGATGCTGAGGGTCTCTCTGGGAGTGACCAGGATGGACAGGATTAGAGAAACAGCACATGTCAGAGGTTTTGGAGATAAAGTCAGAGAGGCCAGACTGAGTTGGTTTGGACATGTGCAGAGGAGAGAGAGAGAGAGAGAGAGTACATCGGAAGAAGGATGCTGGATTTGGAACCACCAGGAAAGAGGCCTGGAGGAAGACCAAAGAGGAGGTTCATGGATACAGTGAAGGAAGACATGAAGATAGTTGGTGTGAAGAAGATGCAGCAGATAGGGTTAGATGGAAGAAACTGAATTGCTGTGGCGACCCCTGAAGGGAAATGCTGAAAGAAGAAGAAGCAGGAACTCTACAGTAATGGTGAATTATTAGATCTGTAGAAAGATGTCACGATTATTGTACTTGGATGTTTTTTCTTACAAGATTGTATTTGCCAGTCTCATCAGGACTCGAGCTCAGGGAGATTTTAGAAATCACAAGTGAGAATTGCTCATCTTTAAGTTTTTCGGAAGTTTCCTAGATGATTACTGGATTACAGTTTGGAATAGGTGTGTCTCTGTGTCCACAACAGACAGGTGACCTGTTCGTGGTGTAACCTGCTTCTTGCCTGAAATCAACCAGGGTTGGGTTCTGGCACCCTGTTTGACTCCGTTAGGGATAACCTGCACAGAAGGCGAATTGAAATTAAATTAATTTAGATTAGGACGTAAAAAGTCAAATTTAATTTGTAATAATTGCTTGATTGAAAAGTAACAGTTACTATTTTCAAGGTTTTAAAAACTTGTACATTTTAAAAAAGAAAAAAAAAAGTGAAAATTTGGATTTGCAGAAGTTTCAGAAGAGTTTGTATAATTTTGTGAATTTTCTACAAGTTTTCTTCAACAAGCTGCTGGAACTTGAATTAAATCTTTAGAGATTAACCAGATCAATTAATCATGACCGGTTTAGCTGGTTAATACCAATCCTGCCATGATTATAGCCAAACTGTTTCCAAACAGTTTTCCTCATCCTGCCAGCTCTCCATAGGAAGCTTATGCCACATACTGGCTTCACTGGTGGGATGCTAATCTAAGTGGTTTGTGTTAAACTGCTCTAATGAAGACCCCCTCCAATATCTCCTGTGGTGGATTAAAGGTCACTGATCTAGTTTTTGTTTTTCTGTTAAAGTCACTCTGTCCAAATAAAAAAAATTACATCTAGGTACCAAATGCATTAAGGAATTGATGTCGTACGAAGCACCAGATTATTTTCTACACTGTTGAATGTTTGGAGAACTAAAATTAAAATGCAAAAGCTATTTTTACCCTTTTTAAATGTCATGAAGAATAAGAGGATGAACAGTCGAACTGGCAGAATTTAAACAGAAAACACAATCACACTTAATGTCTCCAAAACATGTGAAGTATGTAGTAATTGGACTGCAGAGGAGAAAAACAAGAGGGTTGCTACGGCTACGCAAGGCAAGCAATTGTGCAGACTTTCTAGCTGGACAGGCCTGTCTGTTCTGTTCAGTTGTCTTCTACTTATCTGAGGCTGGGTTGTGGAGACAACAGCCTCAGACGGGAAGCGCAGGCTTCTCTCACTCTGGCTGCGTCTTGCAGCTCACCCGGGAAGATCCCAAGATGTTCCTTGGCCAGCTGTGAGACAGTCTCTCCAGCAGATCTCCTCCTGATTGGATAAGCTTAAAAGACCTCATCAGCGAGGTGTTTGGGAGATGCCCGAACCACCCCATCTGGCTTCTCTCGACTCGAAGGAGCAACGGCTCTACTTCCGAGCTCCTTCCGGATGGCATATCTCCTCACTCCATCTCTGAGTGAGAGCCCAGCCACCCTGTGGAGGAAGCTCATTGCAGCCGCTTGTATGTGTAGTCTCATTCTTTCGGTAACCACCCACAGATGGTGATCTTAGGTGATGATTGGAAAATTGAGAGTTTTGCTTTTTAGTTCAGCTCTTTTTTTACTACAATGGACTACCTGTTAAAAAAAAACCAGATGAGATTTTATATTAAGAATAAAAAATAAACTCAAGTCTCTTTTTCTGACAACAAATACAATAAGATAAACCAAAGTTTTCCTCTGAGATCGATCACAATGTGCACTGCTGTTTTTAAGAACTCAATTTATAAGGTTTAAAATGATTCATTGGGACAAATCCAGTAAAACATTTCCAGATTAATTACATTTGTAATCTTACTTCTTTACAAAATGACTAAATATGTCAGGTGTTGGTTTTCTTTCCTGTTTCACTGCCAAAACGGGAATACATACAGCAAATGCAACATTATTAGAAGCTGATGTTTTTATTGCACATCTGTGATAAAAAGTTGATAAGAAGTGTATTTAAAGACCTGCAAACTGAAACTTTACTATTGCATTCTAAGCTAAAAAACAAACAGCCAGTGAGTTTATCTAAACCAGGGTGGGCAAACTTTTTGGTTCGCGGGCCACATTGAGTTCTAACATTTGACCAGGGGGTCGGAGCAGAAGCAGATGGATTGCATGTTTTGGTAACTGCTAGATTAGGCCAATAGAATAACGCGCTAGATTTTAAAAAAGTGCGCTAAATGTTACATCAAGAGCGTTAAATTTCTAATCTAGCAGTGCTAGGTCTGAAATCTAGTATCACAGCTCTTAAAAAAGTGCAGTTAGCAGCGCTGGGTTTGAAATCTAAGCGCTTGATGTAACATTTTGCTTGTTTTAACATCTAATGCGCTTGTTTACGTGCGCGTATTGGGCCCTATGGCTTTTCATATTTGTGAACACTGTTTATTTTGACAATGTGTGCATCACAGAGACACACATTTTAATTTTGAGCAGTGTTGTTTTTTCTCAACAAAGCCAACATATCTGGAGTGCGCCATCTAGTGAGGAAACATCAGAATTGCAGGAGAAATAAAACATTAACAAGGGTTTTTTATTTGATTTTTTCAAGTAGACAGGCCGGATTTAAGCATTTAATGGGTCGTATGTGGCCCGCGGGCCGCGGTTTGCCCATGCCTGATCTAAACACACAAATCTCAAAGTCTAAAACCGCCTGGCTGAGGAGTATTTTTGTCTGATTTTTGATTTACTTAGACAAAACAATCTTTTTTTTCTATTCCAGGCCTTAACTGTGAGTTTGTTGATTTTAATAATTTTTTTTCCAAACTTGTCTTTCCTTTTGCAGAACTACTTCGATGGGAGGCTTTCACCGCAGGGCAAAATGCCATGGATCGAATACAATCACGAGCAGGTTTCTGGCTCTGAGTTTATTGTGGACTTCTTAGAGGAGAAACTTGGAGTCAACTTGAACAAGAACCTCACTCCTCAGGAGAGAGCCGTGTCACGTGCCGTCACCAAAATGGTTGAAGAACATCTATACTGGTAAGGAACTGCTCTTAAACTACTTTGAGGGGGGGGGTTCGGACTTTTAACATTGTTTTTTTACGTCTCACTGAATGGAACTCAATAAAGTTTATTAGCTAAACTCCCATGTTTAAAAAAATACTGGAATTTATAACCTTGTTTGAAATTTTTTTTATGCTCAAACCGTCAACCTGAAAAAGCAGCTCACACATGAGGACAGAATACATTTTTTACATATTTATGCAAATCCTTTTGCACAATTTCTATAAAACTGCATAATCGTCACATTTTTCTTGTCATCGTCCCTGGTTGAGTTATTATTTCCCAGCATTATTTAAACATCCTTCATGCTGACAATAAGCTGCAGAAATATCTGCCATCCTGCACAGTGGTGACTCACCAGGACAGACATGCTCTGCAGCTGCTGTTAGGAAATTGTTTTCACCATTACCTCCTAATAGAGAGAAAGAGTGCTTTCCATTACCTAAAAGCTCCACTCCTCTTCTATCATTCTTTTCACATCCAGTGATCATAAAAACAATGATCTAAGCTATTGTTCTCTATCTGACCATCTCAGGACTCACAAATATTTCCATTTACTTGTATCTAAAAAATACCCTTAAGTGGTTGGTGTATTTTAGATAGGCCTGAAATGCAAACAAGAAATTTCATAACGTTTCATTTAAACCCTCGTTATGCTATTTTGGACTTTTCTAAGCACATTTACGGGAGGCAAAGCAATTTTTTTGTTGCACAATTCGTACACAACACAATTCAAAGTGCTTTAAAAGACAGAAAAAATGCATCAAAATCACAAAACATAGAATAAAAAAATTAAAGAGTGATTAATCTTCAGTCAAATGTTTTTAGTCTAGCTTTAAACCTCGTGACAATGTCGGCCTGTCTCACAGCCTCAGGAAGTTTGTTCTTCATGTTTAATCTTGACTCTAGACACCATCAGGATGCCGGTCTCAGAGGTCCTCAGAGTTCTAGATGGTGCATAAAACACTAACATTTAACACTTAAGCACAATCAGAGCAGCTTTAAAGTCTATTTTCTAAGCCACAGGAAGCTAGTGCAGAGTCCAGAGCACAGGACTAAGTTGATCATATTTTCTGGTTCTTTTGAGCATTTTGAGTTATGAAACTACATTTTAAACTGCAGCTGTTTTTCAAGCCTTTTTGTTCAGACCAGTGAGTAGACCGATGCAATAGTCTAACCTACTGGAAACAAATGCACAAATATTTTTAAGTTTGATATACTTTAGTAATCCCTCACCGGGAAATTTATGTGCTGCATTTCACTGCAGCAAGCTGCCATCTATAACGGCACCAATGTTGGGAGAAATGAGGAGTTAGGTGTCTTCTCCAGGGACTCTAGGTTTGCACTCAGTGGGATGCGAACCCGCAAACTTCCGGCTGACTTCCAGTTCGTGAGCGAACGGTCTTACCACTGAGCCAACATCTCCGTCTAAGAACAAGAACTTTCAAGAATAAGAACCTCTTAGTCTGTTTTTGATACCAAGCCCCGACTTTGGCTGTTTTTAAAGTAGTTTTAAAAAAGGCTGCTGATGCAATTGATTTGATGTGACTGTTAAAATTCAAGTTTGAGTCCGTTATCACCCCAAAATTTAGGATCTAATTATGTTACTTGCAGTGTAACTCTCAATAACTACGAACAGTGTTGGGAATAATGATGTTGACACGTTGTAACGGAACTAATTAATAATTACTATTACCGTATTTTCACAACCAAAAGGCACACTGTATTAAAAGGCACAGTCCCAGTTTTTTGTGCTCTGTATTTAACACACACATAAAGCGTACCTGATGATTGGGCGCAGGTTTTATATACGTACGTACATATCCTCTACTACGTACATCCGCCTTACAACAACACACACACAAGCAGACAAGTGTGCGTATTTAAAAATATATTGGGAGCAAAACTGAGTTTGGTTGGCTTTCTTTAAATATTAGTTACAGTCGTCATAAAGTCATTTATAAAATCCATCCAAGGCCTCATCCTCTGTTTCAGAATCTGACACGTGCACTAAATCCAACATAGCAGGTTCACTTTCCTCTCTGTCAGAGTCACTTTTTTTACCATGCAGCTCCTCGGAAATGATGCCTGCTTTTGCGATAGATCGGACAAGAGTGCCAACAGACACGTTAGCCCAAGCATCGACAATCCACTGGCTAACTGTGGACTAACTCGCCCGACGCTGTCTTCCACCCTTCATGAAGCTGTGGTCTCCTCTGGTCATCCATCGCTCCCACGCTGCTCGCAGCCTTACTTTGAACGGCCGGTTCACTCCGATGTCCAGCGGTTGGAGTTTCTATGTCAGTCCTCCCGGAATCACAGCAAGCGTAGCGTTCATCTGCTTCACTTGTTTTTCACAACACACATAAGACGCACTGCCCGATAGGGCGCGCCGCTCATTTTGAAGAAAATGTAGGACTTTTACATGCGCCTTATGGTCGTGAAAATACAGTATATTATATTAATACATATCACATGGATATATATTATTATGTACTGTTATCATACATATATCATGCTGTTATTCTATCTCCTAAGAACAAGCAAACAAGACTTTTAAATGGGCCTTATGATCATGAAAATACGGTAATTCATTTTTTAAGTCAGATGCATAGCATTGGTTATAAAATATTGCTCATTTCTTTGGATTAGTTCAAATCGGCAAATAAAAACAAACTGATTTTAGTCCCTGTCACTTTAAGAGCTTCTCACTCCATCCTGGACTGTGGCAACATGTGATTGGCAAAGAAAATCTTTCTTACAACTTGCCCAGATAAAATTCAGCCACTTTTGACGTAAACTAAAGAGAACAGACTCACGTTTACAACTGAACACAAGTAAAGGTGTTTTTAAGTTAGCTGCTAGTGAAGGAGATTCTAAACAACCCAGAGGAACAGGTGCATTGGGGCGTGGCTGTAGTTTTGGAGGCGTGGTCAGTGCAAGCTGGTGTCAGCCAATCACGTGCATTGAGGTGTGGCTGTAGTTTTGGAGGCGTGGTCAGTGCAAGCTGGTGTCAGCCAATCACGTGCATTGAGGTGTGGCTGTACTTTATGGAGGCGTGGTCAGTCAATCAGTTTGTTTCTCTGCTGCTCAAAACTAGGCTTAAACTCAAACATAAGTTCAATCTAAAAAACACTTTTGGGTATTTTAAACAGACATAAATGGCTCTCATTTAATTGGGACAAAATGTGAAAATATAAGGTAAAAAGCTCGAAAACATTTCATTTTTTTTTCTACATCCGCTTTGCCATTTTTAGACCTACATTGAGTTTTATTGATTGAACTATTTCTGTGTAAAAGAGCAGAGTTTTTGCTGAGCAAAGCTCCATCACACACAGTCATCACACAACCCTCATTCTGGTTTGTTACAGAAGATATTTTCTCCAAGTGGGTCAAGACCGATATTTTAAATGATGATAATAAATGTAAAAACATATGTCATTATGTTTTAACTTGTTAAGTTAAAGGAATAATGGACAATGATGTTTGAAGATGACATTGTGATTTGCAGTCAGAGGAGGGAAGAGGTGGAGGAAAAGCTGGAGAGGTAGAGGTTTGCACTAGAAAGAAGAGGAATGAAGATTAGTCAGAGTAAAACAGAGTACATGTGTGTGAATGAGAGGGATCCAAATGGAAAAGTGAGGTTACAGGGAGAAGAGATAAAGAAGGTGGAAGATTTTAAGTATCTAGGATCAACAGTCTAGAGCAATGGAGAGTGTGGAAAAGAGGTGAAGAAGCGTGTGCAGGCAGGCTGAAACAGGTGGAGAAAAGTATCAGGTGTGATGTGTGATAGAAGAGTTTCAGTTAAATGAAAGGGAAAGTGTACAAAACCGTGGTGAGACCAGCCATGCTGATTGGTCTAGAACAGGGGTGGGCAAACTTTTTGGTTCGCGGGCCACATTGAGTTCTAACATTTGACAAGCGGGCAGGAACCGGGGGTGAGGGGTTCCGGTCCCCCGGTCTCCTCTAGGTCCACAAAAAAAAAGTGTTCTTACTACTTTGCTTATTGTAAACTTTGGGCAAAATATGCACCAAAATGCAGAAAAATGACTTATTTGTCAAAAAAGTTGATGTAACATTTGTCTTGTTTTAACATCTGACATGCTTGTTGACATGCGTGTATTGGCCCCGATGGCTTTCCGTCGGGGCCAACACTGTTTATTTTGACAGCGTCGGCATCACGGAGACACACATTTTAATGGGAGCAGTGTTGTTTGTATAAACATCAGAATTGCAGGAAAAAAAAATCAAACTAACAAGGTTTATTTGTTTAATTTTTTGTAGTTCCGCGGGCTGGATTAAAACGTTTAACGGGCCGTAGGTTTTATTTGTTCTTTGTAATGAATGATGTGTTTATTGAGCAGCAGTGTGTCTGATGGATGATCAGCTTGGCTGGAGCGATGGTTCACTTTTATTATTAAACCTGGATTCCTTTCAATATAACAAACAACCATCTGGATTAATTTTACCTCGACTCTTAAAAGCTCTTGTTTCGACATCTTAAAAGCTAATAAACTAATGTCTGGGTTCAGAAACGTCACCATTAAATGTGATTGTCTGTCCTCCATCAGGACGATAGCTTACTGCCAGTGGGTAGACAACCTGGAGGAAACCCAGAAGCTGCTGTCTATGAACGGACCTCTAAGCGACACGCTGAAGTGGCTTCTCGGACACCTGAACGGGAGCATGGTGCGCAGGGAGATGTATGGTCACGGAATTGGACGGTTCTCTAAAGAGGAGGTCTACGCACTGATGGAGAAGGACATGAGAACGCTGGCTACTCTGCTGGGTGAGAAAAAAACTTGTGTGTGTGTTCAGGTCTATAAACTTATATTACACTTGAAGTGGGCGTGAAGATGTGAGCAGGACAAAAAACTCCTTCCTCCAGCGTGAGGTCTTCTTTCAAACTGTACTTCACTGAAACGGTGAAGGAAATAAAGCCAAAATAAAATGAGTGTTCTTTGACCTTGATGCATACATGAGGAGGTGTCTGGTCCTGTTAAGTTGTAGATCATTAAGACTTTAGATTTTATAAATATTTGTATCATATAAATTTTAGAAGATAAGTGGTCAATAAATCTTTGTTAGTTTTTTTGAAAAATAAAATTTTTTTTTTTAAAACTTGCAGCTACCAGATCTTAATAAAATATTCTGTTCCGTTCCGTCGTCTTCCACTCATCTGGGGCCGGGTTGTGGGGGCAACAGCCTCAGATGGAAAGCCCAGGCTTCTCTCACCCCCGATGCAACCTCCAGCTCACCCGGAAGGATCTCGATTCGTTCCCCGGCCAGCTGTGAGACATAGTCTCTCCAGCAGGTCCGGGGTCTGCCTCTCGGTCTCCTCCCGGTAGAACGTGCCCAAAACACCTCACCAGCAAGGCACTTGGGAGGCATCCTGACCAGATGCCTGAATCACCCCATCTTGCTACTCTTGAACTGGAGGAAGAGCAGCTCGAAAGCGAGCTCCTACCGGATGGCAGAGCTCCTCACCCGATCTCTGTGTGAGAGCCCAGCCACCTTTCAGAGAAAGCTCATTTCAGCCACTCGTATCCACGATCTCATTTTTTCGGTCACCCCCCACAGCTGGTGACCATAGGTGAGGAATAGAACGTAGTTAGACTTGTAAATCGAGAGCTTTGCTTTTCGGCTCACCTCTTTCTTTACCACAACGGACCGATGCAGCGTCTTAGTTATTGCTGACACTGCACTGATCCGCATATTCCCTCAATGGGGAAATTTGTGTGCTGCATTACGTCGTATTGGGCAGCCACAATGGCGCCAATGGTGGGAGAAACTGGGGGTTTGGCGTTATTAAAGTTTCATAAGTGCAAAACAAGCAGCCTAGAGGATCTTATAGGTACTGTCAGAATGTTCCCTGTCTTAAAACTATCTTTTTCTCCATCTAGGAGACAACAAATACTTCATGGGCTCTAAGATGTCAACGTTAGATGCTACTGTGTTCGGTCATCTCGCTCAGGCCATGTGGACACTACCTGGGACGCGACCTGAGCAGCTAATCAAAGGTTAGCAGCATCCGATTGAAAGAGTTTTGTTAGGAGACCATATGAAAAGTAAAATTTTGGGAAAAAAGTTGTTACAGTCATTTAAAACAAATGTATAGGTTAAAATTTGGTTGTAGCCCCGACAAATTTTAATTTAGTTACTTTTAATCCCTGTAAAAAAAAAAACTTCTTTAAATAAAAGTGACACAGGCTTCTTCCAAAATAAAACAAGACATCGCTGAAGAGATAGTCAGTCAGTCATCTTCTTATCTGTCTATACCTTTCGGGGTTGCGGTGGGTGCCGGAGCCGATCCCGGCCAATTTAAGGCGAAGGGCAGAGTACACCCCAAACAGGTCGCCAGTCTGTCGCGGGGCCACACACTCATTCCTAGGGGCAATTTGGCACCGCCCAATCAACCTAGCATGCATGTCTTTGGAAGGTGGGAGGAAACCGGAGTACCCAGAGGAAACCCACGCAAACACGGGGAGACCGTGCAAACTCCACACAGAAAGGACAGTGTCCCAACCCTCGTCCCCATCCGGGATTCGAACCCACAACCTTTTTGCTGTGAGGCCACTGTGCTACCCACTGCGCCACCGTGCTGCCTATTGCAGAAGAGATAGATTTTTGTAAAAAAAAATATATTTAAGCTTAATTACATTTGAGCCAAAGTAACATGAAGAGCTGCAATTAAGTTCTTACGATAAATTAGCGTAAGCAAGATATGCAAAAAGTTTATTAACATCTTAAAAAAAACTTTTATTTTCTGCAGTAAACCACAATAGTGAAGAATAGGAATAACTTTGGACATGAAGCCTTTCTATCAATGCAAAAGTTGAAAAATATTTTTCCTATCGTAATTCCTCTTTAATATTGTTTTATTATAGTTTACTGTATCGTTTTCAGTGAGATTTTGAATGGGTTTTTGAATAATAATTATAAGGATTGTATGCATGCTTTTTGTGACCTATCATCTTTGTTGTTGTAATTGTATTTCTTGCCACTAGATGGCAGTAATGTACTGTAAAATAAGGTTTGTGCTATTTTGTGTCAAATTTTAATATTTCTTTGTTTTAATGTGACTTTTTATTAAATATATAAGTATAACTTTATAAGAAAGACAAAATATCTCAGCTAAATTAAGTTTTAATGCTCTTTGCTGGTTTTTCCCTCTGTGAAAGCTTCCACATGAACATGCTGCGTCTAATCTTTCCACAGGGGAGCTGATTAACCTGGCCATGTTCTGCGATCGGATGCGAAGAAAGTTCTGGCCCGAGTGGTTTGTGGAAGTGGAAGATTTTTATTTCGATGGAGACTGTGAAAGTAGCAGCAGCGGCGACGGCTCTCACGCAGGTTTGATGGACTTCGGTCTGTTCTCCAGAACTGACACGCTGGAGGACAGCGACAACAGCAGTCACTCTGCCGGTCACTCACACACACCTTCACCTGAGTCGGATCAGTCGCTCTTTGATTCGGACATGGGTACAGGGTCTGATAATGACATTCAGCTGAAAGAGGAGATGATGCCAGACTTGGAGATTTGACTTTTTTCGGGTTGAGAACCGAACACCGACACGAGCCTGTGATACTAGATTAGCAACATTGCTAATTAAATCCGGCTGAACATCTGGAGATTTCTTCCAGTTTCTCCACCTACCCAGATTCTTTCAACTTCCAATCAGACGGACTGGGTGTGTGTATATGCAGAGGAAACAAGCAGGTCCTCATAATTACACAGATGCTACTGTACGTTCTGTCCTCTCCTGTATCGTAGGAGCCGTCTTTACGGTGGTTCCTCTTTGCCTTATTTGTCTCGTCCTCAGATCCAGAAGTCGCTGTGTGGTTTACGTAAGGTAAACGCCTAATCGCACGAATGGTACGGCGAAGAAGAAAGACCGCCGTAGACAAGACAGGTGGTACTTCACTAGTTATAAAATGATGCAACTAATCACCACTCTGCCATGTTTCATAACACAGAAACCTATTCACACAGGTGGCGATTGATCATGTGGCTAAAAGGAAGCAGCTGCCGTGTTTCTGTTGTTTAGCAACCGTGCGTTGCATAGCAAACACAACATCGAGTGCCACTCGTGTTCCACATAGATCCTTATGTCATTGTCATGACGTTGCAGTGTGTAGATAGAACTCTCGGGGCCGGAAAGTTGAGCAGATTTGTGCCTCTTTTGCTTTTAAGTTTTCATTTTTATTTATGTTCAGTGAGATTCATCTGTTTGCACTTTTTTTTTTCCCGTCTAGGTTTAGATGTTTTACTGATGATTTGGTGCTTTTACTGAGGTGTAATTTACAGGTTGAACCACTAGGTCTCTGTACGATCGATGCCAGAGCTTGGTCCGTATAGCCGGCAGTATGTCGATTCCATTTCCAGTGAGAGTTGGACTCCGCCAAGGCTGCCCTTTGTCACCGATTCTGTTCATCACCTTTATGGACAGAATATCTAGGCGCAGCCGAGGCGTTGCAGGGATCCGGTTTGGTGACCTCAGGATCGGATCTCTGCTTTTTGAGGATGATGTGGTTCTGTTGGCTTCATCGGACCGTGATCTCCAGCTTTCGCTGGATCGATTTGCTGCCAAGTGCGAAGCGGCCAGGATGGGAATTAGCGCCTCCAAATCCGAGACCATGGTCCTCGCCCGGAAAAGGGTGGAATGCCCCCTGCGGGTCAGGGACAGAGTCCTGCCCCACGTGGAGGAGTTTAAGTATCTCGGGGTCTTGTTCACGAGTGGGGGAAGGATGAAGCGGGAGATTGACAGGTGGATCGGTGTGGCATCAGCAATAACTAGGACGCTGCATCGGTCCGTCGTGGTAAAGAGAGAGCTGAGCCGAAAAGCAAAGCTCTCGATTTACAAGTCGATCTGTGTTCCCACTCTCACATACGGTCACCAGCTGTGGGTGGTGACCGAAAGAATGAGATCGCGGGTACAAGCGGCCGAAATGAGCATCTTGCGCAGGGTGGCTGGGCTCTCACTCAGAGATCGGGTGGGGAGCTCTGCCATCCGGGAGGAGCTCGGTGTCGAGCCACTCCTCCTCCAGGTCGAGAGGAGCCAGATGGGGTGCTTCGGGCATCTGGTCAAAATGCCCCCCCGAGCGCCTCGCGGGCGAGGTGTTTTGGGCACGTCCCACCGTGAAGAGACCAAGGGGCAGACCCCGGACCCGCTTGAGGAACTATGTCTCACAACTGGCTGGGGAATGACTTGGGATCCTTCCTGGTGAGCTGGAGAATGCAGCCGGGGTGAGAGAGGCCTGGGCTGACCATTTGAGGCTGTTGCCCCCGCGACCCGATCCCGGAACAAGCGGAAGATGATGGAATGGAACAGAACCACTAGGTGGAGTAGGGATTCTGATTCACTCCAATAGGAGTGTAACACTGTGTCAGAGTGTGTGTAGGTGTTATGTACAAGTGCATGAACACCTGCAAACTGCTACTAGGTGCGGCAACACGCCAGCCTTAGCCGTCTGTAAATCAAGTGAAGAGGAAACTAATTTCCAGGAGTTTCTGTTTCTTTTTTTTTTAATATAATTTTTCATCAGTGCCATTTGATTATCAACCTTTCTGGACGTGTCATATATATATTTATAGTTTTTTTTTTAATTTTATTTTTCTATTGTTCTCAGAGAGAAATTATTTTGCACTAGTGAAAATCTATTTTTACCTTGTTTCAGAGGAATAAGTCTGTAATGGAGAGACTCGATGTAACACACTGAAACAGCAAGTGTTATGAGAACGCCGCAAAGGAGACTGTGCTGCTCACTCTCGGGTGTGTGTACGTGAATGTTAATGGGTGTGAATGTCATTCATGAGCCAGTGAATAGAAAGGTCTTCACAGACTGAGTCGGAATACCAAATCAAAAAGATGAACATGGACCAAAAACATCTGGATCACACTTAGTTTAGTTATGTAGAAGAAACGTGGACTGAGTCACATGATGATGATATCAGAAAAAAATAATCTCACATTGAGTTTATTCCAGTCAGGCAGAACATTTAGTTTTCAAATGACGTCTTTATTTTCACATTTTCTCCGCAAAATTTCAAAATGCTTATAGAAAAGGGACATTTATAATCTAAACAGATTTAAAAATTACCTATAGTTGGATTGAAAGGGAATAAATGATAGAAAACTATCTCAAACAGATAAAACAAAACTAACAGGAGGTGAATAATTCCTTTATTTTAATTTAGACAATCATAAAGCAGTCATTTCCCCTTTCGATCATCTGAAAAAATATCAACTGTGATCATTAATTGGAGTTTTGTTCACTTTTATTTTGCTGAGATTGAAATAACCTCAAACATTGAACAGGAAAAACAAATGATTCTGCATGTCTGCATTCGGATGGATACAAACAATGAAGAAGTGACGAAAAGTGAAAGGAAAAATGTTCTTCCATTATGTCATCGTGTGATCTGAACTCATCCTGGTCCAACAACCACACGGGTACAGTAGGACTGCTTTAATAAAGCCATATTAGAAGTACATGTCTAGTTACTGGAATCATCTCATTACTGATGGTGTAATGTAAATATAATGTGACAAAGTGTATCGAAGTGTTTGTTAGAGCCGACTGAGGGATGGATTTACTCATGGCCCTGTAGCCACATGGCCTGGAATGACTGAAAGATTTCAATAAAGATTAGCTGTGACAATTTTGAACTTTGTTGGTTTGAGTTTTTGTTGATAAAATTAATTATTTCTGTCAGAATATGGGGATGTGGAAGGAGGAAGAGGACCCAAATGCAGGACAACAAAAATGAATTTATTTAACCAAAAGTCCAGTGTGGCAAAAAGTCCAGTAAAGCTATAAGGCAAAGGGCACAGGTCAACTCAGGATCAAAAAGTTCAAAGATCAAACGTATGATTAGGTGACGATGACCCAAACAAAGAATTCTGGGGGATTGCCTTTAAATAGGCAGAAGAATCCACATGTTTGTGTTATCAGGCCAATGACCCTCAGATGTCCTTAATCAGGGTGATGAGAGAGGGTGTAGGGCTCTCTCTAGTGGCAGAGGAAGGTATCATGACAATTTCTCTCTACACACCGACTGAGGTAGTCTCAGCCCTCTACGGACCAGGATGACTGGCTCTAAATCGAAATAGTTGAAGCAAAAGTTTTATTTCCATTCACTTTGTGTAGAAAAAGTCCTCTGGGTCAAGAGAGAAGCCAGATGGGGTAGTTCGAGCATCTGGCTAGAATGCCTCCCGAATGCCTTGCTGGTGAGGTGTTTCAGGCACCTGCCACTGGGAGGAGACCCAGAAGCAGACCCTGGACCCGCTGGAGAGTATGTTTCCCAGATTGTCGGGAAACATATTGGTATCCTCCTGGGTTAGCTGGAGGATGCAGCCAGAGTGGGAGAAATCAGGGTTTCTTGTCTGAGGCTGTTTTCCCTGCAACACGACCCCAGATAAGCGGAAGACAATGTAACAGAAAGTCAGTGGAAAAGATTCAACTACGGATTTACTAGAGCTTTATTTTAATTGGTTAAATGATCTACCGTATAAACACAAATTGAAAGCAGTGCCGCTACCAAAAAATTTTAAAAAATGGACAGAGCATTTGTTAAATACTTTATAAAAATGAATGGCCAAATTTAGTTAATAGCTGTTTGTGATTGAGATTTTTATAGGCCAGCGGAAAAGGCTTTGAAGGCATTTAGAGTCTGCCACTGATAAAATTTTATTTTATGTAAATTTTGGGTTTTATCAGTCAAGCTAGCAAGTGACAAACATCCAGGTACAGAGGAGAATCAAAAGTAATGATGAAGAAAAGAAGCAGAAGAGGATGAGCTGGTGATGAGATTTAGAGGAAATGAGTGAAAGAAAGACAGAGAGAAAAAAGGATGTTTCAGTGGAGAGGACAGAACTGGAGGGGATGAGGCGGCTGGGCTAGGGGCCCAAGAAGGAGAGGGGCCACGGTTCAGGAAGCAGGCTCCCGAGGGACGGAGCAGGTGCAGGTTGTGAGCGAGGCCTTTGGGCCTGGAGGGGTTGCCAGAGCTTAAAACAATCTGCACTGCTCCTTTTTTTTTTTTTTTTATAAATTTGGCCCGGCCTCTTTGACTGTCTCCCTCTCTCTGTGCTTAACAGATCAGCGATCCACAAAGAAGGGTAAACACACACAGAGCAAAATTAAAATCCAAACTCCCCTGGCACAGCAAAACAAATTAGAGCAAACAAATTACCGAGAGTCAACACACACAAAGCGAAGCATCTGTGGCTCTCTGGACCACCGGAGCCAGTGGCTACCCACCGCACCAGCACACTCTCACTATGATCCCACACAACGGGAAAAACACCAGCCAGTGTTTTAAAGAGGGGCAAAATCAACTTTTTTTTTTTAGTTTTCCATCATAGTTGAATGTTATTTCTTTATCAAAAACATACCTGAAGTGGTTCATCAATTTATCCATGCATGTTTGAATCATTTTCAAGCTCTACCGTTCAGTATTTGAAAACCACATAAGGCTGTTCTTGGCTATGGATTTTGTTCTCCACCACTTCCACATTCTAACAGGAAGTATTTTTGCAACAGTAGTGCATGTACTCTCCTTACACTCCGTCGGAGCAGTGAGAGACATTTTCATTTAAAGGCACCACAACAAGAAAAGAAAAGACTACGTATCCCATGCTTTGCTAACTTGATAGCAGAGGTGGGTAGAGTAGCCAAAAAATTTACTCAAGTAAGAGTACAGTTACTCCAAAATATTTTTACTCAAGTAAAAGTAATACGGAGATGTAAACTTTTTTTACTCAAGTAAGAGTAAAAAGTATGTGTTGAAAAAACTACTCAATATGAGGTCAGGTATGCTTGCCAACTTCGCTGTCCTCTTGTTCAAGAGAGACATTTGCTGCCTCCATTTTCACCTTCTTCAGCAGTAACTCGTTTTCCAAAAAAACTTTTTCCCGCTAAGTTGTGTTTTCTTGCAAGACCAGGAATGGGTACGTCTGATAGGTCAGATGGAGTCATGTGACCGTGCTAACTACATTTGATTGGAGGAACGTTGTCTACGTTCATCCACAGCAGGAAGCACTTTTTAAAAAAACGTATTGTACTGAAAAACATGTTAAATGCAAGGAAAGTAACGGGCCACCTTTTGCCCAATGTTACAGAGTAAGAGTAGTGTTATTTACTTATAAATTTACTCAAATAAAATTAAAAGTACAAACCAGTAAAAATACTCATAGAAGTACATTTTATTCAAAAAGTTACTCAAATAAATGTAATGGAGTGAATGTAACGTGTTAATACCCACCCCTGCTTGGTAGACCGTTACAACGTATTTACGATCTCATTAAAGTATACGCTGTGTCATGCATACACCATGAGGGTGCGACTTAGGCAGGAATGAGAGAGAGGGGTAATCACAGTGTCAAAAATACAAGTGGAACTGAATAAATCTATTTTATAAGCTTTTTGTCAAGTGACAACCACATTTTTGCGCAAACAAAAGGAACAATGTTTATAAAGGCCATGAGATTATTAGTATTATCGCATGAGATCACTTCCTGCCTGGACAGAACGTCATGATTTCAAGTTAAATGTAGATTATAATTTCCATAAATAAGTGTAACCTCAGTTTAACTTGTAAATATAACTTGTCAATGTGTTAAGCGATCAACTATCGCTCTAAAATGTGTATTTCACATGGATTTAATTTGCTAATGTGTGTTTTTTTTTTCTATGTTTGAGCTCATTTAGGTTTGGCTGGCCCTGTCTGTTGGCCCTCTAGCCCCATAGCCCTCTGGCAGTGGACGTGGCCAGTCCATCTGCCTCTTACTGCTCAGCTCTGGTGGGACACAGGCCATGGAAGACAACCCCCATCTTTAACTCACACATACACACCACAAACCACCAGCAGCCCCCAGGCCAGCTGCTCGGGACCCTGAATCTGCCCAGCACTGCCAGGTGGGCCCCAGGACATGCAGTTGGACTCTTCATACGCTCACATTTACACAAACAACCACACACCTCTCACAACAGCAACACATATGCTCGATAAGCCTCTTTTCAAACACAAGCACTGCAACACACTTGGTTACATATGTGGCCCACATTGAAAAACACACACACACAGGCTCAGGTGGGTCCCACAACTCACTATAATAGTCTTAGTTCAAAAGGGTGAAACACCAACAGGTGGCGCTGTTTTCTTTGCTAATTACAGCTTTATTAATTCACTGGCAGGTGGAAGCTTCCAGATGACTTTGGCTGGCTTCCTCATTGAGAGAAGAAAAGCCAAAATGTGTGTCTGAGTGTGTGACCATGTGTTTCCCAGTCTGCTTTTACTCCGTCCTGAGGGGCCGAAGACATAATCTGTTTTTCACTAGACTTTTACCCTTCCAGTGTTTGCTTTGTGAGTCCTTATGAGAGGTTTTCTTTTCTTCTCTGCAACATAAACCCATCACATCCTGGAGATAAATCACTTCCAGTTGGAGTTTGTCCACCAACGACAACATTTACATCTGTGAGGCTGATAAATCATATAGTATTAAATATTTAGGGCTTTTGTCTGTGGACATGTTGTCACTTTGTCCCAAATAATACACCATATGCTGTCTCTAAGTACACCACAGAGCCCAACATCTTTTTTCATTGACAGAGATCCAGGACTAACATCTTTGTGTCAAATTCAAATCGATCACTGGGGGCTATCGCCGCAACAAAGATCTTCATTTACACTTATTAATACGAGCCTGAGTCTGCTGTGCTGAGGTCTTGTGTTGTTAAATCCACTCACTGTCTCAAGTTTGACTTATAATCTTCCACTGGATGCTCTCAGTTTGCTTCTCTTATCTCATTACCCTCCTCAAAGTGCTTCATAGTGACCTTTCAAGGTGCAGTCATTGGCAAACTTGTTATTTTCACATTCAGGAGAGAAGCACTGTTGCAGTTTTAAATCTTAATTCCTCATCCGCTAAACGTAAAATGGAAAATTCTTTCTCTGGCTGCAAATGAGAAGCCTAGAAATAAAACAAATTCTGTATGCTACTTGTCAAGCACAGTGGTGGAAGTGTGATGATTGAGATTTTTTTTTCCATCTACAGAACTTAAACAATTTGATAAAACTGAGAGAACAATCAAGTTTAAAGTATGTAAGAGTCAAATTTGTGGGTTTGATTTTCAAGCCTTGACTTGCACTTACTCTTCTTGAAGTAAAGCCGTTGCTCCTGCGGGTCGAGAGAAGCCAGATATGGTGGTTTGGGCATCTGGTTAGAATGCCTCTCGCGTGTCTTGCTGGTGCGGTGTCTTGGGCACCTCTCACTGGGAGGAGACCCAGAGGCAGACCTTCGACCAGTTGAAGAGACCATGTCTCACAGTTAGCTGGGAAACGTCTCGGTATTTTCCCGGGTGAGCTGGAGCATACAGCCAGGCAGGAGAGAATCCTGGGCTTCCTGTCTGAGTCTTCAAATGGACTATAAATCCTGCCCAAATATACAGTACGTAATTCAGCACACCTGGCCTCAAACGCCTCTCCCTGATGTCTGCACCTGTGTCTCATCTTCCCCCTGGTTATTTAACCCCTGCTCTCCATCACTCCATGCTCAGAGTATCTGCTGTTCTGTTCTCTCGTTGCAGCTATGATGGTGTTCTTCACGTCATCCTCCAGGCTGCACATGTGTACCCCTCTTCCCTAACTCCTGCTAAACTGTAATAAACAGGTTAAAACTAGTTTTGCTTCTGGGTCCTACATTTCCATCTATGCCACCTCATGACAGCAAAGGTTAGTGAACTTCAAAAAAGCTGATTTTCAACTAAATCCTTTCGCGTTGACTTTGTATTTTTCTTTTATCTACGTACATCCTCTGATCTTATTGGGTTCCTAGCCGATGGAAAGTTTTCTGTCACTCTCTTTGACCCTTGGAGAAGGTCTGCGTCAGTGAGCCTCCTGATATTGTGGCACATTGTTGTGTAGAGACAGACGGCGTCATGGACCAGACCCTATCATAACTCCCCTTCTGTCGGCCCATTATCTCTTTCCCCTGTGCACCTTTTCTTCTCTTTTTTTTCTTCCATGCCCTCCGCTGGATGTTATCTCCAGCTGCTTATGCCTTAATACCCCAATTGTTGTGCTCTAAAAACAATAATTAGCAATCCCAAATGAGACTGAGGGGCGAATTTACCAGCTTTCTTCTGATCTGTTTTTTCTTGCCTTTTTCCTCTCTTTCTTCCACTCCTTGTTTTTTCATAAGAGCAAAGTGAGGCAGAGGGGGATTCAGGGAGGTGTTGGCAAAGCCTCTTTAAACTCTCTGGTATTATGGAGGATTATTTTGTGCCGAGATCCTGGCTTATGAGTCTGTTTTTCTCTCTGCCCGCCTTTTTTTTCTTCCTGGTTATGGCAGACACGCTAGGTAAACAGTTTGTGTCACACTTGATTGCGTTTGAGAAATTAAAAAAACAGGAATCACAATAGGCCATGGCTGGGGGAGAGAGGCAAGGGAGGGGGAACACTGACACCATAAGACCCTGGCTCTTTGGGGACCTCTGATATGCCGTGCAACAGAGCGGCCTTCTTAGCCTCAACAATGCAAGGCCTCGTCCTTCAGAGAACACACCTCGCTCCTGGTGTTTGGTTCTATCTGCAGCGGGCCATCTGCTCCCCTCCTCTTTTTTCTTTCCTCCATCACTCCTTTCAGTCACACAGACACAAGTGTTTGAATGCAGCTCAGTTGCTCGAGTGTTTACAAGCACAAACGCTCTGCCAAGTTAAAGGTGTGAGGGTGTGTATGTGCGTATTTGTCAGACGTGTTCCTCTTGTGATCCTCTTGTAACATCTGTCCACCACCAAAATCCCTTTAGATAACTTATAAAAGAAATTAGTATAAAGGAGTAAAGTTCAAATAAGGTCTCTGATCACCTGAAATATCGATCTGAAGAGTGCTATAAAACATCTGGAATGGTTTTAAATGAATACCAATACTAGTGCAGTTGTGATGATGTCCTGTAGAGCGCAGTGTGTTACTTTGAAAGAAAAATTGAAACTCAAATGGTTGATTTTACAGACACCACAAGGCTGTAAATCTGAGCTGCACTTCAGGCCTGGGCTGTTCCTTTTTTGTGCACCTAAATGACTTTGTGATGTTGTTGGTAAATTAGAAGAGTTTTGTACAATTTACAGAAGAAGCCACATCTTTTCTCACACCGTTCACACCTTTTTTTCATTTCTGCTTAAACTCACCGCTTTAGTTCCTTCCTGAAATCAACACCTGATTACGAATTTAATTTTATTTTGAACACATTCTAAAGAACCGAAGACTTCTTTTGGTCAATGTTTGCGATGATGTTGTGAATTCAAAGGTCCTCATTATACTTTGAAGTGTCCACTAGGTAAACCTTTGGCTTGCTTGAAGGCCAAGACTACCTCTAACTGATCATTGGAGGGGTGCACAAACACTTTAAATGTTCCAGCCAGGTGTTTAGAAGTCAATATGTAAATGTGTTGAAAATAAAAGAGCATTTTATGTTGAAGAGAAGTCACTCCACACTTTAACTTGGAGGAGGCGATAGCTCAGTGGTAGAATGTTCATCCTTGGACCAGGAGAAGCCAGTTCGAATCCCACAGAGCTCATGCCTAGGTGTCCTTGGGGAAGACACCTAATCTCCCATTTCTCCCACCATTGGCGCCGCCCTGGCAGCCTGCTGCAATGTAATGCAGCACAGAAATTTCTCCATTGAGGGATGAATAAAGTATGTTAAAAAAAAAGCGAGTATTTTGAGCTTTTACAGACCGAAATCTTTTTCTGCAATCTGTGCTGTAATAAAAACTGTTTCTCATTCTGTGCTGGGATGTAATATATTAGTTTTAGTAGTTGAAGTAGTTTTTCTCTCAAAACCGTTAATTTTTATCGAAGCAATAACCCAATTTTACCTTTTGCATGGAGCCCAACCCATCTGATATTATTTCATTTTACTATGATATGTGGATCTTAATAACATCAAGACTAAACATTGATGTATTCAAGTACTGTTAGATTAATCCTTGACCTTCAAAATAGGAGTTAAAACAAATCGGCTAGTCTAATCTTACAACATTCTCGAAATGCGCCACAACAATTGTCTATGTGGAAAATATTCAGGCATTCAGACAACACCTAATGTGAAGTGCCAGGATTGTGAGAAAAAAAAAAGAAATTTTTTTTAATATAATTTACTTGGGATAAGTGGGCTTTACTGAAAGACTTACAGCCACTTTTGACCCTTGGGTCGTGGTTTGGACAACCCGGCTTTAGAAAATGTGCCAATTTAACTAATAACCCAACAATGCTTTTTCTTAAAACAAAGATGAAATCTAGTTGCAGATTTGTTCCGTTCCGTCGTCGTCCGCTCATCCAGTGCCGGGTCGCGAGGGCAACAGCCTCAGGCGGAAAGCCCAGGCTTCTCTCTCCCCACAGCATCCTCCAGCTCACCCGGAAGGATCCCGAGTCGTTCCCCAGCCAGCTGTGAGACATAGTCTCTCCAGCAGGTCCAGGGACTGCCTCTTAGTCTCCTCCCGATGGGACGTGCCCGAAACACCTCGCTTGCGAGGCGCTCGGGGGGCATCCTGACCAGATGCCCGAACCACCCCATCTGGCTCCTCTTGACGTGAAGGAGCGGCTCGATGCCGAGATCCACTCAGATGGCAGAGAACCTCACGCGATTTCTGAGAGAGAGCACAGCCACCCGGTTTTTCAGAGGAATGTTGTTTCCTGTAAGTACCCTGGCTCTTACCTGCTTGCTAGTTTGCCAGGTTGTTGTTTCCGAATCTTTAACACTATATTGGAAAATGGGATGATATGAATGAATACATACACACATTGCCTCACTTGAACTCCAGTGTTCAACCTCATTAAGGCCATCCATCCTGAAAAATGTGCTGGGTTGGCAGAGTTGTTGCTGTCTACATGACATTAACTTTTTTTTTTTTTGCTAACATTAGCTTATTTAGCTTTTAGCGCTAACATTTTCTCTTTATGTATTCGTGGGTTTTCCCTCCACTGAAAATATTCACAATGACAATAGATATATGAGTAAGCACTGTTTGTTGATCCCTCCATGTGGCCTATAGACAGACTGGTGACCTGTTCAGATTGTTAATCTCCACGCAGTAGCTGCCAGGCAAGAGAAGAGGTGGCCTTCTTCACAGATTTGCGCTTTTAGTGTGCGTTTGTAGTTTTTAATTATTATTTTTTTCCAGGGTTTGTGTAATATGTCAAACTTCTGTTACGTAGAGCACTTTATGTATGAAACGTGTTTCATAAATTTGATTTCAGCTTGCGTATTTAAGCGGGTGTGAAGTGTTGTATTTACGCTAGGAGGCAGTAATGCCCCAGAAGGTTGCTTCTGCCATGAAGCCGCAAGAAGAAGACGTAATTAAGCGGCACATGGTCCATATTAATGTTTATTGGCTATGAAATATCGTAGGAGCGTGAACCTAAAAGCATAACACAGTTTCTTTGAATGTCTTCCAACTTTTCAATAGAAAAAAAAAACTTTAAATCAGAACTGTATTGTTTAGAAATTGTCCTTGGCCTTTTTTTTTTATTTTGTAGTGTTCGCAGTGTTGGTTTTGGTTGCGTCACTTTCTCTGTTTTGGTAACGGTCGACAGACGAGGCAACAAGGCAGCCACCGAATCTGCAGCTTAATTCTTAATTCTAACAGTTAGAATCGAGGAATCAATGTCTTTTTATTCCTGTTCATTATGAAAGAATCATTATTAAACGGACAAATTACCACACGATTCGTCACATTGTTTTGAAAGGAGTTTAGCGTGGTGTTTAGTCAACAGTACTAGCACCTTGATGAGAGCTCTATAAGAACATTTCCTTTGTAAATGTCACTCTTGTCCTTTTTCAGAATCAGAATCAGAATGCTTTTATTGCCATGTCAGTGAAAAACATCAGAGACTAGGAACTTGTTCTGGTACTGGTGTGCAAACATATAAAATAAAAATAAAATAAATAAAAATAATAATAATTTCTTGTCCATTACCAAGAAAAGGACACAATTTGGTCCCCTAGAAGGTGATAAATATATGCATATATAAATTAACTAAAAATGCTGATAACAAAAGCGAAGAAATCCTCCATCCACTTTTTGAACAGCCTGTCCAACACTTAAGGGGTTTGGCTCAAAGCCTGTCCTGTGTAATGTCAGGCAGGTTGCACACTAGATAGGTCACCAATATGTTACAGGAAGATAATTATTTAAATATAACTATTTAAATACAAAACCTATGTGGCAAGCAAACACTCATATGGAAAAATAATCCCAGATTACCATGATGACACTGGTGTTATTCTGTGTCACTCTGTGTACATGTGGTTACCTGGAGCTAAAAGCTAAACATCAGTACCGGCCAATTAATCACCTCAAGCTTTGGTGCCTGTGTTTGTGTTCTCTCTCTGTGTCACAATCCATCATGTTTAATTCAATAAGCCTCATTTTGCTCAACCAAATCTGGAGTTTTGGATAAGAACTTGTGCTTGCTCGTGCAGCGCGCTCAGTTCTGATTATTTGCATTTGACTATTTAGCAGGAGTGAACCTGAGACTCCCAAACTGTCACACATCAAACCTTCGTCTAGAGACCAACCTGCAACGGCCTGCCTGAAGCTTCTAGGCCTCGTCTAATATATAATCTGTTGTTATATTGTCACCGCAAGGAGAACAACCAGCCCCGCGGAGACACCACCAAAATTCATTAATCTAATTAAATATGTCGTAATGCCCAAATGAGGCGGTGGTATGGGTTTTGCTGCAGGATAAGTGCAAAGTAAGGCTGGGTCCCATAAGACTAGCATAAAGCCGGCATGTGCTAACACTACCGCGCTTCATTACACTCTTAATTACCTATTGTTTCTAACTAGTTGGTGGCGTTTTAATGAGAATCTACAGGCAGTTAAATGTAATCTAAATTTTCTAATCTACTGGTCCATTACCAAGGAGTCAAAATGTTATTGGTTTTGTGAGTAATCAGACTTTTAAATGGTGCCGATATCACTCCCTGAGGGCGAGGAGTGGGTTTCAACTGTATAATTGAATTCAGATTTTTTTTTTCCTCTTTCTTCTTCAGCTTCTTTTCTGGGAGCCTGGAGGAAGATTTTCTGCTGTGGTTGGCCGGTTGGGTCAAAGAGCGTGTCTTCAGTTCCAGTTGGATCACAAGGTCTTTCGGAGTGTGGGTCACCATGCAATAAAGAATGTGTGTATGTGTGTGGATGGGTTTCTGTGTGTGTCTGTGCTACACTGTCACCTGCAGCTAGATAAGCCAAAGGATTTATCACCCAGCGAATTGCCTTTGAGTGGTGGATAAAATGGCTCCAATACATTCTGGTATGAGAACGTAGCGAGGTTAATGAGAGCCAAATTCACAGAGGGCTAAATCTATTAGGTTTTCATGGACAGAATCAATCTACATGCACCACACCAGCTGATTTGTCATATTGAAGCATTGCCCGTTTGAATTCCAAAACACAATCCTCCTCACAGAATGATTCACTTTGATTTTGATTGCCTCTTCATCAACAAGATGACAGCTCTGAACTAATTTTCTTTTCTATCATGTTACACAGTTATTAGCTCCGCTTGTCCTTGGCAGATGACGGATTCTTCTCTTTTATTGAGCCACATTTGGATTTTCTTCATGTATACTCCAACATTTATAAAGTTCCTGTATTCTGACTTATGATTTATTTTGTTCTATTACTAGTTTTATGTCAATGTAGGATTGACCTCTATCTGATTGGATACTGTAATTGGCATAGTTTTTAACAACCATTTTTCTGTACATGCAGCATGACAACTCAACTAAAAGAAGCTTAGTAGTTCACACATTTTGGGCCATGTGTTTGCTGGTTTGAACTCACAAATAGTTTTCAGTCTCTATACATATCGCACCACTATTAAAAACAAGTTTCATTGCAATGGAAAAGACAAAAAGGATTGAAAATGATATGGTATGCATCGTGCATGATGGGTAGTGAAGTTTTGCGAGGATACAACGTACCAAACTTCGTCCAAGCAAATTTTAACAATATACCAACCACTCACAAGAAGATCCATTCATTCAACCTCTTAGTTGTTCCTCCAAAGAATTTTGTAGGCTATAACTGTACGCATTTGACAGGAGGTGGGGTACACCCATGACAGGTCACTAGGCTTTTTTGTGGCTAATACAAAATTAATTCCGGTTAGATGGCACATGCTGAATAGCTTTTGTGTTTTTGTATCCATAAATGATAGTTTTTACATGAAGGTGTTTTACATAGGGACCAGATGGTGGTGTAATAGTGTAAGTGGCCGTTGGTTCAAGTCCCTGCTGCCACCAGGGTTAAAACACTGACCTATTTGTGTAGTTTTTATGTTCTACTAATGGATCCATCGGTTCTCTATAACTTGTTCTGTCGTCTTCCACTTATCCGGGGCCAGATCGCGGGTGCAACAGCCTCAAACGTGAAGCCCAGACTTCTCTTATGCTGGCTGAATCCTCCAGCTCATCCGGAAGGATTCCAAGTCGTTCTCTGGCCAGCTGTGAGACATAATCTTTCCAGCGGGTCCGAGGTCTGCCTCTTGGTCTCTTCCCAGTGGGATGTGCCCGAAATACCTCACCAGCGAGGCGTTTGAGACACATCCTGACCAGATGCCCAAACCACCCTATCTGGCTTCTCTCGTCCTGGAAGAGCTGCTCTACTCTGAGCTCTTCCTGGATGAAAGAGCTCCTCACCCGATCTCTGAGTGAGAGGCCAGCCACCCTGCGGAGGAAGTTCATTTCTATAACTTGTCTTTTTAAAATTTAATTTTATTCACTTTTTCACATGGTGAAATCATGATTTCACAATTTCACAGAAATAAGCCTGATTTGAAAAGTTATCAAGCGCATGTGAGACTATAGATTTGTAGGTGGGTCTAAGATCTAAGCTGTGACCCTCTGTTCACGTGTATTTTTTGGTTGAATTTATTGAATCAACATGATAAACAATTCCTGGGAGTTAATGTGAATGTATTGTATGTGATTTTCTGTCTTTATGTCGCTCTGCGATTGTGTTGTTACCTGTTCAAGTTCTACCCTCCTAGGTGGGATGTGCTTCAGCATCACTGGCAACTTTGCCCAGGAAGAACTTGAATAGATTCATGTGCTAAGATTTTATTAGTGGCATTAACAGAACACTAGAACACACTGGTGACCAGTTGAGAGTGCACCCTGCCTTTCAACATAGTGGTTACCAAGCATATACCGTAATTTTACAACTATAAGGCGCACATAAACGTCTTAGATTTTCTTCAAAATGAGCGGTGCGCCCTTTTGTGCGATGCACCTTGTGTGTGAGAAAAGGCGGACGTAAAAGAAAAAGCGGTGCCCGTGAGGCGAGGCAGACCTGAAAGAAAAGGCATGAGAACGTTAAAGAGTGAAGTGTGGGCGTGGATTGTGTATAAAAAAGGTATGTGCTGTATTCACAACATTGCTGTTTTAACCCTGAAAATGGCAAAGAGACACGCTTATGACGCTTAAGGTGAAGGCAATCAGCTACGCGAAGGAACATGGGAATCGAGCGGTGGAAGGGTGGAAGACAGCGCCGGGCGAGTTACGCTACAGTTTGCCAATGGATTGTAGATGCTTGGACTAACGTGTCTGCTGGTACTGTTATCCGAGCTTTTGCAAAATCCTTTCTGAAGAGCCGCACAGTACAGACAGTGACTTTGACAGCGAGGAGCGAAGTGGACCTGCTCTGTTGGATTTTGCGCAGCTGTTCGATTCCGAAACAAAGAATGAGGACTTTGACGGATTTGAATAAAGACTATTACCGGTAATGTGCTTGTTTAGTATCGTTACTATTTAAATAAAGCACAACCAAATTCAGTTTTGCTCCTGATCTGTTTTTTAATACGCACATTTGCATGCTTGCGTGTGTGTTGCTGTAAGGCGGTGTGTGACTGAGACTGCGCCTTTGCGTACGGTGCGCCTTATGTGTGTGTTAAATACAGCAATGGCGCACATAACTGAGACTGCGCCTTTTCGTACGGTGCGCCTAATGGTCGTGATATTACGGTAGATGGAGAACTGCAACATCAACACAGCAGATCTCTAGTCAGTGACCTCTGACCGCTATAGGTGGCATGCAACTGTCAAAATCGGTATCAAGCAGGTCAAAGTGAACAGAGAGATTAGGGTAAACAGCAGAAAAGTCCGTCTGCCACTGCTCCCCCCATGACTCACACCACCTACCACATTTTCAGAAACTTTGATAGGAGCTGCAGCTCCCACATTGGCTTATTCTGCCACAGTCAGCGCTGCACAAACAGGTAGGTATCCATGTGCAGACTCCATTGTCACCAGAGACATAAGGATGCCAATAAAAACTTGTTTACATAGGTCGACCACGTCGTGTTATTGACAAACACTTGATGGGTTTTCCATCCTACTTTGCACATTCTTTCTGAAACTTTGGGAGACCCACAATGACTTCCTGTTTGGCTACATTCTCTGTAATACCAAACTAGGGTTACTATTTTTACATTTGCTGGTGAAGTTCAGCATCCTTCAGCTTATTTCCAGACTTTCCTCTGTAGCTGTCATCTCTTTGCTTTGTAGAACTTTACCCTTTATGGACTCATACTCTGATGCTCCTCAAGGGAAAATGTCTAATCAATGGAAAGGAAATACAAGAAAGAAAGAAGGAAGATGCATCTGTTTGAGGTGTCTCAGACCTTTTTCCCAGTGCAGTGATGGATGACAACCGTCTGCAGAAAGTGTGTGTTTGGCTATTGTGGTGGTGCAAAGTGACCAGGGACAGGCGGGAACAAAAAAAGGCCCTGTCCCCAAACTAATGAGCAGTATTATTCAAATAGAGTCTTTTGTTGTCAGTGCAGAGCACCGCGGCCCACTCTCTGCTGTCAGGCGGCATTGCATGATGCACCGAGTGCCTGTTTTTATCTTCTATCGCTTCATCACCTATTGAAATGCGTGCGTGATAACAAGGTGCCTTGGAACTGCCATTTGGTTTCACCAACTATCCTGCATGTGCAGCTTCCTGGTGGTGATCATGCTGCATAAAAATGGTCATTTAATTATTATTCTTTCCCCCCCAAAAAAAGAAGGAGGGTTCCTGCAGGTTTCCAGGGAATCAGATGAACGATGCTACATGGCAGGATTAGCCTCTGTGTTGTCAATACATGGTGTCGAATACTAGGTGGGGGGGATGAACAAAAGACACAAAAGAGACAGCGAATAAAAAATGTCAACAAATAAAGGAATATCCCCCAGTTTGTCCACCTCGCTGTGGAATCACACACACACACACAAAAAGAAAAGACAACCTTTGGAGGCTAGCACCAGCTGTCAGGAGGGGCAGCAGCGAATAAAAGAGGGGGGAATAAAGATAGGAGTCGAAAGAGAGGAATCTGCCCTTCTATAAAGAAGGACAGGAGGGAAAAAAGGAAGCAGGGTGTTAGGGGAAGCTCCTCCGACCGAGCCCATCTCCAGCTGTCACAAATCATTTCTGCTCGGGAAGTGAGGGGAGGCGAAATGTCAAAATATTTGAATAAATTCCACAGAAGCCTGTAGAGAACAGGGTGGTGCGGTGAGAGGGGTATTGTTGGTGCCAATGGGGTGGAGAGGGGATGACAGGGTTGGGGAATAAAACTGGGAGTTAGTGAGGATGAAGAGAGGAGGGGGCTGCATGCAAAATAACCAATGTTAGACTCAAAGCGAGCACGAGTTAAATGAGAATCAAAGGTTTTGTCCGTGCAGGGATATTTTTGCTCATTTTAGACAATTTCCTCTTGTGTTGGTGATGACTCAACGGATGACAGCAGAGATACACGCTGCACGCTCACTGATTACTGGACAAGACTGCTCCTTTTTCAGCTCTGTTTATATGATGTTTATTCTCCAGTGAGACAAAGGCATCATTATGCAGGTCACAGCTGCATTTCATAGTGTATCCTTGCAATTGCAATGGTAATAATCACTAAAATGTGATGGTTTAGCCTCTTACGAAGAGGTTTTCTCTTTACTTCAACTGCACTCACGTTAAAGGCTGTATAAAATATCATTTTGCACTGACGGCCTAGCAACTCTGTGAATACTGAGCAAGCATTTAGACTGTCTCAGTCTTTTCTGGCTTCCACTAGGCTTGTATCTCCAACATATCTAAATACTTTCTTGTCACCAAAACCAAGAACTTGGAGTGACTAACAAGTTTTGAACCAAAGTTTTTTGCTTATCATAAGAAAAAGATTGCCTGAAGTTTTCAACGTCCCAAAGAATGAATTTATCACCTTCAATACAACAGGTCATTGCCATGTTTAAAAGACTTGATATGATCTATTTACCATTTCCACAATCATTGACTGCATTTTTACTCTAAATATTTATGATACCAAAGATTTGAAAGTTTAATAGTGGTGCCAAAAGTTTTAATCTGCCCTAAAAAACACACAATCTAGCAATTGGGACGTCTTTAATTTGGCTGATCCCATTTGTGCGCCTAGCTTGTGGTCCTTGAGCTCCTCTCCCATTGATTCACTGAACGTCTACCTTATCTCCACTTTTTTGTCTGGATGAAGCCCATCTGCTATCTACTACAAACATAATCTATGTATTTGTAGACTAACCAATCTGTAATTCTCAGTCTTTGGTACTGTACATTCTGCAGAAGAGGATCTCTCCTCAAATTGGTACTCCAACAAGTTTGTCTTTTTTTTCTCTTCCTGCAACTGGGTTTTATGGGGGTTTTCTCACAAAGAAAGACCCAGCTAACAATTTAACGTTCCCAGATTGTTCCAAGATGTTTATTTCAAAGGTTAGCAGAACGTTCTTTAAACATTATTTTTGGTTCCCTAAAGGTTCCAATGGAAAGTTTCATGACGGTTACGAAATGTTAATTTTTTTGGTTTTCAGAATGTTCTTCTAATCCTAATTTTAACCATAGCATTTGAAATTTGGTTCTCTCAACGTTCTGGGAAGGTTAGGTTCTAACATAATCACCAACTAAAATTTAGAGAATGTTAGTTTTTCCATTCCGTTCCGTTGTCTTCCGCTTATTCGGGGCCAAGTCACGGGGGCAACAGCCTCAGATGGGAAGCCCAAGCTTCTCTCACCCCAGCTGCATCCTCCAGCTCAACCGGGAGGATCCTGAGTCGTTCCCCAGCCAGCTGTGAGATATAGTCTCTCCAGTGGGTCCGGGTTCTGCCTCTTGATCTCCTCCCGGTGGAGATCAAGAGGCAGATGCCCAAACCACCCCATCTGGCTTCTCTCGACCTGGAGCAGGAGCGGATCGACACCAAGCTCCTCCTGGATGGCTCCTCACTGATCTCTGAGTGAGATTCCAACTACCCTGCGGCGGAAGCTCATTTCGGCTGCTCGTATCTGCGATTTCATTCTTTCGGTCATCACCCACAGCTGGTGGCCATAGGTGAGGGTGGGAATGTAGTTTTTGGTTTGGTAAAAACAAACCTTTAGAGAACTTCAGGTTAACGTTCCCTGGAGGTTCTCTGTTTTACTAGGGACTCTATAACAGGGATGTTCTGTGTCCAATAATGTTTTCTGTCCTTTTTTTTTGAGCTTGTAAGAAAACCTAGGAAAGTTTGTGGGTTTCTTTTGACATTGTGGTTCATGAATTTTTTCACACACTTTTCAGCACACAAAAACCTCCTTATCACCTACGAGATCTCTATCTAAAATCCAAAGGCTAAACAATAAAGTGTTAAATATTTTCATGTTTGACATTATGCCGATGTCTTGATGCACAACAGAAAGTAAAGCGATGAGTTTCTTCTTTGTTGTGACATTTGTGCAGCGTCTACATGTTGAATGTTTGCAGAGTTGTGTTTTTGACCTCACAGGTTGGAATTGAAACCACTGTTGTCAGATGCTCATGTTTAGTTTTTCTCGGTTTCCCGCTAACCTCCTATTAATATTTATAGCAAAGAGGTGAAGAGTGAATTAAGGATAGGTTATGGTGATAAAGGTCTGATGATGCTTGTTTGTTCAAAGTCCCAGAATGCATGTTTTCTATCAGCCCGTGTGCATCTATTCTGTTTGTTCAAATGATCCCCGGGGTGCTCTGGAAGTCGTGGGGTCAGTGTCTCCTCTGTTTGCCTCTAAGCTCACCAACACCGTATTTAATTAGGCCTCTAATCAGCCACTAAACACACAATAAAATGAGACAATCTGTATCTGTTTACCTCCCTCCCAGTACCCTGACACACATAGTCTGCATATTTGCATGTATAGTTGGGGAGAAAAAAAATCATTTATCAGAGAGAAAGATCAAGGTCATGACTCCTCTTCACACTCGCTTCCCTGAAACCAATTAAACTGTCGGTCGGTGAAGTTCAGATGGAGGACGGCGAGTAGAAACAATAGCGGGTGACAGCTCCTCTTTTCTATCTCGCCGGGCTTTTCTTGTAGCAATAATTATATTTTGTTATTAAGAAGAAGAAGCCTGAGAAGTTTGGTAATCAGATGGAAATATTGAAAATGTTACGGTGACTGAAATAATCAGAGATTAAATGTGATTCAGACAGGAAAGGACATCACAAAAATGTAAAGTAAATGAAACATTTTTTTTCTTGAAAGTGAGGGTAATATGCTAAATTGACTTCTTGAAGGTTTTACTATGCTTGAACATTATTTCCACATTCAAAATATACCTGAAGTTTTTTTTCTGCTTCATTCATACATGGTTGAGTAATTTGAGAGCATTCCATTCCAGTATTTGGATTCTATTCGAGAAGCAGGTTTTTCTTGGCCACGGTTTTTGTTCTCCACCACGCCCACATCCCTATGTAAGCAGGAAGTGTGTGAACATTAGCAATCTGTGTTGCATGTAGGGAATGTGCGTGAAAGAAATTTGCGTTTTTTTTTAAAAATACACAAAAATAAGAATATCAAGGAATATTTGCCAGCGTTACTACCCGGATGTCCTTTACTCTGCATTCGTGGCCTCAAATAAGATTTACATTGTGTTGTGAACATGCCCCGTGTCTAGGACTAAGAAGGGAAGGAAAGGAGGGGGAATTCACAGTTCCAAAGGCAAAAGTGAACCTAAATGAGTGTAATGAGCTTCCTCTGCAGGGTGGCTGGGCTCTCACTCAGAGATAGGGTGAGGAGCTTTACAATCCGGAAGGAACTCGGTGTCGAGCCGCCCCTCCTCCAGGTCGAGAGGAGCCAGATGGGGTGGTTCGGGCATCTGGTCAAGATGCCCCCTGAGCGCCTCGTTGGTGAGGTATTTCGGGCACGTCCCACCGGAGGAGACCAAGTGGCAGACCCCGAAACCGCTGGAGAGACTATGTGTCACAGCTGGCCGGGGAACAACTCGGGATCCTTCCGCGTGAGCTGGAGGATACAGCTGTAGCGAGAGAGCCTGGGCTTCCCATCTGAGGCTGTTACACCCGCGACCTGGCCCTGGATAAGCAGAAGACGAGGGAATGGAACGGTAACAAATAACTGACTCATGTTTGTTTTTCTCACTAGTTTCCAATTTCATAAATATCTTTTGTTTCTATTTCCAGCTTTATCTTTCCTACCACCACACTTTCAAATCTTTGATAAAAATAACCTATATGTATTTTTTAAAATACAAATTCTCATTTCAATTTGGAATGCTTTGAGAGTCAAAATTTGAATTACTGAACCAGGCTGTTACTAAAGTAACTCTTTTCTAAATACATAAATCAAAACATCTCTTCAATGTATTGTCCAATTCTACATTTTTGTGAGGTCGCTGCTTCCCTTTTAAGCCTACAACCATCTATTCCTACTACAACTTACAAATAACTCTTCAATTTGCTGCAATGACACGTGGAGATGCATTAATCCAGGCTTTGTCTTGGAGTGGATAAATTAGAGCAGTGCCAGATGCTTTGGTGTATAATGCCTCAGAAAGAGTGTTTTATTCCTGTGAAGTGCAGGAAAACAGAAGGTTAGCAACAGTTCAAGGCTGCCCATCGCTGCCTCCATCTAAATAAGGATGAGCAGCCGAGCCTGAATGTTCTCACGGCCTCATGAGAGCTTTCCCCAAGTGGGCTGACCACACAGCTAAAGAAAGAGAATAAAAAGCACAAACATGCTGCTCCATTCAAGCAATAAAGAGTTAAGCAGCAGAAGACTTGTTATTTTCTTGGTTTCTGCCAGCTGAGGCAGGGCAGAGGGACGAAGGGTGTATCAGTGCATAAATGTGCATGTGAGTGACACAGACAAATAATTCAAAATAAAAGGAATTGGAGTGTGGATGCATGTGTGTGTGTGTGTGTGTGTGTGTGTGTGTTTATCTGCCTGGGGGTTCATGTGTGTGTGTCCACTCCCATTTGCATTTGTGTGCCCGGACATGTGCATATGTATGGTGGCACAGTGGAGCAGAACAGAGCCCTGACAGGAGCAGAGCTGCTGCTCGCTGATGCTTGCCTGGAGGAGCAGACAGGAGAATGGTCTGTCAATCAGAGGCCATACTCACTGGTTACACCATCAGATCTACACACCACATCTGACCAGAAACTGGTTACTTTGTGTGTAAGATTGTGTAAGGTTTGTACATTTTTTCCTTTCCCCCACTGTGGTAGCGGCATAGTTTTTCAGGCAAAGATCAAACAAGACAAATCAAGAGTGGATGGTGTGAGATGCGTTAGGAAACATGTTGTGCTAAGAACTACGGTGATGTTTTGATCTCTAGAAACAAAAAGTTACAGCAAAGCAATGGACTCGCGTCAAAGTAGAGCAACTCAATGTTTTAATGAAAAAGTCAGTTTTTAAAACAATTTTTACTCTATTCATCCCTCACCGGGGAAATGTGTGTGCTGCACTCATACACTGCCCATGACAGCGCCAAAGGTGGGAGAAATGGGGGGTTAGGTGTCTTCTCCAAGGACCCTAGACATCCACTCCGTGGGATGCAAACCTGCGAACTTCCGGTCTGCGGGCGAACGCTCTAACCACTGAGCCACCGTCTCCCCCTACACTATAAGAGTGTGAACTACACCATAAGTGGTATGTGGTTCACCAAATCTCATATAAATAAATTACTCTATTCATCCCTGATCTGGAAAATTTGTGTGCTGCACTCCTTATACAGCAGCAGGCTGCCCTTCGACAGCGCCAATGGTGGGAGAAGCGGGGGTTAGGTGTTTTCTCCAGAGACCCTAGACGTGCTCTCTGTGGGCCGCGAACCCGCGACCTTCCGGTCCGCGCTAACCACTGTGCTGCCGTCTCCAATATATCTCATATATTGTAAAATTATTGATGCCACTGAATGACGGAAAACTCGGTTGTCTTTAGAGGTACCTTATTTGAACAATATTTCCATATTAAAAACATAACTGAAGTAGTTTTCCAATGCATTCACGCTTTTTTTTTAACAATTTACAAGCTCTCCCGCTCAGTATTTTTATACTTTTTGAACCTCCTGTTGTGCTTAACCACGCCTTTAGTCCTCTACCACACCCACATTGTAATGTAAGCAGGAAGTATTTTAGTGCACTTCTTAGCCTCCATCTTTCTTCCTCATATTTACCACAACTCAACAAAACATGTTCAACCCCTATGCTGGGGGTGCCGCAGAGTGTTGAGTTGAGACAGGTTTGTTTAAGAGAGGTGTTTTTGTTTGGTCGTCAGCGGCAGGGTTTTGGAGCTTTGTACGCTTTCCTGAGGTGCACAGGGTTGTTGAGGAGGATATGAGTTTCTTGCAAGTCAGTAGGTGGCAATAATGCACCTGTATTGGTGCTTCACGCCTTTAATCCGAAAGAAGAAGATGTGCACTTCTTAGTTTAGTGCAAGTGTTGTATACAAAAAAGCAATGGTCACCATTTGCAGATCATATTAAAATCATATTTAGCCTAATTCAGGCCATGTATGTTACTAATGCCTGGTCTACGGGAGATACCCCTTTCAAATAAATTTGCCTGGTCTAACAATGGACCTGAATTAAGTGCAAAACTTAACCTTTACAAATAGTTTTTAGGTTGGGTTTAGAGGTGTGTGATCATGTTGGGGGTTAGTTAAGGCATACTTAAGGGTAGTGGTTAAGGTTAGCGTAATCAAAGAGTTAGGTGTAAATAAGTATTGTGTGTCAGGGCAGAAAAAGACACTTATGGTAACCACAATCAGGTCATTTAGATATAAAACTAATTTAAATATCTTTAAAAGTACATATTGAATGACCACATTGTGTTATGAAGTGGTGAAGATGTGGTACCCAGATGGAAGGCCAGTTTTAACCAGTTTATTGCAGTTAATCAGAAGTTAGGTAAGAGGGGTAGGCATGTGCAGCCTTGTTGGCGACGTGGAGGGCCACTATCAGATCACCAGGCTGCAGCAGGAGAGCAGATGAACTGACCTTGGAATTAAGAGCAGCAGAGGGATGATGAGACACAGGTGCAGACATCAGGGAAGACATATGCAGTCTATGTATATGAAGACTACGTGGAGGGGTGAAGAGGACGTGGAGGGCCACCATCATGGCCGCAGCAGGTTAACAGAATAGGAGATGACTTTTCCCTCACCCCTGATTAACTGCAACATACTAGTTAAAACTGGTTATACATTTGGGTCCTACATCTCCACATTCACCACCTCATGACAGAATGATCTGACCACTATGAACCCATCCCAGCCATCTCCTGTACTCCTGCTGCAGCCATGATGGTGTACCCTCTATGTCTTCCAGACAGCACATGCCTACCTCCTCTATCCCTGATTAACTGCAATAAACAGGACATATTGACTGTAAAAACTAGAAAAACAAGTTCAAACTGTGCTTCTCAAAGCACACATTTGATAAACTCTCTCTTCGCAGTAAATTACAAATGAACCTCTTCATATTTAGAAACCGGGTGGAAATAAACTGCCTAAAACAATCCTTTTTTCAAAGTCAAAATGACTAATCTAATTGTGTTAATGAGATGATTAAACACTGTAATAAAATGTTTCACAAACACTATATGACTTAGTGAGCTTTAGACATACAAATAAAACACGGTCTGCTTTGTTTCTTAAACTCAACTGTCTATTATTTCAAACTTTTTTAAAACTCTTTTTATTTTGCTTAAAAAATAAAGAAATGCATCAGATATGAATATAAAAGACAAGAACAGATAAAACAGTTACATAACTGACCAAATCTATACATTAAAAACAAGATTTTGGAAGTAATTTTTAGTTGTAATTTTTTGTCTTGTCATTTTGGAGAGGAAAACTACATTTCCCACAATCCCTGGCGTTGATAACTCATAGACCGGAAGTTAATGTTGCATTTAAAGCTCACAGATCATTCCACGTGAATATCGATTGCAAACGTATTTGTACAAATTAAAACCCGTTAAAATGAAACGATTTCAAAAGTATGTTATTTGATTGTTAATGATTTGGTTTGCTATAATTTGTTTTTGAAAAGCTGGAGCCAAATAAGGGTAGTTTAGTCAGCGATGAAGAACAATATATAATTACTTAAAAAGTTATCTAATCTTATTAATAGGCTACAATATTACTACCTGGGATTTTAGAACAGAGCAGAGCTTTACTATTTTTTATTACAAGGATATATGACTTCTGATATTTAAGAGTCATTTAAAAGGGAGGAGATCAATATAAGTGACTGTGTTGTCCGGTCAGTCATTGAACGCAGCACTAAATAAACCGTAAGGAAATAGTTTGTTTACGCTGAAAAATCAGGAGAAAGAACAGCTTCAGGAAATAATCAGACTGTTTCTCATGAATGGATTTCTCAATCTACGTTTCCCGTAAATAATTTTATCTTCCCATGTTTGGATTGCCTTGATTTTAGTGCTACTTATAGGAAGCTAAAATTACAGTCCTGTATGTGTGTGAGCTAACTAGCTAACCGGCTAAATAACAACAACAACCAAAGCATGTTAACAGTTAATCTATCATTATTTATCCTGTAAAACTAATCCCGGCTGATCTGGTTAAACTAATATAGCTAGATTATTCAATTTAACTCAGTATTTTGTTGATATAGTTGTCAGATTTCTCCATGGATTGTTATTTACTTGTATTGTAATTAATTGAATGGTTACAATCGAATCATATCAGTTAAAATAAGTTCACTTTAGAGATTAATCACAAATTAAATGAACTTTTTACTGAACTAAATAATTTCTAGTCACTTGAGTTTCTAAATATGGATGTCACTTCATTTTTTTATACTTAAATATCCAAGTTTAATTGATTGATCTTCAAGTTATCAAGTGTTTAAGACCGTCGTTTTTAACCTTCTTATGGTTTAATCTTGTTTAAACTGTTTAAAATATTACTGATGGAATTGCATTCTGATGTCTAATAATTTTTAAATGATAAAATGTCAAATTGATGTTAGATTTGTCTCTTGATTGCATTTTTAAATCAAGTTGGACAACTTTTTGCTTTTATCTTGATTTGATCAAATGTTTGATCCATATTAACACATGCCATGTTGTGCAGCTTTTCCAAACAAAGACTGCATTTTGTACAAAAATATTAATATAAAGCAAGGATTCAATAATTCAGTACAATTTGATCCTTGATTTTGTTTGACTAACAGCTTGACTGAAAGGAACCCTCTTCCCCCCAGATCTTTAGGACATCATGTTTTAACAATAGGCCTGTTTTATTATAAGTTACTTTAATCTTTTCTGTCTTCATCGTTTAAATTTGGCATAATCTACTCATTTTAGTTATGAATAACATTCCGCTTACAGAGATAATTTATTCAAAAGTATTGCTGGATTCCCAAATGAGATAATCATTAATTTGGGGTTAACTTGTGTAATAACTAGTCGATTTTATATTGAGTGTGACTTGCTGTTCTCACTCGTGTTTGTTTCTGCCTAACCCACAGGTCGTGCATGCAGCAAAGCTTCTTGTCACCTTTGCACATCCCCAGCTGTTGAGAAAATGTGCTACCAGTAGCTGGAGGCTCTTCCTCCATCTAGCTCCAATTTTTTTTCCATTTTCTTCAATCAATCTGCAAATTTATGTTAACCGTCTTGAGCATGTTTTACTACATATGTCTGCGGCGGCGCGCCAGGACTCGAGGTGAGGGTCTGACCAGTCGCCGGGCTGTGGAGTCTGGCATGAGATCACCACTGTCGGTCAGTTTGGAGATTGAGCAGTATGCCAAGGAGGTTCTGGACTTCAGCTCACACTATGGAAGTGAAAACAGCATGTCCTATACCATGTGGAACCTGTCGGGGTTACCCAACGTTTTCCCCAGCTCAGGGGACTTCACCCAGACGGCTGTTTTCAGAGCTTACGGCAAATGGTGGGAACAGTGTGCCAGCGCTCCACTACCTTTTCGCCGCACCCCTAGAGGCTTCTTCAGCCAGGATTATATAGAGGTGGGCTTTGAGGAACCTGTCTACCCAACATCAGTGGAGGTGTTAGAGACTTATTACCCCGGAGCCATTGTGCAGATCCTGGCCTGCACTCAAAACGCTTTTTCTCAGAACCTACCCACTGATGTCAGGTAATGACCAGTGTGTTTAGATCGTCAAACGCATGCAAACCATTCAATTGTTTGCGGCCTTTTGTCTCTAGAGACAATGGGGTCTACATCTGGATACTTATCCGTTTTGTGCAGCGTCAGCTGTGGCTGAATAAGCTGATGCGGGAGCTGCAGCTCCTACCACACTTTCTGCAAATATGATAGGTGGTATGTGTCATGGGGGGAGCATTCACTATAAATGGCGAAGAGCACCAGTCTTTGTATAAACCAGACTTTAGTTGTTAATGGATGAGCTGTTAAGGAAAAAAAAGTGAATCATGACAACTTAGAGTCCAGTGAGAGTTGGACTCCACCAAGGCTGCCCTTTGTCACCGATTTTGTTCATCACTTTTATGGACAGAATATCTAGGCGCAGCCAAGGCGTTGGAGAGATCCGGTTTGGTGACCTCAGGATCGGATCTCTGCTTTTTGCCGATAATGTGGTCCTGTTGGCTTCATCGGACCGTGATCTCCAGCTCTCACTGGATCGATTTGCTGCCGAGTGTGAAGCGTCCGTGATGAGAATCAGCGCCTCCAAATCCGAGGCCATGCGACGTCGACCATCAACAGGCGGATCGGTGCGGCGTTAGCAATAACTAGGATACTGCACCGGTCCGTCGTGGTAAAGAAAGAGCTGAGCCGAAAAATAAAGCTCTCAATTTACAAGTCGATCTACGTTCCCACCCTCACCTATGGTCACCAGCTGTGGGTGGTGAGCGAAAGAATGAGATCGCGAATACAAGCGGCCGAAATGAGCTTCCTCCGCAGGGTGGCTGGGCTCTCACTCAGAGATCGGGTGAGGAGCTTTGCAATCCGGAAGGAGCTCGGTGTCGAGCCCACCCTCCTCCAGGTAGAGAGGAGCCAGGTGGGGTGGTTCAGGCATCTGGTCAGGATGCCCCACCGAGTGCCTCGCTGGTGAGGTGTTTCAGGCACGTCCCACCGGGAAGAGAACGAGAGGCAGACCCCGGACCCGCTGGAGAGACTATGTCTCACAGCTGGCAGGGGAACGACTCGGGATCCTTCCGGGTGTGCTGGAGGATGCAGCCGGGGTGAGAGAAGCCTGGGCTTCCCGTCTGAGGCTGTTGCCCCTGCGACCCGGCCCCGAATAAAGCGGAAGATGACGTAACAAACGTAACGGAATGACAATTTAGAGCTGTGCTTCTCCAGTAATGGACTGAAGCATGTTTTTCGTACTAAAATAAAGTGTAATTGCACATCCTACACCATAGTTGGCAGTAGCGCTCATTGTCAGAGCGTACACACGAAATATTACCTTCATGGTATAACAAGTTTTTTTGTACCAAGCAAGCAGTGGGAAGTACAGTTTTTCTAGCCAGGGCGGAAGGTGTGAGTGTGTGTGTGTGTTGGGGGAAAATATCTGCAAACCAAACAGTGATGTCAAATATATTGTTGCACAAATTTGAACCACACACAGTTTCACAAGTTACCAGAAGTAGTGAATTATTTTTTGTTGTTAAATACATTTTCTGTCATTAAGGTGGGAGGTGTTGTGGTCCGGGAAGCCCACCAAAGCTTCAAGCTCCCAGGCACGTCCGTTTTCCCCCCAAATCAAACGTATAAACTTCCCCACCAATTTGCTGCGCCTTGAGGTGAACTCCTCGCTGCTGGAATACTACACGGAGCTGGACGCTGTCATTCTACGTGGGGTGAAAGAGATGCCCCTCTCAGCTCTGTATAAGGTGCCCTTAATTGACATCGGTGATCTGAGCGACAGTGAAGAGGAGTTCTCGGACCTGGGGGGAGCGTCCAGACTCGGAGGAGAATGCAAAAACGGCTATTTTGACAAGCTGCCATATGAGGTGAGGACAACTTGTATGATTATGATGAAACCATGTTTTTTGATCAAGCAAAAACAAAGCTTCATATTTCTTCATAGCCTTCAGCATAATGCGTCAAAGAAAAAGGCTTTTTCATGACTTGCGCGGCAATTTTGCGGAACGTTTTACGGTTTTCTGAGAGGTTGTCACTTGTTTATAACTTTTGTGAAGAATTTTGGTCCATATGTTATTTGGAAGTTTGCACTCGAAAGAAGAGGGATGAAGATTAGTCAGAGAAAGATGGAGTATGTGTGTGAATGAGAGGGATCCAAATGGAAAAGTGAGGTTACAGGGAGAAGAGATAAAGAAGGGAGATTTTAAGTACTTAGGATTAACAGTCCAGAGCAATGAAGAGTGTGGAAAAGAGGTGAAGAAGCGTATTCAGGCAGGCTGGAACGGGTGGAGAAAAGTATCTAGTGTGATGTGTGATAGAAGAGTTTCATCTAAAATTAAAGGGAAAGTGTACAAAACCGTGGAAAACCCTTCATGCTGTTTGGTCTAGAGACAGTGGCACTGAGGAAAAGACAGGAAACAGAGATGGAGGTAGCAGAGATGAAGATGCTGAGGATCTCTCTGGGAGTGATCAGGATGGAAAGGATCAAAGGAACAGCACATGTTAGAGGTTTTGGAGATAAAGTCAGAGAAGTCAGACTGAGATGGTTTGGACATGTGTAGAGGAGCGAGAGTGAGTACATCGGAAGAAGGATGCTGGGTTTTGAACCACCAGGAAAGAGGCCTAGAGGAAGAACAAAGAGGAGGTTCATAGATACAGTAAAGCTAGACAAAATTAGAAATTAGCACTCAGAACAAAGTCTATAAAAAGTCAAATCTGTTATTAGCTGGACATTAGCTACATTTTAATAATGATAATGTGCTAAACAAACTTTTAAGAGAGTATTGTATTAATCCCCTGCTGCGGAAATTTGTGTGTCCGGTAGCTCCAATCAGTCCAAGAGAGAGTTCCAAACAGCTGCTGGATAGTTCAGAGCTGCTTGGCTTGGAGCGGGACAGCTGCTTGGTGGCTGTTACACACGACAACTTGCTCTGCGTGGGTTAGAATGTGGGTTACCGTGGCAACAATGTTTGAAAGCTCCCGTGGATCATAATAAGATGTTCACTGACCACTAAAAGCTCCATATCTTGACAGTAACTCACATTCTTCACTGTGTTTGGAAAACACCATTTGCTCACGTAGACCACAAGTCCACCACCTTCCATGTCTCTGTCCGCACGCACCATAGTGAAGCCGGGTATGTTCAGACAGGAATCACCTCTGATGTTGCTCAGACTAGTCTGTAAAACAGACTAACCTGCGCTCTTAAGATCCTGTCTTCATTCTGTCAGCTTTTGCTTCACCCCCGTACGGCACAGCTGCGACACACCTGCTTTGACTCGGCATTCCTTGCAGCTGAAGTGGCACATCTCATAAAAAAACAAACAAAAAAAAAATCAACAAAGATGTGGAGCACTTCAGGGGCCTTCTGCCATCATGGGAGGCGCATTTTTAAAAGTGGTTTGTACCATGTTTGAAATAATTTATAAATCAAAAACATACTTGAAGTGAATTTTTTGTTTCATTCATTGATGTTTAAGCTCTCTGGTCCAGTATGAAGACCTGGTTGTTCTTGACCATGGATTTGGTCCTCTGCCACTCCCACATTCTAATCTAAACCGGACGTGCTTTGCACTCTAAATTGTAAATATAAATATAAAAAAAGTGCAACTTTTGCTAACTTGACAACTTTCACACTCTTTGTGGCCTGAAATCTGATTTTAAATAATGTAGTGCATGTTCACAAAAAGCAGGAATATTGCGTCAAAACCCCAAAAATGTTGGATCAATAGACACTTCTCTTTCCATTAATGTTTTTTATTTTGACAGCTTCATGCTGCAAAAAGTTTGACACATTTACAATGTTGTGAAATGGATTGTTGCAGTAAAAACTGTTGGTATTTCTAAATCTAAACAGTGAATTTCTCATGATGACATTGTTGCAATGGACTAGAAGTCTGAATAGTGGACTAAAAAAACCTTTCTTTTTTTTCATCTTGGAAATTTGGCAGGATCATCATCCTGTTGAATGACTGGAATAGGGTCGTTTGACCTCATGAGCAAACTACAGAGTTAATATTTAACTGTGCCTGCTACCGATTTTGATGATTTTGGTGATGCAGAGCAAGCCAAAACCATCATGACTTTTCTTGTTTAGAACTGTTTTCTTGCTAAACTAAAAAACTCCACATAGTTAAAAAAAACTACTCTAAAGCATTTTCCAGAAACGGGCAGTTACTTTTGTTTCTTCTCTTAAATGATTGTGTTTTGTTCTTGGGTTTGGGTTAAAGTTGCAAAATTTAAATCTAACTCATGGGTGGGCGAACTTTTTGATCCGTGGGCCACATTGAGCTCTAACATTTGACCAAGGGGCCGGAACAGGAGCAAATGAATGGCACGCTTTGGTAAACAAGCACACTAGATATGGAAAGCCATTGGCGTCGCTACATGCACGTGATCTCACACGCTAAAGATAAAATCAAGCGCGCTCAATTAAGGTTTAAAATGTTGGTTTGAAATCTACTGACAATCTATTTGGACAATGTGCGCATCTCGGAAACACACACAATTTAATGGGAGCAGTGTTGTTGTTTTCTCAACAAACCCAAATTATCTAGATTGCGCCATCTAGTGAGGAAACATCAGAATTGCAGGGAAATAAAACATTAATATGGTTTAATTTTTTTTGGGCCGGATTAAAACGTTTAACGGGCCGCATGTGGCCCGCAGGTTGTAGCTTGGCCATGCCTGATCTAACCATAGGACTTGTTTCAATGTGATTTTTTTACAAACATTTGTGGAACACCATTGCCAGGCTGCATCCAGAACCTGAGACCGTACACTTCCTGACTTTTTTCAGGATGTCACATAATCACAACTCTATATCGCTTCATGGCAACACATCAATAGATTCAAATAGACTGGCTAGAAGACACCAAAAGAGAAATTGACATGAAGAAGTTTCAGATTAAGAGAAAGAATAGGACAAAACATAATGAGGGATCTTATTGCTAGAATCCATGCAGGCCAGCAGTCTGAGAGGCGTGTCTTTGTTATTAAAAAGTGCACCTTACTGTGTGAATGATTGTCTTTATCGGTGTATGATTATGGTGACTTGCACTGGGTGTACCCTCCCTCTCACCTGCTGACTAGTCGTTCCCCAGGGAGCTGTGAGACCTAGTCTCTCCACCGGGTCCGGAGTCTGCCTCTTGGTCTTCTCCCGATGGGACGTGCCCGAAACACCTCACCAGCGAGGCGACCCCATCTGGCTTTTCTCAACCTGGAGGAGGAGTGGCTTGACACCGAGTTCCTCCCGGATGGCAGAACTCCTCATCTGATCTCTGAGTGAGAGCCCAGCCACCCTGTGGAGGAAGCTCATTTCAGCCACTTGTACCTGCGATCTCATTCTTTCGGTCACCACCCACAGCTGGTGACCATAGGTGAGGGTAGAAACGTGGATCGACTTGTAAATTGAAAGCTTTGCTTTTCGGCTCAGCTCTTTCACGACGGACCGGTGCAGCGTCCTGGTTATTGCTGACGCCGCACCGATTCGCCTGTCGATCTCCCGCTCCATCCTTCCCCCACTCGTGAACAAGATCCCAAGATACTTAAAGACCTCCACTTGGGGCAGGACCCTGTTCCTGACCTGCATGGGGCATTCTACCCTTTTCCAGGCGAGGACCATGGTCTCGGATTTGGATGCGCTAATTCTGATCGTACAAAATGAAATTTTTAAAAGGAAAAAAACCCTTGATTTCCACCAGATGCATTTTAAAAACCTAGCTGAGTTTTTAGGAAACTATTCTATCTGTGGTAGGAGCTTGTTCTTGAACTACGGGGTACACTCCACCCTCTTTTGGTCAAGTACATGCTAGATTATTTTATAGTTTTTAATATTGTGTCCAACGCAGAACATTGGATCACTGAAAGAGGGAGTACTTTCTCCTTCCATATTCGCTCAACCACATTCTACATAATCCTAAGAACTTTGTGGCTCGGGCAGGTTCTGACACCGTCCCGTTCTCCTACGTGCTTTCAGACTTTGAGTCATTTTCATGCCGTACGTATTATGTTGTCTAAAGCGAGGTTCAAAAACGCTAGCGCTGCTCTTATCTGTCGTCCAAACCGCTGCCACTAACAGCAGTCATCACAACTGCCATGTGTTTGTTTCAGAAACACAATATAGCTATTATCTGTCAGCTGATAGTGTTTGAACGCTGCGTATTGTTAATTCACCGCCGCACACTCGCCCCACCAGTCATCCTCTCTCTCTTTACAAACCGAGCAAAACAACTCTCCTCACCTCTCTGCTGATCCTGTTCTCTGTGTCAGAGATAACCACTATTAAGATGTCTGATAAAGGGGACAAAATTAATATTCTCTTTGCCCAAGCGACTTTCTGTCCGCTGCTTCTCTGCGTGATGCTTAGCGCCGTGTTTTGCCATCAGATCCAACATGTTTTGTCTCTTTTTGCCTCTTTCCTCCTCCCCTTCTTCATCTCTTACCCTTCTCTTTCTCCTCTCCTCTCCTGACCCCTCTACCCGTCTCCCATCCACAGCTCATCCAACTGATACTGAGCTACCTGACCCTGCCAGACCTCTGCCGTCTGTCTCAGAGCTGCAAGCTGCTGCACCAGCACTGCTGCGACCCGCTGCAGTACACCCAGCTGAGTCTACAGCCCTACTGGTCCCGGCTGAATGACGCCTCCCTGGGACACCTGCAGAGTCGCTGCACCCTCCTCCAGAGGCTCAACCTGTCCTGGACCGGCAACCGTGGAGCTGTCACCCCAACGGGCTTCAGCAGGTCAGATTATCAGGAGACCGAAGCAACAACAGCAAAATGACCTTGTAGAATTAGTAAATACTCCAAAGCACACGTTGAAGTAACAGGTTGAGCCTCAATCATCTGGGGGCCTCATTTGTAAAAACTTGTGCTGATCTTCGGCTGAGCAAACATTTTTGCTGAGCTCAAACATGTTGCTTACGTCAGGTAACTCAGGATTTATAGAAACCTAGATTACATAGGTCACACCTGCTACAAATCTGAGGTGTAAGCAAATTTGATCTCCATCCCGCCCTATTCACGCCACAAGAACTCCTAATTCAGATCATGCAAATGCAATGGTTTTCAAATTAGTCGATCTTGTCTGCCATACTTATGCGGACACAGAATGGCAAGGAGTTACCACTATGCAATCACAGTGGCGTCACCCACAAGAGAAAAGAGGGTGAACTTGTAATTTTGTGATAGTCACACACTGATCTGTCAGTGAAACAAAATAAAAAATGATCCGAACTCAAGGCAGTGACAAAAAGAAAGTAGCCGCAAACCAGGAATTCATGCCCAAGTAATTTGCAGGTTGGTTTTTAATGATGTTAGTACCATTGTTTTGTTTTTTTCGTCTGACCCACTTATCCCTAATGGCGTCGCGTGGGGGGAAGGGTTGGATCTGTACAGTTTAAAGTCTAGAGAGACCGTCAATCTGGTTCCTGTTGGTTAAGGAGTTAGGGCAGGGGTGCCCAACCTTTTTTGTCCCAAGATCTACTTTTCAACTAGCAAACCTCTTGCGATCTACCAGTCCCCACACATGACGTCACCAACCCGGAAGTATGCGTCCACTCCTTTATTAGCCTTCAGATTTGCAGCTAAGTGGAAATTTGGGGTCAATTGCAGGCATCAAATCGGGATTGTTTCAAAATAAATGATTTAGAATTGTATAAGGATCTTCTCTACCAGTCAACAAAAAATATTGCTTTGATAGTTTCATCCTGATCCTGGCCGACTTCCGGGTTTTAGTCACGTGGGTGAAAGCGCTCTATAATACAAGAAAGGCGCTAGATTGTCGCTAGTCGCTTTTTTGAGCGGCTGAATGGTCACTAAATTTAGCGTCAAAGTTACTAACTTGACAGCACTGGTTTTCTGTCATTAAAAAAAAAAAAAAAGTCGTAGAATATTTTTTTTCCCAAGATGTCTTGCGGTCGACTTGGGACCAGTCCGCAATCTACCGGTGCATCGCGGTCGACCGATTGGGCAGCCCCGAGTTAGGGTGAAACTAGCCTCAATGAGACAACGCTCTCACCGGTGAAATTTAGAATTGACCAATTTTTTGGAATGAGTGGCAAAATACTTTCAAACTCAACTCTAGTCCAAATGAATGATGCTCAGCCATTTTTTTTCAATGGATTCTGCACAAATATATTCACAACGCACACAGTTGTACTGAAAAAAAGATTGTGTATCATAAGTATGGTTGGTGAGAAAGTTATGGGATTGATCTCTATCTTCCTCCTCAGTTTTATGAAGGGCTGCGGTCCGAACCTGGTTTGCCTGGAAATGGCATGCTGCCACTTCCTGAATGAACCCTGTCTGGAGGTCATCTCTCGGGCATGTCCAGCTCTGCAGGAGCTCAATCTGTCGTCCTGTGACCGTATTCCCCCCCACGCCTTTGCACACATCAGCAGACTAACACAGCTGCGCAGGCTGGTGCTCTACCGGACAAAGATAGAGGTATGTGTATTCAGTGATCAACACTTGCAGATCTGAACCATTCAAACCGGTCCAACTTCTTTCATGTTCTCCTTTTTCGTACGTTCTTAACCCTCTTCTTTGGTCTCCCTCTAAGCCTCCTACCTGTCACTTTCAAATTTACCATCATTCCGCCGACATATGTACCCCTCCATTCTCTGGACAGTCTGGCCTCTTTATATCTAGACTAAACATTATCAAAGGGCAACAAAAAAAGAAAATACTCCAAATATGTTGCCAATTTGAAATGGGACACACATGTTTGTGACTCCATCACAAGAACAATCACCCACATGGACGGACTAACATTTTACCTGGGGCTCACACACCTTCGGTCAGCTATTAAATGTCATCTGTGATGTTTGTGTCAGGCGGTTTTAGACTTTTATTTTACTTAAACAAGAAAGCTAAAGGCCGTTCTTGACGGGTACAATAATATGAATTAGAAAATAACCGGAAACTGTAATTTTGCCCTGTTCGGGAGTTGGTTGCTAAATTTTCTGTTGCAATCTGGACATATTGTTTGCAATAGGAATGTTATTTTATTTTTCAAACTTCAACCTGATATTCATTTAAGCCTGCGTTTAAATCTTTGTGCACACTTTAAACACTTTTAAAGCTCCTGTTCTCCAGTTTGCACAAGCATTTTTCTCACTACACACAGTTACACACCTGTAGAAAATATCTGCGGTACGATAACATTCATCACTCTGTATCTATCCATCCATGCTTTCTGAATGTTTCTGTCTCATTCTGACCCCGCCATCCGATTGTGGAGCTTAAATTGAGACACTTTAGCCAAGGGAATAATTTCCATCTTTTGAATGAATTCTTGCCTCAGTTTCTGCCTGATGTCATTCAAACTATGAACCATTTGTTTCGTCGTCTTCTGCTTATCTGGGGCCGGGTGTTGGGGACAACAGCCTCAGACGAGATGCCCAGGCTTCTCTCACGCTGGCTGCATCTTCCAGCTCACCCGTGAGGATCCAGACTTGTTTCCCTTCCAGCTGTGATACATACAGTAGTCTCTTCAGCAGGGCCGGAGTCTGCCTCTTGGTCTCCTCCTAGTGGGACGTGCCAGAAACACCTCACCAGCGAGGCATTTGGCAGGCATCCTAACCAGATGCCCGAACCACCAAATCTGACTTCTTTCAAACTGGAAGAGCAACGACTCTACTTCGAGCTCCTTCTGGATGGCAGAGCTCCTCACTTTGTCTCTGAGTGATAGCTGGGACGCCCTGTGGAGGAAGCTCATTTTGACAACTTTTATCCGTAATCTCATTTTTTCAGTCATCACTCACAGCTGGTGACCATAGGTGAGGGTAGGAACATAGATCGACTGATAAATGCAGAGCTTTGCTTTTTGGCTCAGCTCTTGGACCGATGAAGTGTCCTGAATATTCTGAAAAAAAGAAATACGGTGGTGTTCATGATACCAAAATTTTGACTTTCCAAATATATATATATTTTGGACTGAGAGATCCTCAGCATCTTCATCTCTGCTACCTCCATCTCTGTTTCCTGTCTTTTTCTCAGTGCCACTGTCTCTAGACCAAACAGCATGGCCGGTCTCACCACGGTTTTGTACACTTTTCCTTTCATTTTAGCTGAAACTCTTTTGTCGCACATCACACCTGATACTTTTCTCCACCCGTTCCAGCCTGCCTGCACACACTTCTTCACCTCTTTTCCACACTCTCCATTGCTCTGGACTGTTGATCCTAAGTACTTAAAATCCTCCACCTTCTTTATCTCTTCTTATTGTAACCTTACTTTCCCGTTTAGATTTATTAACATTTCTTAATCATTAAGGTCAGGAATAACTTTGAACATAAAATCTTTTTTTCACATGTGAACAAAAATTAACACAATATTTACTTTGCAATTCCACTGAACAAATGAAATAATCTGTTTTGACACCTTAACAATGTTTTATTATATTTTAGAAGAAGCAAGTTATTAAACAAAAAATTTAAAGTCCAAATTTGTCATGGGGTATGAATAATTTTAATTACCATTGCATTTTAAATGGTTTTTTAAACTGCTGCCTAATAATAATGATTTCCTGAATTCTTAGGTATATTTTTTACATAGCTTTTTATTTAAAAAAAAAATGACTTTAGCTACCATGTATAAGGTTTTATTTCAGTTTCAAAGTTTCCTTTATAACATAAAACAATAAAACATCTGATCCGATGTTTGATGTCGCAGCCTGGAGGGAAAACTGTGTTTCTGTTGTCGTTTGTTGAGATGAACCGAGTCAGGAGATTTTTTTTTTTTTTTCTTTGGACGCAGTGTGTTGTTCAGGTTGAGTCACGTCTGACATGTGAAAGCGAGCTGTGGTGTTTCTTTTTCGTGTTGCACCTCAGCGTGTGACAGGCAGGGTTGGATTTCTGCGGTGGAGCCATGCAGCATATTGCAGGTTGTTTACACCTGGACAGACAGAGCGAGCAGTGTGTCGGTGGAGGCTTCTGACATCTCCGCCATCATTACCCTGTCACTGCTCTAATTAAATGAGTAGCTCGCCAGGAGAGGAGTGCTTACAGAGGTGCCAGGCGTGCACATTTACACACAGAATATCCTCCCACTTTCATCTCCTGACACTTTTTTTTTCATGCCACATGTGTTGGCAGCGTTGAGTTCCCATACCTCCATCCACGCTGCTGCACGAGACGAGTCTCTCCTCACTCTGTATTAGTCGATAAGAAGTAAAAATGATATCTTGTGTGTTATCAGATTCCCCCAAATCCTCAAAGTGTTTGAAGTGTGCAGACCACTGATCGTTTAGGAGGAATTTCAGAAAGCATGACCAGACCTGTGAATGTTATTGGGTTTGTTTTTGCTTTTTTTTTTGGAATCACACGCAGATAAAAAGTAAAAGTTTGGTTTCTACAGTGACTCCCATCCAGCAGGCTCATAATGCGCAAGGAAAACTGCAGAAACTATTTCTTGTATAAACATAAATTATTTAAAAAAGAAAAGTTTAGAGAGTTGAAAAGAAGAAAAAAAAAATTGTACTTTATCGATCCCTCAATGGGGAAATTACTTTTGCTGCATTGCACCGCAGCAGGCAGCCATGATGGCACCAATGGTGGGAGAAACTAGGGGGTTAGATGTTTTCTCCAAGGACACTTAGTGATAGGCTAATCAGAAATCGAACCGACAACTCTTCATTTCAAAGATGGCGATCCTACCATTAAACACTGCCTCCCCCAAATGAGATATTATTAAAATTTTCCATTTGTGATGTTTCTGAGCACATTCCAATATTACAGTCAAATTGAACAACTTTTCCAGGTTGATTTCTGAGGGTATTCAATCCATTGATTTAAATGGATTCCACATTAAGGAAGGTGGAAGGTTTTACGTAGTTAGGATTAACATAGTATAGGAATGTGGAAAAGAGGTGAAGAAGCATGTGCAGACAGGCTGGAAAGGATGAAGAAAAGTATCAGGTGTGATGTGTGATAGAAGAGTTTCAGCTAAAATGAAAGGAAAAGTGTACAAAACCGTGGTGAGACTGGCCATGCTGTTTGGTCTAGAGACAGTGGCACTGAGAAAAAGACAGGAAACAGAGATGGAGGTAGCAGAGATGAAGATGCTGAGGATCTCTCTGGGAGTGACCAAGATGGAAAGGATCAGAGGAGAGGCACATATTAGAGATTTTGGAGATAAACTCAGAGAGCCAGACTGAGATGGTTTGGACATGTGCAGAGGAGAGGGAGTAAATCGGAAGAAGGATGCTGGATTTATAACCACCAGGAAAGAGGCCTGGAGGAAGACCAAAGAGGAGGTTCATGGATACAGTGAAGGAAGACATGAAGATAGTTGGTGTGACTGAAGAGGATTCAGCAGATAGAGTTAGATGGAAGAAACTGACTTGATGTGGTGACTCCTAAAGGGAAATGCCAGAAGAAGATTAAATCCATTGATAAAAATCCCAAATATCCAGTTTAGTTGAAATTTTTGAGAGAAGAGATCGAGAACAAACAATTTTTTGTATATTGTATGTCCGTGTTAACACTTCTAAAAATTCTCCATGTGATATACAGTAAGTTGGCTTGAAAGGGTCTTTAAAATCCTCATTTTTTTCTTTTTTTAACAGCAAACATCCATGCTGAGCATCCTCACCTTCTGCACGGATCTGAGACACCTCAACCTGGGGAGCTGTGTGAGGGTGAGAACGACTTAAGTGTGTGACAGATGTGGTATTTAGACAGAAAACTGCAAATTGAATGTTAACAATAGCATGAAAGATTTAACCTAAACATGGCTTCCTAATGGTTTAACAGGGAAAAAAAAAATAGTGTTACTGCAACACACACACATACGAGGATTGAAAATTAAGTGTTGCATTTATTCTACAAAGTAACTCACAAGTCTTAGCTTTATTTACAACTAAAATAATCAAACAGTTTGAGCTGAAATGAAGTAAATGCGTCACTACTTGTGAACACGATGGCGTGGCAAATGAAAACAGGAATGGATCACCATTTTTTTAGGTCGCATTGATGATCCTTTAAGGGGTTATGGTCTGTAAAGTACATGTAATGTTTTTTTTCTTAGAGGACCATGGTCTAAATCCCTGCTCATTGTAAATGAAATACATCGGCGTCTAGGAAAATTGTGGCAATTTTTCTGCGTGTGTGAATCGCATGTGATGAAAGGGTTGCTATAGGTGTTGCTCACATTAACGCGACTTGATAGCGTCATGTCTGCATTTGAATTGGGGGAGGAATTGATTTAAATCGACCGCATGTTGGGAGAACATCAGTCGATGCTGTCTTGCCTGTATGGTGTAAATCAACCGTAAAGCGCTCGATGCAGACTGTTAGGCGATGCATCGCAAACATAATGCCGACACATTGGTGACATATTGCCTATGGGTAGGCGATGGGAACGTCCACATTTTTGGTATAAACAGTGGGGACTTTGCAAATTTCTGCAACTTTCTTCGCAAATTTTCAGGCATGCAGTTACTTTTTATAATAGCTTGAATTGAGGTCGATTGTCGGGAAACAACTGTGCTACCACCATACTTATTTGCAATTAATAAGTATGGCAATTTGCAATTTATTGCCAGGTGATCAGAGACACATCACTGACTAGATAATAACGTGTCTGTGATTACTCAAAATCAGCTGATTAACGACACATTTTCTACTAACATTGCACAACATTCCTCTGATTAATGTCACCTGTTATTAAATCGACCGGTGGTCGATCGTTTGTCTAATGCTTATCTGTAGGTAATCAATTAAGAATCGCACAACTTTTCTGACTTGAGAGGAGATTTCAGAAAACCATAGCGATGGTCGCAAAATTTGTGCACTGCATTACACCGCAGCAGGTTGCCATGACGGCGCCAATGGTGGGAGAAACGGAGGTTCGTTGTGTCTCCCCCAACGACGCCAAGACATGAGCTCAGTGTAATTCAATCCCGCAAACTTCTGTAGAACATCTGATCCATAGGTGAATGTTCTAACACGGAGCTATCGCCTCCCCCCAGGCGAACAACGCTCAATGAGTGAGATGGATGCCCGTCCTGCGATCGAATTTGCCAATTTTCCCCAAACCGATGCATCGCCGCCCTATTGTTTTTTTCATGCTGCAGGGCTTAAGCGGAATAAAACACTCTATGAGTTGACCATTATTGGAAATGGATGGACGATACCGAAGCGTGAACTTTTCAACGCAAAGTGGAGGACAGTTGCTTCTGAATTGTCCTTCAGTTTTAGATATCAAACATCTCGTCAGGTCAGGTTGGCCTAGTGGTACAGATACTGTCTTTCAACCGAGAGACCCTGGTTCGATTCCTGCTGGGCCCAAGCCGTCCCTAGGACCACGGAAAAGACATGAAAACAAAGAAAGAAAATAAAATAAAAACACTGAAAAGACAAAAAGCAAAAATCTCGTCAGGCATTCCTTCTTATATAACCATCAATTCATTTGGTTTTTTGTTCAATTTCTTCAAACAAAAACCAGATGAGGTAATGGTTGTTAATTCAAGTGTTGCTCGAAGCTAACAAAGGGTAGTGATATCCTGACTCATCTGTTGCCTACACTAAACAACCGTTACTGAATAGCCAGGGAAAGAAGAAAATTTGACGAGAAATTCATTGGCCTTGTTTGGCTATCACTTAGCCACTGTGCAAGGCATGTATACCAGCTCCTCATCGTTAGAAAGGGAAACATGTTCTTTTGTGAAGTAAACTCCTAAAAATATCCGTGTTAAAGAAGGAATTCTTTGTCTTATTTGTAGTAAAAACTTAAGCACTTGTTAATTATAGTTTTTTTTTTTTTTTACATTTAACACTAAGCGTGAACCTGCATATTAAATAACTCATTATATGTGGCAATTATAAATTCATAAAGGGCTGAGCTCTTTAAAACCCGATTAATAACTCCCTCAGATTGTAAACCCCACGTCGAGGCAGTTTTTGTAGCGTTGAGAATCTTGTGCTGGTTTTTGTTCAAACTTTCAAATCTATTTGTTTCCTTTCATCTGTGAATAAAAGGATAAATTACAGCCTCCATTATCTGACACCACTAAACAATAACATTGCTTTAGTGGATTTCTTCTATTGTAACACGAGGAAACGCTTTGTTCTTTTGCTTTGTTGGAGAAAAGAAGATGAGGTTGTTATAACATTTGCAGAGATGCTTGATAGTACATGAGGACAGGGCGTGTGAAGAAAACAGGTATCGACTGAATCAGTAATTACTTTGACTCTCCTGGTGTCCTTTAGAAACTAGTTGTAAAAGTATTGTTACTGGAGACGAGATAAATCTGGCTTTTTCATTATGTTTTAACAGACTTAATGACCTGTACTTAGCAGTGGTATTTAAAATAGTTATAGTTTTACTTGAGTCACGTTGGTGCATTCGTTACAACACTTTTCATCAACTAATTCAACCTTCATAACATTTTGTCATTTCTGCACATCGCAGCGACCGTTTTCCTATTTCATCAGACTTTGTCAAACAATTTTTCTTGACTTTTATGCATTGAAAACATTACCAAGTAAATCAGATTGAAAACATGATTAATTCATTTGGGATTTTGTCCCAAAATAGTGATCTTGGGACATTTAATTTTCTTAGTATTTACTTTAACCCCTTACAAACTAATTTTCAAAAATGCATATCCCTTTAGAAGTTAGCGGTTCTCAGCAAATCCAAAAGGAATTTGAATGCTTTTGGTTGAATAATTTGATATATAATTTATTCATGAAGAGAAATTTAGGATAAAACACAGCAAAAATTTAGATTATTTTTTTTTGCCTCTTCTACCAAAAAATAAACGTTACTCTGTAATCACTCTCCAGGAAACAGATAATTTTGAGTGATACAAAATAGTCGGAGTTAACAGAAAATAACTTTTGTTTACCAATCAAACCCGTTTTTCATGAAAAAAAAGTAAGAAAATTAATTTGCAGGGTACCCTGATGAGGGGACCCTCTGTAGTAAGGGGTCAATGACAGGAAAACTTGCACTTATGAATGAGCTATCGATTTTCAGTCAGTTCATTTTCAGGTTATCCACCAGCTTTAATAGTTTGCTCTAATTTTTTTGTTAGATGCATTAAGTGTAAATGCAAGAACTGAACCAAAGTAACTGTTGAAAACCGTAGCGTAAAATTGAATGATTGATTTATTTTCAAGCAGAAATTATACATGTTGCACCAGAGTTCATGCTGCACACAGTAAACCACCTTTTCCTCAGATCGACGACTATGACGTGGTGGTGAGCATGATGGCCGCTCGATGCCGGTCGCTCCGCTCGCTGGATTTGTGGCGTTGTAAAAACCTGACAGATCGAGGTCTAAGTGAGCTCGTCACAGGCTGCAAGTACGTTTGTCTTTTGCAACCATGCATACATTTCACTTCCTGTGTGAATCTCCTGAGAGTTTTTATTGTGTTTACTCAGAATGTTGGAGGAGTTGGACTTGGGTTGGTGTCCCACTTTGCAGAGCAGCACCGGGTGCTTTCAGGTGCTCGCCCGCAATCTGCCGCGCCTACGAAAGCTTTTCCTCACCGCTAATCGTACGATCTGTGACTCGGACATAGAAGAACTGGCTTCCAGCTGCCCATTGTTACAACATCTGGATATCCTTGGTAGGCTATTGGCACACATCTACCACACCGAAGGTTATCTTCAGGTTTACTGAATAATGTAGTTTTTCATGTAGATCAACCACAGCAGACCTCGAACATGTAACAAATCCTGTAAATGGCATCATTACAGCATGCCCGTAATGTGCAATCCTAATCTCCCTTAATCCTTTTGACATTTTCACCTTAAGATAGAAAAGACGACATCAGCAAAACCACAAGTAGACCTTTGTTTTTATTACCGCCATGGGTTTTTTTTGTTCTTGTTGTTGCAACATTTTCTTTCATTTATTCCAAGATGTAAGAAAATAAAAAGGTAGTTGACGTAAAGTTTTTTTCCTCTTGGTGTTAAACCATGAATCATACACATTAATGCGGTAAACGTGTGAAACTTCTCGACTTTTTGCCTCCGTGCACATAATGTGGACAGAAAATAGCAAGCACTCAAAACTCTGTGTGCATCCATAACACTTTGGTGGACAACCAACTATAGTTGGTTACTCACTACCAACTATACATGACCCGATTCAGTTTTTTGACCAAACATCAAGATCACAAATGGGACACAAAAATTTTTCCAAACCAATGACAGACTTTTAAATAAATTGTGCACAGTTACTCAGTACCAACTCTAAATGAACTGATTAGGGTTGAGTTATTATTGTTTAACCTAATAGGTACTGATCTAGCTACCTGGGTATTTGCTAGGATTGTATTTGCAAAGTGCAAATACATTCCGTTCCGTTGTCTTCCGCTTATCCAGAGCTGGGTCTCAGGGGCAACAGCCTCAGACGGAAACCCAAGCTTCTTTCACCCCGGCTACATCCCCCAGCTCACCTGGGAGGTGGTCTCTGTCCAGCTGGCTAGCAGATCCAAGGCCTACCTGTGGGTATCCTCCCGGTGCAACGGGTCCAAAACACCTCACCAGGGAGGCATCCTAACCAGATGCCTGAACCACCCCATCTGGTTTCTCTCGACCCGGAGGAGCAACAGCACTACTCCGAGCTCCTCCCGGATGGCAGAGCTCCTCACTCTATCTCTGAGTATGAGTCCAGCCACCCTGTGGCGGAAGCTCCTTTTGGCCACTTGTATCCGTGATCTCATTCTTTCATTCACCACCCACACCTGGTGACCATAGGTGAGGGTAGGAAGGTGTGCAAATACTGTCATTTCGATTTCATTTCTAAGATGATGGAGTTCTGTGGGAATTTTATTCCATTAGGAAATAGCGCATTAGTGACTAGTTCTCGTTATAAAATCGAGTCGACGTGATCAGAATCGTACTCCGTTACAAGCAATGAGGCTGGTTTCCAGGCAACAAAAACACAATGTACGGTATAAAAGTTCTAACTTTCTCTTTTTATTTCACAAACCTACAGGAACACGTCTGGTTAGCCCTCCATCATTGAAGAAACTCCTCAAATCATGTCCTTCGCTGCTTCTTCTGGACGTTTCTTTTTGCTCTCAGATCGACATGCGGGTCGTCCAGGAGCTCTCCTCTCTTTTTCCCAACGTGACCATTAAGAAGAGTTTTACTCAGTGACCCTGGCATCGGACCATTTCTCTCTGCGTGGCGGTGAGACGCTGGAGGCGATTAGCCGCTAGTGTCAGAGAAGATCCCAGCAGTCGGTAAGTCATCTAATAAAATCCTGACAATGTGTTAGGAGGTCCTGGGATACTCGAAGATTAAAGATTTCTGATCTCCAAAGAAGAAAATGAGAAGCACTTTTTTGTTTGTTTTATAGTTTTTCTTTTTAGACTCTATAAATCGAGGTTGTGGTGGTAAAACTGCCGCCATCCTGCCAGACTCTGAATTATTACATAAAGAGAAAAATATGCCTCCGGATTATTTATAAAGAGACAACAGTGTGTTGGGGTGTGATTCTGCCGTGATCCACCAGGAGTGTAAAAGTTTAGAGAATAAAATAAAAGGCCGGTGCTTTTCAGGTGGTAAAATATTTACGGTGCCAGTTATGTCACGTAAAGCATTTTTCAATTTTTTCATTTGATCCTTCAAATTTCCAACATCCCGTTTTATTTATTCAATTTAAATTTTGCTTTTTCTTTTATCTTATATTCTAATTTATTTTCAAAATGCATCATCACTAAAGAAAATATTTTTCGGACTTCATATGAACAAATAGAAACCATCATTTTGGCACATATTTTTTGTATTTAATAAAAATTGTCTGTGTTTATTTGCTTCTGAAATAAAATAATGGAGTTACTTCTTTGTAAAAGGAAAGAAAAAAGAAAATGAAAAGTTAAGATAAAAAATCTCAGTTGTTCTTTTTTTTTTTTTTGTCCTCATCTCATGGCTTCCAAGGAAAGTTCTTGGCAGTTTTTCCATCTTTGTCCAGATGTTTTTCTGATTTTTTTTTCATCTCAGTAAAGCACAGGTTCTGCCAAATCCAGATGTTTAATTAAATAATGAAGTGTAGATTTTCTTTCATTACTTGATGTTTTGTATGCTTTGTGTTATAAAAATGCTATCATGATTAAATCTTCCTTTTTGTCAGTCTGTCTGTTCTAAAAAGTTCTGTTAGGATCTGATTGAGTAACAATTTTCAGCCATTTTTTTCTGCTAAATAAAAAAAAAACAGCTCCCATGTTTTCACAAAATATTAAGTCCGTCGTCAACAATGACTAACACAGAAATACATCCCGCTTTTGTTAGTTTTTTAAAAAATACTGATCATGGCGTCTGCACCTAGATACTTATCTATTTGTGCAGCATCGGCTGTGGCTGAATAAGCCAATGTGGGAGCTGTATCTCTTACAACAAATGTGATGGGGGTGTGAGTCATGGGGGGAGCAGTGGCAGACTGTTTTTTTTTTTTTTTTTTTTTTGCTGTTTTTGGATCTTTGTGGCCTTGCGCTGGATCTCTTTGCTCTCCTCGACCTGCTTAATACCGATTTTGAAAGTTGCAAGCCATCTATAGATAAGTCAGAAGTCACTGACTTGAGATCTGCTGCATTGATGTTGCACCACTTCAGATTCCTCATGCAGGCATCTTCGTCACCAGCTCATCATAGAGGATGTCCTTACTTAATAGACTAATCTTGTAATAATTTTTTATTTGATATTTTACAGCCTGATATCATATTGAACAAAACCCTACAAAAATAAATACCTAGTCGTTAAGCAAAATTTATCAGACCTAGGACATCTTGGCCCTTATACCCTTCTTTTGGGTGAAGAAAAGTTCAGCAGATTTTTGAGATACAACTTCAGCAGACATATTGCTGAACATGAATACACACTAACACACATTATTAAATATTTTTTTCCTCCTCTGTAATAAGACAGGTGGGACAATGTCTTTTTTTTTTTTTTTTAGTTCCAATTTGCTCACTAGTCATGCAGTAAATTGGTCCTGTGTGGGTAAAACATCCTAATAAAAGAATGCCGACAGATTTGAATCCCACTGAGATTCTGTGGTGATGCAGGAGTGAAGCAGCAGGGTGTGTGAATGAAGACAGAATAAAATCTTACCTGTCGCTGCTGATCTTTCACTGCCATCGCACAAGTTTGCACCTTCTAAATATCTTCATAAATGTTTGAACCAGCTGATTTTGGATCATTTACTGTGGTTTGTTTTAAACTCAGGAAAACGCTTTAACTTCCGACATGTTTCATTTTAATCATGTTACTGTTCAGTTCAATTTTTTACTCAACATTTTATTTATCATTTTACTTTTAAATCCAGAGCTTTTAAGTCCATTAAAGGTTGGAATGTAATCTCCACATGACCTCGGATTTTGTTCTCTAACTCAGGTATTGTAACACACTATTTAACTCCAAAAAAACAGCACAAAACATATTTTAATGACGTTTCGTCAGACTAAGTGATGACTACGATGTTGGCCTGTCAACATGGTTCTTAGATGGTTAATTGTGTGTGTAAAAAACAGTTTGTGTTGCAGGGTTTTACTTTTAAGCTTCATTAAAGTGGATGTGTTTGTAATAGTAGATATTTGTGCCTTCGGTAAATATAGTGAACGCTTTGCTCCTCAATCAAAGTGAGCAACCAGCTCCTCCATATCCTGCTCTAAAGACTTGTGCTCCCAATAAACGCGCATGCGCGGTCACGAAGATAAGGTGCGCGTCTATAAATAAGCTTTTTTTTTTTTTTTTTTTTTTTAAACCCAAAACCATTATCGGTTCTGTTTTTGGTACAAAATAATGACTTAAAAAACTTTAAAAACAAAAACAACAACAAAAAACACCCCAATAATTTCTGTCCATTTTTGGTTCCGGGAGCTACGTAAGTTGTTTTTACGCTCTAAAACCAACATAAACACAAACAGAGACTAAAATAACAACTTTTTGATGAAAATAAAAAGACGAAAGAGCAAATGCTATGTTATTTACATGTTATTTACATTTTCACCGCGAGAAGCTGAGACGGAGGCGCGCTTTGGTGACGTCATAGATTGGCTAGATTCCAAACAATGGAGAGTTGAAACGTCAAAAAGAGCGGAAATTATACATATATATAAAAAGACGAAAAAACTACTTTTTGTCATTATTTCTACCTGGCCCCTTCTGTCCCACGATTTTAGAAGTTTTTTTTGTAGTCTTGTTTCAGTAAGAAGTCCCTTTTGAGCGCAACACCTGTACTAGCGCAAGCTGCACATGCGTGGTAGCGCTATTTAGAGCTACTTAAGAGGACAAGAACATGTCAGACTTTAGCTAAAGTTTTATATGGAATACTTATTTTGTTGGAATAGGATTTGCTGTATTCAAGTTTTAGGGCGAAAAAATCGGGTGTGCTTCTAATAGAAAGTGTGCTTCTATTGGGAATAATACTGTAGATAATACTCATTTAATTTCTACACTCTTTTTGGTACTTGGGGAGGTAAAAAAATATACAGGCTTTTTTTTTTTTTTTTTACTTTTGGCTTTGAGTACTTTACACTTTTGCATTATTTAAGAAACAGTTGTTTGTCATTTATTATCTGTATTTTATTATTTATCCACCCTGGCAAGGCACCCTAAACTTAAATATGAGCATATTTAAACTCCTGTTCTTTTTCATTAGTATCAACTTGTTTGCAGAAAAAAACCGAGTGATGGGATGTTTTTCCTACATTTATTTCAAATATAGACTTTAAAAACCTGGATCATTTTGAAATTTGAAGACTCATTTATAAAATAAATTTGTTCATTTTTCTGCTGTGAACTTGCTTTTCTTCCTCCTGTAACCAAAATAAACTCTTTAAGGATTCTGTAAAAATTATTGTTCTTCCTTTTTTATGCTTTTGCTTTGAAATAAAATAAAAAAAAGATGACTGATATTGTGTTGTCTTTTTTTTTTTAAATCTTACTTTATTCACCTCTCATGACAAAATTACTTGTCCTGCACCGCACCGCAGCAGCCAGCCATGATGGCGCCAATGGTAGAAGTACCTAGAGTTAAGTGTCTTCTCCATGGACTTTTAGACATGGACCCGGTGGGAATCGAACCAGCTTCTCCCAGACCAAAAACAGACATTATACCACTGAGCCAACGCCTTCCCCTTCTTTGATTAATCATCATCTGCGTATAGGAATGTAGGTATAAAATTAGAACAAGGTTTTTGTTGTGTTTACCTTTCTTGAACTTCTTTTTTTTTTCGTACCTGCAAATTACCAGATTATCAAATAAACTGACTCCATATATTTTTTTTTGTGGTTCAGTTTGTTGTTTTCTAACCTTTTGCCATTTTACACTCTATTAATACCAGAGGGAGAAGTGACTTTACCTCGTCGTCTTAACGGCCTTTTAATGAATTGTTTATGCCTGGTTTAATGATGTATACTGTGGCCCTGTAATGTGCCCTAATGACTACCAACGAGGCGGTCTCAGCTGAAGTATTAATTTGGATTCCCTCCCCGATGATTATTCCTCCTCCGCTGCTGTCTGTGGGATCCGGACATGATTCATGGAGACCCACGTCCTGATTTCTTACTGTCACACTCGTCTACGTGGCTCAGACATCCAGAGGGATCCAAAGCAATTAGTTCTGCATTTCCATTTATTTATGTTTGTGTGAGAAGTTCTTACTCAATTGTGGCCAAACTATGGCTCAAGGCCATATGTGGCCCGCTAAGCCTTTTATATCTGGCCCTCCAAACTAAAAAGAACCCCCAACATTGTATCTTTCCTGCTTCTTGACTGTTGCCTAATAAATGTTGTAGTGAGACTTGGAAGATTGACTTTACAGAGTTTTTTTTTGTATTCATAAAGTCATTTTTCTGATCAATCTAACAGCCAATGAACACAACTTTTTACTCTAGATTCAAATAAATTGTGTTTGGTTTTTAAACCTGGTTTTACAAGACAGCTGTTCTCAAGAGCAGATGGGCTTCCTCTATGTCAGGATTGGCCAAACTTTTCAAATCATGAGCAACAAAAAGGCTCTAAAATTTGAGTGAAGGGGTGGACAACAGAACATAAAATATAGACGTGCTTAATTTTGTTAAAGCTTTGTTCATCTTTACAACAGTTTTGACATTTCAAGTTGAACCACCACCTCATAATTTTGTCTTGTGTCTGGATGAAGCCCATCTGCTTTTAAGATAACTTATTGTGAAGCACAGTCTAACTGATGAACTTGTTTACCAAAACACAGCTGTGATCTAAACCGGATTCGCTCCTTCTGAGGTATTTTAGAACTCATTGTGGTCCACAAGTGAAAAAGTGAGGTTCACCCTGTTACTGATGCAGAGGAACATGGGTAAGGTCACACGTCATGGTTAGCTTCATTGGTGGGAAACGTGGTCTCTTTTTGCTCCAATCTGGACATGTTTGGATTCTTCTTGTTCAGGCTGACACCCATCAGACCTCACCGTGACAAGCATCATTTTGTGGCTAGCTCTTCCTTCTCTGGTTTCCCAGCTCAGACCTCCTTATCGTTTCTTCACATTAGAAATGTCAGCAGCTTAAATCCACAGGGCAAGGATGTTTCTTCATCAGCGTCTCGAACCCGCAAGGATAACTTGTTTTCACTCAGGTCCGACTGTGTGTAATTACACCACACAGAGGCTCTTCAGACACCTGATCTGTTGAAACGATAAATGATGGAGACACCTCATCTTTGAAAAGCCAGTGTTTCACTGAGAGGACAAAACTAATCCTAAAACACTTTGTTAGACACAATTTATTTACCATCTTTCTTGTGGCTTTTTGTTCTATTTTTATGGGTCAATTTTTTCTCTCTCTTACCACCCCACAGATTACCACACCATTACTTTCGGCTTGACTAGATTTAATTAAACCTAAAGATGTAACTCAAGCATTTAAAATCATGTTAAATCTTTTAAAACACTTTTAAATGTAACCCTAATTTTTTGCATGTATTTTTTGCCCAGTAATCTTCTACGTGTGCACGAATTCTCATGCCACACATGGAGGTTATTTTAGATTAACTTGTATGTTTGTGATGTAAACCACCCAGATCCCCTCTAACAGGGTCTTGTGCACTGTGTGGCTGGATGATAGCCTCACTTGTTCTACTTGCAGGCTGACCAATTAAAGCTGGAATAATTACACGCTGAAGGGGAAACAGGATTCGCCCCAGTGATCAGCAAAGTTCTTGTGAAGTTCTAATTAAACAATAACTCGTGTACAAATGAACGCACACGAGCGTTTGTGTACTTAAGTGTGCAAAGTGTAATTAGTTGCAATGCATCTGAGAGAGGCGGAACAATAACAATGTCAAATGATGTGATGATACCACCGTTATCTCCACAGTGAGAAGAAGAGGAGGATGAAAGAGTCAGGGATGCTCTGATGGACATCTATTCTGATCTTTTGATTAAAAAAATACAAGAAAGATTTAAAAATGGGCTGAAAAATAGGTTATCATATGAAGTGATTAAAATTTAGACCAAAAAATAGGATTTTTAAAAGATTTCTCAGACAATTATTGAAGAAACGGAACAAAAAAAGTCTCATATATTTCAAAAAGTGAACGTATGAAAAGGAAAATCTACAACAAATTTAATTTCAAAAACTTTTTTATCTGTTTTTTTTATAAATTTTTGTTTTTGTATTTTTCAAATCACACATATAAAACTATAAATAGGAGTAAATAGTTAAAAATATGCTTTAAAGTTTTGGTGAGAATATCTAAAACTATTATGTGTCTTATTAATCAGTCAGAAATAAAATGATGACATTCATTATTTTGATTTATTTCTCTATTTTTAAGGGTTTTAACCAGATACTTCTTTAAAATGTCATCTTTAAAATCCTCTAAAAGCGACTAACCAACTGTCTGCTTTTTTCCTAAATTGCAATGTGGAGAAATTTGGTCAAATTTAATCATTATTCATTACTTTTTTATGCATTATGTAAAAGTCCTTTTGATGATATGAATGCATAAAATCATTGATTTGAAAGTGATAATTCAATTTTAAAAATAAAACTAGATTATCTAACAAAAAGCAAAAATGCTTCTGTAAGCATTTTGATCAAAATTTATGATAAAATAGCAAGATTTGTTTTCTCAAAAAGTTTTTAAAGACTTATTTGTCAAAATTGGAGATTATTTTTTGTTGCAAGTTTACACACATACAAAAAATTAGAAAATTAAAGGATAAAAATCAAAAGTTAATGATCAATGGATTAAGTGGAAACAATAAATGAGAGACACTAAATACCCCAAAAAATACATGATATAATAACAAATGGAAAATGATTAAACTTCAGACTTGCTAATATTTATATTCAATTTGATTGAATCATTTGAGTTTTTTATACCTTCAAATATATTGAAAAGGATTTTTTTTAAAAAAAAGAAAGAAAAATCAATCTAAAGTTTGACAGTTAAAAAACCCAGCATTTGTTATTTTGATATAATTTTTAAAGATATATTTTAAAGGCAAAATTGCCAAACTTGCATTTGCAAAAGAATACACATATTTCACATATTTGTGAGAATTTTTTTTGAGAATATGCAAACAGGTAGAAAAATTGAAAAGTATATATACAAAATTAGAGAAGTAGTTTTGATAATATTAAGGAACAGTATGGTAAGTATTTCTCTGAATTTATTTTTATATCTGAGTTCAAATATTTAAACTAGGTAAAAACTTTGAGTTTATTGCTTTAAAAAAATACTAGCAACTTTTGTACATACTTAAAATCAGTTTTTTGCCTTTAGTCAGTGCAGCCTGAACATGCTATGACACTATCTTCCGCTAGATGGAGACAGAACTCCTTCTAAAACCCTCCTCATCCTCACTTTATTTCTTTTTTTAATCTCTTTCTTTCTCTGTGGGTCCAAAGGGAAATTTAGAGCCACCTAAATAAAAAGGAAGGTGTAATTAACGCGAAGAGCTATTAATTGCGTCTTCCACAGAGCAGAAGAAGGGCGATCTAGCTTTTTCTTTTTTTATTTTTACTGTAGATCTCCATAAAAAGTCTGCTTGGGCTCTAAAATAAAGACAGATTCATTCAACAGTGTTCAAGAAATAGGAAGAAAATTATGCAAAGAGAGAAAAAAAGCATGCATTTTTGTCATAAAAAAAGCCATCAACTTTTATCTGGATATGAATTGAAATATCAGGAGAAAATAAACTATTCAAGCTATTTTGAAATTTGGTTTTGCAGTAAAAAAATTTAATTTTTCATCATATAATTTTTTGTCTATTTTAATATATAAAATGTTATTAAAAGCTGCAACAATAAACAAAAAGAGCTCGTTTTGATCAGCAACAAAAATAAACCTCTTTAATTTTAAAGTTTTCCTTTTTTTTTTTTGCTTTAAATCAAAATAAACCAGAATAATTTATATGTTCATTTTAAATAAAAAAAAAATTTTTTTTTTTTTTTTAAAGGATGGAGAAAATTTTTCATCAAGATCATAATTACTGCAGACAGGATTTGAATTTTTTTAGTACATAGTTGTTCCCTTTTTTAATAATAGAAATAATATTGGAAATCTGGAAATTTTTCATCATAACCTTTTGGTATAAATTTAAGTTTTAAAAATTGTTTTCAATGAATAAAAAAACAACTCAGAGAAATAAATAGTTTGTAATAATAAAATATCTTTTTAAACCTCAAGTATGTGGATATTCAGATAAAAATCAAACAGTAAGCAAATAAAAAAAGCATCAAAAAAGGTCAGATTTAAACACCAGAAGGACCTTTTTCTGGTCCACGATCCGCATGTTGAGAAGCATTAATTCAGCTTCCCAGCCAGTCAGTCCATTTAAAAGCAGCCTGGAGGCAGAAACAACACATCATCGGATCCCAATCTTCCATTCATCAAGTCGGATTTCCTTGGAGCCATTATTTCCTCTCAAAGCAGATTGAGAAAAAGCCAGCTGTCAGGCATGCAGACCCTGAACATTTCATTCTTCTCTTATTCCCTTCTAAACAAAAACACATCTGGGGCTGCAAGTAGGAAAAAACGCTGTTTAATATCAACCAAGTGATTTAAAAATGTGCAAGTCCATGTGGCATCTCTACCCAGGTTCATCCAGTCAGCAGGACAAACTCTACAGCCCCCAAAAATCAAATTCAAAGAAATATTGAAAAGAAAGAAAGAAACACAGCGTTGGATTGCTACAAGTCTACATCCCACAACTTGGACTTTCCAGTAAATTTAGTTAAAGCTACTGAAGAAATGTCTCTGCTTCTTGTTTTTGAAAAAAAGGAGTGAATAATAATTAAAAAAAACATATAAAGAATAAATTAAATATCAAGAATGTGTTTGCATGAAACAAAAATCAGGAAAACAGATGTATATACATGTAGCTGTGTGTCCAAACTGTGGTAAAAATAGGTCTCCCCCTTTGATCCAGACACCCTTAAACCTCCCAGCTCTTCATATATATATATATTACATATATATATGTAAATACTTGATGCCCTTCTGTCATCTATTAAAAAATCATTACAGAATAAATTACAATCTTATTAATAAAATGATGCAAAACAAAATAAATGATGGAAAAAATTAAATGAAAGAAATAAAAAAAATCACGATAATAATATTAAAAAAATGATAGTAATAATAATTTTGATCATATGCTGCATTGATTTGAATTATTGTCAATTTTTTTTGGAATGAAACGGGATGTTTTTGGGAGGAAATTATGGACAGGTCATAACACACACAATGTTACTATGTGTGTGTGTGTGTGTGAGTGTTTGCTCCTATATTTGCATCATGAATGTACATTTAATCTAATTAAATTCAGCATTTAAAGCACTTAAATTTATGGATTTAAACAATCTTATTGTCATTTTTATTTAAAAGTTGAAAATTTGGGAATTATTAAAATTGTGGATTTTTTTTTTTGCAAAGTAAAAAAAATACATAAGTGTGACAAAAATTTTCAAAATAAACTGATCACACAAAAAAAATAAAAATCCAAACTCACCATGAAATGACTTTTGGGAACAAAAAAGAGCAGCAGAAACACATCAAGAAGCCCGTGGACACCCCAAAACTAAAAATAATCAACCCTCTAAATAACAACAAAAATATTAATAATATTAAAAAGGAAAAAAGTGCCTTGAAAAGTAATAAAAAAATTGAAGATATGACTTTTTTTAAGTTATACAATATTTACAGAAATAGATGAGCTGCTGTTTTTTTTTTCTGGAGCCCATCTGGTTGTGGGAAAGTGCCACAGAGCCCTTCCTGCAGCAGGGAGACCCTCACTGGGGAACAGAAAAATAAAAAAAATGATAAAAATACTATTTGTATGTTTTTACTGCTGATTGTATCATTTTTTTAATTAAAAGTTGAGCCAATAAATTGAAAATGAAATAGAAGTGAATTATAATTAAAATACTGATAATAATAGATTATTATTATATTAATGGGCCTACTGGTTACCAGTAGTCCATCAGGCTAGTACCTCCACATCCCTCCATCCATTCCTCCATCCCTGCTGGCTTTGCTTCTCTCCTCCACACAAAAATAAAATGTTGGTATGAAAAAAAAAATGAAAAAAATGAATTTATTCTGTTTCCTTTTTGTCTGAAATCCATCCTTTTTTTGTCTGTTTTCAGTCCACAATGGGGTGGATAGGGTGGGTGGGGGGGCTACACCTTAAAACTGTGTCTGCTGTCACAGTGCTGAACTGGTCTGGGAGGATAGACCCTCTCAGAACCCACTGCCATCTATTTATAATACAGAACAGATCCTCTGATGGATGGTCCAGTGGTTCTTCTATTTATTGGACAGGGGTCTGAACCCCGTGGTGGGGTGGGGTGTCTCCGTACACATCCTCGCTCCCCGGCAGAGCTCCTCCAGGAGGAGTCATTCGTTTCTCCTTCTGTCTCCTGTTACAAAACCAGACCCTGACCACTTCTTTCTCCAGGTGCAGACTGTCCGCCAGGCTGATTATTTCCGACGCTGCAGGTTTTGGGCACTTTAAGAAATGACTCTCCAGAGCTCCTTTCACACTCACCTCGATGGAAGTCCGTTTTTTTCTTTTCCTCCCCTGCGCTGCAATCTTATCCAGACTGGTGGGACTTCCTGAGGTGGAGTCCGCTTCTTCCAGCCACTTGTTCAGCAGAGGTTTCAGTTTGCACATGTTCTTGAAGCTGAGCTGCAGGGCCTCAAATCTGCAGATGGTGGTCTGAGAGAAAACATTTCCATACAGGGTCCCTAAAGCCAGTCCAACGTCCGCTTGTGTGAACCCCAGTTTGATCCTCCTCTGCTTGAACTGCTTTGCAAACTGCTCCAGATCATCTGAAGTCGGTGTGTCCTCATCCGAGTGATCGTGGTGATTCTGAGGTCGGTGCTGGTGCTGATGGGACGCAGGGTGGTCGCTCAGATGAGGACTGTGGTGGTCTTCATGAGTCTCTCTGAGGTTGTGGTGATGCATGCCCTGTCCGCTGCCAGGGATCAGTCCGTTCACACTGAAACCAGGCTGGGAATAGATGAGACTCTGTCCGTTAGTAGTGGTCATAGTGGGTATGTGCGCTGCGGGGCTGGTTCTCCACGATCTGCCGTCATGGTGGTTCCCGTGCGCCTGATGCACCAGGTGCGCAGCTCTGGATGGGTGCTGCAGGTTGTTGTTGGAGCTGTGCATGTCATCCCGTGCGCTTTGCACCGCGGGTTTGATGTCCTGTTCTGCACCCAGAGGACTGCTGGACCAGGGAGCTGTGTCTCCGTGGGACAGCGCGGTGATCCACTGGTGTGCGTGGCTCAGCGTGTGGCTGTTGCTCTGCAGCGGGTAGTCGCTCTGCAACACGTCCCGGTACGCAGAGGCTTGCTGCATGCTGCCTGGCTCCGTGTGCACTATAGATGCGCTGGAGGTGAGGATGCTGTAGTGGTTAGACGCTGCGGTCGCCATGACTCCCAGAGCCGGACTGATCGCTCTTATTAAAAGAAGCTCGCATTTGACAGATCCTCTCCTGCCCATAGGCGGCTCCTAGGCGTTCTGCCAAGTGGACACCGAGGCGCACCTGGACTCTGCCCCGCCTCCTCTTCTTATTGGCTTTGGAAATGTGATAGACGTGGTTGCTAAGGGTAACAGCGTTGTGATTGGCTGGAAGGAAGCCTGAACAAATAGTAGCCGCTCTGCTGGAGAGCGGGCGAGCTGAGGCTCCTGTGAAAGCGGAGAGCCGGAGCGCAGCATGGGGACGAGAAGAGAGGGACCTGCCGAGTAAGACACACCTGATTTATTTCATAATCATTTTTAAGACTGATGACGATTTCAGATCATACTCTGTAAACTTTAAATCCCATGTATGTGCACACACACACCCATATGTGTGTGCATGTACATATCCATACACACTATACACACTATACACACTATACACACACACACATTTAGATATTTAAATGTACACATGCATTTTTGTATATTTAAATTTACAAATAGATATATTTGCAATTTTATTTTGAAATATCTTAATTTAAATATGTATGTGTGCTTTTTTTTTAATTAATTGCTATTTAATTGCATTTTGCATAAAAGGAAAGTTGGTTTTATGCTTTCAAAAAATACCTATAGCAATGATAATTATTGTTTTTGCATGTTTCATTGAAAATTTTGGAAATATTATTTGAGTTCAGCTGCAACTTTTTTGTTGCAGAAATTGTTTTCTTATTTCTGTGCATCTTCTGGATGGAGTGTTGATATTTGTGCATTAAACACATGCACAAAATATATTTATATATCTTGTATATATATTTTATATTATTTTTTTAAATGTATATATCTTATCTATAAATATTGATATATGCATATGTGTATTTATCAATATATAAACTTATATATTGATAAATACATCAATATATATTATCAATATATTGATATATATATAGACGTACATAAATTTATATATATTACTTGTATATAAATATGTGTATAAAATGTTTACATATATAACAATATATGTACATATACATGAATATTTATGTATATATAAATATAAATATTCATGCATATGTACATATATTGGTATATATGTACATATTTTTTATTTACATATTTATATACAAGTAATATATATATTTACAAAGTTATACATATGTATTTATGTATATATATATATATATATACGTTTACATCAATATATTGATCAATATATTGATGTAATTATCACTATATAAGCTTATATATTGATAAATAGACATATGTATATATATATACATATGTGTGTGTGTGTATATATGAAAAATATACACATATACATGCATATATAAGGAGAAAATGAGTGTAGGTCTGATATGTTATGTCTCCATTTTTTGTTTTCTGGGGTCCTGCAAAAATATGTGTTCGTTTGAATATATTTCTGTTTTGTTTGTTTGTTTATATATACATATTTGAATTTATATATGTGTGTATGTATACGTTTGTGTGTGAAAAGCTTTTCTGTTTCTTTGTCATAAACTTCTGGTGCAAACAGAAAGCACTGATGGAGGATTAGGTCCAATCTCAGGTCTCCAGTTCAGGGCAGAAAGGGCAAGTCTCCATCCCGTCCCAGCTGTCAACCCCCTCCCTCAAAGCCAGCTTCAGGGACCAGGACTTTGTCCAGAGAGGGGGCATTCCTCTTGGACCGCTGCTGGTTGCCATAGAGAGACGGTAAATGAAACAACAGCAGCCGCGTTACCACAGCTGCCCCCCCTCCCCTTGTTCCTGAACTATCTAAAGGCCTCTATTTAGAGAAGCTCTCTGCTGTGGGGACAAAGCCTTCACAGGGATAAAGGAGGGAGGAGTAAAGAGCGTTGGGCCCTGAGAGGAAGAAAGAAAGCTGGGAGAACTGAAAAAGATAAGAGAGATTATGTCTGTCCTCCAAGCAGCTCCTCAAATTGTGTGTGTGGGGGGAAAAACTACTAAAACTACAAACAATACTTCGATATTTTGTAGGCAGCATGTTTCAACTTTTCCACTCGGGAACGATTTAACCTGCTACGTGTGAAAATATTTATTATTCTTATTGGACATAAATCAAAAGCCCTATAGGTTAGTGTGCTTTACAAGAACTTCCTTCACCAGATTTACATAGTGCTAACAAATTAAAGCTATAAATCAGCACATGCACTTCTTTAATACCCACAACTCAATACTTCCCACTATGCAAATGACCCAAACTGTAATTAAACATATTATTTAATAACTCAAATGTGCAGTAAAATTAAAAGTTTAATAAAAAAAAGGCAATGGTTAAAGAAATCTTTTTACAAAAATATTAAAAGCAGATTTTTTTGTGTATTAATTTGTACCCACAAATCATTTTTATGTTAATTTATTCCAAAAGTTCAGATTGGGACACATGTCAAGTGTGTAGAAAGGGGTCTGGGAACAAAGCAGAGACATGTAACAAATCAGAAGCACTAATTATTAAATGTCTGATTTCTATGAGATATTTAGTTCATATGCTGATTTAAGTTGAACCACAACTTTTTTTTTTTAATCTGATGCTACTTTCGAGGCCCATCGTGGCTTAAAAACTTGAAACTAGCTGAAAAACTGGTTTTAAATTGTAAATGCATTGAATGTATTGATGTATATTAATCATTTAAACATCACCATGTAATTAAAACTGCACCAAATTGCTATTTTTTAATGCAAAATGAACAAAAAACTCATGCAATGTCAAATTTTCTGCTCATCTTTTTATTTAAACAGAAAGAAAAACATACAGGAAAGCTTATTTTCCTCATTTAGCTCGAGCCCTTCAGTAAAGTATTAGTGATTGGACTTTTAATGGATCTCATTTCATAGGCTAATAATTCTTTATAGATGTGGATCCAGCTGCCCGGTCAGCTCATGGAGCCACCAGGGTTTAAATCGTGCCATGAAAACTTTCTGTGCACGGCTCAGTAATTCATTCTGGTAATTTTGAACATTATTGTGGCGTAACATTAAAATCGGCCAAATCAAAAGAACATTGTGGTAATTAGGCTGTAATTCAAGGAATTACCACATCGCCACACAGGCTTAAATAGTCGTGTTGGGAGAAACGCAAAGCACATTATTTTAATGGTGTAATATGCAAACTATGGCTCGTTTCAATTACATGGCTTAACAATGCATAAATGATGCGAGCCTTGTTATTTGGACTGCGGGGTCCACAGTTATTCAATCATTTGGAAGGGCCAATGATAGGGCCTCCTCACACACAGCACCAGCCAGCACTGAGCACCGAGTGCTGCTGCCAAACCACATTTAAGGGAATAAAAATGAACAGTAGAGAATGTAAGCGTTAAATTAACAGTAGGATAATTATATGACCCGTGTGCTGTAAAGATTCAATTTCTAACGCTCTAATTAGGCGACTGTCTCCCCATACATCAGCTCACATCCCTCTGCCAATTTCTCACCAGAAAGCGTCCAGTGAGCGGAAATAATTAGGTTTTATTAAGACACGGCTCGACTAATGGAGAAAATCAAAGCACTGGCTGCTAAATATGATGTGTTTTCAAAACTCTCATGCATGTAGAGTCCACTGTGTCCCATTTAGAGGAGAGGATGGCTGGGTCTGACTTTGGAGGATCAGAGTGGGATGCAAACTACACACAAAACACACTTTCTAACACATAATCAGTTTTTTACTGAAAAGAAAGAAGGAGAAAGTTCTCAAAAGCTCTATGCATGCTGTTTTTTCTATAGAAGTATATATACTCGAGCCAATCACAGTCCAGTTTGTGACACAATGATAAAAACAACTCCACAGGAAGGTAAAAATTAAACTTTGTAGGCAACTTAATTAATGGTAATTATCAAAAATCTGCACAAAAATAAAAATTAAATGACTTCCTTATCGAGCAAACCCACAATTTGGTATTTAAGAAGAAGTAGGAACAACAGAACTGTCAAAACTTGGGACAGTATTGTGATCAAAACGCCACATCGTTACATTTATAAACTCAAACGAACTTTGATTGAACCAATTTGCATTAAAATAGATCATAGATTGTTACGTAATTAAATATAGGAACAAATAGATTCAGTCAATAAACAGCAATTGATCAAAAAATTTCAGAGCAATTACCATTTTTCAATTATTTTGAATATTTTATAGTTTAAACTTCAATAAAAAAGACAAACAACAACAACAATTTTTTTTAATGATTTCACTTTTAATTAGTTTTAAAAATACATTAAAATTCTCATTAGTAATTTATTTGTCACCAAAATTTTTTCTTTAGATGATTCCTAAAAAAACCTCAACATATCGACCAATTTTATGCATTACTACAATTTTTTGTTCATATGAGCAAAATATCCACATTTTTTAAAAAGTCTTACATAATGAGTGACTCTCCACACACATGCACGCATGCACACACACATACACACATGCACGCTTTTCATCTTTACTGTAATTGTGCGTTTTAGAGATGGCTGAGACTGACAGGCTGCATGGGAGGATTCTAATGCAGAAGCAGAGTGACGACATACTGCATGCTGGAGAGGGAGGGCGAGGTGAACAAGAGATGGAGACTGAGATACAGAAGAGGAAGGGGGTGGAGGGTAAAGAGGGAGTGAGGACAAAAAGTGGGGAGAGAGTTAACGAGAGGGAGAGCATTAATTGTGCGCTTTGTGCCGGGGCTCTTTTGCTGAGTGTGGCTGTCGAGGTGTGGGCACTAACCCCTCTAGCAGCCCGCCGTGATCTGAGCCAGCTCTCAGACTGCTGTATTCCAACGCAATTAGGCCACTCAAAGGCCTGCTTAAAGCTGCACCCCCATACACACACACACACACACACACACACACACACACACACACACACACACACACACACACACACACACACACACACACACACACACACACACACACACACACACACATGCAGCCCCTGTGGGTCCCCTCCATTGTAACAAGGAGGTGTATTCTGTCCCTTTTTGAGGCCCAAGATGAAGAGACCACCCCAGGGAACAGAAAAAAAGGATTACCTCTCTTTTTGTGTCTTTATCTCTCTTGCTGGTTGAGAGTTCAACATTTCAGTCAGCTGAGGCAGGTACAGAGCACAACTCCAAAAAAAAACCCAACACACACCCAACTTTGGAGTCGTTGCAGAAATGAGGATGAGGAATGGGGTACGTCTCTGATGGATGTCATCACCGGTTCTCTAACGCTTTCATTATTCATGCAATCGTATATTTCAACAAGTGGTGTTGAGGTGTGTTGCTCGTCCACTCCATGTGTGTATGTGTGTATAAACACACAGCTTTCCTGGCAGAGTGTCTGTGTGGCGTTCCCCAGAAAGCATTTAAAACAGATTACAAACCTGACGCTACACCTCCCCAATAAAAGACTAGAGAAAAGAAGAATTAAAAAAAAAAAAGAAAACTGGCACATTAACACCTGCAATCCTGCTCAATGGCATCAGCAGATTAACGAGGTAATCCACACAATGAGCTCTTTGATTCGTGTGGTTTGGCAGGCGTAATACACACTGTTATTTCAGACCGTCCCAGCACGAGAAAACCTGGCACAAGTCTTTTTTCCCCCCTTTCTTTTTGTCTTTTTTATCAGATGAGCTTTTGAAGAATTTTATCTGGTGCATCTGCTGCTTGAGCCTGATTCTGTGTCAGAGAAAAAAAAAAAAAACCCTGCTGGCTACTCCTGTGGCACATGTGAGAGGAGAAAAGGGAGGAACAAGCTTTTCTCCTGGCTGTTTAAGCAGCATGGTCTGGGAGCCCCTTCTACACCCCCCCTCACTATCTTTTCTAAACGTGTGGATGCTCTATGTGTGCGTGTGAGATAGATCTCGTGGTCCCATCGCTCATGTATGGCTCGATTAGCCCCACGTGCCTCGTTCGTCAGACGTGGAGGCAGAGCAGATGGCAGGAGACGCACCGTGTTACCAGGCTGCCGCACTATGCAACGCTGCTCTAATTGAAACATCAATACTGACCTGTCAATACACCACTGCCACGCCACAGCATGACTGGCAGACTGGGAAATAGAAAAAAGAAATGTCCGGATGAAGCCCATCTGCTACATGGAAACATGAACTATATGTAGTTGATCTAAAATTAATCTTTTGGAGGTTGCTACCATGTTTTCTATTTACTCATGCATGTTTGAGAAATTTGAGAATTGTCCTGTTTAGTTTGAGGATATCGTTCAAATGCCAAGTTGTTCTTAGCCACTGATTTTGTTCTCTTCCACACTCACATTCTAACATAGGCAGGAAATGTCTTTGCAGCAGCAGTGCATGTGTAGTTTATTGTAAATGCATCAAAATAGGAATAAAAATATCTGTTAGCTTTGATAACTTGATGTGGTTTACACTGCACTTGAAACCTCTGAAAAGTTTTACGCTATGTTGTGCATATCCAAAGGGAAGGACTTATATCCAAAGGGAAGGACTGAGCTTGGAGTTAGACGACGGGGAATTCACTGTGTGAGGATCAGAGTTATGAAACAATAAATCAACTTGTAATCTGGAGGGTTTTTATTTGAAAATTGAAATCAAACTTTATAGTATTGTCCCCGTTATCCATTTAATTTTTTGACTAACGGAGTGTTTTGTCTTTTGGTTACATTTTAAAATTATTTGTGGCCCACGGATTGAAATGTTTGTCAAAGCCTGATCTAGACCAAGAGTTGGTCAAGTTGGTTGATTGTGTTGATTGTCCTGAGTCTGATTAAGTGTGTGAATCACTTTACGATGACTGCCGTGAAAGTGGGATTATAGATAATAACTGATAATAGATTTTTCTAGTTTTGTCTCAATGACACCTCAATAAGAAATTTTATGGCATTATTTCAATTCCAGGCAACACGGTGGTGCAGTGGGTAACACAGTGGCCCAGCAAGAAGGTCGTGGGTTTGAGTCCTGGGTGGGGAGGAGGCTTGGCACACTGGCCTTTCTGTGTGGAGTTTGCATGTTCTCCCCGTGTCTGCATGAGTTTTTTTCCAGGTACTCTGGTTTCCTTCCAAAAAAAACATGCATGTTAGGTTGATTGACCGGTAGCAAATTTCCCCTGAGTGTGTGTGTATGGTTGTATGTGTGTGGGCCCGCGACAGACTAGCGACCTGTTTGGGATGTACCCTGCCCCTCGCCTGGATCAGCTAGGAAGGTGAATGACTGTTTCAATTCCTGTTTGCGAACTTAATTTTAAAAGAAACTTCTAAAAAAATCCTGAACTTGTGTGATTTTTTAAAATAATTTGGAAAAACGTTGCGGGAGCTTCTTTGATGATGATTGGTGATCTGATATCAGAGGACAAAAAAAAAATGAAGCAACTAGGGATAAATTTGTTTTTTTGTCCAACTCAATGAGGTTTGACAAAATTCAGTTTTCACTGAGGTGAAAAAAAAAACCCACCAACACATTGTTCACTAAGCTGTGAGTCTTCCAGAAGTAAATGAGTAGAAAACAGAGAAATGTTTCGGAAATAACCTATTTTTTCTTCCAGCGGGCGAAATCAGTCCGTTTCTGTAGATTGAAGAGGAAAGAAGTTTTAAAGACAAGTTAAAAATCTACTATAAATAATCCGAGCTGACACTGGGACCACACACATGAAATAAAGCCCACAAATTGATTTGTGATCATTTGGCTTTGCTGTGGAGCAGAGAAAGTCTTTATTTAACCATAGTTCATGTTTGTGTTCTCAGCCTGGGTTTTTTTCACCTCTCTGGTCCAAGATGCTTCACCACATCTGCAGATCTTCACCATGGAAACTTCCTTGATGGTAAGAACCGTTCTGTTGTCTTCTGCTTATCTGAGGCGGGGTCACGGGGGCAACAGCCTCAGATGGGAATCCCAGGCTTCTCTCTCCACTGCTGCATCCTCCAGCTCACCCGGAAGGATCCCAAGTCGTTCCCCGGCCGGCTGGGGAGACATAGTCTCTCCAGCTGGCCCGGGGTCTGCCTCTTGGTCTCCTCCCGGTGAAACATGCCCGAAACCCCTCCCCAGCATCCTGGTCGAGAGGCATCCTGACCAGCTGTCCAAACCACCCCACCTTGCTTCTCTCGACCTGGAGGAGGAGCGGCTCGACACCAAGCTCCTCCCGGATGGCAGAGCTCCTCACTCGATCTCTGAGTGAGAGCCCAGCCACCCTGCGGAGGAGACCCTGCTTTCTTAATCCTTATTCCTGATGAACTTAGTTTCATGAGTTTTGTTTGAAAATAAATATAAAAAAGGAGAGACATAAAATGATATTGTGGCTAAAATTCTTGCAATCATTTAAATTGAACATATTTTTACAGAAACTTTTCAGAAAGACAATGTTTTTAGGTAAAAGTCCTGAAGCGTGAAGACTTGTGAAAGAAGTGACAGCTTGAAATGTGCAATTATAGTGCGGCTAACATAATAAAAAATATGATTAAATGATTAGCGAAACAGCAGCAATTTTCTCTGGTGTATAAACAACTTTGTATAAAAACAAAATTAAAGCGATTTGTCGGCCAAATGGGCTCCGAGCCACGTTAGCTCAGCATGAAAACACACAATCATCCAATTTCTAACATTTTCTTGCACCTTGTCCAATAAATCTGAAATTTACATACCTGGAAAGCAGGTTTAGATGTACTGGGTTTGCAGTTTGACCTCCAAGAGACACCTGGTTGGACGAAGAAAGTTTGACTGTAAAGAAAAAGTTGGCTGGGCGTGGTTCGGACATAATGCACTAATGGATGGTTTATAGAAAATGGTTATAGAAGAGTTTCATCTTCTGAACTCTGTCCCAACACGGTTGAGGGGGTGCTGGAGCAGGGTACACCCTGAACAGGTCACTATTTAGTCACTAGGGTAACACACACATCCATCCATCCACACACACTCATTCGTAGGGGCAATTTCATATCACCCAATCAACTTAACATGCATGTTTTTGGAGGTTGGGAGGAAACCGGACTACCTGGAGGAAACCCACGTATCCACAGGGAGAACGTGCAAACTCCACGCTCATCCCCACCCAGGAGTCAAACCCCCGACCTTTTGCATACAGGCCACTGAGGCCACTGCACCATTGTGCCGCCAATTATAGGCGCGTGTTTGATATAAAAATATAAACAATTAGAATAATTAATTAGATTAAACATTTGCTTTGACCGTAGGTTCATATCTCGGCTGCATACAAAACTTTTCCACTGCATCTGTGTTTTTTTTTAAGTTTAGGTTTTGGTAAAAAATGGCAGCAACATTATAATATATTGAGTTACCGAATGTCCAAAAATTTTCTACAGAACATCTTGAAGATAGCTCTCACATTCTTGTAATGAGAAGGCACGAATCAAGCTGAGACAAACTATTACGCCAATAGTAGTGGAACAACAACTCTTAATATACTGTCCAAGAAAAAAAAAGTGTGGTCAGACCCCCCACTACCTTCTCTAACCACCAACAGTATGAGAGTCTGCCAGGTGAGGTTTGATCCAAGAACACCACTGTTGGCACTGATGGAGGCAAGTGGTTTTTAAAAGTCGTTACGACATCAACAAGAGATTTTTCAGCACTTTCTAACGTGATTCGTTAAAAAAAAATCTGTTTCTATTTGAAATCGTAGTGGTACATTCTTTTAAGCTTCTTTAACACCTTCCATCTCTTTTACTCCACTACAACTTGTGACTCCTCTGACATCCTTTTCTCTCCTCAAGGAAGTTGCAGTTGTAAAAATAAAGTTGAAAACACACAAAAAAAAGGGAAAGACTGGAGCTCTTCGGAGAACTCTGTTTCAGCTCACTAGAAAAATGAAGAGAAGAACAAACATCTGAACTCAAAATCTGTCAAAAAAAAAAAGAGCTTGTCTGTGTCCACAGGAGCAATGTTCAGACTCCAGGAACAATTTGATCTTGGCTCAAGTTTTTTCTGAGAGTGTTGACGTGTCAGAGTTGTGAGGAATCCCAAACCAGCAGCTTCCAGCAGGGAATTCACTGATACAGTATTTACAAGGCATGAGGGAGCGCCGGAACAGACGGCAGTGTGCACGGAGCTTTCAATTATTTCTCACAGCATTCATGAAAATAGAAGCGCAGCAGGGAGTACAGTAAGAACGAGCAAACTATAAAAAGAAAGAGAGTGAAAACAGAGCTCCCAAAGCTGGAATAAACACGACTGTACGCTGGTGAGCTGATCAGGATGAAGCATGTTACAGATACAGTGTGAGGAGCAGACATGTGCATCGATGAATAATTAGAGGAAGCTTGAAGTTTTAACTTGATTGCATCTTATGAGTGAATTTTAGGATGGACAAAAAAAGTAGGCAATTATTAGTTTTTGTCTTAAAATGGCAAATAAAAAATTATTTTTAATAAATTTTGTTAACTTAAAAGGGTTTCATGCAAAATCAACTTTTTAGAAATTTTACATGAAACTCCCTTTTTTTAAAAAAAAAAAAAAAGCAAAGCTCTCAATTTACAAGTCGATCTACGTTCCAACCCTCACCTATGGTGACCGAAAGAATGAGATCACGGATACAAGCAGCCAAAATGAGCTTCCTCCGCAGGTTGGCTCTCACTCAGAAATCGGGTGAGGAGCTCTGCCATCCGGTAGGAGCTCGGTGTTGAGCCGCTACTCCTCCATGTCAAGAGAAGCCAGATGGGGTGGTTGGAGCATCTGTTCAGGATGCCCCCAAGCGCCTCGCTGGTGAGGTGTTTTGTGCACGTCCCACCGGGAGGAGACCAAGAGGCAGACCCTGGACCTGTTGGAGAGACTATGTCTCACAGCTGGCAAGGGAACGACTTGGGATCCTTCTGGGTGAGCTGGAGTATACACCCGGGGAGAGAGAAACCTTGGCTTCCCGTCTGAGGCTGTTACCCCCACAACCCGACCCCGGATGAGCGGAAGACGACGGAACAGAACCCCTTTTTAAGTTTTTTTGCATGTTATTCCAGAATTGAAAACATAACACGCACGTTTAACCAATTTACAAAATCCTTCATTGAGTACTTGGATATTATTCAAATACCAGGTTGTTCATAGCCACAGATTTGGTTCTCTGCCACGCCCACATTCTAGAAGCATGAAGTGTGCTCATGCTTGGTCCTCCTCTCAACAGGGAGTGCCATTTTATGTAAATGTACCAAAATAAAAAATTAAAAGCTTAAGTGGAAGCTTTGCTAACTTGAGGCTTTAAAAGATCTTTTTGCGACCTTAAACAAGATTTACACTGTGCCGTGCATGCATCTAGGGGCGGGACTATGCAGGGAGTGGGAGAACTGAATATTTTTCTGAGCTAACGAAGAGTACCGGGTTAATCTATGTGTGATATGAGAAGAATTAATCCACCCACAAAAGCACTACTCCCTTTTAAACTGATGTCAAGCAGAGTGTGTAATCGACACAACTATACTCAACTTACGACAACAGCTGTGTATTTATAATAAAAACCCATGCAAGTTATTATTACATTAAATAAAGATGATATACACTTATTTTTCTTGTTATTTTCATCAGTGCATATTATTTTTTAGCTTTTCACCAGCAGAAAAAAACAAATCATGGAGCCACCTTATGTGTGATTAATTGTAGTTGTACACCGAACAAGCGTGCAACCTCTTCTGATTCACTACATCGTGCTTCTCTACATTTCATTTTATATGCAAAATTCTTCACTCATCACTACATCCCTTATGATCTAATTCAGTAGTTCCCAACCTCGAGTTTCTTTCTCTCATGAGGGTCCTCGAATAGCTGGGAGGGGGTCCACTGGGCTGCATGCAGACTGTGGGATTTATTTCAGTTAAAATAAAAGTCAGATCTGCAGAAAGATCAGTTTTGATGTGTCGTTTTAATTAGTTTGTATTATAGGCATAATTTGTACACAAATGGGTATCTTTTGGCACCTATAAATGTGATATTTAAAATCAACTTGTAAAGTTGACAAGTGAAACTCACAAAATCATTTTGCAACCGTCTTTAAGTGAGTTTGACTCACTTCTTCTTTTTTAGGCATTTCCCTTAAGGGGTCGCCACAGCAAGTCAGTTTCTTCCGTCTAACCCTATCTGCTGCATCTTCTTCGGTCACGCCAACTATCATCATGTCTATCTTCATGTCTTCCTTCACTGTTTCCATGAACCTCCTCTTTGGTCTTCCTCTAGGCCTCTTTCCTGGTGGTTCCAAACCTAGCATCCCATTATTATGAAAGCTTAATTTCTTTCTTTCTTTTTAAGCTTAAAATGTGTCAAAATATAGAAACCACAGGTATGGCTGAATTATCGTTTCTTTTCAACAACACTGGTTTGTGTTCTCCTAAAAGAAGCTCTTGAAGATTTCAATCTGTCATCGTAGTTCTAGTTGTTTCTTTTTGCTCAGCTGCTGTTGGGTTTTCCTGAATAATTTCTGGGTTTTGACAAGCTGTAGTCAAACTGACTTTTTCACCATATTCCTTATGCGTTCCTCCCAATTATCCCAAATCAAATAAAAAAGCAGCGTACCTGAAATAGGAATGATGTTTTTTTTTTCATATGAAGAAATATTTCATTTCTCCCCCCAAAACATTTGGTAACTTCGAAATGTATTATTTAATATATGTGTTTAATATATTAGTATATTCCATATATTACATTCATGCAAAAAATCAGAACAAGTAGGTGCACAAGTTGGCTCGTAAGAAATAGTTTAAAGTGATACAGCAAAAAAATTACGCTGCAGTAAAACCTTTTTTGGTGATAACAGTTTTTGGACACTTCTAACTGTAAATGTAGAGACCAGTCGTCTGCATAGTTCAGGAGTGATTTATTGTGCTGTTCAAACAACTAGATTGTCTGTCTTTGAAATCCCTTCATTGATTTTTGGCCTCATCTCATTGTCTTGATGCACAGCTTTTTTATTTTCAGTTTTGTGGTGAACGGCTGCAAATTTTAATCCTATTTCCAGTACATTTTTCCATTTGTACTGCCTTTAATAAAACATTGTCCTTTTGCTGAAAAGCAGCCCAAACCATGATACCTCCACCATTAAATTTAACTGTTGGTATGGTGTTTTAGAGTAAGGGGTTGTACCAATTCTTCTTCAAACATGGGGTGTAGAAAGACTTTTGTTTTCAACTGAACACATTATAGTCACCCAATTCTCTGCAGTTTCTTCCAAATTCTGTTTCACAAATGTCAGCTGGGCCCGAACGGGCTTTTTGTTCAGCAATATCTTCATGGTGAACATGCATGGATGTTTTGGCAATATTTTGGTTGGCTTGAGATTCACTCTTAAAATTAATTTAAAATGTAATTTGTATTGAGTAGTTGAAGATAAAATTGTTGAAGACCACCTCGGATTCTGATAGATCTGCTGCAATTGTTGAGCAGTGAGACAGTACAGTAAAACCATTTAGATGGAAGATGGCAGTCACAAGAAGCACTACATGGTTTTAATAATCCTGCTTCGTCTCACACATCCTCAAAAACTTCTCACGGGAAGATTCTTTTTTTCTGGATTTGATCAATTTATTTCCAGAACAGATGTGTTTGAGAATCTCACTGAAACCATTTCCCAATTTTTACACCATCTCCGTGGGTCTGCCAACGCCATCCACTCACAATCACAACCCCTCCCTGTCCACCTCCAACCTAATGGATCAAACAAAGGACATCATTTGTAGGCCAAGTCTTTTTTCTACGTGTGTCTCCTTGGCTCTGCATACCAATCCGATACAGCCCAAGGAGAAAAAAAGCCATCTTGTGCAACTTGTGTGTGTGTGTATGTGTGTGGACCAGAGGTTGGAAGGTCTGTTTGCCTCCCCGCCAAGCATCGATTTATCCTTTTCTCCAATTTATTTCTCCTCCTTGCTTCTACAATCCATTCAGATCAGCCTCTAGGGGAGGAACCTGTGGTAAAGACGCTGTCAGACCTCGTCGTTGCGACCTAACACCAGCTCTGAACTTATCTACAGACCTGAACGTCTCTGCAAGGACACGCTGATCCGGAACACCTACAAACAGCTGTACCAGACTTTAAAAGGCAGAATAATTTAAAAGAGGAAATACCAGAGTGGCTGAAAGATTATGCTGAATCAACACAAGATGATCAAAAAATGTTCTTAAACTCCTCTTGAATTGGAACTTTCCACTTGCTGTTCCGACAAATGTCCCTCATCGAGATCTCAAAGAGCAGATATGATCAGAATAACAATATCTCAAGTCCTGATTCTACCATCTGATCCCAATCTCAGCCTCTATGATTCTGACATTTTCAGATGTTATTACTCAGACGGGAGGATTTGTATCCTGAAGCCTGAACAGAAAGCGCTGCATGCGCACAAATCTCACGTCGCACCCTCACCCACACACATACACCACAGAGGTCTGGGAGCCATTCCTCAGTGTCACAGTGAGCGACGCCTGGCACATCCTTACACCTGAAGTTGATCAATGCAGATATGTCCGGGGGGAAATTGAAATCCATAGGAAATTAGGCGGCACCAGTGATTTATTGGTGTAGTAAATCACAGTGTGTGTATGATGTGTGTGTTCTAGCTTTGTGTTTAGCACTGTACCTGAGTTTTGGTAGGAACAGTGATTTCATTAGTTTGAACTTTCTTGTCTTTTTTCTTTGGTAGATCCAATGGTCACTCTGAAACAACCCACCATGAGGTGACCCCTTGGACACGGTGCTTCGCAGGTGTGTCCAGTCCGAAATGATTTGTTGCAGGTAAAACATTAGATACGTGTTGCTACGGTTATATTTAAAGGTTAAAAAGATTTCTTTTTTTTTTTAAGTAATTTTAAATACCGTGAAATGTTGTCATCAAAATGAGCTGTAAATACGTTTTTTTTGGGGTAATGTTTTTTTCCTCGTGGCATCTATGGTTAAATATGGCGTCTTATGTTCAGTTAAAAATGCGGAATTCACAAAAAATAAGGCTTCTATATACATTTAATCACTTTCACTTCTAGTTTCAAATCTGTGAATTGAGACCACAAATAGAGTGCATTTGGGTGGCAAAACTATTGCAGATTATTTTAGATTTTTATTTTGGTGCAAAATGGCACTCCGTATTGAAGGGAGGGACTGAGCATGAGCAGAGGACATGCAATGCTGCTGCAAAAACCCTTAGTGTACAGTAAAGTTTTTTAGTTAGAATATAGCATTCACAAGAAGCTCTACAGGGTTTTATTAATCCCGATTTATCCCATAAATTCTCAAAAAAACATGGGACATACAGTTTTTCAAATGTGGTCATGGCAAATCACAAAATCTGTGGTCAAAAACAACCTGGTGCTCAAACAGTATCCGACTACCGGACTGGAGCACTCAAAAAATACTCAAATAGGCATAAATTAAATAGAAACCCCTTTAGGTATTTTTATTATTTAGGAATAATCTTCAAAACTAATAGAAACCTCCAACTTTTTTTATATAAAACCCTCTCTTTAAAACAATCCCAGTCTTTATTGTACACTTCTATTATTTTCTGTTTGGCTCTTTAAAAATCAGATTTTACCCTTAATGATCATCTATTATTAATACAAAATATTAGATTTGAATGTATCCACACATTTTATTAAAGCTGTCTTAGAAAGCAGTAAATGATAGCGGTCTCTCACAACACACAGTGTCAGAAAAATCAAATCTCTTTTTTGCTTGCTCTTCAAAACGTGAGACGCATGGCAATTATCGATAACATAGCAAGATAAACCTTCATTCTAATCAGCTGACAAGTCCCACCCCGCATGTAGACCGGATTAGTTCTTTAGTTATTCATGTGTGACATCTTTTGAGGCTGATTTGGCTTCATAATGAAAATATTTTACAGTGACTTTAAATTATATTTTGACACAACGTGGAATGCAGATTTTTTCTAAGTGAAAGAATTAAGAATTTTAATTAAATGTTATTTCAATATCAAAATAAAATTTCAATGGATTTCATATGTAGTTTGTCAGACTTAATGCACGCTCAGACTCAATATCTTCAACAACTATGTTTTTAATACACATATTTTTTCCAGTGATAATCACACCATGGATTTGTTGGTTTAGTTTACATGACAAAATTAAAAAGAACTTTACTTATAAAGTACTTTAAAAAAGTCAAACAAAGTATTAAATGTGACATTTTAAAAACACAAAATCCAGGCAATTAAGTTGAATTAAATACAGTTTGATTTCGATCATCAAAAAGCAGTTGCAATGAACAAAGTTAAAATACAAAAATATTCCTAAGAAAAAAACTGGGAATAAGTACCAGAGAAACTGAGGGATGCCTAGCTCAGTAGTAAATTTGCCATCTTTGGACAGTAGAGTTGCTGGTTCGAATCCTGCTGTGTTCATGCATAGGTGTCCCTAGAGATGACAGCTAACCAGGTCACCCCCCCTTTTAGTCCACAAAGAAAAAGAAAAGAAGTCATCCCCTTGCAGGGCCGGCGAATGGGCCACCAAGATGCAGGAAAATGACTCTTATTTTTCAAAATGTTCTGTAGTTGGAATGCCCCCGCCGCCCTCTATACTGGCTTTGTCAATGACCTCCCCCCCTTTAAAAAATTCTGGATCTGCCCCTGCTGACCCCCAGTTTCTCCCACTAATGGCACTGTCTTTCGCTGCCCGCTGCAGTGCAATGCAGCTCAGGAATGTCCTCATGAGGGATGAATACAGTATAATAAAATGATGAAACAAAAATCTCACTTACTTTATCAAATATTAATTACTAGTTCTGTGCTCATCTTGGTGCAACAACAATGGACATAGAAAACATGAATATGCATGGAGTGAAAATGTAGAATATCAAAATGTTTCCTTGTCATATTTCATTTTTAAATATGGCCACTAAAGATTTGTTCTTGATATTGATGTTTGAATTGCTTCATCGTTGAATGTTATCATTTGATATTATCTTTCATATTGTTCTTTTGTCATGACTCACAATACTTTATATCCTCCATACTTGTCTTATGGAGATAAAAATAGACTGAATCTGTTATTTTTTTAATAATCCCAATTGAATAAAAATTGGATGTGTTTGATCGCATGAACAAAATGTCTCTTAACTTTTCTGGAAACAAATGAGAGGTTTTATTAATTTAATATCATTCATGCCCCAAGATCACAGCACGGTCTTCATTGATTTATCTTCTAAACCATCCGTCCCTAATGGGGTTGCGGACGGTGCAGGAGCCCATCGCAACTGATTCAAGGCGAGAGGCAGGGTACACCCCGTACAGGTTACCAATCTGTTGCAGGGCACACAGTATCTAAAAGAAGGCAAAACAATAAGACAGTATAACATAAGGGTTGATTTATAATTTAGTAAATGTTTTGCGTTGTTTAAAATAGGAATACTTTTAAATTTTGATTACATTTTTGAGTGAGTTTTTCACACTGTTTATTATCTATTACAACACGTTTGTGTTCATGCACCAATCTGATTGGTGCATGAAATTTATTTTTAGCATTCCCTAAATTTAAGACTTACTTTCACACAAATCTCCTCGTACTATTTAGTGATTTATGAAGTTATTTTTCTGGGTTTTGAAATTTTTTATTTTGATATTATAAACACAAAACCTTACAATACTAATTATTTCAGTTAGACGAGATAGTTTAAAACTAACTTTAATTAAATTCACAAAAAGTCTAACAGTGTAAGGAAAAAAGTGATTTAAAGACCTCCTGTACGACTTAATTAAGCATAATTATCGAATGCATTATAAAGTTGGAAAATATATCTAAGAGTTTATGAGTCTTTATGAGGTAGGAGAATTTTTTTTTTGAAAATGAATAATAATGATTAAAAAAAACATAAAAAGTGAAACTACCTACTTGCATTTTCTTCCTCCCACATCCCTATGCTTTTTATTTTATTTTCAGGTACACTGCTTGTGTTCCTCGATCTTGTTTTTGTCCTGCTTTAATTGCTTTTTTTTCCTCGCAGAGAAGAAGAAAAGACGACAACAAGGCGGTGAGAGCTGCAGCTAATGGAGAGGCTGTAATTGTGAATGGGGGCATTCATCTGGAGACATCGTCCATGAATTGTGCCGCACAATACCCAGCACCGAGCTGCTCAGATCACCTACCGCACACACAACCACACACACACAGAGAACCCTCAGATCACTGGTGCTCTGACGAGGAACATAATCGTACTTCCGCTGAGAAGGAGAAATACTCTGAGGAGAGAACAAGAGGAGCCGGAGGGGAGGATGGGACAAAGATGGGATCAATTCTATGAGGAGAAGAAGTAGGAAGACATAATATTTATGTTTCCTACCATTTGATTTGGGCCATGGAGCCTGGGCGATACAGTAGGACGCCTCGTACATGTGTACTACTAAAACACATGTGCATATAAAACTTACATCACACACCGTCCAGCAAAACAGAACCTGCTTGACACACACATTAAATCCTATAAATCTTCTTAAAGAGTATTTTTTTCACAAAAGCTTTGAAAGCCTTTGCTTTCTTTCTTCTACCTGCTGAAAAAATTCCCACTGAGTCAAACAAACACCATTAAGTCAAAAACACACACGTACAACTAAAATAAAGACAACACAGCGTATGGTATGGAAAAAAAAAAAAAGAATGAAATAACACTCATCTTAGCGAGGCGAGACAAGGCACCTGTCAGCATGGTGCCTCCTGCTAGTACAGAGAAACATCAGGAAACAACAACTCAATTAAACACACCATCCCTGTTCAATTACTGCCACATAATCACAGCAATTTACCTTCACAAGCTGCACAGTCACCAGGCAAACACACACCGAGCCAAACACGCTCAGAGAAGTGGAAAAAAACTCACAAACATACACACTGCTGGAGCTGTGCCTTCATCATACACATCATGAGTGTGTGGTGTAGCTACAACCTATATTTTTAACTTCAATGTTATTTCCAGCTAATAAGTCATAATTCAGTGTAAAAATCTAAATAATTAAATAGCAAAACAAAATAAATAAGCTTCTTTAAACTCTATAAGTTCAAATATTGGCATGACAATCAATAAATGTGATTTTTCTCTCAAAAGTTTTTTCTTTCCTTTTTTCAGTCTCTGGCAGCAATATGATAGCCTCATAGTTTTTGTCGGCCTTTAGCTGGATGGTTATAAATGTGATTTAGTGGGACATAAAATTAGTTCTGTTACGTTGTCTAACGTTCATCCAGGGCTGGCTTGCAGGGGCAACAACCTCAAACGGGAAACCCAGGCTTGTCTCACTTGGGAGGATCTCGAGGTGTTCCCCGGCCAGCTGTGAGACATAGTATCTCCAGAGGATCCGGGGTCTGTCTCTGGGTCTCCTCCTGGTCGGACTTTCCCAAAACACCTCATCAGGAAAGCTTTTGGGAGGCATCCTAACCAGATGCCCAAACTACCCTATTTGGCTTCTCTCAAGTCCGAACTCCTCCCAAATGGCAGAAAATAAAATTTGCAATCTTATGGAAAGTATACCTTTCAGAGTGTTGTACCTTTTAATAGCGATGAGTAGGCATTTTTTTTACGTCACTGATGTGTTTTTTAGAATGATTCAGCAGCTTTAAAAAAATGTAGTGGTCCTCCATGTATCGCGAGAGTTATGTTTGCAAAATAACCTGCATTAGATGAAGTCAAATAGGTGAACTTCTCAAACTGCTCTGTTTAATGAGTACAGATATTTTAAGGCTGGGAAAACCCTTCCCTGCAACTTCATAAACTTTTACAAGACAAACATTAACATTTTCTATCTTGTTTAAACTCTCAAAGTTTAAAGCTTTATAAACAATTTGGAGTTGAACTAGTGACTGTAAATTGCATTAGAAGGGTGTACACATATTTTATTGTGTGTGAGGCGAAACTAAATGGATATTGTAAAACTGTGGAGTGTATCTCCCAATATGGTATTGAATTTTCTACCAAAATTAGAAAAATATGCCACATTTTCTCTTTGAAATAGAAAAATTAGGTTCATCAGGACTCCTGTCAAAATCCAGTTGCAGACCCTGTGCTTTCTCAGGATGAGTAGGGAAAATGAGCAATTGTCAGACTTTCACACTTCCTGGTCTTTGAAAAAGCTTAATAAAACAGTAACATTTCTACATTGAAATGAATGTTTTGTAGTTGTTTACAGGCATAAATTACAATGGGACAAAAGTTTTTTCTCATAAGATGGGACTTTTAAGTTTCTTGGAATTGATCTGTACTAGCTTACTGAATAAAAGTCAGCTACTTATTGATGATTGTGATTGAACAATAGTTAGCACGCTGAAAATAGCTAGATATTAAAATTTAGCCTCTAACAGCCACATTTGCTAAATAATATTACAAAAAGCCAGTGGAGAAGAAGAACATATAGCAATAGCTAGCTTGCTACACAAATGAGCTATTTGTAGCTAGCTATGTTGGCTAGTTATAGCTATTTGGAGCTAACTAGCTGCTCTAAGTATTGCTGACTAATATTCTAGGGGGAAAAAAAAAAAAAGAAGTAAAAATAGCATCAGTGACAGTCTGTGATTGAGTTGAAGATGTGTGTGTGTTTGTGTGTGTGGACAGCAGATTGACTAACAGCTTGAACTTGGGTTAGATCCAGGCTCATGGGGAGGGATACATGGATGGATGGAGAGAGAAGAAGAAGAGAAGACAGGGCTGCATTGATTTTTCAACAGAGAGATCAGCATCTTCTCGGAAAGAGACGAGGGAGCGACAGAGCAGAAAACACCAAAACATACACACACCAGTGTAGAAGGGGATTCCCACTGAGCCCCTCTGGTGAAATTCCTTCACCTTCCCATCGTTTTGAGCTAAAGAACTGAAAACCTTTAATTCTTTAAGGTAATTTTTTTTAAATTTGGCAAAAATGAGAGGAAAGTAAAGCAAACCAAAACTTCAAAAGTAAATTTGTTAAGTTCCTTGACTTTCCCTGACTATCTATCAGCAGTCCATGATATCCCAGGACCTCCATGACCGCTGTGAACTCATGTTGACAGGGATCAACAGCAAAATGTGGATGAATGTCTCTCTCCCAGCATGCCCCCATAATTCTAACAAGCCGAAAATCCCCAACAGGCACACAAAGGACATCACCATGGCTTTTCGCCTGTGTGGCTAACGAGGTTTGCGTAGAGGTCGTGTGCACCTGGAGAGGAAGTGGTCGCAAGGATGGGGTCAGCCAGGGGTCCCTCTGTAATTACACATCACAGTCCCTACGGTCAATTCACTGACTCTTTTGACCACAGAGTTTCAGCCATCATGGCAGAAGGGCAGGCAGGTGGTGCAGATGCTACTCGGTTTAGAAGTTTGGTTTTTTTTTTGCACAATTGCAATTACTTTCAACTCCTAAATTAGTTTGTTTGTTTCTCCAAAGTTGAATGTTTGTTTCTGTTTTCAAATACCGTGCCAACATGAACCATCTCCCTCTGTGGATAGGTTTTTTTATACCATGTGTGGTCCAATGTGGGTGGTGGGTGCTGTTGAGGATGAGCGTTATGCTGAGCAAATCTCCCACCGCCTCCTCTTCATTCGGGCTTCTGCAGCTCCTCACTGAGAATTTGTGGTCGGTCATCTGGAAATAAACACACAAACAAACCCACATCTGTACAAGACAAAAAAAGTATGACAACTATCAATGCATAAAATATTTGTTAAAAAAAAGAGATGACAGTAAAGTAACTTGAGAAAGAAACTTTGTATACTGATTTACTTTTAAAAATATAGTTCTGGTCTGTAGTCTTCAGCTTATCCAGGGCTGGGTCGAGGGGGGAAAGCCTCAGACAGAAAGCCCAAACTTATCTCACCCTGGCTGCATCCTCCAGTTCACCTGGGAAGATCCTGAGGTGTTCCCTTTCCAGCTGTGAGACATAGTCTCTCCAACAAGACCCGGGGTCTGTCTCTGCATCTCCTCCTGGTGGGACGTACCCAAAATACCACACCAGCGAGGCTTTCAGGAACTATCCTAACCAGATACCCAAAACCACACCATCTTGACCCAGAGGAGCAATGGCTGTACTCACAGTTCCTCTTGTATGGCAGAGCTTCTCACTCTATCTCTGAGTGAGAACCCGGCCACATAGCCCGGAAACTCATTTTGGCCGCTCGTGTCCGCAATCTCATTCTTTCGTTTGTGAGGGTAAGAACATAGATGAACTGGCTAATCTAGAGCTTTTCTTTACCACTATAGACTGATGCAAAGTCATGATTATTGCGGAGGCTGCACCAAACATGGCGAACATCTATCTCATCGATTAATGGGAAGCTTCCATCTAAATTACAATTAACTCAAACGCAGGGACTCAGATGTTTCATACCTGCAGAATTTTGCTGTAAAATTAGATAACATTTTTTTCCACACACTACTAGTTACACCAAAAATCCCACATCTAAAATTACACAAGATACTTGTTAAAAATTGTTCAGTCAGTTAACATGCCATGAAAGCTGAGAAATCACCACAGCAGTATTTCCGTAGTTGTTGTCCATGTTTTGTGTGTGAGTTTATGTGCGAAAGCTCTGAGCGGATCAGAGACCGGCCGTGGCGCCCCCCAGCTGAGAGCTGCATTGATTTGTTGTTGGTAAACAAACAGCTGGATCCTACAGGTGGATCAATAAGGCCGGCATGCCTCCCAGCCTCCCAGCATGCCTTTCTACCAGCTTGACAAGCTATAACCCTGTTGTCGCTGAGAAACATTGTGAGTCCAATATTTGCAATGGCTAGACTCTTAAATTAATTTTTGACATAGCGTTACTCTTCTGATTCAAGGATTGTTAGAAGAACTATCCCTCCGACTGACCGATTACCCCCGATTTGTTATAGACTGTATATGTATATAGGTACTGTATATACAAAATATGTAATCTATCTCTGTAATAAAAATACATGTATGAATCATTCAGAATTTGTTTGAACTTGCAGGGTCGTGCAAAAAGTGAGTCAGTGCAAATCTAACAAGCTTGAAGGTCAGTAATTGGTACAACCATCTTTATTCTTTAACACGGACTGAACCCTGTAAGACAAGCTTGTGTGTAATTTTTTTAAGTAGTCTTTGGGAATAGTTCTTCAGGTTAATTGAAGGACTTTTCAAAGCTCTTTGTTGGATGGTGGCAGCCTTTTGATCTGCTCCCTGTTAAGACGATGTTCAGACCAGTTTGCGTGTAATTTGCCGCATGTCAGCCTTTTTCTCTTTTATGTAGCCATTTCTGATGAGGCTTCTGTGAACGGTCTCTGGACCAACTGAACATCCGCATGAATCTCTTCAGACCTGCATATTTCATAGATGTATTTTTGGTAATTAATTTGGCACCCTGCACAACATGTTGGGCGTTGATGACTCGGGGCACTTTGGAATAGATTAGTTGGCGTAATAAGTCAGATTCAGTGTGTCTCGTGTATCCGTATTCTTGCTTCCCGCCAACAGTCTCTCACCATATTGCGCATGAACATCTTCATCATGCATAAGGCTTCAACTAGCTGTGGGAAGTGACATAACCAGAAGAAAGTGTCTCAAGTAAGAAATTGTATGAACACTCTGTTGACAAATATCAAAGCAACTGGATGCTAGAACAATGCAATTTTGTGTGCTTGTAATGGTAAGTAATATTGTGCTTGATCCATGTTCAGATCAGTGGTTAGCACGGTGGCCTCACAGCAAGAAGCTGGAGGTTTCAACTCCCAGCGTGGCAAGAGGTTTGAAACACTGATCTATCTATGTGGAGTTTGCATGTTCTACAGTTTCCACCCCCCCTCCAAAAACATGCATGTTAGGTTGATTGGCCACTATGAAATTGCCCCTAGGAATGAATGTGTGTGGATAGTTGTGTGCGACAGACTGACGACCTACTTGGAGTGTACCCTACCTCTTGCCTTAAATCAGCCGGAATAGGCTCTGGAACCCCCCGGAACGCCATGGGTTAAGCGGTTTAGAAGACGGAATAAAAAAGAATGATAAGAGAAATCAGTTTTGTGCTTAAATAAATGGATTAAATGTTCCTAGTTGGATTTATAATATGGTTTGTTTCCTAAAATGAAAAAAATATAACTGGATGAAGGTTGAGACTTGGGGTCCATTACTTAATATAATTTAAGCTAGAAAGGCAAAAAAAAAAAAAAAAAAAAAGAATGAATAGAAGTATGTGAGAAAACGGACTGTATCAGTTGGTGCTGTCAACATGTATCTGGCAACAAGAAACAGGAAGTAGTATCCTCAGTTGGTTGTCATGGAACAAGCCCAAGCTTTAAAATGAAATCCTCCACAAAACAGAACCTGTGAGTCTTGGCAAAGTTGCGAGAGTGAGGCAGTGTCAGATGGGAGGGGAGGAGGACTCTTGCTGTGTCTACATATGTAAAGCAGCAGGGAGGCAGCAGTGTGTCAGACTGAGGCTCCGGCCCAACCTGGGCTCCTCCAACACATCAATCACCCAAAACAGGGCCATCATAGCCCCACTGCATGCTGGGAGACACGCAAGCACAGACGTGCATGCACTCTACGGCACGCCCAAACACAAACAACTGAATAACACACATAGAATTGTGTGAAAACTGACATTTACACACAGACACACAAATGCACAACATTATGACTGGAATCTGCAAAACCCAGACAACACACACACGAAACCCACAAACACATACACAAAGCACTCAGTCACACTCTTTTCGCTTCCCAGTCTCACACAAAGCGCACAAATACACTGAAATAGGTATCTTGTGCCCACAGGGTGCCCTCGCCCCCGACCATCTGTGACGGGTGCCAACACACAGTGGGTGATATTTACATGGAGCATCCCTCCCTATCTGCACACACACATACACACACAGATACAAAGAGACATGCTCGAAAAAAAAAAAAAGAAATATCCACAAAGGGCCGCTCAGATCGCTTGATCTCCCAAAACTCATTAAACATGCAGATATATGCAAATATATGCACCTCTAGAAATCCACCTTGGGCCAGAGAGAATGAGAGTGTGTTTGTGTGTGTGTTTGCAAGTGAAAGTGTTTGCTTGAATGTGAGAGGGATTCTGTTTCCACTTTAAGCTTTGACAGTGCGTCTGCACAACTTGATACCATGTGTCAGGTTGTAGCTGCGGTGGAAAGCCGAGGAGATGCTAGAAAGGTTACTGGTGCGGCATCAAATTACAGCAAATCCTAAAAAAGAGAAGAGTACAATTTGAAAATGAAGAGTGACGTCTCTTTTATTACTCAACTGCGGGTCAGACATACCCACGGTCTCCGTGGCACCAGCCTTGTTTTTGCTGTTTGAGAAACAGTACAGTCCTGTCAGGGTCTGTTAAAGAAGGGCGCTGATGACAGACGAGCCACTGTTGCATTTTGCTTCACACACAAAAACCAAAATTTTAGGAGACAAGAGTTAAAAAAAAAAAATGAATCACCAAATACATTTTTTTAAAAAAAAATCTAGGCAAATCTAACTTACAGCAGCAGGATTTTGTAGTAATTCCAGCTTAAAACAATAAAAAAAACCCTAGAATTTAATTACAAAACTGAACGCTCTCCATGGTTCTGAACATGAGAAATCTGAGGATATCGCTTCCCTTGGAGGTTGTAGGTGTAATCTAAGATCGAAAACAAGGGATGAATGTTTCATTAGTAATCCTGATTATGAATAATGTTATTTTGTTTGCAACTGAATACTAATTTGCCTTTGGTAAATTACGTTGGTCGTTATTTAAATAATTTCTCTGCTTGATCTTAAAAATAACACAAGCACCTACGAGGTCCAAATCATGAAGACAAAAAAAAATATTCATATACTTTTTTTATACTAAATAATACTCATCACAATCAATATTTTTTTTATAATATATTTCTGTCACTTTATCAAGAGTATCAATGATGACGGCACTTTATTCATTACTATTAAATTAATACAGTTAGTGTTATTTTTTATTTACTTCATTTGAAACTCCCGCACATGACAAATGAAAACGCTGGTCATAGATTTACATGTATCTGCATATTAAATCTTTTACAAAATTAGTTATTTCTTCAGTTGGATTTGAACGCTTAAGAACTTCATTCACTTATTTACGAGGCTAAATAACAGTCCAATGATTTTGTTACCGTATAACATTTGATCGAGAAAAGTTATAGTTCTGCACTTTTTTTTTCTCAGTCTACAGGAGGTTTATGTAATTCTATTTTTGCTAGTTTGTAGTGTTTAGAAACCAATCAAAAGAGGTTTTATTGCCAACTACAGGAGTGGAGCACCAAGACTTAAATTTTTTTATCATACAACGAAGGGCTGGTGCAATTCAAATTTATTCATAAAAACGTTCGTCGTTCAGTTTGAGCCACTAATAGCATTGGTTTATGCAAGAGTCTGTAAACAAGTCTCTTTTCTGCCTGAAAAGAATACAGTGATTTTTTTTTGATGATTTTTGTTTTTTAAACCAACATCAATCTTTTCTAATGCAAGTATTGATGGAAGATTTTACTTTAGTCTACTGTGTTATTGTGTAAATAAATACAAGTGAAAAGACAATCTGTTCGCAATCTGTTAACAATACACAGATATCCTCAGGTTTCTTGTAGATTCACATGACTTGAGAAATGTACAGAACAAGCTTTTTAACAAGTTTCTTAATATAAAGTAACAATCACTTGTTTTTTTATCTATTTTATTTGTCTTGTAAAGCTAAATGCATTTTAGCTTTACAAATTAAAACCTTGGGGTGGCACGGAGACATAGTTGTTAGCACAGTGGCCTCACAGCAAGAAGATCGGGGTTTGAGTTCAGGAGTGGGGACGAGGCTTGAAACACTGGCCTTTCAGTGTGGAGTTTGCATTTTCTTCCCGAACATACAGTACATGGGTTTTTTTCTCTGGGTACTCCAGTTTCCTCTCACCCTTGAAAAACATGCATGTTAGGTTGATTGGCTGCTATGAAATTGCCCCATGGGATGTGAATGTGGATGGTTGTCTGTGTGCGTGGCCCAGCAACCGACTGGCGACCTGTTCGGGGTGTAAACCACCTTTTGCCTGAAATCATGTAGGATAGGCTCCGCTTGATCCCCATTAGGTAAAAGCGGTTAAGAAGACAAAACAAAATCAAAACCTTTTACTGTAAATAAGTAGTTTGAGATTTAGGGTCTCCCGACCAATTAAAAAAATTATTTACTCAATTAGAATTAAATTAAAAACCCCCCATTAAAATCCGTCATTTTTTTTGCTTTAAATATCTGAAATATTTCATGTGAATCTTATCCTGTCTGCTTGTACAGAACCAAAAAATAAATCCTTTCACAAGCAGAGTGAGTAAAACAGGTAGAAGACACCAGCTATTAACTTCTACTGAGGTCAAACTGCATAATTAATCATCTGCAGGTTTTGCTGTTATCAGCCGATCGCCGTGTGTGTTTTCTTTGCAATCAGCTGGGAGACAAGAGTGGAGCGACTGCGAGGATGCACCTGAAATGATGATGGTAAATATATGATCTGTCACTCACTGCCAGCAGCTCGGCTGTTTGTGCATGTGTGTGTGAGCGTGTGTTTGTGTCCACAGTGCTGCAGGCTAAATAGTGCCATTATTTTCCTGCAGCACTTGTCGGCTTCAGTCTCAAAGTCCTTTGGGAATCAGAGACGTTACTGCTGCTCAAAGGCTGCACACGTACACACACACTCACACACATTCCCCATGGGCATGTTAGGATGGGAGCCTGGTGGGAAGGATGGAGACTAATATATGTGTATTTATAATTTTGGTATGTTTTTTTCCGTTTGTAAATGGGACAGGGTTTCTGGGGAAGTGGAGCACAATAATAACAACCGTCCATCTTGTTCTTTGAAAACCCATTGTGTTGAACAGAGGATGAAGAATGCAATTAGAAGAGTGTTACACATAAAATCTAAAAGAATGATACATTTAATTGATAAAGAAACATACTTTCCTTTTTCTGAATGTTTGCCAAACAGTTGAAAACTCGTTATGCGATGGCAAATATAAACTTAGAAGTTTTAATAAAAAGTTGATCAAATAAATACAATTAAAAAAAACAGTTTTAGTTTGAATCAGGACGCTAAATTGGCCTGTTGAGATGAAGAAAGAGCTGAACCGAAAAGCAAAGCTCTCGATTTTATTTTAATATACTTTATTAATCCCTCACCGGGAAATTTATGTGCTGCACTACACTGCAGCAGGCAGCACGGTGGCGCAGTGGGTAGCACAGTGGCCTTACAGCAAGAAGGTCGTGGATTCGAGTCCTAGGCTGGAACACTGTCCTTTCTGTGTGGAGTTTGCATGTTCTCCTCGTGTTTGCGTGGGTTTCCTCCGGGTACTCCGGTTTCCTCCCACCCTCCAAAGACATGCATGCTAGGTTTATTGGGCGGTGCTGAAATTGCCCCTAGGAATGAATGTGTGTGTGGATGGTTGTATGTGTGGCCCTGCAACAGACTGGCGACATGTTCGGGGTGTACTCTGCCCTTCGCCTTAAATTAGCCGGGATGGGCTCCGGCACCCCCCCGCGACCCCGAAAGGGATAGACGGATAAGACGATGACTGACTTACTGAATACACCGCAGCAGGCTGCCACCTATGATGGCACCAATGGTGGGAGAAACGATAGGTTAGGTGTCTTATCCAAGGACCCTAGACGTGCACTCAGTGGGATGTGAACCCGCGAACTTCCGGTTCGTGGGCGAACGCTCTAACCACTGAGCCACTGTCCCCCCTCCAAATTACAAGTCAATCTACATTCCTACCTTCACCTATGGTCACCAGCTGTGGGTGATGACTGAAAGAACAAGATTGTGGATACAAGCGGCCGAAATGAGCTTCCTCAGCATGGTGTCTGGGCTCTCACTCAGAAATAGAGAGAAAAGCTCTGCCATCTGGGAGAAGCTCGGAGTAGAGCTATGGTCGAGAGAAGCCGGATGGGGTAATTTGAGCATCTGGTTATGATGTCTCCTGAACGTCTGGACACGTCCCACTAGGAGGAGACCCAGGAGTAGAACCTGGACCTGTTGGAAAGACTAGTGTATGACATGGAAGTAGTTGGCGAGAGAGACGAGGATGCAGGAGACAGGGTTCGGTGGAGGATAATCACTTGCTATGACCATTACTATAGGGAAGGAGAAGATTTGATTTCTTTGCTCATAAAAATTAACAAGAGAGCAGGTGATTGGTTGAGAACTCAGGTAGATCAGGAATTATTTTTAAGCGTCATTGATACCGATAATCATTTTATATTGGCCTGGTTAAGGTGCATCCTACCACCCTGCGGTGTGTCTCTGTAAAATTTGAGCTTTACTGCTGTAGATGGCAGTGGAGTTAGCACAGAGAGAGCAGACATACATAAGAGGAGAGTCAGAGTGAGTTTCCAGCCCTGCGGTCCTATCTCCTTCACAGCGCTGGAAGGTCAACTTAGCCTCCAGCCATAACACTCACTCCCTTTTCACTTCACATGCTTTTCATCCCGGCACAACCACACCACTCTTTGACAATTGTCATCATGACGAATCAATATTGACTCTCAACAGATGCCTCCCCCTCTCCCTCTCTCTCACTTCTCTCTCACACGCACATACACACACACAGCTTTTCCACACATCCCATGTTGCCCTTGGGTTTTAAAGCAGCGATCCAGCAGATAGTCCAGTTAAAGTCTATTTCCAGAGCCTCCACTTTATAGTTTACCCTTCACTCTGAGCAATCTTTTTTTTTTTTTCTATTAGTCCTGCTCGTCCTCTGCTTCCTTTTTTGCATGGTTGTGGATTTAATTGCCATTGAAGCATTCTGACATCTTTTTTTTTATAGCAACAAAAAACAAACAAACAAAGAAAGTAGCACAGAACCCTCAAAAAGAGTTTAATGTTTAATTTTTAAAAGCTATTCAGTTTTTTTTTTTTGGAAAAGTCTAATTCTGAATTCACAAAAACTTCTACTTTTTATCTCCTATTTATCCATTCCTGCACGTCGTGAGTTATTATTATTGATATAATTGTAATTAAGGTCATAATTGCACAAGCATTTCACTACAAACCGCACTGTGAACGACTAACAAATAAAAATTTGAACTTAAATTTGACGTTTTGTTTCCACACATCTACTGTATGTGCAGATTAGCATTGTGCTAAAACAAGTATCAGGTCAGATTAGTACGTTGATTCATTTTGTAAGCATCACACCGAACCGTCCCGGTAATGAGCAGGGGCGGCACTGTAATGCAGCTCGGAATCCCCCTCTCCCCGTGCCACACCGGGCCTTGGTAATTGGTCACAGAGGGGACAGTAAATCTGCACGAGGACGTGGGAGCGACAGAGGGAAGGCGTGCTCATGAGTTTGCAGGAAGAGGTGGGTGATAGAGGACAGGGAGGTGGGTGTCTTTCATCTTCACAGCTTTTTCTCCAGAAACCTCCAACTGTTTACAAGGACTGATGCCTATTTGCACACATCCCGACGCACATACCTACACACAGTGCATCCCCTCCTCCCCACCTCTTCCTTGCTTCATCTTTCCTCCTCACCTCCATCGCTATCTCCCACCCACACGTATACAGTGAAATGACCTCAGCGTGCTACTGTCTGTGAGCATGGATTCTAATCAGATGTCAGCAGCATTGTGTCTGTCAAAGCCGGCCAAGGTTACTTAACCTTCCTGTCTTAATTTCCCTTCCATTTTAGCTCCTTCCTTCATATCAAACATCAGCACATCTATGAGAGCAGAAAAAGGAAGCGGAGAGTGCGAGGAGGAAAATAAAGATTGCCATGCTTGGCTAAAGCTCGGAGATGAAAGTAGAGGATGATTCACTTTGCTTTTGCAAAATGAACTGAACCAAGCTGAGCTGAGCTGTGATGGTCTGCGCTATTTTTAAACTTCCATACACCACAGCAACTGGGAGAGGACAATACGAAGCAGAGCAAATCATTTCTTTATCACAAGGGAACGTATGTGGAAAACGGTTCCCGGGGGACCATGGTCAAATTTATACACCAAGAAAATTTTCACCACAATTTTTCTTTGCCACATGGCAGAGAAACACTGGGAAAGTTTAAAAGTTGTTACAGTTTCTTTTTGTGGGCAACATTTGATCTTCACACCATGGAAGTTCGTTCACTCCTGAGGGCTAACCAATCGCTGCTTTCTAGTCAGGACCGAATGTGTCGTATGTAAGGCACCTGAACAATGAATGTAGTCCAGAAATCAGAGAGTAAACTCAAATTTTTTTAAGCAGGGCAATCAGGTCTTTCCCCAAAAAAACTCTCTAAACATGATCTTAGTTGTGGCTTTATATTCTCAATTTTGGAAAAGCGTCCATGCTTTACTACTGAACTACAATCAGAACCAGATGGTCGTTAGTGAATGACGTCACGGCATCATCTTCATTTGCTGATTGGCCAGCTGTTTTTCCTGATCTCACAGTCCCTGATGTGCTGCCACCTTGTACCTAGTAACTGGAGGGAAATGGAACTGAGCCGAGGCACCAAGTAACGCCAGCATGGCTCGGGGTATTGGATGTTTCACCATATACATTCAGCAATGATGCATGGTGGAGCAGTGGTTATCACAATAAATAAGGTCGGGGTTCGAGCCCCGGAGTGGGTTGAGGCTTGAAACACTGGTCTTTCTGTGTGGAGTTTGCATGTTCTCCCTGTGTATGCGTGGGTTTTCTCTGGGCGGTTTCCTTCCACCCTCCAAAAACATGCATGTGATTTAATTGGCCATTATGAAATTAACCCTGGGAATGAGTATATGGATGGTTGCGAGTGTGTGGCCCGACTGGCATCCTGTTCAGGGTGGACCCTGCCTCTCACCTGAAAAGCAGCAGGGATAGGCTCCGGCACCCTCTGTAACCCCATTAGGGATAAGTGGCTCAGAAGACGAAACAAAACATACAGCAGTTCAGCAGACCTCGTAGCTGGTCCCCTCTGCCGTGCACCGTCATCAGGGTCCAGTCCTTCACACCAGCAGTGGAGGTGTCATTAAGTTGGGTATCCAGCAGCAGGAAGACCATTCCCCATGGAGACCACAGGCTTATGGAGAGGTCACCCCGACACACGGCGTTAATGCTCTGCCTCACCTGGTGATAACAGGTGGCAAGGAATAAAATGAGAACACGGGGTTCTCATCTCAAGGAAGAAAAACAATAATTTAAAGAGGGGGTGGCTAAAGTGGTTTGCTTTTTTTTTCCACAAGTTTGAAAAATTTTCAAGTTTTCCAGCCAGATACTATTTGAACTCCAGGTTGTTCTTGGCTATGGATTTTGTTCTCAACCACTTCCACATTGAAACGTAGGCAGAGAGTTTTTGGAGGAATGGATTAACAAAGTCAAAAATGAAAACGAAACTCTATGAATGTATTCATAAGATCTAAAAAAATTACATTACTGATCTTAGAAAATGTACAGTTCATCTCTCTCTCGTATGAAATAAGAAGGATTACTCCACAAAAGCACAATAACCCCGCTTATTGAGTCATAAGTTATAATCATGGCTCATTATTTTGATTATAAAAATAGAAATTAAACTCATTCCAAACATGCTTTTGTTCTGATTGCATGTGATGGATTGGACGACTTTACAGTTTTAATCCCACTCCCTCACATCTGAGTGAATTTTATGGTCTTTGTTTTTACTTTTTATTTTACTTTAAGAAACCACAAAATTAATTGAAAAGCTCAGAGCAAAACAAACAATACCGAAGGGTTTACTTGAGGGCAGGACAAATGTGTGATTAAGAATTCATCGCATGTCTGGTTTCAAAGAGCAAACTAGAAGTGGTCCAGACCATAGTTCACGTAGCACCAAGTGAACATCTATCTTTCGTAAACAGGGTTTCAGTAGGAAAAGAATAAATAAGAACAGGAACTGCTGTGATTACTTGGTGTTTTTTTCTTTTCATCCTTGGAGTTCTTTATAAGAACAGGAAAAAGATCTTTTCACAATAAGAAGCAATCTAAATGTCTTATGTAAATTGAGTTTTGGTCAAAAGCTTTATTCCACTTTGAAAAAAAAATGCGATAGTGTTTTATTTCCCATCTTTGTTTGATTAGGATCAAAAAAGTCCTGATAGTTTTCTATAAGATGAAAAATATTCAAGATTCGGTCTTTCTATTTATGTTTTATTACCCGGATTTTTCTGTTGTTTCTAAGGGAAGCTCCCTAATTTTTCTTTAACATTTTTATTAAACTTGGGGGAAAAAATGGCTACAATTTTTTGAAGAAGAAAAAAAATGTCTCCACCGGAAGAAAACCTCATGGAGATCTGCATGAAGGAGGGATCCCCATCTGGCAATGTATCTAGCATTGATAATCAAATATTAGCTAATCCAGCTCTACAACTAGATATTTGGGGAAAGATGGCTCAGTGCGTAGGGCAACCGCCCTATAACCGGAGGGTTGCCGGTTCGTTCGCTGAGGTGTCCTTGACCAAGACTCCGAACCCCCAATTACTCCTGATGGTGGTTTGCACCTTGCATGGTTGCATCCCCATCAGGTATATACAGTATGTGTGTATGAATGAATGAATGTGAGCTACACTGAAAAGTGCTTTGAGTGCTGACACAGGTGGAAAAGCGCTGTACAAGTAGAGTCCGCTTACCATTTGAAGAAGTCAAAAAATTTTCTGATGGGAATGGGTGGTAAAGTATTTTATGTATATTTTTGACATACCAAAGATGAGATGAGGGTCAAAGGACAGGAAAGCCTAATTTCCATTTAATAATTCATTCGTTCATTATCTGGTGTGTTAAAATGTGTTAACGGCACAAATTTTTGTCTGGGACAAAAATGAGGAAAACAGCGACAAAGTATGGGCTTAATCAAATTATGTTTATTATAAAATAAAGACACAATCAACATAAATACAAATTTAACATTGAAGAAACTGATAAACCAAAAGCATACCTGACCCTGCAGACGAAATAAAAGAGAGAGAAAACAAATAGTCCCCTGCCTGCAGGAGGCTCTGCCCCCGCCAGGCAAGGGTTGAGCCGTAAGCTGTATTTGGTTAAGAATATGAAACCATAAAAAAGGTCTAAAGAAAGTTCTATATCTATGTTTCAAAAAGACCAAAAGAAGACTAAAAAAAAAAAAAATCATAGTTATATTTTATTTGCTGGCGTGCTAAAATGTGTTAGGTAATGATAAATTGTAGTTTATTACTTGATTATCTATTATGTGTAAAGTAATCGAATTAATGGCTTAAGTAAAATATTATTCATTCAGAACATCAGGAGAACATGATACATTCTGAAAGCAGTGATGCATTTAATCATCTGAGTCATGCATGAGATTATTTTAGCATATGATTGTCTTTTTGTAATATATTATTACCTATGCAAAACTATTTCAAACTATTGTAAAAAACAGCCTAAAAACAAGTTTTTTCTACTTTTTTATTATTTAATGAAACCTAATTTTGAGTGTAGATGACAACAATTTAATTTAATTAAATTATAATTGATTATTTCTTTTTAATTTAGTTGGAAAAAAGCAGTGAGTAAATAAGACAAATCTATCATTTTCTGCTTATCAAGGGCCGCGTCAACAGCCTCAGACAGAAAACCCAGGCTTCTCTCACTCCTATCTCTGGGCCTCCTCCGGGTGGAGTGCCCAAAACACTCTACCAGCGAGGCGTTCGGGAGGAAACCCAACCAGGTGCGCGAACCACCCCATCTGGCTTGTCTCGATGCCAGGGAGTTTCTCCCTGATGGCAAAGCTCCTCATTCTATCTCTGAGTGAGAGCGCAGAAACCCTGCAGAGGAAGCTCATTTCTGCTACTTGTATCCACAATCTCGTTCTTTTGGTCCACACCCACAGCTGGTGACCATAAGTATTATTTGAAACTCAGCATCTTTTTTTTTTTTTTTTACTTTTTCTTCTTTTATGTTTGTTAAAGATAAAAAAATAACATTTCCAATTAAAACTTGTTATAAAAAAGACACCTTTGTGCTCCATGTGATGCAAAAACAAAATCGTTCCCACCTGATGAAGCCAAGTGGAGTGATTTTGTTAACGTGGTGTGACAAAATATCCTCGTTTAGAGCCAAATCTACCAGGTCTTGTTTGAAATACTACACGTGCCAAGCAGATGGACATAATCTGAAGCAGAAAAAATGCATCCAAAGTAAAGCAGGAAAAGAAACAGAAGAATTTCAAGAGACTATAAAATATACAATATTTTAAAAAAATGTTGCAGAAAGGACAATCAGCTAGATGATTAAGATACGCTCCTCCAGCCCCCTCTCCTTCACCCCTACACAAGCTGCACCCAGTAAACACCCTCCCTGTCCGTGTTCATCACAAGCAGCACATCTGGTGTGACAATGGCACATCGCACAGAAAAGCCGCCGAGCTGCAAAAAGACTGACAGCCCGCTCCTGTTTACGGCAAGTTACCACGGCAACACATCCATCAATCACACCTCGCAGCGATGGCCTGACCCACGCTTTCTGCCGGGGAGCAGAGCCGCAAAGATGAAGCCTTTTCAATTTACATGCTGACACACTCCCTCTCGCTCGCTGGCTGCTATTTCACAAGTACACAAACTCACAAACGCTGATAACTCGCTCAGACACACAAACAGAAACACGTTTGCATCTATGTGGCGGGACGCAAGAAAAACACAGCTTTGCCATTTTCTGCAAATGACACTGCCAACACATCACTCTGAGCAGTCTTTTTTTTTTTTACTTTCTCCATTCTCAGATAAAGCAGATGATAGAAGGACTCAAAAACAATTTCTATGACATCTTCCTGCTTTAGTTCAAAAAACATTTTTGCTTTATTTTTTTCTAAATGTAATAAAACATTATCATCATCTTCTTCTTTCGGCATTGCCCTTCAGGGGTCGCCACAGCAAGTCAGTTTCTTCCATCTAACCCTATCTGCTGCATCCTCTTTGGTCACACCAACTATCTTCATGTCTTCCTTCACTGTATCCATGAACCTCCTCTTTGGTCTTCCTTTAGTCCTCTTTCCTGGTGGTTCTAAATCCAGCATCCTTCTTTCGATGTACTCTCTCTCCTCTGCACATGTCCAAACCATCTCAGTCTGGCCTCTCGGACTTTATCCCCAAAACCTCTAACATGTGCTGTTCCCCTGATATACTCATTTCTAATCCTGAAATAATAATAAGACAAAAAGGCTGCTTTCATGTGATTTAAAAACAATGAAACCTAGAAAAAGTCTTGTTTTTAGAAGACTATTTCCACATTTTCTAAAACAAACTTATTCAATTTCTTGCTGAAAATTGGATAAAAAAAGGTGGATTTCAATCGGATCTTATCTGTTTCCATATCATGCCCACAGGAGCAGCGGCGGGTTAGCTTATCTGAGCTCAGACGCTAGATGAAGGAGAAAACAACTAGCCTGTCCTCATCCAAAGGAAACAAAATCCATCTGTTCGCTCCTCTAAAGTTCACAGATTCACCTTTTACATCATATTTGTCTTATCGGAGCTAAAAACGGAACTCTTTCACAGCCAGGAGCCTTTACTTCGTGAGGTATCCATTGGAGCAGGGCAGCAGGTTTCCGGCTCTTTCTTGCTTCCCTATCTGCTACGAGGCTGTGATACAGCGGATGGCTGAAGATATCAATCAACTCAACTAATGCTTTGCATGAAATTCAATCGCTGTACTTTCTGGAAATCCTTAAAAATTCTGTCACGCTGATAATAATGAAAAAATGTTAGAAGTGTCTGAAACTGGATATTCTTACCTGCACATGCTCCAGGCTGTTGATCTGATTAAGTCTTCCTTGGCAGGCTTCTGATTGGATGTTCACAGTGACACTATGTCCAGGTGAGCCAATTCTAACCAAATCAAATAAAAATAAACAAATGAAAAATAAATGCGTTCCTGTGCATAAGATAAATGTGTAGATTACAAATGTTTTGAAGTTTTTAAAAAAAATACGAGTCAAAAGCTGACTAACGAATGTTAGTCAAAGCAACACGGAGTATGTAAATGTCAATGAGGAGAACCCAAATGAGAAAGTGAGGTTGGAGGGAGAGGAGAGAAAGAAGGTAGAGAATTTTAAGTATTTGATTTCAACAGTCCAGAGAAACTAAGAGTGTGGAAAAGAGGTGAAGAAGCACATGGGTAAACAAGAACATGGAGAGAAAAACAGCAGATGTGATTGAAAAGTTTCAGCTATAATGAAAGGTGTAGAAAACTGTGGTTAGACCAGTCGTGTTGTTTGGTCTAGAGACAGTGACAAAGAGAAAAAGAGCTGGAGGCAGCAAAGATGAAGATGCTGAGGTCTCTGGAAATGATAGGGATGGACCGGATAAGGAATGAGAGCATCAAAGATGAAGCCCATTTTAGATTTTTGGAGAGAAAGTCATAGGCCGGACTGAAATGGTTCCGGTATTCCAGAAGGGAGATAGGGAATTTCTTGTCGGAAGATTGCTGAGTTTGGAACTGCTAAGTAGGAGGCCCAGAAGAAGACTAAAGAGGAAGTTTTGCGAATGTTTCATTACTTATGTAAGTCAGAGAAGATTGTGATGTGCTGATCAAAGACCAGCAAAAGGCTGCAGACATGTGAACACAGAAATGAGAACATTGTACACAGAAATGAGTTACATTGTATGTCATTGTGATACTGATGTCAGACATGACCTTGGATGCAATGTGAGTCAAGAGGGGTGGGTGGGTTGGGAGACGGATGAAAAGACCCAGAGACCAAGGAGGGTTTGGCAAAGGAGGACCTGATAAACTAGAGGACCAAATCACAGCACCCACCTTGAGATGAAAAGCCAGTCGTGCTTAACCAAAGATCCAGCCTGGACCAAAGAGCAATGGAAATGTGTGGTTTTAAATTTGCAGAGGAGCAGAAATAGTGCCAGTGCCCATTGAGTGAAGAGTTCAGCAAAATGTTTTAGTTACTGCTTCTGAAAGAAATACCGATTGTCCTTGATCACTTCTCCTTTTACCATTAAAAGAACTCGGTGTGTTTTTTTTTTATTGCTTACACATTTGCTTAGAAGCCACAGAATGTCCAACTAAATAGTTTATCTACAAGTACTACAAGTGCAAGTACAAGTACATCAACGTCCATAAAAAAGGGCACGTTGGAATGTTTGGTCAATGTAATTGGTCACCTGTCTCTCTGTTTGGTGACTTGTCCAGGGTGAACTCTTTCTCTTCTATTTACTGGCACCAATATTTTAGCCTATACCAACCTGATGGATGGTTGTCTCCAAATTCATCAAATCTTCATCTGCCAGACTAATAAATACTGCCGAATGTTTTTTGGACAGGAGAGTAGTCTCTTCCATCTGTGTCCTGTTTCCCCCCCCCCTCTTGTCCCTATTTGTCTGTTTGTGTGTGTGTGTGTGTGTAGTTGCCGGACCCAGCCGGGAACTGGAACAAGTCACACCTGAAACTCATCTACTCATCTGCTGCCGCATAAATGGATCAGTTTTTCACACACTCTTTGCCATATCGTTTGTTTGCCATGCTTGACCTGCTCTTCAGTTTTTGGCTCCAGCTCCTATGCCAGAACCAGCCGAATAAATCTGATTTTGTCTTCTTCATCTGAACCTTTTATCAAACTAATAAATCTGTTTTGTTTGCTTTATTTGAGCCTGTCTGTTGTGTCCAGGGTATATTTTTGGCCTCAGCTCCACATCATGACACTTTTTTAATAAGCTATATATCTATATATATATATACTATATATATATATATATATATATATATTTTCTTTTACATACTCTATTGAGCCCTCACTGGGAAAATTTGTGTCCTGCACTATCACACCTGCCATGACGGTGCCAATGGTGGGAGAAACAGGGGGTTAAATGTCTTCTCCAAGGACCCTAGACGTGAACTCAGTGGGAATCGAGCCCACGAATGTTCAATTAACTTCCGGTCCGCAGGCGAACACTCTACTACTGAGCCACCGTCTCCCCCTCATGTTCATATTGTAAATGAACATACAAAAAATTCTTATTTTAATAATTTGTTTGTCTTTGGTTTTTGTTTTAACGCTGAGACTAAAGTTGCTAACTGAACTAAATGAACACGTTTTCTGGTTTTGTTATTTATGAACAGATATTTTATGTTTTAAGAAGTTTTTGGAGCTGTTCATCTTCAGCATGCTTTTTCTCTCTCTTTCTCTGTCTCTCGCAAAATCGGGACGTATCAATAATGCAGAAGTGAGTTAATCCAATATTTTTACTCCATTTAGGCAGCCCTCCTCTCAACCTTTTACTCTCTAATCTCACTGCCTTATTTCACATTAAGCTACTTACTAACCATGTCATTATTATTGCTTCTACTTAAACATTATGTGCTGCTTCACGTCTTCAAAAACCACATTCCGGCTTATCACTCATGACATGAATAAAATATAAAAAAGCATTTTGCACAGGGTTAGAAAGTTGTAGTTTTATATCTTACCTGGCTGGGTGGAGTGGGACATCTTGGGTGCAGATTTTTTGTGGAGCTACTTTTTAGACGAACACAGCGTGCTGGATCATCCCCACTGCATCTAACAAGCCAAAGCGTTACCTGCAAAAATAAAGCATGCACTTTGTTATGTGCTGGTGTGCAGAAACAGTAGTTAGCATTTTTCTTTCTCACTTAAGAACAAGTAGGTCCAACGTGAGTGAACCAGAAGCTGCTGACAAAGAATTGCTTACTGCTTTTGGGGTTGTACAGTAGGTGATGTTACAAGGCCAGAACAATCTTCATCACCCCTCCCTTTACAGAACATCAGAGTGGATAACAAACAGCTCATTTCTGCCGATAATACAACGTAGACCTTATGGCGTTAATCTGCAATAAGTGAAATTCATTATCCTGATGAAGGGGTCTTTCGGAGCAGCCAGCAGAAGACAGAGAGAGGGGAAAGATGAGCGCTGATCAATAACTCAATCTGTTGCCCTGCGTGGGGTTCTATCTGTGGCTGCCTGAGACTGTCAGAGCGTCAGAGGAGGAGACCGCTGTCCTGACTGCACGCTGGGCAATCAATGGACACAATCTAATCAGCCACTATCACCACCAATGACTTTTAGCATGCAGGACCTGACTTAATAGCATTACGTAGAAGGGTACGTGGGGTGGCTGCGTCTGGTTGAAGTTCAAGGACATTGAGGAGTTTGTGAACATGCTAGAAGGTTGCAGTGAAACAGGTTCAAAATGTGGGAGTAGACATGTTTTAAGTTTTAAATATGTGGAAAAGGGCTTTCAAATAGTTTCCACACTGCTTCAAACGTTTTATTTCACTGTCCTCCGTTCACTTCAGGTCCTATCTGAGAAATATAGTTTATTAATCCCTCACCAGAAAATTTTTGTGCTGCATTACATTTCCACCTATGACGGCACCAATGGTGGGAGATACTGGGGTTTAGGTGTCTTCGCCAAGGACCATAGACTTGAACTCAGTAGGATGCAAACTTGCGAACTTCCGGACCAAGGGCGAATGCTCTAACCACCTCCTTGTTGTCTTTTCTATGTGCCTTACAATTTGGATACAGCGGTACATGTACACCTCCATTTTTCTAGATTGCTCAGTTTACAGGAAAAAAAATGGAACATGCACAAATTTTGGCGTAAGGACGTTTTGTAAATGTGGTCCCATGAAAAGCCAAATGAAAGGTAGAATATCTTCTTTCTGTTGTGTAACCAGCTCTCGGTTAGACTTTAGAAAGCAGACATCTTTTTTATCATCAAGATTAGACCTCATACCTTCCCTACATTTGGACGATCAATCATGATCAATCGTCCTTCAGTTAGAAAGGCTCAGACTGCTGAGAAGTGTCCAATTCTTTCTTTTTTACTTTACTTTATTTAGTTGTGCAAATGCATGACTATGTTTGAATCACTGACTTTTATTTTCTTACTCTTAAAAGGTCTCTATGGTCTGTTGATTCTGTGGCTCGATCTCCTGAACACATATTTTAGATATGCACCGCTATAATAATCACAGAAAGCTGAAGTCTTATACATTATTCTAATTATAAAGCATCTTGCTGACCGGCTTCTGAAATATTCCCTCATTGTATATATTTTCTACTGAATAGGATTCAGTTTGCACTTTGTTTTTTTTCCTCTTTTGGCCGCAACAATAACAATATATCACAGCTAGAAATAACCTAACATAAGAAAACATTTATACTCTGACTTCTCATACAGTTTACTGCTAGCAACCTATCCTTGGCACCTCGGTTCTTTTTAGTGATTAAATATACTCTCCCCACCCTCTGGCTCTTAGCGAGAGCTGCATTCCCATTAAATCCCAAAGCTCCTGCTGATCGATTGGGCTTGCCCTGGCTTTGTGGTCATAAACCCACATGGACATATATCAGATAAAGAAAGCTGTGGGAAACAGGTTTACCTTCAATAGAACATGATGAAAATGACAAATTTTACGTTTTGCCATGTCAGTGAAACGGCACCACAGCTGAGCTGAGTGATGCACCCTGAGTAAACTTTACATTTTTCAATTCAATCCCAATTCAATTTTATTTGTATAGCTCAATATCACAACACTGGGGTCTCAACGGGCTTCACACATATAGTTAAATTTAAAAAACACAAAAAGTTTTAGATAAAAGTTGGGAAATAAACAGCACCTTGTTAACAATAACTAACAAAGTTAAATTGGAGCATTCCTTCTCTTAGGCCCTCCCTTTTAGGGAGGTAGAAATTTAAAAATCCAACAGTGGAAAAAAAGTGAAGAAACATCATGGGGATCCAAATGAAGGAGGGATCTTTTCCAATGATGCACAGGCAATATAAACTACCCCCACAACCTCACTCTAAGTACCCACTGTTAATTAAATATTATCAAATCCAGCTCCACAGTTATTTGAAAAAATCAGCACATCGGCTTCATTTGGATGGAAATTGGTGGTAGTTTGGTTTCTGGTGAGAGATACCAGTGATGAGGGTCATGGGACAGGAAAGTCAGGAATCAGCCATGGGTGGTGTGGATGGTTATCAAACACCAAGGCTTCCTCAGTTTTTTCTAAAATTTAAAGTGAGATGATTTGAGACTTTCTCAAATGAGTAGGTTGTGAAATATGGAGATTATTTTTTAAGAAAGAGGACCTTTTTTTATGATATAAATCAGTTTTCAGAATGAAGCCCACACAATGTAAAAGATAGAAAGCAATTAGTCAGCAAACAAAGTCTTCCAATTTTCAACTTGTTCCTTCTCCACCTCCTGCGTGGTCGGAGGGAGGTTGAGCCAAGCAGAGTGACAGCCAATCTTCTGTCCACGCAGCACGAAACATGTTAAACCCCGACCCCCCGCCTCGGATATGAAATCTGTAGCCCTCGCAATTTCTCCATCCACTTTTCCTCTCTGGCTGCAAATGCCCTTGCAAACTCCTCCACTCTCTTTCTTTTTATCTGCAAGGATGCAGGCCACTCCCCTTGCCTCTCTATGGGGCCTCTTTGTAACTGTCAAGGAACCCCTTTTCATTTTTTTTTGTTTTGTGAGCCTTCTCAGCTCCTTTTTCAGTTGATATTTACACTATCTGCTTAAAGTAGAGGAAGGTTTATGCACATGCAACAACACAGTTGATGTATTGAGACCTCTCAGGTCGAGATCTTTGCTTCGTCTTTCCACATGCATTTGAAAACACAACTTTAACGACTGGTAAGCTGCAACCAAAACAGATTTTTGTAGCCACCTAGAGCCTCATGGCTACACCAGTGTCACCCCTTGTTTGCAGTGGTACGTCCTGCTCGGTCTCTGCCCCCCCTCCAGAGAAGCGGCTGTAAAGAATCATTCAAGCCGCACTAAGCAGCTGCCTGTGAGTTAGGTCATTTTCCCAGGAGCCGTAGAGTGGGCATTGGCAGGACCTCAAAAAAAGAAGAAAAAAAGGGGGACACCATCTGTTCAGCGCCTGAAAAGGTTGGTGACACCTTCTGTGGAACCAACAACTTCTAATTAAGTAGCCTGGAATGCTGCAGCAGCTCCAACGACACACCACAATCTGATTTGTCAGCTTCACATATTTTCTTTCCACATCTGGGCTTTTATTAATGAAATATGAGCGAGGAGAAGAAAAGAAAGACGGGAGAAGGGGACGTATGAAAACACCAGCAAGCAAAAAAAAAAAAAAAACTGACTTTGTTTTGTTGTCTCTTATTATACTTCCTCCTTTTGTGCCACTTAATTGGAGGTTTATCAGAAGCTTAAAAAGCTGCTTTAGCCCTTCGGTCAATCCCAGTGTGGTTTGTTTCCGTTATATTATAACACACTAATTTCATTAACATTAGAACTTAAATGATATAACAAATAGACTTAATATTCCTCTGATTTGCATCACTCTTGCAGCCAAATCTTCAGCTTAGATATGTTACTAATTAGGCTTATTAAGTAATTAAGAAGAGGTCTTAATTATATCTGCGCCACTGGGACCTGCACTGCTGTAACCATGAAAGCTTTGCAGAGTAGCTCAGTATTGTTACTTTGGAACCATTTTAGACCATTAGACTGCTCTGATGTGTGTATTTGGAGCATTTTTTTAAAGACTAAAATTATAGAGAGAAACACTCTGCAGCTCAGCTTGAAAATGTTAAGCGAATTACCTTGTGAAGAGTTAAAAGTTTAATGAAATATATTGCAAGGAGGAAAATGAGGGGTTTGGCTCAGGCATGGACTTAGTCTCAGGAGAATGGGCTCCAAACAGCCTTCTCAGTCTCCAAAGCCATCAGTCAAAGTAGCAGCCACCCGTCCCCGTCTTTTACACAAGGAGACTTCTTTGGAAGCCATAGTGATCTACACCCCATGACCTCACTCTAAGTGTCCAACATGTTTTGATTTGTAGCCCCAGTGTTATTCAAACACAAATTCAAAAGAAGATGAAATTGGACAGAGAGCTTTTTGTTGGACGCAAACCAAGGTACAGTCCTTTCGGATGTCTCTGCCCTTGTGGAGAAATGAGAGTGAGCGAGAGAGGAAGGAAAGTACAGAGTGAGCTGCGCGCGGCATGCTTGGCTAGGATTTTTGTACAGGCCCAGAGAGCTGTGCACACAGTGAACAAAGCAAATTCTAACTAAGACACCATGCAGTCTAATAAATACCAAACAAATACCATAATCAGTAAATACAAGTAACAATCATGCGTGTGAAATTATTACACTGGAACTGTATGAGTTTGAAAGTTTGAAAGTAAAACTTTCAGTTTTTCAAATATCAAGCTGTAGAGTAGAATAAGCTAATATTCAAGCAACAGTCTTAGACACATTGCATGCTCGTCCCGAGGAAGGATCTGTCTTTCGTGTGGATCCCCATGAGGTTTCTCATTTTTCCCCACTGATGGGTTTTTAGGAGTGTTTTCCTCACCATGAACGAAAGTCTAAGGGCAGGAATCTGCTAAAATTGTCTAGCTTGCATTTGTTAGTTAGATTTTAACTGTGTATTGTGTTCATTATGCATGCTTCTTTTTTCTTGTTTTTGTTCTTATAGAATTTGCAATGTGAAGCCCGTTGAGACAAAAAAATTGTAATTTTCGGCTATACAAATAAAAATTGAAATTGAATTGAATTTAAAAAAAATTGCATAGTTTCATGTGCTGTTTTGTTAAACTGGACAAGACCTCGGGTAGTTTGATTAGTTGCGTAAAGTATTCTGTAGTACAAGTCTTTACATTAATATACAAACCTCTCTGGCCCTCTCCGCCACTCCTGCAAAAACTACAAACTAAATAGATATTTTGATTTTGTGTTTGATCTTGAGTCTTTTTCTTGTTTAACTATCACAAAAGACTCAGAAGCAGTGTTGGATAAGTTATTCAAAAACTTGTGATAAATCATAAAATTTTAGTTGCAAACACAAAAATCAATATATTCACACTAGAGAGAAACCATATAGATGCGATGAGTGTGGATAAGTTTCCTTATTTATTACACACATTACATTCAAAAATGTAACTGTAATACTACTCACATTACTTTAGGCTAAACACGAGTTGTATAAATATATTGTACAATACTATTCCCTTTACATTTATACTTAAGTTTTAAACTTTACTTTAGCCTTAAACTCTTTTTTAACTTTAGTTTTCATCCCAGTAAAGTAAAATCATAGCACCTCATTTGAATATGAAAGAAAAATTAGCTTATGACAAGTGAATATTAACTTTTTTTTGCAGTAATGTGTAAATTACTGCATTACTAAAAAAGGATACATCTAACAATCACTCTATTATAATAATGTGTTTTTTTTACATTACTGAGTGATGGTTTTTATAATACATTCTTCTTCTTCTTCTTTCGGCTTTTCCCTTCAGGGGTCGCCACCTCAAGTCAGTTTCTTCCATCGAACCCTATCTTCTGTATCCTCTTCGGTCACACCAACTATCTTCATGCCTTCCTTTAATGTATCCATGAACCTCTCTGGTCTTCCTCTAGGCCTCTTTCCTGGTGGTTCCAAATCCAGCATCCTTCTTCCAAATCCGATGTACTCTCTTTCTCTCTCCTCTGCACATGTCCAAACCATCTCAGTCTGGCCTCTCTGACTTGATCTCCAAAAACTTTAACATGTGCTGTTCCTCTGATCCTGTCCATCCTGTCCACTCCCAGAGAGATCCTCAGCATCTACATCTCTGCTACCTCCGTCTCTGTTTCCTGTCTTTTCCTCAGTGCCATTGTTTTTGGACCAAACAGCATGACCCGTCTCACCACGGTTTTGTACACTTTATCTCAAAAATTATTCTTTTTACATTGGCTACTAGATGAATGTTATCACCATTTTTCAACAACCTGTTCTTTATTTTTAGGTGAAACTCTTCTAACACACTGCTTTTTATCCCAGACTGTCTGCATATGGTTCTTCACCTCTTTTCCACACTCTTTATTACTCCTCCACCTACTCTATCTCCTCGTCCAATAATCTCAAGAGGAATGCAGTCTATTTTACAGACAGCAAATTCATTTTTAGCAGCTTTGAGTTATTTATTTAAAAATGATTAAAATGATAACAATCAAATCTCTGGAATCTACATTAACCTTCTAGGTCTGACCTCTAATTTGAACAAATTTTGTATCATTGCTATTCTAAAATGTTGCAAATACGACATTTCTATTTCAGTCAATATACCCCAAAATGTGTTGTCCACATATATGAAAGCAATTTAAAAAATGTTTATTAATATATACCAGCCGTGTTCTAAAAATTTAAAGGTGATATTTGAAAAACATTTCAGACATTAAAAGTTAGACATAGAATAAAAAGCCTACAATTTTCAAGCTGAATCTATTAAATTGTTTTTAACCACTCCCCCCATACTCTAACTACAAATTATTAATATTCAAGTAAAATCAGAGAATTTGTACTTTTGTATAAATAAAATAAAGGTAATACATAATTTTATACCAAAAATGTACAAAGTTGAAGTTAAATTACCTAAATTATCCCTTGATTATGAGCAAAACCTCATTATTCAGATGAATAAGATAATAATAAGAAGCTTTGTAATGATGCAGATAAACATTATTATTTTTTTGGCTGCATGGATAGGATGAGGTTGTTATGAAACTTTATCTTTTTTTTTTTCATCCGCCTCTAGCAAAATACTAAAATTGATACTTACATATGAATTATGCATCATTGGGGCCTTGGAGGAGAACAGGGTCCCGCAAACCCCCATCCACACTTCTTGTAGCTCAGTAGGGTGCAGAGGGATGATGTGTGTGTCTGTGTGTGTGGGGGGAGTTTGGGCGGAGGGGTACACAGGCACCCCTCTGCTTGCCTGCTGCATCCCCCTGCCGTGAGACACGGCACCCCCTGCAGGAGGTTGCAGCGCTCCGCTTCTCCTGTCCCCCAGGGGCACACACACACTCACACACACACAGCCCAGTGTGTCTGCTGACCCATCAATCAAACGCACACACGCAAAAACAGACAAACGCACAATCAGCATAAATAAACCGCAATTTTTGACTAAAGTAGAATTTCTCCAACCTGATTGGTAGATTTATTTTAGATTTTTTAAAACTTTTTACCAACCAAAACATAACGTATGGATCACCTTTTTTCAAATACATTGGTTACGAGTAAGAGAAACAATTTATCCCAAAATTATTAACACTTACACACAATCTGCACTTCCTCTCCAGTACCTGCAATCACCTGCACGGACTGCACATCTCTTCCTTTTCATAAAAACAATATCTGTGCATAGCTTCTCTAGTTTTAAGCGATGGTGGAATTGTTAGTCTCTGGTTGAGTCATTTCTGTAATTACACTGCACACACACACACACACACACAAACACTTTATTTCTTATGAACAGTGGTATATATAGACTGTTGGCTCAGCCACAGAGTAATTGGCTCAGCCATGAAGAAAGAGGCAATCTGGATAATTATTTAATCTATCTTGTTAGGGCAAGGATGCAAGGCCAGTTTTACTATCCCACCAGGGACACACAAGACTGAAACTAAGAAAGACCTGCTGGCCTCTGATGAGCTATGGCTTCACGTAAGATGGAAATATTTTTGTCAAAGTGCATTAGGTGAGTTTTCATGCTCTGATTTCACTTATATGGGTGTCCCGCAGGCCTTAGAGCTGGGCTCACTTCATTTAAAAATGCAGGCTATTTAAAAGAAGACACTCACAGCCATGAAGAGTGTAGAAATTAGTCCAAGAATCCTTTAAAATTTTCTGTTTTAAAGCCAAATTATTGCTTTGGAGAAATCTCTATCCCTAGATGACGTAAACCTTAAAACAAGATTTTCAAAAACATACTCTACAAACCCACAATGAGCTACACATTCATCTAAACTACAGAACTGACATATTTGTGAGGTTATTGATCTTTAATCAATTCAAACTCTGGCTGATTAAATGTGAACCAGCCAGGTCTTGTTTCTATACAGGAATAAACTACTTTTATTTACAGTAATAAATGTGTTGTACTTTATGAAACTCAATCCTGTGGTTCTGTCATGTAAATATAAAGCTCTCCATTTACCGACCAATCTATATTCCTATTCACATCAATGGTCATCAGGTGTGGGTGGTAACCAAACGAACCAGATTCCAAATACAAGCAACCGAAATGCGCAGCCGTTCTGGATCAAGAGAAGCTAGATGGGGTGGTTTGGGAACTTGTTTAAGAAGCCCATTTCCCACCTCCCACCCCTGATCCTCTCAGTGGTGAGTTGTTATGTGCATGGCCCACTGAGAGGATACCCAAAAGTTGACCCATGACACATGGCAGGCACTACGTCCCACTGCTGGTCAGGGAGAAGTTTTTGTGTCGCTCTACATAAACTTTATGTATGTTTAAATAAGAAAACACATCTCGAACAAATAAAAGAGGACTGTTGGTCAATGTTCTAAACAAACCCGAACACTTTAGATTCAAACTTTCAACACTTGGAATTAAAAATATTCTGTTTTACTGATATTGCAATTTGATTTCCATCAACAAGGGACACTTTTCCTCTCGTTTTTTTTTTTTAATCATTTCCTCTGTTCCTTCAATGTTCGCCCAAAAACAGCTTGTGGAAATGTTTTTCTACAGCGGTATTTATTATTTGCCCAAAATTTAGCATTGAATTAGCTTAAATTTAAAAAGTGTCAATTGAAAATTTTTGCTAGATAATATTTCAATCCCAAATCATCTTGTTTCTGAGTGCAATGATAATAGTTAGAATGCTCTTTTCTTTATCTGCATCATGTCAAGACACAGGATGTGTTATGTTCCACTGTATCAATTTACAAGGTGCCAGAGTTCTATTATTCTGAACATGCATAATGTGGATTGATTAAAAAAAGGAAAATATCATTGGAGGAAGTGATTAAAACAAAGAAAAACAGTGACAGAGCAACAAATTGTCATGATTCTCCCCCCTCTGGGAGGTAAGAACACGATCCTTCCTACATGTTCTTCCCTTACCCTAAATCCTCACACCTGCTCACAGTTGACACTTCATAACCCTTACATGTGTCTTATTTTCTCTTTGTTATATATGCCCTGGTCTTCTTTGCTGTTGTGTTCTGATGTTGTGTTCTTTGTTATCATGTCCAAGTCTCATCCCGTTACTCTTTCACCGATGCCTGGTTGTTCCAAAGCCTGCCGAGAGCCCAAGCTGCCCCTCTTTTCTGACCTTTCTGCCCTAAATAAACTGGTTATACTTGGTAATTATCAAGATCCAATCTCTCCACCTCATGTCAGAAATCAGACAAAGTCAATATTTGAACATATTTTGTTGGAAGGGGAGATCTAAAATCAGGCAAGGTCTAATAAAGATGCCAAAAATGTAATTACTAAAGTGCTAAAATAACAACATATGACAAAAATTAAAAGAAACGCTATTACTTCTGGATTAATTTCAAAAATTGTTAAGTGAGAGTAAAGAATCATGGTTGAGTCATGTTACATGTAGTCATTAATGGGACCGAATTGAATGGATGTGGAAACCATCACTAGTTAGGCTGAAAGGGTTTCTGGAATAATGGATACAAAACCGTGGAGAGACCGGCCATGCTGTTTGGTCTAGTGACAGTGGCACTGAGTAAAAGACAGGAAACAGAGATGGAGGTAGCAGAGATGAAGATGCTGAGGATCTCTCTGGGAGTGACCAGGATGGACAGGATCAGAGGAACATGTAAAATGTTCCCTTGATTTGGAGATAAAGTCAGAGAGGCCAGACGGAGCTGGTTTGGACATGTGCAGAGGAGAGAGAGAGTACATCGGAAGAAGCATGTTGGGTTTGGAACCACCAGGAAAGAGGCCTAGGGGAAGACCAAAGAGGAGGTTCATGGATACAGTGAAGGAAGACATGAAGATAGTTGGCGTGACCGAAGAAGATGCAGGAGACAGAATTAGATGGAAGAAACTTGCAAATATCCTTCAAGTGAAACTGAAAAAAAAGTTTGATTCATAAAGACATTCTACGGAAGCAATAGAGCGACAACCCACTGAGTTTCTCCTCCACTTTGGGGAGTGGTTTGAAAATAGAAGTTGTGATTTCTTGAATCTTGGCAGAGAAGTGAGCAGAAAAAGGCAAAAGTGGTGTGTAGCATCTCCCAATGTCTCAGACAGTCTACCTCCCAGATTTAGGGTGGGATTCCAAACTCCAGAGACCACCTCTCTTTCTTTACCAACACACTTTTTTTTACAAAACAAGATCTTCTGTTAGTGGCTGTCAAGCTCAACAACACAATGGAAACATACTCACAGTGGCTCTCACACACTGAGAAACACACCTCAGCTGAGGAGAAAGTGTCAGGTACATCACATCTCTGGTTATAAAACAGCAGATGGAAGTCTCAGACAGACACACACACACACACACACAGATACAACACGCTACTGCTCATGTGCACACTTCATATGTTATAAAAACAGTGACGCGTGCCTGCCAAAAAAAAAAAAAAAATCAAGTTGTTTTTACCCTGCGGTTATGAAATATCTCATCTAACAGTAAACACACATGAGCTCGCCAACATGGGAGTCTGACTTTCTTCTGCTGTGCTGGTGAAATGTGCAGGTCAGCAATATGCTTTTTTTTCCTTCCAAGAATAAAAGAGCTGTCATAATTCTGGTTGTTGTAATGTTGTCTGTTTCTGACCTGTCCCTCTAAGGTACCGTATGAGCGATGGCACATCTACTGGCCCCGATAATCTCAAAGATAAATCATCTTTAGTCACTCTCCAGCAGTCTGACAGACAGACAGCTCTAAGTACCCGAGAGGGTGGCAAAGGGACACTTTAAAACCTCCAGTGATGAGGAGTATTGCCATTAAGAAAACAGTTAGCCACCCCCCCAAGCTCCCGCCTATCTCCCCAAGTTTCTGGCTGCCATTTTGGCTCCGTCTCAAGGTGCTATTCCGGCTCTATCTCATGTCACCGTTCTGGCTCTTGTTCAATCCTCACATTGGCTCCTGTTCAGCCTCCGTTCTGGCTCTACATCAAGCTCCACGGTGCCTGTTTTTTGCAGGAGCTCTGTTGTGGTTTTGTTTTAGCAGACCCCCCTAACCTTCTCACCATCTCCCCCTTCAACACCAGCACCCCAGGTAGCTGGCCTCCAGCCCAGCCTGAAGATCAGTGGGAGATCTAGGCTCAGGCCTTTTGTTTGAGGTGGCATTTTGCCTTTGTTTTCCCATCTCGCCTGTAATCTAAACACCCCAAACATCTCATGCTTGACAAATCGGCCCTGAGATGAGGGAGCAGCGGAAGACAAACGGCTGGAAGCGGTTCAACCCCAAGCAGGGCTTATGGTGTCCGACTGGGCCTGACCTCCTAAAGGTTAAAGACACGTTCACTTACAAAGCAATCAATTACCTGACCGGTGTGGGTGCTTTTAACCAACCTCCCCTCCTGTCTCCACACAGCTGGTGTTATTGATGAGGGTCCCGGTGTACCGCATACTCCAACCCGGAGTGTGCATTACATTTTACTATTGAAATAAATCTCTGATTCCTTTTGGTAACACCAACTAGACCGCCTTCCTGAACTCCCTTCTCTCTCCCCTCACCGCCTCCCTTTTCTCTGCAGGTTGTTGTAGCAGGTTTATTCTTGTAGTTGGGCTCCGTGGGCCTCGGCAGGCCCCTCAGCTGTTCCGCTGGGTTTGTAATTACCATTTCATTAAGAATGACAGTTTCGGGGGTTGAAGCACCATTTCATCCGGGTCTCGTGGGGAAGGCGCTTGCCAAATTTCCAGTGCGAGTGGCAATTATCTTTCTTCGTTTCAGCAATTCACCATTTTGTACTTAGTGGCTTGACAACGGCTCGGAACGTTTTGCAGGAGTAATAATAGGTCTGGGATATTTACACTGTGGCCCACTCATGCTTAGCTCCGTGAACAGACTGATATGAGCTATCTGCAGAGACAGAAGCAAACTGTGAGAAAATACTACCGAGACGAACACAAATCATGTGTACATAAAGTATTTCTATTTGGTTTCCTGAAAGATACAAAATGACAGCATTGCTTCTTGTCTTCCAGAAGGATTTACAATTCCGAATTTTTCACACATGAACTCATCTATAGTCCAAATATTAGTCAGTACATAATCCACTTTTTTCTTTAAGCGGACCAAATTGGTTCAACACCACAAGTTGAAGTGTTATAAACTGGGATGTGGAGCATAAAAATGCCATACATGTAATGAAATAAATCACAAGAACTTTATCCACTGTTTTTTCAGACACAGACATCCTCATGCTGATGTAACATCTTTATCATACTTAAATCCCACTCCTAGTAATTTTCCTTACTTTTTTTCCCCCTAAAGGACAAATTGTAGATTTACTGACATACATGTGGTGTTAAGAACATGAACACCTGTGTAAATAAATGTGTCACTTTCAAAGCACTTAAAACACCTGTCTAAATAAATACTTGCTAAACAATCTGATATTTACCACACAAAAAGAAAAACCAACATATTGCGACGGTAAGATGTATCGCATCAAAGGCACAACTTTAGTCCTTTGAACGCCGATCTTGAACAATTATATTAGCCTAAAACATGAATTTGATCAGTAAATGATCAAATTTACTTATGGTAGGAGATGGTGGCTCAGTGGTTAGAGTGTTTGTTCGCAAACCAGAAGTTCGTGGGTTCGCAATCCACTGAGTGCACGTCTAGAGTCCTTGGTGTTTCTCTCACCATTGGTGCCGTTGAGGCAGCCTGCTGCGGTGTAGGTGTGCAGCACACAAATGTCCCTGGTGAGGGATGAATAGAGTGAGTAAAACTTAAAAAAAAAAAAAATTATGTAAAAGGAATGTCAAAAACATTCAAGTTGAAGCCTTTTGTTTTGTGCTCAAATTCTGGCCCTGAAGTTAGTGTGACAATGGGCTGGAGAACTTCTTTCTCTTCCAGACGCCTTTTGGAAATCCCAAACATGGTGATTCTGAAAAAAAAAGATTTGTCATTTGATTTGTGACACCACACAGTCACAATGTTGTGTCTGGTAATCGATGTAAAAGTTAAAGGTGTGGCATCCAGTTAAACTCAGTAGGCCAGTACTTATTTCTGAACGCCTTGTCATGAGTCAACATAAACGCTAAACAAGAACAACATACCATACTGTTTAGTTGCTATTTCCATACCTCCAAACATTGGCATAACATTTTAAACCATTTTCCATAAAACTCAAATAAAGCACCACAAATTACCTCACAGTAGAGTTAATGCAATTATAAACAATCACCAACTTTGTTCCCCTGGCGACTGTAGATAGTTGTAAGTTTTTCAGACCTATTCCCGTCTTTTTGTCTTCTTCAACGATGACCGTAGCTTACGTTTCCTTACGTCCTCCTTGTTAAGCCATTTCCGGTAACTGTACAAATGTACACGTGAAAACCTGACCTTTACAAAAGGTGTTCATTTTTTGGGGAATTTTACATAGAACAGCCTTCTCTGATTCAAACTATGCTTACAAATAGATGTATACCATTTTTTTTATTTTAAATCCTGCAAACTCTTTGAGACATTAGAAACCTTGGCCAATCCTTATGATACGGTTAACCAAACCCATTGGCCCACAGCCTGTCATTCGTTTTAACTTTAGATTTCTGTTAAACATGAAGTCAAAACCCCTAATACTTAATTGCCCAGCATCTATTTTTTTCTAAATTTTCTTTCTAGAAGCAGACAGAATCATTTTTGGCAAGTCTGACATACTGAGTAATGAGTCCAATGTGGTCTAAGCAGACACCATTGTAAACAATCACTCATATGGCAGCGCATGAGGCTAGTTGTTTGGAGACATAAACCCAGAAGAAATCAGGAAAGAATGATCTGAGTCTTAATGCATGCAGAATTGCGGAGTTTTTAGTGCAGAATCAACTTCCAAATTGCCAGTAAATGGCAAGTTTCTAAACCCTTGCAGAATAATTTTTTGTGAATGTAGAACCGCCATAAAAACTTTGTTAGTAATGCATGTGAAAATTTAAAAAAGAAAAACATTATATGAAGAGACAAAAGGAGAGCAACCTCGTTCATTAATCATTTCTTACTCCAGTTCGAAAACAAAATCCTGTCTTGTTATGAGTGAAGTCTGTGTCCTTCTTTAATAATGGATATAACTAATCTGATGAAAGCGAGCATCCATACCAGTCTTGTTTATATGTAAAGATCAAACAACCTCGCAGGTAAAGTCTCCGAGTAAAAGCAGAAAAAAAAATTATTTACTTTTTGTATTGAGAGCGGAAAGAATGATATTGTCTGTAGTAACTTTTACTTGAAAAAAGATCACTATGGAAATAGTTCAAGCAAAAATAAATATTCAAATTGCAAAATTTGGAAAACAGAATTTAAAAGACAGTAAAGTCATCACAGTGTTTAATTCCCTCTAAGAACTACACAAAATAGAAAAGCCATCCAGCTCAATGAGTTATGGGGACATGAGCCACAGGTTGTCTCCTAATTGCATGTCGAGCTGAACGATGGGACTTTTTAATTCTTACAAATTCCAGACAATTACTTTCATACTGGTAAGGGTCTGTTGAGGGAACCCTGGGGTTTATGTGACCATATGGAGACTGAGGCAGAGCCCATTGGGAGGGATTGCGGTGTCTGTCCAGCAGACTGCTGGTTTAACTGTCTTGAGGTTCACTCACAAACATACACACCAGAATTGTAACAGATTATCATATGTTTAGTTTTAGAAACAAATACACTTTTAATATTAATTTGGTAAGTATACGAGTCCCCTCTCAGAGTACATGTGTGTGAATGAGAGGGATCCAAATGGAAAAGTTACAGAGGTTACAGAGAGAACGAGATAAAGAAGGTGGAAGATTTTAAGTACTTAGGATCAACAGTCCAGAGCAATGGAGAGTGTGAAAAAGAGGTGAAGAAGCGTTTGCAGGCAGGCTGGAACGGGTGGAGAAAAGTATCAGGTGTGATCGGTGATAGAAGAGTTTCAGGTAAAAGAGTTTCAGGAAAAAAGTATCAGGTGTGATCAGTGATAGAAGAGTTTCAGGTAAAATGAAAGGGAAAGTGTACAAAACCGTGGTGAGACCGGCCATGCTGTTTGGTCTAGAAACAGTAGCACTGAGAAAAAGACAGGAATCAGAGATGGAGGTAGCAAAGGTGAAGAAGCTGAGGATCTCTCTGGGAGTGACCAGGATGGACAGGATAAGAAATGAGTATATCAGGGGAACAGGACATGTTAGAGGTTTTGGGGATAAAGTCAAAGAGGCCAGACTGAGATGGTTTGCACATGTGCAGCGGAGAGAGAGTACATCGGAAGAAAGAATGCTGGATTTGGAACCAGAAGAAGGACTAGAGGAAGGCCAAAGGGGAGGTTCACGGACGCAGTGAAGGAAGACATGAAGATAGTTGGTGTGACCGAAGAGGATACAACAGATAGGGTTAGATGGAAGAGACTGACTTACTGTGGCGACCTCTAAAGGGAAATGTCGAAAGAAGAAGAAGTATACGTGTCTCCTCCAATCACATAAAAATCCAAACATGCTGTCAGATGTACAAAGTGTGACCACAGTCCTGCCAGTTTGTGGTACTACCATCAGGCTCCCTGCTGTCGTGCAAATGGGTCACTTCATCTTTTTCATTTCTCTTATCACTCTGTTACATCATTTCTTTTCTGTTGAAGATGAGCTCAAAAAGGAGCTACAGCAGTTTGATTTTGACTATCCTCCAAGTCAGCAGGTGTGCTTCATATTGACATAATCTGTGCTTTTCGGTTCAAGACTGACCCACGCATGATGACAAACCTCCATGATCCTACCTGAATGCCAAAAGACAATCAACTATAACAGTCACTACTAAATGGTAAATAGAAATAATGTCTATATGAGTGGATAGTTGTCGAAGAGGAACCATCGTTGAAGAAATTTGGGGGATAAAATATTAATATTGATGTACAGTGTGGTGAAAATTTTTAAAAAAATTCATTTCTAATGCAATGGACATATGATATTACGCAAATGATGATGTCAACCCAGATATTTTAAGGTAACATATCACATTTATTACCTGAAGAAAGAACATGTTGGATTTACTGGTTAAATGTCCTCTGGGCTGCTGTTCATTGATGTGACCCCTGAAAATACTTTGACCCCATTGGATCCTAACAAGCCAGCATGCATGGGAAATAAGTCAAGAGAGAGACGTCTAGGATATACCAAGAAAGACAGAGAGCCTGATAATGCATTTAGAGGCCAGTCGCTTTAATGACTTTAATTGATCTTTATTAGCTTCACTTAGAAAGGGACACTGGGGAGAAAACAAGGGTGTGTCCTGTTGTTAGCTTAAAGGAGACCAAGAAGAAACGAAACCTGTTTGAAACAGCAAAGAAATATACTGAATGTACTTAGTTGATCCATGTGCGAAGGTGTAAAGGGAGTCCAGTGATGGAGCTAAACCACAATGCCATCCCTCCACCTTCTCATCAAGCCCACCATCCATGCCCTCCTCTCCCCAGTGCCGTGTTTGTGTTTCTAGAGGGAGCTGACTGACCCCTGACCCCGGGCTAATGAGAGCGATAACGAGGATTAAAAGGGGGTGACTGGAAGGTGTCTGAGAGTGGGGTTTAAACAATTACACTGAACTGCCAACATGCCTTTCTTCATGAGTCAGGAAATTACAGTCTTCCTCTCGTTCTCCCCCACACACACTCTTTCAGTCAGCACACAAAAGAAAGGGCTTATGGAAAATAATAAATTATCTCGGGGCCGCGTTAACTTGGATGTAAATCGCCGGGCAATTATGTTTTAATAGCCCTTTAAGAGAATGAGTAATTGGGTTGACACTGCTGAGGTTGATCAAGCTCGCCCATCTCTCTCCCTTTGTGCCCAGCTCAGAGTGTGTGAGCCGGTCAGCCGGCTGCATTACCGCCAGTTAACTTTGTTAGCTTGTGAGACACGGTTAGACTAATATCAGGTGGTCTGAATCACTGCTTTCATGAGCTAAAATTAGAATTTTCTGCGGCTAGGCAAATATTCTTGTTGGATTGCCAGAACGTATTTTACCAATGGTGGACCGTGTGTACCGTGTGTATCAACTAGCTTCTCAAGAACTGTTTTATTGTCATAAAACCCTGTTATTGTATTAATTTTTTTCAAATATACTTTATTAATCTGACTGGGATATTTATGTGGTGCGTTACACCACAGCAGGCTGCCACCTATGACGGCACTAATGGTGGGAAAAATGAGGGTTGGGTTTCTTCTCCAAGGACTCTAGACGTTCACTCAGTGGGATGCGAACCCGCAAACTCCCGGTCCGCGGGTGAAAGCTCTAACCACTGAGCCACGGTCTTTAAATTTAATAAAGGAAAAGACATATTATCACCATAACAAATACAAACTCAACAATAAATGTTCTTACCTATTGATAAATAAGAGTTAAAGAATAGTTAACTCCAATCTTCCCTTTAAGTTGCGCGCCTGCGCAATGCGCACAGCTCACAGATTACTAGCGCACAAGAAAACCTATGCAGCACACAAAATAAAACCCAATTTAAACTAAAGATGGGGAAATGAGTCAGTGCTCCAAAGCATATCTCTTTCTTCTTTTTGAAACAATTTGCTTCAAACTGCTGCTTTGGTGTTTGGCTCGCCGCTACTCGTGACGTCACAAAAGAGTAAAAGTTTTTGCAGGAAACGTGTGTTTCCTCAGACACATAAAAAATTAGAGGGAACAGTAGTTAACTCATCAAAACCTTGGATTATTTTTAGATAAAACGCATTTTTCTATCTCTTTTTCAATGCTAATTTCTGTAGAATTTACGACAGATGTGAACATCTGTCCTATGTCGTGCTATCTCTCGAAAATTACATTGAACGTAAATCAGACACCAAATGTTCTCTTTTTCCTTCTTTCAACTGTTGTTTGCTGATTAAAAATGTTTTTAAAAAGAGTTTTTGCATTCACTGACACTGTTTGCTAGTTTAGCTGCAATATTCTGCGACTGTCCAATCAACCGGCCTGAAAAAGGTGACATAGAAAGTTCGCCAGAAAGACTGTGTCGAGGGAGACCAGTTCAAAATCTGATTGGTGGACGTACAACATTTATTGCCAGGAAGTCAGTTGAACTGACTCTGTAGGTTTTTATAAAAACTTCACTAATTTTAGCCTTCCCAGCAACAAATACTGGCTGAAACGTGATTGGTCAGACACTTTCATCTAAAAACACATTTGGAAACAGCGTGGCAATCATGAAAGAAAACTGACAGACTATTTATAATTAAGCAAAATTTATATTTAAAATATTTTTAGACCTGCAAAGACAGCTACCAATGTGTTTCCTAATTATTTTTTCTTTAACATGACACGTTTCTGTTTAATTTTCACTTGTGGCTCTCAGTTTGGATAAAACCAATATGGGCAAATATTTCCACTCATTCTTTTCAACCCCCAGAGATCTTATTGTTTATCCCAGAAAATGCAAGAACATGTAAAAAGATAGGTTGAGGTTGAGACTCTAATAAAGATCTTTTAATATACCAAATGTAGTTTTAATCTACCTCATTTTAATAGCAGATAATTATATAGTGCTTATTTTGGTAATTTATTTTGAAAAACCTTAGTTAGAAAAAGCTAACACTTTATCAATCAATGATGATTCTTTCCACATTTGATAAGTTTATTACATTTAGACATCATTTAAACTTTATGTCATGCTGAATTGTAAATGAATCTCCCCAAAAAACATATTTTGTAATTTAACTTAGTTAAAAAAATAAAACTGGAAAATTGATTAATTTAAATGTCTTTATTAGTGTCTAATTAATTTAATTGATTATACTTTAAGTGTTGATTTCTTTTCTTAAATCCCAACAAATGAAATAGACAAAACAAGACAATTCTCAAACCTCCACTATCGGCTTCTAAAAGAGACCGACAGGTGAACCGGTCCTCCTGACCTCCCTCCCAGACTGTGACCTATAGATGATCAGCATGGGTCTTGATTTCCCACCTCTGGCAGGATCGATGTGAGAAGGAAAGAGATCACAACGGGTCTAACCCGGTGAGCTCACATACAACAAATGAGGCTGGAACAACACAAACAGCAGGGGGATGGAGGAGAGGTGAAAACGAGAGAGAAAAATAGAATGGAAAAGAAATAAAAGTGAAAAAAAATAGTGATAGAGATCTGATGGAAGGCCAAGCCTTACACAGAAGAAGGAAATAATCAAAATCCGCTCCAGGATGTCGGATCTTGCTGCAATGAACAAGCAAATGGTGGGATAAACCTGCATTTATCTCCCGGTACTTTCATCTCAGGAGGAAGACAAACGGGGTAAGAAATTGATCAGATGAGCATCTGTTAGACTTGGCAACGCTCACAAGTCTGCAGAGATGGGTCCAAAAGCCCATTTTTCAATTTCACCTCCATTGCTGTCAGCGGTGAACAGAGGAATAAAGGACTGCTCAACAATGAAAATGGGAGAAAAAGAGTGGTGTACGCTCATGTCCCTTCTGCCCACACCCAAATAGTGTTTCATTTATAAACCTCTGTCATCGCTACAGCCATACAATGACCAACTATCAACCATGTATAAAAAATATATATTTCAAATAATTTACTTCTTTTTTATGTCTTTCAGTTAAATAGTTAAAGGATCACTTGGTTTAAAGAAAAATTTTAAAAAATAAAGAAAGATTTGTTGCAGGTAAGACCGACAATTTAGTGCTTCAGGAACACAGGGAAAATTCTAGACCAAACTACTGACTGTGAAATTGAGATGAAATTATTTTAAAAAAGGGCATATTTTGCAAAAATCAACTTTTTGGAGTTTTTATTATGTTTGAACATAATTTATCAAACCTCTCCCTGGGAGCTAGGGGCCAATTGCAATTGACTTCAGATCTAGTCAAACTTATTTGGAAAGAAATATTTTCCCATCAAACATTTTTATCATCAATTACTCTCAATTTACTAGGTGATCTACATTTCCACTGTCACCTATGATCACCAGCTATGAGTGGATGTCATGAAGCGGTGTGCAGGTGAAAGGAGGAGGAGTCAATTGCAGGACAGAAAACATGGTTTATTTGAACCATGTGAACGAAAAACAAAGTTTCAGTGGCATGGCAAGAAGTTATTGTCCAGTATGTGTTTCTTGGTCAGGCAACCAGGGAGACATGGCTGGGAGGGATGGTCCAGGGTGACTGCTCTTAAATAGGCAGCAGAGTCCACAGGTGTGTGGCATCAGAATAATCACCCTCAGATGTCTCAATCAAGTTGATGAGGGAAAGTCCAGGGCTCCCTCTGCTGGCAGGTGAGGGGTTCATGACAGTGGAGACCTACGGAATGAGATCGCAAATACAAGCAGCTGAAATCAGCTTCCTCCAACAAGGTGGCTGGGCTCTCATTCAAAGATGGAGTGAGGAACTCGGCAATCCAGGAGGAGCTTAGAGTACAGCCGTTTCCCCTTTGGGTCAAGAGAAGCCAGATAGGGTGGCTCGGGCATCTGGTTAGGATGCCTCCCAAACGGGTTGCTGGTGAGGTGTTTCGGATACGTCCCATTGGGAGGACACTCAGAAGCAGACCCTGGACCTGCTTGAGAATCTATGTCTCACAGCCTGGGCTTCCCAACTGGGGCTGTTGGCCCAGGAACCCAGCCCCAGAAAACAGAACAGAAGTTTTTTTTTTATACATAAAAAATATACTTATCCATTTATAAATTTAATAAAAGTGTGCTACGTCAGGTAGAAAAAATAATTGGAGCAAAAATGAAGACAAACTGGCTGAAATTTTGAAGTATTTCAGCCATTAACTATCCAGTTTCTTTTTCATTTGCTAATAGTAACTAATAAAAAAATTCAATAGAAAGTGTTTAATTTTAGTTTTCACTATATCACCTCCAAATTTAGCGTCTTATTTTTCATTAGTTAACTTTATCAAATGATGATGAAGTGATGCTTTATGTCTGGTTTTTACTGCTCACATTTGGTTACCTCCACTGTGATTTAGATCACTCTGCTGAACGAGTTGGTACATTTCAAACTGTGTCAGTGTGTCTCTTATTTCCTCACGGAGACTCTTTTATTCCCTCCTGAGCGGCTCTGTCACCCGTGTCGCCAGGGGACAAGGAGAACGTGGCGTTTTCTCTGGATCAAAAATTTACGAGCAATTAAAAGGCAGCCGATGCCCGGCATCCATCAGGCCTACGTGCTGCTGCCAGGCCGGGCGAGGGGGAGTCACAGTAAACCACAGGCTATATACTTTTATTTCTGTTTTCCCTCCAAAGAGGAAAGGTTATGACAAAATGATGTTTTACTGTTCCTGGTTTCCAATCCATTGTGGATATTTTTCTACAAAAAAGGCTGGAAACTCATTGAAGGGAGGCACACAGAGAAAAATGCACAATAACAGTGTGAATTTAAGTCCTCCATATATCAAAGATGGAGGTCGTACACACAATAGTAGTAACAGAGCATCTGGTGCTCTGGAAGATCTTTGGAAGAACTGACCTAATTACTCTGTTGTTTCTAACTGTGGGACTCTGATTTATGTTTTCATGCTGATATCTTTCTCATTTTTAACGACAGTGAGACATATTTTTAAAGATATATTTAAAAACACAATCACACATTCACGCACGATGAACCAAGTCAACACAGCTAACAAACAACGACGCGCGGAAGCCCTCGTACATCAACACAGTCGCTCTTTTGCTTTTTCTGGCTCCGTGTGACAAGCTCAGACTCATTTGCATCCTTAATTGTGTTGTAATGTATTTTTAATTTGGAAATGGAGGCAATTAATTATTTTGATATGAAACAAAATGCAGCAAATGTAAACATCCTAATAGTTCTCTGTGAGTAGAGGATCATTTTTCAAAAGACGGAGTGAATTGCGTCTCATTTTTTAATGTCATAACGTTTTTTTTTTCTTTCTCTGTCATATTCACTTTATTTTCCATCTATTCTACCGCTTTCATTCTTCCACAAGATAGTCACTGGAGTTTAATCTGAGCTATTAGAGGAGATTAAATGAATTTAAGCTTGTTTGGACTTCATTCCTTGTCTTTTTATCAAACTTTCTGCTGGCTCTCAGCGGTATCCCTACTGTTAAACTTCCTCCAATTTTTACAAGCGTATACAGTTTTACTTTAATCATTTAAATGACAACCTTTACTATTCACAAACTGCATACCAAGTTGAATACAGTGAGTTTACTACTACTGCCAATGGATGAATGAATAATTGATTAAATATTAAAATGTGAGTGTCAGGGTTTATGGATGTGGAAGGAGGATGACCCGATTGCAGGACATCAAAACAAGGTTTAATGAACACAATTCGGGTAAGTCTGTATTTACCATACCTTCCTGACAGGAAGGTATCGTAATGACCCGACGTGGAAGTCTGCGATGATTGCCCTTACATAAATGGTGGGGTCCACAGATGTGTGGTATCAGGAATCAATCTCAGGTGTTCCTAATCAGGATGATGAGGAACATCCAGGGCTCCCTCTGGCGGCAGGCGAGGGAGCCGATATGATGGAAGAAACGTTCCATCATATCGTTTCTTCAAAACGATGGAAGAAACGATATTTCTAAACATTAGCCAATATGATGGAAGAAACTGACTTGCTGTGGCGAACCCTAAAAGGAAATGCTGAAAGAAGAAGAAGTCTTCTTGATCAGATGAGCATATGTTGTCATTGTTGGTTCATTCTCATCAAGTTGTTAGTCTTAAAATGCAGCAGAAGAGTTTCTGGTGTATGTTTGGAGGCTTTTGAATTCAAGTTTCTAATCAAAAGTAATCATGTGGACTATTGTGGATACTTGTGATATCATGTGAACTGACCACTTTCCTGTTTAGGTCAGGTTGGGTGTCAGGTTGTGAACACATGCGCAGGACGGCATGCAGTTTCAACAAAAACAGATTTTAAACTACTCAAAAGATCTCCAAAAGTAAGTTACTTAGGTCAGTCACTAAAAATCTCAAGAAAAAACAACAAAGACAACCTATAGTCAAAAGACTACATCAGAGAACCTGGTAAAGAAACAAAGACTAGACACATATTATATACAGACAAGAAGAGAGAAACAATAAGACACATGTGCGACACAATAGGAAGGGTGCTGGCAATCACCAGAAGGAAGAGAGAACACGAGGTGGGGAATGGAATAAGAGGGCGATCAGTATTTCAAAATAAAATAGTAAGTAAACCTAAATAATAACAAAACTAATGATAAAAACCTTAAGAAGCGTGTTCAAGCAGGCCGGAATGGGTGGAGAAAAGTATCATGTGTGATGTGTGATAGAAGAGTTTCAGCTAAAATGAAAGGAAAAGTGTACAAAACCATGATGAGACCGGCCATGCTGTTTGGTCTAGAGACAGTGGCACTGAGAAAAAAACAGGAAACAGAGATGGAAGTAGCAAAGATGAAGATGCTGAGGATCTCTCTGGGAGTGACCAGGATCAGAAATGAGTATATCAGAGGAACAGCACATGTTAGAGGTTTTGGAGATAAAGTCAGAGAGGCCAGACTGTCCGGTACTAGACGTGGAGTGAGGGGATGGGGGAAGTCAGTGTCAAAAAACATGAAGTGAAATCAAATAAAGGTATTTAAAAGGTTTTCATGGAAAAAATTACATTTAAGAGCTAAAAAACATACCATGGTAATTAGTATATTATCAGTGGTGGAATGTCTACTTTTGGACAGGGAGAAGCTGGTTTGATTCCAACTGGGCCCATGGCTAAGTTTCACACCTAATCCCCAGTTACTCACACCACTGGCACCATCATGGCTGCCTGCTGCGGTGTAATACAGCAAAAGTAATTCCCTATGAAGGATCAATACAGTGCAATAAAAAAAAAAAGATAAGACCCCAGAAAAGTACAATACTCCCTCTTTATGTTCCGTTCCGTCATCTTCTGCTTGTTCTGGGGTCGGGTCGCAGGGGCAACAGCCTCAAACGGGCAGCCCAGGCCTCTCTCTCCCCGGCTGCATCCTCCAGCTCACCTGGTAGGATCCCAAGTCGTTCCCCGGCCAGCTGTGAGACATAGTCTCTCCAGCGGGTCCGGTGTCTGCCCCTTGGTCTCCTCCCGGTGGGACGTGCCCGAAACACCTCGCCTGCAAGGCGCTCGGGGGGCATCCTGACCAGATGCCCTAACCACCCCATCTGGCTCCTCTCGACCTGGAGGAGGAGCGGCTTGACACCGAACTCCTCCCGGATGGCAGAGCTCCTCACCCGATCTCTGAGTGAGAGCCCAGCCACCCTGCGGATGAAGCTCATTTCGGCCGCTTGTACCCGCGATCTCATTCTTTCTTATAAGAAAGGGGATCGGAGGGTGTGCTCCAACTACCCTCTCTATGTACAACCAGAAATATAACCTCAATTTTTATTTAATATAAAGTCATTTTTAGACATAAATAATGTTATTTAAGAACATTATTTTATGTTAAGAATCAATACTTATATTTTTATAGGTACATTATATTCTTTAATAACGGCATTGAAACTGATGGGTTACTACTGTGTTCTGAAACACCTCTAGAATACGGTTTTAACCTAACCGTGCTCAAGCCAACTCTCAACCATTTATTTCTGGGTTAAAACGGCTTCAAGTGAAGATATGAATCTGCATTCATATTTTTCTGCTTGACCACGTGATCGATAAGTGTGCTCAAAGAATACAGCGCAACATTCAAAGAGTAGATGGAGATCTATTTCTGGAGGCCAGGGAAGAAACTGACACTTTCACTTCTTCAACCTGATAAACTCGTGACAAAAAAGAAAAGAATGAATGTGTTACTTTTCTCTCTTTTCATCCCTATTTATCACTTTTTTACTACTTTCTCTCTCTTGCTCATGCATATTTTGCTGTCCTCTTTTGTCTCAATCCCTCCCTACCTGATATCCCCCCCGGTTCTCTATCTTTTCATCACCCTCCCTCTCTTTTTTTGATTCTCTAGAGGGTGCTAAGATTCGACTGACATCACAGCCGGTCCGACAACAACCTATAAATTATGAGTGACAAGTCTTTGGGCCAATAAAAGCAGCACCATATTTCATGCACAGTAAATCTGATGGCAGATTGCTGTGGCGTGTGGCGGCTGACATGTTTATCGTCATCATGGCTGTGGGAACGGAGAATAGAGGTTTGGGGGTGGGGGGTTTGCTCCCAGCACTAGAGTTCTCTAAAGCTCTCCCAGTCTATACGGAGGTCAGACAGATGGGAACTTTGGGTGAGCCTTTTCTCCTATCCTGCAGCCCTTTTTTAATCCCCAAACACACATCTCCGCCATCTTCGCCAATATTTTAAAGAAGCTATTTTCCTGTCACTTGCGGAAAACCAGGCTGTTGCTGATTTTTTTTCCACAGCCATCTGTCCACGGTACACATTTACTTTTTTTTTTTTTAATAAAAGAAAAGCAGAAACACTTAATCCTTTTAACTTAAATACATCTAAAGACTTATGCTATGCATCTGTAAGTCCATCCCGCAAACTTTGTCCTTCTACCAAAAACTATTTGGAGATTTAAGAATAAATAACATGTTGATTTGAGGGGGAAAAACTGATTTTTCAGGCAGTTTGAAATGTATTTATTGTAAAAATTCTAATTCTAAAATGCAAGATGTACCTCAGCTTTCGTCTTATGAATGGCCAGAGTTATAAGACGGTTCAGATGGGTGAAGTGCTTTGGTAAATAAAATGATATGTAGTACGAAAACTGATTTTTAGAAAAAAAAACATCATATATGAAGAGTGTGAAAAAAATAGTGGGATTTAAACTTAAACTTTAGTTCTATTACTCACCCTCTTTTGCACGCTACACAAAAGATGCTTTCCAAATTTATAGAGAAATAAATTCCGTTCTGTTGTCTTCTGCTTATCTCGGACTGGGTCGCGAGGGTAACAGCCTCAGAAGAATGAATAAAAGTTGAGGTGAAGAAGTGAAAATGCTCCAATTTCCAACTGGAATACTAAAAAAACTTCCATTCTGTTGTTCTATCCAGAGCCGTGTTGCTGGGGCAACAGCCTCAGACGGGAAGCCCAAGCTTCTCTCAACCCGGCTGCATCCTGCATCTCACCCGGCAGGATCCCGAGGTGTTCCCTGTCCAGCTGTGAGACATATTCTCTCAAGCAGGTGCGGGGTTTGCCTCTTGGTCTTCTCCCGGTGGAACACGCCCAAAACACTTCACCAGCAAGGCGTTCGGGAGGCATCCTAACCAGATGCCCGAACCGTCCCATCTGGCTCCTCTCAACCGGAGAAAAAAAGGCTCTACTCAAAGCTCCTCAGGGTCAGCTCAGCTCTTTCTTCACCATAATAGAGGGAAAAAAATGGGGAAAAAACAAAAACAAACATAAAATAAATAAGAAAAAATATTTTAGCTTTTATGCAGAAGGCAAATAAAAAATATCTATTATCATTATTTCAATGGGTTTTTTGTAAACATAAAAAAAAATTGACAATAGCTGCATTTTAGAACTTACATTTACTGTTATTCTCTCTTTTTAAATCATCATTTGCTCACATTGACAAAAAGAAGATGAGTTTAAATCAAAGAAACAACCTTTTGTTCATTGAAAACAATCCCAACATTGTTTTACATTATAAATCCTCTAGTCCTCAATATTTCATTTAATTTGAAATATATTGGAACGATCTCATGAAGTGACCCTGTGCTGATTGCACTGTAATCCGGCCATCCTCACCCATGCTATAAACCATTTTTTATAATAAGTGTGACCGTTGCAGTATGATCAGAGCATTACTAGTCCTCCGCCACAGCCCCTTAAATGGACAGATTTCAGCAGACGCCCGCTGCTGTGATCGGCATCATTATATTTTAATTAATCCATTCTTCTCACAGCAACACAGTAATTACAATCTATTTTATGACAAGGCATGCTGTGAAAGAGGGGATGGAGAGGAGATGAACAGGAGAGAAGCTACAATAGAAGGAGAACCGAGTCAAGGTGAGAAGAGGCAGTTTTAAGGTGAACGAGACAGAGAGCAGAGAAATACCATCGCAAACACCATGACTGATTACCCATGTGTCATTGCTGGCGGACACCATGAAAGCATTGTAAAAGCATTTATACGACGTCTGGAAGATTACAGGCCTAACTCACTCATACCATCTCTCTCTCTCTCGGAGTGTCTGACTTCATCCTGGGGAACGAGGAAGCCGTGTTCCCTCAGCTTTCACTTGCATAAATCATTACAGGTATGAACACTAAGGCATGCTGGGGGTGTGATAATAACATTAGAAAATTACAATGACACTCCTCCCAGAACAAGATCACCTGTCTTAACTATCATAAAACACACTGCTGACTTTTGTGGTCCAAGTGTTTTATATGAGGAGTGGATGATTTCAAGGTGGGGGTGCCTCATTACCTCAAATGGATTGGCTTACTTAAATAAAAATGTAATTAAATACTGAAATCCAACTGTCAAGGATATTAAATCCAACTGTTTGTTCATTTAAGAAAAAAATCTTTCATTAAATGTGTTTTTCACTGAAAAACATTGAGTATTTTGTTGCGAATGTCTAAATAAGATTCAGAATGAAATTATCGATATAAAACAAAACAAAAGAACATCAAGAAAATTCTGATAGCATCAAAACTGTTTGGGCATTTCCCTCCAGCGGTCGCTTATGTAACCCTATCTGCTGCATCTTCTTCGGTCACGCCAACTACCTTCATGTCTTTCTTCACTGTATCCATGAACCTCCTCTATGGTCTTCCTCTAGGCCTCTTTCCTGGTGGTTCCAAATCCAGCATCCTTCTTCCGATGCACTCTCTCTCTTTCCTCTGCACATGTCCAAACCATCTCTGTCTAGTCTTTGACTTTTTCTCCAAAACCTCTAACATGCTGTTCCTCCGATCCTGTCCATCCTGGTCACTCCCAGAGATCCTGGTCACTCCCAGAGAGTGACTTTTATTGAGTTATTTTTATTGAGAGTGTTTTACAACACTAAAAATATAAAGCGGGGCGTTGTTATGATTTGTTTAAATAAAGCTGCTTTAAGCTGGGAGGTGTGCAAGGAGTGGAGGAATGAGGGTCGCAAAAACTTGACATTAATTATAGTGTGAGGCGGTTTAAGCACTCTGCTCTCCCATGCTTCAGTTTTACCAACAAAAGTTTAGAAGATATCTTCAATCTTCATTACAACCATGGTTTACTAGATAAATTGTTTTTATATATACAGTATATATATATATATGTTTTTTACTTGCGCCTTTACCGTAAGTAAATGTTTTAAAGTTCACCAACTTTACAATGTGATATGGAAATGCAAAGCAGAAATCCCCTAAATATCCCCTTGAATCAGCCGGGATGGGCTCCGGCACCCCCGCAACCTCGAGAGGGATAGACGGAAAAGAAGGTGACTGACTGACTGAACGCTGATCATTTTTATTTTGATAAATCCCGGTCATAGATATTAAAAAATCTGTAGGGATAACGTGAAAAAATCCTTTTTTAGGAAACATTTCAAAGTGTAAAATAATATTAAATTACAAATTCACTCGTAGATTTGCTGAAAAACCAAGCAACCATAAAACTCACATTTTAACTTCATAATTTTGGTCAAAGTAAGAACATTTTCACTCATAAAATAAGATTGAGACTGAACAGCTGTTAGGCAACAAGAAAACCACTAATCGATGAGATAAAGGTTTCAATTTTTCCACGAAGAACAACTTTGTAGTGATGAAGGACTATTATATGATCTGAACAACCCAAATTGATCCCATTTTAGAACGACTAATAGATAAGAGTGAGAATGAAAGGAACATTGTATTACTATAACATCATAAGTACCTGTCGTTGTTTGATAGATATGAAAACCTAAACTCTAAAAGTATGATTTATGTGCATAAAAGAAACATTTTTAAGAACATCATAGATTATTTTAAGCTTGGGGATATTTTAAGTTTGGGGATAAAGTTCGAGAGGCAAGACTGAGATGGTTTGGGCACGTACAGAGGAGAGAGAGAGAGTTACATAGGAAGAAGGATGCTGGATTTGGAACCACCAGGAAAGAGGACTAGAGGAAGACCAAAGAGGAGGTTCATAGACTCAGTGAAGGAAGACATGAAGATAGTTGGTGTGACCAAAGAGGACACACCAACTATCCTCTTTGGTCTTCCAAAGAGGTCTTCCTTCTTTAGATGGTCTTCCATCTAAAGAAGTTTCTTCCATCTTCTTTAGATGGAAGAAACTGGGTACTCCGGTTTTTCTCTGGGTACTCCGGTTTCCTCCCACGCTCCACAAAAACATGCAGGTTAGGTTTATTGGCTACTATGTAAAATTGCCCATAGGAACATGTGTGTTTGGATGTTTGTGTGTGGCCCTGCAACAGACTGGCCGACCTGTTCAGGGTGTACACTGCTTTTCGCCTAACACCAGTAGGGATAGGCTCCGGCACCCCTGTGACCCTGTTAAGACTAAGCGGTTTAGAAGAAGAAACAACTATGTTGTAAAAGAGAGATAAAATATTCTGATGAAATCGGCTCATATTTAAAAATGATAGTAATCCCCTGCCACGTGACAGTTAAAAAAAATCTCTATAATTATTGCCTTTCTGTCTTCAAAAAACAACTTATATTAAGAGATTTTTTTTTCTTCTATCTGACAGAAACGTATCTCACATGTGTTTGATCCATTTTTCTGTTTCCTCGCTGATCCTCTCCACGTCAGACTGTGTGATGTACAGACTGTGTTCATCTGCTGCCGAACTCACAGAGCAGATCATTAGTTACAGCTAGAACTCAGCAGTTTTTGTGCTGTTTGTAATTATACATGGCTGAGATCACAACACGAGGCAGATTTCTTTCCCTCTGTTTCTTTTTTGTATGAAAAAAAAAGATTTTCTAGTATTTGTTATTGAGACAAACTTAGTGGTACTCTAAAAGATTTCACAATATGGAAATTACAAACAATGTGACTGCCCGAATCCTCTTGCTGGGAGAACTAACAATATTAGCTCTGTACATGTGTGAAAGCAGTGTGTAATAAACCCACACACACATTTAGCCTTCCCTACAAGTTTTTATGTTATCACACTTAGGTCGACTCTAAGATGCAACCTGCAGTTCGCAGCCATGGAAAGCACTATAAGAATGAGATATTTGTTCAATATTCAGGCTGATGACTGGATATCATGCTGATCCAGGCATGATCTCCAGTAATCCAGCCATTCAGAAGTCTGACTCAACAGGCGAGCTAAAAAACTGAGTGGGATTTTTATCTCTGGTAGCAGGGGACCAGAGATTAGCACACCCTATGCAGAACATGGTGGTAGTATTTTAAAACTTACAGAAGAAAATCTGTTGAGAAGCACTTCAAGAAAAAAAGTTTAGTTGTTTTATATCACAAGTAAAAATGTATTCTGATGTAAAGTACAAAAGATGACGAGGGATTTATAGAAAAGGCTTGATTTTTTAAAAAACCATTTGACACTAACTTGAAACTAATAGCGATCCATTCGCTTGTTGTGTACCCTGTATTGTACATAAAAATCCCATTTGACATGAAAATAACTTCATTTTAATTAATACTTTGAGGTTAAGTGCACATTAAAAAATAAGTTGCATTAAAAACATTGAGATTATCCAGACCAGTGGATTTGCCGTTCTCATTTTTTCACTCTTTTGACTAAAACTATGTTTAAAAAAAAAAAAAAAATTGCATTGCAATGATCAAAAGGAGAGTTCTCTGTTTTAGAACAGTTTTATAAGTGGTTAATCCAATACAGAAAGCCGAAGATAATGCTGAGGTAATTAAAGTATAAATATATTTCATTAATTTCCACAGAAAATCTTGGAAATTAATCAAGAGATTGGCTCTACAAACTGTGATGCTGTAGGACAAACAGGATCAACCTCAATTTGGGGTTTTTGAAAATTCACTACATAACACTTAAGGCACATTACAGGTTTATAGATCTTTATCACAGACAAGTGTGAAAGTCTGACTATTGCTCACCCTTTCACCAATCCTTACAAAGCACAGGCTCCGCCTTTGAAATTTGACACTGATCCTAAGTGAACCAGTTTTTCTCCACCCAGCTCATAGAGAAAAGAAAAAGCAACAGGAGCACGATGGGGGAAGTGTGTTAAATACTTCCACCACTGAGTGAAAGCAACAAGACGGGTATTTCAACGCCGCTGGTAAGATTGACATTTGATTACTTTTCTTGTCATTGTAATGACGTCATTTCTGCGTCGTTTTTTTTTTTTTTTTTTACTGCAACACCGTGCCGCTCTTTAACTAAGCAAAGTATTCTTCTTAAAACCTCAAAAAACAACTTTCAAACTGTATATTTTAAAAAGTTATACAAATACAACTATTGTATCCATGTTCTGGATAATGTGAATATCTGCCTTGGCCTGCATTTTTCTCCAGATTTTTTTGCACAAACATTGTGTTAGTCTACTTTTACGTGCATTCGATCTCGGCTCACTATTCAACTCTGTGATTCTACAATATGTGAAAATTACACCAAGTTATTTGAAAGTGTTTTTTTTTTTTTTTTTTTGTAAAAAAAATGGTCGAGCTTCTTAATTGAGTCGGTCTACAAGCTTTATTCTGTTGTTCCGTTCCGTTGTCTTCCGCTTGTTCCGGGGCCGGGTTGCGGGGGCAACAGCCTCAAACGGGAAAGCCCAGGCTTCTCTCACCCCAGCTGCATCCTCCAGCTAACCCAGAAGGATCCCAAGTCGTTCCCCGGCCAGCTGTGAGACATAGTCTCTCCAGCGTGTCTGGGGTTTGCCCCTTGGTCTCCTCCCGGTGGGAAGTAATTTCTACCACAAGGACAGGAGAAATATTTTTGCAACACGTTTTTAACAAAACTATTAAACCAATCACAATAAGGTTATTTCAAGCATAAAATAATTATCTATATAAACAAAAAATTTCTTAAAAACTTTTAAAACCCTGAAGTGAAAAAGGCCCTCTGTCAGAAATTCAAGTCTTCCGCATTGGGCGGGAGAGAGCCGCAATTAGGACCTATCTCACCCGCACCCACCAAGGCTCATAAAACTTCCGCATGAACACTCCAGTGCGTTCCATGAACTTGAGTAAGTATAATGGGGCTAAGCACATGGCATATCCTGCTGCAGCTGTGCATCTGAAAGCCGCTAGAAGTGATATGCATGGCCTATTTCAAGTATTGTTTTTGATAAACGTATGGAAGAAGTCGAACTTCCCGGACCTTTGGTCATGTGACAGCTTATGTGTGTGAGCCGCAATTTAAAGCCTGATCAAGCAGTACAGGGGTGTATTCCCGGTGGTAATTCCTCTTCGTACTGATACATAACGTTAGGTGGTAACACACGTAAGACACACCATTTTTCAGCTGCTTTTTCATGTTTTGAAAAGTTTGTTTTACCCCAACTGTCATGGTGGGCGTTGTCCATTGGCAGACATGGCGTCATGTTATGTCATAGCCCTTCCTCCTTTTGGCCCCGCTTAAAATCTCCCTCTTTGTGAAGCCAAAAATTTGGCATCTCTGCTCAGTAAAGCTAAAAAAAAAAAAAAGTCAGGATAGCTACTGTAACTAACTCTAAATGGCATAAACTACCTGCAGGAAAAGTGTGAACATGTAAATAGTTTCTGTTGTCTGTTTCTCTGTGAATATTTTTCCCTGGATGATGTGAGTAAAGGGATAGCAAAGAGAAAAGGTTGGATTTTTATTTCTACAAAGTATTGTCAGGAATAAATTCTGTTTGTTGTTTCACGTCATCTTTATGCTGCTCTCTATTGATTTTACATGTTTTTACCTCTTTATTCTGACAACTGGAGCTGTTCTGAAATAATTTATGTGCACGTTGGTTGACTTAGACTAAAAGGATTAAGGTTTTACTTTATTTTACAGTGAGACAAACCAAGCTTTACACAAATTTTCAGGGTTTCAGTTGTTTATTTACCATCATTCTCGATTTCTAAAATGAGAGAGTGAACTTTTTAACAAACATTCAAAAACAAGGAGCCGATTGATTCAAGACTTAAGTTGAAATGTTTCTTTTTCCCTAAAAAAATTGTGAAAGTTATTACTCCTCCCAGACAAACTTCAATATGTGTATGTAGACGATGTTCTTTTTTTTTTTTTTTTTTGGGGGGGGGGGGCGACCTGGCAATTTTACTTACTTTTAAAAATGAATGACTTGAGACAAATTGATTGTAGAGTGTCATAAAAGTTTTTTAAAAAATAAAATTGTAGCAATATCTTACAATGCACAAACGGAAAATTTCTCTCCCCTCTGTTAGAACACACCTCTGTGTTTTATTATTGTACAAATAAAGCATTTAATTATTTCTTAAGTCTTAAGTCTATTTATTAAGTCATTTCTTAAAAAATAGTAATAAACTTTTACCCATGTCACAAGTAAAATATTAATATTTGAGAGTCTCTCATTTGTTCTCCGGTCAGCACAACTTTTTTATCTAACAAAACTTTACTCGAAAAAAAAAAAAAAAACCTTAAAAAAGACAAATAAAAATGGTAGTTTGCTTATTTTCATATAAAAAATTTAGACTGAAAATCTTAATAATAAGGAGAATAGGCACCGGTACCCTCGTGACTCTTTTAGGGATAAGCAATTCAGAAGATGAATGAATTCCATGCATTCAAAACTGTGAAACTTAGGTAAAAAATGTCTTTAGACCTCTGAAAGTGTCAATTTTACTGACTAATTTCCAAAAAGTGATGCAACTGGTATGTAAAACTCAGGACTCTTTATTTTTAAGGATGAAATAAAAAATAGCCTGCAGCGCCCCATCCCACTCATCTATCTATCCATTGATCACCTTTTTTAATGTGAGATTGCAGGACCCTGAAATCTATTCCAGCTAATTTTTATTGAGATATGGGCCAAATTTCTGGACAGGTAACTGCTTACACCTTAAAAAATCTTTTTGGAATACATATAAGTGCAAGATCAAAGCTGAAAAACATCCTGAAATTATGGAATCTACTGTCAAATTTAACAAGTTACGAGTTTATGAAAACAAACTGGAGTTTTAATAGCATCCGTATACAGGGGAAGAAAGGTACTCAAAAATACATGAATGAAAAGAAAACTAATTCAGGTATTTTTTTTTATGGGGTAAAAAAATGTTCAAACATGGAAGAAACCTCCAAAAAGTTAATTTTGCATAAAACCCTCTGATAATTTAAATTTAACCATGAAAATGATGTGCGTGCCATTTAATAATGACCGTATCTATAGCAGGGATGGGCAAACTTTTTGATTCGCGGGCCACATTGAGTTCTAACATTTGACCAAGGGGCCGGAACAAGAGCAGATGGATGGCATGCTTTGGTAAACAAGCACGATATGGAAAGCCATTGGGGCCGCTACACACACATAATCAAGTGCGCTAGAGTTAAAATCAAGCGCCCTAGCGTTTAAAAAAAAAAACGCGCTAGGTTTAAAATGTAGATTTGAAATTTTCCAACAATCTATCTTGACAATATGCGCATCACGGAAACACACACATTTTAGAGGTAGTAGTGTTGATGTTTTCACAACAATGCCGATATTATCTACAGTGCGCCATCTAGTGAGGAAACATCAGAATTGCAGGGGAAAGAAAACATTAACACGGTTCATTTATTTAATTTTTTACGGGCCTGATTAAAATGTTTAATCATTTGATTAATAGCATATGGCCCGCGGGCTGAGTTTGCCCATACCTTATGTATAGTGAACATGGTATCCCGCAGCATTGATGTTCCAGTCAAGGTCTTCAGGGTTGAGAATCTTTGCCATCTTGGAAATCAAATGTTGAACATCTCTCCACGTCAGCTTAGGACTGGAGTGAGAGAGATAAAAGAGAAAAACATCAAATACATCCTTCGTTCAGTCTGTGCTTTACTACAAGCCAAACCACAGAGGAAACACTCCAACTATGTAGGATATTCCACAAACAAGCCTGTGGGGGGCTCACCACAAGTTCTATCATGTAGAAAGACACCGGGGGACTTTATCAGGCTTACACAGTGTCTTATTAGACCCACGTGTGAACCTTTCACTGTGATAATGCAAAATTTTATTGATACATAAACTGCTCATATGAGACACTAGCACACCATTAAAAGCAGGTCCTGTACACATAAAAGCTCCTATTTAAGTCAGGCTTATATTTTTAATAATGGTGTCACTAAAATCTGAGAATCCAACAAAGAATATTTGAGAGTTGAACAAAAGAGTCTGGAGAGCCAAATGTAGAAAAAGACCTCATTTTAATCCCAGGCAAGGGAATTCTAATAGAGCGGACTCAAGTGTCATGTCAAGCAATATACTAATGGAATCCAATTAAGACCTTTAAACTGCACCGAGAGCTGGAGGATATTAGCTCAGTTTTCTATAACAAAAGACCAAAGGGTCGTCAGAGAAGGTTTTTTTCTTCCAAGATATAAAAAGCATAAAGGAAATTGGGTTTTTCTGCTTTATCCACTCATTATTGTTCCCTGAGTAAATGACAAGAGTGGTAGAAAGAAGAACTACATGACCACCCATTCACAACTTTTTTTTCCATTTTTAGAAAAAAATGCAAACAACTTTCTGCTTTAACATCTGTGCACCGAAAAATGACAGGCTTATCCATCGCAGGAAGACACAATGATGCTTTTTATATGTAATTTCCTCCATCGTTACCGAATACATAAAGGACGTTGCTTCTTTTATTCCAAGAGGGAGAATTGTCCTTTTGTGAGACAATCATTCTTATAGCATCTATAGATAAACATGGCACCTTTTGTTGGTTCAGAAATATGACATTTGCTAGAAAACGCTTTAAAATACACTTTTATTCAGTGTCGTGTCTTTGATTGTGAATTATTTATGTTTATCAGTATGAAATCTTGTTATTTTATTTGGAGACAAGCAGGACAGGTTGTTTGCTGTAACCATAGCAACTCACTCTTCTCTGCTTTTTATTGCATGCTGCTGTTCATCCCTCCCAAAAACTACCCCACCTAGTGGTTCATATTTTCTATATATTTTTGAGATATTAAAAGAAAATTTGGGTTATGTTTTAAAGCAGAAAAATTACAGAATTTAATGAAATCTCTTATTTTCTGCAAGACAATAAAGTCAAAAAAGTTTCTCTTGCATTCTGGGTAAATCCTCTGAAAGGCTCATTGTCTGGACTAAACATGTCAACATGGCAAATAAGGTGCAAAACTTTAAAAAATGAACAGTATAACAAAGTGCTCGTTGTGAAACATAAATTGCATAAGAAATTGCTTTTGATGCAATAATTAGTCAGTCACCTTCTTAACCGTCTATCCCTTACGTGGTTTCAAGGCGAAGGGCAGGGTACACCCCGAACAGGTCGCCAGTCTGTCGCGGGGCCACACATAGCCATACGCATACACACTCATTCCTAGAGGCAATCCTGTAGTGGCTAATCAACCTAACATGCATGTTTTTGGAGGGTGGGAGGAAACCGGAGTACCTGAAGGACACTCACACATAAATGGGGGAGAACGTGCAAATTCCACACAGAAAGACCAGTGTTCCAAGCCTCGTCCCCACCCGGAACTCAAACCCATCACCTTCTTGCTATGAGGCCACTGTGCTACTAATTGCACCACTATGCAGTCAAATATTGTTGCTCATGTTAGAATGCGCATTATTTTCCGTTTTGCTGCTAACTTTAGACAGAATTAGAATTTGCAAAAAAACGTTTTCAGAATTTTTATCAGCTAAAAAGTTTTCTTTTGGTTTGAATTTATAGAACACATTGTTGCTGCCTCTCAAGTTCCAGCTGTGTTTCTGTAGGGGACATATTAACTTCCGGGTGCACAACCAGTTGATCACAATCTATTGGTAACCTGCGGACTGATCCCAATTTGACCGCGTGCTGTATGTTAAAAAAAATTAATGAAATGACAGGAAGTCAGTGTTTCCAACTCAGCGACTTTGACGCTTCTATTGAGGATTCAGACGCTCTAGAGACTTTTTTTTGTTTTTGTTTTTTTAAAAACCGCGACAATCTCTCAGCTTTTTCAAGTGCTATTGAAAATTTTTGGAGTCTGTGAAGTGAAAACACGTTGTTAAGCCTGTTCTTAACGAACAGCCGCTCCGCCTTCCAAAACATTGCAAGGTCATGGAAACAAACACTAGTTAACAATCCTAGAACAAGACATAGGACCTGTCCGTCCTTTAGTTTTTATTTCAATTTTCTCATCTGTCCAGGTGTGTTATAGTATCCAATGTGTATGTGTGATGTTAACACTCGACTAGTAGATCTCAAGAGGTTTGATACTTGAAAAGTAGATCTTGCAACAAAAAAAGTTTGACACCCGTGTGTTAACTGTCTATTTTCTTTGAAAGAAGAATCGTAAAAGATGACAAAATAGGTTTTGATGTGTTGATTTGATTCCTTTTCGGGACACTTTAATGAGAATCACTATACCGTTAATATAGGAGGCTTAGGGAATCGTTTTTAACATTTTTGGTTGGTGGTGTGCCTCAATTTACAAGTCGATCTACATTCCAACCCTCACCTATGTTTGCCAGCTTTGGGTGGTGACCAAAAGAACGAGATCACGGATACAAGCGACCAAAATGAGCTTCCTCCGCAGAGTGGCTGGGCTCTCACTCAGAGATCGGGTGAGGTGCTCTGCCATCTGGGAGAAGCTCAGTGTTAAGCCGCTCCTCCTCCAGGTCGAGAGGAGCCAGATGGGGTGGTTTGGGTATCTAGTCAGGATGCCCCCCCGAGCGCTTCGCTGGTGAGGTGTTTCAGGAACGTCCCACCAAGAAGAGACATAGAGGCAAACATCAGGCCCACTGGGGAGACTATGTCTTACAGCTGGCTGGGGAATGACTCTTGATCCTTCCGGGTGAGCTGGAGGATGGAGCTGGGGTGAGAGAAGATGGCCCCAATCTTGCTCCCGCAACCCGTCCCCAGATAAGCGGAAGACGACAGAACGGAATGGCGTGCCTCGAGATTTTTTTTCAAAGAGAAATGTATCGTGGCAAGGAAAAGGTACAACTAAAAGACTTCTTCATTACATTTCGATTGTGTGTCGGAGAACAAAAATTTGTAGCCAAGCTCGGCATGGAGTTTTAATAGTATTCCTAATTGCTCAAACAGAAAAACACATCAGGTGTGTTTTCATGCAAGAATAAAATTGAAACATGACAGAAAGCTTCAAAAACTAGATTTTGCATTATACTCCTGTTTAAAAAAATGCCATAGATTTCAATTTGCAGCTTATATTTGGGTTTGAATGTGCAAAAAAACCCCTGGGAAAAGTAGTTTGTTAGTTATTGCGCTGAAAGGTGCTGGAAGTCTCACACAGATGAATTCTGTTCACGTTTTGGGCAAAAATGAAGCAGAACAAAAGTAAAGGAGAAAAAGCTTTCATTAGCAGCATAAAACAAAACCGCAGCAAGCATCGAGAACAAGCAGCTAAAACAACATGATAGGAATAACACCAGCAACACTAATAAACTGAATGAAACAGAAAACAACACACAAACAATTATTTTAAGCTTTGATTTCAAAGGGATTGCTGTGTCTGTGTGTGTGTGTGTGTGCGGGGGTTAGCTTTGTACTTTTGAACTGTTGCTGCACACTGAGTGCGTTTGTGTTTGAGTGTGCGTTCTGTATTATATATTAACAGCATCAGCGTGATGCTGTTGTGTGCACCCCGTACCCCCACCTCCATCATCAGCACCAGCACCAGCATCACCCCTCTGGTGGAATCAGAGAAAGCCCCGCGGCCCCGGCTGGTTTGCATAAAGCAAACAAAATTAAATTTGCTTTGCTAAATCAAAGCATGTATGGTATTCCAAGCCGCTCTCTCTGGGACAAATTACTTCAAACGGCCTCCTTTGTATCATAACAGAATAAAAAAAAAATCAGCCCAATCAGCGGCTCTCCAAAACCCTCAACTCGGGAATTAATTATTGAACCGAGGGCTTTTCTCTCTCCTCGCAGTCTGCGACACAGATCTATTTATTTTGGAAAGTCGTTTTGTCCTTAAAAACACACTGTTGGCAGAGAACACTTCCATATCTCCCCTCTCGCTTCGTGTTTCACTCGTCTTTGCTGTTACAGCTGTACAGACCCCAAAGGGACATGCGACTAGGTTTGAACCAGGAAATTAATCTGAAAACCATGACCTGCATCCACCATGGTGCTGGTTAACAAAAGTAATGCTTTTTCTTTAAAGCTGAACAGTTAACGGTGTCACAAAAACCCAGAGTTTTTTCTCAATTTCATCATAGTTCGTAGTCATTATTAAACCATTAAAGACAAGTTATATAATTTAAGTGTTAATTATAAGAAACACTTGCTTTGTTTTAGCTTTCAGAGTTGGATCATGACAGGTATGTGAGTGAAAGGTGCTCTGAACTCTTAAGATGATGCAAGATAATAAGAGCTGAGGTGAGTTCTTTTGAAGCTGCTGCAATTTTTGTTCCTATTCACGAGCTCTAAAAAGACCAAATCTGCATTGGGAATTACAGCTACTGCAAAACGGTGAAGTGTAAACAGGGTTTTCATCTGCAAATAGAAATTATTTATAGACCAGGCATGGGCAAACTACGGCCCGCGGGCCACATGCGGCCCATTAAACGTTTAATCCGGCCTGCCGAACTTGAAAAAATTAAATAAATAAACCTTGTTAGTGTTTGATTTGACCTGTAATTCTGGTGTTTCCTCACTAGATTGCGCACTCTAAGATATGGAAAGCCATTGGCCCCAATACACGCACGTAAACAAGCGTGTTAGATGTTAAAAACAAGCAAAATGTTACATCAAGCGCTTAATAATAATAATGATGAATTACTCTATTCATCCCTCACCGGGGAAATTTGTTTGCTGCATTCCTTACACCGCAGCAGGCTGCCCTTCAACGGCGCGAGAAGCGGGGGTTAGGTGTCTTCTCCAAGGACTCTAGACATGCTCTCCGTGGGACGCGAACGCACGACCTTCCGGTCCGCGGGCGAACACTCTAACCATGTGGCCACCGTGTCCCCTTAGATTTCAGACCTAGCACCACTAGATTTGAAATTTCCTGCTTTTGATGTAACATTTAGTGCTTTTTTAAAATCTAGCGTGCTATTCTTTCGGTCTAATCTAGAGGTTAGTAAAGCATGCCATCTATCTGCTCCTGTTCCGCCCCCCTGGTTCAATGTTAGAACTCAATGTGGCCCATGAACCAAAAAGTTTGCCCACCCCTGTTATAGACTGACGATACCTTTGCTTCATTTTATGAAGCAATGGATTGCCTTTCGTTTTTAAAGATTGTGTTAGGTACAATAAGAAGTCTAATTGGGCTACTGTCAATTGCCTGAAAGCTGCGGTGACCAATGGGAAAAGTGCTTGCTTTTTGTCGCCGGTGAGTGGGGGGGTATTTATTTTATTTTATTTGAATATACTTTATTAATCCCTCACCGGGAAATTTATGTGCTGCATTTCACCGCAGCAGGCTGCCACCAATGACGGCACCAATGGTGGGAGAAACGAGAGGTTAGATGTCATCTCCAGGGACCCTAGACGTGCAGGGTCTTTGGAGAAGACCCACCATTGGCGTCGTCATAGGATTATGGATTATGCATTATGGATGCAAAAAATATGCATCCATGAAGTTTTTACCTCGATCTTTCTGACCTTCATTTTTGATCGCAACACCCTGAAAACCTAATCAGTTCATAAATAGTTGGTACCGTGGTCAGTTTCATTCAATGGCTTTGGGAGATGCCACAAAAATATTACAGACACGTCCTAAGCCTGTGGGGCAGAGTTATAAAAAAATCATCCTTATAAAAGAAGTACATAAAAAAAATTAAATAGGCTGTTTTGTAATTGTCGTAAATAGCTTGCACTATTACACTATTACACCTAGGGAAGAACTATGGTAATATATGAGGAAGTCTGGTGTGACAGAGAAGTATGTTAGAGCGGTGCAGGACATGTATGAGGGCTGTAAGACAGTGGTGAGGTGTGCCCTAGGTGAGACAGAGGAGTTCAGTGTGGGGGTGGGACTGCATCAGAGTCCTTTGCTGTTTGCTATGGTGATGGACGGGCTGACAGACAAGGTTAGACTGGAATCTCCATGGAAAATGATGTTTGCAGTTGACATTGTGATCTGTATTGAGAGGAGGGAAGAGGTGGAGGAAAAGCTGGAGAGGTGGAGGTTTGCACTAGAAAGAAGAGGAATGAAGATTAGTCAGAGTAAGACAGAGTACATGTGTGTGAATGAGAGGGATCCAAATGGAAAAGTGAGGTTACAGGGAGAAGAGATAAAGAAGGTGGAAGATTTTAAGTACTTAGGATCAACAGTCCAGAGTAATGGAGAGTGTGAAAAGAGGTGAAGAAGCATATGCAGGCAGGCTGGAACGGGTGGAGAAAAGTATCAGGTGTGACAGAAGAAATTTCAACTAAAAGGAAAGAAAAAGTGTACAGAACTGTGGTGAGACCGGCCATGCTGTTTGGTTTAGAAACAGTAGCACTGAGGAAAAGACAGGAAACAGAGATGGAGGTAGGCAGTTATGGTTAGTTTCAGCTACTGAAAAGCTCTGCTTTTTTATGTAAAATTTACATGAAATGCTGATTAGCTAAGAATTTAGTCTAATTGACAGATTACTTAATATCAACTGGAGGATAAGTAACGGTATCTACATTCGATTGGCATAAACACTTATGAGCATCCTTCAGATCTTTTCAGCCATCATCGCCTTACAAAAGCTGTCAAAGAAGTACAGCGACATGCGCAGAACTGTTTACAAATCCCCAGTTAATAGGATCAGGTCTCATTGACCGGGCCACTCCGATGTGTCTGATGTAATCTATTAGCTGTATGATAGTCAGTGTCTCGGCCCGATCGATAAACTTGGGCAGCCGTGTTCTCCTCTGTGAGCTGTTAGGCTACTTTAATGCCTCTAAGAATGCAGCCGGAAGATTACAGTCACACACACATGGTCACATTTATGTGTGTGTGCAAACCTTTGAGGATTTCCTATGGATGGAAAACTGTTTTTTTTTTCCCCTTCTGGTTTGATTATTAATCTTTACATGGTGGTAAAATTGAGCTTAGATTTATCTTGTGGATTGGGGCCTGTGTGATGTGAGGGTGAAGTATTCTGTTAGGATGATTCATGTTGGGGGTGGGAGGGTCTGGGGAACGTAGTGGATCGATGTGGAGTCTGCATGGTCAATACAAACAAGATAAATGTGTATTTTTGTTTACATGTTTATTTTCACATGATATACGTACATGCATGACTTTGCACGCGTATGTACATGTAAGCCTATTTTGTTGGGGTAAAAAAAAAAAAAAGGTTAGTTCATAAATAAATTTCAATTTGTAAGAATTTAGATAAAAAATGTAATTTAGTGCGTATTTAACCGTTTTGTTGATATTTACAAAAAACTGTTTACTCATACTAATGTATTTCCGTACTGTATTGTTTTGTGGTACGCCACGAGTGTGTATTAAATCCACTCCACTGTGCATAGCATGTCTGCACGTGCATGCTGGTGCGTGTGTGAGTGTGTGCGCTTTGTGTTTCTGTGTGGGAGTGTGTCGGTAGCTGGTGTAACTGGGTTTCCAATTAAGTTGAACCACAGGCTGGATCAATGCAAGTCCTCTGTGTGCAGGAATGAGCAGCCCTGGGCCCTCAGAGCATGCCCACGAATAATTTATCACTCACACTGGGCTGAGGCAGAGAAGAGGAGGAGGAGGCCTGGCATAAGGAGAAGGAGACAGAGAGCATAAGGACAAAGTGTCCAGCCCACGGGGGGAGAACGCAAAAAAGACGGGCAATCAAGGAGACGGATAGACGGAGGCAGTGAAGAAAACAGAGAGGGATCGGGGCTCAGAGGAAAACTCTGTCAGCTCTCCATCATTTAGAAGTATCACTCCTTACGCTTCACCCCGTAAACAACCGTGGAAAATAAAATTCTGCAGGGAGCAGAAACCACACAGTTTGCTCTGCTTTTCCTACGTTGTGTGTTTAAAAAGGGTTGTGAATTCTAAAGATAACTGAACAACTTTAGCACATGAAAGCCCAAGTTGGGTATTTTCTACCAACATCTTATTTCTAAAGTGATTTGTTTCCAGTCATTTAGTTAGTGGCATCAGCAGAGATGAGGATTTGAACATCTGAAGAGAGATTCATACACATTGAAATAAAACAACTAGATGGAATGCAGAGTAGCTACATTTTTTAAACGTACTGTATTCATCCCTCAAATCGGAAAATTCTTGTGCTGCATTGCACCACAACAGGCAGCCATGCATTGTTGTTTTTGGCGAGTTTTCGTTTTAGTCTTCGTCATTGGAACAGAAATTAATTTAAGTTTTAGTCACATTTTTGTCATCTCTTTATATTTTCGTTTTAGTCACAAAAACCCTTTGGGTTTTTGTGACTAAAAGGGTTTTTGTCTAGTTTTTTTGTCTAGTTTTTGTCTAGTTTTCAACTTAGAACGTTTTTATTCTAGTTTTAGTGAAAAAACAAAACAAAAAAACAACTTACTTTGACAATCGTGGCTTCATTACTGAGAATAATGCAGGTTGTTTGTTTAAAAAAAAAAAAAACTCTGCCGAGCTTTAACTTGCGCAAAACAGCGAACATTGTGAAACAACGTAAATAAATATAAATTTTTCAGTGAGTGAGGAACGTTGTAACTTATCCCTACTTAAAAATGATACATCTTAATAACCCCTGTAAATAAAGTAAACATTGCATTGTGTCTTTAAAGCAGTCGTTAGCGCAACCAAGCTAACTAAAGAAGTTAGCAGCGCCGACAAGCTAGCATTAGCTTGAAGTTAGCATGCTGTTTGCCCAAAATATAGCGGAAAACTTTAAGTTTCTGAACACCAAGCTCCTTTTGCTGCTGTTTTCACCATGATGTGTGACTTCCTCATGGCTGCAGGTGTGTTGTGTAGACGGTGTGAACGTGCAGCATTGTGGGGGCGTGCCGCCGTGAGAGACAGAACGCAGCCGCTGTGCTTTTTCTTTCAACGCATATTTTGTTACATTTTCGTCTCGTCAACAGAAACTTGCAAACGTCTCGTCACATTTTCGTCACCAAATGTCGCATTAATTTTGTTATTGTTACGTCATCGACATGAAAAAATGCTTTGTCAACAAAGTCATTTTGTTGTCGTCATCGTTGACGAAAAGAACACTGCAGCCATGACGGTGGCAATGATGGGAGAAACTGGGGGTTAGGTGTCTCACCCAACGACACGTAGGCATGGACCCAGTGGGAATTGAACCATCATCTCCCAATTCCAAAGGTGGACTTTCTACCACTGAGCTAACGCCTCCATTTTTGTCAATTGTCAGTCTCTGATTGTAATCATGATTCTTGTCTGAAAAAGTTAAACTCAACTTGAGAACACTTAAAGAGGAGGCATTGTACTTTTGTGAGGAAATAATTCTTATTTCATAGCATATGGATAAACACCATACCTTTTGTAAGCTCAGAAATTCAATATTTGACAACATTCTATCACTTTCTTCTTTTTTTCAGCTTCTGTCATCTTTACCATGTCATTTCAGTTTACAAAAGCATTTGTTTCTGACTACAGAATAAGATCTGATCTTACTGATTGGAAGATCTTTGCTACTCTTTGTATTTAAGTCAAAGATTTGAGGGGTTTTGGGGATCACTGTCTCGTAACATGACCCAATTTCCAACTGAGCTTTAGCAGAAAAATAGATGGCTTTCCATTTGACTGTGAGGACATGTTCGCTCTGCGGCTGTTTGATCTGCTTTAAGCAGACCATGGCCTGTTACCGAGGATAGCAGGATTTATGCGGTGCAGTGTACACATCCACTGCATCCTGATGTAGAAGTCTTCTCTGGTCCCCTACTAAGTTTTGATTCATTTACAATTGGACTATTCAGTTGAACAAAAAGTATCCTATTCCAAACTATTGAGAAAAATAAGAAGTATTAAGTACCGTTTGAGGAAAACAAAAACTACCAGAGTAAAAAAAGTTACACCCCATCATACACGATGGAACCGAACCGAAAACGTCACGATACGTCACAAAATATATTTGATTCACTTTGTTCTGTTTTGTTTTGATCTATTTCTAGTTTTATTTTATTGTTATTTTTATTTCTTTTATTTCTGTTTTCTAGTTTATTGATATTTTATGAACTCTACAGCAACCTTGGGTGTCCTGAAAGACGCTTCTAAATAAAATATATTATTATTATTATTATTATTATTATAAAACGTCCCGATACATCACAAAACGTCACACAAATGGGTATGAAATGGTGACTCAGTGATTGGAGCGTTCGCCCGCGAATCGGAAGTGGGTATTAAATGGGTATGAAATGGTGACTCAGTGGTTGGAGCATTCGCCCGCGAATCGGAAGTGGGTATGAAATGGGTATGAAATGGTGACTCAGTGATTGGAGTGTTAGCCCGCGAATCGGAAGTGGGTATGAAATCGGTGGGAGATGATGGCTCAGTGGGTAGAGCGTTTGCCCGCGAACTAGAAGGCAACCGGAAGTTCGCGGGTTTGCATCCCACTGAGTGCACGTCTAGGGTCCTTGGAGAAGACACTAACCCTTCGTTTCTCCCATCATTGGCCCCATTATAGGTGGCAGCCTGCTCCGGTGAAATGCAGCACATAAATTTCCTGGTGAGGGATTAATAAAGTATATTAAAAAAAAAAAAAGAAATTCCGGCAGAACAGGCAGCCGGATTTTCATTCCTTGCCAAAAATCATACCCACGTTCTGCACATGCACTACCCAGGGTAGGATTTTCTGGAAAGGCATGAAAATCTGGGAGGGCACCGGCATATAAAAGTAAAAAATCACAACTATCAAGAAATATATAGTGGGCAACCTTGGCGTGCATCACCATTGGGTACTTTATGTGATGAAGTTAGTGTTCATATTGTTGGACGCAATCTATACACTACCATGTAAAACCTGCAATGTTTGATAGAACCATTTGCTTCAATGCTTTTCACCAGCGTTGATTTATTGACATGGAAATACTTATTTAGTACTGGACTTGTCAGAAAAAAGAAAACTGGCACATGTCGCATATTAAACTCCTATGAACCCATAAAGTGTTGAGATCTTTGCATAAGTGTTCGGCATGCAAAGAATTATGCAGTCCCTTTAAAATGAGCAGGCCATGTACTCATTAACATCAGTAATCACCATCACATGGGTGCACTGTTTTGTGAGGTGATTGCAGGCATGCTGTTATTGGACTTGGTCTAATTGATAGACCCATTAGTATCCCTTGTTCAGAGAGCATGAGAGAAAGCTTGGTATTCTCACAGTCACTTCAAATGACTTCACAGCTAAGAGAGCTGCACATTAAGAGCAGATTACAGAACAAAAGCAAGCTTCTAACCAGCACACCGATTGCTAGATGCTAAGATTGATGGAGAAAATTAAAGACAATGTGGGTGTAACTTGAGTTTTAGCGTACTACTAAATGAAAGGATGATGGTCCGTGTTGTTTTTATATTACGGACAGACACACAGGATCATTTTTGTCCCTAGCTTCATGTACCTAGTTTCCTCTGCTTTCCAGATCTGTGTGTGATATAACTGGGATGAGACAATGGGGATTAAACTGCTGCTTGTCTTGTAGCAGCACATAATAATCTGATAGCTAACAAGCTGGGTTGTTGCTGGTCTCTGGTTCAGTTACTGGTGAAACAGAAAAAAAGACAAGGTAGAAAGAAACTGCAGGATTTTGGTTTAACATTAAATAAATTTAAACGTGCAAATCTAGTGGCAGGAAATTTTTTCTTCTTCTTTCGGCATATCCCTTTAGGTGGTGCAACAGCAAGTCAGTTTCTTCCATCTAACCCTATCTGCTGCATTTTCTTTGGTCACACCAACTATCTTCATGTCTTCCTTCACTGTATCCATGAACCTCCTCTTTGGTCTTCCTCCAGGCCTCTTTCCTGGTGGTTCCAAACCCAGCATCCTTCTGCCGATGTACTCTCTCTCTCTTCTCTGTACATGTCCAAACCATCTCAGTCTGGCCTCTCTGACTTTATCTCCAAAACCTCTAATATGTGCTGTTCCTCTGATCCGGTCCATCCTGATCACTCCCAGAGACATCCTCAGCATCTTCATCTCTGCTACCTCCATCTCTGTTTCCTGTCTTTTCCTCAGAGCCACTGTCTTTAGACCAAACAGCATGGCCGATCTCACCATGGTTTTGTACACTTTTTCTTTCATTTTAACTGAAACTTTTCTATCACACATCACACCTGATACTTTTCTCCACCCATTTCCGAATCCCTGCACACGCTTCTTCACCTCTTTTCCACACTCTCCATTGCTCTGGACTGTTGATCCTAAATACTTAAAATCTTCCACCTTCTTTATCGCTTCTCCCTGTAACCTCACTTTTCATTTTGGAACCCTCTCATTCACAAATGTACTCTGTCTTTTTCTGACTAATCTCCATTCTTCATCTTTTTAGTGCAAACCTCCACCTCTCCAGCTTTTCCTCCACTTCCTCCCTCCTCTCACTCCTGATCACAATGTCATCTGCATTTTTTTACACAAAAGAAAAGTCTTACGTTCTTAAATATTCATAGCTTGTGAAATTGCATGCTTTTGTTTACATACCAAAAATACCTACATTTTTAAAATGTATAACACTGGATGACATACTGTATGTTATACACGTCCATTAATTCAGCGTATACTTTTTTCATAAATGAGCGTATGCATATTGTCTCTGACGGGTTGAATAACCCGTTGCAGCTAATTTTGAACATACTGTATGATTAACAGTAAACTTGCATGACAAGCAGAAACATGGCAAAAGTCCCTGAGCTTAAAGTGTGGACTCGTGGTTGAGTAAAGACCAATTAGAGGAAGCAGATTCACTTTTCCGTGTTCAGTATGTGCCCCAATGAGAATACCGGCTGATTACTCTTTAACTTGCCAACGAGCTTGTTACCTACAGTACCTTATCCTACTTATTCAATTCAATGGACACAGTAGAAACATGAAAAAATACAGAGAATAAATGATTACATTAATCAAAACAAAAACTAAATATGACAGAAATCGGTCATAAATAAAAATATGTCCAAGATACAAACCAACAACTAACAGTCAGGTGGTTTTATTTCCGTTCCAGCCAATGCATGGACAGGCTGGTGAATGGATGAGGAGAAATAGAGATAAAGTGACAGAGAGGCTGACACAGTGATAAAGTGAACAAAACAAACAGAAAAAGAGTGACAAACAGGATGAGTGAGGGATTGATTCACCCTGATGATTCGTTGGACAGGCATCAAGACGGATGGATGGAGGCAGATGGAAACACAGACAGACAGGCCGGCAATTTGTGGGAGAGAGCAAAGAGACAGAGAATGACACGCTGACACTGTGAGGGAGGGAACTTTTCTGAATGACACAATGCTTCTACTGCAGACTCAATTCAGTTTGTGGTATAACAAGATGCTATCCGCGTTGAGTTTAGATGGAAAGAAAAAAACAAATCTACAGTGTCCAGATTGATAAAAATCAATTTTGAAATGCTTTTGAAAGTGATTCAAAAATGTGATTTCAAAACAGATTTTTACAGATGTGTCCGCATCATGATGTTATGGTAAAATGAAACAGAATTAAAATGAAAATGTGAGGAAAAGCAATGCTGATCTTTGTTGAACGGTAACATTTAGAATCGGGACAAATGACACACCAGTTCTGTAGTGAACACTCCTCGGATTTTATTCTAGTAAGGTCGACATTGTTTCCAAGACCCGTAAAACCAACCTTCTTCTTTTGGCATTTTCCTTCAGGGGTCGCCACAGCAAGTCAATTTCTTCCATCTAACCCTACCTGCTGTATCCTCTTTGGCCACACCAACAATCTTCATGTCTTCCTTCACTGTATCCAGGAACCTCCTCTTTGGCCTTCCTCTAGGCCTCATCCTGGTGGTTCCAAATCCAGCATCCTTCTTCCTATGTACTCTCTTTCTCTCCTATGCACATGTCGAAACCATCTCAGTCTTGCCTCTCGAACTTTATCCCCAAAACCTCTAACATGTGCTGTCCCCTGATGTACTCATTTCTAATCCTGTCCATCCTGGTCACTCCCAGAGAGATCCTCAGCATCTTCATTTCTGCTTCCTGTCTTTCCTCCGTGCTACTGTTTCTAAACCAAACAGCATGGCCGGTCTCACCACAATTTTGTAAACTTTCCCTTTCATTTTAGCTGAAATTCTTCTGTCACACATCACAGCTGATACTTTCCTTCACCTGTTCCAGCCTGGCTGCACATGCTTCTTCACCTCTTTTCCACACTCTCCATTGCTCTGGACTGTTGATCCTAAGTACTTAAAATCTTCCACCTTCTTTATCTCTTCTCCCTGTAACCTCACTTTTTCATTTGGATCCCTCTTATTCACACACATGTACTCTGTCTTACTCTGACTAAAGTAAGACAGACTCTGACTAAACCCGTAAAACCGATACTTGTTGATAAAAATAGCTGAACTGAAGAAGGATTAAGATGTGAATATTTACCCAACATTTATCCGGCATTATTAATCAGCTCTTAATTTGGACAATTTGACACTTGTTCAAATTTGTACATGATGACGAGACCAAATTATTTTATGCATATGAAAATGACCATGTTTTGTCCCCATATTACAAAATAAATAAAAATAATTTGCTGAGTAAAAGTGTTTTTTTTTTTTTTTTGTTTTGCTACTTGTCAATGAAGCGCTGAATATTAAGTGCTTAGTAATTTTAATTTTATTTTTTTATTCATTCAATCAAAGCAATTTTTGGACAAAAAAATCCCAGGCTGCACAATGGCGCAGTGATTAGGACAGTGGCCTCACAGCAAGAGCGTCAGGGTTCGAGTCCTGGAAAACATGCAAACTCCACACAGAGTTTGCATGTTGTGTAGGTGTATGTGTGGTTTCCCTCCGGGTACCACTGTTCCCTCCGATCCTCCAAAAAACATGCATGTTCTTTTGATTGCCTACTACAAAATTGCCCCTATGAATGAATGTGTGTGTGGATGGTTGTCTGCATTTGTGGCCCCGCAGCAGACTGGCAACCTGTTCAGAGTGTATCCTGCCTCTAACTGGTAATCAGCCAGGGTAGGCTCCAGCACAGCTCCGTGACCCAATTCGGGGTAATCACTCGTTTTTGAGAGCAGTTCAGAAGACAAAATGAAAGCGAAAATAAAGCCCGATAAATACTGATACATAATTTTACCATCTTTGTTTTTGTTTTTCCTGGTTTTGCCACTTCCTTACTTGTCCTTCATTTTTTACGTCCATGAAAGGTTAAAATAATTCCTCAGATATTTTACATCAGTCCACCACAACATCACACTGACTACCTTTTTATGTTTCAAAGCAATGGAACGTTTAGGAAGAGGTCAGTGAGTGCAGATAGACAAATTTTGGTGGTTCTGGATGCCACGCACAAGCCAAGCTACTGTTGATGAATGAGTTTCGGGGTTTCTAAGAAAGAATATGCTGGAATAAATGATTGTGCGTGTTTGTGTGTAGAAAAGAGAAAGAGAGAGAGTGTCAGGATGGAGTGAGAAAGAGAACAACACAGATTTAGAGTGAGAGAACCCGGCTCCATAAAGACGTGAGCAGAATGTGGCTGGTCTAAGCGAGAGAGGTGATATATAGTTTAGTCAGTGGCATCGGGTCACGACAAAGCCTTTAACAGTAATGTCCTGGGAGTCGCCTCGCCCAGGGGGACCCGCGCTCCATTTTACAGCCAAGCAACTGAGACTGAGAACGCTGCCGTGTGACAGCTGGAGCAGTAAAGCTGGCCTTTAGTACTATCCATAACATGAAGAGGGCGTAGATGCTGCTGATTCTACCACAAAACACCAGGCCTGAGGCCACACTGACAGCTGGTGTGTTAAGAACGATGAAGGGGAAAAAAATAAAAGCTTGGGAAATAGTAGGAAGTGAGAGACGAGACAAAGGAGAGAAAGAAGGAAAAGAGGTGGAGAAGATAAATCTGCAGACTTGAAACAAAGAAAGAGAAATTCTACAAATGAGAAAAAGAAAGATGTAAAAGTGTGATGTACAATGTTATTATGTCAGAAATCTCTCAGGAAAACAACTTGATTTACAATGTCTTAAAAAAAATACTCGCTCATTGCGATTATTTCTGATTTAGTGATCCTTGAACTGTAAAGAATATTTGTGAGCTTTGTTAATTTGATTAACACGGCATGACTAGCACTCAGAAGGTGCAAAATATTTGTAAATGTGAAACAAATAAGAAAAATCTGACAAAAAGAAAAAAAAAACTGAAAACCTGAGAAAGCGCAAGTATTCACACTTTGAAGGCAACACTTCTGTAAAGCTAGGTTTTTAAACCATTAGATTCTAAGGTGTAACGTGAGGGCATGTTAATAGAATTTGTTTTCTGAAAAATTGTAAGTTTTATGTTTAAAAAAATCCATCTTCAGCAAGTTAATCATTAAAAACCATTTTGTCAAAACTGAATGATGAAACAAACAAAAACAACAGAAAGGAGTGAACCTTATAATACTACCACCCCATGCTTTACTGTAGAATGGCCATTTTCAACGTTGCAAGTTTTTTTTTTTACATATTTGTCTCTTAATTTCTCTTGCTAGGATCAACCGATTTTGGTCTCAAAATAACCGTCTTGATTGGGAAGCATATGGATCTACACAAACTTTTTAAAATTTTGGTTTAGATCTTGAAATGTTTTAATTTTAATATTTTTTTTGCCCTTTAGGAATGAAACGGACCTGGAAATTTTCACCAACAAAAATATGCTCGTTAAACCTTTAAAAGTCAAGCATCTTTTGAACTAAAAATACCATTTTACTTTTAAAACGGTCACAAGAAATTGGTCTTAAGAACATCAATACATATCTTTGATAACAAATACAAATCTATATTCTTTTATTAAGCTACATTAAGTTTCTTAAACTACACTAAGCTACTGTACATTAAACTATATCAAGGTTTAATGATATAATAGTTAAAAATAAATAAAATAAATGTATTACTCTATTCGTCCCTCACTGGGGAAATTTTTGTTAAACCTATAATTATAAAATAAACCTATAATAATAGTTATTATTATAATTATAATAATAGCTAAACCTATATCATGGTTTAACTATATGTAATTGTAGCTTAAGTTACAATTAAGCTACCTTAAACTTTATTAAACTGCAGTAAGCTATACTAACCAATATTAAGCTACATTAAGCCTTATTAAACTGCAGTAAGCTACACTAACCAGTATTAAGCTACATTAAACTGTATTAAGCTACATTGAGCTTTATTAAACTACAGTAAGCTACACTAACCAGTATTAAACTACATTAAACAGTATTAAGCTACATTAAATTTTATTAAACTGCAGTAAGCTACACTAACCAGTATTAAGCAACATTAAACTGTATTAGGCTACATTAAGCTTTATTAAACTACAGTAAGCTACACTAACCAGTATTAAGCTACATTAAACTGTATTAAGCTAAAGTAAACTGAAATAGTCTAAAGTAAGCTACAACAAGCTACTTTAAGCTGTTTTAAGCTAAATTAAACTGTATTAAGCTACATTAAGCTATATTAAGCTACATTAAGCTGCATTAAGCTACAGTAAATTACAATAAGCAGTGTCAAGCAACATTAAGCATTATTAAGCTAGGCTAGGTATTAAGCTACAACAAGCTACATCAAGCTGTATTAAGCTACAGTAAGTTGTATAGCACTACAGTAACTAAAGGAAACCAAATTAAACTGTATTAAGATACAATAAACTATATTAAGCTGTGTTAAGCAACATTAAGCAGTATTAAGCTATGTTAGGCTGTATTAAGCTACAACAAGCTTTATTAAACTATTTTAAGCTACAGTAAGTTGTATTCATCTGTATTAAGTTGTAATAATTGACAATAAATTACATTAAGTTGCCTAAAGCTTTTTAGCCATCTTTAGATTTTAGCTGTGTCCAACTTTTTCAACTCTTTTTAAGCATTTCGGCATAATGGCATTACAGTCTATTCTTTCAGTTGAAAGGCATTACAGTTTAAAGTTATAACAGAATGGCATTCACCCAGCTGTTTTCTAAAAACAGTTTCACATCTAGGTCTTCTTTTTTGCACCTGATGCTCAGTCATATTTTCTATTAAAAAAAAAACAAGACAAGTCATAATCTTTGACTTCTTTGTATTCAAAGAAAAAGAACATGCTAAAAGCGAGATAGCCTGTTAAGAAATGGCAGAAGAAAAAAACTGTTAATTAACTGATAAAGGCTGAAATGAACAAAAAAAAGAAGAAACTCTAATAATCTTGGTTAAGTAATGATTAAGAAATTAATTAATTAAACCGCCAGGCAACTCAGTAAGCTGACGAAACTCCGGAGTAAAAAGTTTAGCAGACATCATGATGTGTCTTCATAACGCTTTTAGAAGAACACAGCAGTGTGCGGATTTTGAGGGAAATGAAAAGTCTGTGGGAGTAAACAAACAGAATCAAAGATGACAAAATGGATTTATTTAGGCCTGCCAGTAAATTTTACTGATTATAAAAATTACCACAGTATTCGATGTCATTTTAGTATTCATCATCATCATTTTAAGTAAGGCACGTGTTTCAATGAATAATACACTGAATAGAATGCTGTGTTTTTTGTGGAGATGAAACCATTATTAAGCTTGGGATGTACATTTTTATTTCTAAGATATATAAGATGCACAAAAGAATTTTCTAGAATTACTTTATCAAACAATATTATATCTAGCTTAAGTAGCCAAGGATCTGACTGCTAGGGTCCCCGTCGTTGGCTGCCACCCATCTCCTCCTTCACCTGAACCCAATCGCCCCCCTGCAGGTGGTGAGTCAACTGGAAGGGTGGCTCAGGTTCCCTGTTCGGGCTGAGCCCGGATGGGCCCCATTGGTAAAAGCCCAGCCACCAGGCACTCGCTCTCGTGCCCCACCCTCGGACCTGGCTCCAGGGGGAGGGCCCCGGTGACCTGCGACTGGGCTAGGGCAACTTGGCCATGCTTAATCTCTTTATAGGGGGTGTTTGAGCCGCGCTTTGTCTGACCCGTCACCTAGGACGTGTTTGCCTTGAGTGACCCTACCAGGGGCATCAAGCCCAGGCCAACACAGCTCCTAGGATCATTGCGTGTCGAGACGCTTCTCTTCCAGGTCGAGAGGAGCCATATGGGGTGGTTCGGGCATCTGGTCCGGATGCCCCTTGAGCGCCTCACTGGTGAGGTGTTTCGGGCACGTCCCACCGGGAGACCAAGAGGCAGACTCTGGACCCACTGGAGAGACTATGTCTCATAGTTGGCTGGGGAACAACTCGGGATCCTTCCAGGTAAGCTGGAGGATGCAGCCGGGGCGAAAGAAGCCTGGGCTTCCCGTCTGAAGCTGTTGCCCCCGAGACCCGGCCCCGGATAAGTGCAAGACGATGGAATGGAGTATTATATCTATTTTTTTAAATGTAGCAATCAGAAATGGTAACCCCTTGAACACAAAAAATGAAAATGCCCAAATCCAGTTTCTGAACCACTTTGTCCAAGATCAATTTACTGCTAGAATCGGGCAAGAGGCAGGGTGCACCCTGAACTGGTTGACAGGTCACATAAAGACAGACTGCCACACACACGCACACATTTACTCCTTAAAACAATTTCTTAGTGACCAATTAGCCAAACATGGGGTATCTGGAGAGAACCCACACATGCTTAAGGAGCAATTAAGAAGTCTCAAGACCAAGCTTTGAAGGGTCATATCCCAGCAAACTTCTTGCTGTTGGATTGCAGGGCTAGAGACCTAACATTTCAAATCTAATCAGCTCATGTTCCACATAAACTTCTCTTTCTCTCCTCCCTCTTCTGGACAGTATTTGTCTCTTATCCACTCTGTATTTTATGTCTTCTTGACTGTCTCTCATGCCAACAGGCATAAAAAATATTTACTGTAAACTTCTCTTTGCCACGCTCACTCTGACATTATGGTGGGCTCCTTTCATGTTTAATATTCTGATGGATTTTTTATCAATGTGAAGAAAATGTGAATTATTCAGTCATAAACACATTTAATGCCATGAGACATTCACTCTGATTCCTTTAATCGTATAGATGCATTTGAAGAAACTAAATACGCGACTCTGTGGTTTCTAACAAGACTATTCAGCTAAAAGTGGGTACTCTTAAAAATGGAGCCTCTGCTATATATTAAGCATGCAAGAGGCAAGGTGTACAGTACACAACTCCCTAAAAATGCATTGAGATTGTGATCCATAATTAAGTCTGCGTAATCTCTCATTCTTCTTCTTTTCTTTCAGAGATGGAAGTAGCCGAGATGAAGATGCTGAGGATGTCTCTGGGAGTGACCAGGATGGACAGGATCAGAGGAACAGCACATGTTAGAAGTTTTGGAGATAAAGTCAGAGAGGCCAGACTGAGATGTTTTGGACATGTACAGAGAAGAGAGAGAGAGTACATCGGCAGAAGGCTGCTGGGTTTGGAACCACCAGGAAAGAGGACTAGAGGAAGACCAAAGAGGAGGTTCATGGATGCAGTAAACAAAGACATGAAGATAGTTGGCGTGAACGAAGAGGATGCAGGAGGTAGGGTATGATGGAAGAAACTGACTTGCTGTGGTGACCCCTGAAGGGAAATGCTGAAAGGAGAAGAAGAATCTCTCATTCTCTCAGGACTGGTCCATCTTAGAAAAGGCTTCAAAGTTGTCTTTTGGGCAGTGTATTTGATGATCGTGGTGTTTTGACTTCCATTGGTAAACATTTTCAATCTGAGTTTCCGTGTGGAAGTTGAAACGTCTCGATCAAATTCACTGTCCAGAAGACAACTTTGAAGCCTTTTCTTTTTCTACCATGATTCACAATCTTCAACAATATTCCGCAACTATTCCCGTACGAGGTGTTACCTCCACCCACAGCATCAAAATACTCCAATCAGTGTTCTCTCTTTCCTCTCTGGACAACCTTGTCTTTGGTTTTGTGTAGACACGGTAAAGTTTACGGATGTTTGTGGTTCTTTTTCACTCGAGTCTGGACATTGTTGTAGGATTAACATACCTCCACACATCTCTTCATGTTGGACTGATTACTGAGCAGTGAGTCAGACTTACACCCATACACTTATAGCAGGCGGCAGTATTTTTCTCTTAAAGTTTAGTTATATAAATGTTACTTAAGCTGAAAAAAAAACTTCACAGTCTAAAATAATAAAATCAATCTCTATTCTTCACCAGAATGTTGCTTCATCACTTGACGAAAATATAGACACTTAAAATCTCCACTTAAGTTATTTAATACTACGTTAGTGTTTTACTAATTAGCAACCAGAACAATTATGCAGTTTGACTTATTACTGTAGAGACTTACTTTACTTCTAAGACTAGAGCCAGAAGCCCTGCAGTAATGGAAGCAGCACCGGATGTTCCTGGAAACTGTGAGGCACCCATTTCCAAAGTTGGTTAAGGTCACTGAGAAAACAAAAAATAAAAAAGCACAAAGTTAAAAAAAATAGAATCTGTCCTTCTTGGAAATTTTGCGCTATTATTATTATTTTGGTGGTCGCTGATAATGATCATTTCATGATGATGACTAACAGAAGTGGGTAGAGACAGTTCTTCTGTTACATTTACTTGATTAACTTTTTGAATAAAGCGTACTTCTCTGAGTATTTTTAATAGTTTATACTTTTACCTGAGTAAACTTATAAAGAAATACTGTAACGCTACTCTTACTCCGTTACATTGGTAAAAGTTGACCCGTTACTTTTCTTGCTTTTAACACATTTTAACACGTTTTTCAGTACTTCCTGTTTTGGATGACTGAAGACAATGTTCCTCCAATCAAATGTAGTGAACATGGTCACATGACTCCATCTGGCCTATCAGACGTACCGATGCCCGATCTTGCAAGAAAACGAAACTTAGCATGTAAAAGTTATTTTGGAAAAGAAGTTACTGCTAAAGCAGGTAAAAATGGCAAAAATGAAGGCAGTAAATGGCTCTCTTGAACAGAAGATACAGCAGAAGACAGTGAAGTTGGCAAACATCCCTGAACTCATATTGAAAGCATGTTTAGTTTGTGCTAAACATAAAAAACAGCTACATAATGTGATGTCTGCTGTGCGCTCCAAAGCAAACGGACATTTCTGTCTACAAAAACTCCAACCTGAGAAAACATGTTGCGGTAAGTTTAATCTAATACAGTCATTATTAATGACTCATTAGCCTATGTAGCAGTCAAAATTAATTCAGCGTCTTTTTCATCTGAGCTGCGTCCAGGTCTGTTGGGCAAATGACCACATAAACAGTAAAACAATGCAAGCATCAATAATTGTTTTTTTTTTTAATTGATCTTTTAGCTTTATTTTGAAAATACAAATTTTGCACATTTTGTTGTGTTGTTTATATTCTTATGCATACAAACAAAAAATATGCCACTTTTAAAGTTACTCAAAAGTGATTAAATTTTTTTAGGTCTACTTTTTTTGGCTACTTTACTCTCCTCTGTTGACTAACAAGGATCAAGCAATTCCTCATTGTGTAGTTACCATAGGCAAACGCTGTGATTAAACCGTCCGTCTTGTTTCTGTTGCCTTGAAGGTGGCGTTTCTTCATGTTGCTTTAGTGTTACATCCGCCATTAACACTTCTGCTTCATCCTCTTCCATTTTCAGCCACTGCAGCCATGCTTTACCTCCAATTAACACTCGTTTCTCTGTGTCTTTGTGTGTGTGCCCGGTAGTCACGTAGGTCATTTGGCAGCCCTCGATAAATATCACACCAGTGACTGCTCTTTAACAGGCTCCTTACAGCTCGGAAACAGTCTGACTGCTAGGTGACACACACAGACAGCAGAACAAACTCTCAAAGCCTTTATGAAGCTTTGTTAAATTTTGCTTTTCATTGGCAACAAATACTGTCTGAAATGGGATTAATCAAAAACTTTAAGAAGACAACATACATTTTGAAACAGTGCAAATATCAGAAAAGCCATGAAAGAAGACAGGCAGAGCATTTGGAAATATTTTATAAATATTAATGGCCAAAATATAATTGACAGCAGTTTGTGATTGAAATAGTTTCTAGGCCAGTAAAAAAAGGCTACGAAGGCATTCACGGTCCATCACTGAATGTACTGAAAAGGATTAAGTTATACTGGAACATTGTCAAGCATAATGAGTAAAAGCCCCTTTTCAATAAGTATTCCTACAGTCCACGCTATGTGGACGTGTATATTGAGAGGTATAGTTGTATCAAAGGACTCTACGTACTAACCAAAGGCATTAAACCACCCACTCCGGCTTCTGTCAGAGTGACGGCCATGACTCCGGGGCAAGGCTCACCAAAGACGACCGGCTTCCCGCGATGAGTGACGGCGCCGATAGCAATGTTGTAGATGGAGTTGACATAACCATCTGCACCACGGTGGTCATGCTGCACTCTAACATTACCTGCCGCCCACACAAAGATGCTGCCCTTACCATGACGTTCCTGAAAAAAACACAGTGAGAAAAAGAAAAATAGTTTCAATTAATCAAAAAACAATACAGCGTATAAAATATCTCAATAAATCTTCTCATGACAAAGTTTTTTCTGTTTAAAAGCCACAAACATGTGACTTTATATTGTTAATCCATGCTGCTGGTAAATTGTCTTTAAAAAGATATGGATTGAACAATCCTTCTGAAATAAACCTGCCCACTAAGAAGACAGGAGAAAAAAAATTAAGCTAAAAAATTCAGAAGAAATTCAACTTATTTTCAGCTAAAAGTCCCATTTAGGCTGAGCTCAAAGTGGTACGAGTATCCTAGAAACATCAAATAACGTAGTGCCTCGTTTGGAGGGTGTCATTGTTCCCTCGCCCACCACCAGAGGGAACCTGTGGCTTTCCCTCATTTGCCTGATTTTAGACACCTGAAGATCTACAGGCATGTGAAAAAATTAGGACATCTTATGAAATCCTGTGTATTTTAAAATATATTTGTACATATGGGTAGTTAATGTCAATTTTAATTAAACTCAGGTATCCAAGTAATATAACTAAACAATAAAAAATTAAGAAAAGCCTTTTTAAAACTTTCTGTAAAATTTAATTAAAAAATAATGCAATTTCTGGTGAGGAATAAATTAGGACACCCCCTATATTATCCCTCTTAAAATGTTGAAAATCCCAAACAGGTGCATCACGTCAGGTGCACATGATTAGTACATCATTACCCAGCATTTGAATGGAGCCTTGCCCTATTTAAACTTCAGATTTAGTTTGGTGTGGCCCTGACAGTTGAGATGTTGAGGTGAGCGCCATGGTGAGGTCTCAAGAGCTTCCTGATGCCCTCAGAAAGAAGATTGTGGCCGCTTACGAGTCTGGTAAAGGATTTAAAAAGATTTCAAAAGACTTTAACATCAGCCATTCCACCATTCGCAAAATTATTTACAAGTGGAGGACATTTAAAACAACTGCCACCATGCCAAGATCTGGCTGTCCGGGCAAGTTTATCCCCAGAGCAGAATGCAAGATGCTCAAAGAGGTCCTGAAAAATCCTAAAGTGTCATCAAGGGAATTACAGCAGGTTCTGGCAACTGTCGATGTGAAAGTGCATGACTCTATGATCAGAAAGAGACTGCACAAGAGTGACTTGCATGGGAGGTGTGCAAGGAAGAAACCTTTGCTCTCTAAAAAAAACATCAAGGCCAGACTGAAGTTTGCCAGAGAGAACATAGACAAAGACCACGACTTCTGGAATAAGGTTCTTTGGACAGATGAGTCTAAAATAGAATTGTTTGGACACCAGAACAGAAGACATGTTTGGCGTAAACCAAATACAGCCTTCCAAGAAAAGAACCTCATACCAACTGTTAAGGATGGAGTGGGCAGTGTCATGGTTTGGGGTTGCTTTGCTGCAGCAGGACCTGGCCAGCTCACCATCATAGAATCTACCATGAATTCTACTGTGTATCAGAGGGTGCTTGAAGAAAATGTGAAACCATCTGTCAAAAAATTAAAGCTGAAGCGTAACTGGATACCGCAACAAGACAATGACCCAAAGCATACCAGCAAATCCACCAAGGACTGGCTAAAAAGAAGTAGTGGAGAGTCCTGGAATGGCCAAGTCAAAGCTCTGATCTTAATCCCATCGAAATGCTGTGGGGTGACTTGAAACGGGCTGTACATGCAAGACACCCCTCAAACATCTCACAGCTAAAAGAATTCTGCATTGAGGAGTGGGCCAAACTTTCTCCTGATCGATGTCAGAGACTGGTAAAAGGCTACAAAAAGCGTCTTGTTGAAGTTATATCAGCCAAAGGGGGCAACACTAGCTATTAGGGGGTAGGGTGTCCTAACTTTTTCCTCCATTAAAATACATACTTTGTTTTTTTTTCTTTTTTTGGATTTGTCAAACGATGTTCATTTTTTTGGTAAATTGCAATCAAATAACTTTCTTTTTGAAAAATACATATAAACATGACTGGATATTGGTATGTGAACCATTTCTAATTAAAGAGCTGATTATTTAATGGGGTGTCCTAATTTTCTCACATGCCTGTATGTACAGCTGCCTTTGAATAAGCAGCCTGTCTTACCTTTAGGTGTCGGACCATTAGATTCCATCCCAGTCAGGTCTTCCTGGCTGCCTGACCATAATAAATATTTAGAACAATAACTTAAAGACATTCCACTGATTCATGTGTTTTTTTGGTTACAGCTTTACTGGACTGCATTAAATAAATGTTTCTTGTCCTTCAATTGGGTCCTCCTCCTTCCATCCACATCTCCACAACATGACAGTGGGAGGCATTAACTCAGTGGTACAATGTCTGTCCTTGAACTGGGAGAAGCCAGTTTGATTCCACTGGGCCCATTCCTAAGTGTCCTTGGGGAAGAAACCGAACCCCCAGTTACTCCCTCCATTGACGCCGACATGGCTGCCATAAAAAAAATTAATTGTGGGTGTTATTTTTCAAAAATTAACATTTTTACACTTTTCTATCTTCTTTAAGACACAAAAAGTTCAACTCCTCCCTGGAAAAATACCAAAGATTTAAAATAGTAAGAACTTCAACTACATTTGAATGGCGTGCATGTGTATCACAAATCCAAATAGTTATTATAAAAATTGACTGTGTAATTCTTGGTAGAAATATTTTCAAAATAAAGCTTCAGCTTCAAGTTAGCCCGTTTTCTAGAAGTAGAAAAGTATGCGTCATACATTTTTCTCCAATTTTCTCTCCATTTTTTCTGGGAGAATTTGGCAGTCACGTGACCTTAAGAAGGTCTACAGAAATGGAGGAATAAAATGTCTCTATTTGACATTTTCAAGCATGAAAACATAAAATAGCTACATTTATCCAAGTTGAATTGACTTCAGAAAAAGTCACAGGCAAATTTTATCCGAAGCTGGTGGTCGGGCGGGTATAAGTAGAGATTTAAAGATACCATTTTGTCTAAAAGAGTTACATCCCAATATCAATGGTGCATCTAACCTTGGCATGGGCAAGCTGTGGCCTGTCAAGCGTTTTAATCCGGCCCGCCGAATTTGGAAACATTAAATAAATAAACCTTGTTATTGTTTTATTTACCCTGCAATTCTGATGGTTCCTCACTAGATGGCACACTCTAGATGTATCGGCTTTGTTGAGAAAACAACAACACTAGTCCCACTAAAATGTGTGTCTCCATGATACCCACGTTGTCAATTTAAACTGTGTGTACAGATATGGAAAGCCATTAGGCCCAATACACGTACGTAAACAAGCGTGTTAGATGTTAAAACAAGTAAAATGTTACGTCAAGGGCTTAGATTTTTAACCTGCGCCGCTAAATGCACGTTTTTAAGCGCTATTGCACTAGATTTCAGACCTAGCGCCGCTAGATTTGAAATTCAACACACTTGATGTAACATTTACGCGCAAGTTTAAAATCTAGCGGTTACCAAAGCATGCCATCTATCTGCTCTTGTTCCGACCCATTTGTCAAATGTTAGAACTCAATGTGGCCCACGAACCAAAAAGTTTGCCCACCCCTGATCTAACTGCTTGGTCCATGGGTCCAAAATTGTTATGGAAATTTAATCTGGTAGCAGGTAATAAAGATGGAAAATGTTCCAACTCCAACTTTCATTATCAGTCCTTCCTGTTGACAGTGCTGGATTCACATCTGATAGACTTAAGTGTCAACGTGAAAATAAGAACTTTACCTTGTGAGTTCCTGGCCGGAGGGCCTCTTCTGTCAGGCCATGTGGTCCGTTCATCTCTGCTCCATCATCCCAGACGTAGATGTCGATGAAGTGGATGATATGGGTGAGGGCCGTGGCCTCCGTGGCATCGGTGACAGACCCATCTGACAAGAGGATACCTGGAGAGATAAAAGTTATACATTTCAAACAGAACTTTTTACTTCATTTTTCTTCACAATAAATCTGCTAAAAACAGTTTTATTGCATTGAGGTAGGATATTATTTCGACATAATTTGAGAAGACTTTCTTCATCTGGACTGAGGTGGAGGCTGTTCCTGTTGCCGTCTGTTTGGCTCTGCTGGTTGCTCCTTGTTACACTGTTGTTGGCAGGTATTTCTTACGATTTTATCAGCCTCTAATAGACCAAGACTAACTGCTTCCCCACTCCATCTATTTTCTCTCACAGACTCACTAATTATTCATTCATTCATGTTTTAAAGATGTAACCTGCTTCTTCCTTTTCAAATAAAATCTCCTTTATATTCTGTATTGCTTCAGCTGACTGGAACTAGAGCTAATATTGTTTTGCTTATCCAAAGCATGTATTTTAAAATGAAGTCATGGAATTAACAAAGTTATACATTTAAAAAAAAAAAAAAAAACTTAAACTGTTGGTTTAAGCATCTCAGTGTCTTTTCTATGTTTCTGAATTCTGAGGTCTATTTTTCGTTTTTAAAAAGCTCAACATTAATGACACTGCAATATTTCAGACAAGAATCATCCATCCAAATAAATTTAACCATCTGTCATCTAATTTAAAAAAAAAAAAAATTTTAAACGGGAATTAGCGCCTCCAAATCTGAGACCATGGTCCTTGCTTGGAAAAAGGTGTCCCCTGCAGGTGAGGGACATGGTCCTGCCCCAAGTTGAGGAGTTTAAGTATCTCGGGGTCATGTTCATGAGTGAGGGAAGGATGGAGTGGGAGATCGACAGGCAAATTGTTGCGGCGTCACCAATAACTACGACACTGCATCGGTCTGTCGTGGTAAAGACGGTAAACAGCGGTAAAAACAGCTGAGCCAAAAAGCAAAGCTCTCGATTTACAAGTCGATCTATGTTCCTACCATCACCTATGGTCACCAGCTTTGTGTGGGGACCGAAAAATGAGATTGCGGATACAAGCGGCTGAAATTAGCTTCCTCTGCAGGGTGGCTGGGTTCTCACTCAGAGATTGGGTGAGCAGGTTTGTCATCCGGGAGGAGCTCGGTGTCGAGCCGCTCCTCCTCCAGTTCGAGAGAAGCCAGATGGGATGGTTCGGGCATTTGGTCAGGATGCCGCCCAAGTGCCTCGCTGGTGAGGTGTTTTGGGCAGGTCCCACCGAGAGGAGACCAAGAGGTCTCTGGAGAGACTATATCTCACAGCTGGCTGGGGAACGACTCAGGATCCTTGTGGGTGAGCTGGAGGATGCAGTTGGGGTGAGAGAAGCCTGGGTTTCCAATCTGAGACTGTTGCCCTCGCAACCTGGCCCCAGATAAGCGGAAGATGACGGAAAAGAAATTTAAAAAAAAATTGTTACTCTTCCTTGGAATAAAAGACTCCGAAAGAACTTTGACTGACCGTCAAAGTCAGTCATAAACATTTTCCACATGTTTATTCACTAAGCTCTTTCTAGTCTGTAAAAGTCCTTGTCAAGCTCAATCTAATATCTGAATCTTTTTATTTCTCTTTTCAGCCCCACTTACAATATTTAAATAATGCTTCCCTGAAAAAACGTTCCGAAAAGTGCATCCGCTTACTCTTTTGCAGGAAAGCACCAGATGATAAATGTCACTGTGCCAGTGAAACAAGTCAGAATCACCAATATTAGACTCTTGTTGGATCCCGTTGTAGAATAATTAAATTCTTCCAGTTGAACAAGAAATTACACCTAGAGTTTCTACAACCAATGATAAAAGATTCTTCCAGGAATGTGAAACTTGTTTTTCACCACAGATCACTTTAAGACAGTATTCTTTAAAACTACCCATATGGGATTAATAATAAAAAGTTACCTAGGGCTGCATGACATATAAATATAGAATTAATAACAAAATTAACCCCTGCGATTTGCCAAATCGCAAAGAGCAGCAATTTTTCTTTAATTTTTTTGCTACTTCTCCCAGATATCAAATTTCCCTTCGAGGATATATAAAGTATTTTCAATTAAATTAGGAGACTTTATCACACAGCATCTCTGTTTCTGAGCAGCCAACTGACTTGTCAGGCTGTTCACAAATGACCAATCGGCTAGGTTGTGTTAGGACTGGAAGACGGGGCCAAGTGACCCCTATAGAAATGATTCACAGTGCTACCAAACAAAGCTACAGTATGTGCTTTTCAAACCATTACAAAGTTAGAAACACAGCAGAATTCCAGTACCGCATTTCATCTAAAATATTTTAGAGCCTGAACAAGGTACAAGCTGCATAATATGAAGCTAGTTTAAATTTAAAGAAAATAAATGTAACTCCAAAAACATGTAGGACTTGGGTTGTGCCGTAGCTCGCTTCTGTGTATTTAAAAACTTATTTCTCCTATTGAAAACATTCCATTTATACGTATAATAAAATGTTAATTTACATGCTGTAGTCATGTGTAATGCCCTCTAAATCAAAGAGCCTCTTCTATTTTTCAAATAACCGTGTAAATAAGAATGAAGGAAAAATGTGTCTGAATGCTGGGCGACACGCTGCTGTCATCAGCACCCTGAAACTCAATAAGCATCTTTCATGTGGGTCTTACCCCTTCATCTCCTCTGCAGCAAACTGTTTATGACCCAACAAGCTAAAATTGACACTAAGTGCAGAAAGAGATTCCAGGTCTTGCCTCATGAACTATTTGTCTCTCTTTTTCTGACACTTCTGCAACATCCTCTCATCAGCCAGTGACAAATGATTGAAGGTCAGGGATGAAAGACAACAGAGCTCAAAGAGTTCAAATGTCAAAGTTCATTTCAGGTTTTGCTCATATTTCCCATATTTCATGCTCAGTATTACAGATAATTTAGACATTGAATTCTGAGAGCTGCTGGAAGTCCTGTTGAGACATTGCCAGTAAATCCTGTAAAAATTTAGATTTAACAGAAAATTTGTATTTTTTCTCTTTGGCTCAATCGATCCAAACCAATATTATAACCAACACTAAAAAAGAATCCGTTACAAATACTCCCACTCAAAAAAAGACGAGTCGTTAAATGGGTTCAGCCTGGCTCACTTGCAGTCAGTCACTGTCCTGTCTTGGAATGAACGTCACACAGACTCATTTACACAGCAGACCGATCGGGAAATCTGTCTTTCTCATCCAAGACAATTTTCTGATTTCTGCCAATGAGGATTGTCTAACAGACGTAAGGCTTTTCACAAATACAGTGCTTTATTTATTCGATGCTTATCTAAGATCTACAGACCAGGGAAAATCCAACTACCAGTTTTTTGTTTGTACCACATGTCCTTCTTTAAAAGAAAAATGGAATTACACTTAATTTTTTTTCCAGATTGCATCATTTTCACTTCTTTGGCAAGTTGAAGTTGATTCCAGCAGCAGATGGGTAGTATTTTGTGCAATATCAGAGGTATGAGCTCAGCAGGAAGGTAGGGTGCACCAGGAGCCAGGGGAATGAGCTTAGCAAGACAAGGACCAGAGGTATGAGCTCAGCAGGAAGGCAAAGTGCACCAGGAGCCAGGGGTATGAGCTTAGCAAGACAAGGACCAGAGGTATGAGCTCAGCAAGAAGGCAGGGTGCACCAGGAGCCAGGGGTATGAGCTTAACAAGTCAAGGACCAGAGGTATGAGCTCAGCAGGAAGGCAGGGTGCACCTGGAGCCAGGGGTATGAGCTTAGCAAGACAAGGACCAGAGGTATGAGCTCAGCAGGAAGGCAGGGTGCACCAGGAGCCAGGGGTATGAGCTTAGCAAGACAAGGACCAGAGGTATGAGCTCAGCAGGAAGGCAGGGTGCACCAGGAGCCAAGGGTATGAGCTTAGCAAGACGAGGACCAGAGGTATGAGCTCAGCATGAAGGCTGGGTGGGCTGGGAGCCAGGCGAGGTACCAAGATAGCAGGGTGAGGAACCAGGATAAAAGGGTACACCATCATGGCTGCAAGAAGGCAGCACTGCAAACCAATGGAGCAGTGTGCAGCAGGGGGAGCAGCAGAGGAATGATCCAGCAAGGACGTGACGGACACCAGGGCTTAAATATGCCAAAGGGAAACAAGGCGCACCTGGGGATTAGGACGAGGTGTGCCAATTTGGGGCTGAGAGCAGGATAGGAGGGAGGAAGTGTTCTAAATGTGAGGAGGATCATCACGACACAATCGGTCCATTTAGAAATGTTTACAATGACTTGCAAGAGTTCAAACTGAGCATCAAAGATGGAAAAAAGAAGATTCAAAGGAACAAAATGTGATTTTTGGTCAGAGTTTTTCATAAACTGATCTGCTGGGATTTTCACAGATAACCATCTCTTGGGTGTGAAAAGATGGAATTCATCCAGTAAGCAGTGGTTGTCCAGAACAAAATGTTTTGTTGATGTGAGGAGTCAAAGGAGAAATGATAAAAAGGTACCAGGATATCAAAACACAGTTTGTTCCAACCAAAATAGGCAGAAATGTATTTGTGGATGCACAACACACCAAAGTTCAAAGTAAATGGTCAACAGGAATGAACAATCACAGGTCTCAATCACGAAAGAATCGAGAACCACAAAGGCTCAAGACAGGAGAACAGAATGAAACAAAACAGCAATGTTATCTGGTTTGATGACTTCAGGAAATTTGGTCAATACGTATATGGTGAAAAGATTTGCATAAATTTATCCTGCCTTGGATCAACAGGTTTGCCTACTTATGTACTGATAAGCATGTTTTTTTTGCCCCACTTAGAACCAACTTTGCAAATGTAACTATCACTGTCTGCTTGACCATTGTTCATGACCACACATACTACTTTGTGGCCCCGTGATGTGATAGAACAGGACTTTCCTATCATGGATATTCGAAAACAGGATAAGAGAAATTTACTATGTCAATAAGAAATGAAGATTAGCCAGAGTAAAACAGAGAACGTGTGTGAATGAGAGGGATCCAAATGGAAAAGTGAGGCTACAGGGAGTAGAGATGAAGAAGGTGGAAGATTTTAAGTAATTAAGATCAGCAGCCCAGAGCAGTGGAGTGTGTGGAAAAGAGGTGAAGAAGCGTGTTCAGGCAGGCTGGAACGGGTGGAGAAAAGTGTCAGGTTTGATGTGTGATAGAAGAGTTTCAGCTAAAATGAAAGGGAAAGTGTACAAAACCGTGGTGAGACCGGCCATGCTGTTTGGTCTAGAGACAGTGGCACTGAGGAAAAGACAGGTAACAGAGATGAAGGTAGCAGAGATGACGGACGGATAGGATTAGAAATGAGTATATCAGAGGAACAGCACATGTTAGACGTTTTGGAGATAAAGTCCGAGAGGCCAGACTGAGATGGTTTGGACATGTGCACAGGAGAGAGAGAGAGAGTACATCAGAAGAAAGATGCTGGGTTTGGAACCACCAGGAAAGAGGACTAGAGGAAGACCAAAGAGAAGGTTCATAGACGCAATGAAGGAAAACATGAAGATAGTTGGCGTGACCGAAGAAGATGCAGCAGATAGGGTTAGATGGAAGAGACTGACTTGCTGTGGCGACCCCTGAAGGGGAATGCCGAAAGGAGAAGAAGAAGATGCTATTATGACAATATAAAAAACCCATTTTCAATCTATGAATTTAATTAGTTATGTTTGCTAGTGGTATGTATCTGATCAACGGGCTAGTGAATGTAAGACAAACATTCGCATGAAAGATGCTGTCTAGAACCAAGAATAAAATGTCTGTAGAATTTGACGGCAAAAACATTCAATACATTTAGTTCAATAACAGTAATACAGCAATGTTGGATAATAATTGTTTGTGAAAATATTTCCTCTGTTATTTCATATTCTTGGCTGATGCATCTACCTCCTACTGTCTCATAACGCTGTACTGTTTTCCTCACCTCCAATCCTGGCATTAAAGGCGATGCCCACACCACAGTAGGAGTTGTTGGCCTCAATGGCAACTTCCCCAGCACAATAGGTGCCATGACTGAAACTAAAGGAGATGGGGGTAGAAGATGTTAGCCAGACATTAAGACTAATAGGCCAGGGACAAGATTATTTTTTGGGATGTTTCGATCTGAACACACAAATTATAATTATGCCAAAACAACTAATTAGATTTAGGACTGTACATCCTGACCAGTACACATCAAAATTGAGCCTCCATGAACTGCGGTGTAAACTGATTAAATTAGGCAGCAGATTTTCTTTTTCTTATAAAAATGTTCTCTGTCACAAAATTTGACAAACTGAAATAGTTCAGGCTAAATTATACCTAATAGGATGAAAATAGGTTATTGTGTTCCAAAGATATCTGGAACTGTAAGTATATGCCTTACACTGGTGGCTCTGAATAAAAACTGTCTTCTTCTTCTCCTTTCGGCATTTCCCTTTCGCCACAGCAAGTCAGTTTCTTCCATCTAACCCTATCTCCTGCATCCTCTTTGGTCACGCCAACTATCCTCATGTCTTCCTTCACTGCGTCCATGAACCTCCTCTTTGGTCTTCCTCTAGTCCTCTTTCCTGGTGGTTCCAAATCCAGCATCCTTCTTCCTATGTACTCTCCTCTGCACATGTCCAAACCACCTCAGTCTAGCCTCTCTGACTTTATCTCCAAAACCTCTAACATGTGCTGTTCCCCTGTTATACTAATTTCTAATCCTGTCCATTCTGGTCACTCCCAGAGAGATCCCCAGCATCTTCATCTCTGCTACCTCCATCTCTGCTTCCTGTCTTTTCCTCAGAACCACTGTTTCTAGACCAAACAGCATGGTAAGTCTCACCACGGTTTTGTACACTTTCCCTTTCATTTTAGCTGAAATTCTTCTATCACACATCACACCTGATACTTTCCTCCACCCGTTCCAGCCTGCCTGCACACGCTTCTTCACCTCTTTTCCACACTCTCCATTGCTCTGGACTGTTGATCCTAGATACTTAAAATCTTCCACCTTCTTTATCTCTTCTCCCTGTAACCTCACTTTTCCATTTGGATCTCTTTCATTCACACACATGTCCTCTGTCTTACTCTGACTAATCTTCATTCCTTTTCCTTCCAGTGCAAACCTCCACCTCTCCAGCTTTTCCTCCACCTCTTCCCTCCTTTCACTACAGATCTGAATGAAAACTATATAACAAAAAAAATTGTGTCAAATTCTACTGGTATTTAAATACTAAGCTTTTAGTTAGTAACATATTCAAATTATAATTTATAGTATTTCCCTTAGGGATTTTTTTTTTTTTGCTCACAATTATTTATTAGTTGTTCTCTGATGTTATTGGTTAGTTTCTTCATTCAGTTTAAATTGTTTTTAGGATCAAATGAAGACTCCTACATACCTTTGGATTACTTCTGTCATTTCGCAAACAAATCCCAGGATGAAACCCACAAAAATGTTGTTTTGTAGGTAAATTTCTTTTGAATGTATTTTGCGATCCAGGCAGATATTTATTTGTAGGTGCAGATTACGTCACATGTGCCCTAATTTTGCGACCATGACCAATACTTTAAACTTCAATGAACTGTGTTGGAAAGTCCTGAAAAAGGTTTTTCAAATCTTGTGATTGTGGTGTGTAAAATTTGCACTATCCCAACATCGGTAAAAAGTCTCTAGCTGCTTTTCTACTATCACCGAAATAGCGGAAAGAAGATACCCCGTGTATGCAAGTATATTCAAATATTTACAATGCAGTCCAAAGATACTTTATTTATTCTCTTCTGGGAAATTCTAGAGTACGATAGCACAGTCCAGTGTCCACTAACTGTCTAGAATTCTTTTCTCAAGAAAAGCGGTGAGCTCAGTGAATTCCATCCGGCTTCTTACATCTAAGCCTGGTGGCTGCTGGGGTGAATAATTTCCTAGACCCCGCAGCACAGAGAACAGAGTCTTTCACTGTGACTTCTTCTCTGAAAAGCCAGAGCCTCGTGTAGAAGGTGGGCTCTCTTGAAGAGGATGCTCCTTATTCCTCTCTCCATCAGAGTCTCCAAAAAGTTCAGTTTGTGGTTCAGGTGCACTCTCAAATATCTTGAGGGAGGAACCACCGTAATGGTTTCACATCAGACCAGGTGGACGACTTTCTTTCTTCTGAAGTCCGAAATCATCTCATTAGTTTTTGCCACATTCAACAAGAATTCATTATTTTTGCTCTTGACGGTGAAGTCAGAAGTGACCCTACCGTATAATAGTCCTCTCTACCATCTGTCACACAGACCACAACTGCTATGTCATCTGAATATTTCTGAATGTGGCATTACGAGTACCTGTAGTTAACACTAGAACAGCCGCCAATATGAGTCCATGTCACTTTAATATGCTAATTAGAATAAATAAAACACAACCTAGGAGGCTGACTTTTTATGACTGTTAATATAAACTTGTTTTCTATTTCATTATGTATTTTTTATGTTCTAATAATGAACATTTCAAAATTTATAAGCATTTGATCTCTTCTAACCTGCTGCGCCCCGCAGCAGCCGAGAGGAAGCGCACATTGCCATATCAACAACTTCCCGCAAAAGGTGTTGCCACACAAATTGCCACACATAAATGTGTTTGTGTATGTTTATACAGTATTTGTGGAGAAAGACAAGGAGGGCTCTGACGCCATTACAGAAACATTTTAGAAAGGTTGAGTGAGATGATATTGAAGAGACACCATAAAGAAAGTAAGAAAATTGTTGTCCGAATAAAGTATGCCATATTTTGCACATAAGTCTTGAAAAGTTCAGGTTAACATATTTTTAACGAGGACATTTTCGAAGCAACAACGCAAAATGCGGGGAAAAAAAGTAGGCTATTGACAAATTAGATCATTTTACTTTGGTGTTTTGCTTTTTATTGCATTTTAAAATTTTCTAACATTTTGTCATTATTATTACTTCAAAAATTGAGTGGTGTAAAATTTTATTGATGCACTATAGCAGCGCAAAACATGAATAATTACATAATCGTCACATTGACGGTCAGGGCGCTTGCAGGTAGATGTAGAACGCGGTGGTCCTCGTGTTAATGCCAGTAGTATACAAAGTAATCAAGAAGAGGAATATCACCGTTTTCTGAGGACCTCCGCTCTAGGTCACCACAGTTCATGTATGTATACACACATGTTTTTATATATGTACATCACATTTAATTAAATAAAATAAACTTAAGTTATGCTTTAAAAAAAAAGGCAGTAATTATCCTTTAATGAGTTAACATGCAAGTTGAAAGTCTGGTCAAAGGTTGTAGTAATTGGTCAGATCAGGATGGTAAAAATAAAACTTGTGCAGAATCTAAATGCACATGGGAGCAGAAAAAATAATTAATTTATTTAATTTTTTTAGTGATTCTTTGGGAGCTCTGGACTTTCTATAAAATGCAGAGTCTCAGAAAAGAGCATCAACAAAGGACAAAAGCCACTACCTGTTAACCTCGGTCTTGACAGGCATTGGATCTTGAAATAGGTCATGAAAACCTCCCAGGTCAAAAACTGGCGAGTATTTCCTGTGAACACCAAACAAAACGCAAATGAAGCATCTCAACACAAAACATTAGCATGACATGACAGAAAATGAAGAAATCCCATGAAAAACTCTAGATACCAGCACTTGAATTAGTCTGTCAACATATTTCCCCTGACTGACGGCAAGCACTGAGGCAGATGAGATGCCTCCGTCTGTGTGGGACTCATGAAAGTGAACATGTTTGAATGACTTGCCAGTGTATATAGGCATGGCGGGAGGAAGAAGAGGATGTCTTGGCAGCGCACTGTACAAGAGAAATTATGTGTGTGTGTCTCTCTCTCTGCAGCCAGGCTTATCCATGCCAGACAATCTGCTCTGACAAAGTACAAGTTGGCCTGTGTGCTTCCAGCTGCCTATAGGATTATAAATGACAAGAGGGAACCATACAAACCTGCCACCACGCATATGTTTTACAGCAAACCGGAATACCACCAACTTAACTGCTTTATTTCTTTGGGAGGATTTCATTTTAATTGATTAGAACATGACTAATTAGATATGGTGCTAAAAAAATCAGATATGTTTATCTACTGCTAAACAACATCAACATCAAACATCCAAAATGAAGTTTTATTTTATTAAAACTAGTTTTGGTACACCAAGGCCTTTTGTTTTATTGACCAGAGATCTAGCAAATTTTTCAAATCTTCTTCTTCTTTTGGCATTTCCCTTCAGGGGTCGCACAGCAAGTCAGTTTCTTCCATCTAACCCTATCTGCTGCATCCTCTTCGGGCAAACCAACTATCTTGATGTCTTCCTTCACTGCGTCCATGAATCTCCTCTTTGGCCTTCCTCTAGCCCTCTTTCCTGGTGGTTTCAAATCCAGCATCCTGCTTCCGATGTACTCTCTCTCTCTCTCCTCTGCACATGTCCAAACCATCACAGTCTGGCCTCTTGGACTTTATCTCCAAAACATGTGCTGTTCCCCTGAAATACTCATTTCTAATCCTGTGCATTGTGATCACTCCCAGAGAGATCCTCAGCATCTTCATCTCTGCTACCTCCATTTCTGTTTCCTGTTTTTTTCTCAGTGCTACTGTCTCTAGACCAAACAGCATGGCGGGTCTCACCACGGTTTTGTACACTTTCCCTTTCATTTTAGCTGAAACTCTTCTATCACACATCACACCTTATACTTCTCCCCACCCGTTCCAGCCTGCCTGCACACGCTTCTTCACCTCTTTTCCACAATCTCCATTGCTCTAGACTGTTGATCTAAAGTACCTAAAATCTTTCACCTTCTTTATCTCTTCTCCTTGTAAGCTCACTTTTGCATTTGGATTTGTCTCATTCACACACATGTACTCTTGCAAATTTTTCAAATGGTCATGTCAAATTTATTTTTTAAGGTGTTGTCTTCTGATCCATTTATTCCCTAATGAGGTCGCAGGGAGTGCCGGAGCCTTTCCCGGCTAATTTAAAGTGAGAGGCAGTTTTCACCCAGAACAAGTTGTGTGGCCCCACAACAGACTAGCGACTTGTTCTGGGTGAACATTGCCTCTCGCCTTAAATTAACGAGGGTAGGCTCCAGCACCCCAGCTGCAAGGTCTCTGAGCTCTTGCTCAAAAATAAGGCGAGGAATCCTGTCGATCAAGAGAGCTGTTACTCTACTTTTAGTCACATGGAGCAAGGAAATGTGGCTGGATACCTCACTAGTGGAGACACCAGGAGGCAGATCTACGCGCACACCCGAACTTATTGGATGGTCCATTTCACACAACTGGCCAGGGAATATTTCCCGTCTCGTCTGAGCGAGAGGATGGGACTAAGTTGAGGGAAGTTTCGATAGAAACAATCTTTTTAAAATGATGGCTGTACAGAAGCTACTCTAAGGGAATGAGAAAAAAATTGAAAATTTGAAGAAAGTGATCTGAATGAGTAGGTCTGATCAAGAGAAAAAAATACTGTAATTGAACCTGTTTTGGATCTTTTGAGAACACGCCCTGCTTCGCCCCAAAACAAACAAAAAACACATAACAAGCTTTATAATGTCCTTAAAAAACCATAACAAAAGGTTTTTGAACCCTATTTTATTTACAATTTCACTTATTTTTCCAGCAAAATGTTTTGTAAATTGTGCCTCAAGACTTCTATACCATCATCAGCATAGAAACACATCAGATCTGTGTTATTTCAGTTTATCTACAAAGTTTTATTTTTTTATTTTTTTTACTAACTTGTGCGAGACAGTAAACCTGAAAGTAGATACTATGTTCACAATTTATTTCTATTCAGTTCTCTGATATCTGTGAATTTAAAACCAATCCTTTATACTGTACGGGCTGAAATTAAAAAAAAAAAAAAAAACCCTTTAGGCAGAGGATTTAATCCAGTACCTCCGCACAGGAGCAGAACAGTTCATTCTGAGCCTGCAGGCCAGTCAGAGAGGAAGTCGTGCTAATATGATCAATGTGATAAAAATAATAATAAAAAACAAAGTTTAAAAGATTGTGGAGGTATAGCTTAGAGGTTTGCAAGAAAGACTCAGAATATCTTCAATGCTCAGAACTGTGTTTAAATGAAGAAAATGAACTATTGTTTGGTGCATTTCGTCATTTCTCAGAGCCCATGTCATGTTATTATGTTTTATGGAATGAACGGGGTGTTTTCAGTCGTTCCAGCTTGCTGTGTGGTAGACAGGTTATTAAAATTTTGAATTTTGAGTGCCCTACTAATTGGTGCAATTAATTTGCCAGATTGTAGCAAAAAGTCTTTTTTTTTCCCAAATGAAGTTTTGTCAAGATTAGTACTCTGCTCGGAGGAATGACACGACTGATAGATGAGTGAATGAACTAATGGGCTCAAAATAATCCCAATACTCCCCCAACATTCATTTTATTTGTACTGCCATTCTTTTCACTTATTATTCTTTTCTCTCAACCTGCACCTTTCTGGCATCTTTTCACCCTCCTCTCTTTCCACATCACTTGCCTTTCTTTGGCTTACCTCCCCCCTCAAGCCTCCCTAGCTCCACTGTTCCCCCACCACCTCCATCTCTGCTGCAGCAGGGCTCCTGTGGTCTCAGCGAGAGACAAACGAATGAGGGCCCCAGGAGGGCCGCGCCTGCTCTGCTGCACATCACTCACTCTCTGTCTCTCAATCACACACACACACAGAGGACCTGCCCGCCTTTGTCCCATGCAGGCATTGCCTCCGGGTTGCTATGGTAACCCGCTAAAGGTTTCATCGTCATGGCCTGATTGTGTAGCGCTCAGGCAGGATGGAGCCCTGGGTGGGTGATGCCTCATTGGAGCCTGCAGAACTGTGCCATACTGAGCCGTGCCACACCAGGTCAGCCCACTATGTGTCTTAGTGTGCAGGTTTTCATTTGGATCTGCTAGACACACTTTCTCATTTAAAGCTGCAAAAATTAGTACCCTTTTCTATTTTTTTAAATGCTTACTTCAATTGATTTGATCAACTTCTATAGAAGGTTTTTTTTAACCGCGCTTTTAAAGCAAAGAGTGTAAAACTTAGCTGAATGAATTATACTATGTCTTCATTACAGTTGCATGACGGTGTCCGATCAGCTACCATTTCTGCAGCAAACCTGCATGTTCAACAAATGCCAATACAAATAAACTACTGTACAATTTCTTTTATTATTTTTTTTAATGGGTTTTTTCAAGGTAAATGTGAATATTCTCATGGTGCTTTGAGTTCCCCCCAAAATTTGCATCTGGACTCTTAACTGACCAAAACATTGGTGGGACTTGCCCATGCTCAAGATTGTCCCAAGCCCTCATGGAACAAATAGCAATGAATATGGAATTGTTTTGTTTTTTTTTTGGGGGGGGTTGGAATTTTTTCTTTTTTTTTTGGTTTTTGGTTTTGGTTTTTCTTGGAATTTTGATTAATTAATGAAAAGATTAAAGAAATGTTTTTAAGGAAATAAAATAATTATACTTTGTTGCTTTATTACTTAAATTAGAAATAATTGTGATACAATTTTTCTAAGATTAAGAGTTTGGTTTCTGAAACTATTGCATGTTAGGCTCATTGTTAGTGTGTTTAATGTGTAGGAGGGTGCAGAAATGAAGATGTTTCAGAACCAGTGCACAGTGTTATTTTTTTGTTTGTTAGTTTTTACACATTTATTCTTTTATTCTTTAGTTGAAAAGTTCTTTTTTGTTAAGATTTAATATCATCGATCAGCGTAAAAACAACAGTTTTGTTGTTTTAAATAATCACTTCACAACTGTTTTTATAATAAATTATTGAAATCTTGAGGCTAAAATCTAGCAAAAGAGGAATCCAATTACTATCAATTGTTTAGATCAAAACTGTTTTAGGAAACATTTGTGACTGCTATTTTATTATTGGAGCTATATTCGGTAGCTTAAAAAAAAAAAAATCACTGAGTGACTGAAGACAAGATTGATTTTGTTTGCAAAAAAGTACAAAAACCTGCTGCTTGAATCCATAAATAGCTTCTTTCTGTATTCCTCAATGAGAAGAGGAGGTGTTGGCTCATTAGTAGATTATTCGTCCCTGGACTGGGAGAAGCCAATTCGATTCTCATTGTGCCCCATGCCAAAGTGTCCCTGGCCTAGACACCTAAAGCCCTAGTTGCTCCCACCATTGGCACTGTTATGGCTGCCTGCTGCGTTCAATGCAGCAAAGTAATTTCCCCACTGAGGGATAAATATGGAATGTTAAAAAAAAACATGAACGATAACTCTATGTTATCTGAATAAATCTTACAGAATTAAACATAAATCCCCAAAAATTAATTCCAAAGTAATCATCCACAATTTTTAAGCCTTTTGATTTGCCGCATTTGTAATATTTACAATAAAAATTCTTTTTGGTGAAAGTTGCTACGTTTTCATGTTAAAACAGAAAGTGGAGAGTTCATAATAAGATACCGACCACTTTATCACTGAAATGTCTCCTGCAAGTTTTTAAGCTGCTAAAACAACGTAAAAAATACAGTGAAATTTTTAAATCTCTACAATTTAGATAAATGCCCTCATTCACGTGAGAAAATGTATTTTTAGTTGCACTCCTCGTCGGTGACATTTTTGTCTTCTTACCTATACACATGAGTCTAAAACACTAATTTATTTGATTAATTATTAACAACTTTCATTTGGAGAGCAGCATCTACTTATTTCTTTGAAGCAAGGTGTTATGGATCGGGGTGGAGGGAGATCCAGACGCAGGTCAATGATCACAAAAATATAAATTTATTAAATAACCAAATGTCCACATGGAAGTGGAAATACAAACTTATCAAATAACAAAAGGTGTCTACATGGAAGTGGAGATGAATCAGGTAGGACTAGATGAACTCAGGAGTACTGGGACTGAACGGTTCCAGAAAATAACAGGCTATAAATAACAGGCTTTGTGGTGATAATAGTGGTAGTATCACCACAAAGACTACTGCTGAAAAACTGACAGAGTCTTGAGCAGGGCCTTGGTCTTAAATATTTAAGTGTCCAGTCCTCCAATCAGTAGCCACCAAGGTTCAGCAGCTGAGACTAATTAAAGAAACTAAAAAACAGAGGGTGTCACACTACACAAGGAGCAAGAGACGCCTTTTTTCAACCTAATACCATCACATCAACATTTAAAAACGGACTTAATGGACACATCTCCTGCAATTAAATTCAAACTCGTCAAGCACAAAGGAGACCGTATGTGAGGAAATAAGGAAGGATGAATGGAGAAGATTGGTAGAACCCACCGGAGTGTGAGTCTGTCACTAAGATAAGTGAAAGTGTGTTACACCTACATGACTGGGATGTGGTATGGTGATAATCACTGTTACAAATGGCAAGTCAAAGTGATATCAGTACTATTTGTCAAGTTCAACATCAAATATGGTATCCAATGAGAATCTGAAGGTGGAACAGCGACATGCAAAGCCAGGGTTCATTTACTGCTTGGACCATTTGTGCTGCCAAAACACTAACGCTTAAAGTATTTATAAGGGTGAACCAGGTAGGAAAATACATTAGGCCAGGTTCATTTGGCCAGGTAACATCATACCGCCATAAGTACAGATATAAACACACTCAGACACAAACCAAGGTCTTCTAAGCTTGAGAGTAAAACGCCATGTCCCACAGTTAGATGAAACACTGTAGGTGGTAGAGCCAATGCAAAAACCTTCTATGAATACAAATGCTTTGAACCTGGCTGACCCAGTCGAGACTGTGATTGTGCATCTGTGTGTGTGCGCCTATTTTGTTCCCCGCATGCGTGTCAGCGTTCAGCGGTAGCAGCTGCACTCTATCTCTTTGCTCTTGCAGCATTCACGTTGGTCCTCAGGGTCAAACACACCACACATACACACAAATCAGACATGGAGATGTGTCGGAGGCCATTTTGAGCCGACGGTGAGTCGTGCCTAAGCCGCTGCAGAGAAAATGAGCCGGCATCACATCATTAGAAGCTACACCTGATCTGCCACCTACCTCCTCCTCCACCCCAGTACCTCCCTGGGCCAACTCTAGCTGCTTCGCTCATCTCGGCGGAAGTTACTGTACAGCCAAGCAGTGCAAGCCAACAGGCTGCCACATAGACTTGAAGGTGAAGATAAAGGTTAAAGAGGGGGAGGAGTAGGTGGGAGGATGTAAAGCATGTAACCGTAATATCAATATTTCTATAACAAGGCTACATATAGCTGATCATTTGCATAAATGTGTGAGGGAAAGAAGGACCTATGTGAGTGAGATGGGCAATGTAGGGCAAGTCACTCTTAAACTGTAATATATGTAATATCTTCGTTTTATAACAATACTGCTTTGACTTCGAATCAAGTTAATACTGATTTTACGTCTTCTAAACCGACCATGTAAACAAAAAACGTGCTTTAAAAGAATGTGCAACATTTTCAGAACAGCATCTAGACACACCGAGGAGACCTCCGTGCTTCATCATCTCGCTCCATCAGGATGAAGAACATCTACTCATCCCCGTACTGGACATCTCCGGGCTGAGGAGTCCCCGTGTTTCCATCAGGATGAAGAACATCTATTGACTTCTTTAGCTATTTAGCTGTAGAGTAGAATAAGCTAATATTTAAACAATAATTTTTGACACATTGGTTGCTCGTCGCCACATGAAAGAGGGATCGCCACATGAAAGAGGGATCTCTCTTTCATGTGGATCCCCAAGAGGTTTCTTATTTTTTTCCCCACTGATGGGTTTTTTAGGAGTTTTTCCTCACCGTGAAAGAAAGTCTAAGGGCATAAATGTGGTATTCTTGTTTAGTTAGCATTTGTTAGTTATTTTTCTTGCTGTGTATCTGTGTTAATACATTCCTCTTTTTCTTGTGAAGCCCATTGAGACGAAAATTCTGTGATTTTGGGCTATACAAATAAAATTGAATTGAATATTTTCTTGACTAAAACTTTCAGTTAAAATGTTTACATTTTAATTCAAACGTATGAAAATGAACAAGCCGAAAAGCAAAGCTCTCGATTTACAAGTTGATCTTCGTTCCCACCCTCACCTATGGTCACCAGCTGTGGGTGGTGACCGAAAGAACGAGATCACGGATATAAGTGGCCAAAATGAGCTTCCTACCAAGGGTGGCTCGGCTCTCACTCAGGGATCGGGTGAGGAGTTCTGCAATCCTAAGTGATATAGCCATATCTGGTTAGGATGCTTCCTAAGCACCTCGCTGGTGAGGTGTTTCGGGCACGTGCCACCGTGAGGAGACCCAGAAGCAGACCCCAGACTTGCTGGAGAGACTATGTCTCACAGCTGGCCGGGAAACGACTTGGGATACTTCAGAGTGAGCTAACCTAAGTCGTTCGGGATTGCATCCTGGTTTTTTTTCACCCGACCAGGATGCAGCCGGGTGAAAACATCCTGGGCTTCCCACTTGAGGCTGTTGCTTCCGCGACCTGGCCGGGAGCAACAGCCTAAGCGGAGGCCGACGGAACGGAACAAGGCCACATTTCAAATAAAGACTCATGAACTAATCTCCCAACACATGAGTAATACACACACGTATTTCAAATGAAGTTTCATAAGTTATAATTAAAAAGACCTGACAGTCGCAACGTGAATATATGAAACAATAACAAAACATAGTGTCTGTCTATGTTAGCATGCTAACAAAAAGTCAGCATGCATCGCTCAACAGGAAAGAAGTCACCATTGTAATTCTTCTGCATCGCATTTTAACGTCAAACTTTTTAAGCCATCATTTTCATTGCACCAAAGTACTTCATTAAAATATGCAATGGAGAGTGTGGAAAAGAAGTGAAGAAGCGTGTTCAAGTAGGCTGGAACGGGTGGAGGAAAGTATCAGGTGTGATGTGCGACAGAAGAGTTTCAGCTAGAATCAAAGGGAAAGTGTACAAAACCGTGATGAGACCGGCCATGCTGTTTGGTCTAGAAACAGTGGCACTGAAGAAAAGACAGGAAACAGAGATGGAGGTAGCAGAGATGAAGATGCCGAGGATCTCTCTGGGAGTGACAAGGATGGACAGGATTAGAAATGAGTACATCAGGGGAACAGCACATGTTAGAGGTTTTGGGGATAAAGTTCGAGAGGCAAGGCTGAGATGATTTGGGCATGTACAGAGAAGAGAGAGAGAGTACATATGAAGAAGGATGCTGGATTTTGAACCACCAGGAAAGAGGATTAGAGGAAGACCAGAGGAGGTTCATGGACGTAGTGAAGGAAGACATGAAGATAGTTGGTGTGACCAAAGAGGATACGGCAGATAGGGTTAGATGGAAGAAACTGACTTGCTGTGGCGATCCCTGAAGGGAAATGCCGAAAGAAGAAGAAGACTTCATTAAAATATGCGTGTTACTTAACTTACTGAGATTGCAACGTGTGATATGTTGTAAACTTTTTTCTTAATTGCCTCATATGAGAGTAACTAGTTACATTTGTGATGCATTACTCTCAACATTGGTAATGGGTGTTTATTACCACCAACTGAGACTGGCACATCCTGGCCCTTCACCTCTGTCTCATTAATCAGCTCAGTATTTAAGGAGGACTAGAGTGGACACTTCCTTGTAATTAGTTGCTTTTGTTGAGTGTTTGCGTGCAGGAGTGCAGTGTGCCTTTGAAAAGTGAACAGCGATGAGACAAATCTTAGGGAGACGACCAGTTTGACGACTGCTACAAGATGCAGAGTCAAATACAAAGACGAAGAAAGAGGCAGCGTGGGTGATGGAAAGCCTGGAGTTGGCGAGCGATGGGAGGAGAGGACCTGAGGAAGAAGCAAGGGAGGAAGGAGAAGAAGGACCGCTGGGAGGAGAGAGGAAAAGAAAGATGAAAAATGAAGGAGATTGAAATGTGGACTGAGTAAAGGAGGGATGTGGTGACAGACAAAAGGGTTGACTTCTAAAGTAGAGTATTAGTATTCAAGCAGCAGCCTTTTTACCCCACCCACGCCTCACCCAGCTGCCCTGTCAGCCCAGCGGCCAGCTCTCAAAACACCGCTTTAAGTTCAAGTCGGAAAGGCTTGCTTCAGTGCAGAGCTGCTGTTCAGAGAGAAACCTTTGTTTTTTCCACAGTGTGTGGGCTTCAGCTCTCTGCTGCTTCTTTACTGTGTTTTTTTTTTCTTTTAAATGAATTCTGAAGTAAATTCCATCTGCAAGTTTACATGATCTGTCAATCAATGTATAAGAACAAGTTGAAATTTCTGGTTTTCAAACGGCTGTAACTCTGAACGATGCCACACTCCCACGTTCACAGTCATCCAGTAGAGTGGAAATGGTGTGAAGACATACCAAAGAATAAATATTTCTCATTTTTGTATCAAAATAAGACTGGAAATTACACTCAACAAAAATATAAACGCAACACTTTTGTTTTTGCTCCCATTTTTCATGAGATGGACTTGAAGATCTAAAATTCATTCCAGATACACAATTTTACCATTTCTCTCAAACATTGTTCACAAATCTGTCTAATTGTGTGATAGTGAGCACTTCTGCTTTGCTGAGATAATCCATCCCACCTCACAAGTGTGCCACATCAAGATGCTGATCTGACATCATGATTAGTGCACAGGTGTCCCTTATACTGCCCACAATAAAAGGCCACCCTGAAATGTGCAGTTTTGTCTCACAGCAAAATGCCACAGATGCCACAAGCATTGAGGGAGCGTGCAATTGGCATGCTGACAGCAGGAATGTCAACCAGATCTGTTGCTTGTGCATTGAATGTTCATTTCTCCACCATAAGCCTTCTCCAAAGGCATCTCAGAGAATATGGCAGTACATCCAACAGGCCTCACAACCGCAGACCACGAGTAACCACACCAGCCCAGGACCTCCACATCCAGCAGGTTCACCTCCGAGATCGTCTGAGACCAGCCACTCAGACAGCTGCTGAAACAATTGGTTTGCATAACCAAACAATTTCTGCACAAACTGTCAGAAACCGTCTCAGAGAAGCTCAACTGCATGCTCGTCGTCCTCATCGGGGTCTTAACCTGACTCCAGATCGTCGCCGTAACAGACTTGAGTGGGCAAATGCTCACATTCGATGGCGTCTAGAACGTTGGAGAGGTGTTCTCTTCACGGATGAATCTCGGTTTACGTTGTTCAGGGCAGATGCCAGACAGCATGTGTGGCGTCGTGTGGGTGAGCACTTTGCTGATGTCAATGTTGTGGATCGAGTGGCCCATGGTGGTGGTGGGGTTATGGTATGGGCAGGCATCTGTTATGGACGAAGAACACAGGTGCATTTTATTGATGGCATTTTGAATGCACAGAAATACCGTGATGAGATCCTGAGGCCCATTGTTGTGCCATACATCCATGAACATCACCTCATGTTTCAGCAAGATAATGCACGGCCCCATGTAGCAAGGATCTGTACACAATTCTTGGAAGCTGAAAATGTCCCAGTTCTTGCATGGCCAGCATATTCACCGGACATGTCACCAATTGAACATGTTTGGGATGTGCTTGACCGGCGTATACGACAGCGTGCACCAGTTCCCACTAATATCCAGCAACTTCGCTCAGCCATTGAAGAGGAGTGGACCAACATTCCACAGGCCACAATAGACAATCTGATAAACTCTATGCGAAGATGTGTTGCACTGCATGAGGCAAATGGTGGTCACACCAGATACTGACTGGTTCTGAGTCCCCAGACCGTCAATAAAGAAAAAACAAAATGCACATTTCAGGGTGGCCTTTTATTGTGGGCAGTATAAGGGACACCTGTGCACTAATCATGATGTCAGATCAGCATCTTGATGTGGCACACTTGTGAGGTGGGATGGATTATCTCAGGAAAGCAGAAGTGCTCACTATCACACATTTAGACAGATTTGTGAACAATGTTTGAGAGAAATGGTAATATTGTGTATCTGGAATGAATTTTAGATCTTCAAGTCCATCTCGTGAAAAATGGGAGCAAAAACAAAAGTGTTGCGTTTATATTTTTGTTGAGTGTAGTAATGACCAGTTTGGATGAAATGCCGGGCATCTTAGGGTGTTCCTCAAAGATCTGTGTTCGGCCCATTCTGTAACAAACAGAAATATTTCCAGATCACCCCACGGGGCTCGTGTCAAGTCTGTGTCTATTCAAAATTGTAAAAAATATGGTTTAGCTCCTCGTTGGTGAGGTGTTTCGGGCAAGTCCCACCGGGAGGAGACCAAGAGGCAGACCCCAGACCCACTGGAGAGGCTATGTCTCACAGCTAGCCAGGGAACGACTTGGGTTCCTGGGTGAGCTGGAGGATGTAGCTGGGGTGAAAAAAGCCTGGGCTTCCCATCTGAGGCTGTTGCCCCAACGACACAGCCCCGGATGAGCAGAAGACAGTCAGTCAGTCATCTTCTTACCCGTCTATCCCTTTCGGGGTTGCGGGGGGTGCCGGAGCCCATCCCGGCCAATTTAAGGCGAAGGGCAGAGTACACCCCGAACAGGTCGCCAGTCTGTCGCGGGGCCACACACATATACAACCATACACACACACTCATTCCTAGGGGCAATTTGGCACCGCCCAATCAACCTAGCATGCATGTCTTTGGAGGGTGGGAGGAAACCGGAGTACCCGGAGGAAACCCACGCAAACATGGGGAGAACATGCAAACTCCACACAGAAAGGACAGTGTTCCAAGCCTCGTCCCCACTCAGGACTCGAACCCACGACCTTCTTGCTGTGAGGCCACTGTGCTACCCACTGCGCCACCGTGCTGCCGAGCGGAAGACAATGGAACGGAAATGGTTTATGTACTTTTAAAGGACTCACTTGAGGCAGTGGTAGAGAAGAGGTCACTGAACAAACTTTTGTCCTTAATGGACAATCATGACCATCCTCTCTACCCACTCCTGGACGAACAGCGGAGCTCCTTCTCCAAGAGGCTCAGACAGCTCCGCTCGAGAACATCTCGTTACCGGAGGTCTTTCTTTCCGTACGTGATCGGGCTCTACAACGACTCACTTAGCAGATAGGAAGTTGTTGCTGTGACACAAATTTTCCATGTGTGGGATCATTAAAGTATATTCTGATCTGATTCTGATTCTAAAAGTGTCACATACAATGATTCATGTTAAAACCCTTAAAATGTACTAATGCTTCATTATTTGATCTTTATAAATATTTCATTCTCACTCTTCACAAACATGCGTTCTAGGTTGATTGGGCACTTTGAAATTGCCCCTAGGAATGAGTATGTTTACATGGAGTGCGTGGCGCCACAGCAGACTGGCGACCCGTTTGGGGTGCACCCAGCCTCTTGCCTAATATCAGCCAGGATAGGCTCGGATATCTCCCGTAACCCATCAGGGATAAGATGAGGATGAAATATATACAAAATGTCTGAGACACGTGGCACTGAGAAAAAGACAAGAATCAGAGATGGAGGTAGCAGAGATGAAGATGCTGAGGATCTCTCTGGGAGTGACCAGGATGAACCTGATTAGAAGAACATGTTAGAGGTATTAGAGATAAAGTCAGAGAGGCCAGACTGAGATGGTTTGGACATGTGGAGAGAGAGAGAGAGTACATCGGCAGAAGGATGCTGGATTTGGAACCACCAGGAAAGAGGCCTAGAGGAAGACCAAAGAGAAGGTTCATAGATAGTTGGCGTGACCGAAGAAGATGCAGCAGATATGGTTGGATGGAAGAAACTGACTTGCCGTGGCAACCTCTGAAGGGAAATGCTGAGAGGTGAAAAAGAAGTTTGAGACGGATTGGTTGCCTGTTGATTGTGTACCCTCCCTTGCCTTATAACCAGGTGGACATTTGGATAACTGGAGGTTACTCAAATGTTGTGCAATCAGGTCGAAAAGTTTAAGGGATGGATGTCTTTCAAAGCAAATAATATCTGAACAAGAATCTCAGACAAATCAAATAAATACTATTTTACTCTTGACTTTCAACCTTTTCTTGAGCCGGCTTTCTGAACCTCACCTAAAAGAAATCTAGTATGTTAATAACAGACCTCTGACTGAATGTGCAAACTCCTGCCTCACTGATGGCCACTCTGAAATAACTCCTCTTCAAACTTTTGAGATTTAAGAATAATTCTCAGCACTCCTAATCATATTTGAGAACCATTTAAGACTGATCTGCTGAATCCCTTTCTTTTCTCTTTGAAAAATTGCTTCTACTCACCCTTTAGTCTTCATCTCTAGTGTTGAAACTCTGAGGCACGCTTTAGCCAACTCTTTTTTTTTTTTTTTTTTTTAGTTCATCCTTCAAACGTTGCAGTAAAATGCAGTATATTCCCAACTCTTAGATTCTCAAGTTTTAATACCTCCGCCATTTCAGAACCCTCGAAAATATTTTTATTTACTCTATTCATCTCCCACCGGGAACATTTGTGTGTTGCACTCCTACACCGCAGCAGGTTGCCCATGACAGCACCAATGGTGGGAGAAACAGGGGGTTAGGTGTCTTCTCCAAAGATTATAGACGTGCACTCAGTGGATGCAAACCCACAAACTTCTGGTCCGCGGGCTAACGCTCTAACCACTGAGCCACTGTCTCCCCCAATAAAGTAGAGACTTAAAAATAAACACCACTGCTATCTCTAAACTCCTTCGAATCCCTTTAGTAATTAATATTTTCAATATATGTTGCACAATTATTTTTATGGTCTAGTATACATTACATTTCTGACCCTGATAATATCCTACTATATGCATGCATGGTTCCCCTTTCTGCTTATTACATTGCGTTTCAGGTCCTCCTCTGGTCTCCTTCACTGCTTTGCTCTCATTTGACTAATTGTATTCACTGAGAACGCTGTTGACAAATTCATTTTGAAATCCATTAGTCTCATAGCGTTGTTTAAACAATGTGCACGTTAATGTCCATCGCTTTAATAGTCCTGATTCACATTCTAATAGCCGTCTGATAAATCAGGTTATCTACGACACCTTCTACACACCGTGAAGAGCGGAAATTAGAGAATTATTAACTATCCATGGTGCTCTGTCGTGTCCGGGTGTGTTACGAGGAAAAAAAGAGGAGGTGACAGAGCAGAGGAGGGAGAAAGATAAAAAAAACAAAAGGCAATAAGAGTGAGAGAACAAAACCAATAGAGAAGGATGAGTTAAAGAAGACCAGAGGGAACGGAGAGATAACGAGGAACAAGAAAAATAGCAGGAAGAGGGGATTGCAAATGTAGATAAAGCAAAGACAAACATTAGAGACAAAGAACTGATGGTTCATTTTAACACAGACGTTAAAGAACAAGTGACGATGAGTTGGAAAAAGTAAATCAGCAATGATGAAGAGAAATAATTGTAAAGAAACCCTCTTAATTATTTAGGTATTCAAATACATTTGATATTTATCTCTTTTTTTAATAAGTGTATTTGAACCATTGCACAAATTCATTTGTTCAAATTAATCAATCGATTATGAGATTGCAAAATCAACAAAACGATTAATTGATGATAGATCAACAATCAAGAAAACCTTTATTTTTTCCTACAATGGGGAAATTGCAATTCAATTCAATTTTATTTGTATAGCCCAAAATCACAGAATGTCCGTCTCAATGGGCTTCATACAATGGGCAGTATGCAACAGCATGGGCACAGGAAGGAAAAAAAAGGGGTCACAACAAGTATATGCAAAAAAACAAAAACAAAAAAGGCAAAATAGACTAAGGACAAAACCATGCATTCAAAGTGAGTGATCTACCGCACAGTTCTGGTGAGAAATAGCAAAAAGAGCACATGGTTAAAATTTCTCATTGTGGAGTCTCACAGCAGAAGGAAGGAACGACCTCCTGAATCTCTCCTTCACACAACGAGGGTAGCGCAGCCTGCCTCTGAAACTGCTTTTTAGTGGAGACAGAGTGTCCTGCAGGGGGTGGGACTTGTTGTCCAGCATGGATGTCAGTCTCTTCAGGACCCTTCTGTCACCCACCTCCCGCACTGAGTCCAGGGAGCAGCCCAGGACAGAACTGGACTTCTTGATGATTCTGTCCAGCTTCTTCCTCTCCCTTTCTGTGATGCTGTTGTTCCAGCAGACCACACCGTACAGGATGGCTGTTGCCACCACAGAGTTGTAGAAGGTCTTCAGGAGTGCTCCATTCACTCCAAAGGACCGCAGTCTCCTCAAGAGGTAGAGCCTCAAATGTTGTTTATTTATTTGTTATTTGTCATCAAATGTTATTAATAGTTGGATGTAAGAATGATCAAACTTTGTCCAGTTTGTGTAACATAAACATGCTTTAGAATTTTTTTTTATTTTTTTAAGGAGTGAAAATTACATAAACTGTGAAAAACGTCCAAATTTCCCTATTATGGGCGGTGGCTCAGTGGTAACACAGTCACGTGTCCTCACGACACGTGACTGTGTGCAGCTAGACAGCCAGCTAACTCTTCCAATGAAAAAAAGAGACTCCCACACAAGGCTTGCTTTTCTTGTTTATGTAGACTCCTTTCTTCACAGGATTATACATATATGTACATATATATATGTACGTGGTAATAGTAACTGAAACAAAACAAACAAAGAAGTGCATTATAAGCTGTACAAAACGCTGAGTCTCCATGATCAAACGCGCGTTAGCTTAGCTTGAAACATGCGCGCCCACATCCTAAGTGGCTTACTACATAAGACGCGATTCACACGTTATCAAATGAAATACAATCTTGAGCATGCAAACAAAGCACATAAACACAAAAAATACTTACAAAGACCAAAGTTATCCCAGGTTTTAACAAGTTTTGAGCGCAGTCTACTTCCGTCTTTTCAATTTCAGACTCATGCTAGATCTACTATTTTCGAGACCTCTCACTCTGCTGTTAGTTTAAGAAACTATAAAAGATCTTTAGAAGAGACGGACGTCTCACTCTGACATATACTTCAATCAAAGACATAACACTCCCCGCTTGATATAAACATATTATATCACCACATATCGAAACATAAAATTTACATAAGTAATATCTTACTCCGAAAGCAAAACAACAGTCTCTGAGACTGGTCTCAAAAACACCTTTGGATTTGGAGATCTTCTAGAGTTTTCAGTGAGTTTCTCCATGAGATCCATGCGTCCTCTTTTTCTGGGGAAAGAGGTGCGTCCCAGTCGCTCTCCTCAGTTGAAAGTTCTCTGAGTAGCGCTTTGCCTTGCACGATTATAGGAGCTGCAAAACCCAACGGATCATACAAGCTATTGACAGTTGACAGTACTCCCCTACGTGTGAACGGTTTTGTCTCATTGGATACAAGGTAAGTAAAGCTGTCAGTTTGCAGGTTCCAACATAGTCCTAAGCTCCTTTGAACAGGAAGTGGATCTACACCAAGATCTAATTCTTTCAAGTCCTTTGCTAGATCGTCTGCAGGGAATGCTTCCATAACGAGGCTGCAGTTGGAGGCAACTTTGTGTAGTCGCAAATTGGACTCTGCTAACATGTTTTGTGTTCTCGTTAACAGGTCAACTGCTTGTTCAGGTGTGGCGACTGAAGTGAGCCCGTCATCTACATAAAATTGTCTTTCAACAAACCGTCTGGCATCTGAGCCATGTTCCAGCTCACCTTCGCTTGCTGCCCGCCGCATGCAGTAAATGGCAACAGCGGGTGATGGGCTATTCCCAAAAACATGCACTTTCATCCGATATTCGACCACATTTTTTGTGACGTCATTGTCCTCAAACCAGAGATAGCGCAGATAGTCTCTGTGATCTTCACACACCTCAAAACAATAAAACATTTGTTGAACATCAGCTGTCAGGGCTATTGGCTCTTTTCTGAACCGTAACAGCACTCCTAACAGAGAATTATTCAAATCAGGTCCACTGAGTAGCACTTGGTTCAGGGATGTTCCTTCACACTCTGCACTAGAATCAAAAACAACACGTATTTGATCTGGCTTTTGCGGGTGGTATACACCAAACGTTGGCAGATACCAGTGTTCTTTACCTTCGGGCAGAGGTGGAGCGAGTTCAGCTTGATCGTTATCCAACATTTTCTGCATAAATCGGATGTAGTGATCTTTCATTTTTGGTTTCTTTTCTAACGTCTTTTTGAGTGAGTATAGACGTTTTGAGGCTTGAACTCTGTTGATTGGGAGTCTCCTCCTTGGAGAGCGAAAGGGCAATGGAGCGACCCAGGTGTTTTCTTTGTTTTGTTGGACCGCCTTGTCCATTATTGTTAGAAAGTTTTTGTCATCTATAGACAGTGCCACCTTGTCATCTGACTCTGTACGTTCAAACACAGACTGACCTAGCTTGTGTGTGTTGCCTTTAATGTCCACACTATTTGAGATTAAAGGTGTGCTTTGCTGGGGCTGCTTGACATAGTCCTCTTTCACTGTAAAGACGTTTGGACATGGTTCAAAATGAGTAGTCCGTCCGTTGTCTAGCATGTGTGTTCTGTACACGTTGACTTCTGTTGTGTTGTGAGTTTTGCCCAAGCACACTTCCCCTATCACAACCCACCCCAAGTCTAACCTTTGGGCGTATGGTGCGTTATTTGGTCCATTGATCTGTTCTCTTACTTTATGAATGCTGAGGAGGTCCCTTCCCAGCAAAAGGAGAATAGGAGCATGATGATCGACCGGTTGGATTTTGCTTGCAATAGGGAGAAGGTGTGGATGGTACTTAGCAATCTCAGGCGAAGGAATTTCAGATCTTTCGTCCGGCACTGAATCACACTCGATTAAAGGAGGCAGTTTGACATTTGTTTTTCCATCCATGGACTCTACTACAAAATGTTCTGCTCTCCTACCTGCAGTTTCAGCTTTTCCTAAGCATGTTTTCAGCGTGTATGGTACAGGTGCACTTTTTATTCCAAACAGGTTGAAAAAGTCCGTCCTAGCCAGGGACCTATTGCTCTGTTCGTCAATCACTGCATACATTTTTATAGCTCTGTCCTTTTGACCTTCTGGATATGCTTTCACCAAACAGATCTTTGAACATGAGCGTGGGCTGTCACTTTGACCACATACCTCTGTGCACTTGGAGACTACTGCAGGATGGTCTTCTGAGTCCTCCTTAGCATCTACATTCTTTGAGGTGTCATCTTTTGGGACAGGTGTGGGACCCGGATGGAGTGCTGACAAGTGTTTTGGACTGTCACACTCAACACACTTCACTGCTACCTTACAATCTTTGGCTATATGTTGCACAGACCCACAACACCTGTAGCATATACGATGCTCTCTCAGAAAAGCCTGTCGTTCCTCAATTGATTTGTCTCTGAATAACTTGCATTTTTTCAGAGGGTGTGGCTTCTTATGAATTGGACACAGACGATCTGGTTCTTCGATTTTCTTCTGTTCAAAACTCCCTTGTTTTCTTTCCTCAATTTCCGTTCTGTGTACTGCAACAGTAGCTCTTCGATTATATGGAATGGACTTTTCAGTGCGTGTGGTAACTTGGTTGCTGCAGCTGGATGGGGAAAAACTTGGATCATTTTTCATTTTTGCTTGTTGCTGTACAAATTGCACAAAGACAGAAAAAGGTGGAAATGACACTCTATTGACTTCTTTATACTTTGTACCTACAGTGGTCCACCTCTCCTGCATGTTAAAGGGGAGTTTTTCAACTATTTGTCTAACCCCTCGAGCCGTGTCTAGATATGCAAGACCTGGCAGTGTACCATCAGACTTAGCACACTGCAACTCCAACAAGATGTCACCCAGCTCCCTTAATTTGCCACTCTCTTTGTTTGTCAGCCTTGGAAACTCCTCCAACTTTTTTAACAGTGCATCCTCAATGACTTCTGAGGAGCCATAACATTCCTCTAGACGCTCCCATACCACTTTTACACCTGCAGCGGGATTGAGGGTGTGTACTGCGCGAAGCCTTTTTGCTTGCTCTGAAGATTTTGGCCCTAACCATTTCGTGAGCAAGTCTAGCTCTTCTCTAGGGGACAGATTCAAGTCTTTAGTAACACTCGTGAATGAGACTTTCCATGCCCAATAGTTTTCGGGTCTGTCATCATATTGGAGTAAGCCAGTGCTAACTATTTCTTTGCGGATGAGATATTTTGCAAAATCTTGTACGCTGTTTTGCTCTATTTGGTTGTGACTTGTAGGCAAAAAGGTGTGAGCTTGGGGTTTGAGTGAGAATGTGCTGGTTGGAACAGCTTCTGGTATGTCCTCATGTTTAACTTCGTTTTTCATTGGGAACTGGACATGAGTTTCTTTTGTTATTATTGATCGACTTGGCATTTGAAATTTTGCGCTATCATGTGTAGCACTAGGTGGCGCCATTAGCTTACATTGTTGTTCCACATAATCACTTGTGCGTTGTACTGCATTAAACGTTTCTCCTGTAATAGGAAGTTCTGGGTCTGACTCCCCGCTCTGACTTTCTAATTCTTCATAGGCTGCAGCTTCTGCTTCAGCTGCTGCTATTTCCCTTTCACACTTCAAAACATGGAGACTGGCCTCCAAATCTGCCTGTTGTCTCGCCTTTTGTCTCATCAGACTAGCTTCTTTTTCTGCGAAACGGAGCTGGGCCTTTGCTGCTTGGGCTTTGGCGTATGCTTTTGTGGCTGACACACTTGAAGCTGCTGTGGTGTGCGACCGTCTGCTGGTGGCTCTGGACCTGACGCTGTGTGGAGGTGAATGCTGCGGCCTCTCTGACGGCTGCCTCTCAGGCGACAGCTGGTCTGCAGGAACCGGGTGATTGGTAGCAGCCTGGTCATCAGCTTGCTGCTCTGAGTTTGCCTCTGGCTCGAACTGTGGTTCATAATCTCTCAAGTAACTCTTACCTGAGCGTAGACTCATGTTGACTGTGTAGCTCAGTGTTGTTTAACCCGCCGTATAGAAGTCTTTTTTCTTCTATTTAGGTCTTTTTACTGTGCTGTCCTCACGACACGTGACTGTGTGCAGCTAGACAGCCAGCTAACTCTTCCAATGAAAAAAAGAGACTCCCACACAAGGCTTGCTTTTCTTGTTTATGTAGACTCCTTTCTTCACAGGATTATACATATATGTACGTATATATATGTACGTGGTAATAGTAACTGAAACAAAACAAACAAAGAAGTGCATTATAAGCTGTACAAAACGCTGAGTCTCCATGATCAAACGCGCGTTAGCTTAGCTTGAAACATGCGCGCCCACATCCTAAGTGGCTTACTACATAAGACGCGATTCACACGTTATCAAATGAAATACAATCTTGAGCATGCAAACAAAGCACATAAACACAAAAAATACTTACAAAGACCAAAGTTATCCCAGGTTTTAACAAGTTTTGAGCGCAGTCTACTTCCGTCTTTTCAATTTCAGACTCATGCTAGATCTACTATTTTCGAGACCTCTCACTCTGCTGTTAGTTTAAGAAACTATAAAAGATCTTTAGAAGAGACGGACGTCTCACTCTGACATATACTTCAATCAAAGACATAACATTCGCCCTTAGACCGGAAGTTAACCAGAAGTTCGCGGGTTTGATTCCCACTGAGTTCATGTCTAAGGTCCTTGGAGAAGACACCTATCCCCCCGTTTCTCCCACAATTGACAACGTTATGGCAGCCTACTGCGGTGTGATGCAGCACACAAATTTCCCCGGTGAGGGATCAAAAAATACAAATGTTTGTCCAGTTTTGTAAAACATAAACATGCTTTAGAACTTTTTTTAAGGGTAAAATCTGTGAGTGAAAATTACATAAACTGTGGAAAACATTAAAATGTCATTGTTAAATGTGAGTAACATTACGGTATTTTATGACCACATGCTCTGCTCACACTTGGACCTTCCTCACAGGTACTGATCTCAAGTAGCATCATTTTTAAGTAAATGAACCAGAATAAAAACAAATATGCGCTAGCTTTGCTAACTTGATTCACTTTACACTGTATTTGCAACCTCAAACAAGATTTACATTGTGTTGTGCATACACCATGTGAAACTGAATACATGTATTATTACGCTTATTTCAGCTAACATCCCATTTCCGAGTTAACAAAAAGGTCTTGTTTTGATCATTATATGTACTATGAGATAAAAATCATAACCCTTCCAAAAAACTAAATTCATCCTCGTCAACTGGATCTTGACAAATTGTTCCCCCTGCTTATTCATCCCCACTGAGGACAAGGAGAAAACTCGTTGGTGTCAGAATCTACACCTGTGGTACCCAGTGGAGTGTGTGGATTAAACACCTCGGCCTGATTAGCTACATATTTACCCACCACCATGACTGCCGTCGCAACCACAGGGCATCAAGGGCAGCACCGGTGGATCATCTCCCTGTACAACCTAGCCTCACGGACCCACACAGAAAAAACAGCATACAGACACACTGTGCTGAGCACTTCTGCTGAGAGCCTCTGATGTGTCTTCCATCATACCCCTGTAGATTCGCCTGCCGTGCCACAGTCCTCTTAATTAAGGTGAGTGTATGCATACGTGTGTGTTCTAGGGGGCGGAGCAGCTGGCAGGAGGCACCGGGGGCCAGAGAACATCTGCAGAAGGCTGAAACTCACCTCACCTGAACACAAAAACCTGAAATACACACACTAATGGGTGTCTACACACACTTACTGGCAGTGGGAGTGCACAACTACACACTGCATTACCTCTTGGGAAATCACATCCACAAGAAAATTAAAAAAAGAGCGCACACACACACATATTCTTCACTGCTGGTGCCACTATACCAGCAGGATTGTCACCATAGCAACCTGGGACTGGTCATGTCACCGTGGCTTAGTGAGATGGGTGACAGAGAGAGTGAGAGATAGGAAAGTGGTGAAAAGAGCAAAAGACAAAGACGAAGAGTGAGGGGCATTAAATACCCTCCACGGCGAGGATATCAGTCATGTTTTGAAACAAAAGGGTAGAGAGAGACAGACGGAGAGGATCCAGACACGTCTCCATCACTGAGCGGCTCTCAGCGAGAGGAGATCAGCAGCTTAGATGACTTCAGAAGTCAGTCTCTTTTCTCACTCAGAGACACACAAAACACACTTACACACATACGGTGTCATCATAGACACAGAAAGGAGAATTAAGTAGAAAGATTTTTTTGCCCTTGTTCAGGGTCAAAGGCTACAGACCAGCATAAAGGATTAAAGGATTAGAAAAACCTTAGTGTCTTTCTTTTATCGCCTACTGTTAGTTGTTTCAGAACCTTTAAAAATTTCGGACATCACGTTTGACCTCATCACACTTTATAGAAAGAAGTTTTTTGATCACATGAAATACACATGATTGACCGTAAACAGACCATGATTATTTCTGAATTATCCATTTTTCCCACACAAATTTAAGACTTTCTGGGATTTTTTTCCGCCTCCCTGTGCATCATTTCACGAGAGCATATTGCTTCAATGAAGCAAAATATATCTCTACAAGCTATTTCATTTACAGGATTATTCAAAGTGCTTTAAATAAAATATTAATATCACTGCATTGCAGACATAAACTGGGTGTCAACATATTGCATGTTTTGAATATTAATTTAGAAATAACCATGGCTGATCCTGTGAAAAACAAAGAAAATGAAAGGGGACGTTACTGGCAAAGGCAAAGGGACCATTATTAATACTGACTTTTACAGGTCAGAGAGAACGCAAAAAAGATGAGGATGCAAAATAAAGATGAAACAAAATGCTGAGCTTTCCTTGAGGAGAATCTGTAAACTAATGGGATTCCAGGTTTATGTCAGTGACATAAAACAGCAGTTGGGAAACGTACAACCTCAAATTTTGAGAAAAGTACACATAGGAGGCAGTGGCTCATTGGTAGTGAGTGTTCGCCCTCAGACCGGAAGTTCGCAAGTTCGAAATGCACGTGTAGCGTTCACGTCTAGGGTCCATGGGGAAGACACCTTAACCCCGTTTCTCCCACCATTGGCGCTGTTGTGGCAGCCTGTGGTGGTGTAATGCAGCACAAATTTCCCTGGAGAGGGATCCAGGGGTGAATCTAGGATTTTCTAAAGGGAGAGGGGTGTGAGGTCATAGACAAAACGGGCACTTGTGGTGCTCACCACAAGTGGTGCATTCCCCGCAGAACACTTTGAAAAATAAGTCATTTTGGTGCATATTTTGCCCAAATTTTATAATAATTAAAGTAGAAAGAACACTTTTTTTGTGGACCCAAGGGGTGTGAGACATGCGCTGTCCTCCCCCCGCATCCTGCCCGGATCGACCCCTAGGATCAATAAAGTATACATTATTATTATTGAACTTAGATGCTAACAACGTCTGATTTTTGCATTGCCATTGGATCGGCAGCAAAATAAAAAAAAAATCTTTTTTTAAAAAACTATTCTTTCAAAGGATGAAAAATCTTTGGGTACAAACAATAAACTAATGAAACAAAAAGTTTCAAAATAAAAGTGAAGATTTCAAAGTTTTGACTAACTACAATTGTGAAAAAAAGAGGAAACTCTCCTGTTTGAGATATTTAATTTTGTTCATTCTTTTCTGTACTGGTTTTAATTCTGCTGAGGTTCAAAGGCGAAAGAGCATCATGACAAACTCAGCTCATCAGTTCTAAACCTCAGACAAATTAGCAACATTACCAATAGTTTTTCTTTCCAAATGACCAAATAACTTTTAAGAGCATTTCATGGATTGCAACTATTCTTTAAAGCAGAGAATTCAAGCCAGGTAATATGCAAACAAGTCCTAGAGAGAACAAGTGGAATTATTTTGGGTAAATAACAGCAAAATTGACATAAAAGCCGGAGTGTACCACAGCCAAAGGAACAGGGACAATTAGACATGTCAATTAGGCCAAAATAGCATTGCGTATACTCGCTGTAAGAGTGAAAAGCGAGTAAGTTTACTTGGAATCAGCTCAATTGGAAATGTTCAAGCAAAAAGCAAAAAATAAGACGGTCATCAGGTTTGACAAACAAAACCTCACCTGGGGAAATATTTTCTTACTTTGCTTCTTAATTTAATCGAGTAAAAAGTAGCAAAAAAAAAAAAGTCTAAATCTGACATAATTTTTCGCTTTGTCCTCTGAACCGCTTATCCCTAATTGGGTCACGTGGGGTGCTGGAGGCTACCCCAGCTGATTTCAGGTGAGAGGCAGGACACACCCTGACAAATCACCAGTCTGTTGCGAAGCCACAGACACACAACCATCCACACACACAATCATTCCTAGGGGTGATTTGGTAGCGGCCAATCAATTGCACATTCATGTTTTTTGGAGAGTGGGAGGAAACCGGAGTCAGTACCCTCTTAACCGTCTATCCCTTACGGGGTTGCGAAGATGCCGGAGCCCATCCCGGCTGATTCAATGTGTGGGCAGGGTCCACCCCGAACAGGTCGCCAGTCTGTCCTGGGGCCACACACATACGACCAAACACACATTCATTCCAAGAGCAATGTGGTACCGGCCAATCAACCCAACATGCATGTTTTTGGAGGATGGGACGAACTAGGAGTACCTGGAAAAAACCCACACCTACATGGGGAGAACATGCAAACTCCAAACAAAAAAGCCAGTGACTCGAACCCTGACCTTCTTGCTGTGAGGTCACTGCGCTCACCCCTGCACCCGTGACATAACTTACAATGGAAAAATGCAAGCATAATAAGTTGGTACTGTATGTGGTCTAATTAGTTCCAACAACTACATCAAAGTTTTATTATTAAAATCACATCAACATTTAAAGAACAAAAAAGTTGGAAGATCAAGTTTTGGTTTCTAAACAAACTGAAAATGATATGAAAAAACTCAATTTATTCCATTTTGTTCTGGCTTTTTGTCAGTTTTTGAAAAATTTTTAGCAGGGAAAAGAACAAAGTTGACATAAAGTGTGTTTTTGGCTTCAACAAGAAAAGAAAAGTCAATAGCTATGTCATCTCTAAGGTCTCTAACTGTCCATACAGTACATAAAATCAGGAAACGGTGCAACAAATATACAAACACACAAACATGTATCACAGCTACCAGCCACAGTTGTGTGAGCGCAAATTCATTTTTTCTAAATAGATTCATGCATGTGCTCAGGAGAAATGTACTGTGACGAGATTTATTTGTATTCATTCATCAATATTTGTGCTCCACAGTCTGTTCTATATCGTATTGATCTCCAGCCAGAGTATATGTGTTTGACTTTTGACCCCAACAAAACCATAAAATCCCATCATGATAAACAATGTGTTTGTCTACTAACTCTGATCGGTTGAGCGACCACTGGACCGGAAAAAGAAAGCCCCACCAGTATAGCCTACCATGTCAGACACACAGTGTGACGCCCCTTTAAATCACATCCTCTGAGGATTTGAGTTTTGTATATTAATTAAAAGTGAAAATCATTTTATCCTTCTTCTTCTTTATTTTATCCAATTTTCTCTTTTAGAATTAAAATAAAAATTTCACACGTTTGGAATATTCTATTTAAAATGGGAGTAGTTGTATTTAATGTGCGCTAAAGAGAGGGACCCTCTGGCGACAATAGAGTCACCAGCCTTCCCGAATACAATACATAAAGAACTTCTCAATTAAATACAAACTTTAAAGTATATATTTTTAAAAGTATGAAAGTTAAAAAATAATATCTGTACTTAATTAAACCTTTGTGGGGAAATTACTTTTGCAGTATTGCACCACAGCGGGCAGTCATGAAGGCGTCAATGGTGGGAGTAACCGGGAGTTAGGTGTCTTCTCCAGGGACACTTTGAAATGAGCTCATTGGGAATCAAACCGACAACTCTTTGGTCCAAAGACAGCCATTCTACCACTGAGCTATGCCTCCCCTCAATCTAAAGTGTGACCTAACCTAAAGTGCACATAAAATTTAGAAACAAACTCCCTTAGGAGGAGGGCGGCACGGTGGCGCAGTGGTTAGCACAGTGGCCTCACAGCAAGAAGGTCGTGGGTTCGAGTCTCGGGTGGGTGGGGACGAGGCTTGGAACATTGTCCTTTCTGTGTGGAGTTTGCATGTTCTCCCCGTGTTTGCGTGGGTTTTCTCTGGGTACTCCGGTTTCCTCCCACCTTCCAAAGACATGCACGCTAGGTTGATTGGCCGGTGCCAAATTGCCCCTAAGAACGAGTGTGTGCGCCACCACATGATTGCCCTCGGAATAAGCATGTGCGTGGCCCCACGACAGACTGGCGACCTGTTCGGGGTGTACCCTGCCCTTCGCCTTAAATTACCAGGGATGGGCTCCGGCACCTCCCGCAACCCTACAGTGGATAGACGGATAAGACTCCTAAGGGAGTCAGTCACCTCATAGCCACTTTGAAATAAGAAAGAAATATCCTGCAAACTATACGCCCAGAACACATGCCAGTTGATTTCGAGTCCCAATTTAGTCTGAGGAACCCTGTATTCACTAGAAAGATAAAGTGCACTGGGAACACTTGAAAGAGGACTATTTGCAGTTGAAGCAGGTGCTTGGAATTGTTCTAAACATTTAATGTCTTTATTTCTTTGAAGTCTTTTTAAGACTTTATTTATTTTGAATTGTATTGGACATGAAATGTGTTTCATAAATAAACCGCCTCGCCTTGCTTTAGAAACAACCATTAATTGAGAATACAACACGACAGAATCCATTCAAAAGCCTAACTCTGTGAAGAAAATTGCTTCAATGAAACCGGCACAACTAGAGCGAAAAATAAACCACCTCTACACACTAGATGATCATGATAAGTCCTGTGTGTGTGCAAAGGGGGGGTTATAGCTTCAAAATACAAATTCAGCATTAATGATGGACTGAGATCAGCTAGTTGTGGGATCAAAAATGCCGTGTGTTAAATAATGAAGCGTGCAGAGTCGATGACAGTCCCGTATGTACCAGAGACGGAGCTGATGGAAACATATAGCAGCACTGTACGGTAAGTGTGTCAGCAACAACTGTTTAACATCGCGCAGCTAGTGGAACGCTCACTGCCAGATCTTTACACTATTTATGTGTTTCAGCATTAGTGTGTGCACATGCATGAGTGTTTAGACTTCAGGGTTGTATCTGTGTGTGTGTGTCTGTGTATGGTAGCACACATGAATACACTTGTGTGTTGTGTTTATGAGTTGGCAATGTGTGTCACTCATCAATAATGTACAGCACTTGGTTCACCCCTCTTCAAAGCTGGTTATGCTCCAGTGTTCCACATAATTAACTTTCTATCTAGCGCACAGACACACAGACACACACGCACACACACAGTCATTGCTAAGGACAACAAATACAAACATTACTGAGATTGTAAAATTGAGCTTCACAGCTAATTAAAGGAAGAAAAAGCAACAAAATCCTTTATAAATGTCTAAACTATTCTAAACTAAATTCTAAGCCGTGGCACAGACTGATATATATATCATACAGTATATATAACTACGTATGTATGTACACATATAGAACGGGTGGAGGAAAGTATCAGGTGTGAATATGTGATAGAAGAGTTTCAGCTAAAATGAAAGGGAAAGTGTACAAAACCGTGGTGAGATCGGCCATGCTGTTTGGTTTAGAGACAGTGGCACTGAGAAAAAGACAGGAAACTGAGATGGAGGTAGCATAGATGAAGATGCTGAGGATATCTCTGGGAGTGACCAGGATGGACAGGGTCAGAAATGAGTATATAAGAGGAACAGCACATGTTAGAGGTTTTGGAGATAAAGTCAGAGAGGCCAGACTGAGATGGTTTGGACATGTGCAGAGGAGAGAGAGAGTACATCGGAAGAAGGATGCTGGATTTGGAACCACCAGGAAAGAGGACTAGAGGAAGACCAAAGAGAAAGTTCATGGATGCAGTGAAGGAAGACATGAAGATAGTTGGTATGACCGAAGAGGATGCAGCAGATAGGGTTAGATGGAAGAAACTGACTTGCTGTGGTGACCCCTGAAGGGAAATGACAAAAGGAGACGAAGAAGAAGGATGTAGGTATGTACACATATATCAATGTATATGTCTGTATATGTGTGCGTACTGAACATCCGAATAAGAAAATAGAATCTGATTTAAATAACTTTGAATTTGACATGATTGTATAACTGTTTTTCAGAAACCTGCTGATCTGCAGAAATTTTTCCAGGCAACCATTTCTGAGGTTTCCAGAAAATAATTTGAAAAAAATAATATCCAAACGGAATCAACTGTTTAGACCAGAGTGTCGTGTGTGAGATAAAAAAAAAATAAACTGGCTAAAAAAAGATTAAAAGCAACTCAATCCCAAAATGAGGTGAAAAAAACCAAGACAATAATTTGTTTACCAATCTGTTAATCCACCAACTTTTTGGCTAACATTTTGAAACACAAGAACTATTTGCAACGTCACTATTGAGATTTTTAGATCACGCTCATTTTAAATAAATTGAACTTTATAAGCGGCCGAAATGAGCTTCTTCCGCAGGGTTGATGAACTCTCACTCAGAAATAGTGTGATGAGCTCTTCCATCCGGGAGGAGCTCAGAGTAGAGCCATTTCACACCATCTGGCTTCAGGTTGAGAGGAGCCAGATGGGGTGGTTCAGGCATCTGGTTAGGATGCCTCCTGAACGCCTCACTGGTGAGGTGTTTCGGGCACGTCCAACCAGGAGGAGACCCATGGGAAGACCCCAGACCAGATAGAAAGACTATGTCTCACAGCTGGACAGGGAACACCTCGGGTTCCTCATGGGTGAGCTGGAGGATGCAGCCGGGGTGAGAATAGCCTGGTTTCCTTTCTGAGACTGTTGCCTCCTATGACCTGGCTCCAGATAAGCAGAAGAAAACGAAATGGAATTTTTACAAAAAAATTTTTACGTAGCACAACAGTAGAAAGTCAAGTATTTTCTTTACCAAACACGTCCACTTTTATCAGAAACACTTTCTGAGAAAACACGGTTACTGTTGCTTTTCTCTGTAAAAAGTCAAAAGACGTAAGAGATTGCGCGAATTATTGTTAAGTGGAAAATCTACAAAAATTTATTTTTACAATATTTATGTGAAAAGTACACTTATTGTGACTGTGCAACAATAATGTCTTTGTTAAGTTATGCTTGTAATAGCAAATGCGGGATGTGACTCATTCATCGTAAGTCCAACTAGTGATTAGTTTAATGGGACGTGAACAGATGCTGGTTTAAATGGTTAATCTTGAAGCAGCGCAAGTGTTTGGTTGTTAAGAGATGCAAACCTGGAAAAGACAGAGATGGGTCTTAACTCATGCACACTCTCCCTCACAGTGGCTGGGTTCTTAGTGTTGGAACCCAACCCTGTTACAGTACACAACTATTCATGAAGAATGAAGGTTGGTGATCTAGTAGGTGGATTTATTTAAACTAATTTATATTTTGAACACAGCTGCTAACTTCAACAAAGCTCAACGTTTCCCTCAAATTAAAATGATATCGACAAGCTTGTTGTGAACTATAAACTTACACACAAATACGTTAGCATTTTTATAGCGCACAGTTACACATGACATCAGTGAACCCTATTGCCTTTTTTAAATTTAAATACTTGTGAAGGAACTCAGCTCACCTCCGTGAAGCTGGCCCCTCTTAAACAAATATATAAACAAAAATAAACAAAAAAACATGTCAATCGTTTGTGCTGCGTTTGTGCTGTTTTGTGCTGTAAAAATTTTTGTTTGTGCTATTTTAGTTTTTCAGATATTTACGATTCTTTTATAGGTCAATCTGCGGTCATCCAGCCTCTCGTTTAGCTTAAAAATGCAAGAAAACTCCAAAAGTGATGTCAATCGTTTGTGCTGTTACGTGAGGTAAAAAAAAATATGTTTGTGCTATTTTAGTTTTTTTTTTTAAAGAAATACAATTTGGACAATGACGTAATAGTGTAAATTGTCTGTGCTACGTTTGTGCTGTTATGTGCTGTAAAAAATTTCCGTTTGTGCTCCTTTTGTTTTTTTGGGTTTTTTTTTAAGAAATACGATTTGGACGTAGTTTTCTAAAGAGAAAACTAACATGAAATTTAATCATCATAATCATTTGTCAGGAAAAGTAAGTGGATGTTTAAAAATCAATCGTGCACGACAAGACTTAGCGGATTTTATTTTTGTTTACGTGTGTGAACTTTATTGGATTCCTCTCATTTGTCCAGTTATTGAAATGGATTACATAGTCAAAATTTCAATGCCGTGAGAATTCATGTTCTGACAACTGCACACTTTGAAGTTGGGCCTCAGCAAGAAGATGTGTAAAATAACACAGAGAGACAAGAAGCAACACATCAGCACGCACACACACACACACACATAAGAAATGAGTGGTGTTGATGCCAGCTTGGAGTGATGGTAATATCACAGACTGGAGGAGCTGCTAATGAACAGTGCGAATGGGAAGAAAGGCTCCAGCTCAATCCACTAATTGCCTTAAAAGCTTTTCGTACAATTTACCCTGTCAACAGAGATGGTGGTGCTGTGTTGGTGTGCCTGTGTGCACGCATGTGTGTGTGCAGGTCTCCGTGTGGGTGGGATGTGGGATAAGAAAAAGAGATAATTCTCAGAAAACATATTGTAAGAAAGCGAGGGAAGGAAAATGCACAATGGTTTTACACCTACGCAGATCTACTCAAACAGACAGTCTCACACATGAACCAAGACGTCTTATTTAACAAAAGCCAGAAGCATTTAAAGCAACAGACAGACATAAACTCACACCTACAGTAATTCATTCCAAGACACATCTCTGAACACTGTGCATACACGTCTGCTGCATGGCTTACCCACACAGACGCACATCTAATTTCATCCAGACACTACAGTGGACTATTGATGCACTCGGTACATATTAAAATATGATACAGATTTTTGCATTACAAGCATTATTATTATTATTTAAAAAATGTAAATTATTTAAATAATTATAAGCAAAAAAAATTTGAACAGCGAACGTTGACATGCACATTGAAAAAAAAATGAACAAATCATAACAAAAAGAAAAAAATCCCAACTTCTATAATAAAGGCATGTTTGAAAAAGAGTGGGTGAAGTTCAATTTTTTTTAACCTCATCTGTATTCTATACACACATAAACACATCTATATTTTACAAACACGTCTATAATTTGAGTAATTCCTTTTTTTTTTTTTTTTTTTACATAGTATGTCTCAACACATACTATATGTCTGAAGCAGAAAACTCCCCTCTGAGTTTTTCATCAGTTTCCTTGTCTACCATTTAGCACACTGCTCAAAGACCAGTACCACAGGGTGTTACCTAATGCACAGACATGTCTGAGTCAGACTTGAATATAGAAAAAAAGGCAGAATTAGTGAAAAAGATTCAAACCCAAAAGGGCATTTAATGTGAAGGGGTTCTGAGTTGATGACGAGGATAGTTTAATCTTTATAGGTTTGAAAAGGTTGTTCAAATGAGCAAAAATTGAGAAATTTTATTTTTTTGTGTTTACAAATGGCATGGTGTGGTTATGTTTGAATTATGTACAGAAAAAAATAGCTATTGTGGTAACCACATTCCTAATTTCCGGCAATCTCTTTTAATTATAAGACGTTTAGGCCGGAGGAACAATATGTTCAAGGTGAAAAAATAGGTTCAATTTATTTGTCTGGACAAGCCGATCACCTGCACCTTACAAATGTAAACTGTGTTATTTGAGGTTTAGATGAGCTGGTTTTTAATAAAAGTCCTAGTTAACATAACCCTCATTTATCAAAGTCGCGTAAAGAAAAACTGTGTATGTAAACATGGTGTATGACCAAAACGCTGTGCAGACCCAGACTCATCAAAACTTGTGAGTGTGTCATGTACAAATTGCTGCCCCAAATCAAATGAGGACTGGAACGATAGTAAAAATATAAATTATGACATTATTGCAACGACATAAAACTGATTTAACAAAGATTACTTAGTATTGCAAAAAGTGACGTGCTACTTGCATAAAAACGCAAATACACAAAAATAAAGCCCTAAAAAAAACTGTGATGTACATTTTACTGGCATTTTCTGCATGTTTGAGGCTTGGAAAACAGTCAAATCGACCCAGTTTGCAGGCTAATCAAATTTTTGGTAAATACAAAAGTGCTTATACTATAAAAGCATAGCCCCTATCCAGTAAAATTTATCATATTTGCAAGTCTTCCCTCCCTTCTTCTTCTTTCGGCATTTCCCTTCAGGGTCGCCACAGCAAGTCAGTTTCTTCCATCTAACCCTATCTCCTGCATTCTCTTCGGTCACACCAACTATCTTCATGTCTTTCTTCAATGTATACATGAACCTCCTTTTTTGTCTTCCTCTTGCCCTCTTTTCTGGTGGTTCCAAATCCTTCTTACAATGCACTCTCTCTACTCTGCACATGTCCAAACCATCTCAGTCTGGCCTCTCGGACTTTATCCCCAAAACCTCTAACATGTGTTGTTCCTCTGATGTACTCATTTCTAATCCCGTCCATCCTGGTCACTCCCAGAGACATTCACAGCATCTTCCTCTCTGCTACCTCCATCTCTGTTTCCTGTCTTTTTCTCAGTGCTCCTGTTTCTAGACCAAACAGCATGGCCGGTCTCACCATGGTTTTGTACACTTTCCCTTTCATTTTAGCTGAAAGTCTTCCCTCCCTCCGTATGGTAAAATAGGAATGTGACTGAGCCTGGATCTGAATATACGCGAGCATGTTCATTTTAAATATTCTTGCTCACTGCCAGATTATTTATCAAGATCACGCCTTGCGTAAACCTAAAGTGTACAGTGTTTTACCTCATTATTAATGCTAAACACCCTCTGGTATTTTGAAATTTTACACCATTTTACATGCAACTTTGATGAGGTGCATCTAGCCTGTCCATCCGAGAAGAAGAACTGTATTCCACTTCAGAAGGTTTTTATTTTTTCCATAACTGGAAGTTTTTTCTCAATGAGAAGGTCTAAGAATGGCTGCATCCCAGGTTTGTTTAGTTGAATTCTTACTTGTATTTTAATGGTGATACGTCTGATTGTGTCTTTATGCTCATTGAACTATGTTGGGCCGCTTTGAGACAGCTTTGTGGTGACACTTTTTTAATTAAATGTTGGTCGCTTGCACAAAGGATCAGATAATAAATGTCGGTTCTCTTTTTAAACAAGCATTTTGATTTTTCTGTTTTAATGCTTCCCAACAAACTTGTTCTGAAATAAACAACTCCTAAACCTAGACCTTTCTTTGGCACACTGAGCATCTGAGTCAAATGAAACTTTCTTCAGGCATTAAGAGAAAAATACAAATGAAAAAGTAAAGTCAAATTAACTCATATAAAACAAAACAAAAAATAAATTGATCAAATCATAATTACTGCTTTAAATAAAAATGCCTTCCTCAAGCCTTGTTAAACGTCAAACTGAAGGACCTCACAATGCCAAAAATAATTGGGTACACAAATCAATAAGTAAAACTTTATTTGCACTTTTTATGAGAGACTTAAGAGTAAAAAAAAAAAGACAATACAAAGAAAACAATGAGCTCCAAACTTTGCAAACTTTAATATATCCTTCACATAAAAAGCGATGACGTTTTTAAGGGTATGGAATTAAAAGTCATTGTTGCATTTAGAAAATGAAAAAAATTAAATCAAAATATTGTCTGAAGGAAATATTACATTGTAAATGTATGCAAAATGTATTATTGAAAAACTAATCAATCATGTTGATAGAACAGTAAAACAATACAGACAACAAAGGGAAAGAAATTTGTTCATAATGCTAATCATTGGTTAAAAAAAAACTGTCAAATAAATTCCAAAAATAAAAGTTATGACAAAATAATATTTCATTAAGAATATTTTTGTCAGAGATGCCAGCCATAAAAACATCAAAATAATTATTACCAACGTGCCCTCTAATTTTTACGTGTCTGAGCAAACACACAAGCTTTCTAAGCAGAAGGGGGCGGAGCAAAAACTTTGGCTCTTTTGTGATGTCAGCAGCAGTGACAAGACAAACTCCGAAGCAGCGGTTTGAAGCAATTTGTTTCAGAAAGAAAGAAGAAAGAGAAATGCTTCAAAGCTCTGTTTCATTTTCCTATGTTTAGTTTAAATTGAGTTTTATTTTGTGCGCTGCATAGGTTTTCTTGTGCGCTGTTATTCTGCCAGCAGTGCGCAATTGCGCAGGCGCAAAAGGGAACATTGTCTTAAAGGGAACATTGTCTCTTACAAAGGATGGTTACGTAAAAAACACATAACATTCAAATTTTGAACAAATTTAGTCAAAATATTTAAATTATTTTAAATTATTTGCATATGCATTTTTAGTGAATCGACCAGAAAGTTTTTATAGGGTCTTCGGGAAAATTAGCGCAACCCAAATATGATCAAAATAACTTTTATGCACTTCACATAAACAGACATCCAGTAAATTTTTTCAGGGATGAAGCTTGGCAAATTCGTATTTTCATCTATTGGTTTGCCCTTTTTTTGTACCTCCAGGGAATGTATACCCGTCCACGATACAGTACTTCATTCATTTAGAGACTTTCGAATGAGGCTCCTCTTGAAAACATCACTGATGTTGGATGTGAGATTCGGTGGGTTTAGTTGGACATACGTACCCGAGTCATGTCAAGAAACAAAAAACTTTAAACACCCCCTATTTTCAAGAAAAATGTTCCCATCAACACGTTTCATCTGAAGAACTATGTTAGAAAAATATCCATGGATAGGAAGGATGATTATGGTTGTGCTTTCTCGTTGAAGACAAAGAAATAAGTGGTGAGTGGGTTAACAAGAAGCAGGGGTGTCATGGCCGGTCTCAAGAGGCTAGATGGCTCCTAGGTCACTCAATCATGGTCAATAGATGGATAGAAAGAAGAACACATACTTGGACAGATGCACCCAAAAGGTTTGATGATGAAGGGCTGATGAAGATGAATACAGCTGGAGGTGATGGATGGGGGGTGGGGGTGAAGTGTGCATGTTAGAGCTGTATTGTATGGATAAGAGTGTTTTTATGCACATCCTCAAAAGAACTGTCTACAGATCTCATATGTGTGTTTCTTCCCAGCTGAGGTGTGTGTCTCTGGTGCGAGGAGGCCTCCGGACCTTGAAGTTCTCCCTTGAGTCTTCGGTCTGTCATTATAGACAGCAGAGAGAGGCAGAGCTGGCCCCGGGTCAACACCAAAGCCAATACCCGAAGACAAGCGAGCATGCACGCGCTCCAAATCTACACACACACTTCCAGCAAGCCGATAACTGCAGCCCATTATTGAGCTGGCCAGGTCCAAGTTCTGACACAAGCCACAATTAACCCTTGAATCCTCAGCGGGCTGCTGGATGTTCATTCAGAGCAGCTAACGAGGCTAAATGTGAGAGCAGTGGCTCTGATAATGAGACAGGATAACTGTGCTGTGTTCCATCCAAAGCAGGTCAGCTCTCACTGGCCCCAATGATAATATTCTACCTCCACTTCCACGTTGGACTGGCACAGTGTTGAATTACGTTTGTTTCTGGAATAGCAACAGTTAACTGCCATTGCACCCAGACAATGAACTGGCTTTATATCCGGGGGTAGCTTTGTTCTTCAAAACGATAACCACAGTGTGTGGAGAGCGAAAGCCTCTAAAGAAGAAGGGATTCTCTACAAAGAGATATTTTCTCCATTCTTTGGAGCAGCTTTACATTTTCTGCAGCATTATGAGGCAAAGGTAAATGTACTGAATGCGCCACATGAATAGTTTCCTCCTTTCTTTATTCTCACAGTTCACACAATACTTACAAAAATTCTCAAACCTTTCTCCAAACAACAAGAACATCACACAGTTTCCTCTTCACTTGGCTATTTTCTAAAGCTTTTATATTAAACTAAACCCATTCAGTTATTCATGTTAGCCTCCAGCCGTTAAATTGTTCAGTGTGTGGTTTTTTTCTCACTGCTCTGGCAGGTGAGCTCTCTGTGGTCTCTTAAAGTCCAACAGAACATCAGCCATCTTGGCAACTGGTTCAATGTTGGCTCGCGGAGCAACAAGCTGGAATCTGTTGGTGTTGAATAATGACGCTTTTACAAACAGACTTGTAAAGAGTCGTGTTAACAAGGTTAGCGTTCATGTCGTCATGCAAACAAAGAAGATAATAGCACATGTTATGATGTGAACTGCACAGATGGTGACAACCAGTCTGACACTGCAGGGTGGCTTCCAAAGTTTACTTCTAAAAAAAGCAACAAAACCAGTCACAGAGAAATTATTTTGTTTGATAGAGCAAACATTATCACGTGGATTTTGTTTGTTAAAAACTGCAACTGCGAAATGCATCACAACTGAAGCTCTAAAAAAGGCGCACCCTATAATAGAGCGCAGGTTTTATATACATATCCTCTCCATCGTCCGCCTTACGACAACAACCCACACACACACGTGAGTATTTAAAAATAGATCGGGAGTAAAACTGAGTTTTGTTGGCTTTATTTAAATATTAGTTACAGTCGTCATAAAGTCATTTATCAAATTCATCCAAGTCCTCATCCTCTGTTTCAGAATGTAACAGGTTCGCTTAATCCAACAAAGCAGGTTCCCTTTCCTCGCTGTCACAGTCACTTTCCGTACCGTGCGGCTCCTCGGAAATGATGCCGGCTTTTGCGAAAGCTCGGACAACAGTGCCAGCAGACTCGTTGGCCCAAGCATGTACAATCCATTGACAAACTTGGTGCAACTCTACCGGCGCTGGCTTCCACCCTTCATGAAGCTGTGGTCTCCTTTGGTCATTGATCGCTCCCACGTCGTTCGCAGCCTTATTTTGAACGGCTGGTTCACGCCGATGTCCAGCGGTTGGAGTTTCTTTGTCAAACCTCCCAGAATCACAGAAAATGTAGTGTTCATCTGCGTCACTTGTTTTTTCACAACACACATTAGGGTGCACTGAACGTTAGGGCGCTCTGCTCATTTTGAAGAAAATCTCAGACTTTTATATGTGCCTTGTGGTCGTGAAAATATGGTACCCGTACTGCATAATAAATATCCTTACATTTGACCTGCAAATGTTCTCCTAGCAAGATCAACGCAAATGCTGTCTCGCACTTAAATCAGAATAGTGTTCTCAAAACACATTATGTCTATGTGAAAAATACTCTAAAGTATTTTTATGTGGTTTTATTTTTACGTCAATGTCACATGAATGTGGAAAAGAAATGTCCACGAAAGCAAGACAAAAATCCTGCCGACAACGCCAGTTTGTTACCACTCGGCCACTGGTAACAAAAATGTTTCTGGATTTTTTTTAACATGTTGCCTGGACACTCTTGGATCATGTAGATTTACTCCAAGCTCATCATGTATATATCATGTACATTCCAGGCCTGGAAAGATGGAGCAATATTAAATAGAATGGTATTATCTCCCACTGTAACAGGTGTCCCGGCACAGGACACCTATTGTTCACTTTCGGTTGTTTAGATGGTGCCGCAGATCTCGTCAGAACACCAAATTCTTACCTGAAAAAATGGAAACTGTTTGATTCTCCTAATCCAATATTTTAATCTGATCAATTTATAAATTGAATAAAAAGTACAACGGGGAAAATGAATAAATTGTGGGAGAAAACAACTCATCGACAGGCTTCGATATGAAAAGTCTGAAATCCAGCTCTATGGAGGACAAACACCCGGTGTTCTGCCCGTCTGCGCATGCCCATAAGGCGTCATCCACCTCCCCTCCCTTCCAGATAAATCAGCGTTTTTTTTCGCACCTACTCTCCATTTTCGACTAAAAATCCATCATTTAAAGACGTACAAGTGTTTTTTTATTCGTTTAATGTGTATTATTTTTTAGGTTTTGCGACTGGTTGTTCACTTCCGGCTCACTTCTGGTTGTTTAGTCGACGGTCGTAGATCTCGTCAGGACACCGGCCGTAACGGGAACTACAAATAATGTTTGTATTAAAGGAAGCAGGTAAACTATGAACCATGCAGCATGAAAAGAACAGCAGCTAAATAACACATGAAATGTTAAATGTGTGGTCCGAAGATAATTCTGACATCAGACACGTGAAGTAATTGGATTTTTAAAGATGTCAGGAGTTCCCAGGGACGACTAAATGAGTCAGTCTTTAATTTAATGTAGTATTCATTCAAAAAGTGAAACAACTTCAGTAACTGTGTAGACCTTAAAAAAAACAGTGGTAGCAAAAAAAAAAAAATCATTTGTAAACACGACTGTGATGGGAGAAAAAAATGACAGCGCTTTTATTTTTTCCTTTTTACTACGACTCTTCTATTCTCCCCACCGTTTATTTTCCACAAGGCCGTTATCAGACGCAAGTGTGCGAGGAACGGAAAGGAGAACGCAGAGAAAATAATTACCCTCTGCCTCTACCAGCTGGTTTGTTCATAAACACGCAATTATGATTTCATGGCAGTCCATTATATACAAGCCACTTCAGGGCAGAAAGCTCTGCCAAAGCGACATCACTGAAAACATCTTAAACACTCTGCAAAAGCAAATACCTTAACGTCTCCAATACAATTTTCTGATTTACTTGGCAGCTCTGCAATGAGGAATCAATTAGTCTTTAAGAAATATGAGTCATGTACTATTAATGTCTCTGGCTGTGGGTATTGCATGTCCACGCCACTTCCACATACGTGTGTAAGCAGCTGTGACAGGAAGCAGAAATGTGGATGCAACAGGGGTCACTGCACAGAGTTAGCTTGTGTAATCGTAACATAACTTTCATTTTTTCATTTTCAAAATTGTGTCCAATACTGGGTCACGAGGGGCGTAGGAACATATGACAGAAGATTTCAGAGGCGAGAGGAAGGGTACATCCTAAACAGGTCACCAGTCTGTCATAAAACCGTTTTGTTAATCCATTATAGTAAAACTGAAATTTTGGTCCATGCTAATGTAATAATTGTGAAGATGACCATTTTCTGTGTAAATTCTTTCACATTCTTTTAGAAACGCATTCATAAAAAAACAAGTCTGTTTAACACACGTGTGTGAATGAGAGGGATCCAAATGGAAAAGTGAGGTTACAGGGAGAAGAGATAAAGAAGGTGGAAGAATTTAAGTACTCAGGATCAGCAGTCCAGAGCAATGGAGAATGTGGAAAAGAGGTGAAGAAGCATGTGCAGGCAGGCTGGAACGGGTGGAGAAAAGTATCAGGTGTAATGTGTGATAGAAGAGTATCAGCTAAAATGAAAGGGAAAGTGTACAAAACCGTGGTGAGACCGGCCATGCTGTAGCACTGAGGAAAAGACGGGAAACAGAGATGGAGGTAGCAGAGATGAAGATAGTGAGGATCTCTCTGGGAGTGACTAGGATGAACAGGATTAGAAATGAGTATATCAGGGGAACACCACATGTTAGAGGTTTTGGAGATAAAGTCCAAGAGGCCAGACTGAGATGGTTTGGACATGTGCAGAGGAGAAAGAGAGAGTACATCGGAAGAAGGATACTGGATTTGGAACCACCAGGAAAGAGGCCTGGAGGAAGACCAAAGAGGAGGTTCATGGATACAGTGAAGGAAGACATAAAGATATTTGGTGTGACCGAAGAGGATACAGCAGATAGGGTTAGATGGAAGAAACTGACTTGCTGTGGTGACCCCTGAAGGGAAATGCCGAAAGAAGAAGAAAAAGTTTAACAAACATTTTTTTTCTGCTAACTTATAGTCTTTTTAATTAGATAATCACTTCCTTTCATTGGTCATTTAATAAGACAAAATTAAATAAAAGCAATACAAAAGCAATACTGCCGTAGAAGACAGTTGATAGCATACACACGTGTGTTTCCGCTAACAAACAGCGTTGAAAGAGAACGTCTGTGTTGCAGTTCTTGTTGTAAATCATATCTCCGATAAGCTTTTTGCTGGAACTCGGGACTCTAGCTGCCATTCATCAGTGATAAAATGTGCAACTATAGAGACTCGGGGTGCAATGGATATCCATCCATCAAACATTAAGACTATCCCAGAAGCTTATTTTGGTGATCGAAGGGTTTTGTTTTTGGTCTTGCAACATTTCCACATTGATCCTAAATCATCTGCATGAACACCTTGATGCACTTGAATAGCACCACCACTCGTCCTTTTCAGGGCTCGACTATAATAGGAATTGCAAACGATCGAACCATTGATAGACCCAACAGGTTAAATAAAACCCATTTTTCTCTTTATAGCATCTACTGTATTTCAGCTCATTAAAGTCTCTAAAAAATGAGCTTATCAAATTAGTAGCCACTACGATGGTCCACACCCTGTGAATTCCTTCTTCTTGATAAAGTGGGCCTGTCTGGATCTGCAGCAGGTTGTCTCAGTAGTTCAAAAGCATTCTGCACCGTTAGTGGAATGGACAGAGGATCAGAGATTTTTGTCAAAAAAGGAATTGAATGATGTGGAAACTTTGCCTTGGGGAATTTTCTGTCAGTGAAATATGTTTTCCAGTATACACACATCCAGTGAATATGTTCCCATTCTGCTGTCAGCGCTTCCACACAGTCTGCTGACCCTAAACTGCAGTACCAGGAGTAAAACTAGAATGCTGCAGAACAGGAGCCTGAGAAATGAGACACAAATGAAACTGAGCTGTTAGCCGCTGTCAGACAGATGCTAAGAAAACACACTGTGTGCGTATCGCTGTGGGAGCCACCTCGGTGCATTGTGGGAGTTGTGTCTCAGCAGGAGGGCGTGTCACTTCCTGGTAGGAGAGACCTTACTGTTAGAGCAACATCTCCTGGGATGCAGGGGCTTTGAATTCCTGATGCATTGTGGGAGCTGGGGTGTATTATGGGAGTGCTAAACCCGGTGGGTGGAGTGCCTGCATGTTGTCCTGATGATTGTGTCAGAGGCAGCAATGAACACATACGCACACACACATACACACACTTCGCTCTGATCTATTGATACACAGCAGCCCAGCAGGACCCCCTCTGTTTTAGTTTGGAATACACAAAGAGAGTTCACTCTGAACAATGTGAGCATATACGCACTCTAAACACACTCTTCTACACACAAAACAAATTCAAACACACAGACACACATGCATGAAGGGAGTAAAATTCCCTGATGCTTCTGCTGCAAACACAAGAGAGAAAGATGAAAGACTTTCACATCTTCAGCGAGCGGGATCCCTTAAACTTCATCCACTGATTTCCACAGCTTCACCATCAACACAAGTGTAGCTGACACACACACGCACACACATTTCCTTGAGCTGATCCACATCACGGCTGCAGCATCCTCAGCCGACACTTCAAGGTTTCTCTTCAGTAAAAGGTTGAAGTGTTGCTGCAGTCAAGCTCTGGCCATTCTCATCTCATCAACACCACCCTCTCCTCACCGCCTCCCTCGGTGATCAATGCTCTCTTCCAACCTGGACTATGATCAAAGAGCCCCCCTTTCCCTTCTGCCTCCCCCTTAACCCTCCGCCCCTTCCACCCCGGTCCTTCTGTGCCGAATGTTGGCTGATCCACAGGTAACCTTTCTCCCTTTCATTCCACATCTCTGTCTTTCCCTCTCTCCCCCACATCCCTCCTGCTGCATCCCTCTTTCAGCCTCTCTTTCGCTCTCAGAATCTGAGAGCATCAGAGACCGCTGGGCCTCACGCCACCGGTCCCCCCCCAAGCAACGTACGGCAGAACCCCCGCCAACATGTGACTCCCCTAACGTCAAATCATCGCAACCAGCATCACCTCCGGAACCTGCACACAACCATGCAAACCGGTGTACCCAGCTCCCACTAGGGCCCCCAATCGGCAAGAGCAACACCACGCTGACAGCACACACTGTAAACAACAAGCTGTCAACAGGGCTCAAGCGTGCCAACCATTCGACATGACCTATGGAACAGAAATCCGGCTGTTTTGTGACAATCAGGACTCAGCAGGGGAGTTGGCCGGCGGTGCTCTTTGAGAGCATGATAAATCAGAGGATGGCATGAATTTGGATTTTCAGATGTAGCACATGTGGAGAGGGTCGCTCTCCAAAAGTCTCTCCAATCTCACATTTAGACCAGCTGGACCATTTTATTTAGCTCCACATGTCAGGACCACGGGGCAAATACATTTATCAAGGGCTAGTAGAATTTTATTCTAGGCTTTTTAAAAGGTTATATGGAGCCTTTTTTTTATATTAAGAATAAGAAAGATGATATATGTACAGCCACAGGTACAACGAATCTGTGGTTACATCAAATGGCTTTGACCTTGTCTCCTATCCAACCAGGTCAAACTCATCTTGATGTAACCACAGTTCTGTTGCACTTCAGGCTGTACATATATAATAATATCATATATCACTAAATAAATTAAATAATGTAAGCACGATTACAGCAGGGTGTTACATCCTGAGAGTTTCACACCTCAGCTGTTAATAATAAGCAGAATGTGCTTGTCACTTGTGCTAATACAGCACATCGCTGTGTTGGCATGCAGAAAAAAAATCTGCACAGCACCTGTCAGTGACCTGTTTTCATTGTTTTCTTCATTCCTCTATGCAACTTGAGACTCTCTTTTTTCCACTAAGACACAGTATTTGTAGTACTTCCATTTGTTAGCATCACAACACCGAGGATCACATAGAAAAGAACATTTCTAAACTAGAGATGGTACTGAAACTCATTAAAACATCCCTTTTTTAACTAGCCATGAAGCACGCAGGTGAAATTCTTAAAATGCCATGCCAATATGGTGGATTGGGAGCAGGGGACATAGCAGACAGGAAACAGTGTGAATCTATTTGCGCATAGAACCTGAGACATCATGTTTGAATTACACAAAATATGGCGAACAATAGGAAAAAAATGTGCCTTGGTCAAGTAAATGAACAGATTAGTACATCAGTCTAAATATTCCATTCCGTTGTCTACCACTTATACAGGGCCGGGTCGATGACTAAACAGGTCACCAGACCTGTTTTGGTCTGGTGACCGTGATAGGCTCAACTGCCTATTACGACTGTAATCAGTCGCAATAGGCTCCAGCACCCACTGCAACGCCAGTGAGGATAAGTGGTGATTCAGAAGATGAATGAATGAACTTGTTAAAATCAGTGTTCATACATACCATAAAATACTAAAACCGAAATAGATCATTTGAAGACTCTACTAAAAATGTGAATTTTTACACCAGGCTTCTTAAAACAATTTTGGTAGGATTTCATTTCAAAGTTCTTGTAAATTTTAAAGAACACCAGATTAAACTACAATGATCTATTGGAAAGCAATTTAACAAAATAAACTGCCTTTGAAGATAAAAAATGGCCGTATTTCATTTCTGTTATCACAAGAGATCTTTCATCAAGCTCTTTCAGCTTGCATAACGTGTCTCAACATCAGATCTAATAAGCAGCTGGTACAGTACGAAGGCAAAAGGAGAAATTTATTTTTTAAAAAGTTGAAATGGTGTGCTCAATGCAGTGATTCAAAGACAAATTTGCCGTATTTTCATGACCATAAGGCGCAGGTAAAAGTCGTAGATTTTCTTCAAAATGAGCGGAGCGCCCTATCGTGATTCCGGGAGGACTGACAAAGGAACTCCAACCACTGGACATCGGCATGAACCGGACGTTCAAAGTAAGGCTGCGAACAGCGTGGGAGCGATGGATGACCAGAGGAGACAACAGCTTCACGAAGGGTGGAAGGCAGCGCCGGGCAAGTTACGCCACAGTCAGCCAGTGGATTGTAGATGCTTGGGCTAACATGTCTACTGGCACTGTTGTCCAAGCTTTCGCAAAAACAGGCATCATTTCCGATGAGCCGCACGGTACATAAAGTGACTCGGACAGCGAGAAAAGTGAACCTACTATGTTGGATTTAAAGATAAAGAATTACTCTTTTCATCCCTCACTGGGGAAATTTGTGTGCTGCACTCCTTACACCGCAGCAGGCTGCCCACAACGGCGCCAATGGTGGGATAAACGGGGGGGGGTTAGGTGTCTTCTCCAAGTACCCTTGACGTGCTCTCAGTGGGATGCAAACCCGCAAACTTCTGGTCCATTGGCGAACGCTATAACCACTGAGCTACCGTCTACACTGTTAGGCACACCTGTTATATTCTGAAACAGAGGATGAGGACTTTGATGGATTTGATAAATGACTTTATGATAACTGTAACTAGTATCTAAATAAATAGTATCTAAGTAAAACTCAGTTTTACCCCCGATATATTTTTAAATACACACACTTGTCTGGTTGTGTGTGTGTTGTTGTAAGACGGACGTACATAGTAGAGGATATGTATATAAAACCCGCGGCCTATCATCAGGTGCGCCTTATGTGTGTGTTAAACACAGAGCACACAAAACTGGGACTGCGCCTTTTAATACGGTGCGCCTTTTGGTCGTGAAAATACGGTACATTTTCTCTTAAAACACAGGAGCTATTATTTGACAAATCCTTCTAAATGTACCATAAAGCAAAAAAAGATGTCCGCTTAAGCTTTATGTCACTTGATCCTGACATAATGCATCTTAGTTTAGATAATATTATAGTAAAAAATGCTGCACTAAGACAGATCTATTCCAACTAACACTCAACAAGATGGAAAAACCAAAGAAATATCCATAAAAAGAGATAAGAATACAACCTAAATGCCATAACAGGTTTTTGAAAGATCATTGAGTGTGCAGAAAAAAAAACAGCAAACAGGATAATTCATGCTCACACTGTGATAAGACACTGTGACAAGATTGCATTCAACTTCTCTCCTCTCAAACATAGATTTATATCTAGTTTCTTTTTTTGTCTGCACATCTTGTCTTTTGACATGACTTGTATGAATACACTCAATCGCTGTCTCTTTGCCTAACTATTGTCTATATGCTATCATTACTGTCATCTCAGCACACTGCACCCCCCCTTTTCCTGCAGCTACCTCCATGTCTCCTCTCAACTCACACTCAGATTTGTGGCTCTTAATATTGTATCTGTCTGCCAGAAGGACAGGAGCACGGGAAATGACATGTTTCCGCCCGAGGTGAAAACAGGCACGCGCACACGTACACACATATTCAGGCATCGGAGACTGCGTCGAGCTCACAATGTAATTATGGGGAAACAGAGCAGTCAGTTACACACCTGAGTGCAGCTCGGATCAGAGCTGGGTGTTACTCTGACACTGATGGAGAAAGCTGGGAGTTAGTCTGTTAAAGCACGATGACAGACAGCTGCATTGGCTGACACGGTCGTGCAGACAGAAAAGAGAATTTTTAGTAGAGACGGAAACAGACAACTGTAGCACTAGTGTGACACCAGAGCTATGCATGTACAAGAGTAGATATCATCATGAATGCACAAAAAAGGAGCTGCTTCAGGATCTTAAAGGAAGTCTCTAAGCTACTTCTAAATTAAATGTGAATGTAAGATTCAAGATGCAATGTATTTTATTGATCCCCTGCTGGGGAAATTCAAATGCCCGGCAGTGCTTTAGGCAGTCCAAGAGAGAGCTCCAAACAGCTTCTGAATTGCTGGTATGTGGTGCCGAGTTGGGTGGGGTGGAGCTGGGCAGCCTATTGGTGGAAATAAGCTGGAATAGCTATAGATCCGTGATGGATGAAGTACTCACTTTTTGTACTTAAGTAAAAGTACAGATAATTAGGCAGCAAAATTACTTAAGTAAAAGTAAAAATACCAATAAAAAAATCTACTTAAGTAAAAGTACAAAAGTAGTTGGTGTAAATTGTACTTTTTAAGTAAAAAGTAAAAGTATTCGATCATAATTCAAATGTTATTTTTTGTGCTCTATGGCGTCGCCATGGTAACCAGGATAAATACTCTGCAGGGGCGTGACACCCCTCTCCCGCCTCTTTTGGTCCAAAAAAAAAAAAGGAAAGGGGACAAGTCAAGCTATCTCTTTGAAGGGCCAGCGAATGGGCACCAAAATGCAGAAAAATGACACTTATTTTTTAAAACATTTTGGGGGGGAGGCCCCAGTCACCCTTTATTGGCTTTGTCAATTACCTCACGCCCCCCACCTTTAGAAAATTCTAGATCCACCCCTGCTCTGTGTAACGATGGCTCAACTTTTTATTTAGAAGTAAACACAACAATCAACGATCTTTTGACTCTTTTTATTTTGTGCTATATTTGAAGTTAGGTTTTTGGCGCTGAATGAATGCAGAAACGTTTACTCTCGATTCTGATTGGTCCTTTATTCATTACTTCTTCTCCTGATCAACTGCTCCTTTTGATTTTGGCAATGCGGCTTCAAGAAAAAACGGTGTTTTTTCAAACTCCTGAACAAAAATGTAACGAAAAATGTAAAACACACTTTTAAAAAGTGGCGAAGTAAAAGTACAGATATTTGCTCTAAAAATGTAGTGAAGTAAAAGTACCAGTCTCAAATTTTACTTAAGTAAAGTACAGATACACATTTACTTAAGTACAGTAACGAAGTAAATTTACTTAACAAAGTACATTTACTTCGTTACGTTCCACCACTGCTATAGATCATTTGATTTCTGTATGAATACCGATTTTCAACTAATACACATCTTCTGTCAAGTCGGTCATATGTGCTACTAATCCGAAATAGTATTACAGACAGAATTTAGCAGAGCCCAAGAATGCTTTGAACATGCATGGTTTTTAATGACCAGCAGGAAGCACCAGTAGTGGCAAAAAAGATTTGTTGCAACAATTTGATTCAGATGACTTCAGAGTTTGTTTCCAATGCTGCCATCAATCACATTGTTAACTTGGTAAATTTTTTGCACCCCCTGTGGTTGGATGACTTCACAAACCAAACAGGTAACATCAGCTCACTGTGGGAAGCTGTGCAACTTGTTAAACGAAAGTTACACAATGCTCGAAAACAACAGACAACTGCTATTTATTTCCTATTTGTGTCACTTTCTGGGAAAGAATTAGGCTTTCTGTCAAAGTTACTATGTTTTTTATGTTAAAAAAATCACCTTTTAAAGTGGAAGTGAACTCTGAACATTGCTCTGGCTTCTAGTAGATGTATTGGCTGGCTGTCAACAACAAGATACGTGCACAACAGTAAACAGGAAGCTACAAGCAAAACCTACTTTTTAAAGAAGGCGTATTATACAAAATTTACTTTTGGAAGCTTCTACCAGGGCGGCACGGTGGCGCCACAGCAAGAAGGTCGTGGGTTTGAGGCTGCTACGAGGCTTAGAGCACTGGCTTTTCTGTGTGGAGTTTGCATATTCTCCCCGTGTACACATGGGTTTGCTCCGATTTCCTCCTACCCTCCAAAAAAACCATGCATGTCAGGTTGATTGCCCACTACATGATTGCCCTAGGAATGAGTATGTGTGTGGCCCTGTGTCAGACTTGCGACCTGTTTGGGTTGTACCTTGCTCCTCACCTCAAATCAGCTGGGATGGGTTCCAGCAGCCCTGCAACTCCGTAAGGGATAGGCGGTTAAGAAGGTGCGAAGTTTCTTTCACGCGTCAAAAACATACCGGACGTCATTTTCTGTTTTATTTGTGCATGTTTGAGCAAATTGCGAGCTTTCCAGATTGTTCTTCGCCTCAGATTTTGTCCACCACACTCACCTAAACAATGATTACATAGTGTGCTACATACGCTTAGGGGTAGGAATTCTGGGGAGCAAAAGGAGGGAGGAATTCACAGTCTTAAAAATGGAAGTAAAACCGATTGAAAACTAAAATTGCCATGCTAACAATCTAACAATCCTGCTCATTTCCAGCTACTAATCTGTGTATGCCATGGGATTAGATTTATCATCCCATGAAAGCCCAACACATCATCTTTGACAGTGTTGAAAACATATTTTTAATCTATTTTGTTCAACAATCTTTGTCTTTATTAATACATCATAATGTTGTGGATTGTTCACAAAGGATTTCATAGAATCCATAAATCTATTGCCACATTAAATCTCAATTTGGATTGTGCCCCCCTTTATGTGCAGGCATGATTTCTTATCTACAATACGAACAATACAAATTCGTTTTCTTTCAAATCAAACCAAGGCCACTTTAATATGTAGTCCAAAGTCAGATACATTACTGATTTGTGTCAAAGTGACCTCAGTCTGAGTCACAACGCCACATCTCATTTACTTTGATGTTACACAAGTAAGACACAAAATATTTCTTCGCCAGTGTAGACGAGACATCATAAGATGTATTGTAAGCAATGAATAAGTAAGGGTGTTTCTTTTTAGTTCCGATTGAAAATCAGCTTTGATGTCTTGAGTGTGTCATATATATTTTCCGTATATTTCCTCTTCAAAAAACAATGAGAAAAACATTATTAGGCTAATGCAAAAGTACGATTGAGGTTACCTGAAAATATTAATTTAGAAGATATGAAGAATTTAAAAAAACCCAAGCAGATTGTAGGGCACATTTGTGGAAAGAGCTACAGGTGGAATTTTGTTTAAATTTCACCTCAATGTTTTAGTGAAAAAAAAACAAAAAACTTTTCTATCAACGCCTTTACACTATGTACTCAACAAGGATAGACACATTTCTTTCCATAACAGAAGAGGGATTCCATAACTGTACTGTATAACAACGTCTTCATTGAAAAATCTTGGACCATGTCCACACCTAGCCGGGTATTTTTGAAAACGCAAATCTGCTGTCCTCTGTTTTAGGAAAATGCTCGCGTCCACACGAAACCGTTTTCAAAATATCCGCGTCCATACGGAGCCGTATAAATACGCTTCTGAGTGCGATTATGAGCATGCCAGACCAGTAGTTGGCAGTATTGATGTAAATGTATGTTCTGAGCTATCCAATCAGAGCACCTCTGTTGTCATTTTCGCAAAAAGGAGGAGGGAGGCTTATGTGATTGATAATTGCCGATTGCAACGCATTTCTCCTCCTTTGCTCCTCAACAAGAAGCAAGAGCAGTTGAGAGTGGACAAAAAGGCAAGAAAAGAGGGTCTACAACAGGGTAAAAAGTAATGCCTGTTTCCCTAGATCCATGCTGCCCACTGTCTGCTTTTGTAAACAAGGATTCACACGAATGACGCTTGTGCATTACTTGTCGCAGGTAGTGACGCATAAAAACGCAACTCTACGTTTTCGCACGTCCACACGTAAACGCAAAAACTGAGTTTTCCAAAATCTCCACTTTGGCCAGAGTTTTCAAAAACGCCGGTTTTGAGTGAAAAAAAAATTCCGTCACCTAACAATCCATACCACTTTTTATTGGCACATTTACATTCTACAAATACTACCTTGATTCAGAGTTTTTTAAACTGTGGCTGCATTTGAATGATATTTGAATTATTGATCCTGACAATTGACCGCTAATGGTTAGCATCTGTAGACACCGCTGAACGTTCATAGCAAGACAAGTCGATTCTTTAAATACAATGAACCTGCTAACTTTCTCTGCACTTTTAATTGTCAAACTCAAGTTCTGGATGGCTGGTGCCCTGAAAGTTTTCCATGTGTTCTTGCATCTACACACCTGATCCAGCTTATTGAGTCAGTGTGCCCAATTTTACTGGCTTTGATTTCACTTTATGTGCATCAGCTGTATTGAACCCTTGAGGACTGGAGTTTGATGACCCTGGTAAGGTTTCTTTACGTTCTTAAAACATCACTGTTTAAACTTTAATCAAGTTCGGGATGAGTGCGAAACAATTGTGCGAGGGCTATGCCTTTGTCATGACTTCCTCTTACAAAATGATGTCTCTTTCTCAAGTTTTCTTTGGTTAAACATTTTGTCGCAAAAGTTCTTGGCTCAGCGATGTTCTGAAGGAATTATGACACAAAGTTAATAATACATTTTATATATAACGCGCCAAACTTTGTGGGTCTCTGAGGAGTTTTGGGAGCTCATCTTATAGTCCAGTGGTGGAACGTAATGAAGTAAATGTACTCGTTACTGTAGTTAAGTAAAAAAATTGTGTATCTGTACTTTACTAAAGTAAAATTTAAGACCGGTACTTTTACTTTCACTTCACTACATTTTTAGAGCAAATATCTGTACTTTTACTTCGCTACTTTTTAAAAGTGTGTTTTACATTTTTCGTTACATTTTCGTTCAGGAATTTGAAAAATACACAGTTTTTTCTTGAAGCCGCATCGCCAAAATCAAAAGGAGCTGTTGATCGGGAGAAGAAGTAATGAATTAAGGAGCAATCAGAATTGAGAGTAAACATTTTCCACATTCATTCAGCGCCAAAAACCTAACATCAAATATAGTACAAATTAAAGAGTCAAAAGATTGTTGTTTGTTGTGTTTACTTCTAAATAAAAAGTTGAGTCATCGTTACACAGAGCAGGGGCGGATCTAGAATTTTTTAAAAGGGGGGGGCGTGAGATAATTGACAGAGCCAATATAAGGTGACTTCGCCCCCCCCCAAAACGTTTTAAAAAATAAGTGTCATTCTCCTGCATTTTGGTGCCCATTTGCTGGCCCTTCAAAGGGATAGCTCGACTTGTCCCCTTTCCTTTTTTTTTTTTTTTGTGGACCAAAAGAGGCGGGAGAGGGGGTCATGCCCCAGGAGAGTATTTATCCTGGTTACCATGGCGACACCATACAGCACAAAAAATAACATTTGAATTATGATCGAATACTTTTACTTTTTATTTAAAAAGTACAATTTACACCAATTACTTTTGTACTTTTACTTGAGTAGATTTTTTTTATTGGTGCTTTTACTTAAGTATTTTATTGGCCTAATTATCTTTACTTAAGTACAAAAAGTGAGTACTTCATCCACCACTGCTATAATCGCGGGGCAACGGCTTGGAAGGCTCTGTCCTTCATTGATGTCAGTCTGGTCCTTGGCTGGTGGAGGCAGTGGGTATACAGTAATTTGGGCAAGGGTGTCTTGAGTTGATGTGTGGGCAGAGGAGCTCAGTGAGGTAAGTGAGGGAAATTCCATGGACACATTAATGAGTGAGGAGGCAGATTTTGTAATGATTTCTGGAATGGATGGGAAGCCAATGAAGAGATTTGAGAACTGGGTGATGTGGTCAAAATTTTACCTCATCATCAAGACCCTGGCAGCACAGTTTTGGATGTGCTGAAGCTTCTCCTGCCAGGAGTACAAACGAGGAGAGCGTTACAGTCGTCGAGTCTGGAGGAGATAAAGACATGGATCAGTTTTTCAGCTGCGGCCAGACTGAGTGAGGGGCAGAGCCTGGGAATAATACAAATCTCAAAAACCGCCATGAGGGCGAATACAGTAAAAAAAGTTTATGTAAATACATTAAAGTATTTTTATTGGCTCTGAAAAGAGACTGGCGGCTTGTCGCTTATATATAATAGCACCTCCCAGCCTCAGACCAAATTACCATTCATAAAGCAGTACACAGTCTGAGGACAGCATTGCGTCCTGTATGTATCAGCAGTTTCTCTCAAGAAGAAATAGGCGTGTAGCTCATTAAATCCACAGCCTGCCATGTTCACACTGAACCTTATCAACCTTTACATGACACAACATGACTGTACAGCATATGCAAAATGAAGGGGTGGAGAGGTGGTGCAGTAATCGGATTTACTTCTGCACTGTCCACTGCTCACTTTCTTCTGCTTACTGAGGGGCTTTAGACTTTTTTATCTTTAGGAGGAGGTCTGAGTTATTCTTTTACTTCCACAAGAGACAGAAAGGTTTTTTTTTTTTTTTTTTTATAAATGGCTTTCCAAAAAGCCTGGAACTGTTTTGAGAAAAATCTCGATTTGTTGAGTTATACGTGCGGATACACACACAACATGTCATTATCAAATGCACAACACTGCACATCAGTAATCACTGTCAGGTGTTTTAGCAGGTATTTTCTGTGATGTTTCATGGGTATACATCCCATATTCAAGAGATCATTATCTGTTGCAGCTATGAATGTTTACTGTAAACAAATATGGCCCGTCTATACGGGGGAAAGAGATGGAACTACCGTAAAAGCTTGTTGATAATGGATAAAACTGTTAGAACATAAACCAGGAGGTGAAAAAAGGACCACATCAACATAATGAGTGGTGATGATTGTGTTTGCGGCGGCCATCATGTATATCACAGATTTTTCAAATCCTGTTTGGAAAAAAATTAATATGCCACCTGGATAAATTAGAATGCGTGAGATAAACATTTACATAAAACTATAACGTGAGATTTAAAGACGAAAAACAATTGCTTGTTTGAAACAGTGACTGTACATTTTTAATGTAAAAAATTGTTTTCCAGCCTATGCAGCCGAGGGTCTGACCGCCAGGGTCTCCGTCGTCAGCTGCCGCCATTCTCTTCCTTCACCCTAGCACTATGGCCCCTCCGGCAGAGAGTGAGCCCGTTGGAAGGGCGGCCTATGTCCCCTGTTCGGGTTGAGCCTGGGTAAAAGCCTAGCCACCAAGCGCTCACTCTTGTACCCACCCTCGGGACTGGCTCCATGGGGTGGCCCTCGTGACCCGCATCCAGGCAAGAGCAACTTGGCCATGCTTGGTCTCTTGATCTCTTCACAGGGGTTTTAGAACTGAAAAGTTAAGCTCTTGATTCACAAGTCAATCTACTTCCTACCCTCACCTTTGGTGACCGAAAGAACGAGATCACAGATACAAGCAGCTGAAATGAGCTTCCTCCACAGGGTGGCTGGACTCTCGCTCAGAGATAGAGTGAGGCGCCCTGCCATCAGGGAGGAGCTTGGAGTAGAGCTGTTGCTCCTTCAGGTCGAGAAAAGCCAAATGGGGGGATCTGGGCAACTGGTTAGGATACCTCCCAAGGGCCTCGCTGATGAGGCGATGCTGAATCTTGGATGCGGTTGGATGCTGTCTGTTTGCTGTACACGGAGGTGTATGAAGAATAAAGTTATAGTACTGAAGTACTGTTACACTCACATTTGGTACAAAGTATGACGTACAAACAAAAGTTTAGAACTATCTCAGTTCATCTTTTTGTCACAGTCCTGAAAGTATGAGTTTGGGTAGCTTTAGAAAACTGGTGTAGTATCGTCTCTGTTTCCATCTCATTACAGATAGTTTACAGATTCATCAACACACACCTGGTTCTGCACCACCCAGCATGATGCATTAGCTACACATAACTACTACCTCCCTTGGGTCAATGCTCAACCATTTTTTATTTCTACACTTAAGAAATTGAACCAAAATAAACGCGTCTTATCTTTTTGCTTCGTGGGAATTCTCAGTCTCTTCAAAAGAATCTCAGACATCCCGCAATAAATGAGTCAAATCTTCACAGTGGTAATGATGTTTAATTGTACAAACAGAACCTTTAAATATGTGTAAGTCTCCACACGGGCTGAATATTGTGGCGACACGTCAGAAAAGAAGAGACAGTGGCAAACATAATGACCCAGTGAGCCGGTGAGAGAGTCGGTAGAGAGGAGCGAGCAGCACAAGGTACAGCACCCTGCATGAATATCAAAAAGCTCTCTCCCTTTGACCTTGAGATTAATATTTAAAAGCCGGCTACAGCCTACACATAGATATGGGTGCACACACACGCACACACATAGAGAGTTAACATGTGTACTGCAGCCCTGAAGTCCTCCTCATTAACCAGCAGTGCGGTTTGCCCCTTTTTTGTTTTTGGTAGAAATAATTATAGTGTATATAAAAAAAAAAACCCCATAAATTTGTACATTTAAATGTAGTAGAACAGCACATACTATAGTGCTCTCATCAAGGTGCAATGACCGTTGACTAAACATCATGCTAAACTCCTTTCAAAACAAACTCACAAATAGTATTGTAACTCCTTCATTTGATAACAATTTTTCATAATGAATAGGAATAAAAACTGTAAAAAAAAAAAAACAGAAAAACTACTTCACTATACAGGAATAAACGGGTGCCACATCAACACAAGAAAACAATAGCTTGTGCCGTTTACTTTAGCTGAGCCACGTTACCCATTTACTTTAGCTTAGCCGTGTTAGACGATTACTTTAGCTGAGCCGTTTTAGCATGCGGCTATATTCCTCCAATATAACAAACATACTGTATGACCCATCTCGCCCGGAAAAGGGTGGAATGCCCGCTGAGGGTCAGGGACAGGGTCCTGCCCTGAATGGAGGAGTTTAAGTATCTCGGTGTCTTGTTCACGAGTGAGGAAAGGATGAAGTCAGCAATAACTAGGATGCTGCATCGGTCCGTCGTGGTAGAGAGCAGAGCCGAAAAGCAAAGCTCTCGATTTACAAGTCAATCTACGTTCCTACCCTCACCTATGGTCACCAGCTATGGGTAGTGACAGAAAGAACGAGATCGCGGATACAAGCGGCCAAAATGAGCTTCCTCCGCAGGGTGGCTGGGCTCTCACTCAGAGATCGGGTGAGGAGCTCTGCCATTCGGGAGGAGCTCAGTGTTGAGCCGCCCCGCCTCCAGGTCGCGAGGAGCCAGATGGGGTGGTTCGGGCATCTGATCAGTATGCCCACCGAGCGCCTCGCAGGTGAGGTGTTTTTGGGCACATCCCACTGGGAGGAGACCAAGGGGCAGACCCCGGATCTGCTAGAGAGACTATGTCTCACAGCTGGCCGGGGAACGACTTGTGATACTTCCGGGTGAGCTGCAGGATGCAGCCAGGGAGAGAGATGGCTGGGCTTCCCGTCTGAGGCTGTTGCCCCCGCGACTCGTCCCCGGATGACGGAATGGAAATAACACGTCTTTCGAATAATAAACATTGGTAAAACATCCATTAAACACTCAAAAACAACTTTTGACATTGATTCCTCGATTCTAACTAAAAATGAATAGATTAAGCTGCAGATTCTGTGGCTGCCTCACTACTTTGTCTGTCAGCCATTAACAAAACACAGGAAGTGACATAACCGAAACCAACATGTTAACACTACAAAATAAAAGACCAAGGAATGTTTCTAAACAATACATACAGTGGTGGTCAAAAGTTTACATACACTTGTAAAGAACATAATGTCATGGCTGTCTTGAGTTTCCAGTTATTTCAACAACTCTGATTTTTCTCTGATATAGTGATTGGAACAGATCCTTCTTTGTCACAAAAAACATTCATGAAGTTTGATTCTTTTATGACTTTATTATGGGTAAACTGAAAATGTGACGAAATCAGCTGGGTCAAAAATATACATACAGCAATGCTAATATTTGGTTACATGTCCTTTGGCCATTTTTACTTCAATTAGGCGCTTTTGGTAGCCATCCACAAGCTTCTGGCAAGTTTCTGGTTGAATCTTTGACCACTCCTCTTGACAGAATTGGTGCAGTTCAGTTAAATTTGTTGGCTTTCTGACATGGACTTGTTTCTTCAGCATTATCCACATGTTCTCAATGGGATTTAAGTCAGGACTTTGGGAAGGCCATTCTAAAACCTTAATTCTAGCCTGATTTAGCCATTCCATTACCACTTTTGATGTGTGTTTGGGGTCATTGTCCTGTTGGAACACCCAACTGCGCCCAAGACCCAACCTTCGGGCTGATGACTTCAGCTTTTCTTGAAGAATTTGAAGGTAATCCTCCTTCTTCATTGTCCCATTGACTCTCTGTAAAGCACCAGTTCCATTGGCAGCAAAACAGGCCCACCGTGCTTAATGGTAGGCATGGTGTTCTTGGGGTTAAAGGCCTCACCTTTTCTCCTCCAAACATATTGCTGGGCATTGTGGCCAAACAGCTCAATTTTTGTTTCATCTGACCACAGAACTTTCCTCCAGAAGGTCTTATCTTTGTCCATGTGATCAGCAGCAAACTTTAGTCGAGCCTTAAGGTGCCGCTTTTGGAGCAAGGGCTTCCTTCTTGCACGGCAACCTCTCAGTCCATGGCGATGCAAAACACGCTTGACTGTGGACACTGACACCTGTGTTCCAGCAGCTTCTAATTCTTGGCAGATCTGCTTTTTGGTGCTCCTGGGTTGACTCTTCACCCTCCTGACCAGTTTTCTCTCAGCAGCAGGTGACAGCTTGCGTTTTCTTCCTGATCGTGGCAGTGACAAAACAGTGCCATGCACTTTATACTTACAAACAATTGTTTGCACTGTTGCTCTTGGAACCTGCAGCTGCTTTGAAATGGCTCCAAGTGACTTTCCTGACTTGTTCAAGTCAATTATTCTCTTATTCAAATCTGTGCTGAGCTCCTTTGACTTTCCCATTGTAGCGTTTGTGGGTGTTTTTATCCAATGAGCCCTTTTTAAATGGCTTCAGAGAAGTCACCAGCTGTAGTCACTCATAATCACTCACAAGAAGTTAAGAGGTCATGCTATGAAGCTCATGTCATTGACACAACTTTCTAAGTCTCCAAAATTGCTCATTCATGTTGCTGTATGTATATTTTTGACCCAGCTGATTTCGTCACATTTTCAGTTTACCCATAATAAAGTCATAAAAGAATCAAACTTCATGAATATTTTTTGTGACAAAGAAGGATCTGTTCCAATCACTATATCAGAGAAAAATCAGAGTTGTTGAAATAACTGGAAACTCAAGACAGCCATGACATTATGTTCTTTACAAGTGTATGTAAACTTTTGACCACCACTGTATACAGTATGCATGAAGTTACAGGATTAGATTAAGATATATTTGTTTTTTAGTGTCATTTAATGCGTTTTACTTTGTTTAACCTTTCCGTTCCGTCATCTTCCACTTGTCCAGGGCCTGGTCGCGAGGGCAACAACCTAAGACAGGTTGCATCCTCCAGCTCACCCGGAAGGATCCCGAGTCATTCCCTGGCCAGCTGTAAGACATTGTCTCTCCAGCGGGTCCGGGGTCTGCCTCTTGGTCTCCTCCCCGTTGAGATGTGCCCAAAATACCTCACCGGGTAGGCGCTCGAGAGGCATCCTAACCAGATACCCTAACCACCCCATGTGGCTTCTCTCGATGTGGAGGAGGACCGGCTTGACACCAAGCTCCTCCCTGTTGGTAGAACTCCTCACCCAATCTCTAAGTGAGAGCCCAGCCACCCTGCGGAGGAAGCTCATTTTGGCCGCTTGTATCTATAATCTTATTTCTTCGGTCACCAACCACAGCTGGTGACCATAGGTGAGGGTGGGAACGTAGATCGACTTGTAAACTGAGAGCTTTGTTTAATCTTGTTTGTTTAAAATAGATATATCTTTCGATGTAGGACAAGTTGTACAAAATGTCAAAATAATAATGTTAACAAAATATTCAAACCTACTTTTTTCTTAGCTTCTCAACCTTCAGTGTTTCTAATTTGACAACTACAGTATGCATTTGACTCATACCGGCTTTACATCAAAGACAGAGAATAAAGAAGGAAAATAAAAATATCAAGAGGTACGTTTTTGTCTTCCGTTTTATTTGATTTTGCCCTCGTGTCCTCCTGTTTGTTTTCTCTTTTTTAATGTTGTTGCCGAGGCAGGAACACTTGATGTCTTCTGCTGTTTTTTCTTTTAATTGACAGTTTCCCTCCTTGTGCATCCTGGCAGGTTTAAGTTAATTTTGACAAACTATCAAAGCTGTCACAGCTTCACAACCTACAATCTCAGCTTGAGACGAAGGATTTAATTATTCTGCAACGTGTTTATGTTTCCTAGCTCATTTTTAAATTCTGTAAATACTATAAAAGTTTTTTGAGTTGTCCCAAGTGCTTTTTAAATCTCTTTTTCTTTACTAAAAGCAGAATCCGGTTCAGTAAAACATGAGTTTATGAAAGTTTTGAATGATGTAAATGCATATTTTCTTTACTTATTTTAATACAAATCCCAATCTCATATCCTATTAATTTACTTTTCTCTGCAGTGAAATAGAATTGATTGCCTAGCGATCTCAGAAAGAGTCTCCCTGTGGAATTAAATGAGTGAAAAAGTTGTTTAACTGAATTGAAAACAAAGAATCCGGTCAATGAAGGCGAGGAAGTTTCTTAAAGCTGATAGTTTGTTGTTCCTAGAAAAAAAATGCAATTGCGTCTTAAAGCAGTTGATTTTATTACAAAATCAAAAGAGATTTTTTGAGCTTTGTGCTAAACTTTAAGCCTGGAAAGGCAAATTTTTGGAAAACACAACGTAGTTTTCTTTATTAGAATATCAGATGTGATAGGGTAATTTGTGGAGAAAATTAGTTTTTTTCCTAATCTATGGAAAATAAACTAAACAAAAGTTTGCTGGAAGTTATTTTTTAAATTGAGAATTTACTTTTCGACAAGAAGCTACCTCAAAAAAAAAACATAAATAAAAATGAAACTTGAAAACTATAAAGCTATTGCTGTGTTTTATTATTCATATCGTCTTCTGAACCACTTATCCCTGATTGGGTAATGTGCCGGGGCGTATCCTGATTACACAAGAGGCAGGATACACCCCGAACAGGTCGTCAGTCTGTCGTGCGGCCACACATACACAACCATCCACACACTCATTCATAAGGGTAATTTCATAGCAGCCAATCAACCTAAGATGCATGTTTTTGGTGAATGAGAGGAAAGCGGAGTACCTGGAAAAAGCCCACACATACACGGGGAGAACATGCAAACTCCAAACAGAAAGGACAGTGTTCCAAGCTCTCGTCCTTCCTTGCTTTGAGGCCGTTGTGCTAACCCCCATGCTGACCACCAGAATTAGTGCTCACAGAGTAATTTGCCATCTTTAAGAAGTTTTTTTAGGTTTAAAAAAAAAGAAATGACGGGGCTGCAAAATGTTTATGGTATAAAAACTGAATTTTTTATAATAATAAAAAAATAGCTGCAGCAACAAATATGGAGAAATAGAAGAAAATATTTTATTTAAAAGGGCTTTTAATATATTGTAGAACATTTTCAAAAAATAGTATCCGGTGTTTACTTTAGGTTTGAAGCGAGAGAAGGTAATATTAATGATGACAAAAAATGAAGATTCATAGCAGCTAAACATCTAAGTGGAGAGGCAGCCTGAACGAACAGAAAAGTAATGATGATGAGAATCACAAGAAACGGGAGAATAAAATTAACAAAGTTGGACAAAGTAGAAGGAAAAGGGGTGGGTGAAATTAAACCTATAGACTTGTTGTAAAGTCAATTTGACAATGAAGCATTGCAGTAGAAATATATATCTTATTTATGAAATACTACAGTAATAAAACAGACGGGAAAACAGTTGATGAAAATATGAAGCCCCCAGGACAGATCCCTGGGGCACACCAGCGGGGACAAGTGATGGAAAGCTTGTGAATGATTTGAGATAAATGATGGAAATGAACTGGTTCCACAATGTGTGAAGATTAAGAATCTTCTATAAACGAGAGAATGAGATAGAAACGGAGTCAAAACCTCACCAAAGACGATGAGAAGGGTGCGGCAACAAACCATCAAATAGATCTCCAAAGATGATTTTTTTGGGGGTGTTTCAATGCAATGAAAAGTAGTGTTTTAACTATTGTTTTCAAGTTTGCGGGAGACAAAATCCAAAGTAAAAACAAAACAGATTATTAAATTTATATTATTTTAACCAGTTTTTCTTAATCATACGGTACTAACGGAGAAACAAACAACAGCACTTTTTAAGGAAGCAATAAAGCAGTCCAAAGAGTGAAAGATGAATGGTTTATAGCAAAGATAAGGTATAGAATATAAAGTTTAAAGCCTTTAACCCATACGGTATGGGATCTAACTGGCAAGTTGAAAGGTTTACCTTAAAGATGAGATTTGATATCAGTGGCAGAGGTGAGCTGAAAGACAGAGAAAGAGTGTAATGGCAGAGAACTGAAAGATAGAGAGCTGGAGGGGACATAAGAGTTCACGTTTTGGTGAATGTGTTTTTCCCAGTGCAAAGGACATCAAAGAGCTACAAAAGGCACCAGTGTAAAGGTGAGGTGAAGAGTTGAGTTATGAAAACAGTGACCCGGTATTAGCTTTTTTTTTATAGTAGATTGACCCAGAGTACATCGGCTCGGTTTGGACAATCTTATTTAACAATTTGCTCTCTCACAAGCCAGAAGTAAAATAATTTTCATGACTGTACATTTCTTAATGTTCAGATTTTTTTTTTGTAAATTGAGCCGAGTCAGAAGACATTTGGACATAACAAGAACCTCAAAAGTCCGGCTTTTAATGGGTAAAAAAAGGCAAAAACTTTTGCATGAAAAGACAGCACACAGAGATGGAGGTAGCAGAGATGAAGATGCTGAGGATCTCTCTGGGAGTGACCAGGATGGACAGGATCAGGGTAACAGCACATGTTAGAGGTTTTGGGGATAAAGTCCAAGAGGCCAGACTAAGATGGTTTGGACATGTGCAGAAGAGAGAGAGAATACATAGGAAGAAGGATGCTGGTTTTGGAACCACCAGGAAAAAGGACTAGAGGAAGACCAAAGAGGAGATTCATGGATACAGTGAAGAAAGACATGAAGATAGTTGGCGTGACCCAAGAGAATGCAGGAGATAGGGTTAGATGGAAGAAACTGACTTGCTGTGGCAACCCCTGAAGGGAAATGCCGAAATAAGAAGACCCTTCTATTTAAACATCAATAGTTTGAAACGGGGCAGCACGGTGGCACAGTGGGTAGCACAGTGGCCTCACAGCAAGAAAGTCGTGGGTTCGAGTCCCGGGTGGGAACGAGGCTTGGAACACTGTCCTTTCTGTGTGGAGTTTGCATGTTCTCCCCGTGTTTGCGTGGGTTTCCCACGGGTACTCCGGTTTCCTCCCACCCTCTAAAGACATGCATGTTAGGTTGATTGGCCAGTGCCAAATTGCCCCTAGGAATGAATGAGTGTGTGTGTGGATGGTTGTATATGTGTGTGGCCCCGCGACAGACTGACGACCTATTCGGGGTGTACCCTGCCCTTCGCCTTAAATTGGCCGGGATGGGCTCCAGTACCCCCCGCAACCCTGAAAGGGATAGACGGATAAGACGATGACTGACTGACTAGTTTGAAACGACCTATTCTTTACATTGTGAATGTCATTTCATCCAAACACGCCTCATTTTCCTCCTTTTTTCATTTTTTGATGGCAAAGGGCACAATTCACAGCTCAGTTTAAAAAAAACAAACATATTTTAGGACTGAATTCTCTAATACCCATGCGCTTTCTTCGTTTGCTGTTATTTCTTCCTCACAGTTTGCTCCAACTCACTTTTGTCCACCGCTGTGAGGGATGCAAACAAACGCACAAACAAGCAAACAGAGTGATGAGCGGACATGACATCTGAGGCTTAGCTTTTGTTTCATCTTTTCTCTCTTGTCTCTCCCTCTATGTTTAGCGCAGTGTGTGAGGCCCGAGTGCAACACACTCCTTTATAGAGAGACGATGGGGAGGCAACCTCACTGCCAGAGCAAGTTTATTTTGCCAAGTGTGTGATCAAAGCCTCTGCATGCATGTGAGTGCACGCACGTTTGTGTGTACCTGTGTGTATACAGAGTGAAAGAGTCCGTGCATGTGTGTCAGAGCCATACAGTACTGTCTGAGCAGCGGTGGGTATTGACTAAACTGTAGAAATGATGTTTCTGTGCAGATGACTTTATCTTTACAAGCTGTCAAACAACTGCTCAAATGTAGTCATTCCATATTTAAATCTGTAAAGTTCACTTCAATGTTTTACAAAAGTGACTTTTTGAACGCATAAAACATTTTGTTACAGTAATAAGTTGAAAAAAAATTGCCTTTAAACTTTTTTGCATTTGACAAGCACAGATATGTATGTTTTTATACCACAATAATAAATTACTGAGAAACTGTTATTTAAGAAAAAAATATTAATATGTATACTTTATTGATCCCTAACGGGGACGTTTGTGTGCTGTATTAAACCACAGCAGGCTGCCACAACGGCGCCAATAATGGGAGAAACGTGGGGCCGCAAACTTCCGGTCCAATGGCGAATGCTCTACCACTAAGCCACCCTCTCCCACCTAAAAAAAATTTTGTGTTTAAACATTTTTTTTGCACTTGTTTGTGCAAAAACTAAAATTTCTCCCATTGTTCCATCTTAGTTTTACACATACACAAGTAAAAATAGTCATTTGTAATTTTTGTAGCATTCTTCAGATTTTGCTTTTTTTTTTTTTTAAATGGAAGATGCACCACAATGGAGGTGCTCTCAGGTGCTCCCACCATTGACGCCGTCATGGCTGCCTGTTGTGGTGCAATGAAGAAAAAGTCATTTCCCCACAAGGGGCGAATATAATATGATAAAAAAAAAACAAAAAAAAAAACAAACCAAACTGGATAAATCCATTGGTTTTTTTTTTTGGTTTTTTTTCATTTCAAAAATACTAAAATACTTATGACTTAATTAAAGCAACATGCAGTTCAAGCTAATTGGCCAGTTTAAATTTCCTATTTTATGTCGGTAAGCGCGTGATTAGCTGTCAGGCTCTATGACATTCTGGTAGCCTGTTTTGGGTGTGCCCCGCCAAGAAAGAGATGAAATGGTTTGGAAAAAGCATTGAAATTTGAACAAGTATGGAAGAAAAATTTTAAAAGCTCTAACGAGATCAATGTATAAAATTGTACAGATTTTTAAAATTACGACAAGAAAATTTGATGTTAGCGAATACAAAAAAAGGAGCAAAAAAAGCGAGAAAACCTGATATTTACCAGATTTGGTAAAGGTTACAAAAAGGTTACTAATTACTAATATTGGACTATGTTCATGGGTTGAACAGAGTATTTCCAAAAGAGAATGAATTCATAAAAACTATGCATTTGAATATTCTTCTTCTTTCGGCATTTCCCTTCAGTAGTTGCCACAGCAAATCAGTTTTTTCCATCTAACCCTATCTGCTGCATCTTCTTCAGTCACACCAACTATCTTCATGTCTTCCTTCACTGTATCCATGAACCTCCTCTTTGGTCTTCGTCTAGGCCTCTTTCCTGGTGGTCCCAAACCCAGCATCCTTCTTCTGATGTACTCTCTATCTCTCCTCTACACATGTCCAAACCACCTCAGTCTGGCCTCTATATATCTGTTGTAGATCTATATATCTGAGTATTTCTGTTCCTCTGATATACTCATTTCTGATCCTGCCCATCCTGGTCACTCCCAGAGAGATGCTCAGCATCTTCATCTCTGCTACCTTCATCTATGTTTCCTGTCTTTTTCTCAGTGCCACTGTCTCTAGACCAAACAGCATGGCCGGTCTCACCACGGTTTTGTATACTTTGCCTTTCATTTTAGCTGAAACTCTTCTGTCGCACATCATACCTGGTACTTTTCTCCACCCGTTCCAGCCTGCCTGCACATGCTGCTTCACCTCTTTTCCACACTCTCCATTGCTCTTGACTGTTGATCCTAAGTACTCTAAATCTTCCACCTTCTTTATCTCTTCATCTGTAAATAAACTAGTGATGTGTTTATCAAATTTTTTTCTTAAATCTCAACACACACAGACTGATGTTGGACGTCTTTTAATCCAAGATCCTTGTCTAACATTTCATTGTTTTTCTTATATCTTTATCTACCACTGTTTTTTTCTGTCTAAATGTCCTCTACCAGTCCTGCCTATCCAACTCTTTCTCATTTTCCATCCCTTGTACAGACATGGAACATCTTCCTTTTCCTCCTTACTTTCACTTTCTTTTCATTGTGATATCCTCCACTGCTTTCATCGCACATCCCTCGTCTTCTCGTCCTATATTTATCTCTTCCTTATCTGGATCTCCCTTCCTCTCCTCCCATGCTTGCCTATCTGTCTGTATCTGTTCCCTCTCAGTCTCTCTGGGTCTCATGTGAGATGGGTGCGGAGGAAAAGATGATCTTGAAATTGTAAATTGTTTATTTCTGACAGCTCAGCGACTGCATTAAAAACCACCCGGTTCTCACCAAAAAAAAAAGAAGAAAAAATAGATGAAGGTAACGATGTAAAAGAGTGAAAAAAGAGAAAAGCAAACAACAAAACAAGTCATATTCATCACGGTAATTGTGTGGGTGCTTTGGGCGTGCGGGCGGCTGGATGCTGATGAGGGATGGCGCTGCTCACAGGCCTCCATGACGTCCATGAATCACAGCCAGAGTCGCTCGCCGGCCCTCAGCCGCCATAAAACAAAAGATGGAGATGAAAAATGCAGCAATTAAGTGATTTGATTTCTGCTCTACCCTCCTGTCCTCCTTTCTACCCAACCCCCACTTGGCTACAAATGTAGACACATATACAACACACAAAAACACACACGGCTAAACAAGAGCAAAGCGAAACAAGAACAAACAAAAGAAGAAAACGTAAAAAATTCTTTAAGTTTCGTTTCCTAGAAAGCATGTGCATAAATAAACAAATCGAGGGGATGTCTAACTTTTTGGAGGTTTCCACCATGTTTGAACAGTATTCCCACATAAAGAACATAATGGAAGTAGTTTTTGATGTCATTCCTTGGACCAGGAGAAGCTGGTTCGATTCCCACTGGGTCCATGCCTAATTGTCCCTGGTGCAGACACCTAAGCCCCTAGTCGCTCCCAGCATTGGCTCCATCATTACTGCCTGCGGCGGTGCAATGCAGCAAATGTAATTTCCCCGTTGAGGGCTCACCCGGGAGGATCCTGTGGCGTTCCCTGTCCAACTGTAAGACAGTCTATCCAGCCGGTCTGGGTGTGCTTCTGGGTCTCCTCCTAGTGGGACATGCCCAAAACACCTCATGAGAGAAGCATCCTAACTTAATGCCCGAATCACCCCATCTGGCTCCTCTCAACCCGGAGGAGCAACGACTCTACTCCGATCTCCTCCCAGGTGTTGTAAATATAAATAAAATACAATTTTAAATTTCCCTTCAGGGGTCGCCACAGCAAGTCAGTTTCTTCCATCTAACCCTATCTGCTGCATCTTATTTGACCACACCAACTAACTTCATGTCTTCCTTCACTGTATCCATGAACCACCTCTTTGGTCTTCCTCTAGGCCTCTTTCCTGGTGGTTCCAAACCCAGCATCCGTCTACCAATGTACTCGCTCTCCTCTGCACATGTCCAAACCATCTCAGTCTGACCTCTCGGACTTTATCCCCAAAATCTCTAACATGTGCTGTTCCCCTGATATAGCATGTACTCATTTCTATCCTGTCCATCCTGGTCACTCCCAGAGAGATCCTCAGCATCTTCATCTCTGCTGCCTCCATCTCTGTTTCCGGTCTGCTGCATCTTCTTCGGTCACACCAACTATCTTCATGTCTTCCTTCATTGTATCCATGAACCTCCTCTTTGGTCTTCCTCTAGTCCTCTTTCCTTGTGGTTCCAATCCCAGCATCCTTCTCCCAATGTACTCTCTCTCTCTCTTCTGCACATGCCCAAACCATCTCAGTCTAGCCTCTCTGACTTTATCTCCAAAACCTCTAACATGTGCTGTTCCTCTGATATACTCATTTCTAATCCTGTCCATTCTGGTCATTCCCAGAGAGATCCTCAGCATCTTCATCTCTGCTACCTCCATCTCTGTTTCATGTCCTTTTCTCAGTGCCACTGTCTCTAGACCAAACAGCACGACCGGTCTCACCTCAGTTTTGTACACTTTCCCTTTTATTTTGTCTGAAACTCTTTTGTCCCACATCATACCTGATACTTTCCTCCACCCGTTCAAGCCTGCCTGCACACACTTCTTCACTTCTTTTCCACACTCTCCATTGATAGTAATGGAGTAATACTATTGCTAGTAATAGAGGCAAAGTAAATAAATAATGACGTCACAATATTTAAGAACAGGTAAGACATAAATTTCAAGAGTAGAGAGAAAGCGTTGTAAATGTGTTTTAAAAATTAGAAGAGAAAGAACAGGTAATAACGGGTGTGAAACCAGTCTGAATCATTATTTATTATAAGTTTTTTTATTATGAAGTTGAATAAAAAGAAATCTAATCAAATATGTTTACTCTGCTTTACATTTCTTCCTGCTCTGTAACTGAGAGCACAATTATAAATATCGAGCTTTACAAAATCATTCCCATTTACACACTCTGCAAATACACATCATTTCTGAAGAAAAAAAAATATCAGGCACTTTTTTGGCACAAGATTCCAACATTGAACTGAATCTTTCTCTTTTGCGTCTTGGGAGCAAACAAGTCAAAACAGTTTCCCTCCTACACACAGCGGAGCACAGCCTATATTTAAACACAACACTATGAGAAATGTGGACGCTTTAACACTGTTTAGCATCGATGGGGTGTGTGAGTATGTGTGTGTGGAGGGGGGGTTGCTTAATGGGACTTGGCTAAGCATGTGTAATTAAGAGCAGGGGTAAGTGGTGAGTTGCAGAGAGCACAGTGGTGTTGGTGTGTGAGTGTATTTGGGATACGGTGGCGGCATCAGCCCATGATGGAGTGCTTCGCCGAGCCAAACACCCATTCAGCAAGCTGTGCGCTCATTAATCCTGCCAAACTCCACTTGTTACATGCACGCACAGGAAATCATGAGGCTAGGTAAACAGGGGACTGCTGCGATCCATCACTGCACGCCACAAACACGCTGATATAGGCACACACATGCATAAACGCACACACACATTGAGCATAGAATGAGTGTAAAATGATAAGCTTTTACCTGTGCAAATATATAGCAAAAACACACACACACAGCCCTGCGACAAATCCACAGAGATAAACAGACGCAAAGTAAATCATGCATTTTCATTTTGATCTATTATCTGATTATCAGTTTATTAACAGAGGTGAACTTAACAAAAAAATGTGGGCTTGTTGCACACCAACATGTCCGGCCAAGGGAGTGAATAAAATGAGCGTTGAAATGTCACGCTAGCAAAAAAAAAATGTGTGCAAAAATAATGATTCCTTGTTTTTATCTAAACATGCTATTTTATCACCTAAAACACTGTAAAAAGCTGGTGACCGAAAGAACAAAGTCCTGAAAACAAGCAGCCAAAATGAGCTTCCTCCGCAGGGTGGCTGGGCTCTCACTCAGAGATCGGGTGAGGAGTTCTGCCATCCGGGTGGAGCTCGGTGTTGAGCTGCTTCTCCTCCAGATTGAGAGAAGACAGATGGGGAAGTTCGGGCATCTGGTCAGGATGCCTCCCAAAAGCCACCCTGGTGATGTGTTTCGGGCATATCCCACCGGGAGGAGACCAAGAGGCAGACCCGCTTGAAAGACTATGTCTCACAACTGTCTGGGGAACAACTCAGGATCCTCCTAGGTGAACTGGAGGATGCAGCTGGGGTGAGAGAAGCCCGGGCTTTCCGTTTGAGGCTGCTGCCCCCGTGTCCTAGCCCCGGATAAGCTGGGACACTGTAAATGGGAAACTGTAAAAAGGTATTTAAAAAAAAAAAAAAAAAACACGGGAAAAGGAATGTTTGTGTTCGCATACAATAAACATTCATTTTTTTACAAAAAACAGATTTATGTTATTTTCCAGCAGCACTAACGACTAAAAGAATAAATGACGACTTATGAGAATAATATTTTTGAAAAGTTCAATGACTTTGAATAAATCAGTAAACAGTGCTTTGTCATATCTGTATATATACTAGACAATCTTGTGATTAGGCTGTGTAACCACAGCATGAAGATTGGGGGCTCAAGTGCGGAAGTAGGGTGCGAGGCTTGAAAACTGGCCTTTCTGTGGGGAGTTTGCATGTTCTCCCCACGTATGCATAGTTTCCTCTTGCCCTTCAAAAGCATGCATGTCAGGTTAATTGGCTGTTACAAATTTGCCCCTAGGAATGAGTGTGTATGGATGGTTATGTTTGTGACCCCACAACATACTGGTGACCTGTTTGGGCTGTACCCTGCCACTCGCCTGAAATCAGCCAGGCTCAGGCACTCCATTCGAAAAAGGTGGTTTAGAAGACTAAACAAAAAGTGTGATTTTTAAATTTACATTTAATCATCATTTTAAGTTAAAAACGTCCCTTTTCTTGAAGCCCAGCTTGTTTAGTAGAAGAAATATGCTATCATGCTACCCTAGCATTTTGTTTTCAGTTGGGGCAGTTTTTACATGTAATTTAAAAAGTGACAGTAGAACAACTAATAGGTGTAAAAAAATATAATAAATTAAATTGATTTCAGATCCTGGTCAAATAAATGATAGATTGGTAGCTGTATTTTTGACTGCTTAGGTGTAGAGCAGGGGTGGCCACTACGTCGATCGCGATCAACTGGTCGATCGCAAAGGCATTATGGGTGGATCGCATGGCATTGAAAAAAAGTTAAAAAAAAAAAAAAAACTTTCAAAAAGAGTGTCAATCTAGCGATTTTTCTGCTGTTACTGGAGATTTTTGGAGTCTGCCACGTGAAATCACGTTATTAAGCCTGTAATCAATAAGCAGCCCGCAGTGCTGCTGTGGCCCCACCCCCTCGCAAAGCACTGTGAGTGTGTGCGTGTGCAGGTGTAACAAATCGTGTGGTAGGGGTAGTTACAGAAGGCTGGAAACGATCTGTGGGGTTTATGATGGTAACATGAGACTGTTAGATCTCACAAGGTCTGATATTTGAAAAGTAGATCTTGGGACAAAAAAGGTTTGTTGAGCCGCATTTTGTAATAACGGTGCATTTTGTAATAAATGTCCAAAATGTAATAACTTTTTCATTTTATTTTGTAATAAAGCCGCATTTTGTTATAAACTGCCGCATTTTGTAATAAACTGCCCCAACGCATTTTGTAATAAATTTTGCCGCATTATGTAATAAGTTATTACATTTTGAGCAGATTATTACAAAATGCACTTGCAACTTTTTTATTTTCTAGGAAATGTAATAACATGGTGCATTATGTAATAACAATTCTAAAGCATAGTTTATTTGTTTGTTAATTGTATTTTATTTTACTTTAAAGTATTTGTAAAAGCTAGGCCTATTATTAGTATCACTGTATTAGCCTAGTAGCAGTACTTAGCAATTACTATCAGTACACTATTCAAAGGTTGCATTAACAGAGAATATTATGTAAATTCCAGATTTTTTTTATTGGATACCAAAACCACATCAAGAATAGTTATAAAGATCCAACAAACCTTATTATGCTTCTTGTAATACAGAACAAAACTCTGGGTATCAAAATTTAATCCATTCGTAAACATTAACATATGCACATACAAAATAGAAACGCTGATGAATAGGTAAAGAACAGCTTTATTTATGCATTTATAGAACCTTTCAACAACAATAAATGCAACCAACACATGCAGGCTTGCGGCCAATTTAAAATAATAATGAACCAATGAATATAAGTTCTACCTTAAACAACGTAAGTGTCTTCTGCTTGTTTAGAGAGCTGCTGTGACCAGCAAATTTCTCCACTAAGATTAATTTTAAACAAATATGAAATTGCCTCAAAAGGCTAAACAAACAACAAAATTTCTATTTCCAAAATATATCCATAATTTCAAATTGTCCATGTCTAATATGTCTAATTACCAGCCAAGCCATAAACCACTTGGAATGTTTCCCAAACAGCTCCTTGAGTTTTAATGCCACACCACCAAAGCGCCCTGCTGCTTTGTACAACCTTTGTACACTAATTGTGTGCTTTCCAACGACGTCCAACCCAAGGCTTCGGCTTAATGTTTCCCTTAGATAGATTGATGGATGGAATCGATCTGCAATGTCTTTAAAATGTTGAGACACTCTGTTAAATGTCCCAAGCATTGACATGTCATCCTCAAGGGTCATTTTGATAATAGACTGAAAGATTTCAGTTGGTAGGACAGGCTGAACAGGGGGTGTAGTCAGAACAGGGTCCTCAGGCTCATCAGGCTGGATAGGTGGGTCAGACTCATCTGGTGAGGCAGGCTGGATAGGTGGGTCAGTCTCATCTGGTGAGGCAGGCTGGATAGGTGGGTCAGACTCATCTGGTGAGGCAGGCTGGATAGGTGGGTCAGACTCATCTGGTGAGGCAGGCTGGATAGGTGGGTCAGTCTCATCTGGTGAGGCAGGCTGCAGTGGTGAAAGTGTGTTGTTGTCATATAACTGTCCTGCTTGAGCATCCAAAACATGCTCTATAAATGGTGTGACTGGTCCCTCCAAACTCAGATAATGTTCTCCATGCCCCTCTGCCACATGACCAAGTACTAGCACTGGATTGTTGTGACAATATATGTTTGACTCTGATACAATAGTTGAGGCATTGATTCCCAGAGAGGAAATTACAAGAAACTGGACCTGGAAAATTTCAGATGCTCTTTGCAATGTAATGTGGTCACCATAGGTTCCAGTTTGGGCCATTCTTTCCAAGTATCCATCCCAGTCATTGCCCTCGACAAAGTTGAACAAGAGTGTTCCATTTCCATTGTATGGATAATTCCTGAGGTCTTGGACAATTTCATCTCTTAAGCTTTCTGGTGATCTAAATATTCCAAGGGTGGATAGCTGGTCAGCCATGGCTGCAAACTGACAATTTCCATCTGGGTCAGGGTCATAGCGAATGCTTAACTCCATGGACATAAATTCCTCTAGTCTGTCTGTGTGTGTGTACTGAAACAAAAGTGGGTTAAGGCCTCTCTTTGATGGTGCTGTCTTTGGTTTTTTAGAGTGTGTCTTTTTTCGCAGCCGGGTCGCACTAGTTATATCCGACACGAAGAACCATTTTTGTGTTTGTCGGAGGGTCTTTGGGTCCCTAAAACTCACTTTGTATTTTGAGAGCTTTCGATTTTTTTTCACAATTGTACCACGCCTTACGTGATACTTTTTGGAGACTCGATGGGCACCATCCCTCATTCTGACCAAAACAGCGTCCTTAACATTGTAGTGTTGTGATAGGTTTTGTTTGAATGCACGCTTGATCATTAGTTTAGCACAGTGCTCAGAGGCCTTCCGTGCCATTCTTCTCACCCTTTTTCGTTTAGTATCAAATTTTGCTCGATGTCTCAAGGATGGTAAAGTTGAATGTTGATTCCTCACAGACTCCTTACGAACAGAAGATGGAGAACCGCATAAAGGATGCCTTATGCTGTTGCTTTTTCTTCCATAGTATACTTCAAATGGAGACCTCCAGCCTAAAACTTCTTTAAGATCCTCATTTAGCACTCTTGAATATACAGGTAGGTGCTTGACCCAGTTAACTCCGTTCCTTTGAAATTTCACCAGATCATACATGATCTTCTTTCTTAGCCACCTATGTGTCCTCTCAACCTTTCCTTGGCTTTGTGGATGATATGCTGAACTTTCAATTATTTTCACTTGCAGAGATGTCATTAGAATTTTCACCGCCCCTTTAAACTCAGTCCCTTTGTCATGTTGTAATACTTTGGGTGGTCCATGTTCACGATAAATCTTGGTAAGGTGTTTGGCAATTTCAACACTACTTTTTCTTTTCAATGGTTTCAGCCACATGTAACGACTGAACACATCCATCAGTGTGAGAATGTAACGGTATAAACCCTGACCATAACTAATTTTCATTTTTCCCATGTCCAATAGGTCAATTTGGTGTCGATCTTGCACTTCTTTGGCTTGAATGGTCATCAAAGGGGGCTTATTCAGAAACTTTGCATTTTGAAGTTGGTACCACTCAGTTTTGTTCAAGATTTCCTGCACCTTTCTTTCACTTATGCCACTATGATGCATTTTCAGTCGTTTGCTCAACTTTCTTGCTCCAGAACCCTTAGTATCATCTAGACCCTTTTTAACAACACAATCAACATTAGACTGTAGCATGACTGGCTTGCCGGCACACAGCAGTGTCTGCCCATCCTCACTGAGAGAATAGACCCCTTGATTTCTCCAGAGACGCACCAAGGCATTTTTTTGAATTCTTGTGCGTTCAGCAACTGGAACATGAAACTCTCCTCTCAACTTGCAAACTATGACATTGTACATTTCCTCGGTCATTGCTTGCTTTAGTCCATGGCCTACAATGAGCCCCAGCAGGGTGCAGGTCAGGGTTATAATTAGCAGACCTACAAGGGTGACAAAAGAGGGAAAATGTTTAACTCCCAAAACTAAACTGCATTTTGTGCCTTTTTTTTTAAACTTTTATTTTATTTGTGGAATTTCATTTCAAGTACTAAAATATTTTATCTTGAATTAATATTTAAGAAGGTATTTTAATTATTACAATTTTGATAACCCACCACCACCTGCGGCATCACAGTACCATAATTCAAATTGCTTTATGAATGTTGATCTTCTGTTATAGCCCTAGATTTGTCTCAGTAAAGGATGCTATCATTAAAGAGGACGCTGCTTTTGTAGGAATACTGAAAAACAAGGTTTTAACAAATGTATTGTTTGTCACACCTGTTATAACATTTTTAGCCTTTTAATAGCTATTTCGATGCTTACTATTTATGACTGTGTTAATTCATTGCATGGAATGTTAGGTATTCAGCTTCACTCATTCAGCCAATGGTTTTCAGTGACTTCACACAGGGAAGGTAATGCTCTCTTATCCAACATTCTCCATATGGCTAAACTAGGAAGAAGTGAATTAGTAAGTTAAACTATGTAATTAGACTTACAGTGAAGGGTGAAGCACAACTATCAAAGCTGTTGTTCACAATGAAGATCTACCCACGGAATAACACATGAGAGGGGTGAACAGAGAGGCAAGCTTTGAAACAGCTTGGAACTGTAAAGTTTGGCATTCATCTTAAACCATTTTAGAGCAAAACAGCAAGTTATTTGTTATCCAAATTAATTAAGATCTGCAAAGTACAGTTTATGTTCTTACAACGACAAAAAAAGTTCAATCCCAAAGTTTTATTGGCATTTAAAATATAGACGGTTCATAACTTTTCATTCCTTCTGTTAAAAAACCCTATAATGTACACTAGTCTACTCAAAATAATAAAAAAATGAAGGGTTCCACCCAGTGTAAGACCATATGCTGGTGCAGTGAGCCCTTCCTTCTGATGCACATAGTATTTTGTTTCCAACTCATTCCACTATGTAAATAATATACATTATTAACCAGAATGCCTCATTCATTGTGATCTGGGATGTGTTGTTTAAATGTTCACTTTATTTTTTGAGCAGTGTACTATTGTGTGTGTGTGTGTGTGTGTGTGTGTGTGTGTGTGTGTGTGTGTGTGTGTGTGTGTGTGTGTGTGTAGTTTTTTTTGCACATGCACAGTTTTCCTTCAAATGTGTCCTGCTTTAAGTTATTAACTTTTAATATGTACTTAGAGGCATAGATTTCAGTTTTACTTTACAAACTGTTTTTAATGCAGTGAGCATAACTTGGACAATGCAGGTTTAAATTCAGTCATATAATTTCTTATCAAGGGCAAAACATCTACATAACTTTAGATCAACTGCAAAATGTCTTTATACTTCCATATATTCAATTACACAGATAATATTTGGCACAGTTTTTTCATACCTGGCATCATGTTGAACTCTGTTGGCTGTCTCAATTAAGCATGCAAGCAGCGCATGATCAGCAGCCAATCAGATTACAGCCCGCCCTCCCCTCCCTGGCTGAGTGACAGACCATGTAGAGCTTTGAATTTGGCCACAAGTTATTGGCCTATATAATTCCAAATTTCAAATAGGCAACTAAAGTTATATTTGGAGTATTCTGTCATACATAGATTTGGGAAATTGCATAAAATTGCATAAAAAACAACAAAAGTCACTGATCAGCGCATGATCAGCAGCCAATCAGATTACAGCCCGCCCTCCCCTCCCTGGCTGAGTGACAGACCATGTAGAGCTTTGAATTTGGCCACAAGTTATTGGCCTATATAATTCCAAATTTCAATTAGGCAACTAAAGTTATATTTGGAGTATTCTGTCATACATAGATTTGGGAAATTGCATAAAATTGCATAAAAAACAACAAAAGTCACTCTTGTAGAAATTCATTGTTTAACAAACAACAATATTAGGTATTATTACATAATGCACCATGTTATTACATTTCCTAGAAAATAAAAAAGTTGCAAGTGCATTTTGTAATAATCTGCTCAAAATGTAATAACTTATTACATAATGCGGCAAAATTTATTACAAAATGCGTTGGGGCAGTTTATTACAAAATGCGGCAGTTTATAACAAAATGCGGCTTTATTACAAAATAAAATGAAAAAGTTATTACATTTTGGAAATTATTACAAAATGCACCGTTATTACAAAATGCGGCTCAACAAGGTTGTGTACCCGTGGGGTAGAGTCTTTAATGACCGCTGATTCATGATACTTGGTTCTTAAACCTGAAACATTTCAGCATGCAGTAAGATCAAACTTTATCTCACTCGTAACATTGTTTTCAGTGTTGAAATAGCTTTTGGAAAAGAGCCAATCAATGTTGCATAAAAGCATTGACCTTAAAATCACAGTGATGGAGTCAAACCCACACATAAATCAGAAAAAGTCCTTTTTAAAAATTTTTGAATTTTTTTGTAAATTCATTTTTTAACTGGAAAAAAGTTTTTAACTTTGAATTACTTGACGATGTATCCTTTGTTTGGCCACCCTGCAAGGTGACTTAGTGAGCACCGAGTAACATCTCTAGATGATTCCCTGAGAACTGGACCAAAATAAAAAGATGCACACCCCTGTTCATTAAACAGTTTCAGCAATCTACATGTTCGCTGCACTGTACAATCCAGAAATAGTTCTGCTCCGTGGTGTTCCAGAGAGGCGACATCTGAAGCTGCTGAAGGCCTACACTTGCTATTAGAAGGAAGAAATACTGCTTTAAACCCTGCAAGAAAATCAATAGAGCTTGACCCTAGTTTGGCCTCTGGTTGCAAGGAGAAATTATGAGACCACACTGGCCTTGACATTAGCTTATTTCATCTGTATTTTTTCTCTCTTAATTCCATCCCGACTCTGCCTGCATTGTTTTTTTTTCTTTTTTCTCCATCTGTGCTTGCTTTTTTTTGTTTTCATCTCCTAAATGTTTATGAAGAAGCACATGAACACACACACACACACACACACACACAAACACATATCATCTGACAAATGCAGTAGTTACACAGCTCAGTGGTTAGACGCAGTGTTGAAGCAGATCTGTTATATCTCCACGCCTGCCTGGCTGGAGCATTTACTGAAGCCATCAGCGAAACAACATTCCATATATCTTCAACCGAGAGGGGGAACAATGCTGTTTACACCAATTTAGCCCAGGGAGAGAGGGGATTTCCAGTTAATGGCCAACTTTTTTTTCTTCTTCTTCAACCAGTTTAACATTTTCAAATGGCCACCTTTCAAGAGGAAAAAATAAGACTGCTACTCACGTGCTAATAATCATCATTAGGAGGCTTTTTTAAATATAAAAAATAGCAACGAGAAAATCTGGTTTGCACAGCTTCAATCCGTCATCACATACAGCCTTTCTAAATAAGTCCAAATGATTAAAAAAAAAAATCCAGAATAAACATTTTCTTACCCTAATTATTTAAATCTCTCATGTTTAACTGTATCCACGTCTCTATGCTGTGTTTCGCCTGCTAAAAGGCTCGCTTTGGTCTTTTTTTTACTCTGAAACAGCCTGGGAATGGTGAAGCTGATGAGGTTAAGGTCACTGGTGACCCAGCGCTAATCAGGCTTTAGTGAGAAGTTTCAGGTTTGATGTGAAAGGAGAGCTCCGATCAGGTCAGGGAGAGGATAAACTGAAACTGAAAAGGTTCCACCTGAAAAAAGTGAGCAAAAAGGGAATAAAACAAATACTGTGGTATTTTAATAGAACTTTATAACCTGAGTAAAAGTACACTGTACCTGTGTCTAGATTCAGAATCAATAACAAAATTAAATATGTTTACTTAAGTAAAAGTAATAAGTAGACCTAATTTTTTTTTTTACTTAAGTAAGAGTAAAAAGTATGCATTGAAAAAAGTACTCAAGTACTGAGTAACTTTGAAAGCAATATTTTTTGTTTGTACACATACGAATATAAACAATACAACAAATTTGTATTTTCAAAATAAAGCTAAAAGATTAGTTAAAAAAAAAAACTATTAGTGATGCTTGCATTGATTTACTGTTAATGTGGTTGTTAGCCTAACAACCCTGGACACACCTTAGATGAAAAAGACGATTGAAGTCATTTTGACTGCTACGTAAGCTAATGAGTCATTAGTAATGACTGTATTAGATTAAACTTAGCGCTACATGTTTTCTCAGGTTGGAGATTTTGTAGACAGAAATATCTGTTTGCTTTGGAGCGCATAACAGATATCACATCATGTAACTGTTTTTTTGTATTTTGCACAAACTAAGCATGCTTTCAATATGAGTTCAGGGATGCTTGCCAACCTTGCTGTCTTCTGCTCAGTCCTCTTGTTCAAGAGAGACATTTGCTGCCTCTATTTTTCATTTTCACTTTACCACTTTTTCGTGCTAAGTTTTGTTTTCTTGAAATATCCGGCATGGATACATCTGATAGGTCAGATGGGGTCATGTGACCGTGTTCACTACATTTGATTGGAGGAACATTGTCTACAGTCATCCACACCAGGAAGCGCTCTTTAAAAAAAGAAAACTTATTGTACTGAAAAACGTATTAAAAGCAAGAAAAGTAATGGGTCAACTTTTGCCCAATGTAACGACGTAAGAGTAGCATTATTTACTAATAAATTTACTCAAGTAAAAATAAAAGTACAAACCATTAAAACAAGTGTTCCAACTTTTTAACAAGTTAGACTGTGAGAGAATTCTTAAAACTGATATGACCTTTTAAACGTGCAAGCTGCTAGTGCAAAAGCAAAAAGGCTAAAAAAAATTCATCTTGAAACTTTAATAATTTTGTGAAAATTCTAGCAAAATGTATAATTTTACTCACTTTTTTAGCAGTAAAATGTTTCCTCAAAACACATTTTATTAATGTTCTTTTTAAAAAAAAAATGTATTATTATATTTTAATACTTTATCAATATTCTAATATGATGCAAATATTCTAATTTAAACCCCGTAAACTATAACTACCAAAGGGGTTGAAGTGTGATGTGAGCAAAGGCTGAAGCGGACGAGCTAATTGTTGTGTGACCACCACTGTCCTCGACTAAAGCATCATCATAATTATTAATATTCATCAAAGTAATTATGTCCCGTTTGTGACATTTGTTAGGAAGCTCTGCTAATGAAGTTTGAAGGAGGCATTTTGTTTGCTAGTTTGTAACCTTCATAACAGACCGAGAAGCAAACATATCCCAGAAAGCCTTTTGTGTAGATGTGTGTGAACCGTATTTGTAATCACTAGAGCCTCTGTTTTATCCGAAGATTAGGTGCAATACAGTAATTACCAAAAATAAATTACTTTGTCACAGAGCTCACGAGCAAGCTAGCAATGTAATCTGCAAACTAACAATTAATTTTCTTATGTGGGATAAATTATTTTCTTAACAGTCATGGTGGACAATGCATTTCACACTGAGACCTTTGGACGTACTCCACTTTCATAACTCAATTACTATTTATGATTATGCATCAATAACTTGGGCGTCACCGATACAAAATTCCATAATAAATGCCTTTAGTTAAGAAAAAAATCCAGTAGTAAAAACTCTCCTTTTTGTGCAAACATCTGCAACACACAAAACCACCCATAAAGACCTCAGAAACTTCAATATTTTATAAGAATGTCCCAACATTTTTACTCATCAAAACTTGGATTATTTGTCTTAATCTTTCTCTCTTCTCACTAATGCTAGAGGTTCAGCCTCTTCTGTATTTTTGTAAAAATTTTCTTCACATGTGGAAACGTTGTCCCATATAACTCAGATTTCTTTACTTTGTTCAACTTTTCGAAAAGATGGTCTTGAAAATTACCTTGAAAGTGTATCAGCCACAAAATGTATTTGTTTTCTCGTTAGGGTGTTGCTCACTGATTTTTTTTTTTTTAAAAGGCTTTGCAGTAATAAACATATATATATTAAAGCCCACCACTGCTGTCTGAAAGTTTACCCATAGTGCTTTTCTGGCTAGCCAATCAGCAGATCTGAAAACAGTTTTGTACCCTGAGCATTCATAAAGACTTTGAGATGTCCAGGGAGACCAGCTTAAAGTCTGAATGGTTGAAGCAAAAGCTTCATTGCCATTCACTTTGTGTAGAGAGAACCGACAGAATTCAGTTCGAAAGCCTTTGTGGAAACTTTGCTGGTTTTAGCCTACCTAGCAACAAATGCTGGTTGAAGTGTGACTTGTCAAATGGTTGAAAGTCAAAAGACATGTTTGAAAGTGACACGGCATTGGAAAATCTGTATAAGGAAACGGGAAGACCATTGAGAAATATTTTGTAAATATTAATGATCTACGAAAATATGATTAACAGCAGTTTGTGATTCAGATAATTTCAGGCCAAGGGTAACACTTTAAAGGTTTTCAGCATTCACCACTGCTTAACATTCTGTAACATTTCAAAGACAACCACTTCTGTGTCATCATATAAATGAGTGAAGAAAACTAATGGGTGTCCTCTAGACTTTCATTTTCCAGTTGTTATACAAGCAAAAATAACCCGGTGAGCATTTTGACGGGATGTACGAATGTCTGACTGACAGAAATGCAGATCTGCCTCTCTCCAGCGTAGTCTACACAACACGGACAGACTCACAATGAAGCTGCTGTGAATGGAGCTCTGCCAATCACTGGAAACCTATCCGTTGGGTTTTATACAAATGACCAAGAACCAAAAATTCACCAGGTGTGAAAAGAAATGCAGCAATGCACACAAGACTAGCCACTGTAGATAAAATGCACAGCACCCCAAACAATCAAACGCAGACATTATACACTCACACACATAAACAAACATACACACATTCAGATGCAAACACACTCATGGATGTTGGTGCCCAGGCTGTAGAAGTCATCAGAGACCTGTAAAGCATTACCCTCTGTGTGACTCGAGCCTCTCCAGAAATAGCCTCTGTAATGTATTCTAACCGCTGCCGTCTCTTTTGCACAATAGTGCCCTTAATAACACACTCCATTTCTGTTGGCATAAATAAGGGCTCCATTTCCATCTTATTTCATGCAAATGAGAGTGGCAGCGCCCAAACAGGTAGTGGGAGTATTGTGCGAGTGGAGTGTGGAAGTGTGTAGTTGCTGAGTGTAGAGGCATGATTGGGGACTAGCAAATTCAAATGAGTGTTAGAGAGACCCCACAATGTGCCAATGACTCCCACGCCGGCCTTCCAACGGCGTGACAGACAACGTCACTTACTCACTTATGGACCCTGTTGCCTGCACAGGGTGCCATTAAAGGTGCCAACGTAAAAACTAATATTTATCCTGGGAAAAGGTTCTCTAGAGAGAGATTATTGATGCAGACACAAGAGTTTCACTTCGATGGTAGATGGTGTTCTGGTCGCCTATTATAGTCCCTGATTAGCTGATTCCACGAGTTCGCCTTTTTTGGAGAGCAGGGATTGGCTCTTTTGTTTCTAACCAAGCTGAGGGAGGAAATCAAAAGCACGACTCAATCCTCTAACATCACTTTTTTTCTTATAGAGTCTGCCATGGTTTTACTCGAGTGCCCTCCAATAAATTCAGAATAAATGACAAAATCTCGTTAAAAATGTCACTTCAGAAAGTGAAAAATATGTTTCGATGTCTTGATTTTAAATGATGATAAATAGCCAACATTATAAAACACTGGCCTCTCTGTGTGGAGTTTGCATGTTTTTACTGTGTTTGCGTGTTTTTTTTCCAGGGATAGGCTCCGGCACTCCAGGCGACCCAGTTAGGGATAAACAGTTCATAACAAAATACTCAAAACTTATCTTTAAAGTTTTTTGTTTCCGTCCGTTAATTTTATGTTTATATGAAGCACTTTAAACAGTAGGCAGCACGGTGGCACATTGGCCTCACAGCAAGAACGCAGTGGATTCAAATCCTGGGTGGGAACGAGGCTTTGAACACTGGCCTTTCTGAGTGGAGTTTATATGTTCTCCCCGTGTCTACGTGGGTTTCCTCCCGCCCTCCAAAGACATGCATTTTAGGTTGATTGGCCGGCGCCAAATTCCCCCTAGTGTATGGTTGTATGTTTGTGGCCATGCGACAGATTGGGGACCTGTTTGGGGTGGACCCTCGCCTTGAGTCGGCCGTAATAGGCTCAGGCAGCCTCCGCAATCCCGTAAGAGATAGTCGATTAAGAAAGTGATTGACTAACTGTCTTTGAACAGTCATGTAAACACATTGGGGTAAGGGTTACCCTAACCCTATGTGTTAGGGTTAGGGTTACCCTAACCCTATCCCTAGCCAATCAGAATTACTGGATTCATTTATGTTCTTGTCAATGTGCAAAAGTGCAAATCTGCATGGCCTCCATGATGTATCTATTGGATTATGAGTGTGTGTAATAGGTGAAAACCACTTAGCATGAAACAATAGAAAATCTGTCTGAGTGTGTGTTTAGAATACAATTACTTTGAGTGGTTGACATGTAACTACAAAAGCGTATTAAAAGTACAGTTCAATTATTAAATTCTAACATTACTGAAGCAGTGGGGTCTTTCTTGTCAACAATTTCGACAGTTTGGGGAAAACAATGTGGAGTTTTGTTTCATAGGTGCATTGCTGTCAACTGGTGGAGTGCAGAGGGAATGAATTGGCTGAAAATTTCTCAGACTGACGTGAAGGGGTGGCTTAGTGGTAGACCGTTCGCCCTCGGACCAGAAGTTAACCAGAAGTTCACAGGTTCGCATCCCACTGAGTTCAAGTCTTTGGAGAAGACACCTAACCCCCCCGTTTCTCCCACCGTTGGCGCCGTCATGGCAGCCTGCTGCGGCGTGATGCAGTGCACAAATTTCCCCGGTGAAGGATCAAAAAAGTTTGGGGAGGCGGTGACTCAGTGGTAGAGCGTTTGCCCTCGGACCGGAAGTTAACCGGAAGTTCACAGGTTCGATTCCCACTGAGTTTACATCTAGGGTCCTTGGAGAAGACACCTAACTCCTCGTTTCTCTCACCACTGGCGCTGTCATGGCACCCTGTTGCAGTGTAATGCAGCGCACAAATTTATCCAGTATGGGATCAATAAAGTATACAAAATAAAAAGAACTTGCCGGTACATACTATCCAATTCATCCAATCAATTTTCAGTGATTGGCCATCATTCAGTGATGACCCAAGCTCTCAATTTACAAGTCGATCTATGTTCCTTCCCTCACCAATGGTCACCAGCTGTGGGTGGTGACTGAAAGAATGATATTGCGGATACAACTGGCTGAAATGAGCTTCCTCCGCAGAGAAGCTAGGCTGTGGAGCTCTGCCATCCGAAAGGAGCTCGGGGTCAAGCCGCTCCTCCTCCAGGTCGAGAGGAGCCAGATGGGGTGGTTCAGGCATTTGGTCAGGATGCCCCTCCGAGCGCCTCGCTGGTGAGGCGTTTTGGGCACGTCTCACCGGTAGGAGACCAAGAGGCAGATCCCAGACCTGCTGGAGAGAATATGTCTCACACCTGGCTGGGGAACGACTCGGGATCCTTTTGGGTCAGCTGGAGGATGTGCTGGGGTCAGAGAAGCCTGGGTTTTCTGTCTGAGGCTGTTGCCCCCGCGACCCATTTTCAGTGTATTCTTTGGATTCTTTTTGCTACAACTAAAATTCATCATAAAATGTGAATTGATTATAAGAGATATTTGAAATCCATGGCACACCTTAAAAATTGATGTTGGTCATCATAGTGGCGAACATCTCTCAACATGGAGGTAATACTCACAACCTGAAAGAAAAACTCTGTATCCTCCTTATTTTAAATAGCAACAATTTAAACGCCGCATGCCGAGCTTAGTTTGCTATAAGAAGAAACATAAACACAACTACTTCAGGTTAATATTCTACGATATAACGAGTAGGGCTAACAGCATATGCTTGAAGACATAACTAAAGTAGCTCTGCTGAATCGAAACATGGGGAGTATAATTAAGGTACAATTATATACAATAACAAAACATGCTATTATGTGGTAGTGATAATGGGTTGAAGCCAGTGGAGAAAACTGCACTGCTTCCATGTGTGATTGATGGTAAATGGCCTTTTTATATCATTACATGCTTGTTTTCTCTTCAAAAGACTTTTTTTTTTTTTGAAAACTTTATTTAAAGATTTTTCATTTTTTATACAGACACACACAAAAAAAACAACTTTAAGTCAAGTTATATAAAGTTACAAAATAGAGATGATTAAAGAACATGTCAACCAGTAGTATCTATCTGAGACTTGTAAAATATTTGGATCAGACATGAAACAAAAACAAACAAGAAGGTATGCAACTGAGAAGGTATGCAACTGAGAAATTTTCCATCAAGACGGACACTGGCAGCAGGAATATCACGGAATCAGTTAATTGTAGTTCCTCAATGACACACTGCAAATGGTTTTCTAGTTCTTCTTTCAGCATTTCCCTTCAGGGGTCGCCACAGCAAGTCAGTTTCTTCCATCTAACCCTATCTGCTGCATCTTCTTCGGTCACACCAACTACATGTCTTCCTTCACTGCGTCCATGAACCTCCTCTTTGGCCTTCCTCTAGACCTCTTTCCTGGTGGTTCCAAATCCAGCATCCTTCTTCCTATGTACTCTCTCTCTCTCCTCTGTACATGTCCAAACCATCTCAGTCTGGCCTCTCAGACTTTATCTCCAAAACCTCTAACATGTGCTGTTCCTCTGATATACTCATTTCTAATCCTGTCCATCATGGTCACTCCCAGAGAGATCCTCAGCATCTTCATCTCTGCTACCTCCATCGCTTTTTACTGTCTTTTTCTCAGTGCTACTGTCTCTAGACCAAACAGTATGGCCAGCATCACCATGGTTTTGTACATGTTTCCTTTCATTGAAGCTGAAACTCTTCTATCACACATCACACCTGACACTTTTCTCCACCTGTTCCACACGCTTCTTCACCTCTTTTCCACATTCTCCATTTCTCTGGACTGTTAATCCTAAGTACTTAAAATCTTCCACCTTCTTTATTTCTTCTCCCTGTAACCTCGCTTTTACAATTTCCAGTATGGGCGGCTTTATCCATCAAACACCGTGAAAACTCGTGACCGCTTCATTTTGGAAGTCTTTAGGCAAAGTCGAGCGTAGCTGTCGCTCTGGAGTCCTTGTTCTTCTGTACGCGTCACGCGCACCTAAGACCTGTAGTCTCGCCAAATCTTGTGATACGTTGAACAATGTCAACTGATACAGTAATTAAGAATATTTTGACGTCTCTTAAAAGTAATGACCACAGCAAGCTTAACTACAATTGGTAAACATTTCAGATTTTTTTTCTTTGCAACATAGTCAAACTCTCGTTCCATGTTGTTTCAAGTATTATAAACTGCTCAAAATATAAGCAGCATTACCAGTTAGTATGTTATTTCCTATGTTGTTGCCATTCTTCTGCCAACAGATCATTTGCCAGTGAAGTTGTGTAGGCAGGGTTTTGAGAACATTTCTTCTTGGGTTTTATTTGGTTCTTCATCTTTGGTTTGGATACTTTGAGTGGTTTTAAACCCAAATGCATCTTTTTCTGTTGGCTATGCTGAGTATAATAATGTACTACCAAGTAGCATGGTAGAAAAAACACGTAACCAGTGTTGTATTTTCTTTTTGTGGGTCCAAGATGAGACCAAAGGCTTCGAAGCAAACAGAACTGATGGTAAAAAATGAAAAGAAGCAGGAAGAGGGGAGACCCGGAGGAAAAATTTTACAGAGGTGGATGCTGGTCAGATAAAACAGCTCCACACTCGCTTCAAGGAAAGGTTAATGTCTCTCTCTCGGTTTCTCCGCCTCTCCCTCTCTCGCTTTCCCAGCTGAGGTCTGTGTGACTTACAGCAGGTCCAGACTGCATTAGATTAAATCATAAATTACCCACCCACCCTTATATCTGCATCCCCTCCCTCCTCACCTCCTATCACACTCTTCCCCCACCGTCCTCTCCCTATCTCAATCTCACTTTCCCTTTATTCCTCTATATTCCATTGGCCCTGCATTTCTCCTGCTCCCCCACCATTATTTTCCCCCGACTCTAATCGTTATTTCCTTTTCTTTGCTCCCCCTCTCCTTCCTCCACTACTCTGCAACATGAATGCCCTTTTTGGAAGAGGACTGCTAGAGTATAGACACTGAATGTGCTTGAATGATGGCTAATTTGATATATTTGAACTTCAAATGCGCCTCACAGTCTTTGCAAGCAGTTTTATTTTTCCAAGCACTGACCGATCGTCACATAATCGTCTGATTTTGCCACGTGTTTTTATTTATTTCTCCAAATTTTTTTATGTTTGATGTTATCAGATTTATTATTTTATATCATCAGTGTTTTTGGTCCTACAGGAACAAATTTTTTTTAACTGGTTCGTAAAAAGGGGGCAACATGCTTTTTTTCAGCGTAATAATTCTTGCCCAATAAACATAGTAGCGTCTGCTTGATCGGAAATGCAAAAAAAAAAAAAAAAGCTTTTAAATACATTTTTCTGTTTTATTTTAGTCTTGACACTATAAAAACGCCCCTTCTCATGCTCCCAGATTAGTCCCACCTGCTGTGGTTATGCACGGCACAGCATAAATCTAATTTGAGAATGAAAATACGGTGGAAAGCGCATCAAGTTAGCAAAGCAAACATATTTTTTTATATTCTCATTTTGGTGAACTTACACAAAAATGTGAATGGGAGGAACAGCAGTACCCGAAGGGAGCAAACAAGTGTTAGCACATGCACTAAAACATTTCCTGCTTATTTTAGGATGTGGAAGTGGCAAAGAATGAAATCCATGACCAAGAACAAGTTGACGTTCAAATAGTATCCAAATACTGAATGAGAGCGCTTGCAACGTTTAATTTAGTTTCGTCTTCTGAACTGCTTATTGTTAAAAGAGTCACGGAGCGTGCCAGAGCCTATTCTGTCCGCTTTCAAATGTGGGGAATAGTAAACCCCACTGGACAGGTTGCCAGTAAGTTGTGGGGCCACACACAGAGACAAACATCCACACACACTCATCCCTAGGGGCAATTTTTTTCATAACGGCCAAACAACCTAGCATGCATGTTTTTGGACGGTGGGAGGAAACCCACACATATACGGGGAGAACAAGCATACTTCACACAGAAAAACCAGTGATTTAAGCCTCGGCCCCTTTCCGAGACTTGAACCCTAGCCTAGTTGCTGTGAGGCTGCTTGCTTCTCAAACAAATATTTTTTTTCCACCAAAATCCGAGTAAAGGCAAGGCAAGTCGGTCTCATCTCACCGAAACGATAAGAGTGGCCCGAATTTCCAGGACATCTTTAATTATTGCCATAAAAGTTTTTATTTTATCATTTGCACAATAAAAAGTGGGAATATTAATCAAATGAAAACATCATTTTTTATCATAATTTTTGTTCTCAAAATGATCTTCTGAAACATTTAGAAACAAATACTTCCAGTTTTCTTTGTAAAGAAGAACCTTTTCAGGAAGAAATATTGCATCCATCTCTTACGGCAAGTAAAATATGTGGAATATCAGTGAGTTTATCACAGTCTAAACTCATCAGCAAATAATCCTGTCCATGCATGACAGAAAAATAGTGGAACTGGTGCAGGATATCCCCTCTGTGCTGTAAATAAAAACAGTATTTTACACAATGTGCTTTACACACCATTCCCTGACTTCAAAATACAGCTCCTCACCCTTATGGATCACTTCGTAGTATTTCCAGCTGGGAGTATTAATCTCCAGCTGAGAAATTCTAACTCCAAAATTTAAACTCAGTTCACATTAAAAAGAAAATCTCAGCTGATGATGCATCAGAATGACTTGTTTTAGGATGAAGGGGTTATGTATGCTCAAAAGCAGCTGAAAAAACTCCCATTTTCAGAATAAATGGCCTCTATTTTTTCTTGCTAATGAAAACAAGTTTTCTTCTGTTTCCAATCGAGTACCGTTTTATGCACATGTTTATGTTGCATCTTTATATGAACACTGCCGCCAAAGTGAACATCTGCTTTTTTTTTCACTTCTATTGTTTATGTATTTGCAGGTGTAGAAAAAAATGTTCCATGCTTGACAACTTGTTGGTAGAGAAAAAAAGCACAGTCATAAAAACTAATAAATATAAAGATAGAGCCCTTCCATTCAACCCCCACATATTTTACTCCACTGTTCCGCTAGATAAAAAGAGGAATAAAATAGAATGACCCCGCCACTAGCGGCTCTCTTATCCCCCTACTGCTCTCTTCTTCCTCCCCCTTGCTGTGTGAAATCAAATTTCCATGTGGCTCCCGTATCTGTTGCACAGCGAGGTGATTTATCAGGGATGCAAAGAGCATGCAGAAACAATCTTTATTACATCCATTTCCTGCTTGTCAGCCGGGATCATGTTGGCTGTTCATTAAAGGCGCGGCGCAGGTGAGGAGAATGCATCCCGATGCCTTGATAGATTGTCTGCTCCCCTGTGGTGACAGCAGCTGGATGGATTGAACAGCGGGGGGCGAGTTGGGAGGAAAAAAGCGCTGACTCCGTCGCTCTTTCTGTCAGAGACACTTTTACATTGCCGGCCAGTGTCATTTCTACCAAACAGACCCCCATTCCCCTCTGCCGTACACACATGAACAAACACTTTCTGGCCTTAAGCCAAAAATCTCTTCCTAATGCGGGGATCCACAGTCATTGATGTAAAGATACTGAGACACAATAAAAAGATGAGCTTTTATCTCATTACACAGTTAGCGGCCGAGTCTTACTGCTTTGAAAACAACAACCAAACACCAATAATGCAGGATGAAAACAAAAAAGGGTAATAATTGCATGTTGGACACATACTAAAATAGTAAAATGCAAGTTTATAATGGCGCAAAGCAAATTCTGCTGTGACGTACTTAACAAATCAAGATACAAATCTGGACCATCTGAAGAGCAGCTTCAGCAACAGACTCCTGCAACCCCGCTACTCAAAGGAACGGTACAGAAAATCATTCTTACCATCCTCCTCTATTTTACCTTTCACTTTCAGACCTGTAATTACTTGCCATTCACAATGTGGTATGAGATTGTATGAATGTAACACAGCAGCACTCAAATTTCCCTTTGGGGATAATTAAAGTATATTCAATTAAAATCGGAAGCATCAATGTGTAAATAAAGTTTTGTAAGTACAGTATTTATACTTCATTTGACGAAAAACATTAAAAACTAGAATACATAGAATAAGCGGTTTCTCTGAAGTAACCACGGTAAACATTTTAAATAAAATATGTGGAAAAATACCATTTTTAAAAACCTAAGATTTTTGTGTTACCCAATGCAATTGTGACCCAGATGAATTCACACTGTGGTAAATACATTTCATACTGTAAAAGACACACCTCATTAAGCCAACTGGTATAATTCTCCAAACCACAGTTTTACATCTTTTAGAGCTGTTCCTTCAGCCTTCATAATCAGCCATAAAATCTTTTATCATCCTTCCTTCTGTAGCAGATAGATGTGTATATCATGGAAATGTAATCTGTAGTTATACAAGGCTTACATTGTTCCTCAGTGAGCTGCTCTTTAAGGGTCTGAGCTATAAAATCCATACCTATCTATAAAATGTATAGACACACACACGTACATATACAGTATGTGTATACCATCATCAAAAAATATAATGCATGATTTTAAATATTAACCCTTAAACGTGGTAAAGAAAGAGCTGAGCTGAAAAGCAAAGCTCTCGATTTACAAGTCGATCCACATTCCTACCCTCACCTTTGGTCACCAGCTGTGGGTGGTAACCGAAAGAATGAGATCGCAGATACAAGCAGCCAAAATGAGCTTCCTTCACAGGGTGGCCGGGCTCTCACACAGAGATCGGGTGAGGAGCTTAGTGTTGAGCCACTCCACTTCCAGGTCGAGAGAAACCAGTTGGGGTGGTTCGGGCATCGGGTCAGGATGCCCCCGAGTGCCTCGCTGGTGAGGTGTTTTGGGCACGTCCCACCGGGAGGAGACTAAGAGGCAGACCCCGGACCCGCTGGACAGACTATGTCTCACGGCTGGCTGTGGAACGACTCGGGATCCCCCCGGGTGAGCTGGAAGAGAAGCCTGGGCTTCCCCTCATAGGTTGTTACCCTCGCGACCCTGCCCCGGATAAGTGGAAGACGACGGAACGAACGCGGGCAGGGTTGTACAACCACCCACACAACAAATTCAGCCTTTTATTAGTTAAAGAACTTTTTTTTTTTTTTTTTAACATACTTATTTAAACTCTTTAATCGGGAAATTTCTGTGCTGCATTACACCGCAGCAGGCTGCCAGGACGACGCCAATGTAAGGAGAAACGGGGGGTTAGATGTCTTCCCCAAGGACACCCAGACATGAGCTCAATGAGATTCGACCTGGCGAACTTCCGGTCCAAGGGCGGACGTACTACCACTGAGCTATTGCCTCCTCTTTTATCCCCCACTCCCATCGCCTAAACTGAATTTTATGTTCAATTATTGGACGTTATTCGCATCCCACTGATGTCATTGAGCGACAGCACGGAGAAAAAGGGCTGGACCGAGAGGGAAAGCAGAATACAGAGGTGAATGCGAGCGTTGGCATAAAAACACAACTTTTACAGTTTGGGAACACTTCAAATTTCAAGCAAAAAAAAAAAGTGGCAAGAAATTTGGCATTGCATGACTTTAAATCAAAATCTACGCACACCCATGGACTACGCCGCAGTATATTCAGCCGCTCGTGCGATTATGCTCCACAATGAACAAGGGAAGCATAGTCTCATAACGTGCGAGTCTAAATTTAGCATATTGTTAACACTAAACATTAACTTAACCTTGCAGGATGTAGCTAACAACACAGTGTAATGATAGTGAGCTTGTTATAATTTGTTAGTTGATTTATTTATGCACAACATTTAATAACATTTCAATATATTAAGTGCGTATTCAGGTTATTAAATAGACGATATAAAAAAAGTGTCAATTGATTTCACCCTAAATTAACTTTTACATCATCTTTTAAATCCCTCCCCAGTTTTTTTTTTTTTATTCCCATCGGCACATCCCTCGCTCTAATCCCATTTTAAGTCTTGTTAGTGACTTGTAGTGACAACAGTAAAAGATCAGATTAATGAGGACGTCCCGGTTTGGTGATACCCATGTGAAAGGGACACGATCATACAACTGCAGTACAAATACTAGAGTAGTGGACACAATTTCTCTGATGAATCTATAACCCGCTCACCGGTTCTAATCCATTGGTGATGGGCTAATGAGCACGGCTTATGTTGACATGCATGCTACGTGACAGCTGTCTTTTATTCCTGTAGTAAAAGTGTCCGGGCGGGCCTCATTTATCAAATCTGCACATAGTTCTTAATGTGCGTTTCAAAAACAAGACACACGGTATTGATTAGACATGATACTCTGGCATCGGGCTGGTAAACAAAGCTTCTGATTTTATGGGGTTTGAACTTTTTTACCCATCACAAGCTGCAGCAATAAAATAAAATTGACACCAAGAGATTTAATGATGCAACTGTGACAGAATAGAAGTGGCAACATGAATATAACACACTGGTGTTAAAGAGGTCTCAGCCGGATATTATATCTAAAACAAAAGGAGTTAGGAGATGGTGATAGAACGAGGCAGCTGAGGCGTGGGCACTTTCACTCAAAGAAAAATAATTTATTTCATTGTGATATTAAAATCAATAGGCATCGATTGAAAGGCAACTAAAGGTGAGCGTGGGCATGATCCTTGAGTTGTGAGGGGCAGACTGTCCAAAGCAGGGTGCGAGGGTGTGGGGGTATGATAAAAAAAAAAAATTGAAAATTATATAAAAAAAAAAAAAAAATTCGTCCTAGTTAACAAAGAGGAAGTGGGTGAGGAGGGAGAGCGGAAAAACGAAAGAAAGAAGACGGAGGGAGCTCTTGCTCTGTGGAATCAATACGAAGAGGTGGAGCGAAGTACAATAGCCTCAGAGGAGGGGAGATTCAGTGGTGCAAGTCTAATACTCTCTCTCTCTTTTGCACACACTCATATATACACACACACATGCATTTATATGTACACAATCACCCTCCCTACTCTCCCTCCGAATCCTTTTTGCTCGTGCCTTCTCCTGACATTTCCTTCTATATTCTTCCTCTATTTAATTTCTTTCTCACTCTCTCTCTCTCACTTGCTTGCTCGTTCTGTATCCATCCTTCACCCCTTACTACACACGCACAATTTTGCACACATGGAGACTTTGTCTGTGTGTAGACCAATGCAGAGCAGAAAAAAATGCCTCCATCGCAGCCGCAACATTTTTCATTAAAAACTAGATAGCGGGGTTAAGAAACAAGGTGCAACAAACACGTATGATAACAGAAGGAGAAAATACACACAAGCACACACCAGAAGTGCACTTGTGTACAAGACCACTGTCACTTTCAGTAGCACAAGGCAGATCAAAGACACTTGGAAGTGCTGGAAGTACCCCGTGAACACCTCGACACATACGCGCGCACACTCGCATACATAGAAAACAGAACAACTACTCCAGCTCTATCAGCACTTGAGACTAGTGAGGCTTCAATTAGTTCTTGATGAATGAGCCCATAAGATGCCGCTCTCTCATTTCCCTTGTTGCCAGATATCCCAGCAATCAGAGAGAAATGAATTCTCATTGTGGCGTGACTGAGATGTCGATGATGGGGGTGAGGTGATGGTTGTCGGCCACTTTTATAAATCTTTCAACCACTTTAAACCAAGAGTTATGTTTCACAATCACAAACCTTCCTTTATTTTTAGAAGAAGACTAGTTTAGTTCCAATAACTTCACCACACTGGGGCTATCGTAAAGATTCACCATCATCAATGGATGATGCTGGTCACTACGATGATGTTGTTCGTCTATATACATCCCCTTGTTTCCATCAGGATGAAGAACATCTATTGACTTCTTTAGATATTTAGCTGTAGAGTAGAATAAACTGATATTTAAACAATAGTCTTAGACACATTGGATGCTTGTCCCAGGGGAGGGATCTCTCTTTCGTGTGGATCCCCACGATGTTTCTCATTTTTTCTCCGTGATGGATTTTTTAGGAGTTTTTCCTCACCGTGAAGGAGAGTCTAAAAACAGGAATGTGCTGGTATTGTCTAGCTAGCATTTGTTAGTTAGTTTTCTTGCGGTGTATTTGTGTTTATACATTCCTCTTTTTCTTGTTTTTCGTCTTTCTGAATCTGCAATGTGAAGCCCATTGAGACAGAAATTCTGGGATTTTGGGCTATACAAATAAAATTTTATTGAATACAGTAACATATCCAACAGCCTCATGACATACTTGCTTTTTGTGAGTTTGTGCTTTTATCGGAAATCCTATGCCAATGATGGAATTTGTGAAACTTGTAGCAACCCTTTTGAGGACTGAAAAAAAAAAGAAAAATTACATGCAACCCTTCTTAAAATGGATGTTGATCCATTTATTTAGGTCTGTTCTTCTTAAACAGTCATGGCAGGTTTCCACTCTTCCTGACTTTACTACAACTAGAGTTTTTTTTTCTTTCTCTGAATCTGTACTCAGAGGAGAACAGTCATTGTGTGCTAAATAGAAAGTCAGTAGATTGACTTCAGGTTTCCTTTGATTTCCACCAAGCCTTGGAATGAGACACCAAATTCAAAGACTCCATTGAGGTGCTAATCCACATGATAGAACAAAAAGCATGCTTCATGTTAGCGTTTTCCAACCTTTTTTGAGCCGAGGTACATTTCTTAATCTTAAAAAAATCTGGAGGCACAACTACCAGCAAAGATGGTGGAGTGGGTTGAAGATATCATAGATAAATTAATAAATACACTTTAATCCATTTTCTTAACACAAACATCAAAAGATTGACCAAAACACTTGTTGGGAGCTACCGGTAGATCGCGATCGACGTATTAGGTGAAATGAGATCATTTTCTACGGCACACCACACGATCTCTCCTGGCAGACTAGTGTGCCACAGAATATTGATTGAAAAAAACTGCTTTATTGAATTGAAAATACTTTATTAATACCCGAAGGGAAATTTGATGCTGCGGTGCTAGCACCTCGATGGCTTCCCAGTCCGCTTACACGGTGAAAAATCTGGCATCTGAACAGTTAAAAAAACAGTCTGTAATGAGTTCACAAAGTCAGGCTTCAATGAAGCCACCAAAGTGGACCCTCCACATTCCTGCTAAGTCAGAACGAGCAACCCCAGTTCCTTCATCTTGCCAGCGAGCGTCCCGATGTTACATATGACAACCACGGGGACCGTGGGCTCAAACCGCCTCCTTTCAGGTCGTCTCCTTCTCAGTTCTGTCGGGACTGCATAGAGTCCTCCAGCCACGGTGGATCTCGTTCTGAGAGCTACAGTAGCTGCTGGTTGAGTCCACGCAAACAAAGCAAAACGACTCCATGACCAATGGACTAATGGGGAGCTAGGCGTTGAAACAAAAACGAAAAACGGCTAGCTTAAAAACAGCCGTCCGAAGTAAAACTGCAGTCCAAAACGACGTCCAAAAAGCGCACAGTCACATCTCCAGAACGAGACCAAACACAGGCAAAAGACAAACATAAACCGAGTGGAAAAAAAGCAAAAATAGACGACCAGACGCTAAAAAAACAGGAGACACTGCAGTGTTATGTGACCATCGAAGGGCTTTACTATTGAACATAAGCAAATACAACAGTGTCCTTATTTTTGTTCATGAACAGCCTTTTGGGATTTTAACATGAGTATACGTCCACATGCACCACATTTAGGAAGTCCCAAAAACACTTGACAAGTCAGTTAAATTCTGAAGACCTCAAATTTAAACGTTTAAATTCAAGGTGAGTATTTAAAGAAGCTTTAACTTCATTATTAGAAAGAGAAATAGAGGAGGAATAAGCACAATAGAAGAAATCTCTGCAGGGGGGTTAGTATATGTGTGTGTGCATGCATCTGTCTGTTTGAGGGGTTGCATCTGGGGAGCAGCAAAGCTTTGTTGTGTGTGTGAATAAGTTAGTTGAATGGAGACATGTAGCAGACTGCCATGCACCAGAAAAGAGTAGCACTGGCCCCGGGGAAGAAAACAAACACACGTGCTGGAAAAAAAAAAAGGAAAAAAATCTGCACACATCTTTGTAAACTCATGTATAAGCCCATAGAGAAAAAAATATTACACAATATTTTATTTCTAACACAATTTATATATTATCAAGTCAATGATGAAGCTTCTCAGAATAAGACTTTTTGTGCTGCTCACTGACATGCATGCATGTCTGCAAAAGCATTGAAGGCAAAGAAAGAAGACTGTTCAATCATGCATGCACACACATTTACAACAATGGCTAGTAAGCTGAGTTTGATCTTAGAAAATATTTAGTTACTTTTGTGATGGGAACTTGGACTGTTTTACAAGTCAGAGATTTGGTATCTGATGTGTTCTTCCTGCAATCAGCAAGACAACATCCCCAGGATGTGAGATCAAACTTCAATTCAACATCATTTTTGTCTCCCTAAAACCAGATTTTATGCTCATCTCAATCCCTTTTTAATAGCAATGTAAAGACTCTTCCCATTCAATTTCAATTCAATTTTATTTGTACGGCATAAAATCACAGAATTTCTGTCTCAATGGGCTTCACATTGCAGATTCAGAAAGATGAAAAACAAGAAAAAGAGGAATGTATAAACACAAAAGCACAGCAAGAAAATGAACTAACAAATGCTAGCGAGACAATATTAGCACATTCCTGCCCTTAGACTCTCCTTCACGGTGAGAAAAAACTCCTAAAAAAAAACCCATCAGTGGGGAAAAAATGAGAAACCTCATGGGGATCCATACAAAAGAGAGATCCCTCCCCAGGCGACCATCCAATATGCCATGTAAAAACTGTCCCAATAGTTTTTATGACGAGATGCTTCAAAAAGCAAATGGGTGGAGTTTTTTTTTCTTTGTTCCAACGATCCTTGATCGCCATGTTTTTCGTCCTAAACACCCATGTTCACAAGTTTTAGAAGAAGATATACTTTATTCATCCCTCTACGGGAAAATGTGTGTGCTGCAGTACAACGCAGCAGGCTGTCAGATGGGAGAAACGGGGGGTTAGGTGTCTTCCCCAAGGACACCTAGACACGAGCTCAGTGGGATTCAAACTGGCGAACTTCCGGTCCAAGGGCGAACATTTTTACCACTGAGCTATTGCCTCCCCATTTTTGTAGATTAGAAAAAAATAACTTTTATTTATGTAATGTGTCCTAACAGGGCATTTCAAGGACACGCATTTGTCCTTGGCTTTCCACGTGGGACCCTAAAAGTGTTTCAACGCTTTTGGTGACAATGTATGTTCACTTGTGCACCAGTTAGGGGCACCTGTATGAATATGTACTGTGTTTATTTGAGTACAATGCACACTCATGTATACATACACCCCCAATTTTTTTATTTTTAACTAAAAATTGGTGTGATTTCTTTTCCACTTTTTCTCAACTAAGAACAATGATTGAATTCTCTCTAAGCTGCTCTATTTCCATCAATTTCAACTTTAAAAATCATGAACAGATAATTGTGCAAAACAGACTGCTCCACTCACCTTTGAGTGTGGTAAACAAACGTAGGTGCTGCGTATTTGCCTAGAGACTCCTCAAGTGTAAACACTGTAAATACTGTATCTACGCGCCCTCTGGCGTAATGAGTCATCTAATCATGTCAGAATTTGTTTATAATACACACCCAAACTAGTTTTTAGGTAGTTAATTTTGCATGTTATATAGGAACAAATATGGTATTCGTAGATTTCGTAGTATTCGTGCTTCGTAGATCTCTGAGGGTTCCTCACTGGAGTTAAACTTGTCCTTGGTGAAGATACAACAGACTAAAATTTGAGGTTTGTGTGTGTGTGTGTGTGTGTGTGTGTGTGTGTGTGTGTGTGTGTGTGTGTGTGTGTGTGTGTGTTTACAACCAGACAATGCATTTTGGTTTTAAAGAATACACACATGTATTTTTCTTGGGCTGGTAGGCTACCAACCCTGAGCAGATTACTGACCCTTAATCAATATTTATGTCCACCAGAGGCTGATTAAATACAGCACATTGAAAGCAGAAAGAGGGTAAATGGAGGGTGATGAGGGGAACACAAAAACATTCCATATTTTTAAAAATGCTTCCACCATGTAGCTGAGTTCAGCTATAAATCCTGAATTGCGCCCCATCGTTTACCACACACATCATATTGGGTTTTATTATTACTATTTGTAACAAATCCTGTTCATAAAAGAAATCTTTTTGTTGTCATTATTCCTCCATCATCTCTCCTCGCTTCCTTGTTTCTGTTTCTATCACCTTCCGCCCCCGTCCTGACTCTCACCCCTCCATCTCACCCCAAGAGCTGAGGTGTCAGTCAATCTGTTGCCGGTTGCCTTGGTGAATCTTTAAACCCGGCCCTCCTCCCCCTCATCCTGCCAGATTACGCCCTCGCACGTCAGTCAGCGACATCCGCTGAGTTGATTGGTTGGGTTCTGCTCGCCCTTTGCATGCTCTGCAATCCTGTGACGGGCATCTATTATTAATTAATTAATCAGATAACAAAGAAGTCATTATTGGAATCATTTGAGATAAACAAACATGAGGTTAAAGTAATAAAAAAAAAGATCAAAATGATCTTTGGTCCAGATGTTTTATTAAAGTAGTAACTGATTGGTTATTAACATGGACAAATATTAGATATGATGTGTTCTCAATTTAATTTGGATTAAAAAAAAAACATCTTTAACTGGCTCCCCATTTGCCGTAAAAATAAATAGAACTCGGAGTATTAAAAACGGGTTGTCAGAGGGTTCAATCAGTCCAAAACAGAAAAAAAGATGGAAAAATAGGTTCAAACTAGTGTAAAAAAAAAAGCAAGTAAATTTCAAATAAATCACATTTACTTAACTTTTCATCTTTCTGAAGTTTTTAAATGTAGAGCTAAAACAAAGAAATTTAAATTATAACAAGAAATGACGTAGAATTCAGTTGATTTATAGGTGGTTTAATCTGTTGTTAGTTTCCGGCCTGGTTCATTTGGACTTTAAAAGACCCCTAAACCAAAAAGGGTTTGATACCATTTCAAATAATTGTTTGAATTCAACGTAACTTTATTAAAATACAATCCAAATGAAAACGAGGATACATCCTGTATCCTGTACACATACTGTATCTCAGGATATACAGTATGTCTGTGTGTACCCGCAATGGATTGGTGTTTTGTCCGCTGTGTACATGCCTGTTAAACATCAAGGACAATCTTATGACCTCAGATTGGATTATAGGGGTACATGGAATCAAACACCCTAAAAATTGATTCCTTTCGTTAAATACATTTGAGGCTTACTGAACGTTAACTTTTTTTTCTCCTGGTAAGTGAACACTTTGCATTAACTTTTGTTTTGTTTTCTGAACCGCTTATTCCCTAAAGAGGATGCCGGAGTCAATCCCGGCTGATTACAGGCAAGAGGCAGGGTACACCCCGAACAAGTCTGTTGTGGAGCCACAAACATGGACAACCATCCACACACTCATTTATAGTGGCCAATAAATCTAATATGTTTGTTTTTTGGAAGATGGGAAGAAAACGGAGTAACCATGCAAGCACCGGGAGAACATGCATACTCCACACAGAAAGATGAGTGTTTAAAGCCTCGCCCCCACCCAAGACTCCAACCCTAACCTTCTTGCTGTGAGGTCACTGTGCTAACCACTGCATCACCAATGCAGACTCTTATTACGGTAACTTCTTCCCACAGTTCTGATAACATTTCTACCCACTACTGCCAATGACCATAACATCCCATCAAGTCTTTCATCAAAGTACAATATGGAAATATTTTTACCTTCAATCAGATCTTAAGGCTGGAAAAAGACTTTAGTTTAGTTCTTAAATTCAACTGGTGTTTCTGGTAAATCCCAGTCTTTATTCTAAGTTCACATCTGAGTCTTTGAACTCAACTTTTCAAAGGCATTTTATTTTAAGCAGCTATTAAGGAAACCTGAGCCATTACCTCACATACAAACCAAAAAGAGTCTTATTCAAGGAGAATCTAGAAAAAAATTGTTCAACTCAAAAATGAAAGATTTTTGATTAGGATTAATGTGTAAACTTTTACCTGAGTAAATATTTCAAACGCTTTACAAACATCACAATAAATCAAATGATTTGAATAAGACAAGCTGAAAAAAGGAGTAACTAAACAGTACTTATTTAGGTTGGGTTTGAATTCTGATTAATGTGGGTGTTTAAAAAGCTACACAGCATATAATCAGTTTGTGATTAGCCTGTTTTGTTGTGCAGTGAAATGACTTTGCACCATCTAAACACGCAGTTGCTCTCCTGCCGGTCCTTGCAAACACACTCTGGCCAAACAGTGTGAAGGAGACAGCTGAGGCGATGAGCATGTCATGTTGTTGCAGCCCGGTTGTGTGTCAGTTTTACGCCGTGCCTCATCAATCCCAGACATCTGTCTCAGTTCAACATGGACAACCCCCTTCACCTCCTCTCACTGCCTCTCCTCCTTTCTCCATGCGCTCCTTATCTCTTCATCTTCTGTCTCTCTCTGCGGTCACACATGAAAGCCTGCCTGACTTATGCCTGTCAGAGAAACATCCTTCAACATGAAGACAAGAGGAGGGCGGCAAGACTTCCAGATAAAAACCGATGACGACACCAACACACACGTAATTGCACCTACCAGTTCCCACTGCCTGGGCCACAGTGGGTCGTTGAAGATGAGGAACTGGTCACTTTTTCTCTTCTCGGCTGGGCTGTCAGCTGCAGACTTCACCCTCAGGGAACCTGAAAACACACACATACATCATATGTGTACACATGCTGTAGTTTCCGTTTCTTTGTTTTGAACTCCGACATCAGGACATGCTTGCTCTCAAAAAAAATAGTAAAGGGATGCCGGAATCTATTTTGTAGCCACTAAGTTGGAATAGTTCTTAAATATTAGCATACTTTTAATATCTTAGAACTCTAGTTGAGTTTGACTCTACAAGAAAAAGTGCCCTCAGCTTTACAAAACCCACACTTTTCTTTCTTTTTCAACAACTCATGCTGCATTTCCTGACATTTCATTTATACCATATAGGATAACTTTTCCTGAACTTAACTTTACCTGTTCGACCTGCTGCCCTTTGTCCATTGCTACCAGGTTCACAAATCCAGAATCAACAGACTCAGAAATAGTGTATTCCCCAAAAGTGATCAATGCCCTCAACAAAATGTGAGTCACTTTTTTTCACTGTGCAATGTTGGCTAACTGAACAACAGTAAATCTCACTTTTTAAAATATAATTTTATTTTTTATATCTGTATAACAGCAGTGTTTGAATCTATATTTTCTTACATTAAAGAAAAGCTATTCAATACTCCTGCACCTAAAGGAGCAGGGTTCCTAATTTCATATCTATTCATACCCTTAGCAAATTTGGACTTGACATTACTTTTATTCCCTAAAAATGTTTTATTTTGGTTTTAGACTGGAAGTGACACGAGCTTTTTCCAAAAGATGACAAAACAAAGCAGAAGAGATGGTGTTGTATAAAGAAAGGAAATATTACTGCCAGCCACAGCCATGATGGTGCCAATGGTAGGAAAAACAGGGGTTAGTTGTCTACCCCAAGGACATTTAGGCATCAGCGCAGTCGGAATCAAACAGACCACGTTCAAGGGAGGACATTCTTCCACTGAGCCAACGCCTCCTCCCTATTTGAAGAATTAAACAAACCATAATAAAGTTTATGAGAGACAAAAGCTTTTATTTTGTAAAAAAAAAAGATAAAGGATGTAAATTTGAAGTGCAACGCTAACCCAATGTGCCGATAATAAAACATTAACCCGCTACATGTGTAGTTTGGAAGATAATATTCCCACAGCAACTAAAGCTGGTTTTCTCTCCTATTCTCAATGTCTTAGTGGGAGTATTTTGTTTGGCATGATCTAATCTGATTGTGTTATAATCCGACCTGATTAAAATGGGCGTAAAAAACGATTTACACAGAGCAAAGATACCATGCAAAGCAGGTAAAATAGGAAAAAATAAATTACGGAAACGGTAAGTATCCATATGAACAGGAAACTAAAAAGTGATTCTGGAAAAACTTAAATTACAACAGACATTTGTAGATCTTTTTAAAATGATTATTACAATGTATCCGTCATTCTGCTGGGATTCTACTTTTTTTCAAAGTTAAAGGTAAATCATTTTATTTTCAAGACAACTGTTGAGAGTGGATCAAAAAAGACCAAAGAACAAGTCCGAAACAATAGGCACAGGTGCTTGCTCAGCAAGGATAGCAAACTCAGTGTAACATAACACACAAGACTACAAAGAGACACTTCTGAGGTCGTTTATTTTATAGTTTCAGAAACATGGGCGGTCACACAAGATAAAATGTAAAACATCAGTTTATGTCCAAATGAGGGTGTGTTACAGTCAGTAAGTTTCTACAGAGATGCGTCCATATGTGTGTGCTGAACAGACAGTTAAAGAAGTAAAAATTTCTTCTTTTGTTCTTCAAACAAACAAATGGTTTAAAAAAAAGGCTAAATACTTACAAGGACAAACACATTTATAAAAATGGTCTTTCTTTAGGAAAGGTAACATAAAAATTTTATCCTGCGAAAGCAAACAATAAATCTGAGAAACCCAATATGTATTTTGTTTAGCTGGACCATCAGTAAAAGTATTACAAGTGCCAAAGTGTTTTCATTCCATCTCTACTCTGTATGGGTGTTTCAGTGCTCATCCACCAGCTTGTTGTTTCGCCTTTTGCTTCTCTCTGTTGCTTTTGTATCATCTGTCAGAGCAGAGGCTGAGCAACACAGTGAGAACGGTTACACACACACAGACAGACGGAAAATACTGCAGCAGAACGTGAGCCAGTGCATCCTCCTGCAAAGTCAGCCACCACTTCCCAACACCACGCTCCGCTGCACATTATGTACAAATGTACCTCATGGTACAAACACACATGTAGGGTGTTATTCTAAAATAAATATCACCGTTACTCCAGTGTCATCCCAGAAGTTTAAGATCTTAAAGATCAAAAACGTGTCTCAAGGTTTTTTGGGGGTTTTTTTCAAAAATTTTGTGTAATGTAGAGAAATGCTTATTAAGTACTACTGAAATACATAACATTCAGGACAGGGATACTTGTTACATCCACCAGGATCAACTGATAGCTTAGAGTAAGGCCGACCAATTTATTAGTTGGCTGACTAAATTGCAGAGGTGTCAAGTAACGAAGTAAGACTACTTCGTTACCTTACTCAAGTAGAAAATCTCGTTATCTTTACTTTAACGAAGTAATTTTTTTTGTCTACTTTTTACTTTTACTCACTACTTTTTTATGCAATTATCTGTACTTTTACTTCGTTCATTTTATAAAAAGTAGTCGCTACTTTCGCCATTTTGTCACCGTTAAAATGCCGCGACTGTTGGAGTTTTTTTTTTTATGAACCCTGAATGCATCAAACAAGGAACAGATGAATGATTGGCTGAAAGGTCCAGTCAATCATTACTTTGGGGCGAGTAGCCCCGCCCACAAACTTTTAAAGAGCAGGGACGTCAATTTCCGTGTTTGAGACTCGGGCTCGGAAATCAAAGTGTTTCTGATGCTGCAACACTGAACCTTGATTGAATTATCAATTTTTAAAAAAAAAACAACAGCAAAGAAATGTTTTTTTTTATTATTATTTTCAGTCTGCGGTTATTGTAAACGTCTTTGCTGAAAATGTTGTAGATGGTATTTTTATAAAAATAACTTTGATCTGTGACGCACTATTTTATCTTTAGAAACAAAGCTAATTGAACTGATTAATCCATAAATAGTAGTGGATGAAGTATTTGTGCTTAAAAGCATCCAAAATGTTATTGATTAGTTTATAAAGACTGACTGAGGAGATTAAAACTACACATCGCTTAGATTTTGTATCATGTAGATGTTTGGGTTAACATAAAAAAAACCTTATATGTATGTACACATACATATGTAGATAAGTATATATATATGTAAATTTATATATACCGTCTCCTAGGTCCCGCCCCTACTGTTTTTTTAAAATCTTGTTTCCCTGGTTATTTTTTCATTTTTACAGTTCTTAAAATTTTAGAAAAAGAATCCAAGGATTTTGCCTCCTGTGTGTTTCCTTCACTCCCACTGCCTTACGAGTGCATGTAAAGGGTGTTATTTTGTCAATGGGCGTGGTTTTACTGGGTGTACGATATTTTTTGTAAAATACGATAATTTTACGTCATTAGTACGATAATCCAGCACCTCCCACCTGGCAACGCTGGTTCCAGGTGTCACGCAGGCTTTATGTGGCACTCCCAACCTTATCAACTTGATAAAGACTATTCAGTATTGCCTCAAAGAACTTTGAAAACTAGCTGCCTTCAAGGCTTGAAAAAGCCTTTTGGTCATTTTTTTTTCATTTATTTTTTTTTTTTACATTGAGTGTGTTTGTGTCTGCTGAAGTTGGTTAAATTAGGTGATGCAGAGTGAAGCTTGGTAGCTGAAGGGATGTTACATAATGCCCTGCTTGTGTTAATACATTTGATTGTGTTAATTAATCGATTTCCAATAAAGATTATTAAGAAATAAATGTTTCTGATTCATAAAGTTTAACACCAAAACACTTTGATTTATAATCATATTTTCTGCTCCTTAAAGCATGTGATAATGGTTAAAAATATGTTCATACGCTTTTGTTAACAAAATTCCTTTTTTTCTGAAAATTACTTTTACTTTTTTACTTTAAGTAGTTTTAAAATAGGTTACTTTTTACTTTTACTTAAGTAGAAAACTTGAGTTGATACTTCTACTTTTACTAAAGTAGTTTTTTAACTCGGTATTTATACTTCTACTTGAGTAGAAAATGTTGGTACTTTTGACACCTCTGCTAAATTGGTCGAAGTTCACACCCTAGCGAGACATCGGTAATCGACAAAATATTTGCCAATTGGTGACAATAGATTTCTGTCTGAAAGGCCATCTGTCAAATACTCATATTTCTTATTTCCATAAACCTGATGTCAAATATACTGCAGGTCTTGTACACTCTGCTCCAACATGGAGGAAGAAAGCAGAAACAGACCGTTTTCATCTTGTTCATTGTTCAGTATGCATGAATTATGTAAACAAAAAGGTCAGTTTTATGATGCATGATTTGAATGTTAGAACACTTAAATGTGTGTGTATATGGACAATTAATAGCTTTAATTTTTAGAAGTAACTATACATGGGGTCAACATGTGGCTCCACTTAAGAAGATGTTCTAACTTTTACAAAATAAAGTAACTGAACTTAGGTTGCCATCGGGGCAAGCTACTATGCACCCGTTTTTCATTTTGTGTTGTTAGCTAAGAAAACAAAGCGCTAAGAAACAGAAGAGCTGTAAAACATTCTATAAAGATACCAAAATTCACCGTAAAATCTGTAAAATGAGAAGTAGAAACATACCTAAAAGTGGAGAATGAAATCCATAGCTAAGAACAACCTGTCATTGGAAAGAATCCAAACACTAGACAAGAGAGCTTGCAAATCACCCGAACACACATTAATTAAATTGAAAACCACTTCAGGTATATAGTAAAACATTCAAAAAGTAACCTCCAAAAAGTCAATTTTGCATAATGGCCCCTATTTAAATAAAACTTAAAAAAAGAGTAACTTATTAGAAAGCTGTGTCGTTCCTGCCTTGCATGTGTCTGAATATTTCTGCTCCTTAACACAACTGCACATCCTTAACCTACATACTGTATATCATTCCCATGGGAATAAATCCACCGGTTTGATGACCAAAACCTATGGACATGTACCTTGTTTCCGACTTATTTCCAGGTTAAGAATTGATAAGGGAACTGATTAAGAATTGTATTGATAGCCAGAATCAATAGAGCCCAATATCAATATAATCTCATCAGTTCCGATCCCGTTACTGCTACCAGCCATTTCTAATTAGTTTATTTTAAAGATGTGTTCCACTGCTATGTCGTTAAGAACACTGTGTTCAGCAACAATCACTGAACAATAAACTGATAATAAGATGGACTGATTTAAAAGTAAAATTAGAGTTGTCATGTATGAATGTGATTCACACTGATAACTTAAGAAAACATGGCCTTTGGAAATATCTTAAAAACTAACATGTGATCTGTAGTGAGAGGAGGGAAGAGGTGGAGGAAAAAATGGAGAGGTGGAAGTTTGCACTAGAAAGAAGAGGAATGAAGATTAGTCAGAGTAAGACAGAGTACATGTGTGTGAATGAGAGGGATCCAAATGGAAAAGTGAGGTTACTGGGAGAAGAGATAAAAAAAGGTGGAAGATTTTAAGTACTTAGGATCAACACTCCAGAGCAATGGAGAGTGTGGAAAAGAGGTGAAGAAGTGTGTGCAGGCAGGCTGGAACGAGTGAAGAAAAGAATCAAGTATGATGTGTGATAGAAGAGTTTCAGCTAAAATAAAAGCGTACAAAACCGTGGTTTGGTCTAGAGACAGTGGCCCTGAGGAAAAGACAGGAAACAGAGATGGAGGTAACAGAGATGAAGATGCTGAGGATCTCTCTGGGAGTGACCAGGATGGACAGGATCAAAGGAACGGCACATGTTAGAGGTTTTGGAGATAAAGTCAGAGAGGCCAGACTGAGATGGTTTGGACATGTGCAGAGGAGAGAGAGTACATCAGAAGAAGGATGCTGGATTTGGGACCACCAGGAAAGAGGCCTAGAGGAAGACCGAAGAGGAGGTTCATGGATACAGTGAAGGAAGACACGAAGATAGTTGGCGTGACCTAAGAAGATGCAGCAGATAGGGTTAGATGGAGGATACTGACTTGCTGTGACGACCCCTGAAGGGGAATGCCGAAAGAAGAAGAAGACTAATGAGAACAAATTTTATTAGAAATGCTGGTATTTTCTTCTTACAATACAAACCATATTTGACAATGGGTCTGCAACCATCAAGAACCTGTGAGAATCACAATGTCTTTACCAGAGATGGTCTTAAGGCTTTTAGTGTGTGTGAACACTTTTTTATGTGCTATGTCTCGGCCCAAACTGATCAAATAAAAAATTTAAATATGCCCCCAAATTTTTACTTTATCAATCTAGACCAAAATAAAAAAATGCAATAAATAAACATTAAGTTTATATATGAAGCCAAATTATGCAGACATTTTACTCAAACTATTTTTGGCTCCAGTTTGAATGGATCGCAACAGAATAGTGGAACTCAAAACGTTTTGCATTGTTTGAAAGAAAAAAAAAAAAATTTAAGGAGTTTCTCAGCAATGAAGCTAAAGACAAATAGAGGACTTAAAATGAAAATTACACTTTATTTAAAAAAAAAAAAAAAAAACTAAATATTCATGGAATTCTTGCAGAAACTTTCGTTTCGTCTTTTGAACAATTTTTCCCCAATGGGATCACAGGGCATGCTGGAGTGTATCACTGCTGATTTCAGGTGAGATACAGGGTACACACCACACAAGTCACCAGTCTGTTGCGAGGTAACACAATCACTCAGTCCTAATGCAATTTTGTAGTGACTAATCGACCTAAAACACATGTTTTTGGAGGATGGGAGGAAACTGAATTACCTGAAGAAAACCCACAGATAAATGGGGAAAACATGCAAACTCTACACAGAGGCCAAAAAGGCCAGTTTTTCAAATCCCACCCCAACTCCAAGATTCGAACCTCGACCTTGTTGCTGTGAGGCCACTGTGCTAACCACTGCGGCACCGTGCAGCCCACAGAAACATTAAAAAAAAGACAACAAAAGTATCAATGAACATCGCAGCGATCCATACTCAACCCAAAATGCTTCAAATGTAACAAAAAAAGAAGAAAAAAAACTCATTTATTGTTTAAAGTTTCAAATTGAATGTTAAATAAAATTAAAAAAACAAAAAAAAAACATTTTCTAAGATAAATGGCAATTTAAAAAAAATTAAGGGAAAACTTGAAAACAGCATGATCCAATTCATTTTTAAAAAAATAGGGATTTTGTTTGTGTTAGATTTAAAAAAAAAAAAAGAAGATTATGAGACAAAAATTTAGTCCACACTTATTGTTTTGTATTGTGTCCATTTTTTCTCGGTACTGACTGTTTCACTGTCCAAACCTGTCTGGGGGTTAAAAAAAAAAAGTTTGTACAATATATTTATATGTTTATAATTTATTAACTTTAACAATATAATAAGAATACAATCTCAGAATTCTTTCACTTTTGATCCAAAATCAAAAATTCATGTCCAATTGTTTTTTTACACTGAAATCTTGTGTGGTTTTACGTCAGTGATTTAGAATAAAACACCATACGAGGCGTATAAAAAATAAAACGTTTGGTCCTCTTTAGTTTTAAAAAGCAGACAGAGAAAAATCCATAGCACATGGGGAGTTGTGGAGAAGAGTAAAGGGTTTCCTCTTCATTAGTTCAAAGAGTACTCGCTTGCTCTCCCCTTTGCAGTGCCATTGTCCTGGGTTAAAAGCAACAAAAACTCCACTGTCCTCCACACAACACACACACACTCGCTTTCATAGCCCTCTGCTAGCAGCTTTGATCTGATAAGAGGATAGTCCTTGTGAAGGTGGGCACAGTAAATCAAACGACAGATCACAGACACACATGTGCACGCACACTCACAAACACACAAGCATACATATCACTGTCAGGCCACTATTGTCCTCTTACACTTAAATCAGAGTGGAAGAGGTTGAAAATAAATACTATTGAGAGGCGGCTGCAGTCTTTTATGTCTTAATAGCTCGCTGCTTTTATTCTCCCTTCATGTTCTTCAATTAGACTCAATTAACAAAAAGCTCAGAGCTGGTCTTAACTATCTGTAGAGGGAAGCTGTTAAAAATGAAGGACACGTATGTGCTACTGAATGCACAAGATGAGGGGGACATTGAGTGATGTTCGAACAGATCCATAAAAGAAATTAAAATCGGTGTTTATTTTAGTTTGAACCAACTGGTTTGTAATTATTTAAGTGGCTTTAAAGAGACGGTGCACCATAGAATGCCTTCACCTCATAGAAAACTACACAAAATCATTTTGTTGTGATAAATTAATCTTAGTTATAACTTACATTATAATATTTAGACGTGCCCAAAACGCCTCACCAGTGAGGCGTTCGGGAGGCATCCTGACCAGATGCCCGAACCACCCCATCTGGCTTCTCTCGACCTGGAGGATGAGCGGCTCGACACCGAGCTCCTCCCGGATGGCAGAACCTCTCACCTGATCTCTGATTGAGAAACCAGCCACCATGCAAAGGAAGCTCATTTCGGCCGCTTGTATCCGCGATCTCATTCTTTCGGTCACCTCTCACAGCTGGTGACCATAGATGAGGGTGGGAACGCAGATCGACTTGTAAATTGAGAGCTTTGCTTTTCAGCTTAACTCTTTCTTTACCACAACGGATCGATGCAGCGTCATAGTTATTGCTGACGCTGCACCGATCCGTCAGTCGATCTCCCGCTCCATCCTTCTCTCACTCGTAAACAAGACCCCACCCACTTGAAGCAGGACCCTGTTCCTGACCTGCAGGGGGCATTACACCCTTTTCCGGGCGAGGGCCATTGTTTTTTGGAGGCGCTGATTCCAGCTATTTTTGTCCTGCATAAAATTGCATAGACATTAAAACAAGCTCTGTGTACAAACAAAAACTTAAAACACCTCCAAAGAAGAAGATGAGTTCGCCAGTCTGTCACGGGGCCACTCACATAGAACCATCTACACACACACTCATTCCCAGGGGCAATTTGGCACCGGCCAATCAACCTAGCATGCATGTCTTTGGAGGGTGGGAGGAAACCGGAGTATTCAGAGAAAACCCATGCAGACACGGGGAGAACATGCAAACTCCACACAGAAAGGAGAGTGTTCCAAGCCTCGTCCCCACCTGGGACTCGAACCCATGACCTTCTTGCTGTGAGGCCAATGTGCTAACCACTGTGCCACCGTGCCACCCTTGGGAAAAACAGAACAATGAAAAAGGTATTTCATATCCTGGCTTTTAATGGGACGTACTAAATGGTTTGATGGCCCGCTCTTAGCCCTCGAGCCATAGTTTGCTCACCTTGGCATCAATCCCAGATGTGATAAATACACACCCAATGTATTTTAAATCATTCGAATCTCAAAACATTACATATTTGCCCTTAAGTAGACATTAAAGTAAGCTTCCACAGACATCTACACACATAACAAACATATTTCTATATAGTAAATAACAAATCTGTACATGTTGATTGTGTGTGTTTGTGTGTGTCTTTTTTTTTGTGGGTTTCAGGCCCAAGTGTCTTGTTAAAACCCTCTAGCCCTGCCTCTGGAGAACCAACCGGGACAAGCTGATCAATACACATGATAAGGAGCTAATCGCTCTCTGTCAAACCAGACCCTGCCAGCTACTAATGGCACATGCCCGACAAAGAATGTGTGTGTGTGCAGGTTTACATCGGCCTTAATTGCAGATTGAGTTCTCTTTTGGGAGTGTTGCTCAAGGTTAGACTGAAAGAAGGAGGTGCGATTGACCAAAGTCTGTGACACCAACTCCTCCTCTGTCAGCGTATTTATCATTCAACTGTCAGACAAAGGCACACACACACACACACATACACGCAAATAAACTACATAACACACATGTAAAACAAAAGGGATTAACTAAACCGATAGATCGGATCGTATTTAATCTTTACTGTACATGTTGCGATACAAAACTAATCGGTTTGACCCTGAATCAAACACCCAAGCTAGAAAACAAAAACAGATATGATCGAAGAGCAAAGATCAAGATCAGCGTAGACTCTAGAAACTAAATGTTCAGGAAAAGACTTTTGGGTGCAAAAATAATTTGAGCATTTGCAGACTTAGCTGCTCGAACAGCTGAGGTTGGAACAGACTGAAACACACTGTGAACATGTGGAGGAGAAGAAATATGGAAAGAGTTAAAGTGACTGAGTGAGCAAATATGGCCTCACAGAAATTACGTCAATGAAAAAAGATAGTAGAAGGAGACAGAAAAACGAAAAATGTGTGTGGATGTGTGTGTTTAAGACACCGCTGTATGAATGAGTGGAAGAGGTGGATGGCAGGCAGCTGCAGAGTTGCGATAGTTGAGTCCAGCCGCTCTGATACCGACGCTGACATTTTGGGCTTCACTACACACCTGCAGCCTCATGGGAAACGGATGGCAAAGGCACCAACAGTATCCGTTTAACCCTCCACCACCCGATCACTATTCCAAACCTCTGCCAGACAATCTCAGGTCTATGATGCTTCGTCGGACCAGACTCCTTCTAACCCCAACCTTCTGGAATAAAAAAAAGTCTGACTGAACACAAACAATTTTGGCTGTATTTAGATCACTTAAAAATAAATCAGTAGGCGTTGGTCATTAAAAATGAATGAATTACTCTATTCATCCCTCACCGGGGAAATTTGTGTGCTGCACTCCTTTCACCGCAGCAGGCTGCCCTTCGACGGCGCCAATGGTGGGAGAAGCGGGGGATAGGTATCTTCTCCAAGGACCCTAGACGGTGGTCTCAGCGGGAATCGAACCCAGGCGAGTGCTCTAGCACCGATCCACCGCCTCCCACCGTCCCCCACCAAAAATGAATCACTAATTAAATTACACATTCTCTAAAATATTTTTATGTTCGGTCAGTGTTCTGATTAATAGACCCCTCGTGACCTGCAAAAACACAGTTCAGGACGTTGAAAGTAAAATTCCGGCTCCACAGTGGAATAGTTTAGGAAGAATAAGGTGTCTGGGAAGCTGAATAAACTACTATTGGAAATAGATAACAGTCAGATACACTCTGGCCCCTCCTCTAGCCTTCCTTCAGGACACCTCCTCCCTCCTTCTTTTTCCTCACCCTCGCTGTTTCTCCCTCCCCACACACCCTCAGGCCCTTTAGTGTGTTGCTCACTCCATTGTGTCAGCCTTCAGAAGTGCTCAGTTTGAGTGGCAGGCCGTCACAGATCAGTTCCCAGCTAAAGCGGCCCGGCAGGCCAGGGTGACGGGCCAGGAAAGGATCTAAGTGGGGTTTATCAGCGCTTCTTAACGCCTCTCCGGCTCCCTGACACAAAAGAGAGGGGGTATTAAACATCTAAAGCAAACCAAAAGGCGTGAAAGCTCCTTATAGGGCCACGGGATTGCGGATGTGACTGGAGTCTTAAGAAAAAAGAAAAAAAAATAGATAAAAATAAAAAAAAAGCCCTAACACTGAGGAGGTACTGTGGAGAATTTTTTTTTGTCTTGTGCTAATGATAGAGAATGTGGGAGGAAAAAAGAAAAGCAAGCAAAAGAAAACTAGATGTAAAGATTAATTTTGCTCAATTGTGTTTACATGTTTCAATTTAATTTTATTTGTATACCCCAAAATCACAGAATTTCTGTCTCAGTGGGCTTCACAAGAAAAAGAAGAACATATGAACACAAAACACACAGCAAGAAAAATAACTAACAAATGCTAGCTAGACAATATTAGCACATTCCTGCTCTTAGACTCTCCTTAACGGTGAAGAAAAATGCCTGAAAAACCCTTCAGTGGGGAAAAATTAGAAACCTTGTGGGGATCCACACGAAAGAGAGATCCCTCACCCGGGAGGAGCATCCACGGTGTCTAAGACTCTTGTTTAAATATTAGCTTATTCTACTCTACATCTAGAAATCTAAAGAAGTCAATAGATGTTCTTCATCCTGATGAAAACACAGGGGGCTCCTCAGCCCGGCGATGCCCCGTCCTCCTTTTATCGCCCCGTCCTGGGCAATAAAAGCAGGGCAACAAGCTGGGCAATAACCCATGCCATTATAAATCACAAATACAGTGATTCAAACTGTTTTCTGGAGTTGACACAAACAGTGAGTGCCATTTTTAAAATGTTACAAACCAAAATAGGAACATAAAAAAATGTGCCAGCTTTGCGAATTTGATGCACTTTATACTGTATTTGCTGCCTTAAAAAAGATTTACGCTCTGTAGTGTATGCGCCTAAGGGGTGGGGCTAAACACGAAGAGAAAATTCAGTGTCAAAAACTAAAATGAAGTAGATTAAAGGTATTTGTAAGCTTTTTTTTTCGGTCGAATATTGCTTTTTTGAACTAACAAAAAGTACCATGTTCATATTACTCCACATAAGCACAGACCCTTCTTGAATAATAAGAAGGAACTGGTCAGTTCTTACATTAATTTTATACAAAGCAACTGCTCTTGCAAAGCTGTAGGGATTAGTTATTGGTTTACTGTTAGTCTGCAAATTTTGGAATACCACGGATCTGTGTTTTTGCAGTAAAGTGGGATAACTTCACTTGTGAAATTACAAGTGAAAATCAGACATTCTAACAGAAGATTTGACATTAATTTGGCTTTTTTCTATATTACTTTTCCATTAGAGATAAATTATTTTTTGGACTATAATTTTATAGTGGTGCATTGTCAAAAAATTATTGGAATCTTAGCATAAAAGCAACCTTTTTTTTTTGGGGTGTTTTGCATTTTTCAATAAAATCAGGTTAGAAGCACAGTATTTTTAAATGATACGGAAATGGTCTGTCGAAGAAACTGCAAAACAAACGTTTAAAATGAACAAAAGAAAGATAAGTTTATTTCAAATGCAAGTTATAAACAAAACATATCTCTAACCCCATCCAAAATATCCCCTGAATAATTCCAAAGCTGTGGGTGGTGACCGAAAGAATGAGATAGTGGATGTAAGCCACCAAAATAAGCTTCCTCCGCAGGGTGGCTTCGCTCTCACTCAAAGATCGGGTAAGTAGTTCTGCCATCCAGGAGGAGTTCGATGTCGACCCCATCTGGTCGACAGAAGCCAGATAGGGTGGTTCGGGCATCTGGTCAGGATGAGGTGTTTAGGGAACGTCCCACCGGGAGGAGACCAAGAGGCAGACCCGGACCCGCTGGAGAGATTATTGCTCACAGCTGGCTGGGAAACGACTCGGGATCCTTCAAGGTGAGCTGGAGAATGCAGCTGGGGTGAGAGAAGCCTGAGCTTCCCGTCTAAGGCTGTTGCCCCCGTGACCCGTCCCCGGATAAGCGGAAGACGATGGAACGGAATGAAAATTCCAAACCAACATCAGGCAAATTTACCAAAAAAAAGAGTCTGAAAAGGAGTGGGAAGAAGTAGTGCTTACAATCACTACAACCATATTTACAGTAATAATAATAACAAAAATTTCATTTGTAACGCACTTTATATCTCCAGTGGAGATCTCAAAGTGCTACAATGACCAAAAAGGAACAACAAACAGCAAAATTAAATAAAACCACAACACAAAAAAACAACACTAAAAACTTTGCTGAAAAGCCTTTAGAAATAAAAATGTCTTCAGTCTTTTCTTAAAAACCTCAACGCTCTGTGGAGCCCTCAAGCTCTCGGGAAGATCGTTCCAGAGCTGTGGAGCAGCTGCCTGGAAGGCCCTGTCCCCCATAGTGGAGAGTTTGGTCCTTGGTTGGTGCAGGCAGTAGGAGGAGGAGGAGCGCAGGTCTTGGACAGTGGTGTGGAGGCACATTATAATCTTGGCGACCCCTGAAGGGAAATGCCGAAAGAAGAAGATATTTATAAGATTCTAACTTGCTTCTGCTAAACTGTAGTCCCATCTATACGCAGTTCATCTTGATGAATTCCACAGAGACGTTTAGAACCACAGAGACGTTCCGTAGGACCACAATGCTATAACTTAATGCTATCTACTTTTTCACATGCATCAATAACTTAAATAATTCACATTGCTTCTATTTGTTTGAATCAACATGTCTAAATAATCCACACATAACCCTTCATTTATCCCTTTTTATAACTCTTTGCTGTGTAATACACATATTTTCTTATCCTTAACTTTAGATACCTTATAGACTATGCCTTTCCTTACAGGAATGTAAACCTTGTTTACTCAGTTTAAACTCTACATCTACTGTAAATCATTCTAAATTTTTACTCCACAGTTATACAGAAACTTTTCTTGTTGTTCATACTACTGGTATTTTAAACAGTTATGTCCCCCTGAAGTCATGAGAACGTTCTCTTCCTGTGATTTATGTGTGCTGTCTGTAGACTAATTATTTCTTGAAGTTTTAAGATTTTTTTAAAAGACAAACAGCTTGTTTGTACAATGTTCACGAGGCCCTTGTCATTGATCATAACTCCTTTTTTGGGGAATATTTAGTGGCTTTGAAAGTATCACCTCAGATTCCTGCAAAATAACTTAATTATGAAAAAGTTAGAGTATTGTAAACTGTATGCAAAGGTTTTATATTCAGAAAATGTCCAACTTAACTTAGTAATTTGGAATTTTTCACAAGTTTAGAATGTGAGGGTTTCCTCCCACCCTCCAAAAACATGAATGTCTGGTTGATTGGCTGCTACAAAATTGCCACAGAAATGACTGGGTGTATGGTTTTCTAACTGTAGTCTCGCAACAGACTGGTGATCTGTTCGGGGTGTACCCTGCTGCCTGCCTGAAATCAGCCGGGATAGGCTCTGGCACTCGGCAACCTGGTTAGGGATAAGTAGTTCAGAAAATGAAACAAAACTAAACAAAGACAAAACACGTTCAATTTTTACGCCTCGGATGTGATAACTGATTATTTATTATTATGAAACAGCATTTTTAATGTGAAGAGTTTGGTCTTGGTTTCAGGAAGTAGAGTTTTTAGGATCCGTTTCTTCTGCACACACCTGTCGTACACTTAGAGCGCACACTAGAGCAAAACAATACAAAAAGTTTTACGCTTTGAGACATCCGAACACACACACACACACAGGCTGCGTTTTTTTTTAAATCATTTTGACGCTTAAAAAAATCATTTACAAAAAAGTAAAAAAAAAATTGGGGCCCAGCACAAACTCTTGTGGTACACCACAATTGATCTTTAAACATGTTGATTAGAATTCATTTAGTTGAACTGAGAACAAAAAAAAAAAAGCACTTGATCCAAGTGATGGCTACTCCTCTTATTCTATATGCCTCTAATTTCTCTATAAACTTGTTATGGTTTAGGAAATCAAATGCCAAATTTGTAATGCCTTTGATTGAATCCAGCAACACAAACGGGGTTGACCGTTTTTCTCTGAACCCATATTGACTGTCGTAAATTCATTTAAATTTATTACTAAATTTATCTAGTCTTGCGTTAAATAACTTTTTCATAAGTTTGGGAAGTTAAGGTAATAGAGATACAGGCCTATATTTTGAATAAAACGTCTCATTTCTTGATTGAAATATTGCAAGTACCTTTGCCGTTTTCACATTTTTAGGCACTGTCCCCGATTGAACCATTTAAAAGCAGAGTAGATGCTGAAAGATATTGCTGAGCATGATTTGCAGTCAACTGTACATCTAAAAATTTAGATTCCTGAACTTGAATTATATTGAAATGAATAAAACACATTTCACAAGATAATTTGATCATTTTGGGTTTTAGTTTCAACAAAAACTTATTTTATCATGTACCCAGGCATAAACCATCTTGTTAATTTATAATTCGGTTGTAAATATTCAAAAGCACTGCACATTGTTGTTGTTTCAGAATAAAAATCTTTGGTTTAGATTTACTAAGTTTTTTCAAAAGAGGTGAGAAACAAATCAAAAGCACAATATAGTGCAAACGGATTTACTGGAAGAGTGTATTAACGCATAATACACCAGCAGGAGCCAATGTGTGTATGTCAGAGTCTGGCGGGGGGTTAGTACCTGAGCCACTTTGTAAAAGGTCAACGCAGAGTTAAGTCACAGACGTGTTTGTGTGTATGAGGATAAATCTGCATGAGGTATATTGGTAGCTGAGATTATACTTTGCACATTTTCTATTATTCTGGTTTTGTCACAGAACAAATGCTTCCTTAGATATTGAAAGAATATCTTACGTTATTTTTCTGAGTTATATCGTGCTCATATCGTGCTGTTTAGCCTCAGCTTTGCTCAATGATGGTACTGTATTAGCATTTTTCTGAATCAATAGTTACCTGCTGCCACTGTATCGGCTTGGATGCAACGAGAAAATATTCTCATAAACTACCATCCTTTCAAAATGAGAACTTTCACATGTTGTTAACTATTGGTAATTTGTAATGAAACTTTGTAACAAAGATTCAAATCTGTAATCAGAATCAGAATCAGAATATACTTTATTGATCCCACACAGGGGAATGTTTGACAAGTCAATCGCGTTCTATGAGCCAAGCCTATAGGTGATGGTGTCAACGTTTAAAAAAAAAAAAAGAAAAAACAATGCAGAAGTTGTCAAAATTAAATTAGCTGTTGTTCTGTTCCGTCGTCGTCCGCTTATTCTGGGCTGGGTCGCGGGGGCAACAGCCTTAGACGGGAAGCGCAGGCTTTTCTCACCGTAGCTGCATCCTCCAGCTCACCCAGAAGGATCCCGAGTTATTCTCTGGACAGTTAAACGGCCTAGCCGAAGCACCAGGCCGTGGTCTCTCCAGTGGGTTTCGGGCTCTGCCTCTTGATCTCCTCCTGGACGTACCCAAAACCTGAATACCTCCCTACCCTCAACTCATCATATTCGTTGTTGTATAAATATATTTCAGTTTCTATGGTATTTTTCATTGGTTAATTAAAAAGAGACATATATATATATATTTACAGTATATACAGTATATATTCTTATATATATATATATATATATATAAGAATCACTATGTTGTCATCTTTTTCTTCTTTTCCTTTCGGCATTTCCCTTCAGGGGTCGCCACAGCAAGTCAGTTTCTTCCATCTAACCCTATCTGCTGCATCCTCTTCAGTCACGCCAACTATCTTCATGAATCACTATGTTGTCATGGGACGTCAAATTAAAAAGCTCAGTGTTAGCATTATTAATTTTAGTTTTTGATTGCATTGAATCACTAGGATATTATGTTTTGTAGGGAAAAATAGAGCTTACCAGAAAGAACAGGCTGTTCCATTGGTGAGAACATACAAGATGAAATACAGTACGTACAGGCAGCGCTGTTTGACAAGAAAACTCTTTGCTCTCGTGCTTTTTCTTCTGCCTCTCTGACATGCACCTGTATCCTCACACTCATAAAGGTATAAGGTATAAGGTATGCCATACCATTGATGTAAGGTATGGCGCCAATGGATATTGACGTCATTGCCACACCATTTTGATCTTTTCTGGTTTGGATGTCTATCGTGAAGGACTACAAAGAAGTCTCATCCCCAGGTCCATCCACATTAGTTCAGAAATTAACATGCAACTTTTTAAATATCATTCTTTAATCTTGCTGTTTTTACAATGTTGCTTGAGCTTAAAACACTTAAGGATAAATTGGTTAAACAAATGATTAAAAACAGAATCCTTGCCATCTGAAAGCTTTCATATGGGTATTTATAAGCCTATTTTATAGAAATAACTCTTTTCTTATTACATCTTATGCACTTAAAGAGCCACAATTTAGTTTTTGAAGCATCCTTTGCAAAATAGTGAAGAAATCTCACTGATTTAATTAAACACCTTTATCTCAGAATGGGAAGGGTGAATGTCTGGCTACTGCTCTTCTGTTATGCCTCAAAAAAATAAAAACGAATTGTGACTGACCTGCCCATCCTACGCCCGACTCGTAAAGGAGCAGTGAAGACGTAACAAAGAGGTGAGGGGTCAATAAGTGGAGGAGAGCATGTGTGAAATGCATTCTGTTATGTAAAAATTGTCATGACTGTAGCTTGCACAGCATCACTGTAGCTCATGCTCGTTGATTATGTGGAAGGCGGGCAGAAATACTGAAACATATTTGAAAAGCACATTCCAAAAACTACTTGCTGACAAATACAAAGTTGAACACATCACTATTAGAAGGTAGAAAGCTCACACGAGTATTTTTGCATGAGGTAGGCTCTTTAAGTGAGACGATGAGATGATCTATACAGTGTGAGAACTGCCAAAAAAAGAACAGCAGACAAGTGTATAAGTACCAGCGGCTGGTCAGAGGTGGGTGGAAAGAGTCCATTTAAGAGGTTGGCACAAAGCCAGCTGTTGTAGCTAACATACTATAATTGGTTTGACAGCAGATAATCTTCCATACACCTACAACAATACCAACCGCTTACAGCTGGATAAAGTGATATATTAATTTAAAGTGGGGTGCCCAACCAGTCGATCGGACTGATTCCAAGTCGACGGCCAGCTGGGAAGTCAGTTATGTCAATTCAACTTTGACGCTACATTTAGTGAGTATTCAGACCCTCAGCCACTGAAATTTGCGACTTTTTTTTTTTTTTCAGAAAAGCATCAATCTAGCGACTTTTTCTAGTGTTACAGAAAACTTTTGGAGTTTGTGACGTAAAATCAAGTTGTTAAGTCTGTAATCAATAAGCAGCGTCTACTGCTGCGGCCCCTACTCTCCCGAAGCTTTGCGTGCAAAAACGCCCAAAAACGTGTGTGTGTGTGTGTGTGTGTGTGTGTGTGTGTGTGTTTGTGTGTGTGTGGTAGAAAGGGAAAGAGAGAACCAGCGAGAGAGAGAGAGGAATATGTCAGTGTTGAAAAACACTCTCTGTTTTAGAGAGAAAGGAACTTGTCTGTGTGTGTGTGTCTAAGAGAAAGGAACTTGTCTGTATGTGTGTCTAAGAGAAAGAAACTTGTCTATGTGTGTGTTTGAGAGAAAGGAACTTGTCTATGTGTGTGTTTGAGAGAGAAAGGAACTTGTCTATGTGTGTGTTTGAGAGAAAGGAACTTGTCTATGTGTGTGTTTGAGAGAGAAAGGAACTTGTCTATGTGTGTGTCTAAGAGAAAGGAACTTGTCTATGTGTGTGTCTAAGAGAAAGGAACTTGTCTGTGTGTGTCTAAGAGAAAGGAACTTGTCTATGTGTGCGTTTGAGAGAAAGGAACTTGTCTATGTGTGTGTCTAAGAGAAAGGAACTTGTCTATGTGTGCGTTTGAGAGAAAGGAACTTGTCTATGTGTGTGTGTTTGAGAGAGAGGAATTTGTCTGCGTGTTTGCAAGAGGGCGTGTTTATGATGTGATATCCAATGGTTGTGTGACAACAAAACATGTTGCGAGGGTTTACTGCATGCAGGAAACAATACATGGGGGGTTTCGTTGTTAATGCTGTACTGGTGGACTGGTGGGGGAGGTTTCATACTTGAAAAGTAGCTTGAAAAGTAGCTCTTGGAACAAAAAAGGTTGGGCACCCCTGGTTTTAAGTCTAAGATGCTTTTTGATATTTTTATCGTTTTCTTCTTCCCTTGAGTTAAAAAGTATTTGTTCACATGTAGTAAATGTTGCAAAACAGCCTGTAATGAAAGACACTTCAGCATAAACGTTTAAATGTTCATTTTCCGCGCAGATTATCCGTGCAAGCCATCAAACGAACAACTCATTACAAAAAGTGAGACGTTTCAAAATATGTAGATTTATTTCCAAAGAAAGTTACAAAAGTAGAAAAGTAATTAAAGTTCCAGTTTAATGAAATCATGAAGCATACACGGAGTCACCAGAGACCGCAGAAATTACTACAATTAATCACATGCACACTGATTTCAGAGATATTTCTAAATCAGAGCGATTGGAATGCTATTTTTTCTTTTCTTTACTGTGCGTTTATCATTTTTGTTTCTGTGTGTGTTAAAGTGTGTGTGCTGTTGCTTTGTGTGTGAGGACGTGTTGAAGAAGGGGCAGAGGTCTGGTGCACCCTGGAGAATGGACAGAGGCCAAAGCCACATCTCAGAACACTTTCCTCTCATCCTGCCTCCTTCACCCTATGCTGTCACGGGATGTCTCAGAGGGTGATGGTTTCCCTGGCAACCGAAACCTGGTCAGGAAGCCCCATTGTGTGCGCAATGGGCGATGCAGAACAGTTTGTTCTAAAGTAGCGAGGGAGGAGGGCGCGAAAGGCAAGAGGGTGCCAAAGTAACTTTTAACCATCACTAACCACATGGCTCCATTTTTTTCATTATTAATGCTTATTATTTTATTTGTTGCATCAATCAGCACCAGATCCTGATTAAAACAGCAACAACCTGCAAATGAACTCCCATTTGCATATGCACGCTGGGTGAAATCAGAACCTGGAGCCAGAGAGTGAATTCTCCTTGACATGGCCACGCTAAATGCATCACACAGTCACGTCTAAGTAGCTGAACACTCTGATTTGCCATAGTTACAAATCTATTTCCCGCTGGGTTACACAGACACTGCACATCAGACCCACCTCCTCAGATCCAAGGGATTATTTCGCTCTGAAAAGTGTTTACAGTATTTTTTCTTCTTTCTGTTTTTTTGTTTGAAGGGGCTCTGTTAGAAACACTTACCCCTGCTGCCATTCTAAGCCTTTGCTCAAAGGTGGCTCTGTCAGGGCGCCACCTGCTGCTTCTCAAGGTGTACGGCCCCTCTATTCAGGCAACCTACCAATATGGAAACTAAAAGGTTGTCAAGGTTTGAAACTTTAAACTTTTAGGGAGTAAAAGCCAATAAATATTTGACGGAAAGTCTATTTGTTGACTTTGGAAAAAAAAGAAAAAAAATGGAAGCAATGCTCCTTAAATTTTTGCCGAGCACAATTTGAGAGCAGAGCTGCAGTCGTACACAGTAAAAGATTCTTGAACAATTTCCTAAACAGCGACTAATTGCAAATAAATGTATTTCATTTTTTTCTCATTAAAAATAAAGTACCTTTCTGTAAAAATTTGTTTCACAATTTCTTCAACAAAAAAAAAAAATTCTTCACATCCCAAAATGATGCAACTCCCATAAATTAACAGTATTTTGTTCAAAAATGTAAAAAAAAAAAAATTACCATAAAATCCCAAAAGTTGATGTTTCACTTTTTATGTCATATAAATTTGTAAGAAATCAGACATTTTACAATCAATCTTTTGGTCTTCCAAATTTTTGTGTTTGATTTTGTGAGGTGAAAGAAGGTCGGTTTCAGGTCTCAGAATGGGGAGGAGGCTTGAAACATTGGTCCTTCTGTGTGGAGTTTGCATGTTCTCCCTGTGTTTGTGTGGATTTTCTCTGAGTACTCCAGTTTTCTCCCACTCTCCAAAAACATGCATGTTAGGTTGATTGGCCGCAATGTAATTTCCCCTAAGAATGAGTGTGAGTGAATGGTTGTTTGTGGCCTAGTGAAAGACTGTCGAACTGTTCGGGGTGTACCCTCCCTCTTGGTTGATATCAGCCGGGTAAGATCCGGCACCCATCGCGACTCCCATAGGCTTAAGCAGTCCAGAAGATGAAACAAAACAGTTGCGAGGTTTGTTGCCACTTTGCTGTGGCAACAAACCTCTGTGAAGCTGGCTCCTCTTAAAAAAATATATATAAACAAAAAATATGTCAATTGTTTGTGCTGTAAAAATGTTTTGTTTGTGCTATTTTAGTTTTTTTTTAAATACGATTTGGACGATTATGTCATCCAGACCTCTGCTTTTTGCGGATGATGTTGTCCTGTTGGCTTTATCGGAACGTGATCTCCAGCTCTCGCTGGATCGGTTTGCTGCCGAGTGTGAAGCGGCCGGGATGAGAATTAGCGCCTCCAAATCCGAGACCATGGTCCTCGCCCGGAAAAGGGTGGAATGCCCCCTGCGGGTCAGGGACAGGGTCCTGCCCCAAGTGGAGGAGTGGTTCGGGCATCTGGTCAGGATGCCCCCCGAGCGCCTCGCGGGCGAGGTGTTTCTGGCACGTTCCACTGGGAGGAGACCAAGGGGCGTATTTCTTAAAACATAAAAAAACTAAAATAGCACAAACAAATATGTTTACAGCACAAAACGGCACAAACAAAAGCACGAACGATTTACACTATTTTTATGAGTTTTCTCGCATTTTTAGGCGGAATGAGGGGCTGGATGACGTCATCGTTCTAACCGTATTTCTTAAAATAAAAACAAACTAAAATAGCACAAAAATATTTACAGCACAAACGCAGCAAACGATTGACATATTTTGTGTTTATTTTTGTTTATATTTTTTAAGAGGGGCCAGCTTCACAGAGATTTGCAACAACACACATTTGATATTTGCACATGTGAAGATGCACCTGGTTTTCTCAATGAAATACTCGAAGGATCAGGCAACATGTATGGTAAAAAGAAAATCCTTCATTGTGAATATGAGACTGGAATGATAAGTTGGTAAGTCTCAAGACCAGAGAGCAGGAAACCTTTCAGTTCAGTTGTTCAGTTTCTACTGTTGTCATAAAAATGTGATGGTCCTTCGACAAAACTCTTCAATCTACTGTCTGCTTCTGACCATGAGAAACAAAAAGTTGCAGGTAGTACCAGCTCACATGACACCAAAAAGCTCTATTTTTCACCAATTGATTTAAAAGTAAACACTCTTTCAGACTGTTTTTTTAGGCTGATGTTGGATTTTACTGTTGATTTAAGCACATTTTTCTTTACAGTATGTAGAAAATTTAGGTTGAAACTCAAACATTTTCAGCCTTAATTGCCCTCATGACTCTATGCATCACCTGATTTAATCGTTTCCCCCTCGGCCGTCTGTCTTGTGTGGGTTTTTCTGAGAGAGGTGGGCCGAAATCAAATAGCACAGAGTTTATCTAACCTTATCCTAGGCTTTTCATTTCCAAGCCTTATAAACTCAATCGTATTGACCGCCTGGGAGAGTTAGAACTAACTAAGTGAAATCTACTCGGCACCAATTGTGCGCCAGGCGTGTGTTGTGCGTGTATGTATGTGTGTGCGGTTGCTGATTCTATCTTCCTTCACTTTCTTTCTCTCCATTCTCTGTCCCTGAGGTGCATCAGGGCTGAGACTGCCGAGTAAATTGTCCCAAATTGAGTTCCTTCTTGCCGGCAGATACAGGCCACATCCCGACCGTTTAGAGCGAGAGAAGGAAAGAGAGAGAGAAAACAATCACAGCACACATCACTCGCTTGGAAAGATTTCCCTTTAATTTCTTTCTTTCCATCCACGTCGCCTTCTTTTTTTTTTTTTTGTCTCCACTGCTGATTTCCCTGCTGCCTTTCCTTCTACTTCCAGCACATTATTCTCCTCTCTCCATTTCTTTATATCTCTCCCTCTGCGTCCTCTCTTGTCTTTGTATGCTGCGAGATAGATGTACGTACATCCGTCTTTCCCTGCTCAGCTTGGATTTTTCTTCCCTTTGATGATTCGCTCTTCCACACCTTGCTCCCCCTTTTTAACCTCTTTCCTTCCTCAGCCCCTGTTCTTCTCGTCTTACAAAAAAAAATCCCACTTCCCACCCTTCTCTTGCTTTAGTTTTAATCCTGCCTCTGCTTTCTCCTTTTTCTATGGTTGACTGTACTCAGTGACATAGTACCCATCAGCCAGGCATCCTAGGTAGAGAAGTCTGGCTCTGACAATAATCACACTAAGTTTGTAACACCGGCAACCCAGTGAGCTGAACTGAGCACACACACCTCCCCTGATACCAGCACACTTCATTTACCTCAGCAGGAGGGATTCCGGAGGTCTGGAATGAAAATGAAGCAGGAGACAGAAATGGGGATCCCTGTGTGTAATTTTTTTTTTTTTTTTCGGAAAGGGGGGCGGTGTTCGTATGGAGCAGTGACTGAAGACTGATATGGAAATGAAATGAAAAAGGTTAAAGCGGAAGGTGGTGCTGGAGGGGATGAATTGCAGGTTGGGTTTTGGGTGTTTTTTTTGGTAAGGAACTCATTTTTGGAAGAGGATGTTCATGTTGGTATCACCACATGGGGTGCAAACTCCTTTTCAGCCTCTCCATGCTTCCTCTCAGTGCAACTCCTCCAGTCTGTTTAATTAGTTTTAGCATGTTTATTTTTAAAGTGTTCACAGGGTGATGCAATCATCACAAACAGCATCAGGACGGTAAACCACAAAAACACAAGTCTTTAAAGGCATTGTACTGGAAAAAAACGTGACAAAATGTGAGCAGTCTGCAATCTTACCTTTTTTTGTTTATGAAGGTACAACATTGAAAATTAAAAGTGTTTGGAAGGTCAAAACATCTCTAAAAAAAAAACAGAAACTAGTGATTCTCTTCTAAGGTGTTTGAGCAAGATTCATTTCAGTGTCCTAAAAATTTTCATAGAGTATGAAGATTTAAGAAAATCTGTCTTGATAGCAAAAAAATAACAAAAGAAAAAATATATATTTAAACATTGTTTTTCTTATTTAAGATCAGTATGTTAGGTTGTGATTTCCAAATTATTGTCTATGTCTGCAGAGGAGAGAGAGAGAGAGTACATTGGAAGAAGGATGCTGGGTTTGGAACCACCAGGAAAGAGGACTAGAGGAAGACCAAAGAGGAGATTCATGGACACAGTGAAGGAAGGCATGAAGATAGTGTGCATGTTCAAAGAAGATCCAGCAGATAGGGTTAGATGGAAGAAACTGACTTGCTGTGGTGACCCCCGAAGGGAAACGCCAAAAGAAGAAGAAGAAGAAGAATCTGTCTTCTAACATAATCTTCTGATGACCGTGTTTGCTTGTATGAAAAGCAACCTTCGTTTCGTCTTTTGAACCGCTCATCCCAAACGGAGTTACAAGACGTGGCGGAGTCTATCCTGGCTGATTTAAGCTGAGAGGCAGGGTACACCCCAAACAGGTCGCTAGTCTGCCGCAGGGCCACAACCACACTCATTTGTACAGCAACCTCCTGGGCAAATAAAAAACTATGAAATGTATCTATTTATTCATGCATTCCTCTATATTTTTATTTTTAGATATTAATCTTTTTTAATTTTAAATATTACTAACATTAGATGACATGCACAAATAAAAAAGTCATAGGACTTCAAATGAAAGCCCTTCCAAGATTCCATGGTTCAGATTTGTTGTAATTGGTCACGTTTTTAAAACATCATTTATTTCTTAGCTGACCACAACATTTTCTGCACCTACCAGATGTTTGCTAAATTTCCACAGCACCTCAGCACCGGGTGTGAAGAGAAACTGAGGGGTTTTTTTTTTATTATTATCAGAAAGCGAGCTTAGATCTGCAGCGCTCTCCGTGGTGCTGATCCTGTTATCGTGAGAAGAGGAGGAAGCACTCTGGCAGATTTCCTGCACATACACGTGGGAACAACATCACCAGCAGGTTCTAAGATGTAATTCATCTCACTTTCAGCTCTGGGAATGATCTAATTCTCGGTTTCAACCAATTTTATTTTGTCTCGACAATAGCACGAGAGCGGAATTAAAAAGTCGAGGCTAAAGACTTCATTTGCACAGCAAGAGTTTTCAAGTAAAATAATGCTATTCGATAGTACAGCATGGTTGTTATGATTTAAATTCATCCTAAACCGCAAGCACAAGTTTAAGCAGCCAGGAACACAGCAGGAAATAATTATGAGGGAGCAAAGGTTTTTTTTCTACCACAACACTGGTCCTCATTCACACAGGAGAGCAGCTGTTTTAATGGAGATAATAATAACACATTTTATTTAGAACGTGCCTTATGTTTTAAGAAAAAAATCCCAAAGCATTACTTAAAAAGCTAAAAAAAAGTAAAAGCAATAAAAACAACTTACAAAACCAAAATCTGCAATGTCAAACAGTGTAAATGAATAGAGGAAGTTCAACCAGCACAGCTGTAGGAGATGTTACATTTGAAGATTATGGCACAGATAAAAACAACTGGATAGGAACTCTGAAGACATTTTAGACCAGGCATGGGCAATCTACAGCCCAGGGGCCACATGAGGCCCGTTAAACGTTTTAATCCGGCCCAAAAAAAAACAAAAACCCATATTGTTTTATTTTCCCTGCAATTTGGATGTTTCCTCACTAGATGGCGCACTCTAGATATATTGTCTTTGTTGCAAAAATAACAACACTGCTCCCATTAAAATGTGTGTTTCTGTGTACGTTTGACTACGTGCGCTCATTGCCAAAATAGATTGTTAAGAGATTTCAAACCTACATTTTAAACCTAGCGCGCTAGATACACTTTTTTTTAAGCATTAGGGTGCTTGACGCTTTAACGTAAGCGTGCTAGATTACGTGCGTGTAGTGGCCCCAATGGCTTTCCATATGTAGAGCACTTGTTTAACAAAGCATGCCATCCCTCTGCTCCTGTTCCAGCCCCTTGGTCAAATGTTAGAACCCAATGTGGCCCGCGAATCAAAAAGTTTGCCCACCCATGTTTTAGACCAAACATCCATTTACAGCAAATGCTGCCAAACCAATTCAGTCTTTGATATTTTGGAAAAATCACGCAAGGTCAAATTTACATGGATGACTTGGGCCTTATACAGCCAACATGGTCAATACTGAGACATTTAAATTGAATTGAAAATACTTTATTAATCCCCGAAGAGAAATTTGAGTGCTGCAGTGCAAACACCAGGTGTTCAACACCTTGATGCCCCCTCGCCCCTATCCACCGGCGTCCCAGTCCGGTCGCACTGTGTCCAACCTGGCAACCCAAAAGCTGGACACCAACCTGGCCTCTCTGTATTTCACTGGGTCAGAGTGAGCGCCTCCAGTTCCTCAAGCAAGCAACTGGACGTTTCCATGGAAATCACAAAAACACAGGGCCCGAAGCACTTCCTCTAGACAGTCTCCTTCTCCATACCTCCTCCAGATCGTCTCCTTTTCCTCAGCTCCCCTGGGACCAAACCAACTTCTCCAGCCATACACAGATGGGCCGCCTAGAGCCAGCTGCTGGTCGTGCATGTTAACATGAATGTCAACGGCAGAATGACTCCATAACAAGCTAGCCATTGGGAGATAGTCGGACTAATATTAAAGATATTAGTTCGGGGAAAATGAATACAATCATCATTCAAACCTGCGAATTCATGAATGGAAGTAACGCTCCTATCTGGGCAAAAAATGCACAAGCATTACAAGCGCTAAAAAAAAAAAGAAATCACAATAGGGATTGGTTTGTATGACAATAACATTATTGCTTACAATTTACACCATGGTCTGAGTGAATACTTGTTTCCGATTGGCTGGAGTATGTCCATTACTTTTGGGTAAAGCACACCAATGAAAGATGTTCTGGTCAAAAATATCTCAGCATTTGATATAATTGTATCTGCCCAATTTTTGCAAGTCCCCACGACAACAGATGCTCAAAATAAATTTTACTATAAGTTTTTTTTTTTTTTCATCACAACAGTAAAAGTTTCACTCAAGTATGCATGCCTTTTTCTCCTGTTAAGTCATGTTCCGGCTGAAGGTTGTGTGGCCGTCACCAAGCCAGCAAACACCAAGAAACAGTCTCCCATTGCTTCTTGTGAAAAAATCCCTTCTGGTTTAAACGGTAAACAAAAACAAATACTTCCAATTGATTTGCTATTTATTTCTTTATTGACTGACCATGGAATAAGCGGGGTAATGCTCAGCTTGGTGTACATTATTTTAAATGCTTCTTCTTGGTCATTTTGTATCCCTATCCTTGAATGAGTTTGTAACTTATCTCAAAAGCAAATTTTGTCTAATCGAAATAAGCTATATCTTGTCTAGTAATTGTAAAACTTTTCAGAAGGAGAGATAAAAAGGATCTAGAGACAAACTGAATAAATAATAAAAAAAACAAAAAAAAAACAGGAGGCAGATCTGGAGATAGCAGAGATGAAGCTGCTGAGATTCTCTCTGGGAGTGACCCAAGATCGACAAGATCACAAATGAGGATATCAGAGAAACAGCACATGTTAGAGGTTTTGGAAACTTCAGCAAGTGAGAGAGGCCAGAACAGGCATGGGCAAACTATGGCACATAGGCCACATATGACTCGTTATAAGTTTTAATCCGGCCCGCCGAACTTGAAAAAATTAGATAAATAAACCTTGTTACGTGTTTTATTTACCCTGCAATTCTCATATTTCCTCACTAGATGGTGCACTCTATGATATGGACAGCCATCAGGCTCAATAAACGCACATAAACAAGCGTGTTAGATGTTGAAAACAAAGAAAATGTTACATCAAGCGCTTAGATTTCAAAATTAGCGCCACTAAATGCACATTTTTAAGCGCCATCGCACTAGATTTCAGACCTAGCGAGCTAGATTTTGAAATTTACCATTCTTGGTGCAACATTTAGCATGCTTGTTTAAAATGTAACGCGCCATTCTATTGGTCTAACCTAGCAGTTACCAAAGCATGCCATCCATCTGCTCCTGTTCCGGCCCCTTTGTCAAATGTTAGAACTCAATGTGGCCCGCCAACCAAAAAGTTTGCCCACCCCTGAGCCACAATGAGATAGAACAGGCATGTCCAGAGGAGAGAAAGGGTATATACTATATTAGAAAAAGTAAGACTAAGTTTGAAACTGCCAAGCAGGAGGCCTAGAGGAAGACCAATGAAGAGGTTTGTGAATGCAGTGAAGGAGGATGGCGAACGGAGGGTAAGAAGGAGACAAATCATTTTACTGTGGCACCTTCTGAAGGGATAAACCAAAACACAATTAAGAAGTATAATACTTTAATCCTTGACTGAAAGCTGAACCTCATCCCAACATGCAGGTATACTGGCTGTACATTTTTTGACAATGTGTCCCTGGTTTACTGGTAATTTGGTGGTATGTGTGTCTTATTTAGCGAGCATCATTTCATACACGCTGCATCATAGTCATCGGGATTTACTTATTACCGTTACCTAATCGGAAGGATAAACTATTTCAAGACAAAATTAAAGTCTTAAGCATTGATTTTATTGTCTTTAGTCCACTGCGGGTAGTAAGTGAAGAGTATGTTGGAAAGTCGACTCCATTCACGCTGATTTATACACTGCAAAACAAGGTTTTTGGGGGGTGGGGTTTGACGTGTTTCTATGAGTGTAACAATATTTCTTTTTTTGATAAAGATAGAGGCAAACTAATTCAAATAAAACCATCTGAACAATTCCAAAATGAAGTCTAATTGGTGTGTCACACAACAAAATTGACATTATTGACAGTAAACGTGTAAAAATCTGCATGTACACAGAAAAAAGAAATCATCTGTACATCAAAATTAGTGAGCAATTTCCAAACAAACCAAAAAAAAAAAAAAAACCCATACACACATATTCGGAAATCTCTCCGAGCCCCGCCAGCACAGGTTCACAGCAAAACAATATGAGGCCAATCAGGAGACCATTGGTATGGCTCTCCCTCTGCTAATGAAGGCACTTTGAAAAGGTAATCTAATTCACCGGCAGCAATTAAGGCCGGGAGCGCCTTGTCACTATCAATTATCCGCTCCTTCACTCATGTTCTAGCGGTGCGAACGCCGAGCCTGCCTGACACACAGCACTGTTGGACAAATCAACCCGATCAGCCAGCCAGTCACTGAGAACACTAATCATGAGTGTTCAAACGCACACAAACACACACTCTCACACACACACGTATTGGATGCTTGAACTGTTGCACGATGAACTAAATAAGCTTTGCATAATTTGGCATTTCCAGCCTCTTCTTTCGGCATTTCCCTTCAGGGGTCGCCATAACAAGTCAGTTTCTTCCATCTAATCCTATCTGCTGCATCTTCTTCGGTCACACCAACTATCTTCATGTCTTCCTTCACTGTATCCATGAACCTCCTCTTTGGTCTTCCTCTAGTCCTCTTTCCTGGTGGTTCCAAACCTAGCATCCTTCTGCCGATGTACTCGATCTCTCCCCTGCACATGTCCAAACCATCCCAGTCTGGCCTCTCTGACTTTATCTCCAAAACCTCTCACATGTGCTGTACCTCTGATTCATCCTGGTCACTCCAAAATTTAAACGTAAAATATAAACTGTATAAAATTGAGTTTGTTTGGAACTAATTTTACCTGCTCGCCTACTCTATTCACACAACTATCTCTGGGATTTCAAAAGAGTTATTTGAAGAGCAGTGGACTGAACCAAAACGTATCGATCAGGCAGGGATCGCAGGAGAAAGGGTAAATGTGTTTGAGGGGATGAAAAAGGTGGAAATCCGATAAGTTGTGTTTTTGCTGGGCATGTGAGCTTACAAATAGGAGAAAAAAGTCTGATGTCATGAGTTTATATTTGAGCTCCCCATTCAGAAAGTTAGAATTCATTAGAAAAAATGAAACTATAAATGTAAGTGTTACTACTTTCATCCCTGCTCCCAGCTGCTTTGGCTTTACTGGTAGGAGGAATTCTTTCTGACACACTCTGGCCCTCTTTGTGCCAACTAAAGTTATGATCACAGTGAATCATCTTCTGATGCTACTTCCAAAAGCATCATCCATCATCTCACAGAGATCAAATCATTTTTACATGGTTGTTTTTTTAATATAAAAATGACTCCGTTGTCCTCTGATGACTTTGACGGTCTTCACTTCTCAGACCAAACAGAAAATTCTCAACCAGAAACTAAGTGAAGATAATGTGTCCATAAGGAATGAAACTTAAAAAAAAAAAAAAAATCCAAAATATTTTTGGCTGTGTAAACATCTTGCTTTTGTCATTGTAGACCTTACAATCTGGGTGTGGTTTTTTTGGGTTTTATTCCCAATAAAAAGTGTTCTTGGTGCAAGGGGGCGGTGGTAGAGTTACTGGCTTTCGACCGGGAGAACCTGGTTCGATGACTGGGAGAACCTGGTTCGACGACCGGGAGAACCTGGTTCGACGACCGGGAGAACCTGGTTCAACGACCGGGAGAACCTGGTTCGACGACCGGGAGCATCTGGTTCGATTCCCACTGGGCCCAAGACATCCTTGGGACCACCAGAGAGGCAACTTTGAAAAAAAGAAAAAGTAATCTTGACATCTAAAAAAGTGAGGTTACAGGGAGAAGAGATAAACAAGGTGGAAGATTTTAAGTACTTGGGATCAACAGTCCAGAGCAACGGAGAGTGTGGAAAAGAGGTGAAGAAGCGTGTTCAAGCAGGCTGGAACGGGTGGAGAAAAGTATCAGGTGTGATGTGTGACAGAAGAGTTTCAGCTAAAATGAAAGGAAAAGTGTACAAAACCGTGGTGAGACCCGCCATGCTGTTTGGTCTAGAGACAGTGCCACTGAGGAAAAGACAGGAAGCAGAGATGGAGGTAGCAGAGATGAAGATGCTGAGGATCTCTCTGGGAGTGACCAGGATGGACAGGATCAGAAATGAGTATATCAGAGGAACAGCACATGTTAGAGGTTTTGGAGATAAAGTCCGGGAGGCCAGACTGAAATGGTTTGGACATGTACAGAGGAGAGAGACCGAGTACATCGGCAGAAGGATGCTGGATTTGGAACCACCAGGAAAGAGGGCTAGAGGAAGACCAAAGAGGAGGTTCATGGATACAGTGAAGGAAGACATGAAGATAGTTGGCGTGACCGAAGAGGATGCAGCAGATAGGGTTAGATGGAAGAAACTGACTTGCTGTGGCGACCCCTGAAGGGAAATGCCGAAAGGAGAAGAAGAAGAAGAAGAATCTTGACATCTAAAAGTGTCAAATGATGAGTTAAAAATGTAAGAAAAATGGTGGCCTCACAGCAAGAAGAACAGGGTTTGAGTTCCAAACTGGGGAGGAGCTTTAAAACACTTGTCTTTCTGTGTGAAGTTTGCATGTTCTCCCGGTATTTGTGTGGATTTTCTCCAGGTACCCCGGTTTCCTCTCACCCTCCAAAAACATGCATGCTAGGTCGATTGGCCAGTACCAAATTGTCCCTAGGAGTGACCGTGAGGGTGAAAGGGGCGCATTTGAAGGGGCGTACTTTGCCTCTTGCTATAAATCAGCCGGGATAGGCTTCGACACCACCACGACCCTGTTAGGAATAAGCGGTTTAGAAGACAAAATGAAACTTATAGGTATGCATACATAAAGTTTGCACGTTGATACACACACACAAAAAAAAAAAACAACCTCCATCTTGCTATTGGCAAGTCAGACTTAATACATTTCTCTTTGTTTTCTTTATAATATGAAGTTATCTTGACATTAAAATGCATCAAGACTGCAAGACTGCAAATTCCAGTCTTTTTGAAAAGGACAAAAAAAAACCTTTGTAACAGGTGTAGCTTTTGCATGTAAAAAATTTGCACTGTGATACATGAAGAAATCTATTTAATTAAAACAATTAAGCTTTGAGAAAGTCTTGCATCTGCTTTCTCAGATCACATACCGGCACTATTTAACAGATAGAACGTGTATTATCCAAACTCTGACAGACATAAGTTAATTGAACTTTTAATAGTTTAACTAAAGAGTCTTAGGAGGGTTAAATATTTGTCAGGGACCATCACGTTAACATAGGACTGCTTCTCCATTCAGCCACATTTCCACACTCCAGACAAAAGTCTAAGCTGACAGGCAGCACTATTCAACAAGCACTTGTGAAGTTTTCCTTCAATAGACTGGATCACATCGATGCAGACATTAGCTTGACAGGACTGAAGCTGTACGAAGGAGACCATAAATCCATCACAGGGTGGAACCAGAGCTGTGTTGATTGCACCAATGAAAAGAAAGACCACTGACAGGTGGTTATTTTCAGAAGATTATACATTAAATGTCACGTGAATAGTCTGTTTCTCCTGCTATATAAGAAACTACAATAACAGACTGATTAAACTTCAAATAATATACGGTCACAGAGACGGAGTCTGTCAGTGAAATACCTGTAAGCTAAAACCATAAAGGAAGAAATGACTTGTTCATCCAATCCACCTCTAAAGCAGGAAGCTTATTTTAAGCTTAACTGAACCTCGGCACTGATCTGCTGAAAATTTTATTGACTGTCATATAGACGCCACAGGAACATTTCAGCCTGTGGTCTGTAGAGGGAAAATGAGATTCTCTGTGTTTATAGTTTGGGGGCACTATAGCATAGTTTGAGCTCATCACCAACACATGAAACATCTCTCAGTTACATTTCTGGAATTATTGCTTTTAAAAGAAATATTGCATGCATGAAAAAAATTACGATAGTCAGGATTAATGTACACATCAAATATTAGAAGGTGTAAATTCTAACAAAACCCAAGAAAACATCCATTGATCCATTTTTTAACTGGTTCGGTGGTGATGGAGAGTCAAGTCGAACCAAAATGCTATCAAGTGAGAGGTAGGGAACACCGGATACAGGTCACCAGTTTATTCTGGCAAAGGAATACATATTTTCAAAAGAAATTAATACAAAACCATTTTTGTTGATGGATCTTTCTTTAGATTCTGTTGTTTTATTTGAAGTTGATTTCCATTGTGGCCAGATACTACTTTACCTGTACTTTTAATCTCACCGCTGGGATTCTGAAGCTGGCTGGCAATGCGGCGAGAGACAACAAGAAAACCCCCATCATTCCCCGCCATCTTTAGCTAGCTGTTTGAAACAATGAGGAGCTGTACAAACTGCTCGATGGTGTGACTATTGCCCAGGATGAAGTCCTCCCCAACATTCAGGCTGTCCTGCTGCCTAAGAAGACCAGCCAAGCTGCTCCAAGCTCCGGGAACGATGGAAAGAAGGCTTCGTCCCAGTCTCAGGATAAGATAATAATGGTAATTCCCGCTAAAAGGCTCTTAAAAGGGCCAACCACACACTAAACAAAAAACCTATTCCACTTCATCAAAACTCTTCATTTTCTAAATAAAGATGTTTTTTAATCTAGCATTAAATGATAAAGTCAATTCTCTTTGACTGTATCGAGATTTGGAAAATAAAGATTTTGTGATATTTTTTCTTCATTGCAAGTAACTAAAAAGTTACAAAACAAATAGAGCAGAATGAAAAAATTGCCCCTGTTGGCAAAGCAAATTTATCAATCAGAAATTGGCGCACAGGGCATCATCCTACATGTCACATTGGACAAGAAAGTGTTATAAAGACAAAGGTAAGTTTGTTGGATAACTCCATATTTAAAAATCCCAAAAGGAAGACAGAAATATAAACTTTTTACCACTGCAAATAAATATTTGAACACCTACAGTATCTATCAGCAAGAATTCTTACCCTCAAATACTTGTTAGTCCTCCTTTCAAAAGTCCACTTCCACTCCACGTTGTCCTTCATTAGAAGCGACTGTTTGAGGGTGTTAGCTCCATAAAGACACCTGTCCACCTCATAAAATCAGTAGAACTGCAACTAACATGGCCAAGACCAAAAGAGCTTTCCAAAGACACCACAGACAAAATCGTAGACCTCCACAACACTGGAAAGGGCAATTACCAAGCAGCTTGGTGAAAAAAGATCCACTTTTACAGTGATTTTTGGAAATGAAAGAAGTTAAACATGACTGTCAATCTCGCTTGGACTGGGGCTCCCTGCAAGATCTCACCTCATGAGATGTTTCAGTTTTTAAAAGACGATCCAGCATGGATGTTGAAAACCTCAACACTGGAAATACTAAAAAGTATTAGTGTAGCAACCGCCTCCTCACGTTCTCTTCTTTACTTTTCCATTCACTGTCTTTTACTCCTCTTCGACTTGTTGCCTTTGATAGGTCAAATCAATCGATATATAGAAATTTATGTTCCGTTCCGTCGTCTTCCGCTCAACCGGGGCTGGGTCGTGGGGGCAACAGCCTCAGACAGGAAGCTCAGGCTTCTCTCACGCCGGCTACGCCCGTGGGGCCCGGCCAGGCTCAGCAAGAACAGGTTACATGGGCCGCCCTTCCAGTGGACTCAATACTTGCAGGAAAGGCCTTGGGGTTGTGTAAAGGAAGAGATGAGTGGCAGCCAACAATGGGGACCCTAACGGCCAGAACCTTAGCTGCATAAGCTAGTTCTGAAGGATGGCATGTAGTGTCTAGCTTAAAGCAGCAAATTTGTCTAGTGAAAGTTCTTCTTGTCATAATGCCAGAAAGGACAGGGTTCTGTTTGAAAAAAAAAAGTTCAATCAAATCTAAAGTTCTGTGATTGGGCTTTTTGGCATTGGCCTATGGTTGCCAATAACTATTCTCACATCCTGTTTCTAAACTTGTTTTGCTTCTCTGTCTTTGTCTTGGTCACTCTGTCACAAGCATCACCCCTAAGATGGTCCAAAGTAACATATTTAAACAACTGTGATATAATTCCACTGTGTGGTTGCTCCCTTTGCTCAATAGAATAATTAAAGCACATTTATTAATTTAGTTGCATTCTTTTCTCTGGATTGATAGTATGGCTCAGATTGCTAGCAACATGCTGGTGATTTCTTCAAAAAGCTACGACTAGTGAGACACAATTAGAGGAGCGTTTTACTGGAGCCACATACAGTAGTTAGGTCAGAAAGGATTTCAGGCGCTCGACCTAAAGCTTACGTAAAAATTCCTGGCCTTTGTTGGGTAATTAAGAAGTCTTATGTACCGAAATAACAATAATAAAAATGAACAAATGCAAGATATTTTCTTAAAAAACTTTCTATTTCAGCTTCAATCTAAGTGTAGCATGTGTAGGCATTGGAAGGTTCTGCTGGACAGAACGTGTGTATTGCAGGAGGAATGGATGAAGGAAAGCATGAAGGAGAAACAAAAACAAACACAGACATCAAGAGTCATTGAGGCAGCGTGAGAGAGCTGCATGAAGCAGTCCACCCTATGGAGAAAACAGCAGCTGGTGTGTTTGCTAACAGCCCTACAGGGGCCGCGGACTCCACAGGCTAGACTACGGAAAAGCAGAAAGCAGTGAAGGGGAAGGCGTCGGGAAGGGGGGAAGCTAAGGGCTAAATGGGGGTTAGTAGTTAAGCCTTGTTGGTTACAGTATTGGCAGGAAATGCAATGATGGGAGTGGGAGGGGTCGGAGGAATGTTAGAGCTAGAAAATATAGAATTTTTATGTTTTGTTTCATTTTCTGAACCACTTATCCCCAACAGGGTCACGGGGAGTGCCAGGCCCAATCACGGTTAATTTCAGGCAAGATACACCCTGAACAAGTCGCCAATCTGTCACGGGGCCACACACACATATTCGTAGGGGCAATTTTTATATCAGCCAATCAACCTAACAAGCATGTTTTTGGAGAGTGGGAGGAAATTGGAGCACCTGGAGAAAAACCATGCATACTGGGGGAGAACATGCAAACTCCACACAGAAAGGCCTGAGTTTCAAGCCTCTTGCTATGATTATGTTTAGAAAATAATGTTCAGCAGCCAAAATTTAAAGCAGATTAGGTTAATATGTGCACGGTTTTGAGATGTTTGAGCTCAGAAAAGGGCAAACTTTTCAACACTAGGGCTACAAATTGCTTTAAATTTTTTAACGTGGGCCGTAGTAAAATATGGATTGTTTGTTTTTGCATGATCACTACATGAGAAACTTAGAGAGGCGCTGACATGCTCTGTTTGGGTAATAACTCTTATCTTTTATTTAGATAAATATGTTACAGCTTGTTGGTTTACAGATACAATATTTGCAAAAAAAAAAAAAAACGTATTAGTCCATAATCAGTTTTATTTCAATTTTTGACATGGGGATTTTCCCAAGTCGTTTTACCCTCTGCTCGGTCCTGCCCTCTGGCCAAGTAAACAACATGGACATTGTTTGAATGGTAGAAAGCACCTCAAGTTTGCTAAGCTAATGTACATTCTTTGATATGTTTCTACTGTATAGGTGTTGTGATCCCTGCTCCTGCTTCTAAGACAGTGTCTGTCTCCGTGGCAATTTGCTCACCATCCGCAGATGACCAGCTACATAAGTCATCCTCCACCCCAGCCTGTGCCAGATTGTCGAATTCCATGCAAAACCCGCCTGCCTAGGACAACCCACCTGCCTCGGACAACCCGCCTGCCTCGAACAACCTGCTTGCCTCGAAGAATCAGTTTTTACCAAATTAGAAATAAAGTTTTTTGTTTTTCCTTTTCATCCTGTGTTCCGCGCTCGGATTCTACCACACCTCATCATAACTATTGGTACTTTTACATAAAAATGGCACTCAATTCTTCCTGCTTATGTTTCATTTAGAACAAAATTCCTAAAAAAGAATAACCTAGTGTTTGTATAGTATCTGAATACCGAACAAGAGAAAATGAATGAATCATGAAAAAACTTCAGGGATTTTTATGATGCAGTGATAAAGTTAAACTTTGTTACAAATCCCCAAAAAGTTGAGTTTACATTAAACCCACCAACCTTTTTAATATATTTCAACCTTTGTAGTTTTTTATTATTATTATTTTTTTTATTATTTTATTTTCTAAACTCCGCTCATTTTTTGGGGAAAATGTCAATAGAGTCACTCCCTTATCCTCACTTCCTCATGAGGAACCATAATTTCCAGTCACTAAACTTAATAAAACACTCTTCATGGGAGGAGACGGCAGCTCAGTGGTTAGAGCGTTGGCACGCGGACCGGAAGTTCGTGGGTTTGTGTCCCACAGAGAGCACGTCTAGGGTCCTTGGAGAAGACACCAAACCCCCGCTTCTTCCACCATTGGCGCCGTCAAAGGGCAGCCTGCTGCGGTGTAAGGAGTGCAGCACACAAATTTCCCTGGTGAGGGATGAATAGAGTAATTAATTTCATCTTGATAAATATTCTGATTCTTCCAATCAGCAGAATTTTTAGTAAACACTAATCTGATCATCTGAACCACCTTCATAAAATTAACCAACAAAAAAAAAAACATTTCAAGTTCCCTCGAACTGTTTAAAGAGCTTATAAAACAGCTTCATGTATGTACGTTTGCACGCTTAAAAATACACCTATCTCTTGTCCACCATTGTCCTTTATCTTCTTTATCTCCCTCTGTCCCTCCTCCCCTTCTCTCCATTTCAATATTGAAGAGAGTTTTATTAAGGGCTAGACTCGGATGTGCTGAGGCGCTCTCAGTAATTTTCCTACAAAGTGCTTTAATCCATCACACGGCCAACATGTGGCCTTTGCAGCCATACATCATCTAAACCCAGAGAGAGAGGGGGGGGAGAGAGAGAGAAGAGAGGAAGAAGAATTTCTGCTTTCGTTCGCCCCCACTTCTTCCCCTCTACCTCCACATCTCAACAGAGTTCCCCACCTGGGAGGGAAACCACATCTTCTCCACAGCAAAGTCCTCTCTCTCCCTCTAAATTTACAAATGAAAGTGGGGTGCACGCGAAGATGGAGCGAGGGTCTAAGCAAAGAGGGGGTGAAGGAGTGGCAAATGAAAGAGATGGAGATAGGTGGGTGAATGAGTGAGTGAATGACTGTTTGAGGCTGAAAGAGAGAGAAAAAAAAAGATAAGGAAAATGGAGAAAAGCTCGCTGGAAATGAATGAAATTGGGGACAAAAGCATGTGATAGGGAGGCAGCTATGTGTGTGTGTGTGTTTGCCTGTGTGAGGAAATGGAAACAGGCAGAACAGAAGTGGAGATGAGGGCGGAAAATAAAAAAAAATAAAAAAGTGACGCATTTCCCAGCATGCAGCTGGTGCAGCGTTGCCCTCTGTCTTGCCCCCGGCCAACACCTGCTTCCATTTCGCTTCCTTCAGGAGGAGCAGCGATGAACTCTGGGCCCCCTGACTAATGGAATGGGCCCTGGCTCCCGACCATTAGAGGATTGGTGTCCCTTTTGGCAGCCCTGACTGCCCTGCAGGACAGAAATAAACGAAGAAGGGGCGATGGAGAAGATGGTGGCAGGTCAACCTTTTTTTTTTTCCTTTTTTACCCAACACACACTTACCCACACCTGGTCATAATCTAACAGCCTGAAGTAATCCAGCCACAGGAAGGCTTGACATAGCTTAGCATCTGACTGAGGCTCCATTAAAAATGCGGAATCAGGTGCAAAGCTACAAGGTTTCTGAGTATGTACGACAGCAGCCCGAGCTGATCGGCAAGCATTTCTGTGATTTCATTTAGCTGGTAAATCCAGTGCTCTACCTCAATTACATCTTCTTTACTCAGATGGAATACACACCTCAAGTGTAGAGAGGCAGAGAGGAATGGGGGGAGCGGGTGGAAACATGGGGCGGATTGAGGTTTGAATCTTTTGATGAGCTGATAGCATGTCCGCAGACAGTGAGCCAAGCTGTGCCACGTTAATGCTATGCTAATGATATGGTAATGTTATGGTAATCCACCAGCAGTATTCCACCTCACTGGAGAGAAGGGGAGGCCTTTCACCATTGGTTGGAGACCAGGGACTTCCTGAAGTCAGAGTTCAAGACAAAGATCTCTCTCACACACACATACAGACACACACACCTACAGAAACAAAAACTGAATTCTCATGAAACACTGATTCCATTTGTAATAAAAGCAAAGAAAAACACAGAGCTAATCTGCTTTTAATCGGATTTGCAAACTCTTAACTAAGCAAGAAATAATACCTGTAAACAATGCGGCGGCGTGTGATGAGACCTAAAACTGGGTCGGCTTCTTTGTGTATGTGTGTGTGTGTATGCCTGCGAGCTTCATAAGCACTAAGATCGAGTCGCTCTGCTGTTGTTCTGCACTGACACAAAGAGAAATGGAAAATCCTCCAGTTTAGATCATGATCGTTTTTTTTTTTTATCCCTGAAATCCTGCACCTGTGATAACAGCTGCGTTATTCTGGAGCTTAAACACACAATAGCATGATTCTATTACTTTGTACTGGCTTTAAAATGAGCTGAATTACTATTTATTTAGCTCTTGATTAGAAGAAAATAGAAGTTTTTCTGAGAAATGATGAAAAGTGACAAAAATTAATTAATGGAGATTAAAAAGGGGTCAGCAAAAAAAAAAAAAAAAAACAGGATGGCATCTTAGTAAGTCTGTAGAGGTGGCATAAACATGTCAACTCAGGAATGTTACTTCTTTTTTGGGGTGTTTACTGTTACAAATTGCTTATGTGGAGTCTGCATCTTGAATTTCAGGATTTAAAATTTCTGATGCTCTTGTTTAAAATAAAAGAAGTCTTTAAAATCTATCGAATGTGACGCAAATTGCAAGTTCCAAAAATGCAAGAAATGGATTTAAAAAACAAAACAAGAAAGTGTCTCGGTAAACCCGGCACAGCAGAATACAAAAGTTTAATTTCCTGTTAAGTAGCTGTTTCGGAAAATGAAATGTTTTTTTTTTTTATTCAAAAACCACTGTGTGGAGCTTGAAATAACGTGACAAAAAGCAAGAATTTTCTTTCTCTTCTTTCTAACTGTTCTTATTGTTACAAAATGAATGTGTCTTGCTGCAGATTTTGTTATAAAAAGCAATGCATTTGTCAGAAGTCCGATAAAAATTTAACACAGTGATATTGGGAAATCTGATTATCCAGGTTGATTGCAGGAATTAAAACACATGCTTTTTAGGAATCGTTGTTGCTGGTTAAGCTGGAAAAAAATTAGACGTCAATGCAACTCAGTAGAAAAACAGCAGCTTATAAGAACTTGGCCATCTGAGAAGAATGTGTTTAAACTTGTAGAAAATGTGCAATTGGTTTCATGGTAAAACCTAGACCAGGCAATGAGGCAATAGTTTATGACCAATCAGGTATCATCCGGTGGTTTTGGGACACAATCTACCTCCATCCAGCTTACAATCCATATCAGCTTTTCTATCTGCAGAATAGAATTTGGGATTGAACAAAACTGTCCTTAGAATCTATAAAAAAGTGTTCAAAATTATTGAGTGTCGCTTCTAAAAAAGCAATAACAGAGCAAATGTCTGTTGTGTCTGCACAATAAAAATTGGAATTGAAAAATTCTGTTAAAATTTGTTAGTAAAAATAGAGCTTTTTTTTCTTAAAATGTATCAAAAGTGACAAAAATCCCTGAGTGGAGCTTCCAAAGATGCAACAAAAAAAGCAAAGCATTTGGTTAATCTGTCCATGTGGCATAAAGACATCAACTCAGGTAGATTATTTCTTTTTCTCTCTCTCTTCTCTTTGTGTTTTACTGTTACAAAATGGATATGTCACGTCTGCACAACAGAGACACGCGGTGACATTTTCCTGGATGCTTTACACTAAATCAAAGAGACCAACAATATGTTGAGTGCCAGCACGGAGACATTTGATTCCCTTTCCACTCGTGCGGCATTAGCGCAGGAATGCCAGCAGACATCACCATCCTCTCGAGCTGGCATCAGGCTTGTCAGACTTCTCATTCCACCGCAGTGTTCTCCAAACTAAAGAACACATCACAGCGAAGCATGCGGCCTCCACATCTTCTTGATGGACAATGTTTGCGGCGTGCGAGGCGCAAATCGCAGGTGACATAATTAAAATGGGTTTGACTTCACAAAGGCGATTTAGTGTCAGTGACATTTAGCTTCAGCCTCTGGCGACAGCCAGGTAAGAGAAGCAAGTCAGCAGATTGGACCTGGTGGGGTAGGAGGTGGGGGTGGCGTCATGTGAGACTCATCTATAGGTATGATATTACAGAGTAGGACGTCTCAACACAACACAGACACACACATAGTGTTGAATGCAAATCCTTGACATTGAGCGAGTAGATTAAACCAATCCTGCGCAATCCTGCATCATTTTTAAAGATTATGAACTTCAAGATTAATCCCGGCACATTTATGGTAAAAAAATACCTTTTCTGTTTAGCTATTGTAAGCAAAAACTGTGAAAAAAATAATTAAAGTAGCACAAAAGTGTAGTGTGTGTGTTTTCTATTCATACCTGAGAGACAACAAGAGAAATAGAGAGAGGCAGAAAAGACAGAGACGGGGGTGGACTGTCCAATACACTCCTGATAAAGGTCAAAGTCATGTTTTATTCATGATCCAGGAAGCAGCAGCAGAGGAAGCAGGGCCAAGGTTGCAATGAGCTTATGTCCCCTTTCCCCAGAGGAAAAGGCTGCACACGGCCTCACATCAGACTGCCAGACCCTCCCCATAACTCTTATCAATGCAGTCAAAATGCACACATCTTGCTGTATCCCATATTGGCAGTTCAAATCTAAATCTGATCAGAGGTCAGTACCTTGTAAAAAACAATGCGACAAAATAAAATGCAATTAAGTAACTAAATATTCATTTTTAAACTTTAAGTAAGACCTTTTTTTTATCCCTAACTGGCAATTTCTAGTTTTATTTAAAATATAGAGATTAACACTGTAATTTTACATCACACCACTTTTTAATATCTCAGACTTTTAATTTCTAATGTTTCTCAATCAAGTGAATCAAACCATTTTTCCTCAAACTCATTATTTAAGCTGGAAAGAGATTTAATTTCTCAGTTTGACAGAGAATTTCTTCATAAAATTATATATTTTAATTACAGTTAAAGTAAGAACATTTTCTTACAGCAGCTGACACAATATTAGATTTGAAATCAGAAGCACCCTTTGGGGTACTGATGTGGATAAACTCCATCTAGTCCTCTGACAAATGAAAAGATCTCAGCGTAACAGATTAAAATTCAGGTAAAGCTCAGGCAGACATGCAGAATTCAGCTGGAGCGTGTAGCCCGTGCAAGAACTTCTCGGAGGCCAGATAAGTTGACTAAAGAGATGTATGTATGTGCTCGTTCGTCCTCGCTGGGAGCGCCACATGTGTGGGAGTCTGTTACCCCGAGCCTCTTTGATCAGATATGAAATATTCAGAAATGCTGCTGTAATTTGATGAAAGTCAGATATCCCTCAAGTAGGAAATAGAAGTCAGCTCTTTTGGCAGATCTTGAAAGAGGAATAAAAAAAAAACCTCGCTGACAGGATTTTGCAACTGAGAAAGTGTAAATGGAGTTTGTATTAGTAATTTTAAACACGCACTGACCCATTGTATGAACTCCAGTGTGTGCTGCTCGGCCAGATTTTCAGCAGCTCCAGTGGATCCATGTGAACTGCATTGAAGAAATACCGATTGGTCCCATGATGCCCCTCTGTGGTGACCAGTTTCCTCTACAGCAGACAGCCACACACGATAACAAACGTTCTGAACATACAGCCTTAAAAAAGAACGCAAAAGAGAATAATTAATCATGCAAATTATTCTTGTTTTAGACTTTTTGTCAGAAGAAATAAAGATCTCTAATTTGTTAGAGTATTTTAAGGTATTAGTGTAGTTTTTAGGTGGAAAAAATGTAATCAGAAATACTTTAGTATAAATCTGTTAAATTTAAGTGTAGTTACTGTGGTTTTGAGGACCAAAAACAATCTGGCGTTCCAATAATTTTGTAGAATAATTAATTGAAGATGTATAAAATCAAAAAACATTTCAGGTATGCTTTTGATTTGGCAATAATTTTCAAAACATGGAAGAAACCTCCAAAAAGTTTATCTTACAGCAATCCCCTCTTTAAGCTTTAGACAGGGGCGAATCCAGGATTTTCTAAAGGGGGGGTGGCGTGAGGTCATAGACAAAACGAGCATCTGTGGTACTCGCCAGTATAGGGGAGTCTGGGGGCAAACACGCCCGCCCCCAGAATATTTTGAAAAATAAGTAATTTATCTGCGTTTTGGTGCATATTTTGCCCAAAGTTTATAATAATTAATGTAGTAAGAAAACTTTTTTTTTTTTGTGGATCAAAAGGGGGGGAGGGGTTCGCCCCTACGGTACCCCCTGGATCCATCCCCAAATCCAATTTTACATTCACAACAGAAAAAAAAACTTAATTTGCTACCAAATAGAAACCATTCTAACTAGGCATTAGAATAATAGTTGCTCCATAATTAGTAATAGTAGTTGTAATATTTGCCTGAAAAATTCACATACAGTGAGATATCTTTTTTCTTTGTTGATTCTATGAGAACATTGTCACGGGCGCCCCTCCCCAACATATTACCCAGAAGTCATCAAGTGAACACTAAAATCTATCTGACTAAAACACAAAACACCCACAAATTTTACCACAAAGCAATAAATTAGCCATCTAAAGTGGCCAAATGAGTTGGACAGTGTGGGATTCAGCAAAACATTGAACACTGGTGATTGTAGAAAAAAAACTCCATATCCACCTCCTCTGTAGTTTTGCATGCAATCTGCAGCGGCTGCCACCTACAACATGCCAACCACCCACCTGTAGCCACACAAACCAAAACGTCCAGCAGAAATCTTTCACCCTGTGCAAGGAAAAGCTGGATCTACGACATCGGAGGGGCGGGAGAGCGTGCGCCCCCAAGCGAGACAAGTTCTCAGCCCACACGTTTCATCTTCAGACCTTAATGCAAACTGTAGTGCTAACAATGTGTGAACTAACTTCTTTCTTTAAGTGAAACAGAAACTTTATCGGTGTGAGTTTGTGAACAATGATTCTAGAAAAAAAAAAGGTAATTATCTGAACATAACACCTATTAAAATGCTAGGAAAATAGATTAAATGTAGCATTTTAAGAACAATAACTTTTAAAAATTGTTAGATTAGTATTGTATTTATTGTGTCGTTTATCCTTAGGAATGTTTGGTACTATTAGACACGTTTTTTATGTTTTTTTTGGTTAATAATAGAGGTTCATATTTAGTATTTAACTCAGCACCAATTCTCAAAGAAACACTGATGATGAATAGTTGACTGAATGGAAAACCGTAGTAACCAAATGCAGGGATTTTAGTAGGTCTTTGTAGCCAAGCTGGCTCTGCTTTATTTTATTTTACGCCAACTACTAGGGACCGTTCATGAGATCCAGAAAAAAAACAGCCAATCAGTGAATTGAGCTGACAATGTTGTATCAAACACCAGCATCCATAAATGACTATTTTTAGTTCAGAAGCTAAACATGGAGGTAGGCAAAGCGATACAGCTCATGTTGGCAATATTTCCCTGAAAATCTCCAATTCCCAGGGGGAGATAGTGGCTCAGTGGTTAGAGCATTCGCCCGCAGACCGGAAGTTAACCGGAAGTTCGCGAGTTCGTATCCCACTGAGTGCACGTCTAGGGTCCTTGGAGAAGACACCTAACCCTTCATTTCTCCCACCATTAGCGTCGTCATAGGTGGCAGCCTGCTGGCACCGTCATAGGTATGGTAGTGCTGTGTGATGCAGCACACAAATTTCCCCGCGAGGGATTAATATATTAAAAAAAAAAAAAAAAAACAAAGAAGTACTCGACCACCACAAATACCCCATTCGGTCAGTACCTCACTATCACTATCTGGAGTAAGACAATCTGCTTCAAACAAACGCAGTTATTATTGCTTTAAAAGAACTAATCTTTTGTTCATGTTTCAATCAGGTCTCCATGAGTTTTTTTCTTCCGCTCACATTAAAGTGTTTTGGGTCATTTTTTTTCCTCAATAGAGAAAGGTCTACGGACAGGGACGTCCTGGCAATATCATGTTGTAATCGCTTTAAGTCTGATTGTGTAAATATGTGTTTGATCAATTGCATGTGAAGCCTTTTAAGATTTTTTATTTTAATAAACTTTTTTAATCGATCACCAGAAAATTTATGCGCTGCATTACACTGCAGTAGGCTGCCACCTATGACGACGCTAATGGTGGGAGAAACGAGGGGTTAGGTGTCTTCTCCAAGGACCCTAAATGTTCATTCAGTGGGATGCGAACCCGCGAATCTCCGGTCAAAATAACTCTGTTGAAAAGATTGCATTATTCCGTTTATCATCTTCCGCTTATCTGGGGCTGGGTAGCGGTGGCAACAGCCTCAGACGGGAAGCCCAGGCTTCTCTCACCCCAGCTGCATCCTCCAGCGCACCCAGAGGGGTCCCACGTCGTTCCACAGCCAGCTGTGAGACATAGTCTCTCCAGCGGGTCCGGAGTCTGCCTCTTGGTCTCCTCACGGTGGGATGTGCCTGAAACACCTCACCAGCGAGGCACTCGGGGGGAATCCTGACCAGATGCTCGAACCACCCCGTCTGGCTTATCTCAACTTGGAGGAGGAGCAACTCGACACCGAGCTCCTCCCGGATGGCAGAACTCCTCACCCGATATCTGAGTGAGAGCCCAGCCACCCTGCGGAGGAAGCTCATTTCAGCCGCTTGTATCTGCGATCTCATTCTTTCGGTCACCACCCACAGCTGGTGATTGCAATAGTAGGCTACCAAAATAAAATTTATAATTTAGCTGCTCAGTATGCAGCTAGAAGAGTCCTACTTGTATGAGAAAAATCTACAGTTTTCAAATTCAATAGATGTTACTTTTTTTCTTGGTGAAAACTGACAGATTCATATTGAGAGAAACTACATTGAGAGACAAGTCTGATGTCTTGTCTTCCTCCATCTAAAATACACCCACTGAAATACAGAGAAACTCCAAAACCGAGAGATGAAGATATCACCCTCTAATTTAGTTTGTATCTTTATCTGATTTATGGTCAAAAGAAAAAATGTCTTTTCCTGCAGCGTTTTACACCAAACACTAAACAATGCAGCCAACCACGGTTTTAAAGTCTAAACCATCACAGGGCTTCCATCTCCCAAGGCACCAACTCAAATCAATAACCACACTCGGGGCTCAAGCCCCAGTCAGTCCCGTGGAGATGTGAGACCGGGGGTGTCCACCCCACCCAGCTGGTCCAAAGCCTTTGGCACTGACAGCAGACAGGCAGAGAGAAAGAGGAAAAGAAGGACATCACACTGGAGTACAGAGGAGCCACACTGAACAGTGTCAGGGCCTCGGGGCCAACAGGGACGCTGATAAAGTACCTGGACATTTTTATAGACAAACTACTTATTTCCGTCGTGCTATCGCTTGGGAAGACTGATAACTTTATATTCCTCTCAGGCAGCGGAATGAAAGGAAAGGGGCTCTTTCAGGAGTTTAATTGATCAAACTATAGCCACAAGAGGATTTTTTTTTTTTTTCTGGAGATAAAAGAGTCTAGCACTCTCCTCTTCACAATACAAAGATCTTTCAGAAAGGATAGTCAAAGGAAAAAAAGAGGATGTAACTCATTATGCAAAGTCATTACCGGCAAGTTAGCAACAGCTCTCATAGAAGTTAGCAGTGACGGTGCATTGTAGTAGATGATGCACAAAAGGTCAAACCAACACGAGGAAAAAAAACTTTTATGGTAATCAAGATTATTTCGCCTTAGAAACTTTTTGGTTAAATATTGCATAGCATTAGGATCCAAAAAAACATGGTTACTCATTAACTGTACTGTGTGGGAAAGATAATTAGATTCCAAGAGAATGGTCAAATCTTTTTATTTTAAAAACGATCCTTCTGTTCTGTCGTCTTCCGCTTACCCGGGGCTAGTTTGCAGGGGCAACAGCCTCAGACGGGAAGCCCAGGCTTCTCTCAACTCAGCTGCGTCCTCCAGCTCACATGGAAGGATCCTGAGTCGTTTCCCGGCCGACTGTGAGATGCAGTCTCTTATGCAGGTCTGGGGTTTGCCTCTTGGTCTCTTCCCGATGGGACGTCCCTGAAATACCTCACCAGCGAGGCGCTCGGGGGACATCCTGACCAGATGCCCAAACAACCCCATCTGGCTTCTCTCGAACTGGAGGAGGAGTGGCTCTACTCCAAGCTCTTCCCGGATGGTGGGGTTCCTCACCCAATCTCTGAGTGAGAGCCCAGCCACCCTGCAGAGGAAGGCCATTTCGTCCGCTTGTATCTGCGATCTCATTCTTTTGATCACTACCAACAGCTGGTGACCATAGGTGAGCGTGGGAACGTAGATCAACTTGTAAATCGAGAGCTTTGCTTTTTGGCTGAGCTCTTTTTTACCGCGACAAACTGATGCAGCGTCCTAGTTATTGCTGACGCCGCACCGATCCACCTGTGACTTATTGTCCTGAAACTGACAACAAGCTGCTATCTATTGTGTTGTATCAATGAAGAGAAAAGTTTCAAATATGCTGGGTTAAAGTGTTCTTGTTTTGTTTCGTCTTCTGAACCACTTATAACTGACCGGGTTGCGGGGTTGCCATAGTCTGATTTAGGGCGAGAGCCAGGGTACACCCTAAAAGGGTGTCGCGATGGTTGTCACACACAAGCATCTATGCACACACACATGCACTCATTCCTAGGAAAAATGTTATAATGGTCAATATTAAGGTAAATGCAACAATAATCAGCAAAAACTAGTAATAATTATCTATAAATACGATACATTATCTAAATATATTCTTACTTTTAAAAATACTTTGTGTTGAAAAGTCTTGATTATTAGAAAGTCATTACAACAATATAAATATAGTTATTACACATTCCAATTAATCCGTTTGAATTATTAGCGCCTGGTTTGATCACTTAAAAAATTAATGAAGAATGATCCCACTAGTGATATACTTTCAATAGATGAAAATCAACTTGTTTCAATTTAACCGAAAACCAGCAGTGAGCATTTCAGCAAATTAATCAAAATTATTCACCAATAATTACACCTGGACAATGCCAATTAAATGTGTGATCATTTTGATCTGCACAGAAAAAGAGATTAAATAGTTTAGTATTTAAAATGTCCCAATAAAGGTTACCAACACCAAACAACAGGTGTGTGTAGACTTTAGCTTCCTTCCTAATAGACAAAGTTATCTAAATGTCTGAGACAGTCCACATTAAACTCTGCAAAAATAAGTAAAAAGGGACATAAATCAAACTAGGTGCAAAGTAAATTGAGTATTTGATCATACTTATTCAAACAGTTATGCATTATGTATCTACTATTTTTTGGATCTGATTGGGATGTTCATATGTTCTCAATATAAAAATCCAAAAAGTACCATAAAAGTTACTAAACAGTTTCAAATTTATGTAAATCTGAATATAATCAATGTATTATCATCATTTGCATGGTTAAGAATTAGAGAATTGTGCAGAAATGATTAATTTTTTTGCACATAAAAGTTTTGCAACATTTCAGATCCATTATAAAGATTTGCATGTGATGACATCATGAGGTGAAGATAAATTGAGATCAAAACTAAAACTGATTTAGAGCAATGTCAGTTCAGTTTCAAATTGGGTCATTCTACCAATAATTGAGTCAAATAAATAATTGATAATGAATTAATTAATTCAATCAGATCCTGGAAACAGAGATTGGCAGAGAAGAAGGAGGTCTCACTCCTACTTTACCTTCCACCACATGTTAGAGTGGATTTGAAACGTGGAGAGAAAAAAAGAGGAATTAAAAAATAAAAAAAATCTTTTACCTTTTCATTGCATTCTTCGCACTGTCTCACGGTCTCCCTCCTGTTGAAAGCCGGTCCTTCCAAAAGAAAAGATCCGATGCTTTCTTGTCTTTTTTTTCTTTTACGCACATAAATCGATGCAAAGCAAATCATGCAAAACACTGCTTTTATGCAGCAATCTGGATGCAGAAGTAACGGGTTATTTCTTTTTTAAATCGACATCACGAGCACATCCACGATGTGAGGCGGATTTTATAAAGATGTGAGAAAGCATTAGAATGCAAGAAATGGTGTGATGGTGAGAGGGACGGTTGGTAGAGACAGATCTGCATATGGAAATTAGAAGGAAAATCTACTTAAAACATATGCATTAGGTTGAATTAGATTCAGCAGGAAACGTGATCACAGACTGAGGAAGGAAAACTACTGCTTGCAGGATCATTTAAAGGGGGAAAGAAAGCCAAATTGACTGTCACTGAAATGGTGAAAATTGTAATTTAATCCAGATTTTGGGACATATTTAAACAACATTTAAAAACTTGATTATTAAAGATCAGGATAATCCAGTCATTTGAGCAGTGATCTAAGTTTAAATTAAATTATCCTACAACTAAAAGTGCAAAATAAATAAATAAATTTAGTTGTAATGTGTATATTAATAAATTAACATGCAAAATCTTTATAAGGAAACATAAATTACGAAAAAGGAAGTGGTGGCAAAGAATCATCTTGTGAACAGCTTCCGGTTTCCTTTATGACGTTTAGGAAAAAAATCATAATTTAAGCAATAATTTTATATAATTGAAATATATTTGAAAGAAAATGTAAATATACATAATTTGATAGTTTAACAACCAACAAGCTTAATCTAGCAAAGAAAAACAAAGGCAAAAATAATGAAAGCGAAGTGAACCATCTTGGATTTACACTTCCGGGTTCTGTGTAAACTTCAGACCAATCAGAACTGAGGTTTTGGCGCGCATGCGTGTGGTGAACGCGGGAGTGCTCAATGTTGTAAACAATGAATTAATAACATTCAGCTACTTTGCTTTAATTTCAGAGCTTTATAAATTTTTACAACATAAAGACTGCATGAGAAGTTCAACTTAAAGGTTAGTGTCGCATAAAAACAGTTACTGTGTTTGCGATTGTTTTCAGCCTGCTTTGTTTTTATGAAGAGAAGTATTTTAACAGTTTCTGTTAGAATGAGAATAGAGAATTATTAAAGATGTGATCAGAAGATCAGATCACAAGTAGTATTAATAAAATGTGTTAAAGTATGTGCAAGCCATTTAGTATACTCACGGAATATATACTCCTCACCCAATCTCTGAGTGAGAGCCCAGCCACCCTGCAGGGGAAGCTCATTTCGGCCGCTTGTATCCACTATCTCATTCTTTCGGGTCACCACCCACAGCTGGTGACCATAGGTGACGGAACGTAGATCGACTTGTAAATCAGAGCTTTGCTTTTCGGCTCAGCTCTCTCTTTACCATGACGGACCGATGCAGCATCCTAGTTATTGCTGACGCCGCACCAGTTTAAAGAGATACTGTATATACAAATCGGGCATGCACTTAATAAAGTTGAGAACACACACATGCTTATTGATGTAGGGATTCAGATTGTGTTTTTAAGGGCAGACATACAGTAGTTGTGAATGCTTTACTTTTCTTACTAGTTTTGATCAAATTAGTTATATAGTTATAAGAATCAGAAGTACTTTATTGATCCCACACATGGGAAACGTAGCATTACTGCGGCAATATAGTCATGTTTAAAAAAAAAGAAATAGTAAGTAAATGTACAAAAATAAGAAAAAATGTGAAAGTAAAGAATAAACATCTCATTTAAAATCTATATTAACAAGAAGTACAGACAGAATGTATATATAGGTGATAAATAGCGACATAATGGGATGAATTCCTTGATCCAAAATGATCTATTCCTAACGGATGCTAAAAGAATACATTGAAATTCCAATTTGGAAGAGTGGGTATGATGTTGAAGCAAATTATTAACAAATAGATGCTCAGAATTTTGATGGCTACAATTCTACAGGAGAAAATCTGGTGACCAACAGCAACAAATCACACGGGTTCTACATATATACAAATAAATAAACTACAGCACAATAATAAAAGTTACTATCAATGGTAATAAAATACCAATATTGGACTCAGTTCCTTTCAGACACATCTGTTTCATTAAAAGGAATGAATGCTAGATTCAAACACTTAGCGCGCTAGATTACGTGTGTGTAGTGGCCCGGATGGTTTTCCATACAATATGTGGTTGTGACCACATCATGCATAGGTTGACGGGGATTTTTCAGGATGCCCTGCATTAGAACCCTCACTCTCCCTTTCAAAACAGCTCCCACAGAGTCCACATTTCTTCCCACCATAGATGCATAATTTGCCTATCAGTCTGTCCAGCCAATTGTAGTGTAACATTTAGATAATATCTATTTAGAAACATGAAAGTGGTAGTAGTTGTTCATATCCTCAAAAACTATGGATTGGGCCCTAAACAAGTCACTGTTCTACAATTTATAGAAAATGTTTGAACAACGTATAATTTTTTTTCTTTTTTTATTCCATGTAAATACAGGTGTCTGATTCTGCGACAGTGGTATGGCTGAGGACTTCACTGAGTCCCTTACTCCTCCAGTTTCACCCTTTGCTACAGATAGCCAGTTGTTTCTGGCTCCAACTCAGCCACCATGTTTTAACTGCTCAGACGTTAGAGATGACTCCAATGGAGCACTGTCCAATGAGGGATACACCTTAAGAGGATCCCTGAAACGGTCTGTCTGTGCAACATTTGTCAAGTTTTATCCATTCGTTTAATCATTTATGGTCTGATGATGTCAGAAATCCTTTATAAATAAACTCTTACTATTTGCATCCACATTATAGGCTGCTGCTGCATCTTGATCCAGCTCCTTCAGAGTATGAGACAGACACAGTGGATGTTTTTGGCTTTTGCTGGGTCACAGAAACAGCATTGATAGAATCTACAAAGTTACTCTTTGGTTTGTTCAGGTAAGATAAGATTAAACAAATTATGTTTGAGATGTCCAATTTTATTTAAGGATATATGTTCTAAAAAGATAAGTCCTAAGAGAATGATAAAGGCATTTTCCTGTGTCGGTATTTGCATTTTTAACTCAAGCTTCTTTGTTTTTTGTTTGTCTCAGGCAAAAGTTTTATAAATTGGAGACGTTGGTCCAGACCAGCTCACATAATGACTTTGGTAAGCCAGTGTAAATGTAATTTGTTGTTCAACAAATACTTTTTGATTCATTTAAAGCAGTTAGAAAAATGCTAAACACTTAACATGTATAAGTAGTTTTTATGTTGTGTCATTGTATTGTTTCAAATTCTTCTTTCGGCATTTCCCTTCAGGGGTCGCCCATGCAAGTCAGTTTCTTCCATCTAACCCTATCTGCTGCATCTTCTTCGGTCACGCCAACTATCTTCATGTCTTCCTTCACTGTATCCATGAACCTTCTCTTTGGTCTTCCCCTAGGCCTCTGTCCTGGTGGTACTAAACCAGAGGTGGCATCCTTCTGCCGATGTACTCTTTCCTCTGCACATGTCCAAACCATCTCAGTCTGTCCTCTTTGACTTTATCTCCAAAACTTCTAACATGTGCTGTTCCCCTGATCCTGTCTATCCTGGTCACTCCCAGAGAGATCCTCAGCATCTTCATCTCTGCTACCTCCATCTCTGTTTCCTGTCTTTTCCTCAGTGCTACTGTCTGTAGACCAAACAGCATGGCTGGTCTCGCCACGGTTTTGAACACTTTTCCTTTAATTTCAGCTGAAACTCTTCTATCACACATCACACCTGATACTTTTCTCCACCCGTTCCAGCCTGCCTGCATACGCTTCTTCACCTCTTTTCCACACTCTCAAATTATTATTATTATTATTTAATTTAGCAATGCAAAATGTCATTTTTGTTAATAGAAAGGTTTTATGACTCCACTAGATTTTAGGTTTGAAATCACATGCATTCATTTTCTCTTTAGGACAGGCTGCTAATCTCCACTATGAAGCAGAAGATCTTCGACTGCAGTGTGTTTTATTTCTTCAATATGTTAAAGTCTTCCTGCATAGGTAAAAATAAAAGTATATTTAATGATCAAAGTAACGCATAACTAAAATTTAACTGTAGTGAATTTGGCTTTACTGTGCTATTTGCTTCTGTTTAGATATCTCAAACCTTATGGGCCTTTGGATTCGGGTTGCTTGCATGCCTTTGAGGAAATGGAGCAACAGCTTCCTTCTGTTCTTCTGGAGGAGACGTTTGGCATCACTCGCCTCATAGGACGACTCAAGGACTTACCTGCCAGTGTTCAATGTGCTTTCAGTATCCAGAACCAGGGACAGGTAATTTTCATTACTGGTTACCCAGCACACATACACAACAGATCAAACATGCACTGTATAACTGTCAGCTAGTTTTAGAACAGTTTAAACACAATCTTCACAATCAGGACAAAGCATACAAAATTGCTCAAGAAAAAATTTATAAAAAAAAAATTTTCTTCCCCAAACAAAAAAGGGAAGAAAAAAACATTTTGAATGTTACACCAAATTTTAACATTTTGTATGTTATAACGCACTTTATATTTCCAGTGGAGAGCTCAAAGTGCTACAATGACCAAAAGGAACAACAAACAGCAAAATAAAAAAAAAAAACAACACAAAAAAAGACTAAAAACTTTGTTGAAAAGTCTTTAGAAATAAAAATGTCTTCAGTCTTTTTTTTTAAAAACCTCAACGCTTTGTGGAGCGCTCAAGCTCTCGGGAAGAGCGTTCCTGAGCCGTGGAGCAGCTGCCTGGAAGGCCCATGTCCCCCATAGTGGAGAGTTTGGTCCTTGGTTGGTGCAGGCAGTAGGAAGAGGAGGAGTGCAGGCTTCGGACAGTGATGTGGAGGGTCAGGAGTTCTCGGACAGTGGTGTGGAGGGTTAGGAGTTCTCGGACAGTGGTGTGGAAGGTTAGGAGTTCTCGGACAGTGGTGTGGAGGGTTAGGAGTTCTTGGAGATAAACAGGTGCAGTGCCGTGTATGCACTGATGGGTGAGGAGGCAGAGCTTGTACTGAATTCTATATTTGCTCATGTTAGCATGTTACCATGTTAGCATGTTTGCTCATGTTGGCATGAAAAGGTTTTTTGTTTTTTTTGTTTTTTTATTATTTATCTTGGACAAGGTAGCATGTTCTCAAATCAACATAACCATTATTTTGTGCAGCAACTCAATAGAAATAATAAGAAGGTATAACAAGTGCACAAATCAAAGTTTCTAGTGTCTGAGAAGGAGTGGGGGGAAGAAAACTTATTTAACTCCACCCCCAGTGCTCATATAATACATATTTACAATAAATAATTCATTTTATATTGTTTCAACCTTAAGACGATTACTGTAAATGGAAGGATACGGACCTGGTTACCAACACCAACACAATAGGAAGCAGCAGCAAGAGAAAAGCAAGTTCTACATTAAGGGAAAAAAAAAAAAAAAACATGTTTGGATTTTTTTATTATCATTGTAATGTCACGTCCTGTGGTTCTCATTTCTCGTATTTATGTGACCATGTCACTATTGGTAATGTTCTCACCAAGTATTGAAAAACATCGACTGTGGGTCAAAGCGGCCAAAATGAGCTTCACCTGCAGGGTGGCCGGCCTCTCACTCAGAGATTAGGTGAGGAACTCTGCCATCCTGGAGGAGTAGAGCCGCTCCTCCTCCAGGTTGAGAGAAGCCAGATGGGGTGGTTCGGACATCTGGTCCAGATGCCTCGCTGGTAAAGTGTTTTGGGCACGTCCCACCGGAAGGAGACCAAGAGGCAGACCCAGACGTGCTGGAGAGACTATGTCTCACAGCTGGCCAGGGAACGACTCGGGATCCTTCCAGGTGAGCTAGAGGATGCAGCCTGGGCTTCTCGTCTGAGGCTGTTGCCCCAGCGACCCAGCCCCAGATAAGCAGAAGACGCCGGAACGCGAAACAAACTGCATTTCTAAGATTGCAAAATGTAACATGTTTGTTCATGTATATGCTATGCCATAAGGATTATTGCCCCACAAAAGCACAACACTCCTTTAATCTTTGTTTCTTCTATTGACCTTGAAATTGTTTTTTCTTATACGACACCTAGATTTTCCCTCCATCTTGGCATTTGTTGCACCTTCATCTGGACATACACTGGTCAGTCTTGGAGATCCTGCACATTCTTGGTCACAAAATGCAAGGTATCAGTCTGAAAAAAAAGACAATTAAAGTTTGTACACAATTGATAAAAACCGATTCATGACCAAGTTATTTTCAGGCCAAGTGGTTTATGCCCACCAGTTTGTGAACCTGACTGGTGAGAATCTTACTGACACCAGTCTTTTTGAGGAGCACCTTTGCTGTCTGCTTTGTGACCTTACCGGTCTGGCCATGGGCAAATATAACAAGGTGATATTTCTGTTTTTATTAATCTATTAATTTTAGTGTTCATAGCTAAAAACATTCACAAAGTTGCAAGTGTATCATAGACACTGTAAGACAGATGAGTTCAACGAATCATGTTGATTTGTAGGTTAGACCCACTGAGGCCGTGAGTAGCAACCATTACCTTTGCACCTGCACCAAAGAACTCTGGATCCTGCTCATGTACCTGCTGGAAAGCAGGAGGAAAAGTCTGCACACACAGGTAACCCAAACAATTCCACATCCACACCTATAAAAAAAATATTCCTGTTCTGATTTAACCTACCTGCTTTTCCTCTAGTCTTTCTGGAGCTATATGAACTCCATCCTGAGGCCGTTGGTGTCTGGGAAGCCTCCTGCAGAGCCGTTTACAGGCCTTCCCACACACTGTAAAGATCCTCTGGGGTTTACCTGGTGGTTTGTCACTCATTTGGCGATGTTAGGTCAGTACAGCCGGAGCGGCACCATTCAGATGGAGGTAAGATAAAAGAAACATAAATATCAGACTGAATGATAATGAGACCATTGTAGATTAGCTTTTGTTGCACGGTATGTCCGAGATCTAATCTGATTTCTAATTGTAAATTCCAATTCTTATTTTAAAGTTTTAAAACAAGTTTGAACACATTTTAAATTAAAAAATAATTTATTTGTCCAAGAGCTGCAGATTAAATAGCTTATTTGCAAATTCCGGTGGGTGTTAGCAATGTTTATGGAGTTTTTGTCATGTATTTTTTTGCTATTCCAGAAACAACAGGATGATAACTGGACATTTGTTGAAGAGTTACTAAAACTAAGCTGTAATCCTAAGGTAAAACTCAACATGTGCAATGAGAATTTTTCCCGTTTTTATTACGTATAATTTAATATTTAAAGATCAACTGTTAATGTATTTGTAATACCAGGGTGGATTAGCAGAGGAGCAGGTCAGGATGCACGTCCACTGCTGTCTGAGTCTCTGCCTGATGTGGGATCCAAGCACCGCTGCTGTTTCAATCCTTTGGGAATATTTCAGCAAGAACTTGGTAAGTATAAAAAATACTTTTTAACGACAATGATAATTTTATTTTAAGCTATAACAGAGAATGCCTGCAGTATGATTTACTCCTACAAAAATCTGTAGTCTTCAAATAACGTAACGTAAATTTATAGAAAATAAAAGACAACTGTTTTGAAAAGTGGAGTGAAAAAAGGTACAAAAACATACTAAGTCGGCCCCCAATTATACAGTCTCTGAATCTTTTGTAAATGTCTTCTATAAGAGCTTTAAGAGTAAAAATAAGTTTGTTCTTCTCAGAATGCTTCGTTCTCAGTGCCATGGTTGGGGATGTCTGGCTTGACCACTATGAGTAAGACTCCTCTGGCTCTGCTGGAGCAGGCCCGCAGCTGCTGCTCTCCATCCCCCCTCCACTCTCCTGGTCACACCCAGCTTTATTCCTCTGCCAACTCCTTCCACATCTTCCTCCGAGTGTTGGCGCTGTGCCTCAGCCAGGACAGAGCCGGCGGGGTCTCACAGAGGCAAATAAAGGGAAGGTAAAGTCAGACGGATCTTTAATAAAATCTGATTATAGACTATAAAAAGTAATTAACAGTAAGAAAAAAATCTGGTGTTTTGGGTGGTTTTTTTTACCTTTAAACACTCTCCTCCAGTATTGTATCTAAGCAGCTGTTTGGATTGTGTGTGTGTTGGTGCATACCTGCAGTAATGCCTGCACGCGTGTGTGTGTAAACTATGATGTGTGTTGTCTGAATGGGTGCCAGGTGCACCAGAGTTTCCCAGGGAGTCTTTGATATTTACCCAGGCCCACCAGTGGAGCAGGTGTCTCAGGAGTCAACCACCTGCTCATCAGCAGAGCCAAGGAGCCTCTGACTGATGCACACACACACACACACATACAGAAACCATGCACCTGCTTCTTAAAGCTTCGACCTGGTTGAAGAAAACATTAAGAATAAAGTCCGTGGATAAACTGGATGTAAAAAAAAAAAAACTATTACAAATGTTCACATTGGAATCAGGGAGTACTGCAGAGCGTATCCCAGCGGCTGGTTGCCAGAGAGTGTCTGCCACAGATAAATCCGCCTAATGACTTCCCTCTGTCTGGAATGTGCTCAGTAGCACCGCAGACATGGGGGCTAATTAGCTAACGAGCGTGGTGGTTAATTCGCCTTAACAAAGCTGTGTTGGTTTCCAGCATGGATTTAAAGGCTAGTTCTGGTGGCGGGAAAGGAGGAAGCCTGGCAGGATCAAGACTAGGCTGGGACAAGCCCAGATTTTCCCCTCAGCTCCAGCACAACCATCTCCTCCCTCAACGAGGCGTTTCGGCATCGCTCCCACTTCTTGCCCGCCTGTGTAGGACACCCACATCCACCAGATTAATGGGATCGACTGTGAGCATGCGGATCTTCGATGCCAGGAGTTTAGAGCATCTGCTCCCCTCCGTTACAAAATAATCTGCTCAGAATAAACAAACAGTTTTGGGATGAAGCGTAAAATCCCCCCCGAAGTGTTCCAACAAACTGCTTCTATCCTAGTTACATATTACCCACTCATCTATTCAAATCTACCTTTGCCGCTCCCTCCTCACCTTCTTTAGAAGTAGAGAAGTGCAGGTGCTCCGTTCGTTGTGTTCTAATTATCCGGATTCGTGTCGCGGGGCAACAGCCTCAGACGATAAACCCAGGCTTCTCTCACCCTGGCTGCATCCTCCAGCTCACACGGGAGAATCCTGGGGTGTTCCCTGTCCGGCTGTGGGATATAGTCTCTCCAGTTGGTTCGAGGCCTGCTTCTTAGTCTCCTCCTGGTGAGACGAGCCTGATACATCTCACCAGCGAGCCATTCGGTAGGCATTCTAACCAGATGCCCGAACCACCCCATCTGGCTTTTCTCAACCCAGAGGAGAATGGCTCTTCTCCGAGTAAATGTGTTTGCTATAATTTATTTAAATAAATAAATAAAAATAAAAAAAAATGAATTACTCTATTCATCCCTCACCGGGGAAATTTGTGTGCTGCACTCCTTACACCGCAGCAGGTTGCCCTTCTACGGCACCAATGGTGGGAGAAGCGGGGACACCCTAGATGTGCTCTCTGTGGGACGCAAACCCGCGAACTTCCGGTCCGCGCGCGAACGCTCTAACCGCTGAGCTGCCGTCTCCTCCCATGCATCTCTTGTTTAGTCATCCTGCGAGTAACTCAGGTACTTAAACTTGTAACTCGGGTACTTGATGAGGACCTGGTAACATCTCCACATGTGCCCGTGTTTGTATATGAGAGTGTAAATAAGTGTGATGTGGTGTTAACCTCGTCTTTCCCAGGCCACCCCTCCCTCCTTCCTTCAGCCGTCAGTCCTTCTACAAGAGTCGTGCACTTTTACAGAGTTTGTCTCAGAATGCTCTCTGTTTGTGTTTTGACCTGAACAGCAGCTCCACTCACCTGTGTGGGCTGCATCTGTGTTTGCTAGATACACCAACAAAGGGGGCAAATAAGGGGGGGTTTCAGCCTTCTGTGTTCTCCTGCCAGGCCGGGTGTGTGGCAACCTGTGTGTGTGTGTAGAATTATTGATCTCTCTCTGGTGTTGCAGTAAATTGGTGGGGTTGTGGAGAGAGGGACCGAGCACCTACTGCTGCGTGTCTGAGTGTCTCTGACATTTAACATGATCTTTAAAGGCATTTCTCCACAGTGCCCGCAGGATGTAACAGCGTACTAGGTGGTTCTCTATTCTTACTCACTCTCTTGCTTTTTCTATTTCTCTCCTTCTCGCCTACACACGCATTTACATGCACATGCACACACACTCTGGACAGCCTAGTTTCTTCCCTGGAGCTCACTAGGTGATGGAGGCAGGTAAAGCAGAGCAAGATCGAGGGTTTAAAGTTCAATTAGTCATCATTTAAAGTCACAGGTTTAGGAAAACATCAAGTCCAATACGTTTCATTTCAGAAATAAAGAGACATGTGAGATATTTTTTAATAAATGGATTTTATTTTAACACCTGCTCAGGTTGGCACTACATACTGCCGTTACTCAGTTTAATTTTATGCGAGCTACTATGTTAGGTATCGACAAATCAGGAACCATTCGTGAGACCCTGGAAAAACAATAGAAATTAGGCAATAAAGTCAAACAGAAGCATATATTCAAATTTGTTTGTACTTTGAGTTCGATTTTTCACCAACTGTTCATTTAGGGTCTGATCCCCACGAGAAAGCAGCAATATGGGAGACCTTTATGAATTTTATTTTGCAATATATCATGAGTCTTCCTTTACTGATTGAACTCATGCAAATAAATAGATGGACTTTCCGTTCTGACGTCTCTTGGGTCGCGTGTGCACCAGCGTCAGACGGGAAACTAAGGCTTCTCTCACCCCAGCTGCATCCTCCAGCTCACTTAGGATAATCCCGAGGCGTTCCTTGGCCAGCTGTGAGGACATAGTTCCATCAGCAGATTTGAGGTCTGCGTCTTGGTCTCCTGTTAAAAGGACGTGCCCGAAACTCCTCACGAGTGAGGCAGGGATCCAAACCAGATGCCCAAATCACCCCATCTTGGTTTCTCTTAACCCGGAGCAGCAACGTTTCTACATATATACATCATTCTATACTTCTTTTTATTAGAGCGATCAGTAGATTTCATAAAAAGAACCCAGAAAAGACCGATGCAGGTCTTAATGCTGTGCCAGTGTTCACAAAGAGTTGCCAGGCTGTGTTCCACACTGCCTATACCTACCCTCTGTAAAGTGAACAAACCACCATGGCGCCACGTTTGGACGTTTCTGTATTTTAACTACTTCGTTCTATGTTTTCAGGATTTACTCCCGGTTTTCCTCGAAGAAGATGCAGGACCTGACTGAAATGGGTCTGGTAAACTTTCTGCTGCTGTTTCTGGTCGTTGCCGTGGAGATGGAGCTGGAGGATGTGGCCAGCCGAGCCTGTGAGCTGCTGGGCTTCTTGCCCGCGAACTCCCCCCCTGCCTATCGAACACTAGTCTGGAGGGGGCAGTTATCTTTACTCCTGCTCTTCCAGGTAGATTTTCTTTTCTGTGTAGATCAGTCAAATAAAAATGATTTTCTGATTGTATGGATTTTTTTTTTTTTCCTGCAGGAGCGGGGTCTGGATGTCGGGGCCCAGGCCAGGTGGTTGGCTGCTTCCTTTAACGAAACAGCAAAGGAGTTTTATAATAAAACCACAGAGGCATCTCGTCGGATCGCCCTCTGGGGGCCGCTCGGCTCCTACCTAGAGGGCGTGGCCGAAGTGTTCGAGACAAGCACCAGTCTCAGCCTATCAGAGGAGAAGCTGCTGAACGAAGGGTTTGTTTGGCTGCTTCCTGCTTGTCGCCAGTCTGAGCTGAACTCTGTTCTGGGGTTCCTACAGATCGTCCTCTCACAGCTCAGGTACAAATACTCACTCAGTCGAGACTGACAAAAGGAGGATTGTGTGACCAACTCGACCTGATCTGAGTTGAATCGAGGCCTGCTGGTTATCTCAGGAGATACACTGACCCCCGAAGCGCCCTTAACAGGTGCTGCTTAGAAGCCTTGTTAGAGTTACAAGCTCAGGGGATCCTCTATGCACCCAGCAATGTTGTGGCTCTGTGAAAGAGCATGGTTAGCAAAGCACCAGAATAGGTTCAGCTACAGGACAGAGGTATTCATTACATGGAGGTGGATCTGGGAACATCGCTGATAGAAGGCAGAAACCATGCTAGATGAAATATTTCGGCTAAAGATCGATGTCAGATTTCTAGTATTTGATCCGAAGGAAAAACTTTTCTACTTTGAGGCTTTAGTGGTAAAGTTTTGTCCAAAAAAAAAAAAAAAACCCCAACGAGAGAATAAAGCCATCCGAGTCTGCGCCTGACCCATTTAGGCAAATAGGGAAATACCATGCACCATGTCTCCAATTCATCCCACCAAATTAAACCCAATCCCTCAGCCTGCTAATTCTTGGTATGTCTTTGTGATTAATGCCTTTTCCTGTGACACAATTAATAAGCAATTACAAACCCTGGCAAGTTTAGGCTGTACATCATTATGCCTATTAAGAACCATGTGGAATCTGCACACATTAGGAGAATTATTCTGCAAACGAATGAGACGGCAGAAGCTCCGCTTGTTTCTTCTTGGTATCCACGTTATAGTTTCAAAGCAGAAAGATAATTTCTTAGTTTGGTTTCTTCCCATTTTCAAATGATGTGGGTCAAAGTGATGCCGCTGCTTGCCGAGGTTACGTCGGTTCGACCGCATCGCTTATTTGCAAACCAGAGGTGTCAAAAGTACCAACATTTTCTACTCAAGTTTTAAGAGTACTCAAGTACTCAAGAGTTAAAAAAACTACTTTAGTAAAAGTAGAAGTATCAACTCAAGTTTTTTACTCAAGTAAAAGTAAAAAGTAACCTATTGTCAAAACTACTTAAAGTAAAAAAATTAAAGTAATTTTCAGAAAAAAGAAATATCATTAACAAAAGCGTATGAACATATTTTTTAACTATTATCACATGCTTTAAGGAGCAGAAAATATGATAATAAATGAAAGTGTTGTAGTGTGAAACTTTATGAATCAGAAACATTTATTTCTTAATAATCTTTATTGGAAATCGATTAATGAACACAATCAAACGTATTATCTTAAGCAGGGCATTGTGTAACGTCCCTTCAGCTACCAAGCTTCACTCTGCATCACCTGATTTAACCAACTTCAGCAGACACAAACACACTCAATGTATAAAATAAAAAGATACCAAAAGGCTTTTTCAAGCCTTGAAGTCAGCTAGTTTTCAAAGTTCTTTGAGGCAATAATGAATAGTCTTTCACAAGTTTCTAAGGTTGGGAGTGCCACATACAGTCTGCATGACACCTGGAACACACCAGGACGGGTGCGGGGGGTGTATGTGTGCATGCATGCGCGCGTGCTGTGTGTCACGTGTTGAAGTGATGAAGCAAGAGGAAGTCGTATTGAGATTGATCCGGATTGGTTTTTAATGACTTTTTTCTTTATTTTTAACGGTGAAAAAATGGCGAAGGTTGCGACTACTTTTTATAAAATTAACGAAGTAAAAGTACAGATAATTGCATAAAAAGTAGTGGGTAAAAGTAAAAAGTAGACAAAAAATAATTACTTCGTTAAAGTAAAGATAACGAGATTTTCTACTTGAGTAAGGTAACGAAGTAGTCTTACTTCGCTACTTGACACCTGTGATGCAAACCTGTCTTTTGTTGAAGCATTCTGCTTTGTGGATGTCAAGGAAAACGTCAGAAACTACTAGAGTTGATGAGAAACAAACCAAAGAAATGATCACCATGACAATTTAAAAAATATTTTAAACAAGAATACGTCTCAAACAAGCAAAGCAGGGAAAGCATGGTTTCAAGCTTAGCTTGCGCTTGTTTCTTGTTTGTGTGTATCCATACAAAGCCAGAGAGGAGGATTAAGTGGGGTCTCTGACGATGTCTCGTACAATGAGGGCTGATGGGTGTGAAAGGCCCATTCCGCAGTAGTAACGAGGCTAATGAATTCAGACTCTAATCGATTGTCTCAGCTCTCTCTGGATTAGATGCAACCTTGCTAGAAGGGAAGGCTCTAAACATGTGTGCGCACACGCGTGCACATCGATGTGGTTTGGAAGGTAGAAAAGGAGCTGCTAGTTCTTCTCTGCTTTTCCTTCTCCCCATCACACCTTAACCCCTTCATCTCCCCGGTCTGGGTGAGTGAGAAGGGCAGAAGGATCATCTCCAGTCTAAATGAGATTACAGCTCCTTCAGCTGCTTATCGGGGCTAATGCCAGCCACCGCGGGGCTTCTGTAGCAACTGGGGCCGAAGCCAGGGATGAGCCACAAGAGCCAAAGTGCAGTCTGTGTACAGGGGATCAGTGGATGCCTGTAATATCCTCCCTCGCTCCCCACTTCTTCCTCACCCTGTAATCCCCCATGAGAGAGGACCGGGAAAACACACAGAGTAGGAGCGGGAGAGTGGAACAGAGGAGCAGGAGGATTTTAAAAAGAAAAAGGGTGGAGTCGGTAAGACAGAGGAGAACGATAGGGAGGCTTGTCCGGGGATGGATTTGTTTATGTTTCTTTTGATTTGTGAATGTTTCCTTGCAGGCGCGTCTATCAGCATGGCCGCCCTGTTCAGTCAACGGGCACTCCGACCTGGACCACCGCTGCCATGACCAAAGAGCGCCACTTAGCGGTGGCCTCTGCTCTGTGGGGGCATTTCTTCCCCTTCCTGCGCAGCCTGCGTCTCTCTCAAACTCCTCCACCACAGCTGGCAGATGCTGCAGCAGGTCTGTAGAGCAAGGCGATTCTCAGAGGCGATCGAAACCATCTGAAATTATCCAAATACTAAATGAGTTGACTTTTCTCAGGTTTTACTTTGTTGGCTTTCGATCTGCCCAATTCTGCCCCTCAAGACCTCCAACCCAACCCGGTCCACTCCATCATGCAATGTTTTGGTTGGGATGACATGATTCACCCACTTCTGGTGACTCGCTACCTTCCACATCTTCTCCAAAGCAGGTAGTTTATCTCGGGTTTGTTTTAAAAAAGAAAAAAAAGATCAGGTCAGACTGAATTTCCGTTTCATGTGGACCCTCTGGTCGAGTGAACAAATGAATAGACGGGATATCCTCAGGGTTTTTAAATGAGTTTTAATAAAGATACAGCACTCAGAAGGTTGTGCATCTTCAAAATGTACTCAAAGGGACCGAGCGGCTTAATTATTTACCCTCAGAGGCCGATTTTAGTTGGTGCCAAGTGTCATTAGCTTCACACACCTGATTAAAAAGACAGAATAAGGACGCAGCGGTTGTTTATGTGGCTGCACCCACCTGCTGAGCTACCCTGCACTTTAATGATAGCTCTTGCCAAATGTAACCTATAAAATTAGTTATTAGGGTGAAATTAATGGTGAAAAACATACTCAGACATAACCGGAGTCACTCTCAGAAGAGAAAGCTTCTTGTTCATTTAAATCAGCCGTGGCCCAACATCAATCGTAATGAACCGGTAAACCGGGCGGGGAGGTGGTAGACTGCGGCTTATAGTCTAATTTTAGTATAAATTTCTGTAATTTATTTACATGCGGATTGTAAAAATCGCCTGGTGAATGTTTAACTGCAACCATAGCAACCAAACAACACGTTTCCTTGTCCCTCCCCAAATAAGTCCCACCACCTAAAAGGAAGTTTTGTTTCTGAACCGCTTATCTCTAACGGGGTCAGAGGAATACTGGCGCCTATCCCGGCTGATTTCAGGTGAGGGACAGAATACACCCTGAACAAGTCACCAGTCTGGTGCAGGGCCACACACACACTCATTCCTAGGGACAATCTGGTTGTAGCCAATCAACTTAGCATGCATGTTTTTGGAGGATGGGAGGAAACTGGAGTACCTGGAGAAAACCCATGCATACACAAGGAGAACATGCAAACTCCACACAGAAAGACCAGTGTTTTCAAGCCTGGTGCTAACCACCGCACCACTGTGCAGCCTTAAAATAAAGTACTATTTTTTTTTTTTTTTTAGACTTACTTTTTTAACTTTTGGAACTTTTTTTTAGAACTTTTTTAACTTTTGGAACCAGATTTGTATATTTTTTGCGACCCGGCCCTGGATAAGCGGTAGAGGATAGAACGTAACTGTATAGGGATGACAAATAAGCTCTAAAAACAGACATATATTTTTTTTTAATAATATGAAAAGGTGTTTTATTGAACAACACTTTCCACCTCCGTGTCTTTGTGTGTTTCTCAGTGAACTGGTGTCCTCGCTGAGCAGTGGTCCTAATGCTCCCGTTTCGGCTCAGACCCTGACTGTAAGAACCTGGTTCAGATGTGTGTTACAGCAACACAATCACAAGAACGTAGATGGAACCGATAGCAGAACAGGTAACCAACCAATCCAAGATTAGCAGTTTAAAATTACAATTTGACGTAAATCCTTTTGGTTAAATTAGCCAGCTGTTTGTGATCCATCTGTCTGTGTGTAACTGTGGGAGTTTTTGGGTTTTTTTGCAGGTCGAACTGTTGTCGAGCAACTCTGTGAACTCACCCGGCTGGTTCTAAAACTTCCTGAGGTGGACAGTCTTCTACAGAAAGCCGGATTACATCCGACAAGCAACAAACCAGAGCCGGTTTCAGCTTTGGAGATGTTTGTCAAAGTAAGACACCCTTCAAGACTTAGGGCACAAATTCTGGCCAGCGGTGAAATTAAATTAAATTTGGCCAGCAAAGCTACTCCAACTGACTATTGTAGCTGGCCTGCTCGTATTTTAACATCCAATCTCATGCTTGTTCCTATCAAACAGGTCCTTGGATCTGAATTTTGATCAGTGTTGGCTCAGGACTTTGTTCCGTTCCGTCATCTTCTGTTTGTTCCGGGGCCGGGTCGACGGGGCAACAGCCTCAAACGGAGGCCCAGGCTTCTCTCTCCCCGGCTGCATCCTCCAGCTCACCCGGATGGATCCTGAGTTGTTCCTCGGCCAGCTGTGAGACATAGTCTCTCCAGCGGGTACGGGGTCTGCTGCTTGGTGTCCTCCCGGTGGGACATGCCCAAAACACCTTGCCTGCGAGGTGCTCGGGGGGCATCCTGACTAGATGTCCTGACCCCATCTGTCTCCTCTCAACCTGGAGGAGGAGCGGTTCGACTCCGTGCTCCTCCCGGATGGCAGAGCTCCTCACCCGATCTCTGAGTGAGAGCCCAGCCACCCTGCAGAGGAAGCTCATTTCGGCCGCTTGTATCCGCAATCTCATTCTTTCGGTCACCACCCACAGTTTGGTGATCATAGGTGAGGGTTGGAACGTAGATCGACTTGTAAATCGAGTGCTTTGCTTTTCGGCTCGGCTCTCTCTTTACCACAACAGACCGATGCAGTGTCCTACTTATTGTTGACGCTGCACCAATCCGCCTATCGATCTCCCACTCTGTCCCTCCCCCATTTGTGAATAAGACCCCAAGATACTTAAACTCCTCCACTTGGGGCAGGACCTTTGTTCTTATATTAATTTTTTTGCAGACTGGGTATTCAAATTTGACCAACTCCCTTTAAGACGATTCACACGCTAACCTATCACACCTTAATATTTCTTCTTCTGTACCCGATGTGTTCACACCACGTGTTCATTTGGTTTCCTTCTCGCCTGCACAGGCTGATGTTTTCACACGTTTTCTCTCCCCAACAGGCTCTAGGTGCTGTGTACAGCGAAGTACAGCTTCTGTCTGAGAGGTCAGCAATGGTCACTAGAGCCCTCAACTACATCGGTGACGTGCTGAAATACATCAAACCATATGTGGTTAGCAAGAACCAAGAGGGGATGCAGTTGTCGTACGGGGTAGTAGGTAGGCGGTGGTTCCACATCAGAAGGAGGATGTGTTTATGTGTGAAAATAACTCAGGGTGTTTTTGTTCTTGTCAGGTTGTATTGTGAAGCACTGGAGCCCCCTCCTGGCCACATCCAAAGCTCAGCAGCTGTTATTCCGGATTGTGGACGGACTCCTGCTCCCCCATCAGCTCCCACAGCAGGACAAAGCCCTCAGAGACAGCCTGCCTCTGTTTTTACAGGTCTGGATGCAAAATAAAATGACAAATACAGCTTCATTCATAATTTATTTGATTGTTTTCTTTCTTTCAGGGTTTGTCTGTGGCCTCCAGTGTCTCCCAGTCACAGGGAGGTTACCTGAAACAGCAGCTCCGCTCTGTAACACACAGATATCTGGACCACTTCCTCCCCGCTTCGCCTTCCGTGGGTGTCATCGCTAACCACCCGGTGCTTCTGGCTGCCTGCGAGGTCACCCCAACACCACGAGGTGCCTCTTTGAGGAGGACCATCCTGGAGGTGCTCTGGTAAGTAGAAATTTTTTTTTTTTACTTCCTTGTTTTTGTTAACCATTTAAAAAATTTTTCAGTGAGAAGTTCCTGCAGTTCAAAGGCCACGCCCCGCCTCCTCGCCTCACGTCAGTCCTCCTGTTCTTGTTCGAACTTTTGAGACGAAACGGCGACACAGACGTCGACTTCTTCACCTTGCCTGTCCCGTCCCTGCTGCGCTGCCTGATGCTGGTCAACGAACCCCAAGGTTCGACTCGCACCTAAACACACACTTGCTGTTTATTTTTTTAAAGCCTAATAAGGTAAATAAGCATGGTAATTTTATATCAGATGTGATGTGTGTGTGTGTGTGCAGTAAGGAAGGTAAGCACAGATGCACTACAGCTTGTGGTGGAGCGATGCGCGACTGCGTCCAGAGAGGGAGCGTGCGAGCAGATGATCAGCGTCTTACGGTAATTGAGGATAATATGCAGTGATAAATATCCGCACCTGTGCGTGCTGAGAGCTTCTGTTTGTCTGCGGAGGAGACGGCAATCACTCACACGTGTACAGTAAACCAGTGGTGGATGAAGTACTCACTTTTTGTACTTAAGTAAAAGTACAGATAATTAGGCGAAAAATTTACTCAAGTAAAAGTATCAATAAAAAATCTACTTAAGTCAAAGTACAAAAGTAGTTGGTGTAAATTGTACTTTTTAAGTAAAAAGTAAAAGTATTTGATCATAATTCAAATGTTATTTTTTGTGCTATAGAGTGTCACCATGGTAACCAGGATAAATACTCTGCAGGGGTGTGACCCCCCTCTCCCGCCTCTTTTGGTCCACAAAAAAAAAAAATAAAACGGGACAAGTCAAGCTATCTCCTAGAAGGGCCAGTGAATGGGCCGCCAAAATGGAGGAAAATGACACTTATTTTTTAAAATGATTTGGGGGGGAGGCCCCCAGTCACTATATATTGGCTTTGTCAAAGCCCCGCCCCCCTTTGGAAAATTCTAGATCCACCCCTGCTCTGTGTAAAGATGGCTCAACTTTTTATTTAGAAGTAAACACAACAAACAACGATCTTCTAACTCTTTTTAATTTGTACTATATTTGATGTTAGGTTTTTGGCGCTGAATGAATGCGGAAAATGTTTCTCGATTCATTACTTCTTCTCCCGATCAACTGCCTCTTTTGATTTTGGCGATGCGGCTTCAAGATGCGCTAAAAACCTGTGTATTTTTCAAATTCCTGAACGAAAATGTAACGAAAAATGTAAAACACACTTTTAAAAAGTAGCGAAGTAAAAGTACAGATATTTGCTCTAAAAATGTAGTGAAGTAAAAGTAAAAGTACGGGTCTTAAATTTTACTTAAGTAAAGTACAGATACACAATTTTTTTACTTAAGTACAGTAACGAAGTACATTTACTTCGTTACGTTCCACCACTGCAGTAAACTTATGGAAGTAACTGAATGTCGTTTTCATGTTTTCAGGTCGTTCGTTGTGGAAAACGAATGTCTGTATGAAAAGCAGGTCTATGGAGTGCTGGAAACGGTCGCTGTTTTAGATCCTAATCTGATTCAAACTCTAATCCCCAACTTGACTCTTGGTCTGAGGAACTCTGAACACAAAAGAGGAATGGGCAAGAACATCGCCTTGAGGTGAGCTCGGTATATGAATCACATCAATGCAGACTATATGTTTTCTATTTTTAAGTTGTCTAGACAATAAGCGTGTCATTGCGCGACAGTGAAGATCATCCTGTTATTTTGTGCTCGTATTGACTCTGATTTATATTTGTCTGTAACAGGAGTGCTTACATAAAGCTGCTCGGCCTTCTTGGAGAGAGTGGGCAGGCTGAAATAATCAGCCTGGAGAACGATTGAAGAAAATTCAAGAAGATGCACATAAATGTCTTGAATGATTTTTTTTCACACGTCTGAAAATTTTAACAAATGTTAAAATTGTATAAAATGTACAAAATGAAAAACCTTTTTTTTTTAAATAAAATAAAATGTGACTATAAATGCAAAGCGTCGCCAAATTCTTTGCCTTTTTATCTCAAGAAGTGAGGAATGTGCACGTCAAAGTGCAACGTGGTCTCACATCATCCGTCTTCGCTCTGAATTGCAGATTTGATGACAGTTGTGGGCGAGCCCAAAGACTTCAATTCCTACTTTCTCCCACAAAAAGAGGGAGGAAAAAAAATGAGCATAGAAGAAGAGTACTGTTTGTTCCAACTTCTCTCCCGTCTCTCTTTGGCCTTGCAATCTCTTGCAATCCAGCTTTAGTTTGCACCTAATCACATGAAGTCTCACTTCTGTCTCCTACAATCACCAAGTCTCATTTTCCATCATTGCAAGTCATTTTCTAGCCTCATCAAACTTGCAACATCTCTCTATTGGATTTCTGCCGCAGTTTTTTTTTTTTCATCCAGCAGATTCAGCCTGGAACTGATTTTTTTTTGCAGAGGAGTTATCAAAAGACTGATAAGAAGTTTAATATATATATGTACATATGGATGTAGACGTTTATATTTTTGCTGGAAAATAGTTTCATTCCGTCGGCTTCCGCTCATTCCGGGCCGGGTCGAGGGGGAAACAGCCTCAGACGGAAAGCCCAGGCTTCTCTCACCCCAACTGCATCCTCCAGCTCACCCGGAAGGATCCCGAGTCGTTCCCTGGCCAGCTGTGAGACATACTCTCTCCAGCGAGTCTGGGGTCTGCCTCTTGGTGTCCTCCCGGTGGGACATGCCCGAAACACCTCACCAGCGAGGCGCTCTGGGAGCATCTTGACCAGATGCCTCAACAACCCAATCTGTCTCCTCTCGACCTGGAGGAGCAGCTCGACACCGAGCTCCTCCCGGATGGCAGAACTCCTCACCCAATCTCTGAGCAAGAGCCCAGCCACCCTGCAGAGGAAGCTCATTTCAGCCGCTTGTATTCGCGATCTCATTCTTTCGGTTTATATTTTTGCCAGAAAATAGTGGCCCATATAAGTTAAAAAAGCAGATCTTGCATTTTTAGCTTCTTTATTCTGCAGATTTGCCGTATACTCTTGCAGACGTGACGAGGGAAGTGCAGGTACATCATATGTTTTTGCTCATTTGGTCAAAGTATGTTTTTTTTTTTTAATGTGACAATTCGGTGTCGTAAGTTTACATATTTTAAATACTATTCAACACCTGTTGAATTCGACAGCAATCACACATTCAGAAAAACAGAAACAGTCATTAAGTCCTGAGTATAATTTAAAAACTCATATTGTGGAGTACACTGCTTTAGCAGGCAAAGTATTTAAGTTCATTTAATTTTTTATAAATACAAAAAAATGACTTAATTTTTACGTTTTCAGGGACTTTCAGCCTCATGCATTTCAAAATTCATGCAATTAGTTTAAAAAAAAACAGACTTTGTTCTCTGCATCTTGTTTGTCAGGCCACAAATGTGAATATAGAGGTTAAATAATAACATACTAGTGGTTAGTCTCTTACAGCCCTACGAGGGTTAGAAAAACATTTTTTGAACACCTGTTAGCTGAATATCTCATTATTACTTACTTGTGTTTTTGTTAGAGTTGGTTTAAATTGCTCGTTGTTGTGTGGAAACATGTGCTATGCACCCCAGTTTGTAGGGAATACAGCAGTGTACCGGGCTGCATCTTGTTCGTAGGAGCTTTGAGATTAGCAAGGCTCTTCACAATCAAGAAATAATCTCTGATAAATCAGGGTGCACCAGAAAAAAAACCCCTTAAACTTCTACAAGAGAGCAATCGAGTCCTGGTATCAACATTTGGATTTGGAGTGCTTTTTCACCAGTCAAGCCTGCAAATATGACTGTGCATGGTTGAGCTGGAAGTGCATCCATCATCTGGTTGTGTTTGCAGTCACTTTGTTCATCGGTGAGTCAAACAGCACCTATTCTGTGATGGGGTACTTGGAGGGTTTGCAGATTTGGGCATGTGAAATAAGGAGCTGGGAGAAAGCATGTTGCTATCCCATTGGAGGCAAATGGCAGAGTTGGTCCATAAAAAACCTCTTCTTTCCCCTCTTTGCTCAAATCCAACACCTGGAAGAGAAAAATCATGATGATTTTAATGCTTGTTCTCATGGAATTTAGACATTTTGCAAGTTATTTACACTTTTTTTATTTGTATGCGTGATTTGTTGCTGCGGGACACCAGAATTTCTCCCACCGAAGATTAATAAAGTTTTCATCTATCTATCCATCGATGACTGCTAAATGAGTCAGGTGTAGATCGGTGGTAGAATTGCTGTAATTAAACTGAAGACGTGCCAATTCAATTCCTGATGAGCTTATGCCTAAGTGTCCCCTGGAGAAGACATGGTACTCCTACAATTGGCGCCATCATGGCTGCCTGCTGAGATGCAATGCAGCAAAAGTAATTTCGCCATGAGGGATACATAAAGTACATACAACGTTTTATTTTTAGTTTTAAATCATGGAAATGGTAAATGGAAAAGTGAGGTTACAGTGAGAAGAGATAAAGAAGGTGGAAGATTTTAAGTACTTAGTACTTAACAGTCCAGAGCAATGGAAAGTGTGGAAAAGAGGTGAAGAAGCATGTGCAGGCAGGCTGGAAAGGGTAGAGAATAGTATCAGGTGTGATGTGTGATAGAAGAGTTTCAGCTAAAATGAAAGGGAAAGTGCACAAAACCGTGGTGAGACTGGCCATGCTGTTTGGTCTAGAGACAGTGGCACTGAGAAAAAGACAGGAAACAGAGATGGAGGTAGCAGAGATGAAGATGCTGAGGATCTCTCTGGGAGTGACCAAGATGGACAGGATCAGAGGAACAGCACGTGTTAGAGGTTTTGAAGATAAAGTCAGAGAGGCCAGACTGAGATGGTTTAGACATGTACAGAGGAGAGAGTACATCGACAGAAGGATGCTGGGTTTGGAACCACCAGGCAAGAGGCCTAGAGGAAGACCAAAGAGGAGGTTCGTGGATACAGTGAAGGAAGACATGAAGATTGTTGGTGTGACCGAAGAGACTGCAGGAGATAGGGTTAGATGGAAGAAACTGACTTGCTGTGGCGACCCCTGAAGGGAAATGCCGAAAGAAGAAGAAATCATGACTCCTTTAAAAGACATTCTGACCCAATGTATCCTTTTCCACCATCTGTTCCCTGCTCTCACTACATATCACAATGTTATTTGCATACCATAGTTCATAGAGCGTCCTGTCTAACCTCATATTTTAGTTGATCTTTTCTTTTGGTCACCGATGTTCCACTTCCTTACCAAAAACATTATTTTTTCCAAATAATTGGAGATAAGTTTGAGAATCAGAAGGTGATACTTAAAGTCTTTCCTGTACCGTAGAATTCAGATATTATTCTGTATGTTTTATTTATCTTTTCTAAGCATTGAGGCATCTATAAGTTAACTTCGTGTCAGATTAAATGCCTTTTTTAGCCCACGGGAAACTGTTTTTACATTTTGTTTACTCGTGAAGATTTTCCAATTTTGATTAATCATATTAAAGATAGATTTCCAATTACCTTCAGTTCTGCTCGAATGACTCTGGACCCTTAGAAGCAGTGGGACGTGCACCGGTGGTTGCAGCAACAGACTGTGTCGAGCTGCTGTGGTTTTAGGAGCTCCCAAGTTACTTTCACCACAAAATTTTTTTTTTTTTTTTGCTTTTAATTTGATAGATTCACCACTTTTTCATTTATGGTTTTGAATTTCATCTCTTTAAGGATTTTTTTGTTAGCATTGATGTTAAAATGGAGAGACGGTGGCTCAGTGGTTAGAGCATTCGCCCATGGACCGAAAGGCTCACATCCCACTGAGTGCACGCCTAGGGTCCTTGGAGAAGACACCTAACCCCCTGTTTCTCCCACCATTGGCACCGTCATGGCAGCCTGCTGCGGTGTAGGAGCGCAGCACACAAATTTCCCCGGTGAGGGGTGAATAGAGTGAGTAAAAAAAATAATAAATAAAATTTAAAAGTCCTTTGAAGCTTTGTGTTGATGTTAAATTTCCACATTCAAAGTCTTTAACTTTACTCTAGGTCATCTTAGCCATGTTTACAAGACTAAATTATTTAAAATGCTGCCTTATGATGGCTGATGGGATGCTTCAAGAATGTGAACACAGGAGAAACGACCCGACACAGACTGGTTACCTGAATGCATGCTAGTGGTTCATTGGTCCAAATGGAGTATCCTCCAACCACGTAGATCCTGTCATCATGCACAGCTATTCCCGACTCATTTTGACCTGAGGAGGACACAATCGAAAGCAATTTTCACTGGGCCGAAGTGAAAACCTTTCCATATATTTTTTTCCTCTGACAGAAAAGAAAAAGACTGAATGTATTTGAAAAATTCTGAGCCTTATCTTTCCAGTTAACTTACTTATATTTTACACAAACATATTACTTGTCATAATCCAGAGATCTGGTTCTTAATTCAGAAACTTTAAAAGGTCGATGATGACTGGTCACAATGATATAGTTATAGATCATTTAAAATATATACTGTATATATTGGTTTATTTTGTTCATGACATCAAAAGAAGAGTCGTGAAAGTCTAACTTTTTTGTTTGTTTTAGCTCAGGTCAATTTGTTACGTTTTTTTGTTCTGTTACATCACAATTTTTTTTTTTTTTTGAGAAAACCACCCTACAGGACAAAATAATGGCCGACTGGTCTCACAGACGAAGATGTAACGAATGGACCACACATCGTCTGCTTTGGACAGAAAAGTGCGGCCGCCATCGTTTACAGTTTGACAAATCTTCTACTTCAAGACAAACCGAAACTGCGTTAGTAGATATAATTCCTGAGCACTGTGTGGAGTATTCTTGTTCTGATTGGTGGACTGTTGAAAACAGGGTTCAGGGACCCAACTTTTTTTATGTTATATTCTGTAAACACAATTTTATTGCACTCTTTTTATGTCTGCTACCTAAATCTTCTCCAGCTAACTTTTACTCCACAATCACTGCTAGGGTTTTCACCGTCTGAAGAATAATTAAGACTTTATAAATCAAATGCATTGTAACACTGACTTGAATTACACTTTTCACCAGAATGCAGCAATAGAAAAAAAACATTTAAAATTCTTGTAACAACTGTCTTTCATGTCATATATCTCCCCCACTAACTTTAAAAGACAGAAAACAAAACATCTGACTGGAGAAATGCTTTCAAAGTTGCAAAGTCTAGAGTGTTTATGTGTATGGTTGTGCAGGTTAAAAAACATGGGAGTGGGGGAGGGATGTGAAGTATCTCAGTAGCTTTTAAAGGGAGCAGCATGAACAAGCCTTGGTTTTGGAAGCCAAGGTTGAAAATAATAGTAACAAGATCACATAAAAAGGGGAAATTAGGACCATAGAACATGATATTACAACAATTACATTCAATACAAACATGTTTTAATATATTAAGAAATGATGGAAAATTCCGTTCTGTCAACTTCCGCTCATCCGGGGCCGGGCTCGCGGGGGCAACAGCCTCAAACGGGAAGCCCAGGCTTCTCTCACCCCGGCTGCATCCTCCAGCTCACCCAGAAGGATCCCAAGTCATTCCCCGGCCAGCTGTGAGAAATAGTCTCTCCGGCTCTTGCCCTCCTGGTGAGACGTGCCCGAAACACCTCACCCGCGAGGCGCTCGGGGCGGATCCTGACCAGATGCCCGAACCACCCCATCTGGCTCCTCTCGACCTGGAGGAGGAGCGGCTGAACACCGAGCTCTTCCTGGATGGCAGAGCTCCTCACCCGATCTCTGAGTGAGAGCCCAGCCACCCTGCGGCGGAAGCTTATTTCAGCCGCTTGTATCTGCAATCTCATTCTTTCGGTCATCACCCACAGCTAGAGACCATAGGTGAGGGTTGGAACATACTGTAGATCGACTAGTGAATCGAGAGCTTTGCTTTTCGGCTCAGGTCTCTCTTTACCACGATGGACCGATGATGGAAAATATTCTCTTTAAACTGACAATAGACTCTAAAACAAAGGTGTCAAATTCGGTCCTAGAGGGCCGGTGTCTTGAAGGTTTTCCATGCGTTCTTGCATCTACACACCTGATCCAGCTGAATTGAGCCAGGAGCACATGGAAAACTGTCTGAACACCAACCCTTGAAAACAGGACTTTTATACCCCTGCTCTAAAACTTTTTGTAAATGTTTATTAGTCATTTTCACCAAATTCCATTTTCTTTTTTCTTTCTTTCTTTTTTTTTGTGATGGATTATGAGTAGCCCATGGGGGAGTCGAACCAGATTCTACCAGTCGAAAGACGGCAATTCTGCCATTAGGACTCAAATACCATTTTCTTATGGCTATACTTTGTCTTTATTGTGCTGGAATTATTCATAAAAGTTCAAGTCAAACTTGGCATGTTATTTAAAGAATATTTTTTAAAGATGGCTTTTATTACCTTTCATTTTGATCAATTAAACCTAAATGTTTTAATCACTGATATAACAGGTTTGTTTAGTGAGAAATGAAGGAATTATAGTTTCATAATGTCTCCCATTGAGAAACACTGACTTTCTATTAACTTTATTTTTTGAATTCTTTTATCACTGGGTGGAGACGGTGGCCGCGTGGTTAGCGCGTTCGCCCGCGGACCGGAAGGTTGCGGGGTTTGCGTCCCACGGAGAGCACGTCTAGGGTCCTTGGAGAAGACACCTAGCCCCCACTTCTCCCACCATTGGCGCCGTTGAAGGGCAGCCTGCTGCGGTGTAAGGAGTGCAGCAAACAAATTTCCCCGGTGTGGGATGAATAGAGTAATTCAAAATAAAAAAAAAAAACAAAAACAAAAATCACTGATCCAGCGGTAAACATCTGGAAAAACCTAATGTTCTTATGCAAGGAAACATTTTACTGTTTCTGTTCACAGCTTTGATGCTTGATGAGACGCTGCTGTTCTTCATGATGTTTTCCTCTCTTCTCGTACCTGTGAGGAGGCTGAAGGAACACCGTGTCCACTGGTCCAGATCCATGTTATATGAGTCAATATGACGGACCAGGATGCGATCGTTGTTGTAATCCAGGTCGTTCCCGCCTAGCACATAAAGATTCCTCCTCATTGCCGCCATGACGTGGTACACTCGCCTCTGCAGCATGGGACTGCGAGCTAACCACTGGTCCTGAAGGTGACATGGAGACGGATTAATTCAAAGAGAAGAAATGATAGATGTGGTGTGAAGAGAAAAACAGAGAGAAGGAATAAGGAGATTAATATTTAAGCATATCCATGCATAGGTAATTGATGTATGCTAAGAGATAGATAAATAACGTGACACCAGAGCTGTGGTTTGTACTAATGACTTCCCTCCCTGTTTCTAATCATATGTTTCAGCCACTTCATTTTACACCGAGGATCCCTGCTCATCTCTTTAAGTGTGGGGAAGCTTATTTTGAGTCGATATGAGTGTGTGTGTATGCCTACTTGATTGAGGCAGAGAATAAGAGAGAGAGTGTGTGTATGTGTGTGTCTGCTGGGAGCTGACGGGTGGCCATCTGTTGAGGGTAGAGTGGGTGGGGGGTTGCTGTTGCTCTGGCAGGTGAATGCAGATTCATGGTGAATACAAATGAGACTCTCTCCATCTTTCTTTACGCTCACTTCTTCATTCCCTCGCACGCACGGAGGCAAACACAAACCCATATGAACGTGCACCTTTCACAGACACACACTCCATCCCCCTTCCTCATGCTGTATACAGCCCTGCTAAGATACAAGCCTTAGAAGCAGCTGCCTTAAAAAACAACCTGCAGAGAGCTACATCCCAGCATGGATCAACTAAAAAATGTTTTTCTGAAGCACGCAAGACAAACAAGTGTTAAAAATGTGCCTCGCTTTATTTTAAAATAGTTCGGATTCATAAATAGAAATAAAAATGGCAGTAGATGTTGCTTTCTTGTTTTCTGTTTCCTAGAAAGGCCATTGGCTTCCATTTCCTTCCATATGGTGAGAAAATCAATTAGTAGACGCTTGACACCTGCCTGTTGTGCAATCCATCACATAGTCAAAGGGTCTGCATCCACTTTCTGAATAACTCCCATTATGGTCGCCCAGATGTTGCTTAAGTGTACTTTTTGCCTAAAAATACAATTGGCTTTCCAGTATTACACGCAGACTAATGCTTGTTTATTACAAATATCAAAATCTATGAGAATGTTGTTCTCATGATCCACAGCAATGCATTTTTTAAATATCTCAGAACTCGACTTAATCCACCTCTGAATGAACATGTCCAACCATCCAGCAGATCAGGAGACCCCTTTGTGGTATCATGTATCTATGGATCAAAATTTTCAAAATTATTCCCACATCTTCTGAGGTCTAAATTGTCAAAAATGACCATTACCAAAGACAAAAAGGGGCTAAAACTGTCTGAGAAGTAAAAATGACACCTAGACTTGTAAAGCACTGTCTTATCTTGAGACTGTTTTTCTCTGTGATTTGTTGGGGAGCTAGTGTGGCGACCAAAGGACGCCAGCAAACTAAACTAGCTGATCAGGAGGGCTGGATCTGTATTTTGCTCATCAATCATGTTGAACCCCTCCCACACCCTGTATGAATTTGTGGACCATCTTGGGAGTAGCTTTTGTTGACAGACTACTGCAACCCCACTGCTCGTAGGAGCAGTGCAGGAAATCGTTTCTACCGTCCTCCATCAGACTCTTTAAAAGGCCTTTCATCCTCTCGTTATCCTGTCTTTCTGTTTGCACTGCAGCACTCAAACTTCCCTTTGGGGATCAATAAGTTATTTTCAATTTAATCAATAGTAAATTAGCTGAACTCCTTTTATTTAGATGAATCCTTCTTTTTTATTGAATACATTTGTGTCACCTGTGAAATAAGCTAAAAATGAAAGTCCTTTTTTTTTCAACAACAAAGCAATAGTTGACATAAGTTAAAACTTTAACACAGCATATATTTGTCAGGAGAGTAGTCTCTTTCTCTGTGTCCTGTTTCCCCCTCCCTTTTGTCCCTGTTTGTTTGTCTGTGTATGTCTGTCTGTGTGTGGAGTCGGGCGGACTCAGCCAGGAGCAGCAACAAGTCACACCTGAAACCCATCTACTCATCTGCTGCGGCATAAATGGATCAGTTTTTCTCAAACTCTTCGCCAGATTGTTTGTTTACCATGCTTGGCCTGCTATTCAGTTTTTGGCTGCAGCTCCTATGACAGAACCAGCCTAATTAATCTGTTTTTGTCTTCTTAATCTGTACCTTTCAGCAATCTAATAAATCTGTTTTTGTTTACTTCATCTGAGGTTAAAAAACATCTGTTGTGTCATGGGTATATTTTTGGCTTCAGCTCCACACAATAACAATATTGTATAAGACTGAAATGTGTCAAACCCCTTGGGGATGAAAGCAATGACGTCCAAATGGTTTCTAATAGTTTTGTGGTAAAGCCTGTCAAAATATCTCCTTATTCACCAAAAACAGTGTCTCAACTTATGAAGCAACTGTGATTTTATTTTAGTTGAGTCTATGTGTCTATTGTGACACATTCTAAACAGATGCCCGAACCACCTCATCGTTCTCCTCTTGAACCAGAGCAGAAATGACTCTACTGAAAACCCCTCCCAGATGGTAGAGCTCCTCACTTTATCTCTTAGAAAGGAAACTCACCTCAACTGCTAATAATTATTAATGTTTTAAGTTGAAGGTTACCTGTTCTGGATCGTAGACCATGAGCCGGTTTTGGTACTGAGCTGTGTTGGTGACGCCACCTGTGGACCAAAACACTCCTTAGTAGTGCACGCTGAACTAAAGTGGTTCTATAATTCCACTTATAAAGATATAAAAAAATTTATAAGTTTGGATACAGTTTTACATATTAATGAGATTCCTGCCTACCTGAGATCCAGAGCAGGTTGTCAGCTACACAGCCGGCGTGGCAGGATAGTGAGCGATCAAAGGGTTGGACAAACATCCATTTGTTCTTTTTGGGGCAGTATCGTTCCACGGATGGCAGCACCTGACGCAGTTCATTCCTGCCGCCCACTGCGTACATATACTGACCCAACACTCCCAGGACAAAGTGTTCTCTGCAGGCTTTCATGGGGGCGATTTCAGTCCACCGGTTCCCCCGAGGGTCATACCTACATGCAGTCCTTACTGCACAAGTTCTCCCAGTGGCATGTTCCACCTCACCCCCCACCACAAATAAGAAGTTCCCCATCACCGCTACACAGTGGTGGCTCCGGCCGGTGGGCATAGGTGCCAGGTCGCTCCAATTAGACCCACCAGCCACTCGAACATCCTCTCGAGTAGATGGATTAAAGTACCGCAGCTCTCTCACTCTGCTCACCTCCCGTTTTCGTCCTCCAACTATATAAAGGGTGAGGGACTGAAAGCGGGGTCTGGTTCGGGGTGACTGCCGGAGGGGCTGAGAGAAGGTAGAGTGGTGGTAATCCAGCGCCTCGTCTACCAGAGCAGCAGCAGTAGGGCTGGACTGGACCACATGATGGCTGTTGGCGAGGTGGTGCAGAGTGGGGATGTCCATCAGGCCGTAGCGGACATGCTGCAGAAGATCCTCCATGTACTGGTAACGGCAGTCGTGCTCCAACCACAGAACAACAAGCTGGAGATAGAAAAGAGAACTTTATGAACAATTAAAACTTGTACTATAGATAGAGCCCCCCTTTCTGATGCTCTAATGTACGGAGTTCCCTTTACTAAGACTGTGCAGTCTCTGTACGACCATCATTTCTGGTGAGGCTCAGAATCCACCAAGGCTGCTCTTTGTCACCAATTCTGTTCAATACTTTCTTAGACAAAATTTCTAAGTGCTTTCAAGGTGGTGGAAGGATCAAGTTTGTTGGCTTTAGGAAAGGGTCTCAGCTTTTTGCAGATTATGCGGTTCTATTTGTCATGATCCCCTCACCTGGCGCCAGAGGGAGCCCTGGACCTTCCTCATCACCCTGATTAGGGACACCTGAGATTGATTTCTGATGCCACACACCTGTGGACCCTGTTGCCTATTTAAGGGCAATATCCAAATCGGGTCATCGTCGTCTTCACTATGCTCCCTGACGATGAGTTACATCTAGAAACTCTGTTGTATTATCTGAACTTTTTATCCGGAGTTAATCATGTCCCCTTTGCCTTACAGACTTTCCTGACTTCTGTTAATAAATCCTGGTTTTGTCCTGCACTTGAGTCCTTATCCTTCCACATCACGACACGAGTGGCTTTATTGAATTGTGATCTCCAACTCTCACTAGATAGATTCACTGCTGAATGTGAAATAGGCCAGATGAGAATCATAACAAGTTCAAAATTATGGTCCTCGACCCAAAAATGGCAGAGTGCCCTTTGTAGGTCAGGGAGAGGGTTCTGCCTGAAGTGAAAAAGTTCAATTGTCTTCGGGTCATGTTCACAAGTGAGGGAAAGATGTACCAGGAGATTGTCAGTTGGATTGTTGCGGTGTTGGTCCATTGCGGTGAATCTCATGTTGTCTCACTGTACAGTGTCTATTTTGGCTGTTCTTGTCACATCTGATGCTTGTTTTAATTTTATTACTACTTTTTTTTATACTTATAGCAGAGATGAAGATGCTGAGGATCTCTCTGGGAGTGACCAGGATGGACAGGATCAGAGGAACAGCACATGTTAGAGGTTTTGTTGATAAAGTCCAAGAGGCCAGACTGATATGGTTTGGACATGTACAGAGGAGAGAGTACATCGGAAGAAGGATGCTGGGTTTGGAACCACCAGGAAAGAGGCCTAGAGGAAGACCTAAGAGGAGATTCATGGATACAGTGAAGGAAAACATGAAGATAGTTGGCGTGATCGAAGAGAATGCAGCAGACAGGGTTAGATGGAGGAAACTGACTTTCTGTGGCGACCCCTGAAGGGCAATGCCGGAAGAAGAAGAAGAAGAAGCCGTGAGTCACTATGCTCACATTGTGACAATAAATAATCTTGAAAGCGGAGCCAAAAAGTAAAGCTGTTGAATTTACTTGTTGATCCACGTTTTGAACTTGACTTGTGGTCACCAGTTGTAGGTGGTGACCAAAAGAACGAGATCCCAAACACAAGTAGTTGAACTGAGCTTCTTCTGAGCGTCTCTGGGTCAAGAGAAGCCAGATGGAGTGGTTCAGGCACCCGGTGAGGATGTTTCCCAGACACCTTACTGGAAGGAGATCCAGAGGCAGACCCTGGACGTGATGAAGAGACTGTCTCACAGCTGGCTAGAGAACACCTCAGCATCCTCCTGGATAAGTTAAAAGATATCAAGGAAGTCTAAGCCTTCCTGCTGAGGCTGTTGCTTCTATAACCTAACGACGCAAGATGAAAGTGTACGGATAGTGTATGGTGCAACAAAAAATGTTATTGTGAGTAAAAATAAGTGACTATAATACTAATAAAACTTAGTTCAAAAGTAAAACAGAAACAAAAAAAATCCAGAAAAACTAATGATTAATTGAGCATTTGAATAATTGCATGTTATAGAAAAGTTAAGTTGGGCTTCTACAAGAGCAGTATTCCCTCACATCTCCCTCACACACGTACACACAAGCATTTATTAATCAGTAGCATTCAATATACAGACTGTAAATATCCACAGGCGGCATCTTTTGTTTATTGCAGGCCAACCGGGAAGCTGCAGAAGCATTTAATTGAACTGGCAAGCGATGGAAGGTTATTTCACTTCAACGAGGTGTAAACGTGAGTGAGATGACTGAAGATCACTGATAGCATGATCAGTGAACCAAAGTGGCTTTTTATACAAATCACAGTTAACCTGAGAACTTCTTACTGAGGGAGAGAAATTAGAACATTTTTGGAGAAAAAAAAAAAGAGCACATGAGGAAGAAGAATCGTCGCTTCTTTCAGCATTTCCTTCAGGGGTCGCCACAGCAAGTCAATTTCTTCCATTCTAACCCTATCTCCTGCATCCTCTTCGGTCACACCAACTATCTTCATGTCTTCCTTTACGGTATCCATGAACCTCCTCTTTGGGCTTCCTCTGGTAGTCTTTCCCAGTTGTTTCAAACCCGGCATCCTTCTTTCGATGTACTCTCTCTCTCCTGTGCAAACCATCTCAGTCTGGCCTCTCTGACTTTATCTTCAAAACCTCTAACATGTGCTGTTCCTCTGATCACTCCCAGAGAGATCCTCAGCATCTTCATCTTTGCTACCTCCATCTCTGTTTCCTGGAGATGGAAAAGTACCACTTTTCCTCAGTGCTACTGTTTTTGAGCGCTATCGCATTAGATTTCAGACCTAGCACCGCTAAATTTGAAATTTAACGCTCTTGATGTAACTATCAACGCATTTGTTTAAAATCTAGCACGCCATTCTATCGGTCGAATCTAAAGGTTACCAAAGCATGACATTCGTCTGCTCCTGTTCCAAGGAGCGAATCCAGGATTTCAAAAGGGGAGGGGAGTGGGCACAAAGTGAGCACCTATGGTGCTCGCTCATTTAAAGGGGCCCCGCCCCAGAACTTTTTTGAAAAATAAGTAATTTTGGTGCATATTTTGCCCAAAGTTTGTAATAATTAAAGTAGTATGAACACTTTTTTTGTGGACCTAGAGGGGAGGCACGCCTCTCCTACTCTCCCCCCCCCCGGTTCCAGCCCGCTTGTCAAATGTTAGAACTCAATGTGGCCCACGAGTCAAAAAGTTTGCCCACCCCTGTTCTAGACCAAACAGCATGGCCAGTCTCACCACAGTTTTGTACACTTTCCCTTTCATTTTAACTGAAACTCTTCTATCACACCTGATACTTTTCTCCCCCTGTTCCAGCCTGCCTGCACACGCTTCTTCACCTCTTTTCCACACTCTCCATTACTCTGGATTGTTGATCCTAAGTACCTAAAATCTTCCACCTTCTTTATCTCTTCTCTTTGTAACCTCACTTTTACATGAGGAAGAAAATAAATGAGACAAACTTCACAATTTCACATCAGAGGTGACAATGTTAGATGTGATGTGTGCATAAACATTCAGTGTGTAGATTGCTCCAAACAAAAAGTCGTTTCCCTCTGTACTCCCCTCCTCCCCCTTTAATCAGTTGGAAAGGTGGGAATAAGCAACAAACTTGCAAGCGAAGCTCATGTGTTTTGTGGCATCTTTGCTTTGCTCTTGTCTCATCCTCGTTTCCTCTGTCGCTCACTCCGCCCGCCTCTCTCCTCACTGCTCTGAACGGGAAGTGTGGGAGCATGTGTGTGTATGTGTGCACGATGGCAGCTGACTGTGAAGGTCACGCTGCATCACACAACTTCCTCAGGGCACAGAATAAATCAACTCCTTCCACACCCAAACAGAAAGTGCACGAGAGAGGGGAATGTGTGCACGAGAAAGGAAGAAGCAAAGGATGGCGAGAACGAAAAGGGAGGAAAAGAAACAAAAGGCAGAGAAAATGTGATTTCCAGAGCGTGAGAGACTCTAAGAAAACTCCGGGTGAGGATGATTGACGGTGGGACGTATCGGCCCAGTATTGGTGTGTACCGCTCACACCCCACCCGTTCGGACGACAGCCCCCGCTTTCTGTTCGCTTCCGTCTGATGCCCAAATTAACCTTCTGAGCGGAGTGAAGGAGGCCCAAAGCAGCCTAATCAGAGGCTGATTATGGCAGTGGCGGCTGGCTAAAGGGTCAGGGTAATTGTGCCATCAGAGGCCTGATTGTTTTCAATCAGACGGGCGGCCGAGTGACAGCTGGGGGGTTGGGGGCCCTGATGGAGCCGCGGTGGGCCTAATCAGAGAGGAGAGAAGGGAGAAAGAGCGAGAAACAGGGAGAAAGAAAGGTTCAGAGTGGGGGTGGTGTGGGAGCTGATTGGTGCAAATGAACAGTCAAAATGGCAAGTCCCAATCCTGCACCAATGCTTCACTCCACATCTGCAGTGGTTCATCCCACACATGCACAAAACAGAAACAAACCTTAGTTTGAATATTGTTGTAGACATAGAATGCAGATGAGAGCACATTGCACATATTGCAATTTCCACACTGTGGTACTAATAAAGAATTTCTTGAGTCTTGACATTTTTGGTGTTGAAATGTAGTATTATCAAATTTCCAAGTAAGTATGATTGTGTTTTTTCAAAGATTCTCATTAAAATAAAGTTTAAACCAATGTTTCCGAACCACCTTTGCACTGTGAATCGACCAGTCTTTCACTTCCTGTCCTCAGGACCCCCTGATAACAAACAAAATATAATAAAGCCTTTATTTTCATACATGTAAACTAACATGCATTAAGCCTACATTGGAACAATTAGGCTGCTACACCTGTTTAAAAGCTCATTAGGATATCATTTTAAACTGTATAACCTATTAAATTATTCAGTTCCTAAAAATAAAACTGAGATTGACTAAACAGAAAAAGCATTGCTGCATTAAAACTATTTTGGAATGTTTAAATAAGCATTGGCAATTAAAACATATAAAAACTCCACTTTTTTTTTTTTTTTTACCGTATCGTCATTAGCTCTACAAATTGATAATATTGGTAAAGATTTCTTAGATGTTAGTCATTTTGACCGGTGATTGCAGGTGTACCTTGGTTCCTGCTGCAGTGGCTCCTCAGGTACCGTTTTCTCAGGTGTTTCATCTGCATCCAGCCTATTACATATTTAAGAGAGTGTGTATGTGTGCATGTGTACATACAGTTTAAGAGGGTGTGTGCTCTTTCTGTATTTGTACATGTATGGATGTGTGTGTGAGGGTAAGTGGTTTTTTTATCTGTGGGTAGGGGACTTGTCCTTATTTTGTTTTTGTGTTCTGGGGGTTTGAAGCACTTTGTGTTATATTTTATGTATGAAAAGCGCTTTATGAATAAAGTTTGATTTTGTCCAGCTGTTTTGTACATCTATAAATAATCATTTTACTCCTGGAAAAAGATAATGTTAATATTATATAAATACATTTCTGACTCCGTGCTATACATCCATAAATCACTTGTCGGAAAACTCAGTTTTATTTCACTTTTAATGGAATATCGATCTCACTGATGTATCTTAATCTTCTTAAATCTTCTTAAATATTCTCCGAAACTTATTGACAATCACCTTTCAAACAGTTTCGATACACCAATGGTTCTCAAATAGTCGGGGCTCGTTTGACCTCGGGGAATATGTTTTTTTTTTTGTTTGTTTCTTCTTTTTTTTTTTTTAAAGTTCTCGTATAAATTCAATTCAATTTTATATTTTTCTTTCTTTTTTTTTAAAAGTTCTCGAATAAAGTGCAATACCACTCCACTACGTTAAAGGGCAGTAGCGCTCTCACTGGCAGAGTGTGCCCAGGGAGCATTTGTTCGGTCTTAGATTTCTTTCTTTTTTTTATTCTCTTTTACGCTATTAAGGATACAGTGTTATGCAGAGGTGTACTTATACTACAGACAAATTATTTTATAGCCAAATTATGCTACTGATAGTAACGCACGCGTGGGGGGGCAGGCGGAGTTCACGAGATACTTTCTTCTTCCTTGGGGGGCTGTGACAGAGAATAATTGAGAAGCACTGCTGTGTACACAGACATACCAGGATATTCATTAACTATTGATACACACACATTCACTAACTTTTTCCACATTTTATTTCTTGTGTAATAACTTTGGCAGATTTTTGTTATTTCTCCCACTATTTTGAGGGAAATGTACTTTTTGGAGATTTCTACAATATTTTAACATTAGTCCCACATCACATGCATACATGAAGTTGGTTTCTATTTTATTCATCCATACTATTTCATCCTCGGGTTGTTCTCTGCCAAGGATTTTGTTCTCCGCCACGCCCACATTTTAACGTAAGCAGGAAGTTTTTCTGACGCAGTGCACGAGCTCTACTCACACTTGCTCCCTTATATAAAATACAGCTCTCTCTTCTCTAACATTATAATGTAAATGCACCGAAGTAAGAATATAAAAGAAGTTTTGCTAACTTGATGCAATTTAGACTGTATTTGCGCCCTCGACTGAAATTTAGTGCGTGTTATGATTGTGCGTACCATGGGGTGAGACTAGGTGGGGAGTGAGAAGATGAGGGAAGGAACGAAAGCAAAACATCCCCTCTTTGTGCTTTAAAGGGGAGGCGATAACTCAGTGGTAGAATGTTGGACCGGAAGTTCGCAGGATCGAATCCCACTGAGCTCATGTCTAGGTGTCATTGGGGAAGACACCCAACTCCCTGTTTCTCCCACCATTGGTGCCGTCGTGGCAGCCTGCTACGGTGTAATGCAGTACAGTATATTTCTTCTTCTTCTCTTTGAGGTCACAGTTGTACAAGCTGTGCATTTCGCGACAAAGCATACAGTGTAAGACTGCATTGGGGACAAATAAAATTTAATTTGATTAACAAGCTGTGAGCCTATGTTTTTGTACAGAAATTCAAATGCCCAAATCATCCCTCTAACCCACCTTCCAGATCTCCTCCTCACTCAAGGAGGTGAGGCGGTCACTCTTTAGTACTTCCCTCAGGAGGCGGTAGGGCAGCTGCAGAACCTCGTCCGGTCGATTTTGGCTCAGCTCAGCCAGATGTTCTACCAGGAAGCCCACTACGGCTTCCTCCAAGGCGGGAAGGTGGAACAGATCTGCCACAAGGTAAAGCTCCATGTAGTTCACACTGCTCAACTCCTGCAAAACACATCGATAATAACACAATTGTGTTAATCTTTATTCCTATGTTAACGAGTCTATGTTTCGTTTAAATGCTGTGTGGAAAATATAGATCAGTAAATGTAAACTGCAAGCCTCGAAAAATTATTACATGAAGACAGATTTATTGAACAAAAATGAAATTAGACTGCCACCTTCTGGAGATCTTTAAGAAGGTATTTATATGAAAAAACTCAATGAAACAAGTCAACCAGAAATTCATCAGAATCAGAATGCTTTTATTGCCATGCCAATGAAGAATATCAGAGAATAGGAACTTGCTTTGATACAGGTGTGCAAAAAAATAAAATAGAAAAAATGAAATAAATAAAAATAATTTTAACAAAACTAAGAGTGCTCAGACAGAAAAAGAAAAGTAGTGCAATGTCATAGAAAAATAATAGAAAATAATAAAGATAGTAAAGTGACAAGAGGGAAGTGACTAAGAGATGTGGGGATCCAGGTTATAAAGCGTTTATAAGTCCAACGACAGAAGGGAAGAAGCTGTTTTTGTGGCGGGACGTTCTGGTCCGAATGGACCGGAGCCTCCTGCCCGAGGGGAGTCGCTCAAAAAGTCCATGTCCAGGGTGGGAAGGGTCAGCTGCTATCCGACCTGCACACCCCCGAGTCCTGGAGACGTACAGGTCTTCGAGAGATGGAAGGCTGCAGCCGATCACCTTCTCTGCAGAGCGCACAATGCGCTGCAGTCTATGTTTGTCCCTGGCTGTGGCTCTAGCGTACCACACTGTGATGGAGGAGGTGAGGATGGACTCGATGATGGTTGTGTAAAACTGCACCAACATCTGGGCGGGCAGCTTGGCTTTCTTCAACTGCCGCATAGATACAGTATTTCTCTCACCGCTGCACGGGACTCAGTCTCATTAACCAGATATTCTAATCGAGCGAACATGTTCCCTCATCACTGAGGATACAATCCCATTTAGAAAAATATCCATGATGATAACTGATGATAACTGATGACAAAAGTCTAAAACTATGGTGACTGAGCTGGAGGAGCAACAGTACTGCTGTGTACAAGAAGACTTGCAGCCAACTTTACTTTCTAAGGAAGCTGAGGTCCTTCAATGTGTGCAGCAAGATCCCTGGAGACCTTCTATCAGTCTGTGGTGGTCAGCACCTTGTTCTTCTCTGTCATCTGCTGGGGGAGCAGCATCGCAGCCAGTGACGCCAACAGACTGAATAAGACTGACTGGCTGGCTCTGTCATTGGCAGCAAACAGGACTGACTTGAGGCAGTGGTAGAGAGAAGGTCACTGAACAAACTTTTATCCATCATGGAGAATCATGACCATCCTCTCTACCCACTCCTGGACGAACAGCGGAGCTCCTTCTCCAAGAGGCTCAGACAGCTCTGCTCGAGAACATCTCGTTATCGGAGGTCTTTCTTTCCGTACGTGATCGGGCTCTACAACGACTCACTCAGCAGATAGGAAGTTGTTGCTGTGACACACAAATTTTCCATGTGTGGGATGATGAAAGTATATTCTGATTTTGATTCTAACTTGTATCCATCTGGTAGATCATATTTTTACAATATATTAATGCACTTTTTTTTTAAAAGTGTTATCACTACAAATCTTTCTATTGCAAAGAAATAGATGAATGGATCGATCAAATTAAGCTCTAAATCAGTAGATTTAGGCTGTGACTTAGGACTGATGTTGCAGTTCCAAATGGGCTTTGATACCAATGTGAGGTAAAGGCCAACTGGGCACTTCCCAACCATCACTGATCTGGATTATAATCTTGTTGTTGGCTGCTCTTTTTTCTTTGGAGCCAAAATATGCCTCATGTAGCCTCAAATAAGCCAGCTGGGCACAAACAGAAAAAGTTGCATCAGAGATGATGCAGAAATGTTTTCAAAAGGAGGGAGTTCTGTCATTCTCGTTCACAACTGCAGACCCAGCTGGTCAGTAAAATGCTCTTTAAAATTATTTCCTTTTCTTCTTTTTATTCTTCTTTCGGCATTTCCCTTCAGGGGTCGCCACAGCAAGTCCGATTCTTCCATCTAACCCTATCTGCTGCATCTTCTTCGGTCACACCAACTATCTTCATGTCTTCCTTCACTGTATCCATGAACCTCCTCTTTGGTCTTCCTCTAGGCCTCTTTCCTGGTGGTTTCAAATCCAGCATCCTTCTTCCGATGTACTCTCTCTCTCTCCTCTGCACATGCCCAAACCATCTCAGTCTGTCCTCTCTGACTTTATCTCCAAATCCTCGGCATCTGCCTGTCTTTTTCTCATTCCCACTGTCTCTAGACCAAACAGCATGGCTGGTCTCACCACGGTTTGAGACCGCCCGTAAAAATGGATCTTTTATGGCAAATCATTACTTTTTTCTCCTGTTAATAAGCGTTTAATCTGTTTTATCTTGCTAATTTTTTCTCACATTTTATGGAAAAATACATGTAGATAATATGTACGAGAATAATTAAGAATTGATGTTTTGTCTTCTGAACTGCTTATCCTTATTGGAGTCGCGGGGCAATAGCAGAGGCAGGGAACACCCTGAACAGGTCACCATTCAGTTGCAGTGCCACACACAGACAACCATCCACACACACTTATTCCTAGATGCAATTTCAAAGCGGCCAATCAACCTAACATACATGTTTACGGAGAGTGGGGGAAAACCCACAAAACTCGAGGGGAACATGCACACTCCACACAGAAAGACCAATGTTTCAAGCCACATCCCGACCCAGGACTCAAACCCTGACCTTCTTGCTGTGAGGCACCTGGGTTAAGCATTGCACCACAGTGCCGCCTTTTTTATGATATGGTTTTTATTAATCATTTGTGAGACTATGTTAAATTTTTCTGAAAATAGTCTTAAACAAATTCAAATTAAAAGCATTTAAAAATGTAAGGGTTTTTTATTGAAATAAAAATTGCCATTGAAAAAAAATTGCTCTCCACCCACTAGGTGTCACATCTGAGCTATTTTACACCAAAAGCTTTTAAAATGTAAAATATTCTACAGTAAACATCATCTGAGGTGTCCACTACTACCATATAAAGCATTCAATTATCTGCTTTTTTGGAATTTAAGTCTGCGTTTTAAATGTATGACTCTAAACACATGCAAACAATGTAAAAAAAAAAAAAAAAGCCTATATTTCAAATTTAATAAAATTTTTATCATATGCAGCGTTTAACAATTTTCCATCTGCAGCTTGGTCATAAAACTTATCTTCAGACGTTTTACTCTTTGGATAAATTTATAAAGCCCCCATCAGACTGTCCTCGGTCCTACCTTGAACTAGATGTCAAGCAGATTAAATGTGACTTAAAAACGTCCCAAAGCATGGCAAAGAATATTTATTATCTGTCCTGTCCTCTGACTGACTTACCTTTAAGTCCTCTAAGGAATAAAAGTCCTGACAGGAATTAATTACAAATTACAGTGAATATTTAGGAAATCATATTTTTCCCTTTCAAGATAGCTTGATTTGAAAACTGGTGAGTGAGCTACGAGTTAAACTTGTTAAGTTTGTTTGCCGTTTATTTAAAATGGGGACGTTAAGAGAATAAACATTTGATATTTTGTCTGATTATTTTATAATTTTTCTGTTAGCTTAGCTTAAACATCTAAAGCATGTCAAAGTTCAAATTTCTTCAAAGAAATTTGGTTGTGTGTGAGTGTGTTTGAAAGAGGAATTTGTCTGTGTGTGAGTGTGTGGTGTGTGTTTGAGAGAAAGAGAGAGATAGGAATTTTTCTGTGTGTGTGTGTTTGAGGGAGAGGAATTTGTCAATGTGTTTGAGAAAGAAAAAGTTGTCTGTCTGTCTGCATGTTTGAGAGAGGGTGTGTCTGTGATGTGATCGCTATTGGTTGTGTGACAATAGAACGTGTTGTGAGGGTAGTTTTACTGCAGGCTGGAAATGATCTCCAGGGGTTTGCGATGATAACGCCAGGCTGGTTGATCACAGGCTGTTTGATGATTGCAAAGTAGATCTTGGGGGAAAAAGAAGGTTGGGCACCCCTGCTGAAGAGTGAGTTTCTTATTTCCTTGAAACTACCGGCTCTTTAATGCCTCTGGAAGACGACACTGTGTGTATGTGTATTGTACGGGATTGTGTACCTGGATGAGGTAGTGTGAACAGAGATTGAGGATCTCAAGCAGTTGTAGATGGCTGCCTGCAGAGAGGACGTCCTGGATCACAGCTGGTTCCAGCAGAATCTGAACACAACAGATCAACCATAAAAATTTCAACAATTTATTTACTTTTCTTTAGCTGAGTTGGAATGTTTTTTCACACGCTCATTATTAAAGTGGGATCATTGCATATTTAGAGGGCAATTATTCTTATGTCATGCCTTATATAGATAAACATGGCACCGTTTTGTTTGCACCAAAATACCATCTTTGCAACAAAAAAAGAAAGCTTAGACCAAGGGTGGGCAAACCTTTTGGTTCGCGGGCTACATTGAGTTCTATCATTCGATAAAGGGGTCGGAACAGGAGCAGATGGACGGCATGTTTTGGTAACCGCTAGATTAGACCGATAGAATGGCGCGGTAGATTTTAAACAAGCGCGCTAAATGTTACATCAAGAGCGATAAATTTCAAATCTAGCTCGCTAGTTCTGAAATCTAGTACGATAGCGCTTAAAAACATGCATTTGGCGGTGCTAGGTTTGAAATCTAAGCATTTGATGTATCATTTTGCTTGTTTAAACATCTGACACGCTTGTTTACGGTGGGTCCGATGGCTTTCCATAATGGCACACACTATTTATTTTGACAGCGTGCGCATCATGGAGACACACACATTTTAATGGGAGCGGTGTTATTGTTTTCTCAACAAAGCCAATATATCTAGAATGTGTCATCTAGTGAGGAAACATCAAAATTGCAGGAGAAATAAAACATTAACAAGGTTTATTTATTTAAACTTTTTCAAGTTCGGCGGGCCTGATTAAAACGTTTAACAGGCCGCATGTGGCCCACGTGCCGTAGTTTGTCCATGCCTGGCTAAGATATAGTACATTTATTCAGTTTCATTTCCATTTTCAACAATATAAATTTCCAACTTTTCTTGCTCCCCGATTAGTTCTGCACATTGGGCGTGTGAGGGGAAGGATTGCAGTACCTGAGGGGAGCGACCAGTCAGGACATCTCAGTATTTAATAATTGATTAAATACAGAAATATCCACCATTTTTGCAAACACCGCCATCAAGTGCCTTAGCGAAGGGACCGAGCATCAGCAAACTGCTGCACACCGTCAAAATACTTCCTGCTTACACTAGCGTGGGGGTTTGGTGAAGAAGAAAAGGTTTGGCCTGAGATTTAGTATCATCTGAATACTAGATGAGAACGCTTGCGAATTGCTAAGAATATACATTTTCAAGGCAGTATCAAAGCTATAATCCATTCAGCAGCTCTGCCCTAGATAGTCACATAACCGAGTCTGAATCAGTACTGAAACTGAGAAAAATGACTTTATCATTTGTCTCCCTTTGCTCTCAATAGAGTGATGAAATAGAAGGATGAATACAATTCAGACACACTCATTGCTATCTGAATATGATCCTTCGTTTCTCAATCAAGACTAGACGTATGATACCTCTTTTGGTTAATTATTTAAAGGAATATCTTACCATCACCTGCTCTGATCATACGTTTGGTTTTAATACCATTGAGAAAAACAACAAGCTATGCAAATTTCAGATATAAAAATATGCATAACTTGTAAAAAATGTAGCCAGTTGGATAAATTTGATCTATAAATCTATTACAGAATACATAAAAAAGCTTTTTCTGATTTGCTCGACGCTGCAATCGACGCTGCAATTATCTGCATCTGCACATTTCCATTTATCACAGTGTAGTTTCCTGCCAGGCCTGGGCAGCAGTCCAGTTTACCACCAGCTCTATTTATGAGCTTCATACGCTTAAACATATTCAAACACAGGGTGATGAAAAGGGGTTATGGGCTTCAGCTGCTGGTTCCATATGCAAATATACAAAACAAATATCCTCAAATCACACAATTCCAATTATACCTTTTATTGATTTGGAAAAGAAACCGAGAACACTGCGTTAAAAACAGAAAACGATGTGTTCTTAGTGTCAGGAAGCTGGATAAAAGAGTGAATCTAAGTCTTCTCTTCAGAGACTTACAAGTACTTTAAACCAGCGCTTTTCAACTTTTTTCATACAGATGTACATTTTTCCATCAAAAAAAATCCTGCAAGCAAAAATGGTTAAAAATGTTAAAAAGGAACTTTCCCTCTTGAATGTCTTGGAAAATGTGAGATTTAATTTGAATCTGCAATATTTCTGCTTTAAAACGGAACATAAATTTTTTCTTAATGTCTCAAGAGTTGTAGGGCGAGAGGAGCCAGATGGGGTGGTTCGGGCATCTGGTCAGGATGCCCCCCCAAGCGCCTCGCTGGTGAGGTGTTTCGGGCATGTCCCACCGGGAGGAGATCGAGAGGCAGACCCCGGACCCGCTGGAAAGACTATGTCTCACAGCTGGCCGGGGAATGACTCAGGATCCTTCCGGGTGAGCTGGAGAATGCAGCTGAGGTGAGAGAAGCCTGGGCTTCCCATCTGAGGCTGTTGCCCCCGCGACCCGGCCCGGATAAGTGGAAGACGACGGAGCAGAACGTCTCAAGAGTTTTTGGGAGGGATGGACACTAGCATGCTACAAAAAATTAGAGCAGAGTGGGTTGCTATGGTTACAGTAAACAACCTATTACAGGACAGTCCTACCAGTCTCTATGTAAAATGACAAGATTTCATGATGATTAACATAAATAAATACAATTTAAACCATATTTTTTAAACAAATACAATGAGATCAATCTTTGATGGCTACCAGTAGATCCTGGTCACCGTAGGAGGTGAAATAGGATCATTTCCCACGGCAGACCTGACGATCTCTCACATAACACAGGTTGAAAAATGCTCAAGACCAGGCATTGGCAAATTACGGCCCGCGGCCCGTTAAACGTTTTAATCCGGCCCGCCGAATATAAAAAATTAAATAAATAAACCTTGTTAATTTTATTTCCCCTGCAATTCTGATATTTTGTCACTAGATGGCAGACTCTGGATATATTGGCTTTGTTGAGAAAACAATAACACTGCTCCCATTAAAATGTGTGTGTGTGTCCGTGATGCACAAGCTGTCAAAATAAACAGTGTGCACAGATATGGAAAACCATAGGGCACAATACACGCATGTAAACAAGCGTGTTAGATATTAAAGCAAGCAAAATGTTACATCAAGCGCTTAGATTTCAAATCTAGCGCCGCTAAATGCACGTTTTTAAGTGCTATCGTACTAGATTTCAGACCTAGCGCACTAGATTTGAAACTCAACGCTCTTGATGTAACATTTAGCACGCTTGTTTCAAATCTAGCGTGCCATTCTTTCGGTCTAATCTAGCGGTTACCAAAGCATGTCATCCATCTGTTCCTGTTCCACCCCCTTTGTTGAATGTTGGAATTCAATGTAGCCCGCAAACCAAAAAGTTTGCCCATCCTTGTTCTAGACTTACTTAAGTCAGTTTTATAAAACAACGCCTGGTTCAGCATCGATGTGCAGCTAGTTTTTGAAATAGAATATTTATAGCAAAAAAAAATTTATTTAAAAAGTCCAGAATAAAATATGTGATCTGCTTTAAAATTGAACCACATGACCTTTTTTCTTTTTTTTTTTTCCACAAAATCATTTACAATATTTAAAATAATGAACATCCAGTATTTATTGCCGTAAATATTTTGTGATGGAATGCTTGCCCAGTCACCCCTGCTGGCCTTTGCATGTGGCTGAAGGATTTTTACTGGGCCATTATTTACGGTGTGGGGATAAGCATATTGCCCTCATCTCATCCACTATCATCTCCTCTAGGCAGACGGGAGCAGTGCCAACCAAAGCAGGCCGGCTTGCACGCCTGCTGTTGACCTACTTACACTACAACCAACTCATCTCTTGCTCATTTCTACTGTAGAAATAAAAATTAGGAGTAATTACTATGTTGGCCTTTCAGCATACAAAATAAGCTGCTGGGGTGCACAGTGGAGCAGCGAAAAACAGTATAGTAAGGATTTTTAGAAATGAGCCTATGCTGCTAGACATGAGATTAGTCCCTCTGTCACCGAAATTATTTGCTATTTCAGCATAAAAAATAAAATCGGGATCTTAGTTTTCCTCTTTTAATATAATGAGGGTTTGGAAAAATTGAGGATTAAGTGATTAAAGAAAGTTAATCTGCAACTTTTGTACTGAATTATTTTTAGCAACTTTTCAAACTTTCCAAAGTATGCAACACTGACTTGTGCAGAAGTTTTTATATTTTTCTATGTAACTTGAAATATTAAAAAGACACATTTCTCAATATTTTAAAAGCTCTATAGAGCCTTTTGTCAATTTGCCAAATTCTAATTTAGTAACACACATAACTGACGATTAAAAAAATGCTAATGAGTTAGGTATCAAAAGTATTCAAAACATTGGAATTTTTCAATAGAAATGTAGCTGCACCAAATTTTTCGGTAACCAGAACATTTGCCATGATTCCCTCGCCTACCACCAGAGGGAGCCCGGGACCTTTTTCAACTCCCTGATTTGAGACACCTGATGGTGATTGACCTGCTGCCTATTTAAAGGCCCAATCATGAATGGAGGCAGCGGATACAAGCCACATAGCCTGTCCAGTTCACCTAAAAGCCTGCCATGTCAAGCCTGCCCATGTCAAGCCTGCCCATGTCATGCCTGCCCATGTCAAGCCTCATGCCTTTGCATGGATCCTTCCTTGAAAAGGGGGCACTGTCATGGTTCCCTCGCTTACCACCAGAGGGAGTCTAGGACCTTCCTTCTTCTCCCTGATTCGGGACACCTGATGATGATTGACCTGCTGCCTATTTAAAGGCCCAACCATGAATGGAGGCAGCGGACACAAGTCACATAGCCTGTCCAGTTCACCTGAAGCCCTGCCCATTTCAAGTCTGCCTATGTCAAGTTTGACCATGTCAAGCCTGCCCATGTCAAGCCTCATGCCTTACCATGGATCCTTCCTTGAGAAGGGGGTACTGTCCTGGTTCCCTCGCCTACCACCAGAGGTAGCCTGGGACCTTCCTTCTTCTCCCTGATTTGGGACACCTGATGGTGATTGACCTGCTGCCTTTTTGAAGGCAGTCTGCCTTCCTTTCATTGTCCGGTTAACACCACTTCCAGCCAGGTTCCCTGGCTGTCCGACTAAGAGACAATTCTGAACTTCCACCATGAGACAGTCCTGTTGAATCATGTGTTTTTCTTTATAGCTTTCCTGGACTCATTTACTAAATAAATGTTTGTTGTCCTGTTTTTGGGTCCTCCTCCTCCTTCTGCACCCACATCATGACAACAATATACAATAATTGTTTAATTTTTTTTGTTTTCTAAACCACTTATCCATAATGAGTTAGGGGAGGGCTGGAGCCTATCCTGGCCGATTTAGGCAGGTGGTAGGGCACACCTAGAACAGGTCGCAAGTCTGCTGGGCCACATACACACACAACCATCTACAAAACACACTCATTTCCAGGGGCAATTTTATAGTGGCCAATCAACCTAACATGCTTGTTTTTGGAGGGTGGGAGGAAAGTGGAGTACCTCAAGAAAACTTACGCTTTCACAAGGAGAATTCCGAAACTCGAACCCTCTCTTATCAAAACCATACCAATACTTTTATATTTAATCATGTCCTGTTAGCAGTAATTCTAATAGATGGATGTATTTTGTGGGATTGTCTGCTGAAATATTTCTTTCTCTCCAGTATCAACAATCATTGAATTTTTTTTTTACTCACCTGTCCAGTGTAGGCGAAATCTAAAGCGTGTTTTAGTCCAACGCTGGTCACTCCCTGCAGAGTCACTTCATCTGCTTCACTCTCCACCATGCACAAGCTGAACATAGCCTAACAATGTAGACAAAAATATTGAGGTCAGTTGATGGTACAGTAGAACAGATTTTTTTTATACATTTAGCCATTTTTGTCATTGGTTGTAAAAACAAAAAAACATGGGATTTGAAAGCATTAGAAAGCTGAGGGCATTGATGGAAAAATCTATACAGATATGTTTTCTGCAGTTCTCGTGTGTTGACTGTCCTGGCTCATTATGTAAAGAGACAAAACTTCCTTTTCAGAAGCTTTTCTGATTCATTCATGAAGGTCATTAGAAATAAAAAGAATTGGACTTTTCACTTATAGCTTCTCCTGTCCTATCTTTGTATCCGTGCACACGCTGCACCGCATGACAAATCAAAGCTACGGTCACAGGTTCTGCAGTCTGCTGTGCATGAGTCCAGCTTGCTGCCCGTTAATCAAAGCTATTGACTGGTTTCACACCACGAGGACATCAGAGAGTCATTGATCAATGTCAGCCAGCAGAGAGCAGCAGCGTGGAAAGGAAGAGAGTGGAAGGAGGTTGGGAAGTGTACAGATTTTTTTTTTCTTAAAAAAAATAGCATATCTTGAAATTGTGGTTTTGCTCCAGGGTTTACTTTGGATTGGGCTCAGTGATAACAGTGCATCTCTATTTATTATTTTTATGAGAAAAAAAAATCCCATTCAAAAAAACTTTTCATCCTACTTCCTTTTCCTCAAGTTTTTTTTTAAGGCACCACAATGTTTTTAATGCATGGCATGTTTTCGATGCAGTAAACCAGGGGTGCCCAACCTTTATTGTTCCAAGATGTACTTTTCAAGTATCAAACCTCCTGAGATCTACCAGTCCAGTATCAACATCACAAACACACAGATCATTTCCAGCCTGCAGTAAAACAACCTTCACGACAAGTTTTGTTGTTACACAACTATTAGACATCATATGACAAGGACACTCTCTGGTGAACACACAAACATTTTCTGCATGCACACAGGGCTTTTGGAGGTGCTGCTTACTAAGAACAAGCTTAACAACATACTTTCACGTCATGGACTCCAAAAATTTCCAATGGCACAGATAGTTGCTTTTTTTTTGTCTCTCGAGGGTCTGAATACTCGCTAAAAATAGTGGCAAATTTGTTAAACCACACTGACGTCTTGTCATTTTAAATATATATTCGGTGTTTTTTCCAACACACCTGGCGGTCGACTTGGGATCAAACCGTGGGCTACTAGTAGACCGCGATCGACTGGTTGGGCACCCCTGCACTGCACAAATCAGGTTCATTTTCACTGTACACGGCTGTACACACAAATGCTGAACAGATATTTCTACCTATGATTATGTCTTTGAGATACATGAGTAAGTCCAATCTTCTGCACAGATCTCACATAAACGACTGATAACTCTTTAATCAACCCCCTTCTGTGTTTATATTAAAAAGTCTGTGCCTTAAAATTTGATTGTTGTGCTGCTGTAATTTGCAAAAAAAAAAAAAAAAAAATCCAAGTCTTATGAGTAGTGCTTGATTCTGTTTTGTTCACTACAGGCTTTTTCAAAACAGTTTTTGTGATCAGATCAGTCTAAAACAATTGGGCTGAAGGTATAGGTAGCAAATAATTAATGCAGAAAAACTAGGGTGAAAAAGCTAGACATTCCCATCCTCACCTATGATCACCAGCTGTGTGTGGTGACTGAAAATTTGAGATTGTCAGGATCCCTCACCTGCCGCCAGAGGGAGCCCTGGGAGTTCCTAATCAATGTGACTAGGATCACCTGAGGATGATTCCTGATTCCACTCTGCCATCTACGGTATTTAAGGGGAATCACTCCAGACTTCCCTGTTGGGTCATACTATCCCTTCCAGCCTGGTCATCCTGGTTACCTGACCATGTTTGTACTTTGTTATTATTTGGACTTTTGAAACCTTGAGTTAATCCTGTGCTTCTTGCTTTACAAACTTTCCTGAATTGAGTTAATAAACCTTGTTTGAAGTCCTGCAATTGGGTCCTCCTCCTTCCACATCCCCAAAACCCTGACATACTGTAGATCGCGGATACAAGTGGTTGAAATGAGTTTCCTCCGCAGGGTGGCTGGGCTCTCACTCAGAGATCAGGTGAGGAGCTCTGCCATCTGGAAGGAGCTCGGTGTCAAGCCGCTCCTCCCCCAGGTTGAGAGAGGCCAGAGGTGTTTCGGGCATGTCCCACTGGGAGTAGACCAAGAGGCAGATCCCGGACCTGCTGGAGAGACTATGTCTCATAGCTGGCCGGGGAACGGGTTGGGATCCTTCCAGGTGAGCTGGAGGATGCAGCTGGGGTGAGGAAAGCCTGGGCTTCCCATTTGAGGCTGTTGCCCCTGCGACCCGGTCCCGGATAAGCAGAACACGACGGAACGGAAAACTATAGCAATACAAAAACCAAGCCGTTTTTCTTGCCCCACAAAATGCATAAACTTAAGAATATAAACTTTCACCTCTGGTGCAGAAAACCCCCGCTTTTTGTGTGTGTTTGTGTGTGCATGTGTGTTGTAAATGTAACACAGAATCATCTAAAGACATTGTAGACTTTTACCAGAAGTCTGTTCACCTCTCTTCCCTGCCTTGTTGATTCACCACAACGCTAATTAAAGAGATTCTGTTCCAACAAACACAGGAGGCTCCACCTGGGATGCGCTGTGACTGAAATGATCAATGTGCGTCTGTAAAAGCAGATGTAGTCAACAAACCCATGGAGAGTCTTTATACTTTATGTTCTTTTCCCCAAAACGTGCTATATATCGCATACAGGGGTCGTCCGAGACTCATTCGCCTGCGGTGTACATCTCAGTGACCTTGATGCAGACATTAAAGAATAGGTATTGTGCTTTGTGTAAATCTTGTTTGAGGCTCCAAATACAATGTAAAGCCCATCAAATTCACAAATATAGATAGAGCATATTCTTTTATATTCATATTTGGTGCACACCCTGTGTGTACAACCTTCTTCTTCTTCTTTCGGCATTTCCATTCAGGGGGCGCCACAATAAGTCAGTTTCTTCCATCAAACCCTATCTGCTGCATCCTCTTTGGTCACACCAACTATCTTCATGTCTTCCTTCACTGTATCCATGATCCTCCTCTTTGGTCTTCCTCTAGTCCTCTTTCCTGGTGGTTCCAAATCCAGCAATCTTCTGCCAATGTACTCTCTCTCTCTTCTCTGCACATGTCCAAATTATCTCAGTCTGACCTCTCGGACTTCATCTCCAAAACCTCTAATATGTGCTGTTCTTCTGATCCTGTCCATCCTGGTCACTCCCAGAGAGATCCTCAGCATCTTCATCTCTGCTACCTCCATCTCTGTTTCCTGTCTTTTCCTCAGTGCTACTGTTTCTAGACCAAACAGCATGGCCGGTCTCACCACTGTTTTGTACACTTTCCTGTGTGTGCAATCTGAAAGGTATGATATCTCATTCAATGTGCACAACGTCCTTATGTAGGTGTAGTGGAGAACAAAATGCATGAAAAAGAACAACCAAGCATTGGAATTAAATCTGACTACAAAAAGCATGCAAATGACTCAAACATGCATGAATTAAATACAAAACTGCTTTTAATGTGGTAATAACGTTCAAACATGATAACGTGGTAATAACGTTCCACAAAATCTAAAGAACAATCCTCACTGGCTCATGTCTAGAAAAGAATCCCATTTCTGGATTTCGGAGGCTATTTTTTTTTTACTCTTTACAAATCAGTTAATTTTGCATAATGTCAACTCTTTAAAATAGTACACGTTGTAATTGGTGTTTTTATTAAATTGAAAAAAACTCAGCAAAGAAGTGCATTGTACCAGTTTGCTGTGCATACTTACTGTAGCCCACTCAGAGAGTGTTGCACAGAGGAGGAAGCTCTGCAGATAGCTTGACCTGCAGGCAGAATTTATGTGTGCCTGCTCGGTGTGATAATACTAGAAAGAACTCGTGATTTCCTCGCCCACACGAAAAATAAAACAGTTCACAGTGAGCTTGTTTCAACGTCTGTCTGAAATATTGGGTGATCTCTTGGGGGTCTGCAGCTATTTTTAAATAGAAGTTCATGAGACGGACACTGTTGCAGACATAATTGGTGGAAGAGCGTAATGTATGTCTGTATTTCTTACCTTTTTTTCCAACATCCATAAATGTCCTCGGATTAAAAAATTGCCTTTTCTTGCAGTCTTTAGGACATTAATTTAGAAAAATAATGCTTTAGAATATTAAGAAGCATTTTAATCTGCAGAGGTTAAACTGAGCATCATAAATCTAGTTTGGATATCTGCAGCCTCATTAAGAAAAAAAATGCTCAAAGTATTTGAGGTGCCATTTTTACAGATTATGTAAAATAGGATGAGGATACACTTAAATTAATCTCTAGCATGATGAGTTTTTGCCAAGATTAATCTAAGCTTCCTCCATTATTTCAACAAATCAGTTTCTTTCTATGTCTAATTTTTTCTTTATGCCTCTCGCGTATGTTTCATTTTGTCTTCTGAACCACTCATCCCTGATGGGGCCATGGGGGTTTCTGGAGTTTATGCCAGCTGATTTCAGGTGAGAGGCAGGGTACACCCTGAACAGGTCACCAGTCTGCTGCGGGGTCACATACACACAGCCATTCACACACCCACTCATTCTTAGGGGCAATTTTATAGGGGCCAATCAACTTGACATCTACAGTATGTTTTTGGAGGATGGGACGAAACACGAGTACCCAGAGAAAACCTACACATACAAAGGGAGAACATGCGAACTCCACAAAGAAAAGCCAGGGTTTTTCATTCTTGAGTACCGGTATGTAAAGAACTTAAGGTTGATTTTTTTTTTTTTTATGTAACTCCCTTGAAATAACTCCTTCAATTTTGGTTGAAACACATGAAAGTGGGAGTAGTGTTACCAAAATATTTCCACAGGCTCTAACACGTCTTCGTAAAATGTTGTTAACCTAAACACGTAGAGATCGTGCTCTGGATTGAAGCAAATAGGATTTATTCAAATTTAAATGATCAAACATTAGAAAGAATCTAAAAGATTTTTTTTTTTTATTCAAGGGTCTTCTTCTTTTGACATTTCCCTTCATGGGTCACCACAGCAAGTCAGTTTCTTCCATCTAACCCCATCTGCTGCATCTTCTTCAGTCACGCCAACTATCTTCATGTCTTCCTTCACTGTATCCATAAACCTCCTCTTTGGTCTTCCTCTAGGCCTCCTGACTAGTGGTTCCAAAGCCAGCATTCTTCTACTGTTGTACTCTCTTTCTCTCCTCTGCACATGTCCAAACCATCTCAGTCTGGCCTCTCCGACTTTATCTTCAAAACCTCTAACATGTGCTGTTCCTCTGATATATTCGTTTCTAATCCTGTCCATTCTGGTCACTCCCAGTGATATCCTCAGCATCTTCATCTCTGCTACCTCCATCTCTGTTTCCTGTCTTTTCTTCAGTGCCACTGTTTCTAGAGCAAACAGCATGGCCGGTCTCACCCACGATTTTGTACACTTTCCCTTTTATTTTAGCTGAAACTCTTCTATCACCCCTGATAATTTTCTTCACCCGTTCCAGCCTGGACATTCTTCTTCACTTCTTTTCCACACTCTCCATTGTTCTGGACTGTTGATCCTAAGTACTTAAAATCTTCCACCCTCTTTCTCTCTACTCCCTGTAACCTCACTTTAAAACTTTGTTACAACAAAAATAAAAAGGTAGAACAACAAAACTAACTAAGAATAATTAAGCATAAAAACATGTTATCCAGATGAAAAAGCTATAAAAAAAAATATTCTTATAAAGACATGCAGATTCAGTCTGTCTAATTGCCGTACAGTAGCAGCTGCTTCCAAAGCCGTGCCGCAGCCAAAGAGAAAGCTTGATCACCACAAAGCATTCTTTAAAGGTAAACACATCTGGCTAAATTCAGCATCACATTAAAATGCTAAAACCGTGGAGCATGGATTATATGGATCTCACAAAGCAAATAGGTAAGCGTCTCGTCCTGCATTGGCAATAGTCTTCAATTAGCAACAAGTCATTGCACACAAACTAGAGCGAAATGTTGCTTCTCATCGCTTAAACAACTATGTGAAAGAACACATTCCCGAGGTCATGGAAAAGATGTGATGGGTCAGGTCACTTGGCATCTATCGACCAAAAAAAAAACATCCCGAAGAGATGTTTAACCTTTAGATTACCTGGTAAACTTGCTTAAGAAATATCTAACGCTGCCATGGGCAAACTACTGCCCGCAGGCAACATGCAGCCCGTTAAACGATTTAATCTGGCCCGAAAAAATTAAATAATCCTTGTTAATTCTTGGGGGGAGACGGTGGCTCAGTGGTTAGAGCGTTCGCCAACGAACCAGAAGTCAACCGGAAATTTGCGGGTTCGCATCCCACTGAGTGCATGTTAGGTGTCTTGTCCAAGGACAAGACACCTAACCCCCTGTTTCTCCCACCAGTGGCGCCGTCGTGGCAGCCTGCTGCGCTGTAAGGAGTGCAGCACACAAATTTCCCCGGTGAGGAATGAATAGAGTGAGTAAAAAATTTATGTTTTATTTTCCCTGCAATTTTGACGTTTCCTCACTAGATGGTGCACTCTAGATACAATGACACTGCTCCCACAAAAATGCGTGTGTGTGTCCGTGATGCACACGTTGTCAAAATAAATGGTGCTCAGATATGGAAAGCCATCTAGGTCACTAAACGCATGTAAGCACGTGCGTTAGATTTCCAACCAACGTTTTAAACCTTGCGTGCGAGATGCATGTTTTTTTAAGTCCCAGCGCGCTTGATTTAAACTTTAGTGCGCTAGATTACGCGCGTGTACTAGCAGCCCCAATGGCTTTCGATATCTGTCGCGCTTGTTTACCAAAGCATGCCATCCATCTGCTCCTGTTCTATGTTATAACCCAATGTGGCCAACGAATCAAAAAGTTTGCCCATCCTGATCCAACGTATCATTAAAAACTAGAAAAATAGTCCCAAAACAACACATTGTCCTATAGGAAGAAATGTGGCCACAAAAAAGATCCCTGATCTCTGATTGGATGAAATCCAATTGAAAAAAAAAACCAACAACAATTGTAGAACTCAGCGCTCTTTCAATACGTGAAAATAAGTGCATTTCCACACCCACGATTTAAAAGAAAACCAAAGAAATTGGGGCAGAACAGCTGTGTAGCCTTAAGAAAAACTCTAATCAGCGATGCTAAACACGAAACAAAGATTTCATTTTTCCACGAAGCATAAAGATTGCATTCTGGAGCAGCAGAAGAAGGTCATGTGGTTTGATGAGTTCAGATTTAATCTGTTCCTGAGTGATGAGTGGATCAGGGTAAGAAGAGAGGCAGACGAACTGATACACCCATCACGTTTTGGATGCAGTTGGTCAGGTCCAATTTCTGTACCAATACCCAAATAATAAACTTGGCAGGTTAATCCATCAATGATTTGTTCTCCCTGAAGGTATAGACATTTCAAGATGACGATGCCAGAATTCATTGGGGATCAAACTGAAAAAGTTTCACACATGCACAGTCCAGATCCTAACCGGATTGTGCTTGGTAAGGCTTTTTGCAGCTCTCAGACGACCATTCATCATGAGATCTTGGTGAAATACCGTTTTATTTTTCCTAAATTTGACCTTTCGTTCTGCTTGGTTTTGTAGATAAATCAAAAACCCTTTCATGTAACATTTCAGCAACATTGGAATTTGATTAAAACCAAACTAATTTGATTGTTACTGTTAAATATAATCACAGATGAGTTCGATAAAGCCAGCTTTATGGTTGTCTGTAGTACTGATTGAAATTTAGACTTTAATAGGTTGAGAAATGACGTCTCCAGGGCTGGAACAATATAATAAAAACAAAAAAAAAAAACACACACACAAAGAGGATTTGATTTGTGTGTCTGTGTAGGCCGATCAGTGAAGGTGGTGAGTGATGCTGAAGTGACTGACTGGGCTGCATCTCCCCAAGCTGTCCAGACATTTTAACAATGCAATGTCGCCGGGAAAAGCAGATGACACATTCAGGACAAGTCCCAGGTAAGCTAGTCACGCCTGGCCTGGTATTTTATTACCATCACTCACATCCACAAGCATACATGACGTGTTGTAATCTCTACAACATTTGCAGGTGTTTGTCTGCGTTTGGAGACAGGAAAAGAGACAGAAAACATGGTTTCCAATTTCTACAAAAGGCTCCCTCATCTCCTTTGCAAATGAACTAAATTAAACTCAGCAGTGGAGTCAGATGACAAAATGAAGATAATGTTGTTAAGCCACTACAGAGGAGCAGAGGAGCTGAGGGATTTTTTTTTTCTTGCTTATTGTTGCAGGCTGATCTAATAATCTGTGTGCTGGAACAACGATGCAGCTTGGCTGAGCTGAAACTTGAAAGAGAGACATTTATGAACGGATCTAGAGAGGAGAGGATGGACAAAAAAAGAGAAAAGGAGGATAACTCACGAATCCAAAATCCTTTTCATAGAGATATAAAAATAACCTCTGCAAAACACACAGGAGAAATAATCCCCAAGCAACTTGGACATGTTTAATCTTCCTCTCATTTTCAAGGAGGATTAATATCTTACTTCTAATCTGCACAAAGTTGTTGAATAAAATCTCGCTGGTGTTTTTCTTTCTGTGTGGCAGGAAGTCTTCTGTCTGGCAAAGTGACAGCATGAGTGCGTCCCAATCTCTTTGGGAGCAACACTGAATCAGGAGGGGATTTAGTCCAAGTATTCAAGTTAAAGATTCAATTCAATTTGATTTTGTTCAATAACAACATTAAGACGTCTCGATAGGTGAACAAAAAACCCACAAAATTTATTCTTAAAGGGGTAGTTTCATGCAAAAGGGGTGGTTTTCTATTTTATTGAAGCACGTTTGACCAATTTGCACGATCTCTTGTCCAGTAATCAAATACAATTCAAACACCAGATTGTTTTTGGTGTGGATTTTGTTTTCCATCACATCGACATGCTAACATGAACAGGAACTATTTTAGTGCATGCGTTCTGTTTACGCTCAGCCCCAAAAGAGAAAGCCATTTTTACGTAGCTGCACCAAAATAAGAATATACAACAATACGCCTTAGCTCTGTGAAATGGATTTGTTTTACGCTGTGATTACGGCCTCAAATGAGATTTACGCTTTATCATGCACATGCTCATGGGGCATGACAAAGAGAGGAGCGGGTAATTCAGTGTCAAAAACTAAAAAAAACAAAAAAAAATCTGTTGTTTTTTTTAAAGCAAATGTCACATTTCTGAGCACACTACCCCCTCTTTGAGATAAGCAACTGCTATTTTGTAAACTAAACAAATTCAGGACATCTCGCCCTCTAGACCAGGCATGGGCAAACTACGGCCTGTGGGCCACATACGGCCCGTTAAACGTTTTAATCTAGCCGGCCGAAAAAATTAATAGGAGCAACAGTGCTTCCATTAAAATGTGTATGTCCGTGATGCGCCTGCTGTCAAAATAAACAGTGTGCACAAATATGGAAAGCCATCGGGCCCAAATACAGGCACATAAACAGGCGTGTTAGATGTTAAAACAAGCAAAATGTTACATCAAGCGTCATTCTATCGGTCTAATCTAGCGGTTAGCAAAGCTTGCCATCCATCTGCTCCTGTTGCCAGGGTCACGCCCACCCACCCCCCTTCCCGGTTCCGGCCCGCTTGTCAAATATTAGAACTCAATGTGGCCCATGAGTCAAAATGTTTGCCTACCCCTGCTGTAGACGCTCATCTTGAATAGTTTGGCCCACCAGAAAATTAAAATCCAATATTTTTGTAAACCTAAAAATGTAGTTTTTCTCCCGCATTTTGCAAGTTTAACCTCTCATTTAGGAGACTACTAAACTTAGCTGAAACATTAGGAATGGGGATGATTTGAGGAAATATTTCTGATGCAATGTAGACTTTGGCATGGTTCCATCGCCTACCACAAGAGGGAGCCCAGGACCTTCCGTCATCTTCCTGATTCAGGACACCTGATGGTGATTGACCTTCTTTAAAGGCAGTCTAATTTTCCTTCATTGTTGGGTCAACATCCCTTCTAGACATGTCTTTCTGGCTGCCTGACCAAGAGATCATTTTACATCATGACCAAGAGACATTCCTTATTCTAATCATGTGCCATACTTTACAGCTTTACTAAACTCCTTACTTAATGAATAAATACTGTTTGTTGTCCTGCAATTAGGTCCTCTTCCTCCTTCTGAATCCTCGGCGTGACAGTCTTATTTTAGCATCTTCTTTTAAACATCATTTACTGCTCCATTCTGGTAATTGGCAACAGGACACTTTATCCTTTCTGTCCTTGTTTTGGAGAAAATATTCAGCTGAAAAGTCCACTCACCCTGAAGTAATCGCTGCACGCTGCCAGGACGGCTTTGTGGGCGTGGAACTTCTGCTCACCAGCAACCAAGGTGACATCACACAGCAGGCCATCTTTTCTCTGCTGATTGAGGGCAGAGAGGACCGAATCCTGGTGGGATTTTGAATGGCAGAGTCTCTGTCCTGTCAGCATCTCCTTACTGCACGTGCACACACACACACACAAAATTCAAGAAGCATTATTGTCATTGCAAAGAGGAAATTAAAAATACATTTAGTAGCTTCTGAATTAGCTAGTTTTTTTTTTCTTTTCATATTTTTTAACCAGGAGAAACTCATTGAGACTATAAATATCTTTTTCAAGAATGTCCTAGTCCAGAGGCAGTTAGCCAAACACAGATGTTTTTTGAGGTTGGGACGAACGAGAGGAACACGGGGAGAACATGCGAACTCCACACAGAAAGACCAGTGTTTCAAGCCTCGCCCCCTACTCCAGGACTCAAATCCCTGACCTTCTTGCTGTGAGGCCACCATGCTAAACATTACGCCACTATGCGCAAATTACATAATTAAATTATCAAAATGACAATTGACTAACAATTTGTTATCATTTAAGTTGGATCGAATGATTTTTTTTGTACTCAGAAGTTGTTAGAAAATCCATATTTTAGTCGGAATGATAATGAACTAATAGTTATTAGAGGTCTAACATACATCATACATCTAACATAACACAAAAAAATCCCGGTTCGGTCGTACTTTGCTTTTGAGTTACTTTTAGAGCAACTTTTTTTTTATGTTTGGAAATTAAATTAAATGAAAAAATATTCCAAACCCAAACTCCGCAACAAAAGTGAGAAATACATTTTTTAAATTTTTGTAAAAACTTTCCGAGCTGGTTTATGAATCTAAAGTTCTGTTTGTTGCAAATATACATTCTATGCGAAACAAAGCTTTAAAAATTTAATTGACCTCATAAATGCTAAAAACAACTTGCATAAATGTTTTTCTGGTACTTGTTGCTGTCAGAGAGTTTTTAAAAAACATAAACTAAATGTTTCAAAAGCTAACCTCCCACAACAACCACTGCCAGCTTCTAACATAAAATACTAAACCTAACCTCCCAGATTAGATCATCCCAGCTCTCAGTGCATAATGTAATTGGCTTTAAATTCAATAGTTGAGAATCAATAAAAGTTCATTTTTCAACAAAAATGCTTGTGCTAGATCTGGGGTGGGCAAACTACGTATTTGGTTCGCGGGCCACTTGGAGTTCTAACGTTTGACAAAGGAGCCGGAAAAGGAGCAGAAGGATGGTGTGTTTTGGTAACCATTAAATTAGACCGATAGTATGGCATGCTAGATTTTAAACAAGCACGCTAAATGTTACATCAAGAGCGTTAAATTTCAAATGTAGCGCACTAGGTCTGAAATCTAGTGCGATAGCGCTTAAAAACGTATATTTAGCGGCGCTAGGTTTGAAATCTAAGTGCTTGATGTAACTGTTACCATGACAGCAACTATTGTTGTGTTATGGATGCTGACAGTTGACAGCGGTTGTTGTTTATTTTGAAGAACAACAAAAGCTAGCCGTTGTTAACTGTTAGTAGTTTGTAGTTCGTTAGTTTTTTTTTAAAAAAATGTTGAACTAGGATGAGTGTGGTATGATACCTATGAAGAGCTGTCTTGGATTAAATTTATGTTTTGACTCTACCCTGAGCGTGGTCTCCCTGCGAAACAGAACCTGCTAAGAAATTTGTTTGTTACCACTCGGCCACCGGTAACAGTAACATTTTGCTTGTTTTCACGTTTAACAAGCTTTCTATGAAATTATAGAAAGAAACATCTAACAAGCCGTTAGATGTGTGTATTGAGCCCGATACACGCGTGTATTGGGCTCGATGGCTTTGCGTAAGTGTTCACACTGTTTATTTTGACAGTGTGCACATCACAAAGACCCACACATGTTAATGGGGGCAGTGTTGTTGTTGTCTCAACAAAGCCAATACATCTAGAGTGCGCCATCTAGTGAGGAAACATCAGAATTGCACGGGAAATAAAACATTATTAAGGTTTATTTATTTAATTTTTTCAAGTCCTGGTGAGCCGGATTAAAACGTTTAACAGGCCGCATGTGGCCCGCAGGCCATAGTTTGACCACATGCCTATGCTAGATTTTACTTTACCTGTGGTGCCTGGTACACACAGGTAAACACACATTTTAGAATCATTCCTTCATCACGCCATCTCGATAGATTTACCCTATACATGCAATGGAGGAAAAACCCTGCAATATTCTATTTAGATTATCATTATATCCTTGAAAGAAGACATTTACCTCTTTAAAGTCTTAAAAATTAAAAAAGTTGTTAGACATACAGTAAGAGGATGAAATATGAACCCCTAACTTTTGACCAGTGGAGAAATATTGTGGGAGAAATTTACTCCAAGGAAAATCAAACACATGTCCTTACAACCTAAGCCGAAGTCTCTGAACAAACTGTCTCAAAAATTGAAAGAAAAGGGTTGCGTAAAGTTTGGGCAGCAACCTTGACTTTTTATGAAGAGTTTTGGTAAATCGTCATTTTTGAGTCAGTTTTTCAGTTTTGTTATGGTTAAAATACTGTAAAGTTAAAAGTTTACTTTTTAAAAAAAAATATCTACAGAACATTTGCCACTAACCATTGGAGCAACAAGTTAAAATGTAAACTCCTCTTAATGAAAGTCTCTTGTTCATGAAGAACAAAAAGAAGACGGTGGCTCAGTGGAAGAGCGTTCGCCCACGGACTGGAAGTTAGCTGGAAGTTTGTGGGTTCGCATCCCACTGAGCTTATGTCTAGGGTCCTTGGAGAAGACATCTAACCCCCGTGTAAGGTGGCAGCCTGCTGCGGTGTAATGCAGCACACAAATTACCCGGTGAGGGATGAATAAAGTATGTTAAATAACTTTCCTTTTTTTTTTTTTTGCAAAGAAAGTCCAGAAACTCATCAGCAGACTTTAATGTTATAGTTTTATAGTTAAAAGTTTGATGATGGCTCCAAAAACTCTGCTAATATTTTCTCCTTTTTGTGCTAATAAAGAAAGATTTACAGTATAGGAAATCTTCTACTAATCTTGTGCTATTCAATTTGTGTTCCCTTTATTTCTGGATCCTATCTATGAATTAGATGATGCTCTTTCTGCCAGCTTACATAAAATAAGAATTTTTTTATCATAAACATGCTGACAGGTTCTTTAGATGTTCACATAAAAGATTAAATGTGTCCACTTTCAAAATTTTTTGCTTCTCCTTGCATAACACATCACTTTAGTAATTACTGGGTTTAATGTAGCTGCTTAACGTCTGGTAAAGTGTTTCTTTATGAGAAAGTAACAGATATTAATTATACTTTCTTGTGTTCCATGTGGCTTTTCTTCAACATACATACATAATAACGTCACTTTTTGACTTGGAGCATTTCTCAATCCCAGCTCCATCCTCCATCTGTCAGTAGTTTATCCCTTAGTGCACATGGTGTTCACAAAGACTGCTCCTCCCCATGATTGTTTTTCAGCCCAAAATAATCCAGACATAGAGGTTATGACATCTACATCCCGTAAGACCTCAAAGTCTCAATTCCTGCTAGCAGAAGAGGAAATATCCTTTGGGAAAAGTTAATAACTGAATGAAATTGCTATGTTAACGGTATTATCGGATTATTATAATTGCATTAAATTGAAAATGCCTTAAGTACGATTTCAGTACAACCAGATTTACAATGTAGAGGCACAGATAGTTAGACACAAGTTAATCAGGATCACTTAGAACAGGCATGAGCAAACTACGGCCCGCGGGCCACAAACTTGAAATAAATAAACCTTGTTAATGTTTTATTTCTTCTGTAATTCTAATGTTTTGTCACTAGATGGCACCAAAGAAACAACAACACTGCTCCCATTAAAATATGTGTGTATCCATGATGTGCACGCTGTCAAAATAAACAGTGTGCTCAGATATGGAAAGCCATCGAGCTAATACACGCACGTAAACAAGTGTATTAGATGTTAAAAACAAGCAAAATGTTACATCAAACACTTAGATTTCAAACATAGTGCTGCTAAATGCACGTTTTTAAACGCTATCGCACTAGATTTTAGACCTAGCATGCTAGATTTGAAATTTAATGCTTTTGATGTAACATTTAGCACCCTTGTTTAAAATCTAGCGCCCTATTGTAATGGTCTAATCTAGCAGTTACCAAAGCATGCCATCCATTTGATCCTGTTCTGGCCCCCTGATCAAATGTTGGAACTCAATGTGGCCCGCGAGTCAAAAAGTTTGCCCACCCCAGACTTAGAACCTGAATGAATACCAAAATTATAACAAGAGTTCCAAAAGGACTGACTACATTTATGAGCATCTGGGTGTCTACAGTAAGCATCAGTAAATTTATAGCGAGATGTAATAAAAAAAAAAAAAATCATATTTTGTAAAATTACAGACCAGAGACTCAGAAATAATTCATACCATGTTTTGTTTTTTTGTCCGTTGAGTGTATTTATTTTGCTGTGGTAGTGTTTCAGCATTTACCAGTTTTGGGATAAAACCCAAAACTGATCAAAATAACTTCTTTTCTAACTTTCTTTATTCTATTTCACAAATATATGTCAATCGGCTCCATCAATCTCAAATTATCCCTGTTCCAGTCTCGCTTATCAGGCTAAATGCTGCTGTCTGAGAGAGGGCTTGCTTTGTCACCTTCATGGTGACAGGGGCATAAGACCGAGGGATGAGTGTGTATGTCTGGCAGAGCGCATACACACTGTGGGCCTAAGATAGGGCGAAAGATGACTCAGACTGTTTGATCGCTGTCAGAAATAACCAGAAAGACATTGAAAGACAAAAGAGAGATATTGGGAGCTGAAAAAAATGGAAATGTAAAGAATGACTGAAACAGTGACAGCATCCTATTATCATGATAAAGATATAAATGCCACAAAGGTCTTTTCTGGCAAAGTTATATAATATCATCAGAATCAGAATACACAGAGTAAGACAGAGTATGTGTGTGAATGAGAGGGACCCAAATGGAAAAGGAAATGTATGAGGACTGTAAGACAGTGGGGAGGTGTGCTGTAGGTGAGATAGAGGAGTTCAGTGTGGGGGTGGGACTGCACCAAGGATCTGCTCTGAGTCCTTTGCTGTTTGCTATGGTGATGGAAAGGCTGACAGACGAGGTTAGACAGGAATCTCCATGGACAATGATGTTTGCAGATGACATTGTGATCTGTAGTGAGAGGAGGGAAGAGTTGGAAGAAAAGCTGGAGAGGTGGAGGTTTGCACTAGAAAGAAGAGGAATGAAGATTAGTCAGAGTAAAACAAAGTACATGTGTGTGAATGAGAGGGATCCAAATGAAAAAGTGAGGCTACAGGGAGACGAGATAAAGAAGGTGGAAGATTTTAAGTATCTAGAATCAACAGTCCAGAGCAATGGAGAGTGTGGAAAAGAGGTGAAGAAGTGTGTGCAGGCAGGCTGGAACGGGTGGAGAAAAGTATCAGGCGTGATGTGTGATAGAAAAGTTTCAGATAAAATGAAAGGGAAAGTGTCAAAACTGTGGTGAGACCAACCATGCTGTTTGCTCTAGAGACAGTAGCACTGAGAAAAAGACAGGAAACAGAGATGGAGGTAGCAGAGATAAAGATGCTGAGGATCTCTCTGGGTTTGACCAGGATGGATCGAATTAGAAACAAGTACATCAGAGGAACAGCACATGTTAGAGGTTTTGGAGATAAAGTCAGAGAGGCCAGACTGAGATGGTTTGGACATGTACAGAGAAGAGAGAGGGTGTACATCAGCAGAAGGATGCTGGGTTTGGAACCACCAGGAAAGAGGACTAGAGGAAGACCAAAGAGGAGGTTCATGGATACAGTGAAGGAAGACATAAAGATAATTCGTGTGACCAAAGAGGATACAGCAGATAGGGTTAGATGGAAGAAACTGACTTCCTGTGGCGACCTCTGAAGGGAAATGCCGAAAGAAGAAGAAGAAGGTTGTACACACAGGGTGTGCATGCAAATGCTCAAGTGCAACCAAAGATTGAGAAGAGGAGGAATTTACAATGTCAAAAAACTAAAGTGAAACCAAATAAATGTATGTACCGTATATGCTTATTTTGGTAAATATTGCATTGTTACGTTAGTAGCCAATTTTATTTATATATGGCATAAAATAAGGCCCTGTCAACACGTAGCCGGGTATTTTTGAAAACGCATATATTTTTATCCGTTTTGGCCTGCCGTCCACACAAAAACTGAGATTTCTTTCACTCAAAACCGGCGTTTTTGAAAACTCCGGCCAAAGTGGAGATTTTGGAAAACTCTTTTGGAAAACTTTTTCGCATTTGCGTGTGGACGTGCGAAGACGGAGATTTGCATTTTCATGTGTCACTACCTGTGACAAGTAATGCAAATGCGCCATTCGTGTGCGTCCTTGTTTACAAAAGCAGACAGTGAGCAGCATGGATCCATGTTGCGGAAATGTCGAGAGAGGTGCTCTGATTTGATAGCTCAGAACGTACTTTTACATCAGTATTGCTAACTACTGGTCTGGTATGCTCATAATCGCACTCAGAAGCGTATTTATACGGCTCCGTGTGGACGTGGATATCTTGAAAACGGTTACAGGTGGACGCGAGCGTTTTCCTAAAACGAAGGACAGCGGATATGCGTTTTCAAAAATATCTGGCTACGTGTGAACATGGTCTAAGAATCACTAAATCACTACTCATTAAAAGTGCAACACCTTTCTATATTTATTTAAAAGGCCTTCTCAAACACAAAAGGCAAACTTTTTCTACTGTTAAGTAAAATGAAGCAAAACAGGACCAATTTTTTCTAGAATTTTAAAAGATATTTAATCATTTTGTAGAGAAAATTGCATTTATGTCAAGGTAAATATCGCTTTGCTGGATGATAGCGGTTGTATTAAAAGTGCTTAAATTGAAAATAATGCTTGTATTTTCCTTTTTATGAAGGTTTAACCACATCTAAAAGAAATGTTGGATGATAAAGCGGTCAAACAGATTTCCTGTTTGTCCCTGAAACATGAAACACCAGCAACATATTGATTCCTAAGTGGATTCCCTGCAGCTGAAAATATAAAGAACGGGGTTCTCACTTTGTGTGCCATCAGACATCCTTGTCAATATTTGCTGATACAGCCTGTAACAGTAAGCATGTGTCCTGACTGGGTTTCCTACCTGAGCCCAGGTCCGGAAGGCATTCCCCTTCCTGATGGAAGAGATAGTGCAGGCAAAGGGAAAGTGAGATGCAGCTCCTGTGGACTGTGGTCTCCTCTCTGGGTACATGCATCAGCCTGATAGGACAGAACAGCACGTCAGGTTTGCTTAGTCCATCCACTCGACCCAGCCGCGCTGTGACAACCTCCTGTGAGACGTGTGAAAAGATGCTACCACACATCATACTAAACGCTGACTTCTCCCACATATCCTCTAAGCTGTCATTGACTTTCGGTATTCATAAAGCTCCTCTTTAAGTACTGAAGCAGGGACACTGACTGAGGCTCACCAGGCTAAAAAAAAAAAAAGATCAGCAATTGTGAGAAAAATCCAAGTCTAAATGACTTTAAATAACATCTATGTAGCTGCAACCTTGACATGGTCTTGTCCCAGTGGAACGTCTGTCTCCTGTGTCTGCAGGAGGAAACGTGTGCATCCATAAAGTTTGAGTCAAAGTGGGCCGAGCTGCTCTGCAGTGTTCCTGAGTGAGATTTAATGATCGACCTGATCATGAATGACCTTCAGACACACTAGCCGCTGTAGCTTACCTGGACATGCTGCACAGTGCATAAAGATGGTCTCTAAGATCTTTAGAAATTCAATTTTTTTTGCAATGTATTTTAACCTGCTTTTGCCGGTTGGACTTGTGCTTATAAAAAGATGTATGAAAAAAAATGTGTTATTGAACTGTGGATTTTGTGGGACATTAAAAACCTCAGCCAATCAATTTTGAGGAGAGAGCAAAAACAGTTGGCTTACAGGCCGTTAATCACTCCAACTTTATGCTTTCAGCATGTGTATTTCTATTGGTTAGAGATGCAAACCAAAAGCCGCCTATTTCAAACGAGAAGCAGGGTACACTCTGAACAGGTCACCAGTCTGTTGCAGGGTTACACATACACAATCACACACTCATTCCTAGTGGACTTTTATAGGGCATAACATGCATATTTTTGGAGGGTGAGAGGAAACCGGAACGCCTGGAAAAAACCCACACATACACAGGGAGAACATGCAAACTCCACACAGAAAGTAGTGTTTCCAGCCTTGCGTCCACTTCAGAATTCAATCCTTTGACCTTCTTGCTATGAGGCTATCGTGCAAACCACTACGCCACCGTGCCGGCAATTGCTAGAAGATCGTCCAAACTAAACCAATCACAGTCAGTCAATTAGTCGGTTTCTTATCTGTCTATTCATTACAGGGTTGCGGGGGTGCCCGAGCCCAGCCCGGCTGACACACACATGCAACCATCCACACATACACACTCATTCCTAGGGGCAATTTGGCACCGGCCAATCAACCTAGCATGCATGTCTTTGGAGGATGGGAGGAAACCAGAATGCCCAGAGAAAACCCACACATACACAGGGAGAACATGCAAACTCCACACAGAAAGTAGTGTTTCAAGCCTCTAGCCTACTTCAGGACTCAATCCCCTGACCTACTGTGCTAACCACCACGCCACCGTCCTGCCAATTGCTAGAAGATCTTCCAAAATAAACCAATATACAGGAAAATAACAGGATATTAAACGCTGAATGATTTATTTCACAAACTTTCTCAGTAAAACTTTGTCGTAGGAAGTTTTTTTTAAACGTAGTTTGAGATGATTTTTTTTGGGATGGGATTTGAAATGTCTCCAGAAGATGAGTGTATTTAGGAATTTGATTAATCAAAACAAGTAGGCCATTGTTCCCCATGTGAAACACACTTAATCTCCTGCATGACAACCACATACACACACACACATACACACACACTGTGATGTCTTGTGGACAGCAGACAGTTTGTGGATGTGGATCTAATTGGTTTAGATCAGGTATTTGGTTGTTAGATGAGTAAGACACAGGTACAGCTCTTGATGCTACTTTTCTCAAAGCTTCCAGCTGTCAGGAGGTTTCCTAGCAACAGGCCAGCGCCTCGCTCCACAAACTCAGGGCTCTGAGAGGAGATCAGGGGGATGTGGATGTGAGCCACATCCTGTTGCATGCACAGAGAGGCGCACAGAAACCAAACAACACATTCCAGATAGCTTCATTTTATTTTTTTTAAAGGATCATAATCTCAGTACCTGATGTGGATGTGTTATGAGTCAGATCGTCCCCCGTAGCGGCGCCTCTCTTATGAATGTCATCTGAAGTCCCAGATGTGGTCTTTTTGTTCCATTCACAGAAAAAAAGAGAATAAAATAAAGATGCAGAGAGCAGATGCTCTCACTTATCAGCTGGACTTTGTGGATGAACTGAACTGTAGAACCTAAATGATTCGATTGGAGCTCCGCCTCTTTACAGTCACATGAAGGTGGATAGAGGAGAGAAATAGCGCCATCTGGTGGAGAACTTATGAATGACAAAATGAACTGATGCTCTTAATGAAAAAATACAAACAACCAAATCACTGTTGTTTTTGGCAGCCATCTAAGTTTTCGTTTTAGTCTTCGTCTTTGGACGAATTTTAATGTAAGTTCTAGTCACGTTTTCGTCATCTCTTTATAGTTTCGTTTTAGTCACGAAAACCCAAAAGAGTTTTCGTCTAGTTTTCGTCAGGGAAGACTTAGAACGTTTTTAGTCTAGTTTCAGAGTTAAAAAAACAAAACAAAAAAAAAACATTTAACAATCGTGTCTTTATTACTGAGAATAATGCAGGTTGTTTTTTTTTTGTTTGTTTTTTTTAAACTATGCCGAGCTTTAACTTGTGCAAAACAGCTAACTTAGTAAAACAACATAAAATAAATAGAAATTCTTCAGTGAGTGAGGAACGTTGTAACTTATTCATACTTAAAAATGACACCTCTTAATAACCCTGTAAACAAAGTAAACATTGGAATGCATTTAAAGCAGTCCTTAGCGCAACCAAGCTAACTAGGAAGTTAGCAGCGCCGACAAGCTAGCATTAGCTTGAAGTTAGCATGCTGTTTGCGCAAAATATGTGGAAAACTTTAAGTTTTTGACCACAAAGCTCATTTGTTGCTGTTTTCACCATGGTGTGTGACTTCCTCATGGCTGAGGTGTGTTGTGTAGACGGTGTGAACGTGTAGCATTGTGGGGGGCGTGCCACCATGAGAGACAGATGCAGCCCCTGTGTTTTTTTTCTTTTCACAGACAGAAATGTGAAAGTCTGACGCCTATTTCGTTACGTTTTTGTCTCCTCAGCAGAAACTTGCAAACGTCTCGTCACGTTTTCGTCACCAAAATTTCGCATTTATTTTGTTATCGTTTCGTCAGCGTCGTAAAAAAAATGCTTCGTCAACGAAATCATTTAGTTTTCGTCATCGTTGACGAAAACAACACTGAACTAAATACAGAAATGTATTAACTTTAATTACTTCTTGATAAATAGTGATCTAGAGAAATAAATAAATAATAATTCAATCTTTCTTGAAATGATTTCATAGAAAATATAAATTCAAAATGTCTTAAAACTGAGGGATCACTCAGGGGCGGATCCAGGTTGGGGTGTGGGGGGCGTACGCTCACACATTTTGGTCCACAAAAAAAAAAAATGTTCCTACCACTTTAACTATTATAAACTTTGGGCAAAATATGCACAAAAATGCAGAAAAATAACTCTTTTTTTTTTTTCAAAACGTTCTGGGGGCGTTGGTGAATGCTCCCAGACCCTCCATAGTAGAGAGCACCACAGGTGCTCGTTTTCTCGTTTCCCTATGACCTCAGGCCATCTCCTTTAGAAATTCCTGGATCCGCCCATGTCACCGGTCACACCACAATGCTTGTCTATTTCAAGTTATGGTGCTAATTGATAATCTGAGACAAGAAGCATTTTATTGAATGGAGGTGCAAAAGTTTACAAGAGTTACGAAAAGTTTCCTGACATTAAAATAAGAATTTGACAAATATCGTTCCTGTCAAATTATATGGTTTCATCGTGTTTTCATAAGAGGAAAATGTGATGTTAGCAAATATGACCGTATTGGCATTTGTGTTCAGCCAAAAAAGTCGCTAAAGGAAAAATAAAAAAACACAGAGAATTTTGTCAACACTAGTCTAACATTAAAATGTCTTAACTTTGACTAGATTCCAAGCCAATTATGGGACATTCCAGGCATCTATTGTTACAGCGCAGTCAGAGCTATAGTGGTTACCTCTCCTTACGTCACTGTGGTTTATAAATTGACTGCGCATCCGCAAACTTTTGTGATTTTCAAACCGGCGGGAAAATATGGTTTTAAGTACACACTACTGTGTGAAAGCCTCCTCAATGCGCGAAACAGGAAGTACAAAAGAGGTCAAATCTAGGCTACAGACCTTTATGTTCATTTTATTTTAATTATTAATATTAGTGCATTAGTGCACACTTAATTGGAATTTTTCTTGTTAAAAAATAACACAGTCGATTTTTCTATTATTATATAACATAAAAACACATTTTAAAGTCCTCTTATTAATAATAAATTTATTATAATATTAAATCCTATACAATGTTAATGCTGCGTTCAGGGTCATTGTGTAAATTTGCAAATAATAACTGTTTTCCAAAAAATGAAGTGATGTAACTATATTTTTTATATATTCGTTTGATTTTGTTCATTTAGTAAAGTATATTTAAATAAACAAGATAGTAGAAATAAAACAAGGAGAAGTTATCTTTTTATTTAGTATCGTGTCATGTGAAAGCACAAATTTCCTACTGCATGTGAGTGCAGCTTTGCTCCACTCAGGAGGACACAGACAGATCGTGTGTGTGAGTGAGTGTGGGATTCTATCAGCAGGAAAAACACTCCCTTATCCCCACGGAGACTGTCCGAGAAAACAGTGTGAAGTAAGTCTCATGTTTTGGGTTTTAAGTACTTAGTTTTGATTGTTTCTACCGTGGCTAACACCGGGGTGTCTTCTGATCTCTGCCCGCTGATGGTGAACACTTTCCGGGGAAGAGTTTGGGCAACATCGGTGAACTTAAAAGTTCTTAAACTTAATTGTTAAAGTTTAAATATAGTTATTTTGTTTTTATAAGTAGCAGTCTGCATTTTCACCTGTTTTATGAGTTGATAAAAGTTAGATAAGGAGAAAAAAAAAGCCTTTTCTCCATGTTTGAGTCTGTTTTACATATATGCTAATGTTTAAGCTAATAGAAGGTTTGAGTTGAGTTTTTTTTTCTTGTTAATTGTTCATTTCAAGACTCTATTCTGTTATGTAATAGTCAATTACGTCACTTTTTAAACAATCAGCTAGATCTAGATTTAAATCACCCAACTGATGACGATTTTTCAAGATAAATCAGTTTTATTACAGGGGTGTAAACATGTGGCCCGCGGGTCATTAATGACCCACATGAAGGTTCAAAACGGCCTGTGGGATAAATATGATATTGATGAATTGTATGATCCAAAGTTATCTGTTACTCTGTGTTTTATTGTGAAGTGTTATTGAATTGGGAATGAGATGTCTTTATTATTAATATTTTATTTATCGAACTATGTTCATCCCTCATGGGGAAATTACTTTTGGTCCGAGTAACTGAGGGTTATGCGTCTTCAGGGACACTTAGACATGGGCCTAGTGAGAATCGAAGCAAATTTTTCCAGAGCAAGGACAGAAATTCCCCCACCGATCTTAAGCGTCCCTTCTAAACAAAGAGGAACATAGAGGAAACAATCAAAATCATCCGTATTAATACCTCTATAAATTCTTACGCACATATCAGATGTTTTATCAAATGTATGTCATGTTTAAAATGTAAAACTATTGTTCCAAATTTCAACACTTGATATGCTTTTATTAAAAGTTGGGTATCATTGGGAAAGTATTTCTATGTCTATCAGGGTTTGGATCTGCAAGCTGCAGGTGATCTTAGTGTGTGTGTGTAGTGCTTTGACACTTTAATGTGAGGTTTAATACGCATCAACAAGCTGAGACATATTCAAGTAAATCAGCGTAGATCTGTAGCATTCCCTACACTGCGTTTATGCATGCACATAAAGTTTGCACAGGATCCAACTGGATTTTGCCCCATTAATTTTTACGACTTCATATGACTGAGTAATGCGCCTCCACCTGGATCTTGAGGACCTTAAGGGACCCTCAAGCAGTGCAATAATCCAAAATTATGATATATGGTTGTCTTGCAGATTAAATAAGTTAAACCCAGCTTTTTGATGTCTCATTAAAATCCCCAATAAAACAAAAAATACCTTTGAAATAACTCACTATGATTTCTTTTCATTTAGGGATGTGAGACTTGGAGACTTGGAAAGACACACTGACCTATGACAACATTTTCAATGTCCTCTGATATGTCTCCCGGATGATGGTGTGAACCAGAAGAAGTCTCCTTGCCGAGCTGAGGAATAACTATTTTTAGTGAGCACAAAGAGTGTATATCCCCTCGGTCACCTGCCGCAATGCTGATGCCGGGACCTGTGTGGCTGTGGCTGGTTCTGACATGTGTGGGAAGCAGTAATGCCCACAGCCTGTTCACCTGTGAGCCCATCACAGTGCACTGGTGCCTAGGCATGCCCTACAACATGACCTTTTTCCCTAACAAGATGGAGCACTACGATCAGGAAATTGCTGGCAGTAAGATGGAGGTAAGGCCTCAAAATATAGAGATATTAGAAATAGCTCAAGACTAAACTTCTTGTGTTTGTGTTTGTGTTTCTTCTTTTGTTTGCATTGTATGTTTGTTTTTATTGTGCTGTACTGTTTTAATTGTTTTAAGTTTTAATGTTTTAACCTTGTAGCACTCTGAGGCTTGATTTCAGGTGTAGAGTGCATTAGAAATAAAATGCATTATTATTATTATTAATTAATTAACATAGTGTTTTTTTTTTTTTTAACCAAGATGTACATCTATGTATACCATAAAAATGATGAAATTTAGTCCAAAATAAGTTGAAGTAATTCTTATTTTTTCTCACTTTTCAATAAAAACTTGTAATAAAATTTATTCCCTGAAAAAATAGTTTGATTTAGGCTAGGTGTGGGCAAACTTTTTGATTTGCGGGCCACATTGAGTTCTAACATTTGACAAAGGAGCCGGAACAGGAGCAGACGGATGGCATGCTTTGGTATCCTCACCTCATTGTTAAATTTAGCGTGCTTAAAAAACCTGCATCTACGTACTAGGTTTAAAATGTAGGTTTGAAATCTACTGCTGTTTATGTGCGTGTATTAGCCACGATGGCTTTCCATATCTACACGCACTGTTCATTTTCATAGCGTCACAAAGACACACATATTTTAATGGGAACAATCTTGTTGTTTTTTTCAACAAAGTCAATAAATCTAGACTGGCGCCATCTAGTGAGGAAACATCAAAATTGCAGGGAAAATAAAACATTAACAAAGTTTTTTTATTTACATTTTTTTTTCTTTTGAAGTCTTGGCGGGCCAGATCAATACGTTGAGCGGGCTGCATGTGGCCCGCGGGCTGAAATGATGATATGAAAGGTTTCCTTAGAAATTAGCTCAAAAACTGTCAGGTTTTTGCCTGATGGGTCGAAGCGTTAAAGCTTTTCACAAAGGGAGCATTCCTACAACAATTAGTATTATCATGTTTTCTCCGTGATAAAAAGATCGGGTTAAACATTAAATTTGTCAAATCCACTTTTGTAGAGACTGTAGAGATTCTTATATTTCTCCATTGTATTGTCTTTTAATACTCTCATTGTCTCACGCTCATTGTGATGAGTACCATTTTTAGGCACAATTGTGACTATTTCTGATCCTCTTTGATGAACAATAGTCCTGTAAACATAATCCATTAAAACAGTTTGTTCACAACAAGTTTTATTTTCATCCCATTTGAAGTCCCCTCCTTCTATTTCTGTTTAGATGAGGCCCATCAGCTACATGTTACAAACATGAATAAATGTAACTTATATCATTCTTTATAGATCAGTGAACCTTGGTGAATGGAAGTCTGATTTCAATGATGAAAAAAAACATAACTTTTCTACTTAATGACATTGTTTGTCGCGCTAAAAACCTCCGTAAAAATCTGCTACAGGAAGTTGTTTTCATTCGAGAAGCACAAACGTTTGAAAAATTTGTAATAAATTACACAAGCTGAGATGGATGAATAAATTGACCATGTTAAATTGATTTATTTTAAATGTAACCACTTTGTGTTCGAACTGGAATCAAATTTGTCACAGGAAATGCGTTTGTCTTTGTTCTCACCTGACCAGGAACAAAAAATGGACAAAGAAAACTTCAAAATTGACAAGGCTTGAAACACTGACCTTTATGTGTTGAGTATGCATAATCTCCCCATGTATGCGTGGGTTTTCTCCATGTATGCATGTTTCTCTCTCACACTCCAAAAACATGCACGTTACGTTGATTGGACACTATGAAATTGCCCCAAGAAATGAATGTGTGAGCCCCACAGGAGGCTTGCGACTTGTTCTGGGTGTACCCTGCCTTTCGCTTAAAATCAGCTGAGATAGGTTCCGGGAACCCCCGCAACCGCGTTAGTGATAAGCGGTTCGGAAGATGAAACAAAACTTGAAATCCCAGAGTTTGCAATGAAGTTATAAGATGAAGATGAGCTGATTGGTTCAAAATGAACTTAAAAGAGCTTCCAAAACAAGCTGAGACAAAACAATCAAGACAGAAGAATTCAAGAAAAAAGGAAAACCGATTATTTATATCACTCTGAATCACTTTAACACTTAGTGGTACCGCATGGTTGGAATTTGATGTCTGTCTTATATAATCAACATCCCTTCTCGAGTAGAGCTGGATGATGATACAGTTGGTTAGCACTATGGCTTCAGAGTAAGAAGGTTGAGGTTTGAGATCCAGGGGGGCGACGTTGTCTTTTCTGTGTGTAGTTTGTATGTTCATCCCATATATTGTGAGTTCCTTCTGGGTAACTTAAAACATCATGGCTATGTCCACACATAGCCGGGTATTTGATAAAACAAATATATTTTTATCTGTTTTGGCCTGTCATCCACACAAACCCGAAGTTTTTTTTTTTTTTTTAACTCAAAACCATCATTTTTGAATACTCCGACCAAAGTGAAGATTTTGGAAAATTCCGTTTTGCATTTGGACACGCATAACTGCCATTTTGCGTTTTTAAACGTCACTACCTGCGAGAATTCATGCATAAACGTCATTTGTGTGCGTCCTTGTTTTTAATATCAGACAGTGGGTAGCATGGATCTTGTGGAAAAAAAAAAAACATTACTCTCGTACGTTCTTTTCTTACTTTTTTTTTTCTTTTTTTTTTTTTTTTTTTTTTTTTTTACACTCAACTGCTCTTGCTTCTTGTTGAGGAACAAAGAATGAGAAATAAGTTACAGTCGGTTATTATCCGTCACATAAGCCTTCCTAACTCAGCTTACATTTAGATAAATACTGCCAACTACTGGTCTGGCGTGCTTATAACCGCAATCAGAAGCGTATTTGTTCGGGTTTGTGTGGATACGGTTATGTTGAAAACGGTTACATGCGTACGCGAGAGTTTTCCTAAAACGGAGTACAGCGGATATACGATTATAAAAATACCCGGCTACGTGTGGACATGGTCCATGTCTGCAGTGTGTATCTCAAGTTTAGATGTACTCTTTTAGAATGTTTTTGTGTCTCTTTGTAGAGGCATCATATAAAAAAGAACAAAACAATTTTGAGTTTTTTTTAGTTCTTTTTCCAATAATCCTCACTTGATCACGTCTCCCTTTCTCTGCGGCTGATATCTCTGCTGTATCTCTAGCAGCTCTATCTTTTGTCCTGGCATTCCTCAGGGCAAGGGTTTGGGTTACACACATGCAGCGTCAAGAGTTTTGAGCATGAACAGAGATCTATTGAAGGAGTTTTTTGTGTGTCATCTGGCAAAAGGTGTTGGCTTCTTATTTCTCGGCGACTTTGGCCCACAGGCTACTTTGTCAACTTTGTTGTGAGGGGTCTTTGATTCGTGGAGAAACAGGGGAGGAGACACACCCAGCCCCAAACAAAGCCTGCTGCACATACCACAGCGAGTATACCCTGTCTGCTAATAACTCACCCATTTCCCCTGGACGCAGTTTCCTTTCCATGTCCTGGTATCCCAGGTGACCAACTTACAATCCAACCTCCCTGGCTCTGATTCAACTTTCTCTTTGGAAGTGTTGTGATTTATTACAGATGCAAGATTTGGGTACTTTTTCTGCTTTTTTTTTTTTTATTCAGACCAGAGTAATAGTGAGATTTATCTCTGGAAAGAGACATGTTTCAACAAAAAAAAATAGTTTAGAATTTATATAAAAATTAAAGAGCAAGAAATTTATAAAAATTAATATTTAAGAAAATTAATCCAGGCAGTTGTTTTTCCGGTAAATTAGTATTTTTTTTTAGCACATGATGAAGCCCGGCCCGCTCCATTTTTCCTGCTGAGAGTTTCTAAAATGAGTGTTTTTACTTTTTAAGGTCCGTAACGTAAAGGTCAGATTGTTGAGCTGAAAACCTCCGTTGGAGAGAAACAAAGACGCTTACTGTCACAGAAGCAATCTTTGGCCTCAAATTTGTTTGACTACTGGCAGCCTGGATTACAGGAGAAAGAAGGGAAACAGACTGTCCTCTGTTAACGTGTCTGTTTTGTGCACAAACATTTTCATTTATTCATTAAAGTTCAGTGACCGTTCAACCCCAAAACTAATGATTATGTTGAAACAAGTTTGTAGGGTAATACATGATTTAATAGTAATAAAAATGCAACGGAGGGAATTAAAGTTGTTCTCAAAAATGCAAAAAAAAAATAGAATTTATTATATTTATATGAACTGAAATTGTTTTTATTATAAAATCCACATAACAGCTCTACAATCAAGCTTTCTCAGATTTTTCCAAAACGCTGTGCACTCATTTCCTGCCATCAATCCGACATCCTACCCCCTCCCTTTCACCAGAGGAATATGGTTTCCAGTCTGTAAATGGGCGGCTTTGTGCGACACAGTAAAGAAAAGCACAGCTTAACATAAATATATTTCAGACATAGTATCTAGCTATAATTCATCTTAACTCCCCGGATTGATCATTTACAAAACAGATTAGCGATAAGTCTGTTTATTTACCGTTAAAAGAAAAGTGAATAAGCAGGAGTTAACGTGTCAAATTCTTGCTGTTGTTAATCATCTTTAAAATCCCACCCCAGAGGTTTGATTGTTTCTGGTGGAGTTGTAAAGTTTTGATTTATTTCACCGGCTCAGTCTGAACAAATCCTTTCTGAGAGCAGATTATATGCCGGATAACACACTCCTTGATAGATGGATCTATTCAGGACTCTCCAGCCCTACTTTAATTCTACAACTCAGATTATACGCTAACACATAAGCATGGACATGCTGACCATTTTGTAAACAGGAAACTAATATAAAAACAACTTTCTCCAACTAAACTAAGACAAAATTAAAATCCTTGACTTTGTCTTACAGAAACAAAGAGAAAGTATCACCAGTTATAATAATAAATTTTTTATTTTTAACGCACTTTATATTTCCAATGGAGATCTCAAAGTGCTACAATGATCAAAAGCAACAACAAACAGCAAAATCAAATAAAACCACAACACACAAAAAAAAAAACACTAAAAACTTTGTTGAAAAGCCTTTAGAAATAAAAATGTCTTCAGTCTTTTTTTAAAAACCTCAACGCTCTGTGGAGCCCTCAAGCTCTCGGGAAGAGCGTTCCAGAGCTGTGGAGCAGCTGCCTGGAAGGCCCTGTCCCCCATAGTGGAGAGTTTGGTCCTTGGTTGGTGCAGGCAGTAGGAGGAGGAGGAGGAGCGCAGGTCTCGGGCAGTGGTGTGGAGGGTTAGGAGTTCACTGATGGGTGAGGAGGCAGAGCTTGTACTGAATTCTGTATTTAACAGGTAGCCAGTGGAGTGATTTAAGGATGGGAGTGATATGGTCATATTTGCGCCTCCTTATCAGGATCCGGGCAGCGCAGTTCTGGATGTGCTGGAGCTTTTGTAAGCCCCTGCATGGGATCCCTACAAGGAGGGCATTGCAGTAATCCAGCCTGGAGGAGATGAAAGCGTGAATCAACCTCTCAGCATCAGGTTTGGAAAGACATGGACGTAGCTTGGCTATATTTTTAAGATAGAGGAAGGAAACCTTGCAGAGATGGTGAATGTGGGAGTCAAAGGTGAGGTTAGAATTAGTTACCTTCAATCTCTCTTTCTAGAATTGACAAATCAAGTTAGAAATCTGGGAGTAATAATGGACTCAGACTTTAACTTCAACAGTCAATTACATCAGCAGCCTTTTACCACCTTAAAAACATTGCCAAAATCAGAGGTTTGGTGTCTAAAACAGACTTAGAGGTTCTTATTCATGCATTTGTTTCCAGTAGGTTAGATTATTGCAGTGGTCTCCTCACTGGTCTGAACAAAAAGGCCTTAAAAAACGTGCAGTTTATTCAAAATGCTGCTGCTCGAGTCGAACAAGAACTAGAAAATATGATCACATTAGTCCTGTGCTCAAGTCTCTGCACTGGCTTCCTGTGGCTCAGAGAATAGACTTTAACGCTGCTCTGATTGTGTTTAAGTCTCTCCCTGGTCTAGCACCAAAGTACATCTGTGATATGTTAGTACCTTATGAACCATCTAGAACTCCGAGGACCTCCAGGACCGGCCTCCTGCTGGTGCCTAGAGTCAGGACTAAACACGGAGAAGCTGCATTTCAATTTTATGCCGCAAAATTCTGGAACAAACTTCCTGAGGCCGTGAGACAAGCCTCTACTGTGACGATGTTTAAATCTCGACTGAAAACAGTTCTGTTTAACTGTGCTTTTGATTAATTACTTTTTATCTGTTTTAATGATTTTATTTATCGTATTTTCCGCACTATAAGGCGCATTGCGTTATAAGACGCACCTTCAATAAGTCTTCTTCTTCTTTCGGCTTTTCCCTTTTGGGGTCGCCACAGCAAGTCAGTTTCTTCCATCTAATCCTATCTGCTGCATCCTCTTCGGTTACACCAACTATCTTCATGTCTTCCTTCACTGTGTCCATGAACTTCCTCCTTGGCCTTCCTCTAGTCCTTTTTCCTGGTTGTTCCAAATCCAGCATCCTTCTTCCTATGTACTCTCTCTCTCCTCTGTACGTGCCCAAACCATCTCAGTCTTGCCTCTTGAACTTTATCCCCAAAACCTCTAACATGAGCTGTTCCCCTGATGTACTCATTTCTAATCCTGTCCAACCTGGTCACTCCCAGAGAGAGCCTCAGCATCTTCATCTCTGCTACCTCCATCTCTGCTTCCTGTCTTTTCTTCAGTGCTACTGTTTCTAGGCCAAACAGCATGGCGGGTCTCACCACGGTTTTTACACTTTCCCTTTCATTCTAGCTGAAACTCTTCTGTCGCACATCACACCTGACACTTTCCTCCACCCGTTCCAGCCTGCCTGAACACGCTTCTTCACCTCTTTCCCACACTCTCCATTGCTCTGGACTGTTGATCCTAGATACTTAAAATCTTCCACCTTCTTTAAGTGCACCTTCAATAAGTGACGTTTTTTAAAACTTTTTCCATGTATAGGGCGCACCGCATTATAATGCGTTACAGTAAAGGCTGGAGTTACGTTATGCATTCACTAAATGGTGCTGCACTAAAGGGAATGTAAAAAAAAAGATAGGTCAGTCAAACTTTATTGACAATTACAAAACAGCTTTCTGTTTTTACTCCCAAAATGAATAAACAGCTGTTTTATTGTTTTCTCCGAGATAAAGTATTAATATTTTTGTGACACAGTTTATCTTCCATTGGAGATAAACTCTGGTTAGTCTTGTTTACTTGGCGTAGCGCATCGTCTTGCTTCCTCCAGTTCCTCACCATTGATTCGTTAATGTTAAACTCTCTCGCTGCGGCTCTATTCCCGTGTTCTACGGCGTGACCGATCGCCTTGAGTTTAAACTTTGCGGTGTAACAGTGTCTCTTGGTAGGAGCCATTTCCGGGTCTTTACACAAACACACAAATGGAAATGAGATGCTCTTTCATATATCCCAGCATGCAGTGCGCACTACTTCTTCTACGGGGGAAATGGAGTCGGCAGCTGCTTACCGCAGTTGCGACACCTGTTGTAGCTCAATATTAATCCTTATATAAGGCGCTCCGGGTTAAAAGGCTCATCGTGGACTTTAGAGAAAATTTAAGATTTTTAGGTGCGCCTTATAGTGCGGAAAATACGGTATTTATTTTTTTTAACTTTTTGATTCTATGTTTTGTGATTTTAATGCATTTTTTTCTTCTTGTGAAGCACTTTGAATTACATTTTGTATGAATTGGGCTATACAAATAAACTTGCCTAAAATCCCCTCAAACTTGCTGCAAGTTCAAACTTCTTTAGTGTTGTTATGGAATAAGCTTCTTTTTTTAGCAAATGATCAACCATCTATAACAAAATGTTAATGAATAGATGAACATTGACATTGTTGGTCTGTTATTCTATTGGCTGGATTTTTTACATTCAGCCAACGATCAACAAGTGAATGATCGTTATAAACGGAAAATCAATCAAACATTAATACAATCCAACACTTATTGGGGGTCAGATTGCTGGCTCAGCGGAGAAACACAGACTGTCCTCATCACAGGAAACATCTTCTTGCTTGGAAAAAGCCCAAGGCGTTCCTGAGCAGCTGCAAAACATTGTCAGCAGACAATTAGGCTAAAACTGCAAAAATCTGGTTTCTGTCACTAAATCTTCGTCTTCTTTCAGCATTTCCCTTCAGGGTTCACCGCAGCAAGTCAGTTTCTTCCATCTAACCCTATCTCTTGCATCTTCTTCGGTCACACCAACTATCTTTATGTCTTCCTCCACTGTATTCATGAACCTCCTCTTTGGTCTTCCTCTAGTCCTCTTTCCTGGTAGTTCCAAACCAGCATCCCTCTTCCGATGTTCTCTCTCTCCTCTGCACATGTCCAAACCATCTCAGTCTGGCCTCTCTGACTTTAAAACCTCTAACATGTGCTGTTCCTCTGATCCTGTCCATTCTGGTCACAATAGTTTCAAATTTTAGTAGTAGGTAAAAAGTTTTGTCTTCTGAACCGTGTATTCCTAATGAGATCACGGGGGTGCCGGAGCCTATCCCAACTGATTTAAGGCGAGAGGTAGGATACACCCTGAACAGGTCAATAGTCTGTTGCAGGGACACTTGCACACACGTACAAACATCCACACACACTCATTCCTAAGGGTTTTGTCTTCTAAACCGCTTGTCACCAAAGGGATCATGGGGGTGCCGGAGCCTATCCCAGCTGATTTAAGGCGAGAGGCAGGATACTCCCCAAAGAGGACACCAGTCTGTTGCAGGGACACTTGCACAAACGCACAAACATCCACACACACTCACTCCTTGGGGTAATTTCAAAGCGGCCAATTAAACTAACGCATGTTTTTAGAGGAAGGTAGAAAATCCATGTAAACACGGGGAGAAAATGCAAACTCCACACAGAAAAGTTAGTATTTCAAGCCACATGCCCACTCCGGGACTCAAACCCTAACCTTCTTGCTGTGAGGCCACCATGCTAACCACTGCGCTGTATCTTTTTTTTTTTTTATTTGCTTGTTTTATTATTGGAGTTTTGAAAAGTCAATTTTTTGCTGAAAAACAATCAGACTCGTTGTAATTAAGAGAGTAAATGTTTGTTGTTAATTTTTGTTCTTGATTTTGCAATAGCACTTACAGTTGTGGAATACAAGATTTTTTGTTTTTCTCTGTGACTTATTATCAACAAAAACTCAAGCCAGTCTCTGTCTATTCTTTCAGCCTTTCATGCCCTTGGCGAAGCTGCAATGTTCTCCAGACGTTCATCGCTTTCTGTGCCAAGCGTTTATCCCAGCATGCAGTGGAGAGAGCACGGTGAGCCTTCCATGCAGGCAAGAGTGTGAAAAGGTTCTTTCTGACTGTCAGGAGAACATCCGTGTCTTCGGTATTACCTGGCCTCCTGAACTCCAATGTGACAAGTAAGAAAACACTCCTATCTTTAAATGAACCAGAAAATTCCCTTTCAAGCGCTTCATCCTCATTGTCTTATTTTTTTAGGCTGGATTCATGCCACATAGGTGAATCCATGCTTCCTACGACCACTCCAATGACTTCCTCATCACCTAAAAGAGATCTTGGTTTCTGGTGTCCACTGCAGCTAAAGACCAAGCAAGGTCTCGGTTCATCGTTTCTCGGTGCTCCAGACTGCGCACCGCCGTGCTCCAACATGTACTTTAAACTCCACGACATAAATTTTGTAAAAAGTTTCATCGGCGTGTGCTCCATCGTCTGCTTGGGTGCAACTCTTTTCACTTTTTTTACCTTTCTCATTGATGTGAAGCGCTTCAGATACCCGGAGCGTCCCATAATCTTCTACGCCGTCTGCTACAGCTTTGTATCGCTCATGTATTTTATTGGTTTCCTGTTGGGGAACAACGCCGCCTGCGTTAAAGCGACCCATCCCACCGGTGTGGACACCGTGGTGCTGGGCTCGCAAAGCAAAGGCTGCACGCTGCTTTTTATGCTTCTGTATTTCTTCACCATGGCGGGCATGGTCTGGTGGGTCATCCTCACCATCACGTGGTTCCTGGCAGCTGGACCAAAGTGGAGCCGTGAAGCTATTGAAAAAAAAGCTGTAAGTTAAGTAAAAATACGAAGTTTAAAGTCACTTTATCCAGGTCAGTGATTCTTATTTGTGGGTTTTTTTCTCTTTGTTCTCCAGGTTTGGTTCCACTCTGCTGCCTGGGGGATCCCCGGAGCTTTAACCGTCATGCTGCTAGCTCTGAACAAAGTGGAAGGAGACAGTATCACAGGGGTTTGCTTTGTGGGGCTCTACGACTTGGACGCACTGCGGTACTTTGTTCTGGCACCCCTGTGTGTTGGTGTCATAGTGGGACTCTGCCTCATCCTGGCAGGTATCGTTTCGCTCAACCACGTCCGGCAGGTGATTCAGCATGACGGACGAAACCAGGAAAAGCTAAAGAAATTTATGATCCGCATCGCCGTGTTCAGTTGTCTGTACCTAGTCCCGCTGGTCACTCTGTTAGCCTGCTATACATACGAACAGAGTTACAGGAGGACCTGGGAAAATACCTGGATCAATGACTGGTGTCAGGAATACAGCATCCCCTGCTCCTCCAAGGTAGCTACAACACATTTTTAACTCCATTAAGTCAGGATGGACCAATATGGATTTTCAGAGCTAATTTTGGTTAATGGAAACTTAACCTAAGTTTTCTAAATATGCAAGAAAAGAGAAAATGAGATGTTTTTTTTTTTTTTAACCGAGTCAGCAGTTTTCCTTTCCGTCGTTTTCCGCTTATCCGGGGCCTGGTCTCAGGAAGACGGGAAACCCAGGCTTGTTTCACCCTAGCTGCATCCTCCAGCTCACCTGGGAGGTTCCTGAGTCGTTCCCTGTCCAGCTGTGAGACATAGTCTCTCTAGTGGGTCCGGGATCTGCCTCTTGGTCTCCTCCCAGTGGGACGTGCCCGAAACATCTCACCAGCAAGGTGCTCGGGAGGCATCCTGGCCAGATGCCCGAACTACCCCATCTGGCTTCTCTCGACCTGGAGGAGGAGCGGCTCGACACCGAGCTCCTCTCGGATTGCAGACCTCCTCACCCAATTGCTGAGTGAGAGCCCAACCACCGTGCACAGGATGCTCATTTTGGCTGCTTGTATCCACGATCTCATTCTTTCGGTCACCACCCAGAGCTGGTGACCATAGGTGAGGGTAGGAACGTAGATCGACTTGTAAATCGAGAGCTTTGCTTTTCAGCTCAGCTCTCTCTTTACCACGACGGACCGATGCAGGGTCCTAGTTATTGCTGACGCTGCACCAATTCGTCTGTCAATCTCTCGCTCCATCCTTTCCCCACTCGTGAACAAGACCCCGAGATATTTAGATTCCTCCACTTGGGGCAGGACGCTGTCCCTGACCTGCAAGGGGTATTCCACCCTTTTTAGGGGAAGGACCATGGTCTCGGATTTGGAAGCGCTGATTCCCAAACTGGACGCTTCACACTCGGCAGCAAATCGATCCAGTGAGAGCTGGAGATCACGGTCCAATGAAGCCAATATGACCACATCATCCGTAAAAAGCAGAGATTTGGAGGGGTCCGGTTTGGTGACCTCAGGTTCGGATCAAACTAAAACCAGAGATCTAAATTTAGAAATTAAATAATCTAGTTTTTCTTAGTCTCTCTCATTCTTTGCTGCATCTTCACACCAACTCTGGAAAACATTACATGTTGTTATTGTGTGAAATGTGAAATTTTAGGCGTGAAATCAAAAAATTTTTATGACTCATTTCGTCCATCACAGATGGCTTTTTGTCCGCCTCTAAGCGTGACTCGAGCACACAGTCTGGTGTCTAAACTTATTTATAGTCACGGATGGGAACTTTGTCCTTTTCTTGTATTTCTAAAAATAAAATAAGACCATGGAAGAATTTGTCGGAGTTTGGAAGAAGGCAAAACCTCAAAAATATGACTAAAAAATGATAATAATAAGTCAATTAAACAGTCGGCAGATTTCTTGGACGTGTAATTCTCTATTTTTGGATCGCAAAGTTAGAAAACGAAAAACAGGGGTGGTATGAAACTTAAACCAAATAACATTCCTAGTTCTTAAACTTACCTTTAGTTTATTTAATAAAGCAGCTTTCACTATCAAACTTGGATTGCTCTAATTCGGCTCATCTTCTTATTAGATGTCAGTGTGACTCTCGGAGGAAAAATTCTCCATCTAATTTTAAGTACGGCACTTGATTTGATTTGTTGAGGTAGACACTTCCTGTGAATCACATGGAACTTGTTAACGTGTTGCTTCGTCTTTTAGATCACAGAGCTCGACCGTCCTGACCTCTCTCTGTTCATTGTGAAATACCTGATGACCCTGGTTGTTGGAATATCCGCGGTCTTCTGGGTCAGCGGCAAGAAAACCTGCTCTGAGTGGGCCTACTTCTTCAACAGGACCCGGAAAAGAGAGTAAGACACTATTTTTATTTTTAATCCAGAAAAAAAAGTGTTTTTGTAATTCCAAATTTGTCCCCTGTGCTCCTCAGTCCGATCAGTGAGAGCCGCCGTGTCCTCCAGGAATCCTGTGAGTATTTCCTGAAGCATAACAGCCGCGTCCAACACAAAAAAAAGCACTACAAACCCGCTTCCCAGAGGCTCAAAGTCATCTCCAAGTCGATGGGAACGAGCACCTGCGCCACGCCTACTATCGCACCCAGCTCCACATCAGCATTCGGAGACCCCGATCTCCACCTGCGAGGGTCTCTGACTGACACCTCGGCCAGGGAGCACCTTGACCGCGGCACCTCCACTCGAAGTTCCAGGAGGGCGGAAAGAGAGCGGGAGGGGGGTGAGCGACGGAGCAAAGGGGGAGGCTCCAGTAAGTTGAGCAGCCGCTCGGAGAGCATCCACAGAGTTGCAGATGGAAGGTAAGATAAGAATAAAAACTTTAATGAGTTTTAATTTGTTAATCAGATATCTATCTAACCCAGGGGTGGGCAAAGGGGCCGGAACAGGAGCAGATGGATGGCATGCTTTGGTAACCAAACATGTGCTTTAATTTTCGATAAAAATAAAAAAAAAAAGCGTTACAACAAAATCTCTGAGTTTGAAATGAGTCTTTAAACACTGAAAATCAAATGAAAAACTATTTTATTTTGAAGGTCTCTGATCCGACAGGAAGTCACGTTGACTCTCCTCATGACTGGCTTTTCTTTTTTTTTTTCAAAAACATCAAGCACGTTAAATTTCAAACCTAGCATGCTTAAAAAACTTGCATCTGGCGCGCTAGATTTAACAGTTAGCGCTAGATTTTGCATGTGTAGTGACCCTACTGGCTTTCCATAGTAGCGCACAAGTTTTATAATCTAATGTGCTTGTTTACGTGCGTGTAGCAGACCTGATGACTTTCTATATCAGCACGCACGGTTCATTTTGACAACGTGTGCATCACGGAGACGCACATATTTGAATGGGAGCAGTGTTGTTGTTTTCTCACCAAAGCTATTGTATCTAGAGTGCTCCATCTAGTAAGGAAACATCAGAATTGCAGAGAAATAAAACATTAACAATGTTTATTTACCGTATTTTCACGACCAAAAGGTGCAGTCCCAGTTTTGTGTGCTCTGAATTTAACACCCCCATAAGGCACACCTGATGGGCGCGGGTTTTAAATACATACTACGTACGTCTGCCTTACAACAACACACACACACACAAGCAGACAAGTGTGCGTATTTAAAAATAGATCGGGAGTAAAACTGAGTTTGGTATCTTTACTTAAATATTAGTTACAGTCGTCATAAAGTCATTTATCAAATCCATCCAAGTCCTCATTCTCTGTTTCAGAATCTAACAGCTGCGCTAAATCCAACCTAGCAGGTTCACTTTCCTCGCTGTCAGAGTCACTTTCTGTACCATGCGGCTCCTTGGAAATGATGCCGGCTTTTGCAAAAGCTCGGACAACAGTGCCAGCAGACATGTTAGCCCGAGCATCTACAATCCAATGGCAAACTGTTGCCTAACTGCCTTCTACTCTTTGTGAAGAAGTGGTCTCTTCTGGTCATCCATCGCTCCCACGCCGCTCGCAGCCTTACTTTGAACGGCCGGTTTACACCAATGTCAGCAGTTGGAGTTCCTTTGTCAGACTTCTCGGAATCACAGCAAGCGTAGTGTTCATCTGCTTCACCTAACTCACATAGGGCGCACTGCATGATAGGGCGCACCGCTCATTTTGAAGAAAATCTAAGACTTTTATATGCGCCTTATGGTTATGAAGATATAGTATTTCATTTTTCAAGTTCGGCGGGCCGGATTAAACCGTTTAACAAGCCGCGGTTTGCCGATGCCTGACCTAACCGCTTGTCTCACTGAGGTCTTTCCTCAAATTCACACCGAGAAAAGAATTATTACCTAATTATATAATTCTAAATTGTTTATCTTCATATTGAGGATAGAGCTGTTAAAATATTTTTTCCTCATATGCGGTGGCTAATGTAAATATTTTTCTCAAGAAAATAGGTTCTCCTCATTACTTCTAGTGCTGATTCAAGCTGAAACTCAATTAAGTAATGCTTATCTAACCTCAGGGTCAGTAATCAGTTAAGTAAACATAATTGTATTTCACAGCTTCTAATCCTTTTCACCTTTGGGCACCATCTTTCACTTTAATGGTGCAACTTGAGCTGTTCATAACCAGGTGTCTGGGAAATCTGAACGCCTCATTGTCCGCTAAACACTAAATGCCTAATTCCTTTTTGGCACTTTTCTCATTTCAAATGGAATTTCCTCTAAATACTTGCATCTGTTTTTCTTTCTATTATAAAACCGGTGTGTTCTTTGCGTTTTTCTTGAGTTGTTTGGATAAAAGCATCAGTTTATCCCGGAGGTGTCTGATCGGATTGCCTTTTTTCTTTTCAAACCATCGTAACTGAAAACGAGGTTGCCCAGGGGAACAAGATAAACTTCATTCAAAAGAATTGATTTAAAACTCTTAACTTTTTGTTTGATGTTTAGAAGATGTGGTTACGACCAGATCTAATGGCTTTGATAGAATAGTACCAGACGTGTATGTGTCTGTCCATAAAAGTAGACTTTTAATCTTTTTTTTTAATGTTTACAGCTTTAAATGTACGTGTAACTGTGAAATTAAGAGGAATATAATTGCACATATTTCTCTAAAATAGAAAACATATTTTGCAATTAGTCCCTGATTTTTACAAGCGGCCGAAATGAGCTTCCTCCGCAGGGTGGCTGGGCTCTCACTCAGAGATCCGATGAGGAGCTCTGCCATCCGGGAGGAGCTCGGTGTCGAGCCGCTCCTCCTCCAGGTCGAGAGGAGCCAGATGGGGTGGTTCGGGCATCTGATCAGGATGCCCCCCGAGCGCCTTGCGGGCGAGGTGTTTCGGGCATGTCCCACCGGGAGGAGACCAAGAGGCAGACCCCGGACCCGCTGGAGAGACTATGTCTCACTGCTGGCCGGGGAACGACTTGGTATCCTTCCGGGTGAGCTGGAGGATGCAGCCGGGGTGAGAGAGGCCTGGGCTTCCCGTTTGAGGCTGTTGCCCCGCGACCTGACCCTGGAACAAGCGGAAGATGACGAAATGAAACCCTGATGATTTTTTTTTTTTTTACTATTTATAAAAGAAAAAAGTTATTGGAGGTTTATCCAAAAATAGTTGTTTTCATTTCGTCTTCTGAATCACTTAGCCCCAATGGGGCCAAAAGGTTGCCGGAGCCTATCAGGCAAGAGGCAGGATACACCTTGAACAGGTCGCCGGACTGTTGCAGGGCCACACACACACACATTCCACACACATTTCATAGTGGCCAATCAACCTAACATGCATGTTTTTGGAGAGTGGATGGAAACCGGAGTACCTGGAGAAAACTCAGGTATCCATGGAGAACATGCAAATTCTGCACAGAAAGGACTCTGTTTCAAGCCTTGTCCCTCTCTGACCTTACTGTGAGGCCACTGTGCTAACTACTGCGCCACCGAGCAGCCCTTAAAAATAATTTTGCTTAAAAATGCGAGTGATAATCTCTCCCAGATTCTTTGCTTTTATGCTGATGCTTCTTCTTTTGGCATTTCCCTTCAGGGGTTGCCACAGCAAGTGACATCTTCTTTGGTCATGCCAACTATCCTCATGTCTTCCTTCACTGTATCCATGAACCTCCTCTTTGGTATTCCTCTGGGCCTCTTTCCTGGTGGTTCCAAACCCAGCATTCTTTTTCCGATGTACTCTCTCTCTCTCCTCTGCACATGTCCAAATCATCTCAGTCTGGCCTCTCTGACTTTATCTCCAAAACCTCTAATATGTGCTGTTCCTCTGATCCCGTCCATCCTGGTCACTCCGAGAGGCATCCTCAGCATCTTCATCTCTGCTACCTCCATCTCTGCTTCCTGTCTTTTCCTCAGTGCCACTGTTTCTAGACCTAACAGCATGACCGGTCTCACCACGGTTTTGTACACATTTCCTTTCATTTTAGCTGAAACTCTTCTATCACAAATCACACCTGGTATTTTCCTCCACCTGTTCCATCCTGCCTGCAGACGCTTCTTCACCTCTTTTCCACACTCTTCCTTGCTCTGGACTGTTGATCCTAAGTACTTAAAATCTTCCACCTTTCTGCAAACCATCAAAATGAAGTTGAGATTTGTCAGTAAATGATCAGACTAGCAGAATAAAAAACCTTTGTAGATCTTCACCCTCTTAAATTTAAATTCTTCAGTTGCTGTTAGTTTTATTGGTGGAGTCATGTTTTAAATTTTTTTAATATATATCGTGACACATTTTAGACGTGTGTAAACAAATAAAACTCATGAATAATTTCTCATCCGTTCTGATTTAGGCAGACTCCAAGGTATGACGAGAGCAGGCAAGTTGCTGCTGGAGCTCAGCAGCAGCTTCCGGCGATGAATCCACCGCAGAGCACCGGCAGCCAGGACTCTGCCAATCATCCTGTTCCTGACGACAGCAAAGACCCAAAGGAGATCTGATTGTTTTCATTTATCTGTCCGCTCGTGACACACGGGGTCAAACCTGATGTGGTTTGATGAGGCTACACAGTGGCCAGTGAATGTTACCAAACTATCAGCCTAATGAACCATGTTTCTGATAATAAATGTTGGACCTAACCCTGAATTCCAGTATCAGATTGCTGATAGTTTCAGGATTTATTATGACCACTATGTTCTTGATGTATCTTTTTATCCAAGCCGTAGCAAAACCTGTCTTATCGGTCAGAGTTTGGATGATATTTTTAAATGAACATTCCTGTAAATGTTCCATATGCTTCTTACTGAAAAAGTCATAACACTGAACGTTGTTTTAAAAAATATATTTCTGAGTTAAATAGATGATGTCTTATTTTTCTTTCCCATTGGATGCTTTATTTCCGACCTCATGTTGATAAGGACCACTCGTTGCTTTAAAGAGGCATGCTCTTAAACTTAATTTACTTCATTGTTTCAATATGAAAAATGCTTTTTGTTGTCGTTGTTGTTGATTGAATTTTTTATTTTCTGCTGTACATGTGCATTTATATTTTGATATTTTTAAAACACACCTGCTTAAGTTTTATAGTTATCCAGCTTTTCTTTGTTGGAATTTTTTAAAGGTTGTGGTGCAAAAGTGTAAATAAAACAGTTTAGAATTAGTTTTAAATGTCCCCAAATCAGTCCTAATAAGATGAAACGATAATTTTTTTTTAAGCAATTTATGAGACATTTTTGTCCATTTTAAAGTTTGATGCCTTAACAATTCTCTGAAAAGTTGAGAAAAAAAAGATTTGAACAAACTGCTAAAAAACAGTTAACAAAAAGGGTATTTTGAATGTTTGGATAGAGATCCAGCAAATTGAGACAATATGCATGAGGACCTGTCCAAAAAAAGTTTAAAAAAGCCATGAAAAGTCACTGGTTTGAAATATGAAAACATTCAATCAGAAGAAATTTTGTTAGTAAAAACAAGAAAGTGAAATCTGATTAAATTTTATGTCCCTCACATGTGGAAACTACTTCTGTTTTGTTTTTTCCATGTTACAAAATGCGTGTCTCATACTTGTAAATCCAGGAATCTTGAATCAAACTAATAAAATCAATCAGGAATATTTTGCACTACAGGTCACTGCAAGCACAAAACCACTAATTACCGTACTTTTTGGACAAAAGCGCACTTTTTTTTTTCTTACGACAGCAACCATGCGCATTCAAAACTTACGGTAATAACTACCACAAACACACGTGGCCATTTAAAAACTTGTTCTTTGCTTAATTATGACTGATCTGATTTTATACTGTTTGTATCCTACTTTTTCTGATGTATGCTTTATAATTCTTCTTTTAAATGTACTTTTTTAATGTGAGAAATAGGACCATTTCAATAAGAAAAAGGGAATTTGTAGCAATACTTGGTTTATTTCTTGTTTTTGTTTTTTTACTTTAAATATGTAATAAATATTTAAAAAGAAATTGTGATTCTTATTTGCATCGCACTGTGAACATGTGTCCGCGCAAATCTTGGAAAACTTATGGAAAGTCGTCGGGGCCACTACACGCATGTAAATAAGCGCGCTAGATGGTACTGCAATCGCAGTTTTTTAAAGCCTTTTTTCATTCTAAGGTACATTGCTTCCATCGAAAAAAATTTTGTGGCACATCAACAACCAAAAAATGCTAAAAACGATTCTCTAAACATATTTAAATGATTTAATTACTTAATCAAAAGCAATTTCTTATGAAAACGTGTCACAATGAGCACTTTGTTATTCTGCACTTTTGATAGTTTTGCACCTTATTTGCCATTCTAACATGTTTAGTTTCAGAAAATAAGCCTTTTAGAGGATTTACCCATATTTCAAAAGAAGCTTTTTCCTCCTTAACGTCACACAGAACACAACATTTTTTATTAGAATTTGCTATTTTTCTGCTTCAAAACGCAACCTAAATTTTCTCACGTCTCAAAACATGTAGAAAATACGATCCACCAGGGGGCTAGTTTTGGGGAGGAATTGAAAGAAGCATACAACAAAAAGGCAGAGAATAAGAGTGTGTTTCTATGGTTACAGTAAACAACCTATCACAGGAGACCCGTCTCTCTTTTTTTTTTATTTACGCAAACACCATTAGATTAATCAAAACAATGTTTGGGAGCTACCCGTAGACCACGACAACCGCGGGTGAAATAGGAACATTTCTCACAGCACACCTAACAATCTCTCTGGTTGAAAAACGCTGATCAAGCGTGTTAAATCAAGCACGTTCGATTGATATTTAACACGCTTGATGTAAAATTTAGCGCGCTTTTTGGCGTGCGTGTAGTGCCCCCGGTGGTTTTCCATAGGGAAGATACATCAAGCGCGTTAGACTTCAAATTTGGCGTGTACGTTTTTGAAGCGCGTAAAAAACGCCCTTCATCACGGCACACGGTGGTTTTCCATAGAATGCGTTTCTAGTTTCTCTGTATGGAAAACCATTCCGGTGACTATTTGCACTTAACCAAGCGCGCTTGTCTAAGTGCATATATTCACCCTGATGACTTTCCATGAGTGTCTCTCCGTCCTGCCCTCCTCCGGGTTGGAAATTGGGTGTAGTTAAGAGTTCAAACTGCTTGTGATGTGGAACAGAGCTGCGCTGTGTCCTGCATCATGTCTCCTCTAGCCATGCGTCTACTGATCCTCGTCTGCGTGGCACTGCCTCTGCATGGCGTAGAGAAGGTGAGAAGTAGAGGATACAGAAAAGAACCAGATGCAGAAAAGGTAAGGAGGACTGAAATTAATCTGAAAGGAAATCAGTAACAGCAGATGTAAAAAAGATAGTTTGTTTGCAAGAATTGTGGAGAGTTGCATGTTCTTATCTCATTTTTACACAAAGATTTCTAAAGTCTTTTGATAGAAATAGTGATTAAGACATTTTTTACATGATTAGATTTAGATACACAGTATATATATTGACATTACCGAGGATGCATGCTATGTAAAGGGGTTGAAACCCCCTACCACCCAATCATCACAGCACATTGAACCATTTAATGCATTATAAGAAAGTAACTACAATGCAGAACATTGAATGTGTGTAATTTGTTAGTCTTAATTTCTTTAACTGATTTTTTTGTGCTGACTTTGCACAAGTCAGATTATTCTATCTAGTCAGATTTGATTGAGGTAGAATCAACTCAGATTTTTTATCTGACTTGTGCCAAAACAAAATAAGTTGACCATCAGTAAAGGCAGAAAGACCCCAAATAAGAAGTGCAAAAAGCTTGTGTCTGATTTCATTTTGGAACTAAAAACCTGTTTATTGAGAATCATAAGTGAAACAAGTTTTTTTTTCTTGGTACGCTGCAGTCCAACATCCTATTAAAAAATTCTCTACACCTTCTCCTCTTAAACATCTAATCTGAAGTACTTTTCCTTCTTTTCTCCACATGGGTGACCACATGTGAAGCACCTAATAAAAGCATATTCTGTTACCATCTGTATCTAGTGCACTGAAAATGATGCTGAAAAGCCCAACTGCACTAGACACTCCAGTGGGGAAGGATCTGCTTTTTTGAACAGCATGGTAATCTTAAAACTCTTATTTTTACACAATTATTTAGTTTTTTCAACCAAAAAAATCAAATTTTGCAGCACGATAACACTGCATGATCATAGAAAGTTCTAAGGATTGTCAATAATTGCTTGAAAGATTTCACCAATTTGGCCCAAATGCAACCTTCAACCTTCCATGTACAGTAATGGACTGTTTCTGACAGTTTGACTGGAGAATTATTCATGCAGGCAAACTGGAAGTTAATAAAACAGTCATCTGTGTAGCAAAGTAGACAGAGCTTCCATTCATTGGTCCAACTTTTTTCATAAAAGATTTTAGACTTGCCCTTCTCATGGAGCTTCATTTACCTATTTAATAACTAAAAAGCCAAAATGTGCATGTCTTTTATCCATTATGACCATAAAGAAAATAACCTTCCTATTGCAGGGCTTGCATACCAACCTTTTGACTCTCCAGTTTCATCTTAGTTGTGCCTGCTTCCTTTAAAGATGATGTAAAGTCTCACATCTTCAGGTTCGCTGCTGCTTAATACTTAAAACAGACTTTCAAGCATCTGGTGAACAGCAGATGATTATTGAAGACTGTAGTTACTGCAGTTTTGAACCTTTTTTCTCTGGTTTTAGAGAGTCTGGCTTCCCATCAGGGATAGAAGTTAGGGCAAGATGAAGCAACTGAAGTAAAAAGCTCTTTGTTCTCTTCCCCCTTTTTTTTTTGCTTCCATGCCTTTCGGCCACATATTGCTCATAACTGTTGAACAGCTGCAGCTGAGAAAAAAGGGGCAGCAGTGACCCAAGAAAACGAAACTGCTTTTTGTATGAGTTTACCTCTGAGATGAACTTCTGGATGAGTTTGCATACCAAAGTTAAACAAAAAAAATTGCTTTACCTACTACTGCATACTGATTTCTACTAATCAAAAGTTTTTTTTTGTGGAATGCGTGACAAAAATCCAGCAGTGAATTAGCATTCTGAGTGTGTGTGTTTGTGGTTGTGTTTAGCTTACTTCCCGGTCTCTGCATGTCTGAGTCAGTTTGAGTTAGAAGCAGCATCTAGTTAAAGATAGCAGTTCCAACAGAATGATGACTCACGATGGGATACCTTGTCATTTTATCCACTGCTAAGCTTAGACTTCCTCATTTACACACAATCCATCTTAGAGTAGCTTCAACCTCGACTGTTCATGTATTCAGAACATCTTTTAACCTACCTTGTTCGATTTTATTGGAGGGACTTATTAATCCTCCTCCTATGTGATAGCAGCATTGACGTGTCTGCATGTGAAAACCTCTCAAAGAAAAAAAACCTGCCAAAAATTTTAAAAACTTTTTCCCCCACCACCTCTTACTCATCTGTGTTTTTCCCAGTTTGGTAGCTGTATCCAAGGCCCCGCAGGCACCCAAGGTAGAGATGGTAACCCAGGAGCTAACGGCATTCCAGGAACGCCGGGTATCCCGGGCCGTGATGGCCTCAAAGGTGAAAAAGGGGAATGCATCAGTGAGATTTTTGAAGAGCCCTGGAGGCCAAATTACAAGCAGTGTGCCTGGAACTCATTAAATTATGGGATCGACCTAGGCAAAGTTGCTGTAAGTAAGAAAATGATCATTTCCATCATTATATGGTTTCTAAATGTTATTCTTTGACGGATTACAGGACTGCACGTTCACCAAGCTGCGATCAGACAGCGCGCTCAGGGTTCTCTTCAGTGGTTCTTTGAGACTCAAATGTAAGAACGCTTGCTGCCAGAGGTGGTACTTCACCTTTAATGGAGCGGAGTGCACGGGACCCCTGCCAATAGAGTCCATCATCTACTTAGACCAAGGAAGTCCTGAGCTCAACTCAACCATCAACATTCACAGAACCTCCTCAGGTACCAGATAAAGACATTGATCTGAAACATTGTGCTTGACTATGTCACGTTATATATTTTGGATATTAGATTCTAAATTTTTAATGCCTGGATGCTAAATGAAGTACTAAGAATGGGAAAGTAACGATAACAAAGCTTCAAATCCCAACCGTGGACAATTGTTCATCAAAATTATGAGTCTGTTGTATCACAAGTTCCATTCCGTCATCTTCCGCTCATCCGGGGCCGGGTCTCAGGCCAACAGCCCCAGACGGGAAGCCCAAGCTTCTCTCACGCCAGCTCCATCCTCCAGCTCACCCGGAAGGATCCCAAGTCGTTCCCCAGCCAGCTGTGAGACATAGTCTCTCCAGCGGGTCCGGGGTCTGCCTCTCGGTCTCCTCTCGGTGGGACGTGCCCGAAACACCTCAACAGGGAGGCGCTCGACCCTATTTTGCTCCTCTTGACCTTGAGGAGGAACGGCTCGACACCGAGCTCCTCCCGGATGGAAGAGCTCCTCATCCGATCTCTGAGTGAGAGTCCAGCCACCCTCTGGAGGAAGCTCATTTCGGCCGCTTGTATTCGCAATTTCATTCTTTCGGTCACCACCCACAGCTGGTTACCATAGGTGAGGGTTGGAATGTAGATCAACTTGTAAATCGAGAGCTTTGCTTTTCGGCTCAGCTCTCTCTTTACCACGACGGACCGATGCAGCGTCCTAATTATTGCTGACACTGCACCGATCAGCCTATCGATCTCCCGCTCCATCCTTCCCCCATTCATGAACAAGACCCCGAGATATTTAAACTCCCCCACTTGGGGCAGGACCCTATCTCTGCCCTGCAGATTATCTGTATCACAAATAATCTGTACGAACAAAAGACCACCATTATGGTAGAATCATGAGCGTTAGCATCACGGATGGTTTAGTTGAAAGTCTGAAACATTTCTAATGCTAATAAAACAAAACCCCATCCTCATAATGGGGGATGTGTTCAGACTCATTTCTGGTATTGTGTTGACGTTCAGCACCATCAAACGCAAAGAAAACGAGTGAAGCTAAGTAAACTCTGCATGAGATCTGTATCTAAGACTTTGAACATCAAAGTAAACTCACTGAAGAATGACTTTCAAAATAAAATCTCCTGCATGGTGACTCAGTCAGGGTTTGATATTAGTGGAACAACTTCTGAGAGAGAGCATTTATAATAACACAATCATAAGATTATGTCTGATCCATGAGGTTTTTTTAAGTTTCTGGGACACTTTGTTTATGTTGCCCAAAGCAACGTGGAAAACATGAACCTGTCCACTGGTTCACAAGAATAGTGAATGCTTGAAGTGCATATGGGAAAAAATAAAGACATATTTAATAATGGCAGCCGAGTGTGGAAATGTCTTATCAGAGACTTTTTATGTGAGTGATCAGGATTTTCCCCCATTTTTTTTTCAAATTTTTTTAGATGAACTGTCTACATAGTTGATATGTGGGAAGCGGAGTTTGTTCAGTTCGTTCCGTCATCTTCCGCTTGTTCCGGGGTCGGGTTGTGGGGGCAACAGCCTCAAACGGTTAGCCCAGGCCTCTCTCACCCCGGCTGCATCCTCCAGCTCTCCCGGAATGATCCCAAGTCGTTCCCCGGCCAGCTGTGAGACATAGTCTCTCCAGCAAGTCCGGGGTCTGCCTCTTGGTCTCCTCCCGATGGGAGGTGCCCGAAACACCTAGCCCGCGAGGCGCTCGGGGTCATCCTGACCAGATACCCGAACCACCCCATCTGGGTCCTCTCAACCCGGAGGAGGAGCGACTCGACACTGAACTCCTCCCGGATGGCAGAGCTCCTCACCCGATCTCTGAGTGAGAGCCAAGCCACCATGTGGAGGAAGCTCATTTCGGCCGCTTGTACCCACGATCTCATTCTTTCGGTGACCATCCAATACTGGTGACCATAGGTGGGGGTTGGAACGTAGATCGACTTGTAAATCGGAGTTTATTTCTTTTATTAAACTGATAAATTGATTATTTTCAGTCCTTACAGTGCTGGGATAAAAGAACTTTTAAAAATCTGCTCAGACTATAGCCGGGTATTTGATCTAAGTTAGTCAGTCAGTCACCTTCTTTCCCATCTGTCCATTTTGGGGTTGTCGGGGGTGCCGGAGCCCATCCCGGCTAATTCAAGGCGAGGGGCAGGGTACACCGCGAACAGATCGCCAGTCTGTCGCGGGGCCACACACATACAGACAACCATACACACACTCATTCCTGGGGCAATTTGGCACTGGCCAATCAACCTAACATGCGTGTTTTTGGAGGGTGGGAAAAAACCGGAGTACCCGTAGAAAGCCCACACATACACAGGGAGAACATGCAAAAATTGGCTATCAGCTTTATTCCAATATGTTAACCTGAACTTTCAAGACTTATCGAGAAAACATGGCGTACTTCATTCAGACAATAATTTTCTTACTCTCTTCATGGTCTCTCTTCAATATTATCTCACTCAACCTTTCTAAAATGTTTCTGTAATGGGGTCAGTGTCCTCCTTGTCTCTCTCCACAAATATAAACACACACACACTTATGTGTGGCAATGTGTTTATTGACACATTGCCACGCATAACAACAACTTTCCGCAGAAGTGTTGGCTATGTTACTATGGTGGCAATGCGCGCTTCCTCTCACCCCAGCTGCATCCTCCAGCTGATCCGGAAGGATCCCGAGTCGTTCCCCGGCCAGCTGTGGGACATAGTCTCTCCAGCGGGTGCGGGGTCTGCCTCTTGGTCTCCTCTCGGTGGGACGTGCCCGAAACACCTCAACAGCGAGGCTCCTCTCAGCTGCTGCGGGGTGCAGCAGGTTAGAGGAAATAAAATGCATATAAATTTTGAAATGTTCATTATTAGAACACAAAAAATACATGATAAAATAGAAAGTATGTTTATATTAAAAGTCTTAAAAGCTCAGCCTCTTAGGCTGTGTTTTATTTATTCTAATTAGCGTATTAAAGTGACGTGGAGTCATATTGACAGCTGTGGCAGTTCTAGGGTTAAAATAACATTTCTTTCTTCTGCAAATGAATTTGACTTTCCTATTTTCAATAGTTTTGACACTAGAAAACTTTTTTTCTTTTATTGGAATAAACAGCTTCATATGATATGTACTTTTTACAGAAGAAGTTCTAAACCTTGGTATTTAGTATACGGTATAAGTGAATTCTTGAACAGAAGCAGACTATTGTATTCACCTTTAATTCAGCCATTTTTTTATGTCGACAACAGTCTGTACTCTTGAAAAAAAAAAAAAACATCTCGTGATCTTCCGATTCTTTCAAACTAATCCTAAAATTGTTTAAGTGCTGTGCAGCAGGGTTGTAATTTAAAGATCAAAGAAGCACTACTCATCCAGTTAAATGGAGATCCTTCACCACAGTGTTAGAAAACAAATCACCTAGAAATATCTTTTTTACAGCAGTCACTATGTGGGTTACTTATTTTTATTTCTTCTTTACAGTGGAAGGGCTGTGTGAGGGTGTCAAATCCGGACTGGTTGACGTGGCGGTGTGGGTGGGAACCTGCGCTGACTATCCAAGAGGAGACGCATCTACAGGCTGGAATTCGGTTTCCAGGATAATCATTGAGGAACTGCCTAAATAAGCAACATGAAAGAGACGATCAAGTCTCTGTCGAGCATATTGTCTGGTATGATCTGCCGAGAGATCAAATCATCACTGATTACGGCTTGAATAATTCTGTTTAATTACCACATGTGTTAACAAAGCCTGTCTCGTTTGCTACAATAAACTTTTTACTGTATTGTTTGCTTTTGTTTTATTAAAAACCATTCTGTCTGTTATTTGCACACATTTTCATGACAACTTTTTCAAAGAAGTCACAATTAAGACATGCATTAAGCAGAAATGACTGTTTGATGTTCTAAAAAAACAGAAACCAGAAGTCTTTCGACAAACACCAGCAGTAAGAAACCTGAGATCATGATTCTTTTCTTTGCTTTAAGAAATCAGTGTAAACGTGACTTAGTTCGAAGAAATTTAGACCGCAAACTACTAGACATCTTCTGTTAGATTAAAAAGCCGGCATCTTTAACACTAGCTTACAAGCCAATGTTTTTTGTCCACTTAGTGGTGCTTTTGTTGCATCAGATCGTCCAGAACACCGACGGCCCAGCATCAGACATCCTCTGCTTCGCATTTCCCCATCCCATCCAAATGTCAGCGTGTCTTAGTCATGCATCTCATTCTCTTTCACTTTGTCCCGAGAAGCAAGCGAGAGACGTTTTCGTAGACTACAAATGTGATGCAGCAAGCAGGAGTGACTCGGATCAAGTTGGGGATGATACCCTTATAGAAGCCAGTGAGACCTTCGTTCCTGCAGAAGAAGGTGGAATGATTAATGAAGACTAATTTGAAACCATTTCAGATGAACAGGATGGATCAGATTCTGATCTTACCTCCACGTCCGTTTCACAACGTCTATAACCCCGTCGTAACGGTTGTGTTGGTCTTGCAGGCGAGCTCGCACCACCTGATACGGATATGTTGTGGCGACGGCGAATAGTTTAGACAGAGCGGCCATTGCAATGTATTCCAGTGGGTTCTGGTTGTGCAGACGGAAAAGGAGACGATCGAAGGTCACTAGTTTGTACCCGACTTTTATAAACCGTAACTGTGGCTAATATTAATGACTCACCAGCTTGGTTTCCGAAGGCACTTTCTTATATTTGTTGTAGTCTCTTTTGAGCTCTTCATAGGCCATAAACTGAAGTGCTCCATGTGACGTTCCGAACAAACCAGGAACATACCCCTTTAAGAAGAAATCACATATTCAATCACTAGCAGTATTCATTCATCTTCTGAACCGCTTATCCATAACAGGACCGCAAGAGATGCCGGAGCCTATCCTGGCTTATTACAAGCGAGAGGCAGGGTACACCCTGAACAGGTCACCACTCTGTCACAAAGCCATACACACAGAGAACCATTCATTTCTAGGGGATATTTCATAGCAGCCAAGCTACCTAATATGCATGTTTTTGAAGAGTGAGAGGAAATCGGAGCACCCGGAAAAAACCCACCCTAGACGGGGAGAACATGCAAACTCCTTTAACAGTGTGTTTAAGCCTCGCCTCAATTTCAGGACTCGAACTCCGACCTTTTTGCTTTGAGGTTGCACATGCAATAGTTTCGTTTTGTTCCGTTGTCTTCCGCTCATCCAGGGCCGGATTGCAGGGGCAACAGCCTCAGACGGGAAGCCCAGGCATCTCTCTCCCCAGCTGCATCCTCCAGCTCACCCGGAAGGATCCTAAGTCATTCCCCGGCCAGCAGTGAGACATAGTCTCTCCAGCGGGTCCGGGGTCTGCCTCTTGGTCTCCTCCTGGTGGGACATGCCCGAAACACCTCAACAGCGAGGTGCTCGGGGGGGCATCCTGACCAGATGCCCGAACCACCCCATCTGGCTCCTCTCGACGTGGAGGAGTCGAGAAGAGCCACCTTCCCCTGGATAGACAAAAGCGGGAACTGACTTTTCATTTCCTTTGTTTTATATTGGTCCCTGAATTTTGCACAATCTAAAACGTAACACTACCCAGCAACAGTACCCAGTCTATCCAGTACCCCTGAATAGACCTGGGAAGGTTTATAGACCTTGGAAGGTTTATTCAGGGGTACTGGAGAGGAGGGTTCGCCGGATTGTCGAGTCTCTAATTGAAGAGGAGCAGTGGAGTTTCCGTCCCGGACGTGGAACTACGAACCAGCTCTGTACCCTCTTCAGGATCCTGGAGGGGTCGTGGGAGTTTGCCCAACATGCAATAGTATTGAATGAATTACTATTTATTTATTGCTACTTTTTTGTTTTGAATATGTTTTACTCAAGTATTTGATTGCAATATTTCAGCAATAAAAGATCAATTTTAAATAAAATTTTAGTCTCCTGCTAAAATAAATAAAAATAAACTACACTTTGGCACCATCTAGTGGTGGCTCTGCCTAAATACATAGAAAATAATAGAGAAGAGGAAAAGAATAACAAAAAATTGCGCAACCATAAAACGATTACAAGCATTCTGATTACATTTCAAAACTCTCTGATTCCTCACCCGGTACAGTCCTGCCACTCCCTCGTTCCGGTAGATCTTCACCAAGGCGTCCATCATTCCTTTATAGTGCTTGCTGCTTGGATCAGCATTGTACTGCAGAACCAAACGGGTCTTGGTGACCCATATTGGGTTGGTTATGGTGAGTGTGAGAATACCTGGGTGAAAAAGAAGTATAGTTTGCATAATGCTGGTCATGCGACAGAGTGGAAAATAATTTATTCTTCTATTGCACGACTCGTACATTTCCTAGACACATTTCCTAGTATTATGACTGTGAGTTGTTTAGAGGAAAACAATGCAAAAAGAAAAATTTTTTTTTAGATAAAATTATTCTTTTATGGCATTACGTACATTTTTATTTGAATTAGCAAATAATATATTTACAGCGTCACATGCAGAAGATTCAGTACCGGCTGGACGGAGTACTCAGCGCACTATATTATTTGAACAGATTCTGCAATTATTTTAGGAGGAAATAAATCTGTGCTTCTGTAACACTTACGTGAACGTGATCACTCTCAAACCAGTGCCTACATTAACTTAATATCAACTCTAGATGAACTGATTAAAATTTGAATTCATGTGACCGAAGAACCAACTGAAAGAATCAGATCATGGATACAAGCGGCCAAAATGAGCTTCCTCTGCAGGGTGGCCAGACTCTCACTTAGAGATAGAGGGAGGAGCTCAGAATAGAGCCGTTGCTTCTCCAGGTCGAGAGAAACCAGATGGAGTGGTTTGGGCGTAAGGCTATGATCCTTCCCAAGCGCCTCGCTGATAAGGCGTTCCGGGCACGTCCCACCGGGAGGAGACCCAGGGGTAGACCCCGGACCTGCTAGAGCAGGGGTGGGCAAACTTTTTTGTTACCGGGCCACATTGAGTTCTAACATTTGACCAGGGGGCAGGAACAGGAGCAGATGGATGGCATGATTTGGTAACTGCTAGACCAAAAAAATGGCGCGCTAGATTTTAAACAAGCGTGCTAAATGTTACATCAAGAGTGTTAAATTTAAAATCTAGCGGCGCTAGGTCTGAAATCTAGTACGATAGTGCTTAAAAACGTGCATATAGCGGCGCAAGGTTTAAAATCTAAGCGCTTGATGTAATATTTTGCTTGTTTTAACATCTAACATGCTTGTTTACGTGCGTGTATTGGCTCTGATGGCTTTCCATATCTGTGCACACTGTTTATTTTGACAGCATGGGCATCATGGACACACACATTTCAATGGGAGCAGTGTTGTTGTTTTCTCAACAAAGCCAATATATCTAGAGTGTGCCATCTAGTGAGAAAACATCCAAATTGCAGAGGAATTAAAACATTAACAAGGTTTATTTTTTTAAATATTTTATGTTCGGCGGGCCGGATTAAAACGTTTAACGGGGCTGCAAGTTCACCCCAGGCCGTAGTTAGCCTGTGCTAGAGATACTATGCCTCATAGCTGGACAGGGACACCTCGGGATCCTCCCGGGGGAGCTGGAGGATGCAGAGAGGGTGAGAGAACCATGGGTTTCTCGTCTAAGGCTGTTCCCCAACGGTCAGGCCCCAGATTAGTGGTAGACGACAATATAAAACGGAGCGACCAAAGATCAAGGGCACGAATTCTTGTGAACTTGATTTCTCCGGAATCACAGAAGGGCTTTTAAATGAAACCTCATGACATTTTAACCAGTTGATCCAAATCCAGTAGAAACATGTGCTTCCTATCTGTTCAAACCAGCTCAGAGCAGAGTTACCCAGTGCTGGCTGTTCAAACAGGCATAGACCAACCTGCTTGTGCTGCAGACACCAGATGTTCTCCAGCACTGAGTTCAGTCTGACGCCCTTCTCTTGTGTACTCTTTGATAGCATTGTAACTGAAAAAAAAATGCATCACATTATCACTCTCATCTGAATACCACTGATTTCAAAATGAGTTGATAGTTTACACCTTGGGGTGGGCAAACTGTTTGACCCGCGAGCCACATTGAGTTCAACATTTGACAAACGGGACGGAACAGGATCAAATGGATGGCACGATTTGGTAACTGCTACATTAAACCGATAGAATGGCGCGCTAAATTTTAAACAAGCGCTCTATATGTTACATCAAGAGTGGTAAATTTCAAATTTAGCGCTAGGTCTGAAATCTAATGCGATAGCGCTTAAAAACATGCATTTAGCGGCGCTAGGTTTGAAATCTTAACGTAACATTTTGCTTGTTTTAACATCTAACACACTTGTTTATATGTGTGTATTGGGCCCGATAACTTTCCATATTATACAGTGCGCCATCTAGTGAGGAAATATCAGAATTGCAGAGAAAATAAAACACTAACAAGGTTTAATTATTAAATTTTTCCAAGTTCGGCGGGCCGGATGAATATGTTTAACAGGTGGCATGTGGCACGCGGGCCGTAGTTTGCTCGTGCCTGGTTTACACACAAAAAGAAGTAGAGTCCCCATGATGCACCAGCACCCCAAATATTAGGGGTCACTCCTTGGTAAAGTCCTCTTAGACCCTCCTGATGCCAGACACTCTTCATGCAGTGGAGTATGCTTGTGTATTTGGGTCTCAGCTCCAATCCATCACTTACTAAAGAAAAAAAATTATGATTAGATATTAAAAATGAGGATTTCAGTCAGATCAGTGGAGCTGATCCAGAGGAGGTAGTGTGTAACTGTACCTGCAAATCTGATTTTGACCAGGTCTAAAGGATGAAGAACCAGGGTAGAAATGACTCCTCCACTGAGTCCTGCGATCAGGTTTGCTGCTCTAACGTGGCTGAAGATCTGTTGTAAATGTCCAGTGACAGAAACAGGACTTTCTGTTGGAACCTTGTTAGAAGAAGAGCTCATCTTGGAGAAATCATTTACCTCCACGAGGCTAGCAGATTATATTACAGTTTAACAAAAATAAAAGAGGACACACTCTCTGTCCTCTCATTTTTAATGCAGGTCAGACACTGAACCACGTTTTTTTTCTCCAGCTCATTGCTGTGTGGATTTTTTTTTTTCAAATGTCAAGGAACAGAAACACTTCTTTGACCTTTCTACGTCAGAGGGAAAGCAACAAGTTTTTGCTCTCTTAACTTTACTTCCGGTTGTTACTTTCAAAATAATACAACCCTCATGGGGTGAATAATTCAAGGTGTGATGGAAAATTGTACTCTCTGAATAAAAATAAAATAAAATACAAACGTTTACACACACATACAAATACACAGCGTATTTTTTGGAGTATAGGTCGCAGTTTTTGTAGTTTGGTTGGGGTGCGACTAATACTCCGGAGCGAATGGTGTGTGCGTGTGTATGAATTTAGTAACACATTTTTACCGAAAATGTGTTACTAAATTCATTTTAGTAACACATTTTACTAAAATGAAATGTGTTATGAGGGAGTGTGCTCTATCTGTATTTGTACATGTACGGTTGTGTGTGTGCGTGTGTGTGCGTGTGTGGGTGTTTTTCGTTTGTTTGTTTGTTTTGTTTTTGTGGGTGAGGGACTTATTTTGTTTTGTGTTCTAGGGTTTTCAACTTGTAAAGCACTTCGTGTTACAGTTTATGTATGAAAATCACTTTATAAATAAAGTTTGATTTGATTTAAACCGCAAGAGGGCGCTCTAGGGCTTTGTTGATATTTGTAATTTGCCTGTAATTTATAAAAATAATTGTGAAGAAAATCTTATTCTACATAATACAAGCTGCAACTAATGACAATAACAATACAGTTTATTAATGAACGCCCAAATAAATATCGCATTCCCTGTTGGAATATTTCCTACATTCCTCCCGCCATTTTTGTGATTTTTTTTTTTTAAATTAGTAAAATCAGTTTTTCTTATTATTTAGTTTCAACTTGTAAGACGTTTTCTTTTTACTTACTCAGTTTAATTTAGTTTATTATTATGATATACAGTACGTAGACAGGGGAATTGAGGGTGGGGTTAATTGACGCTGCAATGGTCCGTCGTGGCAAAGAAAGAGCTGAGCCGAAGAGCAAAGCTCTCGATTTACAAGTTGATGTACGTTCCTACCCTCACTAGCTGGTGACCGAAAGAATGAGATTGCGGATACAAGCGGCCGAAATGAGCTTCCTCTGCAGGGTGGCTGGACTCTCACTCAGAGATTGGATGAGAAGCTCTGCTATCCAGGAGGAGCTCGGTGTCGAGCCGCTCCTCCTCTGGTTCGAGAGGAGCCAGGTGGGGTGGTTCGGGCATCTGGGATGCTGGAGCCAACCCCTCATAGTTACAGGCAAGAGACGCGATACACCACGAACAGGTCACCAGTCTGTTGCGGGGCCATACACACAGACAACAATCGACACACTCATTCCTTCCTCGGGACAATTTCTTAATGTCCAATCAACCGAACATGCGCGTCTTTGGTGGGTGGAGGAAACCGGAGTATAGGGAGTAAACCCACTTTCACACAGGGAGAGCATGCAAACTGTACACAGAAAGGCCAGAGATTCAGAATTCAAAACCCGGATCTTCTTGCTTCGAGGCCACAACGTTAAGTACCACACCACTGTGCAGCTCCTTATAGATTTTTTTATTTTAAAATCCGCTCCAAACTCCTGTTTGTCGTCTTCTTATATTTTGGTCCTTTGGGTCCATAACCAACCCAATGATACCCTATTTGGCCCACAAGTTTAAAAAAAAGGAGCCCAACCCTGGTTGATGTGGTGTAGGGACAGAATGTGTTGAAGCAATCATATGTGCAAGGTGTTTAAATATGTGACCTTGACCTTTGGTCGCATGTCCCCAGAAATTTAACCAGTGCATGTATAGCTGGTACTGAGTGACTGTGAGCAGTTTTATTAAAATCACTTCGGTGGTTTCACAGATAACTGACTTTTTAAAATACGTTTATGTTTGTCATACTTGTCTTTTTTTTTTTTTTTAATGTACTTTGAGTTTTTCTGTGAAAGTTTTTGGTCATACTTCCGGTTTCCCATTTCTAAAGACTGCAATTTGCTAGCTTTTTTTTTATGACGCAACTCGGAGGACCGGGCATCCCACAATGCACCGCGCATTTCCACTTCCACACATGGTGAAATTTATCAGTTCTTGCTAAAAAAATGTTTTTCTTGTTTTAAACCTTTTCCAAGAATTTGTCCATTTTTATTTGGACCTAAAATGAAAGTGAAAGTTCTTTCCAGGAACCCGGATAATTATGTTCGGGAGACTAAGAATGATATTCAAAGAGGTGAGTCATTTTAACAACAGCAAACTGGATTATTTACTGAAAACAACAAAAAAAGTGAGCAATTTAACACTTTAAACGTCATAAATCTATTTGTAATTTTTTACATTTACTAAAAAATTAAAAGAAAAACCTTATTTCTTCTTTATTTACTGTCAAAAACGATATTTGTATGAATAATCAAGACAGTAAAGTGATTGTTTTTTTGCATTTATCTGTATTTATTAATTAAAATTTTTGCAGCCATTTCTCATTTTGTCATTAAATTGAAATGAACTTCTTTTTTCTAAACAAATTAATAAAAATAAGCCAAACACTGAACCCTTTTTCTTCCTCTTCCTGCAAAATGTGTCTAATTTTTTTCAAAATAAAATGTCTCTTATTCACTTTGTTTGGAAATGGATTTACATTTAATCCCAAATGTCTACTTTTAGTGACATAGTGATTAGAATAAGAATTGAAAAGTTGAAAATGAATTTAAAGACATTTGCTACTTCGGGTCAAGAGAAGCCAGATAGGGTGGTTCGGGCATCTGGTTGGGATGTCTCTGAAAGGCCTTGCTAGTGAAGTGTTTTGATCCAGAGATAGACCCTGCACCCGCTGGAGAGATTATGTCTCACAGCTGGACAGGGAAAACCTCGGGATTCTCCCTGGTGAGCTGGGGGATGTAGTTGGGGTGACAGAACCCTGGGGTTTCCAATTTAGGCCCGTGACTCAGAGTCTAAGGGCAGCCATTAGACAACAGAACGGAACATTTGTACATTTTAAATTCACCTGACATGCGTAATTTATATAAAGATAAAACAAGCAGGCACTTTATTGTGTAAATTCGTTGGATTTGGTTATTAAAGTGTAAATCGACAATTTTTTAAATTTTAATTGCAGAAAACAAAATTTATATCACATGTCATTTTTACATGTATTTCATCTTGAACTTGTGGGCCAAGTTGGATACTTGAGTAATCTCATTTAGCATCCATAATGAATAGTCAAAGAGTGCGTTTTGACTTGTCCGTTAAATTTTGTTGTCTTCCGCTTATTGGGACGTCGTTTGGGGGCAAGAACCTCAGACTGGAAACCCAGGCTTCTCTCACTCCAGCTGCATCCTCCAGCTCACCCGGGAGGATCTCGAGATGTTCCCCGGCCAGCTGTGAGACATAGTCTCTCCAGCGGGTCTGTGCATGCCTCTGGGTTTCCTCCCAATGGAACATGCCCGAAACACCTCACTGGCGAGGCTTTCATAAGGCATACTAACCAGATGCCCAAACTTTCTTGACCCTGAGGAGCTACAGCTCTACTCCAAGCTCCTCCCAGATGGAGCAGCTCCTCACTCTATCTCTGAGCAAAAGCCCAGCCACCCTGCATAGGCTAGTTTTGACTTGTCTTGAATTTTTTTTTTCAGTCCCCAGGAACTATGATCCCACCTTACATCCATTTGAGGTTGGCAGAGAGTACACACGGGCTTTGAACGCCACAAAGTTGGAGAGAATATTCGCTAAGCCTTTCGTGGCGGCTCTGGATGGTCACAGAGATGGGGTGAACAGCATGGCCAAGCACTCCACAAGTCTCTCCACCTTCCTATCTGGCTCTTGCGATGGCGAGGTGAACAATCTACTCACATTTTGATGCTTTAAATAACAATTTTAAACTATCTAAGTTATCTAAAGCTTATTTAAAGCTTACTTTATATTTATTCATTCCTAGGTTAAAGTTTGGAACCTAACCAAACACGAATGCGTCCGCACTCTTCAAGCACACGAAGGTTTCGTCCGGGGAATGGTTGTGAGATTCTGCGGGACGTCCTTCTTTACTGTGAACAGCGCTTCTCCACATTTACAAAAAGAATTGCTCTGAAACCAAAATATAACTTTCTTTTATTAACTCTTGTTGAACAGATCGGAGATGACAAAACAATCAAGCATTGGAAAATGGAGACACCGCGTCCCGGTGAGGAAGAGGAGCCGCTCAACACCATTCTCGGAAAGGTAAAGTGACTGTGACATCAAATTGCTCACGAGTACATATTTTCCGCACGGTGTTTAAGTTTAAGGATACCTCTTCCAGACGGTGTTCACAGGACTGGACCATCACAGAAAAGAAGGAGTGTTCGCAACATGCGGCCAGCAGGTGGACATCTGGGATGAACAGAGAAGCACGCCCATCCGCTCCTTTACCTGGGGCGTAGACAGCTTCAGCTCTGTCCGCTTCAACCCTGTGGAGGTGAGACGCCACACCCTTTTTTTTACCCATGAATCAACCTGGTTATTACCACCACATAAACTACACATTCAAGTTCTCTCGTTTCACAGACAGAACTTCTTGGAAGCTGCGCCTCTGACCGGAGCATCGTTCTTTATGACATGAGAGAGTCGACTCCATTGAAAAAAGTAGGACACGCCCCTTTTTTGTGTTTTATTCACAAAAAAATGAGAATGATTTCTATTGTTTTTTTTTTTTTTTTATATTTCTTTTCAAGGTCATCATGAGAATGAGGACAAATACAATATGTTGGAACCCGATGGAAGCCTATTACTTTACATGTGCAAATGAAGACTACAAGTGAGTAATCAAAAGGGCTTTGTTTGTTTTCATGGAATCTTTTATACAAATTAGGGCCTGACCGTTTATGGATTTTAAAATGGTAAATTGACTGTACTTATACTGCGCTTTTCCACCTTCGTTGGCACTCAAAGCGCTTTAGAGTGTTGCCCACATTTCCACCATATCTGATGGTGGAAGCTGCCATGCAAGGTGCAAACCACTATCAAGCGCAATTGGAGGTTCGGTGTCTTGATCAAGGACACCTCGGCATTAACTGCTGGCGGGGTATTGAACCGGCATTCCTCCAATTACAGGGCGGTCGCCTTACACACTGAGCCATCCTTCCCTGGATGGCCGTAAAAAATGGCCGCACGGCCTCAGTCCACTTGCTGTGTAACTCGTGTGTCTTTTTCTCGAGTCGAGTGTACCTTTTTCGGTTCAGTGACAATAAAATTCTTCTGAATATATTTTTCTTATTAAAATTATGTTATTTTGGATCATTTTTAAAAAAAAATACAATTAAAATATTTATTAAATTAGATTAGAATTACTTTATTGATCCCACACTTGAGAAATTTGGGCAATTACAAATATAAAGTTAAATATCCCGGTGAACAAATCTTACAAATTAATAACAAAACCTGCTTATTTGTTGAATAAAGGACACAGAACAAGATGAAAACGATCTGTTTCTGCTTTCTTCCTCCACGTTGGAGTAAATGTAACATAACGAGATGATTTAAGGAAACTCTCTAAATCAATCTCCTTGTTTGCCAGATCGGGTTTGAGGCAGAACTGTGCCACAGTTTTGTCTGGAAAATGTTGATCTCATTTGACTTTGTTCCAAAACAAGCTTTCCTGTGTCGTCAGGAAGTCTAAAGTTTTGTTTCTGTTCATCTGACCAGCCTGTACACCTACGACATGAGGCACCTGGAGAAGCCCGTCAACGTTCACATGGACCATGTTTCTGCTGTTCTGGATGTGGACTATTCACCCACTGGAAAGGAGTTTGTGTCCGCCAGCTTTGACAAAACCATTCGCATCTTTCCTAAGAATGCCGGACACAGCAGGTCAGTGACACCTGTCTGAAAAGGTGTAGTTTATTGATTGCATGGTTTCCATATTGACTTTCTCATTTTGTGTGAAGGAAGTTTTCTTAAAAATTGTGGGCACAATTGTTATTAATACATTTCTAATGAGAGGTCATGGTTCTCAGTGGCTACCATTTTTTTTCTTTACTTTCTTTAAAACGTATGATTAAAACGAATTGATCAAACAGCTAATCTAGTTGGAAATAATATCAAATCAGATTAATTTTCTTTATCTATAGGAAACTTCATTTGTAGATGAGGCTTAATTTGATCAGCAGAAAACTGGGAGGTGAATAACAGTAGACTAAGTGAGATTACAGGGAGAAGAGATAAAGAAGGTGATAGATTTTAAGTACTTAGGATCAACTGTCCAGAGCAATGGAGAGTGTGGAAAAGAGGTGAAGAAGTGTGTGCAGGCAGACTGGAACAGGTGGAGAAAAGTATCAGGTGTGATAGAAGAGTTTCAGCTAAAATGAAAGGAAGTGTACAAAACCGTGGTGAGACCGGCCATGCTGATTGGTCTAGAGACAGCAGCAGGAAAAGACAGGAAGCAGAGATGGATGTAGCAGAGATGAAGATGCTGAGGATCTCTCTGGGAGTGACCAGGATGGACAGGATCAGAAATGAGTATATCAGAGGAACAGCACATGTTAGAGGTTTTGGAGATAAAGTCAGAGAAGCCAGACTGAGATGGTTTGGACATGTGCAGAGGAGAGAGAGTACATCGGAAGAAGGATGCTGAATTTGGAACCACTAGGAAAGAGAACTAGAGGAAGACCAAAGAGGAGGTTCTTGGACGCAGTGAAGGAAGACATGATGATAGTTGGCGTAACCGAAGAGGATGCAGCAGATAGGGTTAGATGGAAGAAACTGACTTGCTATGGTGACCACTGAAGGAAAATGCCGAAAGAAGAAGTCAGAATAAAAAATTCTCTAGTTGGTTTTGAGTTGATTTGTAGATCTGTATGGGTTTTTTTTTTTGGCTCAGTGTTTGAAGCAAATAAAAGGAAATAAGTTCATCATAACTATTCTTAACCTGCCTGTGAATAAAGTCATCTAATGAAGTGTAATCATTTTTCTTTGCTTCATTATAGCTTGAAATGAGCAAATGTTTAGAAACTAATATGGGTTAATAAAACTAGTATCGGGCGGCACGGTGGCGCAGTGGTTAGCACAGTGGCCTCACAGCAAGAAGGTCGTGGGTTCGAATCCTGGGTGGGGACGAGGCTTGGAACACTGTCCTTTCTGTGTGGAGTTTGCACATTCTCCCCGTGTTTGCGTGGGTTTCCTCCGGGTACTCCGGTTTCCTCCCACCCTCCAAAAACATGCATGCTAGGTTGATTGGTTTGCGCCAAATTGCCCCTAGGAATGAGTGTGTGTGTGGTTGTATGTGTGTGGCCCTCCGACAGACTGGCGACCTGTTCGAGGTGTACCCTGCCCTTCGCCTTAAATTAACGGAAGAGATAGACGGATAAGAAGATGACTGACTGAAAACTAGCATCAAGTCTGGATCCTAAAGGCCAGAGAGGTCCTTCAGGGGTCACCACAGCAAGTCACTATCTTCCATCTAACCCTGTCTGCTGCATCCTCTTAGGTCACACCAACTATCTTCATGTCTTCCTTCACTGTATCCATGAACCTCCTCTTTGGCCTTCCTCTAGTCCTCTTTCCTGGTGGTTCCTAACCCAGCATCCTCCTTCTGATGTACTCGGTCTCTCTCCTCTGCACATGTCCAAACCATCTCAGTCTGGCCTCTCTGACTTTATCTCCAAAACCTCTAACATGAGCTGTCCCTCTGATCCTATCCATCCTGGTCATTCCCAGAGAAATCCTCAGCATCAAAAGGCCAGAGGATTGAAGGTTTTTAACATTTGCCAACTCTTGTACACCTTCCAACTTCCGATCAAGTTCTTGATGAGCTTTGTTATCTTACAAAACCAAAAAAAAACCTGCAGTAAATGAAAAGATGTTTTACAGGAATTAACATTTTCACTTATGTTTTTTTTTCATCCTGATCAAGGGAAGTTTACCACACCAAGCGCATGCAGCACGTCATCTGCGTGAAGTGGTCGGCAGACAACAAGTACATCCTGAGCGGATCCGATGAGATGAACATCCGTCTGTGGAAAGCCAAGGCATCAGAGAAACTTGGAGTGGTGAGTTTACATCTTTCACAATAAAACGACGGCTTATCGGCCGCTTTTCTAATATATTATTTTGACTAATTCTTCATCACAACATCTAAACAGCATCTGTATTTTCCTCAGCTGTCATATAGATTGTATATATCAAACTTTATGGGCCGGCTGAATTTGTTTAACACGATGCTGGCTCTGCGCCTACCCCCCAGCTCTGCCAGCAGCTACAGCACTGCTGCTGCCAAACGACCTGATGGATGCTGACTTAAGGGTAGAACCACTCTCAATAAGTACAATGTACCAATTGGCAAAAGCAGGGGAAGTCCTAAAGACTCCCCTCACTCCTCGTAGATGACAAATGACTAACAAAAGGAAGGAAAACCCTCTCAGATTTCCCGAATCTTGATGAGCAATAACTATTAGTGTTGAATGGAGTACGACGCTATTCCAGCAAACATGGTGGTAATATACGGCAATCATTTGGATGTGCTCCAAAACCGAAAATATGACAGAATTTCAAGGGTCAATAGAATCTTTGCACCATCTCCCGCAGCCCAGATAGTCTCCAGTCTTCCTGCATCAGGGTGTGAATGGTTTACTTTTGGCACTAGTTTTCCTTTCCTAGTGTGAGGCAGAGATTTATCCGCAAGCTTTGCACTTAAAGAGATCAGACCATGAGGCTGCTCCTATCAGCACTTTGAATCGGCCAATCACTTAAAAACGACTCCACTCCGAACATAATGAAGCAGTAACTATCAGGCCGAACCGAGAGGGTCTTTAATTATCAAGAAATGCTGAAGCGAGATTTTGTCTGTGTCGGAAGGGGTACTTCTATCAGCGTCTGCACTCGTTCATTTTGAGATTTTTCGCTCCTAAAAACGTCCAAAACCAAACAGATTCTCTATGTAAACTGGAAGCCATTGAGGTTTAAATGAAAGCTTTTCAAAGATAATGGTAAAATATGAGTATCTCCAAGATGCAAAAATTAAGTCCTATTTTATGCCAAAAAAAATTTTTCTCATTGTTTCTTGAGCACATAAACAACCAAAGTTTGAGAAAAATGACTTTGTGCTGCCGTCTGATGTTTAGTCCTACTTTTGCTTCCTTCAAACTGCTGATTAGACATGAAGCTTATTATTTTCAATTTTCTTGACACATTTTGGCAGTTCCCGTGTCTGCAGTGGGCCCCGTCCAGTTTTTTAGCTGGTCAGTTTAGCAGTGTGAAAATGACTACATTCAGTTTAAACTTCTTCTTCTTTCGGCATTTCACTTCAGGGGTCGCCAAAGCAAGACAGTTTCTTCCATCTAACCCTATCTGCTGCATCTTCTTTGGTCACACCAACTACACTATATTACCAAAAGTATTCGCTCACCCATTCAAATGATCGGAATCAGGTGTTCTAATCACTTGGCCTGGCCCCAGGTATATAAATTCAAGCACTCAAGCATGCAGACTGTGAAACAAGACATTTGTGAAAGAATGGGCCGCTCTCATGAGCTCAGTCAATTCCAGCGTGGAACTGTCATACGATGCCACTTGTGCAACAAATCCAGTCGTGAAATTTTCTCGCTCCTAAATATTCCACAGTTAACTGTCAGCTCTATTAAAAGAAAATGGAAGCGTTTGGGAACAACAGCAACTCAGCCACGAAGTGGTAGGCCACGTAAAGTGACAGAGAGGGGTCAGCGGATGCTGAAGCGCATAGTGCAAAGAGGTCGCCGACTTTCTGCACAGAGCTGCAAACTTCATGTGACCTTCAGATTAGCCCAAGTACAGTACGCAGAGAGCTTCATGGAACGGGTTTCCATGGCCGAGCAGCTGCAGCCAAGCCACACATCACCAAGTGCAATGCAAGGCGTCGGATGCAATGGTGTAAAGCACGCCGCCACTGGCCTCTAGAGCAGTGGAGACGTGTTCTCTGGAGTGATGAATCATGCTTTTCCATCTGGCAATCTGATGGACGAGTCTGGGTTTGGAGGTTGCCAGGAGAACGGTACATTTCATTGTGCATTGTGCCAACTGTGAAGTTTGGTGGAGCAGGAATTATGGTATGGGGTTGTTTTTCAGGAGCTGGGCTTGGCCCCTTAGTTCCAGTGAAAGGAACATTTAAAGCTTCAGGATACCAAAACATGTTGGACAATTCCATGCTCCCAACCTTGTGGGAACAGTTTGGAGCGGGCCCCTTCCTCTTTTAACATGACTGTGCACCCGTGCACAAAGCAAGGTCCATAAAGACGTGGATGACAGAGTCTGGTGTGGATGAACTTGACTGGCCTGCACAGAGTCCTGACCTGAACCCGATAGAACACCTTTGGGATGAATTAGAGCGGAGACTGAGAGCCAGGCCTTCTCAACCAACATCAATGTGTGACCTCACCAATGTGCTTTTGGAAGAATGGTCAAAAATTCCTATAAAAACTCTCCTCAACCTTGTGGACAGTCTTCCCAGACGAGTTGAAGCTGTAATAGCTGCAAAAGGTGGACCGACATCATATTGAATTCTATGAGTTAGGAATGGGATGGCACTTCAGTTCATAGAATGAGTGAAGGCAGCTGAGCGAATACTTTTGGTAATATAGTGTATCTTCATGTCTTCCTTCACTGTATCCATGAACTTCCTCTTTGGTCTTCCTCTAGGCCTCTTTCCTGGTGGTTCCAACCCCAACATCCTTCTTCCGATGTACTCTCTCTGTCTCTCTCCTCTGCACATGTCCAAACCATCTCAGTCTGGTCTCTCTGACTTTATCTCCAAAACCTCTAACGTGTCGTTCCTCTGATCCTGTCCATCCTGGTCATCCTCTTCTTTTATTCAGTTTAAACTATGGTGTTGTATTTATGATCAATAGTAGAAAAAGTTTCAAAAAAGTCTTCTGTCCAGAAGACTTTTTTGAAACTTTTTCTACTACGGATCACTCCTGGATGAATGAGGGACTACACGGACACGTATTTATGATCAACTCATTTTGTGTAAAAATTACAAAATTTGAGAACTTTGTCTTCCTAAATTAAGCTAGAATCCAACGTGTTTTCGCTGTCTCATGTTTCCGATGTTGCATTCAGTAGGCTAACGCTCGATGTCCAGCGGGGTGAGTTTAGTATATCAGGGTCAGCATCTAACAACTCTTCCCTTACAAATTAAATCTGAGGCAAATCATTGCTTTTAATTAGAATAAAAGCCTCGTAGGAAAGAAAAGCCTGCCAAGAGCGACGCGGCCAGTCACCCATTTTTATGATGGCGACCAATAGGAGGCGGGGGCCGTTGGAGCTGGAGTCTTCTTTTTAACAGACGTCAATTTGGGTTTGAATGAACATGTTGTTAAACTAAACTTACAGCTTATAATCGAACATTTCTAATGCAGGTCCAAATAATCCATCATCACATATACCGTCAGATCAACATGTGAGGCTGAACTTTATTTTGGAAGATAAAGCCCTTAGCTTAAACATTGTGCGTTGAGAAAATCAAACTTTTTTTTTTTAAATTTCTGTCTCTGACTTACAGTATTGAAAGTACCCCACAATTTTCTGACTGTAGACCAATCATGGCCAAACTACGGCCTGCGGGCCACATGCGGCCTGTTAAACGTTTTTAAAAATGTTAATGTTTTATTTCTCCTGCAATTCTGATGTTTTCTCACAAGATGGCGGCAAAGATACAACAACACTGCTCCCATTAAATTGTGTGTGTCTCCATGATGCACACGCTGTCAAAATAAACGGTGTGCACAAAAATGTAAAGCCATCCGGCCCAATACACGCGGATAAACAAGCGTGTAAGCGTGTTAAAACAAGGAAAATGTTACATCAAGTGCTTAGATTTCAAACCTTGCGCCGTTAAATGCACGTTTTTAAGAGCTATCGCACTAGATTTCAGACCTAGCGCCGCTAGATTTGAAATTTAACGCTCTTGGTGTAACATTTAGCACTTGTTTAAAATCTAGCGCGCCATTCTATCGGTCTAATCTAGCAGTTACGAAAGCTTGCCAGCCATCTGCTGCTGTTCCAGCCCCTTTGTCAAATGTTAGAACTCAATGTGGCCCGCGAGTAAAAAGTTTGCCCAACCCCTACTGTAGATTACGGTCTTGGATTTAGAAGTGCTGATTCCTGTCCTGGACTCCCAATAACTGAGCAACTTGTGATAAAATAAAACGACTGATAGTGATCCTTATTTTTTATTTTTTTTTTCCTCGTGTGAAAACAGCTGTCCCCCAGAGAGAGAGAAGCCATCAACTACAACGAGAAGCTGATGGAGAAGTTTCAGCACCACCCACAGATCAGGCGCATCGCTCGCCACCGACACTTGCCCAAGAGTATCCATTCCCAGAGCAAGGAGCTGAGGATCATGAAAGAGGCTCGCCGTAGAAAGTACGTGTTCAGTTTGAATAAAAAGCCGCGTGCATTCAGAGGTGACGAAGAACTGGATCAGTGCCAGGATATATCCGACTTAATGGAAAAATCTCACAGATGGGACTCTCCTTCTAGCCGTTACATACGGAATGATTGTCCTAGTTTGCCCCTTCTGACGCTGACTCGCTCAGTGTTTATTTACCATGGTGTTTTTATGAATATTTACGGTGTGATGCAGCTCTTACGTCCACCATCTCTGTTTTTTTTTTCTTTTCTTTCTTTAATATTCACTTGTTATTCTTCTTTTTGTTTTCCAGGGAGATTAACGTTCGTAAGCACAGCAAAGCGGGAGCCGTTCCTGTGGTGTCTGAGAAGGAGAAGCATGTTGTTACCGTGGTGAAATAAACCCAGCAGGTGCAGAGGTTACAGGATGTAAATACTGCCAAGAAAAGCGGAGCTGGAGATGGGTCCGACTCTTTGCTAAAGCGGATATCGATCACGTGTAACTTGTGGTACATTTTGAACCGAACACAACTGTTAGAATTTCACTTTGCCCATTTTTTTAGGTATCTGGATGTTTCATCATTCCTAAAAAAACAGATAACCATTATTTCAAATAGGTCGTGTTTATAAGTGGATACTTTTTATCCCATATATGAATAAAACATGTTATTCCTTAAAAATATTTCTCTCCAATGTCTTCAAAGTTATGCAATATTTTCCCTCTTAATATCTGTCGGTTTACCAGCGGACTTTCACTCGTGATATCTCAGCTCAGTATGAAAACGCGCCCATCGTCATGGAATGACGATAAAAAAAACTGCCGAGTGATGTTATCTCGATGCAATTATCAGCTACTCCATCTCCTCCATCTGTTCAACTAACACAGAAATCTCATCGGCCAATCTCTTGGCAGCAAATCAATACATTTAGTCATGCAGTCATGGCGAAGACAACCTGCTGAATATGGTATCTTAAAGAACAAGACATGGATGCTTCTGAAACTAATGATCGACAAGGACTGTCACCTACAATCATTTCTAAGGTTTCCAAAGAAGATCGGAAGAAGAGAAAATATCTATTCAGCACCATTTGTTTGGAGTGGAGGCCTTTTTTATAAAGTTTTTTTATGCTACAATCCGTACACATGCTAACTTTGGTGCATTTTGAGCCATTGATAAAGATGTTGGCGCTTGCGGATTTTTGTGTAACTCATCAAAATCAAGCCGCCGTAGAGAAATTGTAAGACAGGAAAAAGATCATATTTGTGGACAGAACGTGACCCGAGGAAGGTGAAGTGAAGATTTAGAAGCTGCAAAGAAACAAAAGTACAAAAGTGCTTGCGAGAGTGGGATTATTAGAAAATTGGGCCCCATCAAAACATTGTCAGTTAATACCTTTGAACTCATTTTGAAATTGTGTGCCATCATGCATGTGCTTCTGTACAAACACACATACATCACATCCTATAAAAAGATACTAAAAAATAAAGCTGAAAAATACTTGATGTGTCCATGTTCTATAACTGACATGATCTCGTGGCATGCGGCTCGTTTCCTTTTTACCACTACTTTGAGGTCAGAAGAATTGTCTCTATCACTTTTTTTTAGACCAACAAGTCTATGGTGTAGGTCAAATCCAATTGAGAGGGTCTAGTTCAGCCATGGGCAAACTACAGTCCGTTAAACATTTTGATCCGGCCTGCTGAACTTGAAATAAATAAATAAATAAAACCTTGTTAGTTTTTATTTCTTCTGCAATTACGATGGTTTCCCCACTAGATGGCACACTCTAGATATATTGGCTTTGTTGAGAAAAAGGAAACCAACAATATTGCTCCCATAAAAATGTGTGTTGCCGTGATGCGCACGTTGTCAAATATGGAAAGCCATTGGGGTCACTACACGCAAGTAAATAAGCACGCTAAGTGTTAAACCTAGTGCGCTAAATGTTCTAACTAGCGCACTAGATTATGTGCATATAGTGGCCCCGATGGCTTTCCATATTCCAAATCTGTATGAAATGGGCCAATGATTTTTGCTCGCTCTAAAAATAATTGGCTTAAAATTTTCAATGTCTGTCCGCAGGGGATTGTATGTATTTTTATAAAATATTGATTTGTTTGCATAAGTTCCACCAGCTAAAGCGAAAACAACTGACGATCTGCCACGCCACATTTAAAACTCAACACAATCTGAAAAGATTAAATTTGAAATAAAATTGTGTACTTATTCTTTTTGTAACACTTTTGTGTCATTATACTCCCTTTTGGATTATTTCCTCCCTCCAAATTCTGCCGTGTACACTTTTTCAGCACACTTGATCCCAATTGCCTCTCTCTAATGTCTCCACCTGTGTCTCGTCTTCCCTTTGCTATTTAATCCCTTGTGTCCGTCTCTTCAATTTTACATCATCTGCTGTTCTGCTCATCTGCTGCATCAATAATGGTGTCCTTCCACGTCGTCTGGTTCCTTCAATGTCATCTTCCAGGCTGCACATCACTACCCCTCTTCCTTACCCTGGATTAACTACAATAAACTTCCAGAAAATTTCCTTCCCCCTAATTCTGCCCTGTACCCTAATTCAGCATACCAGGTTCTACTTGGGGCAGCACGGTGGCCTCACAGCAAGAACGTTGTGGGTTCGAGTCCCAGATGGGGACGAGGCTTGGAACACTGCTCTTTCTGTGTGGAGTTTGCATGTTCTCCCCGTGTTTGCGTGGGTTTTTTCCAGGTACTCCGGTTTCCTCCCACCCTCCAAAGACATGAATGCTAGGTTGATTGTTTGGTGCCAAATTGCCCCTAGGAATGAGTGTGTGTGTGGATGGTTGTATGCGTGTGGCCCCGCGACAGACTGGCGACCTGTTCGGGGTGTGCCCTGCCCTTCGCCTTAAATCAGCCGGGATGGACTCCGGCACCCCCTGCAGCCCTGAAAGGGACAGACGGATAAGAAGATTACTGACTGAGGTTCTACTTGCCTCGATGTCTCCACCTGTGTCTCGTCTTCGCCCCGGTGTTCATCACTCCAGTGTTAGATCACCTGCTGCATCCATAATGGTGTCCCACCACATCGTCTGGTCCCCTCCACGTCGTCTAGTCCTAGTCAAGATTACCCCTCATTTCTACCCTGGTTTAACTGCAGTAAATTTCCAAAACATGTCCTTCCTGCTAACCTTGCCCTGTACTCTAATTTTCTTAGGATCAGGTGTACTTATTCTTAGTTAGGATCGGTACACCTGGTCCTAACTGCTTCTCTCTGATGTCTCCACCTGTGTCTCGTCTTCCCCCTGGCTATTTAACCGCTGGTGTTCATCACACCATTGTCAGATTATCTGCTGTTATGCACTCCTGCTAGCAATGATGGTGTTAATCCATGTTGTCTTCCAGACTGCACATGCCTTGCCCTCTTCCCTACACTGGATTCTGGACATCTGCACCCTACATCTCCACCTTCATCACAGCATGACTCTTCCTCCTCTTGGTCTTCTGAATTGAATGAAAGCATTGATGAGGCATTCATTGATGATCTAACTTCACCAGAAAATCCTTAAACTCGCTTTTTAATAACCCTCTAAAGCAAATAATATTGCTTTTCACAGAAAGGTGAGTCAACACAGCTGTAACTTTTTTTTTTTGCATGCACCTTCCCAGAATTTCCCACGTCAGCTGGTGCAAATAGTCACTAGCCCCATCCCAGCACCCTCCCTGTGCTCATCATCATCTGCTTATGAAATCTGCAGCCATTCTGTCCTCCTGTCCTCCACTCCATGTTTTTGCAGCATCCATCCTGCCTGCTGTCAATGAACATCCAGCTCCGCCTCTTCTTCCTGGCTGGATTTCTCTCTCTTTTCCTCTTTTCCCTCTCTCTGTCATTGCATCCATTTTTTGTGCATTTAAGATCTCTCCAAGAATGACCAAACCTGGAAGAAAGACGAGCTAAACAGAAGAGGGCTTTAAAAGGGTGCAAACATTCAGGACCAAACCAAGCATCCTTTCATTTTTTTTATTCATTTATTCTTCCAACATGCGACTAGATCGCCTCTAAAGGATGGCAGCGATGGGTTAGACAGGATTTACAATGACTGCTAAATAAAAGGCAAGTTTGGATCCCTTCAGATCTTTGCTTGAATGGAAGAAAATCAGCAGGTTTTTCCTTCAAAAGGAGACTTTAAAGCAATGCTTGCTTTCATATGTTGCATCTGTCTCCATCATTTCCAGATATTTATTTGAATAACAGAACTTAATTAAAATGACAACCATCTCAGGAGCTGAATAGGTTCAAACTTGTAATTAATATGTAGTTATAGACATCTGAGGGTGAGTGTGATGATGCTAAACAGGACATGAAGCTACATCAAAGATCTGTACAGATCAGTAACGATCTGGAATGTGGATTTGTTGACTGATCTTTTTTTATTTTTAGATTTTTAATAATTTTTATTCTTCTCTAGTGTGTGAAAGATGTCTGCTCCACACGGGCCCCGGGGCCCCGCTGCCCCCTCAGCGGCCATGCCGGAGATGCCGGACCTCAGCCACCTCACCGAGGAGGAGAGGAAGATCATCCTCGGTGTCATGGACCGACAGAAGAAGGAGGAAGCTAAAGAACAGACCATGTTAAAGTAAGTCAAATAGAAGAGAAATGAAGGCTTGATCGTTAGTCGTGAAGCTGCTGGTGGTTCGTGTCGCTGTTTGAGACCCACATGTTCTACTCAGATCTAGTCTATGCAGTTGACATGCTGATGTTTTTACGTGTTTTATGGGATCTATCCCTTCATCTGTTTGTTGTTGTGGATGTGTACTACTCATAGAGGGCTGGGTTTGCAGCGATCGCCGCCATTTTCACGTTAAATTCACGCCAAATTGCTTAACCTTTCCTCACACACGTCACACAGATTACACAATATTACACTGGAAAGATCATTTAAGGTGTCCTTTGTGGGGATGCTGCGCGCGCACAGGGCGTGTGGACGTGCGTGTGTGAGTGATTTCGACGTCAAAGTCTCAGTAGAGCACACTGCTCTCTCTACACACACGCACACACATACACACACCTCTTTTTTTTTTTCCAGATGTCGCTGGAAGCTGTTTCAGCACCATGGAGCTGTCCACTTTTAAGGTGGACCAGACTAGTTCCATCCTCATGGCTTTAAATCCTTAACTATTACAGCCAGATTTTTTTTGTGGGTTATTATAATTATTTTTAATGAATTTTAAATCAAATTTAGATATTTTTCTTCATTCAATTTGTTTGATTTTATTTTTCATGTATATATAAGCGAGTAATAACTTGCCCTATCATGTCTTATGAGGGCAGTTAAAGGATCAATCCATCCAAAAATACAACTTTAAACCATTATTTTTCAACTTTTTTTATGCCAAAGTACATTTTTCCATTGAAAAAATGTATTACAATTTATTATTACAATGTATACAGGGGCGGATCCAGGATTTTCTGAAGGGGGGAGGGTGAGGTCATAGACAAAACGAGCACCTGTGGTGCTCGCCAGTATAAGAGGTCTGGAAACATTCCTCCCCCAGAACATTTTGAAAAAAAAAGAGTAATTTCCCTGCATTTTGGTGCATATTTTGCCCAAAGTTTATAATAATTGGGGGGGGGACAGTGGCTCAATGGTAGAGTGTTTACCCTCGGATTGGAAGTTAACCGGAAGTTCGCAGGTTCGATTCCCACTGAGTTCACATCTAGGGTCCTTGGAGAGGACACCTAACCCCCGTTTCCCCCACCATTGGTGCCGTTGTGGCAGCCTGCTGTTGTGTAGTAGTGCAGCACACAAATTTTCCCGGTGAGGGATCAATAGAGTATGTTAAACTAAATAAAAAAATGATTAAAGTAGTAACACTTGGTTTTGTGGATCAAAATGGGAGGGCATGTGCCCCCCTCACTTTCCCTGGATCCGCCCTTGGTATAAATTTAGTTCCAGACAAAAAGCCTTCCAGAGAATTTACCCAGAATGCACGAGAAACTTTTCCCTCTTTAATGTCCTGCGGAAAATGTTAAACTCTCTAATTTCATTGGAATCCACACTTTTTTTTTTTTGCTTTAAAACAAATTTTCTCATATCGTCTCAAAATTATGTAAAAAATTTGATCCATGAGCTGGGATAGTTTTTGGGAGTGATAGCAGCATGCAACAAAAAAGAAGCAGAGAAGAAGAGTGAGTTGCTATGGTTACAGGAAAGCCCCACCTAGCTCTAAATGAAAAGACAGGATTTTTTACTGATAAATACTTTATTTATACCTGAAGAAAAATTTGAGTGCTGCACGACAAGACAATACGACATGCTAATGCTACAATGCAATGTCATACCACAACATGTTATTTTAACTGTTGTGAGTGAAAGTGAAAACGTTTGAAAGTGAAAGGTTGAATATTTTGATGGAGGATGGCAGAAATAATTTTCTGTACTGTTCCTTTGAGCAGCGGGGTTGCAGGAGTGTGTTGCTGAAGCTGCTCTTGAGATGGTCCACAGATTCATGAACGGGGTGGGAGGGATGTAAATACGCTTTAATCCATTTTGTTTAACACAAACCCCAAAAAATCTCCGGCGTTATGGGTAGATCTCCATCACCTTATGAGGTGAAATAGGATCATCTCCCACGAAACACCTCACGATCTCTCACAGAACACTAGTGCGTTGTGAAACATTGGTTATTTAAAAAAAAAACATCCTGTTGAGTTCCATCTCAAACGTTGCAGTTGCTTGCGTGTTCACAAGATAAACTAATGCATTTAAAGTGATTTTATTTGGATGCAGCAAATGTATCTCTGTGATATTTCAGACCGTGCTCTTCCATTTGTGTGTTTATCTTGCGTTATTTGGGTGTGTATGATTAAAATCAATGAACAAGTCTAATTTTATCATCAGGAGGTTTAACACAGGGATCCTATTTTTCTTCATCTCGCATCTCCAGGTGATTTTTTTCACGCTGCGACTGTGTTAAATATAAAGCTGTGCAATCCCTCGTGCAGCTGCATGAGAAACATGAGTCATGCTCTCCAAGACACGGCTACCTCAGCTGCGTGATTCATCCGAGCCTTTTCTTTTCCTACTTCTTTCCTCTTTCTCCTCCCAAATAGCTGCGCTCTCTCCATTTCTCTCCCAAATAAGCAAAAGCAGCTGCTCTTTGCAGTGACAGACGTAAATGACCAACTATCTGTGACCTTAGGTAGACGTGAAGAAGTGTGTGAATCATTTGCCGCATCCTCACATAGCCTGCATGTGGAGCTCTGAGTAGAGGGCTGATTTGGAGTTCAGAAGGGTTGTTTGTTCATATGCTCAGTTTGATTGTTAGTCTAATAATCTAATTAACACTGTTTCTCTGTTTAAGAACAGCCTGGTCAGAGTTGCTCTGTTCCTATTTTTGTTCTGATGTTCTCAAACTAGTTCCTCCAGTAAGTTGTGCCACCACACAGTCATGCAAAAACCAAAGAATCAAATTGGATCAAATTTTACATCGTCTGCACCTTCATTGCAGGGCTCGTTTTTAAAGCTCATTTTGTTTGCAGTGTAAAATACAATCACAGACATGTTTGCTATAAAGACAGTGGCACTGAGAAAAAGACAGGAAACAGAGATGGAGGTAGCAGAAATGAAGATGCTGGGGATCTCTCTGGGAGTGACCAGGATGGACAGGATCAGAGGAACAGCACATGTTAGAGATTTTGGAGATAAAGTCAGAGAGACTAGACTGAGATGGTTTGGACATGGGCAGAGGAGAGAAAGAGAGAGTACATCGGAATATTTATCCATTTGTTTTCTTAAAAAACTTCCTCCAACTTAACGTTGGGAAAAGCCTGCATCAGATCTTGGCTAGCCAGAGGCAGGGTACACCCTTTACAAGTCACAAGTCTAGTTAATATTTTAAAAAACGAATACGCTGGACAAGAAATTCGGTTTGGATCATTTTTTGATTTTTAATTTTTTTTTTTTTTTAATTACTCTATTCATCCCTCACCGGGGAAATTTGTTTGCTGCACTCCTTACACCGCAGCAGGCTGCCCTTCAACGGCGCCAATGGTGGGAGAAGCGGGGGTTAGGTGTCTTCTCCAAGGACCCTAGACGTGCTCTCCGTGGGACGCGAACCCGCGACCTTCCGGTCCGCGGGCGAACGCGCTAACCACGCGGCCACCGTCTCCACCCAATGATCATGGCAACACTTCTAAATTTGTATCGAACACAGCTCTTCTAAATGTAAAATTAAAAATGATAAATGGTTTGTATTTACAGACATAGCCAGGTGAAACTAAGCCAAGGCTTTTTGGGGCACCAAATATTAAACACCCAGTGTGCCCCTAATAAAAATATCATAATGAAACAGTCAAAATCTTTCTAAATGTTTATTGGAATTATAGTGCTTTAATCAAGGTGTAAGGACCGTTGACTAAACACCACGCTAAACTCCTTTCAAAACAAAATGACAAATCGTGTTGTAACTTGTCTGTTTAATAACAATTCTTTCATTAAGAACAGGAGTAAAAACTGTAAGAAAATACAGAAAAACAAATACAGCTTCACTATACAGGAATAAACGGGTGCCACATCAACACAAGAAAACAATTGCCTGTGTCGTTTACTTTAGCTTAGCCGCGATAGCCGTTTACTTTAGCTGAGCTGTTTGAGCATGCGGCCATATTCTTCAAATCTAACAAAGAAATAACACATGTTTTGAACAATTAACATTAGTAAAACCTCCATTAAACACTCAAAAACAACTTACAACATTGATTCCTCAATTCTAACTAAACATGAATAGATTACGCTGCAGATTATGTGGCTGCCTTGTTGCTTCGTCTGTCTGGCTGTTAACCAAAATACAGGAAGTGACGTAACTGAAACCAACTATGTCAACGCTACAAAATTAAAGACTCACACAACAGATCGTGGGGCAGAACAATAATTGTGCAAACATGAGTTCCCGAGGCGCAACTCTTGAGTGACTTTACTTCTGTATGGTGCGCTCATGTATCCAAGATAGTTTATTGACATTACTTGCAATTAATCTGCGTATTTGCAACGTGTTATTTCAGTGCCATGTGCTTTTATAACCTTTTATTGCTCTAATTTTTTTTCTTTTTATGACTTGTTGCTGGCAACAAAATCACAACATATCTAATGAAAAACAGGTGACTTCCAATATTTAGTTTGTCCTATTGTTTGTTATAAAGACTGTGTTTTATATTTTTATATTCTGCTTTCTTTTTAAAGCACCGACTTTTTCTGATTCAGAATTGTATCTTCTCATTTGTCACACACCGCCACCATATTGGTTTAATCTGCTCTGTCTTTACATACATAGTGATTCATCATGAGTCACCCGAGCAGTAAATCCCCACTTTCTTTACCTATGAATCATACAAGCAAAACATATCCTGAAGCAGTGTTAGTGTGCTCAAGCTCTGCAATGGATTAACTTGTCATTTGATGGTTCGTAGCATTTCCAGCAGGGTCAGAATAAAAAAAAAAAGCTACTTCAACACATGTAACCTTGCAGATTGAGCATCTCCTCTGACGCAGTCACGGTCCACTCCCACAGCAGTTTGGGTGGTGTTTTCTGTAAGTGCTTGAACATTGAAGTGTGTAATCTAACAGAGGGAATCCTGGGAGGATGGAGGGATGAAGAAGAGATGAGAAAGAGAGAGAGAAGCCTCCAGCTGCAGGGCTTGCCAACTTGCTGTCATCTCACTGGAGGTGCCACAGAGAGCGTGGATGGAAAGCCGGCATTGCTGACTCGCATGTAATTAGCTACCCCTTCCTCGCCTGCTCAGTCCTGGACAACTGTGTCTGCATGTGAAAATGGGCAGCAAAAGATGTCAGCTTCAAATTCAAATATATAAAGTTTTGCCTAAACATAAAGTTTGATATAAATCCACCCTCTAAAGTAAATGGAGGTTTTATGTCAAATCAGCTTTTTGAAGGTTTGGATTTTTAACATTATCAAAAACACCTGAAATGGTTTTCTATTTTATTCATGCTTGTTAGAGTAATTTGCCTCCCTTCATCAGTATCTGGACACTATTCGAGCGCCCACAAAATGCCCACAGATTTTGTGCTCTCCCACGTCCACATTCAAACATGAGCATCTTGTGCATGTGCTCTTCAAAGTCGGGGTTTCATGGGTTAGGGCTTTGTCCGACGTCTTGGTTTCATGGGTTAGGGCTATGTTTGAAGTCTTGGTTTTATGGGTTAGGGCTATGTTCGAACTCTTGGTTTCATGGGTTAGGGCTTTGTCCGACGTCTTGGTTTCATGGGTTAGGGCTTTGTCCGACGTCTTGGTTTCATGGGTTAGGACTATGTTTGAAGTCTTGGTTTTATGGGTTAGGGCTATGTTTGAAGTCTTGGTTTTATGGGTTAGGGCTATGTTGAAGTCTTGGTTTTATGGGTTAGGGCTATGTTCGAACTCTTGGTTTTATGGGTTAGGGCTTTGTCCGACGTCTTGGTTTCATGGGTTAGGGCTATGTCTGAACTCATGGTTTCAGGGGTTAGCGCTATGGTCGAAGTCTTGGTCTCATGGGTTAGGGCGATCTACGTAGTCTTGGTTTCATATGTTAGGGTTATGTTCAAAGTCTTGGATTCGTGGGTCAGGACTATGTTCAAAGTCTTGGTTTCATGGGTTAGGACTATGTTCAAAGTCTTAGTTTTATTGGTTAGGGCTATCTCCGAAGTCTTGATTTCATGGGTTAAGACTGTGTTCAAAGTCTTGGTTTCATGGGTTAGGACTATGTTCAAAGTCTTGGTTTTATTGGTTAGGGCTATCCCGAAGTCTTGATTTCATGGGTTAGGACTGTGTTCAAAGTCTTGGTTTCATGGGTTAGAGCTATCTCTGAAGTCTTGATTTCATGGGTTAGGGCTATTTTCAAAGTCTTCGTTTCATGGGTTACAGCTATGTTCGAAGTCTTGGTCTCATGGGTTAGGGCGATCTACATAGTCTTGGTTTCGTAGGTCACGGCTACGTTCAAAGTCTTGGTTTCTTGAGTTAGGGCTAACATCTGGTGTTAGCCAGCAGATCTTGTTCTTCCTGTTCACAAGGTTTAACAAAGTTCCTCGCTTCTGAGGTCCATTTTCTATTGGCATTTGTTAATTCACTGCATTTTTATTGTGGATTCATTGGTTCAGCTGCTGCTAATTTAACATATGTGGGGTTGCTAGATTTGAAGAAAGAAAAAAGACAAACAAAACAATTACTTTCTGCATTTCATTTCATTTTGTCAGTGAAGTAAAAAGTGAAATGCGCACTAAACAAAAAGAACTCCCTGGAAAATAAAAGAAGGATAGAAAGTTTCTATAAATTTAGCTTAACTTATAAAGACCCATAAAAGCAAGATGAGAAGGAAGAAATGTTAGGTTTTTTTTTAGCATTTATAAACACAGCTTGTGATCAAGTTAAAAACATTGTCATACAATATTCCTAACTGTGTAAAGGGACTAAAATCAAATCAAACTTGAACATTGTGTAAAACCCTAACACATAAACACTCACAACATCTGAACATGAGAAGTAGCTGATAGAAGGCCACTCTAATGTCTGGGATGTTGCAATTTGTTTTGATAGACGGCTGTTCTCCTTCCTAATGATGTTGCATTCTTGCTTTCAACGGTTGGTCTCTTTGGTGAGTCAGATTGATTAGGAGGGGAAAAGTAGGCTGAGAGCCAGACATGAGTTATAGAGAAAAATGCGTTTAGTACAAAAATTTTTTAACAACAAATCTGTTGAACTCAGAATGCAAATTTCGGGGCACCCCACCAAGATCTTAAAGTTTTGTTGTCTGAACCATTTATCCCTTAGGGGGCAGCGCGGGTAGCCTGTCCCAGCTGAATTAAGGCGAGGGGTAAGGTACATTCCGAAAAGGTCGTCACTCTGTTGCGGGGCCAAAGTTCTTAAAGTGTCCCCTTTTTAAGTAGTTTGATCAAAAGAATCCTTCCGCCCATGCACCAAAGATATTATTTCTTGCTGAGGATTCAGTCTTTGGCTACAAACACATCTGTGCACAGCTGGTTTTGTTTCAAGATGTCTTCGATATACATTGTGTCTAGGCGACTCTTGGGTTTCTATTGATATATGTTTTAAGATATTACAATGGCATTTATTTTCTGAATTTGGGTGACTGTGCCACCTGCTGAGGCACCTCTTGACTGTACTAATTATACAGACCGTCTTGTTCAGGGTCTTCCTCCGAGAGGCAGCTATTTCAGGATTGTGAGGTGTCTGCTGCTCTGTCACCATAAGCTCCACTTAGTTGCACTGCCGGGCCTATTTTTAAAGACTTTAAGATGTGCTGAATCACTGTTATCATGTTTATAAGTGACGTTAAGTATCTTTGTGGTCATACCTAACTCTAAAAAAATAGTGTCAACTTTCACATTGTGTCTTAACATTTACTGATCAGTATTCAAGCAATCAAGACCTTCAGAAAAAATAGTTTTAAAAAGCATTTTAGGAATAAAATGAGGCTAATAACTGATTATGACCACATCCCCGTGATGTTGCGGGCAGGTTGTATTCTGGTCGTGTCAGATATGACGTTTTTGCAATGTTATGACAACGGTCATGTTAATGAAAGTATGTTACAATGTTGACGTCCGCTGGGCGTTGCCAGTTGGACACAACATCTAAATGATGTTGTGTGGAGTGTACAAATGACGTAAGGAACGTCGTGACAACATTATCACAGCGTAAAGTTGGGATGGAGGAAAGTTGTGGCTTATTAAAAGCACTTTGCTTCAAGGACTCATGAACATGTGTACTAATTGATATGAGGTGGGTAATCTAAAAATAACTCCTCATGTTTTAAAGCAAAGCTCTTCCCAGACCTGCAGAACCACCACATTCTTCTTCCCAACTTTACACACACTACAGTACCCCCAAAAGCAATCCTTCATTTTTTACTGCAATGGGCACCCTGTTATTGTCACCTAAGGATGCACAGGGCACGGCTCTATAGCTGCATATTGTCTGTGATCTCTGTGCAAGAGAAAGTGATGAATGGGATACTTATAAACGAATAACAGATTATGGTTGGAGGTCAGACTGGAAGCGGAGAATGGCCACTCTTCTTCCTAGCATCAAGCTTTCCTGAAAGCCACGTTTAACTCTGGGACGGCTGTTTTTTTAGTTAATTTTTTAACTTTTTTTTTTTTAGCAACACCTATGCTCTGTTCAAAATTGCTATCAAAGTAAATGACTCAGAAAATCTTAGGGTATAAAGTATTTTTTTCAAGGGGTTAGGTTTAGAAATACCTTGGAGCATAGGAGCATGAATCAACTGGAGTGTCAAGAGATTTTCTTTTTATGGCTCAGTTTTTTTCGCATTTGACCCATGCAGCATCCAAATTATTTTGTTATTTTCCTGATTTGAATGTTTTAGCACTTCAGAGATTGTATGAAGGAGGGATACAGATGTAGAAAAGGCTTCAAAGTTGTCTTCTGGACACTGTATTTGCTGATCGAGACGTTTCAACTTTGACCATCAAATACATGGTAGAAATGATGGTAGATATGGTAGATTATGACTGCCGAGTCATCCAATTTAATATTGTTTGTTCTCAGAGCATTGATTTTGATAACTTTTTAAATGGAATAAATAATTAACTTGGGCCACTCTATTTAATCTTAGATTTTGATGACTTCATCATAACATTCTATATTTCAGACTTCGTATTAGCCTTCATGTAACCAGCTGTGGAGGGGGTGTAGAACATGAAGTGTACTGACCTGGAATCAGCTGTAATCGATCACATCCCATTTCCTGTTTCCATCCCACCCACCCCTCCGCTTCATCATGCATTCACACTCACACACCTCACGCTCTCTGTCCTGGTCACTTATCTGATTGTGCTTCAGAGCTCCAACACACCAGCTGGGACTAGTGTTCCAGTGAGGCCTTCTGTCCCTGGAGGCTCCAGGATCTCTACAATACAGTGGAGAGTTTGTGAAGGGCTGTTCACACATCATAGCAACTCAGACCTTCAATATTTCTGACTTACTGTATGCCATATTGTTTTTTTATTTCTTTAACACTGACCAGAGCAGGAAAAGGTCTGAGCATCACAACTGACTTGAGTTATTTCAGTCGCTTGGAACTGCTATAAAATAGCCTGTGAACTGAAACAGACAACTTTCTACTTTTAAAGGCTGTTTTTATCCATGTCATATGAATCTAATATGGTACATTTAATTGTAGTTAATTATATAGAGAGATTAATGACTGAAATATAATTAACACCATTTTGCGATTTGGATATTTTTAGGCCATCAGAGGAGTCTGGGAAGGCGTTCAAGGGTCCACGTGTTATTCGTGTTCAGATCAAATTTATGGTTAGGAAATGAGGCGCGGGAATTCTCTACAGGATAATATAGAAAATAACCACACACACTTTTCCTTGTTGGCTTGGCTCACTCACCCATGCTCACTCTCCATCCTATGCAAAGAGAAGATTCTGTCATAAGTGTCTCCCATCCCCCATCATCTTCCCCCCAGGGAGAGAGGAAAAGAGAGTGAGAGAGAGAGTGGAGGAGAGGATGTTGTCTTGACTCCATAAAGCAGAACCCAGGGCAAATTAATACATCATCAAGCTAATTAAAGTAACAGTGCGCTTTGGTTACGGATGATCGACATAATGTCAAACACTTTTACTCAGCTGGATGGCAAGTACACACAATAGCCACGTCTGAAGGGATTTACGGTAAATACCACACACAGTTTGACATGGACCAGCAAGTTGTGTGAAGTTTGTTTGTTTTTCACTTTTTTATGTTAATTGTTAATTATTTATAACTCTCTGTTTGACTGAACGATACCGCTCTCTACGTGGTTTAATGATGTAATTTTTCAAAAATGGAAACAACAAGTGTGTCAATAGGGCAAGACAATTCAGAAAATTAGATTTAAAGAGTCTATAAAAGTGGAAAGGTGGAGGTTTTGCACTAGAAAGAAGAGGAATGAAGATTAGTCAGAGTAAGACAGAGTACATGTGTGTGAATGAGAGGGATCCAAATGGAAAAGTGAGGTTACAGAGAGAAAAGATAAAGAAGGTGGAAGATGTGAAGTACTCAGGATCAGCAGTCCAGAAAAATGGAGAGTGTGGAAAAGAGGCGAAGAAACGTGTGCAGACAGGCTGGAACGGGTGGAGAAAAGTATCAGGTGTGATGAGTGATAGAAGAGTTTCAGCTAAAATGAAAGGACAAGTTTTCAAAACCGTGGTGAGACCGGTGATGTTGTTTGGTCTAGAGACAGTGGCACTGAGGAAAAGACAGGAAACAGAGTTGGAGGTAGCAGAGATGAAGATGCTGAGGAGATATAGTTAGAGAGGCCAGACTGAGATGGTTTGAACATGTGCAGAGAAGAGAGAGTACATCAGCAGATTGGTGGGGCTGTAGAACCAACCGGAAAGAGGTGTAGAGACCAAAGAGGAGGTTCATGGACACAGTGAAGGAAGACATGAAGATAGTAGGTGTGACCAAAGAGGATGCAGTAGATAGGGTTAGATAGAAGAAACTGACTTACTGTGGCGACCCCTAAAGGGAAATGTCGAAAGAAGAAGAAGGTAAAAAAGAGTCTATCGTATGGAAGGTATGGATGTAGTCGTTTCAACAACTAGCCATTTGTTACATAAGTATGTATTTGGAAATATCAGTGTAGGTCTGCACGGTAGGGTAGTGGTTAGCACAGTGGTCTCACAGCAAGAAGGTCAGGGTTCAAGTCCTTGGTGGGAATGAGGTTTCGAGTTTGTGGATGGTTGTGAGTGTGTGGCCCTGCGACAGACTGGCGACCTTTTCAGCGTGTATCCTGCCTCTCACCTGTAGGCTACGCTACCCCAGGAACCTGGTTAAGGATGGGGGGGTCAGAAGATGAAAATGAAATGAAACACACAAACATAATCAAATGAAGCAAATAAATACTGAACAAAACCGCCAATGAATCGCTAAGTTAAGACAATTTTTTTTCCAGTTTCTTTTAAACACATTAGTAAACAGACAATGTCTAAAATTGTGTTTGCAAATGCTGATCTAAAATTTTCTGATAATTTTGAAAAAGGTTGTTCGCAATTTTTGAGAAACACCTCGGCTTCTTTCAAAGTCCCGTCTCTTACAAAATCAACTGTTCTTCTAACAGTGATCTGTTGGCCTTGTATTTGACATAAAATTAATTTCAGAACAATTGAGCGTTTTTTGTAAAAATGTCTTAGAAATACAAAGACAAGCGGATGAGCAATAGTCAGACTTTCACACTTCCTCACATGTGATATAGCTTTATAAAGCAGAAAGATTTCAAACACAAATTGTGGTTTTTAATGTACAGTATAAAAAAGACGAGAGGAGCCAGATGGGGTGGTTCGGGCATCTGATCAAGATGCCTCGCGGGCGAGGTGTTTCGGGCACGTCCCACCGGGAGGAGACCAAGGAGCAGAGCCCGGACCCGCTGGAGAGACTATGTCTCACAGCTGGCCGGGGAACAACTTGTGATCCTTCCAGGTGAGCTAGAGGATGCAGCCGGGGAGAGAGAGGCCTGGGCTACCCGCTTGAGGCTGTTGCCCCCGCGACCCGACCCCGGAACAAGCGGAAGATGACGGAACGGAAGTATAAAACAGTTATTTTGCAAAAGATGGAATTTTTCAATTGCTAAATGTATCAATGTACTGCTGGTCTAAAAAATCTGAGGCGTTAATCTGTCAAATCAAAACAAATTTACTGAAGTAAATTTTTTTCAAAAGGATTTGTTTAAGCATATTCAACTTTAAAAAAAAACAAGTTTTTATTGCGTGTGCATGGATATTGATGCAAAAACAATAAAGGGTGGAAAAGTGTTGCAGACATGAATCAGAACAGGTTAGGATCAGAGAAAGGAAAGGGAAATGAGGAAGAGAAGAGGGGGTGAGATAAGTGGAGGGAGGGGACAGGAGAGAGGACGAGAACATCAAAGACAAAATGAGAAGAGAGACACTGACGTCTGTGATTGTATCAGGTCTCGCTGCTGATATGACAGCTTCAGCTCCCATTCGCATAGAAATCGCTCGCCATCTCCAGTAGCCTGCTCCTCTTTTCTGCAACAACTTCAACCACCAAACAGGACTGTATTTTAGATAACATCTACATTTTTCAGCATAGGTTTGATGTATTTTTGGCTCTTGTTAATTTGAAGGGATTTTCCTGCCTCTCTGCAAGTTGAAATGTCCTTCGTAAATTATGAGACAAAAATAAAGAAAAGAAAAGATGAACATTGTTGCAATCTGATTCAAGAATGTAAAGACACGGTTTGTGTTCTGCATCGGTCCGTCGAAGTAAAGAAAGAGCTGAGCCGAAAAGCGAAGCTCTCCATTTACAAGTCAATCTACGTTCCCACCCTCACCTATGATCACCAGCTGTGGGTGGTGACCGAAAGAATGAGATCACTGATACAAGCGGCCGAAATGCACTTCCTCCGCAGAGTGGCTGGTCTCTCACTCAGAGATCGGTTGAGGAGCTCTGCCATCTGGGAGGAGTTCGGTGTCGACTCGCTCCTTCTCCAAGTCGAGAAAAGCCAGATGGGGTGGTTCACGGATCTGGTTAGGATGCCCCCTAAGCGCCTCGCTGGTGAGGTGTTTCGGGCATGTCCCATCGGGAGGAGACCCAGAGGCAGACCCCGGACCCGCTAGAGAGACTACGTCTCACAGCTGGCTGGGGAACGACTCAGGATCATTTTGAGTGAGCTGGAGGATACAGCTGGGGTGAGAGAAGCCTGGGTCTCCTGTCTGAGGCTGTTGGCCCCGCGACCCCAGATAAGCGGAAGACGAAGGAACGAAATGTATTGTGTTCAGACCTAAAAACAAGATTATTAGTTCTCTTCATCCAGAAAATCAAAGCCTCAAATAGCCAGCATCGATTTAACCACTGCGTCTGCATATTTAAAAGAGTTAAAATATGATTTAAAAAAATGGCAACAATTACGCCGCATATTTACTGTTAACACCATTTGGTCACTGTTAGAACAGTTTTTACATGAGAACAAATCAAACACAAACACTCTTTCCTATGGGCATCATCCACGCATACATGGAGTGAACATACAAACTCCACGCTGAACGACATACACTAGAAACCAGACAATTCCAGCCCTTCTATTCAATTTTCACAAAAAATTGTGAAATAGACAATTGCGACCTATTTATGTGTGCATATTCAAAATACAGTATATTGACTGTGCATGTGATGTGGTCAAAGGATTACATCATAATCAAGTGGGTCTAAAAGATGAGAAGACTGATAGCTGTTGAAGAATTAACAAAAGGCCATTTTTAAGTTGCAGATTGCAGTACGTTATCTCACGCTGGTTTCATTCAACGTCTGAATCTCTCATGCTGTTTGTGAAGCTATTAATATTGAAAACACTCAGTTTTCTGCCACTGCTGGTAAACTGGTTGTCCTCCAAAAAGCAAAAGACCTGTGGTCACTTAGACAGCTAGGAACATAGAGAACAAGGCAAACAAGTCCACAGGTGTCCCGAATCAGGAATGAAAATAGAACTTCCTCATGGAGAGGAAATTTAGTCCTGAAAAGATTGACAAAATTGATTAAAGGGCTATTTTTTGTTCTTGTGTTGAAAATATTAAAGAATTTATGTAAGATGTTCAGCAACTAGTTGATAAGTAACACTGTAAGAAATAACAACAAATAAAAGAGTTTTACATTAAATTAAAAACTTGTATTAGTTTAGCGGTTACTGGATCCATCAGTAAGTTTTCTTATCAATTTAATTATAGTAGTTTAATTTGTTGATATTGTTTGCAAACTATCTTGATATTATTTAGACAATTTAGCCCTTTTCGGTAGAAAGTACTATATCTGTTTCATTCCGTTGTCTTCCGCTTATCCGGGACCAGACGGGAAGCCCAGGCTTCTCTCACCCCCGCTGCATCCTTCAGCTCACCCGGAAGGATCTATCTTCTCCGGGGCTTAATGCCTCTGGTAGGGTCACCCAAGGCAAACAGGTCCTAGATGAGGGGCCAGACAAAGCATGGCTCAAACACACTCTATGAAGAGATCAAGCATGGCCAATTTGCCCTTGCCCAGACGCAGGTCACCGGGGCACCCCCTTGCAGCCAGGCCCGAGGGTGGGGCATGAGAGTGAACGCCTGGTGGCTGGGCTTTTACCCATGGGGCCTGCTGGGCTCAGCCCGAACAGGGGACATGGGGCGCCCTTCCAGTGGACTCAGCATCTGCAGGAGTGACCATAGGGGTCAGGTGAACGAGGAGATGGGTGGCAGCCAACGACATGGACCTTGGCGGTCAGATCCTTGGCTGCATAAGCTAGCTAAAAAGTGTATTTTAAAGCTAAACCAGTGTATTCCGTCCTGAATGTAGTCTAATTTTTTATCAAAGGTCTATTTTGTGAAAGTACCTAGTCACTAAGCAAAACTGGAAGATCTAAGAGTAGAGCCGTTGCTCCTCCAAGTTGAGAGAACCCAGATGGGGTGGTTCGGGCATATGGTTAGGATGACTCTCAAACGCCTTACTGGTGAGGTGTTTTAGACAGGTCGCATCGGGAGGAGAGCCAGAAGCAGACCCCGGACTTGCTGGAGACTTGCTGTTGCCCCTGTGACCTGACCCCGGATAAGTGGAAGACAACGGAACGGAAAGTCACTTACCTCCTGTCACAATGTTTGCTTTCTTTAGTGTATATACAGTCATGTTTATGTGCTCACACTTTATTTATCCATTAACTTTTTTTTCTTGAGGTGTTATCAGTCAGCGTGTTTTGCTTGCTTTGCTAATTTTGTTCAATAAAAATGGGTCACATTCAAAATCCACTTTTTGGATTTTTTTTACTGTTAGAACTTTAGTCCTGCTGCAAAATATTTCTGATGTGGTTTTTGTTTTCATTTGTGAATGTTTGAGCAGTTTGTGAGCTCTTTTGTCCTGTATTTGGATACTATTCTCACGCAAAGTTGTTCTTGACCAGTGAGCACCAGTGTACAACAAGAAGTGACATTTTTATGTAAATGCACCACAATAATGTGTAAAAGAATACGTGCAAGCATTACAAACTTAATAAGCTTTGTACTGTATTTGTGGCCTAAAATGAGATTTATGCTGTGTTGTGATTCTGCCCAGAAATTGAGAATGAGCAGAGAGCAAGAGTAAGAAGAAATTTCGCAGTTTCAAATACAAGTGAAACTGAATAAATGTATTTATAAGGCCTTTTCGGCAAGTATCACATTTCTGAGCAATAAAAAGTACCATTTTTAGTATATATACTGTAGCAGGGGTTTTACGGTTGTGCGGTGGTTAGCACTGTAATCTCTCAGCAAGAAGTCCAGGGTTCAAGTCCCGGGGTAGCGGTGAGGCTTGAATCACTGGCCTTTCTGTGTGAAGTTTGAATGTGCTCCCTGTGTATGCATGGTTTTTCTCCTGGTAGTCCGGTTTCCTCTCACCCTCCAAAAACAATCATGTTAGATTGAATGGCTCCTATGAGATTGTCCCTAGGAATTAGTGTGTGTGTATGGCCTCGCAATAGACTGGTGACCTGTTTGGGGTGTACCCTGCCTTTTGCCTGAAATCAGCTGGGATAGGCTCTTGCCTCTTTCGTGACCCCATTAGGAATAAGTGGTTCAGAAGACAAAAAAAAAAAACGACATAAAAATGATCACCCTATAAAAGCATAATAACTTCTTGTAACTAACCAAACATATAAGGTAAAAAAAATCCCTGAATAGTTAATTTTTTTGCTCCTAGAAGCTTTTTTTTCTGGAAGTTTACACAGGGTGCTCTAATCTCTCCTCCCCATGTGTTTGTCCATGTTCTCCTCATTCAAGACTCAGCTGGTCTGAGCAGGTGCAAGCCGGTGACTCAGCGGCTGAGCCGACTCTCCACATATGCCTTTGTTTGGGCTAAATTTGCAACCATAAAGTACTTTCTATAAAACAAATGCAGCCATCCTTTATTTGTCTACAAAGTGTGCATAAGTGTAGTAAATCTACTAAAATATATTCTAACAGCTCATGCTAGGTTGCTCCATTGTGGCCTCGTGAGGAGGGGTGTCTATTTTAAATGTTCACATGAATGGTTTCATAGTCACACAGAAAAAAAATATTTTAGAAGCCAATTTTTCTTTAATCTCTGTAATACTGATGAAGAAAAATCTTGTTTATTCATGATTACGCTACTGTAGGTAGATTTCAGAAGCAACCAGCTGACATAAAGCGGGGAGGATAAAGAGCAGCCTTTAATGTGATGTCACTAATGCAGTCCTGGCCCTTATATAAAAGCACAGCGTTGAACACAGCAGTGTAACCTACACACAGGCCCACTGTGCTGCACGCGCAGCTCACTTTGCCCAAGGCTGAGGTTGGCTTTATGGTATACTTTTACCTCAATAGTCAAGGGATTCTATATGTGGCCATGTGTAAATTTAAAGTGCTGTCAGCTTCATGTCATTTAGCGTGCGGTATTGAATTTTAAAAATATCCTCCACAAAAAAGGCCTGTGTTTTTTTCATTCTTATCAGCTGACAATGAGTTGATATTTTGATCCTAGAGTCTGCGGTATGATATTTGATCTCATGCTAATCTCTTAATATCACTGATCCCACTGTGATACTGCCATCATGACAATGATGTTGAGATGGATCAGTAGTGGTGGCATGAAGACGGAAGAGAATAGAAAAAAAAATACAAAGATGCAAGCTAGACATAAGATCCCTCCTGCATAAAATAATGTCGTCATAATGCTTTTAAAGCTATCGGAGAAAGAATCTCTTATTTTTATGAAGGAGGATTTGGAGTGTTTTGTAACATTTAGCTTGAACATTCAGCTGAAATCAGCATGAACGTCAGGAGGCACAACACTGACCCAGCTTCCCTTTACATTAATGGAGAGGGTGCGGAGAGGGTCCACACCTTCTAGTTTCCGGGAGTTATGTCTAACAACATCTCCTAGACAGAAAACATCAGAGGTCTTTAAGAAGGCCCAGCAGAGACTCCACTTTCAGCAGGTCCTCAGAAAACACAATCTGGACCCCAGCTTGCTCATAACCTTCTACTGTGCGTCAATTGAAAGCCTTCTAACGTACTGCATTACTGTGTGGTATAGCAGCTGCACCATGGCGAACATGGAGAGACTGCAGAGGGTAGTCCCTGTTGGACATCTACTCCTCCCGCTGTCTTAGCAGAGCTCCCATCCTGGCCCTGAACTGTTGGACCTGTTGCCCTCAGGAAGGCGCTACAGGTGAATCAAATCAAGGACAAACCGCCTTCCCCCAAAGCCATGACCACCCTGAACTCACATATGCACCGACACTAACAGCCCCACATGCGTGCACTGTGAAATGTACAACACATTTATTTATATTTCTTTAACTATATATGTATATATTTTTGATTCCTGTTTACATGCATGTCAACACTGAACAGCAATTTGCTCCCATCTCAATTAATATGTATATGACGCAGATTGTAGATGTGTATTGTGACAATAAGATATTCTATTCTATTTTATCTAATTTTTCACTTTTTCTTTCTGTTCCGTCTTCTTCCGCTTATCCGGGTAGTCCCGGAAAGAAAAAGCACAAATAAAACTCAGGAGATAGACATTTTCCATCATTCCAGCTCGAGCTGAGGAGATGAGAGGGAGTTGATTCTGGTGGTAAAAACTAAACTAGGCCGGGAAGCCTAGGCTTCTCTTACCCCAGCTGCATCCTCCAGCTCACCCGGAAGGATCCCGAGTCGTTCCCTGGTCAGCTGTGAGACATAGTCTCTCCAGCTGGTCCAGGGTCTGCCTCTTGGTCTCCTCCCGATGGGACGTGTCCGAAACACCTTGCTACCGAGGCGCTCTGATTAACATTAAATTTGTACAGAGAAACAATGAATCCAATTGAGATTTTTTAGGGGGAATGTTTACAGAGAGACATTTTTTTTTCGGTCAGACAGATGTTCAGAGCCGTCATGTTCAAATTAATTAAAATCTCACAGTATTGTAGTCACGCATCTGTTAATATGGAAGCAAGTCTAGATTTTCAGATTAAATGACATTAACGCGTGTGAAAAACATAACGTTGTGCTTTTCTGCTTGTAGGAAACGTAAGTATTTATATTAAACTGTTACTGTGCTTGTTTGCGTGGGTACACTTCATGCTAGGGTGTTTAACACTAGCGTGCACCCAAAGAGGAAGGAGTAGAACATGCTGAGCCAACAATAGACAACGTATCCATTACCTGTCTATTGTTAGCCATAGCTTTGCTATTATTAAAGCTCACGGTGAGCCAATAGTCTGTAGTTTCTGTGGAGCCGACCAGTCACTCCCAGACTGAAAAAACATAGTGAAAGGTTTCATTTCTGTTTGTTTAAACCGATTGCTTTTTATATCCAGACATGGTCTGGCTAGAATGTGGTTATTCCAGTCTTATGATGAAGAATATGAATGTCAGTTTGTGTTCATTTATTCATTCAGCTTTTTTGTTTCCTTTTTTATTCATCTTCTGAACCGGTTGCAGGGGCAAGACCCTATACCGGAAAGAGGCAGGATACACCCCAAACAGATGACCAGTATTACAGGGGCATATGCATTCATTCCTTGGGTGAATTTTTGTATTGGCCAATTAATCTAACATGCATCCATTTTTATAAGAATTGGAAAACTTCTTTCATCCCTGTTGGTGGAAAATTGTCACTAAACACACACTATATTTTTTAATACGCGAAAGGTGATGCTTACGTACATACACAAAAATATATTGTAACTGAAAATAACAACTGAGACGGTTTTACACTGTCCTTTAAAATGCTACTCTCCTGAAATGAAAATTTATCACATCTGACTGAAAAAAAATATCATGATGCCCTTACCTGCTGCCAGAGGGAGCTCTGGATGTTCCTCATCACCTTGATTAGGGTCACCTGAGATTGGTTCCTGATTCCACACAACTGTGGACCCTGCCATCTTTTTAAGGGCAACCATCCCAGACTTCTATGTCGGTCATACCATCCCTTCCAGCCAGGTCTCCCTGGTTGCCTGACCATGAACACACTCTGACAATAAACATTTGCCATGCCACTGAAACTTTGTTTTTCTTTTCACAATGTTAATGGACTGCCAAATTCAAATAAACCATGTTTTCTTTCTGCAATTGGGTCCTCCTCTCTCCATCTGCACACACCGCTTCCTGACATTTGTTATGTGTTTTTTTTTTTGCTCATGCATTTCTCGTTACGAAACAGTTTCACACGATGCCGACCCTGGCAGAGTAAAACTGTCCTGCAATATTTGACATGCAGATCATCATTCTGCTTGGCACAACCCTGGACAGGCCAAGGTAAAAAAAAAAAAAGAAAAAATAGTTTCAGATCAAAATTCTGTTGCAGCGACAAAATATTTTAACAATAAATATATTTTAGGAAGTGAAGATTTTCCACCTGAAAGAACATCTTTGTAGGTCAGAAGAAGAGTGTTGATGTCTAAATATATTTAGTTCCTGACTTCTTTCCATTTGTAGACAGACAAGTTGTGGCAGACTGGAACTGATTTGCATCTTGTCCAGGGTGCACCCTGCCTTTCAGAAGCTGGTACGACCTCTGAAACGTTATATCAATGTAAAACAAAAGAAAACAAAATAAATTACGCTAGAAGGCGAAAGGACAGAGCAAATTACAAGAGTAGAAACTGTTGAGTAGGCCTGAGTTTATTTTCTCAGTCGAGTTGTTTCAATGTGTTTGGGAGGCGTTGTGACTGTGCGAGAGTGTCAGCTGTCATGAAAATGCTGTTCGCAGGCATAAATACGTCTGTGCCAGGATGGATGAAGTTGTCTCACAGAATAAAAGGCAAATCATGCACATAGAAAATAGACCGAGTGAGCCACATACCAACATGAAAGCACACACATGTGCAATAACGTACAGTATAGAGTCTGTCAGTAAGTCTGACTCATGGTGTTGACACTGTACATGTTTCAAAATGTAATAAACTGACTGTAAAACGAACATTTTACTTCTTATAAGCGTTCGTATAGAAATATACTTGTGAATGTGTGGGTTGCTGGATGATTAGCTGACTTTTTTTCCCTGCTTAGAATTCTCTAAGGAGTGGAGATACAGGGAAGCTCAATTGAATCCTGGCAGGTAATCTAAGGAAACAGATGGATTTTAGTTATATTTGGCAGCAGATTAGCCACTTCCTGTCGCTCAGAAAAAAAGAAAAACCTGCTGTCGCCAACTGCTTGACAATCTGAATATTAGTTCTTGGTCAGGAGGTCTGGCCTATGTGCTCTTAGATTGCCTATTTTGATGAATGCGCTGTACAAATTCAATCCTATCTTTGCTTTCTAAGGCCCAGCTGGCCTACCCTTCTGCTCCTCTGCTTGCCCTCTCTCCGTCAATGCCCCAACTACAGCAGCGTGCCAGCACCCCATGCCCAAGCAAGTTATCACCACCCCATTCCATACTCCTAATCCCTTCTAAAGTGAGAGAAAATATTAAGCAGCACTTCTCCCAGCAGTTTTTGGAAAGCTTTAATGATCAGGTGTCTCCAGACCTAATCGTCTGGCTTTAAATGAGCTGCTATTTTTAGCACGTTGTAGACCTTTCTTTGAGTTTAGCAGGTGAGGTACAGTAGATGTGGTACAATGCCAGGATTCTGTCTTTTATGGCCTGTGGGGATAATGCTGACTGCCATTTTCAGCATGTTGATTTTCCTTATGTGGTTGGCTGAAGAACAGTAAGCCACACTGAGGTGTCCGGGGATATTGTTATGACACCTTTTGGCAATTTTAATGGATTTTACAGCAAAAATCCTACTTTAACTATTAATTGATTTAAAGAGGAAGTTTTTATTTTATTAAATATTCCCATAGTAAAAACTTGCCTAAATGATTTGTTATTTTAAATTTGCAAACACTTCCGTCTATGCAAATACCATCCAGACACCAGGTTGTTCCTGGCCACAGATTTTCTTCTCTACTACGTCCACATAAGTAGAAATTGTTTAAGTGCACACAATGTGCTCACTATCTTGTGTATTCTGTTTATATTTTGTCCCTATCAAAGCCAGGGTCCTGCCCCAAGTAGAGGTGTTAAAGTATCTCGGGGTCTTGTTCACGAGTGGGGGAAGGATGGAGCTGGAGATCAACAGGCGGATTGGTGCAGCTTCCGTAATAATCTGGACGCTGCATCGGTCCGTCGTGGTGAAGAAAGAACTGAGCCGAAAGGCAAAGCTCTCAATTTACCAGTCAGTCAACATTCCCACCCTCACCTATGTTGAGGGTCACCACCCCCAGCTGTGGGTGGTGACCAAAAGAATGAGATCATGGATACAAGCGGCTGAAATGAGCTTCCTTCGCAGGGTGGCTGGGCTCTCACTCAGAGATAGAGTGAGGAGCTCTGCCATCTTGGAGGAGCTCGGAGTAGAACCATTGCTCCTCCAGGGTCGAGAGAAGCCAGATGGGGTGGTTTGGCTTCAAACCACCCCATCTGGGGTAATTTGAAATACTAGGGTATTTCGGTATGCCCCACCGGGAGGAGACCCAGAGGTAGACCTCAGACCCACTGGACAGACTATGCCTTACAGCTGAATGGGGAATGCCTGGGGATCCTCCCAGGTGAGCTAAAAGATGTGGCTGGGTTGAGGGAAGTCTGGGTTTCCCATTTGAGGCTGTTGCCCCCACAAGCTGGCCCCAGATAAGCAGAAGACAACAGGACAGAATGGAATAATTTTTGCCAACTTGATGGGCTTGTTAGTAAAAGCAAAGAGTGGAACATGTTTGTAGATTTCAGTGAAAGTTTCCCTGCAGATTATTTTTTTGTGAGATTTCAGACTGATGATCATCTTAACATCTCCTGGTGGTTTAGTCTTGTCGGCATGCTGCCCGTTATATTCAGTCAAAAATGCAAAGCGATTGGTATTCAAATAAAAAAACGCACAGATTCATAGAGATTTGTGATAAATTAAGAAGAAAGTCATCATAAAAGTAAAGAAACTTTTTATAAATTGATCAGAGTAACACCAAGAAATGAGGCACCGCTGTGGATCTCGTCATGTGTTCACCACCCTTTGTGATCCTCTTTGTGGATGACACTTCAAAGAGGAAATCAGAAAAACTCTTTGAACAGCAGTCTACTAAAATACAGAAATGGGGAAAAAGATGTTGGTGGATGTGAAGGGAGACACGTTTGCTTTGGAGAGGAAATTCTGTTCAAGTAGAATAGAAACAAACCATTTGTCTTTTTGTATTTTCAAAGCATCCCATGTTTTGCAATACTCTCTACAAACATACTTCTGTGTGTGTTCACATTTCTTGATTTGCTCTTTAACTGTTTTTTTTTTCCCTGTTTGGAGTTTTTCATCTGCGATAATGAGTCAGAGAGTCTGTACAGAGAGTCTGTATTGAGAATTGAAAAATTATAAACATATTTATCAGTAGATACCGTTAACTTTAAACAAATTTTATCAGTGCTTTTTGCTGTATTTAATCTATTTAAAAAGCAGCGTTTGTGTTTGTGGGATATAGCCAGGATTAGACAAAATGCTAGTTTTTATCTGTAGTTCCGTTCCATTCCATCGTCTTCCGCTTATCCGGGGCCGGGTTGCGGGGGCAACAGCCTCAGACGGAAAGCCCAAGCTTCTCTCATTCCAGCTCACCCGGAAGGATCCCGAGTTGTTCCCCAGCTTGCTGGAGAGACATAGTCTCTCCAGCAAGTCTGGGGTCTGCCTCTTGGTCTCCTCCCAGCTGGAAAGACCCGAAACGCCTCACCAGCAAGGCACTTGGGGGCATCCTGACCAGATGCCCGAACCGCCCCATCTGGCTTCTCTTGACCTGGAGGAGGAGCGGCTCAACACTGAGCTCCTTCCGGATGGCAGAGCATCTCACCTGATCTCTGAGTAAGAGCCCAGCCACCCTGCGGAGGAAGCTCATTTCAGCCGCTTGTATTTGTGATCTCATTCTTTCGGTCACCACCCACAGCTGGTTACCATACGTGAGGGTGGGAACGTTGATCAACTTGTAAATTGAGAGCTTTGCTTTTCAGCTCAGGTCTTTCTTTACCACGACGGACCGATGCAGCCAACGAGGGGGACCCTGGTGTTCCGATCCTCGGCTGCATAAGCTATCTGTAGTTCTCTGGTTTAAATATAAAAAATAACCCCGCAATAAAATAAACACATGGAAAACACAGTGCACAGTATATAAACCTAATCATCCAAAATACTGTTAGTTTGTCGTCTTCCGCTAACTCAGGGCCAAGTCACAGGCGCAGCTATTTCGAATCAAGTCAGCTTCAAATCAAAATTCCATACAATATAAAACACTTCTGCAAATTTTTGTAAAATTTTGAAAGCTTTTATTAAAATTTGGAAAATTTGGCAAAAATTTTTTTTGATAAACTTTTGTGAAATTTTGCAATTTTTTTCAAACACAGTTAAATAAAAAGTTAGGAAATCACAACATAATAAGCTACCAAAAAGGTACTGGGAAAGCGCAGACCTCTGCCAAGGTCTCTGAAAAAAAAGTGCAGCCCCTTTTTTCCTGCTAGCCAATGAGCGCAGATTAGCTAACTTTCTAAACCAATGGGAACTTGACACATCTTTTGGTTCCCATAGAAACCAGAGTTCCAAAGTCCTCTACTCCGCCTCTTAAAATGCCAGTGACAAGACTTTAGACTTTAAAATAAACCTTTAAAGTACTCCTTTAAAGAACCATAACAATGACCCAGATCACCTCACTGCTTAAACACTTCTGTCCATTATAGATATACCCTGAAAATGTTACGATAATCCAGACTCCCCCTGACGTGACATCTTTAGCATAGGTAATTAACTCTATATTTGCTTGTGCGTTATCATTGGCTCTTCTTTTATTGTTGACAGTAACATGTGTAAATAAGTCCCATTTTTTAAAAAATTCTGGAAGGCTTGTTTATTGTGACTCGTTTTAATGTCTGTTGGTACAAAGTTCCATTCAACCACACTTCTTACACACGAAGTTGGTACACATGGAACATTTTGATACAGAACAACCTGGTATTTGAATAGAATTCGAAAACTGACTTGGGGGGTGGTCGCCAATTACTCAAAGTAAACCCCCACAGGAATGTTTTTGGTGTGGTAATTTCTTTTAAACATGTTTTAAACCTCCAAAAGGTTGATTTTGCAAGATATTCCCTCTTAAGAAATCAGTTTTTCTTCGATGGATATAAGCAGTGGTGTTTCTGGTTCAACGCGACTTATTCAGATTAACACATTTTTCTTGGAAACTTAAGTGGTTGTCAATTTCACAAGATTTGAGAGTCAGGAGTGATGAAACGAGAATAGAAAGAAAACAGTGACGTTACAAGGAAAAGAGATAAAGAAGGTGGAGGATTTTAAGTACTTAGGATCAACAGTCCAGAGCAATGGAGAGTGTGGAAAAGAGGTGAAGAAGCGTGTGCAGGCAGGCTGGAAAGAGTGGACACTGGCCTTTCTGTGTGAAGTTTGCATGTTCTCTCCATGTATGTGTCGGTTTTCTCCGCGTACTTTGGTTTCATCCCACCCTCCAAAAACATGCATGTTAGGTTGGTTGGCTGCTATAAAATTGGCCTTAGGAAAGACTGTGTGTGTGGCTCAGCGACAGACTGGTGACCTGTTCGGGGTGTACCCTGCTTCTCAGTCGGGAAAGGCTCCAGCACCCTCCGCCCCTCCGCTGCCCCTCTGTACCCTGTTAAGGATAAATGGTCCAGAAGATGAAACAAAACACTTAATACACAGATGTAGAAAAGAAACTGAAACAAAATACAAATTAAGATGTTTATGATGACGTTCAAATTTTAACCAGATTATTTTTTCTTTTTATTAGATCTTTCTACAGAGGACTGTATTTGGAAAAATTACGTTGCATGTTGTAAAACATTCAAATTCTATATATTTACCATCAAAAATGTTTAAGATTAATTATTAGCTTGAAAAGGATGTTTAATAGAGCGGCTTCAAAGTTGTTTTCTGGACAATCGTATATGAAACTCCAGATGTTTTGTCTCTAAAAAAATGTACGTTTGGTTACCATAAGGACATAACATGCTTATTTCCCACAGTGCATTGCATGGATATGAACATATATCCTTTTATTATATTAATCTGAAGCTAGCTGCTTCTGGTTTAGCTGCTATGACAGTGCAAATTCTCCAAACGTTCAATTCCAAAAATAAAGGTACTAATTTATTTTCATTTATAACACATTACTAACAAAATTATTTGACTTCAGCTTGCATAAGCCTCCCCAGTACATCTATCCAGTAGAGGGCAATGTACCATTAGTCATGGCAAAGCCTTTTTTTTTTTTTTTTTTTTTTTTAAAGAGCTCTGGATGATGAAGGTTGAAACCAAAATATGGAGTGAAACACCAGATCCACTGGAACTGTATTGCATGATTAAGGATAATCATAAGTTTTGCAAACAAACAAACAGATACATAAAAATATAGTATAATTTGATCATTTTGACTTTTTTGCAATGTTAAAAATAAGCTGTTTTAAAAGAAAAGGAAATGGAATACAGGAGAATCGACTGTACATGATGCCCTGCACACCCCCTCCCTGCAGCCAGGATACTAAATACGTCACTTGTGACATTTTACACTCAGTCATTGTACTGCCCCCTGTCAAATAATACACAGCACACTCCCCATACTCACATGGACATGCACATATGAGTACAGCACACACATGGATGGATGTGTGGCTCTGAGGATACACCACACGCACATTCAAACACTAATGCATGGACGTATGCTTGCATAGAACTCTGCTTGGTAGCTTTCCAGCCAGGAAGGCTGGATCAGATAAATATGATGCTTGTAATGCCACCACAGAGAGGATGCTGATGGGATCAATACAGAACGGTGCTGCAGGTCATCAGGAGAACACAGCAAAAGGATAATTATGGACTGGCTCATTGGAAAACAGACCAGCGAGACTGATGGGTACACAGGACAAACTCTTCCCTCTTGTGTTCTCTTACCCCACTGACACTGATCCCACAGACTGATTTCTTCCTGTTCTGTTATCTTCTTTCTAACCTAGAATCTGATGCTTCTAGGAGATCTGATGGCTTAGTGTTTGTTTGTGAATAGCAGTAAACGCACTGAGAGATTACAGGGAATTCTAGGATTTTATCAAACTTTTCTGTGGAAATATATCAGATGGATTCAAGTTACAGATGTTTTGAATGAATGAGCCACTTTTAGGAAGGTTTTTCACTACTACTGATCAGCCTCGTTTGACATTGTGTGCTTTAAATCATTTATAAAAAAGGGTTTTACGTCATTTTAAAGAGAAAAATAAGAAGTTAAATCAATTAAACAAACGAAGTGTTAAATGCAAAAAAATTAATTTTAGTTGTTTTTGTGTCTCAACTCAAAGCAAAAAAAAAATCTAATGATCACACGTGATTTTCTAAGTCTAATTCCTAAGTTTGATATTTTTCTTGATTTAGAAAGAACAATGTTTGAAAAATTCTTGTGCCGATCGAAAAAATTTCCTTGTTCATTCTGATCTTTTTTATTCTTAAAAAACTTGTCTTACCCAATAAAAATGAGCCGTAATCAAAGTTCTAGAAAATTAAACAGATAAAATAAAAAGATAGCCATGTGTAAAATTTGAATTGTAATTGTGTCTAAAATCAAAGCAAAAATAAACTAAAATCAAATTGTTAGACTTCTTGATATTTTTTTTGAAAAAGCAGTGATTCTGTGTGTAAAATTCCATTGAGAATTCTTTTTAAAGAAATACGTTTTTTTCTTAATTAAAAAGGCAGGTTAGCAGGAAACGACTTGCTAAATTTGCAGCTTTGGTGTTTGAGGATTTATCAATGTCAAAGAATCATGAGATTTTGACTGCAAATTTTATTATTTTGCATACGTTCAATCTATTTTACTTGTTTTATGTTGGATGGAAATATTTTTTCATACAGTTTGAATTTAGGATTACATACAGAAAAATACAATCGAGAAAAAAGATGCCAAAAATGTTGCACGAAATCATTTTATGATGTGAAAAATTTTGGACGTATTTTGAATAATACCTTTTATTTGGAGGCAACTTAGAAATTTAAATGCTTTTGATATGTTACTAGTATCCGCCAGCAACCACGTGTTTTCATCAATACAGTTATATGCAGCGCAGAATTTTTATTGTTTGCAGCAGAACCTAAAAAAATAATCTTTCTGTTCCTTGACTATTATTTTTTTTTAAACTAATGTAATAAGCATTCCTTTGTATGTCTATCGTAATCCCACGGGCTTGTAAATAATAGGCAGATATTTTTGTTAAGACATAAAAAAAGCAGGGGTTTTTTGTTGTGCATTTTAAAGACTTTTCTTGTATTTATTTATTTGTCATACATTATTTCTTAATTTCCACTTAACAACCATGGTTAAAATCCCACAATAAAAAATATCGGACAGGATAATCGACAAATAGGCAATAAATATAAAAGGATAGACAGAAACAAAAAAAAAAAATTAGAAATTACTGGACACTTTGTGGTTGACAGGGTGGCACAGTTCGCATCCTGGGTGGGGACAAGGCTTGGAACACTGTCCTTTCTGAATGGAGTTTGCATGGTCTCCTTGTGTATACTGTACATTGGTTTCCTCCCACTCTTCAAAACATGTGAGCATGTTGGGTTGATTGAACACAATCAAATTGCCCCTAGGAATGATTGTGTGTGTGGATGGATGTCTGTGCATGTGGCCCTACGACAGACTGGCGACCTGTTTCTGGTGTACCCTGCCTCTTGTCTTGAATCAGTCGGGATAGACTCCGATACCCGCTGTAACCCTGATAAGGATAAGAGGTTCAGAAAATGAATGAACACATAAAGAATACGAAGCACTAATTTAAGTCTAAAATTTTGTGGTGAAAAAACTTTTGACAATTTAGAGTAAAAAAAAAAAAAAAACTAACTTTTTAGGCAGTCCAAAGATATTTTGATTTAAGCATCAATGAAAAGACACGCTAGCATCAAGCATGCATGAATGTGTTGCAACAAGTGGTTGAAAGTCGATAGCTTAATTGGTTTGAAACGTGTAGGGGTATCTAACGTTTTAAGATAGATTCACATGAAAAGTTCCTGGATACAATTGACTATGTGATGTTTCTTCGAAAAGTTTTAGCCCAGCAATTATACTAAATAATGCTAGCATACGCCGCAAGTTCTAGAGATTACGTGTATGAATGTCCGAGATGCCAAGTTTTTGGCTTCACAAAAAGGGAGATTTTAGAAAGGAGGAGGGGTTATGGCACAACATGACGTCACATCCGCCAATGAGCAACACCCGCCATGACAGTTGGCGTAAAACAAACCGTTCAAAATATGAGCTGGAAGATTGTGCGTCTTATATGTTTCACCACCTAGCGTTATGTATCAGTAAGAAGAGGAATTACCACCAGGAATACACCCCTATACCGCTTGTTCATGCTTTATTTTGCGTCTCTCGTACATAAGCTGTCACATGACCAACGTTTTCAGTTGTGTTATCTGAACTTCTTCCATACGTTCACAAAAACAATAATGGCAATAGATCATGCAGATCACTACTAGCGACTTTCAGATGCACTGCTGCAGCAGCAGGAGATGCCATGTGCTTAGCCTCATTATACCTAATCATGTTCATAGTATGCACTTGGAGTGTTAATCATGCGGGAGTTTTATTAGCCTTGGCGGGGGAGCGTGAGATAAACCCTAATTGCGGGTATCTCCTGCCCAATGCGGGAGACTCGGCATGTCTACTTTACTTCATTTTAATTAGTCATATTCTCGTTATCCTGTTAATGTGTTTTATTCTTTACCTGATTGTCTTTTTAGTTGTTGTTCATGTTTAATTTATTAATATCTTCTTTTTCATACATTATTCTTGTTTGTTTGGATTGTTTTACTCATTAATTCACGCTACATATTCACTCAGCTGGGCACCACTTTTATTTCTTTTATTTTAGGATGAAAGAAGAACCAAAGCCTCAGCCGGCACAGTGAGTAAACTGCATTACCCAGAGTGCTCTAGGCTTTGACACTTTTTCCTGGCAGTGAATGCTATGTGCTTCATGTGGCTTTCTCCTTTTTGTCTGGGGGGTTAAATAAAAGAAACGAGGCATTAATGTCATGGAAAACCTGCTGGCTTGCAACAAGGTAGCAGCCATATAGTCTGCAGTCATTATTTCTTTATAATTAAAACACTTTTGATACAATTGTTTAAATCTGTGGACGTAAAACAGTTTAATTCCATGACATCAATGCCTTTGGTTATTTTTGTACCAGCTTTTTAAAATTCCTCACCTTTTACCTGTCCCAAATTTATACCTGGATGCAACTCTTCATTAAGTATGTCACATGCACTGATTGGCTTGTGCAGCCTGGTAGCTCAATCTGTTCTGGAATGGTGTGCATTTAGCTTCATTTTGATCAAGTCTGTCTTTAGAGCTACCCAATCTGACAACCTGACGCCTGCATCAGCAATCTGGAAAAAGAGATACTGTACTTCTGTTTCTCTCCGCTGAGCTTTTAACGCAGCTCTCATTTCCACTGGCTGCAAAGCTTTCCAGCTTTTACTGTTCTTCTATTTGTATAAGTCTAACAACCTCATCTATTTGTTTTCTTGTACTTTTCTTCCCATATTTCTGACAGTGTCTCTGCTTGTCAATTGTTCCAACAATCGCCGCTCCCTCCGTACCTTGGTCCTCACTTTTCTCATCTCTGGTTGTAGTGAATGTTCCTTCTAAACTTCACTCCTTCAAACTGATCCACTTTTCCAAAAAGCCCTCTTATTTCAATCAAACTAAATGGTTTTTCCCAAGTTGGTTCATTGAGATATCTCGTGGCATTTTGCTTATTTGAACAGGTGGTTTCCCTTTAGTGGGATAACTGAGCTGGTAAATAACGTTCTTCAACCCCAGCAAAAGTCCCAAAATGACAAGGAACCAGAGCCAGACACGTAAGTAATAATGCAGACCCGTTTTGATCTCCTCCTGGCAAGAACTAATAGAAAATAGTGACCCTAACATCTGGAATAGGTGGTTTGAGTTACCCCGCAGATTAAGATGATAAATTATATCATATATGATGGAGAACAAATACGGTTACAAAAGTAAATACAGTCAGTCATCTTCTTAACCGTCTATCCCTTAAGGGAGATGCGGGGGTGCCAGAGCCCATCCTGGCTGAGCAAATCCAAACAATTATAAATACTATTAGAATTACACAAGTAATAGTGTTCAAAGTTAAAAAGCAAGCATTTTTAAGCAATAATATCAATGAATAAATTCAGAAAACTGAATTTGATACTACTTGATACTACTTGGAGAGACGGTGGCTCAGTGGTTAGAACGATCGCCTTCGGACCGGAAGTCAACCGGAAGTTCGCGAGTTCGCATCCCATTGAGTGCACGTCTAAGGTCCTTGGAAAAGACACCCAACCCCTGTTTCTCCCACTGTTGATGCTGAGGTGGGCAGCCTGCTGCGGTGTAGGAGTGCAGCACACAAATTTCCCCGGTGAGGGATGAATAGAGTGAGTAAAATTCAAAATAAAAAAATCTAACTAGTACCTGCATGGCATTGGAGGGATTGCATTCTCACTCTGAGTGAGAGTCCGGCCACCCTGCGGAGGAACTCATTTGGCCGGTTGTATCCGTGATCTCGTTCTTTCGGTCACCACACACAGCTGGTGACAATAGGTGGAAATAGGAACATCGATTGACTTGTAAATCAAGAGCTTACCTGTATGGCTCAGCTCTTTTTTTCACCATGATGGACCGATGCAGTGTGAAGCTAACTAAGTTTTATTTCTATTCGTTATTGTTTTCAGTACTAATCAATGTTTTTTTTTTTCAATCTCATTGAGAAAATTTGATGTTTAATTTTCAGCAATTTTAAATCGATCCATAAAAAGATTCATTCCTATCTCCAAACATCCTCTGACATATCGAGGTCGTCACAAAGTCACAAAAAAGTCAATTTTTGTGACTTTTTCAATGAACAAAAACTAAATCTAAACACTGAAGCATCCTCTAAACTAACAACGTCCCATGAATAGAGACCTACTGGAGCTATCTTTATCAACGGTAACTTAAAACCAACATTAATCCCTTACATCTGTGGAGAAGAGATTTTGTTTCACTCCTCTTTACAATGCGTCACTTTCTTAAAATAGTTGGCGTTGGTTCACACGCAGCTCGTCTAAAATCCCACGTAGCTTTTAAGTTGTCTAGACATGGACGGGGTCATGTGCCATGACCGCTTGTGGTGAAGTGGACAGGACAAAAAAAAAGAACGAGGTGACCTAAGCTCAGCAGTGCAAAACCAGTGATTAACACTATTTAAACTTTTATCTTTTACATTAAAGTGCTCTAACAAGAGAAGATAAAATCTGGAGATTTTTGGAACTAATAACAATTAATCATTTTATTATAGTTTAGAAAAAGTTTTAAAGTTTAAGATCTAGATGAGAAATTGTTTGCTGTTCCATCAAAAGCTTTTAATCTTAATTTGAGCATGCTGGAACATCCATCAATGTTTTGCAAGTTTTCACTTTTTGTGAACTCTCTTGTCCAGTATTTGGATACTATTTGAATGCCAAGTTGCTCTTGGCCATGGATTTTGTTCTCCATCATGCCTCTTGGTCTCCTCCCGGTGGGACATGCCCGAAACACCTCACTAGCACGGTGCTCGGGGGCAACCCGACCAGATGCCCGAACCATTCTTTATGGCTTCTCTCAACCTGGAGGAGGACCGGCTTGACACCGAGCTACTCCCTGATGGCAGAGCTCCTCACCCATCTCTGAGCGAGAGCACAACCACTCTGAGAAGGAAGCTCATTTCGGCTGCTTGTATCCGCGATCTCATTCTTTCGGTCACCACCCACAGCTGGTGACCATTGATGAGGGTGGGAACGTAGATCGACTTGTAAATCGAGAGCTTTGCTTTTCGGCTCAGCTCTTTCTTTACCATGACAGACCCATGCAGAGTCCTAGTTACTGCCGACGCTGCACCGATCCGCCTGTTGATCTCCCGCTCCATCCTTCCCCCACTTGTGGACAAGATCCCTAACAAGAGCCACTATATCTAATTGCCATCTTAGTGTACAGTTTGTCACACTAAGTGTCAGATCATCTTGAATCAGACAGATCAATATATTTGATTACAAATAACTAGTTTGTAGCTAGATATATTTTTAATAGTAGTGTACTACTATCTATCCTGATCCGGTTTTGGTAAATGAATAATAAAGTGGCGTGATAAATCCTCACCTCATTATCTGAGGTTCTTTTTTTTTTTTTAGGTCCAGATGGGAAATTTAATTACTTCTGACCTACTTTTACACATAGCTTCATAACTAGAAAGAGGGTTTCCTTCTTTTTATTTTTACATTATTAATGCTGAAGCCATTCAGAGAAGGTTCATTGAAGGGGTGAGTGAGCAGGTACCACCGGGTTAATTCCTGCCCTTTAAACGCCATATGCCAAATAGAAAGAGGTGCAAAGAGTTGCCTTGGCAGCGAGGTTTCTGATAACAAAGAACGGTCATTGTTTGTCCAAATTTAGTTATTTGAATCCCATAAAAGTGTGTCATTAAAATTTTAAGTTTGGAATTTATCAATAGATTTTTGTAGAGTGGAAGCTATTTTCCAATTTTGATTTAAATTTAAAATACTTTACTCTCATAATCATCTTCTGAAGCGTTCATCCCTAACTGGGTTGCAAGGAGTGTCGGAGCCTATTAAGGCTGATTTAAGGCGTGAGGTAGGGTACAACCTGAACAGGTCAGGGCCACACACTCACAACCATTATTCCTAATCATCATTCTAATTTGTTCCAGTCAGTGTTAGACCAAAATAAACTTCTTTAAACTTCATGATCTATGTAGTTAAAGGTGTACAGATATAAAAAGTGACATCCATGAAGCTGGGTCCTCTTTAAAAAAATATATATGAACAAAAATAAACCAAAAATATGTCAATTGATTGTGCTGCGTTCGTGATGTAAAAATTTTGTTTGTGCTATTTTAGTTTTTTAAAAATATATATATTTACGATTTTTTTATCGGTCAATCTGTGCTGTTTTAGTTTTTCTTTTTATTCTAAGAAATACAATTTGGACGATGACGTCATCCACACCATCATTTACTTCTGGGCGTCGCTATCTTTTATGACGTCATCGTCCAATTGTATTTCTTAAAGTAAAATAACTAAAACAGCACAAACAAACATTTTTATAGCATATGACAGCACAAACTTAGCACAGATGATTTACACAATTTTTAGGAGTTTTCTTTTTTGAGCAAAATGAGAGGCTGGATGACCGTAGATTGACCAATAAAAGAATTGTAAATATCTAAAAAACTAAAATAGCACAAACAATAATTTTTACAGCACAAAACAGCAAAAACGCAGCACAAACAATTGACATATTTTTTTTATTTTTGTTTATATATTTTTTAAGAGGGGCCAGCTTCATGGAGGTTAAAAACCGTTATTTTTTTCTTTTCTGTTCAGTACAGAATGTGTAAAATATCTCCAACATTTTGCTTCTATGTTTGTGACTGTCTCATCAAAAACAAAACCCACTAACTTTAACCAGATCTTTAAAAAGCAGAATGCAGCTCATGTAGATCGTGTACATTTGCTGCTTAGTCGGTCTTATGTCCAGAAGAGTAGCTCAGGTTTCTGCCTGCATGTAGCTGCTGGCCTGCAGGTAAGAGAGCTGTGTTCCGCTGGCATGAATCTGGACAATAAGCAGCATATGATTACTCATCAGCGGTGTCACCTACGTTTGACCGTGTTTGAAATAATAAGCAACCTCCTTTGGAACATGTACTGGATACCAGCTGCCCGTACCGTGACATTCTGATCACTTGTCATTGATAACTAACTTTTTTTACAAACTTCAGTTTTTTTTATACATGGTTTCAGAAGAATTCATCAGAATTTACTTCAAGTTTTGTTATGCATGAAAGACAGAAAGAGGAAACACACATCTGATTGATACAATATCTCTGTTTACCCTCCTCAGTGAGTTAGACACACACAACCACACAGGTACGGTTTGGTCATTACATTTGGGTCCTATAGTTCTAGTTGTGGGAAAAAGAAAGACGTTTATCTCAGAGCAGTACGTGGTAAAGGGATAGCGCTGTTTAATAATTCACACGGGCTAATGAATGTTGCAGAGGATATGTGGGCCGAAACCAATTCTAATCGGTATATTATGAAGTCAGGCCAGTGTTTAGTTTCCAAGGAGACGCTCAATTGACACGTGTCATGCAAAATGCATGCGAAGGGCCCATGTTATGTTTTCTTAGCCGTCTCCCTAGACTTGTCAGGAGTTAAGGGGCGACTGTAAAAGATCAGGTGTAATGCATCAGGCGGAGGCCACCTATAGGTCAGAAACTGTAACTAAATAGACACAAAATTTAAAACTGATTGGAAGAGGGTTTCTACTGTATATATTTGTGGGTGATCACATTTAAAAGAAATAACTATATGTATTAGTGGTGATATTTTTGAACATCGAGACACAAAGGTGCTCCGTGTCTCAGCGTACGAGTGTCCAGTTCTAGAAACACTGGTGCCAATGAGTCTTAAAATGCAGAGGAACTTGAGAAAGTGGAGTTAAGGGGATGTTCTTAAGCTTGCAAAAACAAATTTGATACACCACTGTCTCACGTGTTTTTTGAGAGGTGAGATTCAAAGAAGGAGTTTCACCTCTGAGGCCTCTGTATTTTTTATGTAACGCTTCACATTTCTGAGTTTATAACACTCGATGAAAGAAAGAAAGAAACTTTGGTCCCAGGGCGCATTGGCCTAGTGGTAGATATACCGTCTTTCGACCGGGAGAACCTGGTTCGATTTCCGCTAGGCCCAAGCTGTCTCTGGGACAAAAGAAAAGACACGAAAAGACAGAAAATAAAAACCCTGAAAAGACAAAAAAAAAAAAGAAACATAAGGCCAGGATGTCTTACTGTATAGCCAAATTTTTCATCGATGGGAAAAATGCACACAAATATAAAAATATTACTTTAATTTGATCATTTGAAACTTACTAGAAGTAAGGTCTCTATATCAGTGTCATTTTCCTAATTCCGCTTCTTTTTTCTCTTGCAGAAAGTTGCACCAGCAGTTTGAATCATACAAGGACCAGGTCAAGAAGATGGGTGAGGAGACTAAGCCGGTTCAGGACCAGAAGGGCGAAGCTCCAACCTGTGGAATATGCCACAAAACCAAGTTTGCCGATGGCTGCGGTCACCTCTGTTCATATTGCCAAACGAAATTCTGTGCTAGGTGTGGAGGGCGAGTGTCTCTGCGGTCAAATAAGGTAACCACGGTTTTTTATTATGATACTTTTTTCTATTACAAGTCGCTGTTATGTGTATTTAGTTGCTATACTCCTTGCTTGTCCCAGTTTAATCTCCTCAAAATTGTTGATGCACGTCTGCAGAGCTTCTCCTTGTATCACAGCAAGTGTGTCACCACTTGAGGGAGCTGTTCTTCTATAGTCTCCCCACCAAAAAAATGCATTTTTTTTTCCTGTCATGAGCTAAGCAGGCATCGCTCAAATCCTCTACATAACCCAAGCTAAAGCTGTTAGCATTAGATTGTATAAATTACAACCATCAATGTTGTTAATTGATTTCTTAAACCAGGGGTGTCCAACCTTTTTTGTCCCAAGGTCTAACTTTTCAAGTATCAAACCTCCTGAGATCAACCAGTCCTGCTTCAACATCTCAAACCCCTCACAGATCGTTTCCAGCCTGTAAAACTACCCTCCCAACAAGTTTTGTTGTTGTTACACAACCATTGGACATCACAAACCCAGTCTGTCTCTCTCTCTCGGTCTCTCTCAGTCTCTCTCTCGCTTTTTCCTTCTCTTTTCTCTCTCACATACACACATACAGACATGGACAAATTCCTCTCTCTTTTCATCCCTCTAACACATGCACACACACACACTCTCTCTTTCAAACACACACACAAATTCTGCATCGCGTAGTGCTTTGGGAGAGGAAGGAGCTGCTCATTGAGAACAAGCTTAACAACGTGCTTTCACGTCACTAATTCCAAAAATCTCCAAAAAGCCGCCAGATTGTCGCTTTTTTTCTTTTTCGAAAAAATAAGTCCTCAGAGGGTCTGAATACTCGCTAAATTTAAATGTCCTACACACTTGGCAGTCAATTTGGGATCAGTCCGCAGGCTACCTGTATACCCTGATTGGCTGGTTTGGCACCCCTGTCTTAAACCCTTGCTGTTGTTGTATCTGTTCTAGGTAGAGCTGTCACAGTCTCTTTGTCCCTGTCTTAACCTTTACCCCTGTTTGTCTCCCTCTTTCTCTTTCTTTCTTTCTGCTGCATTCCTCCTCTCATGGAATTGCAACAGGAGGACAAAGTGGTCAGCAAATCTTTTTCTGTGTTTCTCAACTTTGTGTCTGAAACATCCCACATTGTCCATGAAACACAGCAATATGTACATATTCACATACAGCAGCCCGATCTAACATAAAGTAACATATGGTGTTTGTCTTTTCTGCTAGTCTGTCGTGAGCAAACGGAAAATGAAATGAAATGAGTAAAATATTGACGTAAAGGAGCAGGGCGTGTAGCAAGTTTGTTAATTATGCAGGTTTTTATCGGGGATTATTTTATATGTAAAAATACACCTTATACGGGCAAATAAAGTAATAAAATGTCTAGATTTATAAAATACATAAGCATAGGTCAGACATTTTTGCATCTATAGCAATTGTGCATTGCTTCAGATGTGTAGCAATGCATATGTGTGTAATGCAGATGTATGTATGTAGCACCTCCAAACCTCCAAATCCAAGACCATGGTCCTCGCCCGGAAAAGGGTGGAATAACCCCTGCAGGGGGTTTAAGTATCTCGGGGTCTTGTTCACGAGTGGGGGAAGGATGGAGCGGGAGATCGACAGGCGGATCGATGCGGTGTCAGCAATAACTAGGACCCTGCATCGGTCCGTCGTGGTAAGGAGAGAGCTGAGCCGAAAAGCAAAGCTCTCGATTTACAAGTCGATCTACGTTCCCACCCTCACCTATGGTCACCAGCTGTGGATGTTGACCGAAAGAATGAGATCACAAATACAAGCGGCCGAAATGAGCTTCCTCCGCAGGGTGACTGGGCTCTCATTCAGAGATCGGGTGAGGAGCTCTGCCATCCGGGAGGACCTTGGTGTCAAGCCCCTACTCCTCCAGGTTGAGAGGAGCCAGATGGGGTGGTTTGGGCATCTTGTCAGGATGCCCCACGTGCGCCTTTCTGGTGAGGTATTTCGGGCACGTCCTATCGGGAGGAGATCAAGAGGCAGACCCAGGACCCTTTTAAGAGACTATGTCTCACAGCTGGCCGGGGAACGACTTGGGATCCTTCCGAGTGAGCTGGAGGATGCAGCTATGAGGCTGAGGCTGTCTCCCCCACGACCAGGCCCGCCCCCCCACGATGGGCGGAAGACAACGGAATGGAACGAAATATGTAGCAATTATTACTAATAATTGTTGCATATATTTTTAGTAAACAGCATGCAGCTAAAAATCTTATAAGTAAACAAACCACAGTTTAATTGCAATACAATTAAAATTGAACCTTTTCCTGGTGAATTTATCCTCCGTTTCCACAATTAATTATGCCTCCATATTTTATGAATTTCCCTACATGTGTCCTTTATGAAGCATTTTATGTGAAAAATTGCTTACACAGCTGGTTCAGTTCAAGAGAACGGAGTAAGTGTTTTTGGCCAGATGGAGGAGTTTGGATGATGGGGTCAGTTAGAGGCTCCGAGAGTCAGCATAGTTATGAAGTGCTGATAAACAGACAAAAATATTGAGTTTGCTTAAATCACTTTATGCAAACTGTACATTATCTACTAATATAGCAAACTACAGGAAGCATGAGACAGAGTTCAGATTAGTGTGGAACTTGTAGTTGCGGATAGACGGGTGTTTTGTTTATCCCGTGATGAACAGAGAGACACATTTTGTGTGAGCATCTTGTCTAAAAGCTTGTGTGTCAGTGAAAGAGGTGGTGTTGGTGGTGAAATCTGCTCTTTTTCCATCCGTCTACTCTTTCCCTCTCTCGCGGATGGTGACAGCAGTGGCGAGAGAGATCTTGTTCTGTGAAACGCCATTGAATATTTACAAGTCTGAAACAGCTTGCAGATCTATGCTACGCTGACATCTGATATACTCGAGAGTGACTGAGAGTTAAGCAGCTGATAAATGAATTTTAATCTGAATCCATGTCTAAGTTGGTTTCACAAACAACTAAACTGTATCGGCTGAACAAAAACGGTTAACCTGCTCTAAACTAGGGGTCTTCGTTTACCAAACAGTGACATTTTGGGGTGAAAATCAGAAAGGGTTTTTGATAGAGATAAACTATGTGTCACAGTAGTGGAGCCTTCATAGCTCCTTCTTCCCACATTTCCTCTGATGTGGCTTCAAAAAAAAGCCAGAGGAATCAACAGTCTCTGGAGAGAAAGTCATTTGTGATTAAAGCAACTCTTGAAGATGTTAGATGTGCTTCGTGGTCTATCAACATTTCAGCTGGAAAGTGCAAGGAAAGGAACTACATTTTGTTATTGGAGAATAGTGAGGTTACAGGGAGAAGAGATAAAGAAGGTGGAAGATTTTAAGTACTTATGATCAACAGTCCAGAGTGATGTAGAGTGTGGAGAAGAGGTGAAGAAGCATGTGCAGGCAGGCTGGAACAGGTGGAGAAAAGTATCAGGTGTGATGTGTGATAGAAGAGTTTCAGCTAAAATGAAAGTGAAAGTGTACAAAACCATGGTGAGATCGGCCATGCTGATTGGACTAGAGACAGTGGCACTGAGAAAAAGACAGGAAAGAGAGATGGAGGTAGCAGAGATGAAGATGATGAGGATCTCTCTGGGAGTGACCAGGATGGACAGGGTTAGAGGAACAGCATGTTAAAGGTTTTGTAAATAAAGTCAGAGAGGCCAGACTGAGATGGTTTGGAAATGCAGAGGAGAGAGAGTACATCGGCAGATGGATGGTGGGTTTGGAACCACCAGAAAAGAGGCCTGGAGGAAGACCAAAGAGGAGGTTCATGGATACAGTAAATGAAGACATGAAGATTCAGCAGATAGGGTTAGATGGAAGAAACTGACTTGCTGTGGCGACTCTTGAAGGGAAATGCTAATTATTATAATTCCTTCAGTGGTTTTGGAGATATAGCATTTACAAAAGTGTTATGGAAGCATGGACAGAGAGAAAGCCTCTTCTTTATTCCGTGGTCGGAAGCATGAGAGTTTTTAGCTCTATCTTAAACCTTTCTTCTTTACAACGTTAAATGATATTGACATGTGTTTACAGGTTGATCACTTTAGCATGGAGTCACTTTCTGGTTCAACCTCAGTATTTTACCAGAAAACGACTCCCTGCCAAAAAGTGATCAGACAATAAACATGTGACATCTTTCATAAAGTCTTATACCAACTTCCAATCATTCAGGTTGTATCGGTGCATTAATTTTCTTTTTTTTTTTACATATTCTATTCCTCCCTCACTGGGGAAATTTGTGTGCTGCACTCCTACACCACAGCAGGCTGCCACGACGGCACCAATGGTGGGAGAAACAGGGGTCTTCTCCAATGACCCTAGACGTGAACTCAGTAGGAATTGAACCTGCAAACTTCCGGTTGACTTCCAGTCCGCGGGCGAAAGCTCTACCACTGAGCCACCGCCTCATTTGAATAAATGTGCCCCTGTTCAATGTATTTCCGCTTGTTCTCAGCAGCAATATTTTACAAGATTACTGTACTCCTCTTCAGGAAAACCATGCACACTCTGGTCTATTTCCCTCACTCTGGTCTTATGAATGAAGGCCAATGTGCCCATTGGGACACAGGAAACAATCTTTTTTAATACTTATAGCTTTAAATCTGTCAAAATTTCACAATGATTGCATTGTGACACTAAATAATCTTGAATTTTGAGCAATGCGTGGTCTAAAACAAAGCTGCAAAAATGCACTGAAAGAAAACTTTGAAACAGTGAGAGCGCAAAAAATGAACCGCAAAAAAAGTCATGGTCCACTTTTATTATTAAATATGAGGGTTAAAATTTAAAGGAGTTATGAAGCCTGTGGTTCCATAACAGTTAGCTGATTTTTATTGAAATGATTTTTTTTGTTCTCGTATATTACAGAGTACTGGTTTACTTTAAAAATACTTGGTTAACTGTTTGAAAATACCTGGTAAATTTGTTTGTTATTCATGATTTAATCAGTTATTTAATCTCATTTATTCTGTGATTCAGAAATCCATTATCATAGTTTGATTTTTACTTTTAAAGTCACAGGAATTGATTTCCTGTCAATGTTTTTATGGTAACGACAGCGTTTGTATCCTTTCCTCAATGACGCCACAAATCGAGCGAGAAAGTGTGATTGCAAAAAAAGTGCTGACTCATGAGAAAGCATCTGTGTGTGTGTGTGTTTGTTGGACTGTGTGAGCTGAGCTCGTCGCATTAGTAATGAGCTTCCACTGAAACCGGCAGGGAGACTCTGACTCCAGCACAGATGAACTTGCACATCGGTGGAGGAAACACATGATGTGATTGGATGAACCTTACCGACACTGCATGCAGGACTGATTGGCTGAAATATTTTTTCCTTTTTTTTTGCACGTTTATGCCTAATCTTTCAATTCCCAGTCAATAAGAAGTACTCAGTGGGAATGCGGAGGTTTTCTGTGTGGTCACTTGACTCCTCGGTGTAACCTTCACGGGGTTTTCTGCAGCTGTTCTACAATAAGGTTGTGCGCGTGGGCTCGGAGCTGTTTGTGGTGCTGAAGGTCGGACCTGGTTTTTTATTTTCAGAGTGGAAGCTGTGGACTTTTCGATCATTATAGGGACTTACAAACGGGGATTTCTCTGTACAGGCATATTGCCCTACCTCAGCAGCATCATGGGTAAGCTGTGCACGGAGAAACTGCACCGGTCTGTCAGCTATGGGACCATTTCTGCTCTTTATGGGAAGAAATGGTGCAGAAAATTCTTTTTATAGACCACGTTGAAAATATAACATCAGTTTGTTCTTCCTACTCAATATTTTTTTCGTTTTTTTCTAAGTTAAACATATTTGCATGCCTGTCATGTGTCAAAAGTGTTTGCACGTTGAGCTTATTTGGGTCACGGAGATGCTGAGGGGTGCGTGGAAATGACAGACATCATCCCTCTCTCAGGTTAACTCTGTTATTCCTCCCGCGTTTCCTTCCTTTTTATCGTTTCGCTGAACCTCAAAGAAGGAGCATAAATATTCATCAAGTCTATTATTATTACTGGTGAGCTCACTAAAATTAGAAGCTCATTAAAATGTAATCCAACACGTGCAAGCTGTGTCGGAGCATGTGAATGTGGGCACTCTCCTTTCGTTCTCATTGGTCGCTTAATGAATCACATCAAATTTGCCCGGAGCTTTTTATTATTTACAACTTTGCAGGGTACACACAGAAGCCTGAATCTGTGTGTGCTGCATGTTTAGGTAGATGCTTTTAGGTCTCCACTTTCTGGGGCAAACATATGGGGTGAAAATTCTCTGCTGGACCATGCCCTCTGCCTTGTCCCTTTGATTGAAGGCACAATTGCAAGTTCCATGATCCACTTTATTCTACAATCTACCAGGGTATTGTTATGCTGTCATTGCGACCCATCATGCTCAGGTAGCCCCCAGCTGTGGCAGTAATTTGCTGTGGTGTGTTGTAGATAGGACCCTTATTGATGTCGTGCGCTTCAGCTGGACTCAGTCCAGACCGAGATGTTCAGAGGAACACTCCACTCCCAGGACAATGAGTCTTTAATGACTGTTTCGGTTCACCCCAGTTCAGGTAAAGGAGAGAAACAGCAACGCAATCTGATACCTGTGATAGTTCATTTACTAGCTTATTAATAATGCAGCCTTTGGCATCTTTAGCTTTGACTTTGGCTTTAAAAAGATCTTATTATTTTAAAGGTTTTTAGTAGTAGAGATTGAAATTTTACATCAACGACAACTTAGATTAAAGGGAAGTTGCTAGTTTGAAATTATTTCTACTATTTGGCCGGAACTGAACATTTTTTTTCATTTAAAGTTAGACTGTCAAGCCGTAAACAGAGTTAGGAATGAATTGATGCGTGTAAAAATGCCTGAGATATAATTTAAGACTTCATTTTCCATTTAGCACACTAATATGCCTGGAAGGATAGTGCTGATTCACTCTTCAGTCTGGATTAAGTAACGTTGTAGTGTAGTTTAACGGCCACGAGAGAGAGCTCAGCCCTCTCACTAGCTACAAATGTAGCCGGGCTACGACTCCGCTGGGAAAAAATCTGAATGGAACAGGGATTTTGCATCGCTAAGGGGTCTTTTTTTTTCTTCAGTGTAATTGTAAAATGGAATATTTAAGACAAATTAAGTTTTTTAATCATCTTAAACTGTGCCATATGCATAATTATGTCAAATATTTTGACACAGTTTTGCACAGCATTTTGAAAAGTTTTTTTTTACATCTAAACATGCATTATCTATACGCTTTTGAAAGGGTTGCTTCGACCGGTGTCCTCTGCTCTTCACACATATTTTGAAAGATTACATTTGCTTGCATCTCTGAAAGGTAGTCTGAAGAGAACCTATTAGAAAGGAAATTATTTATTGATCCCACGGCACTGGTGTTTCTTTCCTTTAATTCAGTGCCTCAGTAAACAGCCTAGAGCACATTTAGTAGAGTATATATCCTCCCTCGGCATGTGAAAGTACGTGTTTTTTTTTTTTTGGCTTTATATTTTTAAACGCAGGTTCAATGACTATGAAATGTGCAAACATATGGAGAAATGGCCCTGCTCAGGAGGTGCAACCTCCAAACTCTTTTACTCTCTCAGCTTTAAAGAGTTAGATACAGAGAAATGTGTGTGTATGCATACACTGTAAAAATGTCTGTACGAATAAACATCATAAACCACAGCAACAAAAATAATATGTTGATTGGTCACTGTGGAATTGCCCCTAGGAATAAGTGTATGTGTGGATGGTTGTGTGTATGTGGCCCCGCAACAGACTGTCGACCTGTTCGGGGTGTACCCTGCCCTTGCCTTGAATCAGCCAGGATAGGGTCTGGCACTCCACGCTACCCTGTCAGGGTTGGACAATTCAAAAGATGAATGGATGAATGAATTCTTATATCTTTTATTGCAAAAACCAATCACTTCCATAGAAAAAGAAAGGAACAGATGACATTGTGATCTGTAATGAGGGGAGGGAAGAGGTGGAGGAAAAGCTAGAGAGGTGGAGGTTTGTACTAGAAAGAAGAGGAATGAAGATTAGTCAGAGTAAAACAGAATACGTGTGTGTGAATGAAAGGGATCCAAATGGAAAAGTGAGGTCATAGGGAAAAGAGATAAACCAGGTGGAAGATTTTAAGCACTTAGGATCAAAAGTCCAAAGCAATGGAGAGTGTGGAAAACAGGTGAAGAAGCATGTGCAGGCAGGCTGCAACGGGTGGAGAAAAGTATCTGCTTGTGATGTGTGAGAGAAGAGTTTCAGCTAAAATGAAAGGAAAAGTGTACAAAACCGTGGTGAGATCGGTCATGCTGTTTGGTCTAGAGACAGTGGCACTGAGAAAAAGACAGGAAACAGAGATGGAGGTAGGAGAGATGAAGATGCTGAGGATATATCTGGTAGTGACCAGGATGGACAGGATTAGAAATGAATATATCAGGGGAACAAGTGATATATATCAGGGGTTTGGACATGTGCAGAGGAGATAGAGAGAGGGAGTATATCAGCAGATGGATGCTGGGTTTAGAACCACCAGGAAAGAGGACTGGAGGAAGACCAAACGAGGAGGTTTATGGATACAATGAAGGAAGACATGAAGATAGTTGGTGTAATCGAAGAAGATGCAGCCGATAGGGTTAGATGGAAGAAACTGATTTGCTGTGCCGACCCCTGAAGGGAAATACTGAAAGAAGAAGAAGAAATAGGATGGATGAAAGTATTTATCTTTAATGTAAAATCGTGTTTTATTTATGTTTTGTTTTGTGTACCATGCCCATTGCCTTGAATCAGCCAGGATGGGCTCCGTCAACCCCGGCGACCCTGTAAGGGATAGACAATTAAGAAAGTGGCTGACTAACTTCCAACCATATTTTTATGATGGTGTTTCTAAACCAAAGATGACAACATTTAACGTGAAAAGAGATTCTTTTTTTTAAGCTCTTTTCAGAGTTTTTTTTTAAAAAAACATTAACTACTGGTATTTTACCATAAAAAACAAAGACTTTATTACAGTGTGTCTGAGTGAACTCTACTGTAATAGTAATGTATTCTACTGCTTTTATTGTTGCCTGTCTGGTTTGTCCACTTTTGTGACTTTACGCGTTTTTTTTATTTCCTTGAAATTGGTAAATTGAGAAAAATCATTTCATTTTTCCCTTGTTGATATAATTCTCAGTAAAATCTTAATTATTTTATTGACTGAAGTCGTCTTTTGTTTGTGCAACTGTGGAAAAAAGGAGAGTTAAATAACAAAAACAATGATTGTTATGATAATTATAATAAAAAAGAGGATTACTTTGGCTTTGTACTTCCTGTTTAATACACTGTAAAAAGATCTAAATTCCTTCTGACTGAGTTCTGAGTTCTAAAATGTTAATTAAATTCACAGATTGACGTTTGAAGCTGAATTCCAGCCTGTGTTCCAGTAATATTAATATTCTATTAGGTATTCAGTGATTAGATAACAGAGCTTGACATGTGGAGTGTGAGGGAGTGTGAATGTTGTTAATTATTATTGGCAGACTGAAGAGGTGCGTGGCAACGGGCTCTGAGTTAATTAGGAGGGGTAAATATGTATGTCACAGGCTGCAGCAGACAGAAGAGCTGATTTAGACAACTAAACACCACCTCAAGATTTCTCTGAAAAATAAATGCAGACAGTTTTCTTTAAATGGAAATACATCATTTGTAATGTTGCTTTTTACTTTTACTCAGTTGGAGTATATATATATATATATATATATACATACTTAATGGTCAACAGTTTACATTTGATGTTTTACTAGCCAGTACTACTAAGCACATTTTATGGGTGCTTATGATTTAATTTACTGTATACAGTAAGTAGATTTATTATTTTATATTTGCTGTGGAAATGGTCATATTCTATCTTTTTATTTCACAGAAAGATTAACATTTGTACTCACTAAAACAAGCCCAATGTGTTGTTTAAGTGGCCTTGAGTTGTGTTTTGCATAATTACATTCAATAAAATGCCAAAAAAACAATTTATTAAGGTGCCGATTTTTATCCGATTATCCAATTAATCGGTAGATTAATTGATTATCGAAATAATCGTTAGTTGCAGCCCTACTCTAAATGAACAAGGACAAGCTCATCTCAGGAGCATTGCTGTTGTTTCCAGTGTCAAAACAGCTTTGAAAAAATACTAATTGTACATAAAACACAACCTGATGATACTGATCAGATAAAGTTTTATTAAATTTATAATTATAAAACTTTTTTCAATATATTTTTGTTTCTTCTTCTCAACCGCTTATCCCTGATAGAATCGTGGGGGGTCTAGGAACAATCCCAGCTGATTTCAGGCAGAGACAGGGGACACCCCTAATAGGTTGCCAGTCTGTCGCGGGGCCACACGCACAACCATCCCCACACTTATTCATTCCTTCCTAGGGGCAATTTCATAGCAGCCAATCAATGTTACACATGTTTTTTGGAGGGGGGGAGTAAACCAGAGTACCTACATGAAACCCACACATACACAAGAAGAACATGCTAACCCCGGGGTGGGCAAACTTTTTGACTCACGGGCCACATTGAGTTGTAACATTTGACAAGGGAGCCGGAAGATTAGACCGATAGAATAGCGCGCTAAATGTTACATCAAGACCGTTAAATTTCAAATCTAGCATCCTAGATCTCAAATCTAGTGCGATAGCGCTTAAAAATCTGCATTAAGCGGTGCTAGGTTTGAAATCTAAGAGCTTGATGTAACATTTTGTTTGTTTTAACATCTAACACGTTTGTTTACCTGCGTGTATTGGGCCCCGATGGCTTTCCATATCTATGCACACTGTTTATTTTGACAGCGAGCCCATCATGGACACACACATTTTAATGGGAGCAGTGTTGTCGTATTCTTAACGAAGCCAAAAGAAAAACAACTACAGTGCGCCACCTAGTGAGGAAACATCAGAATGCAGGGGAAATAAAACTAACAAGGTTTATTTATTTATTTTTTTCAAGTTCGGCAGGCCAGATTAAAATGTTTAATGGGCCACATGTGGGCCATGGGCTGTAGTTTGCCTGTGCCTGTGCTAACCCCACACAAAAAGACCAGTGTTTTGAGCCTTGTCCCACCTGAGGCCCGAACCCCAATCTTCTTGTTGTGAGGCCACTGTGCTAACCACAGTGCCACCGTGCCGCCCCTAAATTTGTCTTTAACTGAAAAAAATGGTATTTTCTATTATTTATCCAACAATGCATCTTTTGTTTAGCCATCTTGTGAAGCAGGATGTAACACAGGAGTTTGATAAGAACAAAGGGACTTCTTCAGGTGCTCCTCCAAGTACTGGAGTAAAAAAAAAAATACAAGCACTGCACCCATAATGTTCCCTTTTCTTTTTAAGGAAAAAGAGGCCATTCAAATACCTCTACCTGGGTAGGTTTAAACATGTGAGATGGTGAGTGTAAGACATGATGTATAGCAGCTGCAGTGGCCCTAGTATCATCCAGGTCCTAACCAAAGACACCCAGTTCACCAATGAGCTCTTAAAATGACCCTGTTTAAATGAGATGGTGGTGGCCTCCTTATGTGTGTTCCTGTGGGACACATAAAGCACAGGTTGTAGCTTCTGTGCCTCTATTGTGTGTCACTGTGGTTATTACCCATCTGCAACATTGATGACTGCTCATAAATGCTTCCTGAGTGTCGATATCACACGCTTCTCGGTGTGTGGATGTCCAGCGTGGATTTTAAACTTATTAGAATATATTGGTTTTCCCGAAAGCTGCTTTAAGAAGCAAGTTTTACCTGCTCCATTTCTTCATTAGATTTTCGGTTTTTCATTACGCTCAGAGCAGGAGACATTGTTTTTCTGCTTGTGTCAGTGAAAATGCATCTCACAGAGGAAATACAGACTTAAATGGTTTGAAGAATGAGCGAGGGACTGCAGTCTTTGTGACGAAAAGTCATCTTTTTTTCCACATTACTGTCCGTTGGCCTTAAAAAAACTTTGCATTTATTATCTAATTTAGCATTAAAAAAAGTGTTGATGCATTTTATCTTGCATTATTGACTTTTATTGTTGCAGTTTTTTAAAAAATACTAGAAGCAACTTTGTGACATTTCTTATAAAAATGAATACATTTTATTACTAACTAATAATTATTTTCTTGGCTTACTCTCTGACAAAAAATAAAATAAAAACAACCAGTAAAGTATAAGAAAATGTCTAAAAATTGAGCTTAAAGCTTACACAGACAAAGATTTTACTGAGTTCAGTTAATCTAGAAGAAAACAGATCGGTCAGTCCAGGGCCAGCTCGTACCAATAACAGTAATGCACTGACTCAGCAGTAGGACTGTAAAGAGAGACAGTGGGACTGCAGTACATCTCAGCCGTCCCGCTGCTTGTCTGGCTCGTCAGTACTGTAATAAGCGTTTAGTCTATTTAGACACACTCAGCTATCTCGTTGCCTACTTTTAACAAGCAAGGCTTTATTACCTGCAGTGTGGCTAAATGAGAATAATTTTACACCTTTCCAGATATGAAGCTATAATACTTTGATCAGTTTCGTTCCATCAGAAAATCCTTACAGGTCCCAATCTGAAGCAAAATATTTTTTTCACATGCACATTATGCTCATAAGCAACCCCAATTTGAGTTTTGAAAGGTATATTGCATAATATTTACCCAGGATCAGGAAGTGTGAAAGGTTGATTGTTGCTCATCCCCCCATCCGCCTTCAGAAAGCACTGTCTCTTCTGAAATTTCATATAATTTCTGAGAGAACCGTTCATTCTATCCCCAACTATTAGAGGAGCCAATGGAGGCTGCGTGTGGAACGCGTCCTGCCATGTAAAAAATATCATTGCTGCAGCAGGCACTCACTAGTTGTCACGTAGGAAGTGGTCAGAAATAATAATAATAATTAAAAAAAATAATGTTTCCACCCTCACCTATGGTCACCAGCTGTGAGTAGTAACCGAAAGAATGAGACCGCGGATATAAATAGCTGAAATGATATTCCTCCGCAGGGTGGCTGGGCTCTCACTCAGAGATCAGGTAAGGAGCTCCGCCATCCGGCAGAGGAGCTCAGTGTCGAGCCGCTTTTCCTGGCTCCTCTCCAGGTCGAGAGGAGCCAGATGGTGTGGTTTGGGCATCTGGTCAGGATGCCCCTTTAGTACCTCGCTGTTGAGGTGTTTCGGGCACGTCCCACCAGGAGGAGACTGAGAGGCAGACCCCGGACCCACTGTAGAGATTATGTCTCACAGCTGGCCGGGGAACGACTCGGAATCCCTCTGGGTGAGCTGGAGGATGCAGCCGAGGTAAGAGATGCCTGAGCTTCTCATCTGAGGACGTTGCCCCCGCAACCCGGCCCCAGATGAGCGGAAGAAGACGGAACGGAACAGAAAAAAACAAATGAAAACCTCCTTGGTAACAAATACAAGGTCCATACATCATTACTGTAAGGTAGAAATCTTTGAAAAGTTGATTTTGCACGAGATGGGACTTTTAAACACATTTCTAAGCAGTGATGAAATTAAAAATTTGGGCTCACAAGTTCAAAGAGAATAAAGATAAAAATGCGTCCATGTTCTTCCACTTTACGGTAATTTCAAAGGCTGCTGCATGTGTAAATACTTTCATTATTCATCTCATAAACATGAATTATCACCAGTGTTTGTGAATTTTATCTTTCAAAGGTAAAAACAGTTTCGTACTCAAATGGGTTCCCAGCTACGATTAACATTTTATACACTAAACGTTCATCAGCTGCAGACATCCACAAACCACCTCATGAAAGCACGCTGTACATTCATAAGGGAATATCTGCTCATGCAAAACCACTGACTCCTCTCCATCTTCCCTGCAGGTTATGTGGGTATGCAACTTGTGCCGAAAACAACAAGAAATCCTCACCAAATCGGGGGCGTGGTTCTACAGCTCAGGTCCTGGTCAAGTGTTTGAGGGTGGGCCACAGGGAAAAAAGGCCAAACTGCAAGACGCGTCATTATACCACTATCAAGGAGCCTCAGTGGACTTGGGAAGAACATCAGACAGAAGCAGACCTCACGGGGGCCTCCTGCCTAGGCAGGCGTCTCTTGACAATGGTACAGGACTAAGGTACTCGGGACCTGGGGACACATCCATAGACAGGTGAGTGATTTCAAGGAATCTTCCTGCTATGCTATGCTTGGTTTTATGTACATCATGCACATTAGCAAGCTGTGGAGATTTTTTAAAAGAGTATGTAAAAGCCCAGCCCAGCAAGCTGGAGAGGTGAAGGTTTGCACTAGAAAGAAGAGGAATGAAGATTAGTCAGAGTAAAACAGAGTACATGTGTGTGAATGAGAGGGATCCAAATGGAAAAGTGAGGTCACAGGGAGAAGAGATAAAAAAGGTGGAAGATTTTAAGTATATAGGATCAACAGTTCAGAGCAATGGAGAGTGTGGAAAAGAGGTGAAGAAGCATGTTCAAGCAGGCTGAAACAGGTGGAGAAAAGTATCAGGTGTGATGTGTTTCAGCTAAAATGAAAGAAAAAGTGTACAAAACCGTGGTGAGACCGACCATGCTGTTTGGTCTAGAAACAGTGGCACTGAGGAAAAGACAGGAAACAGAGATGGAGGTAGCAGAGATGAAGATGCTGAGGATCTCTCTGGGAGAGACCAGGGTGGACAGGATTAGAAATGAGTATATCAGGGAAACAGCACAGGTTAGAGATTTTGGAGATAAAGTCAGAGGCCAGACTGAGATGGTTTGGACATGTGCAGGGAGAGAGACCGAGTACATCGGCAGAAGGATGATGGGTTTGGAACCAAGAGGAAAGAGGACTATAGAATCAGAATCAGAATGCTTTTATTGCCATGTCAGTGAAAAACATCAGAGACTAGGAACTTGTTCTGGTACTGGTGTGCAAACATATAAAATAAAAATAATAAAAATAAAATAAATAAAAATAATAATAATTTTTACAAAACTAAGAGTGCTCAGAAGAAAAAGAAAAGTAGTGCAATGTCATAGAAAATAATAGAAAATAATAAAGATAGTGAAGTGACAAGAGGGAGGTGACTAAGAGATGTGGGGATCCAGGTTATAAAGAGTTCATAAGTCCAACGGCAGAAGGGAAGAAGCTGTTTTTGTGGCGGGACGTTCTGGTCCGAATGGACCGGAGCCTCCTGCCCGAGGGGAGTCGCTCAAAAAGTCCATGTCCAGGGTGGGAAGGGTCAGCTACTATCCGACCTGCACGCCCCCGAGTCCTGGAGACGTACAGGTCTTCGAGAGATGGAAGGCTGCAGCCGATCACCTTCTCTGCGGAGCGCACAATGCGCTGCAGTCTGTGTTTGTCCCTGGCTGTGGCTCCAGCGTACCACACGGTGATGGAGGAGGTGAGGACAGACTCGATGATGGCTCTGTAAAACTGCACCAACATCTGGGAGGGCAGCTTGGCTTTCTTCAACTGCCGCAGAAAGTACATCCTCTGCTGGGCCTTTTTGATCAGGGAGCTGATGGATGGCTCCCACTTTAGGTCCTGTGTGATGGTAGTGCCGAGGAAGCGGAAAGAGTCTACAGTGGTGATGGAGAAGTCTGTCAGTGCAAGGGGGGTAATGGGAGCTGTGACTTTCCTAAAGTCCACGATCATCTCCACTGTCTTCTGAGCGTTGAGCTCCAGGCTGTTGTTGCTGCACCAGGACACCAGCCGGTCTACCTCCATCCTGTAGGCCGACTCATCGCCATCAGAGATGAGCCCAATGAGTGTGGTGTCATCTGCAAACTTGATCAGTTTGACAGAGTCATGGCTGGAAGTGCAGGAGTTGGTGTACAGGGAGAAGAGCAGGGGAGAGAGGACACAGCCCTGTGGAGATCCTGTGTTGATAGTCCGAGAGGTGGAGACATTCTTCCCCAGCCGCACGCACTGCCTCCGGTCTGTTAGGAAGTCAGTAATCCACCTGCAAGTGGAGTCAGGCACGTTGAGCTGAGAGAGCTTGTCCTGAAGCAGGGTAGGGAGGATGGTGTTGAATGCAGAGCTGAAGTCCACAAACAGGATCCTGGCATAGGTTCCCGGGGAGTCCAGGTGCTGCAGGGTGAAGTGGAGGGCCAGGTTGATAGCGTCGTCTACAGACCTGTTGGCTCTGTAGGCAAACTGCAGAGGGTCCAGAGAGGGAGAGGTGAAGTGCTTGAGATGAGGGAGGACCAGGCGTTCGAATGACTTCATGACTACAGACGTAAGCGCCACAGGCCTGTAGTCATTAAGTCCAGTGATACGGGGCTTCTTGGGAACAGGAACGATGGTGGACCGCTTGAAGCAGGCTGGAACGTGGCATGTCTTCAGCGAGGTGTTGAAAATGTCTGTGAAAACTGGAGACAGTTCCTCAGCACAGTGTTTCAGGGTGGCCGGGGAGACACCATCTGGGCCCGAAGCTTTCCGAGGGTTTTGCTTGCGGAAGAGCTTGAGCACATCCTGTTTTGTCACCAAGAAAGCAGTGGAGGGGGAGGGCTGGTCAGCTGGAGTGACCTCTGTTGTTAATTGGGTGGGGGATGGGAGTGGCTTCAAAGTGTCTGAAGGTTGTTGATCAGTGAGGGGGGAGGAGAGTGAGACATCAAACCTGGCATAGAAGGTGTTGAGTTTCTCTGCCAGTTGTAAGTCATCAGCAGCATGTGGGGCTTTCGGCTTATAGTTGGTAATTTGCCGAAGTGATCTCCAGACAGAGGCAATGTCATTGACAGAGAATTGCTCCTTCAGACGTTTATTGTACCTGGATCTCGCCTGCTGTACCTCTCTCGAGAACCGGTACTTAGCGCCTTTGTAGCTCTCTCTGTCATTGGCTCTGTGAGCTGCTTCCTTTTCCCTCCTGATCTGTCTTAGTCTGGGTGTGAACCAGAGTTTGTCGTTGTTAAATCTTACCCTGGTTTTTGATGGAATGATGCTGTCCTCACAGAAACGTATGTATGACGTCACTGTGTCTGTGTAGTCATCCAGACTATCTGTGGCAGCTCTAAACACACCCCAGTCTGTTGTGTCCAGACACATACGAAGCTCGTCCACAGCTTCGCTGGTCCACTTCTTGGAAGTCCTCACTGCAGGTTTAGAAAGCTTCAACTTCTGTCTGTATGCCGGGATGAGGTGAACCATGTCGTGATCAGAGAAGCCCAGAGCAGCTCGAGAAACAGCCTTGTAGGCTTTACTGGCTGTAGTGTAGCAGTGATCCAATGTGTTCTTTTCCCTGGTTGGGCAGTTTACAAACTGTCTGTACTTTGGGAGTTCCTGGCTCAGATTTCCCTTGTTAAAATCCCCAAGGATAATAACTAGAGAGTCCGGGAAGTTTTGCTCCACACACAGAATTTGGTCCGCGAGCGCGCGTTGGGCCTCGTGCACGTTTGCGCATGGCGGAATGTAAACAGCAGCCAGAATGAATGAAGCAAACTCCCGTGGAGAATAAAATGGTCTACAGTTTATAAATAAGTATTCCAGAACCGGAGAGCAAAGCTGGGAGATCACAGACACATCCGAACACCAGGAGTGGTTGATGTAGAAACAGAGCCCTCCACCTTTTGTTTTTCCACCGGAGAAATCCCTCTGTCTGTCAGCGCGGAAGAGCTGAAATCCCTCCAGCTGAAGCGCGCAGTCCGGGATCTGCTCGTTGAGCCATGTCTCCGTGAAGCATAGAACACAAGAGGAAGAGAAGTCCCTGTTTCGTCGCATTAGCAGCGCTAGCTCGTCCATCTTGTTGGTAAGTGAGCGGACATTGGAGAGAAAAAGGCTCGGCAAAGGCGTACGCGAGCCACGTCTGCATAGACGAAGGAGGACTCCCGCACGCTTTCCTCTCTTCCGGCCTTTCACTTTTTTAGCCAATATTTGGACTAAATCTGCCGCAACCGCTAAAAAAACTGGTAGTAGGTCCGTGGGGGTCATAGTCCTGAGATTTAAGAGCTCTTCACGAGTGTAAGAGCACGCTGATACACCATTTACCAACAAAAACAGAGAAAAAAGGTTGCACAGAAGTACCGAGGCAGCCATGTTGGACGGCGCCATCTTGAAAAAATAGGAAGACCAAAGAGGAGGTTCATGGATACGGTGAAGGAAGACATGAAGATAGTTGGCGTGACCGAAAAGGATGCAGCAGATAGGGTTAGATGGAAGAAACTGACTTGCTGTAGCAACCCCTGAAGGGAAATGCCGAAAGGCGAATAAGAAGGTTTAAAAGCCCAGCAACTCTGTGAATACTGGGCAAGTGTTAAGACCCACCTTGGTGCTTTCTGGCTTTTTATGGTTTTCTGTCTCCGACCAATAGAAATACTTAGCTGAAAGTTGGAGAGATTGAAATATTTGGGCCAAAGATTTTTGTTCACCAGACAGAGATGATTGGCCGAGATTTTCAATGATCCACATAGTCCCCATTCTATTGATATACATCTTTTATTTTCAGACCAATTATGGATAAGATTCCAACCAGTTTAGGATGTTTTAACTGTAAAACAATAGTTAAGATTGTCTATGATGTCTTTAAATAAAATTGCCTGATATAATCGTGATCTGCATGGTTCAGATCACGATTATATCAGGTGATGGAAAACAGTAATCCTCGCTTTGCCGGTTTGCAAGGAGCTCAAATATGTAGCCCAAAAGGCCAATAAAGGACACAAAATCACAAACAGGGTCTTTATCTCTAACTCAGCAGTTCTGGAGCAGTTATGTATCCCTCTACCACGCCTCACCTGCACATGAAAACAACAATAAATATCCGTACAATTAATTAGCAATATTACATGTTAGATTTAGTTGATACCAGTTTAGAGATTACGACGCACTACTAAAACGTTAGTGCGTTGTACAAATGTGTTTGGCATCTGCCAGGAATACAGAACATTGTGTTCCTTTTATCATGTGCACTAAATCTAAATTGAGCCCTGAGATGCTGACAAGACAGACATCGGTTTTCTGGGAATCAGCTTGAAGTGTGTGATGTCACAGGAGGTAGTTTCTTTGTTGCCCACATGAGGGCACCTTTTTATCTTGTCCTGAGTGAAAGAGAAGCTTAGAGGCAAGTTTGGGAGGATTTTGGTCCAACAATTTTTTTTAAAGTCACTTCATTGCTTCCTAATTTGTCCAGGTCAAAACAACGTTTGAGACGTATCCTACTTTTTTTGTCTTTTGTGATATCTTGGATACACACAGCTCATTTCTTATCCTCTCTGGGACACGTTTGCTCCCTCTTTTGACTGATTTTTGTGCGGTTTATCAGTTGATGAACTTGTTGAGATCTGAAAAATAGGGTTGAAGTCTGCAAAAACAGCTCAAACTGTGTCAATGACTGAAACTAGTAACGGAGGTAAGTAAAAACACTTCTGAGGTGGAACATGTTCAGAACAGAAATCTCTAACAACTGCTTACATTTGCTGTGACAGGAAACAGGAACCTGGATGTCTAAAAATTCATTGTTTAACACTCATGACAAAGAGCAGAAAGTCTGTAAATCAGTTCCTCAGAATCTGTACCCAAACCCACTTTTATTATTCCTAAACAGTACTTAAAGGATCTCCTGTTCTGTTGAAGAAGGGAGAGAAAAAAAAGACAGACTATTTATAAAGAGAAATAACTTGGAAGAGTTTCTAATTTTTGCTGGTCTCTGAGGTGTGATCACAAAGATAACACAAGAAGCTGAGTGGTGAGACTGAAACAGCTTATTTAACAGTTATTACACTGGGATGTGAACATGCTGATTGGAAGAATTTCCCCCGATTCAGACTTTTTTTTAATACATTCAGCCAGTTGAAGCATCAATCACAATGTGAGTAGTGCTGAAAGACGGAGATGAAGACAAACCGAAGCTCACACATGGAGTTAATTACACGCCTATCTATCGGCCCATCTAAATACCGGTACATGTGTACATGTATCTATACACAAAGTCTGTATATACAGTGGAATGAAAAAAGTAGCAGAACCTTCTAGAATTTCTTACATTTCAGCATAAAATAACAACCAAATGTGATCAAAATCGCAAAGATGTCATTTTTAAAAAAATATATACTTTATTAATCCCTCACCAGAAATTTTGTGTGCTGCATTACACCACTGCAGGCTGCCACCTATTACGGCGCCAATGGTGAGAGAAACGGGGGGTTACGTACGTATCTTCTCCAAGGACCCTAGATGTGAACTCAGTGGGATGCGAACCTGTGAACTTTTGGTTAACTTTACGGTCCGCAGGCGAATGCTCTAAGCACTGAGTCACCATATCCCCCCTTAAAATAGTGTCTGTATTAACAAAAACAACCCAAACATATATACATTTTTATATTTTTAATGACAATAATTGCAACTTTAGTTTCATCAGTCCACAATATCTGATCACATTTGATGGTGATTTTATGCTGAAATGTGAGAAATTCTGAAAGGTTCAGATACTTTTTGATGCCATTATACTGTAGAAAGAAATATATGTTTTATTCATCCCTCAACGGGGAAATTTGTATGCTGCATTACATTGCAGCAGGCTGCCATGACAGCATCAATGGTGGGAGAAACGGCCGGTTAGGTGTCATCCCCAAGGACATCTGGACATGAGCTCACTGGGATTTTATCCCGTGAACCTCTGGAGAATATCTGGTCCAAGGGTGAACGTTGTACCACTGAGCTATTGCCTCCCCTCCACTATGTATCAAATGTCTTCTTCTGCCTATCCAGGTTAGATCAAAGGGTGAAACTTTAATAGCTTTAGCAAACTTTTCAGAACAAGTTGCGCGGTCCTGCCAACAGATGAACAAATAAATTAATTACTAAACAAATAAGCAAGTGAGTGAATGAATAATGAACAACTAGCTTTGGCATTACCGTACGCTAAATGATACGTAGGCAGCAGTGCCAATGAGTATGGCTGAAACTTTATTTTTGTTAACCTGTCAGCCTGAAAACGCAGTTTCCGATGTGTAACTCTAAAAAAAATGCATTGTTTGGAGGCTTTTGGATTCAAGTTTCCATTTCGGTCCAACAATGTTGGCAGTTCAGAACATATGTAAATATGCACAGTGTCACATTAACTAGGCAACTTATTTGCAAATTTGTATGTTTGGAACTTGAAATAATCTAAAAATTGCAGAAGTTGTGTCACGATGAGGGTGCAGAAGGAGTAGAAGGACCCGAGTGCAGGACGACAAATATTTATTTCATAAGAAGTCCAGTGAACCAGTAAAGGAGAAAACACATTGATCAAACAGGAATGTCTTAAGGTAAATGTTCACAGGCATATCTTGGTCAGGCAACCAGGAAGACTTGGCTGGGAAGGATGATGACCCCACATTGAAGGCAAGGCAGACTGCCTTTAAATAGGTAGCTGGTCAATCACCAACAGGTGTCCCAAATCAGGTAGATGAGGGGAGTTCCCAGCCTCCCTCTGGTGGTGGGTGACAGAATCATGACACGTTGTGTTCTTTGTTCTTTTATTTAAAAAAAAAGTTATGTTGTGCATCCCATCCTTTTTTCCCTCTCTCCCTCAACTTGTCTTTCAATCTCTGCCGTGCACGTCATACCATCACAATCATAAACTTTGTAGAGAGTCTCTAAAAATAGGTTAAAACATGTAAAATGAAAATTCAACCACACAAATGCTATTATGAATACTATATTTGATCCCCTACTGGGGAAATTCTTGTGTCTGAAAGTGCTCCTAGCAGTCCAGGAAACTGCTCCAAAACAGCTTCTGCTGCTACATCGTTCTGCTGCCATCTCAGGAAGCGCATGTTTAAAATAATAATAATAATAATAATAAATGTACACAAATGCATTTTTTTATAATAACTAGACACAAGACATTTTTATGCTTTTTACACTTAATACTTTATATTTAAATGCTTAATTAAACATTTAATTTAAGGGTGTGTTTTAAAAAAAAAAATAAAGCATGTCTTGTCTTTAAAAAATAAACAACCGTTTTAAAATTTTTTTATTTGTTTTTTAAATTATTTTAAATTTAAAAATCAAATTATTATTTCTTTTAAAGCTATTTTTAAAAAATTGTTGTCTTTTTTAAATGGATGTATTTAAACAAACGGTTTCTTTTCTCATATTTTGAAACCACAAAGTTTATCCACGTGTGTTTTTGTCTTGATGAGCGAATCGTATAATCTTGTGGTGGATCTTTTCATTTCCAAACATTGTATAAATAATTTAAGCCTTTTGCTTGATCAATATTTTTGTGTCTGGATTTATCAACTGATTTTTATGCTTACATCATCGTGGTAGTAAAATCACATTATCTCGGATGATTACAAGCCCGAGGCAGGTAACACCATAAACAGGACGCCAGTTTGTTGTGAGGACACACACAGACAACCCTCTCCGCACACTGTCATTGCTAGGAACAATTTGCCAGCAGCCAACCCAGCAGGCATTTGTTTAACTTAATCTTCTCTCTCTTCCAACATGGTGTTTAAATTCATACACCCACATGCACAAACTTGCATGCACATATGTGCAAACATGTATACTGTATGTATAATTTAGGTAGTGTGCTTCTGCTTGCTGTCCCGTGGACACTGTAGACACACTATAAATTTCTTTTCTAGCATTAGCAAAGGTAGCGCATAATCTTTTGTATTTTTATTTTGGTACATTTTTATAAAAAATTGGCTACTTCCTGTTTTGGTTAGATTGTGGGAATGGTAGAAAACAACAACAACAAAATAAACAGGACCAAGAACAACATTGCTTTTGAATAGTATCTAATCTGAAGACTGTTGGGAAGCCTGGCTCTGTAGGTAGGGTGAGCGTTCTGTATTTCCCCGGGCCGGAGTTGTTCGGTGTCTGTACACTGTTTGAGAACAACAAATGGTGTTCCAACCACAATGTGAGTTGTGAAGGATGTGAGTTGCTATCAAGATGTGAACCAGCAGTTAAGATCTTATGATTCACTGGAATTTTCAAACATTGTTGCCTTAGTTATTCATTCCACCATGTAGAGCTAGCTTGTACTGTATGTGTTCCATCAATGGCTGTTCCAGCTCTGTTCCATCAAGTGGGTGCTCCACCTTTGATCCACCTAGTGCAGTGGATCTTAACCTTGTTGGAGGCACCGAACCCCACCAGTTTCATATGCTCATTCACCGAACCCTTCTTTAGTAGCGTCACTAGCGCTAACCCAACGTCACTGACGCACACCGCTGGTCAGACAGTGGGTTATTAAAGAAGGTGTTGTGAAACCCAACTAAGAAGGAGGTCTCCCTCTGCTGCTTATAAAGCTCTTTCTAAGCGGTCTGATAGGGAGGTCTCACTCTGCTGCTTATACAGCGCTCTCAAAGCAGACCGGTAGGAAATCCCAGAGCAGGAAGCTTTTGAATGACTGTGCCCACTAACTGCAGACTAGATTGAGGGGCGGACTTCTGCGGCGGAGGCTCCACCGAACCCCTGAGATCGACTCACCGAACCCCTAGGGTTCGATCGAACCCAGGTTAAGAACCAATGACCCAGTGGCTATCCCAGCTCCACCCCACCCAGTTCAACACCATCTACCAGCTGTTTTGAAGCTGTTTTGGAGGTCTCTCTTGGATTTTGGAGCGCTACTGGGCACACAAGTATCCCAAAAGGGGATTAATAAAGTATTTTGAATCTTAATTTGAAAAACTGGATGGAAAAACTTGCAAATTTCTCAAAAATGCATGTATAAAATTGATCGTTTTACATTAAAACATTGTAGAAAAATTTTGAAAACCTCCAAAAAGTTGATTTTGTAGGATAACAAAACTCCTTTAAGAGTCCTTAAAGATTGAAAAGATACACCCTGGCAAAGATTTGGGGGCAGCCGCTCATCCTGTCAGTTGGTGTGTGTGTGAGCTGTACTGTGCTTGTGTGTTAGTTAGTTGGAGTGTGCAGGCAGGCAACTGGAAATCTGAATGTAAGGCAGCAGCAGCTGATGTGTGGTAAGGGATGCTTCTCCTCCTCTCCTCTCATGCACACTGCGAAAAGAGGAGAGGTCTTCCACCGGCTTGGAGCATTATGACAGAAAGATCCCGATCGGAACGCGTTTCCCTTTGAGGATACTTTACACCAGGAGAAAAATGGAACTTGATCGGCTTGAGGAGATTTTGTTTTTTGCTGATTGAAGAGGTGTATGTGTGGAAGGGGGCGTCCGAGGAGAACGCGGGGATGGAAAGGTGAAGACTTACTGAGATCGAAGGGGGAAAGAAAATGCAGTTTGAGACATTGCGTCAGTTCTGTAGCTCGGTTTTATCCCATTTTAACGGTGCTTTTACTGCGCCTCAGAACATCCTGCAGACGGAGCTGTTTGAGCAGGCGCTGAACAGCATCGGGTGAGTGATTCCTTTGTAACAAAAAAAAGCCCGAATTTATGAGGAAGGGCTTCCCCGATGCCATGTCAAACCAGCAGCTATCTGAGGGGGTGAGAGGGTTTATTGATCGCAGTCAGCCTGCGTAACAGCAACCTCCAGTATCCCTCCAGTCCTGATGCTGCTGATGCTGCTGCAGATGTTTCCATCCTGGATCAAACCACTGCACGCTGTGATTGCTGGAGAATAGTTTGAAATCATTTTTTTTACTGAACATTAGAAGTGTAAAAAGTGTACTGCGCGTGCGCGTTCGCCCCAACGCATCGCTGCAGCAATGTGTTGTGGCCCCTCATAGTGCTGCTGCTGCTGCTGCTGCTCCTCACAGGATAAGAAAGCATCAAAAAGAGGAAAAGAAAGAGAGTGCATGTTAAATAAAAGGAGTTGAGGTGGTGCACCCCTCTAGTACACATACCTGGACACCTATCACTGTCACATTACTTCCTGCTGTGTATCCATTCTGCAGCATGTGGGCAATAATTAAAGCTGATTTATAATAAAAATCATTTCAATAGCTTATTATTAGGGACAGTTATCAATATCATCTTATCAATACTAGTACCTAGATCGATACTGCTTATCAATCCAATATTTTATCGATACTGTTATCGATACTTTTAAGTGTAAAAACAAGTAGAGGAAGACATAGTTTGTCTTCCTCTACTTGTTTTTACATCAAAAAAGTATCAGTAAGATACCGAATTGGTAAGCGGTATCGATAAAAGTACTACTATCAATAAGTAAGTCTGATTTCAATGGTTGGACGAGTGCTTATAATTAGATTCCTTTTTGAATGGTGAACAAAAATGATTGGCCCACAGCCCGCCGATCACTTCAACTTCCTGGTTCTAGTGATAAGTGAGTATTTCTATTGATTGGAGATGTAAACCCAGAAAAGATTTAAGGCAGGTCTTCTATTCAGAATCATTGGAGAAAAAAACTTTTTTCTTTCTTAGACAAATATTTGTAATTTTACAATACTTTCAGGGAGTTTTGTTCTTGGCCACATGCAGTGGGATTTTTTTGTTGAATCTAGTAAACCTTGTGCACACCCCACAGAGAACCCTCTGGTCATTTGGCCCGGATTAGCAGTTAGATTCATTATGCAGCTTGCAGAAGGACTTTAAATCTGCAAACAGAAACTCTTTTTACCCCCAATAAAGAAAACACAGGCTTTTCTTTCCGTTTGCCACAAAAGCAAGTCATATATCGGTACACCGTCCGTGGTCTGTCTCTGGGGACTGCAAGCCTTTCCCTCTTGTCCCCCACCCTACTGTCAGAAATAATTTACAGCATTGCTGGGCTCTCTGCCACCTCACATTACATGGCCAGAACACTCAGCCACTGGAAAGGCGGAACAGGGGGCTCTGTGCCTGGAAACTGTGATCCAACAATCATCACATCTGACTGATTAGATTGAACTTATTTCCCATCAGTATGAGTTTTTTTTTCTGTTTAGGAAAGTTGCTACAAGCAGATGCGTTCATGTAGATCAGATCATTTAAATAGGCAAACATAGAGGTTATGTTGGTATAAAAATCATTAAGTAGATAGGTGGGTAGCTTGGTGGATAACTGGGTGGATTCCCGTAGCTTCGACTGTGAGCCGGTCTCTGTGACTGCATAGCTTAGCCGTCCAGTCAGGAGAGTCTGTTACTCTACATTGCTCTCTCCCTCTATCGCTCTCTTTCCTTCATTCTTTTGCTATCTGTTTCCTTGTTTCTTTTTCTTTCTCTGAGACCTCCTAATGGGACACGTGCTTTTAGATTCAGCCTTTATGTATAATGCATGTGTGCATCAGCAGCGGTCCTAATGGGGTCCAGGGATCTGTTCTTAGAAGGCCTGAATGCTTTTGAATGGAGTGTGGTCACTACATTACACTGAAACCATTTCTGCTTCTTCTTCTCTAATAAACACACACACACACTCGTTTTGCTTCCGATGCTGCAGCACTTTGCACGTTTATTTTTTTATTATTATTATTTTACATTGCAGTGCATCTGCTTTAACACTTTTGGATCTTCTTGAGTCATTATGAAGTGATATGTGTATCATTTTTAGTTTGACGTGGTGGTGATATGTTTCGTTATAATTTCTACTTTCCTTATCTTTATTTATTTCTGAATAATTTCTATTTTATGGCTTTATTAAGGCACACACAATATTTTGCTTGGTTAAGACAATTCTCACCATCATCGTTTAAAATAAACATTCTTTGCTAAAATTTAAGACTAAACCGTTTGCTTAGTTTGTGTTTAGTTTGGGCGTCGGATGAATTGAGATATTTCGGACCTTAATTGCTTTGTAGCTAAATTACAAACATAAAATTTGAAATAACTTTTGTTCCTGAGTTTAAAAAGGTCAGAGATTACGTTTTAAATAATGACGTAATACACCTGCCACATGTTACTATGGAAATAAACGTAACAAGTGTACATACCGTTGGGATGCACATGATATCTTTTGTTAACTAAGGCCCTGTCCACACGTAGCTGGGTATTTTTGAAAACGCATATCTGCTGTCCTTCGTTTTAGGAAAACGCTCGCGTTCACACGTAATCGTTTTCAAAATATCCGCATCCACACAGAGTTGTATAAATACGCTTCCGAGTGCGATTATGAGCATGCCAGACCAGTAGTCGGCGGTATTGAGTGGAAGAGGAGGGAGGCTTACGTGATTAATAATTGCTGATTGCAAACCTCCGTTTTCACACGTCCACACGCAAACACAGAGTTTCCCAAAATCTCCACTTTGGCCGGAGTTTTCAAAAACGCCGGTTTTGAGTGAAAAAAACCCACAGTTTTTGTGTGGACGGCAGGCCAAAACGGATAAAAATATATGCATATTTAAAAAATACCCGGCTACGTGTGAACAGGGCCTAAGAGGTGCACATTCAACCAAAAACGCTGATAGATACGTACATCTAGTCATTCAGTTTAATTTTGACACTAACAGAGCAGTACTTGAGTGGAGGGACTGAGCGTGAGCAGAGTGCATGGACTAAACTACTTCCTGTCTGTGTTATGATGTGGACAAAGGGGACAATGGACAAGCTGGCGTTCAAGGAAGTTGTACAAATTGCTAAAAAATGTAAAAATAAAACTTTAAACATAGTAGAAAATGTGGCCGGTCTATTTTTTTTTTTTGAGACCAATACCAATTCAAATAATCCTTTTTCTTACACTGGAACATAAAGAGAAAAAGATGGGACATCAGCAGCTTTACTGGAGTCACCCTAGAAAATTCGGACAAGGATCTCGATCCTGCCGACACGGCTTGATCCGTAAATACGGTCTGAATATGTGCAGACAATACTTCAGGCTGTATGCTAAAGACATTGGCTTTGTTAAGCTGGATTAGACCCCTTGTGCTGACATTCCCAGGATAATTGAAAGGCCCATCAAGTTCAAGTAAAGCTGGTATCCGATTAATCAGCCGATTTTTACAAATGTTTGTGTAATGGTTGGCATTTTCTTTCTTGGGTCGCCCTGTCTGCTGCATTCTTTTTTGTTGTGAATAATTATAAAAATTGTTTTCATTATGATTCATGAAGCCAGATGTGTTCAGAATCTATTCTCAGATGAGAAACAATCTTAAAAATTGGATGACTCGGCAGTAAAAATTCATCATGATTTTCCAGGAATTTACAAGTGTGAATATGCATCACAGCAACAAGATCGGGGGTTCGAGCCCAGGTGGGGCGGGGCTCAAGCTGCTGGCCTTCATGTGTGGAGGTTGCACACCATGCATTAAATGCACAAGTTAAAGTAAAAATTGTAATATATGCTGCATAGTAGCAAAAGCCCCCTTTGCACACTTTGCCCCCACACACCCCTGAGTTTTGTTTCCACCTCTCCATCTCATCAGTCTGCTTCGTACATGTGAGGTGAGAATAGTTCACTAGAGACAAGACAGATAATTAAATCACTAAAGAGAAGTCTGAAAGAACCAGGAAGTGTCAGAAATGCTGAGGCATCCGTTTCCACGGTGACCAAATGGGACGTACGGAGGTGGAGCCACTTTTATAAATCTGGACTTTAGAAAGCCCTGGGTTTTGTGACAGAACTGAGGAGCAGGAGAGGAGCATATGAGAAGTAACACAAAAGCGAGAAGGCGAGTCAAACGGTGGTCCAGACGTTACCTGAAGACAGCTTTTCTTCTGATATTATCACCTCCATCTGTCCCTGACCACTCTTTATTTTGATTTATTACTTATTTTACCTTTCCTTAGCTAAATGAAATCAACTAATTGTTTTTCCTGACTTTCCCAGATGCACATTAAAACCTCATGCATTTAAAAATCAAGCTGACTTAACTGCTGCAAGTATAATACCCAGCTGAGGGGGTCCATGGACGGGCATGGATAGTCTCTTTTTCGACTCTCACTTCATATCTAATCTCCATCAGCTTCTTTTCTACTTCTCTTTTAGTGCACCTCACAGTAAAGTGATAATTTAAAGGTTTGGTTTTGGGGTTTAAACTGAGGCGGTATATATAGTTTTTTTCGGCACCCCACCATACCCGTTCATACCCCACCCGAGCCAGCTCCCCGGCTGTTGTTGAAACTCAGCAGCTGTAATTAAGCTGGCCCTTTATTGGTTTTGTTTTCTCCAAGGGAGACGTGTGCAGGAAGAAGGGAGGTCTTACTTTATTGCCTGGGTGTCTGAGAGGTGTTCTGATTGCATGTGAGTGAAAAAGAAAAGGAGAGGGTGAAATGTTTGGTTGTAAGTCAAACACGACATAAAGCATGCACTATTTTATGCACCGTACAGCACCGTATGATTCTCTGGGCATGCTCACAAGATGACGATAGGATGAAGAAGGTACAGAAAGTTCTAAAAGGGAAACAAAGTATTTGCTGGCCTCGGTCGAGCGCTGACATCTGGGCTCTGTTCATGCTCACCGAGCGAAACTGATTCCCTCCCAGGCTGGCCGGGCACATGTGAGCATACACATGCGTGCGTGTGACCCTGAACTTTAACGTGTCATTAATGGCTGAGCTAGAGTATGTATGTTTTATTCTCAGGAAAATTTTTTGTTTGGTCATTAAAAGTCATCTCCAGTGACGCCTGAGGTCATTAACATCTTTTTTTTTTCACTCGCTGGTTGGATTTAGAGCAGGCCGCCAGCTTTCTGGTCTTTGTGTTCTTGTGTGTCTTTGTGTACATGAATGAGGCTGAATTTGAAGGCTTGTATTTATAACATACAATCCCATAGAGGTACATGTATGAAGTCATCCAGTTTTTATTGCCAAAGAGAAAACGTGTTGGCCATTTGTTCACCGGTTTACTATCAGACATGTGCTCTGACAGAAAAGGATACTTTTGGGGCGGGAGTGAAAAAATCAGTTGCATTGAAGAGCTTTAGAGACAGGATTTTTTTTTTTTTTTTAATTTTATGAATAATTAAGAGAATAAAGGGGTCAGTTGAACCAGTTAAACTTTGAGAAAGCAGAAAAACCAACGGTCAAATTGTGTTTGATTACTGAAAATATGTATTTTCATCTTTAAATTTTACATTACAATAAGTTCCTTTGCCTCAAAAACAAATAAAAAACATTTAATTTAAAGAAATATTACAAACCCAGTAATAAAATTCCATTTCTTCTTCTTCTTTCGGCATTTCCCTTTCAGGGGTCGCCACAGCAAGTCAGTTTCTGTCATCTAACCCTATCTACTGCGTCTTCTTTGGTCACACCAACTACTGTATCTTCATGTCTTCCTTCACTGCATCCATGAACCTCCTTTTTGGTCTTTCTCTAGGCCTCCTTCCTGGTGGTTCCAAACCCAACATCCTTCTTCCGATGTACTCTCTCTCTCTCCTCTGCACATGCCCAAACCATCTCAGTCTGGCCTCTCTGATTTTATCTCCAAAACCTCTCCCATGTGCTGTTCCTCTGATCCTGTCCATGCTGGTCACTCCTAGAGAGATCCTCAGCATCTTCATCTCTGCTACCTCCATCTCTGTTTCCTGTTTCCAGCCTGTCTGTACACGCTTCTTCACCTCTTTTCCACACTCTCCTTTGCTCTGGACTGTTGATCCTAAGTACTTAAAATCTTCAATCTTCTTTATCTCTTCTCCCTGTAACCTCACTTTTCCATTTGAATCCCTCTCATTCACACACATGTACTCTGTCTTACTCTGACTAATCTTCCTTCCTCTTCTTTCACGTCCAAACCTCCACCTCTCCATTTTTTCCTCCACCTCTTCCCTACAGATCACAATGTCGTCTGCAAACATTTCTACATTAAATATATTGTATTTTTCTGTCTTCATGTCAGCTCAATGAACAGGGGTGAAATCAAAACTTAGTAGATTGAGACCTGAAAAAAATTTACCGCCTCATCATTCTTGTTTTACATGTGATTTATTAATTTAGTCACTGGCAAAAAATCAAAAGATAGGCTTGATTGTTTAAATTTTCTTTTTTGTTTTCTAATGAACCAGTTTTAACAATGTTTTACTGATACAATTTAGAGTTGTCTAAAGATATTGCTTACATTTTTTGGCCAAATCGTTTAAGAGAAGGTGTCCCTTAAAGATAGAGTTTCGTACTTTTCTGGTGTAATAATTATTATCTCTTCACATATCAATAAACGTGGTACCTTTGTTTAAAAATGCAAAACCTGGTGTTCGAACAGTACCAGAAAACTGGATCGGAAAGCTTAAAAATCGATGAAATCTGCATGAATAAAATAGAAAACAACTTCAGTTGTGTTATTGATGAGGGAATAACGTTAAACATGATTAAAAACTCCTGAAGATAATTTTGCATCAACCACCCCTTTAATAATGTTTTTTTTTTTTTTTTTAATCCTCATTGATTTGCTATAATGCAGTAGCTCCATCTGGTTTACCAGAAGGGTACACACCTTTAGTCAGTGTGTATTCTTCTCAGCAGGAGAGAAACTCTGTATTTAACTACTAAGCATGTGGGATTATTTATTGTCGGGTCGGCTCTGATCTAGCAGATGAACACTCTTTGGTAAGCATCTATTTCAGCCACCTGAGCACTCGCTGTCAGCTTGAACATGTAATCTTCACTTCTTTCATGAGCTGCTTTTGTGTCTCTGTTATGCTGACGATTCAGGTCCACACTGTCTAATATCTCAGCGTGCATTTTAGTTGTGTCAGCTCTGTGTAAAAACTCCTCTGTTAACTCGCAGATCTCTTTTTCATATCTGATGTGTGGAGGGTATCAAGCTGATGAGAGTAAACTCTCATGTGCGTTTACTCACGTGACACGATGCAAATCAAAACTCTGGAGCCACTTCATTTGTGCACAGTTAGCGGTGATGACTCGGGCTACGGCTGTGAGGGAAATACAAAAGCAGCTGTTTGATTTGCTCACGCAGTGCAACGCTAGTGTGGTGCATCTGTGTGTAGCGTGGGGATGAGGAACACCAGTCATGCTGTGGAGTACCGTCCACAGCTGATTACAATAAGCTGACATTGCATAATTGACTTGATGCATCTTTTAAGCTATTCACAATTATAATTTATCATCATTTATTTAGCTTTAATTTAGTCTCCTGTTCCCTCTGCAAACCCAAACACAATAAATTTGTTTGCAAACGCAGATGGATTGTTTTTATGAACAGGAAAAGGGCTGTTTAACTTGTTTCTCTGCAGCAACCTCGTTTTTTTTAATGTTGCAGTTTTTTTTTAATTAGCAGAAGTACTCAGGTGAAGGTGGAGTAATAGAATTGTTTAATCTAAAGATTTGCATCTGTTATCCAAGTTCTTTGCTATTAACTGTCATACAACGTAGGGCAAGTCACTCTAAGACTCTGTTATTTAATACAAGTGTCATGAAGCGGGGTGCAGGTGGAAAGAAGAGGGCCCAATACCAGACAGAAAACATGGTTTATTTGAATCTGGCAGTGGCATGGTTAAAGGTTATTGCAAGAATGTGTCATTTGATCAGGCAACCAGGGAGACCTGGCTGGAAAGGATTGTATAACCCGACAGGGAAGTCCGGGATGATTGCCCTTTAAATAGATGGTAGGGTGCACAGATGTGTGGAATCTGTAATCATCCTCAGGTGACCCCAATCAGGATGATAAGAAACATTCAGGGCTCCCACTAGCTGCAGGAGAGGGGATCGTGACAGCAAGTTACAGATGTAAATGTTACAACATCACTGCTTCAAACATGTAACAGCTTTTTAATGGTTAACAGTTCTGGATAGTTTTGTTGGAAAATTGATCTTGCAAACATCACATTTTGGAATCAAGCAGGCCTCTACATCACCCAATAATTTCAGATCATGGACGCCTTGTCACGCACTATTTCTTCCATAAACTAATGTCACAGCATATGAACAGGCGGTCAGTCACCTTGTTAACCATCTATCGCTTACGCGGTTGCGAGGGGCGCCGGAACTCATCCCGGCTGATTCAAAGCGAGGGGCAAAGTACACCCTGAACAGGTCGCCAGTCTGTCGCGGGGCCATACACATACAACCCTACACAAACACTCATTCCTTGGGGTAATTTGGCATTGGCCAATCAACCTACATGCATATTTTTGGAGTGTGGGAGAAAACCCACGCAGACACGGGGAGAACATGTAAACTCTACACAGAAATGCCAGTGTTTCAAGCCTCGTCCCCACCCGGGACTTGAACTCACGATCTTCTTGCTGTGAAGCCACTGCGCCACCATATGAACAATACACGCTAATATTCAAGTTAATTTTCCGTTTCGTCTTCTTCCGCTTATCAAGCACCGGGTCGCGGGGGTAACAGCCTCAGACGGGAAACCCAGAATTCCTTCACTCCGGCTGCGTCCTCCCGCTCACCTGGGAGGATCCTGAGGCGTTTCCTGTTCTGCTATAGGACATAGTCTCTCCAGCGGGTCCGGGATCTGCCTCTGGCTCTCCTCATGCTGGGATGTGCCTGAAACACCTCACCAGTGTGGCAATCGGGAGGCATCTTAACCAGATGCCTGAACCACCCCATCTGGCTTCTCTCGACCTGGAGGAGCAACGCATTTTAATCGCATTTTAACATCAAATTAACTTGAGTTGTCTTCCAATCAGACTAATTGCAAATCAAAGCACTTATTATAACCATGTGATGATGAGATTGTAAGAAGTCATGACAACAATTTTCTTGCTAATGAGTTAATCTCTGCATTACCGAAAAAGTACTATAGTACAGTAACTTATTACTGAAGTAATTTGTGACTCCCAACCCTGCCATCCTAATCCTCTTTTACAACCCTAGCAGTATTTTACTCTGAATGCCGCACACCGTGTTTCTCCCCCATGTTGTGCCTGCGTTCAATTAGCTTAGTTAATTTGTGTTGCAAATGAGTCGACCTTGAGTGTGTTCAGCAGCATAGCCGGGCTTCTCCTGCCACACAGCAGAGGGAAAACCCTGCCAAAGAGTGATCAAACGCCTCCTTCTTTTTGGCAAGCAGATGCTGAGTAAACTCAAGAAACTGTCTCCTCCTGCTTCCTCATTATTTCTGGAGCTCACTGGCTGGCATTAATGAAACCCCATGTAATATTCATTCCATTTCATGTGTTTACTAGTTCATTAGGTTTTCAGATGGAAGTTGATCTGTTCTCGGGGGATGTTGAGGACCGGGCAAAAAAAGAAAAGCTGACTGTATAAATTTGTGTTTTCTACCCAGCAGCTTGGCTTTCTTTCATTTATTCAAATACGTCTTAATCTTGTACCTTTTTTTACAGTTTTCTCCTGGCTCATCGGGGTACCATTTTTCTTGCTTTGTCATTTATACTTCGATTTACATAATTGTGACTTAAATGCTCAAGTTTTTTTTGTACTTTTTGTGCAGCAGTAAGTAAAAATTTGAAGCAGGTACCCGCAGGGGATATAAATCAACGCTTCTATTGAAGAGAACGTTAACAAGATAGATTTAAGTTCTAACATTGAGTAAATACAGTAAAGTTAATCCTAACTCTAACTGATCTGAAATGTGCAAGCTGGATAGAAAAGTCATGAACAGCCGACATAAACCGGTGACTCACTGGCCGTTCACTGGCAGGATTCAAAGCACTTTTAGGTGTGTCTTTTCTCAGTAGAAAATAAGCCGTAGGTGTCTGATTGACTATTTCTTATCCGATCCGTCGTCTTCCGTTTATCCGGAGCCAGGTTGCAAAGCAACAGCGTCAGACGGGAAGCTCAGGCTTCTCTCATCCCCACTGCATCCTCCAGCTCACCTGGAAGGATCCCGAGTCATTCCCAGCCAGCTGTGAGACATAGTCTCTCAAGCAGGTACGAGGTCTGCCTCTATCTTTTGATCTTCTCCCGGTGGTGTTCTGGAGACATCCTGACCAGATGGCTGAGCCACCCCATCTGGCTTCTCTAAACCTATAAGAGGAGCAGCTCGACACCGAGCTCCTCCCAGAAGGCAGAGCTCCTCCCCCGATCTCAAAATGAAAGCCCATCCACCCTGCGGAGGAAGCTCATTTCGGCCGCTTGTATCCATGATCTCGTTCTTTCATTCACCACCCACAGCTGGTGACCATAGGTGAGGGTAGGAACGTAGATCAACTTGTAAATCCAGAGCTTTGCTTTTCGGCTCAGCTCTTTCTTTACCACGACGGAACGATGCAGCGTCCTAGTTATTGCTGACGCTGTACCGAACCGTCTCTCGATCTCCTACTCCATCCTTCGCCAACTTGTGAACAAGACCCAGAGATACTTAAACTCCTCCACTTGAGACAGGACTCTGTCCCTGACCTGCAGGGGGCACAATATATTTTTTGTGCAAACACAATAAATTTCTTTAAATTGTTTTGCTGAACTGGTCGTCGGTCGGCTGCAGGGCTCGGCCTGGTTGAGTTTGAGTTACTTTTAGCTCCTGTTATTAGCTTTTTGAATTAGTGTCCGCAGTGTGTTTCAAAATTGGATGTGTTTTCTGAACAGAATGTGTTTTTAGAAACCTCTTTCTGGAGTTTTTAAACATCACAATGGCTTCCTACCATCTTTTATTAGTATGGCCATTTTCCTCTGAGTGCTGACATCAGCTGCACTTTATGGTCCAGACAACTGTTGTTCTCTAGACATTCTTGTTCTCTGGAAACCCTAGAGATGTGTGAAAATCCCAGCAGATCAGCAGTTTTTGAAACACTCACAGCAACAACTATCCCACATTCACGCAGTCAGCCAAATGTACTTTTTCTCTTCGTTCAAAATCTGATGAACTTTTTTTGTCTTAAGCAAATGAAAAAAAATCCACCTCATAAAGCAGCTGGTGTGTGTAGAGATTTTAGTACGCCAGCATGTGTCCAGCATGTATGATGTTTTAGGTTGGGCATTTACAGATTTTCTCTAGATGATAAAAATCTCAAATTATACAGAAAATAAAAGGGTGGCTGGGCTCTCACTCAGCGATCGGGTGAGGAGCTCTGCCATCCGGGATTAGCTCGGTGTCGAGCCACTACTCCTCCAGGTCGAGAGGAGCCACATGGGGTGGTTCGGGCCTTTGGTCAGAATACCCCCCGAAGCGCCTCACTGGTGAGGTGTTTTGGTGTTTTGGTCTTCTACTTTGGTCTCGGTAGAAGACCAAGAGGCAGACCTTGTACCTGCTTGAGAGACTATGTCTCACAGCTGGCTGGGGAACAACTTGGGATCCTTCCGGGTGAGCTGGAGGATGCAGACGGGGTGAGAGAAGCCTGGGCTTTCTGTGTGAGGCTGTTGCCCCTGCAACCTGGCTCCGGATAAGCAGAAGATGACGGAACGAAACGAATATAAGGGGTACGCAACCATGTCTATTTTGGGTATTTATTAACAGAAAGAATGAAATCGCCCAATTTCAGTGTCAAATAAATACTTGAACTCATGCTGAAGAGTCACTTTTGCTGGACCCCAGAAACCTTTTGTTGGCAGCAGCCTAGGAAACACTGCTTACCCATGAGCAGTCCTCACCTTCAACTCACTAAAAAGTATTTGCAACCTGTTCTATAAATAAACACAACCAGGTCTCTTGGCCTTGTTGTGAATATTGTACAGGACATCTTGGCAGGTTTCCACATTGGACTCGGTTGCTGGAGTCGCATCTGTTCATTATAACAGACTGAAAGACCTGAGGAGTAGAAGACAAAGTACGGATGGGATTACACGTGTGGGCATAGGTTGTAGGTGGAGAAATGGATCAGATTTCCAACAGGGTAATTGGTTGGTTTAAAGATGTTATTTTAAGCAACAGAGATTATTGAAGCCTCCTCTGACTTACCCCTCAGCTTTTTTCATTACCTCTTCAGCTTCTGTGTTACCAGACAGCCGAGTAGCGTCACTGCCCAGGAGTCTGAATGGAGCATGCTCACTGGAATGAAAAATGCACACTTAGCAAAATCAAGAAGCAATGCATGTGCAGAGCCAGCGTGTGTATAAAATTGCTTGTGTGTCAGAGGGAGAACAAGATGAGGAGACTTTTTATAGGAGGAATACAATCAAATATTTTGTGACAGGAGAATATGCTGGGTATGAAATACTTTTAAATCTGAACATGTTCTCCACAAAAAGCCTGTTATGTTATAAAAAAATGACTTCTTCAAGCTGAGAAGGTGATACGAAACATTATGGCAGCAATCAAGCAGTTAGCTTGTCCATCTCATGATGATGTATGGTTATAAATGAGAAGGGGGCTGTTCAACTGGGAACACCCAAATTAGACATTCATTCTTTCATCTTCTAACCGTCCATCCCTTGCAGGGTTGCAGGGGGTGCTGGAGCCACTCGCCTGATTTGAGGCCAGTCTGTCGCAGGGCCACACACATACAACTGTCCACACACACATATTCATTCCTAGGGGCAATTATGTAATGTTTGATCAACGCAACATGCGTGTTTTGGGGTGTGGGAGGAAACTGGAGTACCCGGAGTAAAACCACGCATATGGGGAGAACATGCAAACTCCACACAGAAAGGCCAGTATTCCAAGCCTCATCCCACCTAAATTAACCCACATCAAATCCTAGCATTTGGATTGCTAGCATTTAGTAGGTTTACTGCACCTACAAAAGATTGCGGTGGAGTGTCTGCAATTATCAGGATGCTGCATCAGTCAGGGAAGCTAAGACCTTACCTCATCTCCCTGATTCAGGACACCTAATCGTGATTGACCTGCTGCCTATTTAAAGGCAGTCTGCGTTTCCTTCATTGTTGAGTCATCAGCACTTCCAGACAGATCTTCTTGGCTGCCCGACCAAGAGATCATTTTACATCATAACCAAGAGACATTCCTTATTTTAACCACGTGCCTTGCTTTACAGCTTTACTGGACTCCTTGCTTAATAAATACTGTTTTTTGTCCGGCAATTCGGTCCTCCTCCTTCTGCATCCGCAACGAGACAAAAATTAGGTGTTGCAGTTGGTTGGCATGGTGGTCTCAGAACAATAATGTTTCTGGTTCAAGCCCGCGTGGGAGATACCTCCCATTTTTACATATGGCTTTTAATAATTAAACATGACCAGATCAGAATAGAACGTTTTCTATTCTTCAACTTCTGGACTTTCTTTCCATTTTTCTTTAATTCAATTTTCTATATTTCAGTGTCATAATGCAGTCTTCTCAATGAGCTCCATATGTAAATGGTAAATGAACTGTACTTATAAAGTGTTTTCTAACACCTGCGAGGACCCCAACGGGCTTCATACGGTACATCATATTTACCCATTCACACACACATGCATGACTGATGACGAAAATCAACCATGCATGGTGCCACCCATGACCCATTAAAATCAATAAAGGGTTAGATGTCTTGCTCAAGAAGACGTCGACATGAGCCCCTGGGCCAGGTGTCGAGCCTGCAACCCTGTGGTCGCAAGGCACCAGTGGACAATTCGGTCTGATTAACAGAAAGCACACATTTAACAGTAATAACAGTTAAACTGAACAGAGCCAGGACATGTCTGCCCTCAGAGTCTCCTTTTCGATTAATCAAACTCCAAAAAACCCAAAAACAGTTGCAGTAAAAAAAATAAAAGAAACCTAATGGAGACCCAGTTGGAAGAGAGAGATCCTCCCCCAGGTAGACAAGGACAGGATCTACCCAAAAGTTAGATGAAAAAAGCAATAAACACAGAAAAAGATATCCAATCCTTCCTTCATGTCTTACATTCTGCACAAGCAGAAATCTCTAAGCCGACCTGCTCAATATCAAACCACACCTCTAATGCATCAAATTTCCTTTACCTTAAACTGTCTGGCTGTTTCTCTGCTCCTCATAAGGGATTGTTTGATCAAATTCCAGCTGTGATGTACTTTTTTTTTTTTGCTTTCTAGTCTTGGCAGAATGATTAAAAATGCTCACACACTCGGCTTCTTCTGCTTCTCTTTCGGGAGAGGACAAGCAAGCAGCAGTGTGGCAGTGCTGACTTGTAGCTAATCTTAATGGCATATTCTGCCGGGGCTTGGCCTACATAGTGTACAAGCGATGCTTCTCCTTTAAAAGGAAACCTCACAGGCCATCCAGTGCAAAAAAAAAAAAAACATGCCATATTAACCACATAGTGTTTAAACTCATTGCTCCCACCATGAATGCGTGAGTTTTAACCATTCAAACAACCAGAATGGTACCATGTAAGTTCTAAATCATCTCCACTCACTGAGTGTGTACTTTGATAATAAAATGCACTACAGTGTCTATACTGTAATCACTATTTAAGAGGAAATTTATTTTTTGTGCTGTTTGCCTGGTTGATAACAAGTTAAATAACTGAATGAGTTGTTGTCACCTCATTGGAACACTGCAATTCAAAATAAAGCTACAGCGAATGAACATGTTTCAGAAACAATAGAGAGTAAATGTATTTTATAGCAAAGGGTGGACCCTTTTCACTAGAGAGGATATGGGACCTTACATGCTCATGGGACTAGACCAGGGGTGGGCAAACTTTTTGGTTCGCGGGCCACATTGAGTTCTAACATTTGACCAGGGGGCAGGAACAGAAGCAGATAGATGGCATGCTTTGGTAACCACTGGATGAGACCAATAGAATGGTGCGCTAGATTTTAAACAAGGACGCTAAATGTTACATCAAGAGCATTACATTTCAAATCTAGTGGTGCTAGGTCTGAAATCTAGTGCGATAGCGCTTAAAAACGTTCGTTTAGCGGCGCTAGGTTTGAAATCTAAGCACTTGATGTAACATTTTGCTTGTTTTAACATCTAACACGCTTGTTTACGTGCGTGTATTCAGCACAATGGCTTTCCATATTATACAGTGCGCCATCTAGTGAGGAAACATCAGCATGCAGGGGAAATTGAACACTGACAAGGTTTATTCATTTAATTTTTTCAAGTTTGGCAGGCTGGATTGAAACGTTTAACGGCCTGCATTTGGCTCGCGTGCTGTAGTTTGCCTGCGCCTGGACTAGACTGCTCAATACCATCCAAGTTCTGTCATGTATACTTAAATATTTTTAATTGCATGATTAAAATCTTGTTTTTTTTCTTTTGAGAGGAAAATTGATGCTTTAAAAGTCTAATATGTTTTCAGTGCAAGTTTTCTCTGTTCATTGTTGTTTTTATTTATTTTCTTTTCATTTAGCCTCATTTGCTACAAAGATGTCTGTGTTTGCGCGTAACCCCCAGATCTTGACTGTTCATGGGTATTTGTAGGGTACCCTTTAAACTAAAGTACAAAGTACATTGAGTAAATCACTTTTTCGTTAGTAAATTAGCATCTGTCATAAAAAAAAAAAATAAATCCAGACATTTATTCTGTCTGCCGACACAATTTCAAATCAAAGACAAAGTTTTGGGTGGCATGGTGGAGAAGTGGTTAGCAAGGTAGCCACACAGCAAGAAGGTTTGGGGTTCAAGTTCTGGAATGGAGCCAAGCTTGAAAGACTGGTCTTTGCATGTTCTCTTCTTGTGTGTGTGGGTTTCCTCCCACTCTCCAAAAACATGCATGTTAAGTTGATTTGCTGCTACAAAATTGGGTGTTTGTATGTGTGGTGCTGCAACAGACTGACGACCTGTTTGTGGTGTATCCTCCCCAAACAGGTCGCCTGATTTCAGGCGGAATAAGCCTGACTGAATAAATAAAAGAAATATTTGAGGATATCTATGCACAAAGTCCAAAGTTTTTTGAACACAGTGTGACATCATTTGTGTGGAAACTCGTAGGAAACAAGTTTGTAGTAGGCGCCGCATGTTGGGCAGCGCTGGGCCTCGCCTTCATGCAGCCAGAACCAAACCACAGCGGTGTTGTCTCCCTCACAGACACAGCTCACTATCCGCTTGTTGGTGATGGAGGGGACGAAGTGGGGATCAACTTTGGAACCAGCATAATCCTTGGGCTTCAGCATACTGTACGGATCCGTTCCATCCTTCATGGCCTTCATAATAATCTTCTCCAGTTTGGTGGCCTGCTCTTCATCAGTGGGAATCCTTCCTGTAGCCATGCAGTGGGTCAGAGCGGGAACAAAGTAGACAGCTACATAAATTCATAGATTAGTCCAAACTCTCATGTTTATGTCTGTATTTACCTGCATACCTTTTATTTCACTTTGTGTCTGATACGATGCTTGAAAATCCATCATTTGGATTGAAAACAGAAAAAAACTCTAGATAAACCATGTAATTTGTTCCGTTTAGGGATCATGAGATCGTGGGATGAGTGTGAGATTAGGTGAAGACTCTTAATCTCCCTGTAAATTTGTGAACGATAATAATCAGCCAAGGATTGTAATCTTTCCCCAGGCACAGGGCTGAGTGGCCGGTGGTAGAACAGGGTCGCTGCTCGATCTACTGCTTGTTGTGGAGATCACATGATGATGTTAAATCAAAAAATCCTCTCTCTCTTTCTCTCAGACTCCCAGTACAACCGTAAACTGTGTCATTTATCCATATCCTGCAGTTTGTCTGTGTTGCTTTAGAAATAACAGAAACAGATCAGGTTGGTTTGCCATTACTCTGATTTGGATATTGCGGATTCCAGCTGGACCATCAGGTCACCAAAGGTATGGAAACTGAACAGGTTCAACAAGGTGTTTATGAGGTTATCTCAGAATTACAATGATGGCCTGAATCAGATTATCAGAGATAATTAAACTTCTAAACTTTAATTAATTTAATAGCTAACTTAATCAAGATGCTTGGATTAATGGTTTATCAGTTTAGCATAAAAACTATATCGGGCTATTTTGATTTCCTTAGTGAGACAGAATTTTTTCATGATTGGAGAGCTTTTTTCTACAGCATCATTCAGTTGTTCTCATTTGCCGTCCCCATACAGCAGAACTAGCACCGACCCCATCAACAATTTATCTTTTATTCATTTCACCTGCTTATTTATGTGTTTTTGACAACAGAAGCAGAATAGAGGAACAGCACATATTAGAGGTTTTGGAGATAAAGTCAGAGAGGCCAGACTGAGATGGTTTGGACATGTTCAGAGGAGAGAGAGAGAGTACATCGGAAGAAGAATGCTGGGTTTAGAACCACCAGGAAAGAGACCTAGAGGGACCAAAGAGGACGTTCATGATACAGTGAAGAGACACATGAAGATAGTTGGTGTGACCGAAGAAGATGCATCAGATAGGGTTAGATGGACGAAACTGACTTGCTGTGGCGACCCCAGAGGGGAAATGCCAAAAGAAGAAGGAGAAGAAGCAGAATAGAGAAAGTTAGTATCAAACAATAAACCCCGCCCACTCCTACACAGCTTGGTAAAGCCAAATTGTGATGTTTGTTTAGGCTCAAGATTTAAATCACCAATCAAGATGTACTAGAAAATACAAAAATACAATACAAAATATGCTGGCATTTGGTGTTTAGGAATAAATATGAACAGACGGGAAACCCGGGCTTCTTTCACTCCAGTTACTTCCTCCAGTTCACCTGGCGGAATCCTGAGGCGTTCCAAGAGACATAGTCAGAGCTTGTCATAGCTGGACAAGCCATGGAGAGACATAGTCTCACCGGCGTGTTTGAAGTCTTCTAGAGAGGCCCCGAGGCAGAAACACCTCACCAGTGAGATGTTCGGGAGACATCCTAACCAGATTCCTGAACAACCCTATCTGGTTTCTCTTGACCCGGAGGAGCAGCAGCTCTACTCCGAGCTCCTCTCTGTATGTCTGAATGAGAGTCCAGCCACCCTGCGGAGGAAGCTAATTTCAGCCACTGTATCCGCAATCTCGTTCTTTCGATCATCCCTCACAGCTGGTGACCATAGATGAGGGTAGGAACGTAGATCGACTGGTAAACCGAGAGCTTTGCTTTTCGTTTCAGCTCTTTCTTCATCACGACAGACCGATACAGCATCCTGATTATTGCGAACGCCACCTCAATCCGTCTATCGATCTCCTGCTCCATCCTTTACCCACTCATGAACAAGACCAGGAGATACTTAAACACCCCCACTTGGGGCATGATCCTGCCCCTGACCTGTAGGAGGCATTCCACTTTTTTCCCTTTTCTTGGCCCATTTTTTAAAATAAATCCTAAACAAATCAGGACAAATTTGCATTGTGTCTGGTGTAGGAGTAACATGGGCCACTGTGAACTATTTACAGCCTCAGGATTGGGCTCAAGTTGTGGACGTCTGTAATCTGTAGGTCAGAGGAAATACTGATCCCATAAATCGGATCAAAACAGGCTCACTTCTCTTCATACCGCATAAGAGGAAGGATTTACACCTTTTCATTTTTCTTTCTGGGTGTTCTGCTGCTAAAATAAAATAAAACAACAAACAAAAAAATAAACCCACTATGTAATGGTTTTATTATAGCGACCATGTCAGGTCACATCTAATCTTTTTGGGTCGTACTTTTTAATCTTTCAGTCTCATGGAGTAATCCGCTGATTTTTGTGAGCCATGGATTTGATACATTACGCTGCTTTTGATAGAGACTAAATATTTGAGAGATGATTATAACTAGAATTACCTCCGCAGCGATGCAGGTATTTAAAACTGTTTTGGCTGCAAAGTCAGCAGCAGACTAAATACTAAAGTTAAGTATCTGATGTATCTGAACCAAAAAGCTAATGTAATTGTCTCTCGCTGTATCGCGGTTCACCTTTTGGTGTTTAGCTTTTCACAGATTTTTTTTGAGTAATTTTACAGCCTTAATTTTGAGAGTACATTGTTTCCTGTAACCGTATTGATACATTTTGTTTTGCGTGCTCACTAGCTATCTACTCAATAGACCTGAGCCGAAAAGCAAATTTACAATTTGCTCTCAATTTAAAAACCCACCTTTTTAAAAAAGCTTATAATTTTTAAATTTGTTTGCATTGTATGTTTGTTTTTATTGTACTGTACTGTTTTAATTGTTTTAAGTTTTAATGTTTTAATCCATGTAGCACTCTGAGGCTTGATTTCAGGTATAGAGTGCATTATAAATAAAATACATTATTATTATTATTATTATTATTATTTACAAGTTGATCTACGTTTCCACCCTCACCTATGGTCACCAACTGTGGGTGGTGACTAAAAAAAGGAAATCGTGGGTACAAGCAGCCGAAATGAACTTCCTCCGCACGGTGGCTTGGCTCTTACTCAGAGATTGGGTGAGGAGCTCTGCCATCCGGGAGGAGCTCGGTGTCAAGCCGCGCCTCCAGGTTGAGAAAAACCAGATGGGGTGGTTTGGGCATCTGGTCAGGATGCCCCCCAAGCGTCTCGCTGGTGAGGTGTTTCGGGCACATCTCACCGGGTGGAGACCAAGAGGCAGACCCCGGATCCACTGGAGAGACAATGTCTCCCAGCGGGTTGGGGAATAACTTGGGATCTTTCCGGGATGCAGCCAGGGTGAGAGAAGCCTGGGCTTCCCGTCTGAGACTGTTGCCCCCGCGAGCCAGCCCCACAGAAGCGGAAGATGATGGAACCTGCTCTAAAATGAAGTATACGTGCCAAGGTTTTTTTTTTTCATTTATTTCTATGGGCCTGCTCAGAGTCACGTGTCTGCCAAATTTTCCAGACCTGGAGAAAAACCATACCAAATACTTTTTTTCTTAAGAAAATGTTACAAAAAAAAAATTGTAGCTGGTATTTATCAGCTACATAAATTGAAACTTTAACATTTGGTTTTGTTATTCACATGCTTGCAGGTTCAAGCACAGCATTTTTAAAATGTTCAAGTATTCAGGGTGAAAATGTTAATACCTGTTTTAAAAAAGTCCACAAAGCGTGTGGTCAGGGGTTTAACAGCCTTAAAACATTTATAGGAATTGGAGAAAAAACAGTTGACTATTTTGCAGATTTGGCGTATTGCAGGTCTTTTCAGAACATAACTCTCAAATTTTACAATGGACCACTATTAGCATGTGGAAAACCACCATTTTTAATGATATATTGGGGTAAAATCTCCTTTCTTTTCTGCGGTATCTCTGACCTTATATATTACCACTGTAGATGAGACATGTTAACAGCGGTATATGTCTATAGTTAGCTTGAACCTGAATAACAGTTGCTCCCATTTTCTTCATAGCAGGAATCATACAAGCTCTGATCTTTATATGCATGATCTATCATGATAACACTAAGCCCGGCTTGCTGTTGCATGTGTTTTGGCTGATTCATTGGCTAAGGATCTGCTGCACACCCCCGCTGCCTGGGTTGTGGCTCGGTGCCATGTCTGTGGGGACGTCACGCAAATTTTGCAACATACTACTACACGGTTATGTAATGGACGGAGTATTCTACAGGGTGGTTGGAAACTCACTTATTTCAGCAGCCAAGCTTCTTTTTAGCTTCATGGCCACTATAAAACCAGGCTGTCTCATTATGTTTCTTCATGTCCCAGTCTTTACCAACAAGGTGATGAAAGTACAAAGTGTCCCAGCAGTATGCTAACCAAGAGGGGCCTGCACACTGCCATGAACTGTGCTTCGTCTTTCAAGCTACCTCTAATTTACATTCATTGTTGATGACATCTTCTTTCTCTGTCATCGAGGATGGAATGTAGATCTAAAACCAGCAGAGTGTGTCATTGCAGAGCTGTAGATGGCTTAGAGCTACTGTATGTCGAGGCTATTTCGGTTGCAGCTGTAGCGATGGGAGAATATTGCGCAGCACAAAATTTAGTACTGCACCACGGCTTTGTTGTGTAAACTGTAGGCTGGTTGAGTGCAGACAGCATTAGCATTATGATGCAGATGCTGATGGAGTGGAGCAGAGCTTGCTTGCCAGTTGCCATGGGCATTTCACTGTTTGGACAAGGAGATCATACAAGGCTAAACGGGAGCAGGGAAAAGTGATACTTGTGTCAAGATGAGTTAGAGCTTGTCAAAGGGTAGTTCGTTAATGTCTGTTGTTGGTTTGTATGCGCATCTACTATGAGCAAGTTTATGTTCCTGGTGTTGGGTTTCAAAGCAACATCTCAAGAAAACTTGAGCATGAGTGCGTTCAGTCGTACCAAAGTATTTTCTACACAACTGTAACCACACAAAGAAAGCATGAAGATATTACAAAAGACAGTTAAGTAATCGCAGTTATTTCACTTAATATTTTTATGCGCAGCACATTTTCCTCCTCTTCCCCAATCCAAACCGTAGTACTTGTACCTCACTAAAGTACGCAATCTGTGCAGCAGCAGCGTCCCGGTGACTTTGTGAATGAAGTGCTACTCAGTAAGCAAGACCCGCCGCTCATGAATATGAAGCGACTTGCCTTTTTCTCTACTCTCTGCCAGAATCCATTGGTTTCTATTTTGAGATGGTGAAAGTTTAGCTGTGAAGTAGAAAGAAAAAGTAGTTTTTATCAAGACAGTTGTAGTGGAAAAAGTCTGTTCTGGATTTTTCAGCCAATTAAATGCAGATTTAATTGGCTGATCAATTTGTTTTTGTCTTACATGCTGCAGTGGCTTTCTTTGCAGTTTTAAAACCGCATGGGGCTACTTTGTCATTGTGTTTTTTTATTTGATTATTCCTACTTGATCACTTATGTTTATTTTTCAATCCGAATATCAAATTTTATTTGATCAAATATTCAATCACTTAGAAATAGAAATGATCCTTGCATTCACCATGTTGATTTTGAGGCAGTTTGACCATAAATGGATATTTTGTCTAGACCTCTTGGTGTGATACAAACAGTGTATTATGGGAAGGCAAATGTTGGACGTTATGGACTCAGATTAACCAGAGATCGAGTTATTAATTTTTTTTCTCTAAATGCTCAAAAAAATGCACCAGCCGAATATCTGCAGATATTTTGTCAGAATGTGACAGTTTCCGATTTTATTAGAGACGACAAATATTACATTAAAAAATCTCAGCAAAATCGGATATGAATTCAGTTACAAGTTTTTATTGAATGCTGACAGTGCTAAAATAACTTTATTTAGGGCACTCTGACCAATTACAGGGGATTTGTCAGAACTCTGCTGTGTCAAATTTAATTACAGAAAGCAATTCTTTACCAAGAACAATTAATTTAAAAAAAAACTAAACTTTTTCACTTGTACAAGTAGTAGTAATTTAATCATTAATCCTTTGAAATTGCAAGACTGTTATAAAAAGATAAATAGTGCTTATGAGAAAAGAATGGAACTCAAACAAAAATGGCCTTTTAATGACTTGACACCTCTTAAGGCAGTCAAGTCGTGAAACATGCAACAGATACCAAGTGGAAAAACAAAGTAGTATTGCCATCTGATAGATGGAGAAATAAACGTCATTTGCAAAGAATTGGTTTGTATTGATTATTCCAAATAGTTGTAACGACACATCTTTTTAGGATCCTTTTATCATGACTTAAACATTTAAACACAAACCTCTGATCAATTTTGTGTTGAACAGGGGAGCGTATGAAATGCTTCCTGCTACGTAAAAAGCATGTCAGGTTGTGTAGAGGTTGAGGACACACAGGCACAACAGTTTGGAGTTTTTAACAAGAAACAGATTTATTCTCCTGCAAAACTCCCGCATTATGAACACTCAAGTGCATTCCATCATAAAATTTTTATTATTATATAATGATGCTAAGCACACGGCATCTCCTCCTGCTGCAGTTGTGCATCTGAAAGTTGTTAGTAGGGATCTGCATGGTCTATTGCTAGTATTGTTTTTGGTGAACGTATGGAAGAAGTCGGACATCTGGAAACTTTGGTTATGTGACAGCTTTTTTGCGTAAGCTGCAATACAAAGCGCGAACAAGTAGCACAAGGTGTATTCCTGGTAGTAATTCCTCTTTGTACTGATATGTAACGCTAGGTGGTAACACATATAAGACGCACAATTTTCCAGCTGCTTTCTCATGTTTTGAAAGGTTTGTTTTACACCAACTGTCATGGCGGGTGTTGTCCACTGGGCGAATATGACGTCATGCAATATCTCTGCCAACTTTTGGCCCCACCTCAAAATCTCCCTCTTTGTGAACCCAAATCCCTACTAGACTAACTTCAATGTAGCATGCACTCGTTCATTGTCACGTACTGTACAAAGGCGGCAAACTTAGCAAGTTGTGACCCGAAACATATCATAGTTTCACATCATAGCATTTTTTTCTTTAAAATGACACATTTTTGTTTCCGCAGACCTGAGCACACAACATTTGTGATGATATTTCTTCAGTGGTCAGTCACAGATTAAAAATTTAGGACCCAGTTGATTGTATGTTGGTTTAGATTCAGAATACCTCTGAAAAGTTACAATCTATATTTTAGATATGTGGTTTCCTCAGCCAGGGTCCTCCTCGTTGGCTGCCACCAATCTTCTCCTTCACCCGACCTCTACGGCCCCTCCTGCAGGTGGTGAGTCCACTGGAAGGGCTGCCCATGTCCCCTATGTGAGCTGAGCCCAGCCGGGCTCCATGGGTAAGAATCCAGCCACCAGGCGCTCGCTCTCGTGCCCCACCCATGGGGCTGGCTCCAAGAGGGATCCCCGGTGACACGCGTCCGGGCAATGGCAATTGGCCATGTTTGATCTCTTCATAGGGGTGTTTCAGCCGCGCTTTGTCAGGCCCGTCACCTAGGATGTGTTTGCCTTGGGTGACCCTATCAGGGGGACAGTCGTGGTAAAGAAAGAGCTGAGCCGAGAAACAAAGCTCTCGATTTACAAGTCGATCTAGGTTCCCACCCTCACCTAAAGCCACCAGCTGTGAGTGGTGATCGAAAGAATGAGATCACAGATACAAGCGGCCGAAATGAGCTTCCTCCGCAGGGTGGCTGGGTTCTCACTCAGAAATCGGGTGAGGAGCTCTGCCATCTAGGAGGAGCCTGGTATCAAGCCGCTCCTCCTCCAGGTTGAGAGAAGCCAGATGGGTTGGTTCGGGTGAGGTTTTTCTGGCACGTCATTACGGGAGGAGACCAAGAGGCAAACCCCAGACTCGCTGGACATACTGTCTCACAGCTGGCTGGGGAACGACTCGGGATCCTTCCGGTTGATCTGGAAGATGCAGCTGGGGTGAGAGAAGCCTGGGCTTCCCATCTGAGGCTGTTGCCCCCGCGACCCGCCCCTGGATAAGCGGAAGACGACAGAATGGAACGGTTTCCTCAGCTGGTCAGACTACATGTGAAGCAGCATCTTTTTGGCTGTTATGCAGCAAAGGTGGTGAAAAAAAAATTGATGTGGAAATTTGTGGTTGAAAACATTTTTTAATATTCATACATAGACAATCTGGACAGAATCTTTTATTTCTATGTATTTCACATAATATTTTATTTCAGGTATTTCAACCTAATGTCTTCTTTACGCAACCTTCATGCTTTTCTGTGCTTAATGTTCATGTGTGTGCACATGAGCTTTACACATAAACTCACCACACTTCTGGCCTACTTTAGGATATTATGCACTTGTATGTGATGATCTGGCATCATTCTGTCTCCTCATCATCTAATAGTTTCTCCTTATTTAGTATCAAAGTGAGAAATTTGACTCAAAATAGTTTGCTCTTGTGTATTCTTACAGTGTTTAAATCGTTTATATCACACATCCATTAAACTCACCCTAATGCAAATGGTCTGCGTTGGCCGAACTCCTTTTTTACTCTTCAGCAAATTAACCAATCACATGTGTGAAACTCTTTCTTTGGCCAACAAGCGCGCCTGGCAGCAGTGATTTATGAAGCCTTTTGAAATTTAAGGAAAGTTGTCATGTACAAAATTAAGGGGATGCTTCACAGAGCCTTTTCCTCACCAAAATGTCATTATTACTTTAGAGGAAAAAAAAGGGGGGAGAAATGTAAGTGGGAAGTGGTCTATGAATAATTAATTTGGAACAAAGAAATAAATGCATTAACGCACAGTTGGCCTCATCCAGGCTTTTCATCCACTTCCTGCCTGATTTTATCTCTGACAATTATAAATGATTGAAAACTGATTGTAGTTTGGCATGGCATTCAAAAATATATTTAAGGATTATTTTTTTTCTGCCTATTTAAAAATGATTGCATGCTATTTATTTCTATTCTGTTTTGTTGTCTTCTGCTTATCTGGGGCAATTGTGGGGGCAACAGCATCATACGAGACCCAGACTTCCCGCCCCGGCTGCTTCATCTAGCTCACCCAGGAGGATCCCGTTGCTTTCCCCGGCCAGCTGTAATACATAGTCTGGGGCCTGCCTCTGGGTCTCTTTCTGGTGGGATGTGCCTGAAACACCGCACCAGTCCTGGCAACCTAACCGGATACCAGGACCACCCCTATCTGGCTCCTTTTTGAGCCACCACCTTATTATGGTAAAGGGGTTTGCATGCCCCAATGAACGCTTTGAGTGAACCTACGCCCCTGGTAGGATCACCCCAGACTAACAAGTTCTATGTGAGGGGCCAGACAAAGCATGACTCAAAAACCATTAATAAAGAAATGCACCATGGCCAAGTTTCCTCTGCCTGGACGCGGGTCACTGGGGCCCCCGATGGAGTCAGATATACCGGAAGTGTTGGGCATGATAGCGAGTGCCCGGTGGCTGGGCTTTTACCCATGGAGCCCAACAGGGCTCTGCCCAAAGAGGGGACATGGCCCGCCCTTCCATTAGACTCACCACCAGCAGGAAGGGCCATGAGGTCAGGTGAAGGAAGAGCTGTGCTGAAGCCGACGATGGGGACCCTGGCATTCAGACCCTCAGCTGCATAGGCTAGTTCTAGGTACGTGGAACGTCCCTTCATTGGCGGGGAAGGAGTCGTGTTTAAACTGGTTAGCTCTTTACATGCCACTGAGCGTTCCACATCTGCATCACTGAAGAAATACAGTAGAGCTACTTAGACCCGATTTAATTTTTTTTTGTTAATGCCACCATCAATCAAAGCAATTACGTCAACAAGTTATTGTCAACAGTTATTAAAAACAATTAGGAATTCATAAGAAGCCGAACACAAGGTGGTCTGTGGTCTGTTTGAAGAGTCTGTAGATGGAGAAATCAAACAGGATGTGAAATATTAGACTGCGTGTGTACACTGGTTGTAAACAGTTACCATGAACATCTCGTTATAATTGGATTTGCTAATGTGCTAATCTCTTTTGTTTTCTTTTTCTTTGACTTATAGCAAACGAAGCCCGTCTGCATCCAGGGATCCAAACCAAAAATACGACCAAAGGGAGGGGGGAGACCACCCACAGTATGCCCCAGACGGCGGCATGCCCAGATCACCGTCTGACTATGGAGATAGGGACCCTCGGTGGGGTCCGCGGGGCCCTCACATGTATGGAGATGCAGATGCAGCACGGATGGGTTACAGGGACAGACGGGGGCCAGGCCGCTGGCACTCCCAGGAATACCCACTTGACCAGGAACTGGATGGACCACCCAGTGAGTATGATCTTCAGCGGCAGCGCCAAGAGGAGTTCCAGACAAGATACCGCAGTGACCCCAACCTGGCCCGCTACCCCGTTAAACCACAGCCTTATGAGGAGCAAATGAGAATGCATGCGGAAGTGGGCCGGTTCAGGCACGAGCGTCGCCATAGTGATGTCTCCTTGGCCTATACAGAACAGGATGAGCCAGGTCCCATCCGACTATCCCGTCAGCATCTCACAGGAAGCCGGCCGCCTATGATGGGACAGCGATCATATTCCGTCGATCGTTCCTCACCGGGGCCAATGGGTCCAGGGCACGGAAGTCACAGAACCTCCAACCACAGCCCCCCTACGCCACGCCGTAGCCCTGTGCTAGGGGATCGGTCAGGGGATCTAAGACGGGGAGACCTTGGAGATCCCATGAGGCGGCAGCAACACCACTTAGACCCCAATTCAGCTGTCCGAAAGACAAAGAGGGAAAAAATGGATAGCATGTTAAGAAACGACTCTCTGAGCTCTGACCAGTCAGAGTCAGTGAGACCCCCACCCCCTAAACCCCACAAAACCAAAAAGGGAGGTAAAATGAGACAGGTGTCGCTAAGCAGCTCAGAAGAGGAGCTGGCCACCACGCCGGAGTACACAAGCTGCGAGGATGTGGAGATAGAGAGTGAGTCGGTCAGTGAAAAAGGTAGGAGCCAACACTTTTGGTCATTCTCTGATTTTATTGTTTAAACAAAGGTTGGCACACCAGTAAAAATCTTGGATGTGTATTCTTTTTTACAAAGTTATTATTTTCTAAAAATTAGTTGAAATCTAATTTCTGTTGCTGGATGTAGGTGTTGATTCTTGTTGGTGCGATTTCTAATTCCCGATATACGTGTATGGTATACATGTGGTATTATGTATTTTCTATGTTTGTGGCTCATTATTTTCAGTTTGTATTGTCAAAGCTGTAACAACGCTTGGACTATAGAGGCATCAGATTTAATTAAATACATTTTTAAAAGTCTTTTTAAGTCTTTGAGCGATACAGCTACCGGCTGTGCACAAGTAGCACGTGTGTATGATAGAGTTAATATTAACACTTGTTTTTTGTGATCGTATAATGAAGACGGAAAGTAAATACCTAGCCTCACATTTTAAAACGAGACCTTTTGGGGAAAAAACTTTAACAGCTGACAATAGTGAGCCCTTTTTGTGCAAAGAACAATTTCTACTTTTTATGTTTATTAATGAATCTAATTTTAACAGCTCCTGTTTGCATTCGACTGAAGCCACCGGGATATGTCGTGTGAATGAGAGTGTGTATGTTTTTGTTTGTACGTTGAGTTTAATGTTGCAGAATGACTTTAAAGCTTTTCTGCATTTGCTTTTTTTTTTTTTTTTGATGGTAGACTTTAGGACACTTTCTCACACGCCGTCTTTCTCAGAAGATACAGAGAAAGAGGGACGGCTTTTGCATGAGGTCATGTACTGAAATGAGGGATTAACGAGAACTGCATTAGTTAATTACTTTTATTGATGATTTATGCCAAGTTTTACTATCTCATGTGCATTTAAATAATTAAAGCTAATAAAAGAACAGGGAGTCGTTGTAGGTGTTCCCACTGTTCAGGACTCTGTTTTCTCTGATGCATCTACCTGCGTATTAGTAGCACTGTTACGATGCCAAACATGTTTGAGAACAACAGTACAGTTATATTTGAGCCAAATTAGAAACAGTGCTTCTTATATATGGAGCAAAAAAAAAAGAAGAAGAAATTAAGTGCTTTCATTTTGAGCTAATTTGAACTTTTCCAGTTGGCTTAGCAATTAATCTTAGTGGCTTAAAAAAGACAAACTCTTTAGATTATTCCATCATCTCTGATGATTCTTGTAGTTTACCTGATAACACTGTAAATGCTGGAAGAAATCTAATTCTTTAACTACAAAGATGCCCATTCTGTCAATCGTAATCACCCAGTCGATCTCAGAGAAAGTCTTGGTCGATCTCTTGGTGTTAAAAAAATAGACTTTGGTTTACAAATTATCAATCCTTCGTACAAACTTAGTTCTTTTTTTCTTATCAGGAGAAAGATTGTCGTTTATTTGTTTTCACTGTAACCGTAGCAATTGAACCGGACACAGTAAATCCTTTATAGAGAATTTTTTTTCCCCTTGTGTCTCGTTTTGTGAGTGTTTTGTGAAAGAAAGAAATGTAAATAAGTGGAGTTCTGAAAAAATTTTGAGACATTGAGCGAACAGAACAGTTATTTTGTACATCATGGCTTAGTACTGCCATTGGAAGTGTTGCAACATACTATTTGTTTCGTCATCTGAAATGCTTATGCCTCATGAGGTTAAGAGGTACGGTGGGGAGTACTGGAGCCTATGCCTGCCGATTTCAGGCTAGAGGCAGGGTACACCCGGAACACACTCACTCATTCCTAGAGGCAATCATGTAGAGGCCAATCAACCTCTACATGGTTGATTGGACCATGTAGAGGTTCAGGCTAGAGGCAGGGTACACCCGGAACACACTCACTCATTCCTAGAGGCAATCATGTAGAGGCCAATCAACCTCTACATGGTTGATTGGACCATGTAGAGGTTGGTCACCAGTTTCCTCCAGTGGGAGGAAACCGGAGTGCCTGGAGAAAACCCACTTATACACGGGGAGAACATGCAAACTCCACACAGAAAGACCAGTGTTCCAAGCCTCATCCCCACCTAGAACACATAAGATGTCATTTGTGAAATACTTTAAAATGCATTTGGCACCCAAAAAGTTCCCATAAGTGTTTGACCGTTTTTATTGCCTGTTGGCCATTTTGACTTGGTAATCTTAATAAGAAAGAGTGTGTCTCAAGGTATACACATCGTCAGGCAAGTAATCCAACATTTTGCATGAGTCAGTTAGTTGTACATGAACAGCAACAGAGAAAAGGACTGCCAATCGTTTTTCGCTCTGTTACTATAGGACAGCAGACGGACAGAAAACACTTGTAGAAAGTAGTAGATTTGTTACTGTAAACTGTGTTATGTAACCAAGTCTCTCCAGTTAGAAGGTCAGCTTATCTGTGTCCAAATAACAGATCATTGGTGTCTGAGTTTGCACATGTAGATGCAGTAGTGACATGTCTTTTAAATGCCCTACTTTTGGTACGTTTGTATCCGTTACAGATTAAAATGAAGAATTTTACTCATTTGTGAGGTTAGAAAAACATTTTCACTGTAATTATTTCGGTAGATTTTCTGAATGATTCTACGTGTAACACCCCTCTGTCACTATTTGGACCAAAGCAAATGTATGATAGTAAATATTTGCATTGACTTGAAACAGTAGGTCATGTTTAAGTATGATAGTTTAATTACACTGAAAAAAGTTTGCTCAATGAACTTAAGATAATCATGGAAAGTACGTATTTCCACATTAATTTTTTTCCCTTAATACAAAGCAATTTAGTTGTTTGAAATTGTTTCACAAGTGCTCATAGCGCTCCACATTTATTGTTGAATTGTTTGAGTTTTCAAAGGATTTTCAAGAGATGAGCTGCTTGAGTCGTGAGGAATGTCAAGTAATGTTTGATTCCTTGACATATCGTGCCAACGTAGGAACATACACACCTACAAAAACGGAATAAATATAGATTTGTACAGCAATTAAAAAGACAAAGCCATCTGACTATGATTTACAACTTTTTTAAGTATAGTTATTGTATTTACACAGCAAACTAAAAACAAAATTGTAGACCTTTGAGTGAGCTGAACCAAAAATAATTCTTTCAAAGCTCCGGGTGGAATGAGGCTTGGAACACTGTCCTTTCTGGGTGGAGTTTACGTGTTCTCCCTGTGTATGCGTTGGTTTCCTCTGGGCACTCCAGTTTGCTCCCACTATTCAAAAACATGTGTGTAATGTTGATTGGACACTGTGAAAGTTACTCTTAGGAATGAGTTTGTGTTTGGATGGTTGTGTGTGAGGCCCCACAACAATCTGTCGACCTGTTTAGAGTGTACCTAGCCTCTCGCCAGCAAGAATAGGCTTCGGCACACCCCCACAATCCCAAGAGGGATGGGTGGTTCAGAAGACGAAACAAAGTTGATCAGATTTTTAAAATATCATCTTCACTGTGCAAGTTATCCAAAATTCAGGGATAAAAGTCACCAAACAGCTTTACAAGAACATCTATTTTAACTGCACACAATTCCACATGGGAGCTATAAAACAGAAGCACCTACTGGCCGAACAGTATGAACATGTCAGCACCTTGAAGTCTGCATTCAGCTTGACTGGATGAGCAATGTACAAGCCAAGCTGGGTTTGAATCACGATTTTGAGGAGGGCTTTAAGTAAAAAGAGTACTTTATAGGGCAAGTATGGGAATGCAAGGTAATAAGGAGACTGTGGAAGAAGGGTGAACCGACTGTAATGGACCTGACCTGTGTCTGTGAGCGCTGGAGACTGATTTAATGTGATAGTCCTCTCCTACTGTTTTCCTCTTTATTGATTCCCTCGACATGCAGTCTCATAATAGTGCCGAACACACAGAAAAGGGGAGGATGGCAGGCTAACTACAGCAGACAGGTGGACATTATGTACTGACAAACTAAGTTACATCCTTATTAAAAGCTTATGGGATTAGTTTTTTTTGTTCTGTGGTTTAATTTAATAACATTTGTAGCCTGCACAATTTTGACCAAACTTATAAAACAGTCCTAATTTGATGATTATATTTTATTTTTGTTCAGAGATAGTTTAGCTTTTCTCTCTAGGGATGTTAACACTATTCTGAAATGATTCTCCTTTGCCGTCCTATCATGGTGATGTTTAAACATATACACTGTTTCACCCATTGCTTCTTTTCTGCTCTCACCCTTTGAATTGTAGTAAAAACAGCATCAATAATTAATGATCCAATTAATAGTTTACACTGGTTTTTATTGAGCCGTCAGAGTGATTGAGAGCCTGCTGGTGGTGAACTCCGCCACTGCCTGCACTCTGCCTTCAAACTGAATCAGCACTTTGTGAGGCCTCAGAGCTGGGGTGAAACAGCCGAGCTCGGCGTAGAGTGCTGATGCTCATAATTTATGGCTGTGATGAGTTTCCTGCTCTCTGAAAAACCACACCGGGCTTTTGCAGGGGATCAGTGTCTGGTTGTAGTGGTATGTCGTTGTTAATCAAGCTGAGAAGGAAGGAGTTTGGAGTTACTTAAATACTAGCATTGAAGCATGCACTAAGATGGAACATGAGAGATCAGGATTGGAAAGACATTGGTATTATTTCTGAGTTTTTAATAATAGATCTTTAACAATTATATTTTTACTTAAATCCCCCAAAACAGCTGCTATTTTTTTTTTAGAAAAGGACACCAATCCAAAAAGGAAATAGCCTTTTAGGTGAATTTCTGGCTCAAAAATTAACCTATTAAGGCAACAAAAGAAAGTCATTTCTCAGAGTTACACTTGTTTGCTTTCGAATGGATGAACCAAACTCCACGTGTGGCCAAATATGGCTCCTTGTGTCTCTGTAGTAAAAGTAGAGCTTCCATTAAAGGTTAGAATTGCGGTTCAGTCCTTGGCTTATCTAGTTTATTTGATTCAGTGTTAATAACCCTCCACTGTGGTCTTTGGTATGTTTTATAGTCGGAGATGCCAAGTTTTTGGCTTCACAAACTGGGAGATTTGCGAGGGGGTATTTGAGGACTCGGGGCCAAAAAGCAGGAGGGGTTTGACGTCACATCCGCCAATGGACAACACCCGCCATGACTGTTGGCGTAAAAAAAAACAGGAGAAAGCAAATGGAATATTGTGCATCTTACGTGTGTTACCACCTAGCGTTATGTATCAGTACAAAGAGGAATTACCACCAGGATTACACCCCTGTACTGCTTGTTTGCGCTTTGTTTTGCTACTCTTGCACATAAGCTGTCACATGACCAAAGTTCCCAGATGTTCGACTTCTTCCGTATGTTCACAGAAAACAGTAATGGTATAGACCAAGCAGATCGCTACTAGCGGCTTTCAGATGTACAACTGCAGCAGCAGGAGATGCCATGTGCTTAGCTGCATTTTACCTAATCATGTTCATGGAATGCACTAGAGTGTTCATCATGCGAGAGTTTTATTAGCCTTGGCGGGAGACCGTGATGCAGGAGACTTGGCAGTCAGTATATTCCTAGCCCTGCAAACGTCATCTTATGTCCTCAACATATTTGCATCCAAAGGGACAGTTTATCTAATTTTTTTCTTGATTTCTTCATGAATTACTATAAAGTTCAAGGAAACTTGGTCCTTAATGGATTCTGAAAATGAGACAGTGAATTGTGGTAAATATGAGTATTAAAAGACAGCTAAAAGTTTGACGTGGCCTTGCTGATGTTTACAACCATGTTCACCATGTAGTTGATTCAGCTCTGCTGGGAAATGTTCTTGCCGATGAATTTGGACGAGACAAACCAAACTTTGAGACTTTTGTTAGTGTCTTGGCTTCTCGCAGCTTGCTTGTAAATAAATGCAAACCTACCATATTTGCCAAGAGCTTTGCAAAGCCAAAGTCATTTAACATCCTTTTAGTTATTATGAGTGTCTGTAGCTTGTAGCTTCACTGAGCCAATGAAGAAAAAAAAACTTTTGCTTGACAGATTGACTGGATTAATCAACATTAAATATGAGAAACTGAGTGTAGATCATAGAATACTGGTTTGTAGGTTCATACAAGTCAGACAATTCTCTGAAACTACTTTTTTAAACAGAAGAGTTTTACTATCATTTATTTGTCTTTACCTTTAAATCAGTCCGTTTAACCCTTGTTAGTGGTCCTGCATGAAGAAAAGGTTTTGCAGCCTAAATAAACTGGATGCTCTGCCACATGGACTTATTTTGGAGTTTAAAAAATACAAACAATGTATTAATTTAGCCAATTTTATGCAGCACGAGCACTTGTCATCTTATTTCTTTGCACCAGGAAAGGGTACTTCTGGTAACGTGACAAACTTGGTCCGACTGATGAAGAACTCACATTAGTTTTGTTTTATAAGATTTTCTTATTGAGATGATGACTGTCCTTTCTGATCAGTTGTAATTGGTCTTGTCTTCTTTCCCATTTCTGAAAATGAGCCCTGCATTGCACCTTGTCTATCTTTGACTGTGTTGTGTACCTTTACCACTGCAGAAGTTGTAATCGGAGCCTCATCTTTCAAAGCTCTCCCTGGTGCACTTTAGATTAAGGTTTAGATTAAGGCAATGTTGCAATCTGAATCCCAAGGTAAACACATTAGAAACCTCCCTGCAGATGCTGCTATTGTAGGATAAGATAGCAGCATGCTGACTGTGTCGAAGCTGTTTCAAAAATAGTCACTCAATGCATGAAGCACTTTCATCATGGAAACTTTGATTGTGAAATATGCCAAAAAACGAAAACTAGTTTGTTATAAAATAATCAGATGTTAATGAAGGTTGTCTTGCAATCAGCATTTAATCAGGCGTTGGCTAGAATGTCCGGGAGAAGTCGGTTCAATATCCTAAGTGTTCTTGAAGCAGACACCGAACTCGCTAGTTGCTCCCACCAATGCATGATACGAGGCTGCCATCTTGGACCGATATTCCTACCTGTAGAAAAACCAAGCTACCTTTAATGCCTCATGCCTGCCCAGCCAACTTTAAAATTCAGGCAACAAAATATCTGATTGGAGAACTGTTTGCAAAGTTGCAGGGTTTAGTGTGTGTTTAAATTTACAGTTGTGGAAGTTAAAAACACTGGATAGGGTCTTGCATTTAAATGGAGTTGAGAAAAACAAGGCGTAGTTTTTCCAAAAGTTGGCGCAAATGTTACAGATAGTATTACATAGGATGACATAAATAGAAAAAACTTAGAACCATAAGACATACTACAATAGTTAGATACAAAACAAATGTGTTTTTTATCATATTGGTTAAATTGTATTTAGCGTCTCGATCAAGGACCCTCACATTTTTATGACAACACGTACAATGAAACCTGGGTTTTCCGAACTTTGGAGCCTCATGCTTATGTTTAGCCAGTGGTGGAACATAACAAAGTAAATGTACTTTGTTACTGTACTTAAGTAAAAAAGTTGTGTATCTGTACTTTACGCAAGTAAAATTTGAGACATGGGCTTTTTATTTTTACTTTACTACATTTTAGAGCAAATATCTGTACTTTTACTCCGCTACTTTTTAAAAGTGTGTTTTGAATTTTTTTGTTGCATTTATAGTCAGGAATTTGAAAAATATACAGTTTATCAGTGCAACTGGAAGCCGCATCACCAAAATTAACCCGCAGAGGGAGCAGTTGATTGCCTGCAGTCTTCAAGAGGGAGAAAAAGTAATGAACCGAGGACCAATCAGAATTGAGAGTAAACATTTTCCGCAATCATTCACCACCAAAAATATCATATATAGTTCCAAACATCAAATATAGCACAAATTGAAAAAGAGTCAGAAGATCATTGTTTGTTGTGTTTACTTTTAAATAAAAAGTTGAGCCATCATTACACAGAGTATTTATCTGTAACCCTACAGCACAAAAAATAACATTTGAATTATGGTTGAATACTTTTACTTTTCACTTAAAAAGTAAAATTGACACCAATTACTTTTACTTAAGTAATTTTTTTGCCTAATTATCTGTACTTTTACTTAAGTACAAAAAGTGAGTACTTCATCCGCCACTATATCTAGGCACTTTCCATTTACATTCAGGTTGCTTTAAATGTTCACAGCATCTGCTATTTTTAGATATATCTATCAAAAGTTTTTTGTTGGACTAACAAAACTAGGGCACAGAACCCTCACAATTCAGATAGACCCACTCGTAAAATTACAAGTGAAATTTGAACATTTTTGATGGACAATATTGTAAGTTTATCTCATTGTGGCTAAAAAATTTACATTTTCCCAAATTTTGTCGGCTGCGGGGCAACCGTGTCTTTCCCCTAAAAAGAACTATCTAAACATTGTCTTAATTTGACGTTGAAGGTTCAATTTTGGGAATCGCTGCTAACATGGACTGTATAGACAAGCAGTGTCACTAGCAGGAACCAGTCCAGCTAGATTTTACTATTGTGGCTTGCAACGTTTTTACCGTGAAATTTGGGGATAATTTTTACAGTGTAATAGTAAAGACTCAAAATTTCCGACACTCCCTTCGCTTGAGGAGAATAGAAATTCTTCTTTTTTTTATTACCTGAGCTACATCTTCTCTCTCCACAGGAGTCTTTGAGTTGCTGCTGCTGATCAGCTTTTTGAGTTTGAGCAGTATGTGTGAGAGTTTGTGTGCGTTGATGATGACGTTTGTCTCGTCCAGTGCTATCCATGTTTTCTGTGAAACTGGGTTTGTGTGGTTTGTGGTGTCCTCACTTGTCCCTTTCACTGTCCTCTCTCGTGTATGTGCGCCCCTTCGCCCTACCCTCACCTTACAGGAGATTTGGATGGCCATTGGTGGGACCATGCGTCATGGCATAGCAGCGAGGCCTCCCCAATGTCTTTGGTGAGACATGTGGAGCCCTGCCCTGACCCCCGAACCCCTCTTGCCCGTTAACCCCATCTCTGTCTCTCTCCTTCCCCTGACCCTCGATTCTCCCCGAGTTTTTTTTTTGTCATTTCATATTTCCTTTGTTTTATTTACACCTTTGCATGTTGTTTTTTCTGTTTTTCTTTCTGTTTTTATCCCACACCTGTAGGGGACAGTCAAAGGGGAAAAAGAAAAACTAATGAGCAGTCATTTATGTCCGAGCCGACACACACCTTATCTGAGAGGCAAAAGAAAATGGTGCGCTTTGGGGGACACTCATTTGAAGAGGACTTGGGATGGTGTGAACCACAGGTTAAAGACTCGGGAGTTGATACGTGCAGTAGCACTACGCTAAACGAGGAGCATAGCCATAGTGATAAGGTACTGAGACCATTTAGTCTGCATTTTGTGATTAATATTATTTATGAACCTTCCCTTCAGTCTTTGTTTGCTTTCTGTCACTCAGTGTAAGTAGATGAAGATGTTTGTTGTTTGGATTTTTTTAAGTTGTACAAATTGATTTCTCCTGCGATTTGGTTTCTTTTTTGTTACTTTTGGCTTCACCTTGCTCGGTGTTGCCGAAAAGGTCTTTTGGGAACACTCTGCTTGCTACCTGTACTTGCTGTTTTGCCCCCCATCCTTCCCTCAACAAAAGCTACACACCTCACAGTAGTTGTAAAAACAGCACTGACACTCAACCTCTTTGTTTGCACACAGGAATGTGGGTCTCTCCTAGTTGCATGCTCGTTTTTTTTTTTTTCCTTCGTATATTGTGTTCTTGCTCTACAGTGGTCCTGTCTAGCTCAGTGGTAACACCTTTACTGAGGCCCTGCCCCCCTTCACTTTACTGCCTTACCCCGCCCCAGCACCCAGTCCAGGCAGAACCTGCCCCTCCTGATCAAATTTCCGTTCATTTTAATCACACAATTTAAAGGAACAAAATAGGAAAGATTTGATTTCTTTTTCTTTGAAAGAATTGGAGCCTTTTGTTTTTCTTTTTTCCCCTTTCCTTCCCGTCTTTATTCTGTGAGTTCTCACTTTTCTGTGTTTCATCACTGTTATTTTTTGTTGGTATTTTCTGTGTTTCACTCTTGTTGGTTTTCAATCTGACACCCAATGGTCAGCCTTGATTTGGTTTCGTATCATTGGTTGTCTTTCATTCACCTTTTCTGCTCTTTGCCTTTTTTTTCCCCCCACCCCTCACAACTCCAATTACTGGTGGTTGTAGGTTTGTGTGCAGTGAAGCATCAGAGTAAAACTCTGGTGTTCCTGCTTGAAGAGCTGGTTTGAGGAGGAGTGTTGGGGCCGCTTGCTTTATTTTGCATGAAACGCTGCATGAAGCTCGCTCCATTCTCACACTTGCAGGTTTACACAAGCTCTGGAAACGATGAGATGAACTTTGATTTTCAATCAATCCATTTACTCACAATTATCAGAAAATTTATAAAGTAAGTGTTTAAGATTAAAATGTTACTATTTAAAGCGGAGTTTGTGTGAACTTTTCTTCTCCAAGTGAACTAGTACTGTACCCTCCCTTCTTCCCCACAGATTGTTTGCTTTGGTCTGAACTGATCAAGTTCAAGTGGATAAGCTGTTAAACAAAAGGTGTGTTGTTGCTCTGACCTTGTAGCACCCGGTAACATGGCAGCCTTCCAAAGATGGGGATCGCCTAATAGGTCGTATTTTCCTCAACAAGCGCATGAAGGATGGAAGTGTGCCTCGAGACTCAGGAGCTCTTCTCGGTTTGAAGGTAATTTAATGATGACGTGACCTTTTTTTAACCTGTCTGTGATACACACGCTGATTAACTTCTGCTGCTCATGTCAATTCTTATATAACATGATAATAAAAATATTATATGAAGTCATATAATCATGCTTGAAAATATATGTGAAGATAAAGTGTCAGTAGATATTCTTTTGACTGTCGAAATTGAACTTACTCATAAAATTATTCATTTAAAAATGTATTAATAACATACACTTTAAACTTCGTTATATATGTTATAACGAATATATATATTATAACGAATGTATATATATATATATATATATATATATATTTGCAGTGATTAATAAATACTTTCAGGGTTCAGATTTTCTATTTGAGCTTCTATTTAAAAAAAAAAAAGCAACTCATTGTGACAGAGTTCAGATTACTTCTGTTCCGTTGTCCATTGCTCATCAGTGACATGGTCATGGGGGTGAAACCCTCAGACGTCAGGCTTCTCTCACCCTGGATGCATCCTCCAGCTTACCCAGGAGGATCCTGAAGTGTTCCTCGGCCAGTTGTGAGACATAGTCTCTCTAGCGGGTTCTGTACCTTTATCTACGTTCCAATTCTCACCTATGAAAGAATGAGATCACGAATACAACCAGATCTCACTTAGAGATAGAATGAGGTGTTCTGCCATCTGGGTGGAGCTTGGAGTTGTGCCGTTGCTGCTCAAAGTCGAGAGAAGCCAGATGGGGTGGTTTGGGCATCTGGTTAGGAGACCTCCTGAACGCCTTGCTTGTAAGGTGTTTTGGGCATGCCCCACCGGGAGGAGACCAAGAGAGATTATGGGTCAGACTATGGTTGATTTGTTTATTTAGTCTTGTTGCCAAAAAAAAAAATTAGATTAATTAACTCTGTACGCAATCTCATTTTTTTTATTTTTAAAAATAAAATAAATAAATAAAAACACACTTTATTGATCCCTCACCGGGAAAATTTGTGTGCTGCATTACACCGCAGCAGTGGTGGGAGAAACGGGGCGTTAGGTGTCATCTTCAAGGACACCAAGACATGAGCTCAGTGGGATTCGATCCCACGAACTTCCAGAGAACTTCCAGTCCAAGCGCGAACGTTCTACCACTGAGCTATCGCCTCCCCTTCTTTTTTTTTTCCCCTCTCTATTAGTATAGCTTATATTACACATGCATAAAAATCCTTTTGCAGTTTTATTAAGTCACTTTTCATAGAAAAAGACTGCTTTTCCTTCCTGTTGAGGACATTTTGTTGTACTTTGCGCTGGTGAATAAAGCCGGCTGTGAAGAAAGAGCAGCACGATGGGGAAAAATCATTACTGATTGAATGAGTCTCCTGAAATGGCATGTTTGTGTCTGCTCAATGTTTCTTTGCGTTTCTGTCCGCTCAGCAGCTGCAGCCAACCAGCTCGGCGGTCCAGCCAGTCAGTCCATCAGTCAGAGACTGCCAGCCCCGACCTCGCTGTCCATCTCTCGCTTCCATCTTCCCTGCAAACCTCTTTTTCTAGCTCCCGCCTGTTACATAAAGCCATTTCGTTTAGCGGACTTCTCTCAGCGCCTTTCTATGCTGGCATTCAGTTGCCATTAAGAGGGATTTTTTGTTTGTATGATGCCAATGGAAGCTAAGCACAATGAAGCATGGCAGTCCTGTACTGTACAGTACAGCTGTAGCCTTCAGCCGTGCACTACAGAACCGCTGATCTACACCAGAGTGTGTCCTCGAGGAGCTATAGAGATTTACTTACTTAACTGTTTTATGTTGACTTTCACCATTAACCATCTCCTGGTAATGCTTTTATAAAGGACCACTCCTACCTTTAGGGGCTAAAGCTGAAGCCATGTCAAGGACTCTTAAGAGAAAAAAGAAGCAAAACATTTCTTTTCTTTTGTGGTCGCAATATTCATTCAGCATTTTCTTTTTTTTTTTTTTTTTAGCTGAGACCAGGGGTGGATCCTGGGCGGGAGGGCATAGGGGCCACACGCCTTCCTTGACCCCCCCAAACACACTTTTTGTCCACAAAACAAAAAAAAAAGTGTTCTTATTACTTTAATTGTTATAAACTTTGGGCAAAATATGCACCAAAATGCAGAAAAATTATTCTTATTTTTCACCCATAGTTTTGACTATGACCTCACGCACCCCCTTTAGAAAATCTTGGATCCACCCCTGGAGACCGTGTGGACTTCTTCTTTTGGCATTTCCCTTTAGGGGTCGCTTCAGGGACTTTATAGTGTGCTAAAAATCTACTTTTTTGTTTTATCTTCTCATTTTTATTCTACATTTCTTTTTTGTTTTTGCAGGTGGTCGGAGGCAAAATGACAGAATCTGGCAGACTTTGCGCTTTTATCACTAAAGTGAGGAAAGGAAGTCTCGCAGACACTGTTGGACACCTCCGACCAGGTATGAAGAAGAATTGGACATCCTATAATATCTTCCGTTTCCTGGTAAAAGTCAAACACTGACGCGTGTGGCTGGTTTTTTTTTTGGTTTTTTTTGCAGGCGACCAGGTTCTGGAGTGGAATGGGAAGCTTTTACAAGGAGCCACATTTAAAGAAGTTTACAATATTATACTAGAATCCAAGCCCGAGCCTCAGGTGGAGCTGGTAGTCTCACGGCCTATAGGGTGAGATGACAGCGTCTTACTTCTGGAGTTTCTATTTTCTGTAATTTAAGTAGGAAAAGACAATGAAAAAAGTTGAAGTCTAATTCTGAAGCTGGTCACAATGAAGAACAAGTTGCAAACTCCAGCCACAGTTTGTAGTTTGAATAGCTTTGTTTTGTTGTTGCTATTGCTTTAATTAAGTCTGTTTAAAACAGGGATAATCAAAAAGATTTAGCTCTGAATAAATTTGGCCATCGTCTGGTTGTTAGGTTAGTGACCTATCTGATATGTTATGAGATTTGCAATGACGCAATCTCCCAATCAGTTGTGTTAATAAATACAAACTACATGGAATACGTTCAAGACATTGGCCGTTGAGGACTGGAGTTTGACACTCCTGGTGAAGACAAACCCTTTCTGTGTTGCATGTTAAACGTCAACCATCTTTCTTCAGGTGTTACCGTATTTTCATGACCAAAAGGCGCACCGTATTAAAAGGCGCAGTCCCAGTTCCGTGTGCTCTGTTTTTAACACACACAAGGCGCATTCTATGATGGGGCGTGGGTTTTATATACATAGCCTCCACTATGTACAGTCTGTCTGCATTACAACAACACACACACAAGCAGACAAGCGTGTGTATTTAAAAATAGATCGGGAGCAAAACTGAGTTTGGTTGGCTTTATTTAAATATTAGTTACAGTCGTCATAAAGTCATTTATCAAATCCATCCAAGTCCTCATCCTCTGTTTCAGAATCTAACAGCTGCTCTAAATCCAACATAGCAGGTTTACTTTTCTTGCTGTCACAGTTACTTTCTGTACCGTGTGGCTCCTCGGAAATGATGCCTGCTTTTGGGAAAGCTTGGACAACAGTGCCAGCAGACACGTTAGCCCAAGCATCTACAATCCACTGGCAAACTGTGGCGTAACTCGCCCGGTGCTAACTTCTAACCTTCGTGAAGCTGTGGTCTCCTTCGGTCATCCATCATTCCCACGCCGCTCGCAGCCTTACATTGAACGGCCGGTTCACACTGATGTCCAGCGGTTGGAATACTTTTGTCAGACCTCCCAGAATCACAACAAGCGTAGCGTTCATCTGCTTCACTTGTTTTTTTTAACATCTGCGGTGAGATGAGCACGAATAGAGTCAAAAATCAGAAGCGATGGTGATGCGTGGAAAAAAACAACCAGTCTCCTTAACACACAACACACATAGGGCGCGCCACTCTTTTCAAAGAAAATCTAAGACTTTTATATGCGCGTTGTGGTCAGGAAAATACGGTACTTTGCTTGTGATCTTTCTTCTTACTCGTACTGAAGGACACATTTCTGTTAAAATGGTTAAACCTTCACTTTGTCAGTTTGTGTATCTTAACCTATTTTGAGCTGCTGAGGAAGCCATTAAGTAGATGAAGACTAATGCAGTGCCTTTAGTAATTAAAACGAAGCAAATTCAGCATTAGCTCACATTGATCCACTCTTTTTCTTTCATCCTCTCTTCGTCACATTCTTCTCTTCACTATTTGTTTTCATTATTTTTTTTCAGAGATATTCCAAGGATACCCGACAGCACACATGCACAACTGGAATCAAGTGAGTATCTCTGCAATCTTTTGCAGATTTTGCCTAAATTTAACCAGATTTTAAGTAAGATCCCTCCCAAACCAGGCTTTCTCTTGTTGTGTTGCTTTGCTTTTGTATCTTTGTCATCTTTTTTATTCAATAACTTTTTAAACTTTTGATAAACCTGGCCGTGTCACTGTCCTGTCAGGTTCGAGTTCCTTTGAGTCTCAAAAGATGGATCGTCCGTCAATTTCTGTCACATCCCCCATGAGTCCCAGCATGTTGAGGGACGCCCCCCAGTACCTGTCAGGACAGCTCTCAGTAAGTAACATCATCCTGACATAGTGATGCAATCATGTAGCTAGCTGGAGTTATTTCACCATTTTGACCACTGTGGGGATAAAAAATATTAACTTTATCTCAAGACATGTTGGGAGTTTGGTTTTATTGAATTTTTGAGTTTGAGCAATCGCTAAATGCTCCTTATATAACTTTCCTTCTCAGTCTTTTTCAACTGGCATGCTGCCAGTCTAGCGCAGGATGATAGATCAGCTTTCATCATGTGTTATCCATTACCAAGTATAAAAACCCTCTAGGGCTAACTGTGTAAAGAGCTGCATTAAAGCAAAGAATAAATCAACTTTAAAATTCAGGATCCACAGGGGAAGCAGCGTTAGCATCCTGGAAACCCCTCTGAGTTTCTCCCACTGCTGTTAATTAAACAAATATTTGAGTTTGACTTTGAATATTTAAATTATTGCTAAGAATTGACTGATATGGATTTTTTTAGGAAGGATCTTGCTGGCACAGGAGGGTAGTGAACAATTTTTGGATACAAGTGTAAAAAAATTGACGGATAAATTTGGAATTTTTTGTTAGAAACAAGTCAACCTAATTTGTTCTTAATGTTCATTAAATTGTAAGACAGACCAATGTGGGTGGAATCCAAAAGCAAAAATAATACTTGAAACCTTTATATTTAATGCATCGGTTGCATTAAATATAAGCGGTCAATTTGACTCCAAGTCACTTTAATATGCTAATTAGAATAAATAAAACACAACCTAGGAGGCTGACCTTTCATGACTTTTAATATAAACAATATTTTCTATTTTATCATTTAGTTTTTGTGTTCTAAAAATTGACATTTCAAAATTTCTAAGCATTTTATCTCCTCCAACCGGGGCGCAGCAGCTGGAAGGAAGCGCACATTGGAAGTTGTTGCTATGGCAACAAACACATTGCTATTGCCACACATAAGTGTGTGTGTGTTTACATTTGTGGAGAGAGAGAAGGAGGACTCTGACGCCATTTCAGAAACATTTTAGAAAGGTTGAGTGTGACAATATTGAAGAGATACCATGAAGAGAGTAAGAAAATTGTTGCCTGAATAAAGTATGCCATGTTTTCTAGATAAGTCTTGAAAGTTTAGGTTAACATATTGGAATATAGTCTAAAGCCAATTTTTAATGAAGACATTCTTAAAGCAGCGCAAAATGTGGAAAAGTAGGCTATAGACAAATTAGATAATTTTACTTTGGTGTTTGCTTTTTTCTTCTAAGTACTGAAAATTGTATTATTATTATTATTACTTTAAAAATTGAGTGGTGTAAAAGTTTATTCATGCAATATAGCAGCGCAAAAAATGACTGATTACATAAGCAGTCACATTGACGGTCAGGGCGCATGTAGGTAAATTTAGAACGCAACGGTCCTAGTGTTCATGGCTTTAATGATGAGAGTCTGTGAATAAAATGCTAAATTATTGTTTGAAACAATCTAGTATGTTTGATCTAAATTCAACAGTGTCATTAGTTTATGTGACCTAATCGATGATTTGATTGGTCCGACGTGACAAAGCTAAATATGTAAACGCAACTTAACTCAATTTGTATGCACACGTTTTGTCGCGTTTTTAGCCGTGAGTTTCAAAATGTGAGAAAATTGTAGTCTCACTATTTTTGTTTTAATTCTTGTTTTTTGCAGACATAATGTTTTGGATAAAAGGATGTATTAAATTCAAGTGCTTTTATTTATTATCAGCGGTAATCATTAATACCCACAATTCCTTATGTTGGGCCACCACACTTACGGAACTTGTTTGGCTTACATGTAGCATTCTCATTGGTTCATTTCAACTAAGAAAATTACAGTCCAGAAAGTTTATTGTTTGCGTAAAGTTGAACAACAGGATTTTTATTACAAACTCAAATAAGTTTATGTTCTCTCTCACATCGTGAAGCGTCAGAGGCTGGGTTGGGTGTCTGTCGCTCAACCAATTAGTGGATAAGGGTAGAAACCAGGATATAGCAACCAATCAGAGGATAAGGGTGGGAACCAGGATATAGCAACCAATCAGAGGATAAGGGTGGGAACCAGGATATAGCAACCAATCAGAGGATAAGGGTGGAAACCAGGATATAGCAACCAATCCGAGGATAAGGGTGGAAACCAGGATATAGCAACCAATCAGAGGATAAGGGTGGAAACCAGGATATAGCAACCAATCAGAGGATAAGGGTGGAAACCAGGCTATAGCAACCAATCAGAGGATAAGGGTGGAAACCACGATGTGGCAACCAATCAGAGGATAAGGGTGGAAACCAGGATATAGCAACCAATCAGAGGATAAGGGTGGAAACCAGGCTATAGCAACCAATCAGAGGATAAGGGTGGAAACCACGATGTGGCAACCAATCAGAGGATAAGGGTGGAAACCAGGATATAGCAACCAATCCGAGGATAAGGGTGGAAACCAGGCTATAGCAACCAATCAGAGGATAAGGGTGGAAATCAGGCTATAGCAACCAATCCGAGGATAAGGGTGGAAACCAGAATACAGCAAACAATCAGAGGATAAGGGTGGAAACCAGGATATAGCAACCAATCAGAGGATAAGGGTAGAAACCAGGATATAGCAACCAATTAGAGGATAAGGGTGGAAACCAGGATATAGCAACCAATCAGAGGATAAGGGTGGAAACCAGGCTATAGAAACCAATCAGAGGATAAGGGTGGAAACCACGATGTGGCAATCAATCAGAGGATAAGGGTGGAAACCAGGATATAGCAACCAATCCGAGGATAAGGGTGGAAACCAGGCTATAGCAACCAATCAGAGGATAAGGGTGGAAATCAGGCTATAGCAACCAATCCGAGGATAAGGGTGGAAACCAGGATATAGCAACCGATCAGAGGATAAGGGTGGAAACCAGGCTATAGCAACCAATCAGAGGATAAGGGTGGAAACCAGGATATAGCAACCGATCAGAGGATAAGGGTGGAAACCAGGCTATAGCAACCAATCAGAGGATAAGGGTGGAAACCAGGCTATAGCAACCAATCAGAGGATAAGGGTGGAAACCAGGATATGGTAACCAATCAGAGGATAAGGGTGGAAACCAGGATATAGCAACCAATCAGTGGATAAGGGTGGAAACCAGGATGTAGGCGCATCAGATTGGAAATATCGTCCATAAATTTTCATTTATCAATTCTAATAATTGACCGTTGATCTGTTGATCTCTAATTGTTATTGAGGTTTTTTTTTTTTACTAGATTTTAAAATAAAAATTTCAATAACTTTGTGTCCGGTTGGCAAAACTAAATTACACCAAAAATTCCCAAAAGATTATTCACTAACTACACATTTCACTATGTGATTAAAAAATGTTGGATACATTTGTAAAACAATTTGTAATGTTTTTATTCAATGCTTATTTTAATGATTTTAAATCCAGGATGCAAATTTTGATTTAAGAAGAAACTTTTAAAATAAATTGCAAAAGTTGGTAGAACTATAAGTGATTAGTTTAATGATAACCTCAGTGGTCCATTGTTGTGTTTTGAGTGTACTGTACGTATTTGTCTTGTGGATTTTATTGCATTTTCCTTTCTTTCTTTTTTGTTTGTGTTATTTTTTCCCCTTTTTTTGCCGTTTAATTTTGCTTATCCAGAGCCAAAGCCTTAGTAGAAGAACAACGCCTTTTGCCCCCAGGGTCCAGGTAATGGGCCCTGTTTAAAGGGCACTAATTATGGTTTTTACTCATCACTGGTTGACTGGCTATATGTTTGATTTTTTTATTCTTGTAGTTTGTTCTTTTTACTTTTGATTTTAAGTTTGAAAATCCTATTCTTGGGAAAATGGTAGCTTTAAGTTTTCCTCTTTTTGCAGTGCATTGTGCCATTACGTTTTGTTGGGATTCTTGGCATTTTTAACCAGTTCACGTCATTATTCCTGATACTGTAATAAAGCATGCTTAATTAATGTGGGCACATTTTAAGAGACATTCTCCCATTGCCTTTTTTCCCAGAATAATAGTATGTTTTAAATTACTAGTACTACTATATTTAGCTTTATTATTGTGATCATTATTTTTTAATCTTCCACTTTTGGTTTTTATACCTTTTTTTGCGTAATATTTTATTTTTTGCCTCACAAATTGGGTTTACTTTAGGCAATGAAGGAATTTGTCTCCTTAAGTCTTAGAAGATTAAATATTTTTTACCCCAATTGTGTGAAAACCCTTGGCACCATGAACTGAACCCTTCCACTCAAACACTGAATGATCCTTTCATGTGTGAGTTGAAGTAACGCTATTAGTAAGTCACATCTAATGGTTGTTTGGTTCCATGTTGCAGAGGAAAAAAGTTTCACCATCCTGCTTGATAAACCAATCCAAGTTAATTTACTTTCAAAAATAAGGGATGAAGATATAAGCAAATTGTACCTGACCATTAAGTCAATATAATTGATTAAGTTCAATTGTCTTCTTAAGAAAATGGACTTTTAAGAGTTTTTCTTTTTAATTCAATTCAATTTAATTTTTTTCTCCAAAAAAAAAAAAAAAAGAAGCCCATACGCCTTAGGAAATTCATTTTGAACAAGATATTTGAGAAAACCTGTTTGTCAATGTTTCTTTTTAATACAGTTAGTTTTACACCTACCGTATTATTCCTAACACACGCGCATTCGTGGCCCAACTTATGGGGTGCGTGTCTATAAATATTTATAGACGCAAATTTGCAAACTTCTTAAACCGTTTTCAAATTGCTTAAACCATTTGCAAATGTTTTAGCGAGCTTGTTTTTTTTCAAAGTAATTGTGTTACCTTTTAGGAAAACACAAAACCCTAACCCCTGATCCGTAACGCTTAAGTCTTCGTATTGAATTCTTGCCGCGTTTTGCCATGTAGGCCTACTTCACATACTTCACACAATTTGCAAATTGCTTACACAAAACAAAAATACGTCTGTATTTTGCTAAAAGAGCAAGATTTCTAAAACGAATAAAACATAAACAAGCTATTTGCAAAAAATAAATAAAAAATTGGCATATTACTGCTACACATACGCAGTAGCGCTATTGAAAGCGCTATTTAGCGCTATTTAAAAGGACAAGAACATGTCAGACTCGGCTAAAGTCGCATATGGAAGATTTGTTTTTTTAAGTTTTGCTGTATTCAAATTTTAGATAAAACAGGGGTGTGCTTCTATTAGAAAGTGTGCTTCTATTAGCAATAATATGGTATGTAAATGATAAGGGTTTATGTAACACATAAAAATCGATGGCTAACATCTGTAATGAATAAATATCCTAACTTCTAACAGAAAATGTTAAAATCAAATAGCTTTTATCCTTCTTTTATCTTGCGTTGGGTATTTTCTACAAGCTCGGGGATAATTTGGTACAATTTGTTTCAGTGTTTCTGCATTATATCTGTTAACTTTTAGTGGGTGTTTTTCTCACATTCCTGCATGAATAGCTTGTATAGTCGTAAACATCTATAATGAAGTATGGACAGAAACTTAGAAGTATTACTGCTCATCTCATCTTCTTTCTTTAAGGCCTCAGACCTGTGTGTCTTCTAAGTGTTTTTCAGTGAAGTCCATACTTCTTTTTAGCTTGAACTGTCATTATTCCTCTCCTAACAGCATGGTCCATGTCAATAACAAATTTGACACAATAATACTTCAGATAATATCTTTAATGGTTGAAAATATTCTCTTTAGTTTGGGTTACTATACGCTTTCTTAATTTGATTTTCTAGTTAAAACGACAACAGAAACAATTGGTTTGATTTAAATAAATTAGCTGACATAACTTGGACGTAAACTACACATAATTTATCGCATTTATTCAGCAGCCTTTAATTAGAGAAGCAAATTGACATTTTTTTATGAACTTAAAAATTGTCCCAAATAATTTGACAATAGATTTTTTAAAAATGAATTAGCTTTCTTTCTTTTTCTGAAGGAAAAATACAGGAGAAGAAAAAAAAAGTAAAGTTACAGATAAAAGGGTTTTATATTAAACCCACCTCTTCTACGTTTTACTTCAGCATGCTTAAGATATCTTCTCCTGCATTGCTCCCTGTGTACTGTGATATCGTTTTGGGCGCTGAGCCATCTCTCAGCATGCTGCCTTTGCTTTGCCTCTGTAGGTCAAACTATGGTATGACAAAGTGGGCCATCAGCTAATCGTCACAATTCTGGGTGCCAAAGACCTGCCACCCAGAGAAGATGGTCGTCCCAGAAACCCTTATGTCAAAATCTACTTCCTCCCTGATAGAAGGTAAGAGTAGACATCATTTTTAGTGGGTTTAATAGATATAAACATCTATCTGGACATATCTACTGTATGTACATATACGTGTGTGTATACTTGTATGTAAACACACACGTTTTTTTGAACGTGTGTGCGTTTGCATGATTCGATCTCATTCGATTCAATGGGAAACTTCTGTTTTTCTCACTTACATTGGTGCGATTTTTACAGTCCTTTACAACAAATGTAAACCCCTTTTGGATGGACTTGTGCACTGTAAAGTATAAACAAACTGCCTTAGATACCAGAACGGAACATCTGACGCTCATACTGCACATCTAGACGTTCCTCTCTGTTTGGCTACCTCTAAATGGAAAAAACACATGTTCCCAAGCAACGCCATGCTTATTCGGATGGCCTCTAGTTAAACATTCTCGATAAAAATCTATGATTCAGTAGACGTTCTCAGAACAAAATAGACCAATAATTCAATTTCTTTCATCATCTCTGTGGAAGATCAGTGCGGTGTCCCCAATAATTAGGACACTGAATCGAAATCAGTCCATTGTGGTGAAGAAAGAGTTCAGCCAAAAAGCAGAGCTCTCAACTTACCAATCGATCTATTGTTCCTACCCTCACCAATGGTCACCAGCTGTGTGTGGTGACCGAAAGAACGAGATCACGGATACAAGCGGCCGAAATGGGCTTCTTCTGCAGGGTGGCTGGACTCTCACTTAGACATAGAGTGAGGAGCTCGGAGTAGAGCCGTTGCTCCTCCGTGTCGAGAAAAGCCAGATGGGGTGGTTCAGGCATGTGGTTAGGATGACTCCTAAACACATCGCTTGTGAGGTGGCCGGGCATGTCCCACCGGGAGACTGTGGTGACCCACATCCGAGTGGAGGAAACTAAGCCATGGTGCATTTCTTTATTAAGGGTTTTCGAGCCACGCTTTGTCTGGCCCTTCACCTAGAACTTGATTGCCTTGGATGATCCTACTAGCAGGGGCACAGGGTCACCCAAAGCGTTCATTGGGGCATGCAAATCCCTCTACCACGATAAGGTGCTGGCTCAAGGAGGAGCCAGATGGGGTGGTTCTGGCATCCGGTTGGAATGCCTCGCCTCACTAGTGAGGTGTTTTCAGGCGCGTCCTACTAGTAGAAGACCCAGAGGCAGACCCCAGACTTGCTGAACAGACTATATCTCACAACTGGCCGTTGAACGCCTCGGGATCCTCCCGGGTAAGCTGGATTTCTTTGGCTGAGGCTGTTGCCCTGCGACCTGCCAGAGCGGAAGACAACAGAATGGTACGGGATTTCGAATGGAACATACGGTCTCTTACCTAATGACAATCAATTACAATTTCAATAAAAGATTTTAAGAACTAGGTTGAAAGTTTTCCATATAGTGACTCAAACAATGAAACGAGGACTATTTATTTTATACAGAACGACATTTCCACTGTCACAGGTACAGTTCTTTTTGAATTACAGACTTTAGCAAATTATGTTTCGATAAAGCAGAGAATTGTTTCGAAGTAACTGAAACGTGTCAAAAAGAATTAGCAATACAAAAAGAGTAACGATATCCTTTTACTAATGTGAACTAGAGGCAACATCTTAAGACCGAACCCGAGTCCAAGCCCGACCCGACCCAAATTTTGGCCTCAGGCTTCTCTCTTGCTCACTTTTTTTCAAATAAATATATGTTTATAAAATGTATACTAAAAAATTAAAAAAGTGTTCAGTTCCGTTGTCTTCCGCTCATCCGGGGCCAGGTCGTGGGGGCAACAGCCTCAGACGGGAAGCCCAGGCTTTTGGTTAAAAAAGGGTGTTCCTGAAAATGTTCCTATTTATAAATAACCCTCCTGAGTACTCACAAATGAAATATGACATTTCGGGTTTACTTCGGCTCGGACCTACAAATCTAGTTAATTGGTCGGGCTCGGGTCAAGTCGGGTTTTAATACCCACGGGCCGGGTCGAGTCAGGCTGGATTTTTCAGGCCCAATCTCACCTCTGACTTGAACAGAGAACTAAATGCTGTGGAGATTCAACAGACATTTGTTCAAATGTGAACCGTGTTTTTCAAAAATGCACCAATGTGACTAAGAAAAAGTGTAAAACCAGCAAATAGCACTGGAAAATTCACTCAAAGCTTAAAAAGAAAATAATTATTAAATAGCTGGCATTTTTTTCTTTTCATTTTAAATGTCATTTAAAGGTTTTTTTTCATTTTTTGGTGTTATATCAGAAGGTGTTATTTTTAGTCTCGCACAGTCGTGGCTCTCTGACCTTTACCCAGCATGCCGTGGTGCCGTATCTTGTGCTGTGATGTGTTATTGATCTGTTGTATTCGTGGCTCTCCTCTATCAAGGTTGTAAATAAAAACAGTTTGAATTATTGTTCCACCAGCGACAAAAGCAAGAGGAGAACAAAAACAGTAAAGAAATCCTTAGAGCCCAAATGGAATCAGACCTTTATGTATTCACCTGTTCACCGGCGGGAGTTTCGAGAACGCATGTTGGAGATCACTCTGTGGGACCAAGCCAGGGTCAGGGAGGAAGAGAGTGAATTCCTCGGAGAGGTAAGAAAATAAACCCTACCTCATCACGGACAAGATAAGACTGTATCAATTTACCTTCTCGAATAGTCAAGCCTAAGAAGCCTTTGAAGCACAGAATGTTTTATTTCTTGTTTATTTTACTGTATCATAGAAAAGAACTAGCAGGATGCCAGCATTTGCTGATGCACCCAAAACTATACAATGGTCAGGGATTTTGGCTGCACTCATCATCTCCCTTTTTTTTCCCCAAATCTCTGTTACTCTCTTTGTCCAGTGAGTGTCCACTGACCTAAAACAGTTACGACACACAGTTTTAAATTTTAGTCCATTACATAACAATTATGAAATATTACCGATTACGAAGCTCTATCACAAGCCAGGAAGTGTAAAAGGCCAACGATTGCTCATCCGCCCCTCCCTTCCTGAGAAAAGGCAGGCTCTGGATCCAAAATTAGACATAGACTCCTAACAAGCCATCCATTCATCCACTGCACAACTCATAGCAGAGGTGGAGCATGGGGCAGAAGCATCATCATTGTAGTTAGTTGAAGTAGCAGGCGCTTGATCTTTGTCACGTGGGAGGAGGTAGAAATACTAAAAGAATCTTTTCAAAACCACTGAATAATTCTAAAAAACACTTTGGTGACGAATACAAGACCCACACATCACTGTTAAAAAGTAGAAAGCTCTGAAAGTTGATTTAACATGACCTGGGACTTTTAATAATAGTAACTTGAATCCTAATGTTATTTATATATATTCTCCAATGATGTTTGCAGATGACATTATGATGAGTAGTGTGAGGAGGGAAGAGGTGGAGGAAAAGCTGAAGAGGTGTACATGTGTGTGAATGAGAGGGATCCACATGGAAAAGTGAGGTTACAGGGAGAAGAGATAAAGAAGGTGGAAGATTTTAAGTATCTAGGATCAACAGTCCAGAACAATGGAGAGTGTGGAAAAGAGGTGAAGAAGCGTGTGCAGGCAGGCTGGAACGTGTGGAGAAAAGTTTCAGGTGTGATTTGTGACAGAAGAGTTTCAGATAAAGTGAAAGGGAAAGAGTACAAAACCGTGGTGAGTGCGGCCATGCTATTTGATCTAGAGCACAGGTGTCAAACTCGGGTCCTGGACGGCCCATGTCCATAAGGTTTTCCATGTGTTCTTACATCTGCACACCTGGTTCAGGTTATTGAGTCACTGTGCCAAATTTTATTGGCTGGTAATTTCACTTCATGTGCATCAGCTGCATTGAACCAGGAACACATGGAAAGCCTTCAACACACCGGCCCTCAAGGACCGGACTTTGACACCCCTGGTCCAGAGACAGTGCCACTGAGGAAAAGACAGGAAACAGTGGTGGAAGTAGCAGAGATGAAAATACTGAGGATCTCTCTGGGATGGACCAGGATAGACAGGATCAGAGGAACAGCACATTTTAGAGGTTTTGTAGCTAAAGTCAGAGGGGTCAGACTGAGATGGTTTGGACATGTGCAATTTTTCCTGAAATGAACTGACCTAGAGTTTGTGTTACTTAAAGGGGATGATTGGTCATATTCTATCAATCTATACTTGTTGGTATTCCTGCCCGTATCTACTTACAGATCCTCATCGAGCTAGAAACGGCTCTTCTGGACGATGAGCCTCACTGGTACAAGCTACAAACACACGACGTGTCCTCCATCCCGTTACCACGTGCCTCCCCAAACGCACAGCGCCGGCAGCTCCACGGAGAGAGTCCGACACGGCGACTGCAGAGTAAGCAGAACTTTAACACTTTGACTTAGTCTTTTTTCTTCAAAACTTTTTTAAAAATGTAATGCCATTCAACGTATCGAAAGTTGAGTTCAGGATGAAGTTAATGTTTATGCATATGATGATGACCACATTTACAGTTCTATAGTTTTAATGAACGCTTGTACAAGTTAATTCAGAACTTTATAACTGCAAAGCTTTAACAGATTATGCTTCTTTTTTCTTCTGTTATCCATATCGTTTCATTCTAATGTCTGCTTTCCAGGCAAAGAATCCTATTCTTACAACTCAGGTAAAGGCCCATGCCCTGCCAGGCTTTGCTGCTCTGTGAAGCATCTGAGTGTTCTGCTGTCCTCAAATATCCCTGTGCTTTTACCCTTCAATGCATGCTCCTGCTGCCTTATTTGGATTTCAGTTTGGGTTACTGGTGCACAGTAAATTTTATCGCACCGGGTTTGGAATCCATTCAGGGTAGCAGACATATGCACACACCAGGGAATAAGATTTAGTCCTCTCTTCCCCTCTGTGTATTTGCCTATAATTTATCTTACAATCTCACCGTGCAAACCCCAACCATGTCTTCAGAAAAAGCACCGAGCCTTCATCTTAGAGTGGAGTTACAATAACCAGAGCCATCCCACAGTCTAAACTGGTGTCTCTTGAGTACTTGCTTCTTCCTGCTCATGTAAATTGTCTGTTATTTAAACCAGTATGAAATGTTCCTTTATAATGATTTAAATATGTTTCACACCTTTTTTTGTGCCCATTCTGCTTTGCCTTTGTTTGTGTTTCCTTTATGTATTTTATTTCAAATGATCAAGAAACATCAAAAAGTTATTAAATATTTTATTGAAACATATTTTAAGTCAGTTTTAAGACACGTTGATGACCAAATATTTTGAGTAAATCCACTTTGTGGAGATGACTTTGCAGTCAGCCAATACTATTAATAACAATTTTTTCTTCTCAATTGCATGCAAGATCATAAAAATATAATTCAGATTTCATTTAATGAATGACGACATGTTTGGAGGATAAACACCTGACTAGGCATGGGCAAACTATATGGTCCACGGACCATGTGCTGCCCGTCAAACATTTTAATCCGGCCCGCCAAACTTGAATAAATTAAATAAAAAAATCTTGTTAATGTTTTATTTCCCCTGTAATTCTGATGTTTTGTCACTAGATGACGCCAAAGATACAACGCTGCTCCCATTAAAACGTGTTCGTCTCCGTGATGCACACGCTGTCAAAATAAACAGTGTGCTCAGATACGGAGAGCCATCGGGGCTAATACGCGCATGTAAACAAGCGTGTTAGATGTTAAAACAAGTAAAAGGTTACATCAAGCACTTAGATTTCAATCCTGGTGCCGCTAAATGCATGTTTTTGAATGCAATCGCACTAGGTTTCAGACCTAGCGCCGCTAGATTTAAATTTAATGCTCTTGGTGTAAAATTTAACGCGCTTGTTTAAAATCTAGGGTGCTATCCTATCAGTCTAATCTAGCGGTTGCAAAAGCATGCCTTCAATCTGCTGCTCTTCCGCCCCCCTGGTCAAATGTTGGACTTCAATGTGGCCCGCAAGTCAAATTACTCCTCTACTCGCCCCTCTACCAAAAAAACAAAAAAAATATTTCTAGACAAGAGTCCAGAGTCGTTTCTTGACTACAATCCTCAGTGGCATTTATGTGATTTTATGGCTTCTATTTCAAAGAAAAAACTACTCTTGATACAATTTTAATAGAATCCTAAATGAACATGGACATATCGATAACATTTTTTTTTTAATCAGTAGAAAATTTTGTCATTAATAAAAAGCCTCAATTACAAACATGGGGATTCACATGAACATCAGTATGATCTGAATTATGGCAGCTAGCTTTCAGGGGATTTTTAAGACATTTTTTGTTATCTTACTACCGGTATATTTTTCCTTCAATGGGGAAATGACTTTTTCTGCGTTGCACTGCAGCAGGCAGCCATATTGGTGTCAATGTAGGGAGTAACTGGGGGTTGGGTGTCTTCTTCAGGGACACTTAGGTGTGGGCTCAAGGGGAATCAAACCGGCGTCTCCCAGTCCAAAGATGGATGTTTTAGCACTGAGTTAAATTCTCCTCCCTCAAAACAGCCATGTTGGATTTACATGGGACAAAAATCCCTGAAAATATCATGATTATTTGCAAAAGACATGAGGCCTCGAGGTAGATCCTATCTCATCCACATGAGGTTTTAAATAAACGGAATTAACTTATTTTTTATGGCATTATAAATTATGATCATGTAAAACTACCGATTTAATTATTGTAATGCATTCTTTTTAAATTAAGGTTTATTTTAATAGTTAAAATTTCAATTAATATCGTCTCTGGAATCACTCCTCAACACTATTTCCGATCCATCATCTTCCGCTCATCTGGGGTCGGGTTGCGGGGGCAAAAGCCTCAGACGGGAAGCCCAGGCTTCTCTCAACCCGGCTTCATCCCCCAGCTCACCCGGAAGGATCCCGAGTCATTCCCCGGCCAGCTGTGAGACAAAGTCTCTCCAGCGGGTCGGGACTCTGCCTCTTGGTTTCCTCCCGGCGGGACGTGCCCGAAACACCTCACCAGCGAGGCGCTCGGTGGGGCATCCTGACCAGATGTCCAAACCAGCCCATCTGGCTTCTCTCAAACTGGAGGAGGAGTGGCTCGACACCAAGCTCCTCCCGGATGGCAGAACTCCTCACCAGATCTGTGAGGTTGAAGAGACACTATTTCCTCATGCAATCAGAGCTTACTTACCCCCTTGCTTGACAATTTTCTGAGGCCATTGTTACCATGAGGTGGAGGGGCTGACAGCTTTAAAAAGTTCTCTGCCAACCGAGATGAGACATTGGGAGTGGCGCTCCCCGAGTGCAGCATTTGTTATTTCTGAGTAAAACACGCGTGTCTATTTGATTTAACCTGACTGAATAGTGAAGGTTGTGGGATCGGAGGATGCTGCTGGTGCGAGGCTATGAAACTATTGAGGGTAATGAAAAAAAAGAGGCGTATAGTCATGACACTGCGCTATTCCGATCCTCACACAAGTACTGAATGATTGAAGTTGCCACCTTGCAGATGAAGACACATCTGCTGTGATTGTAAAAAAAAAGTCAAATCTGTTGTGGTTTGTTTGGAGTGGCTCATTTATTTTAAGAACGGGGTGTTGTGCTCCTTATATTACAGCATATGTAAATAAACATAGTACGTCTCGGTTGCTCAGAAATTAGATATTTGTCAGAAATAAACTTACAAATTCATTTATTCAGTGTCTCTATGAGTGCAGACAAAAAAAAACACAAAACGTACCATCGCCAGGCCGGTGGATGTTAAGAAGTTAACTTAACATTGCAAATTCCCCCTTCCTCTTGCTCCCTGCTAATTCCCGCTTCCGGGCTTGAACACGACACAGCGTAAATCTTGTTTGAAGCCGCAAATACAGTGTGAAGCACATTGAGTTAGCAAAGATAGTGCATATTTTTTTTATATATTTTTTTTTATATTTTTTTTTTGGGGTGCATTTACATAAAAATAACACTCAGTTTTTCAACCTTAAATGTAGAATCCTTCGTCTGACACAGAGCACATGCACTGCTGCTGTAAAAACACTTCCTGCTTCAGTTTGGTTTGGGCGTGTTGTAGGAAAAAAAATCCATGGCGAGGAAAAATCTGGCGTTCAAAGTAGTTCCTGAAGACTGAAAAAGAAACCGTGCAAACTACTCAACCATGTTTAACTGAAGTAGAAACCTGTGAGGAAGCAATGCACAAATATAGTGGAAACCTGCTAATTACCCTCTTGTAATGAGATCAGTCAAGTATCAAATGCCAAATCAGAGTTCTCTTTTTTGTGTCTAATGGTCTTCTTTTCCTCCCTTTTTGTTTTTCTAACTCACAGGATCTCAGAGGATAAGTGACAGTGAGATATCAGACTACGATTGTGAAGATGGTGTTGGGGTCGTAACAGGTAATGAACAAAACTAGTTTGATCTACCCAATTATTTAGACCCATAAACAACCTGATATGTGAATAAGAATGACATCCTACCAGTGGAAGTCAGGATTAACAGTAAACAGGAACCATTTTTTAAAATGTTTCCCATGTTTAACTAAGCATTTTCTTTATGAACCCAATTTACCCTGTACATGCAGCGTCATCATCAGTCACATGCTCCGCGGGCCTGAACAGCTTACAAATACAATTATATAGCCTATTTGAGGGATGAAATGCTGCGGCCCTTCAGCAGAAGCAGCCAGCATTTGTCTCTCTCTTTTCTGCTCTCTGCTGTTCAGCTGAGGCTCCAGCACCTCGCCCACGCTGCACATCCCAGATCAACATAATAAACTCTGAAAGGATGGAAAGTACTTTACTTGTTCTAATGTAAAGATATCATCTGGGAAGAAAATGATGCTGAGTTAGGAGCAAAAAAAAAAGTAATGATTTTAAGATGTGGAGGGCCATTCCAATCGGCATCGTGCTTATTCCTGTTTCTGCGGGGAATATTATCCATCTTTTTTTTCTCCTAATTGCAGGCCGCGGAAAATGTGCTGACCTTGTTTGCTGGAAAGCTTTTGATAAATTGCCTGATGGAGAAGGCTGCCTGTTAGCTGGGCATGTGGTTATGTTCATATCCGCACAAGAAAATATAGGCCACAGCGCAGAGGAGAGCAGAAAAAACTGAGAGATATACACAAAAAAGAGAGGATTAAAACAGTTCCAGTGGCAAAGCCTTGGTAATACAGACACGCAGGCAGAGAAGGAGGGTTCGCCGGTCAGGGAAATCCTCCTCTAGCCTATTTAAAATTCTCATCAGCACCTCACCGCCTCCCAATGCCAGTCTCTCCTCACTTCATTCACAGGGAAGGGAAAACCCCTGCAACCTACCCCAGCTTCACCCCTCCTTTTCTCTCACACAATACACCCCGTTGCATGTCCATTAATCTGCTCTCCAATTTGAACTCATGCACCAACACACGGTGCTGCTCATGATTATTCATATCCTAAGGATTGTCAAACATTTTTTTTAGTTTCACCCGGAAAAACACAAGTTCCTTCTAAAATATTATAAGACAATATTAAAGAGAGAATATTTTGAAAAAAAAAAAAACTTTTTGGAGGTTTTGAACATGTTTGAATGTTAATCCCACTTTCAAAACATACCTGGTTTTAAATTTTATTTGTGCATGTTTGAGAACTTTGTGAGCTCTCCTGTCCAGGGTTTTGATACTATTTGAACAGTAGATTTCTCTTGGAGTAGGATTGGATTTTCTGCCACGCTCTTATCCTATCAGGAAGTATATCAGGGGAACGGCACATGTTAAAGGTTTTGGAGATAAAGTCAGAGAGGCCAGACTGAGGTGGTTTGAACATGTGCAGACGAGAGACAGAGTACATTAGCAGAAGGATGCTGGGTTTGGAACCACCAAGAAAGAGGACTAGAGGAAGGCCAAAGAGGAGGTTCATGGATACAGTGAAGGAAGACATGAAGATAGTTGTTGTGACTGAAGAGGATGCAGCAGATAGGGTTAGATGGAAGAAACTGACTTGCTGTGGCGACTCCTGAAGGGAAATGCCGAAAGAAGAAGGACATGGGGTACCAAACAGAGTGTTGTACAAGTGTTGTACACAATTTAAAATACATGTAACAAAATGAAAATACAAAAGAAAATGCGTTAGTCTTGCTAAGTCAATTCGCTTTAACAATGTCTTTGTTTCTTCAAACAAGATTATTACTAGAGTTGGACAAACTTTGGTCCAACTTTTTAACCCGGCTCAACAATGTGAGGAATAATGTAATTGTATACAGTAAATTTATACAGTAAAGCAATCTTTTATTGTTTTTTCCTCTGAAATTTCAGTGTTTCCAACAGATTGGTGACACATTGACTGCTGTTGAGGCGCATTTCAGAAACATCAGATTTCCTATGTTGAACATATTTTGTTTTTACTGATAATTCTCTTATCTGGTCCAGTATTATGACAACTGTAATTTTAACAGATGGGCTTCATCTAGACATAAAAATAAGAATGAGATTCATTGTGGAAACAAGAGAAAGAAAAAAAAAAAGGAAATCAGAGTTGTTAAAGTAATTGAATTGAAGCCTGTGTTTTCAACATTTTCTCCAAAAACAAAAGAAATGTGGTCATTTGTTCACATGATAGAAGCTGATTCATGACTGATTTACACTGTGTTGTGCATTCACACAGATGAGCGGGACCAAACAGCTTAAACCTCCAACAGAGAGCAAACGAGGGGTGAAATTGAGCAAATGCAAATACAGGGCGGTTTTTATTTTGAATATTGCATGATATTTTTTAGAAGTAGCCTATGTCACTCCTAGCCCCAAAAATTTTTGGAGGGATATTAAACATCACAGTCACCTTCTTAAGCGTCTATCCCATACGTGGTCGCGGGGCTTGCTGGAGCCCATCCTGGCTGATTTAAGGGGTCGGGTACACCCCGAGCAGGTCACAGGGACACACACATACAACCATACAAACACACTTCTAGGGGCAATTTAACATTGGCCAATCAACCTAACATGTACGGTAGGTTTTTGGAGGGTGGGAGGAAACTGGAGTACACGAAGAAAACCCATGCATGCATGGGGAGAGCATGCAAACTCCACACAGAAAGGCCAGTGTTCCAAGCCTCATCCCCACTTGGGCCTTGAACCCATGACCTTTTTGCTGTGAGGCCACCGTAGGTCACAGAGTCAAAATTGACCAGTGATTTAAATATTACTAAATAAGACCATTTCTACCATTTTTTCTATTTAAATTTACCCACTGAGGTTTTTTTTCTGTTTTATCATTTTTGCCTTGTTAGTAGCCCTCCATCCGTCTCTTTCCGTCTGCACCCATGCAGATGATTCCTCTAGTTAAGTTCAATTAATTGTCTGCAAAGGCTTTCCTCCTTATATGTGCTTAACAGGCAGGCTGTGCTCATGCGTGAACCAGCATGTCAGTGAGAAGAAAAGATTTCATTTGCTACAGCATAGCAAGTCGCATGCTGCTACAGCAGTGGTGCAGTTAAGAAATGTTTCCATTGTAAATTTAACAGGTATCATGTTGAGATGCAGGAACTTTATTGCTTTTTTTTTCTAATCAAATTTAAACATAAAAAAGACACAGCTGTTATTTTTATAACTTGATGTACATGCATTTGCTTTTGTTTGCTGTTGAAATAATAAAAAAAAAAAATACTGAAGAATCATATTTTTTTAAGTAGAGTCAAGCTTTTTTTTAAAAAAAAGAAATCCATTCATTTTACTTTTGCTGCTTTTTTAACTTTTGATTTAAGTTTTTCTTTAAATTATTTTAATGTGCTGCACTCTCTATTGAATATCAATCAATTTTAATAGTGCTGAGCATTGACCTTAACCACGGCTGCTAGCCGTATCTGATTATCGGTTAATGAACTCTTTCAACTTGGATGAACTCATCAGTCTTGCAGAAAAATTCATTACAGGGTTTCAGTTTTTTTGAAAGGTTATTTTTATGTTAAATACACACGGTTAGCAAATGGACTTTATAGCTAATTTTTTTTTTTGATTCTTTGGAACACAAAACTTAGCGTAATGGATAAACCTATCTATTATTGCATCAGATCAGATATTTTATGGTTCAATAAAAAAATAAATTAGACCCAAACAATAAGAAAATTTTCCTTTTTAATCACTTGAAAATCTAAAAAAAAAAAAAAAAAGCCTCATGGCAAGAGGGTTGTGGATTGGAACACTTGTCTTTCTGTGTGGAGTTTGCATGTTCTCCCTGTGTATGTGTGGCTTTTTTGCGGGTACTCCAGTTTCCTCCCACCCTCCAAAAACATGCATGTTGGGTTGATTGACCACTATGAAATTTCCCTCGGGAATGAGTGTGTGTGGATGGTTGTGTGTGTGACCTGTTCGGGGTGTACCCTGTCTCTCGCCTTAAATTAGCCAGGACTGACTCCCACATCCCCGCAACGCCATTACGCATAAGCAGTTCAGAAGATGAAATGAAATTTAGTAAATACACACTAATGTAAGAAAGAAGACACTTTACATGTTCTACCCCGATTTCATCGCCACTGTCCAAAAACATGCATAGGTTGGTTGGCCGCTACAAAGTTGCCCCTTGGAATGAGTGTGTGTGTCTGGAAAGATGTGTGTATGTGGCTCCAAAACCCAGTTGTGACCTGTTTAGGGTGTACCATGTCTTTCACCTAAAACCAGTCAGGTTTGGCTCTGGTACCCCATGGGCCTTCATTAGGAATAAGCAGTTCAAAAGACGAAACACGGAATACAAAACATAGTGTGTTGGATCAACTGGGTAGTTTGTATGATTAAAAAACAAAACAAAACAAGTTTTCTCTTTTTTTAGTGACTGACACTAAACAAAGAAAAATCAAATGAACTGAATGCATAAAAATTCATAAAAAAGAAGACTCCAAACTTGTCTAACATCTTTTTTTCTCTATCTTTTTGCTCCCTTTGTCTGTCCTTACCCGTGTTTGTATTCCTAGACTATCGGCCAAATGGAAGAGACTTCCAGAGCTCCACGTTGTCTGTTCCTGAACAGGTTATGTCGTCTAACCACTGCTCTCGGTCGGCTGATATAAACCGAGCGCGATCACGCTCTCCCAGCGTTCCTCCGCCTTCCAGGTAACCTCAGCTCCGTTAGCAACTGGACTTCAAACATCTAAACGTCCTCTTTTTTGGTGATTTTTATGATATTGTGATATGTATTGATAAACAATATTGTGGGAATTTTAAAGTTTCAAAATGAAGATGACTTAAAACTAAAATACTTTTGGATCTCAGACAGTTTCTCACTCACTTTGGTGCATTTCTTATCTTTACTCATCTCAAGTCTTTACATATTTGTACAATAGTTTGGTCATTTCTATAATGGTTATATTTTTCTCAAATTGCGGAGTATTTTGGAAAACTTGCGAAACCAAGACCTCCGTGAAGCTGGCCCTTCTTAAAATATGAACAAAAATAAACAAAAATTATGTCAATTGTTTGTGCTATAAAAAATGTGCTATTTTAGTTTTTTTTTTGTTTTATAAAAAGATATTTACGATTCTTTTATAGATCAATATGACGTCATCCAGCCCCTCATTTTGCTGAAAAATGCGACAAAACTCCTAAAAATGGTGTCAATCTTTTGTGCTGTAAAAATTTTTGTTTTTGCTATTTTCGTTCTTTTTTTATTTTAAGAAATACAATTTGAATGATGACGTCATCAAAGATGGCGACGCCCGGAAACAAATATTTACGATTCTTTTATAGATCAATATGACGTCATCCAGCCCCGCATTTTGCTGAAAAATGCGACAAAACTCCTAAAAATGGTGTCAATCTTTTGTCCTGTAAAAATTTTTGTTTGTGCTATTTTCGTTCTTTTTTATTTTAAGAAATACAATTTGAATGATGACGTCATCAAAGATGGCGACGCCCGGAAACAAATGAACATTTTTACAGCACAAAACAGCACAAACGATTGACATAGATTTTGTTTATTTTTGTTTAGATTTTTTTTAAGTGGGGCCAGCTGCACGGACGTAAAAACAAGTCCTCAAAACTGATTGTTCATTCCTCAAAACCAAGACATCGAGTCAATGAAAGCATCTTTGCCATCAAAATTAAAGTTCCTGATATTACTGTTTTAAAATAGACCTCAAATAAATCACTCGTATTTTTATTCTGATAATTTACTCAGGAAGTATTCCCAGAACGGTAAAGTCAAATCCTAATGATAAGAAACATGCACGTATAATTTATTTTTTGAGGTTGAACAAATTGTGCAAATATGAATACTGTAACGAGAAATGCATTAAAGGTCGGAGAAAAATGATAAAAGGGGTTATTGTTACTCTGATAATAATAGTTTTTAAGAGTTATGTGTACAGTGTGGCTTTTCTCGGAACTCCTTTATAGAGTTAAACACGAGGCCACACCACTCCTGAACAATACGGGTAATTTGAGTCGGGTAATCGGATCCACTTCCAGTACAAACTCGGTTTTCTCAGAACAGCTCTTTTACACCGGGGCAGCACCTGAAAGCTAGACGCACTCCAGCTGATCCCCATAAACAAAAAAGGATCCTCACACATGAGAACAGATCATTATCAGAAGTCGGTTTTAAAGTGAAGCTAAAGAAACGAATGAGGCTTGATCTCTGATCTTGTTAGGGTGTTTTTTTTTTCTTCCTGATGTGCCAACACAGTTTGGCTCATGGTTTTTCATTCTCAAAATCTCTTTCAGTGGTCTGGATTTATTTTTTTTCTTTTTGTAACTGATTGAACTTTAATTTTAAGCTACAATAAGATGCTGAGTAAATAGTTTTTCCTCTTCATCTAGTGACTGCAATTATGCAAACAACAGTCAGAGCTCGGGGAATTATCGCTGAGTAAACAATATAGTATCGACTTGTGTTTTGCTATCTTTATGGACGAGCTGGTCAAAGGGAAGTGGTCAGTTATCCCCCATCAGCACTTTATTCTCCGTAGGGTTGGAAAATGTTGCTCTAAGAGTCTGATCATTGCCTTGGCACTGCCAGGCCGCAGCCACTTTCCCCCTGTCCAATTAACTTTATTTGATATTTCTGAGGCTCAGCTTAAATCAGTGTCAGATGCAGAAAATGCACTTATCTAAATTGTCTGGGACACTTCTTACTTGAGTGTATTTCATCTGCTTTAATTAACAATATCTGGTTATTTATTGAAAAGCGTTGAAAACCACACAGAAAATGAGTTACAGTGAACCTGGCCGTTTCCCAGGATACCTCCTCTTATCATAAAACCATCTCATTAGGAGTTTTAACACTTTCCTTGAGGCTTCTTTTTATGTAAGGTATTTCTGAGGTTTTGTTTCTTGAAGGTAGTATGGAAGATCTTTATCAATTCCATTTTTTATCACATTCTTACGTCTGCCTTTTTTGGGTAGACTCATGCTTATCAATAGGTGTACTCAAAATGAAAGAAATTGGTTTTAAATAACTGCAGACTTTCGGACATTAAAACCTCAACCAATCACTTATGTACGGTGATCAAAAGCCATTGGCCTGTCAACAACTTACACTTCCCGGTTTTGTTAACACATAATTATTTTTAGTAGCCAAATACAGAATGTATTTTATTGTATTTTCATGACCATACGATGCACCGTACCAAAAGGCGCAGTCTTAGTTTTGTGTGCAATTGCTGTTTTTAATAGATACATAAAGCGCACCTGATCATAGGGCACTAGTTTTTTATACAATCAATTACAATGCTGGATGATCGACTGCTCAAGCCTTTTCTCCAATTTGGGCCAACTTGGCATATGTACGCAAAAACTCAATTGCGTCTTCTTGCACACAAGTGGGCATTCCTAAAAATAGACCGAGAGCAAAACTGTGTTTGGTTGTCTTTTATTTGAGTATCGATTACAAAGAACTAAAATTTTTTAAAAGATCAACCTGTTGATCTGTCGGAGCTCGTTTTCCAGCTTCCTTCCCCTTGCGAACCATCGGATCATTAATCTTAAATTCTCTGGCAGCTGCTCAATTTTTATGTTCCCCCAAGTAGCTGATGAACTTCAGTTTAAACTGTGTCTATTTGCCATTTTCAGGGTTGTTAAAACAATGTTGTTCTGCATACCGCACAAACTCGTTCTTTTATATACAATACACGCTCACACTTCCCCCTTTACAGTTCTCATGGTGTTCTCTACTATGTCCGCTTTACAACAATAACATACACACAGGGCGCACTGCACAATAAGGCGTGCTGCATGTTTCGAAGAAAATCTAAGACTTTTATGTGCGCCATATGGTCGTGAAAATACACATACAGGGTTTTTTACGTATCCAAAGATTGTTTAATTTCTTTGTTTTTAGTACAACAGTTCAAGACAAACAGCCACTTTTCAAGTGGCCAAGTCTGACTGGCTGCATGAGTCCATAATGATCGTAACTTGTTAAATTGGTCATGTCTTACTTCCAAGACTCCACATTTTTCAATAAAAGTCACTGGGCTCCCTGCACTGACAGATCTTCCAAACTGCCTTTAAAAAAAAAATAGTTTGAAATTATTACTCTGCGTTCAGCCAGCTTAGGTGACCCCAGGTAAGTTTGTGATACTGTGTACTACTTTATATGTGTCAAAGCTGAAGTGTTCTTGTCATCTGATTTCTCAGCTCTCTCTTGGCTTTTATCTTTCTTGACTCATACCTTTTTTGAAAATGTTACATGAAGCTTCCCTTTGAGGCTTTTTAAAACTTTTTTTGTATCCTGTTTCTTTGGGAAATCTTCCGCCCGCTTGGTTTTCACACCTCTCCATGTCTGCTTATGATTTGGTCTGTCTTCAATCTTTCCCTTCTTCCTACTCTCCTTTTTCTTCCATGTCACAACTCAGAACCATTTCTGTCTTTTCTCCACCCTCCATGTGTTTGCAGCCATTTTCTCACTCTACCTCGAACCAGACATTCTCAACCTATTGATGATCCTCTAAAGAGCCCCAGGTAGACATATAATTGAGTTTGCACGCAGCCTTTTTTTTTCTGCTTCTCCACACTCCAGCCCAACCTCTCTGTGTCACAATCTACTAATCTGTATTGTTATGGAAAGTTTGTTTTTAGGTTTTAAACACATTACACTCACACTGTAACGTCGACCAGGTATTCTGTCTGATTCAAACGTATCAGAGATCCTAAATCAGAAAGAATTGGGAGACAAGTTATTTTGAGGAAACTTGCATGTCATTTCAAATAACATGTTCAGTGTTAGTGCCATGTGTGACAACGTTTACACCCTTTTGCAAAAAATGACAATTTTCTTTGCTTTCACTTGGTAGGAAGACAGTATTGTATTTTCCGCACTATAAGACGCACCTACAAACTGTGTATATTCTCAAAAACTAGCAATACAACTTATAATTCGATGTACCTTACATACGGATCAATATTGATTACGGTAATTATCGCTACCATCACTGAAGTAACAGCAGTTCCTCCAGCGACAAAATTCAACATTAACAAATCATTGGTACGGAAGTGAAGGAGGTAACAAGATGACCTCCGCATTCCATTCTATGTCCCTACAATGTCGTGCACCCTGTTAATGGAAAAAAAGTTTAAAAATCAGCCATTCGTTTGAAGGACACATTATAATCCGATGTGCTTTAAAGTGTGGGAAATACGGTAGTTGAACACACACTTAATGGTTTTTAACAGTTAATACCCACTTCTTTATCACTTTTTTTTTCGCTTTATTGGTTTCCTGTTTACTGTACAAATGAGAGGAACGATTAGTTTTCAATCGTCAACTTTTGTCCAGTAGAGTTTTGATTTTTTTTTTGTAAATTATTTACACATGTTTGCAGGTTATTCTTGAATTTTTGGTTAAAAATAAACAAACAAAATTGACCAGCTTTGATATTTTTTTACCAGCCGCAACCATCGTGGGTATCCAATCTGCAGAGAGGAAGCAGTCAGGTTACTGCGTTCCACTAGGATGGCTCGTGCCCGTTCAGAGGGCGCCTACTCCTCCGACTATGACTACGAGAGGTATTGAAACAGACTGCACCCGACGTTTGTGGTCTGAAGGTGTCCCTCGTTTCGTCTTTAGTTTATCCATGACCACACTCGTGATGACAGACAATGATATCGCTTTGATATTGTAATTTTGTCTCGAGGTCATCACAGCTCTGACGTTGTGTAGACGTAACCTGCTGGTACACAACTGCCTGTGTATGTGGAGGCTCAGAGCTACAGTATCTGTGTTGCTGATGTCAGCTGTTTGTGTTCATGGAGTAAAGTGCCGCCGAGCACTTAAATGTCCTTTTGTGTATGTTGTTTATCTACACATGCACATTAGTCCTCTGTCTTGTTTTTTTTAAACAGCAGCTTTTTTAATACAAGTGTTATATCTGTACAGCTCTCATTAACAGCTAATTTTCACTTTTTTGGGGCACCAACACAAAGAAAGGCCATTTATTTAAGAGACTCATATAAGATTCTTAAAAGCACATGAAAACAAGTAACAATTTACATCACAAGCCTTTAAAAAGCTAACAGCTTAATGTCGCTTAATGTAGCTAAATGTAGCTTAATTGTAACTTAATTTTTCTTTTCATTTTTTCCAAAATTGAAAGATTGGTACAACATATGCTGAAAAAGCATATCATTCTTTTAAATTTATATTTACACGCAAACTACAGGAAATGAGTGTAATGTGACTAAATTGTCTCCTTTTCTCTAGAAGCACTTATTCGTGCATATATACACTTATAAAGCTGATTTAACTTTGATTGTTTAACAGAAAAAAAATCTCACAAATGTGCTTATCTAGCTTTAATAAATGCGCCGAGAAAAAAAAGATGTTTTCTGCACATAACGTTATTGGTACTTGTTTGTTTTTGTCTTTTTTAATTTTGATGTTTGAGACGGCGTGGGTAATTTTTACGTGGTCTATTATAGAAAAAAAAGTAAGTTTAGGAAAAAAACTGACTAAGAGTTCATTTGAGAGAGCTCAGGAATTAGACCCAATTGGCAATTTTAGGTCCAGTAAAATCTCCTTCATTGGACTTTGGCTGTGAGAAAAACAAACTACCAATTAAAAATTGCCCTGGAAAGTAAAATATGTAGTTAAGAGTGTCTAGTGAAACACATTACATAAAAGGGTTATTTGAAAATATTTAATACCCAGTTGTGCATTAAATGTAACTAGAATCAACATTTTATTTTTAACAGACATTATTCATTTGTGTTGCTTGAACCTTTAGAAGATATCAAAAGATTCTGCAGCACAATAAATGGATCATATCAGCCTTTTTTACAGTTATCTTTTTAGTTAAACCCTCTACTGGACAATTGTTCACATTACAAAAAGTAATAAATGTAAGTTTGATAAATGTTAAAAATTTGCAAGTAAATTTGCTTTAATACGAGCAAAATGAACATCTGAAAATAATTATTTGTGGTTGGTAGAAAAAGTCTTTTTTAAATTATGGTTATTTTTTTTTAAAAAGATTGTTTTAGTTTGAGTTTTGATAAGAAACATATAGAAAAAGTCAAAATAAACGATGTGCATGTCTTAATTCCCTCCACTTGCTAAAATTTCCTGTCTTCAAAATGAGTTACGTTTGTGCTGTTTTCAATGTGCACCATTATTTTTTTCCCCTCCTCACATTATTTAAGCACACGTTTTGGTCTGTTTGGTGTTTTTCTTGTTCTCAAACATAACCTGTTTTTCTCCTGCAGCTCATCAGGATTCAGTTTGAACTTCACAGTGCCAAAACCTGAACTGAAACCATTTTTCAGATTCAATAAACACAAGAATACAAAATCTATTAAATTTTGTGCAACATCTTTTCTGCTCATGTCATGCCAACTTGAACAAATGAGTTCTCAGATAGAAGATTTTACATGCTATTTGGTGACACATATACACATTCTTTTTAAGTTTTCCTTTTTCAAGTAAATTTAACCCAAACACTAGCCAAGTTTAGTAGAAGTGTGACTGCCTTTACACTCCGATCCTACATTTAAATACATTAAAGCTTTGAGGGTGTGACCCATCCTGCCAGCCATGATTTCCCAACCCTGCTGGAGTCCCACTGAGTGCCTACCTGTCTCTCAAAAACCTCTGTAGGAACCACGGATCCATGGATAGACACGAGTATCACAGCAGGTCCCGCTCTGCAGACCAGCGGCCCACTATAGAGCGCCTTTCATCCCGCTCGCGCTCCACTGAACGCCCCCACGACTCTTCGCTCATGAGGTCGATGCCATCTCTGCCATCGGGGAGGTCTGCACCCCCCTCACCTGCCATGACGAGGTGTGACCCAGAGTGGGGAGGCTAACAAGCTAGCAGTAGCATTGGTCTTTAGCTACACAGTCATTTAATTGAGTAATGGCAACACTGGAGGAATAAGTAACACTAAGATTAAGTTTGAGAGTGCAGGCTTGGGGAAGATTGGGGAGCGGGCAATACCGTACCTAGTTCTGGTTCATGGCAACTATTCCTAGTCTTAGTTCTCCTGAGTCCAGCCATGAAGCCCCTTTTAGGATTAAATAATGGGGCCTGTAACTTGAATGGGTTGAAAGTTGAGCTAAACTTTATTATTGCTGTTCCGGACAGCCCCCAAAACAAGTGAAAGTTTTGTCCACTGTTGTAAATTTTGTTCTTTTTTGTTGTGACTGTGGGTTTTCTATCTCCAATGTAGCCGTAATGGTTCTCATACCACCACTTTGAGATTTAAACTGGAGTAAACAGTGTTATTTTCGCCTCCAGTGTTGCTTTGCTTCTGTGCAGCTAAAACCTTCATAGAACTAACAAAAATAGATGAGTACCCACTCAGCCTGTCCTAACTAACATGCACTAAAACCAAAGAAAAAATAAAAAAAACCCACCTCACGTCATTTAGAAGCCTGCTACCGTGCATCACCTCACCTTTTTTCACCCCATCACCTGCATCCTCACAAAATCCCCTTTTTCCCACACCTACATCCTCCCGTTCTGTTTTGTTCCTGAAAGCACTGATGAACGTGCTTTGTTTTCTCCACACGGATCCCAAACACCAACGGATCTTGACACACTGCTCAGCTTGCTGAATGGGTTTAATCCTGTTTTGTTTCAATCGAACCATACTGCTCATACACGAGTGTGAGTATGGCAGTGATGGGCCAACATTTTGCTTTGATTTTCATCACTAACATCTACTGATGTGGTTTATCCTGCGAATGCATTCTGTTTGGTTTCTTTTTTAGTTGTTTTCTTTTTGAGTTCAAGCCCCCCATGGGAACAGTCTGAACGCATGGTCACACCGGTCCGTTGAACTCTTTCCTCCCTGCAGCTCGATGAGCCGACTGCACATGCGATTCACATCCTGCATCTTTTATTGCAGCTACAGTCGATGTAACACTCCACTTTCATGTGCCAAATATCACCGATTTATGAAGTGATTTTATATTTTGTGGATATAAATCACTTTGTAAAGAAATCACATTTCCGCTGTTGTTTTCACTAAGAAAACAGTCACTGCACAGTAACAATATAACCACTTTACACCATGCATCAGATTTTCTCTATAGTTTCTTTGCTTTATTGTTGACGACACAAAGATCTGCATCATAAGTAAAATTTCTTGCCACAGTTTTGGTTTAACTTTATGAAATATTTCCTGCTTTCTGTCATGTAGGGCACATCCTCAAAGTGGATCAGCCCAAACCAGTCCCACTAGTACACCTATACGAGGTCGACAACTCCCACAGCTTCCACCCACGGGGAAGGACAGAAGTAAGTCACGTGTTTTCTATTTACTTATATAAAAGAAATCGGTTGGTGTTGTGAGATTATATCATTTGGGTAACTCAAATGTTTGGGTTTTGAGGAGGCGGTGAGTCTCCGCTCATTGTGAACAGGAAGGGATACTTCAGAACTTTTAAGATGTTCTCAAATGTACGACGATGGCTTTGTTCAATCAAATTTTCACGTTTGTTACTCGTCCATAACATTTCTACTCGGTTCCTTTTCCATTTCTCTCTCAGAAGATGGAGACGAAGGAACAGAGCCTTGTGAAGGTCTGTAGCTGGATGTGTGGGTTTAGTCTTTCAGAGGTGGGCGTGCTGGTTTAGTCACGCCTCGCTCCGAAGGCCAAAACCTGGTCTGCAACGGCTAGTGGCCTGGTTCAATAGATACTATAAATAAGAGCTTGAACCTGCCCTCTGTTGCAGCCGTGTTTAATGTGCCATTCGGTCATAAATCTTTGTGTTTTTGTCTGGTTGCTACTAATCGCACTATTGTTGTGATCGAGGTGTAATTATTTGCTTGTGAATGACTGGTTTGTTTTAACTGTTCGGACTGCTGAGATACTTCACCCAAACAACATACAGCTCTTTGAGCGTTAAGCAGATTTGAAATAATCACTGAAGATGGAGAAGTTGTTCCTCAGCACTCCCTAAGCAAATGTTTTGTGACTTAAAAACTTGTGACATACGTTGTGGTGAGTTCAATGATTATTTTATGTGTCTTAACGATGAAAAGTGAAAGCAATAGTCAAAAAATTTTAGAGAAATGTCGTTTGTGGAGTTTGAGAATACTTGTCCGAGTGGTCAAAGAGTTGTTTGTCTTGTGTCTGAGTTCATGAGGGATTTTTCTGAGTCCCTGTAAAATTTACAGGAAGTGCAACTCACTCCCTATTTTCTTCATTTTCTTTGTCTTTCTAACACTTCCCTGTGCATATTTGTGCAGGTACCATCCCTCCATCATACTGAACCCCTTTTTTTGGACTTTGTAGTCACCTTTTCTAGAACCATTTGTCTTCCTTTTTGTCACTTCTGACAATCTTTACCTAGAATTACTTTATAGTTTCCAGAAATTCAACTGTTGTTGCAACTTTTTTCCTCAACTATATGTAGTTATACATGTTCGGTTTTGTCGTCTTCCGCTCATTTGGGGCCGGGTCGCGGGGGCAACAGCCTCAGACGGGAAGCCCAGGCTTCTCTCACCCCGGCTGCATCCTCCAGCTCACCCGGAAGGATCTCGAGCCGAAATGAGCTTCCTCCGCAGGGTGGCTGGGCTCTCACTCAGACATCGGGTGAGGAGCTCTGCCATCTGAGAGGAGCTCGGTGTCGAGCCGCTCCTCCTCCAGGTTGAGAGGAGCCAGATGGGGTGGTTCGGGCATCTGGTCAGGATGCCCGCTAAGCGTCTCGCTGGTGACCTCTTGGTCACACCGTGCCTCTGTGACCAAGAGGCACGGTGGGATGTGCCTCTTGGTCACATCCCACCGAGACCAAGAGGCAGACCCCGAACCTGCTACAGAGACTAGTTATACATGATAAAATATAACTATATTTCTTATTTCCTAAAATGTTGTGGCTGTTTTCACTTTGACCCCGTTTTTCAAGTCAGCGTCATCACACAAATGACGTGAAATTAATCTGCAGTGGTTCTTGATGAATTATGTGAAGCTCAACTCATATATTTCTCGAATATTAAGACTTAGATTGTACATCTGTCATGCAGTTTGTGTGTGAGAAAGAGTGTGCGTACCAGATATACCTTTATTTTTATTGGGTTTAATCTTACCTTGAAAGCACTGATTTTTTTAAAAGAAAAATGTATTTCTTTATGTGTTGCACCAACTAAGAAGGGGCCGGGGAAGAGTGTACACCACCTGAAACTCAAACTGAACCTTCAGGTGTGTCTAAATCACAAGATCCTTCATTCAGTAAAATAACTGCTCATTATTTGTTTTTAAAGAAAATAGGTCCTGACATGAGGGAGCTATTTTCAGTTTTGGACTAGATTATTGCAAACTATGTACATTACCTACCAGCATGAATGAACACAGATAAAGTTGGCAAATAAGTGGTGTTCCCTACAGCTTCTACTTCCTACTGTCCCATCTGTTTTTGTGGCACGCATGTGTCCTCAGACTCTGTGGGAGAAAAATTTAACCGTACTGTAATGGTTGTGTAAACACAACCAGAAGATGCACATACAGTTTTCTAGTCCAAAACACGTATGTACGAGTTTTTAAATGATGAAAAACAAGAATGAGAACACAAATTGATAAACGTATCGGTAGAAATAGATTGATTTAGAATGATAAATCTTTATTTTTTAAATTTATACATCTACCATGTTCTTTCCGATAGAAGCACACTTTCGAGTAGACACTCATCCTTGTTTTTTTTCTCAAACCTCAATACAGCAAAGTTTAGTCCAGGGGTGGGCAAATTTTTTGGTTCGCGGGCACATGCAGTTCTAACATTTGACACAGGGGCCGGAACAGGAGCAGATGGATGGCATGCTTGGGTAACCGCTAGATTAGACCGATAGAATGGCGCACTACATTTTAAACATGCATGCTAAATGTTACATCAAGAGTGTTAAATTTAAAATCTAGCGTGCTAGGTCTGAAATCTAGTAGGGTTGCGCTTAAAACTGTGCATTTAGCGGTACTAGGTTTGAAATCTAAGCGCTTGATGTTTTGATTTTTTTTGCAACAAACCCAATGTATCCAGAGTACGCCATCTAGTGAGGAAACATCAGAATTTCAGGGTAAATAAAACATTAACAAGGTTTATTTATTTAATTTTTTTTAGTTTCGGTGGGCCGGGTTAAAAGTTTAACGGGCCGCACGTGGCCCGTGGGCCGTAGTTTGCCCATGCCTGGCTTAGTCCGACAAAAATATGTTTTCCATGTGCAACTTTAGCTCATGTTTGACCTGTCCTTGTTCTTTTAAATAGCGCTTTAAATAGTGCTACAGCACATGTGCAGCTTGCGTTTGTACCGGTGTTGCGCTCAAAAAGTACTATGTGCTCAAATACGACTGGATAAAAACTTCCAAACATTAAAACTTGAGGGTTTCATAGTATGGTATTAAACTTTGAATTGTCTTACACATTATCTGAGGTGTTTTTGTACAAATAATGACAAAAAGAAAAAAAAATCTATGAGCCAAATTTATGTTAATTTCATTTTTTTTTCACCCCAAGAAGCTTAGACGGAGTCGCACTCTGGTGACGTCACAGATAGGAAAGACTCCAAACAATGGAGCATCGAAGCAACCATCTTTGACGTCATCAAAGTGTGTTTGCTTCTCAGTTTCTGGCGGTAGAAAGAGCACAAAAAGCGTAAAAACAGATTACGAGGCTCCCGAAACCGAAAAATAGCCGAAATTATTTTCCTAATAAAAACAAATAAATTTTTTTGTCGTTATTTGTACAAAAACACCTCTGAAAATGTGCAGGACACTTCAAAGCTTAATACTCTGCTATAAAACCACCCATTTTTAAAGCCTAGATGTTTGTAGAAGGTATTTTTAATAGTCGTGTTTGAGTACATATTCTTTTATGAGCGGTACCAAAATGAGACCATTTTTTTTGCCAGATTTTTTTGTTTGTTTCTTTTTTGCAAAAAGCTCATTTATTGAAGCGCACCCCATTTTTACCACCGCGCATGCGCGTGCCTTAGGAATAAAAATGTCCTATTTATTTGTAACTTTAGATAGATAATATAGTATTTTATGCATCTTAAACATTCAATACATACTCTTAATACTTTATAATATGAAGTGTTCGACAACATTAGGGGTCGGAATGGTGTTTTCTTTGTGTTCAGTAACTTTCAACCTGAGTGTCACATAAAATTGATTTACAGCAACTTAGGATTTCAGAGGCTCAACATTTCACAAGCATCCATCTTTCTTTATAATAGCAGCAGACAGTGAGGAGAAACCCCAAGGTCCACCAGTAAATGGAAGGAAAGGCAAGTCTGAACAGAGCGATGGTGTGGATTTGCTGTGTAAGCTTCTGGGTGTGTTGTGTCTTTACCTATCAGCTGCAGCTTTTCTTACTTGTTTGGCTTTTAATTGTTAAACTTTAGATTTAAATCTTGCCTTTCTCCAAATTCTATCATACCATCATATCCACCTGTTGCGGGGGTGCCGGAGTCCATCCCAGCTGATTCAAGGCGAGGGGCAGAGTACACCCCGAACAGGTTGCCAGTCTCTTGCGGCGCCACACACATACAACCATCCACAGACACTCATTCCTAGGGGCAATTTGGCATCGGCCAATCAACCTAACACGCATGTCTTTGGAGGTTGGGAGGAAACGGGAGTACTCGGAGGAAACCCACGCAAACACGGGGAGAACATGCGAACTCCACACAGAAAGGACAGTGTTCCAAGCCTCGTCCCCACCCGGGACTCAAACCCACGACCTTCTTGCTGTGAGGCCACTGTGCTATCCACTGCACCACCACATTTTATCTCACGTATAAACTAAACAAGGGTCATTCAGATTTAAATAATATAGACGTATTAAATTAAAGTTCTGTATGTGTCTCGATTTGATGGTGATTCATCTGGATTGCTGTGGTTTGCTCTACCTCAAAGTCCTCGTCTCCCATTCACTTTAAGACTAATTAACTCTGCACAGCTCAACCTCACAAAGACACGGCTCTCCATTTTCATTGTAAAACTGCCAATTATTCCAATTAAATGATGAATATTTTCCAAAGACACTCATGCATACTTTTAAAGTTGAAGCAATGGACAATTTTTGTTTGAATTAGCACATTTTTAGTGCATTTTTAACCCACAATTTAACAAGCTTTTAATAGCTTTAACATTACACTGATAACATTTTGGCACAAAAATTAAGAAAATAATTTAATAGGATTGCACACAATATTTTGCACCACAAATATCCCAAAATAGATGAGCTGCTATTTCAGTTTGTCCAGCAGATGGAGCAAAGCTCATAATTTTTGGTGATGAGCTTTTCTTGTTTGCTGTGTGAAAAAAAATTGAGCATATTTTCTATTTTGATAAATATGGGTTTTTTTGCTGTGTGTGTGGTTGCAATGTTGACTGATATTATTAATTTGGGTGCATGTTTTATGATAGATAAAATTAAATATGATTTAAGATTTTCCAAACCCCAGTGTGAGTGGATGTGGGTATGTTTTTGTAATAGAAGTGACTTGGGAAGACCAGCAACGAGGGCTAAATGGCTCTCTATCTGATGAAGGGTCACATCCTCAACCCTCCCTCACTGACACAGGTTGGTTGGTTGTTTTGCCATGGTGTGCAGTGCATTCTAATAACTGATTAGTCACATGAGTTTATGACTATTAATCAAAGTGTCTGGCTTTGCTTAGACATCGTATGGTGAGAATAATCTAAATTGCCACTTCGATTTGAGATATTTTTAATTGTAGCTTTCATTGAGGTCTCATTCATGTGTCAGCAGTATGTGCAAACAAAACAATCTTTTAAGTTAGCAGGAAATGATTATTAAAAATTTCTTTAGGAATTCAACTCAGCCTTCAGAAATTGAGTTTGTACTGTTTCAAATTTTTTTTTGAAAATTAAGAATAACTCTTAAAAATATTGAAAAAGGAAGACGTGTGGGACCTTCTTAAACTCTACTAACTCGTCTCACATTATTTCTAAGGGGATCAATTGCAATTAACTGTAAGCTCTATGGGAAAAGTTTGGATCATTCTCATTGTGACAGTGTTGAAAAATACATTTCTAATGCTTAGTTTGAAAGTTTGTCATCTCGTTTGCATACAGGCAATAGCTGTTGCCCCCACTTAAAAAAAAAAAATTAAAGTAATGAAAACAACATAATAAGGTCGTATCTGACTTTGTTTTTGAGATATCGAGAGGAAATAAAAGGTTAAGTTACACACCAGAAGATTTCCTTTTTCTCTGCCCCCTTTTCTAGACAAATACTGTATGCAGCTGCTAAAATGACACTACAAAGCAGCAAACAGGAAGCTTGTAGGATCCACCATGGGCTTGTGCAGAAACCTTAAAGGAAAAGGCTCATCTGCATAAAAATCTGGAACTTAGAGTAAAAAATAAACCTGTCATACATGTTATTGAATTAATTGTTTGGTTGAATTTTTCTCTCCACTGGGTGGTTTCTGTTTGATCTCGTTTGTTGTGCAGCTCTTAGCTGATGTTTCTGTGAGGTTGGTTTGTTTCCTAAACAAGTACTTCTTTGCATGCGTTTGAAGACACCCCTCATATTATTAGAAAACATTATTCTAACTTGTGTTGTATTGATTGCGCTAGGTGTGGCTCAAGATGATGGAATGTAGAAAAAACTGTTATGTAGTTATTGAATTGATTGACCTTTCTTGTTTGGTTGAATTTGAATAGAATGTGTTTATTTTCACACGCGGTTTCACAATCAGCAAATCTTATGAAGAAAAGCTATTCTATGACATTGCACTACTTTTCTTTTTCTTCTGAGCACTCTTAGTTTTGTAAAAATTAGTATTATTTTTATTTATTTTATTTTTATTATTTTTATTTTATATGTTTGCACACCAGTACCAGAACAAGTTCCTAGTCTCTGATGTTTTTCACTGACATGGCAATAAAAGCATTCTGATTCTGATTCTGATTGTTGAGATGTCTTCCTCATACCCTCACCTTGAGGTGGCCCGGTCAGGCATTGACCAATATGTTGCCACGGAAACACGATTTAGGCTTTTTTTTGCCCACCTGAAAACCACATTTGCTGATGTGTGTGCACATGATGTGATTCATGATTCTACTTGATGTCGGATAAACGTGATTTAATATGACAGCAAACAAAAGCAGAAAACATTCTGGTTCTGTCGCTATAGAACTGGAGTCTTCTGAAAAAGATTTCCATTGTTTTTGGATTGCATTTCTATCTGCTTCCCTCTTAAAAAAATAGCAGAAAAAGGGCTTTTTAATCAACTTTTAGACATGTTTACTGTATACGATGATTCTACTCTGTGTTGACACGTGCTCGAGATGGTTTTACGTTGAGACGCATACGCTGATAAAACGTCTCTGAGAAACATCTGCATTGATTTATATATATTTTTTGCATTTCTACTTGGGTTTTTTAATAGGTACTTATGCATTTTGATCTGAACCACAATAATTAGCATCCAAACATTTGCAGATAGGTTTTAAACCCTAATTGAGTGAATTGTCATTTCCGTTTAAAGTATTATAAAATTTGTTTGATTTGTAGTTTATATTTAAAATTGTCATTTTGCTCTTAGAATAGTTTTTGATGTGACTATAGTTTGCACTTTTTAAAATGCTTTTTTTAAAAAAAAAAACTCTCATAGATGTGGTGAATGTGGAAAGGAAGAGGACCCAAAAACAGGACAACAAAATTTGTTTTAACCAAAAGTCCATTAAGGCAAAAAGTCCAGTAAAGATGTAAGGCAGAGGGCACAGGATTAACTCAGGATAAAAAAGTTCAAATGATATAACAGAGTTCAAAAATTAAACTTATGGTCAGGCTGCCAGGAAGCCCTGGCTGGAAGGGATGGTGTTGATGACGTAAACCCGACAAAGAATTCTGGGGGATTGCCTTTAAATAGGCAACAGGATCCACAGATGTGTGTTATCAGACCAATCACCCTCAGATGTCCCTAATCAGGGTGATGAGGGAAGCTCCACGGCTTCCTCTGGTGGCAGTGGAGGGGATTATGACAAAATCATTTTTAGTACTTTTGGATTATGTGGTATTTTATATTTGCAATTGAACTCTTGTGAGAAATCTCATTTCAAATGTTTTATCTTTTTTTTTGCCATTAACCACTTTTTTCATTGGCCCTCTTTTATTTTGAGAAAATCAGTAGCTCTTCTGCTTCTTTCTTTCAATCACATGACTCCTTTCTATTTCCGTTTTGAAATGCCACTTATTTATTTCAATGACCTTCTCGATGCAGTCGAGGTAATGGTCAGAGTGCGGCCAGCTGTGATGCTCATTTGACTCGCTAATGAAACGGTGCTCATCGCCACCACAAAAAGATGAAAGCCGTTGATGTCGGTCATTGTTTTTTTCGTTCATGTGACACTTCTTTCATAACCCTAATTAGAGATTAATTGAGCTGAATGCAAATGTGAAAGGTTGGACTGAAATGGAGCCGGATGTAAATTAGCACAACATTTTGTCGAGATGGGAATTAAGATGAAATGGTTATGAACACGATCGAATGATTTTATTTGATGCAGCAAAGATGGCTAAATCTGTAGCTGACTGTTTGTCCGTGAGTGTGTGACTCTTACAGCAATTTTATTCTTTTTCCACTGAATTCATCGAAACACCTTGAGGGAGTCGCTCTTTTGTGTCTTCGCTGCTTTTAGAGTGTTTGTTTTCTTTTCATTTTATTTTTCCAGGCTGTCTTTCCACAGCTGCTCCATAAAGAAGTGATACCCCACTTCTTCCTTTACCCCTTCTTCTTCTCTCTCTCTTCTACTCTTTCTTGTTCCTATCTTACCTTCAGCGAGATCTGAATTCTCTGTGATCCGACGCATTAACATCTCCTTCCTGTTTCAGCCCTTTTTTCCTTTTAAGCACAGAACCTCACCCCCTTCCGACTTCCACTTTCCTCTCTCCAGTTTCTAATAACTAAACTTGACCTCTACCTCAGCCTCACCTGGCCCCGCATCCTCTCGCTCCACTTTGGCTTCTCACTGTGCCCCATGGTGGAGTTTGTGTGTTCTCGGTGTACTCTTTGATTTTGTTTGTGTGTTCTGTGCTTGTTGTTTTGTCATTGTTGTGTCGTTCTTGTTGTTTTGTCGTGTCCTCCCTCCCATTCATGTCCACCTCACTTTAACCCTTCCAAATCTGACCCGCTCAACGATGGCGTCACCTCTTCCTGTTCTGTAACCCCCTCCCAATCACCACCCGATCCCCTTTGTGCATCCTCTCACATCCATGTTCCTCTCCTTTGTCTGTGTCTGTCCATTTTGTGATGTGAACCCAGAAGACACGGACTCACCAAGTTGGACGAACTCAGGTCTGTCCCTTCTTCTTCACCTTTTTTTCCTTTTATGACATGGCCTCTGTACTTCTTCTACTTTTTTCTCTCTGTGCGTCTCTACGGCTTGCCCTCCCCCACCCGACACCCCTCATCTCAGCCTTTTTATTCTGGCTTTGCTTGCTTTCATTCTTGGTGCTTTTTGATCGTCCTCCAGATGATGTTTCCAGCTTCTTTTTTTATTATTATGCACATCTTTTTTTTTTTTTTTGCACCATGGACAGAGTGAGTGGGCTTACTGTTTGCAAGCATGATAGAGTTTGATTCACTCAAAAGATTCAGCGATTCATCATTCATTTGTCGAGTCGTTGTCGTCAAACAAAAATCAAAGCATAAAAGCGACTTTTTTTCAAGATAGCAGATGTTGTTCACATCTTTTTAATTAGCATATTCTGTGCTTTGCTCTCTCGTCTGCTCTGAAATTGGACATTCTGCATCAGTTCTAACTAAAATACAAAAGATTGCAGAGAGTTTACTTTTATTAAAAAAGCTGATTAAAAAAAAATTCTGCACGTCTCTTGTCTATTGGGCATGTGTTGGCGAATCATTATGCTTCCAATTTAATCATTCTTTTAGCATGAATCTGAATCACACTTTGATCGGATAACTAATAAGAGAATTCAAATTGATTAACTCATTTACAAGTTTTGACGTGGGAATTTTTTTTTTTTTTTTTTGCCAAAAGTTTAGAATGAGTTACTTGTCAAGTATTTGTCAACAAAACGAAAAAAAAAAATTGTAGTGTAAAACTTTTTTCCCAAAGCTTGCAGAAGTTGTTTAATTTTAATACAGTAAACCTGCATATTTGGTACCCTTAAAACTGGACTTATAAATGACCGGTAAAGAAGGAACATGATCTGTTTAACATTTTTAATGGAAAATGAGATCCACTGCAAACGCTTTGTTAGTTTTTTTTTGATACCTCTAAATGAAGCTCATTCAAGTCCAGGCAACAATCTGTGTGCATCAGCTGCATAATTATCAGGTGAAATTAATCCTCTTTTATCTTTATGCAGATGCAGTTATGTCTCCATCTTTAATTTATAGTTTGAATGTTATTTTAAATATGTAATAAAATCCAAAGAAAGACCCATCCAAAAATAACATTCAAAACATTTAATTGTTAACACCAAATAATCTGAACATAAGAATACATGCTTTTGACATATTTATAAAGGAGAGGGTTGAAAAAACTTTTTATCCCCATTTCTTCTCACCTGATATTTATGATTTAAGTATTTTTAGTAAATAGAAAATACCCCAATAATAGTCAAAAAGCATTCAAATTAAACAAAATTAACTGTAAATAAATTAGAAAGAAATTTACCATCTCGTCAATAATAAATACTAGAGTACTTAAGTTTTGCGGGTTTTTTTTATCAGATTTTGCAATTATAGATTATTTTATGTATAAAAAAATGTTCAGAAAGTCTGAAATATTGTAGTTTTTTAAATTGAAAAATACTTTATTGATCCCTGAAGGGAAATTTCAGATGTTTATAATTTAAAGTAAATGTAACTAAATTGCAAAACTTTAGACTTGCAGAAAAATTCTAATTTTCAAAGAAAATCTTTTAGTGCAGCTGGATGTCAAATAATTATGCACAAACGCGGAGTTAAAGAAAGACAGGAGAAAAAACTATTTCTAGACTCTGAGCTATAACTCTAAGGAATAAAGACAAACCCAAAGAGACTATAAACTTTTTTAATTCAAGTTGCCTAAATCAGTTCTACAGTTTGTTTTCTTCAGCTTTTGCTGCCTGTGTGTGTGTGCATTTGTTAAAACACCGACATATTGTGCTCGTGCATGCTTTTTTTGTGTACAACTTTGCTTTTTTATTACTGCTATGACACAAAAGTAGAGACGTGAAGAATTCTTTGAAGAATGTCCACATTCACAAATTCCTCATGTGGTTGCAAACAAGAAATGCATTTAATTTAAAATTCCAAGTAGAAGTTTAATTCTTAGAAAACATAGGGATTATAATGGATGGTATTTTAATGGTCACAGGAATGTGGGTACATGTGGGTAATTGGTCATATTATTTTCAAACTAAGGACTTTAAAACTCAGAAGGAAAATGTGGGAAAATAAAAAGGACAAAATCAGTATTGTGAATTTTCTCAAAAATAACTTGTTTGAAGGAAAGTTGTGTTGTTTAGGGGTTTTTGTCGTTCAATTGTTGGCTGTTATACCTTCATACATCTTCCAAAGTATTCCATTTACAGTTGAAAATGTCGGAAAACAATTTAATGGATTAGACATTAAAGCTGATTAAATTACTGGTCAAGAAGTTGTCAAGAAGCTCAGATCTGTTTTTATTGTTAACTGTAAATGCAGAAGGCCTGTAAATTTGTTTAGCAACTTTCTTCTATTAGTTCTTGTGGTTTTCTTTTTAAATCAAAACCAACCATTCCGCTTATACTCATTAGGTTTGTGCTTGTCATTATTCAGGGTTCATGTCTAGGCAACAGCTTGTTACTCTCCATCACAGTTTGTCTCCTTCAAAAGACTCTTTGTGTAAAACCTTCTGACCAGGATCTGTCTCTGTGCTCAGGTATGGACATGGAGGAAAGGACCAGACAGATGAAAATGAAGATGAACAAGTACAAGCAGGGAGCCAGCTCTGACTCCAGACTGGAGCAAGACTACCACAAGGTAAAAACCTCTCCAAAAGAGCTGGATTCATACTCAAACACAGGCAACACGTAGTTGTTAATCAGATGAATGCACATATGATTAATCTCTACACCTTAAATTAAAACCAGGTCCAAGGTGTGCTTGTGACAGTGAGTAGGTTCCTTTACATTCTTTGTGTTGTGGAAGGAGGAGGACCCAAATGCAGGACTTAAAACAAGGTTTATTAAACCAGGAATCAGCAAAGCTGTAATCAAAGAAGAGGGATTAAAAGGTTATCAAAAAGTCAATCTCAGTTTCAAAGGAAGTCAGCTGGGTCGGGAGTCAGCCAGGGCTGGAAGGCATGAAGACCCGACGAGGAATGCTGGTGAGGCTGCCTTTAAATAGGCAGCTGGGAAATTAGGTGCAGGTGATCCAATCAGATGCAGGTGTTCCAATCAGCCAGAATTGGGGGAAAGGTGAGATGGTCCACGGCTCCCTCTGGTGGTGGTTGAGGGAACCACAACACTGTGTGAACCAACACGATCTAGAAAAGCTGTAAAAACAGTTCCAAAACAGTCACTCGAGGTCCTGCTGAACTAAGTCTGTGTTGGGTTTGCACCAGCGCAGAAAGAAGCACAGAGGAGCGTTTTAAACTACTGCTTTCTGCCCGGGTCTCATCTCTGGATTGTCAGATTGTACGACTAACGCTATCAGAAATGTTCCTAGAAAGATGAGCGACATCGTTCAAAGTGGAATGGATACCATCTCTCCATGTGTACAGGCTTCCCCCAAAATGTGATGAAAAGCAGCTAACATCATTGACAAGGTGTAAGATATCGACTTAGCTAGCTTACGCACCAACCTTACATTCAATTTGATGACCTCTGATTGTCTGCATCGGGTATCGTTACTGCATGAATCACAACTCGACAGAATCTGGACTTACTCTGGGCGAACATTCCAAGATTTTCTTCTATGTCACCTACTGTGGGCCCCGGATAACACCTGACTGTAGCTCCTGGGAGCTCCACGTGTCTGACCATAGAAGAGCCAATTATCGTGTGTATTTAAGTATAACGCGCAAAATTTCCTACCTAAAAAGAACTCAAATTTTGGATGCACATTATAAGCAATGGCTGGGGTGACACGCTTAGATGTAATAGTATATTATTTGCGCAATGCCTCATCGTCAAAGACATCGTTGACCACAAATGCAAAACATTACATGTAACCACATTTCTCAACCCACAAAAAGGTCTATTTGCGTGAACGATCTACAATAAATCATTCTCCATGGCTCATGCTGCAGAGGCGAGGCATTTTAAGAAGCTGTCAGGGAGCGGTGTGCAGGTGGAAAGAGGAGGACCCAATTACAGACAAAAAACATGGTTTATTTGAATTTGGCAGTCCATTAATACTGTCAATAGAAAAACAAGGTTTTAGTGGCATGGCAAAAGGTTATTATTAGAATGTGTTCATGGTCAGACAACCAAGGGAGACCTGGCTTGAAGGGATGGTATGACCCGACGGGGTAGTCCGGGGTGATTGCCCTTAAATAGATGGCAGGGTCCACAGATGTGTGGCATCAAGAATCAATCTCAGGTGTCCCTAATCATGGTGATGTGGAACATCCAGGGCTCCCTCTGGCGGCAGGAGAGGGGATCATGACAGAGGCCTGTTAATTTAATTTCGGTAATGTGTTCATAATTTACATTGTCAAGTAAAGGATTTTTATCATGATGCCACCTGAACGCCTTGCTGGCGAGGTATTTTGGGCATGTCCCACCGGGAGACTCAGGGGCAGCCCCCTGGCCTGCTGGAGGAACTATGTCTCACAGCTGTCCAGGTAAAGCCTTGTGATCCTCCAGGGTGAGCTGGAGGATGCAGCAGGGGTGGGGGAAGTCTGCGCTTCCCTTCTGTGGTTGTTGCTCCTGCCATCTGGCCCCAAACAAGCGGAAGTCTTATGCTTTCTAGTTTTGCTCTTTTAAGGTTATTTTGTTTCGCCTCAGATCTTCTCATCCTTTATGGCTGATTTCAGGCGATAGGCTGGGTACATTCTGAACAGGTCACCACTCTGTTACGGGGCTCTTTTAAGATTGTACAAACAAAAGTAATATAATCCATAGTTAAAAAGCAGTGGATGTTTATGTGACTGGAAATTAGCTACTTTCTTATGTAACTGTAGGGGAATGTGACACGAGTGGTTGCAGAAACAAGTATTTACTGTATTTCAGAACACGTTTAGAAAGCAACAGTGTCATAGGAGTGAGAATCAGTCTGCTTTCCTTTTAAGTCGGTGCTATGCAAACTATTGCATCGGGTAAAGCATCTCAACAGGTCTATAAAAAACATCAGATAGTGGGTTGTCTCTGCCTGTTAAGTATTATTTTTGCTTTAAATCAAGTTGACAAACCAGATGTTCTCATTACTGTAAAACTTAAGTGGTCAGTAAGTCTGCTTATGGTGTAAATTACATTGTAGTTACCGTAACCCTCAGCCCGACTCTTCTTACTATAAACAATACATTGAAAAATGGACACAGGATGTTTAAAATAAATAAGATTGTCATCTCACTATGACTTCCAAGAAAATGTGGTGTAAAAAGTTTGTTTTAATTCCTTTTTGGGGAAACTTTCCTTTTTTTAAGTGGTACTAAATGACCTTTAATCAAGTAAAAACAAGCTAAAATGATTAAAATATATGTATAAACTTCAAATAGAGCAGAACAGCAAGTATTTCATCAATCCCAAGCCAGAGAAATAAAATTGTCGCAGCGTCTTTGTACATCTACACAACAAATTGAACACGTGGACAAAAAACGCAAATACAACAAATTTATATCAGAAAAAAATCTACTTTATAAAATAAAAGACAGATTCCTCAGGCAATGTAGATGGTTTTATTTTGTATTCTGAACCATTTATTCCTAGTGTAGTTGCGGGGAGTTCTGGAGGCTATCCTGGCTGATTTCTGGCGAAAGGCAAGGTACACCCCGAACAGGTCGCCAGTCTGTTGCGGGGCCACACATACTTACAACCATCCACACATAGACAAGCATCCTAGTGTACAAGTTTATGGTGGTCAATCAACCGAACATGCATGTTTTTGGAGGGTAGGAGGAAACCAGAGTATCTGGAGGAAACCCATGCATACATGGGGACAACATGCAAACTCCACACAGAAAAGCCAGTGTTTCTAGCCTTGCTCCCAATAGGGGACTCGAACCTCAACATTTTTGCTGTGAGGCCACTGCACCACCTCCTGCCTTATATAGACGGTGTCAAACTGAAATATAAATGAACTAGCTTCTTTTTTTTGAGGACTCAAATCCTGCAGGTTTTAAATGTTTCCCTTCTCCAACATACTTACTTCAAGTCATTGCATAGTCATGTAACCATCTTTAAATGAGGAATACATGGGAGGGTTTGGTGGCTTCTAAATGTATCTCTATTTGGACTCAAATGCTTTAATAGTGTTAAGATAAAGACTAAGACTTTAAATAAAGACTTTCCACCATTGCTTGAGTCCCTTTCGGACGCGCATCGGCAGTCACCTCGGCAGTCCTCAGGCCTCTAACAAAACCCAATATTGTCAAGAAGCGGACCAAGAAGTTTATTCGCCATCAATCTGACAGATACGTGAAGATTAGGAAAAATTGGCACAAGCCCAGAGGTATTGACAACAGAGTCCACAGGAGATTCAAGGGTCAGATGTTGATGCCCAACATCGGTTATGGAAGCAACAAGAAAACTAAGTTCACGCTGCCAACCGGCTTCAAGAAGTTCCTGGTGCACAATGTCAAAGAGCTCGAAGTCCTGATGGTGAGCAACAAGACACATTGTGCTGATATCGCCCACAACGTCTCTTCCAAGAACAGGAAGGTGATTGTGGAGAGAGCTGCTCTGCTGGCATTAAAAGTCACCAACCCTTACCTAAGGCTCAGAAGCGAGGAGAACGAATAAACTGAATATTTGCAAATAAGTTAGTGGTGCCATTTGCGAGAGTGATTAAGCATGCGCACCAAACAGGAGAGATACGTATCGACTTGACTATATTGAAATGGAATAAGTAATTGTTTGATTTGTTCATTTTTCATCTGTTTACAGCGGTCGGGCAGAGATCCACGGGGCTCCGACAACCTGTCAGCCAAGTCATCGGACAGCGATGTAAGCGACGTGTCCGCTGTATCGAGAACCAGTAGCGCCTCTCGGTTCAGCAGCACGAGCTACATGTCTGTCCAATCAGAGAGGCCTCAACAAAACCGCAAAATCCGGTAAGCTACCGTCCACATGGTGCTGGCTGCTTGTTAAACTCCATCAAGCTGTTATCAGCAACGGACAATCCCCCCTCAGCAGTGAACACTGTTTTACCATCACCATGTTCAGACTTTTTCTTTTCTGAACGGTCTGAATCTGGTTTGATCGGAGAGAATATTACAGCCCGTAGCAAGTTGTGTCATTTTCTCTCTGTAGCGAGTTCAGGTTTGGCTCCCTCTTAGAAAACTTGGAACCAAATGATTGAACTCTGCTTTTTCACTTTGTGGGGAAGTTTGTCTGTTTCTAATAACACATGTTTAACTGTTTGCAACCTCTGAGGGGTCTCTTTGTTTGTTGCTTGCATGGTGCTTTGATGTTAGTCTACATGTTTAAATCTTTCTGCTTTATCTGCGGCAGTGTGTCTTCACATCTTTTTTTTTGGTTGTTGTTGACTTTCTTTATGCTTTGTTTGGTTTTTCTTTCTGCTTTGCATGTGCGGCTCTCTTTGTGCTTCTGTCTCTGCCTTCAGCCAGTTGCAATGGAGAAGTCAGTCTCAGGAGGGAGATGAGCAGTTAGGAGAAACGCAGGAGAAAGAGGAAGTTGGAGAGAGGGGTAGGAGGGCAAGTAAAGAAGGGAGAGTGCAGGTAGAGAGCAAAAAAGCAGGAGAGAAGGCAGACAGAGACCAAGAGCATCAGGAGGATTTGGTGGAGAAAGAAGAGGACTTACAGCAAAGGAGTATCTCAGAAAGTGACCTCAGGTAACATGTGCTGTAAACCTTAAACCCTACGCTAACATCAAAAAGGAACCTACTAACCACATCACAGACCTTCTGACTCCTTTACCACACCTCTGCCTTTAGATAATCAATGCCTTTTACCCTTTGACCTTCATCTCGGCTAGCTGTGGCATTTTAGACAATCACTCGTGTCAAGGTAGCAATTATACCCAGGGGTGTACATGTGTGCGCATTTGTTGTAAAAATGCAGTTTGAAGCGCTTTTGCGCTTTGACATCGCAAGCCACAGAAGTCAAAGTTTAACCTTAAAACACAGAAGCATTTTTTTATTTAAAAGTCCTGTTTGATCACTAAAAATGTACAAAACCAGCATTTAAAATATGAGCAAATAGCAGCTTTTGGCACTTAATTCAGTTTTATTTATTGCTCAAATTTACAAATAAAAAATAGTCTCACTGAGCTTCACATTGTGCATTCAAATAGTGCGTGTAATGGCCACTCGTAAAAAAACAAAACAAACAAAAAAAAAAACAGATTTTGTCATAAAAAAAAAAACCCACTGAAAACAGTTGATGTGTCCCCACGCTCGGGAAGGACCCGAACAACCAGATTCTTGTTGTTGGTGTGATCTCAGCTCTCATTATGATCATTAGGTTTGTTTAATTTTTTCAAAGCTCAGACAACATTCGTTGGAGTGATAATAGCATGGATTCTAATGTAGTATTTAGTCAAACTGTTTAGTTCCAAACTCTTACTGAACAATGATTTCAAAATTGAAATGCGTACAGAACAATGATATTTAATCATTAACTAAATACATGTTTTTGCAAAAGGTTATTAGACTGCGTGTCCCTTGTTAGCCATCCTGTGAGACAAGTTGCAACACGGATGCTCAGTAATATTGGTGTTCCTGGACCAAAAAACTTATGTGCACCCCTGGATATATTTGATCAATAGTTGTGAACACATACAGTGTCTCCTCATATTGTTTTACATAAAGTGGGTTTTAAAATAGTGGAGGTGATCACAAGGTAAAGGACCCTCTCATTTAATGCAGCATCTGTTTCTTAGACAGCATTAGTGTCAATAAAAACACCCAAGTTTTAAACTTCGAAAATTACAATTTTGTCTATAACAGAAGAAAATGTTTCGGTTAGGAAGGGAAGATACAATTTTGATTAAAAAAAATTGGTTGATTTCTGCCACTGTATTTTTGTAACATTTTCGTACATACATGAACACATGTATGAACATATTTACCTTTTTAATTTACCTTTTTAATCGACACACAGATTTAGGTTGCACATCCATAAATAGCAATCTATATCACTATCTGTGTAAATAGATTACATGGCACCATTCTTTGTGCCCACAAGAGATTACGCTTTCCATTCTGAGAAGTGTTAGATTAGCAGATCTAAAAAAAAAGAAGAAAGTATGTCAAGAAGAAATTGTTTCTGAATCCCAGAGCTGGTTATAAAAGCTTAGCTTGGACCCCTAGTACGATGCCTTCACTATCAAATCACATTCACAGCAGGGTTCCAGTTAGTACCTCTCACCAACATTACAATTTATCTTCAGTCTTAAGAAAAAACACATCAAGATAAAAGCATTGTGCTCTGATGTGCAATTAGGACTTCACTAATGTGTAGAGTTAGTGTCATTGAAAAAGCACATGTCGACGCCTCAAACACGTGAACATTATGGTGCGTTCAGTTCAAATTAAGATTAGGGGGTTCTGGGATGGGGGCCTGCTGTTTGCTTGTGTTTCGTTTTGCAAACTGTTTGTGCTGCTAAATGTTAGACTGTTGCGTTAAGTATTTGTTTTTCAGTCTGCGTTGTCTACTTCTTGCTTCATTACTGCAGCTTTCCTTTTTACTTTGCCACACCAAACCACCTCCATCCCATCCCGATTTGCCTCAAAATGCAAGAAAACTTTTGTTTCTTTTCTTCTGCTAACATGACGTTCATTTTAACATTCTAACTAGCAAATGTTTCACTTTCCGTAAAATCCTTGTGCATTCAAAAATAATAAAATTTCTGCAAAACTAAAATGTCTGGAAATAGTTAAAATCTGGAACTGTATCTCAAATCATTGCATTCATGACTTACTGAAAGTGAGCTGAGCTGGTTCCACATTTAACCCAAAGACATGTTTTTAAAAAAACTATCTATAACAGTTTCATGACGTTTACAGTATAAACTGAAGGTAAACATGAACATTATAACTACATGCTGCTTTTGGACCAAAATGTTTTCCAAGAAAGTTTTGAGAAAGGAAGAAAGAAATGTGTCTTATTAACGATAATATACTTTTTCTGTTTTATTTTTGTTTGAAATCAATTTCATTTGACTAAACAATTGAAATAGAGAAATATTGCAGACAAATATCAATTTTAAAGACTACAACAGGTGATTATTGGAATTATTTTCAGCCAAATTGACATCAAAATCTAAAGAGAAATGTCACTTTTTTATATTATTTACATGTTTTAACCTTGATTAGTTTTGTGTAATCACTTCAGTCAGAAAAAAATGCTATAAAAATGCCAATACGATTTCTGAAATCAAATAAGTATTACACATACTGTAATAATAATAATAAAAATTTTATTTGCACTTTATATCTCCAGTGGAGATCTCAAAGTGCTACAATGACCAAAAGCAACAACAAACAGATCTTCTCGTCCCCAGTTTTTGATATCATACTGTTTAAACCAGGCATGGGCAAACTACGGCCTGCGGGCCACATGCGGCCCGTTAAACGTCTTAATCCAGCCCACTGAACTTGAAAAAAATTAAATAAATAAACCTGTTAATGTTTTATTTCCCCTGAAATTCCGATGTTTCATCCCTAGACGGCGCACTCTGAACATATTGGCTTTGTTGAGAATTAACAACACTGCTCCCACTGAAATGTGTGTGTCTCCCTGATGCGCACGCTGTCAAAATAAACAGTGTGCGCAAATAGGGAAAGCCATCAGACCCAGTACACACACATAAACAAGCGTGTTAGATGTTAAAACAAGCAAAATGTTACATCAAGCACTTAGACTTCAAACCTAGCGCCACTAAATGCACATTTTTAAGCGTTTGATTTCAGACCTAGCATGCAAGATTTGAAATTTAACGCTTTTGCGCGCTTGTTTAAAATCTAGCGCCATTCTGTCGGTCAAATCTAGCGGTTACCAAAGCATGCCATCCATCTGCTCCAGTTCTGGCCCCCTGGTCAAATGTTAGAACTCAATGTGGCACGTGATACAAAAAGTTTGCCCAACACATGATTTAAACCATCCACCCGCAGCTCTTTAATAAATTCAAAACACATAAGAAACATAATTTAGCAAGAGAAGAGTTTTTCTGCTTCAAATCATATATGCTCATTAATTCCTCTGCTTATCTCAGAAAACAACCTGAGTTTACAGAAACACATCTTCTAGCTTCATTTACTTCTGACTCATCTCTGTGTATTGAGGTCACACTGTAAATATACATGTGCTACACATTAAACGTGGTGTTGACAGTGGCTCACCATGCGAACTAGCTGCGTGTTTCTAGTCAAACAGCTCGACAATGGAGGAGCAAAGACACATGACTTTAAGCTGTTGTTGTGTCCTGGACAAAAAGAACCCTTCATCAGCATATTTTAAATCCCACTCAACCACCTCTTCATGTTTCTTTTAAACCAAAGGCGTTTCTTGGGTTACAAATTTTTTTCAATAGAAATAGGTGGGGTTCAACAATGAAGTTCAAAATAACTCTCTAAATTTTGGCTGTTTCTCCTGTGTCATATTGACAATTAATTACCTACCAGGTTAAAATAGTCTAGGTCAGGACTTGAGTTATTTTTAGCTGGTAAAATCAAATAGATAGCCATGCTTTGTTGTTTGCTTAGAGTACATCTTGGCCTAGATGAAAATGCATGCTAAGCAATCTGCATGATGAGGAACACAGTGTTCTTTGGGCCGAGGTTGTACGAGAAATCCCCAGAGTCCCAGTTTACCAAGCAGGCACATTTACACAGTCGGGTTGGTCTCTGTTGCCAGAGTTGTTCGAAGACTAATGATACAGTGGAGAGGGGGTGAGACAATGCAGCAAGTTAATTACGTGCAGTTCCTTTTCTTAAAGTTATACAGCAATTTTGTGTCTGAATCTTTTAAAAAGAACATATTTGCACAAAAATGTTATTACAGATTCAAAAAAGTGCTATTTACACATAACAAGGCATATTCATTAAGGAGACATAGGTGGCATTGATTAAGTGGTATAATGACTGGGAACTAGATTGTTGGGCGAATCCGGTTCAATTCCCACTGAGCCAAGGCCTAAGTGTCCTTGGCAAAGACACTTAACCCCGAGTTGCTCCCATTACTGGCATTACTGCTTCTTGCCACTTGTTGCAAGTTAATATTTCAAATTTAATGTTTAAAAAAAAACTTAATTTGTCTCATAATGCAAAAAACAGAAACAGTTGTAAATTAAATATGATCTTGATTTGAATACAAAAACTGGTCGCATTATATACTGCAAAATAAATTCTGTACATTCATTCATCATTTCATCTTCTGAACAGCTTATTTCTGTCGCTTTCCCGGAAAGTACGACGGCCTGTTCGGCTCGCCTATGCAGGAGAGAGGCAGGGTACATACATTCCCAAAAAGGTCGGGATCTGTTGATTTGAAATCTAAATGTCCAGAGTTAGATTTCACATAAAAACTTTTAAAATACCACAGTACAAAAAATAAAATAAAAACGTGATCAAATGAAAACAGTGACAAACTGTGAACGAATTTATATAATTTGACCAAATACTCCTTCAGACCGTATTTTTTATGGTGTTTGGTAACTGCAGATGACAGCAATGTGCGGCACCTTTTGCTACACCATATTTATTTTTAGGTAATATGAATGGCAAGCATTTCAACGTAAAAAACAAAACTGTTTTTGTACAGTATATAAAATTCTGGTAGAGTTGTATTACTACAAATTCCCATAAATTCTCTACTTATTTCTCCTTCAATATACAGTGGTGGTCAAAAGTTTACATACACTTGTAAAGAACATAATGTCATGGCAGTCTTGAGTTTCCAGTTATTTCAACGACTCTGATTTTTCTCTGATATAGTGATTGGAACAGATCCTTCTTTGTCACAAAAAACATTCATGAAGTTTGATTCTTTTATGACTTTATTATGGGTAAACTGAAAATGTGACGAAATCAGCTGGGTCAAAAATATACATACAGCAATGCTAATATTTGGTTACATGTCCTTTGGCCATTTTTACTTCAATTAGGTGCTTTTGGTAGCCATCCACAAGCTTCTGGCAAGTTTCTGGTTGAATCTTTGACCACTCCTCTTGACAGAATTGGTGCAGTTCAGTTAAATTTGTTGGCTTTCTGACATGGACTTGTTTCTTCAGCATTATCCACATGTTCTCAATGGGATTTAAGTCAGGACTTTGGGAAGGCCATTCTAAAACCTTAATTCTAGCCTGATTTAGCCATTCCATTACCACTTTTGATGTGTGTTTGGGGTCATTGTCCTGTTGGAACACCCAACTGCGCCCAAGACCCAACCTTCGGGCTGATGACTTCAGGTTTTCTTGAAGAATTTGAAGGTAATCCTCCTTCTTCATTGTCCCATTGACTCTCTGTAAAGCACCAGTTCCATTGGCAGCAAAACAGGCCCACAGCATAATACTACCACCACCGTGCTTGATGGTAGGCATGGTGTTCTTGGGGTTAAAGGCCTCACCTTTTCTCCTCCAAACATATTGCTGGGCATTGTGGCCAAACAGCTCAATTTTTGTTTCATCTGACCACAGAACTTTGTCCATGTGATCAGCAGCAAACTTTAGTCGAGCCTTAAGGTGCCGCTTTTGGAGCAAGGGCTTCCTTCTTGCACGGCAACCTCTCAGTCCATGGCGATGCAAAACACGCTTGACTGTGGACACTGACACCTGTGTTCCAGCAGCTTCTAATTCTTGGCAGATCTGCTTTTTGGTGCTCCTGGGTTGACTCTTCACCCTCCTGACCAGTTTTCTCTCAGCAGCAGGTGACAGCTTGCGTTTTCTTCCTGATCGTGGCAGTGACAAAACAGTGCCATGCACTTTATACTTACATACAATTGTTTGCACTGTTGCTCTTGGAACCTGCAGCTGCTTTGAAATGGCTCCAAGTGACTTTCCTGACTTGTTCAAGTCAATGATTCTCTTTTTCAAATCTGTGCTGAGCTCCTTTGACTTTCCCATTGTAGCGTTTGTGGGTGTTTTTATCCAATGAGCCCTTTTTAAATGGCCTCAGAGAAGTCACCAGCTGTAGTCACTCATAATCACTCACAAGAAGTTAAGAGGTCATGCTATGAAGCTCATGTCATTGACACAACTTTCTAAGTCTCCAAAATTGCTCATTCATGTTGCTGTATGTATATTTTTGACCCAGCTGATTTCGTCACATTTTCAGTTTACCCATAATAAAGTCATAAAAGAATCAAACTTCATGAATGTTTTTTGTGACAAAGAAGGATCTGTTCCAATCACTATATCAGAGAAAAATCAGAGTTGTTGAAATAACTGGAAACTCAAGACAGCCATGACATTATGTTCTTTACAAGTGTATGTAAACTTTTGACCACCACTGTACGTCTTCAACTTAGTTGTGTGATATTGTTATTTTTTTATGTAAAAAACCCCAAAAAGTCCAACTATTTTTTAGAAACCCCCTAGTGAAGTTAAATTAGACCTTGGCTGAAAAGTAACTATTGCGTGCTATCTGGCAACAGAACCCTAAAATGGTCAATTTAACCATACAAATTTATTTATGCAGCACATTTCTATCACTATAAAACAAATGATACAGTTTAATTTGATGTAAATTTATAAATACCCCCCAAATGAATGTCTATCTAAAACATTGAGTCTCATTATCTTGTGAATTTTCTTTATAATCCCGTTACGTGATGAAGGTCAGTGATTAATTAATGAACGGTAGCCTAAGGGTGCTACTCGGCTCTCGTCCTATTAAGAGCCTGTAAAACAGAATGTAATTAGTCTCTTAAAGATAATTTTACTGGCAGAGCTAAAATCAGACCTCAAATTGGACTCTGGCCTATTTAGTTTGAAATGAGAAGAGCAGAAGAACGACATTGAGGATGAAAACTTCTTTCTCTATCCAAGAATTTGTGTACAATTTCTTTTAGACTCTTTTCAAACTACTGTGCTGAGATAAAGAATCATAGAGTGGCACTCGAAAGGGATTCATGTTGTTTATTCCATCAAGGTTGAAATCGAAAAGTCTTAAAAAGTCACAAAATCCACCCGACAGGATATTACATATCATAATGTTCATGCCAAATCCTTCACATGAAGTCCTAAAATGACCTATACTGTAAGTCATGAACTTCTGTACCTGAACACTGTCCTTCTCTCCTTTCCACTTCACACTTGATCATTTCCTGTCACTCTTCTGTGCTCTCTTTCTTTCTCCATTCTCTCCTCCCTCACTTCTCCTTCCACATCCTATCTGCCGGCCTCATCTCTCCTCTGCCCTGTCCTTCCTTTTCTTTTACTGGTCTGCCCCCTGTCAATGGTGGTGGCTGACAGTGACTTTGCATCCAAAATGAAAAACAGACAGATGGACTCCACCGGTGGGATGAACATCACCAAGAGCACGAGCATCAGCGGTGACATGTGCAACTTGGAGAAGACGGACGGCAGTCAGTCGGACACGGCAGTTGGCACGGTAGGCACTGACGAAAAGAAGAGGCGCTCCAGCATTGGTGCCAAAATGCAGGCCATGGTTGGCATGTCGCGCAAGAGCCGGAGCACTTCTCAGCTCAGCCAAACAGGTAGGATGTCCAAGCATACAATAAAGTCTGTCCAGTTGCTTCTGTTTGTGTTTGTCCCTTTGCGGTTGTCTGAATGTCAACAACTAACTTAAAATGAATTCATAATCTAAATAAAATTTAGATTTCTTCTTTTTTTCCAGTTTCTCTTCCTTCTAGGTGGCAGACATCGTGGAAATTACTTCCTACTTTGATTTTCGTTCTTCATTCTTTCGTTCTTTTCTATTTAACTTCACAGTTTTCTTCTAACTTTCTTGAAAATGATGCCTTATTTGCAGGTGTGAAAATATTTTTTTCTCCTCCTTCACAGCTGTTTTCCCAGGTTACATTTCTTCTACTTGTGTGGACTTAAATGCTCTCGGCATGCATTGTGTCTTTGGTTTTCTGCGATTGTCTGGTTTTTTTTGGACTTGAGCGAACAGGTGGTGTTTTTTGTTTTGTATTTTCTTCTCAGATCCTGCAGGTGTTTGTTTTTTCACTAAATGGAGAATTACTCTACTTCACAGGGTTTATTTTGTCCTCTCTTTTCATCTTGTTGGTAATCGTGTGCAGATGTTTGAAAAGAATTGAGTTTTACTGCTGGCAGGTGCTGTGTGGTGATGTTTCTGGCTGAAAGATTGGGTTCTGTTTTGTTCTCTTGAAGGTCAATCCATTTGTCCGGCCACTTTTGTGGATGTACCCAGATATGAAAGTGTTCAGCAGTCGTTCATCTCACTCATTCAGCCTTAAGCCTGACCGTAATTACTCCTTCAAAATACCACTTTCTGCACTCATCCACAGTACAATAGAGGCATGGCAAAATAAATGGATGTGTATGTGTACTGTGGTGCGAAAGAGAGGAACGGGTTGGTTCGCTCACGTGGCACCACTCTGCTCTTGTGTTCATGAACTCACTGGCCGATGGGCTGCTGGTTCATATCTGTGGGTAAATAAGTCACAAATACTGATTCTAATGGTTCAGTTAGTGGTTTGTGCAATTCATCTGCAATGTATCATCTTCAGAAAGTCTGAACATCCTTCTATGGGGAGCAGTTGTAATTAATCCTAACAATAACAGCTTAAAAAATCATTTAGCCATAGTTTGATTTAGAAAAAAGCCAAACATACAGACGCCCAACTCACGTTTGTCCCCCCCCCCCGAGATAAAAGAAAGACCTATTTAGACAAACACGTGCGTCCTTTTCACTTTTTGAGCTGCTTGTATCTGAGGAAGTCTTCAATATTTCATTTGGTTTCTTTTTAAAAGCCTCAAACAAAGTTTTAAAAACGTGCATATCCTCTGTTGCGTCTCTAAAGTATATTTTTGGTGCTGCAAAACCATACACGCTTCTTTTTTTTTTTTTTTTTTTTGCTTTGTCATGCACTATTTTGCAAGGCTTATCTTCTACTTTAAAAGTGCATTGAAAGGATGGTCGATTATTCATAGCCGTGTGCACGCGGCCAAGTGCTGGTGGGGGTTGGAGAAAGCAGCCAAGCATCACAACTTTAACTTTGACAAACACAGGTTAGTCTAATGGATGTGCTCCCGGGTGATCTCTGTGAGTAGTGTGTACACACTCTGCAGCTCGCCGTATTTTTTAACTTGCTGGGTAGAAGAGCTTGCCTTTCTCAGATATATGGTGGAGACGGTGGCCGCGTGGTTAGCGCGTTCGCCCGCGGACCGGAAGGTCGCGGGTTCGCGTCCCATGGAGAGCACGTCTAGGGTCCTTGGAGAAGACACCTAGCCCCCACTTCTCCCACCATTGGCGCCGTTGAAGGGCAGCCTGCTGCGGTGTAAGGAGTGCAGCAAACAAATTTCCCCGGTGAGGGATGAATAGAGTAATTCAAAATACAAAAAAAAAAAAAAAATATGTTTCTTTGTATTTAAGAGTTTGCATGAAACATCAGGACACCGGAATTCATAATTTCTGTGTCCATGTGTTTGAACAATCATGGGATCCTTGTTTGCATCTATGAACAGTTGGCCGGCCTAACGGATTTAATTAAGATTTATTAAGGTATCCAGAATGCACCAGATGTTGATGAAATATTGAATTCCTGTAGATTTAATGTATGTACATTCATTTTCCGTACCTGCCAAATTCAGTCTACGTTTACAAGATAGTGTGGCGTTTAATACAGCTGTTATTGAGAAGAGGCCAGATGTATGCTGAGTAGGTTTCCTTTCAATCAAATTAGGTCATAGATTCTGATAAAAACAGAGAAACCTAACTGCGATAAATTAGTTGGATAAGGTGATATCTGGAAGAAATCACAGTGTAACGTCTTAATCTCATTTTGTCGTGAATTTTTTTTTTGTCGGGGCAAAAAAAAATGCCATATAGGATTCCAATTCTACGTGGAAAAATATAGTTTTTTTCCAATATTAAATAGTTTTGCATAATTTTGAACTTAATGTGGACAAATTGATTCCTAAGCATGTTTATGTTGTTAAGTTGTCCCGTCAACCATTTGACAGTCGTCTCGTTCATGGATATTTGACTTTTTATTGGAACGGTAGACTTTTTTAATCCCTAAATAGCCCGACTCTACCGTACACGCAATGTATGGTGACAAAAATATATCAGAAAAATTAACGTCTTTTACCCCATTTAAAAATTCTTTTTGGACCGTCTTCTGCTCAATACTTTATGTAAATTTCAGACACAATGACAATTAAATTTATGCGGATTTACTTAATTGATCCAGTTTGATTTTTATGTGTCACCAGGATAAGTGACAATACGATTAGACAAAGACATTGATTAAAAAATTGTTCCCCTTAAACATTTTTACAATTAAATTTAGACTCATTTAATTTGCTCATTCCAGTCTCAGCTTCATTTCATAATCTAATTAAGTTTATTTTGAACTTTGAAGGCTTTTTTACATTACTTTACTTAAAAAAACATGGTTCATGAGATTTCAACTTCAATGTTTTTTTGCTGAAAGAACAGTGACACAAAGTTTGGTAAAAAAGTTGCTCAAATTAGTTGTTTAGCAAAACATGTAAAAATTACGGTTCAGCAAAAAAAAAAGAAAAGTTTGCAGTTAGTCACTGTTTAAGAATGGTTGTTGCTTTTTTGGGCGGTTGGGGGTTAGAATTTTTTTAGCTGTTTTTTTCTTTTGTAGCATATTTTTACTGTTGTTTTGCAGCATTTTACTTTGAAATAGTCTATGGACATTTTTCAAAATTTAGAACTTTTGGATGCAAACAAACATTTTTTTTCCCAAATTTTTCCAACCCTATCTGCTGCATCCTCTTCGGTCACGCCAACTATTTTCATGAATCCTTCGCTGGAGGTTCATGGATACAGTGAAGGAAGACATGTAGATAGTTGGCGTGACCGAAGAGAATGCAACAGATCGGCTTAGATGGAAGAAACTGACATGCTGTGGCGACCCCTGAGGGGAAATGCCGAAAAAAGAACAAGAAGAAACTTTTTTTTTTTTTTTTTAAGTTATACCTTATTATTAATGACATTTCTGCATTTTTAGTCTAATTTTAAGTGCTGGTTCAGTATTGAGGTGTTGATGGTCGTATATTGGACGTCCAAGAAAAAAGGTTCAGCTCAGGAAGAGAACGTGTTAAAGATTTGCTCTGATTGAAATAACTAGATCTCTGGTAAAGATTTACTCCATAATTATCTCATCTAATGCATTGCTTTGTGCAATTTTGAGTGAAAATTTTCTTTCTATTCAAATTTGAATCACTTACATTATAAAGAAAAAAACATCGTACAATATTCTTGTTTGACTGTTCGATGTTTTCACTGGAATTAAACCAGTTGATGATCATAACATGATATATTTGTTCTCTCTGCAGTATTTCATTCTCAAAGCTGCATTTCATGTATACTGCAGTGCATATTTATTTTAGATCTCTTGGCAGCCGTTTCCACCCCAGCATTATTTTTACTTTAAAATTAGTCTTGAAACGCTTGTAGATAATTTTAGACGTTTCTTTCACAAGAGCAGATTATCACAAATATTGAAGCCTGTATGCATTACAGGTCACCTCGTTTGACAGGGACTATCTCTATGATCTGGCATGAATGAAAATCTTTGTGATGTGGAGTCATGTTGTCTTGGAAAAAAGAGAGAATGCGGTTACTACTTTTTTCATCTGACCCACTAAAATGCAAGACATACTGCTGCCCGTTCATCTCCCCCATCCTCCATTACCTACATCACTGATGTATAGTTTCAGACCTTTGAGGCTCCTTTGACAGGCGATTGTATATGTGGTGAAATAGCTGAACTTTGAGCTCAGCGAGGTAATTTATCTTCACCGTTGAGTTCAGTGCCTATCTCAGCAGGTCCTCAGTGAGCCGAGGCACCTTATTAATCTCCTACGGTGCACGGGCAGACAGAATACGCAGCAGTGGGGGCGGAGAAACACCAGCGCTCTGCTGCATCCTTTTTTTCACAAAATGATTTGACTTTTTGAAAATGTTAACGGAAAAGTTTGAAGTTTAGAATGATAAATTTTACAATCACGGCATATTTTATCAATAATTTTTTCAAAGTGTATTCAACACAACCTATGAAAAAAAAACATGATGCTTTTAATAAACTAGTACAATCGTGCACACACTAAGCCCCTCTGACATACTCACATGCACTAATGAATTATTCACATGAAATTATAAAGTTGCACTTGCCCTGTTTCCTCCAATCTTCTTCACATTGAGCAGCCTCCTTCCTTTCTATTCTTCTCTCATGACCTCTTTTCTTCTTTGGTAGAAATCATTCAGAAGAGGTCAGATCAGTTTGTTAAAGAGACTCTCGCTGCTTTTCTGCATGACCTGAATGGACTTTCACTGGTGGGAACTAGTCGTAGCTTTTATTTAGATCATTTTAGGACTGTTCTAAACTGACTTGCTGTGGCGACCCCTGAAGGGAAATGCCAAAAGAAGAAGACTTTAGGACTTTTCTAACCAATCAGAATATTTAAATAATGAATGATTGCTCTCAGGAGTATTAACAATCCCACTTAGTAATGGCGCTAGAAACTTTTCACATGTGGGTGTATGCGCAGATCCCATCACTCACACACACCAATCAGTCTATATCCGGTTTGGGGTGTACCCTGCCTCTCGCCTTGAATCAGTCCGGATAGGTTCCGGCACCCCCGTGACCCTGATAGGGATGGACGGTTCAGAAGATGAATCAATAAATATAAATATATGTAGAGATACATAAATACCTGTATAGTACATGCATAAGCGGGAGGCATAGCTCAGTGAGAGAATTGCCATCTTTGGACTGAAGAGTTGACTGTTCGATTCCCAATGAGCCCATGCCTGAGTGTCCCTGGAGAACACTTAACCCCCAGTTATTCATGCCATTGGGTGCAATGCAGCACAGGAATTTCCTCATGAAGGATTAATAAAGTACAATTATTATAAATATACATATTATTCTTGGTTTTTTTAAAAAAGTATTTGCAGTGTAACTACAATCCAGCAAAAGAATAGCAATCAGTCATTCCAAAAACTTTGAATGCATTTCAACAGTTACAAAAACTTGCTTTGGAAATTAAACGGGCATGCAACCAGAGTGTGCAGGCTTGTAATTTATTAATATTATTTGGTCTCAGTAAATCTTAAGTATTTGCAGGGACTTGTTTTCTGCCTGCTTTGCATTTTGGTTCATGAGTGCATCTCTGTTGCAGCTGAATCTGAGAATTTGCTTCCATTTAAAGCTGCGTGTGTGCTTCACTGGGTACACTGTCACCTTATATCTGACTAAAACTGAACTTCTCCTCCACATGTTTTGGTTTGAGCTGTTGCTAAAAATGCAGTAAGAACTTCCTGTTCGGTTTTTTCTGGCTTCACATTCTGCCAGCAGCATGTCACTTAAAGAGGAAGTTGGACGAAGATATGCATGAGAAAAATACTCCTGTGGAAAAGCTAGTCAGAGGATGACCATATTGTTTCTTTGCCTCATAAACCCATTCAAATGCATACTTCCTCTTTACTGATGAGAAGTAATCATGTTATGATGACATGATATTGATTTTCCACGCAGAAAAAAAAATACAGCTGTTTTTACTGGTTCATGCGCTAGAATGATATTAGCAGTTTTTTTTTTTTTTTTGGTTTATTTTAACATGGCAGTGCTTCAAACCCCCTCGACTGCTTCCTAAGCTCTCCATCTGCTCTGACTTCAGCGTATGCCACAGAATAGATGGAAGTAGCCAAGAGACAAACTGTTCCAACATCCACAGCAGCTCCTAGATTTTCACATTTATAAAATTTGTTGTGTTTCACAATTTCAACCAGAGGTGTGAAAGTTTCCTCCAAAGAGAATAAACAAGTGGAGAATTCGCTTTTATTTCTGGCTTTTAATCTTGCTGGGTTTGTGATACACTTGTTGAACTTAGCTCATTTTTGCCCATAAAAAAATTTTTTTACATACTTTATTCATCCCTCAATGGAAAAATTTTTTGTGCTGCATTACACTACCAGGATGGCATATTAGATGTCTTACCAAGAACACCTGACATGAACTCAGTGGGATTCAACCAGGAGTACTTCCGGTCCAAGGTCAAACCTTTTACCACTGAGCTATCGCCTTCCCCTATAACACTGAGCTGCTTTCTCCTCCACAGAGTATGAAACTACCGTTTAAAACCCAATACTTGCGCATGCACAGCTCCACTGATGGGGTGCGCGTCTATAAATAAGCTATGTGCGGGAAAAAAAAGCTAATTGCAGGACAAAAAAAATTTGTCTGAGTACGCTAATGGTACTAGCACAAGCTGCACATGCCCAGTGCTATTTAAAAGGACATGGACATGTAAGACTTGAGCTAAAGTTGCATGTGGAAGACTTAAATTTGTTGGACTAAGCTTTGCTGTATTCAAGTTTCGGTGCAATGCAGCACAGAAATTTCCCCACACGAGGGGTGAATACAGTATGTAAAAAAAAAGCCAGAAAACGTGTAATTTCAAAAGAGCACCTTTACTGCTTATTTCGATCCAGAGGCGTGATCTGAAAATCTGCTTTGTGGAAATAAAGTCTGCGGATAGTTTCTGAGATCACTTTTGGTAACGTCCAAAAGTGTTGAAAGAAACCAGAAAAATTACCGATTTTTCTTTTACCTTGTTACCATTGTGATAGCTAACCAAAATAACTTGTGCTTTTATGATATCCAACCCAAATTTAGTCAGGCGTAATAATATGGGGTTATTTAACCAAAACATCTTTCAAAGATTCACGTTTTCTAAAAATACTGGACAGCCTGCAGCCAGTACTCACCTGGACAATAAAGAAATTTATTTATATGTATTTTTACCTTTTATGTCAGTAATTTATCCATGCTCTATTAGAGGGGTTTTAAAGTCTCTGTGATTGTGAAGTGGGGTTAATACCGTGCACGATCTCCTAATATTTCTCACGATGTTTGGGTTGTACGCAGTAGGGGAAGTGGAACATCCAGACTGAAGAACTGGCTTGCATCATGTTGACAACCAAGAATGTAAACAGTGAGGAAACACAAAGTGTTTGACTATCTTTGCACATCTACTCATGGGTGTCCTGGAGTGTGTGCATTAGTGTCATTTGTGTCTGTTTGCCTTGATGTGTGTGTGTATTATTCCCAGTGTTAGAGCCTTCCATTAAACTGTGTTTACAGGAGATTGGGACAGAGTAACCGTGTGACGCCTGGCCAGGCTCAGACTCATCAGTCAGTCTGTTGCCTCTCAGACTGATCCTTTAGGACTACAGGGATATTTTACTGTATTGTGCTTTCGTGGGATAATAATTCTTATCATATAGCATCTATAGATCGATATGGTATCACTGATCTGAAATATAACACTTGTAGATTTATTTGTTTTTACACTGTGGATTTCTCCCTCCTCTCGCTCCACACTGAATTCCATCTTTGGAAATGACATTACATTCTTGTCTTCTGAAGTGTCGTCTACTTCCAGTTATGTGTCCACCTTTGTGTGGATTGCTCATCAACATTCCAATTTCTAAATCAAACAAATTCAAATCAGAAACAGTTTCCTATTTGAACAAAAAAAATAGTTGTTAGAAATTTTTTGTGATCACAGACTTTAGTTGGAATTTTAAATGTATTCTTGAAAATTGTTGTTTTCCTCTTCAATCTCAGTCATTTGCTGAATTTTATTAATCTGTAAATTGGCTTTTCTTTTTATTTGGAATACAATGCGGTGGTAGTGAAGGTAGTGAAAAGTGTACCACGTTTCTTTTGTGTGGATGTGTAAGAATAAACTGTGTCAAAAGAGCAAAAGTTGAACCTGACAGCACGTGTTAAATGTGTTTTTGGGAAGAAGCAGCACGTGTACCTCGGCACGCGACTCGCTCAGACCAAAGAGGGACAAACTGCAGTGTTCTGATTCATTTTTCATTCTGGGCGTGCCTATTGTTCGGAGTGGCATATCAACCTTTAATGAGAAGATCACCTTTTGGTATTCACTAATTACGTGTCTATTTAATTATAATGGTTTTGTGTCGTGATGTGGCAGTGGGCTTCCTCACCTCATTAAAGAGGTTTTTTGAGTCTTACTCCTCATAATAAGAACGAGGACAAATACACAAGTACATACCTTTTTTGTCAACACTTTAAAGGTCACATACTGTGTTAAATATCTAAGAAAATCCCAACGTAAAAAAAAAAAAAAAAACCCCAGCAATTTTGGTATTTGGCTACCACTAATATTTTCTCTGAGAAAGAATTCAATTACTCCAAAGTCTAGTTTAGTTTGTCTATTTGAAGTTATAACTACTATGTCTTGTATCAGGTGTATTTAATGTCTTTTATATTGGAAAGTCTTTTCGTTTTAATTTGCTGATGCATATTTAGCAAATATCGAGGTCCTTTATTGCTAATGGTTTCTATATTTGAGTAAAAATGGCATAAAACATAATTATGTTCCATGATAGTGTCATGAAGCGGTCTGCAGGTGGAAAGAGGAGGACCCAATTGCAGACAGAAAACATGTTTTATTTGAATTTGGCAGTCCATTAATATTGTGAAAAGAAAAAACAAAGTTTCAGTAGCATGGTAAAAGGTTATTGACAGAATGTGTTCTTGGTCAGGCAACCAGGGAGACCTGGCTTGAAGGGATGGTATGACCCGACATGGAAGTCCGGGAGGATTGCTCTTAAATAGATGGCAGGGTCCACAGATGTGTGTAATCAGGAATCATCCTCAGGTGACCCTAATCAGGGTGATGAGGAACTTCCAGGGCTCCCTCTGGCAGGAGGAGACAGGATCATGACAAACAGATGATTTAGATATTCATTCATCTCAACCATGAGAAAAAATAAATAGAAAAAATATTCATATAACCTCAGCAAAATAAATTTTGCATCATTCCCATCTTTCTCGTCATTTTGGACTTTGTGCTGGACGGCCGATTTTTCAGTAATCGTCCAGCTAGCTCCCAACCGCCAGCTAGATATGAAGTCATTCTGCTGTTGTCATGCATATGGCGTGCACAACCAGCTGCTGGCTCTCGGAGGCACATCCGTGTGTGGCTGGAGGTGTTGGTTCGGTCCTGGGGGAGCTGAGGAGAACGAGTCGATCTGGAGGAGGTGTGGAGAAGGAGACTGTATGGAGGAGGTGCTCCGGGCCCCATGCTTTTGCAGTTTACATAGAAACGTCCGGTTGCTCGCTTGAGGAACTGGAGGTGCACACTCGGACCCAGTGAAATACAGAGAGGCCAGTTTGGTGTTCTTCACTCCAGCTTTTGGTTGCCAGGTTGGACACAGTGCGACCGGACTGGGACGCCGGTGGATAGGGGCGAGGGGGAATTGAGGAGTTTGCACTGCAGCAATCAAATTTTCCTTCGAGGATTAACAAAGCATATTCAATTCAATTCAACCAGAACGTATGAATAGTATCAATACTAAAAATCATGTGGAAAATGTTTTAAAACATGCATTGTTGTAAATACTGTAGTAATGAAAATAGTCCGTTTTTGAAAAAAAAAAAAAGTCACAGCAAAAGAAAGACGATATTTGAAGAAATGTGACTTGAACAGGATGAAAATGAACTTTGTAGTTCACGGCCCTTATTCCTATTTGGCTTAAAGGTGGAAAATGTGTTTGCTTCTCGTATTTATTTGCTACATAATAGTAATCGTAACCACAGGATATGAATGAACTGTAACATTTATACTTTTTGAAATGATTAAGCTGAGGCAGTGGGTCAGCAGTAGATTGTTCGTCCTCGGACCGAAAGGTAACTGGAAGTTCGCGGGTTTGAATCTCACCGAGTTCATGTCTAGGGTTCTAGGGTTAGACACCTAACTCCCCGTATCTCCCACCACTGGTGCTGTCTTGGCAGCCTGCTGCGGTGTAATGCAGCACACAAATTTTCCCGTTGAGGGATCAATAAAGTATACATTATTATTAAACAGTTTGCTTAAGGTTTTGAAAGTGTTTAAACTTTGGTCTCTTCTCAAACTGACACCAGTCCAAGTCTGTGAAATTCTGCAGTCGTTCCCTTTTCCCTCCAGCTTCAATGTGAAGGATGTTTTTGGGGTTTTTTTCTTTTTGTCTGCGCTGACCTAGATGGACCACAAATGGACGGTGTGCATAGCAGCTCTATCACCGAAGTAGGTTGCAATGTTTTTATGGAGGCAAACTTTTACTTTAGCAGTCACACTGCAGGGAGGCTTTCTATATTTATTTCAGTAAAGAGAACACTCTGATTGTCTTGTTCCGGATCCGTCAGAAAGATATCTTCCACAGAAGCAGGAGAAACTTTTGGCAAGGCTTGCGAGCAACTTTGTAGTCCTGACACTTCCCAGATGGAGTAGAATGTGGTTTACGATCGTGTGCATGTTGTGTTTACCCTCTGAGCGGAGGAAGACTTGCTGGTATTTCAGAGACCACCTGCTAAGTGTCTTTTTAAAATTTATACCACTGTTATGTTGAGCTGGAATTTTCTGGACTAAATGGCTGCACCAGAAGAAAAGCATTTGTTTGACGTAGTAATTTAAAGCTTTCAGGAGAAATTATTCATCAAGCTCTTGATTTTATTTGCCTAAACAAATAGAGCAGTGAATTTCCCACCAACCCAGCCAGGATTGTCAAAAGAACTGAGGAGTTCGGCACGTGAGCCTTAGTTTGCTGCCATGTGGCATCTCATGCAGGAACAGCACCATTGCATATTTATTTACTTATTTATGTGAATCCCATTGGTTGAAGACAGCGTGATCAGCTGGTCGTTTTGAGACCTTTGCATTAAAAAAAAAAAAAAAAAAAATCAAACAAAAAAATAACATTGATTGGAAAATTAAAAAAATAAAATAAAGGATTACTCTATTCATCCCTCACCGGGGAAATTTGTGTGCTGCACTCCTTACACTACAGCAGGCTGCCCTTCGGCAACGCCAATGGTGGGAGAAACGGGGGTTATGTGTCTTCTCCATGAACCCTAGACGTGCTCTCTGTGGGATGCGAACCTACGAACTTCCAGTCCGCGCGCGAACGCTCTAACCACTGAGCTGCCGTCTCCCCCATATTCCCTCAGAATATGCTCTTTCCGTTTCGTTCCGTCATCTTCCGCTTATCGGGGGCCGGGTCGCTGGGGCAATAGCCTCAGACGGGAAGCCCAGGCTTCTCTCACCCCAGTTGCATCCTCCAGCTCATCCGGAAGGATCCTGAGTCGTCAGCAACACAGTCTGTCCAGTGGGTCTTAGGTCTGCCTATTGGTCTCCTCCGGGTAGGACGTACCCAAAACACCTCAGCAGCGAGGCACTCGGAGGCATCCTGACTAGATGCCCGAACCACCCCACCTGGTTCCTCTCGACTCGGAGGAGGAGCGGCTCCTCCTGGATGGCAGAGCTTCTCACCCGATCTCTGAGGTAGAGTCCAGCCACCCTGCGGAGGAAGCTCATTTCGGCCGCTTGTATTGGCGATCTCATTCTTTCGGTCACCACCCACAGCTGGTGACCATAGGTGAGGGTGGGAAATATGAGGGTAATAAAATATGCTCTTAACATTTCATCTTCCACAGATGCAAATCATCCCATCGTTTTGAATTAAAAGGGGAGTTGTGGTTTCATGGGACAACAATTCTCGTCTCATAAAAACAGACAGATTAAACGTGGTACCTTTTGCTGACCATTTGAAGAAGTTTTTTTTTTTTTCTTTTTTACTGTCTGACCTAAAAACAGTTTGTTTAGAGGCACAGTGGATCAAAGGATGGGGAGAGAAAAGTGAATAATAGAAGAAGTAAAAACATGAAGAAAAGAGAGAAAGATTTAAACATGTTGAGGAATAAAGCAGGAGAGGAGGGGGTTTGGTATCTCTGGGTAAAGCTTGTTCACCCGCAGAGCCGGCTGAGGTGCTCCTGAGCAGCGCTGTCCTCTGATTGGTGAAGTACGACAGCCTCCCCCCTCCTCTCTCCTTCGCGCTGAAGAAAGAGGTGCAGCGAGAGCGTCAGAGTCAGACGACACACTGCACTCCACTGCTGAAGCAACATCTCTCTGAAGCTCAGCCAGACATGAGGAACGGAGAAGATCCTGCTCAGGAGCTTTCATCCCTCACATTTGGCTGGATTCAAATGAATTTAGAATCAGTTTGATTCATTTATCAGCAAAATTTTATAGAAAACAAACATCTCAATTTGATTCCTGGCAATCATGGGCAGGCAGGGGCATGATAACTCGACGGGTGCGCCTGGGATGCGGATGCAATGCTCCCAGAGCAAGATGAGTCTGTCTGCATCCTTTGAAGCTCTGGCCGTCTATTTTCCCTGCATGAACTCCTTCGATGAAGAAGATGGAGGTAAGATAGCAACAGAGGGAGCAATGCCTACTTAGAAGGATAAAAGGAGGAGGAGGAGGATGGTTCTCATGCTGAAGGATTGTTGTGAATTATTTGGAAAATGGGAGCATGTGCAGAAAATGTTTGTGGGGGGAACTGCGTCAGATTGAGAGATTTGGATTATTAATGAATAATCATTTGCATAATTTCATGCATTCATATGCATTTTATAGCATTATATAAACTCAGTGTTCATGGTTAATTAGAGGCATGAACAGTGGAAAGCATGCTGGTTTATTCACAGGATCCAGTTCTGTTTAATTCAACCAATAAATAGTCTGTATTTAAATAAAAACAAGGACTTAGGAATTTGGTGCTCAAATTTGGTGCATCTGTTTAAATCTTCAATCTTTTCTTTAAAGTTTAATTCATTCATTTTTTTGGTTTGTTTTTACAAAATTTTAAATGCACATTTTCTTCTATGTTTATTATTGTTCTGCGAAATCTGCAATTTTGAGCACAAAATTGGTTTTATTTCACTTTAAAGAAGCAAATCTGTTCGCTTGAAGGCCATTTATTCTGCCTTTTAGAATTAAAAATAATCCATTCATTTGCAATGAAATAGGATGTTTTCATTAATCAGATCCATCCGGCTGCTGATTGGCTGAGGTGGTCTGTATACGTCAAAGACGACCTCCATCGCCGCTGCTTCTATTGAACAGCAGGAATGATGGAATAAATGGAGATTTTATGGCTGGAAAAGCATCACGGCTGTTTCAATGGGACATAAAAACAGAAAAATGTTTTGGTCATTTTAGTAGTTTTTTTTAGGCCAAGGACCTGGGAGTTTTTAATTCAATTAGAAATGGAGGAGTCTGGATGAAAATAAATCCCAAACTAAACACATACTGACAAAAAGAGAACAAAAGATTCTTTGTGAATACTTCTCTGTCTAAAGTTTGGTTTTTTAAATTCCTCTAAACACACCATAACTTCATGTTCACTGGGAAAAAAAACAAGATTTTGTCCTCATTTATTATTCATTTGTAGACAACAGAACGAGCTTTATGTCTTTTAAAAAACAAAACATCTGAAAGATTTATTGAGGAATAAAATTTAGTTCTGTATTGTATAAAATCCTTTAAAAGCCAGATCTTCTCTTCAAAGACAGTTTTTCCAAGTTGTTTTATTACATTTTAGTATTTTTGTGGCTTTTTTTTAGGGCAGATAAAAAAAAAATCTTTACAAAAGGTATAAAATGCACAAAAGATTTTACTCATGCTTTAAAATTAATGCACAATTCCATAGCATGAATGTACACAATCCAGACTTTATTGAATTTTTATTTCTTTAAAAAACTTGCGCAAACTTTTGGTGTATTGCGTGTGAATGTGTGTGTGTGTATAAATTTGTGAAGCGTGCATACTGAATTTTGCGTACAAATTCGTACGTATATTTTTGAGCAAATCTTGTGGCCTCTGCAGATGAGCATCAACTAGTCTTGAGTTTACTTTGTGAAGCACCCGCATGGCTATTGAAGGTGATTGTGGTGATTGGTCGGGTATGGACCTGCAGACCAATAGGACTTCCTAAAAGACCCATAAACGCAGTCAGAAGTTCATATTATGACTATTACAATTGGCCCTTCTGTAGGAAAAACTTTGTCCAATCAAAAGTTGTTACATCGAACTTTCATCATTTCTATCTAAATGTGGTGTTTTGTATTCTTCTCGTTGACTGGTTGAACGTAGTTTTTTGTGCCAGAGAGCAAGATTTACAAGTCTACAACTATCTCTTTTCTTTCCCCTCCAACGTGGCTGGGTACAGAAGCTGGAGGAAAGAAGTTACGCAGCACCATCCAAAGGAGTACAGAGACGGGCCTGGCTGTGGAGATGAGGAGCAGGATGACTCGGCAGGCCAGTCGGGAGTCCACAGATGGCAGCATGAACAGCTACAGCTCCGAGGGAAAGTAAGTAGAATAGCCAAACCAATGCGAGTTTTGACGTTATTCGCTCATCAAAAACACACCTCAAGTGGCGTTTTAGTTCATCCATACATGTTTTGAGTTATTCGCAAGCTCCTCCATCCAGAATTCCAAATACTATTCAAATACCGGAGCACGCATTCCGTTCATGCATGTTTTATAGACTACACATAGTGCAGCGTAAAACTGTAGTGATGATCATATGGGGTTAAGTGACCAGGGGGAAGACGAGACACAGGTGGGACATCATGGAGAGGCAATTGGGTCCAGGTGTAATGAGTTAGGGCAGATTTTGAGTGAGAAAATGTTCTTGATGAGAGGAGGACCATGAAACAAACCCCTTCATTTATGACATATTTTTCTCTTTCCTCTAGTCCCATCTTCCCTAGTGTGAGGCTCTCTTCAGACGCTCAGTTCAGTGACTTCCTAGATGGCCTTGGTCCCGCCCAGTTGGTTGGACGTCAGACTTTGGCTACTCCACCCATGGGTGAGGAGAAGTTTCATCTAGTCTCATTTAAATGAAAGAATGAAAAGTTTTTTTTAACATTAGCAACTTTGCTTTTTTAGGAGACATCCAGATCGGGATGGTGGAAAAGAAAGGAGCTCTTGAGGTGGAGATTATTAGAGCTCGTGGCCTTGTGGGAAAACCAGGTTCCAAGGCACTGCCAGGTGATTTAAACTCTGTTTTTTTTTTTCTGAAAAACTTGCAAGCAAATTCTAACTACTCTACTTTTTCCCTTCTGTTCCAGCACCATATGTAAAGGTCTACCTTTTAGAAAACGGAGCCTGCATAGCCAAAAAGAAAACTAAAGTAGCAAGAAAAACCTTGGACCCTCTTTACCAGCAGCAACTGCCGTTTGAGGAGAGTCCAGGAGGAAAGGTTTTACAGGTAAGTCAAGAGATTGGAAAGCAGAATGGAAGATATTAGATATTCCAAGTGTTACGATCCACCCTGCTCTTCCTTGCTTTGTCTGGGTTGGGTCTCTAATAGTCTTCGAACCTGTAGAAATACTTATTTTAATAGTAATTAATACACTTGATTCATCCCGTGTGCTGCATCACACCGCAGTAGGCTGCCATCTATGGCGGCGCCAATGGTGGGAGACTTGGGGGGTTAGGTGTCTTCTCCAAGGACCCTAGACGAAAACTCATTTGACTTCCGGTTCGTTGGCAAATGCTGTAACCACTGAGCCACCGTCTCCCCACAAAATTTGTCACAAAAACCTTTGGTCACCATAGAAGTGATGGTCTGAGGTTTTTTAATGGCCCAGTTTTTTCAAATTTTCAGTGCTGTAAAAGATTATTCCAACCATTAAGGACATTTTTAGTGACTTTGCAAAAAACTACTCTAAAAATTTTTGTATTCTTAAAAGACATGTTTTTCTTTCTCATTTCACCCTACAGGTCATCGTGTGGGGCGACTACGGACGTATGGACCATAAATCCTTCATGGGAGCAGTTCAGATACTGTTAGACGAGCTGGACCTGTCCAACATGGTCATTGGCTGGTACAAGCTCTTCCCACCGTCCTCCCTAGTGGACCCGACTCTGGCCCCACTGACAAGAAGAGCTTCCCAATCCTCGCTGGACAGCTTCTCTCGATCATAGCAGTGCGTGGACTTCTAGCGTCGTTGTAGCAGCCAGCGTTGCGACTGCAGGTCACGAGCCCCGGGTACACTGCATGCTTGATGTTGTGTCTTCTGAGCCTGTATCCGGGGGATGCAAAACGTGTTCCTGTGTTTTTGAGCAAAAACGTCGCGCACATTGTGCACGTGGCAAAGCGTGCGGCGCGTGCCCCCGGGATTGCCGGGCGGTGTTTGGAGGAGGCTGGAATGAACTCCTTAGCACGAGGAATCCATCAGTTCCAGGTTTTCTTCCATTTCGAAGCCATGGGGGTCAACACTGGGAACCAGTAAACATGTTCTACAGAGGCCCTTTTCGAATGAAAAAAAAAATCAATGTATTGCTTTGATTTTTATTCTCTTTTGTATTGTCTTTTTTTTTTTTTCTTTACATGTCGACATACCTGCATCTGAAGGGGGTGACAGTGTTTTTAGCCGGATCACGCCACGCCAACTTAACCTAGCCGTCTAGAAAACCACTTCTTTTGGGTGGAGTTTTTCCACACCTCCCTAAAACTGAGGGAAAAAAAATACTTTGCATCCTCCAGGTTGACACGTTGTGCGACCTGTACTGAAACCGACCAGTAAGACAGGGGTAATATTAAAGTGGCCACCACCAACACTTCCGAATCCCACTAGAAGATGTGCAATCTTCACCATTCTTTCTTTGTTAATATACTGTATGAAAACTAAATAAGAAAACATTTATTTTCTTTATGTTTCTTTGCATGGGCACAAATTTAGCTGGATTTAACAAAAAAAAAAAAAAGAAGAAGAAATTTATTTTCTTGAGGCTGCAACTTGCAAAAAAAAAAAGAAATAAAACAGATCAGCCGTTTTCAACAATTTATATTATTTTTAAAGATAAATTTCACTAGTGCATGGTTTTCAAGGGGAGTGAATGCAATATTGTGATTTAAAAAAAATGACAAGAAAACAGAGCATTGTTTCTCATTCTTTCGATCATTCAGAAGAATGTGTTTTACAGAAAGAAAGCTTGAAGGAAACTTTAAAAAAAAATAGGTTTGTTACAGAGAAAAAAAATGTAAATGATTCATTTTATTGTAAAAAGGCTGCAGCCTTCTAAAGATGAACATTATGTGCAAATTGTACGTTTCTCTTTGTTCCTTGTCCCAGGGTACTTCTCATGATAGTAAATACTGCTACCGTCCACTGGTCCCACGCTCAGGACTGGGGCTTACTTTCCATTTCTGGATTGCTTTATCATCCTTTTTTTTTTCTTTTTTTTTTTTAGATTTAATTTTTTTAACAAGCATGTTGAAAAAGATTTTCAGCAACATGTCTTGGGCACACCTTATAGTAATGTCTCAGCATGTTTTGATAAAGATATTTGGAAATTTTGCAGTTTCTTGTACAGTGCATGTCAACTTTATTACTTTTATCCCTCATAATTAAATTGAGCAGCCAATTAGTCATTGGTTTCCAGAAACCAATTAATGACGTTTTAAAAAAAATGAAATAAATAAAAAATTAAACAAAATCGAAAAAAATTAACATTCCACTCCCCTCCAAAAATCATATTTTCTTTCAGAATTTTTGAGGAAAGAAACAAACTAGAAAAAAAATATTTTTTAATCAAACAAAAAGGCTGGCGACATCGTTGTGATTGCAAGTGTATTTTATTTCAGTATTGTCGACAAACCATGCAAAAATAATCTGTACTGGTACGAGCGAAGAGGACTTTACCTAATCAAGAAGCAGCAAACATGCAAGGGATGTGTGTGTGAGAGTGTGTGTGAACGTGCGTGAGTGTGTGCGTGTTGTGATGGTTGGATTTTACAGGCACTGTTCGCAAAGAAGAGCAAAATCACAAGTTTAACTAAATAAGGGATATTGCCACAAAAAGTTTTGTTTTTCTCTTGTTTTAATAAAATAAAATTAATTTTACTATATTTTTGTTAGTTTCATTTAAAAAAAAGCCAAGACCAGTTTATTTTTCTTTTTATATTTTTAGTAATTCTAAATAACTTCCCAGCTTAAGGGAAGGATGTAAGTCTCATAGTTACAGTATGTCTGAATGAATCTGAACTGAGGCATTCTTCCTCTTCCACACGCAGACGTTTTAAAGTCTGACAAAAAACCTTGTCGCTGTAACAGAACACAATCTATATTTTCATTTTCACTGTACATACCTTTAGATGTCAGAATTTGAATAAAGAAACTACCACGAACAGATTCCTAGACTCTTTTGGAACAGGAAAAATGCCTCATCATGACAAAGACATATGTTATTTATCCTTTTGAATGCCTTTTCATTTTCTCTTTTTGGTGCAATGTGTTAACGCCAAGGCTATGTCTTGGTTAAGTATGGTTGAGTACAGAGATTTATGTAAGTTATTTTTCAAATTAAAAATAAAAAAAATTGATATTACATTGATGCATGAGTCGGGTGATGATTATATAATGACCTACGCATGTGTGAATATACAGTACACCCTCACAAACACAGAAAATAACACATAAGGCAGCTTTTTCAAATCTCTTTAAAGGGTCTCTTTGTGATTCTGGTAAATCGTCCCGAATGACATTAAGTCAAGTGGAACAACCATAAGTTTCACAATCTGTGCACAATCAGTTTACATACGAGAAAGGTAGACAGTGAGACATCTTCTCAATTCTACAAGATCTTTGAGTTTTTTAACAATTCCATTTCATTCAAAATACCTAATTTCTCATTGTATCCTTAGCATGTAAGCAACCGTACTTTAGGTTTAGGAACATCCATCACACAAAAGTTATAAAATCTTACCAATTTATCAAGCTTTGTCACAGACTAGGAAGTGTGAAAACCTGACTGTTGCTCATTCCCTGCACCCATCTTGAGAAAGAACAGGCTGCACCTCAAAATTTTGAAGTGACAATAGGGAATGTGTGTGAAATTCTTCCTGGTATGTAAATAGCTTTGTGGAAGCAGTGGGTGCTCGTTTGTCATTTATGAGGGGGTTGAAATCCTAATATATCATATATCCTAAAATATCATTTGAAAAAAAAGAAAGAAAGCTGAGTCATTCTGAAAACCACTTTAGTGATACAAGACCCACACATCACTATTAGAAGAAGACTATTAGTCTATACATGGGACATTTTATGGACAGATCAGTAATGATTATGAGGTGGTCTGTGAGGAGGTCCAAACATTCAAAGCCTGGTGCGAAGACAGCCCCCTCAAACTCAACACTAGGAAGACAAAGGTGATCATTGTTGACTTTGGGAAAACAACCTCACAGTTAAGCCAGAACGTCACTAAGAAAAAAGTAGAGCAAGTTAATTTTCTCAGGTTAAGTTGAAACTTAACTAGCTTCACCTCACTTTCAACATGGTTGAAAATGCCCAGCAGTGTTTCCACTGCCTGACAAGTATAGACACATACATAGTTTTCTTTCTATGTGAAGAGAACAGAAGTTTTCTAAGTAAATCTGTTTGTAAATAAGAAACCCTTTGTTCTCACTAATCATCAAAGTTGATTTGTATCAACATATCAATATCACGCCCTACACAAAACATGTCATTAAAGCCTGTCCGAAAAAAGTTTTTGCCATAATTTCCGTCACTTTTTGTCAGTAGTGTCGCTTGTAGCTGGAACTGTTTCCTCATGTGGTATTGCTAAGTTTACATAACATCTAATTATTAACGAGAGTAAGTTTAGAATATGTCAAAGCCTCGCCTGTGTAACCATAGGTTGTCAGGATCCCTCACCCCCCTCCACAGGGAGCCCTGCATATTCCTAATCGACCTGATTAGGAACACCTGGCGATGATTCCTGATTCCACTCATCTGTGCACCCTGCCATCTATTTAAGGGGAATCACCCCAGACTTCCCTGTTGGGTCTTACTATCCCTTTCAGCCAGGTCACACTGGTTACCTGACCATGTTTGAAAGTTGTTATTATTTGGACTTTTGAAATCTTGAGTTAAACCTGTGCTTCTTGCTTTACAGACTTTCCTAAATTGTGTTAATAAGCCTTGTTTGATGTACTGCAATTGGGTCCTCTTCCTTCCACATCCTTAAAACCCTAACATAGGCAATTTTACTAAAATTCCTTAGAAGATTTTGGATTTACTAAAGTGCTACAGAAGCATGAACGAATGTACAGACACCCCAGGGTGATTGAATCCTCCTAACATTATGTGGCCGGAGGCATGAAAACATCAACATTATGTTGTGAATAGTTTTTATGTGGGGAAGATAGTTTCTACTCAAATCACATTTGTAAAATCTTATACAACAGCATTCAGTCACACATTCAAACTCAAGAAAAATCTTATGCGTCAATAGTTACAATTATGCAATCTTTGAATCTGAGCTTATGACTAAAATTTTTTGAAAGAAATTCTTGTAAATCAAACCTTGGAGACCTATTGTTAGTCTTCACCTTGAATGCTTTTTCCACACACATCAAAGCCTGTTGATTTTTATGAATCTTTAAAGAAGAAATCAGAGCAACTTCAGGTGTTCAGTGTTAGATTAAAAATAAAAAAGCTGTGCTGACCGGAATACAAATGAGAAACTCACATGTTCATATTTTACTTGTGACAATGAAAAGTTGATTAAAACCGTTTACAAAGACATAAATCCCTGTCTGATTTATTTATACAGTAATAAAACAAAGAGGTGTGTTCTAATCAGAGGTGTCAAGTAACGAAGTAAGACTATTTCGTTACCTTACCCAAGTAGAAAATCTCGTTATCTTTACTTTAACGAAGTAATTATTTTTTGTCTACTTTTTACTTTTAATCACTACTTTTTTATGCAATTATCTGTACTTTTACTTCGTTCATTTTATAAAAAGTAGTCGCTACTTTCGCCATTTTGTCACCGTTAAAATGCCGCGACTGTTTGTTGGAGTTTTTTTTTTTTTATGAACCCTGAATGCATCAAACAAAGGAACAGATGAATGATTGGCTGAAAGGTCCAGTCAATCATTACTTTGGGGCGAGTAGCCCCGCCCACAAACTTTTAAAGAGCAGGGACGTCAATTTCCGTGTTTGAGAGTCGGGCTCGGAAATCAAAGTGTTTCTGATGCTGCAACACTGAACTCTGATTGAATTATCATTTTTTTTTAAAAAAAAAAACAACAGCAAAGAAATATTTTTTTATTATTATTTTCAGTCTGCGGTTATTGTAAACGTCTTTGCTGAAAATGTTGTAGATGGTATTTTTATAAAAATAACTTTGATCTGTGACGCACTATTTTATCTTTAGAAACAAAGCTAATTGAACTGATTAATCCATAAATAGTAGTGGATGAAGTACTTGTATTTGTGCTTAAAAGCATCCAAAATGTTATTGATTAGTTTATAAAGACTGACTGAGGAGATTAAAACTACACATCGCTTAGATTTTGTATCATGTAGATGTTTGGGTTAACATTAAAAAAACTTTATATGTACACATATGTATATATGTAGATATGTATATATGTAAATTTATATATACCGTCTCCTAAGTCCCACCCCTACTGGTTTTTTAAAATCTTGTTTCCCTGGTTATTTTTTCATTTTTACAGTTCTTAAAATTTTAGAAAAAGAATTCAAGGATTTTGCCTCCTGTGTGTTTCCTTCACTCCCACTGCCTTACGAGTGCATGTAAAGGGTGTTATTTTGTCAATGGGTGTGGTTTTACTGGGTGTACGATATTTTTTGTAAAATACGATAATTTTACGTCATTAGTACGATAATCCAGCACCTCCCACCTGGCAACGCTGGTTCCAGGTGTCACGCAGGCTTTATGTGGCACTCCCAACCTTATCAACTTGATAAAGACTATTCAGTATTGCCTCAAAGAACTTTGAAAACTAGCTGCCTTCAAGGCTTGAAAAAGCCTTTTGGTCATTTTTTTTTTCATTTATTTATTTTTTTTTTACATTGAGTGTGTTTGTGTCTGCTGAAGTTGGTTAAATTAGGTGATGCAGAGTGAAGCGTGGTAGCTGAAGGGATGTTACATAATGCCCTGCTTATGTTAATACATTTGATTGTGTTAATTAATCGATTTCCAATAAAGATTATTAAGAAATAAATGTTTCTGATTCATAAGTTTAACACCAAAACACTTTCATTTATTATCATATTTTCTGCTCTTTAAAGCATCAGAATCAGAATCAGAATCAGAATGCTTTTATTGCCATGTCAGTGAAAAACATCAGAGACTAGGAACTTGTTCTGGTACTGGTGTGCAAACATATACAAAGTAAAATAAAAATAATAAAAATAAAATAAATAAAAATAATAATAATTTTTACAAAACTAAGAGTGCTCAGAAGAAAAAGAAAAGTAGTGCAATGTCATAGAAAATAATAGAAAATAATAAAGATAGTGAAGTGACAAGAGGGAGGTGACTAAGAGATGTGGGGATCCAGGTTATAAAGAGTTCATAAGTCCAACGGCAGAAGGGAAGAAGCTGTTTTTGTGGCGGGACGTTCTGGTCCGAATGGACCGGAGCCTCCTGCCCGAGGGGAGTCGCTCAAAAAGTCCATGTCCAGGGTGGGAAGGGTCAGCTACTATCCGACCTGCACGCCCCCGAGTCCTGGAGACGTACAGGTCTTTGAGAGATGGAAGGCTGTGCATGCGATAATAGCATGTGATAATAGTTAAAAAATATGTTCATACGCTTTTGTTAACAATATTCCTTTTTTTCTGAAAATTACTTTTACTTTTTTTACTTTAAGTAGTTTTAAAATAGGTTACTTTTTACTTTTACTTAAGTAGAAAACTTGAGTTGATACTTCTACTTTTACTAAAGTAGTTTTTTAACTCGGTATTTATACTTCTACTTGAGTAGAAAATGTTGGTACTTTTGACACCTCTGGTTCTAATAGAGAGGAGTCATAAAACAAAGAGGTGTGTTCTAACAGAGAGGAGTCATAAAACAAAGAGGTGTGTTCTAACAGAGCGGGTAGACGGTAGAGGAAATTTCCAGACCCCCACTTAAAGACAAGTGGAGACAGACTCGAGATGAGGTTGGGGGTGCTCAACAGTGTCTACACATCCCTTAGTTAACATACTCTGGGCTCCCTGTAGTTTGGGGATTACATCACTGACACTATTGAATGATAAAAACAAAGAAATAGTAGGAAAAGAAGTATTCACATTTTCTAACATTCGGTCTAGAAAAAATACTGACCATCCAAAATGGAGAAATCTGAGGGCATTGTTTTATTGGTGTAACTGTTCGATACGTTCAAAATACGTTTTTTAAAATGCCCAAATTTAGACATCTGGATTCAGTCCAATATTATTATAAATTTCCTTCTGTTTTTTTTTTTTTTTTAAATAATACGACTGACTAATGCATGACTTGTGACTGTGATTTAAACCAAAAGAACACTTCCTGTTTATGTTTCCTTTAAGAAGTCTGCACATCCCAGTCATAATCAGAACGCTCATGTTCAAAAGTCCAATTGTGTCCCTTTTTCACGTTCCGATGTTGTTCTGTGTATCTTCAACCTCCAGGATGCTGCTGTTCTGGAGAACAATAAAACAGAGTGTTATAGAGACGACATGCTTAGCTGTGGATGTTTTTACCAGCGGCAGAAATGAGGGTTTACAGAGGACTCTCATCCTTCTTTCTGCTTGTAGCATCTTCAGCCTTCTTTTCAGCTCTCTGCTCTTCCTTTACCTCATCTTTACCTTGGACTATGAGCTACGAGTGGCTGGTGGGATCACAGGCTGCTTTGGGACTCTACTGACCATCGCCTCTTTTCTATCCAAGAGAGTGAGATGTATGGGAACTCTTTTTATGATTTCTATTTTTATGAAGAAAAGCCGAAACCTTCTTCTGACCGCCGGCACAAGCTTAGTTGTACTAAAAAATATTCGGAACACTCTGGAAAATCTCACGCGCCTGATCAGGAGCATGATCTGCAACATGAGAGCAAAGAAGGAATCCATCACCGGTCCATTTAGGAATTACATCATGATGCTTAAGTGGATTGGAAACCTGTTGAAAGGCGTTACAGACCTGGGAGTGGTGAACATTGACCCTGATCTGAAGATTTCTCTCAGACTGGAATCAGAAATGTTTAAGCTGAAGCTGAGTGAAGCAGAGCAAAAGCTGAATGAGACGGTGAGATATGTCCACACTCTGATGGAGACGGTCTCCTCTGTGACTAACAGGATGTTCCCCATCATCAGCTTCCTGCTGCTCATGATGTTTATCAACCTGCACATCAGAAAATACCGCAGAGACGTGAAGTATGGAAACAGGTTTATCAGCAGGAAGTTTCTTCTCTTTGATGAGAAGCAGAAAGCAGAAGGAAAACCTCACGTTCTCCCTCTCACACAGAAAGAACAGAAGCTGTACACCCCCATTTTTACCCTCCGTCCAACCACTGGAGAGGGAAAAGCTGTGGTAAAGTTTGGAACTCCAGTGGCGTCTCACCTGGTGGTATGGCTTTTGTTCATCACTGTGGATGCTTTGTTGTACTTTTTTGTCAACGTCATCACAACCAGATTATCAGAACTGGCTCCGCTCCACGTTCCTCTCATAATGAGCTTCAAAGTAAGTACAACCTTTATTTGGTAGGATTAAAAAAAGGGGTGCCCAACCTTTTTTGTCCCACGATCTACTTTACAAATATCAAACCTCCTGAGATCTACCAGCAGGTTGCTTGTAGATCTACAAGCAGGGATCTACTAGCACTGCGGGCTGCTTATTGATTACAGGCTTAATAACGTGATTTCACGTCACACACTCCAAAAATCTCCAGTAATAGCTAGATTGACAATTTTTTTTTGAAAGGTTTCTTTTTTTTTTTTCAATTCCATGCAATCTACCAATAATGCCTTTGCGATCGACCAGTTGATCGAGATCGACCAGTTGATCGCGATCGACCAGTTGATCGCGATCGACGTAGTGGGCACCCCTGATTTAAAGCATCTTTGTTCCATCAGTCTAACTCTGAGATGTTTTACAGGAGATCGCCACCGTCATCGGGATTTCATTCAGTGAGGAAAATGATCAAAGAGACTTTTCTTACTCTGTGACCCTGTTTGAGAAGAAGTGCCTCCCTGAGCCGAAACTTCTTCTCTACAACTCTGTTCTACCTCTGAGCGCCATCCTGGTTACGCTGCTCATCATGGCCATGCTAGCAGGCAAAGTGTCCCGCCTCAGGTTGATGGTCTGCGAAAAGTTCTTCCACAAAGCTGCGGAGGAACGAGTGGAATACCTTCATAACAAGATCCTAAAGAAGAGATTAAAGACAACGAAAGGAGGAAAGTTTTCCAGCAACATGTCTTTCACTAAGGTTTGGATTTTAAAATGTTATGTTTTTAAAAGAATGATTTCTATTGGTGGATGAAATCGTACTGATTCTTGGTTTTACTGATCTTCTCCCAGCAGATTTATTTCTGGTGTCCACTCATCTTCCAACTCAAAGAGGAGCCACAAAATGTAGTCTGAGGAGAACGTTTGATTTCCAAAATATGACGGTGAACAGAATGGTGATGAAAGACTTGGTTAGAGACTCTACCTCGATGGTGAACATTTCGGGATCACAGCAATGGGCAGTTTTCCCAGGAAGTTCTTCCAGTCAGTGTGTTCCTCAAGAAAATTTTAAAGAACATTAAGAACTGATGAAACTGACATCTTATGATCGAATATGCTTACATATATAACATGTATATTTATTTGTGTGTCGATATGTACATATGTTTGCACATGTATAGATACAGTATGTATAGATATTAATATTTACATTGACTGATATTTATAAACGTATATGTCCAACTAACCTCTTTATTATGATCTGTGGATCTTTTATGTACATCTTTAAATTGATATGCTTGTCGTAAGCAGAACCAGTGGAGACAAGTATCAGGTGAGATGTGTGATTGAAGAGTTTCAGCTAAAATGAAAGAGAAAGTGTACAAAACTGTGGTGAGACCGACCATGCTGTTTGATCTAGAGACAGAGGTACTGAAAAAAAGACAGGAAACAGAGATGGAGGTAGCAGAGATGAAGGTGCTGGATGGACTCTTTGGATGAACTCAACCAAAGAGTCCATCCATCTCTTTGGAAGATGGATGGACAGGATCAGACAAACAGCACGTTAGAGGTTTTGGAGAGAGAGAGCGATCCAGACGAGCATGGCTCAGCTTTCTGTGCGTGAACCAGTGAAGACTGCAGGGAAGTTGTCTTTGCTTTCCTAAACTTCAGGACAGCAGGAAATGTTCCCAATCAGAACCATAAAACATATCTATGAATGCAGAAATAGGTCAATGTGAAATAGGTCTTTTTTCATTTATCCCGTCCACCTAAAAAAAAAATCACAATTACGATTTTGGAACATCCAAAGCATGTGTGAAATTCTTCTTGTTGCATAAAACCCCTTGAATTGATCATGGCTGTAGCTAATTTGTCACAGCAATCACTAGTTCATTGGCACATAGGAAGAGAGCAGAAATATGAAAACAATTTTCTTCAAAAAACCTCTAATTTATTACATAATGTTGTGGATTAGAGAAGGAGGGAGATCCAAACACAGGTAGATAAAAAAAAAACACAGTTTATTCAAATAATAAATCACTGTACAGAGGAATGCTTGTATTAATTTAGAAACATGCTACCATGTCCAAGATAAATAAATAAAAAAAAAGGCATTCACATGGAAGTGGAGATGATCCAGGTAAAACTGGGTAGCAGAGAAAACAGGGTGGTTATATGTGGGTTTTTGAAGAATTGACGAAAATTGGAGGTGAGAATGGATCTTTTACAGTACGGAGGAAATGGATAATGGGGAGCTTAATTAGTCCAGTCCTCCAATCAACAGTCACTGCAGTACAGTGCAGCATTTGGTAAGTATGTGGAGTGAGGCGATGAAAGGAAAAACAAATGGGAAAAAAATTTGGGTCCTTGAAAGCCTCAACGTACAAAAGCCAATTTGGTGATAAAAAAAAAATAAGACCACCAAATCCACATTAGATCCTACTGAATATTTAAATTTTCACTTGGGGATAGATAAAGAGGATATAAATCTTCTGTCTATCCGTCCGTGTAAAAAAAACCTCTGAAAAGTCAATTTTACATGAGACAAGAGTTTCAAAAAATCATGTTCATGCATTGTGTTTTAAATTCTTTGTACATTTTGTATAATTAAACACTTTTAAAAATCTATTTAAACCCATCCTGTATCTTTATTCTTTTTTTTTTTTTTTTTTTTTTTACAATACATCAATTCTCTGCAGTAACTCTATTTAATATTAAAAAGCATCCGCTTTGGAAAATGTCTCCAAGGAGGAACAATATTTCAGTTTGATGTCAGCAAGCAAATTAAGCAGCATTAATCACATTATCCTTGTATGAAAGTGAAGCTTCAGCGAGCACTGGACTAGAAACAATATTCAACTATTACATCATTTTATTATATAAGGAAGTAGAATACAGTATTTATTTGGACATTACTTCACTGACACATTTACGCTCGTTAAAGTAAATCCTTGACATTTTATACCTACTTTTCTGATTAGAAAAAGAAAGATTTATCAGAAAACCTTGAACAGAAGCAGATTTCTACATTTCACATCTGAAGCAGAATGTAGAGCAACGCAATTAGATTACATAAGCTCCAACAGATGTCCTCTACATGTGAACAGGAGAGTGCAATCTTTTCCCAATTACAGGTTGTCCCCGCTTATTAATGTCTGGCAGGTATTTTTTTGCGTGCACTCTGAAGTAGCAGCAGGTTGTCTCTTCCCGGACACTCTGTCAACTTGTTCAAACAGAATGTCTTCTTCTGTGACCCCAATTATAAAAGGTACAACCGGTTCTTCCCAAAGTTGCACTTTAGTGTTGATAAAATGTAATTTAATGATCTAAAAATCTCATCTTTTAACTGTTTTTTGTTATATATCGTAAAATCAGAAGATCTTTAAAATATATCAGCTCTTTTATGTATAAAATCTTTGTTTTTGTTGTGACTAAAATACGGTGACAAAGTCGAACAATCTCAATTTCCATCTTCAGACATCGCCAGTTTGAACAGTACACTGCATTGTTGGTCACAAGAGGAAGGAAGTGGGCTAGTTCAGGGATGAGTAGTCCTTCTGTGACTCACGCCGCCACTGACCCGTGCAGGAACCTGATAAGCTCACACTATGTCTCCACTGGCCCCGTGGCACAATACACTGCCAGCGTGCTCGCCCAATAGGAAGCCATCACATGATGTTCGGTGACAGCCGCAGACCTTTTTATCACAGCGAAGAACGAGTCCTTTTATGGGCATGGACAGAGCGTGCAAAATAATGTTAGATCTTGCTGAATATGCACATACACAGTCAATCCGGGTCGGTCGAGTAAATCTTAACGCTTTCATGTAGATCAGGGTGTTTAGATGAATATTTTATTGCAGGATGCTTTGAGAAGTCTTGTTACCAATGGCAACAAGCAGGGAGGAGGATATAGAAGAAAAGGAAGCGCTCTCAGTAGAACATAGAGATGTATTTTATTGCAAAAATGATCATTTACACCACATTTACACAAAAAATCACCCCAAATTAGCTAGTTATTACATAAAACATCCATCAGATTAGATTGCTACTATTTTCCAGCAGCTGAAAAACTTCTACTGACCTGTTTAGAGAGCTGACAAAATATGAACGTCTACTTATTTCTCACAATGACCTCTCTGATCATTGTTGACTTAAAGGTCAATGCTTCCAGACAAAAAGTTGGACGTTCAAAGACACTTTTCTTCTCGGCGAGTCGTTCATATAGAAATTATTTCACCTTGATAGGGTTTTCTTTTCACTGCCGTCGGTTTTCCCACCTGGACACAAAACACAAAGTGGAATTAAAGTCACTATTGTGTACGGTGTTGTAAATTCCTTATAAAAACACACTGTGAAATACTAACTGGGATTTCTTATCTTTGTCATGCATAGAATTGAGCTACTGCTTAACACCAGTATTTATTAACATTTTTTTAAAAATATGCCCCGCCCCCCACCCTGAGTTCCTCTGGCAGGCTGTTCCACAGGCGAGGACTATAATGCTGGGACATGGCCTCACAGGCAAGGATCATAAGGCTAGAATGAGGCCTTACTGTGAGTTTTTGTTCTAACATTTGGTTTTACTAAACGGCCGGTACCAGAGGACCTCAAAGTCAGTGAGGGGGAGAAAAAGAAATTTCGCTATGAGAAAAAAGCAATGTCAGCAACTTCTCATAAATACATTTGCAAAAACAGCTCATGTAGGATAAAAAAATTATATATATTTTTTTTGCTGTTTCAGGTTTCATTTCCCCCTCATTCTCAGTCTTTAGTAAAATAAATATACAGAACAGTGTGATGAGCTGCATCCTCCAGCTCACCTGGAAGGATCCCGAGTCGTTACCCGGCCAGCTGTGAAACATAGTCTCTCCAGCGGGTCCGGGGTCTGCCTCTCGGCCTCCTCCCGGTGGGACGTCCCCGAAACACCTCACCAGCAAGGTGCTCGGGGGTATTCAGACCAGATGCCCAAACCACCCCATCTGGCTCCTCTCGACCCGGAGGAGGAGCGTTTCGACACCGAGCTGCTCATCCAAACTCTGAGTGAGAGCCCAGCCACCCTGCGGAGGAAGCTCATTTCGGCCGCTTGTATTCGCGACCTCATTCATTCCTCATTTGTTTCTGCAAATTTTTTTTTTTTTTTTGTAAAATTTTATGTAAAATCACATCCAATTGGTTTCTTTTCTATTAAAAAATAGACATAGAAGAAATGCAATGCATTTCAAACATAAAATTAAATACTTTTTCTGTTAACTGTTCATAATAAATTCAAACCAGATTTTCTAGATTTGTTTGCAAACAAGCTGTTCTGGGGTTTTTAAACCGTTCTATCAGTAAAATTCTTGAATAAATATTTGTCTAGTCAGCGCAGCTGTGCAGAAATGAGATTTTTTGTCAAGAGATTGCACATTAAGTGAAGTAAATCTGCCAAATTGCATCTCCTTAAAGCATTAAATAAATGTTGGTAACAAGTGATTTTGATCAACAGAAATGAGTTTTAAACCTCAAAATGAGCAGAAACAACTCCTCGGAGCTGAAAGGCAATCATGATGTGCAGCTCATTTCATTTTGTACAAATTGAACTGATTCATTTATTTCCTTCAATTTGAGATAAAGTGCCACTAACAAGCCTGCAAATTATTCACACAATAGAACCAAAAACATCAAATTAAATGTAATTATAGAGGGAACATGCAGAACATTGTGGAGTAAGTCATTCTGAACAGAAACATCTAATCTCATGAGACGTCATTGTGCAGACAGAGACAAAATCGTCTGACCTGATCTCTTTGCTTGATTCTTTTATACACAAACTCAGAAAAAGGTTTTCTGTGGATGAATCGGCCGTGTCCCGGTGACACCTGCAGCTTTCCATCTTCGTACACCACCATGCCTCTTGAGATGGTGATTACTGGAACACCATGGCACTCCATGCCTTCAAAGATGTTGTAATCCACAGCCTGGTGGTGGGTCTTTGCTGAAATCTTCCTGTAAAATGAGAAGTTTTTTTTTTTTTTTTACAGTTTTTGTGTGATGCAAATTGAAAAAAGTCTGCAGGAAATGGGTTGAAAATGAACACAATGTAGCTTTGCTTTTATAAATACAGTATTTCTTAAATCTGCTTCAGGCAAATAATCCGTGATTCTTTGAGTTGGAAAAGAAAAAACTTTTTTCTTGCTGCTTATTACATCAATGGGTCATAAATCTTAAGCTTGCTGCATGAACACTGCAGAGCCCTGTTGGAGAAGCTGAGTGTGTGCATGGTTGTATGCAGATCAGTTTTCATAATCAGCAGGCCATTGAAAATTCATTTTAAAAAACTAAAATCAAACAATGCTCTTAAAGGGCCACATATGGTTAATAAACTTTTAAAAAACTTCAAAATGGATGGTAAAATTTCTTCTAAGCTCCATATTTTAATTTTTCTTTATTCTGTCTGAAAACAATATAAAACTTTACTCTCGAATAATTGGTCCGTCGTGGTAAAGAGAGAGCTGAGCCGAAAAGCAAAGCTCTTGATTTACAAGTCGATCTACGTTCCCACCCTCACCTATGGTCACCAGCTGTGGGTGGTGACCGAAAGAATGAGATCGCGGGTACAAGCGACCGAAATGAGCTTCCTCCGCAGGGTGGCTGGGCTCTCACTCAGAGATCGGGTGAGGAGCTCTGCCATCCGGGAGGAGCTCGGTGTCGAGCCGCTCCTCCTCCAGGCCGAGAGGAGCCAGATGGGGTGGTTCAGGTATCTGGTCAAGATGCCCCCCCGAGCACCTCGCGGGCAAAGCGTTTTGGGCTTTGACCAAGGTCTTCTCCCGGTGGGACAGATAGGGTTAGCTGGAGAGAAAGTGGTCTCTCCAGCGGGTCCTCTAGACCACCTGGAGAGACTATCTCTCGCAGCTGGCCGGGGAACGACTTGGAATCCTTCCGGGTGAGCTGGAGGATGCAGCCGGGCTGAGAGAGGCCTTGGCTACCCATTTGAAGCTGTTGCCCCTGCAACGCGACCCCGGAACAAGCAGAAGATGACGGACAGACTCTCGGATAAAAGGATCAAAACACAGAGACAGAGATGCCAAGTTTTTGGCTTCACAAAAAGGGAAGATTTTGAGGCGGGGCCAAAAGAAGGAGGGGCTATGACATAACATGGCGTCACACTCGCCAATGGACAACACCCGCCATGACAGTTGGCATAAAACAAATCGTTCAAAACATGAGAAAGCAGCTGGAAAATTGTGTGTCTTACATTATGAAGACACACAGCGTTATGTATCAGTACGAAAAAGAATTACCACCAGGAATACACCCCTGTCCTGCTTGTTCGCACTTTGTTTTGCAGCTCTCGCACATAAGCACAAGCATGACCAAAGTTACGGGAAGTCCGACTTCTTCCATACCGTTACCAAAAACACTACTGGCAATAGACCATACAGATCGCTACTAACGGCTTTCAGATGCACAGCTGCAGCAGCAGGAGATGTCATGTGCTTAGCCTCACTATACCTAATCATGTTCATGGAATGCACTAGAGCGTTCATCATGCGGGAGTTTTATTAGCCTTGGCGGGTGAGCCTAAGATAGGTCCTACTTGCGGGTGTCTCCGGCCCATTGCGGGGGACTTGGCATGTCTGCAGAAAAACTGTCATGATTCTCTTCTCATTTGGAACAAGTCCTCCCTCCTAATCCTGCCCTCGGCCCTGACTTTGCACACCTGGTCCCAATCATCAGGTGTACCTTGTCTTCCAAAATATTTAAACCCTAGTGGCCCTCACTTACTTGTCAAAGATATTACAATTTGCTCTTTTTGCAGTGAAGACTTTTTTTTTGTTCTTGGAAGAATTTGGAAATGATAGTTTTTATCATCAAACGAGAAATGTTCAAGACCTGATCTTGTGGACATCTGTAACATCCCAAAAATCTTAGTAATCTCTTCCTATCAGTGTAATAAAATACTCCTAACTCTAAACACTGATGATGCCTAGCAAATAAATCATATCTGAGAGGAAGATTGGATCAGCAGGGATCCGTGCAAATACAGCTGACTCAACTTTTTCTTCCAAGATGCACTGAATGCTTTTTGTTTAAACCTCATTTTCTTCATTCGTACCCAACATGTCCTCTGATTTAAAAGCCACAAACCGTACCTTGTGTGCTCAGATGAAAAAAAAAAAAAAAAGACATGTTCTCAATCTTCCGGCCGAACAATTACGTGAAACAAGGCAACTAACTATGCTTCCTCAGCGTTCTGGGTTATGCAATCACACACGGCCGCCGGTCCCGGATGTTGTGAAGCGACACATGTGCTGAGGGGAACTAATTACACAGTTTCACAGATGAATTCACAACTGCAGCAGTCAAACATAATGGGTTATGAAATGTGGGCATTAATGTAAAAAAAAAAGAGAAAAAAGAACAGAAGTGATGAAACGAACAACTGAGATCCACTGATGAAATAGCAGAGAAAAATCAATCTTTCTATCAATCTATCCATTTTTGTTCATTTTTTAATACAATAATAAGAACGTGAGAAGTCGAAATTTAATTCTGCGTCATTGGAAATTTGTGTCATCAGGGTGTGATGATTAAAAATGTGAAATTTAGATGGAAACCTATGTTTTTTAAGAATATTTGTATCTGGGCAATACAAGACTTGTTAACACAATTGAATGGTCTAAAAAAATCAGCTTGTAGGGCTAATTTCTTTTTCTTTAAGAGGATTTTGTTTGGGTTTACAGAAATGTATATCTGGGTCTAACTTTGTACTTTTTGCCCCGGTGTGTGGAATAAGATCTTCCGTTCTGCCACTCTACTCACTTCTCTCTTTTTCACTAAACTAAGTGATATTTGTCTGAACAATAACCAATCACCTCATTCCACTGACGCAGACGATCATGAGCTTATTTACCAGAATATACGTTGCACATTTTTCAAAGGTTAGATATTTCTGTGACATATACTGTACTTCTGAGCGACTTGTACTAGAAAAACCATAGTAATCTTCTTCTCCTTTTGGTATTTCCCCTCAGGGGGCGCCACTGCAAATAATTTTTTTCATCTAACCCTATCTGCTACATCTTCTTCGGTCACACCAACTATCTTCATGTCATGTTCACTGTATCTATGAACCTCCTCTTTGGTCTTCCTCTAGTCCTCTTTCCTATTGGTTCGAAATCCAGCATCTTTCTTCCAATGTACTCTCTCTCTCCTCTGCACATGTCCAAACCATCTCAGTCTGGTCTTTTTGACTTTATCTCCAAAACCTCTAACATGTGCTGTTCCTCTGATCCTGTCCATCCTGGTCACTCTCAGGGAGAACTTCAGCATCTCCATCTCTGCTACCTTCATCTCTGTTTCCTGTCTTTTTCTCAGTGCTACTGTCTCTAGACCAAACAGCATGGCTGGTCTCACCACGGTTTTGTACATTTTCCCTTTCATTTAAGCTGAAACTCTTTTGTCACACATCACACCTGATACTTTTCTCCACCCGTTCCAGCCTGCCTGCACACGCTTCTTCACCTCTTTTCCACACTCTCCATTGCTCCGGACTGAAAAGCCATAGTAGATAGAGTATCATTTTATAGACAGTTTCAAAAGTGAACTCTTGATATCTCCCACTCTTTAACAATTAAAAGTTTACAGAGTAAACATTTAAGGCTGGGCTCTAGTTCAGGGATAGAATGAGGATCTCTGCCATCCAGAAAGAGCTCGGAGTCGAGCCATTGCTCCTCCAGCTTGAGAGAAGCCAGATGAGATGGTTCGGGTTTCTAGATAAGATGCCTTCCTGAAACCTCACTGGTAAGTTGTTTTGGGCACGTGCCACTGGGAGGAGACCCAGAGGCAGACCCCGGACCCGCTGGAGAGACTGTCTCACAGCTGGCTGGGGGACGCGTCAGGATTTTCGTGGATGAGCTGGAGAATAGGGTCGGGGTGAGAGAAGCCTTGGCTTCCCATCTGAGGTTATTCCCCCTGCGACCCGGCCCTGGATAAGAGGAAGATGATGTAACAGAACAAAGTAAACATTAGCTTAGAAATACAACTGGGAAATCAAAAATTATATAAAATTTTTTTTATATTCTGCAGAGGCAATTTGTGGCTGAAAACAGGAATTGTGAGAAACTTGTTACTGACTGGTGTGAAGTGGAGGCTACTCTTAAAGTGATGAAAAAAACAAAATCTAATTGTGGGTGCTGGATGGCCAGTGCTAGAGGGACAAGTTCACCAGTGGGTGCTAGAACAACGAGCAGTTACCATGGCAACAAATGCCACCAAATAGCCCACCATCGGTTCTTTAAAGAAAACAAAAAACAAAACAACTTGCAAGCAGAAAAAGGACTTTCACGTGGTTCATTTCTCAAAAATGAATAGAGAAGGAGGCGTTGGATTGTTGCTTCCGCAAAGTCGGGTATTACCCCTTTCACACCCTGCCTTCCAAGTTTTTGGTTGAGTAGTTCGTAAAATCAGATACCTTTAAGAAAATGTGACCTAACCTCCAGTGTGACTTACGGTGTGTACGTTTTTGCTACCAAAAAACCTACAGTAATCAAACAAAACAATTCATCTCAAAATTCTATTTTCAAAGTGTTTATTGTTTAAATATAGTACGGTTTAAGATATGTAATTGGATGAGGGGTGACCCTCTGATTTTGATCATACGCAGGTGTAATAAGCTTATTAGCCTGTTACACTTTTAGGAAATGGAATCAAAGACTCATCAAGTTGTAATTTAAGCATAAAATTATTGGTAGTTCCTCACCTTGTCTTATTGGGATCCCATATTACCACATCTGCGTCAGAATTTTTGGCAATCCGACCCTTCTGCGGGTAGAAGTTGAAGATTTTTGCAGCATTGCTACTGGTGACAGCCACAAATCGATTCTCATCCATTTTGCCGCTATGCTTTGATGAAAAACAGAGACAGAGGAATCTGGTTTGGCAGGTGACGACATGAAGAAAACAAATACAAGTTCACTGCTTAATTGTGCAACTAACAAACTCATTCCTGACTAAATATCATCATGTGTGTTTTGTAAGCACTGTTACACATGGTAAGTCTTTCCAGTCGGACTGTTGCACAGACCAAACAGCAACCGTGTGAAAATGCTGAGTCGGCGCTCTGAAGCAGCTTTCACACGTTATTGCTTTTTCTGATTGCATTGCAGAAAAACACAAACATGTATTTCAGCTAAAAATCTGTGAGTAAAGCACAACTGTTAGTCAATATAATTATAAGTAAACACATTAAATGCCAGATATTAAAACCCATAATGAACGCATGTGGAATGCATTATTTTTTGATTATTTGATTATTTTGAATTACTCTATTCATCCCTCACCGGGGAAATTTGTTTGCTGCACTCCCTACACCGCAGCAGGCTGCCCTTCAACGGCGCCAATGGTGGGAGAAGTGGGGGCTAGGTGTCTAAGGAAAGTAGTTTCACGATTCATAAAGTCAACAATAATGAACATTAATAAGCTTTTTGATCAATACAGATATTCTAAATAAAAAACTAAATAATTAACATTGTATTTGTTTACATTTTAAGTGCTCTTTAGAAGTATTATTTTATTTATATCCTTATGAACCCAACTTGTATTTTTAATTCAAACTTGTGTCTTTTACTACCAAACGTTCACTACTCTGTTCCCAACATCCGTTTTTTCTTCACTGTTCCTCCCAAATGAGTTTGCAGGGGGTGCCAGAGCCTGCCCTGACAGAAACAAGGCGAGAGGCAGGGTACATCAGCAACAGGTTGCTAGTCTGTCACGGGGCCATATACTGTTGTGATGGCTACAGCCACACAACCATTTAGTTTGTAAACTTTATAATTTATTCACTTTATGAATATAATTTAGATATTTTGTTTGTTAAACCACTTTTCTTTACTTTGGACTTAATACAAGTTTAGATTAGTGCACATGTTTGATTTATGTTGTTGATTCACATTAATTTGATTTTCTTGAGTTTTGCAGGTGCTCCAGTTCCTGGGCCGAATGATCACCTGCTGTCCTGGGCTGGAGTCACCTAATTGGACTGAACCATTTATTTTCTTTAGGGGTGAAATTGGTTTTGTTAGCTTAGATTTAGTTAAGCTGTTTTGTTAAACCCCCCCTTCTTTGTGTTGGCAGTGGTTTAGTATTCTTTCGTTTAAGGTCATGCTGTTCTCCGTCAGTGAGGTCTGTTTGTTTGAGTTAATTCTCTTTTGTTAAACCTTATCTTGAGTTGAGTTAGTTATTTTGACCTCTTTTATAATTGTTAAACATTTGACATTTTTTGGGTTCAATAAAAAGACCCCCTTTTTACTTAAAACCTTGTGCCTGTCTATTTGTACTGCTTGGTCCATCACAACTGTACACACACAACCATCCACACACACACTCATTCCTAGGGGAAATTTTATAGTGGCCAATTAACCCAACATGCATGTCTTTGGAGGGTGGGGGGAAAACAGAGAACCAGGAGAAAACCCAGACATATATAGGGAGAAAATGTAAACTCCACACATTAAGGCCAATGTTCAAATCTTGTCCCCACCAGGGATTCGAAACCCAACCACATCTTAAACTTTTTTTTTTTTTTTAATCGTACTCTATCCCTCAATAGGGGAATTACTTTGTTGCATTGCACCACAGCAGGCAGTCATGACGGCACCTATGATGGGAGTAACTAGGGGTTAGGTGTCTTCTCCAGGGGTACTTAGGCATAGGCTCAGTGAGAATCCAACTGGCAACTCATTGATTCAAAGATATCTGACCACTGAGCAAAATATAAAAATACAAGAAAATAGAAGAAACGATAACATTCTGCAATCTACAATGAATTAACATCATTTTATTCAATATAGTAGGGTGATAGCCTGAATTCGTAACGATTACTTTACGACTTAGCATCGTATCACATGCGAAATCGTATTCTCATTTTTAAAGCCAGTTACCAGTCCTCCACACACTCTACCTAGTTTTCCATGTTATTGATTATGCTGTCATTGTTTAACCTTCGTTAAAAAAAAAAAGCTACTCGCGTACATCATTTTTAGACTAAAAATAAGAGCGTATCGTTTGAGTTCTATTCCCATGTATTTATTCTAAATAAACTTTAAAAGCTCATGCTTAGAAGCTAAAAATCATACAATCATAGAAATGTATTTAGCCCATACATGACCTAAAGTTTTGATCAGTCTTGATAAGACTTTAACAACCACACATTCAGACGAAGTGGAGTAGGTTAAGAACTTCAAGTTTCTAAGCCCCCTCATCTCAGAGGACCTTAGCTGGATGGTTAACATCAGCAATGTGGTTAAAAAAAGGCCCAGTAGCAGCTTTACTTCCTGACAATGTTTAGTAAAAAAAAAAACAATGTTGCTAAAAAACTTTGATAGAGACTGTCTTGACCTAAGGATGCACTGTGTGGTATGCCAGCTGCATTGTACGTGAGAAGAAATAACTGTAACGGACTATCAAGACTGCTCGGTTGATCATTAGCTCGCCACTCCCACAGAAGACGAGATCTATGCCAAACATCTCCTTGGAGAGCCAGAATGGTCAGCCAAAACCCGCGCAGCCAGGACACTCTCTATTCTTAACCCTTTCATCTAGTGAACCCAGAGTTTTGTAAACCTGAACCATTCAGATGAGGAATAAGTTCTTTCCCATGGATGGAAAAGGCTGTTATCTCATATCATCAGTCCAGTACTCACCATACATCTAAGCCATGACAGTGCCAATGGTGGGGTTAGGTGCCTTCGTTAGGTGCCTTCGTCAAGGACACTTAGGCATGGTCCGAGTGAGAATTGAACCAGGCAATCATTCTATCACTGAGCTATCGCCTTGGCTCCTGGAATTTACTGGAAACATTATGGGGTTTTTTTGTGAAAAGGAGGCAGCTCTTCTTTTTATTTTTTGACTTTGTTCTGCACCCTTTCATTGATATTATTTTTTTAAAAAATGTTTTTCATGTGCTGCAATATGTAATTTGGTTAAGAAGCTATTGCTCAAATACTAAACAAGATAACTCAAAAGTTATGGGTGGATTTTTATAAAATTGATCCACAACAATAAAATGAAGAAGTTCTTCAATTTTTTAAAGTCTAAAATCTAGTTGCACACTGGCACTTTAAGAGGCGGAGCAGAGAACACTGGAACTTTGGTCTTTATGGAAATGTTCGGATGTATCAAGTTCCTATTGGTTCAATTAGTTTGTTAATTTGTGCTGATTGGTTGGCTGGAATAGAAGCAAGATTTGCTCTTCAAGTGTTTTTCTAGTTTATAATGTTGACATAATTTGCTTTTTATTATTCACAGCTACTTTGTAGTTTGTTACACCACAGCAAACAGGTTCCTTTGGAAATTTGTTCTACATTCTTCTTAAATTTAGTTGGACATACCACTCCTTTTTCCCAGATGACTGACATCCTGTCCTCCACACCATTTACTCCATTGGGGATCTTGGTAAAATCGTCTTTTCCCAAAGCTTTCTGGCACACAGAGAAAGTGCAGTTGTCTGTTCCCGTCACACTCAGATCATCACTAGTATATAAACAACCAGAAATGGCATATGTATTAAAAAAAAAATCCAAACAGGAGTACCTCATCATTTTGGATATTTTTTGTTTCATTTACTTAGCCAGCAGGTCCATGAGGTACCCAGGTGTGCTGGGGTCAGGTCTAAGAGGAGGACCCATCACAAAGCCTGCAGCATGAGCCCACTCTGTGTTCCAGTAGTGGGTACCATCAGTGCCCAGTCCTGCTGCTATTGGTTCACCAAACACAACATGACCTTTTGAGGAATAAAAAAAAAAGTCATTATAAATACAGAATCTTAACTTTTGCTTGCATGCATTCCTTAAACGATCATGATTGAGGAGATCACAATAGGTCTTGTTGTGGCGCAGCTGTAATGTTTTCTGTTTTTGATAGTCAAGCCACACTTGAGTATAAGTCGCACCAGCCAAAAAAATGCACATAAAGAAGAAATATATATATGTACAGGATATATATATATATATATACATACGTATGTATAAGTCGCATTTTTTGGGAAATTTGTTTGATAAAATTCGACACAAAAATTGTGGTGTGGTGTGCGGGCGTTCTGTGGGCATGCTTGCCATCACAAGCAGAGCATATCGTGCTCTAAGGAAACCATCATGAAGCTTAGCACTTTGTAAGCCATGAGTTCAGCATTTCTTGATCCGTCCACAACTATTCTCCCCATAGCACGTTGTTAAAACACGTATGTATGACCTCGTTCTTCTAACTGTAGCCACTTAGCTTTTAGTCCGCGATTAGCTTTTTGTTTGTTTGTTTGTTTATGTCATTTCAGTTAGAATAACCACCGTTTTTCTCCAGTCCCTAACTAAAAACTTTATTTCTGCTGCTAGATTAATGTTTTCAGCTGCATATTATACTATTTTCAGCTTTTTATCTGCAGGAGGAAAAATATTTTTGCTCTTCCTCTTCAGCTGTTTTTATGTCACCGGTAAAGTTTAAACTATAGCGCCGTCCTGTGGTCAAAAGTGAAAATGACGTGAAATTATGGTAAAAATGTGTTAATAATTGATCCGGATTATAAGTCGCACCCCGACCAAACTATGAACAAAAACTGCGATTTATAGTCCGAAAAATGTGGTAGTTTGCGTTGCATCTGACCAGAGCTGCAGTAAGCTGCATTTTCCTCACATGTAACGAAAGAAAATCTTTAGTGCTTTTGATTTTGAGGTTTTTTTTTTTTTTTTAAGGAAAATCACTGAAAGAAAAAAGGTTTAATGTTCTACAAAAACATTTTTATCACTTCCCCTTATACGTCACTCTTGTTTAAACATCTCATGGTTATAGTTTTTATTCTCACCATCTCTACGAGCAGCAGACACCACTTTAGCAGCAGATTTACTCATGACGTGGACCACATAAAGCGGGCAGTTGACAGCATGGGCGATGGTGATGGCTCGTTGCGTGGCTTCGGCCTCTACCTCTTCTGGCCGGCACAGCTCGTGACCTTCAGGTCCTGTGATGCCCATGGATAGCATCTTCTTAGCACCCTGCCGGGTCACAGTGGGGGTTAGGTAGAACAAAACAGGATAAAGCTTTAAGGTAATGAAATGGCGTTGCATAAGAGAAGAAGAACCACAGTGTGAAGGAGAAAGATGATTAGACATTTTTTGGGATTTAAAAATATAAATTGGAATACAATATGTTTTTACATATTATTGTAAATGGAAATAAATTTCTGCTGCTTTGGTATTTGCTGCCCTCTGATGGTTATTTGTTACAATGACCGTCTGAAATGTTAGATATGCCTGAGAACCAGTATAAAAATTTAAAAAAAGTAAATAATCACAGCTGTCTTACACTTATTTTGAAAATTAAAAAAAATCCAACTATTTATTCACAAAATAATTATTTTCCATTTCGTCGTCTTCCTCTCATCCGGGGCCGGGTCGCGGGGGCAACAGCCTCAGACGGGAAGCCCAGGCTTCTCTCTCCCCAGCTGCATCCTCCATCCGCAAGGATCCCGAGTCATTCCCTAGCCAGCTGTGAGACATAGTCTCTCCAGCAGGTCGGGTGTCAGCCTCTTGGTCTCCTCTCGGTGGGACGTGCCTGAAAAACCTCACCAGCGAGGCGCTCAGGGGGCATCCTGACCAGATGCCCATACCACTCCATCTGGGTGCACTCGACCTGGAGGAGGAGTGGGTCGACATTGAGCTCCTCCCGGATGGCAGAGCTCCTCACCTGATCTCTGAGTGAGTGCCCAGACATCCTGCAGAGGAAGCTCATTTCGGCCGCTTGTATCCACGATCTTATTCTTTCAGTCACCACCCACAGCTGGTGATCATAGGTGAGGGTAGGAACGTAGAATGACTTGTAAATCGAGAGCTGTGCTTTTCGGCTCAGCTCTCTCTTTACCACAACGGACCAATGCAGTGTCCTAGTTATTGCTGACGCCGCACCGTTATGTCTGTTGATCTGCCCGTACTCCGTTCCGCCACTCATTAACAAGACCCCGAGATACTTAAACTCCTCCACCTAGGGGACGGGCCTGTCCCTGACCTGCAGGGGGCGTTCCACCCTTTTCGGGTGAGGACCATGGATTTGGAGTCATGTTTACAATAGGCTTAATTTTCTTTTAAATAACTTAATTAGTCATTTTTCTTTGTGCTGCTTGTGTATTTCTTCCTAGAATGACACAAAGTTAATTCAGTTATTCATTAAAGTGAAACATTAACTCGTATATCTGAATAGCTATGTGTTTGCATAAAAAATTCCTCCAGACTAAAGAAACCTTCCCTGATAAGAAATCAAAGGTAGAAGGCCTGCAAATCTGGATTGTTTCTAAACAAATTTGATCTGGATTTGATTTAATAAACCTGGAAAAGAAAGAAAGAAAGCTAACTGAAAAATGTGACAACTGGTGATTCTTCTTAAACTGGGTTTGACTTAATAAAACTGATCTGAGCAGGAGCAAAATAAGGGAAAAGAAGAGAGAAAAACTCAGATTAACAGGTTATAAATTGGTGAGGCAAACCTCTGCAATCAGATCTCCGTTCTCAGCATGAACCTGAGCTACAGCTCCGATCTCCTTACACTGGCTGAAAGCAGCATATAACTCAGAATCCTGCAGCATGAACACGTCTTTGTAGGCCATGAACATCTTAAAGGAATTCACCCCTTTTTCTTTGGCCAGAGTTTCCATTTCCTTCTTAACCTGGGAAAAAAAAGGTTATTTTTTTTCTAAGAATGCTGTGATTGTAGAAACTTTTTACTTATACTAACAACAACCTTGTCGCTCCACCATGTGACTGCAACATGCAGAGAGTAGTCACAGCAGACTTTAGGATCAGCTGTTTTACGCCAGCAGTCGTAGGCCTCCAAGAGAGACTTTCCTTTTTGGGGGATGACAAAGTCCAGAATCATGGTGGTTCCTCCAGCCACTGCAGCCTGGGGGAACACACACATTGCAATAAACCCATGAGCTAAATGAGTTAAAGGTGTTTTGTTTTTTTTTTGCAATATAATTTATACCTGTATAAATAAGTGTACTGAAAATATTCATAATGCCTTAAACATGCAAACATTTTTTTCTTTAGAATGCTTGAAGCTAAGCTGGAATAAGACTATCAAATGAATTGATGACAAAAGGACAGATGTGGTAGCATTGTTGTTCAAGACAAAACTAGTTTTGCTTGCAGAGTAGAACAGCAAAAAGTTGTTTGCTTTTTTTTAAAGAAACCTCATTTGCAAATCTGATTGAGGGACCATATTGTTTTTGTCTCATAAAATGAGTTCTACACTTGAAAACTGGGGTGAACTACAGAGATGTCCACCAAAGTTTATTCAACCAATAAGACAATGACGACATTATTTCTAACCCTGGCAAACATTTAATATCCTTGAATTTATTGTCATGCAGATTATGAATTATATCTGTGACAAGTTTTGTCCCATTCTTACAACCCTATTATCTAAATCAGTGGTGTCGAACTCCGGTCCTGGAGGGCCAGTGTCCTGAGGGTTTTCCACGTGTTCATGGTTCTACACAGCTGATGCACACAGTGAAATCAACAGACAATCAAATTTGGCATATTGACTCAAACACCTGGATCAGGTATGTAGATGTAAGAACACATAGTAAACCTGCAGGTACACTGACCATCTAAGAACTGAGTTTGACACCCCTGACTAAACTGTCTTTTTGTCTGAAGAAACAATAAGAGATTGTGGATACAAGCGGCCAAAATGAGCTTTCTCCGCAGGCTGACTCGCACTGAGAGATCGGGTGAGGAGCTCTGCCGTCTGGGAGGAGCTTGGTGTAAAGACGCTTCTCCTCCAGGTCGAAAGAAGCCAGATGGCGTGGTTCGGGCATCTGGTCAGGATGCCTCTCGAGCGCCTCGCTGGTGAGGTGTTTCGGGCATATCCCACCAGGAGGAGACCAAGAGGCAGTGGCCTGACCCGCTGGAGAGACTGTGTCTCACAACTGACTGGAGAACGACTGCATCCTCCAGCTCACCCTTGTGGGTGAGCTGGAGGATGCAGCTTGGGTGAGGGAAGCCTGGGCTTCCTGTCTGAGGTGTTGCCCCTGCGACCCGGCCCCGGACAAGCTGAAGACGACGGAACAGAGGGGAACAAAATTCTTCAACTGTTGTCATTTGTCTGCATGCAGATGGAAAAACACACAGCAGACAGAAAACTATGCTGTGTGCATTCAAAGGCAACAAATACAAATGCAGTATCTCTTACAAATACTGGACAGTGTTTTTTAAAGTTTTTATTTTAAAGAACTTTGTCAAAAATCAGACCCAAAGTAGTCCTAAGATGTAATAGAGTATTTATGTGAGACCAATAAGACTACCTCTTCAAGTCATTTATTCAACTAGATGGAATAATTCTGCATCTTTAGTCAAAATCCTGATCAAACTAAGACATTTTTTTTTCAGTTGGACACCTTCTTCATAACACCACAAGTTATTTTGGTTGACATAAGATAAATAGGGATATAAAGATCTGAAAAATTCTGATTAAAAATGAGTAAAATGCATTCAAAAAGCATTAGAAAATCATAGATCAAAGTCATGCAACTGCCAGAATATTTTAAAAAATATATCATTTAATCACATGTAAATCTTATTTGGTGTTGTTTAGAAAAACATGGAGTCACCCCCTGCGATTAAAAAAAGTGTCACTTTACGTAATCTGCAGCATCTTTTTTTTCTGCAGTGACGTGTATTTTACTGCACCTTGGTCCCGATGTGGAAATCATCCACAGCCTTGGTCCCCATGAATGCGAGCTCCATGTGTGTGTGCGTGTCTATTCCTCCTGGAATCACTAGTTTGTCGGTGGCGTTGATGACTTTGACTCCTGCTGGGATCTGCAGATTCAGTCCTACTTCTACAATCTTCCCATCTTCGATGTAGACGTCGCTAATCACAGAGCAGTCTTCGTTCACCACTTTCCCTCCTTTTATCAGGATCCCGTGTGGCTCGGCCATCTCTGCTGACGATCTGCTGCAAACTGAGCTGCAACAAAAAGATTTGCAAGTTCTCGGTTCACAGGTCAACTCCAAAGTTCACACAACCTCCAAAACACAGGAAGTCAGTGAACTTAAAAGTAAACTTGTGCAAACAGAACCGCTCTCAATGTAAAACAAAAAAACCTAATAGTTACAAAACAAACACTCATCACACCATCTAACATCTTTCTCTTGACATTTCTATTTGTTTCATGGCAAATTAATCAGAATATTAAAAACCCTGATCAACATAATTCATTTTTATTTCCTAATTTATTTCCTGTTACTATTTACTTTCTGAGAAAAAAAAATCATCACAAAAAATAATTAATTTTTCTCTTAAAATCACCCAAAAGATTAACTTGTGTCAATTATTTATTAATCGAATAACAATTTTAGCAGCAGGATAGCAGTTGTTGTCAGTGTGTCGAAGGAAATAGTGAAATTAGAAAGTACAATGGTGTCATTAGGGGTCTAATAATTAACTTCTGCACTGAAGCAAACACAGCCAATCAGCACTTCTGTCTCACCTAGCAACCGTTCGGAGTAATGTACACAGAAAGGATGAAAGGTTCAAACTCCACATCTGCATGAGTGGGTCTGCAGAGAGAAGGATTTGAACCACTGGACAGTTGAATCTCAATATTAAAGGCAGGCTTTTGAGCAAAATCAACTTTTTAGATGTTTTTCCCACTTTATTTCCCATTCAAACTTTTTGGCTGGATATTTATTAGCATTTTACCCAAAAATAGTTAACTTTTAAATATTTGCTCCCACACTAGTTAGAAACTGACTGACTTCTGCAACTCTGAAAAACTCTTCTTTTTCTCCTTTCAGCATTTCCCTTCAGTGGTTGCCACAGCAAGTCAGTTTCTTCCATCTAACCCTATCTCCTGCATGCTCTTCGGTCAGCAAGACTATCTTCATGTCTTCCTTCACTGTATCCATGAACCTCCTCTTTGGACTTCCTCTGGGCCTCTTACCTGATGGTTCTAAACCCAGCATCCTTCTGCCTATGTACTCTCTTTCCTCTGCACATGTCCAAACCATCTCAGTCTAGCCTCTCTGACTTTATCTACAAAACCTCTAGTGTGTGGTTTAGCCGGTGTGAATGTCATTGTAATTCATTTAAAATAATTCAGGAAATAAAAAAGACAACTTTTAGATCCATCTGTCCTTTTCACATTTTTTTACATTAAAAAATAATCTACGTTCATCTTTTATGATTTGTATTCAAAATGTATTCGTGTGCCACCTTGATGTTCCAACATGCTGATTAAAAAACAGGTCAAATTAAGTTATATATTCAGCTGATTATAGAGGACAGAAAACGTAGGAGCGTGGTGTGTCTGCAGCGTCAGTTAATAATTTTCTTCCCAGTTTTTGCTCTGATGACTCACTGCCGTCAGTTATCAGTTTCTTGTTTAAAAGAATGAGTCATTCAAAATGTCTTGCAGAAATGTATAAAAAAAAAAGCTTTGAGGGTTATTCTTCACAGGAGACAGGGACATTGAATGGAATGTAAAAAAGATGGTGCACATATGCTAAACTTGCAATTGAATCTCAAAATAATACATCTCATCATGCAAATATCCTCAGCAGACCAGGATACAAAACTTTCTTCAAGTCATATTCAAATTTATTTTTTGGGGACAGTCTATGAAACTCTCCTCCTTTCTGGCACTATTTTCTTCGTTTTTGTTCAGCCCTTAGCCCTAACTTTTGTGCAGTTAAGTCAACCAAGAGCTACATATATTGTCTCTGAGACCGTATTAGAAATCCAGTTAGACATGTGCATCGCCCATTGTATTGAATTGAAAATACTTTATTTACCCTGAAGGGAAATTTGAGTGCTGCAGTGTTACAATCATACAATATCATACAACATATATATATTTTTAGCTATTGTGAGTGAAAATTAAAAGGTTTGAAAGTGAAACGTTGAATATTTTGATGGAGGACGGCAGAAATGATTTTCTATACCGTTCCTTTGAGCAGTGGGGTTGCAGGAGTCTGTTGCTGAAGCTGCTCTACAGATGGTGTACAGATTCATTGAGGAAAAGGGGGGTGGATTTAGCATGATTAATGACAGTTTTGCTTTCATCCAGTCCCTCGCCACCTCCTCCACGCAGTCGAGGGGTGAGCCAACTAAAGTCCCATTTTTTTCAAGTTTGTTTAGTCTGTTGGCATTCTTTATTTTTATACCAGCTCCCCAGGTGTCCACAGCAAAGAACAGGACACTCTCCATGATGGAATGGTAAAACATGGAGAGCATCTTGTTGCAGACGTTGAAGGACCTGAGCTTTCTAAGGTGATACAGTCTACTCAGGCCCTTTTTGTAAAATCGCCAAATATTATCAATGCTAACTGCATGTTATGGCCCAAAATACTCAATTAAAAAAACTAAAACCATTCTGCTTCATTAGCAAACGTAGCCACTATAAACAGATCTATGACCTCCATTTCCAAAAATAACTAAAAAATATTTGGCTGTTTTCTTGGGTTTATTTATTTTTTTAAAAAAGGAAGAAAAGAAAATCCTGGCAAACAGCATGCCTCTGATAATGCTGTGATATCCCTGGAGCATGCAACTGCCTCTCTTTCATGAAGAGTTGTTAGCCATGGGAGAGATTAATATTTAACTGCAGAGGATTGGTTGTCTGCTCCGCATCAGTCCAGACAACTTTTCTCATCCATTAGTGTATTACGGAAAACAAGACACATTGGAGAGACAAAGATGCATGCGCTGGTGAGATAAGCACACGCACAGGGCTTAGGAACACCTAACCTTCACAGTTGCAATAAACAATAACATGTGACTTAAGAGGATTTACATAAGATGAGAGGAGTAATCAGAGGGAGTGAAAAAGCAATGAGGCAGCAATGGCATCTCCTCCAAAGTCTCCGTGTTGCTGAATGAGAAAACTTGCTTTTCTGTTGGATTTAGAAAAATGTTGCCCTTATCAGTTTTATTTTGCTTTCCCGGCTCCTCAAACCAACCCAGATGTCACTTCCTCTTATTTTTATTTCAGCTTTTTTTGTGTTGAACTGAAACATGTGTAGAGGTTGAGAAACTTTGACATTAAAAGAGCACAGCGTGCTTCAAAAAAGTGACGTTAGATAATTCTTAGGAAGATTATCAGTGTTCCTGCTCAGGCAATAAGAGGCTTGTTTACTGACTCTCACATCACACAGTGAATGCAACAAACATGTGCAAAAAGCTCGTGAAAATCTGGAGGAGATGAGAACAAGATGCAAGAATTATTTGAAATAATCGCTGCTAATGTGTCACAAGTTTTCTTCTCAGCGTTTCTATCAAATTCATTTAATTTATTCAGAAGTAGAGGCCCAAAATGTTTCAGATAACAAAAATGTTTCTTCCAAAGTTCATGATTAATGGAATTTAGAAAGATAAATCTTGTATTTTCTTGCATTAATGTACACATAGAATTTTCCTTATTCCATACTAATAAATACACAGCTACACATTCACAAATACTTTAAAATTGTGTATTTAAATTTTTTTTAAATTGCTTTCACAGCTGTTTTTCTTGTAATATCTATGCTTAAAAAAATACAAATCATAAAACTACATTAATTTTCTGTGTTTACACTTAACCATATCAATCTTTTATACATATTTACACATAATCATACATTTTTTTATTGAAAACGTTTAAAATCATTTAACTTGTAAATTAGCACCATGAGCTTAGCTTGTAAATAAGGTGACGGTTTTTAGCTTTAACTAGACCCCCTTTAGCTATTTAATTTTCTAAAAACACTCCAACTTTAGCGACTTCTTCACAAAATTATTATAAAAAATAGATTTCAACAGTTATAAAAGGATATTTAAAGCGTCGTAAAAGGAGATTTCAACACAAAAATAACACCTAAAAGCGCTCGATCGAAAATGGCGGTTAAATTGGTCTTTCTCTTTCAACTGAATTTGAGCCAAATTTGACCAAAAATGCCTTTTTTTCCGATCGAAGCATTTTGTTACGATTACTAGATATGATTAATTGATCGGGATTGTACAAAATTACTGACCTGCTAGAAATGGAAAAGAAGGAAACGAGTCACAACAATGATTGTCCTTATCGGCCTTCTATTTGACGTCATCGATCTGCGCACATAGCGACCCGCCATTTTGGGAGATAAACAAGTAAATAATGTTCAGCAGACATTGTTCATTTGTATATTTTTTTCAACCGGCAAAATTGGGCAAAATTTTCTTTAAAAAAAAAGTGTAATAAAAAAACCCAGAAAAGGACACAATAAACAAAATCTAGTCTACAAGTGATATTTTTTCATCCCTAAAATATGACATTGTGAGATAATATATATATTTATATATATATATATTTTATCAGAAATATTTTTTAAAAAATAAAGTCATGAAATGAACAAAAAAAAAAAGAAAAAAAGCCAAAACCAAATGGGAACATATTTCTGTTTATAAAAAGGACCATTTAATCAGGTTGTAATATCATGTTGCTTCATTAGCTCTCTCATGATCATATCTGAAGAAGTATAACATCACTCCAACCAACCAACCAACCAACCAACCAACCAACCAACACATAGAAAAGGTCTGCCTATCATTGATTTTACTTTAATAACCCACCCAAATATTCTGAAAACATGATCATTCTTTTCTTCTATTTAGATTTTTCTACAACATGAAGATCACCATGAGCAGACACAAGTCACATTGAAATCAATCACAAATTTTACAACTATCTCTTTGAAGATGATTAATATAAATCCAACCCTGACCCAACCCCAAGAAAGGACCTTCCTTGGAAGAAATCTCTAGTGATAATGGTCTAAACATTCTTTGATACTGAAGTCCACTAGTAATGAGGTGTCCAATAAAATCTTTCTATCAAACAATAACTAAAACTACAGACACTTGCTATAAAAAAATAACCGGACAATTCCATGAATCTATACTCACAAGAATACTTACATCCATAGAATAACTATAGCTTTAACAAACAAAACATTCCGTAACCCCCGAGGCTTACTTCTGAAACAGCATTCTTCTTGTAGAACATTAACTAAAAAGTTTATAAATGAAAGAGACTTTTCATTTTCATTTGCTGCCAAGTGTGAAGCGGCCGGGATGGGAATCAGCGTCTCCAAGTCCGAGACCCTGGTCCTCTCCCGGAAAAGGGTGGAATGCCCTTTGCAGTCAGGGACAGGGTCCTGCTCCAAGTGGAGGAGTTTAAGTATCTTGGGGTCTTGTTCACAAGTGGGGGAAAGATGGAGTGGGAGATTGACAGCATCAGCAATAACTGCATCAATCTGTCGTGGTAAAGAAAGAACTGAGCCGAAAAGCAAAGCTCTAGATTTACAAGTCGATCTACGTTTCTACTTTCACCTATGGTCACCTATGGTTGTATTCAGTCTGATAAGATTAAGCTATGCGTTTAAACGTCGCAATGTGATCCAACCGCACTATCATTTTACTTATTTGATGCATTTTTTAAATTGAACAAGGCATATAATCGTATTGTTTAAAATTTTGTTTACACATTTCTTGTACACGGGAACTCATTTTAAAAGATTTCTACTTTGTCAAAAGTTTCAAACCCAGCCCTTAATATAAATTTTTTTTTTTTAGAAAAATATGGATAATTGCTGGAACATAAAACTACATCTAGGGGATAATAATATTTCCTGGTTGGAAGGATGCTGCACCTCCCTTCCACCCCAAAAGCAGATATCCGTTTCCTCAACCTAATCTTTGCCCTAAACTCTACCCGAGTCAATGAAAACCTTTTATTTTTGTTTTGTTAAATTACGATTTCTAAAAATTAAAACTTCAAAACTTGTTCATTCATTTAAAAAAATAATAGGCAGACAAAACAAAACTAGAATTAGTAGATAATGGGGACAGATGATCTCTTTACTCACCAAAATAAAGATAATCACAACCTAGCCCCAATCCCGACCCTAATTTCCTGCTAAAACACAGGGCAAGCTGTATTAACTAACAAGAGCGTTAAATGATCAGATAAAAAATGTGTGAATTAGAAGAGTTGTGAAAGTTGTTGAATCACTATGATACACACTATCATACAAAGTCCTGGGTTCGGCTCAGTCTCACTTATGTAATGCTTTCATCCAGGCTCTTCTGATTATCATTTCAGTATAAAAAAATAGGTGGAAATACTTTGCTCCTTTTCATCGTCTTCTGATCAACCGGGGCTGGGTCGCGGGGGCAACAGCCTCGGACGGGAAGCTCAGGCTTCTCTCACCCCGACTGCATCTTCCAGCTCACCAAGAAGGATCCCGAGTTGTTCCCCAGCCAGCTGTGAGACATAGTCTCTCCGGCGGGTCCAAGGTCTGCCTTTTGGTCTCCTCCCGGTGAGACGTGCCCGAAACACCTCACCAGCGAGGCGCTCAGGGGAACCACCCAATCTGGCTCCTCTCGACCTGGAGGGGGAGCGGCTCGACACCGAGCTCCTCCCAGATGCTGAAAAAAATACTGATTTTTTAAATAAACTTTATTCACATACGCACAAAAACCACACATTTTCTATGATCAGAGGGGTCATTTGAACATAAAAGCACATTAAAACAAGTCATTTATCTCTGAAAAAAGAAGTCATTTTGCATTCTTTGAAATAATTATTGATTTTAAAATTTACAGTAGCAAGAAATGGGTGCACCATAAATTTTAAATTCCAACTGGTATTCAAGTTGCAGAATATTTGATAGAATTATTATTCCTCTCCTGTTTTGGGTTTTGTCTGTATGGTGACAGTATACAATCGTTTCTGCATGCTGATAATCCTGCTTAATGTTGCTTTCAGGACCAATTAGCCTGATTCTGACTAAACATTCATGCACACATACAGTAGATGACAAAAACGGGATTGCATTACCAAGGATTGCAGCCCAGATGGCAGTCTTCTCCTCAGGTTGAGTTGGAAATATTTCTGGTAGCTGTGACAGAAGCACATTTATCATTTACAGAAAAAAAAAAAAAAACAACCTACAAATGTATATTTTTAATTGTTGCCGCAAAATAAATAAGTTGCATGTAAAGCAAGAAATTGCTTTGCATTTTTTTCTATGTCAAATATACTAATATAATTTATTGTTGGCCTTTTTAAAAAAATAAACTGTTTTCTATTATTTTGTGAATGTAATTATTAATTAAAAAGACAGATTTATGTGGATCAGAATAATTTTAATGGAATTATTTGAACAAAATTAATCCAAAAATGACAAATCAATTTGAATACAATATGTTTTTATCATTTATATGCTTGAACTCAATATGTTTAGGGTTGTAGGTGTGGTCTGCAGCTAAAAAAAAATCTTGCTTTGAGAATTTATATTAAAAAAAAAACTGAGATTCTGTAACAAATTGTGTGCAGAGACACTGAATCTGCAGCCACTTCAAAACATTTGTCAGTCACATTGTTGCAGCTCAAGCATCACAAGGCAGCTGTTAAGCAGACTCTAAAAATGTTAAGCTTCCAACAATGGGAAGCACGAAAATGTGAAGGGAAACAATTAAATTACGCCTTGCATGAAGTTTGCTTTTCATTTTGGGAGGCAAATTTAGCAGCACAGTTAATCATTATGCTGTTCAACATGATTTGCAAAAATATTCAAGAGCTTTCTGTGCCTCAGTGCCCCTTCTGTATTGAAAAATAATGGGCCTCTATCCAATTAAAAACTGCATTAAATCTCTAAAGTATTACATGCACTTTACTGGTATCTCTCTGATTAGGCTTTTCTGCATGTGCAGATGCTGACAGCACACTGAGAAAGGAAGCTTTGGCTTGGTGCTCGCTGCTAAATCTGGTTCAGGACTTCTGGATATTACTGGATAAATGAACGTGCACGCATGAAATTATGGAGGAAAGAAAGTAAATTAATGGAAAAAATATATAAAAGTAACAGATCATTAAAAAAAAATCTTCTCTGTGCTTATCTTATAAAAAAATAACCAAACTTGTGTTTCAGGGAGAACATGTTTCCATGTTCTCCCTGAAAGCCAGTGATTCATTGTTCTGCAACAGAGGCATCACTCCCAACGTGTGAATGGATGATTTATGTGACCATCTGTTTTGTTTTGATCATAATTTGATCAGTTTATTTTTTTTGCACAATGACTTTCCTTGTCAAAACACATTTTCTAACACATGCCCAGACCACACATGTGCACAGCCCCTGCACATGCGCAGCAAACTTTTCAAATAATTAAGCTCCTTTTCCATCTCTGCAAAACAAACATCTCCAGCCTTTAAAAAACTGACCAAATTGTGATTAGACGTAACAAGTATGACTCCCGCTATCTATTTGTGTTAATTAAAAGATTTGCAACTACATGTGTCTGCAGATAAACAAAATGCTGCAGCTCTCCCAGATGCATCAGCACTCCAGAGCTCATTTGCTTCCTGCGATCTCATGTTTGTTTAGAATTAATCAATCTACCCACAATTGAGTTAATTAATTAGCGTTTTAATGCTACTCTTTATAATTGCAGTCAGATGAGTCTGCAGACAAAGCAATCACATTAATGCAAATACAACAGATAATTGTTATCCAAACTCCAAGAAGCAGTAGATGGCACCCTTGAGCAGAGATTTTTTTTATTTCTATTCATTTTTTCTTGGATGTTTGTTGAATTAGATGTCCTATATTGCCCTCACAGAGAGAGTGCACATATGTATGCAGGGATAGATGACACAAGAGCTACCTGTGATACTTCTCCTTGTAGACCAATGTTTGCTAGTGTTGCAGCACTGAGATGAAAGTTCAGAGGGATCAAAAAGTGTTGAAGTGTGTTTTTAAAAAGTCAAACATTTTAATGCATCAGAGTTGCTTTAAAGAGGATTTTTTTTCTTCTTATAGCTTCTTTGCCACTTTGACAATGTTTACATTCCCTGAAGAGCAGCAGGAGCACGACTTCAAATGCATCTTTTAGCAGATTTCAATGTTCTTTTTTGGAACATTTCCCACACAATTATTTCCTCGGTGGTTGAAAGCGTTGGATCTGACGAGCTAACTATTTGATGCAAGTGGTTGGATGAATAAAAAAAAAAACAAGAGTAAATAAGTGAAACTTATCTCTTTTGTATCACACTGAAAAAGTTTCATTCAAAGTTGAAATTTTTCCATCATTTCCAACAACATCCTCATCATCTCCATCATCATTAACAGGGTTTTTTTTAAAAAAAAACTGTGCAGCCACAATGATGTTTACTCAGTTCTTGTTTCTTCATTTTTCCAGGAATATGCTTCTCTCATCCGACAGCCTCTCAGCGAGAGCCATTATTCCCTCATCTCTTTAGTTTATCTCCTCTGATGATCTGCTCAGATAGATATGACAGCTGAATAAATATGCAAACGCCACACTCCAGCACTGAATCTCTTATTCTGTCCTCAGATTTCGAAAGACGAACACTGGATTGTGGTAACAATGAGAATCCTTGGGGGATTTGAATGAATGATTCTTTTCTTCTTTACCATCTTCTGATAAAACACAGATATTGGAAGGCGAAAAAAAAAATGACACAAGTTTTCCTTCATTCGCTAATTAAAAGTCTCTTTTCAGAAATCGGTCATTGATAGTTTCTGAGGAGATCTTTGAACATCAGAGAATAAAGAAGGAGGCATGAAATATTCTTTAATTAACTTCAGTCGTCGGGTGTCATGTCTGGATTACTCTTTCACCTTCAGATCCTGATCTATTTCAGATGAGGATGAAGTGATGGCATCAGATTTTTTTTTTATTTACCTGCAAGGGCTAACAGGTGAAAAAGATCATTAACAACACGTAAATAACATGAGGATTTTTTCAAAAACACATTCACACTCTTTATTTTGTTCTGAAATTAACTACAAGTGACCTTGTTTCACCATTTTTTTTAAATTGAAATTTTTGACATTGTAAAGCAAAAAACAGAATGTCTCCTTAAAGATGATGCAGATGATCTTTATAAATTAATTTTTCACAATGTTGTATATTTCTTCCATCACTGATTGGACTTGTGTTAATTAATAGATGTAGTGAAAATGAAAAGCAAAAGGTAAATAAACTGTAATCTCTTTTGAGCATTGAAATCTTCTGCCAATCGTTTTGTACGGTGAACCAAAAACAGTGGCCTGAACCCTGTCAATGACTCTAACTTCCTGGTTTCAAATTGATATTTTTGCTGTCTCAAGTCGAGATGCTAATCCAGTAGAAACCATAAATAACAAAGTATGTCTCAATGTTTGTCCAGCGTTTGCAAAAAAATGACAAAAAGGCTTGAAATCAGAAAAAAAAAAGAAAAAAACAACCAAAAACGCTCACAAATGTTGCCATATTTTTTTTTTAAAAAAACAGCTCTTATTCACGATTCACATCATTGCAGCACTGCTGGACTTCCCTGCTCACACTGACTATCTTCAGTTTTAATACTTTCCGCCTGGCCCCCAGCTCCCAGCATGCTTTGAAACATGTAAGTCTCTTTTCAATCAGTTTTTCGAGCATGGCATCGATACTGGCTACATTTTGTGGCAGAGGAGGCGTTTTGGCAGCTCTGTTTGAAAAGAATCGCCTTGGGAGGGGTCGGCTTGACCCAGCTTTAATGCAAAAACGGAAAAAGAAAGAAAAAGCAGCGACTAAAAAGAAAACAAAGAAAGACAGAAACACCCCGTTCCTCCCCCCTTATATTTAACTAAATCTGCAGCTTACTCAGAAAACACATGATAATGATATCCTTTTAACACTCCTTGGTGCAGAATTACAGCCCCCACAGCAGCAAGGGCCAAGATGGAAGACCAGAGAAAAGATGCAGTTATTACAGCCCATCATTATGTTGTGACTGCGTTTCTGGCCTCTTTCACCTTACGTGGTCAGAAGATCAGCACTACAAAATTAGCAATTAACCAAGCAATGTTGGTTCCTTCTGTAGCGAAAAAAAAACACCCTAAATAAGGAATATAATCATTTTCCTGTTAGCCAACTGGTTGGAAGGGGGGTGGAAGTCGGTGTGGGGGTGTCTCTGCATGTCATGTGAATTAATTGAATAAAAATGTAGCAGTCGGACAAGGTTTCTGATCGATGTTCTTTTTTTCCCTTTAAACCCACATCCAGCTGTTCTATCTTCGTAACACACTGTGGAAATGTATCTAACTCTACCGGCAGGTTTCTTGTTGTTTTAGCAAAATCTTAATTAGTGATTAGTTGGAATAATTCTCAAACTGCTTCTTTTTTTTCTCCTCAGTGGAGGATAGTCTGTTATTTTAATTAAGCAGAGGTCAGAATTATTAACTCTGCAGGAGTGTATAGAGTGAAACTGTGAAAATCAGCACACTGATGCACACTTTCTTATTATTTCTTCTACGTTCATCATTTGTGCAGAAAACAGGGATGAAAATGAGCATTCGAAGTCGAGCGGGGGAGATTTTTGTCGGTATTTTTGCTGACTTGTATTTCATTTTTAATTTTGTTTTGTACTCCCATATCCGCTCAACACACCCCCACACACGTTTTTCCCACAGTTAGATGATGTTACAGCTCATATGGACCCCCTGATGAGTCCATCCACACAGCTTGGCAGCAGGGCCGTCACACAAGATGGAAAGTTAGTGAAATGAAAAAGGTAAAGAAATAAAAAGTGCAAATATAATTCATAAATAAAAAAATAGGGTATAAATGAACACAGGATGTTACGCATTTGTGGGTAATAATCGTTAACTCACATTATTTTATAGAAAAAAATGGTACCTTTTGCTTGTGCAGAAATATAATTGCATTAAAAATAGCTTATTCAGTCACACGTCTGTTTTGATACTGTTGATCCCCCCTCCTCTCGCTACCACGACTGAGCATAAATCTTGTTTGAGGCTAGAAATACAGAGAACAGCGCATCAAGTTTGCAAAGGCAGCACATATTGTTTTACATACATAAAAACCATACTTCCCATTGGAAATGAGCATGAGAGCATGCAAACTAAAACACCTCCTGCTCATGTTAGATTGCGGGCATGCAGGAAAACAAAATCCATGGTGAAGAACAACCTGGCATTCAGGTAGTATTTGGATACTGGACCCTGGAGCTGGCAAATGACTCAAACCTGCAAGAAAGGAACAGGAAAACAGTTCAGGTTTGTCTTTGATGGAATTATATTATTAGTCAGTCAGTCACCTTCTTATCTGTCTATCCCTTACAGGGGTTGCTGAAACCCATCCTGGCTGATTTCAGGCGAGGGCAGGGGACACACCGAACAGGTCACCAGTCTGTCATGGGGCCAGACACATTCAACCATACACACTCATTCCTAGGGGCAATTTAGCACAGCTAATCAACCTGGCACATTTTTGGAGGGTGGGAGGAAACCGGAGTACCCGGAGAAAACTCACGCAGACACGGGGAGAACATGCAAACTTCTCACAGAAATGCCAGCGCTCCAAGCCTCGTTCCTGCCCGGGACTTGAACCCACGACCTTCTTGCTGTGAAGCCACTGTGCTACCCACTGCGTCATTGTGCTGCCCGGAATTATATTATTAGTTTTATAGATCTCGCTTTACCATTCCCCTCCATCGACCCCCTTGGCTTAGTGGTTAGAGCGTTCACCCGTCAACCAGAAGTTTGCAGGTTCGCGTCCCACTGAGTTCACGTCTTGGGTCCTTGGAGAAGACACCTAACCCCCCGTTTCTCCCACCACTGGTACCATCATTGGTGGCAGCCTGCTGCGGTGTGATGCAGCACATAAATTTCCCGGTGAGGGATTAATAAAGTATATTAAAATAAAAAAAAAAATATTAAAGCATTGAGGAAACTTCCAAAAACAGTTAATTTTGCATAAAACCCTCTCCTTAAAATGAAAGAAATTGGTTGTGGATCATGTCTCATGTCCCATTTTTTGTGTTCATCCTTTTGCAAGCTAATCACTGATCATGAATGGTCCAATATGGTCTTTTAAATGACCATTTTAAACACCATCGTTTAAAAGAGTAGTAACTAAAAAATTATTGCTTTAGATAACCCTCGTTTTGAAATCCTCAGACTGGATTACATTCCATCTTGCAGCAATTTATTTTGTTTGAAATCTAATGTTTAATTTTTCTTGCATTCTGTTTGCAAAATTGCTGCAATTATTTGTTATGACTTTCAAAAAATTACACAGATTCCCGGCGACATGCTGAGAAAATCTCGGCTGCAGCTCGAAGACTCAGAATGGAACTCTGACATTCATGCACAGCATCCTCCAACCTCTGTATCTACCGTGAGCTTTATTTGTCTGCAGCAATGATGAAAGACAAAAAAAAAAGACAAGCTGCCTCCCCGCTCTGGTCAACACTGACAAAAAAATAAATCTCTCTTAACGAGTCATCCGTAGTCTGGATTTGATGGGGTAAAGTGACAGGATTGGCAGACGGGATGGTGGTGAGCTCACAGCAATCTCCAGGCTATTAGAGGGATGAAAACAGTGCATGATGTCAGGAATTTACAAGCATTTCTGTCATTTTATAAAGAAAAAATAAAAATGCGGAGAACATTTATTGTTTTTTTTTCAAAGCCATTTTATTGTCTATATGTGAACAACAATTAGACGTCTATAGGAATTAACATTTACTTGTCAGTTACTCGTGTAAATCGTGAAACAAGAAAAATAGATGAATAAAAAAGGCTTGTCGCAATTTTTTTGTTCATATAAAACATAAAAATGTTTGTGGTCAGACACATGTTCTTATTCAGCTGTTTAAAACATCGTTGGAAACAATAAAAAAAATCAAACCTCTGACTTTAAAGCAAGGGTATTATGCAGATTCAACATGTTGGACGTTATTCCTACGTCCATACAACCTCAAGTGGTTTTCAATTTTATATTCTGTTTGTACGCGTTTGAACAATTTGTGAGCTCCTCTGTTTAATATTTCTATATCTCAAGAAGCGGTGTGCAGGTGGAAAGAGGAGGACCCAATTGCAGACAGAAAACATGGTTTATTTGAATCTATGAAAAGAAAAACTAAGTTTCAGTGGCACAACAAAGGGTTATCGTCAGAATGTGTACTTGGTGAGGCAGCCAGGAAGACCTGGCTGGAAGGGATGGCATGACCCGACAGGGAAATCCGGGGTGATTGCCCTTAAATAGATGGCAGGGTCCACAGATGTGTGGCATCAGGAATCAATCTCAGGTGTCCCTAATGAGGGTGATGATGAACATCGAGGGCTCCCTCTGGCAGCAGGAGAGGGGATCATGACACTACACTATCCGAATGCCCGGTTTTCTTGGTCTCAGATTTTGATTTTCACCACAAACGTGACGTCTCATGTTTATCTAAAAATACAAATGAGATAAGAATCATTACCCCGTAAAAGCACGTTACTCTCTTTAAAGGCATGACCATTGTGCTCACCAAACTTTTACCTGACCTTGAATGTCCTCTCAGCTTAACAAACTAATAACAAACTTTTCTGACCCTCGGGAACTTTTACAATTTGCCACAGTTTAAATAAAAGTGTAAAATAGTGCAAACTGAGGTTTTCTGCCTAAATTTATAAGCCACGTTTCTTTTTACTGTTACGATCCATTGGCTGAATAACTTTGGGTTATTTTAGGGTTTTACTCAGCGAATGAGCAAAGCAGTGATAAAGTCTGAGAGGTGGTTCTCTGTCCCACTCGGACCATACCCTTTAAGCTTAAAAAGGTCAAAAGGAAAGATAAAAAAAAAAGCATTAAAGATGCACTTTGGGACATGTAACCATTTTAGGGAAAACCACAAACATTCTCGGCATTAACTAAGTCTACGTCATATTTTATTTGTGATGCACAATAAGATGCACAATATATATGTTTAAAATATCACCTCGTTTCGCGTTCTGAACCACTTAGCCCCAAAAGGAAGGTGCCAAAAATCTCTCCTGACTGATTTCAGGCGAAGTTGAACAGGTCATCAGTCTGTTACAGGGGCCACACACACACACACACAACCACACCGACACTCATTTCTGGGGTCAATTTGGTAGCGAACAATCAACCTAACATGCATGTTTTTGGAGAGAGGGAGAAAACCAGAGTATCCAGAAAAAAATGCACGCATACACAGGGAGAACATGCAAACACTAGGCAGAAAGGCCAGTGTTTCAAACCTTGCCCCCACTCTAGGGCTTGAACCCCGATCTCCTTGCTGTGAGGCCACTTAACCACTGCACAACTGTGCAGCCCCGTTTCACATTTCTATTTTCTTTCTTCTTCCTACATACTTTCTTTTTTTTTTTTTTACATTTCTTCTTATTTCTGTACTTAATCTAAAAAAACTGATCACATTTTGAGTCCATATTGAAGGACAAAAACCGCAAAAAAAAAAAACCCTAGAAAAATAAACAAAAAAAGTCCTTATGTAAATGTTAAACTGTTCAAATTTAAAGAAAATCTCTCCCGTCATGTTGATACAATTCTGCAAGCTGAAATAAGCTTGAAATTAACTGTAAAACATGAGATTAGAAGGTCATGTGTCTGGAACTCTTGTTATTCTCAAAACTAATAAAAATCTTCTAATTGCCGCCATTTCTGTCCCTGCAGGATCCCGTTATCAGATGTTCTGAGTGCTGAACTAAGCTGGATATTTTCCTGCCGTGCACGCTGAGAGGCGTTCAGGTTGCCGAGCGTCAGTCAGGGGGCCTCACCACTGACTGACACCCTGTGAGTGATAGTGAAATCCAGCAGGTGCATTTGGCTTGCATACCTCTGATCAGTACACCACTGTGCTTGTCTCTGTAATAAGCTCCTTCAAAGATCAGTATGTACACCCCCTGCCCACCCTTCTCCTTTACCTCCCTCCTGATAAGATCTGGAGTATGTAGTTCTCTTCTTTCCTTTATTCCCAACTCTTTTCGTTTTCTTAAGAAAATGTCAGTTTAATCATATCTTAATGCTTTGATAATAGGGTTCTTTTACACGAGCGGAGAACAGTCACTTCAGTGTCTTAAAAGCCCAGGATGTGGAGGGAAGAAGAGAATGTCTCTAAATTAAATTTACTCCAACCCTGCTTCTGTGCACGGTGTGTGTGTGTGTGTGTGTGTGTATGTGTGTGTGTGTAACAGCAGGCTCTTTTTCACCCCTCTTGACAATCACACAAAACATGTAATTGTTTCTTGTGCGTAAGTGAGAACTATTAATATTTAAATGTCAGCTCGCTTGATTTGAATAATTGTGCAAGTTTAAGTGGAGACCGAGCAGAAGTGTGAGTGCGGGTCAAAAAGCTTTTTTAAACGTATGTAGTGAGCTTTATCTTCTCTGCGTCCCCGTAGTTCTCCTCTTAATGAGGTGCAGACATAAGTCAGATTCCACTTGGCTGCTGGTTTCTCACCATATTTCTATCTCTGCTAATTTTACAGAGACCCCAGAGGAAATGGAAGGAAAACAAGCGGAAACAAATAAATTATTTGTATAGAAGGAGAGAACTGTCCCCTGGTGGAAGTGAGTGTGTGATTGTGCAGGTGTGACGCCAGCTGCTGGGCTCCTGTATCCCCCACTTCCCTCCACCTTCACACACACACTCCCCTTGTCACTCATCCTGACAGGCAGGTGAGGCGACGCACACACACACACACACACACACACACACACACACACATTCCCTCGCATAAAGAACACAACTGTTAAGGTGTGTTATTCACACTCCTCACAGAGTCGTGCTCAGAACTTAAAGGGAAAAGTTTTTCATGTTAAGTAAAGACTGTTTTGTACCATTTCTTCTAGTCATCCGAGGTTGGGTCACAGTGGCAGCCTTCGAATTAGGGAAGGTCACACACTCTTGCCGTGGCCACATTCTCCAGCTCGTGTGGTAAATTGTGACCCCTACACCGCTGTTTCTCCAACCATTGGCGCCATTGTGGCAGCCTGCTGTGGTGTGATGCAGCGCACAAATTTCCCCAGTGAGGGATCATTATAGCATACAAAAAAAAATTTAACAATTAAAATTTAAAATTTGGACTTGTTGGCCAGATGTGTAAACATTTTTGCCTTCAAATCCATTCCCAAATGCATATCGGAGATGGCCCACCGGTATTATACAGCTCAGGTAATGTTAAGTTCCATTCCATCGTCTTCCGCTTATCCGGGGCCGTCCGGGGCAATAGCCTCGGACGGGAAGCCCAGGATTCTCTCACCCAAGCTGCATCCTCCAGCTCACCCGGAAGGATCCCGAGTTGTTCTCCAGCCAGCTGTGAGACATAGTCTATATTGAATTTTGGTCCCCTGGATATTAAAGAATAGCATTGCTGTTCTAACTCTCCTGGGAGCATCCTTGTTGGCTTCCTCGAAAATTTGGAAATCGTAGTCCCACCATTGAGTCAGTAGTCTTCTTATCGATGTACTCTCAGGTGGACACGCCTGAAACACCTCACCACCAATGTGTCCAAACCATGACTCCGTGGGCAGACAAGCAATAGCTCTTCTCCAAGTTCCTCCCGAATGGCAGAGTTCCTTACTCTATTTCTGAGCAAGAACCACCCCACAGAGGAAGCTCATCTCTGCCACTTTTTGTCAGGGTTTGGAGATTTGGAATGAGGAGGACCCAATTGCAGGACATCAAAACAAGGTTTATTAACACAATTCAGGTAAGTCTGTAAAGCAAAAGGCATAGGATTAACTCAGGATTCAAACGTTCAAATAATAACAGAGTTCAATCATGGTCACGCAACCAGGGAGACCTGGCTGAAAGGGATGGTAATGACCTGTAGAGAAAGTTTGGGGTGGTTGTCTTGATATAAGCAGCAGGCTGACAATGCACAGCTGATTGATACCATGCTAATCACCCAGGTGTTCAGGATAAGGTTGGAATCCAGGTGAGGGAGGAAGGTTCAGGGCTCCCTCTGGTGGCAGGCGAGGGGACCCTGACACTTATATTTGCAGTGTGGTTCTTTTGGTCACCACCAGCAGCCGGTGAGAGAAGGAACATAGATTGATTTGGAAATGAAGACCGTTGATTTCTTGGTACAGTTCTCTCTTTGCCACAGTAGGTCAATGTAGCATCCAAATCATTGTAGATGCTGCACCAATCAGACTGTATGTTATGAGACACTTATACTCCAGTTGAGGTGGGACCCTCTCCCTGTATTACTGTTTACAGGGCACCACACAATTTTGCAGCGAACACATTTTTGGATGGAAACTGTCGCAAGTGCTTTACATTGTACAGAATGAAAACAAGTAGCACATTCTTAGTGCCACCTTTTTCCAGCCATTTAGAGGCAGAGACCAGAGGGCATATTTAAACAGCCCTGTGGCTCTTCCGTGTCGCTGTCAGTCTCTGACTCTGAAACATGGCCGACTGCTGCCTCCTCTTGACCTACTTGTGACTGGCTATTGCCCTGAATTAGAAGCATGTTTGACAAAAACCACTCAACAATGGGAAGAGGGGAAAAAACACAACAGCTTAAGAACAAATAACCATTTCTGGTGGTGTGTTCTAATCAGAGAAGCAGAAGCCATTGTAGAGCAGAGAAACCAGCACACTAAAACATTATCTGTGTCTCAAGATGGATCCTTGACTAATCCCGCTGTCTGAGCTCAATGCTCCCAAGATTCTCTGAGAGTTGGGAAGGAATACTGGTAGAAGGAGGTAGTTAGGGGGAGGAAAAGGACTCTACAGGAGTCTATGAAGGAGGGGGAAAAAAAAAAAGCTCAGTTTCTTCTTCCCACAGGCCAGAGTGTGTTCAGGGAGAACATTGCGGCTCTAATTGTGCCCTGGCCAACAGTAGATTGGCTACTCAAGATCCTTATTAGCATCATAGCTACAATGGCCAAGCGTTCATCACACTGTTCTTAAAAATGAAACAAAAAGCATACTGGAAGGAAGATATTCCCGTTTTATCTTTTAATTAGTACGTTTGCTTCTGCTGTGAGCAGTGGGTTTGTTATTTATTTCCTGAAACACAGGCTGGTACGTTATTGTGCCGCTCCACGCAGGCCATCGTCCTTCTTTGATTCAGACTAATGGAGTCCCAACAAGCTCCACATTATGTCCTGTATGAAAAGCTTCTAATTCCAAATCATCTTCAAGGAGCAGTGTATACAGCAAAAAAAAAATCTTCACAATGACTCGCACAAATACAGAAAAAAGGAAAGAAAAGAGAGCACAGAAACTCTGTGTGATTCTCTTCTGCTTGCTTTCGCCTCTACTTGAAAGCAATTTGTTCACAAGATCATTCTGCTGCCATTCACAGTGAATGATTAAAGGGGAGCTACTTCACACTGATCTCTGCCATAAAGCTCAACAAGCAGCTGAATGGAGCTAATGGGAGAAGCAAACACCAAAAAAATGAGGAAAGACACTGCCCGAGTCCAAATTATTGACCATACAATTGCATTAAAAGCCCACCGTTTTTCCACATTGCACATGCAATTTAGATACCTCTTCTACCTTGATAGATGTCCTCAATCAATTTGCGAGCACTGTTACTAAGTTAGCATTTAGCTTAGCACTTTATGACTCTGAGGAAAAAAGATTAATTTAAAAGCCACTAATCATTTCCATATTTTGCTCATTTATAAAAGCAGTGGTGGATGATGTACTCGCTTTTTGTACTTAGGTAAAAGTTCAAATAATTAGGCAAAAAAAAGCCCTTAAATAAAAGTACCAATTAAAAATCTACTTAAGTAAAAGTACAAAAGTAATTGGTGTAAATTTTACTTTTTAGGTAAAAAGTAAAAGTGTTCAACCAAAATTCAAATGTTATTTCTTGTGCTGTAGCCTCACAAATAAACACTCTGTGTAATGATGGCTCAACTTTTTATTTAAAAGTAAACACAACAAACAACGATCTTCTGACTCTTTTTAATTTGTGCTATATTTGATGTTTTTTTGGCGGTGAATGACTGCAGAAAATGTTTGCTCTTGGTTCTGATTGGTTCTCGATTCATGACTTCTTCTCCCTCTTGACGACCGCAGGCGATCAACTGCTCCTTCTACAGGTTGATTTTGGCGATGCGGCTTCAAGATGCGCTGAAACAAACTGTATATTTTTTAAATTTCTGACCAAAAATATAACAAAAACAGCAAAACACACTTTAAAAAAGTAGCTGAGTAAAAGTACAAATATTTGCTTTAAAATGTAGTGAAGTAAAAGTAAAAAGTACAGGTCTCAAATTTTACTTAAGTAAAGTACAGATACACAATTTTTTTTTACTTAAGTACAGTAACGAAGTACATTTACTACATTACTCTCCACCACTGACTGCATCCTCCAGCTTACCCGGAAGGATCCCAAGTTGTTCCCTGGCCAGCTGTGAGACATAGTCTCTCCTGTGGAAAACCAGAGTACATGGAGAAAACCATGCATAGATGGGGAGAACATGCAAACTCCACACAGAAAGACCAGTGTTTCAAGCCTCATTCCCACTCCGGGACTTGAATCCTGACCTTCTTGCTGTAAAGCCCCAATCTAATGATGTTTGCGAAAAAAAAAGACACGCAGCATTTAAATTGTTTTCTGTATGAAACGTTGCCATTTCATGTACATACAGCCCGGGCAGTATGTATGCGGTTGACGGCAAGATGTATTGCCGTCAAACGTTTAACAGTAACCATAACATGCAAATAACATGCATTTCCTCTTTCTCGATGTGCCACGCATGTTTTGCATTGCAAGTTTGTTCCAATACGAATCATAACATGGCCAGTCAATTTACAAGTTTGCAGGCATCCTTTGCAACATTAAAAGTATAGCAAAGTATTTCTTGCACAAAAAACCTCTTGAAAGTATAGGCTAATTATTTAAAACCAATCACGCAAATGTGACAAATAATCTCTAGTTGACAGAAAAATTACAGTGAAAAAATAATAGTGCTCTATGTAGCACGCTTAAATAAAATAATTCTATTTAATTAAAAAATATATTTTACATTTAAATATTATTTGTCTATATTGGAATTGAGAAAAAATAGTGCTGTGTTCCTTTAAACTGTGTTGTAATCCCTTCTCGGGAGATTCTAGCTCAAAACACAAAAGGTGCAAAATTTCAAACTAAAATTAAATTTCAACCTTTAATTGTGATCTAATTTTCAAGAGAAGTCTCCTAGGATGGAGCAGTGATGGGGTGTGGGGTGTTTAAGCTCCTGCCAGCTACTGCTGCTTAGCAGGACTCTGTCACTGGCACTCTGCAAAACTGTCAGGGTTACCATTGAGATGAATCTAAAACTGGCCACAGGGTTATTTTTAGACTTGGCTGCAGGATAAAAAGTTTCTGAGCCCCATAAGTAGGTCAGCTCAAGTGGTGTTCACATTGCTGGTTATGTACAATCACTGAGAAGTAGCATCTCTGCTCCAGAGCAACTTTTAATCCACTCAAGTCAACTTCTCCTTCTCTAACTTCTTCTTTAAACCTGCCATAATCCAGAAAATAGTTTGTTCTACATGTCCGGGTTTTATTGGTGTACCTGACATGAGCGCTGTGTGAAAAAAGGAAGCAGATGTTGTGTATTTGCACAGTTGCTGCAGCTTTTCCTGGCGTTTAGAAGCAGCTTTTTATATCTCTGATCTAATGGTTTCCTGCAGCCTCTTTAAGTTTATCTTAAACCTTTTGTGTCTTAACTGTGCTGTTTAAGGGAGAAAGTGCAGCACAGGGACAAACACTTTTATCATTCGCTCGCAATCTTCTAGTTCTTATTCTTTTGTGAGATATGTTCAAAATACAATTCATTTGAATAAGTTATATTTCATTTCTGCTTTACCGGGTTTGTTTTAAAGCCCTTTAGATTTTCTGTTTGCTCCTGGCCTGGGGTCGCCATGGAAAATATCACATATTCTCTGGAGTTTTTTTTTTTTATCTAGCTGGTTTTTATGAGGTTAAAAGGAGGTTTGCAGTCTCAATGTGCTGCATGGTGAGAACTCAAAAAAGTCAGGAAAGGTCAGAAAAGTCTTGCTTTATCATAACCAGTGTTATTTTTTTTATTAATTGAATAAAATAAGAAGAGCAGAGGACAGCATTGAAGCAGAAATGATGAGCGACCAAAGGTGGTGTCACCTTCATTCCAATTTTGACAGGTAAACAATTTAATTGATTTTTGAAGCATCTCGCTGGACTCTTCAGTTTAAGACGACCACTCTGCTTGTTTGCAGAACAGACAAGCCCGTCATCTGTAAGACTGTCTAGTTAGAAAAAGTAATTTGTGGTGATGAATGACAAGTGCACACTCCTGATCAGTCTGAGCGCTCATTAGAAAACACATTTCCAGACTTCTGTGTAGTCTTTTTTTCTACTTTTTGGGAGGAATAAACAAATATTGCTTGGATACTGCGGTGTCACAGAAACAAGCAGAAGGAACTTAAACCTCAATTGACATGTCTCAGGCAGCCGACTTTTTTGAACATTGACAGCCATCTGTGTGGATTCCTCTCACTCTCCACTAATGAGCTATGGGTTGAAGAGACCCACTCTCCACAGGGCTGTCCCTGGGGCTCTGTGCAGCTGCTGGGCACACACACCCATGTGCATACCCCAAAACATGCAAACACACACTTACAATCAACTGCGTCTCCTTGGGAAAACTGAGGCAGCACCACTTTAAGTGGAGTGTCTGTTTTTTGTTTGCACTGTACAAACTCACCGTGGAGCTTAAGAAATGCCACAGCTATTGAGAAAAATAAACTATCCAAACAAAATGAAATGTTGCATACCGTTGAGGGAGCTTTGTTTTTTGCATGGAGGAGAGATAAATAATTTAATCTCCTGTGTCTGTATATTTGCATGTGATGGTGGGCACCTGTTTGCTGTAATGATGTGTACAGCCAGTGTGAGAATGTGTTAGAAAGTCAAATTTTGCATCACTATTCTCCCACTCCCTTCCAGTTGTTCTCTACCTGTAAATGCTGTGACAATACGAGGGAATCCATTTGATCCCTATCGCGCAAAGAGGCAGATGAGCTGGAATGCCACTGATACAGTGTGAATAGAAAATGACAGGAAGAGCCTAATCAATGTCCTCCAGGGCTGGCAACTGCATCGCCTTTGTTTCTTTTTGTAAATACAAGCCTCTTTAACATCACAATATGAGCCATTATCTCGCCTGGCAAGGTAAATTTTTTGAGGGGGGCGAAGCTGCAGAAAAACATATATTTCTGCTCAGCTTGGAGCAGATCAGTGGGATGAGATCTAAAGTCATGCAAATGTTAACAGCGGAAAATACTGGCACAACTCATTCTAATTATTCCATATCAGCACATTTGCATGGAATGGAATTTTTTTTTAAGACGGGAAGAGTTAATGATCAGTGAAGCTCAGGCATGGGTGCTGTTTAGGAATTCACAGCATTTTGATCTAATCATGAAATCAAAATATTCATGAAACACAATGATATCTCCCTGAAGCAGGCGGCTAGCCATTAATTTTCAAATTCAGGTAATTTATTAACACTTATCAGAGGCTGAAAAAGCCTTGCTCTGTGTTTGTAAAGTGGCTGAGAGGGAGAGAGGAGTTCTGGAAAACTGATTTCAGATGATTTATAACTGCGTGCTCACTGCATTTTCCACCAGGTATTCAATTAGAATGCATGTCCAATTTTCCATTCGAGATCTACAGTTAAAAACTCTATTAAAACACCATTTTCTTTAGCATGCATATCTATTATCAGCATTCACAGCAAATTTGATAACTGTGGTTCAGGCTCTGTCATTGTGCTCTTTTTAATGCTCACTGCACACTTTTCCTGCTAATTAGAAGCGCTTTGACAATAGTTTACAAGATGCTTCTTGAGCATATTTTGCAACCTTTTTTCACAGCTTGTTTTATATTTTTAACCAATAATCAGCCGCATCAGCCATCGATGGGATCTCTCTTACGTCTCCATCCATTAAAGTTTTCCCTTCCCAGTTTTCATACCCTGTAGAGAACAGATGCATGGACTTAAAAAAACGAGCAAACCAGACTTTTTAACGTCGTGTCATTTCAGTTCAGGAACTATTGACTCAGCAGGTTGAGTCAATTCACAAAGTACTTGAAATGACCAGTTCTTATTTTTTTCTTTAGACAAGATCATTTGATATAATAAAAACTTGTTGCAAAATGTTGATAATTTTTTTCAAGATTTGACGTACGGGGTTATTAAAAAAAAAAAAGAAAGAAAATAAGGGGGAGACGGTGGCTCAGTGGTTAGAGCATTCGCCCGCGGACCGAAAGTCAACCGAAAGTTTGCGGGCTTGCATCCCACTGAGTGCACGTCTAAGGTCCTTGGAGAAGACACCTAACCCCCCATTTCTCCCACCATTGGTGTCGTCATGGGTGGCAGCCTTTGTGTCTTTAACGGCAGGCCGATCTCCTCTAGGGTTGAAGAATCCAGGATAGCTGCAAATGCAGCACACAAATCTCCCCGATGAGGGATGAATAGAGTGAATAAACTCAGTTCACCAATCAAATTAACATGCATGTCTTTTGAGGGTGGGAGGAAACTGGAGTACCTGGAGAAAACCCACACGTACACGGAGAGAACATGCAAACTCTTTGTCCCACCTTAAATTTTTATAAATTTATTTCTTGTAATATTACCTAAAACTGAACTTGGAATGTGTAAATGACCAAGTTATAGACTGATTACAATTCTTAACCGATCATGTATGTACAGTATGGTGATCAAAAACCATTTGCCGAGAGCTTGTGAATCACACCAACTTCTTGGTTTGGTGATAGATAAACATTACTTTTTTATTTTTCTTCTGTGTCTTATTCCAGTATTTCCTCATGGGGATCCTCCATCCCACAACCTCTGCCTGCTCAGTCTTTGCGGTGTTCTCTGTGGGGGGTCTGACTGGCCTCGGTGGTGCAGGTGCCTCACCTTAGCTAGGTGGCTTCTGTGAGTGCCTGTGCGTCTTGGAGCTGGATGGACCCCTGTGGTTTTGGCCGCTGCAGTCACGGGCAGGCCGATTCCTTGTGTGAATCGATCCCCAGTTATTGTTTCCTCACAGCATCAGGCCAGATGTTTATTTTTATTTCAGTTAAAGAGACAGTAGCTAGCGGTTCAGGTGAAATGGGGGTTGGGGAAGGATGGGCTTATGAGGGGTGGGATGGGGAGCTGTGTGAATGTTGATGCATGTGTGCAATGTTTTGTGTGAATGTGTGATTTTTGATGGATGCTTGTTTTCTGACTTACTTTTTTTTTTAAATGATCTGGTTTTAAATTTTCATTTGTTCTGTTCGGCACTTTGTGTGACTTTGTGTTGGAAAAGTGCGTTATAAATAAAGTTTGATTTGAAACATACAGTACATGTTCCAGTGCCTGGACACGTGTCACAGTTACAGCCGCTCATATAGCAGTGTATTTGCAGAGTTGTGTGGAGACGCAAACATGAAATAAGCCAGAAAAAAAAACCAAGGTGGGTCTTAGTGAATGAGTTGCAGGTTTTCTACACTGATAAATCTTCCATACTGTCTTTAATTCAATCTTTGTTTTTCACCCCCACCCCGTCCCCGACCCCGTTCCATTGGTCTTACAAACCAATACCTGTTTGTAAAATGTGAAGTTCTTTTTTTTTTTCATCTTTGGGCCCCTCATCTGTCTTATCTTGTCGAAGCACTACGGTCTTCAATGAGTTTTTTTTTGGAAAAACTTGGCAGAGAAAACGATAGTTGTTGACACTTCAGAACTTTACACATTTTTTATTTTAATATAACTTATTTTAAAAGTTCTTTTGCAATCAATCTTGTTTCGTCCAGATGAAAGATAAGGTGAACTGAGTTTAATGTCTAATCCTGACAACTTAGATTTAATGTTCATGTATTGGTCCAAGGCCTAATGCCTGGGCTGTAACTCAGACTGATTCAAGGTTTCTTGCTTTTATTTTTTTATTAAGAATGCCTGTTCATATCAAAGAATGTGACTGACTTTTTTATTAAATCCCTTTTATTTTTGAGAAACTCAAAAAAAATTATGCATACATTTTTAAACATTATTGTATCTCCAGAATATTAAGTACAATTATAAATACATCTTGGAAAAATTGTCAGGGGGTGAGAAGCTGTTTTTGTTAATCTTTCTTCTCCAATTTGCACAGATTGTATCCAGAACCTCTTATTATATAGTTACTCATCTCAAGGAAACAGCCAGCGACACATCTTCCCCCCGTTGCCCTGACAAAGTTGTCCAGAGAGAAGGAGCGTCCAAGGACAGGGTTAAAAAAAAGAAGACAAAAAAAAACCAAGGTTTTATCAGTCTGTCTCTGATACATTGTGGAATGAATTCAAACAGTCTGAAGCTGAGCTGAGCCCTGAGCTGTGATCACAGCGTGATAACAACAAAACAGATCAATACAAACGTTGTAAAGGTTAAATGATGTTATGTTGTGCGTTGTTATTGAACATGGTGTGTCACGTTACATGTTACCCACACCGCTTTCTGCCCTTCTTTTATTTCTCGCTCCGGGTGGGGTTGAGGTTAAGATTTCCTGAAGGATCTTAAGTATAAGGTCAAGTATTGAGGCCTTCAACTCCTCTGCAAGTTAACCAATAAAGCTGAATGCAGCTTGACGCTCCAAATGTCTAAAATGTCTCTAAATGTCTTAAAAATGAAGATGGTTATATGACTGGGAGCATTAATGTTCTCCTAAAATTGACCATCCAAATTACTGAGAGGAATTTTGTAAAATTTTTAAATGAGCTTCCTCCACAGGGTGGCTGGGCTCTCACTCAAAGATCATAAGAGGAGCTCTGCCATCCGGGAGGAGCTCGGTGTCGAGCCGCTCTTCCTCCCGGTTGAGAGGAGCCAGATGGGGTGGTTCGGGCATCTGGTCAAGATGCTCCCTGAGCACCTAGCAGGCGTGGTATTTTGGGCACGTCCCACCGGTAGGAGACCGAGGGGCAGACCCCGGACTGCCTGGAGAGATTATGTCTCACAGCTAGCTGGGGAATGACTTGGGATCCTTCCAGGTGAGCTGGAGGATACAGCCGGGGTGAGAGAAGCTTTAGCTTCCCGTTTGAGGCTGTTGCCCCCGCGACCCGGTCCCGGAACAAGCAGAAGATGATGGAACGGAAGGTGCCATCGTGGCAGCCTGCTGTGGTGTTGTGGTGCAGTACACAAATTTTCCCGGTGAGGGTTCAATGTAGTATGTAAAAATAAATCAGACCAAATTTTAGGTGGTGTCTGATCTTTCCAGATTAGGCAAAAAAGTTCCAAAGAAAAGGGTATAAATGTAATTAAGATAATTTTGTAGTGAGATGGATCGTTTGAGCAATGATCAATAGTGTTAGATTAGTGTAATTGATTCCACTTTCAAATGCTAAATCACGTCATTCACCTGCCAGGTTTGCACCGTGCACCATGCAGGAGTTGTAGCTTCCATTACCGTCTGTATTACCTCAACCAGCAATTAGCAGCTTAGTCTGTTCGGCTGCATGTTGACGACTCCGACTCTTGTTTCTGAGGTGCGCAGTTTGCCAGTCCAGGAGGATTATCAGTGCTCCAAATTACATAACTGAACTAATGAGATACATACTCACACAGTCTCAACCCGTATTCCCACCGGGTGCTTCACTGGCGGAGTGAAATATTCCACAGCTCCCTGTGGACTCCCAGCACATCCCTGCCTGTCTGGGGAAACAGGAGCGGAGCAAGCGAGCGAGAGAGAGAGAAAATATAGAGAACAAATAAATGGAGATGTATCGCCTCCAAAAGGTCTGACTGACAAGAAGCTAATGCGCTGTAATTGTTCAGCGAGTGGATTGCCACAGTGAACCAAGGTGGAAATGACTTTCTGAACTATTTGTTGCACTGGAGGTTATTTTCTGTCGTAGATGCCTCATTAAATAAAAGCTAAAACACACTGAAATTGTTGTTTGCATGTAATGGACCTATTTCTATCAACAGAGCACATCGTAGGAGAATAGGTTGTTATATTATTTGCCTGTGGATACACTCTGGATATTATTCCTACAAGTTCAATACAAAACAGTGTGATGGTTGACTTGGTGATAGGAGTGAAACTGAGACCAAACAAGCACTTTGGGGATTGGAAAGCATTTAAACCACTGGTTTCCTTCACTCGCTCACACCGTGCAGAAAATTGAGGTCATGCTGTCGTTTGAATTCATGGTAATACCGAACGGCGAATAATAGACAGTTTTGTTTAAGAGTCCATGCTTCAAATGTACATTTATGTTTTTTAACCTGGTGCTCAATTCATTTTACACCTGGGTCCCCTCAGCTATGACGGTACCCTGATGATTATGACCAAATAAGAACAAAACCAATCAAACGTTTTGGTGTTTTTCTTCTAGGCTTTGCCGAAGGTTCCGTTCAACTCGATTCGATTTGATTTATATAACCCTACAACACAAGCTCATCTCCAATGGCTTCTTATAGGTAACTCATAAAAGGCTGAATTCCTCGTGCGTCTTTGGGTGTGTGGGTGTACAACCCCTCCCACTGTTTAATGGTTAATCAGAAAGAAACAATACAAAATTCCATTCTTTTGTTTTCCGTTTATCCAGGGCCGGATCGCGGGGGCAATAACCTCAGATGGGAAGCCCAGGCTTCTCTCACCCCACCTGCATCCTCCAGCTCACCTGGTAGAATCTCGAGTCATTCCCCAGCCAGCTGAGACATAGTCTCTCCAGCGGGTCCGGGGTCTGCCTCTTTGTCTTTGGGACGTGCCCAAAACACCTCACCAGCGAGGCGGTCGGGATGCATAATCCTGACCAGATGCCCGAACCACCCCATCTGGCTTCTCTTGACCTGGAGGAGGAGCGGGTCAACACCGAGCTCCTCCCGGATGGCAGAGCTCCTCACCCGATCTCTGAGCGAGAGCCCAGCTACCCTGCGGAGGAAGCTCGTTTCGGTCGCTTGTATCCACAATCTCATTCTTTCGGTCACCACCCACAGCTGGTGACCATAGATGAGGGTGGGAACATAGATCGACTTGTAAATCGAGTGCTTTGCTTTTCAGCTCTTTCTTTACCACGACAGACCGATGCAGCGTCCTAGTTATTGCTGACACCGCACCGATCCGTCTGTCGATCTCCTGCTCCATCCTTCCCCCACTCGTGAACAAAACCCAGAGATACTTAAACCCATTCACTTGTGGCAGGGGGCAAGTCAGGGACAGGGCAGAGACACCGTTTTCCAAGATTTTTCATACACATTTAATTTTTTTGGCTGCACTCTAAAATAAATCTTGCACCAATTTTTCTGTCTGGATGAAGCCCATCTGCCATTGGCATCACATTGTTATAAAAAATATTACAAAAACAATTTATCAAAAGAGGAGAGAAAGTGAAATAAAATAGTAAACTGAACCAAGAGCACAAAAAAAAGGGTTCAAGTGGGGCTAGGAGGATTTAAAAAAAAACTTTTTTACTTGAAATATGCACAAAAATGGTCACCAATGTTGGCGGAAACTACTTTGTATTCAGGAAGCCCGATATTCCTAAAAGCGTCTGAACAATCGTCAGTATCCCAATTTTTTGGAAACATAGGATTTGCTGTGAGAAAAACTTGGTGGGACTAATTTAAGTTTGATCGGGTATTGTTTGTCTATTTCTAAAAAAAGTCTTAAAAAAAGTAGAAACCTGATGGAGAACCAGTTTGAGGAGAGATCCTCTCCCAGATGGACAGATAAAATAAATCTTGAACTTGAAATGAGTGATTAGATCATCTACATCAGCAATAACATTGTTCACATTTGTTGGATACAGTAGATGGGCTTCATCCAGATGGAAAAAGGGGTTAAGGATATAATAAATGAGATGAGGCCCCACCGGTCAGGACAGGAGCACAGATGATATCAGCTAAAATCCAGGCATCAGTAAGACATCCAAGGAGTTTGGCATTCGGAACAGAAAGGGGCAATAAGTGAAAATCAGTTTATTAATGAAAATTGTAGAAAGTAATTTAGACAAAAAAAGAGAGACAGATGAAACCAGAGAACAGGGCTCCAGCAAATCAAATTTTCCTCTTACTTACTTTGAAAAATATTGCTTTTGAAAAAGTTGCCAGTTGGCTTGTAAAAATCAGAAGCGGTGAAAATGATGACACACTGAAGTTCTTTCTTCTATTTCCATCTATAGTACCTTTCTCTGTTTTTCTTCGCCATCCCTAATTTGCTTTCCCTAAATGCTTCATTTCACATTCTACACCATTAGTGGTTACAATGGGATTCACATGTTGTCCTTTTCTCCAACTCACTTTCTGGGGGAACGGAGTATGTTCCAGATTCAGGTCAGATTAACAGTGTTTTTGTCCTGTGGACGTCATCTCTGTTCTTCTCGTATGTGCCCACAACTACCACCCATTTCCTTCAGGATGAAACCCATCTGCTGAATTCCTCAATTCTATAGTTGTATATTTAGAATTGCAAATCTTTAACAATTCCAGGCTCATTAACTGTCTGTTTAGGGAGTGGATCCTTCCTTCAGGTGGATCTCCATGAGATTTCTGTTTTTTTTTCGCTCTCTTTTTTCTTACATATACATATGTGTACATACAAATATAAAAATACAACGAATCGAGTTTGCTCCCAGCAGCCTGGTATCAACGACTTTGCGCTAAATTAATTTTTTTTGTAACTCCTTGATCAATCAGATTCAAAAAGTGCGCGACTTCTTTCATCGTGAGAAGAAAAAATATGGAGATTTGCTCTTAAAAGTATTAAACTTCATCCCAAAAATATTGCTTTTTTCCTAAATATCTCTTCAGTTTTTATCATGTCATAATTTTTTTAATGTTTCCCAACACAAAAATGTTGAATTTAAAGTCCAACCCATTGAAAAAGAAAAGAGAAGCCAGCCTAACTGGAGGGGACAGATTCGCCACATTATTTATCTTGTTACAATGAGCTTATCCTATAATTACCCCATGGTAATTCTCTTATGGATGTCAACTGTGTTTTTTCTCTCTCACTCTTCCCCCATCCAAATTAAAATCTACACCAGCTTCTTTATCGTTCCAACTACTGTATATTACCTCTAGCACTAATAATGAGGCTTTTAAAAGACACTTACCTCCAATAGCTAATTGTTTTTGTTTGATTTGGTGACACTTTATCAAGACTGGTTGTTAATTAATGGCAATTATACATTAACTATTAAAGGAGGTACCTTATTAATTAATAGCCTCAGATGCAATTAAATTACAGATGCACACATCAATTTAGCAACCAACTTTCCTTAATCCTGCATAATTTCAAAGGGATTTCACAAAAAAAAGGGGGAAACGGCTCTGTTGTGGTTGTAGTAGGTGTTAATTAGGAAGCAACTAGGGGGTGCATCTAATACGAATGCAGTGTGTGCATGTGTGTGTAAGGGTTCAGGCTGGGTTTATGGGTTGCTGGGTATTTACACAAGAGATATAAAACATGGGAATTCACCCCTAATAAGCCACATTAGAGGCCCTCTCTCTGCTGGAATCTGCTTTTTATGTATGACTACACGTCAATGTGAGCCTTCATTCTACTTCACTTTACATTGAAAAGATGGTAAATCTTTATACTTAAACATGAATATATTACACAATGTAAAATGTTCTTGCTGTTATTATTCATCTGAACAGAATTTTTTTCATTTTAAAACTATTTTATTTGTTTGCCCAAGTACAAAGAATGAGAGACAGCTCATAAGTTTTGCAGATGGAGGGTTTTGACCATTTTCAGAAGGTTTGAAGGGAATTGTGAAGTGAAACGTATAATATGTAGGAAATTTGTTCATGCATTCAGTGCAATGAATGAGAATTAAACTTATTTTGTTGCTCATGAGGTTCCTGAGGAAAAAAAAAGTTAGTGTTCTGCAAAATAAAAACAGGTATATAGCTGTTGATTTTGCTTTTTTTTTTTTTTTTTTTATCTAAAATGTAGAAAACCGGTTGGTGTTGATGAATCATCTCTTGGTCTTTGTTTGCAATCTCAAAGTCATTCTGCTTCATTAAACAGATGATGATCAGTAGATCCACAGAGGGCCAGATCTGCAACTGTGCTCATGATAAATTATTGTCAACTTTTTTATTATTGTTGAACTGGAATTCAATTTGAAATATGTTCGTTGGCGAGAAGTTATTTTTTCTTCTTCTTCCTCTTCTTCTTTCCCTAAGGGAAAAGCCGTTCCATACACAAATTCATTTTTTTTTCTAATATACATAATTCATCCCTCACTGGGAAATTTGTGTGCTGCATCACACCACAGCAGGCTGCCAACTATGACGGTGCCAATGGTGGGAAAAATAGGGGGGTTAGGTCAGATGTCTTCTCCAAGGACCCTAGACATGAACTCAGTGGGATGCGAATCCGCGAAGTTTCGGTTAACTTAATAATAAATATTTGTTAAAAAAAATATTTTCCCACAATTTTTTTACAAAGTTGTATAATTTTCTAACTTTTTTGTATATCTAAATATACATCTGGATATTTGGATAAAAATACACATATGTTACATCACAAATATTTATATATAAACCTATATAGAGAGATGCACATTGAATACATGTGCACAAACTGTGAATATTTTGGAGATAAAGTCAGAGGCTAGACTGGTACAGTTCAGGCATGTCCAGAGGAGAGAGAGAAAAATAATATTTGATCAAAAACTCTTGACTTTTGAAACAGCCAGGCAGGAGACCTAGAGTAAGACCGATGAGGAGGTTTTTTAAATGAAGTGATGGAGGATGAGGGGATTCCCTTATAAGAGAAGAAGAAGCATGAGACCGGGTTAAATGAGAAAAACTACTTTGCCGTGGTAACCCCTGAAGCAGAAAAAGAAGTACATAAAAAGTAAATCCTCAGAAAAAAAAATGATCATTAACAAATAAATAATTAAATTTCAGTAAATACATAAAATTAAACAAAAGCCAAATGGGGTCAGAGAACAGCTAAGTTAAAATGATGGGTCTTCATCCTCTTCTTAAAAACACACGTAAACTCTGGAGCCCTGAGGTCCTCTAGTTAGCTGTCCCACAGAGGAGGAAAGTAACGTTAGAGGGAAAACTCATTGAGTGATTGTGTTTGAAAACTAAAAGGGCTGGACCAGAGGACCTGTCCGCATTTGTAATTGTCACATATGTCCAGCTTATCCCAGTAAGACGTGTACTGTACTGTATATCTTGTTAAAAAGTATGCATTTTTATTAATTCAGGTTTTTGTGTAAAGATTTACGTTGAGAGTTTCGCACAGAAAATTGATACATCAGTGTACATATCTGAATATACAGTATACTGTATACACACATACAGTATATAGTGATACAGATGTATATAAATGTGAATATTTTGTAGAAATTCATGCTCATGTTTGTAATTGTGTCATGTGAACATGTTGCAGGCCGGATTTATGTGATTTACTGTTGATGTTGTACATGAAACGCCCTCTAAAACGCCCAACTGTCTGTGTCCAAGCTAATTAATGTTTACTAAACTTGAAAGCCGGTATAGGCTACACTGGGAACGTAATTACAAATGTGCCTTCAACAGCAATTTGTTTCTTGGGTGAACAAGAACATTCAAAGTTGGACTTAAATGAGAGAGCAAAGCCAACAAACATGTGTATTTAAACTATTTCAAGCCCATTTTGATCCCCCCAAAAGACATCCTATCAATGACAAGCCCCTGATCGTGGTGGAAACGGCACAACACAGTCAAACCAGCAATTAGTGCAAATTAACAAACATTTTCAGAAATGGCTTTGCTGAGAAAATGGCCGCTTTGTAGTTCAAAAAAATTCCCACTTTGGCCTTAGAGTGGGAGTATTTCCAGCAAATGCTTAAATCCTAAAATAAGTACTGCAATCTTCTGGCACAGACACACTGTAATGCTTTAAAAACAATTTAGCAACTGTCATCGCGGTAATTAGAGTAACTAATTACCATCCTCAGCAAACAAATAGCTTAACATAATACACAGACCCAATCAATTTTGAAGAAATGCAAATTCTGAAAGCTTAAAAAAAGAGGACATTTTGGCAAACCTGAAAGAATTACAAGAAAATAATACACTTTGTTTTATCCACACATAATTCCCAGGGAATATCATATCATAAATATTTGCATTCAGTTCTTATCAGGACATTTGCATTTGCCTCTTATCAGTCGGCAAGCCAGGCACTGGCAGATAGGGAGAGCTGCCTCCACGCCATACACACATTTCTAATGAGTCACGTTGCGGGCTGATATCATATTTTGGCTAGAACTTTATCACCAAAACGAGGAGGTCATTTTCTCCTGGAGTTGGCTCATCTTGGAACTGTCTTTGAGTTTTTTTCCTCTGATGTGATTCAACTGAGATTCATTTTTTTTAAAGCCCACAAAAAGGATTATTTCCTCTCCTCCCACAGCCGAAACAGCCTGTATCAGTGGCATGTATGCTTGCAATGATTATCATTCTGTCATAAAATATTTCAGTTTTATCAGAGTATTATTTTATTTGCCCCAGCATCCCTCGGAACAGAGACTCTGGGGAGGAAGGGAAAGATGAAGAAAAAAAAAAAGAGCTCATCTGCATGAACAGCAGTGGATGACAGGCAGGAGTCTCTGCACCACCATCTCATTTTAAACACACGTGCAACAGTTTCCGGGGGGAAAAAATTAAAGTAATTGTTTGATAGCATTTTCAAAAAGGTATCCCACAATAACAATTTCATGGTGCATTGCAGAGTATAATTATAAATCAGCCTTTTTTCTCTTGGACAGCCAAGGAACACTGCAGGTCAAGTAAAGTATCCTAGTCAAATTCTCCTCTCATTAGTGCAATCGCTTCTCTCTGCTAATTATTTCCTCCCTCTCTCACTCTCTTCGTCTCTCTCTCTTTCTGGATTATCCACGGCTACATGCGGCATTAGACCGTATGATGATTTAATTCTGAAATATGTTGTTCTTGCAAATATGTTCTGCATTAATTACAACTTGATGTGACAAAAACTAGAACGCTCCTTTGATGTCACGTAATCATGCAAATAAAAATAAATTTAAAAAATGTTTACCACTATGCTTTGGATTGTGTTTGGATTTTTTTTTTGATGGTTTATATTTTCGTGCAATTAAAAAGAAAGATGATTGTCCATGTTTAGTGGACTAGAAAAAAAAGGAAATAATTAAGAATTTAATTTAATATTCAGCAAGGATGCATTTAGGAGAGTCTGACTTTCTAAAGTGCAAAAAAAGAAGAAATGTTAATCTGCAGTCTTGGCGTCTGGAGGTGGGTCCCTGAGTCTTTCTATTTTAGACTTTATTATGGGTCAGCAGCTTGGAAGAGGGCAGCTGGATCACCTTTTGGATTTTTGAATCACTCTCCTCAAATCTTATCTTCAGCTTTGTTTAAACAAAGAAGGGGAGACATTCCACCATGCGGGCCAACTCGAGAGGTCCATCAAGTCACATTTATTTCATTTGAAACCTCTTTTTGCCAGAAATTTATCAGGAAATGTGTCTTTTTGTTATTTGTCGGTCACATTTAAATTAATTTTACATTGGAAATTCTGACTTTATCAAACATAGTTAGTTGTCTTAATAAAAAACTGCGATTGAATAATTAATGTGCCTGATATAAAAAAAGGAAAACATGAGATTCCAGATAACCTTGTTGCTAATTTTTGCTCCAGTGGTGCACAGTTATGCACGTTACCAAGGCAGCAAAAATACATCACAAAAGTTTAGGAAAACAGTGTTGTTCACTATTAATTTTCTGTCGCTGCGAAGAACACAGTGTGGTTTTAAAAACTCATGATCTATGCTTGAACCACTTTATGCTGAAAAATGTGCAAAGCCACGTAAATGTATTAGTCTGTTTCTTTCCGTGAGTACGTCATGCTCTCCTTCTTCTTTTGGCACTTCCCTTCAGGGGTCGCCACAGCAAGTCAGTTTCTTCCATCTAACCCTATCTCCTGCATCTTCTTTGGTCACACCAACTATCTTCATGTCTTCCTTCACTGCGTCCATGAACCTCCTCTTTGGCCTACCTCTAGTCCTCTTTCCTGGGGGTTCCAAATCCAGCATCCTTCTATGTCATGCTCTCCTACAAACATTTTTTTAGACAAAAACAAAGTGTGAAATGTGTGGCAAAGAGTTAAAAACTTTGATTGATGTATAAATAATTAATATTAGTGAAAAAAAATATTCCAATTATTTGGGAGGTAAAGCATATTTTTTATGCTGATGACATGATCTTTTCCATGAGATCTACATTTGATTCTGAGTCATAATGCAGAGTGTTTGCCTCTCCTAAAACAACTTTACAAAGCAAATAAAATGAGCCAGGTCCAAATTTGTTCTTGATTTATGAAAAAAAAAGCTCAATTTTTTGGGGGGAGATGTTACTTTGTAACGTATGTTAGTCAGAAAAAAGGACCAATAAATTTTGTAAAGTTTTATTTTATTTGATCTCGATTTAGCTTCCTGTTTACTTGCGGAATTTTGAATTTAACACATAGAATTAAACATTTTGATTTGCTTTTTTTATTTTGTGTGAAAAAGCAAATGCCATATGGGATTCAATGCCCTGATTCTGATTAGTCCGGAATTTACCATCATTTAAAAGGGCACTTTTAACTTGAGATTACTTCCCTCTTTTTCAAAACAAAAATTTTTGGATAATTTTTGACATGTTAATTATCTGAAATAAAGAAAACAAAGCAGAAATCAGAAACAAATGTTTTGTTCCTGTTCTTGTGCAGCAGTATTTCCATGGTTTCCCGGTGTTTGATCAGACTGTGGTATCATTATCTTTCCAAAGGCTTGTTGAGCAGCATTGCAGGAGGCCGGTTTCTATCGCCATGGTTGGGCTTTGCCTGGTGCATGTGAGGTCGGCGTATTAGAGGCAAAGTTACCAGCTGCTCTCAGAGGGGGGGCCAATGTCCGCACCGATTTTACATCTGGTGAGCTGCCATCAAACCAGAAGACGGCTAATCGCAATCCCATGAACAGCTAACGGCTTCACAAATGAGCACAGAGACGGTGTTCTGGTGTTTGCAGCCTTGTGTCCATGCAAATCACGAGCAGTTTCAGGGCAGTCTTTGTCTATAGATCTGAGTTTTGCCAGCGGTCTGACTCCCTGCAGGGATCAGGATCTGAAGGATTTGATGGGAGCTTCAGCAGCTTTTACAAATAAGCTTGTTGGAAGGATGGTGCTGAGCAGGACAGCAGGATGAGATAGTTACCACATAATCAAACATATGGACTGGCTAATGTAGCATAACCCCACTATCAGGTCACGATGTAAAATCATACACCACATTTTGGTTCGTCTGATCGTCTGATGTTTGTGGACAAAGGAAGAATTTTAAAAGATTTATCTCAAATTGTGAGCCTGAATTAGGTGATGCAGATTGATTTTTTTTTTAAATAAAATGAATAAATGTGCCTTTTAATAAATCCTCCTAAATTTCCATCAAACATAAAATGAAACTTTATTGTTTATTTCTGAATATGCAGATTAAATATGCCAAAAAAATTCAGGGACATTCAGTGCAAAATGCTTACAAATTTAAGGTAAAGAGATGCATACAACATTTTAGAACAAATTTTGAAAAACACTTTGATTTGCAGGAATAATGATTTTTAATAGCTGTATAATTTGTTTAAAAACTGAAAATTACAACCAAGTTTTTACCGCAATAAGTCCATCTTTGTAATCTAAAAAAACAATTAATTAAAATAAAGAAAAAACAGCAGCAAAAACAAAATGCTGTGACTGCTGAGATACTTATATAAAAAACCCTTTCCTTTTTGCCTGTACCGTCTCATGTTTAACATTTGTCATCTTTTTTTGATGAAATCTTGTGAGTCCAAGCTGACCTGCTGTCCTTTGGTAATACAACGCCACCCGCACTGTGACAGAGCCATCAATGCTCTCCATAACCTTTTTTTTTTCTCTGATGCCAGCCACACGCGCACACAGAGGGAAAACTGACTGTTTGGGACTGGGGAAATAGCAAATGATGGAAGACAAGGACGGTGCTGGGTGGAGTCGGGCTGATTAAGTGATTGTGGCCATTCTGGTACTAAAATGATTTCTTCAATCCTGCAGATAACATCATCCTTGAGCTTTATCTTTGTTCTTGAACTTATTTTAAACATTCCCCTCTGCACCCTGTTCATTACATACCGCCTTCTGCTTTTGGTATCCAGTTTCACCACTCCTCATTTATCTCACACATCCTTCCTTTCTGTCACTCTGTTTATTGTGAGCAGAGGTTTAGAGATTAGCTGTTCCTTTACCCCTTTGCGCTGAATGATAAAAACTTCATGCAACTTGCCTGCATCATGCACCCAAAGACAAGTAAATATGTATTTCTACTGTAGATCAAGTTAGTTAATTAGAGAATCTAAAAACGGAAAGCAAAACCGGGCAGAGTGATTAAGTTAAACTGGAAAATGCAATGCACAATTAAAGCCTGTAATCCCACAATAAACACAGCTACTGCTCCATATGATATCCCCATTTGGAGCAGATTATTTGCATGTAGGTTGCAATAAAAAAAAAGTTTTATTTTATTTTGATTTATGAGGGAAAGTGTGCATCAAATGAATTTTGTTTGTGTGTTTTTGTCTTAAAGCAAACTTGGACAGAGCAGCAGAAATGTAAGAACACTCCTGTAAAGACTTCCAGAAATCTGGGATTCATAAAACTAACGTTTGCCAGGTCCTGCAGCATCACCACAGGAGTTAGCATGAACATCATACTGCAGACAGAAATATATATGGTTCAGTTTCTGCTTTCTGCCTGATTCAAGGTAACACAGATTATGTTTATTCCGTATTGGTTCAAGCTCACTGTTCTGTAATTGGTTCTGTAAGGCAAAAGAAACAAAAGTTTTTCTGAACCAGGGGGCCAAATGTAACAACATTTTTCACAATTATATGCTGTTCCCAACTTCTACCACCCCCAAGTGAAGGATGGAAATAATACTTTTCTTTCTGCTAATTTCACACCTTCAGTTTCTTTTGATTTAGAAGGTTTTACATGCAAAATCAACTTTTTGGAAGTTTCTGCCATGTTTTAACGTCACTCCCTCAAACACACCTGAAGAGGTTTTGTTTCTCATTCTTTAATGTTTTAGAATTAATTTGAAAGAACTTTTTTTGCATGCTATTTGAAGGTTGTTCTTCATCACGCCTTTTGTTCTCCGCTATGCACACATTCTAACGTATTTGAATAAAATAAATAAATAAATTACTCTATTCATCCCTCACCGGGGAAATTTGTGTGCTGCACTCCTTACACCGCAACAGGCTGCCCTTCGACGGCACCAATGGTGGGAGAAGCGGGGGTTAGGTGTCTTTTCCAAGGACCCTAGACGTGCTCTCTGTGGGACGCCAACCCGTGAACTTCCGGTCCGTGTGCGAACACTCTAACCACTGAGCTGCCGTCTGCTCCCTAAAATGTCTCCTTAAATATACCAAAATAAGAATAATACAGAAAAACTTACATGAAGCGGTGTGCAGGTTGAAAGAGGAGGACCCAATTGCAGACAGATTTGAATTTGGCAGTCCACTAATACTGTGGAAAGAAAACAAAGTTTCAGTGGCATGGTGACAGGTTTTGGTAAGAATGTGTACTTGGTCAGGTAACCAGGGAGACATGGCTGGAAGGGATGGTATGACCCGACTAGGAAGTCTGGGATGATTGCACTTAAATAGATGGCAGGGTGGACAGATGTGTGGAATCAGGAATCATCCTCAGGTGACCCTAATCAGATTGATTTGGAACATCAAGGACTCTCTCTGCCAGCAGGAGAGGGGATCATGACAAATATAATTTTGTTACTCTTGGTTAATAGTTTTACTTCCCTTCACAAAACTGATTTACATCAGGTTAATTGTGCATTTTTAACTGCTTCAATTGGAAAACATGAAGTTCCAATCGCTTCATCTTCTAACAAAACGATCACTGCTCCTGTGAGACTTACAGTCTTCCAACTAACTGATCAGGTGTCATTTTCACCGTCATCACACGAACCCTTGTCTGCACCACAAAGATGTAATTGCATCACTCAACAAGCGGGTTAAGAGATGGGGGTTGAAGAAATTAACTTTTTTTTTTTACAGTACAGACTTCCATAGTTGTTTTAATAACCCATCTTAAACCTGCGATCTAATCTACAGGAACAGTGGAAGTAATTAAAGTTGAAATTAATTACCGTCTGCGCCTGATATTCTAATAATGGCTTTGAGTTTTGAAGCAGGAAGTTGATATTTTGTCACTCGTCTTTTATCTCTCACGCTCGTGCGTGATTCTTTGCTCTTACAGATTATTAATGTAGCCAGGAAGAGAGCAGGAAATGGTAGATAAAGGCGGAGAGACTTTCCTTTCTAACACTCCTCCTGACCACACTGGCCCCTCTTGACAGCTCCAAAGCCTTCCTCTCCACCTCCCCCTCACACCCCTCTGCTCTTCTTTTTAACACACACTTTATCATGACAGTATTTAGAGGAGATACGGTAAGACTGAGCAGGCCTTATGACTGCTTTTGATAGAAATTATACAATTGTTCATTAGCGGCTAAGATAATGGCTCCCCACACCCACTCTCCCACTCCACCTTCCCTCCCTCCTCTCTCTCCATTCTGTTTCCCCATTGGGATCTCATTTAAGGCCTACAGCGTTCAGCGGTGCATACTTGCAGAGGGCTTTAGATGTGACACACACACGACCCGCCACAGACAGTGCAGCTGGAAATGTCAAGTTAAGTGAGAGAAACTGTTCGGCCTGCACACTCTGGTGAGCAGGGTATGTGCCTCCCTGTGTGGATGAGGGGGGGGTTGGATTGAGGGGATATATGTGAAATGTGTTCCCTTTGCCTGGGTCCGTCACTCTTACAGGGGATATCATGTTTTTAATGGAAAATGGTCAACTAAAATCAAATATTAAGCTTTGATAAGCCTGGTGGAGGAGCAGTGACCTCTGAAGTGGAACAAACCTTTCTGCTTTCTTTGTGCTCTATCACTTTTTACTACATCAAGAGCTCCAAAGTACTTCCAGCGTCCTGTTTGCTCCAATTGACTTACAGATAATTCAGCTCCTGGAGTTTTAGATTTAAAGAGAGGGATTGTGCTTTCGTGGGGTACTAATTCTTATCTCATAGAATATATAGATAAACATGGTACCTTTGGTTAGCTCAGAAATGCGATATTCTTTTTTTTTTTTTTATCTTATAAATGTCAGGACCGGGTTTGGACAGAAGTAGTTCACAAAAAAGTTCTTAAACACTTGTCGAGGATGGCTCAGTGCGGAGGGTTAGCCTTCCATAACCAGACTGTTGCCATTTTGATTCTCCACCTGAGGTGTCCCTGAACAAGACGCTGAAACTCCAACTGCTCCTGATGGTGGTTTGCACCTTGCATGGCATCGGGTATGAATATGTGTGTGAATGGATGAATGTGAGGCTATACTGTAAAGTGGTTTGAGCACCAATGCAGGTGGAAAAGCGCTATATAAGTGGAGTCGATTTCCTATTTACTTGAAAGAAGGCAGGGAAGCTTGCAGGTCTAGAAAAGGCACACGACGATCTGGCAATAAATGCAGAGAAGGCACAGCCTATAATCATCAAGAAGATCAATTTGCAAATTGCGCAAACACATGATTTACACAATCTGCAAATTGCTCGCAAGCGATTCCATCCTCGGGAACTCTCTCCTGTAACCCCTAACCCAACTCTAACCCATCCCTAACCCACCCCAACCGTAACACTTCTCGGTTGTCATTGAATCGTTGTCGCGTTTTACCGTATACCGTGCAAATTGCTCGCAAGCAATCCCATCCTCGGTAACCCCTGCCTGTAACCCCAGACCCACCTCTAACCCATCCCTAACCCACCCCTAACCGTAACACTTCTCGGTTGACGTTGAATCGTTGTCGCGTTTTACCGTATACTGCGCAAATTGCGTAGATTTCTAAAATGCACACAACTCTAACAAAAGCCGCTAAAATAAAACTCTAAACCAAAATAATAAACCAAAAATGCAAACTGTACTCAGCTCCCTGATCAAAAAGACCCAGCAGAGGATGTACTTTCTGCGGCAGTTGAAGAAAGCCAAGCTGCCCGCCCAGATGTTGATTCAGTTTTACACAGCCATCATCGAGTCCATCCTCACCTCCTCCATCACCGTGTGGTACGCTGGAGCCACAACCAGGGACAAACACAGACTGCAGCGCATTGTGTGCTCTGCAGAGAAGGTGATCGGCTGCAGCCTTCCATCTCTCGAAGACCTGTACGTCTCCAGGACTCTGGGGCGTGCAGGTCGGATAGCAGCTGACACTTCCCACTCTGGACATGGACTTTTTGAGCGACTCCCCTCGGGCAGGAGGCTCCGGTCATTTGGACCAGAACGTCCCGCCACAAAAACAGCTTCTTCCCTTCTGCCGTTGGACTTATGAACTCTTTATAACCTGGATCCCCACATCACTTCCCTCTTGTCACTTTACTATCTTTATTATTTTCTATGACATTGCACTACTTTTCTTTTTCTTTCTGAGCACTCTTAGTTGTGTTAAAATTATTTAAATTTTTTTGCACACTAGTATTACAATAAGTTCCTAGTCTCTGATATTCTTCATTGACATGGCAATAAAAGCATTCTGATTCTGATTTCAGTAAATACCATACATTTCTTCAGCTTCACTTTTGTTTTTGACACTGTAAATTTCCCCTTCCTCTCGCCACCCACTCAAAAAAATGCCTCCTTGGTATATGAGGAGTATATATCAGTTTGAGGCTACGAATACTGTATTTGCTGATTATTTGCAAATAAGATAAAAATAAAAACTTCACGAATGAAAAAGAAAACTACTTCAAGTATGTTTTTGATGTGTGAATGACTGTAAAACATGGTAGAAAACTCCAAAAAAGTTGATTTAGCCTGAGCCCCTCCTTTAATCATGTTGTGCATTTCAGGAATTCAGCAGATGCTTCATGATGGAGCAGCACGTCCTTCATATTTTTTTTTTTTTTATTGGATTATTGTATTTTCTCTCACTTCATTTGCATCCGCTGGAGGGAGAAATTTTTCCAAATATTTCCAGAACTTAATGTGTTCACTCTCAAATTTATTAAATGTAACCAGAATTAACAAGTTTAGTTTGTTCATTTTGGCTCTAAGGGTGGTAATCTCAGTCCTGGCACAGGCTGAAATATCTGAACAGTAATAATAATGGATTAGCATGAAATGTGGTCCAGATATTCATGGTGTCCAGAGGATGAATTCTAATAGCTTCAGTGATCTTCTGACTTTTTTAACTAGCATAACCAGCTTGTATTTTTGAATTAGTCAAACATTGCCTGGAAAGATCTCGACATTCCCCTTTAGCTTTAACAAAATATTAAAATGGCGGATCACACATGGAAAACAGGGAAGATTTTTTTTTTGTCAATTAACAAGAAGAAACTTTTTGAATAAAACGTTTATAAAATGACAAAATTGTGATGTTGTTTGTGATTGAAGCGAACATCACAAGTATGTAATACATCAAAACAATTCCATCCTCTTTCTATAAACTGAGCAAACGCTTTAAGCTGTGTTTTTATTTGTCGAATCAGTACAGTCTGGACCTCAACAGATGGGAACAAAAGCTCTGAAGGGACCAGATTCTTTGATTGTTCTTCCTTACATAAAAGCGTGTTGAGTAAATGTACACACATGACAACAACTTACTTTCTTTAAGTATGTGATGGTTTTAATCTGCTCAAACACACATTCTATTTATACTGCCTCGACGTTGAACAATGAGCATCCACCTGCCCTACATCACAAACTGTGTTAGAAATGACTGGTTAAGAAATGTGACAAAAGAGATAATTAGTTTGAAGCAATATATATAATTTTTTTAAAAACATTTTTTATGATCATCTTATCATAATTTATTATGTCACCTCATCATTGAGGTGAGGAGTCCCCCGTGTTTCCATCAGGCTGAAGAACATCTACTCATCCCCGTCTGGACATCTCCGGGCTGAAGAGTCTCCCGTGTTTCCATCAGGATGAAGAACATCTATTGACTTCTTTAGATACAGTATTTAGCTGTAGAGTAGAATAAGTTAATATTTAAACAATAATCTTAGACACATTGGTTGCTCGTCCCGGGGGAGGGATCTCTCTTTCGTGTGGGTCCCCACGAGGTTTCTTATTTTTTTCCCACTGATTGGTTTTTTAGGAGTTTTTCCTCACCATGAAGGAGAGTCTAAAGACATAAATGTGCTAGTCTTGTTTAGTTAACGTTTGTTAGTTATTTTTTTTGCTGTATATTTGTGTTCATACATTCCTCTTTTTCTTGTGAAGCCCACTGAGACGGAAATTCTGTGATTTTGGGCTATACAAATAAAATTTAATTGAATTGAAAATTGAATTGAATCGTCCGAATTTCCCAAAAAAAAAGTCAGCAGGTGGAGATACCAGAGATTTTTGCAGTGGAGAACAAAGTACACTTTATTTTAGGCGTAGAAGGATTTGACAACTTGAAGTTGATTCCTTAAGTTCATTTATAGTTGGTACTGAGTAACTGTCATCAGTTTCATTAAAATAACTTCAGTGGATTGGGAGATATTGGCTTTAAAAAAAGTGTTAGAGACACACAGACAACCCGAGGGAAAAATACCATTACAAAACTTTTGAATTTGAAAAATATACAGTTTTTTTTTAGCGCATCTTGAAGTCGCATCGCCAAAATCAACATGTAGAGGGAGCAGTTGGTCGCCTGCAGTCTCTAAGAGGGAGAAGAAGTAATGAACTGAGGACTAATCAGAATCGAGAGTAAACTTTTTCCGTAGTCATTCACCGCCAAAAAACTAACATCAAATATAGCACAGATTGAAAGAGTCAGAAGATTTGTTGTGTTTTCTTTTAAATAAAAAGTAGAGCCATCAACTTTGTCAAATATACACATTTACTTTTGTAATTTTACTTAAGTATTTTTTTTCCTAATTATCTGTACTTTTATTTAAGAACAAAAAGTGAGTACTTCATCCACCACTGGATATAAATAAACTATGCCCCACAACTAAACCTCAGAAATCCACCAAGTAGCAAAGTGACCAGCAAGCAGTAAAACAGCAGAACTTTCTCGCCAAGAGTGAACTCTGATGACAAACAGGCCGCTTCCCCTGTCTGTTGGATCAGCCATAAGACGATTTTCAATAGCATGCAGAAGATCAACTGTTGGGAGCGTGAGGACTGGAAGACAGCGGCTTAGAATCACGACCGGATCAGAATGAGATGAACATACAATCAGAGTCGAAGCCACGCGGGTTCATCTGCCCTTTCACAATGTCTGTCATCATTTCAGAGTTCCTTCTGTCGTTCTCCTGCCAAGATGAGAAGCCTTTTCTGGCAGAATGGAAAAAGTTCAGTCTTGGAACTTATAGCGCCCCACAAAAGCTTCAACGAAAGGCATCAAGACTAAAGCAGAAAGAAGTCAGAGGACGTCAACCTGGCAGAAAAAGACAGAAACAAGTGGATGAAGGAGGAGATATAAAAACTGTGAGCATATAGGAGATTAAATATTAGAGAAGACTTAAAACACACAGAAGGTTTAAAATCCCAGTGGTTTCCATTCCTCTCTGTCTGCTTCTTGATGTACGTGTCTGGTATTTTGTTAACTTCCTGTTCCAAGCCTCCCTGCTGTGACATCTCATACCTATATACAGTATGTAGCTTAAACTCACCATTTCCTTTCAAGAAGGATATCTGTCATTTTGATGCAAGTTACTGATGGGCTGTCAGCATATGTCACGTATACTTCATACAAACCCCGTTTGGCACGAACGCTGTCGAGATCTGTAACATAAAATGGCTCCATTTCAGCACGCATCACCAAACATATCCCATACAAGGCTGTGGCCAGTGTTTACGGCTTACCCCCTGTGAGGTGTTGGCATCCAGTAGCGGCTCTGTATCTGAGACCGTATTGTGGCTAGCGTAGGCTTTTCCCATGTGAGCCCTGCAATGGGAGGTGATTAGAGCATCTCTGTCAGTGGCTGAGGGGACAGATGGAGCAACAGAGGAGTTTCTTGAGAGGCTATGGTAATTAGGAGTGAAAGGAGAGAAAATGGCGGCTTCAGAGCAACCGGGTTCGCGGACAGGCTTTAAACAACTCCATTCATGTGGCGCGGGGAGTTGTCGGCCCTTTGGCCAGTCAACATGGCATTGTTCTGTTCGTGTTAACATGTTTGCACACGCTGTGAGGTTCTCCCTGCAGTTTCACTGCTTTCCTGAAACATGAAAAAAAAAAAAACATTCATGTGGAAATAAGTGGAAAAAATTCTTGGAATTAGAATAAAACTTTGAAAAAAGTTGGGTTTTCAAACCTTTTAAAGCCTGACTTGTAAATGATATTTTTAAAAGGAATAAATGAAGCACATGAACAGCTGTTTACGGCAAATGAGATTTTTTCCGGCATCACTGATAGACAAACAGATGCTTCTGTAAAAGAACAAAAAATGTAAAGGCGATAATTTATGCAAAACAGGGTATTTTTTCGTTCTTCGGGTTTTTTAAAGAAAACTAAAAGAAATAATATTTTATTTACATAAAACAGAGACAAATACATTTTTTTACAGACATACAGTCAGTCAGTCAGTCAGTCATCTTCTTATCCGTCTAACCTGTACAGGATTGCGGGGGTGCCGGATCCCATCCCGGCTGATTCAAGGCAAAGGGCAGGGTACACCCGAACAGGTCGCCAGTCTGTTGCGGAGCCACACACATACAACCATCCACACACACTCATTCCTAGGGGCAATTTTGGCACAGACCAATCAACTTAGCACGCATATCTTTGGAGGGTGGGAGACCAGAGTAACCGGAAGAAACCCACGCAGACACGGGGAGAACCCGCAAACTCCACACAGAAAGGACAGTGTCCACCCGGGACTAGAACCCTGACCTTGTTGCTGTGAGGCCACTGTGCCACCCACTGTGCCACCATGTTGCCCTTACAGACATACAGTATCAAGCAATTGTTAAAAAAAAATAAATAAAAATAAAACAGAATTTTTTCTGCTTAAGGGCAAAAAATGAAACAATTTAACATCAACATAAAACTGTACAATTTTTTTACTTGATGCAAAATCTTGCAACAAATACGTACCATGCACCTGCTTCAATTAAGAAAAAACAAACAAAAAGATTGTAAATTAATCCCATGTTTATTCTAAAAAAATGTTAATTTTTTCACCTTGAAAAAAATCTCACCACTCATTCCCACATCAATTGAAATCGTATCTTCCAAAACAATTACTAACTCTGGTTTAAGATTTAAACAATCCATCCTGCTGCTAAACACGTGTACACACACACACACACTTGCATACACACACAAGAAGATCCCTCCTCCGTGTGATTAATTGCTTTGTCAACTATCAATCTCCTACCGCATGAAATAGCCACAGGACCTGCAACCAGCAGGTTGCTGCTGAAACGGTGGCATTAAAATTCCCGTGGGGCACATATTAATGAGGCTACAGCCGGAGTTAATAATTCACCATTTAAATGTAATGCATTCTTTAATTAATTAAGCTCTCATTTATAAACATCCACTTCTTCTCCCTCACTCCAAATTTGACCCAACAATAGAGTATTTAGTCTTTTGTGGTGGAGGTATAGCATATTTAAATGTCATTAATACACAAGCAGTGAGCAACATCGTCAACAATTCAATTAGCAGCAATTACGGCATCTCGAAGAGTTCCTCTTGTAATGTGATGTTTTTTGCATGAAATAAAACAAAACATGACTGATGATGTTAATTTTTTTTAACTAATTTGAAAGGTTTCTTCAAAAAATTTCTTAAGAACAAAAGAAATACAATTAACCTGGAAGTAAAAAATACTTTGATTAAATTTTCAGGTCAGCAAGAAGGTCAGGGTTCGAGTCCAGGGTGGCGCCGAGCCTTGTAACACTATTTTTTCTGTGTGGAGTTTGCATGTTCTCTCACTCTCTAAAAGTATGCATGTTAGGTTGATTGGCCGCTCTGAAAATCTAGGAATGATTGTGTATGTGGATGGTTGTGTGTGTGTGGCCTCGTAACAGAATGGCGACCTATTCAGGGTGTATCCTGCCTTTCACATTAAATCAGTTGGGACAGGCTCCCCTCCACCGCCCCAGTGTAATCTCGTTAGGAATAAATGTTTCAGAAGACAAAACAAAACGTATTTGCAAAGAGGAGGGTAGAAGTAAAAATGTTCTCATCTGATTTCTATGTGACATGTGGTCGTTCTTATATAAGATATACAAAACATTAATAACGCAAAACATTCTAAAAAAAAAAAAACAAAAAAAAAAAAACTGGGACAAATAAGCAATAAATATGCAACAAAATGAGTTAAGCACAAAAAACTAAGCAAACATTTCATTTGACCAGTAGTAATAATTTTTGTTTTAGAATAACTTTTAGGCAAATTTGACAAATTTGGCAAATTTGGAGTTGGGTCAAATTGGTTTTGGAAACTTGTTTTTGGAGTCCCCCAAAAACAAAGTCCAAAAAGTATTTGTCTCTACGGTAAAAAAAAAAAACTGTTGACAAACAGATATGGTGAAGTTATGGTCTGAAATATTATGTTTCCTTATTACAAATTAACAAATATAAATAAGACTTTTGAACTGGAATCAAATGGAACTTTGAGTCTTTTACGATCAGATTAAGGGACATACTTGACGGGTCTTGCCCAAAGACTTTTTTTAAAAACTGGATTTCCCACTCTCAATTCCTAAAACTTACCAACTGAACTTTTAAGGCTCATGTTCAGGTTTAGGTGCTTTCATTTCAGGTGCAGGTTGCCTGGAAGTCTGAGTCTTTGTTCAGACGATCTTCAAATGCGCAGCAAACAGCAAAAATTTGGAATGGCAAAAGTATCGCAGAGAAGTATAAATATCATTGAAACTCAAAAATTATAACTAATTTTATCAAATTTATTTTACATCGAAGATAAATTCTTTTTTGACCACATTTTTTTGGTATTTTGTCAACCTCATTTATCTTCAGTTAAATATAACAATAATGAATCGTACTTATATAGCGCTTTCCAGGACGCTCAAAGACGCTTCACGCATATGCATTATTCATTGACTCCATACCAGGTGATGGTATGCTACTGTTGTAGCCACAGCTATCTGACACAAGCGAGGCTGCCATTTTTGCGCCATCGGCCCTTCTGACCATCATCAACCAATCACTCACACACCATCCAGACTAGGCAATGTGGGTGAAGTTTCTTGCCCAGGGACACAACGACAATTTGATCACAACTGCCGTCCCACTGTGGCACCTGGGGTTCCAGCAATTGCCCATTCAAGTACTGCCCAGGCCCAGGCTCCGTAGCTTCTGAGGTCTGACGGTTGTGTTGGCACAGAACATTTCATTATTTGTCAATGAAATGACATCAAAATCATATCGGATTTTATAAGTAATTCAGAAATTTGCTGTTGACGAAATAATTTGAAAAAATCTTTACAGAAAGTTACTGCATTAAATGACGAGTCAATTAAATAAATGTTTTCATGGTTAGTCACCATTCAGAAATATTAGTTAGATTTTTGTTTTGCACAAATTTTTTTCTGTAGAGGTTTACAGCGTGTTACTGTAAAATCAAAAGACATTTTTGCAGTTTACATATCTAAATAAAGTGATTTTCTTGAATTTAAATTTAAGTTGCGTGATAATGACAAATCTGGCCGTCCCTGTTTAATTGTTCCAAAATCTTGTACTAAAAATCGATTTTCTGAGGTATCTTCTTTTTGCTGGGGGCAGATTTGAACATACCTCTATTTCTTAAATGTTCAGAGAAGAATATTATTAATCAAAGTTATCCTGACATTTTAAATGTGATGTAAATTTAGAAGAAAAATTCTAATTTTAGCGGTTGACAAACTAGTCGGTCACTTCAACTTTGGAAAAGTTGTTTCTAACAGAAAATTTTACCCTGCTGCATGAAACAAATAGATTTAGGACAGGGGTGCCGGTTACGTCGATCGCAATCGACTGGCCGATCGACTGGCCGATCGACTGGCCGATCGACTGGCCGATCGCAAAGACATTACGGGTAGATCGCATGGCATTGAAAAAAAAGTAAAAAGAAAAAAAAGTTAGCGCCAGCCTATCATTAGCCTCACAATGACATCTGTGACATCTGCCCTGAAGTCAGCCGCTTGAGTTGCTAAAATTTAGGGACTCTTTTTTTTTTTCCCAAAAAAGGGTCAATATAGCAGCTTTATAGCTGTTACTGGAGATTTTTGGAGTCTGTGACGTGAAATTACGTTGTTAGGCCTGTAATCAATAAGCAGCCCGCGGTGCTGCTGTGGCCCCTCCCCCTCGCAAAGCGCTGAGTGTGTGCGTATGTAATAAATTGTGTTGTAACGGTAGTTACAGCAGGCTGTAAACGATCTGTTGGGGTTTGCAATGGTAATATGGGACTGGTAGATCTCAGGACGTTTGATATTTGTGAAGTGGATCTTGGGACAAAAAAGGTTAGTCACCCCTGATTTAGAATTTCTTTCCAATCTTGACTTTTTTATTTAAATTTTCAATCATTTTCTGGCAAATTTGTACCCATCGATCCCAGACGCAAACAGACAAAGGTGTGTTTTTGGCAAAATTTGATCAGGAGATATAGTTTTTTTTAAGCTTAGAATTATTTTAAAACATTCATCTGACATATAATTATTTTGTTAAGTGGCTCTCGTGAGTAACATTCTCTTTAAAATCTCATTTTTGGAAGCTTTTGTTGCATTGTGATGGTAGAAAAGCTTTATAACGTCAATTTAAGTGAAAATAAACCTGAAAATTGTCTTTTTTTTTCTCAAGCTACAAGCTTAGAAATGTCAGAATAAAAATGGCTCCACTTTACTATCAGGTAGTTGGTCAATAAATGAGGCAAAGCCTTAATCATTTTGATGGTAATTATGTCTGATTACTGCAATGTCACCTCTGTGATTTAATCAAGCTGAATCTAGGTCGGATCATTTTTGGCTTCAGTGGCATCTTAACTTCATCATCTCGCACCTTCTACACAGCTCCTGTGGTCACCTCGCCTCTCCGGACTCACACCTGAACCAGCCAAGCATCAAACAGCTGCTCATCATCCGTCTTGTCCTGCTTGTAGACGAGGGCGGGCCTCACATAACCTCTCCGGTTCTGAATTTCACCACGATCCGAATCAGAAATGAGACTTTGTGTTTAAGATTTCACTTCCAAGCTCCCTCTGCCTGTGGGACCTGCTCCTTGGGCTTTTCATCAGCTGCCATTTTCGACGGCATGCAGTAATTTCATGGCTCATTGCAAGCGCTGAAAACCTTTGAAACTGCAAATGTTAACTTTGCCTGGCCTGGAGCCATTTAGGAAGCGATTAATTTAGCAAACAGAAGTGAGCCACTTTCTCCTCCTAGCCTGTGCATAATTTTGGGGGGCTTCTATCTGTATTTGAGTAAGAGTGAGCAATGTAATGACGGATCCTGTAATTGTGCTAGTGTGAAAACGTTTCCTACCTCACCCACTATCTCACTCATCTCTTCCAGCCCAGCTCTGGCAGCCTCACACACCACGAGCACGCGCAGATTGTGAGGAGGTGAAATCACTTACAACATGCTTGACCTTATTTCTTGTTGTGAGTTGTCAAAGCGTGTTAAAAGAGTGTGTTTGTTTGCAGTTTCAGCACTTTGACGACTGATGTGGACTTCATATTTGCAAACCACTGACTCAACAGACATTTTCTAATCATACATCTTATACATCTCAGAGAGAGGACGGCTTCTATTTATAAAAATAAGAAGTGGAGACAGTATTGGAAGAGGGAAGCTTTTTTGGCTTTGGTCCTCTCAGGAAATAGCGTGGATCCCAGAGAGAGGCTTTCAGTGTTTGCCCAGTGTTCCTGGAGGCCTGTTTTGTCACAGACTCTGTGCAGCAAGGCATGGGAGAGGCAGAAGGCAGCGGGTCGGCCAGCCTTCCCCCACAGCTGTCCTCTTCCATCCTGGCACTCATTTTCAACAAGCCAATATGAAAACAAATTCTCAGCCTTCTTTGCAATTAATTTTCCTTTGCAGCAGAGGAAAAATATCAGTCTTGACAACATAACATATAGCAGGTTGTGTACAGAAAATCTGGCTGTACACAGAAGCAGAACCGCACAAAAATCTGTTTGTTTCCGCAAGAGTCATTTTTCACTCTGCCGGGAGCAGTTGTCTTACACATATTCCTCCTCATGTGCATGTTTGATTTGTAGAAACTCACTGAATGAATATTCTGCATGATAAATAATATATTTTTAGCATTTTTAATAATATTACTTCTCTTGAATGACAAAGAAATAAATCTAAGAATGTCTTATGAGAATTTTACATTTACAACGGCCAAAAAAATCCATCAAAAGAGGCATAAAATATGTCCAAAGCGTTTTTATGTAAAAAGAAATGGAAAAAAAATTGCATGTCAAATAAATAAAGTGGGTCAAAAAGCAAAAATAACAATAAAGATAAAAATGGGAGAACAAAGAAAACACAAGGACAATGATCTGAATCCACAATTTGCCTCTAACTTCACATGCATATGTGTGTGCATGTGCATATATGTGTGTGCGTGCATGGAGGAAATGACTGCTTCCTTACCTGGATGCCCTGTGACCACATCTGCATCCTGTTTTACGGCGGCCACGCTGCAATCTCCCCCCACACCATTAATTTTACTGAAAGCCATTCACAATGACTGTGAGATACCGGGCAGCCGTGTTCAAACACTTGCTTCCTCCTGTCTTATCATAAAGGTCCCACATGTCTTGGCAATGTCCCTAAAATTAGAAAAAAAATAAAAAAAGAAGCAGATAATTTTGTCCTAATTACATCCTTCGAACAATGTTGTTTGACGGCCAAAGACATCAAATTAAATACTATTTTGATTCTGGAAAAGTGGTGTCAAGGTTTTATATTTTCATTGCAGGTACACTGTCTGATAACTATGAGGAGAGAAGAGTAATTACGGGGTGGAAATGACATCAGAAATTAAGCAAATTGTTAAAGAGTTTGTCTTTAAATGGGTTTGAGACATGAATTAAAAAAAGATTATTAACCAGGAAGAGGCAGGTGTTCTTCTCGGTGCCTGAAACAAAACAACCTGATGGGATGGAGGAGTTTCTGTGTGTATGTGTGTGTGTTTCTGAAGTAGAGATGCAGGTGTGTGATACCTCCAAACAATCCCGTGTTATTAGAGGTCTGTTTAGCTGATTTGTTACAGTTTGACTACTGTGATGATTTGAAATGTACGTTCCATCCTTGGGGACAAGCTAATGTCAAGCTAACACATTATTATAGGCAACACAAGTTTATTTGTGTGGCACAGTCCATACAAAATGAAAGACTGACATGTCTTAATCCTTCAAGGGTGTTGGGCACACAATATATCGCCTTCCTTAGCCTATAGACTGGGAAAACCTTGGCAGAAGCCGTTTCCTATGTCCAAGGCTAAGGCACAATTCACCCAAAGGCAAAAGAGGGAGATGGCAGCTCAGTGGTTAGAGCGTTCGAACGCAAACCGGAAGTTTGAACGCAAACCGGAAGTTCGCGAGCATGTCTAGGGTCCTTGGAGAAGACGCCTAAACCCCCGTTTCTCCCACCATGGCGCTAACGAAGGGCAGCCTGCTGCGGTGTAGAACTGGAGCACACAAATTACCCCTGTGAGAGATCAATAGAGTTATCCTTTAAAATGTAATTCAAAGTTAATTAAATGTTTAAAAAATAAATAACTAAAACAGATAAAAAGAGTAATTAATAAAATGCACAGTTAAACAGAACTATTTTCATTCTAGATTTCAACATTGTCACAGTAGAGGCCTGTCTCACAGCCTCCGGAGTTTGTTCCAGACTTTTGCAGCATAAAATTGAAATACAGCTTCTCCATGTTTAGTTCTGACTCTAGGCACCAGCAGGAGGCCGGTCCTGGAGGTCCTCAGAGTTCTAGATGGTCCTCCAGGACCGGCCTCCTGTCCTGTGGACCTCTGTGGACCTCTGTGAACATCTGTGATACTAACATATCACAGATGTACTTTGGTGCTAGACCATGGAGAGACTTAAACACAAGTAGAGCAGCTTTGAAGTCTATTTTAATTAACTACGTCGACTTTTAAATACATGTGTTCAAAATAGTATAAACATAAGGATTTCATTAAGTTCTTAGCTGACGACCAACTTCATATTTCTTCTTAAATTTTATTTCAGAGAAATTCAGATTGTGATTTATGTAAATTTTTTCACATTCACTTCACCAGATATCAAAAGCCAGAAGATCAGAAGCTCATTCCGTTCCCATTCTGTGTTGCCATACATTCCTTCCCACCCCTTTTCATTTTTTTATCCAACCTGTGTCTGGTCTTTTCATGAGCCCAGAGAAATTTAAAGGTGATGAGAGGTCCTCTGCCCGATAGGACATGTGGCCACTGTGGTGATCAGACAAAATTACATGAAGTTTTTTCCCCCTCAACTATGCTCGCCTTTTTTTTCCACCCTCCTTCTTGTTTAATCAAAGTTCTTTCTGCCTGATGCTGCCCTCTCTCTTGGCCAGGTGTCAAATGTTTTCCATTGATGTCAATGTGAAGATAACCACAAAGTCTTTCCTCAGATGCCAGCACACAGCGGCGTTTCGCTGGGGCAACGCATTCTCCGCTCAACACCTCTGAGATTATTTCTCCAATCTGAAAGAGAAAATAACCTCTAATAAGAAACCAAATCACTTTATAAAGTAATTAAGCACATTATCAACGTGGAGGTTAATTAGTGAGACCTTATACAGCAGCACTGCTGGTAGCATCGCAAACAGACAAATGCTTTTTTCTTTTTTGTCTCAATTTGACCACTCCTTCTTACACATGTGCACACACATCCATGCAAACACACACGTGCACACACATCCATGGAAACAAACGTATTGCACAATCATGAATACACACACATGCACAAACATCCATGAATACAGATACACTTTAAACGCATGCATGTACAGACTTCTATGTAAACACACAAATGCACATACATTTATGTATGCACATACATGTTTACACACCAATCATGCATACACACACATGCACATACACATTCATGTATAGACGCAGATCTATCCAGACACACATATAAATGCCCGCACACATAGACATAAATGCCCACACATACACATGCCCACACAACACCAGCAACTGCAAGCAGTTGATTGCCACTGTTTGGGTGGGGGGCTCTGAAATTGATTAAACAACTTGTGATCCAGTTTAATTAATGGAAACTATCTGTAGTTCAACACTATTTAGTTAAATGTTGCGTCTTGGCACTTGGCCCTCCTTTCTCATTTTGCTTAAACAATAGTAAAAATTAATTGAATTCTGATGGTACAGTGTGAGTTTACCTTTAAAACAATCTGTGATGTTATTATAATACTTTTTAAAGGATATCCACAGCCTTCGAGTCGATATAGCATTAGCCAGTGTTTGCCCATTAGCATAAGAGAACCGTGCCAAGCTGTAATATCACAATACAGGATGACAACATGGCCAGCCTTTATATCTCTGAAGTGCAGCTGAGTCCAAAATGGCACATTGACAACAACATACATAGTTGCTGCATAGAAACAAAAGATGAAGCATTCCTAATTATTGACAAGCAACATATATTTACTTTTCTTCATTTCAAAATGATAAGTCCTTGAAGCTCCACTCAGTGTCTGCAGTGTGAAGATGTCCCTATCAAAAAACTACAGGCGTACCTGTTTGTTCAGGAAGAGTTGGCAAGAAAATACTATTCCCTCTGTTCAAGCTCTAAGTAAAGCCATTACCCAACTCAATTTTCTATACAACTTTTTATTATCTAGACTTTTCTTTCAGTTTTAAAACACGTATTGTCTTTTTATTGGTTAAACATACGTTTTTAGTTTGTAATTTTAAATTTAAATCTCATTACCCTTTTTGATCCCTTTACAAAGTCTAAAAAAGGCGTGGGCAAACTACAGCCCACAGACCATATGCGGCCCGTTAAACGTTTTAATCTGGCCCGCCGAACTTGAAAAAAAAAACCAAAAACCTTTGTTAATGTTTTATTTACCCTGCAATTCTAATGTTTCCGCACTAGATGGGGCACTCTATGAATTGGAAAGCCATGGGGCACAATACACGCACGGAAACAAGCATGTCAGATGTTAAAACAAGCAAAATGTTACATCATGCGCTTAGATTTCAAACCTAGCTCCGCTAAATGCATGTTTTTTTAAGCGCTAATGCACTAGATTTCAGATCTAGCACGCTAGATTTGAAATTTAATGCTCTTGATGTAACATTTAACGCACTTGTTTAACATGTAGCACATCATTCTATTAGTTTAATCTAGTGGTTACCAAAGCATACCATCCATCTGCCCCTTTGTCAAATGTTACAACTCAATGTGTCCCGCAAAACACAAAGTTTGCCCACCCCTGGTCTAAAACGTCCGTGTACCAAAGGCTACATCTGGAGTCAATAAAAAGTGTGCAGACAGCCCAGTTAATTATTTCATCCACACATAACCAGCTCTAGTGTAACGTAGCAAAAATACATTCTCAGCATTTCTGTTAGTTAGCATTACTCAAATCGTTTTTATTTGTGTACCCCTTTCGTAAGATGGCGCTGCCCCGGGCGGCTGTCTGCTGCGGTGTGTCCTGTTGTTTTACCGTCCGGACGTCTATTTTCACATTTTTTCCACTTGGCTTCTGTCCCTTTTTTTGCTTGTGTTTTGTCCCGTTCTGTAGATGTGACTTTGTGCGGTCTTTGGACGTCAAAATGACCTCGTTTTGGACTGCATTGTTTTACTTTGGATGGCTGTTTTTCAGCTACTGTTTTTTTTTTTTTTTTCAACAGCTAGCTTCCTGTTAGCTTGTTTTGCTGGTCATTGAGTTGTCCCGTTTTGTTTGCATGCACACATCCAGCAGCTAGCTCTCGGAACCAAATCCTCCGTGGCTGGAGGAGTCGGTGAAGTCCTGACAGAACTGAGAAGAAGACGATCTGAAAGGAGGCACTTTGAGCCCAGTGTCCCAGCGGTTATCATGGGTAACATTCGGTCGCTTGCTGGCAAGATGAAGGAACTGGGGATGCTCGTTCTGATCCAGCAGGAATGTGGAGGGGCCATTTAGTGTGCTTCATTGAAGCCCTACTACGTGGACTCATTACGGACTGTTTTTTCAAGGCATCGAAGTGTTAGCACCGCATCATCAACTTTTCCTTCGGGGATTAATAAAGTGTTTTCGATCCAATTCAATATCCCAATGCAGTTATCTAAACAGGCTTTAAAAAATAAACAGAACAACCTCCCCCCCAACAAAAATCAGTCTTAAGACAAAGAATAGCTCATTTTTAAACCAAACTAAACAAATATAGGACACCCCTTTCCTTAGACTCGAAAAACACAAAAAACTCATACAGGATGAGGTATTGGGAAAAAAAAGAAACCTCATGGACATCCATATGAAGGAGGGATCATCTCCCTGGATGGAGAGGCATTGTTCCTACCAGTGGTAATTAAAGATGAGCACATCTTGCTCCAGAATGATTTCTGAACCGTTTATCCATAACAGAGTGGCGAGTGTTGCCAGGGCCTATCCTGGCTGAGTTCAAGCAAGAGGCAGGGTACACCCCAAACAGATCACCAGGCTGTCGCGGGGCCAAGCACATACAACCATTCACACATACACACTCATTCCTAAGGGCAATTTCATAGCGACCAATCAACCTAACATGCTTGTTTTTGGAGAGTGGGAGAAAACCCACACATACATGGAGAGAACATGCAAACTCCACAAAAAAGACCAGCGTTTTAAGGCTCATCCCATGCGGGACTCGAACCCTGACCATCTTGCTGTGAGGCCACTGTGACTTCACTATAATTATTCTATATGTTTGATAAATTTATGCCAAAACATTGTATAAAGATGATAACAGACGGACCTGCAGAACAAAAGAGCTTCAAATTTTGTTTACCCGAAATGAAACCAAAGTTTTTCTTTTGGTGTAAAACAAGTGTTTTGCGGCAAAATGACAGTTTGATTATTAAAATGTGCAAATTGTTTTTATGTTTATGCATTTTTGTCAAAAAAATGAATGCATGCTTTTGTTTTTAGAATTGCCTAATAAATTGGTCCCAGAAAGTGATGGTGATTACAAGACTGGTAAATTCTTAATAACCAACTAATATTCAAACATGAATTTGTAATTCAGTCTTTCTTGAGTTTGTTTCTTGACTCCTGCTGCTCTTTACCTGATCTGAGGAAACTGTGTAACACGTAGCTTCCTCTGTGTGTCCTAAGTGTGGACACACTCCTATAATGTTCATAGTGTAATGAAGCTTTTTGCAGAGCTAATTAGACTTCCATTTAATTGGACTGTTGTCCATTTTTCTTTCTACAGTGACATGCAGAGAGAGAGAGAGATGAAAGATTTGCTTCACAGAATCACTAATCAACTCAAGGATATTCACTGCTAGTCTGAAAAAAAAGTCAATTAATGACACTTTTGTTCGGATATCAACTGCTTTTATATAATCTGATGCTGGAACATGAAGTTGTAAGAACGTGTGTAGATCATCTAAGAGTTGTGTATAGTGTCACTGTTTCAACTCCAAAATATATTCAGCTTCTTTTTGTCTGGATTTGGTCGTAGTTTAAATGTTACAGCACAGGTTTACACTAATGTATCATCGTGTACAAAGGATTCAGATTTTGAAATGCCAGGCATAAGTTCTTGTTGAATTCTTGTTGAGGAGGTTTTATGATGTGAAAATGAAATCAAATCAATATATCTATAAGCTTTTTTTGGTCATTTTTTTAATTTCTAAGCTAACAAAAAGTAATAAATTTATCTAAATTTGCAATGAAATAAGACTTATTAACCCACAAAAACACAATAATTCTCTCTGTTTCGTTCCCTTCCGTCATCTTCCGCTTATTCTGAGCCAGGTCGCGAGGGCAACTGCCTTAGATGGAAAGTCCAGGCTTCTCTCACCCAGATACATCCTCCAGCTCACCTGGAAGGATCCCAAGTCGTTTCCCAGCCAGCTGTGACACATAGGCTCTCCAGTAGGTCTGCCTCTTGGTCTCCTCCCTATGGGACATGCTCGAAACACCTCACCAGCGAGGTGCTTGGGAGCCATCCTAACCAGATGCCCAAACCACCCCATCTGGCTTCTCTCGACCTGGAGGAGGAGCTGCTCGACCCCAAGCTCCTTCCGGATGGCAGAACTTCTCACCCGATCTCTGAGTGAGAGTCTAGCCACCCTGCGGAGGAAGTTCATTTTGTCCGCTTGTATCCGCAATCTCATTCTTTCAGTCACCACCCACAGCTGGTGACCATAGGTGAGGGGGGGAATGTATATCGACTTGTAAATTGAGAGCTTTGCTTTTCAGCTCAGCTTTATCTTTACCGCAGTGGAGCGATGCAGCATCCTAGTTATTGCTGACACTGCACCGATCCGTCTGTAGGTCTCCAGCACCATCCTTCTCCCCCCACTTGTATTTAGTATTGTAATTCCTATAGATTGTATGCTGAAACTGCACATGTAAAAAGATATGTTGTTGCTCATCGTCAAAATGTAATCTAATTACTTTTACCTTCATTTATTTGTAACATAAAAAAATAGAAACATTTTTTTCTTGTAGTTTCAGTATTTTATCTTTGACTGAAAACATTGGTTCTAACTGAGGAACACCAGAAATGATTCTAAGATGACTTATGTTCATGGAAATTGAGACGAAAAACTTAAATTTGATGCACAGATACTCTACCCCGTCACAAAAATACCCCAGCATGTCACAAAGCTGCCTGCCTTCCCTTAAAAGCTACACCCTCCTGTTCCTGATACCGCTTTCTCTCCACCCTGCCAACCCTGTCTTTTTTTCTTAAATGGCATGAAGGTGGAGATGGCTGGAATCCAAGATCAACACGCCTGAGACCACACAGATGAGAAGAGATAAAAGTTCTCTGTAAGCCGCTCACAGTGCTGCCATTTTGCACACAAGTAGAAGGGACATGAGGTGGAAGAGAGTGAGATGGGAGTGAGGGAGAGGGACGGGAGCCACCTGCGGCCGTGACATCATCGCCTTATCGCATATCATGTATCACCTGCAGCTTCACGTCAAGCCCAAAGAGACAGATTTCATCTGTCATCTCTGAGAGGATCTCAATATAATTTACTGTGCTGATCTGACATCCAGAGGAGAGGAGTAGAGTTGCTAAACCTAATCTCACAGATGAGGACTCTCGTTTTTCTGCCCAGTCATGTCCTTGTGCGATGTTGTGAAGGGGGAGAAGGGTTGGCATATCAGATTTAACTGTTATTTGAAAGCAGCATCTCAGGTTAAGTGCCTGATGTGGTTCTACTTTACTGTGAGCAGAATACATGCAATCTACCGTAGGCATCTCATACATAAAGATTCCAGAAGAAATACCAAATATTTAACCTGAAATCCCATTCACATAGAGGATTTTTTAAACACTTATTCCTGTAAAAACAGACTGTTTTTCCAGACGGTCTTGTCCCCCAACCCACATCCATGATGCAAGTACAATAGCGTAACTTCGTAGGCAAGTATGCAAAAAGGAGATTATAATACATAAAAGCCAGAGGCAAAAAGCACAAGTTGTATCAAAAAGCATAACCTAATTAGAAAGACTAATCAACTTTAATGTCTTCATTTTTAAGAGAGAGAGAAAAAAAGGATAATTAGTCTTGGGGTTCAGTCTCCATTCCTCTTGCACTCCCTCCACTAACAAGAGTCGATGCTGTCTGCAATGGCCGCCCACACATAACAGTTAATTGCAGGTCTTTGCCCCCAAGCACCCTTCTAGTCATGGAGACAACAGGGAAATTGGCCATTTCAGCCGGGCTGGTTGTCATTAATATTTAATAGCACTTTCAAGAGTCAGACAGCCTTAAAACTTGAGGAAAAATTATTTCAGGTGTAACACTATGCAGTTTTTACTATGATAGCAAACATAGACATTTTGGTTTGCATTGGACAATATCTGCACAACCCTGTCCTGTATTGTTTTTTTTTTTCATTGATTGGATTGACCTAAGCATTGATACTTTTTAAATAAGATACTTTTTTATGGTTTGCAGCGGTACGTTCACTGTAATTTCATTTTCCTGTGGTGTTTTTGACTCATAGAGAAAATAAGCATTTATCAAATATACATCTCTGTTGATACCTTTCACATATTGTTTTTTTAATGTAAATACAATATCTAGAGTAGGCATGGCCGAACTTTTTGTTTTGCGGGCCACATTGAGCTCTAACATTTGCCAAGACGGTCGGAAAGGGAGCAGATGGATGGCATGCTTTTGTAACCGCTAGATTAGACCGATAGAATGACGCGCTACATTTTAAACAAGTGCGTTAAATGTTACATCAAGAGCAATAAATTTCAAATCTAGCACGCCAGGTCTGAAATCTAGTGCAATAGCGCTTAAAACGTGCATTTAGCGGCCCTAGGTTTGAAATCTATGCGCTTGATGCAACATTTTGCTTGTTTTAATATCTAACATGCTTGTTTATGTATGTGTATTGTGCCTGATGGCTTTTAATGTCATAGAGTGCCCCATCTAGTGAGGAAACAATAGCATTGCAGGATAAATAAAACAATAACAAGGTTTATTTATTTAATTTTTTCAAGTTTGGCGGGCCGGATTAAACCATTTAACGGGCCGCATGTGGCCCACGGCCTGTAGTTTGCCCATACCTGATCTAGGGGTTGGTGGTAGATGACCAGAAGATGAACATTTGTACTGTTTAGAACAAAATGTTTGAGCCTTTGAACATTGACATCATTGAACGGGATCTTTCTATGAAGTTAAAAAGCTTAAAATAGAATTTTATGTTTATTTTTTATGTTAATTTTTAATGGAATTTCAATTGTTTTCAAACAAAGTAAATTACTGTACTGTTATCAGGAAACCTTGAAGTAGACCCCAGACTTGCTGAATGGGCTATTTCTGGCTGAGAATCGTATCAAGGTCCAGCAGCCAAAGTTGCCAAAACACCACTGTATAAATATAGTCAGAAATTTAATTTATTCTTAAATATGATTACAAGAGTACAATTTTGATGGTTGGAATTTTTTTATAATTTGCGAGTGTGCACCTGTGAGTGTTCGGCGAAGTTATTTTTTCAGTGTATTTCCTTTTTTGTTCGAAGACACATTTGATATTTGCACATTTGAAGATGCAATTAATGCTTTGAGGAAAGATCCGGAGCATTAAATGGAATGTGAATGGAAAGGGCTTGAACCAGAATTTTAGACTGGAAAGCTCTGTTGGTAAGTCTCAGAACTTGAGAGTTGGCAACCTGGTGACAGTTCATGCTGTTGTTAGAAAAAAAAGTAATAGTCTTTGGGCAAGAGGCTTTAGGCTATTGCCTGAGAGGCGAAATTTTGCATAACATGGGGGCTTAGAAGCGCACAAGAAAAATGTAGTGTAAAGCCTTGTGTATTTTATTAGAATTGGTGACACTTCCTGAAAATTACAATTTTGTTTTTTAACAGGTACTTTTTTTCATACTTCCATTAGGTTTGGTGAAAACATAAAAAAAGGAGACAATTGTTTAGCATTAATTTACAAGGCTGTTCAAGTACTTAACAGAAATTTAAAACAAATTTGTTAACAAGAGAAAAATGGACTTCTGTTGAATGAAAACACAAGGACAGACTCATGTTTGACCGTTTTCCAGCTTTAAAATGTCACCCATAGTGATGTTCAAGGGTATCCAACCACTTTCATAACTTTATTATTCTCTTTTAATTCTCCCCTAATCAGTTTATAAATATTTATGACTTACCAAAGCCAGAGTGACTTACTTCTCAGATTGTAGTTGAGGTCTGCTATGGATGTACCAATGCCAGCATGGCTTGGAAGGAGAGAGATAGCAAGGACAGGAGATTTGTGACAGACCAGAGCATGAAACCCATCAGTTGATGAGTGGAAATCCCTACTTTCTAATTAATAGAGGTACACAGGCCAGGAGGATAAGGAGGATCAGGGAAATGAAATCAGTAAAAAGATACCATCACTCATTTCTGAGGTCCATTGTCACACTTCAGAATCTGCTGTAATGAATCACTCAAGCATTCTGCAGATACATTTGAATGGTGGGGGAAATTCATTGTCCGGTGGAGAGGATTCGATAAGGATCTTTTCTCCTGCCTCTCCCTCTTCTTCAGCTTCTTCTTTTTCTCTTTTGTCAAAAAGCCCTGTGATCAAAAAGCAAAATCAAGGCTCGAGCAACAGGTATGCCCGTCTGAAAAGGCCGCCGTAATCTGCAAGCGAACTGGAACGCTATCGAGGATTTAGGAAGGAAAAAAGGCCCGATTTAAGAAGTTTCTAGGAATCAGTTTTGCGGGATCAATTGCAAAGAGTCAGGATGCTTTAAGATGAGGAAAAAGATTTATTTAAAGCTGTACAGTCATACATAAAGCCTAAAATCTACACAGCATAGCAGAACACAGAAACTAAAATCTAAATGAGGATATTTGAATGTAGCGTCATGGGTTATTTTTAAAAAAAAAAACAATGAAATCAAAGCAAAATGAAGTTTAATGAAAACATTCTCTTTTGTTTTTGTGTTTGGGCAATAAAGAAAAAAATTACATTCCTTTGGAGCACCACATTCCCGTCTGCTGGCTAGACCTCTTTGTCAAAATTACTGACACATTTTGAAAGATTTGTGATACGAACTGAATGGAAGGTGTGTTCCATCGTCTTTCGCTTATCCGGGGTTGGGTAGCGAGGGTGACGGCCGCAGATCGGAAACCAAGGCTACCCTCACATAGCTCACCTGAAAAGATCCCAAGGTGTTCCTTGTCCCTTGTGAGATAGTCTATCCAGTCGGTCCAGGACCTGGCTAAAGGTCTTCACCCGGTGGGACATCCCCAAAATACCTCACCACCAAGGCGTTCGGGAGGCATCCTAACCAGAAGCCTGAACAATCCTATCTGGCTAGTCTTGAGAAGAGAGAGAGATTCCACCCTGAGGTCACCAAACCGAATTCCCTCACCTCCTTGACTGTGCCTAGAAATTCTGTTCATAAAAGTTATGAACAGAATCGGAGTCTAGTGGCCTTGGTGGAGTCCAACTCTAACTGGAAATGGAATCGACATACCACCAGCAATACGAACCAAGCTCTGGTTATACAGAGACCGGAGAGCCCATACCAAAGGCTATGAGACTCAGTACTACCTGACCAAGCCCAATCCCAATGGAGTGCCTGTGGGACACTGCTTTTTTTCATTACCATTTCTCCAGACTTACATATGCCCAGTTTCTATTTTTACTGATGTTAATTGGTGATACTTGAAGTACAGAATACAAAATAAAATACCATTCTGATTGGCTATTCAGTGCTGCAAACCGAAAAACAGTAGCAACGGGAAACAACAAACTAATTACTTCATCCGTTTATATATCTTCTTCTTCTCCTTTCGGCGTTTCCCTTCAGGGGTCGCCACAGCAAATCAGTTTCTTCCATCTAACCATATCTCCTGCATCCTCTTCAGTCACGCGAACTATCTTCATGTCTTCCTTCACTGCATCCATGAATCTCCTCTTTGGTCTTCCTCTAGGCCTCTTTCCTGGTGGTTCCAAACCCAGCATCCTTCTTCCGATGTACTCTCTCTCTTTCCTCTGCACATGTCCAAACCATCTAAGTCGATAAACTTGACTTTATCACCAAAACCTCTAACATGTACTGTTCATTTATATATATTGTTATCAAAATAAATAGAAAATAGCAGAAAAAGGAGGAAGTACCCTCTACAGGACAGGATGTGGTGAATATTAAGTATCAGGGTGTCTTTTTCTTAAATGAGCAAAAATTTGAGCTGGTGTGGCATCTACTATAATTACACTACATCAATCCGTCATGGTGATAAGAGAGTTGAGTGAAAAACCAAAATTCTCCATTTTTCAAACGATCCATATTCCTACCCTTACATTTCTATTGAAAAACTTAGTTTCCTGTTTGGTCCAAAAACTAGTTCATCCCCACCTGTAAAGACACAGTTAAAGCTTCCAGAAAGTTTGATTGGATTCAACTTTTGAGTGAAAGAAATCCAAATGTTCTGGAGTTTTAACAGAGCAGAAAACCAGAGTAGTTTCCAAAATGTCATTTCTGTTCATCAAGCTAACGGTTAAACACTAAAAATAGTCAATGTGTGACACGATGTGAAAATCTATGAGAAATGTGAAAATTTAAAAAGTCATATTTAGGATGAAGATAACTTTATTTAAACCTGGCATAGCTGAAAACTCCGGGCATTTCCAGCAGGGCAAGGTTTTTGGTTTGTCTGAGTTTAAAAATGTATTTTCTTTGTAAAAGAAAGAAAAAATGACAAAGAAGTCTAAGTGAATCTAAAATTGTTCACCTACAAATAGGCTTCATTTTGGTCTCTTTTTTTCACTTTCAATGAGATTTTGTAAAGCTATAATTCATGACCTAATGAGGTATGTATGCACCAAACCTTAACCCAATGTTTCTTTTATTCTACACAAATTCCACCGTTTATGTGCAGAAGTAAATGTTTTGTAGATGTACGTATTGCCGATCTCAATGCTGCTGTCTTAAATGAAATACAAAAAAACGTTCTTTAAAAAAAAAATCACAACAAAGCGGTTCAATATTAACAATGAAAAGAATTTTGCATGAAAGTGCTTTGTTATTTGAATCTATTTCATTTAGAAAAAGATCTACAGAAATCTTGTATTTAACATTTCAAATTCATAATTATTTGCTTGATAATTGCATAAAAAATTCAGATGTGAACTTTCAAAACCAAAACAAAATATGAAGATTACATTTTTTCTGCAAAAATGCACTTAGACAGAAGAACAAAATGATAAAAAGTGACATTTTCAGGTTAAAAAATAACTTCAATTTTATTTAACTTTTGTAGAAACTCTACTTTACAATACAAATTATAAAATGAAAAAGAAAAAACAAAATAATGACAAAAATGTACTTTTTTCTAAACTATCAGATGAAAAAGTAAGTGATCACTTGTGCAATGATCACACGTGCATTTTTGGGTTTTCACAGCCACATGTAGTTTTTTGTTTTTATAATTTTATTCCTTTTTTTAGGACAGCTGTGCATCAGTGCATTTGAGTCGACACCACTGAACGCTTGTGTTTATGCATAATTTAAAGCTGTATGTGCTTTAATTAACAGCTGGAATAAAAATAGACTTCACCGTTTTGCACATATTTTCAACTTTTAGAATATTTTACTACTTAAATCAGTGGAAAAAAAACTTGCTTGCATGAAAATAAAAGTATCTATAATGTGTTTTTTTAACTTACATGTTTTAATACATAGATATTCAGCTGCTATTAAAGGGTAAAAACAAATGAATCAGTTTAAATTGAGCTAAATTTTTAGGAGGGATTGACGAGGGATACATTTTAGGGATGAGCAGACCTCGTTTGCTCACTTTTAGTTTTACACAAATTACAAAATTGACCCCATTTAGAAAAAAATAATAAAATCTGTATTGGACAGATCTTAAAAGGCTGAAAGAATTGTGACTACAGCAGTTGCCACTTTGCTCACCTTCCATTCAATCCGGTTAAACAGGCAATTTATAAGTTATGTTGGCAATAACGCTGATTGATCTGCAGCAAAAAAGGCTTCAGTATTAACCTTTAACCCATTTTTTTTCTTACCAAAGGTGCCCTAGAAAAAAAGGTTTAAAGCCTCCAGCCTGTTTGTAACTATACCGCAACCTTAACTGTTTAATCTGCTTCTTTTTTTAAGGAAAAAGAGGAATGTAAGCCTGAGCCCAGCACATATTAGCCTGTTCTTCACAAAGCTGGCAGCCTGAACACAGCTCCTCGACATCTCCAGGCACACAACTGTGATGGTGAAATCTAAAGACGACATGAAATGAGAAACAAAATGCAGCATATATCTTTCCATATCATGCATCCTCAGAGGGGATTTACCACGACTGCCTTTAGACATGACTATTCTAGTTCGCAAAATGCAACCAGGAGCGTTTCAGAAACACAACTAAGTAGATACACAGTCACTCACGTCTCCTCTATTTCCTTTGTCTTTGCTTTCCAGTGAAAATTAGAAGTTTTCTGTTTCTAAGTAGTTCACTTTAAGCCAGAGGAGCTGATTTTATGTGAGAAAAAAAAATGTTCAACTTTTTTCCTTCATTTTTTATATTTTACTTAAACCCTTACATCCCAAATGCAATTATTTAATATACCGCACACCCACTCACAGTCTGCATATGAGATATGAATATAATTGTATGTTACTTTTTAATTACAGGAAAAATCTAACTTGTAAGATGATGGGCTGGAAGGTGCCATTGCATTGTTATTTTTTTTTCCTTCATCCTCGTTTTCTGATTATGTGAGCTGGGCTCCTTTGCTAAGCGATGATAAGCAGAATTTCCATGTTCTCTGCATAATTAATCCATCTTTGCCTCTCTTCATGCCAACTCTGCCGTTATCGCGGGCACATGCCTGAATTGCAAAAGAATCCTCTCTTCAATTGGAACTTATTGATATTCCAAAAGGGGGGGAAAAAAAACTGGAAATCCTCAAATTTAAGCCACAGATTGTTAAATGGATTAATTTCGCGGCAATCGCAAGCATCTAACGTGGGGAGACAGGCAAAGCAAATTGAAAGTGTCTCCTGTTTGTGGAGTTTTAGTCCCAAATGATAGGGCTCATTGGCATTTTTTTTCTCCATAGTGAAAATTACCATTTATTTGCATGCCATAAAATACTTTTATATGGTTGGAAATTCAGAGGAATTTCTTTCAATGCCTGTCTTTGGCTTCCTGATAACAACTTCAGCTTCCCACATCTGGACGCTTTTGATACTGAGTGAAAGGGATGTCTGAATATTTAATATTTTTATCTGCTCTCATCGATGGTTTGGCCATTAAGGATGGCTCTGCTGTTTGCATGGAGCCTGGCAGATGTAGATTTATTTTCTGAGCTGTCTACGGCCTGCCTTTCTCTGAATATATTGATGCACTTTTCCATTTTGCTTTGCACTGATGCCTCTGCATATGTAATAAACCAGCAGACACACTTTTAAAATACATCAACAGACTGTATTATAATACTGCAGTCACATGTGGGGCTTCAGTTAGTCAGACACATTCAGGAAAAGAAGGAAAAACATCAAATACACACATCAAATATAATTTTTTAGACCTCGCAGGAAGAAAAAACATTTCATCATACAAGGTCTAAGAGTGTGAATCAATAAAATTGTTACTTTAATGTGAACTTTCACCTTGCAGAGAGTGTGGTATTAAAACAAAGACATGATTACTGTCATAGATAATAAAGTGTCCGTGTTTTTTTGTGTTTGATATTCAACGTAAAAAAAATCCAACTTCAATTGCAATTTTTTTTAAAGCTGCCAAAATTCAGATGAAGATTTTTCACGGAGGATATTGGTTTAAAATGTCCAGGAGGAGGAATGATTGTGTGAGCTGGGATGGAACAAAAAGACGAGGGTTTGTGGGAGAATTTAGAAAACAAAATGTTGAAATATTCTGATGCAATTTATGCAACGTAAATTCTTTGGATGATTGTTTCAGAAATCAAATATTTTTACCATATGAGGCTATTTTTTTTAGGTATAAATATAAAATATTTTCTCATGAGATAAAAAAAAATGATGTTTTAAATCTATTTTTATTCCTTTCTGAAAATAAATGACGAATAAACACATGTGCATTGCTCATTTTTTTTGGTGCTTTTTGTCATATATTGTACTTCATAATAAATTATTTCCCAGATCTTACATAAAATTTGGAAAAAAATGTGCAAAAATGTTCTTGAACATATTTAAATTCTGATTTTGATGCAACATATTCTGCTGAAAACTGAGCAAATTTCTGTAGGTGAGAAGAAAAAGTCATTTTCTTGACTGTTTTCAGAGCAAATGGATAAATTTTTCCCTCACTGCTAAAACAGTCATATTTTAAGAAAAAACATCCCAAAACCAAAGGGGACGGTTGTAAATTTAATCCACAAAAAGCTTGAGCGTTATCCCCTGGAGGTGTCACAATCTCAGCTTTTGACCGCGTAAAAAAAATTCTCTGAGATTAGCAGAGAGAATCTGTTGCCCTATAGTTCTCTCCTCCTCCTCTTAAATGTCCTTTTTTTATTTACAGATTCACACACTCCCAGTAGGAGGAGCATAGTTTGTTCATCCTGCCCTCTTTTACTACTTCTCTTGCTCCCTTCGACTTGAATATGCTGTTATAATCTTCACATGATGTGGTTTTTGTTTCCTTTTTTCTTCCCTCAGTTCGTAGCATTTTGGTAATGGAAGGGAAGAAGATGGAAAATGAAACGGGTGCTACTGGATGGCGGCGTGGAGAGTAAAGCCTCTCTGGAAAGAGCTGCTGCTGAGGCCTCCAGGGCTGCGGGTGCTTTTGGCCAGCACATTGGGCACTCTCTCAGACATCTGTTTGCTCGCTGCTGCCTGGATGGGTAGAAGGATGGATGGTGGGGTAAACGGGGTGGGAAGGGGTGTTGGAGAGGTGAAGCATTCAGCCACAACCAGAGCAGGCACCGGTAACTTTCTCCAGACCATCAAACAAATGCTTTTAAAGCTGGGAGAAAACGTAGTCATCTGATTTGAACAAGATGGGATGTTTGTTTTCTGTTAGATTTGACATGGACTTTTGGGCAACGTGGTGCAAAATCTATTACATAAAGAGAAAAACAGAAACATATTCATATATATATATATATATATATATATATATATATAAACTGTACAAAACTATGCATGTTTGTGTACATTTATATCAATATGTGGTGCATATGTCACAGTCCAACTTAAAATCCGGAAGTTTAAATCTACCAAGGCAAGGTAGAATTTACAATTTGGTCCATGCAAGATCAGAACAGGTTCATAAGAGAGAAAAAAAGAACATGAATATGTAAAATATACCTACGTTTTAAATTAAAAACAACATTTCGGTACATTTTTTTCTTAAATACTTCTCAAATGCTAACTATAAGCAGATTTAAAAACTGCCTGCATATAAATTTAAACTTTAAACTTTAATTTTGTTAAAAAATTAATTTAGACATATCTTGACATATTTATATATGCCCAAAAATGTGTTCATGTATAAGGGCGGATGTAAACAAACATATTTTTGTTGCCACTTTTTCTTGAAATAGCTGATAGAATTTCTTTTTCATTTTTGGTTGCAGAAAAAAAAAAGCAATGTTGTTTTTTTATTATTAAAATATACATTTTAAACCACTCTGCACTTATGAAAAGTGCTTAGCGACCAAAATATCATTCATAAACTTTTATACTGATCATTAGGAAGTGTTAGAACCAGTTTAGCGACGCCACTTTTTTTTTTTAATGCAATGCTTTTTCGACGACTATTACTTTTTGCAGTCGTTTTGACAAAAAACTGTAATTTCTGATCTTTAAAAATAAGTTTTACCTGGAATCTGAAATGAGTATGAATAATTTTGAGCTGTAAATCCATATCAAATCAAATCAAATTTTATTTTTATAAAGCACTTATCAAACAAAGTTACACAAAGTGTTAAAATCAATCTGTATCGATAGATCGATATAGATGTATATTTTTAAGTGGTGGATGAAGTACTCACTTTTTGTACTTAAGTAAAAGTACAAAAGTAATTGGTGTAAATTTGACTTTTTAAGTAAAAAGTAAAAGTATTCGACCACAATTCAAATGTTACTTTCTGTGCTTTAGGGTCACGGATAAATACTCTGAAGGGGCGGATTAAAAAAAAAAAGGCGAAGAAAAAAAGGTGGACTAGTCAAGCTATCCGCTTAAAGGGCCAGTGAATGGGCCACCAAAATGCAGAAAAATTACTCTTATTTTTCAAAATGTTCTGGAGGGAGGGTGCTCGGGGGTGAGTCCCCGTGTACTGGCTCTTTGTCAATGACCTCACACACCCCCCCTTTAGAAAATCCAAGATCCGCGCCTGCTACGTGTAATGATGGCTCAACTTTTTAATTTAAAAGTAAACAAAACGAACAACGATCTTATGACAACGATATAGCAACTATTTTGTTGCTATATTTGATGTTAGTTTTTTGGCGGTGAATGACTGTGGAAAATGTTTACTCTTGATTCTGATTGGTCCCCGATTCATTACTTCTTTTCCCTCTTGGAGACCGCAGGCGATCAACTGGTAAGGTTAATTTTGGCTATGCAGCTTCAAGATGAGCTAAAAAAAACTGTATATTTTTCAAATTTCTGACCGAAAATGCAACGAAAAAAATGCAAAACACACTTTTAAAAAGTAGCGGAGTAAAAATACAGATATTTGAAGTAAAAAGTACAGGTCTCATATTTTACTTAAGTAAAGTACAGATACACATATTTTATTTTTACTTAAGTACAGTAATGAAGTACATTTACTTTGTTACGTTCCACCACTGACTATATAAAGACCTATAGACATACAGTATGTGTATTTACATTTAGATTTAAACTTTCACATCAATCCACATCTGTACACTGATTTGGACATGTAAATATGTACGTACACGTGTGTGTGTGTGTATGTATGTATGGGAGATATTTACACGTCTCTAAATATGAATTCAAACTGTTTCCAATAGTTTTGACTCATCATTGCTTTCTTTTTTAACCTACGTATTTCTCCCAAACTGAATTCTTCGTATGGATGACCAAAAGTCAGTATAACCCCCCTCTAGTAAGACCATCCTCATCACTCTATATCATCCACACTCACACACACACCATCAGAAACTTCCTTTCCTCATGAGACAACCCAATCCCCCAACAGCCAGAGGGTGACATCGCAGCAGGCAAACTCATATCACCGATGTCCAAAGTTGAGCTGCTGAGGCTGCTCTTTAAGGACAAGGTTCCTGTCCCCGCAACGGCTGTCACCCCCAGCACCACTGGACATGTGTGATCCCCTAAAAAAATCAACCTAATAATTTGTCATGCCAGACCCCCTGTGATATTACTCAGTCAGCACAGCAGCTCTTTTCTGGTCTGCAGGAAGAAGCCTCAAGTTGTTATTAATGCAACAAATCGAAGATTAAAACAAGTCTTGAAAACTTGAAACGTGCACAAGTTGTTACTTGTTTGAGTCATCGAAGACGTTACTTATAGTTTGAATTTAGGTGGAACTCAGTGAGGGTAACAGCAAGTGAAAAACGATATTCTTTTTTGTTCATTTTGCCAAATGATTTGGGTTTTTTAGGGGTTTTCATCAGTTTGTTTGACTCAAGCGAGATTTTTTTTCTACTTTTAATTAAAATAGCAACATTAAAGATGTACTTTAGGCCAATTTTGCCTTTTTGGGTGCAATTTTTACCCCAAAATTGCATTATTTTCAGCTTTTTTCAAATAAGATTGCACATGGGTTTTTAAAATTAAATTATTCAATTATGGGGAAAAACGTTTTATGTTTTTTTGTCTAAGACCTGAAACATTTCTATACATCCCTCTTTTTTTTTTTTAAATTGTACTGTTTTAAAACTTAAAAAATGTACACAAAGTACTATTTTGTTGTCATTTTACTTTCTTAAAAAAAAGCAGAAAAATGCTGCTAGTCTTGAATAAAATTAAATGTGACCAAGTTATTTAAAAAAGTTTAATAAATTTGCTAAATTTCTTCATGATTCACAACAAAAAACAACAACTTTTTTTTTCTACTCCACGTTATTTGCACATAAAAATATTTCTGACAGATATTTCCACTTCTAACTTTAAAATTTCATACCCAAACCCCCCCAAATAAAGCATGTTGCAAGATTTAGCTGCAAATTGGTGCAGGAAGGAGACAAACTATCTGCATCGATGAGCCAAATAACATTGTTCTTAAGAATGAAGACGATGAATTCAACCCAAAGCCGCTGCCACAGCGTTCACTCCAGCTGCCCAAATGTGACTTGGCAGTTCTAATCAAATGATTTAGCACATTAAATCAACCTTTCCCCCCATAATCAGATTATCAGGTTGCCCTGTGCTGCATCTCCCCAGCATACAGTATACCTTAACCTATTAATATGACCAACCTTGTGTCAGTGATTTCCCCTGCGATGGAAACAGTATCATGTTAATTATCACAACCATCTGGTCTGAGCAGAGAGAGAGAAAAAAAAAATCTTTCTCCTTCCTCTTGCAGATTTGTACCTGCCAGTCAAAGTCGGCTTCAAACAAGCCACTGGGATCAGGAAGAGCAGAAGAGAACCACGCTGTAGTCTCAGAGGATTTAGGAGTGGCGTTAAATTAATCTGGAGCAGCAATTTGACTCTCCTCTCCCACTATTTTCTATGTTCTTACCACAAATCATTATTGATTTTGGTGCTGGGACACTAATGTGGCTGCTAAAGGCTATTTATAGACACTTAACATGATCATTTACAGTGATTTTCTGTTGTTTTACTGAAAAAAAAGGTGCACAAATCGGTGAGAAAACCACTATTTTAATTAACTAAACTTTTTAAACAAGGTATTTGTCTTAATTTTTTAACACAGTTGCACCAATTTGGAAAAATACTTTACATTTCATCAGCAAATTTGAATTAAAAACCAAACTGTAACATGAACAAAAAGTAGAAGGAAAGAGTTGGAGGGTTTTTATGAGACGATGGTGTTAGTGAAGACAAATTGTAGAGATTTAAAATCCAAATTTTCTCCTGAAGGTGAACCACCGCTGACCTGTCTGCCACATAAATTATTCTGTGGTTTCAGACGCCATTCCAAACTTGTGGAATTGGGTTACAAGATAATTTCACAGGCCACCAGCTTGACTTCCTTGGCAGTCCAACTGGCTAATTGAAGAGACTGATTTCCAGTTTGGACGGCTATTGAGAAAACGGCCGCCGAAATCCGGAAATGTGGTTTCTGAATTCGGTCCCTTTTCTGTTTAAAATATTCATATATTTCAATATTTAAACACATAGATGTACATAAACGTATAAATGTACGTAGATAGATTAATGTGTGTATTTAGGTGTGTTTGTGTGTATTTTTATTTACCTAGACAAAGATTTTTCAATAACAACGCTCCCAATTTAAAAGTTTGTTGTGTTTTTTTTGCCTCATAAACTGATGTAACAACTTAATCTTTTAAAATTAATAAAAACAAACACCGTCAATAACGTAAAAAAATGTGTTCCTTTGTTATTCTTCAATTTTTAATTTAATTTAATTTTTTATTTTTTTATTCACTCTAGTCATCCCTCACCGGGCAAATTCGTGTGCTGTACTCCTACACCGCAGCAGGCTGCCCGCGATGGTGCCAATGGTGGGAGAAATGGGGGTTAGGTGTCTTCTCCAAGACTCTACACGTGCACTTAGTGGGATGCAATTTTCTTCCTTTTATGGAAAATCTTTCTTATCAAAGTTAAACATAATTTAAAGAAAAAAATGGACATTTTAAAAAACAAAATCAATGTTAAAATTTTTTGTTGATTTTAAAGTTTTTTAAAAGTTTTTTTTTTAAGATTGATTCAAACTCTTTAATGAGGTTTTTTTTAAAAAGTCCAACACAATAAAAATGGCTCATTTAGAAAAAAATCAAAGCAATATTGGACTTTTTGTCCAAAGTATCCAAAAAAAAGTGAGTTGAAATTTTAAGAATCAGATGCAAGATTTTTAAAAAGATAAAGTCAGACCTTTTTTTTCTTTCATATTTTTTTTTCTCATTTATTACAACTTCCAGCTTTAATGATCCAATTATTAAGAAGAAATAAAACGTGGTCTAATTGTGGATCAAGTTCAGCTAACCGTTACTACGGTGCCCTGGGAGGAACAAACCTTATCTTCAAACAAAAGCGCAAAACGTTTGCACCTAGCCAGTCATTGCGCTCAGGCTGATCGCGGTGCTGAGGAGGAGGAAGAGTGAGGGAGAGAGGACACAGACAGGGAGGGAGGGAGGCTGTGGAAGTGTGTGTGAGTGTGTGTATGTGTGTGTGTGAGGGAGGGAAAGTCAGAGCCTGAGCCAGAGAGACGAGAAAGATAAAGGAAAGACACACGGAGCGATAGAGTTGCGCGTAAAAAAAGTAGCATTTCTTCTTTTTATTCTTTCTTAATTTAAATCAGAAAAAAAGAAGAAAATAAAAAAGAATTCAATATTCAAATCGACTGCTTGGATGCTCCAAAATCTATCGATCTATCAGTTGTTCACCTGGATTCCCTGATCAGGAGCGCAGAAAGCATGTCCCGCAGGAAGCAGAGCAACCCGCGACAAATCAAACGTAAGTTTGCGCTTTTTTTAAATGCTTTTGCATGATGATCAGAGTTTGCGGGATGATCGCTAATAAATCAATATTTGCTAGTATTTTTTTTCCATAGTGAATTTGATTCAGATGTCTGCTGTCACACACACACTCACGCACACACACACACACATACACGCATTTTTATCCAAAACCATTTTAAATCCATAAATGCGCAAACTTTCCGAACTTTTTAAGTAAAAGTTCTTTTAAAAGCTTTTCTTAAAAAAAAAAAAAAAAGAAGTGTGTTGTTGAAGCATCACAGGATGGAATTTTTTTAACAAAACACACACTCCATAAACACTTTTCATTTTGAATTGCACTTGATTTTTCTCACACACACTTTCTTGCAGGTGTGTGTTGAAAAATCCACATAAACACACACACACACACACACACACACCTTAAATTCCACCTGCACATGGATCAACCTAGACAATCAGTGCTGCTGAGAGTTAGAAATTTGTTCATTAAAGTTGAGTTAATTAAAAATCAGTTAAATTATTCTTACATTTTAAACAAAAATTCAATGTCATGTTTGAACGCCTCTTCTTTTATTAATCTGCTTAATTATTATTTGTTTTACTGCTCATTAACTACAATAAACTCCCTCATTAATTGTAGAAAAAAAAGTGCTTCATTCTTTACATTAAATTTTACAATCTTTACTTTAACAATAAAGTGTTCTTAAGAGTTTTTTAAAAGACTAAAAAAATACACCTGCTTAAACTTTATGACACTTTTAGTTCCCTGTGCAGCTGATTTGTGTGTGTGTGTGTGTGCAATGTGTGTGTGAGAGGTTTAAAGGGGTTGCTGCTTTATAAACAGAATAAAATCTTTTCACGAACAGCGTTTAAAACTTGTTTGGATCCACATTTTGTTCTGTTTTTCATGTCACATAAAGCCGTTTTTTGGAAAGCATTATTAGTTCTAATGTACGTGTGTGTGTGTCGGTGTGTGTGTCGTGAGTGGAGGTGTGTGTGTGTGTGTGTATGGATTCATAAGAGCATGTGCCTGTTGGTGTACAGAATCATTCTTGATGGGTTCAGATTTTGTTTTACTTGAACGTAATCATGTATTTTTAAATCAATTTTTAAAAATCTGATCCAATATTATTAATGATTAAAAATTCCTTTTAGTCATAATTTTTTAAAAAAGTGAAAAAGTGAGTCATTAAATCTTCAAATGTATTTATTTTGTAAATATTTCCCAGTTTATTTACTTTTACAATTATAATTAATTTTATTTGAACTTTTAGACTTTAATAATTTCACTTTGATTTTGTCAAAAGTCACACGAAAATTTCTTTAAAACATTTATTTTCCATAAAAAACTTTTGTCTTTTTTTTAACGATGATTTCCTTGACGTCTACGTTGTCTTACAATCTCATTACCAGTTGTTTTTATCCCCATCGAAGCCCATCCTGTTGTGACATGATTGGTTCGTCTTATTCTTATGAACCAATCCTGTTATTACCTCCAAATTTTTGTTGTCGTGCAAAGGAAATGAAAGACGCGGTGTTTGGCTTTCGTCACTCTGACCTGGCCTTTTGGGAATTAGTATGTCATGTGTAAGATCTTGTTAATATGAAGCTGCTGCGAAGCCGTATAATCAAGCACTAGTTGGAAACAGAAAGGTCACGAGGAGCCCAGATCCTCTTTCCTACGCCGGGAACTCCGAAGAGGGGGAGAAAAAAAAAAAAAGGCAGTGGTAGGCAAAGCAGAGAAAAGTCAGCACAGACAGTCGTTCTAAAGGACAAAAAGGTTGTTGGGCTCAGTGCTTTCCTATCCCCCCCTTCACCAACACCACCTCATACCCCCACACAACCCTCCTGCATACATTGGAGCGTTATCTAAAATTGTGATTTATGCAGTATTTTAATATTTTGCTTATTCTTTCCCCTTGGGTGCTCTCTGAGCGGTGATAAAAAGGCGATGCTGAAAGAGCACCATTAATTTGCTCCGATGACTGAGGAGATAAGGCCAGATAATGGGAAAGATAAGCAGAGAAGATATACCATCAGAAACCCGATTATTACCATTAAAATTCCAGCCCAGCAATCTGCAGCTGGCTGATAATTCCTTCTCCGTTTCCACCACTTTGGATGATAAGGCAAAAAATAGTCACTCAGTACTCCTTGATTAGGCTGCCTGGATATCCCGATAATACAGTGATAAATTATGTATTTCCACCCCTTGTTTTTTTTTTCTTTTTTCTTTTTCTCTGAAATGTTACATCTGATTTTTATACATATAAATACAAAAAGAGATTTATCTAAATACATCTCTCTGCCTTTCCTTGTTGTTTTTTTTCACCCACTTCTCCCCCCATACACTTTTATTGTAATAAGAGTTTGATAAAAAGAGGAGATAGAGTTGAAGGTGTTTTGTGTGGGAGCACATATCAATGTTATCAGCTCATCTCCCCGGACCAGCTGCTTGCTGCTGTTGTTTTTAGCCTTATCACCTCGTGCCAATATGCCAATAAATTGCCCAGATTGTTAGCCGTTCCTTTTTGAAGGGAGGAGGGGAGCGATGGAAGTAGAAATTGAAGGGAATGATGAAAATATCTAGGATTGCGATTAGCTGCTGTAATATGATGGGTGAATTCCACCATCCTCCCCCCCACTCTCATCCCGCTTCTTCTTCTACTTCTGGTGCCTCTTCCGCTGTGCTTGGTGGTGTCCATACCTCTTCGCACTGAGAGGAAAACATTTTGATGCCTAATAGGAAGGAAAGATATGAGCGGGTTGAATTGAAACCAACCCCCATCGGAGTAATTTTTCTGTAAAATTGCCCCCCAAAGTTTCCCAGAGTGGATTGTGGATGATGTAGGGAGCGAGCTTCCTCTTCTGTTTATTGGAACGTATTAAAGCGGCCTTGTGAGACACCTAATGTCAAATGTGCTTATTAAACTGACTTAGTGTTCTACCCTCTTCCTGCTGTCCTCACTGCATGGACCATCTGAGAATTCATGTGGTTTCTTTCGGCTTTTTTTTTTTTTCCTCCTCCAAGCGCCACACTGTAGTGATTACTGTAAGTTTGTGTAGCACCCAAGTGGCAAGTGTACAAGTCTCCAGAGCTTACCACTATGTCATACTGTCAAAATGCCTAATCTGCTCATGTGATCGCAATCTTACATCTGTAAGGCTGCAAAGTGCAATAACTGTTTTAGAATCCTAGTTTATAGAAAAAAAATCGCCCCCGTTTTTTGCTTTTAACTCAGATTTATTCATGTAACCCAAATATTGCGATAAAGTGGTCTCAATGGGCACCTTATAGTTACTGTAAAACTTGTTGAAGATTTTAGTGTTTGACAAACAATAATCCAAAATAATTCAAGATTCCATAGCTTCATTTTTAATTCTGAACATGAATGGAACATGAAAGGAATGGGGATGTAGTGACGAGGTTTTTTATGTGTAGAAAAGACAAAACATTACAGAAAAAAGACATTAAATCGCTGGTCATTAAAGTGCAATTATTTATGCCTTTTTACTCACTCTATTCATTCCTCATCTGGAGATTTTTGTGCACACTCCTACACCGCAGCAGGTTGCCCACAACGTTGCCAATGATGGGAGAAACAAGGGGTTAGGTGACTTCTCCAAGGAACTTAGACGTGCACTCAGTGGGATGCGAACTCGTGGAATTCCGGTTCACGGGCGAACGCTTTAACCCCTGAGCCACCGTCTCCTACCTTTATTAGTTTTAGATGAACAAAAGCAAGGATAATTGACCCAGGACATTCCTGAACTTAGAAGCCCCTTCTTGGTGAGGAAAGCTGCTAAAAATAACCTGAGCAGTAAAAACAAGATGAAATTGAACAGAAATCTGATTTTCTAAAAAGAGAAATAAACTTTTCGGAAGTTCCCACCATGTTTTTTTTTTTTTTTTTTATATGTACTTTATTAATTCCCTCACCGGAAAATTTATGTGCTGCATTTCACCGCAGCAGGCTGCCACCTATGGCGGTGCCAATGGTGGGAGAAACGAGGGGTTAGGTGTCTTCTCTAAAGACACTAGGTGTCCACTCAGTAGGATGCGAACCCGCGAACTTCCGTTTGACTGCCGGTTCGCGGGCGAACGCTCTAATGAACGCTCTAACCACTGAGCCACCATCTCCCACCATCTCACCATGTTTGATGTTATTCTCACATTTCAAACACACCTTAAGAGTTTTTCTATTCTCTACATGCTTGAATCATTTGCAAGCTCAGCCGTTCAGTATTTGGATAGTAAACCAAGTCAGGTTGTTCTTGGCCAAGGATTTTGTTCTCCTCCTCCACATTGTAACCAAAGCGAAAAGTATTTTCGCAGGACTGAGCGGGAAGTAAGAGGGTTAAAACTGGAAGTGTTTCTAAAGAAATTTTGCTCCACAAAACCGTCTTTAGAAATGAACAAATTTGACATTTAAAAATTTTAGGAAATGATTTAATGTTGTTTTATTGATAAGTAAGGCTGTCTTTTACGGCCTGACTGTAATAAGAAAAATATTTAATCTCATTACTGCTACAGATCGTGTCTGTAAATTTGTATATACGTATTTAAAAAAAAAAAAGTCCCTGTTTTTTCCTTCCCAGTGGTCCTGAACCTGAACCTCAGTGGGAACCGTGCTAAAAATCTGCCTTTTATCATAGCAACTGCTTTTTTTTTCTTTCCTTCCATCTCCGCTCCTCCGTTAATCTCTCCTTAGCATACGACCACTTTACGTAACGTCAGCATACTGTTTATCATATCAGGTGACATTTCTATCTTTGAGGGGCATTTATCAGAGGCAGATTACACCAGTAAGGGATAAGGGGGAGTGTTTACTGAATTGACTGCCAACATCCTGTATCTGAATGTGTGTTTCTGTGTTTGTGTTTGCTCAGGTATACATTGTACAGTACACACGACGAGCATGTGGTTATGTGTTTTCAGCAGAAGCATCAGAGTTGTGAGCTTGATGTACTTGGTGGCTTTTTTCTCTCGGCTTTTTCTTCTCGCCGCGACTTTTCTTTCATATTTTCTACAACTTTGCTTTCTTGCATGTGTAAATCTGTGGAAGCCATACACGCCGAGTTCCACCCTTGGCCCGCAGACGCTGGCAACTCAAGCAGTCAGATGTTTAAGGGGGGGTGTGCTCGAATAAAAAGAAAAAATGCTAGCGTGCCAGTCTGCTCGTGTATTTAAGGGTGTTCTTTCACTGGGTGACAATCACGACGTGTCTCTTGTGTTTCTCTTGCTGATTTCTGTCAGAAGAAGAATGGTCGCTGAATGCCAACTTTCCCTCAAACATCTGTTCCCTGCCAATAACAGCTTGAGCCGTTGCCTCGCCGTAGCTGAAGGATTCCCCCAATCGCCTCCACACTTTTGACACCAAACAACAACAACGCAGATGAATGTCATCTCCTCTTTTAGTTTGTTTTTCTTCCTTTGTGTCTGAGGCGAAACCTTTCTTCTGGAGGAGAAAATCTCTGCTTTTTTTTTTTCTTCCCCTCCACCACCGTCGACCGCTCAACGTTAAGCGAGGGGAAGACGTAGCAGCTGCTGCTTCCTTTCTCCTGAACGCAGAGCTGTGTTTGATGAGCTGGTCCAGCTTGGACAGCAGTGTAAGATGTGGGCAGGGTCGCTGAAAAAGGTGGAGGTCACTTCCTCTCACAGTTTCCTCTTTATCTTCCTCTTTCCTGAATTCCACTGCTATTATTCCAATAACCACTGTCACCATTGTGTTTTTACCACCACTGCCACCAGTGGGACCAACATGTTAATTTTAGAATAACTCGCTTAAATCTAAACTCATACCACGAACTTGTTTTTTTTTTTTTTATTATTTATCAGTTTTACGAGCGTATTCGTCTCCGTTTATTTAGATTTTATATCAATGATGCTCACTGAGCCGCGGGTAGCAATTGACTTTCAGGTTGCTTTGAGTTAATAGCCTTGTCTCTTCCTGCTGGGGATCAATATTGGTATTAATTAATCACCATTATCAGGAGCAGGATCTAGTTCCATTTGTTGTTACATCAGCAAAATATCAATAGAGAAAGTGGACTCCCTGATCGTCATGGCAACTTCATCTCTCAGGTCAAAGAGAGTTTATCTTATCTTGCTGCTGAGAGTGGCAAACTGCTTAGGAATCTAGTTTAGACTCAAAGATCATCGATTTAAGTCGTTTTTTTCACCCCCACCTTGTTGTTTCAGAGGAGAGGGGGGTGAACACAGACACACACACACAAACACACACAGTCATAGAAAAAGAGACAGAATAAGGCAGCGTTCTAATCACAGCAGAGATGTGAGATTTGAATATTGATGTCCAAAGGCCATTACGGCAAAGAGGGCCTCTGGTCTCGCTGTTGTTCAAGTACGTCCTTTTAAGACCCAGACAAAGCTTTGATAATCAAAGGTGTCACCGTAGAGTATGTCTGTATAGCTGACAGTGTGGGATTGTGGGGGAGATCGTGTTCCTGCTGCCAGCAGCAGAGCACGTTTCTACAGGCAGGTCTGAGCGCACAATTTTAAACTCTGCTGGAAGGATGAAACGCTGATGGATTTAAGAAGCTCTAATCAATTGATTTAGAAAATATGTATATATTTGACCCCTCAGGAAATTTGAAAGTTTTCCTGGTTTATGTATGTGTTCATTGTTAAATTAGACACTATTTAGAATGAAATATTTTTTATTTGGTGTCACTTTTGTGTGGATTTTATGGACCAGAAACAAAAGTGATTCTTTTACATGCAAACGTCTCATATAAAAAATGATCTACTCATTTTTTTTAATGTATTTTTGATCATTATAAACTTATAACATGAGTCAAAGGAGTTTTTGATGAGAAAATAATGGAAATATAACACTTAGCTTTTAACATATATTTCAAAATAAAGTTTTGGATAGACTTCCAAAGCGTTTTCTTATTAAATATTTTTATGATCTTGTGAGAAAATTAAGGCAAATGATTTTTAGCACTAAAAAAACCACATAAAAATAAAAGTATCAAGCATTGTTGTGCTTTTATTGTGATAAAACCCATAATTTTGCATGTATGATTTATTAATTCAATAAAATCTCCCTAAACGATGCTTTCAGTTTCACTTTTGGTGAAAAGTCACAATTTCTTTTAAACAAACCGTCTCCTTTTTTTTTTTTTTTTTCGTAATGATCATTTTGGATGAAAACCCAATTCAAACAGCATGTGTATTACATATCAGAGAATGTTTGGAAAGGAAGGTTTGGTCGGGCCTGGGTACTCAGATGAAACTCATCATGCTACTGAATGCTCCTCAGGGTTGGAGCAAAGAGCATGGGCACTGCCTGCTATTTTTTTTTCTTCCTCTTTTTGCCTCCGGGACACAATTGCCTCATTTAACATTCTCTATTTGGCCCCTGCCAAGAGGGGAAATAGCCAGGGTGAGTAAGAGAGGCTGCCACACATCATGAATTCTTCTTTCATTTAACTTGCTCGATCCCTTTTCACCTTGCTGATGCATATGGATCAGGAATGCAGATATTTCTCAATTAGGGGGATTTCAGAGATGGCTCCTGAGGTGTCATAGTTACTTCTGCTTAAGTTTTGATGTATCACAAATATGGACACTAGGTTCATCAAATTGTTGAAGACAAATAATTCATTGCAATTGCTTCTAAAAAAAATAAAGTCATGGGGTGGAAATCTGTCATTCTTTCATTGATGGAGCAGAAAAAAACTTTTATGTGTCGATCGGGATTATTCGCTTTCTCATTCAGTTCGATTAGCCACAGTCGCTCAAAACATTTCCATGGATTTTGTCACTGAATCTTGGACGGGAGGTAAGAAAAGAAATGCTTGCTAACATGACTCATGTTTCACAGCAGCCTTCATCACCATGTTACCAGCCACTATACAGCTGAATTATGTGCTGATTTTTTTTTTTGGACTTTTTTGTAGAAATTCTGGTTGAAAATTACAGCGGCAGGTTCGTAAAAATCAACGTTTTTGGGCTCCACCATATTTGAATGTTATTCTCAAAACATTTCCATGTCATTCATTCTTTTTTCGTGAGAAGTTTGCGAGTTCGCGTCCCACAGAAAGCACGTCTAGGGTCCTTGGAGAAGACACCTAACCCCCGCTTCTCCCACCATTGGCGCCGTCGAAGGGCAGCCTGCTGCGGTGTAGGAGTGCAGCAAACAAATTTCCCCAGTGAGGGATGAATAGAATTATTCATTTCATTTTTTTGGGTACTGTCTCAAGCTTTGCTGTTGGAAACAGTTAAACGCTGGAATGTTGTTGGCCACGCCTTCGTTACCATCCCTTTTGTTCTCCACCACGCCCACATGTTAACATAAGCAAATGTTTTCGCAGCAGCATCGCATGCGCTTTGTCTCGCAAGAATTATTATTCCACAATGCCACTTCTGTAAGGACAAGTGAAATGCGGATTTTTAAAAGAAAATAAAAGGGGGATCTTTTTCCAGTACAGGATTGTGACTGGCACACCAGAAAGTGACGGCCTAATAGCTGCTCAGTCCAAATCTCAGCCTTGGCAGGAATTAGCGAGGATGCGATGGCAGGGGTGCAGAGCGATGCAGAACTTTCCTACCAGGCTGCATAGTTGGAGGGATAGCTGGCACGGGGGATTAAATAACAAGCTTTTCACTTCAATTTGTACATCAGCATTTTCCAGCAGACAAACACCACAAAAACCACCAACATCTTACAGGCTGGTGGAAAATCACTAATGACAAAGCTTTGTAAACAGATAAACAATTTATGTCATATATGTTAAAAGTATAAAACAAACTTTAGAACATGCTAATTCCTGAAAAAGGCCACGGTTTGATTTGCAAAGCGGGTAAAGCTGTTGACAGGGCGGCTTACACGTGATGTGATCAGAGGCCGTATCTGGCTGCATGTGATTAGCAGGACGCAGCAAACAGCCGTAATGGAGTGATATTTCAGTCAGCAGGTTGATGAAGATCGATTATATTTACAGCAAATTGCACAAATCAGTTCAGATGGAAGGCGTGCGACAGCGGACAGTGACGCTTGCTTCTTGTTATCTCGGAGCGAGCTTTGGGAAGTGACAGGGTAAACAGCCAGAGAGAAATGCAGCTGCTATTATTTCACAATCAGCCAATTTTCTTTCTTTTTTTTTTTTTATTTGGGGTGTTTTTCACAGAATGCTTATCTGGTAATTACTAAAAACTGTTGACACTGAGCAAGTGCCGTAGCTAACTAAAATGCCTTTTGTGTCTTTTGATATCAGATTGGATTTTTATCTTAGGTTCATGCAATCATGCATCCCTGAAAAGCAAAGATAACCGCCTCAAACTCTTTATTTCCAGCATAGCTGTTGAATTAAAAAGCTCATTTTGGGGTTAAAAACATGGTCATTACATCCTTTATTCATCTCTTTACAAAAATACAGATAATTTTTTTTTTCTTCTAGTGAAGTCTGGGATTTTTCGAAGACATAAAATTGACCATAATCAAGTTTTTTTTTTCTTTTCAAGCTTCAGAAACAGGATAAGAACTGGGTCAGATGATAAGGTTGGGCAAAACAGGGGGGAAAAAAAAAACTCCTATGATAGACGAAGAGAAAATCTGATTGATTGATGTCCGCTGGCTTTGCCACCATCACACGTCAGTCAGTTTGGGATCAGATGATTTCACTCTTAAGATTGGGGTTGAGGGAAAGCTAGGCAAATATGAAGGACACAAAGGTCAATGGCTTCTCTCCTCCTCTCTGTATCTATCTTTCCTTCGCAATAGCTTGCTTTGACAAACTCTAATATGTTGCTAAGCTTTGTGGCAGCAGGACACATGGTCATAGTTTGTACTGTAATATCCTATAGCGGTAATCTCACAAGGCATGATTGAAAGTGCTGGAGGAATCTGGTGCTAGCAGGGACCCGTTGACATCATCAGCTGCTGTGGACTTGCACACGTCTCCCGACTTGTTAGAGCTGAGTTTTCCCGTGGGATTGGATAAGTTAAACAACAGCTTCGACTCAAAGTGAATCTGTTATTGTAAGTGGGATCTGATAAGACTGCACCATCTTATGAGTTTGTGTAGCGAAGAGGCCAAAAATGGAGTCTGAACAGCGAGTGTCTTTCTGTGGTTTGGGAAAAAGATGAACATGGAACGGTGACAAAGGATGATTGGAGGCATATTGTAAATAAACACTCAAGTCTTTTATGATTTCCTGCAGACTCTTTAAAAAGATATTCCATGTAACAGTTCAGCCGTTCCCACTGCTTAGATCGCCTATCACAAGAGCTGCTCTGGAATTGACCTTTTGCGGTACAATGCAACACTTGGTTTTGATTTAAAAAAAATAAACTCAGAGCAAACTGTTTTATATCCAAAGCTTTTTATTCTGCTCCTTATGCCAGTGTTATGAAGCTTAAATTTAATCGACAAGACTTAGATGCCCATAGTGATGTCTGGGATATTAAATAGAAGGTCTCGGTGCCATCTCTGATAGACATAACAGACGTGTCCATTAGCTTTGTACGGGACTGCTTTCAAGATCAAGGTCTCACTTGTGATGAAGTGCCTATGCAAATGCAAGTCAAATTCTACAATTGTAAATCGCCTGTTTCAATCAAGTTTTCTCTGAAAGAAATGTAGCTTCCGTTCAGAGCCCCAAACTGAACAATAAAAAGGATAATCCGAAGACAATTCCCATCCAAATTAGAACCGGACATCATCTAGGAGAAGAGACAACAACTCTTTGTTTGTTTGAAGTGGTTGAGATGACAACCTTCTTGTCAAAGACTCATGGTGAATAAAAGGGATTTGTAATTACCATAATTATCTCTTATATGTTTTCACCTAATGATGTCCATTAAAACGCCTGAGACTTCATTATAGACTGGCTCGCTGTAGGTTGGCGTACACTCATAATGCAGCATGTTACATTTCACAGCACACAAGTAATGAACTTCTTTCATCAGAGATGTTTATCGCACGGCGCTTCTTGGGGGGAAAAGCCAATATACTTCAGCTTTTTGTTACAGTTGGATTATAACAATTCTCATAGTTCCCACTTATCTTTCAAATTTTCTCTACATGTGATATCAACGCAATTGGCTTCATGTCTAAACAGGATGGCTCTCTAATCTACACCGCTGTTCGTTTCATGTAAAACATCTCATTTTGTGGCTTAGGCTGTTGGCTGTCTTATCGTTACATAATTCGCTTGCCCTCTTCGTGATTTTCTTTGTGGCAATTTATTTAAATTCCCCCATGTTTATATATTTCCTGTCTCCTTTCATTCAAAATGATTGCCTTTCATAAGTTCAAAGACTCATCTTCAAGACTTTTGGTAACTTTTGCAGATAGGAATTCGCAGTGGGGAGAAAGACAAGAAAAGCTATTTTGTTGGAGAGCAAAAGGAGGAGGAGTTCAAGTACGTGTCCATCTGTGTCTGCAAACGTGGATCTGGAGCTAACCCCCATCAGAGGTGCAGATATATAGGTCTGACAGTTATCGGCTCAGCGGGCGATGAGCTTTGAGAGCTTGTGTTTAAATATGTGGGCCGTTCCTGCACCGAAGCCCTTGGTCCTGGATGTGGCTTCGTTCCTGTGGTTGCTTTGGTCTTTGTCTGCCACCTATCAGCATATCAGCAGTGTCTCTGAAGCCCAGTTGTATAATGCACCATTTATGGCTTTGTGGTGGGAGATGGTGGTGGGGTAGAGGAATAGCTCCAGGCCTTCCCTTCAGTGAGTGGATTAACGGCGGCCTGCTTTAGCGCTCTCTACCGCGGTGTGAAATCGGCCCCGCTTCGGCGCCATGATGAGTCCCCCTTTTTCTCTCTTTCCCTCTTTTTTTTCCATCTCTCTGTTTCCTCACCTCATGCAAAGCCTCTCCCAGCCATCTGTGAAATGTGGAAACTCTGTGTCTAAGTTGAGTTCAGATCCCATCCCCTCCATCAAGCTGAGGCCAGGAAGCAAATGGGCAGGCAGTCTGCATTGGGGGGTGGGTGGTAGAAGGAGAGAATATGAGGAGGAGGGATCAGCTCACTGATGTCGTGCCGCGTATGCAGGAACCCTGCCTGTTCTCTGCAGGCGAGTTGGAGGAGGGTCCGGGCCTGGGTGCTGGCCGAGAGATCTCCAGGTTCCTGCTCGCAGGTCCAATTCCCCCCGCCCCGCTGTGTGTGCGTGGAGGCGAGGCGGTGGCACAGCTCCCTTGAGCCCCTGCCCAGTCCTTTGAAGATAAGATGGTGATACAGACTCCCTTTCGGTACGTCGCTTACCGATAGTCTTTGTGCGACACACATGCCTGCAGCCGAAACACCTATGGTCCTCACCAAAACCAATCGGCTCCATGGCCTCCAGTCAAATTAGATTATGAATGGGTGACAAAATCCTAGATTGTATGTTTGGGATATTTGGGTCTTTTTCACCATTTCATGCTGATAACAGAGTGTTGTGCAGTAGTCGATGCTACATTTCTATTTGATTCCCTCCACTGAGAAGAATCACTGGTGGAAATTTTTCTCAGACACTCAATGCTGACTCTTTTCCCGGTTTTCCATGGCAACTAGTTGTCATCTTGACTCTGCTGATTTCTCTGCTTTCCACTCTGCATCGCTCTTGATTATGACAGGTTTTTAAAACATATTTCCCTGCATTTATAACCGTATTTTGTAGCACTTGCAGGCCAATTCTCCCACTTCTGGCTCTCCACACCAGAGCAGCTATCACAATCAGGCTTTTGAATTATGAACTAAATAGTCCCTTTACTTTTTTTCCTCTTTTTTCTCTTTATCCTGCGGCTTTGGGGTTCAGACTTGTGCATAATGTCCTGTGATTGCATGGCATTGTGGTGGTTTGGAAAGCCGAGTCGAGGTCCAGCCACGCATCATCTTTTCATAGACAATGTGGATCTCTGTGTCCCTCTGAGCTCATCAGGGATGGGGCGTTGATTGCTTTTTGATACCCCTCCAATGTGGATGAGGTCCTGCATACATCAACTAATTAGAACGTACTTAGAGCGTTTGTGTGTGACAGACCCCACACTTCTCATCAGATCCTCAGCCCAAGAGCTCAAACCACACTCACTAAAGGCTTATCAAATTCAAAAGAAATACCACACAGTATTGGGAGAGGTCTTGAACATGTGATGGGGGTAGGGGAAAACACCTAAGGTGGAGACTGACAACCGTTATTGGACGGTGTTTGGGTGAAAAACCCACATTTGTGACAAAAAAATAAGAAAAATACTCTGCGAAGTCTCATCCAGAAAAGTTAGTCTCCACCATCAGCAGAGTTAACTTTCCAATCGTCGTTAATGATGGTTGCTTTGCTTGAAACTCTAAATGAATGGCACAGCAGCACGGAGGAAAGTTTTTGCAATTAATAAGTTTGCACAAATGAGTGAGTGCTATCGTCTCTTGCACATTGGGCTTATTGAGCATCAGGAGAAGAACTTAGAAAGACGTTGGTGTTTTCCTCAGACATTTTGGATTCTTAGGATTCCAGTCAGGCTAAGTCAGTTTCTTTCTACCTCACACTTTAAACACACTTACTGAATCTCCTAGCTCATGCTATGATCTGTAGAGCATACAGAGGTGTTGCCATATATCTCATAAAGGTATTTCATTACACCCCCATGTCTGGCGGGGTTACAGAGCACCATGGTCTCGTCCCCAGGCAGCTGAGAATAAAGTGTAGAACATGGCACAGGAACAGAAATCTACCTCCTGTTTCTTCTGCTAATCTCAACTTAGATCTTAATTCCAATAAAGAGTTTTCTTTCATTTCTTTTCGGAGCGTAAGCCAAGTAAAAACACTCCACCTGTGTTTCAGCGGTTATGCTCCATTCAATATCATTTCAGATAAGAGACGTAATCCAGCGGAAGGCAAGTGATGTATATTGACCAGCTCAACGATAGCGACACAACGTACGACTCGGATCTGAAAGCTTTGAATAACGATTCGTGTCATCAGCTCAATCGGAAAAAAATTTCAAATGGGACTCCTGATAGTTGTGTTGCAGATTGTATTCACATTGTACAGATTAGACGGGCTAATCTGTAGACGTACATACCGATGAAGTCAGGAAAAACTCTGTAACATTTTTTATCAGCCTGTTTTGTTGGGTGGAAGGGAGGAGGTGTGCAGTTAATATAATACATTTTATTAAATATCTACGTGAATAAAGGGATTCTTCTGTAGTTAACTCATTTTTTAAGCATGTTTTGACCTTTCCGTGTTTTGTTACAGTTTACTCCGATCATCCAAACAATTAGTTTGGTCAAATTTAAAAGAAACTAATTATTCTTACTCTTTTCTTTGCTTTCAAATAATAAAAATAATAAAAAAAAATCCTTGCATTAAATGAGCAAATTTAACAAAAATACAAATAGAACAAAAGTCACCAGTTTTTTGGGTAAAACACCAGTAATTTTATCGCTTTGAAGAAAAACAGTTTTAGAAGAAGAGGATCTTAATAACCTTTCATTGAAGAGATACTAAACTAGAAGAAAATTGGTGGTCTTACACTGAACGCACATTTTAAACAGATGAAATGCCTAAATACCTATTTTTTTTCTGTGTTTTATTCTGAACTTTATGTTCCACGTGGAATTAAAATCACAGTTATTTTATGAAAGCTTAATAAAGAGACCCCCCTTACACGCACACATTTTTGCAACAAGGATCTATTTATTTATTTTTACATACTCTCTTGATCCCTCACCAGGGAAATTTGTGTGCAGCACTACTACACCACAGCAGGCTGCCACAACAGCACCAATGGCGGGAGAAATGGGGGGTTAGGTGTCTTCTCCAAGGACCCTGGATATGAACTCAGTGGGAATCGAACCCGCGAACTTCCAGTTGACTTCTGGTCCGCGGGCGAATGCTCTACCACTGAGCCACTGTTGGTTTGCTTGAAACCAACGTTGGTTCCGGAGACGATAATGTCCTATCCTCCTCTATTAGGAGGATAACCCCCTTGAACTGCAACATTTTGTTTTCGAGGGGATCCTCAACCTAACATTTAAAAAAAATGGCTAAATTTTTTTTAGGGTTTTGTTTAAAACGTAGACAGTGGCGTAAAAAAATATATATATATATACCAATACTACCACAATGTTGTTAATTGTGTCATTTTAAAATAATTTTGATAAAAATTTTATTCATCCATTAAACTTCTAAACATAAAAAGAAAAACTGATCTATTTCCATCTAAAATGGGGCTTAGATTTTTTTTTTCCTCCCTATCACAGCAGAGTAGTGCTGTCTGTCTGGTGTTTAGATGGGACTGTTCCACAGACCAGATCAGCTCGAGCAGTGAACCAGGTCACCCAGGTCAATACCATACTGCAACAGTCTCACCTTTCAGAGTCACTGGATTTCTTCCATCAGTAGAGAGCAGTCCTCTTTGCTCTCACATGTTTCATTTCATCAGGGTTTTCCTTTATCTTGACCGGCCAGGCCCACGACCCCTCCTGAACACTGATAGACTGCAAAAGAGCTTCACCTGGATAGGACTGAAACAGAACTTAACAGAGACAAGTTTTCTTGCATTTTCAGTGTTGCTATTGATTTTCCAACCTGCGTATTTTTTTGGGAAAAAAAAAAGTTTAGTTTGAATACTTCAAAGATGGCCAAGGGAAATGGAACAGGGAACGGATTTAGCATGAAATGTGTGTCATGAATGAAATGAAAGTCAAAGTAAAGAATATTGCCGGGGCGTCAAAAAAGTTCCTTATTAAATCCTGAAACAGAAGAAAGAAAAAACTAACCGTTACGCTGAAAATTGTTCAATTTTATGAGCCTGCAGAGAGCGCCATGTTTACTTTCCTTTGCTTAGCAGAAGAGAAATGAACGCTATGGGTAGCCTGTAAAGACAAACATAAAAGGAATCACCAAGAGTTTTTTTTTTTAGGCCTTTTCTCTTGTGCGATGCGTCTTTTACTGCCTCGGTAGTCTGCACCATCTGACTGCTGTTTGAAGTCAGCAGAAGTCCACAATATTTGCTTTTCAGCAATTCTCGCCCACTGTGTCTCTCAGTTGCTTTTGAAAGTGTGACCAGTGTGGAGTCTCTATCAGCTCACTCTGTGGAAGAAATGGCTTAAATGAGGTGTTTGGTACGTCGGTGAGTTGACGACGAAGCCCTTGCATGTGAGGAGATTGCTGCTTATTGTTGTCACAGGGGTGAATGTGATGGACAGCTTTGGGTGGAGAAGGAGGAGGTGGCCAGTTGGAGAGTTGTGAGAAGCCAGACTGGGCCATTAAGGAGTGGCAGATAGCCTTATTTAAGACCTGCTGGGGTGTGATCTCACCAAAGAACTAAGGACCGGCCAATCTTATTCACCCCCTCCTCCTTTAAAAAAAAGTGACAGAGGGAGGGAGAGATTAGATAGAAAGTATGACAGAGAGAAAGAAAGGTGGGTGCAGAGCCAGGAAAATAAACCCTGTTCACTCAACCATACACTCTCTAACTAGTTTTTCTGTCTTTTGCTCTGCTTATTAAAGATGAAGTGCTTGTTACTATCTTTTTATGGGAAATAACTTTGTGATGCATTCTAACCGAGATTTCGCTGCCAACTTTCCACATCCAACGTTTTTTTTCTTCTTCTCATACTCAACCTTTTCTTTAACCGGTAAAATTAAAATGTGAAGTCCAAGCTATTCCCAACTTGCCTCACAGTTTGTAGGGAATGCATATCTAAGCATTTGCAGCATAGATTTGATTTTTTTTTTTTTATGGTATACTCCAGCCGGTGTGTGGAAAAAAAAAGAAAGAAAAGGTGGCCGTTTTCCCTAGTGGAGGTGTGTGTGGGGAGGTTAGAGGCTGCTAAGACCCCCGTCTTATCAGCACCAGATGCAGGTTGACTTCAGACTTTCAATAGAAGGTAAAGAGAGTGGGGTGGGAAATTAATGAGAGCCATAAAACCAGCAGGATAAATAATTAGCCAACTGGTTGTGAGATCCGTTCCTTCATTTGCAGCCGTAAATAAATTCTCCTCACTAAGTTTCTTTGTCAAATCTGCAGCTGCATTCAGGTTTGAATCTTTTTGTCAAAGGTTCATTTAGGTTTTTCTTAACTTTATTTGTGCAGACTTACCAAACAAAGGACAAGAAGATGAGGCATTGCGTTAAAAAAATCTACTGTTTTGGATTAAATTTTTTTTGAGGAAGTCTGAAATTTATATTTACTCACAATCACATGAACCGCAACAAAGAATGTTGGCTGCGTTCCCTTTAAACGGAGCGCCCGCGCAATTGCGCACTGCCTGCAGATTACTAGCGCACAAGAAAACCTATGCAGCGTAAAAAATAAAACTCAATCTAAACTAAAGATGGTAAAATGAGACGGAGCTCCGGAGCATATCTCTTTCTTCTTTCTTTCTGAAACAAACTGCTTCAAACCGCTGCTTTGGAGTTTGGTTCGTTGCTATTGGTGACGTCACAAATGAGTCAACGTTTTTGCTCCGCCCCCTTTCTGCTCCAGAACCTTGGAGTGTTTGGCTCAGACATATAAAAAATTAGAGGGAATATTGGCTGTAATACTTTTATTTGCTCTAAAAAAGAACCCAATGTTATTAAAATTGCACGCAGGAGTTGGCTACTGCAACTTTATGATGGTTTTCAATAGTTTTTTTCTCAAATAAATAATAGAAAATGCACTTTGGGGAACATAATTAACCAAAAGATGTGCTGAAAAACTCACATTCAGTATATGCACAGAAACATAAAAATATATCAACAGCTGTTCTGAACAAGGCAAAATAAGTCATTGAAAATTAAGCATTTTAGTCTTAATTGTTCCCAGATGTCGCGTTATTTGGGACGCTACAATATTTAATAGAAATAAAATACTGGTAACTAAAAAACAGCAAAAACACTTCAGTCATATCAAAAAGAATAGGGTGGCACAGTGGTTAGCACAGTGGCCTCACAGCAAGAAGGTCGGAGTTCGAGTCACAGGTGGGGGCGAGGCTTGAAATACTGGCCGTCCTGAGTGGAATTTACATGTTCTCTACGTGTATTTGTGGGTTTTCTCCGTGTACACAGGATTCCTCCCACCCTCTAAAAGCAAGCGCATAAGGTCAATTGTATTTGACCCACCACCAATTTTAGCCACCGTCTCTTGGGGGGACATGGTAGCTTAGTGGTTAGAGCATTCACCTGCGGACCGGAAGTCAACCGGAAGTTTGCGGGTTCGCATCCCGCTGTGTGCACATCTAGGGTCCTTGGAGAAGACATCTAACCCCCCATTTCTCCCACCATTGGCGCCGTCATGGCAGCCTGCTGCCAGTGTAGGAGTGCAGCACACAAATGTCCCCAGTGAGGGATGAATTAGTGAGTAAAAATTGAAAAAAAAAAAAAAAAGGCCTAGGAACAAGTGCATGTGTGGCCCCATGACAGACTGGTGATGTTTTCGGGGTGTACCTGGCCTCTTGCCCAAATCAGCCAGGATAGGCTCCGGACCCTTCACTACCCCATTAGGGATAAGCAGTTCAGAAGACAAAACGAACAACAAAGAATGCTAAAGAAACAAATTTTATTGAACAAAATGATCCTTTGACTTAACGATTTGTTAAATTTAAAAATATTAAATACAGACTTCTTTAAATAAAGAGAATAATGTCCGAGCAGCATGATATCATTGTCTACATCTTTGTACTGTTAGTTTGTTGAACAGTAAAAAAAAAAAGAATTTAAACAGTATCAAAATATAAATAATTTCAAATAATTATTTTTAAAAAAAAGTATTTTGTAAAATCAAATTAAAGATACAATGAGAAAGTTTGTTAAAGTTTTTTTTTTTTTTTTACACAGTTTATTCAATTTTTTTACAGTAAATTTTACTGTACAATTTTTGATTTGCAAATAGATGGGATTTTGTTTAATAAGATAATTAGATGAAAAAAATCTCAATTCCAAACTCTCTCTCAGTTTTTTTTTTCAGAGAAACAAGTCACTTCTTTTGGGTTCTTGTATCCTGTACTGTTATGTGTTCATGTAAGGTTTGAAATTACGTCAACTATTTTTGGTTTTTCACTTTTTTTTCATACAGACCTACCAAACAAACACATAAGACAAGGCATCATGTAATTAACAAATCCCTTTGTTACATTTCAAACAAAATATTTCTGGGTTCTGAAATTTTCATGTGCCAAAACCAAAACTCTGTATGACTAAAATATCTGATTTTTGTGGCCTCTGTCAGGATCAAAGCTCATTTTTGCTCCATTATGGTGGATACTTTGTGCCAGTGTGCTGATCTGGAGTGTTTACATGCATTTCATTCCCAGAGGATTTTGTATTATTGTTTTCACATTGTATGCAGCACAGCCACTTGCATTGTTCTAATACAGCACCAGTAGAGTTAGAGGCTGAAAAAAAAGAGCTGAGCAATCATGGGAAGACTTACATTATCCTGCAGTCTTTGATCGCTATTCATACGTCCACACGAAGTAATCTTCGCCTGTAATCGTCTTCACAGATATAAATAAAAGAGTTATGCTCTAAATGACAAAGTGAGTGAGCATCCAGAGGATTATGGTAATTTGGGGATAAATAAAATGTAGAGATTGAGGTAGCTCGGTTTTTTTTTCTTACAAGAGTTTTCAGTTCACTTCATGATGAAGTGATGCCATTGAACAGTTTTTTTTTTTTTTTTGTTATTTTCACCCTAAAAGTCTCAAATTTTCATTCTATTTCTGTACAGAAAATAAAAAAGCAAGGGTTCCTTGCTTTTTTATTTTCTATCCTGGTAGATGAATATAAGTACGATTACCAGAATCTATTGCTCCATTGTGCAGCCAATAGGAACGCATTGTCAAATTATTGATGAATGACCGAAGTAGTAGGATAAAACCAAAAAAGCAGCGTGCCACGAGAAAAAGTTTGACCGCGAAGAAATCATGGCCAAACCATGCACTGTCATGACCATGCATCCGAAACAACATCACCCCAGTGTTGCACTGAGAGGAGTGAAAACGGAACCTGCTCCACAACCACTTGTCCCTATTTGCCCTTGCTGTATAACACCACAGGGTATTGAAATGAAAGTACTTTATTCATCCCCAAAGAGAAATTTGAGTATCAGTGTGTTTATAGGTGTATACATCAGCCTATCTTAATTTGTGCAAATGGTAAAATGATGAAAGTGCTATAGCCACGTTACAACATTCCGCCACCTGTTCTTTTCAAGAAAAAGCTTATGCCAGATCTTTTTGTGTAGAAGAAGAAAACAAAAAGCTGTAGATAAAGTTTCCCTCCAATCAATAAAACATCAGGCTGATCCAATAAATGACCCGATCTGTGACAGAGATTCGAAGAACAATCTGAATTAGAAACTTTTCAATCTGTTTTTCAATCTGTACTCCAAAGAAAATGCTAATACAGCGATAGCGATTGTGAGTCTAAGTATTAAGTCCCATGTGTGAAATTATTTTAGTTTCACAATTTTGAGTAATGTGCAGAGTTTTGCCAGAAATATCAGGGCCATCCAAAGTCCATTAGCAACCAATCAGCTAATTAAATGTGAATAATTTGCCTTTTAAAAAAGTACCCAGTCAAAAATACTTCACACATGGCAACAATGACACCTGACAACAAACCATAGGCTGAAGAAATAACAAAACAAATCAAAAATGTATACCGATTGCTTTCAATTTATTTTTTAGACCGAGGTCGTTTTAAAAAGTTAGGGGCCAAGTTAGAGCCAAAATATGTGACCAGCTGTTTTTATATTCATGGATGTAAATATGACATTGAAAGGCCATGATACATGATCTGTCTTGTTATTGTGAGCCTCTCTGTAATTTTACAATGAATATTGTAATGTGAGGTTAATATTGTGATAATTTTGTATCGTAAGATTTGAACAGTGTCACATCTCTACTGATGAATGGTTTGAACTGTAAACATGTCTCATAGAACTTTGAACACCGTCCAGATCAACGTGTCCACACCGCTGATTGATTTTTGAAACTTTGGCCTTTTTTTCTAATCTCATCCAAGTTGACATTTGGAAAGTCAGAAATCAATTATGTCTCCTCCCCAAATGAAAGGCAGAAAAAACTACTATATGACTTTAAAGTCAGCCTCGCTTGCCTTTGACACGGCGCATTACAAAGGGAAAGGAAAATCACACTGCATACCTGATCCATAAAAAAGCCTTTGAAATGGATTGCTGGGTGGGATCCAGTCTGGCACAAGTCATGGCATTGATGGCACAGCCTCTGGGTGTGAGGATGCTTGGCCTGGACAAGATGCTAGCTGGGCTCGTATCAGTGGGCACTGGCCCATCCTCTGGGAGCTCCTAATCCATGCTGTCTGAAGAAGAACTGATGGGCTTGGCAGGACATATGGGCATACTTTTGAGTTTTATGTCAGTCAAAAGCAGCTGAGATGTTATCGTTCTGATCCGACAGCATACCGACTTACTTCAGTCTGACCTGGAATCTCCAAATAAAAACTTTGTTCTGTTATAACGTATCCCATCAACATCATTTTATACTTTTCATAAATCCTAGACATTAGGTCGTTAATTCACACTCCTATTTTTGTCATCATTTGTGAGTATTTATTGTAACCAATCTAGAATTTTTTGTCTGTCCTCTTGTTTTAAACCACCAGACCCGTTTTCTTCAAACAACCAAACAGGAACAGAAATACTTCATGAACATTTGTTTGGTGATGAAACTTCTTTTGATGCAAAGTTGAAAAGTGTGCGTTTCATCGTTGGATTGGCTGAACATTAGACATGTCTGCAGGCAGCCAGGGGCCGAGCTGTTTTAATAGGGCTCATCCAGAGGTGATGAGAGTACCGAATGAACTAAACTGGAGGTGTGAGCCAGGGCTGCCAGTACATATCTATTGTCTTTCATTATCTTTATTTCCTTATTATTTTAAATGGCCGGTGTGTGTGTGAGTCAATGAGTCAACGTGTGTTCCTTTTTTCTTTTTTTTTCTTCACTAGAAGCTTTTTTGATATCCATTTAGATTGGGGCTTCATTAAAAAACCTCAGACAATGGAGTGACTTCTAATTAAGAAGCGCTGCATCTGGCCCCTGGCACCCTATCCCGTTGTTCCATCTATTTTGCTGGAGAGAATTCATTTGTTTCTTAATTAAGAAAAACACCAATAGCGTGAAAAATCTGCTTATGGTACCTGAATCCTAATTAGCTAAATAGTGAGGGGAAGGGGAAATCACATTCCAGTAGCCCTAGAAATGAACTCAGAGCTGATAAAAATGAACTAACTAGCCTTGCATAAATCGAAGCTAGAGAGAAAGTGTACCATCATTATGGCTAAGACAATATGCAAACTATCTTCAAAGAAATCAAATTGCCGGAATGTTTTCATTTGCATGTATTAACCATTAACATAATGAGGAGAAGTGACATTGGACCCGGATTGTGTGTCTGTTCGGATTGATAACTCTGCTGCATCTGCAAATAGTCTCCTCTGCAAAATTATGCTAGCAGTCAAATCAGTGTTGAACTGTGGAGGGATGGAGAGAGAGCGACAGAGACGCACACATAGAGAAGAGACCGGAGAGTGGAGTTTTTTCCCTTTTTTTTTTCATTTTTATCAGAGAGCTCTGTGCAAACCTGCTGCAGTGTTGAATCGGAGCCATCATCCTCTGACAGCTATCCTTAAACAGGAAGGTGTGCGAGTCATTGTCTCTGAGGCTTTGTGAAAAGCTGTTTGGTGTGTGTGTGTGTTTGGGGCATGAGGATATGCCCATGTGGCTGTTAGTTGGAGACAGACCTCGAGTGGGCACACTTCACACCCCTCCCCACCTTCCTCTTCGCGCATATCGGACACATGCACCCACACGCCTGCACACAGACTCATGCATACATGTGTCAACTCCACTACATCTCCCTGCCACAACACACACACACACATAGCAGTGCTTCCAGGATACCAAAGGCTCACTTATCTGTTCTGTAAAGACTCACCATGGCCCACATTGGCGAGTTGGCGGGCAACCAGCCAAATCCACTGTGTGTTCTCCACTGCAGGCATCATGCAAAACACTGACTTGACTTCAATATTTATAATAATTTTTTTTCCAGCATGCTATTTCCCAGGATCAGCCTCTTAGGTCAAATTATTCAATTAAGTGTCTGTTTATTACTGATACCAAAGCCGGGTGGCGGTTCTACTTATCACCTTTTTTGCAGATTGGTGTTCTTGCAGAATACCACCGTAAAGATTGCCTTGGCTGTAATTAAAATGGCACAGGGACAAATTTGGCACTGGGCTAAAGACACAGGGAAGGAAGGAAGAAGGGAGGGAAATCGCCGAAGCCAGTCTGTCAAGAAGTTAAGGTTTTTAAATCAGAAAAATTATTATTAGGGCGCTAACGTGTGCGGGGAAGGAATATTAGGTAGATGAACAGGACGAAAACATTTCTGCCTTGTTGTGAAGTATTGTTATCGTGGTGCATTTGAGTGTAGAAATTGGTCAGGAAAGAAGGATGTTCTTTGTGGATTTGTTTGAAGCAAGCAAACAGGAGTCGCTGGTGATTTGTGTAGCAGAGCCGGGCTAGCATCCATCCACAGGCCTGTGTGTGTGTGTTTGATGAGCTATTGGCAGGCTGTGGGGACACGTGTTCCCATGCCTCGTGGCAAACATACCTTTCAGCGTCTTTGACTCCACAAGCCTGTGTGTGACTTCTCCGGGAAAAAAAAGTGAAAGAAATCAAAGCGCCAATAAGCTGAGGATGTTAAGCCAGAGAAGGAAAGAATGGAAAATAGAGAAGAAAAACCTGAGCGACTTTGGATTTTGACAGAATCTTCATGTGCTCCCTGACAAAAATTTGCATTGTTATCTGTGATAACGGCTAATGTTTTCACTTGGTTGTACATTTTTTTTTGAGAAATATGTAAAATGTAAACCAAGCCTCTAACGATTCCCTTAATGACGCGGATCTTGCTCTTTCTCCCCCGGATCGCGTCTTAGCGGGCTTCTCAGTGCGGGATGCCTGATATCTGAATATTAAAAGGGAGTTTCAAGCTCATCTGCAAATGTGATTTGCACATATCACACTTGTGCAGTCGTCAAGCTGCTTCATCGCCAAGCTTCTGAGCAAAGGAGGCTGGGGAGGGGAGGGAGAGAAAAAAAAAAGAGAAAAAGATGCACATATGGGTTGCTATTGATGTATTCCATTTCTGACCTAATTTAAATCCCTGCCAACAAGCTCATATGCATACTGTACATTTGCTAAATTACAGAGTGTAAACCTTGCCTTCTCACTGAGACAGGTGTAAACATCGATGTTGTCATAATGCACCAGCAGTAAATATGATAATTGCACCATGCGGCAATACAGCACAAAATAATTTGGACATCATTTTGATGCCTGAGGGTCCCAGGGGAATGCCCTCCAGAACGAAGGTGGTCCATTGACATGCTATCCACGCCAAGATATAATTATGGCTGCCTGTCTTTGTTCCTCCCGAGCTTCCTCTCAGAGCACTCGTAATTTGCTTGTGATATTTTGGTATTCTTTACGAGTCACTTATTCTCTGTGGACTCGAGTATTACATGGATGTGAATGAGCTGTTCCACTGCCAGTGTGGGGCAAGTTAGGCGTCTGTGAAACATTATGTGTTATTAGTTTCAGAGATAAAAATGTGATACTTCGGTCTTTCATCAGTAATGCTTCAAAAATGTAACTGAGTTACAAAACTTTAAATTACTTTAATGAAGATGTTTTAGATTACTAATCATATTACATTTAATTACAGTTTAATTTATCCAATTGTGACCCCACAAAACTTGACATTTTGTTTTTAATATTTTATTAATCTTTGAATCGATAGTGTATTCTTAGTCGTCACATAAAAACATGAACAGTGTTTTTAAAAAAGTTTCCGACAAGTTACAAAACAGTAACTAAACAGTAATACTCTCACAGAATAAGACTTTTGGACAAATGAAGTGAACAGAAATGTAAAATGTAAGCATTTTTAATTTATATGAATGGAAATAAATGAAAACGAGTGCATTAAAGTCTAAAAGCTTATTAACTGTCACAAAATATTTCTGATTGCATTTCTTTAAAAATGCTTAATAATGCTTTAAAAAACCATCAACGTATTCCCACAGGAGAGAAACCATATAGAAGTATGGTTTTTGTATACATGTTTACATCTGAGCTATATTGTGCAAATGAAAGTGCACCATATAGCACTTTCATATGGTGCTGAAAAAACGCCTGAGCATTCCAAGGTGAACAGTAATAATGATAGAACCTACTTCATTCAAGTTAGGATTAGCAACTAGTTCACCACGAACAAGAAGTCGCAGCTTTAACTTTTATTCTCCATCAGATTTTTGAGGTAAACTTTATTTGAGCTATTTGTTTTCCGAGAATCACTATGTCAAAGTACTTCATTTAAATAGTATTACTCTTACAATTACTACGAATGACATCAACTATTTTCTCGGAAATGCGTTATAACACACTCAGCGTTCGCCCGCGGGCTGGAAGTCAACCGGAAGTTCGCAGGTTCGCATCCCATTTAGTGCATGTCTAGGGTCCTTGGAGAAGACACCTAACCCCCCGCAGCCTGCTGCGGTGTAGGAGTGCAGCATACAAATTTCCCCAGTGAGGGATGAATAGAGTGAGTAAAAATAAAAAAAAAAAGAATTTTTAAATTACCACGGTACTGAAATAAGAAAATTGTTGCAATAAAAAGTTGGCAGTCGAAAGTTGCATTTTTCGGCTGCCATATCTGAAATTCCCAAACTGGTTAGAAGTATTGTGGGAAAGTAGTTGGTTATGTTAGGAGGAGTTGATCCTCTGAAAGCTCAATCTAGAGTTTTATTTGGCTCCATTTCCTTTAGATTCTCGGTTCTCTACCGTGTCATCTCTGGCTATCTGTGTGGGACTTTTCACCCGTACTAAGGGCCAGTGCCAGAGTAACTTTAGAGTATTCAGTATGTCGAAGCTGCGGTTGTTGTCATGATAATCCTCCTCATTTGTAATGTCGGGATCAGCAGGTTAGACTTCTCCACTTGCCTGGCATGTCAGGACTTGGGATTGGCGAGGTGGATTGTCATTTCTGAAGCAATATTTTGACAGCGCCTTCACTTTACTCGTATGCTGCGGCTCAAAGGTCAGAGCTGTGCCACTTCCATTTACTGTGTGTGAACACTCAATCCCCGAGGAGCTCTCCAAACCCCCCTGCCTCGGTCTATAACACACACACACACTTACACAGTCGCTCTCTCACTATTTAGCTTGCTTGTTCTAGTAGATAGATGTCAAGGCCAGTCCCACACAGAGCTTTGCAAACACCCAAACTGGGAGGCAATTACAACTTATAAACACTTAAAATACACTAGATGGGAGGGGGCAGGTATGTGATTTCCTCTTTTTTTTTCTTTTCATGAGTGTATCTCAGACAGACACCTCCCCATCAGTCAATGTTCTCACCTGCCTACTATCACACACACACTGCTTGTTTTTCATACAACACAACCCAGTGTGATTGCTGCAGAGGCACAATGTCTCAATGGTGTAGCTGTCATCCATTTTCCTGTGTGCCTGCGAGCCCCCCTCGCACACGCAGGCAGGTTATGTCAACCAAATAAGGCACTTGTCAGTAACACAAAAAGACATTGTTGCTGGTCCATTGTTACCTCCTGTGCCAGCTATCATATAGAAAGTGATGGAGTGACGGTGTTTTTGGAGCACCGCACAGCTCCTGCGCCCCGGGGGTATTATGGGTGTAAATCTCCCTCGCACAGTTCTGCTCCAGGCCGGGTGGGAGCATCATCATTAGCTGCAGCAGATGGAAGGGTTTGGGTCCTGTTTTTCCTCCCTCCCTTGTCACAGTGAACTGCTGGAATCTGCTTTGGTACAATGAGGGGATGGAGTGGAGCAACAGCAAAGCCCAGGCAATGAATGATGAAATCCACATGAAATCGGATGAAAGCTACATTACACTCAGCCTCGGAGGCTGATTCATCATTTATTTGTGGAGTGATGATAGTAGATGTTTGGTTAACAACTGTGTCTGCTTATATGTTTAAATTGCTTTTTGTCTTGACAGAAGCGAGCGAATGTGTGAGTCTGAGTTTGATTGGTGATGTCTGGGAGCAATTAATGGTCAATTTCAAAAGGTATGAAAATGAATGCTATGGAAGAAAAAAAGCAATCAAAAAAGTTGGATCGATTTAGTTGAACGTTATTGTTTAGCAAAATTGTTGCGATATTATTTAAATATGCGATCACTATTTAGACATGTGCTTTTAAATACGTTTACGTAAGATAAATAAATCACCATGCTAGTGAATTATAGACTGTGTGTGTCATTAAAAACATCAGCCAATCACTTTTGTATGGTGATTAAAAACTATTGGTCAATAGTCTGTCAATTACTCCTACTTCCTGGTTTTGGTGACAAGTAAAGATTTCTATTGGTTGAAAAAAAAAAAAAACACACTGCCTTTAATACATCTATTCATCTTTCTAACCACTTCGTTCAACAAGCTAACAAACCGCATAGTTAAATATTTCCCAAATTTAATTGTGTTGGATTCTTTTTTTCTTGCAATACTTAGAAAACATTTGAAACAATAAATGTCTCTCAAACTAAATAACTTCTCATTTTTGACCCAAGTATTTGAATATTTCTATTCAGACAATAGAAAAGCTAAAAATACAATTAATTAAACTCCAAAAAAGAACAGTTTTAGCATCATTCATCAATAATGAGAATTTATCTTCAGCGGTTTCCACTGTTGGAGCATTATATCCCTATGTGGTAATCAGCCCTGCCTAGTAAACCGTGTGAGTGTGTGTGTGTGTGTGTGTGTGTGTGCATGTGTGTGTGGAATCCTAATCGTCCAGCTAAAAATCTTCACATGGCCAGATCAAGAATTAGGAGGGAGGCATATTAGGGGAGGCATTTGGGTGAGGGTGGTAGAGGAGAAAAAGCCAATCTCGCTCTATGTTTTAAAGGACAGTGCTTTGAATGTCATTTGACAATTTCCTTTTAATTAGAACTAATTTACAGAAAGATGCCCACCAGCTAATCTTTACAGGATAATTAACTTCTATTTTCTTTACTTTTAATTAAAAAGTGGAAAAGATTTAGCTGATCCATAAAGAATTGTTCTTTTGAAATGTTCATCAGACTTCACACTTCTATTGGCGTTGGTAATATTTAGATCCTATCAGCTTCTAACAGTCTGCGCTGAGCTATTGCAACCATTCTCTCTCTCTTATCCGGGGTATTAAAAAGTGGAACTATCAATAGTAGAAAAAAGGAACCACAGGCAAATTAGAATTGAATTAATGAAGAATTTATTGCTTTAAAAGAATCCTCCTTCCCTCCCTTTACTCGCGATACGAAAATGAAGTTGACATCTTAGATATCCATTTCATGGAAATTCCTTGATGGAGAAATTTTAGTTTTGTCTTTAATATTTGATGTTAGAATCAGTTTTCTTATTCAAAAAGACCCCTTTTAATAATTTAACATGAAAAAAAGGGTTTTATCCAAAATAATATTTTAGGAGGCGTGTACATTATTTTCATATGAAGTTGTTTTCTATTTAATTCATGCATGTTTGGGTAGTTTGTGCGTTTTTCTAACCGATATTTGGCTGCTACTCAAGTCCCAGGTTGTTTTTAGCCAAAGATTTTGCTCTTCATCATGTGCATATTCTAAGGTAAGCAGAAAATGTTCCAGTGCATGAGCTCTGCTCACGCTCAGTCCCTCCCTTAAGCAGAGAGCAGATTTTTTATGTAAAAATGGATCTGCTACTCATTGCTTTTTGCAGCCATGCAGTTTACAATGCATGGTTTCCACGCCCAGGGGCTGAGACTGGGGGGGAGCAGAGGAGGGGATAATTCAGACTGCCAAAAACAGAGGTGAAAGTTTTTTATATTAACTTTTTGAGCCAACTAAAGATATTGTTTTTATCTATAAATGCTGAAATAAGAATTATTGCCTCACAAAAGCACAACACCCCTTCAAACTAAAGGCTGATTCTTGTCTAGGCATTTGCAAGATTTGGGATCCAGATGCCACGGGCATGCAGGGCAGTAAATGTGATGAATATTTTAGCTTTTTAGTTTAAACAGCAACATCTTAAGAAGCACTTAAGACAAAGTCAAGTGCTGAGTGCTTCTGCAGAACTAAAACTCCCTCTGCCTCATCAGAGCTGCTAGAGAAAAGTCTTTTCTTGCCACTGTTAGCACCTTCCAACAGACTTTACTTAGTGGAGATAAAGTGAGCCAATATGAGGTGAGCGTGCCGTAGACAGAGCCTCCACTCATCTGCAAACGAGCCACTGGCTGAAGATGGATGCCCCCACTTAACCATGATAGCTCCCTGGAGGAGCTTCACTCAATGGCTTCATTAAAAGTGAACGTTGTAGTGAAAAGCTTGCTTATAAACCAGTAATTAAGACCACACATATTTTACCTGCTTTGTTTCAGCTGTCACCTCCAGTGTACAGACACATGGTTAACTTATATTTTCTTATAAGTAGCTGAATGACACTAATAAATCACTCAACAGGAAGGCGAACCGTCCAATTTACCGCTTTTTAATCCCGTCAGCGCACCTGTAACAAAGCAAATGCTACGTGTCCACATGGGGATTAACTAAGCATGTGCTACTTGGAGACTGGCTTTGGGACTTTCATGGACTCCACGTTGCATCAGCGTCCACTTGGATTTACGTGTGTGTGTGTGTGTTTCTGCAAACTCTAGAAAGTGGAGAGTGTGAAGCAGGCCCCGGCTAACTCCGCAGAGAAACCGGCTGGCATCTGCTGAAGCCCTCGGGCACGCTCAGAGGTGCCTCCAGCATTTTAATGGCATAGTCAAATGCCAGCGTGTTTTCATGCCATTCCAATTCAAATTCATTGGATAAAGAAGTGAGAGCATGTTATTCCCCTTCAACGGTCCAGACAGGAACACTGGGCGCAACAACACACAACTTAGCAACTCCACAAACATGCCGGGATCCAACGTTGTGTCTGATTGGAGTAAGATACCCTACCAGAGTTATGTTCGTATTAGTATAACGAGAGCATTAAATGCTTTTTTTTTCTTTTTCTGGGTGTGTCTTAAAATCAGCGTAAAGCTGAAATGTAAACACAGCCAGGCGTCTGAGTGCATGACTTCATCACTTTGCGTTTAGCCGCCATGTCATCTTTTTTTTTTGCCCTGCAGCTTTAGAGAAGTGTGTGTTGTTTTTGTGTGTTTGTGTGCGCCCCCTTGCACACTTGCCCACCCTCTTCTCTCCTTCACCGCAATTTCCAGATGAGCATCGGCGCTGAGTTTTCAAGCCGTTTGTTGACTGTTGATTGTAACTGCCTGAATTTAGGAAGGCAGCCATTTCTAATCACCAGAATTACATTGCTTAGCAACCGGAAAATCAAGTTAAACAATACCATTGCTTATTCTTGGTCACAGACTGCAGCTCTGAGAACACATCAGTCTCCAGTGAAGCTGCTCAACGCTCCTCCCAACACACACACATACACACACAAACAGCCATTCCCAGACAACCAACAAATGGTAATTTACTTGTGTTGCAGCATTAGCTTCACATTTAGTTTGATCACAGGGTTTACAAGTTGAAAAAAAAGCCCTCTTTTTTCACATTTCTAATGTCTGGAAAAGGATGTTTGAAATGAAATGTTCCTTTGAGGCTTTCTGTAGCATATGAAGCTATTAAGGCTTTCATAAATGGTATCTATTTCATTACAGTGATCAAGGATTAAATTAGAAGCTTGAGCCCTGGAACGTATACACGAGGTCTTCTCCAAGGCTGAGGGAGCCCTCTGCTTCCCAAAGGTCATTAGAGCTGAGGAGAAAGTATGGCCCCCGGTCTCTCTACAGTTTGTCCTCCTTCTCATGTCTTTTCTGTCTCAGCCTTACCAATGTGTCCTGTAAGATGAGATTATATTTTAAATTTTATCCACATTTTTGTTGTTTTTATCTCCAGCTTTGGGGATAAACAGAAATGTGTCTCTAAAAATATTCAAAGCAAAGTGTTTAGAGTGGTCAGACTATTGCCGGATGGCTGTATTCAACCCAATACGTTGTTTTTTTTTTTGTCTGACCTACCAAACTAGAATAAATTATGAAAATAAACATAATATTGTAATTTTACAGATATGCTAATTTTTTTCAAAATTTGGTGCTATGTAGACTCAATGGCTTTTTTTGGATTTTCATTGGGCTTCATTTTGAAAATCAATTTGCCTGGGTTGCATTTTTGTTCAAATTCGTCAATTTTTCTTTGGTAAAGTTATTTTTCTGATCAAACTGACACATGAATCCACTGAGTAATTACTTTTGATTCAGACCAATGATTGTTTTTTTTACTGTGGCGCCCAGACATAATTCACCAAAGACTGTGCTCAATGTGCCGTTGTTTTCCCCTTTAACATGGGGCGCGCTTTGATGACGTCATATTTCAACGTTGTTATTTTAGATTAAAATTTTTATTTGTTAAATCCACATTACTTTATTTTTCAATCTTTTTGTTACAAGAAAATCGTTCCTAAAGATCAGATATTATGCAAAAATCAAACAAGATAGAGGCTTCTATCATACTTGAACATGAGTCCTTATCAAAAACATTCCGGAAGTGGTTTTCTGTTCTATTTATGCATGCTTGAGGAATTTGCAGAATTTCCCTTTCGGTATTCAAATGGCAGGTTGTTCTCGGCCACCTTCTAAGAATATATGCTATAGCTTTGCTAACTTGAAGCACTTTATACTTTATTTGCAGCCTTTTTAACGTGAATTTTGTATTTCTGAGGTGACAAAAAGGAACCATGTTTGTTTAGATACACTATGAAGAAATAAGTTATCCTAGGTTTTATTCCAACAGCAAACTGAAGAGAAAATATATTAAAGATTTTATTTGTAAATCATAACTTTGGCGGTTTGTCTTCAAATCTTTGTCCTTTTTTTTTCTCTGAACTTGTTTACCAAAATCTAGCATTCATAAACTCCTGCTTCAGTCCATGTTAAGAATTTTTAGAACCCATTGTGGCCCACGAGTGGAAAAGTTTCCTCACCCCTGGCTCAGAATTTTTTTTACAATCCCCTCTGCAGAAGTTTGCATGTCTCCACCCAAAATTGGGGAAAAGGCCCCAGCATCAGAGTTGGCACAAAAGATTGGGCACGAGGAGTGGAGTTGGCAAGGGTTGAACCGTATGGCCCTGTTTGGATTTTAGGGCCGCATTATGCATTCATGTTTAGTCTCAGGTGCGACGTTTTATCCCCAGGCCAGCTTGGACACATTTTCAATGGACCTTTTGGATGAAAAACTGTATAGGTGGGTGCAAAAATGATTTCCATGCTTATAGAGATCTGCTGCTTTGTTCTGTCAGATTCAATTACCTCACCTCTAATTAGGGAGCTATAGAGGAGGCCGGGTTTGTGATCCACACATCACACTGTGGAGTCTGCTGATAATATGAGGTATCGCTATCACAGCTCGACCACAAGCTGCCCACATGGAGGATGGTTGAAAAAGCATGCCATGAAATTAGCCGTCATTCTCACATTGCTACACATAAACGCATATCTCCTTAGAGCTCATTTTTAGATGAAAGCTTTAGAGCCAAGGTGGGCACATCTGTGTTTTTTTTTAAATACATATATTCTGTTTTAGTCCTCTGAGATAGAGACTCTAGTGCATCGAGACTGTAGCGTGGTGTGTTTTTCTTGAAGATATGCTTATTCCTCCACCTCTATCCGCACTCTTTCTCTCTGCTCCCCTTCCTCAGTGACTCATTAATCCTCTGTCCATCATATGGTCTCGGAGTATCACCCCATTTTATGGACTCAGTGGGGGCATTACCATATCCCTCTCCGGAGCTCCACTCCGCATGGCCGATCCCTATCAGACAGAGGCCATGCCATGAACAAAAGAGCCACTGTGATCAAGCCTGCATTCAGCTAGCAATGTCTCTATTAGCATTGGCTGCATGACTGTTTGAACAGGGTTGAGATTTCTCTCAGTAGTCCATGGAGAAGAGTCTGATGAATGCAGATGATACAGTGAAGGGCACAGGGTGTGGATGACAGGGCTGCCAGGGTGGACGGAAACCTGGTCACGGACTCTGATAGAAAGGAAGTTCCGAAAGGAAGCACTGTCCTAAAATAAATCAGATATCCCTCGCTGTGAGGAGGATTTTGGTTAACCTAGAAATATGGACCTGCAAAGCTGTCACACTTAAAGTCACAAGTAAATAATGCATTTAAGTTGTTATTAATTATTTTCTGGATTATTTTTAGCTCAAACACTTTAATTATTTGGTTGATCGTCTCTTGAAATGTCTGGATTAAGGATCGACTCCACATGTTCATAGCTATGGATGGTTAATTCAGTCAAATGATAGAGAAAACTCACGAAGATTTCTTTACAAGTGCGACACCGTTGCAAACAAACATTAAGAAAAAAAATCAGAGCTAAAAAACACAATAAAAATGAAATGATAAAATCCTCCAAATTACAAGCAGTTGGGTAATTTGTTCCCACCCTTACCTATGGTCACCAGCTGTGGGTGGTGACCGAAAGAATGAGATTGCGGATACAAGCGGCCAAAATGAGCTTCCTCCGCAGGATGCCTGGGCTCTCGCTCAAAGATTGGGTGAGGAACTCCGCCATCTGGGAGGAGCTCAATGTCGAGCCGCACCGCCTCCTGGTCGAGAGAAGCCAGATGTGTTAGGGGTAAGATCTTACGCCCAAGCCCATCGGGTCGGGTTGGGCCTAGAATCCCAATCATTACTTCGGGTCGGGCTTCTCTCTCACTTTTTTTCAAATAAATACTGTATATGTTTATAAAATGTATACTAAAAAAATTTAAAAAGCGTGTTCCTGAAAATGTTCCTATTTATAAATAACCCTCCTCTTTTCTCCTCCTCACAAATAAAATATGAAATTTCGGGTTTGCTTCGGGCTCGGGCCAGGTCGGGTTTTAATTACCCGCAGGACTGGTCGAGTCGGGCTGGAATTTTTAGGCCCGATCTCACCTCGAAGCCGGGGTGGTTGCCTCGCTGGTGAGGTGTTTAGGGCACGTCCTATCGAGAGGAGACCTAGAGCCAGACCCCGGACCCGCTGTAGAGACAATGTCTCACAGCTGGCTGGGGAATGACTCGGGATCCTTCTGAGTGAGCTGGAGGAACCAGCTTGGGTGAGAGAAGCCTGGGCTTCCCGTCTGAGGCTGTTGTCCCTGCAACCTGGCCCCGGATTAGCGGAAGACGACGGAAAGGATATGAACGTATGTAAAAACATTCATATAGATAGATTTTTTTATATGTATTAACATATGAATACACACATTGAGTGTATATATCAGAGTGTGTGTACGGTATGTAATCTTTATATTTGCTTTTCTTTAAACTAGTTTTGTTCAAGGATATTTTCACATCAAAGACTACTTTAGATTTTAAAGGTATTTTGTGCATTTGGTGCATAGAAAAAGGAAAAGTCAATTTTATCCATTCAGCTCTGAGTAACCCTGACCCTGAAAGGAGTTGAGAGACCTCTGGAACATGGCTCTAATACCATTTTGGCTGAGACAGTATAAAAGAAGGTTAGAAATGTGAGTTGGTATTTTATCTATCTGTGCCTTCGCATTAAAACAGCAACTTGTTTTTTTTTTTAAACTTCTCTCTAGTTTAGACCAGAATCTTTGAAGAATTAAAAAGAGATTTTGTCAGTGCGGAAGATTGCTCTTCTTATGAATGTGCATGTATGTTTCGTTTCGTCTTCTGAACCGCTTATCCCTAACAGGGATCAAGCCGAAGTCTATCCCGGTTGATTGAAGGCGAGAGGCAGGGTACACCCTGAACAGGTTGCCAGTCTGTCGCGAGGCTACACATACAGACACACACTCTCATTCCTAGGGATAATTTCATAGCGGCCAATCAACCCAACATGCACGTTTTTAGAGGGTGCCAGGAAACTGGAGTACCTGGGGAAAACCGACACATGCATGGGGAGAATATGCAAACTCCACACAGAAAGATCAGTGTTTCAAGCCTCGTCCCCATGCAGGACTCAAACCCTAACTTTCTTGCTGTGAGGGCACTGTGTTTGCACATATGTCGGTCATCTTCTTATCCGTCTATCCCTTACGAGGTTGCGGGAGGTGCTGGAGCCCATCCCGGCTGATTTAAGGCGAGAAGCAGGGTACAACCTGAACAGGTCGCCAGTTTGTCGTGAGGCCACACATGCACTCATTCCTAGGGACAATTTCATAGCAACCAATCAACCCAACATTCATGTTTTTGGAGGGTGGGAGGAAACCGGAGTACCCAGAGAAAACCCACACATGCATGGGGAGAACATGCAAACTACATACAGAAAAATCAGTGTTTTCAAGCCTCGTCCCCACCCAGGCATCAAACCCTGACCTTTTTGCTGTGAGGCCACTGTGCATGTATGTAAATAACAAAAAATATGAAATCCAAATATTCTAATAAAATGACATTGAAGATTTTTCTTTAATCTTCAGTTTTGAACTTCTCATTATTTTCTCTTTTCGGTATTTATTACTGACCCAAATGAGCAAAATCACCTCCTAAATTCACATATCTATAATTTAAACTTCACATCATTATCAAAAGTGTGTTATTAATGAGCTTCCCACTGCGTTGTTTTCCACAGCGAAGTGAAAACGCACGCGTTCTCTCGGTCGGTGTCGTTGGCCATCTGAACTCCAAAGGAGGCCTGATAAGACCATGCGGAAGAGCACACATTCCTCTGGCCCAGTTCGTCACTAGACCCTATAGAAATGCACCGACAGGCACGGGTCACACACAGAATGTGACAGGATTTTAAACAGTACACAACTAAATATAGCAGGAACGCCACTATCAGAAAATGAGTTAGGAGTGTGGTGCTGGTCGTTTAGAAAGTCATTATTCTTATCATTGCTGTCTCTGAAATAATTTCAGGTCTGGCCATGCAATGAATACTGTATAATAAACTAAACATGTGAGGATGCAAACAAACTTAAGTAATCTACGTGACCCTCCGTAAGTAGCCATCAGGCAGCCTTTAATATTTCTCACTGGGTGGGATATTTTATTTTTTCCATATTCAGTAAAGCCTCCGTATCTCCATCAGTTTGAAAATGCTCCATTTAGTTATTATCTGCTAGAGTGGGGAACTGAGATGCCCTTATTCTGAGTCTATTAAACCTCAATTCTATCTCATCTTATCTCCCTAATCTTTGTGTCTTATTGACCATGAAGTTTATCTTTCATCTCTTTTTACCCCTTACTATCGCGCAACACTGTGGGTCTATTTTCTGTGGCGCTGCTGTATTTGCCAGCAACAGAGGAGGAATCATTTTAGCCGTACACACACTTCTCATTCAGCTGTGTAATGGGATGTGTACAGACTGTGTGTATAGAAATGTATTTTCCCCCCACCACTTTCTTTCACACCATCTTCATTTGCCTTGGCAGGAGCTTTTAACGCCAGTCATCCAGTCTCCCCTTGATACTGCGATATTTATCTCTCGGTATCATCTTAAGCAATGGTAGACTCATCGAGTCACTTCACGCCTCACTTCACTCCTCTGCGAATCAGCAGAAGGCATCAGATAAGATCATAAAACTGTATCCTAATTTAAAAGCGCCACTCGGCCTCCACAGTGTCTATTAAAGATCTGTGTGCTAATTCTTTTCATGTCCGGGGTTCCTGCAGATGTTGCCGTCTACAAAGGAGTAATTTATAAGACTAATGAAAAGAGCAAGCAGTTTGTGGACATCAGGGGGGTCTTTTTATGAGGGGAAGAAAGAGAAACAGGAGAAGCATGCCAGACCCACTTTCAGAGCAGGAATTATTGCTTTATTAAATCTGAGAGGTTCACACATGTTACCATAAAGAAAACACACTGAAAGGTGTGCAGAGGGTATGAGTGGGTTCTGTTTGAGTCCTACAATGAGCTACTTACAGTATTCCATGTGTGAAAACTCAAAACAGAGACACAATCGGCAATTTAAAAAAAAAAAACTTAAATAGATCAAGGGTTTTAGCTTGAAATTTACAGTGGGCCAAAAATCAATATTATTGGCACAGTCCCGGTCCAATATTGATGCTTGATTGATGATAAAATAAATCTGTGATCTGTAATATTAGCACTACTTGTTCTATGGGCTATATCATGTGTGGGTAAGTTCCAGTTTTCAATTGGTATCCTTTAAAGGGCCAAACTTAGGTACACTGTGGTCCAGAATAGATCGTTCACTGAGCTAAGCTTTAAAGATGTGATACAGTGTTTGTGTGGGTTAAATTCTTACCTCATTGCACATATTGATAAGCATGAAAACTATTTTTTTTTGTTTTTAGCTCAACTGCAATATTCGGCCAAAAAAAAGAGTTTATAAATATTTTCATTCAGTTTCAGTTCCATTTTTAGCAATATGAATTTCCGCCTCCTTTTGTTCCCTGCTTAATCTCGCCCCGATGCACCTGCACTACACAGTGTAAATCTGGTGATTACCGCACATGAAGCTAACAAAGCTAACATTTAATTATTTATCATTTTGTTGCATTTACATTACATCACACAAGCTACAAAATACATATCCTGCCTATGCCAGAATGTTGACGTGGTGGAGAACAAAATACATGGCTAAGAACAACTTAGCATTTGAATGGTATTGAACACTGGACGAGAGTTCTTGCAGATAGCTCAAACATGCATAAAAGAGAAAAAAACTTCAAGTTTTTTGTTTTTTTTTTGATGTGGGAATGACGTTCAAACATGGTAGAAACCTCCGAAAAGCTGATTATTTATATCAACTTTGATGGGCCCCCCCCCCCCGCCCTAAAAATACTGCATTATTGTTGCTCATGTCTTGTGGTGTAGTTTTTACGCAAAATAACCCCCTAAACATGAAGTGTTTTGCTACCTCTTAGTAATTCCCGTGTAGACACTGCAGACCTGATTCGGTGAGACAGAAGGGTGTGCAAAATCCACATTATCTTAATAACATTCAAATGCTGGGTGAGATGTTTTTCAGAACTAATACAATTCAGGTAGCAGTACAGTAATTCCATCAGCACCCTTGATTGAAGCAAAAATGGTAATATGCAAATACCAAAAGAGATGTACGGCTACAAGCGAAACTCTGAAATCATTTAGATTTAAAGAAAATAATATTGCACAGAGGGGGAAAAAAATTAATCACACGGAAAAGTGTCTCCTTTAAGATTGCACGGGTGTATTACCCGGAGGCATGGAATGTAAATGGAAAATCAACATTGTACCCTGTGATAAGGCTAACAAATTAATAAAAGTATTTTCTTTCCTCCTCCCGTGCCCGTGCCTGTATGAAAAGTCTGGAAAGCATCTTTTTTTTTTTTGCTCCCCGTTTCTCCCTCCATCTGTGTGAGGTTTTGTTTTGCAGGTAGTGGGATTAACATCAACGCTCACCTTGGCTGCATGTCAACCTGTTTTGCTGAAACAAACAGTCACAAAAGGCTTTTTTTTAATTCAAGAGCTACAGTGGAGAGACTTTTGGAAATGTTCTGCTGAAATAATCTGTTAATTGACGGGGTTTTATCTGTGCCTGAGCTGAGCATCTGAGCATTCACGTTGCTGCAGGTGGATGAAGAAGCAAAAAAGGGTGTAGAAAGAAGCCCGGAGGGTGTGCTGAAATGCTTCAACATTTTATTTCAGCATGTCTGTTTACAAATATCTTTTTTTTTGGTATGTGTTTTCTCAGGTCCTCTGGAGGATGGCCTGGAGGAAGAGGAAGAAGAGTGTGTCTCCGAGGAGAACGAGCTTTTGGCCAAAGACGAGTTCTCGGCGGAAGAGAACTTCACCGCTGAGTTTGAGACAGAGAACATGGGATGTGAAGACATGGAGTACTTCTGCAACAAAGGTGAACACCACTCCCTCAATCGAAACTTAAAAAGTTATTTCCCATGAGCGCAGGACTCTGGTGCTTCTGATACTTAAAATGAGACAATATGTTTCGCTAAATTGATGCCAGAAAAGAAAAAAGAAATATTAAACACCTGCCAATTACGTCTCTACATGTTCAAATCAAACCTGGCAGAACTTGTGTCCATTTTAGGATTCCTCCTGCGTCTCCCCCCCTGACGTTGAAGTCATCCATTTTGATATTTGATCCCTCGAACTCACCCAAGAGATGTGGTTTGATCTGAGAGGAAGATGGCATGAGGAACTCTCTGTGATGGTGCTGTGAAGGTGTTGCTAAGGTACACCAATGCACTGGAGAAGCGGAGCAGAAGCTCAGTAGCACCTGCCACTGCTCGGAGGTCCAGTACTTTAAAGTGTCTCGGCGTCGCCAAATGCGCTCGAGTCCGCTTTGAACTCCAATTCAATTAGATTGCCTCTTTGTATGTTTGTTTCATTTCAGTCACACCTTGCCATCACAGGAGCTAATTTGCGGTCCGCTTCGGGTTACAGTGTGAAGATGACAGACTCTTCCCCCCCTCACCATACACTACCCACACCCACTTCTTCCTACCCTCCGGTGGCGTGCTCTCACCACCCTAGGTGTCCCCCACTCCTACTGGTATTGACTTTTTAATGAAGAACCAATGCTTTGAATGTCTGTCTCTTCACTTTTCTTTTCAAAGGGAAATTTGTTTAGAATTATTTTTCCACCCTTCTAAACTGATGTGCCTCGTGGGATTACATTATTCAAGGTAAAATAAATCTTTCATGTTTCAGGTAGGCTATGCCCCGGTAATCATATCAATAATGTTTTCCTTTTGTTCTTTTGGTAAAAGTTGAACGGTGCAATTGTTTGGAAATTGCAATTACTAGTAACGCCTCAGTTGTTTTAGCCTTTGTCTACTCCGTAATACATCCTTATCCAAACTTCAAAGGACAATGTGTGGTCCTGTAATACCCTAGCAGCTATGAGAAGATGGAGCATTGGTGGTGTGAAACTTCTCAAAAAAGAGAAAAAAAAATTCTTCAAAGAATACTCTCACAGACATTTTTATACTGCCTTTGTTTCGGATAAAACCATGTGAGGAACTTGGGCTCAAATCTTCTTCCCATGTTTACGAATAAAGTCAACACAAAGTAGCTATCCTAAATGTCAAAAACGACTTTTTTGTAATCTGTTTCTTGTCGTGCACAAGCCTTACCAGTCAGATTTTTTGGTATTACTCTCCTATCTAAGCCTACTGTAGTTAAGTCTTCCATTGCGTTGTAAGACCCAAATGATGTCCTATCCACTGTTTCTATTCTCCTTGTAGCAAAGTCTCTGCAATCTTCAGGTGTAGCCATTTTCCCCATGATCCCCTTCCTCAATTAGATCTTTTTAGAACTAATGTCATACTGGCTTAAATTTACCCCACTTATGTGAGACTGCCGTGAATTAACAGGACGCAATCCTGGCGGCATTAAATGGTTTAAGTGTGTTATTCCTCGACTATAGGAAGAAAAAGAAAGTCTCCCCCCACTTCTCTTGATTAACTAAACCCTCTCAAATGTGATGGCATGCTGTAATTAGCCCTGTGTGGACTTGAACGTGGGTTTTAAAGCAGCCACTCATCCCATGGCCTTTATCTTTTGCCGCTTTCCGGAGAATAAGGTCTCCCGTGTAAGGTTCCTCCACTGAGCACTGACTCTCTGGTCTTAGCTTAGCCTTGTATCTGTGTAGTCACTCTCTGAAATGGGCTTGTCAGGGAGACCTAAAACCTCCATTAAAAGTTTCAGTCTATAATAGGTATTAAAAAGCTGTAGGAACACAAAGAGGGGTACCAATTTTCATTAACATATGAAGCACTTATTAACTTTGATCAGAGTGCGGTGAAGTAGCAAAGCCGCTTAAAGGCGCAAAGGTCAAGAAGTTGAATGCCACCAAAGACTCAGACATTTGCCTTACCCTTGCAGAAAAGGGAGTCCCCAGATAAGTGGGTCGAGCACCTTGCTGTGCCATCTTGGTCTGAAGCTAAGGAACCTCTGAATGTGGTCATGGCTGACTAGAACTTTGTTAGTTTGCAGGATTTGGGTAGTTTAGTTTATTTTTATTTTACTGATATCTCATTCTTGAAGAGCCCTGAAGAGTCTAAATAATACATATTTGTTATCAACATTGCAAATCGGCCAGCATAGAGTACATTAAAGGGTTCCTACTTTGATTGTGAATGTTTTCATAGATCTCGTAGTTTTTGGTCTTTAAAATCAGATGTTAGCTCTTTTATTTATTCCCAGTTTGAATTTTTGTCATTTTTCTCTACAGTCAGACAAGTCTCTCCAGTGACAAAGATTGCCTGCGGATTTTTTTTTTTTACTGCAATCATTGCAACCAAACAGCATAATTCTCTCATGTTATTCTCCCCCCGTCTCACCTACCGCCCCAAAAAATCTACCAGTGGATGTTTTGACTATCAAAGTTGGTCTATAAAGGAGGACGCTCACTCTGATATCTATAAGGCAACAGGAAGATTGTGTTGTACATCAAAAATACTGTTTGCACTAGTCTTAGTCCTCCTGTTCTCGGGAGGCAGGAAATGTTCCAGCCTTCTTTGTAACAGAAGGCTTTTAAGGAAAGACTCGTAATTTGTGACAGAGCTTAAAACCATTAAAAGCAGACTTAAACGCATACAAATAAAAATATTTTAAAAGTCATGGAATGTCGCAATTTATTTTTTTACTTACTCTATTCATCCCTCACTGGGGAAATTTGTGTGCTGCACTTCTACACCGCAGCAGGCTACCCATGACGGCGCCAAAGGTGGAAGAACCGGGGGTTAGGTGTCTTCTCCAAGGACCCTAGACCTCAGACATGAACTCAGTGGGATGTGAACCCGCAAACTTCCGGTTGACTTTCGGTCCGCGGGCAAACGCTCTAACCACTTAGCCACTGTGCCCCCCCCCCCCCGCATTTGGAACTGAGAGTGTTTATGTGTGCATATTTTACATTTTCTTTCGGAAGAAATCGCTATATCTTTTAGACTTTATAAATAATATTATCAGCCGTTCGCATGTTGAACCTGAGTGGGCACCCATGCCCTACCATTTCCAGACTCAAGCTTTATATCTAACTTTCAAAAGCTCAGCGAATGAAAAGAAACAACCAAGCCTCTCTCGATTAAACAAGATTCATTTTTTTTCCCAAAAAAAACCCAACTTCTCAATTTCACATTTATGGCGTTCAGTTCCTCAGGACCCCGCAGGTGAACACTCTCGCTTCACAGCAAAGATTTATTCCCTGTGACACACTCTGGCTCTATAATTGTAAGAAAGATGCCTCTTTTTTTACTGAAATTGTGAAGTTTCACCTTGCTGTTTCACCCCCTCTTTTTATTGTTGGCTATCTGTGAAGTTCAGCGCAGGGTGTTGCCACAAGCTGTTCCCTTTGAGCGTTCCAAGAGTTGCCTGATGACAAATGACTTCCTTTCTGGGCTCTGACAGTAAATTTACATGTCAGTTCATGTGTCTCATTTCTTCAGTGTAAAAAAGCTTTTTGGAAAGTCTTTTCAGATGTTTATTTGCTCCCTTTTTCACCTCGAGCGGCTCACGGTTGTCACAACAAATGTTGGATTTTTGGGATTTTAATCAAACACTGTTGAATGTAAACTTTAGTTTACACTGTTTTATACAAAGTATAGATTTCAAATAAAAATAATAATAACAAAACACCACAAGTCTTTAAATTTTTCCACCACAAGGACACACATAGCAAAATGGAAAGAATTTTCAAAAGATTGAATTTTTGTGAAACAGAAGTCGTCATAATCTCACAACATAGAGAAAAGATCTCTTTGGCTTTTTCACTACCAATGCCAGTGCCCAGAATGGTAAATGTGGAATTTTAATGCACGGTTGATGCTGGAGAATATGGGAAAATGCTAATTTGTGGTGCGATAAGATGAATCAAGTCATCCCTTTAGCCCCATTTGACTCAGTGGAGGAAATTAATCATTAATGTTTGTTAAGTATGACAATCTAACTGGGCCAGATCTACAAGCTCAGAGACTGAGGCAGAGTGAGATAAAGACCCGAGCTGCAGACAGGGAGGAAAACTGCCAGATTCTGTAATGATGGGAATTTATTGGCATTTAAAGAGACAGTGGCGAGGCATTTCACTAATAGCCTCCCTCCGTTGGAGTGCTGTGCCTGCCACAAATTGCGTGTAATTCAAAGCTATTTTTCAGATAGTGAAGAAGTCTTACAGCTATGCTTGACTTGGTGGAAAAAGGTTGCTTCCTAGAATTGACTTCATCTGTTGCAGCACAATCTGGATCGACAACCAAATTTTTGGTATCAGTCGACAAGCATTCCCGATGCCGGGGGGAGTCCTAACAGTCTGAAAATCACTACCGATTGGAAGTGAAAAGATTTCCTTTCTTCAGAGAAGTGCAGAAACTAATGCAAATAGTTAGAAATGACTCATAATTCGTTTTTTGTAATTGCAATTTGTTTTTAAAGTCAGTGGTCAAGATTAGAGCGCTCTGAGCTCCTTAAAGTCGCACATGAGAGATTGACATTTTCAAGGGCTTTCTTTGCAGAGACAATGCTAAAAGGGAGAGGAAAAACCAATATGACTTTGTTGCTACCTTGCTCGAGGAATTGTTTGTGTAAATCGCCTGTAAGCTTATTGACCTGAATGTGTGGCACGCTGCGTGTGACTGCGATTTGGCTAGAGAGCTGTCCTTTGATAGAGCAGCGATAGGGCTGATTTTAACAGCTCACTGGCTCCTCTTGCATGCCCGCCAACCCAAAACCCAGCAGGCCGCCTCGCATTCCCAGCCCTCCCCGTCTCTCCTGCTCTCCTCAGTCACTCAACCTTAAATATATTCATTTGGATGCATGGAGGAAAAAAAAAAAACTAAGCCAGATGTAAATTATGATCTGGTCGATAATGTAGAGGATGTTCATTGACAATCTGTCTCTTTGATAAGCCTGCAGAGGGTTTGTTTCAAATGATAAAACAAGGCAGAGTCTCTATTACTTAGAGTGGACCTCTACAAATGAAACAGAGCACCTCAATCAATCAGTTTCCATATCAGATAGATCAAAATTCCCCTGTCGTTTAAAATGATTAAAACGGCTCTCGACATGTCTCAGAGTTTTTATTTAACTGTGCAGTAAGCAAAAGAGTGCAGCTGCAGCACTTCTTCTACTGCTGGCATTTGTGCAGGAAACTTCATCAAAGCCGTGCGACATTGTTCCCTGTGAGGTTGCCTGTGCGATTGTGTTTAAAATGCACTGCAAACTGTGTTAGATAGAAGGCAGAAAATCCTTAATCACTGCTTAATTAAGGAATCATCTTGTAGCTTCATTTCCCGGGCTGTAATTAAACACTTCCAATACGTTTCGTTACAGGGCTTAACATGTTCGCCTGAGATCAAGGTAGTGCCTTTAATGTTATCTCGCCAGCTTTTTTTTAAACTCCGCTCCATTGGAAGGAACTGTTGATACACGCCTTTGTTATCCTCATCATAATACGAGCCTGGAATGCTAAAGAGGTTCTCCAGACCCAACAATAAATAGTAGGGGGAGTCTAGTTGAGTGGGCTTGATGATATACTGGGAGTGAAGAGGAGTAGAGGGAAAATTGCCAGCCTTAGCTGACACTTGCATAAGCAAAACTGGGTCAGAATGACCTCATGTACTGTAAGTAGGACATTTCTGAAGACTTCCCTTCAGTATCACGTCTTTTCCTCCTTATGTATCTCCTATTTTAGAGGGAGGCAGAAAGCTGACATCCTTTTGGCAATGTTTGCTGGCTTCTTTGAAGTGAGCCATGTCAGAAAAAAAGCTAAATAGGCATGGTGTGTGTTTGATCTGGAGATTAACCCAACTGAGGATGGACAGCGGAGGAGTGGAGAAGTGTGTGTCCCATGGCAGTTGTCACAGGAAGTGTGGTGTCTACGAAACAGCATTTTTTTGGTAGGAAGCTGGAAGATCCAGATAATTTTTTGTTAAACAACTAATGAAGAGATAATGGTTATATGTGCGTGATACGTCCATGCATTGTCTTTTTCATCCCTATTTAATATCCCCGTGCAAATCTGCATATCCTTCCCTTCTTTTTTTTCCCTTGTAGAGTCTATGAAGTGTAATAATCCATCGTGGTAATCCCGGTCTGCCCTTGACCGTTCACTATTGGGTTTCAAACTTCAAAGGATAGAAAAAGATACGGTGACAAAAGTGAGAGAAATATTCTTCTACAAGCCATCAACTACCACTGCTCGCCCCAAGCGGGTTTGCTCTGAACTTGCCCGAGTTTGGACTGTGTAACCACTGTGTCAGCCACTGTGGATTTATTTAGAGCATCACACTAGGGGCACCTACTAAGCGCTGATTTATGTCCCCATAAACTTTAAGTGCAAACTGTGCTTACTGTTGACATGCAAAAACAGATTTTATTTTACAGTAAGTGCATCAAAGGGAGCTCCCGTCGATGTTTCCACTGCCCGCACCAAGCCAGAGTCTGTATAACTAGGTCTTTAAGTACTTATGTCCTGCAGTGAGATACCCAAACATCCCCTAGCCCAGTCTGCGTGAGTCTCCACTCTGTAAATCAAGCCCTACATCCTATAACACACATTCTAACTCGCTCCACAATAGATCAAACGGTAATAAATAGCCACCTCTCTCCCACACATTGCTTTCCTTCCTGTTCCATGGGACTTCCTCCTGTCCCTGCACACCCTCATGGGAACTCCCTTTACACAAATCAGTGCAGCTGGGCCCAGTGAGCTCACAAATGTTCCTATACAATGCTATACACACACAATGGTTTCCACATTACAGGAAAAAAGTTGTAAAACCGAACGATTCTTCCCAGGATCCTGTTCAAAGTCTATGAAAATCTAAATATGAAGAGACAGAAGTTCATAATACAGAAATGATTTTCTCTAGGCATCTGGATGTTAAAGTTACAGTCTTCTGTGCTAAGATTTTTGTTGGTCTTATTTTGCACATTACAGGAGAGGAAGACGGCAATCGAGAATCGGGGGATGTGGAGATGGAGGGTCAAGGCGAGAAGAACAGGCATGCTCCTGTGGGGACGGAGGAATGGGATGGTCCAAGTAAGAGAAAACTTCATCAGTCCTCACAACACTCAGCTGACTCATTTAACATTTCTTAAAGACAGTACGGAAGATCTTCTTATGCTGGCAACCCAGCAACCTTTTGTGAATTCTGAGCATGTTTTAACACCCATGGTCATCTTTTTGGAATCTTTTGGGTTTGTGTCTCCAAACAAACGAAAAACTTGTTGCTGGAACAACACAGTTTGAAGTTTGGCTGATCGAAAGGCTGTGGGCCAATGGTTATCTATCACCATAGAAAAATGATAGGCTGAGGTTTTTGATGTCCCACAGAGGGCACAGTTTGTTAAAAAAAATTTATACGTTATTAATCCCTGACTGGGAAATTTGTGTGCTGCATGACACCGCAGCAGGCTGCCACCTATGACGGTGCCAATAGTGGGAGAAACAGGCGGTTGGGTGTCTTCTCCAAGGACCCCAGATGTGAACTCAGTGGGATGCGAACTTCCAGTAAACTTCCGGTCAAATGCTCTAACCACTGAACCACCGCCTCCCTCTAAAGTCCCATCTCTTGCAAAATAACTCTTTTCTTGTTGCATCGTATGTATGTAAACAACCACAATTTAGTTTTTAGAAGATTAAATATTCAACAGTTACAAAATATTAATGATTTACTCCTGGTCTTTATCAAAAGGAACGAAGTGTGAAAGCCTTACTATTGCTCATTCCCCATTCGTCCTCAGCCCAAACTCAAACTCCACTCAAATTTAACTCAAAAATGGGAGACAGACGGATGTGGGTGCCGGGGTAGGAATGTTACAAGTACTTTTAGAATTCAAGGTGGTATTGAGCTAGCAACTCTCTTTGCTAACGCAATATCTGAGGAGTTTACAACAATAACTTCCTCAAAGTGATGGATAATACACTAAACGAGATGGTTCCTCAGCAATTACACCTCAGCAACAGCCTAAACACACACTGCTGAACACACAAAATACCACTCCCTTTAATGCAGAAAATGACCTCTGAATTTATTGCAGGTACATGAGTTTAACACAAAAAAAGAGAGGAGAGAAAAGGCAAGATAGAATAGGAAAAAAAAAAGTGGATTTGGGCAAGTTGTGCTTGCTAGCTGAAAGCCCCCTGGGGTGTGTATTTTATACTGACAGTGAATCAGTGTTATCACACCTATCAGATAATGCATTTATCATTAAATTTCACATTTGCATTTAAATCTGGGGGAAGGAAATGAGCATTGCTGGCTAAAGATAAGAGCGCTGCGACGACAGTAATAAACCATCACTGTGATCAGTCAGGAGACAGGGCTGAGGGGGTCAGCTCAGAACTATGGGGGCCATGACAAAAAGAAGGCATCACATGTAGGCGGGAAAAAAAAAGAAAAAAAAAGCTTTCGGGCGAGAATATGCTGAGCTTAAAATACTCTGAAAAGCAGGAATGGATGTAATATAACTAGATGTATAAGTGACTGTCATTACGCTTCCACTTAGACATGAGAAGGAGAATTAGGGGTTCAGAAACATACTGGTGGACAGGCAGATCACAGGATGAGAGGGAAATCTGAAGTGGGGGGGGTTAAGTCTGAACTACAAAGAAAGTAGTATGAGGCGGGGTGCATGGGTAATGTTTTACTAAACTATAGAAAAAGTGGGTTCAAGTTTTTAAAACAATGCATCTTTAATTAATCTGAAAATGAACCAAAAACTGTACAAAATGGGTTTTTTTTTTTGGCAACCCATTTATATGTCCGGCACGGTGGTGGAGCGGGTAGCACAGTGGCCTCACAGCAAGAAGGTCTTGGGTTCAAGTCCTGGGCGGCGGCTAGTCTTGGAACACTGGCCTTTCTGTGTGGAGTTTGCATGTTCTCCCTGTGTATGTGTGGGTTTTCTCTGGGTAGTCCGGTTTCCTCCCTCCCTCCAAAGACATGAATGCTAAGTTGATTGGCCATTACATGTGTTGCCCCGCGACAAACTAGCAACCTGTTTGGGGTGTGCACTGCCCCTCGTCTCAAATCAGGCTGGATGGGCTCTGGCAACCCTGGAAGGGATAGAAGGTCATTTGTATGTTTTTTTTAAAGAGGAACTATGATGGCGAAATTAGATATTTGCCTAAAAAATAGTGGAAATACATCTATTTAGTTTCGCTTTTTAATTTTAGAGTGTGAATTCCCACCTCCTCTCGCTTCCTACTTAGTCCTGCATTGGGACAGGTGAGGTGAGAGAGAGCAATTAATGAGGAAAGAGGGGGCAAAAATATCCTGCAAAAAGCATTCCCGGTTAAAGAATGTGGGTATGGCGGAGAACAAAAAGATTGGGCACAAAAATCTGGCATTCGAATAGTGTCCGAATGCTCGACAGGGAGCTCGCACATTACTCAAATATGCATGAATGAAATAGAAAAGCACTTCAGAAAAGTAGTTTATGCTCCAAAAAGTTCATTTTGCATCAAATTTCTTTAAGTATGAAAAACATTCTTATACTTGTGACCTGTTCCGGTTGGACCCTGCCTCTTGCCTGTTAAGGTGAACCATGTATATATATATATATATATATATATATATATTTATTTTTTTTTAATTTTTACTCACTCTGTTCATCCCTCAGCGGGAAAATTTGTATGCTGCACTCCTACACCACAGCAGGCTGCCCACAATGGTGCCAATGGTGGGTTAGGTATCATCTCCAAGGACCCTAGATGCGCACTCAGTAGGATGCCAACCTGCGAACTTCCGGTTGACTTCCACTCCGTAGGCGTACGCTCTAACCATTGAGCCACCGTCTCCCCGTATATATAAGATCCTAAATAAAAGTAGAAGAAAAAAAAAACCAGAAAGATAAAAATGTTTGGATATTCATACACTCCTAATTTGAATATTTTGCTTTACAAAATCAGAAAAATGAGTACAATCCACTTTTATTAAGTCCAGTCTCGCTGTAACATCAATCTTTTTCGACCATGACCTTGTCTGGTATCGTTTTGGGTAACTCCCCACACCACCACTGTCCGATTTGCATGTAATAAAGTACCACTGCATGATCTCTTTTCTATGTCCAGATGGCTTCCTCACAAACATTTACACAAATATTGCAGTCCATGAACAACAAAGCCATTTGGAAAAAAATCGTTCTTTTTTTTCCCCCACATTTGAACCACTTTCATAAGCAAATGTGCATGAAGTTGAAAAATTTTGTTTTTGTTGCCTTTTTGCAGCAGTCATAACCCAACAGCTTGTTTTTTTACACTTGAATAAGACACTAACCAATTAGAGAGCGGCATACACTCAGGCATTAGTGTGACCACTGTGTTTTCTCAATGGGCAGCACAGAGTGGGCATAAAAATTAATCTTGGTGCATAATAATGCCATTCTCTCTCATCATGGCTGCCATGAAAGGTCATTTCCCTTTTTAATTTTTCCCATTGTGCCGGAAAAGTCAGATGGGCATGTTATAATTTGAATAAAGGGGGGAATCAGACAATCAGATACACACATTTCAAATGACATGACTTCCCGTTCGAAGCGATTAAAAGCAAATTTATTTAGTTGGCGACTGTCTACCCTTTAATCTCTTTGTAAATGTTCAGATAGTTCGGCATTCAGGAGTTCTTTGTTATTCTTTGGCTTAAGTTTAAGCAGCTGTGATTATGATCGCCAACAGATAAATTTTAATCACCACGCGCCTGCATTTGAATAGAAAGTGAAATGACCATTGCAGAGAAAGAGAGTGGAGCCTTTTAATGAGGTGGGCCGACTCGGATCATGCCCACCTGCTTTAGTGAGTCCATTGAAACACCTTCACACCATTTCCCTTTTGCTGAGTAACAACAAAAGCCTTTACATCCTGTAATTGAACTTTTTTCTTTATTATTTTCTTGTCCGTGCGTTTCATCTCCACTTCAGTAAAGTCATGTCAAGCGCCGTTCTCGATGGGCTCCTGTTCTCTGATTGTCTTTCTGTGACAAACAGCAGAGAAGAACCTCTGAATGAGTCACTATTAATCTGATATGTGTTGTTCAGAGTGCTGCGTCTCTGATGTGGAACACCCAGCGAGCTCTCTTTCTCTCTCCTCATCTCTACAAGTATGTCCCTGAGCGAATCCGCACACTGATCTTCTGTCTCCCGTTCGTTTCTCGTCACGGGTGTTTCACAATCAGTTGCTGATTCCAGAGATAGTGTGTCATGCTTTTCTATTCATTTTCAGCGAGCACGGTGATAGGAATCTGACTCATTCTCTCCCACGTGCTCTCCTCTAGGCTAATTGGGATTGGTGTGTGTTAGTTAGCTAACTGTGCTAATGAACTTGTTCTCAGGCTTATCTAAATGCTCGCTCATGTTCACCACTCCCCCTTATGAAAACCATGACAAGCCGGGGTTCGTTAAAAATCCGAGGATACTGAACTCTACTGTCAGGATGAAAAGAATAAAATAACTTTTAGGTTCTTGCGTGGATTGTGTTAACAGGTCTGGGAACATTTCCTTTTAACTTCTCATAGAGGTGCTCATTAGTTAAAAATGTCCATTCAATTGATGATGGTTGAATCAAATCGTGCAGAAACCACACAAGCAAAAAAAATGTTTTTAAGTATGAGAAATATTTTTAAAATTGCATTTCAATGAATGTATATGAGTAAATTGTGCTTGTGATGCCTACTATGCTTTTCGGGCATCTGGTCAGGATGCCCCCCTAGCACCTCGCTGATGAAGTGTTTCGGGCACATTCCACCATAAGGAGACCAAGAGGCAGACCCCGGACCCACTGGAGAGACTGTCTCACAGCTGGCCGGGGAAGGACTCAGGATCCTTCCGGGTGAGCTGGAGGATGCAGCCGGGATGAGAGAAGCCTGGGCTTCCCGTCTGAGGCTGTTGCCCCCGCGACCCAACCCCGGATGAACGAAAGATGGCGGAACGGAATGCGTTTTAAAATGAAGTTTGATCAAGGTTTTAGAAAACTAGTTGTAAAATTAATCAAACTAAAGCATCACAATGCCATATTTTTACTCTCTCTATTCATCCCTCGCCGGGGAAATTTGTCTGCTGCACTGCTACACCACAGCAGGCTGCCACAACGGCACCAATGGTGGGAGAAACAGGGGTTTGAGTGTCTTCTTTAAGGCCCCTAGACATGAACTTAGAAGGAATCGTACCTGCGAACCTTTGGTCCGCGGACGAATGCTCTACCACTGAGCCACCACCTCCCCCAAAAAATTGGGGTAGGCTTTCGTCTTTGATGTAGTAGTGTATTGTTCTCCGAGATTGGGATCTGTTTCTACCTTATTATCTCCAGCCTACAGGCTGAGGATGGCTTTGGCAGTGTTTCCCAAATCCAGAGAAGAACATTTCTACCCAAACAACAGCAACAACAAAATAAACCCTGACAACTATATTCAGAGCTTTGCCTTTATGGCTCAAACTTTCAAAATCCTAACGAGCTTTGCAATTGACTGATGACCTGTCCAGGGTTGACCCTGCCTTTGGCCTGATACGTTCAGACGCCTTCTGGGAGCTTGTGCTCGATGAAAAATAAAAATCTGGAAACCGATTCAGATTCAGGTTGGTCCATCTCAACAAACCTGTACAATACTGTATAAACCAACCTTTTTCAAACAAGTTTTAAAAAAACGAGATACATTGCATGTTTATTTTCTAAAATGTTCATGCACTTTAAATGAATTTGGACTCCTTTTTGACGTAACTTGACGGTCCAACATCAGACTAAACATGTAATGTAGTTGTCCCACGGTTCGTAACTAAACACTTCTTGAGAAACTGGCGCAAATTTTCTAAACTGGCTTTACTCCCCAAAATTGCTCCAAATATTTAAGGAGTAAGCTACTAGAATTACAAATTTTCTGAGTACAGTCCATGTGAAAATCAGCTGTAAGGACAGATTTTGGTTTCTGAAATGGAAGTAGAACCAAGTTACAAAATTCACTTGTGCTGCTTCAACACATATAATGACACTGACATCCAAGATGTCCATTTCTAAAAGCATCAGAACCAATGACACAACAGGTTACAGCGGATTGCAAAATATTAAATGGTAACTCTAACCAGATGACATTATAATTATTCTAATATCACACAGAACACCACACAGATGATGAAAAGAGAAATAGAATGTATTCGGTGACTCTGAAACAGCCCTTTAAAGTCGAAAAATAACCTTTCTGACATCGACAGGGTTATTTGAGATGCATTTTAACCAAAAAAGAAGCCAAGGTTATTAAATGGGGGCTGAAGGTTTGGAAGGTGAAGACATTCACTGAGCCGACAGGCAGAAGGGAAAAATACCTTTTCTTTGTATGCCAGTGTTTGGGGTCCAAAACCTCACATTAGGAGGAAGAATATCTCCGGAGTTTGAGCTTTGATTTTGATCTGTGTATTTTTTTTTTGGAAGTACATAGTTTGGTTACTGAGAAGTCTTTCCAATCTTTAGTGAACGCTAAAACCTGAACACAGCAGTTAACGTCACCTAAAAAATACAATTTGCAATTTTTTATCTTATTTGTCCAAAATACAAACAATGGCTTAAACAGGAAATTACGGTTCAGAGGGAGTTTTTGTTTTGAATTGACCAATCAGCGGCCACTTTATAAGATGCAATTGATGATGTAGTCTGGAATTTCAACATTACTACATAATATCTAAAAGATTTCTCATAATAAGAATTTGTCATCCCACAATAAAAATGGTCAAATAAATTGATAAAGTATTTAAGTGCACAATATACTTGCAAAAACAAGTATATCAAGTATAAACAATGGCAGAGAAGGTGCATTATCAGTGAAGAACTAATTCTGAAACTTGAATTTAGCTGTGTGATCTGGAGACTTTTTGGCTTTGGGGATAAATTTATGGTTAAAAAGTTTAAGCTGAATAGCTCTAGTGACGTCATTGGCATTTAAGTGTTGTTGGCGCCAAAATACACACAAAGTGGAAAGGATTTTATTAAAGGGTTTCAAACTCTAAACTTAAACTCTGTATGTCCAGAATTGATGACAAATAATGAGTTGATGATGCATATGAAATAAAAATGTTTTTTTTTATATATATAGAATAGCCCACATTGGAATTTTTTCTAATCTGCAAACTGGCTGAGTATCTCTTGTTAGAACTGAAAATATTTCTAGAATACATCAAAATGTGATGCAATAAAAGCAAAAGTTCCGTTCCGTTATCCTCCGCTCATCCGGGGCCAGGTCACGGGAGCAACAGTCTCAAACGGGAAGCCTAAGCTTCTCTCACCCCGACTGCATCCTCCAGCTCAACCGGAAGGATCCCAAGTCGTTCCCCGACCAGCTGTGAGACAAAGTCTCTCCTGCCGGTCAGGGGTCCCGCTAAAAGTAAAAGCTTACCTTTTCTTTTCTTATAGAGTAGAAAATAATACAAACGTTTGCAAAAAAGGTATCAGAGAGACACACTGACATATTCGATGCCATAACAGTGCCTGAACGCATTAGGATCCATAATATGTGTGGCATGATGTCAAAATATATTTTTTGTTCACATCACTTTTCCCAAATTGCCACATGCTATTTCTTTCTTTTTTATACTTTTCTTTTTATATTTCGTCTTCTATTTTGAGGTCAAAAGCAGTCAGTCAAGCATTTCACTACATACCATAATGTGTACGACTTTATATGTGACAAATAAAAATTGAATTCAAACTAGTGCCTTTTCGTCCTTAAATGAAAACTAAGATAGTGACTAAGACCTAAAGAAGAGGTACAGATGGTGCTTGGGTGTGATAGATTAGCAAGAGAAGAAATATGGTCATCTTATACATAATCCTTCATTTTTGGCTGTCCCTAATGACCCTATGGGCTCGGTTCCTAGTGCCCGCTGGGTAGTCAGGGTGAAGGAGGGGTCATCTGGATTTACCTGAGGATGCATAAGTTATACACACTTATAAACACAGAACCATCCTGTCATCAAACTGATATATGACATCCATTTTTTTTATGTCACTTCTTTCTCCTTTCAAGATGCCATACATGCACATGCTGAAAAGGCAGCTTCACTCATATGTAAAAAGTCTTGAGTCTCATTTTTGACTCCAGCCAACCCTGAAGGGAACACAGCCAATCCACCGTCTAGCAGACTCCAAAGAAAAGGGGGAAAAGAAAAGGAAAAAAAAAAAAACAATAACCATTTCAGGTTTTAATGCACATATGTCAAACTAGGAGGAGTGGAGGACCAGATGGCTGTAATACCGTGGCAGGTGCCTCGACAAATGTTTGCGATTACTCGTGCTGCTATTTATATCGTGCTGAAACACAGACATGCAAATATTTGCAAAAGGACAGTCGGCCATTTATGTTGGGAGTCAAAGTGATCACTAGAAAAGACAGATGGGAGGAAACATCTTGGCTGCTAGTCACCTTAACTCCAACATTCCCTTGGTTTATGTAAAGAAGTGTTTTTTATAAAGCAAGTTTACACGTGGTGGAAGAACGGAGCGGGAGATCGACATGCGGATTGGTGCGACGTCAGCAATAACCAGGACGCTGCATCGGTCAGTCATGATAAAGAGTGAGCTGAGCCGAAAAGCAAAGCTCTAGATTTACAAGGTGATCTACGTTCCCACCCTCTCCTATGGTCGCCAGCTGTAGGAGGTGACCGAAGGAACGAGATCGCGGATACAAGCGGCCGAAATGAGCTTCCTCCACAAGGTGGCTGGGCTCGGTATCGAGCCGCTCCTCCTCCAGGTCGAGAGCAGCCAGATGGGGTGGTTCGGGCATCTGGTCAGGATGCCCCCGAGCACCTCGCTGGTGGAGATTCGGGCATGTCCTGCCGGGAGGAGACCAAGAGGCAGACCCCGGACCCGCTGGAGAGACTATGTCTCACAGCTGGCCAGGGACCGTCTAGGGAGAGAAGCATGGGCTTCCCGTCTGAGGCTGTTGCCCCGCGACCTGGCCCCGGATGAGCACAAGATGACGGAACGGGAAAGTTTACGCTAACAATTAAGTTTAATATAAAATCATTTAAAACATACTTTTTTTCATTTTGCCACCATTTGACCTCAAAACTCTCAAAAAGTTTGACCAGCAAAATGAATAAAACTTCCAACTTTTTTGCTTCATGTGAGAAAAGTTCAGCTGTCAGGCTTCTTCTGTGTAAATAAAAAAAAAGAATCTTCCAACTCTGCATTCATGTCCATTACTAAGTCAGGATGTCGTCAAAGTAAGGAGGGGTGAGCCAAAATGAGGAAGAGAGACAAACGGCGCACCCAGATGCAGATTAGGCTCCAGAAGATGAGGGTGTAAAAGGGATTTAATGGTAGGATGGATTAGAGAAATCCTTGTAACAATGTTAAATAATTATGGTTCCAGCCAAGATCAAAGCAGCATTGATTGAACCCCTCAAGCCTTCAGCACACAAAGTCTTGGAAAGCAAAGATTGGTAAACTAGTGCTCAGACCACTCTGGCTGCTCCACTTAAATTGGATTGGAAATATTAGGATATAGATGAATCCTTCAGGAGGCTTTTGCAAAGCTTTTGTCACCGGAAATGTAGCTTTGGGAACGTTACGAAAGGTTTGATAGCGCACTGTCTCGACAGAATCATAAGACGAGGCTGTCGCAGCTGTCTCCACTGATACCTAAGCATTTTAAGCAGACTTATAGACACACTTGACTGTTCTATCAGCAGACTGAAAACTTTCAGCGCTTGCTTTTATTCGAGGTTTAATATTTTATTTTTCTACTCCCCCCGCCCCCTTTCGCTTCTTTCTTGTAATCAAGAAATTTGGAAGCGCATCATGGCAATTCCTCCGCAGAAAAAGGAAGGTTTTTATCTCGCTCCTCCAGGGGTTTATTCAAAAGTCTTCTGACAAGTCTCACAAAAACATGAATGACACTGTGATTGCTGATACTGATGATGAAAGCCCATCATCAGCCGCTCTGTGAGTTCTGGGCTCTGGGTGATGTACAATTAAAATGCAATCAAAAGGCCGAGTGTAAACATGGTCCGCCTTTTTTTTTCCCAGAATGCATTTGTTTCTTAAGCGATTGTTGATGAAGTCATACATTGTATGCATCACCTGTGTGCAGAAAAAATCCCCACCATCACACACAAACACTCTGGTGAATGATGAAATATGCAACAAGAGATTAGACAAATCACTGTACTCCTGTGCTGCTTTGCCTTAATGCAAATTTAGTCACTGATCCGCTATACTAAGAGGCTTTATGAAGCAGCTTCACGGTTGTTAGTTATATAATCTAAAATAGGACAAAAATGCAATCACTGTTCTTATCATCTGCAGAAGATGTGACTATTTTCAGAGCTGCGTTTTGTGTATTTTTGTAGAAACCGGCACTTTGTATTAAGACGATAATTCACTTCCCAATCGTTGATCCACATTTTACCCAAATTTCTTTCCACATTGTGATGTATAAATTTGCCATAATTACTATTTCACGCGTCCAAAGAAAAGAAAATGCGATGCATTTGTGTGCGAGTGTCTTCAAGAAGAGTCTGACCCTCTTTGTGTCTTTCTTTAGTTCCCTCCAACATGTTTGCATACCCTTTTTGGTTTTTCTAAGAGCCGTGATTGTAATTGGTTGAATATGGGATGTGTTTATTTTGCATTTCCATGGAGAAGCTATGCTTGAGGTTATAACAGTGAGTAAACTGAAGTGCTCAATTGAAACTTACTCACATGTGGAATTTTTCATTTTCTTTTAGGCCTTTTTTAAATAAAACTTTTTAAGGTGTACGACTTTGATTTTTAGGTGTTTTTATGCTTGAATTAGCTTTTCGGTAAAAGTTTGTCTCCTATTTAAACAAATTTTTAGCAAATCAAAAACTCGTCGGGAATTCTAACCCACTTTCTTGTTACACCCAAGCACACCCCCATGTGCAGCCATGACACTGATATGTATTGATATGAGAGTAATACCCCCAAGCCAGCGAAGGCCTCCCACTGGTGGCGGTCACACCAATCTTTGCATCCTTTTTTCTTGTCTATTCACCGGTTGAAGAAGGAGGTGGGAAAGATTGTGGAGAGCGGGGGGTGTGGGGTGGAGCCCTGCTTGTCAAGTGAATTAAAATACCAAATAATAGAAATAATAATCATACTGAAAAGTTCATAAAAAATGGCATGTTCCTCCCTGATTGTGCGAGTGTTGTGGTATTCAATTATGCAATTTTCATTGGCATATTAATCATCTTTTCAACAAACAAGCCGCCGTTAATTAAAGCAAAGCATGGATAAAGACGTGTTGCCGGATCATCACTCCGTTTATCACCGCATGCACACCCGCAGTTAAGTAAATGCAGGCCGTGAGATGAATTTCAATGTCCCCTCTGTTACTTGAAACTATGTTTTTGTGTATGTGGTTAGCCACTCGTTTATACACGCCTTGTAAGAAGGCGGGGGTTTGTTGGTGACGTTTCCTGTCAGAATGAGAAGAAAATTGATTCTTTTTCTTTAAAATAAATATATAAATATACATTCCAGCTCTTCAACTTTTTGGCAGATTTTTTTTTCTTTTCGTTTCCATTCCTTTTCTGGACAAATCTGAATGTAAAATTCTCTTTGATTATTCCTTCCTCTGCTCAGATTAGTCAAACCAACTCAAGGTGAATGATTTCATTTTTATACTTCTCTTTCTCTGTGTCCACACTCGGTGTGTAGGACAGGCCAGCAGGAAGTGTGTGTGTGTGTGTGTGTGTGTGTGTGTGTGTGTGTGTGTGTGACATCTCTGTACACATGACAGCTCTTCCTTTTCCACTTGTCTCTTTCTCTCTCTGGCTTTTTGTGCCACCTCTGTGCCTTGCTCATTGGTGGGAGGGGATGGAGATTATTCAGAATCTGGAAAGATATGGGCTTCTTTCTAATCATAGCTCACTGCCTCTACTGTCATTCAGTCACTAAATAGAAGTGGAGGGAAATCTGACTGGAGCAGCCAGACAGCCATGCGAGTACATTTGGAGGCATGTCCTTCATTGTGGGAGCAACTTTATCAGCACCAGCCGCTCACCCACTTGCTAAACTGGAGGGGCAGTCGCCTCTTAACTTAAACATAAGATCTTTGTGGTTTGAAGCACTCGGCTGCTCGGTGTGGATCTGAAAGGCAAACACGATTCCAGTGTCGCCCATCAGAAAAATCACACCTTATAAAGAAAAAAAACTTGAATCTAAATGCACTCAAACAGGCTGTTGCACTGGAGCAAGATCCAAACCCCCCCTCCGAATTCCTCTCACCTCAGAAATAAAAAGGGAGAAATGATGGAGAGAGAAAAAGAGAGAGAGAGATGGAGAAAAAGGAGGAGGAATAAAAAAAAAAGGGGGAGAGAAAAGTATATAAAAAAAAAACTTCACATAACAATGCCGGAGAAAAATCAGAACATTTTCCACCGAAAGATGGGCCATTTCCAAATCCTTGTGCCCTATCAGACAAATTAAAGTAAATCAAGCATGAAATGAAGCAGAAGAGCCCGGAGATAAGGCTCCTTTAAGTCGTTTACAGATTAGGACAGAGAGAGAGAGACAGAAAGAGAGAGGTGCATCTGGTCTCTGGCAGGGAAGGAGGCTAGTTTCTCATTTCACAATAGCAGCCTGTGTATAGGATTACTCTCCCCTGTCACCGACATGAGGAGCAGTGGGGGGAATAGACATCTACAAAATGTGTCTAAATATGTCTTCTCAAAAATGGTTTGAACCAAAAACCTCTCCGGGTTGGCCAGATGTGACATGTGATAAGTAAACACGTTCCACGCAGCGTTTGACCCGTCGAATCCGTCTAAAATCATTTGTGATTTCCGCCGCCCCTTCACCTTTTTCTTTCACTCAAGTGGCTTCATCACCACACGGCTTAAAAGATTCAAATTCATTCAGGATTGGCTGTGCAGCATCACGTGACTGAACGGCTGTCAGCTTCTTATGCACATGTTAAACGGGCCTCTGATCACTTTGTGAGGAAAAGAGATGGATCTGTAAACTGGGTTGTTTAATTTCTGCCTCCACATCAGAAGATTAATTGCTGTTTTATTTTAGTCTTCACACATAATCAGAACCCAATTATGGAATATTTTACAGTGTTTAAGCACGAGCAGGTACCCTAACATGTTCATACAAAAAGCAACCATGAGTTAAACATCTCTATCCCCATCCTCACATAGCTCTGATCCACCCACACACACTCAGACGCCCACACCAGGCCACGATGTGCTGCTCTTTGACGCCGGCCGCCGAGCTCTCGCCGGATTTTGTTTCACTCTTTCCGTGTATCTTTTCTGGTAGCAATGAGAGGTGGGCTCGGAGAGACGAAAGCTGCTCCCCCGTCACCAGGTTGCCGCTTTCTACAAAGCCACAACCCTGACCTTCCCAGCCAGAAGTCTTAGGTTTAACTCCTCTATCGCACTATCTCCAGGCATTTAAAAATACTCCTGAAACTCTATGATTTAACCCGCTTTTTACGCTGTTCACATCAAAACTGGATGAAAAAAGAGCTTAATCCATCTTATCTGTTAACTGTCAAACTGCAGCGGCTAAAACCTACTCACAAAAGACAACTAGGTCACCCAGGAAAAAAAAAAAACAAATTTTCCTGCTACCCAGGGGAAGTTGCAGGCTGGTAATTGACTTGGGAAGAGAATCAAGTCTGTTTTTAAAAATAGTCACCTCCAGAATTAACTGCGGAACATCAGAAAGGTAAAAATATTTACTTGCTAATTTGGATAAATCATAGCACAACGGTAATTTCCCGTTTTGATTTTTTTTTCTTTTTTTAAAAAAAACAATAACAAAATAAACTGGCCTTTCTATAACAAGCAAAATTAGTGACATGTTAGTCAGGTCTTGCTGGACAGATTTGCTTTGCAAACATCGGCAGTCATAAGAATATTTTCATTTTTTATTTGCAAAGCTGGTTATTGGCTAACGTGTTGTGATCATTTTTTTGTTTCCATTACATTTTTGATATTTAGTCCCGTACCCTGAGCATATGCATGGCACAGAGTAAACCTCGTTTAAGGTGTCGAATACAGTATAAGGTGCATCAAGTTAGCAAAGCTGGTGCATATCTTTTACATGAAAAATGTTGTACCTTTTGGAGGGAAGCGACTGAACGTCTGCAGAGCATGTGTATTTAATGCCTAAGTTAGAATGTGGGCGTGGTAGAGAACAAATTTCACGAACAAGAAAAATCAGGCATTTGAGCAATCGCCAAATACTATGCAGGACAACTCACAAATTACGAGTACTCAAAAATGCAAAAAATGAATCAGGAAACTACTTCAGATATATTTTGTAATGAAAAAAAATGTTCAAACATGATGAAAACCCTGGACAGGAGGCTATAAGGGGGCTAAACTGCTTAAATTTGTGGTAGATAAGTCCACCCGCACTTTTAAAAATGAAGTTTACAAAATGCTTCACAGTCAGACATAAATAAAACAACTGTTCAGCAACAATAAATATTTCAATAAGAACAATAAGCATTAAAAATAAAAAAATTCTATGATTATTATCCACATGAGATGGTCAGGGACATAGCAGACAGGAAACAGTATAATACCACGTGAACAAACTGCATTTGTGGGTTTGTGTTGGGCAAACACATGCACGCAATCGGGGACCAAAACCTTCCTAGCAAGAACCCCACTAAACTCGAGTTTAGTAAGCTCATCATTTCCACCAAGTCTATACTCTTATTAATTACAGACGTAAGATTTAAAAATAAAAACAAACAAAATTTTCACAATTCCGGCTCGAGTTTTGTCTTCTCCCAGTCGTAAAGACGTGCATTCTGATTGCACATATCCCAACCATCACTCATTCCTCTTGTCACGTATTGGTACTTTAAGTAGAGTAATTTGTTTTAGATGGTTTTGAAATTTTAAAGAATAGCTTTTTGAACAATCAGATTGCAGCAGGACTACTGTGTGTCCTCTAGATGTTGTCGGCGATACGTCTGCACAGGAACAGTCATTTTTTAAGTTTTGCTGTCTCCGTTTTACACGCTATCAATAGAAATAGCTCGGTTCGGCTAAAGATGGATGTCTCAGAGATGGTTGTCAGCCTGCCTGCTGCTAACTTCTCCTGGCTTTTTGATGAGATGGAGTGCTTGTCAGCTATATTTCAATTGTTCATTGACACCAAACAGCAGCGTGTGTGTTGATAGTGTACCGCGGTACTGAAGTTATTTTGTTTGAAAGCTGGTGGATAGCTATTATCACCACCCTTAAACATCTAGACGTTTTCTACTTTTACATTAAACCCATTGCAAGATTGTATTTCTTTTTTTTTTTTTTAATTGTTTAAATGCAACATTGCACAAACAGCCAAGAATAAACACACCGCTAATCCAAAATCAATAGCTACATTGATTATTTAAATAAATGCATTCAAGTTCAGTCTAAATCCATCTAATTTATACTGTATTAGTTGTGCTCTTATTGTTGGTTCTTGAAGAATTTCGACAGAACAGCAAATTGCAATATGATTGTTGTGAACTGTGGAAATAATTCAAATAAATCAAAGTGATTAATTTATTGCTACATTTTTGGAAACCTGTACCGGGGAGGAAAATACAAACTAAGTCTGGTCGAACCTTCAGATTAAACCATTCAACATCTGAACTTCTTATGCCTGTTGGGATTGCAAGGAGTGCCGGAGTCCAGAAGGATCTGGATAAGGGTGCTTTTCTGCCAAAATTGTAACCCCTCACCATGATGCAGTCCACCTTTCGTGGCCTTGTTTCACCAAATTTTTAATGCAATTTTGCAGCTTTAATTTCTTCATCAAATTGTTTTCTGCATCCCAACTGATGCATTGTGATTTACGTATGATTGGCTGTGCATTATTTATTTTTATTTTAATATACGTTATTAATCCCTCACCGGGAAACCTATGTGCTGCGTTTCACCACAGCAGGCTGCCACCTATGACGACACCAATGGTGGCAGAAACGAGGGGTTAGGTGTCTTCTCCAAAGACCCTAGATGTGCACTCAGTGGGATGCGAACCTGCGAACTTCCGGTTGTCTTCCGGTTCGCGGGCGAACGCTCTAACCACTGAGCCACCATTTCCCTGTGGGCCCTTCAGAGTGGGTAAAACATTCTCGTACCCACTGTACACAAAACTATCCTGACTGGCATGTAACTTTTTCTTTAGTCCATTTTGCCCTTTGTTTGGACCATGAGCCTCAGAGTGGTCCATCTGAGGGACTCCACGACTCCCTGCATGGCCCCTGTAGTGTGTCACAGCTAAAATGTCTTAAACTCTTTGGCTTGTTTAACTCTTTCCCCTCCAGGCCATTTACTGTCTGAAAACAAGACTAACCTAAAGGGGTGAATCCCCCAATCAAATGTCAGCGTCTTTGCCCTCTCCCCAACTCCCCCACCTCACACAGCCAAACTCATACGGTTGCCTGGGAACTTGCTTTTCAACAAATGGGCTCCATGGTTCTCCCTGCTGCTCAGGGCCAAACACGGCCACGTTTAGGCCGCTGGATTGGCGATGGAGGGTGTGGGGGGTGAAGAAGGAAGATGAGGTGGGGGCCTTACACTGTATTAACACGAGCGCTTTTCTCGTAGATAATAGTGTGGGCTGCAGGTTATAAATGATGCATTTTGCTCACTGAGACCTGATAATAGCAGTTTGGGTATGAGGGGGAGAAAGTTCATCGCTCTCTTATCAAAGCTTGGTGACATTTCTCCTTCAGCTGTAAAATTTCATATCACATATCTGCTTTAAAGATGTGGCACCTTTTGTTGAACTGATACAGCGCTTTTCATTTCAGCCAATATGCCTCTCTCACGGTATATTAATTTATGGGCCATTTGCTGGCTCTATAGCACGGGCTATCAGTGGAGATGACTAGGATTCAGTAGGACATCTGTGAATTGCCACACACAGGTTATTGAACTTTGAACAGCAGTAATTTATTTGCTTTGATTCAAAGGCACTGTTTGATATCAAGAGGGATTGTCTGCTGTGTGAAGCTCAAGCACATTTTCCGTCTTCTCTGCTCTCTGTGATTGTTCTTTTTCTTTTCCAGCTTCCACTGTTTTTGTTAACATACTCATAAATAAGTGAAAGAAAAGATTGGACTGATAATTAGAATATTTATCTCATCACTGCAGGTAATTTGTTTATTTTGTCAGCTAATTAAGAAAGCTTCATTTGGGTTTAAAAGACTGCAAAGATTTTGGTTGCTTTTGGTGGGGGGAGACGGTGGCTCAGTGGTTAGAACATTCACTCATTGCCCCCGACCGGTAATTGACCAGAAGTTCGCAGGTTTGCATCTTACTGAGTTCCTGTCTAGGGTCTTTGGGGAAGACACCTAACCCCCCGTTTCTCCCACCATTGGCGCCGTCATAGGTGGCAGCCTGCTGCGGTGTGATGCAGCACACAAATTTCCCGCTTAGGGATTAATAAAGTATATTAAATCTTTTTTAAAAATCCTCAGTTTGTGTTCAACCATAGTTAAGCCATCAATTTTGTATCTCTTTAAGATTACAATCAGATACCTTGAAATTCAAGAATACCAGAATATCCTAAAAGTATTTATCTGGGGAATGTTTTTTCATCATTTTATAATAAAAAAAAACTAGTTTGCGTTCGTCATCATTTCTCTCGAACGTACTGCTTCTGTGTGGTCATTTCTTCAATTCAAAGCACGGCACAAAAGTAAAAGTAAACATTAAGTAGATTTAATGGGAATCAGTTTGTAGCTAATCCAGAATATACTTTGTAAAATAAGACGATTCTAGCAACATAATTGGAAATGAAATGAGAAAATCACCAGGTAAAGGATGGTCGAATGCTGCTTCATTATAGCTAATAATATCATTCAAAAGAATAAAGTGGTGGTTCATCTCACTGTCTGTCACCGATTCACACCCATTTATTTATTTTTTTAAATTGTGACACCAGGAGATCTAGCCACGATGAAACTCATTAGCTTTCAGTCGTATGACACTGAATGCAGAAGGAACTCTGGGTTCCTATTTTCTTTTTGCCCCTTAAGAGAAAAAGAAAGACAAGACGTGCATGCATGCATTTAAAAAAAAACAAACAGATGCCATCGTGGAGCATCTTGGGTGTTATCTGAGGAGGATCTCTCCACACAAAGGGACATTCATTGGTCTGCCAAGTATCTGTGGAGTGCAGGAACAAACCCTAGACTCTAGCGACAGATGATGATCTTATCGAGGGAGGGGTGAAGGGAAGGAGGTGCCGGTGGCTGGAGGGGGTGGGGTTGGTAGAGGGTGAAGGTGGTGGAGAATTTTTTTTTTTTGGTTGGAAGGGGTAGCTCTTGGGCCACACCATGAACTCCATTGCCAAGATTGTGGTATTTAAGAAAAGGATCCTGGGAAATGCTGAAGAGAGAACACGGGTGCTGGATTTTGTAAATCTTTTAATAGCATGTTATAAGCTTCCCTTTTGGTTCAGTCTGCAGTTTGCAATTCAACAACTCATGCATTTGTTTTGCAATATCAAAAAGAGATGAAGGTGGGATTTGGGGACTTGGATATGAGTGCATGATCAAATTGGCATGAAGATGTTTTCCACATAAGTATATGACCTGTGCACCAATATACTTCTTGTGAGCAAGGAGAGTTTTTATAAAACACATTTCATGCACTGCACAATTGAAACAGATTTAGAGAAGCATTTAAATCAGTGCAAAAAGTGCAGATAAACCTGTAATTTTTTATAAAGAACATGCACCGTCCACACAACGAAATCTCATTATGCATCCGTGGGCTTTTTTTTGTAGAGATCTTCTACTGCTATCTGCAACAGATGTGACAAGCCATCTGTGAGCCAAGGTCCTCAGGCAACATTTGGTATGAGATGCACACAACTGGCACCTAGACATGGCGAACCACAAACCACACAAATTGAATCGAACCCTCCATACCTACCCCTCCTTTTTGTAACTAGACCACCAGTTACCCCCGTTTTCCACCGCAGAAGTGTAGCCCCAAACAGAAAGAAGAGACCAAACGGAATCAGAGTTTTTGGCCGAGGAAAGCTCAAGCTGTGTGTCAAGCGGGGCTAAACAGGAAGTAGCATCCAAGCGGTTAAAGGCCGTGGGTCTTATCTGAGGACAAGCAGAATGCATCAAGCAGTGGCTGTTGCTCTCAGTGATGACGGCCAGCTGTGCACCAATGTTTAATTATTTCTCTGTAATGAGCTTACCCACCTTCCACCGCAGCACCATGAAGACAGCGTGCAAGAGCAAGGGAAGGGGGCAGAGGATGCAGAGGGAGGGAAAGGATAAGATAAAGCTGGAAAGAATGTTTTATATTTGGGATGTTTCCATAGCGATGATAACATTCTAAAATATAAATTAAGTTGCTGTTATTTCATGGATTTTTTTTTTTATTGAAGGGGCCGTGCCAACACCAGAACCAGGTTTGATCATGTTAATACATGCAAAGCAGCACATAAGGACATATTTCCATACCAACACAACTGACGAGTACAATAGCGCACTGCAGATACACGGGTGATATTTACAGAGTCGACTAGAGCTGAATAGGTCATTTTACCACAAATACATCAGAAAGTTCAGATATCACTGTCACCCATTCAGCTGAAAGGCAATGGCCCAAATTCTTCTTTCTTTCACGTCAACAAACAGGTTAAGAGACAAATGCTAGCAACACGTGTAGCTTTTGTCATTGCAATAATGAAACATGTTAGCATTACCGGAATAAAAATAACTCTTTAAAAAAAGACCAAAGATTTAGAGCACATTAAAAATGACCCAATTCAGCTAAGGCTTGTACAAACTAAACATCTCACTTATGTCAGTGAAATCAATAAAAAGACACAATGCTAACAGAAAGTGTAGCGTTTTGGGGTGTAGCATAGTGTGTGCTTACGTGCTTTTCTATTATTAAAAGGCTTTTGATTAAAAAAAACAACTTCAAGTGTTTTTCTAATTTATTGTTGCATGTGTGACTAATTTGCGAGCTGTCCCGCGCTATATTCAAATACTCTACAAACGCAGGGTTGTTCTTTGTCATGAAATTTGTTCTCCACTCCGCCCACATTCTAAAGTAAACAGGAAGTGACAAATCCGTGTAGTCCCTCATTCATCCAGGAGTGATCCATAGTAGAAAAAGTTTCAAAAAAGTCTTCTGGACAGTTTAATTCTTCAACGAGACGTTTCGACTTCCATCCGGAAATCATTTTCAATCTGAATGAAATGGACTGAAACCTGGATCCATTTATACTAACCTGAGTAACAGGTAAAAAAAGTAAGAAGGGCTCGACCAATGAGACTGTGTTCCTTAAGATGGCCGTGAATGGCTCCTATTGTAGCCACAGACCAGTAAACGAACCCTGTTATAAATGCTAAAAGCCTAGTGAATAGAGAAACCTGCTAACGAGAGGCGTGAAACTGAGTCACGAGGTGTCATCTTTAGTCCATGGCTTCAAAAGGCTGCTATAGATACCGGGCAAAACGTATCTAACGCCTCCACTCCGATTCAGTGAGGGATTCTCTTTCATCACAAAAATAGAGGGAAACAGAAACTGAGAAGAGAAAAAATGGAGTCTCTATTCCCTACGTGTCAGGACTGTCCGAGAAGTTACAGAGAATCTTCAGACAACATGACATCCCGGTTTTCTTTAAACCGGTCAACACATTACGTCAAAAACTAGTACATCCTAAAGACAAAATGCCTACGGAAAAACAGAGCAATGTAGTTTATTCGATCCGGTGCAGTGAAGAGAGCTGCAAAGAAAACTACATTGGGGAAACAAAGCAACCACTCCACAAAAGACTTTACCAACACAGAAGAGAAGCCTCTAGTGGTCCACAGTCTGCCGTACATCTGCATCTTAAATCCACCAAACACACTTTTGAGGACAGTGAGGTGAAGATTCTAAGTAGAGAGAAAGGTTGGTTTGAAAGAGGGGTGAAAGAAGCCATTTTTGTGATGAAAGAGAATCCCTCACTGAATCGGAGTGGAGGCGTTAGATACGTTTTGCCCAGTATCCATAGCAGCCTTTTGAAGCCATGGACTAAAGATGACACCTCATGACTCAGTTTCAAGCCTCTCGTTAGCAGGTTTCTCTATTCACTAGGCTTTTAGCATTTTTATAATAGGTTTGTATCTGGTCTGTGGTTACAATAGGAGCCATTCACAGCCATCTTAAGGAACACAGTCTCATTGGTCGAGCCCTTCTTACTTTTTTTACCTGTTACTCAGGTTAGTATAAATGGATCCAGGTTTCAGTCCATTTCATTCAGATTGAAAATGATTTCCGGATGGAAGTCGAAACGTCTCGTTGAAGAATTAAACTGTCCAGAAGACTTTTTTGAAACTTTTTCTACTAAACAGGAAGTGTTTTTTGCAGCAGCTCACGCTAACCCTTAGAGAGAGATAATATGGAGAAGCAAGCGGAGGGGAAGAATTAACTATGTCAGTCAGTCACCTTCTTATCCATCTATCCCTTACGGGGGATGCTGGACCTCATCCCGGCTGATTCAAGGCGAGGGGCAGGGTACACCCCGAACAGGTCGCCAGACTGTCGCGGGGCCACACACTTACAACCATCCACACAGTCACTCATTACTAGGGGCAATTTGGCACCGGCCAGTCAACCTAGCATGCATGTCTTTGGAGGGTGGGAGGAAACCAGTGTACCTGGAGGAAATCCACGCAGACACGAGGAGAACATGCAAACTCCACCAGAAAGGACAGTGTTCCAAGCCTCGTCACCACCCGGGACTCAAACTCATGACCTTCTTTCTGTGAGGCCACTGTGCTTGCCATTGCGCCACCGTGCCACCCAGAATGAATTATGTCAATAACTTAAGTAAAACAGAATTTATGCATTTATACTTCTTCTTTTTTTTATAAATTTTTTTTGCATCGATTAACACATTTCTGAGCTAAAAATGTTTATTTATGTTTATCCCATTGTAGTACTACAAAAGTCTTTCTTGATTCTTGATTATTACCCCACCAAAATTCAATACCGAAAAGACGAAAATGCTGCCAACATATATTTGCCGCTGTAAAATAAAATTTAAAAATTTTGAATTAAGATGACAAACCAAACAAAACTTTCTCGACTATTGCGAATTTGGATTGCCCAAATTTTGCAGAAGATGATACAGAGTCAGACTAATGTACAGAGCTTTAGCTTGGCTCTGTTACTTTAGTTACAGAAAAGTTAACGTGACATTAGTTTTTAAGTAATGACCGCCAGTTTTTTTCAGTAGAAGCTTGCAAGTGCTGATGGTTTGTAGAGTAAGCGGGGTTGTTGTTAACCCACAGGGTCATAGTGGCTGGCTCTGACCGGTCACAGTCATTGGTCCAGCCACATTCAGTGTCAGTGGAGGTTTGGTTTTTGACTGGTAACTCTTTTCACCCTCTAACTAAACTCTTAAAACATTTGCTGCGTTCGTAATGGCATATGTTAGCCACACTGAGCTAACCCAACTCCATTCTAGTTTGAATTTGTCCGATCTTTATACTAAAGATAAAATAAGGAGGGAGGTTGATTTAATTCAATATAATTTACCTAACACAACTAACACTTGTCTGATGTTGGTATTTCACTTTTGGCCATACAAATAATTAGAATGATCGAGACATGGTATTGAAGTGTGAGAAAGCTGCAAAGTTTCTTTTCGTGAAACACACACACGTACACAGACTCATTTTTAATCTAAGTGTGCCTGTCATAAAGTTTATCATAACTGTTTGATTAATCACCTTCCCAAACAGTGCATAGAATCTAAGTGATAAGATAGCTTGTAGACGTCCGGGAGGTGAGCACCAGTACTGCCAATAGTGCTTTCCGGCCCTGCTTGTTAATTAACTGGAGCTCTACAGAGAACTAATAAGGCTTCCTGTAACAACAGAAATAGGTCTGGATCCTGCTGCTCTTACCAGTGTGCCTGCACTGTTTTACAGAGCTTATCTCTACACAAGACACCTTTCAAGTAAGGTTAACTCAGCAGGAGTCTGAGGAACACCATCAGATGGAGGCTGGTTTGATCTGCTAAACCGTTTTGAAAATGTATGGCTGGAGCAAATCTTTTACACAACAATAAGACTACATATAGGTGTGAAGGAAACAATGAATTAATACAGATGGGATTTTCAGGTGAAACGTGGGGGTTACGAAAAGAACCATTTTGACAACATGTGATTTTGTGTTTTCAGGAGAGCTGGATGTGTTTCTTAAAGACGGCGAGCGTCGGATCCACAGCAGGCAGCAGCTTCCTGTGGGGACAACATGGGGCCCTTTCGAAGGGAAAATAGAGATAAGCACTGACACCACTGCACTGGTATGTCCTTATTTTACTCTAACGACAGACATGCATTGCTTCTATAGCAAATCGATAATAAAAAAGAGATTTAATGTCACTGTGCAATAAAGTAATTGAAAAGAGAATTCTGTTTCGGGTAAGTTCATTGGTAAGAGTTTTGATCCCAGAGTCTTCAGAGAAAGTATTTGGATCCGTAGGTGGAATATTTTGAAAATGTCTGTTAGTGATTCAGATATTTTTCGGCCAGCAAAGAAGGCTTTGAAGGCATTTAGGGTTCACCACTATTGCTTGTATATGTTCCCTAAACTCTTTGACATATCCAAAATTGTCTGGATGACCTCAAGGTCCCAAAAATGATTTTTAATCCTGTTCCATCATCTTCCGCTTGTTCCGGGATCGGGTTGCGGGGGCAACAGCCTCAAACGGGCAGCCCAGGCCTCTCTCACCCCAGCTGTATCCTCCAGCTCACCCGGAAGGATCCTAAGTCATTCCCCGGCCAGCTGTGAGACATAGTCTCTCCAGCGGGTCTCCTCCCGGTGGGACATGCCCAAAACACCTCGCCCGCGAGGCGCTCCGGGGGGCATCCTGACCAGATGCCCGAACCACCCCATCTGGCTCCTCTTGACTTGGAGGAGGAGCAGCTCGACACCGAGCTCCTCCCGGATGGCATATTTTTAATCCTTTTTTTTTTAAAACAAGGCAATAAGTGACAAAATCTTCAATTAGTATAAAAAAACTCAAGGAATATTAGCTATATTGGATTTTAACATGATTGCTAGATTGCTAGAAATACCGTTAAAACGATATTAATAGCAGTCGTTATGACTTTCGGACCTATGCTGAGGTAAATCTTAGAAGAGTTAACTGAATCACAACATTAAGCTTTTGAAGTGCATCTGTTCTAACGACTTAATCTGCATATTATAAGACAAAACATTTTAATTGGTGGATTTAGAGCTTGAGCTACGCTTCAATTGAATGAAGTCACAATTCATTATTTTTTACGTTACTCTGCACACAGCAGCTTTATATCTCTGCTTTCAAAGATCCCAGCAGAGCCTTGGGCTGACCTGCTGCTCTGGTGGAGTGACAAGTCCTTCATGGGTTTGATCTTCCATTCTGCATTTGGATTAATTAAGAAATTCCCATTAAAGTCATAAGCAGCCTCGCATTCATCCTGTTAAGACACATAAGGAAAAGTCCGTAAGGATTTCACACTCAGAGGCCTCCTTTCTTCAAATTCCTAAATGCATAACTTTATTAAATCATTTTTGACTGTTTTCTAAGCTCTACGCGTGGTTTTGAAGTCATCGCTTACTTTAAATAACTCAGGCTGAATAATAGCCATAAAATATACCCTCTCTAGGAGTAAAAACCAGTTATCCTTGGTTGAAAAGTGATTTGACAAAGAAGAACACCTCAAGTTGCTTTCCAAAGTAAAACACGCCTGTCTATTTCTCCACATGAATTTTCGAGAGAGGCTTTCAGAAGCAGCTCCCAGAAGCCCATCTGAGAATCTTTTTTGGATAGTGTTTGCCTGAATATTTAATGAATTTACCAAGATACCTGCCGAATGAGATGCAAAACTTGATTGTTGCTTTCGGCAAGAGTGATAAGTTCTGAACTAACTACCCTCTGAGGAATCCATCGCTGTTTTTCTTTTTTTTTTTCACTAACTAAGCAGGTGCTGGTCGTCACCTGTAATAGGCTGTGGAGGAGTCACAGAATATGCCAAACCTCCCGCGCAATTAAAAGCAAAGGAAGAAGCTTTCCCTTAAGGGTCTCATGTGTGTCTATTCTCTAGGGGGGCTCTCTCAATGCTTTGCTGCTTGCCCTTCTTCACTTCCAAGTTTCATCTCTCAAACCGTGTTCAGGCTGTTAGCAGCTTCTCACTATCTCTTATTAAGGGCTAGGTCAACCCAACTGGCATGCTTTGCTTAACTGAGCCTCCTTTTAATGTTCGGTGTAACTTTTTACTTTGTTTCTAAGACAGCGAATAAGCCCGAAACTTTACAATTGTTGAAGTTTGCACACCATAAGGGAATTGTCTCGCTTATGTCTCTTTTTAATCGAACCTTCTAGTTATCAACCGCTACCTTGTTAAACATATAGCCTTTAGCAAAACAAAATCTTTAATACCGTGCAGTATTTATCTTGGTAATTTCTTTGGGAGGTGCAAGGAGTTGCACAAAATCTTCAAATTGAGATAGGAATGAACCCAAGTGACTCACCTGGGGAGGGAAAAGTTTGAATAACAAAACGTGTGAGAGAGACAATGAAGGCGAGAAAGAAAAAGAAGAAGAAAACCGGGCTGGTTTTAATACACGTTCGGGCGGTCAGTGTTGCAGAGCTGGGTCAGATGATGGTGCAGAGCATTAGAGATAGAAATAAAGCCTCATTGCTTCAGGGGTCTCTACCTCTGCCAGGAGGCCCTCTCAGTCATTCTTATGAAGTGTGACCTCCGTAGACTATTAAATCTCCCTTTACTCTCTTAGATTTTGAAACCATAAAGGTGAATGAATTACCCAAAGGCAGCCAGGTATATGGCAGGAGTGACACCTCGCTCACGCTGGAAACACATGACCTGCTACTGAGATATTGATATGCCCTCTCTGAAATCAAACATATTTTATCCCTCCATTCAGACACATCACTTAAGATGGGACTCTTTAGAGGTCAAGCTATTTTTGTTGAGCCGCTACGCAGTGTGCAACGGTCCGTTTCTCAATACCTGGGCACAACTACCGGATAAAGACTTAAGTCCGATGACCTCTTTAAGTTGCTTATTGTAAAAATAAAATTACTCATAATTTAGGGAACATTTTTTTAAAAACTGGACACATAAGGAGAAATTTAGGGGGTTTAAGGTGTATTGTGAAGGTATAAAAGATAGAAGAAGGATGTCCCTGAAGGGAGCATACGGAGGGTCAGTGTCACTGTGGCCTACAGGTTTGCCCGCTGGTGGACGATAGACCTCAGCAGCCAAGCGGAGTGATGGATGATGCTGAGAAAGAACGACGAGTGAAGCGTTTCGTGCGGTCGTCCAGGCGAGCTTTGAAAGAGAGGTGAAAAGAGAGAATGAAAAGAGATAGAGGCAGTTGTAGAAAAAGAGAGCGTGAAAAAACAGAAGCATGACAGGAAATCTGGGTATCTGCAGGACAGAGATAGGGTCACATCTCGACCGTTTATCAAAGAGAAAAAGCAGATTTCACAGCTGATGGGTCTTCGTGGCGGGTCTGCAGACCCCAGGGGCTCGGAGGACGGGAGCTGCAGACCTGTTAACACAATCATGTTGCACTGTCAGCTTCACATGCTCGGCATTGCTGAGGTAGTTTTATACGCTCCTCATTCTTCTGTAGTCCATCAAAGTCTCTAACTACTTTGATATTTTCCACGAAGATAAAAGAAGAGTTTCAATCAGAGTTCAAGTTTGAGGAGCAAGTGTGTGAACTGCAAATAGATTCAGGTCAGATCCTTTAATAAAGCAAAAGAGAACGAGCAAAAAGCAAACGATAATGACACAAGGGTAAAAAAATTAAAAATGATGCATTAAAGGCAGTCTAGAACATGCATTGGCAAACTATGGCCCGTGGGCCACATGTGGCCAGTTAAACATTTTAATCTGGCCCACTGAGTTTGAAAAAATTAAATAAATAAACCTTGTTAATGTTTTATTTACCCTGCAATTCTGATTTTTCCTCACTTAGATGGCGCACTCTATATACTGTACATGTGGTTTCTTAGTTTTTTTATTTTTAATAAATTTGCAAAAATTAAAAAAAAACTTTTTTCACGTTGTCATTATGGGGTGTTGTGTGTAGAATTTTGTGGAAAAAAATGAACTAAATCCATTTTGGACTAAGCCTGTAACATAACAAAAGGTGGAAAAAGGGAAGCGCTGTGAATACTTTCCGGATGCACTGGTATGTTGGCTTTGTTGAGAAAACAACAACACTGCTCCCATTAAAATGTGTGTGTCTCCATGATGCGCACGCTGTCAAAATAAACAGTGTGCACAGATATGTAAAGCCATTGGGCCCAATACACGCATGTAAACAAGCGTGGTAGATGTTAAAACAAGCTAAATGTCACACCGAACTCTTAGATTTCAAACCTAGCACCACTAAATGCACGTTTTTAAGCGCTATCACGGTAGATTTCAGACCAGCGTGCTCGATGTGTGAAATTTAACGCACTTGATGTAACATTTAGCACGTCATTCCGTCGGTCTAAGCTAGCGGTTACCAAAGCATGCCACGCATCTGCTCCTGTTCCGGCCCACGTGTCAAATGTTAGAACTCAATGTGGCCCGCGAATAAAAAACTTTGCCCACCCCTGGTCTAGAAGATCTTCAAGTTTGACAGTCCAGTGATTCTCTGGCAATACTGGGTAAGGTATTAGGACCTCCTTCTTTTGGGTTTTTTCTCTAAAACCAATAGAAAAACTTCCTTGTCATTGTCGACAGATTCTAGGGCAATAGTTTTGTTCCCCATTTAAAAATGATCGGCTGAGGCTGTATTTTAATTGACCTTTATTTAACTAGAAAATGTCTTATTGGGATTCAGAACTTCTTTGCTTACATTTTTGGCCAAGAATCACTATTAAGTTGTCAACATCCTGCATTGTCCATAGTTTAATAATTTAAAAATGATTATTCTTTCATTCCAGTTATTTCTAAATTGTGAAAGCAGGTTGCATAAAATAAATTTTCAAAGATCTTCCATACCACCTAGAAAAAAAGCTTAAACTTGCATTGGTTTGTAGCTACCGCGGTCTTCCTGCATTTCTTCCTCTCTCTTCTCTATCTGACTGATGGAGCTGCCAGCACGCCGTCTCATCCCTCACTTCTCACACTGATCAATCAGACCATTAGACTCCAATTACAGCCGGCACCCCGGCGCAGGTGAGCGACGAGCACATTCAGCCTGAGCTGCTGACGATGCCTCCGCCCCGGCTCCTCACACTCTCTTAAATTAACGCAAATTAATAGTGACACTCAGACATAAATGTCTGCAGTCGGGGGGCTAAATTAGCAGGCTGGGTCGAAGCTATTGAGTAGCAGGTGCCTTTAAAGGCGGTAATTACCTATGCTGGACAGAACGGTGTGGAGAAGGTGGGCCGTGGTTTGCCTGGAGTTACAGGCCTGGCCCTGGTGAGCCCAGCTCCAATTGTAGGTGTTAATAATTGATTGGGAGGCGAGGTATTAATGAGCAGCAGATTTAGTGCTGTGTTGTAAATGTGTGTTGATGAGGGTGTTGCCGCCTCTTGTACAATGCCTTAGCAGCGCTAATTACCGGGGCTTAGTCAAGGTGCAACTGTAATGAGCTCGGATTCAATGGAAAACTGGTTGTTATGTGTTTTGAGGCCCTTTTAGGGCAATTACACAGTAATTGAAACACATAAAATTCTCTTAATCCCAGATTGATATCTCTGAGGCGTTTTTAATCTGGTCTTCTATCTTAATATTGTGATATTTGCCCAGCATGCTGTTAGCACAAGTTTAGATGGAGCCTAAAGTCAAAGAAAATAACCTGGAAATCTAATAGTTATAAGAAAATAATGACATAAAGAAGCCCCTCTTGTTTAATTAAAGAGGGGGTGCTGTGTTTTCATGTGAGTGTACCTCTTATCTCAGAGCATAGATAAATAATCACAGCCTTTTGTTACCACAAAAATCTAATATTTGCCAAAAATAAAAGCTTTTAAAAACATTTATTTGGTTTCACTTTGGGTTTTTACATTGTGGAATCCCCTTCCTCTCGCTTGGAGCTTTGTATTGCCCCTTGGGCATGTTGAGGAAGGAGATCACTACCTGAGGGGAGGGAATGAGCGTGAGCAGAGTTTCTACATTAAAAAAACGTCCTTGTTAAATTAGAATAGAAACAAAAGCCATTGGGAAGAACAACTTGGTGTTTACGTGGTGCACTAGTAATGTTTGGCCGAGATTGCGGGTTGCCCAAACATACAGAAATTTACTTAAGATGTGTTCTTTTTATTTTGTTTTAATATACTTTATTTATCGCCCACCGGAAAATTTGTGTGCTGCATTACACCGCAGCAGGCTGCCACCTACAATGGGAAAAACAAGGGTTAGGTCTGTCCAAGGACCCTAGACGTGAACTCAGTGGAATGCGAACCCGTGAACTTCCGGTTAACTTCCGGTACCGCGGCCGAACGCTCTAATGACTGAGCCGTCATCTCTCCTGTTTTTGATACAGGAATAATAATCAAACATGGTAGAAACCGTCAAAAAGTTAGTTGAAGTTCCATTCCGTCGTCTTCCGCTTATTCGGGGCCGGGTCACGGGGCCAACAGCCACAGACGGTAAGCCCAGGCTTCTCTCATTCTAGCTGCATCCTCCAGCTCACCCGGAAGGATCCTGAGTCGTTCCCCAGCCAGCTGTGAGACATAGTCTTTCCAGCAGGTCCGGGGTCTGCCTCTTGGTCTCCTCCCGGTAGGACGTACCCGAAACACCTCACCAGCAAGGCGCTCGGGGGGGCATCCTGACCAGATGGCCGAACCACCCCACCTGGCTTCTCTTGACCCAGAGGAGGAGTGGCTCGACACCGAGCTCCTGTTAGTTGAAGTATAAATTACTATTTTTAAAGTTTAAATTATTTAAAATGAGTACATCTTCCTATTTTCTTAAATTTGTCTTAAAATTAAGCTTAAAATAGTTTTAGATTAATTTTCTACTGAAATAGGATCTCGCATTCCCTTGTAGTACGGAGAAGATGTTCACATGTTGGTACACATGCGCCATGTGTCCACGTCTTTAAGTTTACAAGCGCTTTAGTGTGTGTTTCAGGTCTTAGTGAGCATGCTGGTGTGTGGGAGGGCATGAGCACAGACAGTGTGCTGCTTTTGGCTGTGAACAGAGAGCTTTAGCTTGTAGACTACAGAGGAGCGAAAATGTCAAGATACTGTCCTAATTTTCACCTGGGACAGAAGGAGAAGCACAGGCTGTCAGCACATGGAGTGTGATTATTGTGTAATTTAGTACAAGGGTAGGAATATGGACCCGTGCAACCAAAAATTGCTCCAGAAATTATTCAGGCTATCACTCTAGCCATTTATCTCAACCCCTTTTGCCCATCCACTATGTTTATTGTTGGCCAACCCTAAACTTTAACAAGTGGTGGCGGATTTTTCTGTTTCAGAAATTATATTTTTCTTCTTGTCATTGCTTCATTAATCAAGAGGAGGCATTCTGAAAAATGTTTTGTTTTGGAGGCTGCAATCTATTTTGTGTGTGTGTGTGTTGTAGTTAATCTGCGCCCGTGGCAGGTTTCCCCTCCGAAACGCAGCGCTAAGCAGCGGTATCGCAGGCCTATTGTTGTAGCCTCTGTCATAGCAAGGAGAGCCTGATGCAGGCCTGGGCTCGCCTGATAAGGAAAAGAGGATTCAACATGGCTGGAAAGGAGAATCAGTGGGACTTGAGAGTGGAGTACGGATGGGGCAGATGCGCTCGCACACACACAGGCTTGTACTCACATACATACATAGACTCACACAAACATACAGAGCGATGCACACATGAGCCGACGCACACACAAATCATCACCATCATCACACTGGCACATGCCCAGGCAATTATTTACAGTAACATCCAATTACATATGCAAGAAGGCACCCCAGGATAGGACTGCTCTGTAGCACTGCGGCTAAATCCCGCTTCCTCATGTACACAACATCAAATATGCAAAAACAAACAATCTAAGAAAAAAAATCAAAGGTTTAAACATTTTCCTTTATGTTTGCTTTTAAAGGTGGCCTTTCCATGTGAAAGTCACTAGAGTTGGTTTAAAAATGTCCGACATTATCAAAACTAACAGGATTTGAATTTCTGTGTTGGACGCACAAATAATTTTGGCAGCGACAACGTGGCTTCATCTAATGAAATAATGGGCCCAAATTTCAGGCGGAGAACCAATTTGTGATTGCATGCATCAATTATTTCTTGGGTTTAAACCAGTATCAGAGCTGGGGTCTCTTCAGATGGGTAAAATGGTAATTAGCTGGCCTGATTCTCATAGCTCGGTGTCATCCATATATTTATCGATGGAATTATTGGTGCTTTTATGTAAATGGCAAATGGAAATCAATTCTAATGAGGAATTCCTGTTTTGGGATATTTAGATGTCGAGATAAAAACCGGTATAAAGAAAGACAAGAGGTTTTTCTTACTTCTGTCCTTCCAGCCTCTAAGTTGAGTGAGCATAGCTGGAACTCAAAACCACCCACATTAGCCGTGAAGCACTCAGTCCAGCCGGCTAGTCAGAGCCATTACAGCCACAGCTCAGCTCCACTGTTTGGGAGATAATACATGGTTGACTTGATCTACAAGTGAACCTGACATTTTGCTGTCCTTACATCACAGCACAACTACCCAAACTGATATGGCAGGTCCCCTGATAAGCAGAGCAGGACTCACTGATTTGCTTTGTGTTCACTTTACAGTAATGGCTGCACACTTTCCTCCAACATGTCCAGGGAATGGTGACCACAACACAAACACAAAGCAGAGTTTGCTGCATAATTCAGTTAGATGTGTTCCAAAAAAAAAAAAAATGACACCACTAGTGTTTTATTGTACGGAGAAAAAAATACTACCATGCTTTTACTCAGTAACCTCGCAAAAAGATTGGCTCGTTTTTTTTTTAGCATTTTTAGGCGTAAACATTAAAAATTTAACACTTTGAACTAGATAAATTGACTTAAGTGGTGCTTAGAGTCTTGCTCGAAACAACTGGAATTGTAAAATCTGCAATTGTGAAAAGTACCCATTTGGATTAGAGTTAGTCCATTCAGACAAAAAAAATCAGGTAGAGGTCACAACAATATTAATGTATAGGTATATATGAGGAGAGATTATTATAAATAGGTCTATCTATAGACGCTAAATGCACACTAAATACAGAGGAGAATCTTGACGCTGCATCAGTTCGACGTGGTGAAAAAAGAGCTGAGCTGAAAAGCAAAGCTCTTGATTTACCAGTCGATCCACATTCCTACCCTCACCTTTTGGTCACCAGTTGTGGGTGGTGACCGATAGAATGAGATCACGGATACAAGTGGCCAAAATAATCTTCCTCTGCAGGGTAGTTGGGCTCTCACTCAGCGATAGTGAGAAGAGTGAGAGTGAGAAGCTCTGCTATTTGGTTGAGATGCCTACCGAGCGCCTTGCTGGTGAGGTGTTACTTCCCACCAGGAGGAGACCAAGAGGCAGACCCCAGTACCCGCTGGAGGGACTATTTCTCGCAGCTGACTGGGGAACATCTCGGGATCCTTCCGGGTGAGCTGGAGGATGCAGCCTCCAAAAGCCTAGGCTGTTGCCCCCGCAACCCAACCCCAGATAAGCAGAAGACAACGAAACGGAATGTTTCCATATTTATGCATGTGTATTTATATCTGTTATACAGCACAGCCCAAAATTATTTAATAACCTTTGCAAGAGTTGTAATAACCTTTGGGAGACGATAGCTCAGTCATTAGAGCATTCGCCTGTGGCCCGGAATTTCATCAGAATTTCGCGGGTTCGCACCCCTTTGAGTTTACGTTGAGGGTCCTTGGAGTAGACAGCCAACCCCCCATTGGTGCCGTTATAGGTACTGTAGCCTGCTACGGTGTCGTGCAGCACACAAATTTCCCAGTCAGGGATTAATAAAGCATATTTAAAAAAAAATCTACCTTATAGTTTCATTTAATCAACGTTTTTTTTTTTTTTTTTTTTGGAAATGGCACAGAAATATGAATATTTAATTTTTCCCTCTTAGTCCGATGACAAAAACGTCTTCTGTATACACATTTATTACATTGATAAAGTCAATTTAGAAGCATTACATAAAAATGCTTCTTTTTATAGATATATATTTAAAAAATGGCCGTAGGGTTTTTTGTTTTTTTACACACAGAAAATTTTAACAAAATCCCAATCTAGTTATTTTTTTTTTTAAATCAGATGGCATGTCATCACCCTGACAGATACCCCCAGATCAATGTGTAAGTGTAATAAACAGAGAGGGAGTCGTCATCCTCCAGCAATCTGTTCAGCTGCAGTAAAACAGGCACTGGTGATGTCTGAAAGCCCCAGTGAGAGATCAGCAGGTTGTTGAAGAGTCCAGTTCTCACATTCATGCGGCTGTAAGGGTGAACTGGTGTCCCTTTTCCTCCTATCTGTCTCCGGATGTCTGCTGCCTTCTGGCGACCCATCAGGGACACCAAACTGTCACAGTGAGGAGATGTATCTGTATGCTTGTGGTTACTATATGTTGTAAGCATCCACAAACAGCTTGATATGGACATTAACATTCATGAACAAGTGTTCCATTCAGGATAGCATAAGTCACACGCTATCACTTACACACTTTTCTCAGGAGTTTTATGAATTTGAATGACTGCTGGTGAGAGATTTGGAGCGATGCTTCTTCACCCTCTGATCTGCTCGGCTTCAGGAGGCAACAAATAACCAAAGCTCAGTTTTTGCAGAATGACAGTCTGAGAGCTAAGCTCTAAAGTCTCCAGCTCGGCACATATCACATTGTATTACAGTGTGCGGTATAGCTTCCCTAATGAACGGTTATCCGTCACTTTTACATAAATCAGACCCTAAATGCAGCGAAAACACACACAAAAAAAGAACTTGAGAAAAGAAAAAAGAAGGAAGCCAAAATAAAGAAAAGTGGAACAAAAATGAGTGGTTTCAGCTGTTTTGCCATCTGTCGCTATTATGGCTGTAATTTGTTTTGATATGTGGAAAGAAGTTTCCAGAGAATGCTGTGAATAATTCTCAGACTGATATTTGTTTTGGTCTTACTGGCCGGTCCAAGAGAAATGATTTTCCTTGTCATCTCTTCAATTTGAGCCTATTGTTGAGAGAATTCAAATTACAACTGTTGAACCTTAATAAGCGCTCCTTGTTGTTTTGATCCACTTGACCAAAGTACTGAATACGTCAATTGGAATCAACAAGTAACACTCAGCAAATGTTTTTGTAGATCTTGCAATTGTTGAAAAAAAAAATAGATCAATGCATAAAATTTTGTAATTTTATTTGCACGTGGACTGGACTGAGCCCAATTGTTATATTCCTGTAACCATAGTAACCAAACAGCACAACCCTCTCATGTTATTCTCAGCCCCCGCTGTTGTGTGTACCACAGAAGCTGGACTATACAGGATAGTTTATGTATTTTTGGAGACAATTAAGGTTGTTTTGTACATCAAAAAAACTGCTGGCTTTACTTTTAGATTTTGCTACATGAATAGAGGGGTAAATTTCCTCTTGCATTCTGGGTCAGTCCTCATTATTTGGAACTAAAATGTGACAAATAGTGGTTAATTATCCTTAACTTGCAATTTTCTTCTTCTTTCGGCATTTCCTTTCAGGTGGCGCCACAGCAAGTCGGTTTCTTCCGTCTAACCCTATCTGCTGCATCCTCTTCTGTCACACCAACTATTTTCATGTCTTCCTTCACTGTATCCATGAACCTCCTTTTTGATCTTCCTCTAGTCCTCTTTCTTGGTGGTTCCAAACCCAGCATCCTTATGCCGATGTACTCTCTTTTGTACATGCCCAAACCATCTCAGTCTGGCCCCTCTGACTTTATCTCCAAAATCTCTAACATGTGCTGTTCCTCTGATCCTGTCCATCCTGGTCATTCTCCACCCGTTACAGCCTGCCTGCACACGCTTCTTCGCCTCTTTTCCACACTCTCCATTGCTCTGGACTGTTGATCCTAAGTACTTAAAATCTTCCACCTCCTAAATAACTAAGTTTTCAGTATGACATGCTTTCAAATAAATTTTAAAACAATCTAAGTTTGAACGTAATTTGACGTTATTACTGTTAATAATTCATAATGATTTGATACCTATGTTTAATGAAAATTTTAGTGACTGTAAATTTTTTTCAGCGTGGTTGTTTTTTTGAGTAACTGACAAAAATGTGGGCAACCCTGGTCAAGACTGAGGCAACAACTTGTTAAAATGACTTTAAATATATTACAGTCTTCTGACAAAAGAGACAAACCAACCAAGAAAATTAAAGTTAAAAAGTTTTGCATCAAAGATGAGCAAACTAATCTGTCCTAAAGGAGAGATGAAGGTCTGGACAGCATCCATTCCCTCCCTGGTGGTCCAGCAGTGCCTCATTAGATAGATGTGTATGAGTCTGTCAAAGCGGGAATATTATACCACCAGATCGTCAGCAAACTAATTGGGTAACAAAGACCATTTCCAGCTCGGAAAACCCGTCTTTAAACAGTCCACATGCTGAGCTTCTGATAAGAGAGTTCAAGTCTAATGCGTTTAGCGAGGGCCAAGTTCACCATCTTTATCTTATTTTCTTAACTTGCTGTAAATATGTTGCTTTTTACAGTTGATTTGGTACCACTCTATTTTTCTTACGTGCATGCAGGGATCAAACCGCAGAGCAGAGCAGTAGGATGTTGGTGGGGTGGTGCTAATCACACATACCTTTGTTTGGTCCGTTAAACCGGTTAATGTGTTTCTTCTCTTTCTTCCTAACCTTCGGGGATTTTTTGATGTCTTCTATTTCCCACTGCGTTTGTTATAATTATTATTTTGAACACTTCGATATATTTAGAGCTCAGTTTCTGAACTGGTTAGTGGTGCACAGGATCAGAGAGTCTCCTGATATGTGAAATCACATACAGTAGATGCCATTCTAATGCATCATGAAATTTATAACCCCAGCAGTGTGGAGCAGAGAGTTCAAAAGAATATTAAAATCCAATACCTAAAGGGGGCACCATGGTTTATCTTAAGTCTGGGGCTTTATTCAAGCATCATGCCTCCTATTTTATTGTTTGTCTTTATTTACTGCCTCTGACTGATCTTCCATGTGTGGTTATGGGAGCGGGGATTTGTTGTGACCTCATTGACTGATCGACTCCTGAGCTGCCATTTCTTCCTCTTTGAAGATACCCCATGTCTGCATGTTTATTCCTAACAGAGGGAAAAGGGAGGATCTGTCCAGAGAATACGCTACCTGGCACCCTGACCCCCAGGGGCCATGGTAATATCCATACAGGTGAACATTACTGGCTAGAGGTTCCCTATTATGTTCCTTCACACTGCACCTTGCCGCTCGGGGAGTCAGACTCAACTTACATGCTCAAAGATCAAACAAGTTCTCCCCCAATTGAATTCAAATGGAAAATTTGGAGTAATTCAAATAGTGAGAAGTGAAGCGACGAGGATGTTCGGTCCCCCTGACCAAAGCCAAACACAAGAAGAGCACATGTGGATGTGTGCACTCTACCTCCAAGACATGATAAGGTCCTGGAGCACATGCATTACAAATTCCCCTTTCTCTTGTTTACAACCTCAAACAGTTCCCAGGACATGCACGTTAGCTGTAGCATGGAGACGTGGATTAGAATTAAACATGTCCGGGTATGAAGAATAAAGAGGAGGAATGGGGGAACTGGGAAAAGTGTAAATGTTGAAGATGTGCACAAGTCAAGAGAAAAAATATTTAGAGAAGAAAAAATATTCATAATGTGGAAAAATTTTAGTAGAAGCCATAAAAATACAGAAAGAGAAGAAAGAAAAGTAAACAGAGTGAAGAAAGTGGGGTTTTGTCTTCCGGGCAGGTGCAGCTTAAACTAAACTGTCTCGGTTTAGAGTTGGAGCACCTCAATGTGCCTTAAGGTCTAAAAGAAAAGAGCAAGCAGCATTGGATGTGCACCCCTTGTTCTGTAATGTGTGAACCTTTATTTTCCAATGCACTCAGCTGAATTTCAATTCTAAAAAGGAAAAACAAGACAGTAGGATGTAAAATTAACGACAAAAAAAAAATAAAGCAAAGAAGCAACGATTGGTTGGATGGAAAAAAAAAGAAGCATACAGTAGTGAAGCAATGCCACCCACAGTCACAATAAATCCAACCAGCGAGTCATTCAATGGAGAGAAATAAGTAATAGCAAATGCAGCACATGAACTTTGATGCTTATAGTCCAGTCAGCAGGATAAAAGGTGATTTAAATGAGAAAATATTTATTCCTCATAGCGGCACCATGATAGCAGCAGCCAAATAAAGGCACATGCGCACAGTGATGGGTGTCCCTTTAAAGATTCCCGGAACAGCGGTGACTCTCAATTTAATCGATTTTAAAATGAAAAGTCAATTTAACAAAGTTGAAAAGAGGAAGATGGGCTAAGAGAAGAAAAAAAGCATTCTCTTGCACTCAAGCAGTAAACTAACCGGTGCACAGAGCAGGCAGAGATTTCAGCTGAATTATCTCCCACCTCACATTTGCTCTTAGGCAAGCAGTTTAAAAGCCAAGCGATTGAGCCAGTGATCCAATTTGAAATGCAGAAATGATTAGAGCAGCTTGCCTCATTTCATATCGAAATTCTCTGATTTATGACAGGGCACCAGCCAAGATCTATCTCTAAAGGGAATTAGTGTGCAATTCCTGCATATTTCTGTTATTTAGTCTCTCAATAGCAGATGCTATAGCTTGAGAGAGACGAAGAGCAGGGGGGAGAAAAAAAATGAAAGCAGAATGTAGGTATCTTTTCATTTCAGGAGATGTAACTGTGGTCATTTGGGAGAAAAGAAACTGACACAAAGACTTGGAATAGAAAGAAAATTTCCACTCTATATTGGATGTTGACCAAAACTGTAAGTTCAAGTGCAAAAATACACATATATATTGATTCACCAAATAGTTTTGCATTTGCATCCCATTTTCCCATTGGGCGATCACACAAGGCGAGGTTGGCTTTGCCTGTTTTACTCAACAAAAAAAAAAAGCCCTTGCAACTCATCCATCCTTGAGGCTAAGAAAATATTAATATGCAGAGCGATAACGAGGGCTAGAGGAAAATCTCCCTTAATGAAATTTCCAGTTGACCACATGCAATTTGTTTCATCGCAGTGAACAACTAATTGCAACGGACGTTATCAAGGTGTGAGTGTGCCGGCCGCTGTAAACTGGCTGGTAAAACAGGTACAAATCCTTTATCCTTACTCCCATGTTAGAAACAGAGAGCATAGAAATTCAACATAACTCGGTTTATGTGTGTGTCTGTTTGTGATTGTGTGTTACGCTTGTTCATCTTTTTTAAGAAAAAAAAACATGGAGCATTTAAATCAATGGGGTACTCATTCAGTTTCTACATGTGAGCCACTAATAAAAAGTGTGTTGAAGAGATCAACCAATAAAAGAAAATATAAAACATTTACACATAAATGTTACAGGTGTCAAATAATAAGAATATATGGAACACTTGTGGTATTTGTTTTTAACTATTGAAAGTTTTGGATTACTAGATCTTGTTTATTGTGCTAAAAAATGAGAAACCTCGTGGGGATCCACATGAAAGAGGGAAGGAATTTTTCTTTATGTGGATCCCCTCGAGGTTTCTCATTTTTTCCCCATTGATGGGTTTTAGGAGTTTTGGGTTTTTTTTCACTATGAAGGAGAGTCTAAGGGCAGGAATGTGCTAATATTGTCCAGCTAGCATTTGTTAGTTAGTTTTCTTGTATCTGTGTTTAGACATTCCTCTTTTTTCTTGTTTTTCTTCCTTCTGAATCTCCAATGTGAAGCCCATTGAGACAGAAATTCTGTGATTTTGGGCTATACAAATAAAATTGAATTGAATTGCTATGTTAAAGATAGCCTATCAAGCAAAAAACAGCTTTTTGGCAGTTTCAACCATATTTGAACATTATCCCCTCCACAAAAACATTCCTGACATTGTTTTCCATTTTATTCATGCACATTGGAACAATTTGCAAGGTCTCCTGTCCAGTATTTTAATATGATTTGAACATCTAGGTGGATTTTATTCTCTGCCGCATCCATGACAAAGCAAGAAGCATTTTTGGTGCATGTGCTCTGCTCATGCTCAATCCTCTTTCTCAACCAGGGTGTGTCATTTTTATGTAAATACACCAAAATAGGAATATAGAAGAACATGCGCTAGCTTTCCAAACTCTAAATGTCTTGCACAAAATGTGCTTTGTAAAAAAATTGCTTTGCCTTCGTGCGCTTTATTCCTGATGTGTCGTGCACATGCTCAAACGGTGTGAGAGGGGAACGAGAGAAAAGGGGAATTCCAGTGTCAAAAAAGAAATTAAACTTAATTAATGTAGTTATTGTAATTTTCTTCTTACCTGGCAGCCATGTTTGTTTGTAAAATAACAAAATTCCATACTGAGGATAAATAAAGAGATCAAAGTGTGTGTGGGTTTTCTTTTTAACCAAACACCTTTGGATCAACCAAAACAATCCCTTTGAACTACTGGTCAATCGCAATTGACGTAAGAGGACCCCTTGTTTCCTAGTTGATTCAGATTACATGCAATCATTTTCCTGAGAAAAAAAAATGGTTTCTCAACAAACAGCTAGAAAAGGTCTTGATGTGTTGAAACTGAGTGGTTCAGATCACTCCGTCTAAAATCCTACTGTGCCAGTTAGTGACCTTGGTGATGAGAGGAGGGGTGTGTGTTGAGGAAAATAATCATTCCCACCCAAGGTCTGTATCGATTTCACCTGCCCTGACCATGAAGCAGGTTAAGAGTAGCCAGTGGTGGTGAAATGGTCAGTGGTGATATCATTAGCTGGTTGTTTACACAGGGAAGCAGGGAGTTAGAAGAAGGCTGAGTGTCACAAGCCACTTTCTTCTTCACCTCCTTCAGCTGATCAGAGGATCATGGTATCAAGGAGGGATTAGTAGCGACTTGGGATTTGTGTGATTGGTTAATTTATTGCGGTGATGGCAGGTCTTTCATCTATGGCAACATTTAATCAGCGCAGCCACAGAGGCTATTACAGGTTAGCTCCTTTCTGAAGTCAGCCTGCCTGTGCCATCAGCTCTATCACAATTCCCCTGAAATTTCCAAATTATCTGGAACAGGCTTTAGCTTCTCAGTAATAAAAATTAGAACAGATTCCTGATAGAAGCTTTTGCTCACACAGGGCCAATTATAAATAGTACAGCCCTGCCTCGGAAGAGGGAAAAGACGAAAAAAATCCAAGTCTGAGAGATGTGCGAGGAACTTATCGTTCAGCCCCTGCTCCGCTCTGATCCAAATCCGTGTGGCTGAAAATTTATATTAGATTTTATCACAGAGGCCTAAGTCTAGAAAAATCAATGAAGGTTATCTTTTATGTTGCAGCAACTTGTGGAAATATTGATTTTCATTTTATAGCGAATTTAGAGCATCAGTTTGTAATCACTTCCTCGCTGACTACACTGTTTCGCTCACTGTATCTCTTACACGAGCAACGGTAGCAGAGCTCAGAGGAGAAAGAAAAAATACCAGGAGAGTATTGAAACCACTGAAGTGAAGGCAGAAGGTGGATAAACCATAACAGACTACACAGAGAAGGGATGATAGTAAGGAAACTGATATTACAGGCTGTATCTATATAAAACACCACATGTTGTTGCTACAAGATGGATTTTTGTATATGATTGAATCATTTTAATTGGTATGACTATTTTAATTTTTAAAAACATAAAACTACGAGTGTTTCCTGGTACATTAACCAACAGGGGTCAGCATATTTTTTTTGTTTTGGACCGGAAAACCCTTTTACACGTCACATCCCGAGTTTGTTCCCATAAATCCGCTTCATCTTGCATGCATGCCCTGGCTTCAGGCAAATTGTAATTTTCTGCCTGTCAATCTGCATTTCTCCCAGTCTCGGCCACTTAGGCCGACCGATCCAGCAGTCCCAATGTTTTCATTTGCATTTGCAGACGCTCCTTGTCGCCGTGACGACACAGTGTCTTAATCCTGAAGATGTTGCTTGGAGTTGCTCGTGTGCGTCTCTTTGTCTCTAAGACGCCTGCTACATGTGGCATGCTTACAAAGCAGATATTGTAGCTATAGACGCCTACAGGGGGTTCATTTTTAAGAAAAAAATCTAAAGAAACTTTGATATATAGGAATTTAGAAAGTTTTCTCAGCAACCAAACAATTCACTGTAGAAGACGTCTCATTAACGTGATATTTTGTCTCTGTTGGCCACATTATGAGCAGCTGGAATATCATGAATTCCCAGAGGCCCTGTGAGGCCTCTTGCTTGTGAATAAGAGATGGCTCCAGTCTGGAGATCTGAGAAAGGGTTAATCTGATTCCCATTTCAGATAGTCGTCCTAGCAACAATCGCCTGGTCTGCTCTGCTCCTTTGACAGGAGTGTGAGATTTTCAGGTTAGCCTGATAGAAGACTTCATTGTGAGGCTAATTTGAAATGTGAAATCGTTGGATGACTTAAATTATGGAGGTCCCCCTCTCTTTCTCATCCGCTGCCAACGCGGGATAAGGAGATGCCAGGAGAAGGAATAAGAATATCAACAGACACAATTTACTGTCTGTGTTTGATCAGATTGGCGATGCAGTTTGCCAGCACACAGGGCGACGTATAAAAAAAAAAAGAAAACTCAGTTTGTAAATCTGTCTTTATCTGCTGCCTGAATTGGTTTTTCTTAATTTTTTTGCCTGAGGAAGAGATTCTTATCAACTCTTTTTGAAAAGGGTTCACTATTTGTAAATAATGTGCTTTCAGAAATATTTATATAAATATATATATAAAAAAAAAATCTGTCCTCCAGCCTTCGACTAGATAGAGTTCATTGAAAGAGACTCGGGTGGGTGTAGGAGTGGGAGGGGGCATGCAGGCACACTGCCGGAGCACAGCGCTCATCTCTTGTGCATATCTGTGCCAATTCAGACCTTTAACATGCTCAAATGACATTTGCATTTATCCTTGAAGGTTGTTGCCTTTTGCGGGGGAGAACTAAGTGAAAAGTGCAGGAGAGAGGGCTGGTATTTTTCTGTTGCATTAGGCAGATGGACAGCGTCCTGTCCCTGGCTGCCTCGGATGGAGAGGAGGGGGGAAAAAAAAGGAAGAAATGAAATGTCAAGATTGCGAACTCAACCCATTTTCTCTTGGCTAAACTATTTCTGTAACATCCTAATAAAGGGTGGGGGAGGTGGCGCTACACGGTTCAAAAGGAACGGCCTGGAAATTCTGACACTGTGGCTTTGAGTAATACACCACTGTACACAACTACCTCAGATATGACTATCAACCACCCCCATCCCGGAAACACCCCTCCCACAAAACCCACCCTATTTTTGAAAAAAATACATTTTTTAAAGGGGGAAATAAAGTAAAAATAATCTGTGGATAAACAATCTTTGCACCGTGTGAATCTATTACACAGACTCTATCTTTTTAGGTTTATTTATCTTTTTTCTTTCAGAAGAAGAATAAAACTCCACATTTGATCTTTGACCAAGAAGAAAAATGACCTTACACATTCAGAATAATTTTTCCAGCATATTATAAAAGCTCTAACCTCAATCGCCCTTTGAAATAGAGACTGATTCTTTAAATTCTTCCCCCCGCTTGTTTCAGGAAATAGTGAGATCCTGGTGATACGGAGGCACAATGTGCCCAAAGTTCACCACAGAACACTCACTTCCTTCTCTCTGAAAGTCACTATGCTATTTATTTTCTTTTCTTTTTTATTATTATTACCGGACACCTGGATATGCAATATAATCAGATGACTGGTTCAGTTCAGAAATTCATGCACCTATTTGTCTTCATTCCACTGGAAACTCTTTGTCTCACACAAATACAGAAAAACAACCCTGATTTTTTAAATCGTCTTCCTGGGATTGTGTTGAACATGTTTTGCATGCTGTTTTGTTTAGGAAATTGTCTTTTCAGAAATGTGGAAGTGCGTAACTCTGTGGTTATTAATATTTCTTTAATCACCAAAATAAGCGAATGATTAGTGTTTGTTATCTGTCCCGGACCAGAAGACGAAGAGCACTGTCCCGGTGGTGCTGAGCGCTGGCCCCAGGTGGCTGCTGGATGTGACTTGGCAGGGAGCGGAGGACAACAAAAACAACTGTGTGGTGTACAGCAAAGGTAAGCAAGCAGTATTCTGTTATCTCTTCTAACAACAAGCCACAATCCTCCATCCACTCCTTCTTTCTCACACTTTCTTTCACCATTTCTCACTTTTTTTCTCCCTCTCTCTTCTTCTCAAAGTCGCAGACCTTCACTAATGTGTGCGTCTACACATGTACAAGGACACAAGAAAACACACATGCACACACTTCTCCATAAGCGTATCAGTTTTTCTCATCCAAAGGGTAATTTATAAGCTAAATCTCTGATTAGGAACTGAGAAACACCACTTGACACACAAAGTTAATGGTCTTTAGATTTCACAAGGTAATTAATGTCCTTTTTCCTCCCCTTTATTAAACTAAGTGAATCCCTATCTCAGGATAGATAGCAAGGAAAGCATAAGAGGAGATGGCTTTGCCACTTTACTCCATTTACTCTCTCACGAACTCAGCTAAAATTCATTCATATATCTTTAGTAAATCAACGGTAGTTATGCTACTCCCATTGGAAAGGGAATTACAACATGTGGTCACAGACTGGCTCTGCGTCTGGGACAAAAATGAGGGAAACTGAGGTAAAGTATGGGTCAAATCAAATTAAGTTTAATTTGAAGTAAAGATACAATTATCATAAATACAAATTCAACATTGAAGAAACTGAAAACCCAAAAGCATATCTGACCAAAAAACAGAGAGAGAAAACAATTAGTGCAGGCACCTTCTTCAAAATGAGCCCAGCTGGCTCCACTCAGATGACCCTCCCCCTGCCTGCAGGAGGCTCTGCCCCTGACAGGCAAAGGAGGGGCAGTAAAAATCGCAAGATTCACCTTTTGTGAACTTTTAGTCCATTTTTGCAGTTTAAAGTGCCACAGCCTATTGTTTTTCACACCCCAATAGATGTGGTGTGTTCTGCGTACTGATTGGCTGTACATAAAGTATATCAACTGTTCGACAAAGTAACTCCTTGTGTCATTTTTATGCAGTGCTGCCTTGTGAATAAATAAGAATCATCGCACAAACGACACAAAATTATTGTATTTTGAGGAAAACGATCGTACACTCATCATGACCAATGATTATATATCAGGTTGTTCCGGGTTTCTATAGTTATAACAGTAGTAATAACAGTAATTATAATTAGGGTCTTCATTGTTTTTCTTTTTCCAAAACTAAGGCTGGTGAAGTAGACTTTTCAGCCAACCATGGCCGTTGTTTTGAGGCAAACGCGTTACATGTTACTGTTAGCTCAGATATAGAAAAAAAACAATTGGTTTCATTTTCCGACAATCGTAAAACTTGTCACATGGAAATTAAGCGATCAGTGGTCACAAAAAACTTTGATATTTAGTCGTGACAAGCTCACGACAATCACGCATCGACGGAAAGGTCAAATGAGTGCATATTTGGCCTTTTTTTGGGATAGTTTTTGTACATCGTACAGAGGGCAAAATTAATGTACAAATACCATAATAATTGTACACTGGGCAACACTGTTTAAAGTCACGTGACTGCCAAATTATTCCAGGCACAGAAAAACAATACGGCTTTTTGGGGGCGGGAAGAAAATGCAATAAAACGTGCAAAAAATTTTGGAATCTTCAATTTTACAACTTTTCTACTGCAAAATAAACATTTTTTCTTTAATTTTGTCTTTCATACATTCAGAGGGGTGCACATTGTTGAAGCTGTTAATATTTTAACTCCATGTATCGCAGGTTTTTTTTAAAGAACGTAACTCCAGTAATTACGAACGACCCACTGTACATGTTTATACATAAAAGAAAGTGAAAAATATCACATTTTACATCTTCATGCTGGGTTTTTTGTTTTGTTTAAATGTTCAAAAAGCACAAAAACTTCACTGACCCTGCGGTCAAGTAGTTAAATTTGCCAATCTGGACTATCGTGTTGATCAAAGCCTCATTAAAAGCCCCATTGAACATCAGTAGATGTTTATTCAGTCTATTTAGAAAGACGTATGAACTGTACACAGAAGTGACACCAAAGTCTGAAGCTTCACCTCCCATGAAAGCACCAAACTCCTCACAGCTGTCACTGGGCGTTCACTACAGAAATAAATACGTAAATAAAGTTGTGTGTTGTGGAATTCAAAGGGTAAAGAGAGAGAAAAAAAAAAGAGGAGGAGGAGATCCATTTATCACTTTTCAAAAAATGATTACCCCGTGACAATACCCCCAAAGCTGAAATAGAGCTTCTTCTTTCTCAAAGTGAATAAGTGGCAGGAGTGGGATTTGCAACCCGGATTTTCAGTCTCCCAATTCTCATCTACTAATCACTAGACTGCACTGGGGAGTTATCCTCTTAACCGGCTACTTAACTTTGTGCTCTTTATCACCAAATCATTAAAGTTTTGATAAGCTGTTAAAGAAGATTACGCACTTCTTTAAAATCGCATAATCTTTTCGCACAGAAACAGAATGAGTGAAACAAAAAAAATTCGCAAAATATCTTTTTTTCCTCGCTTTTTTTCTCGCAAATATCACATTTTTACGAGATAGCATCTCATGGATTGCACGGGAGCATCTTCACCTCGGCAGGGGTTTTTCTGGCAGCTTCTTTGTTTGTCACTTCTGACTTGACCTTATTAAATTAAACACAATAACATCTCCAGACAAACCCTTGTGAGAATTGCTGTGTTGTACTGTGTGAGTTCATTACTCTAAATCCTCCACGAGAATCGGTTCATGCTTGCCAACTGATAAAAGATGATAATGGAGGAAATTATGAATGGGATGAATTAATTTAAATCTCAGAGCAGAAGTTTAAATCTCATGTCATAACTGAAAAAAAGCTGCAAAACAATGGTTAAATCCAAACTTTGGTGGCATAAATCGATTATAATATGCACGTGATTTGATAAGGAGGTCCCAAATAAACCTCAAAATATATACATGAGATTTAATGTATTAAAGGGTCAAAATATGTTAAAAATTCCAGACATGTCGTTTTGGACTCAAACGGCTTTCTAGAAACTTCACCAGAATGTTGGGTAAATTGGTTGGGTCTTTTCGCTTTTTCTCTTCCCAAAAAAAAAAAAAAAAACTGTTCCACATTTTGCTCCCGGCTACTTCTTTTTTTTCTCCACACGGACTTGGAGTAAGTTCAGAAAGTGGTTGAAGCGTTTGATGCCGTCCAGCCGCGTGACTCCTGCATCCAGGCTGATTTATGCCATTCATTCTTCTTCTTCATCGGCTTCTTTAAAATATTCCAATCTACAAGTCCGTGCACCCTCTGGAGGTGACATTGAAATTGAGTGCCAGCGTGCCGAAACTGTCAAATCTTTGTCACATTCAATATTGAATTTGGGTTCTTTGCTGGAGTTTTGAAGCTGGGCTGTGGTTGTCGTATCTATAGAGCGGCGTGGATCAAGTCAAGGGAAAAAGCTTTTCAAAAAGTCCAACAGGAACTTACTTCCTACCTCCAAAAAGCAAGAGGCCCAGATTGTTTATATCTTCACCCTGGTGCTGTTTCTCTGTTGGCAGCTTCATTGCTCCTTAAGATGCGTTATTTATGGAAAACAGTGAATATCTCAATGCACAGTATGCCTGAGGAATATGTTCTGGCTCACGTTTCAGTGGTCCCGGCTTTCTTTAAGGCTGCCTGCAAAGATAGTAGCAGTTGAGTTTGGATGCTTGCCAGCATGGATCTATGGGGGAGTATCTCTAAGTAAGAAATGGTGATTGGTTTTAGTGGCTGTGGTTGAGTGAGGGCTGTGATTTCTGCTCATTCTCTTTACCTCAAACTAGTCAGGAAGTTAAAATATACCTTTTCAAGTCAGGAATGTTTTTTCAACGTCGTAGAGTGGGCGTGTCACAAAATAACAACAGAATAGCCCAAGAATAAGAAGAAACTTTTTAAATTCGATATAGTACACACGCATGTAAGAAAAACAATCACTGGAGTAGGATTTTTAAAAAGGGGACATTGCAACAAATTGGTGACCTTTCAAGGCTGTACCCTCGCTAACACTAACTGGAATGGGATAAAATGGGTAGTTATGAAATGAAAACTTGTGTGAACAGATGATAAAATAGTTACTTTTAATCAAAAATGTTCTTTTAATGTTTTATTTATGCAGCACAGGAAGTAAGACATGCTCATTTCTGTTTAAAATAGTTCTGATATTCATTAATAAGTTAAATTTTTTGTTTTTTTATTTCTTTTTGAGAACCACTCATCCGACATGGAAATGAAACATTTTGCTACAGGCAACTTTCTTTGTATTTAACATATATTTTTTTAGTTTTATCATACTGATTGTAGGAAAAAATCAACACTATAATTTTTCAAGCATCACAAAGAGAGGATTTTTTTACTATTTTTTCTTCAAGTCTTGTGTCAGACTGGTGACTTAAACAGTGTTTACCCTGCCTAATTTTTACAGACCGTGCTGACCTCTTGACTGTGTCGCTTTTGTAAGGAGACCCCGGTCTAAATTGTTATTTTGCATGGGTAAAGTTTAGATAATAAAAAAAAGAGCCTACTGAGCTGGACGGGCTTCATAAAAAAGTTTGAAAAATGAAAACTTATGTAACTTTTGAAAAAACTTTTGAAAAAAATAATTAATTTGTATTTTTGACCAAATAGTGGCACACTTGCGGTTATTGATTTTAAAAAAAAAAAGAAAAAAAAAAGAAAAGCTATTGTTTTAGTTTGAACTTTTCATTAAAATGTTAACTTTTTTCCACTTTGTTTTTTGTTGTTGCTTTGCTCGTGTTTACTGAAAAGCCAAGTTGAACCCCATCCCCCACCCTGTTTTTCCTGTCCGGATCAATCTCATCCACAACTACAATGACTTTGTAGTCATACCCGGCCATAAAATTTGATTTAAACAAGCAAAAACAAATATTAATGGGTTCAAATTCAAATTTAAAGAAAAAACACTTTGTCTCTGTGAAGGAAAAAAAAAAAAAAACCCTTCCAGAGACTAAGATTTTATGTCAACATGTGAATGCAGGCCTGCTGCTCGGCAACAGGGATTGTGTCTAAAAAGTGTCTTCCACAGGGAAATCAAAAAATTTCACGAGATAAAAATAAAAGTCACTTTTAAAGTTCATAAGAGTTCAATGGACCAGCTTAGAATGCTAGACAGGCTGCATGTGGGCCTCGGACCTCAGTTTGTCCATCGCTACTCTCTAAATAATTAAGCTTTATTTTATTCAATAGTATTTATTCGTATCGAAGAGTGTTTTTCATATTCATCCACACGGTAAGAAAAAAAGTAGAAAGTTACAGACAATATGAGATGCCAGGGTCATTTTAATGTCCTAAATTGGCATTCACAAATCTGTTTCATGCACAAGAAATATTCTTAGAATTTCTTTTCTTTCGATGAGAGGGAGCAAATGCTGTAAAGTGGAAGTAAAGAAAGTGCTATATCTGTTTTTCCCAGGCTGTCAGCACAGCCCTGTTTGTTTTACATTAAACTCCCAGGAAGAGCCTTAGCAGCCAGCCATTACTAAAACTCTCAGCTCTACTACCGCGCTAACTCATTATCGAGAAATCCACCTGGAACTCCCACAATGCCTCCCTCTACACTCCGACAGTCTCTTTGAAGCGGTGAAGTTATAGAAACAGGCAGCAAGTCTGCAGAGTAATTATATGTTACAGTAACACCGGAGAGAGTGACAGACAGGAAGACGAAGAGTGGGGAGAATTTTCTCCACAGATAAACACCACCGTGATAAACAATACGGCTGGGAAGGAGGAGAGATTTAATAGAAGAAACAAATTCAGACACATTTTGATTTTTTCACCATCAAACATTTAGCTAGTTGGATATGTTAGAAGTAGAGATTGAATTCTTCGAACCTGCGCGTCTAAAAGAAAATTTACCAACTCTTATTGAAGAAAAATTTAATAAGATACTCTTAAAAACATTAATAAGAGAACAAACTTCACATTTTACTCAGAAATAACAACTTATTTGATGGTTTTGATGCAAATTCATTCACATATTTTTTAAGGAAAAAATCTTACTTTTCTGAGGAGAAAAACAGCTACTTTATGTTCAGAATGGGCTTTTTTTTTTTTTTTTTTTTTAATAAGAAAGAGATATTTTCTTTGTCTGAAGCACAATACAGGACTCAATCCATTCCTGGAGTGAGCCTTCATTGTACCATTTGATAACTGAGCCCATTGAAACTATACGCATACAGTGTGACCACATTATGGGACATTATTCAGAGGTCACCTAAACTTTTCAACTATAAGCCTCTTAAGCCAGACCACTCAGATACAGCATGTCCAATAAGTCTCTGGAGCAACTGAGCTCATTCTTCAGGCGGAAACAGACCGATATACCCAAAACGTTTTACTTAAACTCCAACATTGAGAATTAGCCAACATTTTGTCTTATTTTTGTATTATTTCATATTGTCTGACTCAAGGGTGCCAACATTTTAGTCACCCTTTTTGAAAACGTTCTGTATAGCCGCTGTCCTCCGTTTTAGAAAAACTCTTCCGTAAATACGTAATCGTTTTCAATATTACTGCATCAACACGAACCGTATAAATGCGCTTCTGAGTGCGGCTGTAAGTATGCCAAACCAGTAGTGGGCAGTATTTATCTAAACGTAAGCTCTGAGATAGGAAGGCTTATGTGATGAATAAAAGCCAAATCCAACGCATTTCTCCTCCTTTGCTCCTCAACAAGAAGCAACAGCAGTTGAGTGTGTAAAAAAAAAAAAAAAAAAAGCAAGAAAAGAGCATAACAGAGGATCCATGCTGCCCACTGTCTGATTTTAAAAACAAGGATGCACACAAATGACGTTTATGCATTAATTGTCGCAGGTAGTGACGTTTAAAAAACGCAAAACGCCAGTTATGCATGTCCAAAACGAAAAACTGAGTTTTCCAAAATTTTCACTTTGGTCGGAGTTTTCAAAAACAATGGTTTTGAGTGAAGAAACACTTACAGGTTCATGTGGATGACGGGCCAAAACGGATAAAAATATATTAATTTTACCAGATACCCAGCTACATGTGGACAGGGCGTCAAAACACCCCAAATAGGTCGCCAGTCTGTAGTGGGACGACACACATACAGACAACCTCCCACACACAAACACTCCCAGGAGCAATTTTATAGTGGCCAATTACCCTAACATGCATGTTTTTTGAGGTTGGGAAGAAACTGGAGTACCCAGAGAAAACCAATGCACCCAGAGGTGATCATGTAAACTCCACGCCAAAAGACCAGTGTTTCAAGCCTCAACCTCACTCCGGAAGTCAAACCCCTGACCTTCTTGCTGATAGGCCACTGTGCCAAACAATGCGCCACCATGGAGCTCCAGATACTAACAAAGCTAAAACGTTTTACTCTTAAGGGTGAGGAACGTGCATGGCACACGTGAGAGGACCAGATCAAAAGACGATGCTGTGTAGTTGCATTGCGTACAGTTATCAATTCATTGAGAGATTTTTTTTAATATGAATAGAACCACACATTTTTATTCATTTTGTAACATATATCTTTTTTTCTAACACCGTGAGATTGAACAAACATTTTCCTGGGAGCTATTGCTCAATTGCAATCAACATAATGCTTTATTTACTCATTCCATTGATGTACAGCTATAGGTTGATCACCTTGACCTCTGCAGATATGCAGGTGGTGTTTTTTTTCCGTTATTATTTGCTTCTTTCAAAGCCTCTTGTGCCGCTCCCTGGCAACATGCAACGCTCAGAAGAAGAGACTCTCACAGTTCAAAATTTAATTGTTCATTTCAACCCTCCTCTTTTAAAAGTGAACAGGAGGTGCGAGGGTTATTATCTGTTATCTTGGAACATGTTGAAATAGTGCGACTGAATAATAACTAAACAAGTGACAAAATGTAAAAAATTCATTATCAGTGTATTAAAACAAAATTGTACCCTAAAGGAGTTCCCGGCACGGCTCCGAGCTGCCGACTAATTATGTTTAATTAAAAGACAACAGAGATCAACAGAATCGTTTTCATTAGGAAGTTATTAATGATTCCGCTGCAACAATAATTGATTGCAGTGAGCGACGTGATAAGTCGCTGCGGTCAGGCCGGGGTGCAGAGAAGCCGCTGGTTTAGAGGTTTGGCAGGCGCTCAGCTACCACAATGGAGATTTTAGAAGTTATAAAGATGAGAGGGGGTGTTGTGTCGTAGGTAGAGAAAGAAAATCCAAATCATGCAGTAATATGAGCGGACTAAGCCACCCACACATGCATCATCCAATGCATTATTTTCTTTTTCAAACATGCTTTTTTTTCTTTACATCCTGCTCTGAAACTAAACACACATGCCTGCACGTGTAGGACCACTTTTTGCTTCTCCATTCAACAGCGTGGAAAAGACATCAGCTCTAGACTCGTCCTCCTTCAGCCTTTTATGTGCATTGTTCTCCCGCCGTGCAGTGCTAGACAGCACCAGACACCACACTGTGTGTGTCAGCTAACGCACACCCCACGCCTTTACACGCTACCGACACACATACGTCCGTCTGTATCAAGACTCAGAGAGAAAATACACAATGCTTTAATATTGATGAGCACAGATGAGAGCCTTTTGCATTTAATAGCCCTATTTTTGTCATTATTTTGGGTTTTCACTTGGGGTTTATGTTGTATGTTGCCCATAGCTCGTCCTCCTTGTATCACTAGTGTCGGGCTAATGAGCGTGGGCTGTCCTTAGAGCAGGAGGGTTTGGGTAGTGCCATTCACTCTGCATATTTAAATGCCTTGTAGAGCTTAAGTAGGCCCACTTTTCCATGTCAGGGCAGCGTTCAATCCTGCTGCGACCATTAATTATGATACCATTGTGCTCCAGTGTGGCTAATAAGAGTGATGTATTGCACCCTCATGGCATTATAATCATCTGAGTGAAGTACCTGGACTACACCGGCCTCTTTCTAAGCACTACCTTTACAAAAAAAAAGGAGAAGAAAAAAGAAATTGTGAGTGATGAGGAAGCTTTGAGGACACAACAGACGTACAGCGTCACTGTAATTGCATAATCAATAAAAGAAATGTTTTGGTATTGATCATATAGGAGTATGCCACTGTGAGAAAACACACATGCAATGGTATTTTTACATTTACAATCATCTTTTTTATGAATTATCTACATAATTTTGCCATATTCCGCACAAAGAACTGGATAAGTGGATTTTAAACAGCTATTTTCTTAATATTTAGACATGTCTTCCTCGGTCTGTGCACGTGTTCCATACCACAGAGAGAAAAAGATATCGTTTTATTACATTAATCACAGCAAGTTAATGTGATTACGTGTACTTTATTTCCCTTCTTAACTTAACAGCATAATCAATGACCGTTTTATATTCATTCGAAAAAATTTCAGCGGATATGAAAAATAAGCCTCTGCGACTTCTTTTTAATCTACTGCAGGATCTTGAATCAGTAATTAAGCAGTCCATTCTCTGTGTGTGTGTGTGTGTGTCTTGTAAAAAGCCCTTAGCCTGCTTTTAGGCCTGGGCATGATCCAGCCCACCGCCCCCATCTCTGCTGTGGTAAGTAGGTGTGAAAAGCATTGTCAATGTGCTCCAGGATAAAGCTCTACTGCTGGATGCCATTGGTCAGAATCACACACACACACAAGTATAAGATCTAGGAGCAGGTTGAGATGAAATGTGTGCATGGGTGTGTGTGTGTGTATAGGGATAATCAGAGACAAAAGCTGAGAGAGGGGCCTTTCTGCACATCCACAGCTTCTCTCTCTTTTTGGAAGAGGGGCTATTTCATCAGACTTGAGGAGGGTCACTGTGCACGTGTGTGTGAGCGTGTGTGTGTGTGTGTCTGTGTGTGGAGAGATGGAGGGGCAGAGATAGAAGAATCACTGAGGTGGAGGGGATTTTTTCCCCGATGGGTTTGATGGAAAACCGTGTGGTTAAAGTCTCTCTGAGGGCTGGAGGACTGCAGGAAGAAACTAAACAAGTGTAACTGAGTGGGAACAGGTGATCATACCAGGAAACAGAGACCACATAGAAAGGGGGAAAGAACATGACAGGCAGGGGGAAAACAGTGGAAGAACACACACACACTGACTGAAATACCTATACAGGGAATGGAGGTAAAAATCCATTTAAGCTATGGGTAGCAGCCTCGCGGGAGCCATTTTTTCCTTTTGATAATTTACACCCTGCAAATCAATTTTTAGGTTGGGCGGAACATAATCAGATTTTCTCTGAGGAAGTAGTTGAAGATATTACGAAATTGTTTTGCAGGGTCGCCTCTTTGCTCATAACACAAAGCTAGGCGATAACCTTTATACATACCTTTTGCAGCTAATCCATTTTATTGATTGTACATCCACCTGCGTGGGAAAAAAACATGCCTCTGCTTGTGATCCCTTACGCCCAATATCAGGGTGATATCGCAGGGTTTTTTGCTGCACAACAGCAGGCCACCTTTAGCAAGAGTATCTTATCTGCGAGTTGTTTTTATCACACCATCTGGTCAACGGATCTCAGCCATTCGAGCCATTCGAAAAGTCCAATGACACAGGTAAGGACGCTGAAATTGCGATGAGCTGTGCAGGTGTGATAGGAGCATTAAGAAGATGTAGTTGGTAAACTCTGGAGCAAGGCTAATCTGTTTTAATCTTTAGAGAAACTTGGGAAAAAATGTTATCTGGTTGGTTTTTATCATCAAGTAAAGTTCAGAAGGACAATTTTGAGGTCAAAACATCAAAAAGTGCTTGTTTTTATGAAACAAGAAGTGTTCTTTTAGTTCTTGAATAAAAAGCTTATTTTTAGGTACTTTTTGTGCGCTAATATTGACTCAAAACATTTACTTCTCAGCTTTAGAACAACTTTTTGATGTAGAAAACACAAAAAAAAAAATCCTACACAAGTGAAGCACCCTGCTGAGGAAGCTCATTTTGGCCGCTTGTATCCGTGATCTCATTCTTTCGGTCACCAAGCACAGCTGGTGACCATAGGTGAGGGTAGGAACATAAATCGACTTGTAAATCGAGAGCTTTGCTTTTCGGCTCAGCTCTTTCTTTACCATGACGGATCAATGCAGCATCTTAGTTATTGCTGACGCCTCACCAATCCGCCTGTCGATCTCCCGCTCCATCTTTCGCTCTCACTCAGAGATCGGGTGAGGAGCTCTGCCATCCGGGAGGAGCTCGGCGTCAAGCCGCTCCTCCTCAAGGTCGAGAGGAGCCAGATGGAGTGGTTCAGGCATTTGGTGAGGTGTTTCGGGGACATCCCACCGGGAGGAGACCAAGAGGCAGACCCCGAACCCGCTGGAAAGACTATGTCTCACAGCTGGCTGGGGAACGACTCGGGATCCTTCCAGGTGAGCTGGAGGATGCAGCTGGGGTGAGAGAAGCCTGTGCTTCCCGTCTGAGGCTGTTGCCCTCGTCGGATAAGCGGAAGATGACGGAACAGAACAAGTGAATCAAAAAGTAGTGAAAAAGTCTAAATTAGAGTGACTTTTACTCGCTGGAGGTGTTTAGAGAAGAGACAGGCTGCAGTATCGCCAAATCAACCAAAAGCTATTACGGAAGGAATTGGATATAGAAGCCTTACAGAGATGATTGTATGGCATCCTTTAAACAATGACTATGTTACGGTAGATGTTTATGGGCTGAAATATTTTTGTCTATTTCAGCTAAAGACAAAACTAAACTTTACATCAAGATTTTTCCAAATTATCACACTGGTATGCAGCAACACATATTTGAAGCTTTTTAAAGTTACCTTTTCTCACGAACAGTAACTCGACTGAATCATTCATCTATCTTTACATTCTCGTCTCCACCTGACTGTAAAATTTACTGATCACAAGCCAGACCCAATCTCCTCCGGGTTGCTTTAGTGCCTGAGCTCTGCTGACCTCTGCCTGTCGTCGCCGGCTGACAAAGATGGGTGCCTCTGTTCTTGGTGAGCCTATGTGTGTGCAAGAGAAGGCGACAAGCAGACAGGCGTGCTGTAGGTACAGTAGAGCGGAGGACTAGACATCAGTGTCGTCCAGGTCAGACAGGGCCATCCATTCTCTGGGCTCTGGGGAAAAAAAGAGAGGGAGAAAGAAAAGGAAGAAAAGGAGAGAGGAGGGGAAAACGCGTGTGTGTCTGTGTGCGTATGCGAGGAAAAAGAGAGATGGGGTGGGTTGAGGAGGTGGGGCGTTGATGCACTGTTTCTCTTAACTCTGTCAAAGCCACTCCATTGTGCTCCCCCATGCAGCGAGTGGAAACCAATCTGTCATCGCTCCACTAGCCAGCGTAGTAGAAGAGGGCTAGACTGCTGGAAACACAAGTCTATTCAATGTGAAATGTAACTGGAATCTGAGCCTTGGAAGAAAAAAAAACTGATGTGAGATTTTGTGGAACCCGCTCTCTTACACACTGTGAAATGTTGGGCTTGTACAGTATTTTGAGTCTCAGAGAGATAGATTTCAGTCTCATGTGTTCATTTTTTTCCCCTCATAGCGATGAGATTGACATGTTTTGTAGATGAAAAAAAGCCTTGTGTGGTTTGCATAGTCATGAAGGACTCAGCTGGAAGTTTTCTGTTGCAGTGGCGCCTCGCTCTGTTGGTCCTTTTTGTTTAGAGATTTGGCATTTTTCTTTTACCAACTAGTGATATTTCAACAGAGAAGGACAAGGTCGCACCAAACAGTTTTTTTTTTTTTTGCTAACAATAACTTTTCAGCTCGATTTTTCACCTTCTTCTCCTCCTTACACCTGTCACCTACAGGATAGAAAGCCAGCATCAACATGGCCACCTCTCCTGCTGCCCTGTACACGCTAAGCCAACATACTGTTGAATAACGACTGCTAATGCTGTGTTCCAATGCCATTCGGAGTCACTGCTTCCCCTCTCCCTACAGGAATCCCCCTTGCACCATTTTCCCTGTAATCTCCCCACTCCTCTGTGTTATGGGGTGGCTCGCCTGCTGCTCCCGCCTATACTTCCCATCCCTTCTCCTTCATACGAGCAACACCTCCACCATTTTAATCCTTTTGACCCAAAGCCTGTGTGTTTCCCTGTATCAACAGCTCCTGGAGATTACATCCTGCTTCCCTCCTTAGAGCAGTGTGCTCCAGTATGAGGTGCTGTAGCAGGCTAGCATTCCTTAGCGGGATGCTAGGGATAGCTATGGTGGCTACAACTAGCCATGGTGGCTAGTTAGCAAAGTGGTCAAGAGTACAAGCAAAAGTTTAGAAGCCTTTATAAAACTTGACCTAATGCTACCGCTCTTTTAAAATAATGCCTTGGCCAATTGAAATTTAGACAAACATTTGGAACATTTCCGTTTCAGGAACTTGTAGGTACTTTTTTTTGGATAGTTTCTCTTCCTTTTGCTCCCTAAAATGAACAGTGTGGAATAAGAGCTGTTGCAAAAGTTTTGTTGACTGATTTTTATTAACGTCGGTCGGTCGGTCAGTCACCTTCTTAACCGTCTATCCCTTTCAGGGTTGCGAGGGGTGCCAGAGCCCTTCCGGCCGATTTGAGGTGAGGGCCAGGGGCAGGGACCACTCCGAACAGGTCACCAGTTTGTCGCAGGGTTTTGGAAAAGAGGTGAAGAAGCGTGTTCAAGCAGGCTGGAACGGGTGAAGAAAAGTATCAGGTGTGATGTGCGACAGAAGAGTTTCAGCTAGAATGAAAGGGAAAGTGTACAAAACCGTGGTGTGACCGGCCATGCTGTTTGGTCTAGAAACAGTAGCACTGAAGAAAAGACAGGAAGCAGAGATGGAGATAGCAGAGATGAAGATGCTGAGGATCTCTCTGAGAGTGACCAGGATGGACAGGATTAGAAATGAGTACATCAGGGGAACAGCACATGTTAGAGGTTTTGGGGATAAAGTTCGAGAGGCAAGACTGAGATGGCTTGGGCACGTACAGAGGGGAGAGACCGAGTACATAGGAAGAAGGATGCTGGATTTGAAACCACCAGGAAAGAGGACTAGAGGAAGACCAAAGAGGAGGTTCATGGATGCAGTGAAGGAAGACATGAAGATAGTTGGTGTGACTGAAGAGGATGCAGCAGATAGGGTTAGATGGAAGAAACTGACTTGCTGTGGCGACCCCTGAAGGGAAAAGCCGAAAGAAGAAGATAAAAAGTTTAAATTCTGTCTGATGGAATTTACGTAGTAGGCTCAGATTGAAGTCCAGGATGCTAAAGATTTTTTTACGTTCAGTTTGTTAAAATTTGTGTTTGCATAACTTTGTTAGGAAAGTAAATCATCAGTGAGAAAAGAGAGGTAGAAAGTCAGTTTTGTGTTTCCAATCTGCTGAGGAGCCCTCCTCCCTTCATTCAAAACCCCTCCTCTTTCATGTAGTGTTTCTGGTAATGGGTTCTGGCTTTATTGATGTGAACTTATATGATCATTGCATAAAGAGCTAGCTTCCTTTCTCTCTTTCTTCCTGCTCACTTTTCCTGTGGGCCACATTAAATCAAGCCTCCGACCCAGACTCTAGTTAAATTAAACCCTATCAGCATGTTGCCCCCTCATATCGGAGAACAGGCCTTTATATAGTCCGCCTGTAAATGGTGATTAGTGAGTGTTTTGATTAAAATTCAACCGATACTCTGTTGGAGCCTCCTCCTCTTCCTCACCTCCCTCCTTGTGGTAATGTACATAAACATGCATTGAAACACACACACACATCCTGCCTGTGTCTGGTCTGCTGTCATGGCTCAGCAGAGTGCAGGGCTGATTTAAGGACCCTTACAAATGGGAAGGTTGCAAGTGAAGACAAAAAAAAAGTAGACAAATCACAGCACAGCAGCCTCAAGGTTTCTACTAAAACTATTCTACTGGAGGGGAGCGACAGAACAGTGAAAAATATACACACACTCCATCCTGTCAGAACGCTTTTGGCTTATCTTGAGTGACTGTCAAGGCTGGGAATATCAGGGAATGGACAGAAATATATAAAATTAATAAGCCGCTGGATGTTGTCGGGAGTTATGATGGTTCATAAATCCTGGTTTGATCATGGCGGACAAGGCTTAAACCCACAGCTTCCTAATGCGCACAGCAGTGTTTCGGACTGGATTTTATTCTGTTTGGGAGATAGAAACCCTTAGCTGGCAATAGTAAGATTTATCATCTCACCAACCCCTCCTCCTCCTCTCTCTCTTTCTTTCATGAGTGACAAATATTAAAAAGAAGGCCTGAGGGAAGTTGGCAGCCATTACCACCTTTAATAGAAGGGCACAGGCGTAGCAAGGTGAAACTGGGGCCAAAGGCAGAGAAATGCTTTTCAAAGAAAAGCGAGAGGAGCAGAAAAAGAGGAAGAAATTGCTACTAACTTATCAGTTGTACTTCCTTTGTCGGGTCAGAGGTCGTAGAGCTTTTGTTTGTTTGTTTGTTTCTCATACTGAAGGGATGGATGCTATCTCTGTCGCCATCCAAGCAGGTCTGCTCCGTTGAGTGCTGCAGGTAATATTTCATGTCAGGAATTAAGCCAGCCTACCCACCGACTCTGTTCTACAGTCGCATGGCCACCGCATCCATCATCGTCTCCTCGCTCTCTTCAGGGTTGGCTTGTCGGGTGAAATGAAACTAAAAACATTTATTCATGAGCTGCTTTTCTCAGATTTGAAAGACTTATATTTGGAGTTTGGTCCTATCAGATTGTGTTTTTTTATCACCTACTTGTTATTTTCTTTTAAGAAAAACAAAGTGAAACTAGCAGCAACTGAACGGTAACTTTAGAAAAACTTTTTCAAGATCTTTAATAGTTTTTTCTTTCTTTAGGGGTTTAAAAAAGTACATATAATATTTCACTTTCATTTTTTATTTCGCAATTATAATTTAATCAGAAGAGTTCAACACTTTGTTTGAAATTGAGCAATAATTTGGAAGAAAGTTAGCACATAAAATGTGGACTTTTTGTATATTTTCTTTGCAATTTTGACGGAAACTTCACATTTTAATTCAGTTATGTTTGCTTGAGACAGATGAAAGCAATTTTATTCTATATTTTTTAGTAGAAATCTGAAAAACATACAAATGAAATGTTTGCTGTAGTCAAATTTTTTAAATACCATCAACTACCAACAATGAGATCTGAACTCAAATAACAAATTTTTAAGAAGAAGTACACTTTATTCATTCTTTAACGTGGAAATGTGTGTGCTGCATTGCACCGCAGCAGGCTGCCACAACGGGTGGAGAAACAGGGTGTGTGTCTTACCCAAGGGCACGTAGGCATGAGTACAGTGGATTCGATCCCGCGAAACGTCTGGAGAACTTCCGGTCCAAGGGCGAACATTCTACCACTGAGCTATTGCCTCCTTTAACATCAAGATGTCAGTTTTAATGTGAGTTGAGTTTTATTGCAAAAAAAGAGAATATCTTAATTTTCTTGAATGCCAACAGAAAAAAATAGATTATTCTTGTCAGAGGATGTACAGGGGCAATAAATAGCACCATCCTGATTGGCCAAAACTTCACAAAGAAAAGTTTAGTATAAATGCAAATTTTATGTGAGTTGATAGTTTATACTCCCTACAAAATTTAGACATTGGATTTACATGCAGGCAGGGCTGTCTGTTGATAAAGATCCTCTGTTGATTTATTTCAGTGTAACCATAGTAACCAAACAACACAACGTTCTTCTCCTCTGCATCTCTGCAACATACAATATTTGGTGGGCTAAATATTTCTAAAGGCGCAGGCTCCATATTTGGAAATAAACATAATGATATGATGAATAAGGTCCCAAATCTAAAATGTTCAATACTATAGAAAATAACTACCTGTAGTTGCCTTTAGATAAGTCCTAAAATAATTATCAAGTAGCTAAAAATCATTTGCTACAATTAAAAATACCATTAATACTATGTATAATACTTTTGGCAATGTTGATTAGTTTTATTGTGGGTAGATCGTTTAAATTTGGTGAATGGAAATCTACACGCTGAAAGTAGAGAGACGAAGAAAATAGTTTGAAACTAATTTTTTGATCCACTGTTTGATACAAACATTTGCATTAGAATCATTTTTAAAAAAAGTTACCGAATGTTAACCACAAGATTTTATACATGTCCGACTTTGATTCGTTTCATGATCATATAAATCACCTATATTGTAAACTACATATTCAGCTTCGGGTTGCTGGCTATGGGCGACCAATCTCTCTGATCATACTCTAGAGCAATGACCAGAGCAACGGCCGATTTTTATTTTTGAAATCACAAGGGATTTCGGTTCCCTGTTAGGCGTAATATACCAACACTGGTATCTCGCGACATTCAATAAAGTAAAGTACATATTCCGTTGTCGGAATCGGCGGATCGGTGCGGCGTCAGCAATAACTAGGATGCTGCATCGGTCCGTCGTGGTAAAGAGAGAACTGAGCCGAAAAGCAAAGCTCTCGATTTACAAGTCGATCTACGTTCCAACCCTCACCTATGGTCACCAGCTGTGGGTGGTGACCGAAAGAATGAGATCGCAGGTACAAGCGGCCGAAATGAGCTTCCTCCGCAGGGTGGCTGGGCTCTCACTCAGAGATCGGGTGAGGAGCTCTGCCATCCGGGAGGAGCTTGGTGTCGAGCCGCTCCTCCTCCAGGTCGAGAGGAGCCAGATGGGGTAGTTCGGGCATCTGGTCAGGATGCCCCCCGAGCGCCTCGCAGGCGAGGTGTTTCGGGCACGTCCCACCGGGAGGAGACCAAGGGGCAGACCCCGGACCTGCTGGAGAGACTATGTCTCACGGCTGGCCGGGGAACGACTTGGGATCCTTCCGGGTGAGCTGGAAGATACAGCCGGGGAGAGACAGGCCTGGGCTACCTGATTGAGGCTGTTGCCCCCGCGACCCGACCTCGGAACAAGCGGAAGATGACGGAACGGAACATATTCCGTTGAATTCAACCTATAAAAAATGTTAAAACTCATTTTTATGGATTAAAATATGATCTCAACAAAGTCTGTTGTAAATATGCATCTCCATGGTGTGTTACTTGTACTTTCTGTTGAGTAAAGGATCGAAATACCGCTTGCATTTTTGGGTTTGTTTCTATCACCTCCCGCTCCTTTGAGGGTGTAAACTGTGGAGAGAGATACTAATTAGTCCACTACGTCTAATCTCAGAGGCTTCAGCTGTCAATAAGAATGTTGTCATGGAGAGGAAGTCTCTCTACATGAAAGGCTCGGTATTCTAGAAATGTAAAACGTGTGTCAGAGCGTCTCAGTCGCTAACGTCCTGATGAGACAAGCTGTCAACAAAAGTAAAGTGACAACAAAAACATCTCTGCTGGACCAAAACAGCGTAATGACATTCTAAATTAAGACATGTGATACCCCCAAAACCCACCTCCTCCTTCTCTTCCGTTGTTCTATTTGGGAGAGGTCATGCTTTTTGAACACAAGCTGTAGTAAGTAAATTTATTCCACTTATTTCTTGTAACTGCATGAAAAAGTAATGAGGTGTTGGAGATAAATATATGAAGACAATAAGTCATTTGGTCCTTTCTCCTGTAGCTGCTTTTTTTCAGTCAATTAACACATTTCAAACACTCAGGAAAATATCTTCGTCTTATAAAGCTTCTTAATATGCCGCATCTTGCTTTTATCCAATTACACGTATGCGAGGTCTGTGGGCATGCTCGGGCACCACGCACATAATGGAGGACGTCATCTTTGGTGTGATATTCTCCAACTCTCTTCCACTGCATGTGCCTATGGCGTTCACTATGAATTATTCAAAAGCTTCATCCGATGGAGAGGAAGGCCCGAGTTCCATAGTAAACAGATTTTCTGCTCACCATCCTCACAAATCAGAATTGTAAGACGGTGTAAGTGCCAAATAATTACACAGAGGCTCCGTTTACCTTGCTGTTCCTACTTGGCCTTGCCTTAGAAATGCATTTGTGCTGAATTACTATTTGGTCATTGGTGGAACTTGGGAGTTTATTGAAGTTTTATCGCTTTAAATACCCGTGGCGCTGATGTGTGATCACTCAAATGAACAAAATTTACAGCCACACAGATTTATCTTCCCATAAAGGTTGATGTAAAGGAAAAATTCAGATGTATTTCTTGTTTGTTTTTTTATCTCCTCCAGTATGTCTGTTTAAATGAACTTCTGAAATACAGTCTAAAAGTATTTTCTCTCTCATTGTTGATTTATTAAACTCTAACAGATAACAGCCCTTGAATTGGAGTCTGGCTATGTATAATCTCTTTAGTTCCTCGCCAAGTTATTGTGCTCTGAAATAGGAACTATGAATATTACATGGGCTTTAAATCCCTGAAAAACTTTTTTTCTAGAACAAGAAAATTGACATATCCATTGCATTAGTGCGGCAGCCCAACTTTGGCTAATGGAGATTTCACATTATGGAGCTTTTAGCTTATAGCAGCGTGAAATACGCTAAGAAATGAACTTTTTAAACATCCCAAAAAGCCAGAAGGAGAGGATCCAGAAGAATTTCCCTCTCCGCTGGGTGGGTTTACCCTGACCTTGAACTGCTCATATCGCCCGGTGCAGATCTGTGGCAGCGACACATGTCATGTGCTGGAGAGGACTGAGAAGGAAGCAGAGGAGACAAGAGGGAGTGATCTTGGTCCGTCGCCCAGTCCGAGTTGGAGTCTGCCCTCATGTCAAAAGATGGGCATGTTTGGCCCAAAACACAGACTGCACCTCAACCACTGATCTCAGCACGAGAACACCTTTGGATGGGTTACGGAGGGGTGTGTGGGTGGGGGAGAATGTGAATTATCAGAGGCTTCAAAGCTGCCCCTAAATTCTTGTGCAGAGGGGTGTTTTTTACAAGGACAAAAGAGAGACTTATGAAGTGTATTCTCATTTTCCATAGCAAACCTGAAACCTCTCATTGTAGGAAACATTCTACACTCACTGCCACGCTGGTTTTCTCACACTCAAGAAGGAAGCTACAAACTACAAAAAAAACCCCAAAACATTACAATCATCATATGCATATTTTGGGCCTTCGCTGTTTCACAGACTTTTTCAGCGCGATTTTGCAGCTTTATTTTCTAAAGTGTTTTCTGCATCCAAACACGACCGACTGCTCTCACCCTCAGGTTTACCATCTCGTAGCTGGAGACGTTCATATAGACATCTGCTCTGCTCCACTGAACGTCAATTTTTCAACCAAACAAAAGCAGCGGAAACATTTACTATCAACACACAAAGTGATAAGAAGAGATTAATAAGATTATAATCTACCAAACTCGCTGTTCTCACATCATGCTCCGGGGTCGCTGTAAAAACTGTTCTTTTTAATCATCAAAAAGCAGCCATTCAGCGTCTTCTGTAAACAAGTAAACAGGAAAGTTTGCTTTTCTCCTGAGTTAAAAGAAACCTTTTCTTTGTTTTCTCTTTAGCGTCTTTTGCTCTAACAGGAGGCTAAAGCCCAGAAGACTTGAGAAAGCTCCTAAATAGCGGCTCTGAAGCTAGGTTCGCGCTTTGTCATCACGCTTGAAGAATTTCCTTTTAATGTACTGTAATGTGAAATTCAGTGGGGACAAGTTTAATTGAGTTTTACACAAACCAGTTGGGAGTAGTGCTGGAAGGTAGGTGATGTTGAGGTTTTTAATCTCTGGCTCCGGAGAGGCTTGTTGACGGAGTGGTTCTTTCTCTTTGTGGAGAAAAAAAGAGGAAGCCTAAGAAATGATACATCCATGGATAAAACCAATTGGCAACCCTCAAAGGGACGGGGGGGTGATAAGGCAAATCCAGCACTTGTAGAGAAATAAAAGAATCCAACTGTTCATTAAAATGGGAAACAAAACAGGCGATTGAGAAGGAAGGCAGACTGCTCGGTGGAGGAGCGAGAGAAACAAACAGAGCCAGAGATATCAGAGCAAAGGATTGGAAAATAATCAAGGATTTGTGAGGGGAATTAATAAGAAAGATAGGCACAAATAAGCATTTCTTTACCCCTGATTTTCTGCGAAATTAGGAAGGATGGACGACAATTATCAAACAGGGGAAATGGCTTAAGCTACACAGACACCTGATTATAAAAGCTAACCCAGATATGAAGGTTGCTGTCTTTTTATTTTACACACTTTGACTGAGGCAGCGGTGTCTTTTGTCTTCACAAAAAGCAGATATTCAGTGGATAATATTCTGTTTTTCTGGGCCAACACCAGATACTCGGTAAATGGGATGAAAAGAGGGATTTAACCTTCAACAAAAGATTTTCTTGGAGCAATTTAAATGTTTTCAGGGCAACAAAAAATACTGAAAAAAAATAAAAATTGCAAAAAAAATCTTGCAATGACTTGTATATTTACATCCAGTGTTACATCTAGATTAATTCTAGTATTAGTATTTATCTACTTACCTATCTATATGTGTCATAGAATTTATTTACATTGCATTTTATGGATACATTTTTGCAAGATTTTTAATTTTGTTGCTAAAAAAAAGTCTCAAATTTAGCAGTATTTCAATTTCTTGTATTGGAATCAGAACAAAATTTTAAAAAACTAGCATTCATAATTTTCTAATATTTCAGAAATCTTTAAACGCTTTACAAAATCACTTTTGTGTGGGACTTTTATGAAAATTAAAAGATAAAAAATCCTACACGATGTAAAGATTTGCTTTGGTAGAGCAAATCTTTCAGTCGTGGACAAGTTTTTTTTTTTTTTTTTTTTAAAAAAAACAAAAAAGAAAGCAATAAACTCAAGTGTGCATTTTGTTGCCTTTTTTTTTTTCTTTTGCAAAACCACAGAAACTCTGTCGCACATTTCTGACTGTAACCAAGAACTTAGTCGTCTCCATCGCTTGACCTGGCTTTCTGTAATGAATTTTAGAGTCAGGGACTTCAGGTGATACAAACAAAGAGCCAATGAAAAGCTGAAGATGAGGGAGTGGAGGAAAAGGCATTGCAGGAAAAAGAAGGTGGGGGTAAAATAACAATGAAAAGATCAACTCTGGTTCTGATCGGCTGCTGCAACATTCAACTGGCGATTTTTTTTTTTTTTTTGTTAAAGAAAGCCATTCATCAACATATCAATAAAAACAGAGAGTAGATTATTATTGTGTTTGCTTACCATGGCCCCTTCACCCATCATAAATAACATAAATAATGGCTCCGCCGCTGTAGCTTGTATTAATTATAATTAGAATGCTGATAATATGTGTGCCCTTTTATTACTGGAGCTGAATCAATTTTACAGTGTTGTTCAGTTCCACAAGGTCACACAAGTTACCAAGGCCAGCGATGCTCTTTGAAAAGCCATTCTGCGACTGAGCAACCTGTGTGACCTAACCTGATCAAAAGCTTAAAGATGCCACAGATTTCTCAGCATCTATTGGAATGTTGCGTGAAAAATAAGATCATTCTTTAGTTTATTTATCATAACACATCAATTTAATAGTAAATGATCCTGGGTTGTTTCTTTTCTCTTAAAAACTCTTAAAATCTGTTAAAAACTGTAAAAAAAAAAAAACAAAACAAAAAAAACAACAAAAGTAGATCAAACTTTTACTGCATTATAATTGTTCACGCTTAACTTTGTTTTAATACTAAAATCTAACAGTGTAATAAAATATTTGTATTCACATACTCCGGACATGGCAGAAAAATATTCCCGGTAATTGACCAACTATTACAACAGGAATTTATTTTTTTGCTGTTTTTTTTTTTTTTTAGTTTTTACATACTTAATTCAATGGGAAAATTTAAGTGCTGCAATACACCGCAGCAGGCTACCACGACGGCATCAATGGTGGGAGAAGCAGGGGGTTAGCTGTCTTCCCCAAGGACACTTAGACATGAGCATAGTGGGATTCATTACTGCGAACTTCCGGTCCAAGGGCGAACGTTCTACCACTGAGCTATCGACTCCTCCCATCGTTTTACAGTTAGATTTGAGCATGTTTTTGTACATTTTAAAGTGAAAGACTGGAAGAAAACAAAAAACTTTTACTTTACAATGTAAAACGCATCAAGTTAGCAAAGCTTGCGCATATTTTTTCGTATTCTTGTTTTGCTACATTTACATAAAAATGCTACTTCCTGTTGAGGGGAGGGACTGAGCCTGAGCATAGCACATGCACTAAAACACTTTCCACTTATGTCGGGATGAGGGTAGAAAGGTTACGGCCTAGAATCCCTTGGTAGTTGAATGGTAGCCGAAGACTAGATGAGAGATTTTGCAAAATGCATGATTAAGAATTGAAAACTACTAGCGAAGTGTTTTTGTTCAAACATGGTAGAGAATGCCAAAAAGTTGATGTTCCTTGAAATCCATCCTTAAAAATTGATTGTATTTGGTAGTAAAAGCACAAACTAACTTTTGATTTTCTTGTGTTTATTTTGTTACCATAAACCAATAATTGGTCTAAAATGATACAGAAATGACAGTTAAGTTTATGTCCTCTAAAGTTTTAGCACTTTAAAGCAGTGATTTTAGTTTTGAATACAAAAAGTGATGACTAGACTTTTTAAGCTATATTCTTGGTTTCATTAACCCTGAGCCATCCTGGCGCGTGTCGTCAAAGCGGTTTCCATGTAAATCCCCATGACAGATTACAAAGAAGCACTGGCAAAATGTTTGGGTTTTTTCACCAGCACGCCTCTTGTTGGGTTTGGTTTGCATTTGTTGACAGTTCACAGGAGAGAGTGTGTTTTGGCCAAATGTTGAATCTCAACTTAGTCTAAATTCATAAGGCACCCCACTGGTCTGTTCCTCTGTTTCCGCCTTCCTCGTGAGTTAGACTGTCAGATGGCCCAACAACAATGGATCTCACCAGCCTATCAGCCAGTTCCTACCTTTATAGCTTGCTGTGTGCCTTTAAAGACTGGATTTAGCATGGCTTGGCAAGGTTCAAACCAACAATTTATGCCACTGATAATTTTTTTCTAAAAAAAAAAATCTACATATTTTTCACCGCATTTTCACGTTTTAAAAATGCATCAAATACAAGTTATCCCACGTTAAATTGGTCTCCTCTCCATGTGAGACCAGATCCACTCTGGTTTTGTCTCTAATATTTCTTTTCAGTACATCACCTGTTAGAACAATAAGCCTATAATCTTTACAATAAACATGATCCTAATTAGTGCTGTGGATACACAGGGATTTGACCAATTAGAGATGCATATTTACATCAATGATGTTGCTTCTGGAATCAATGCTCGCGTTTGTGTTCAATGCTGAAATGAGCATTTAATGAATACTCTGCCACCAATGAATAAATATTTTGCACATTTCATTTGCTGCTCCCCTCTTGTTGCTTGTTAAAAATGAAGGGGGGTATTTACTTTGTAGGCTAAGTTGTATTTTTCGCCACCGGTGAATGATAAAATGGCCCAGCATTCCCTTGTGAATGCATGCATCTGTCATGAAATTATACATTCCATCAGTCCTTATTGAACTGGGCATTGACTCTGTGCCTCAGACCCGGGCTCTGGCAGTGAATCTTGATTATGGATTCTGTGATATTGTAAATGACTTGAGATTCCTCTGAATGTTTCGGATTAATCGGTTTGTGCAGATGTGGTCCCCCTTTTTGGTGGGCGCCATCTTGAACAGTTGCTCATTTCCATTTCCCCATCACATCCTGCATACAAAGCAGATTTGCAGATAGGTAATCCTTGTAAGGTTTTTTTTTTTCTTTTTTTTTTTTTTTTTTTTAAAAAAAAGGTTATTAGAGGATTGAGGGCTGAGTGTGCCTGTCAGTGTGTGCGCCGGGGAAATTATGTACATTTTTTAAGTTGGTGACAATGAGCTGTGTCTCAAGGCGGGAGACATAGTAGCTGTCTCTTTTCACTTCCTAACAACATCCCATCCCGTTAAAAAAGTGAAGCACACAACGGGTTTCTGCATTCACATCCCCTACCTGCTCACCCTCTCCACCCATCCCCCGCCCTGAATTCAGTGAATTGCCGGAGGCTAAAAAGCTGGTTACTCTCCTCTGGCTTGCAGCTCTAGATTACTTCCGAATGCCAGGACTGGCCTGCTCCCATCATCCTGCAAACCCAACACCAACCCCCCACCGCCCAACACTGTCTTAAACGTGGCTCTACCTGTCACCTATCAGACGCTCCCCACCTTTAAGTGGCCAGTTATTTTCCATTGGTTTTAGATGTCTTTCATATCATGGCTCATTAAAGCGCAGCGCGGTAGGCAGCATATTTACATAGGCTACCGAGGAGGTTTTAATTTGCGTCGGTACAGAGCATGACCGGAACTGAAGAATGCAGCGCCAAAATGACTTCTTCACATGGCACCCCCTTCTCTCCATCCAACAGCACCCTCCCTTCCCTCATCTATTTCCCATATGAAAACATGTAGCTGGGCGTAATTGCTTGAACCGGAGCACAAAGTCTGAGACAGAGCCGTCACTGAGGGGACCAAGGTTTTCCCCAAGCGACAGAGCGGGAGGCCAATCAAAGCCAGCAATGAGCAGTCTGTGGTTGTGATCGTTCTACTGAATATATACCATTAGTGTCTTCAGAAAGTTCCAACTCTTTCAACCAGTGTGCAACTTTCACATATTTATCCACTTTGTCTGGCGACTGTTTGCACAACTCGGTCCAGAATCAGACAATCCTGCCATCTGCAGCTCCTCTTTCATCCAGTAACAGCCATGTTTACGTATATCCAGTTAATTAGAGAAGATTTTTCACTTTTAAATTGATACTTTAATCAGTTTGGATGAACATTTGGTGAGTTTAAAGCTTTAAAAAGTTCATTTGAATCGTCTTTGTGCGTTGGAATGATACTATGCGTATGAACATGAAATTAATATTTAAATTGTTGGATGCATTTACTTTAACAACTAAAAGTGCTTTCACATAAAAGAGAGCGTTCTCTGCTTTTATGGGGCAAAATAGATCCTGCTGCCAAAATTTGCAATGCTATAACTGGGGATTGAACTCGATTGCTCTCTACACACTGTATACATTGCTTCCATCAAATACCTCGAAAATAATTGTAAACAGAACTTTGCATTTCTGCGTATCAACATCAAGCCGTCAACTCCACCACCTGTATAGATTGTTTGTATTAGTTTGTCTTTGATTAGTTTCTATTACTAGTACGAGCCAAACTGTTTACTTTCTGTGCTGTTACACAGTGTGTGTTTGTTTCACTTTATATTCCACAACAATGGCGGAGGATTAAATATATTGATATTGATCTCATGTCGCAAATAGCAAATGAGTGAGGGATGCAAGATTTTAATGTCACAAGCAGGTTCGACACAATGTCAACAACACAATGAAATGCTTGCGATGAGAAAATAAACAGAACAAAAAAAGGCGGTAGTAGCACTTAAAAAAGTGTTAAAATACAAGAGTGTGCTGCACTCCTTACACCGCAGCAGGCTGCCCTTCGACGGCGCCAATGGTGGGAGAAGCGGGGGTTAGATGTCTTCTCCAAGGACCCTAGACGTGCTCTCTGTGGGCCACAAACCCGCGCAAACCCGCTAACCACCGTGCTGCCGTCTAATAAGGCGTAGGTTGTGTATTTCACAGGCGGTAAAATTTCTGCAAGTATTTGGTACCACCAAGATAAGATTTTCTAAAGAGATTCTCCTGAAACAGTAGTTTTTCTCCACTGTAGAGACTTCCCTATTAGGAAAGAACTATTATCAGCCTCTGGTTCAAATATCTATTCAAAAAGAGCCAGAGAGGCTAATATTATCGTAAGATGCTCCATGTCACTCCTAAAATACACAGAACACCAGGAGATTCAGCAGTTGCAGAGTCCGCTCCTCAAACATTTGCTCTCCTCCCATATCTCTCTAAGGACTCTGCTCCAAACTGGCTCCTGCAGATGCACTCCAAATAGCAGGCTGTTCATCATGCATTGTCATAGAACAGGCTCGTTCCCCTCCCTCAACAATCCCCCCCGCCCATGTAATATCCCCCCTCCCCGACTAGTCTACCGATGCTCCTGCTGGCCCTACATCCCATCGCAGCACTCTGATATCAATCAACAGCAACGAGGCTGGCTCCTCATCCCGAACACCACCACACCCAGGCAGTGCCACACCATGCGGGATGAGCGGATGGGCGGAGTGTGGACAGACAGAAAGCCGTGCAGACAGACACGCAGCCACGTGATTTCAGTGTAATTTTTGGAAAGCATATTGTCTAATTTTGCCATCTGTCCGGGAGTGAGCGATGGCAGAGCCGAGCTCATTTGCCGTCTGCTTGCTTTATTGCGGCTATACAGAACAAGTTTTTGGAGCAGGATGCGTGCCCGGGTGTGCAGCCCACTGGAGCTGAGAGGCGTGTCCGTGCAGGCGTGAGGTTCCCACCACTCCATCATGGGCTGGAGTGTGTCTGACATCAAATGGAAAATGCAAAATGATTTGTTTACACCTGTAACAGCAAATAAGTTAAATTTGCCAGCATTTTTTTGTCCTCAACTTAGTGTAAAAAGAAGTTGGAAAATAAGCTTGTACATTTTAGTTTTGCTTTTTCTCCCACTGTCAGACCAGTTTGCTGCGAGTGGTCATATAGACACACAGGCACACACACACATACATCCCCGTCACACATTGTGGATCACGTCTGGTTCAGCTGCTCCTTGGCTCTGACATTAATACAGAGCAGATTGGTGGAGATCTGCAGCCCTTGTTGTTTGATCTTTCCTCCTCTTGCCACATTTCCTGGCACTGCCCCCCTGCCACACCGCGTGGCGCAGGCAGGACTGGCATGGCCTCAACGTGCCTGCCAGGTTTGTTCTCTGTCTTCTTCTCTTTCCAACTTATTCCCTTATGCCCGCTCCGTGGATTCGGTTCTGCAAATTACAAGAGCTCCCCTACCCCCAGCAACAGCCTGGATTCAAGAGACCTTCAATCTACCAGTTTGTCTTCTTCAGAGAGGACTGATGCTGCCTGGGCCTACGATGTGTCACTTGCCTCGCTTTTTTCCTTCTCAGTAAATTAGGTTAAATTCCTCATCTTTCTTTCCAAGTTAACTAAAAGAGTTTCCTCTGAAAATCCCATTTAAGCTCATTTACATATACTATCAAATATTAGAAGTATGAAGTTGTATGAACATGACTAAACATGGGATACACGCCATGAGAACAAAAGACATTCCTGAGCCAGCAGTGGTCTCAACTTGAACAAACAGCACATTTTCTTATCAAACCCCCATCCCCATCCATTCTGTTTGTTCAGGACTGTCATTAAGCTGGTAATACCTTTTTTTACTGAAAGAAAAATAGTTCAAAATGTCACAATTGAATGTATGAATAAAAGTAAATACATGATAGAAATAAAGGAAGCATCAATAGCTCCAAGGAGTATTTGTTCAAAGCAATATTGCGCCCTTGATGCCCTTTTTTAAAGAGGTTATAATCTGAAAGTGATGGGGTAAAGAGCACCAGCTAATTTTCTAATAATGTTGGCACGCAATGTCAACACCCAATTTGCCCGGGCTCCATGCCGTTTTATCAGCCTTTCTATTTATGAATCAGCATCAACTCTCAGCCTTATCTTCCCTCTTTTCTGCGTTAACCACTTCATTTGTGACTAATGGCACAAGCTTGATCATTATCCTTCTAATTTATTCCAAGTTTAAGATGAAGGGATGGATAAGGTGTGAGAGACAATAAGTTGAAAAAGCCAGCGTGATGCCTCAGTTAATGAGGCACATCTCTCTTTTTTTTTTTCCACTTTCCTTTTTTTTTTTTTTTCCTTTCAAGCCGCTGGGGTCAAAAGCAGAACGCACACTGATTGAGAGCGAAAGGAAGAAAACTGTGATGCCAATTCAGAAAAGAAAGAACAGAGAAGGAGGGTGAACGAGGGTTTCATTACTGGAAATCAGCACTTGAAGGCGATCTGAGATCAGAGCTTTGAAATATTAACTCGGAGTACCTGGAGATGAAGACTGACTAATGAAAAAAAAAGACTGTAAAAAGACGTAGTTGCATCTTTGACTGGTTAAACCTTAAAAGCAGTAAAATAAATGGCCATCATTGATTTTTTTTTTTGGCATTTTTCACCGTATTGGAGCTCTCGACTTTAGAAATTTAGCCTTGGAGTACACAATTCCTGCTCAAAAACCAAAAAAAAAAAAAAAAAACAGAATTATCGACATTTCACATAAAAACTTTTTTTGTTTTGGGGATAAAGTTCGAGAGGCAAGACTGAGATGGTTTGGGCACGTACAGAGGAGAGAGAGAGAGTACATAGGAAGAAGGATTCTGGATTTGGAACCACCAGGAAAAAAGGACTAGAGGAAGACCAAAGAGGAGGTTCATGGATACAGTGAAGGAAGACATGAAGATAGTTGGTGTGACCAAAGAGGATGCAGCAGACAGGGTTAGATGGAAGAAACTGACTTGCTGTGGCGACCCCTAAAGGGAAATGCCGAAAGAAGAAGACATAAAAACTTTTACGAACTATTGAAATGCTCACGACTTTGGTCAATCTCTCTAATTTGTGTAAATGTTTCTGTTTATACAAGAGTTTAGTTGGTGCTTTTCTCAAGTGAGTGTTTGAACTGTATTAAAAATAAAAGATAACGAGATGGATAAGACGGATTAGGCAGAGCAAAAAAATAGAAACTGAGATGATCCTTCAGAACTTCTACTGAAAAATCCGAACAAAAACTACATGTAGATTATTTTGTAGATAAGTACTGATAACTATCTTTTTTTGGGCTTAACAACTGTCGATATTGGGGATTTGAATACCACTAACAAATCATTGCAACTAAGTCCTGGTGATGTGCTTTATAATGGTCCTACTGTCCCTGAAACCTGCTTGATTATCTTGAATTTGAGCATATTTCTCAGGAACAGCTTCAAATATACAATTTTGTATTTTGACTGAAGGCAGCCAAGAGGCATTGTGCAAAACCGATGATGAGCTCCAATCATTAGTCTGGCAACTACTCCCTCTCCATTCACAGTAGAAGGGAAAAAAAGAAGTGAACATAGCGTCTAGTAATGTGAAAACACAGAATCAGTCTGTTTCTCAGGCCTCCCGGGCAACATATGGAGCCCTCCAAGTTAGTGTTCAACTTCCTATCGGCTATTGTGAAGAGTGGCGCACTGAGCGTGGCCCTCAGAGAGCTAATTAGAAACCCTGGTGCACAAACCTTGCTTGGGAGTCGCTTTGGGCTGCACTGGGCCAAACCAAGGCAGGATCTGTGCTGCCTGCTGGATAATAAACACAATTTGCATACAATATCAATGTTGGGCATCCTTTAGTTATGGACGAGGTACTTTTCGTGTGTGAATTGATCAAAAAGAGGTTTGGGCGAAACATCTGGTTATTTACAAAAAACAGGTTTGGATTGATTAAAGGAATTTAATGGGAGAAGTCTGGATCCTGAAATCCTCACTAATTATCGCTCGCACCCTCCAGCGCTTCAAACTTGTGATTTGTGACAAAATAGAAAAGACCCACATTCTGAATCCGTACAATAGATGTGTAGCTCCTGAGTAATTAAGCTGTATTAGACTTCATTCATACCTGCCAGAGTGTAATAGTGCGCTGTTACACAGTGACGCTTTCAATTAATGGAAACGTCTAAACCGGCACACGTCTGGGATCACCGTGCGGGGCCTAGCTGGAGTGTATTTGTCATGCGCTGCAACACAATTACACACACCTACCGCTAATTGCAAATGTACCTGCTCTTACAGTTGAAGATATGGAATTACCTTAAGAGTCTGGGTGCAGACTGGGTCACGCAGGAAGACGAAGAAAAAAAAAAACTCAACCTTTTACTAAACTGTAAATCACACATCACTTTGAAGAGGTGGGAAAATAAATAATGTCTGAAAGTCCAATGATTTCGGTGATTTAGGGGAGCTTTTGAGAAGCGTATTACTAGAGGTGACAGCCTGTGGGAGATAGGAAGGTTGTGTTAAGAGGAAAGGATAAGAGGCTATGACATTATGTCTGCAGGGTTAAGGTGTCAAGAGTCAAAGCATGAACCACTATTACTGGATCAATACGCCTCAGTTTTGAACTTATCTCTATGTGCTGATGGTTAGCAGGAGCTTTTCTGGGTATACACAGAACCTAAATGCCACAACTGAGAGACCTGATTCATTTTTTTTTCTCTTCTACTGAAAAGACGCTTTGTGAGAGGGAACGTTGGACATTTCATGAAGGCTAATTTTTAACGATTGAAGGTGTTTCTTTTCGTTTTTTGTAAGTTTACAATTGTGCATATATGGTGCACATATATGTATCATATATGTGCATATGGTTCTAAAACACATATGCACATATAATAATAATAAATGGGAGGAGATAGCAGCTCAGTGGTTAGAGCGTTTGCACGCGGAGCGGAAGTTCGCGAGCTTGTGCCCCAAAGAGAGCACGTCTAGGGTCCTTGGAGAAGACACCTAACCCCCAGTTCTCCCACCATTGGCGCCGTCGAAGGGCAGCCTGTTGCGGTGTAAGGAGTGCAGCACACAAATTTCCCCGGTGAGGGATGAATAGAGTAATTTTTTTTTTTTTTTTAATATGTTGACAAACTTTGACACAAACTGATCATTTTAGATGTAATCAAAGCTTCAGCCAGTTCTTCTGTGCAGCGTCATTTTATTTTTGATGCTTTTACGACGGCTTTTTTCCTGTAGCTATAAAACGTGTCCTTAAAGAAACCAGAGGTCCATCTTTTATGGTTGTTTTAAAAAAAGGCACTCATGTCATGTCTGCTCTTGCACAGAAAAAAAAAAAGAGTTGCAGCAAGAAACAAGAAAAAGCGTGTACTTTAAAGTCTTTCATTAAAACTTCTGAAGCCTCCGAGTTAATCCTTGCTGCACCAAGAACAAAAACTCAGCATTCAACAATTTAAAAAAAAAAAAAAAAGCTAAGAAAGAGAGAGAGAGAGACGAAAAAGGGAGAGAGAGGCACAAAAAAGAGGAGGATGGGTGAGGTTGGGGGAGGACTACTGGCCTGATCGCTACATATTCATATTCCTATGCAGGCGTTATCACTTAAAAGGCTTTCTAATTACAACAACAAGACAAAAACTCCTTGGATTCCTTCCAGACCCGCTAAATGATAAAATAAGCTTGCACTCTCTCTCCTTCTTAATCTCTGCAAAGCACCTTGGAGCCTCATCTCCCAAATACAGGCGAATGAATGTGAAAATGCCATTTAGAGATGCAGGTGTGACATTTGATAAGAAACTTCTGGATTAAATATGTTCTGCTAATGAGGAACCCAGCTACCCCATCAGGGCAAACTATTGGTGGGATTGTGCGCGTGCTGATAACATTCCACACGCAAACATCCAAATTCATTATTAATAAACAGCCGCAGTCTCTCTATCACACAGAAAGTCTGGATCCTTCAGTAGAGAGACAGGGATGTTGCGTCTCATTAGGAGAGGCTGAGGAAAGTAAGCAGAAGGAGGAGGGTGTTGTGTTTGTGGTGAGGACGGGGGTATCAACCGTTTTCATATTTTGCTGTTTGGGGCTTTTTTTTGGCAAGGATGGGGGGAGAGGAAGACAAGATTTCAAAGGCTATTTTAATGCTGCATTGTAATGTTGAAACAAAAGGTTTGAAAGTTTGCGTGGATCTAGTGAGGGGTGATGAGGGGTGTAATACAGTGGGATGATGGGGATAGCAGGCTAAGCCATTGGTGCAGTAGACTGGGAAGTCCCTGGCCCCCAGCTTGACATTTATAACGATTTGGAGAAGATTAAAGCCGTATTACTGCTGTAGTCCACATAGTGTCTCTGTAATGAGGTGCGAGTTCCTCGGCGTCCTGCAGAAGTTATACTTCTGAAGACCTCTGAAGGAAAGACACAGGTAGCTGACTGGATGGTGGCCATCAGAAGGAGAGAATGAGGAAGAGGCCTGCCAGAGGAAGGCGAGGCTGCCACCGTTTGAGGACTTGTCAGTCTAAACCAGCTTAGTTCAGCCAGCCAGCAAAGTGTCTCAGACTGACAGGCGGCACTTCGTTATTCGGACCAGTAACCGAAGCTCTGCTGCCTGGAAATATTTTATATTCAAATAGAAATTAGAAATGAAATGTGTTATTTCAGGCGCAGAATGTGACCGTGCAGACCAACTCACAAAGTGAAAAAAAAAAAAAAAACAGGTTTAGTAACTCTGCCAGCTCACTCTTTGACAATTATTAATTTTGGCCTGGTATGATTCTTTCTTCTTAGTCTTATTCTTTCTTATTATTTTCAGGTAAAATGAATGTCAGAAAAATCATTTTAAAAACAGAAAAAAAAAGCATGCGTTATCTGTAAAAATAAAAACACAGGTAACTGTGTGTTAGCATGTGCAAATGAAGGTTGCAGGTGTCGTCGGTCCGTTTAAACTCGCTTTATGATGTTAATTAGCTGTTAGCGTAATTTTCCAGCCTCCGCCATCAAGCGTGAGAAGTTCAGAGACCTGCTGTTAACTGGGAGGCAATGCCATGGCACCGTTTCAAGAGCTCCCTGAACAGGCCGGCGATAACGAACAGGTGATGGGGCCTGATGCCTATGGCAGCAGGATATTGCAAAGACAATTGAATTGGTTGGGGAGAAATGAATCTTCTGTACAGCATATCACATGTTAAAACAACACACATTGTATGCAATTTGCTTATGCAGGAGGGTGATAAAGTGTGCTTATTTAAAAGATAAACAAAGGGAAGATCTACTGCAGTAAATTGTGTGAGTGTGTTTATTCCTGATGAGTAACGCCAGAGGTTTATAGTCGCAGACATGGCCAGCCGTGCTTTATGGTGGCTCAGTTAGCCTGATAGTGATATTTATGATATTGGAATTTATGTTGTTCAGCCGGTCTGGGTTTAAACGCACTTCAGTCGATTCTCTGTTTGTTTTGTGTTTGATTGAATGATGTCACTTTGAGCAAGGGGTTGTACCCGACCTGTCTCCCCTGCACATTTTCTTGTAGGAATCCGGTCCCCCAAGGTTAAATTCAAACATTTCAAGTTTTTCTGGAGCAATGAAAGCTGTTCAAATAGAGAGAGGAGTTTCATCTTCTCAGTGCCTGCTCCAGCTAATCTCCAAGCCCGCGCAATAACATTTCCACTCCGCTTCCTCCGACTGCCGACATATTTGCTCTCCCTTGCTGCTCGTGTCCTGTTAAGATTTAAACAGCAAACATAAAATGCGCCCAGATAACCTGGGAAGAAAAAAAAAAAGCTTTGGAGAGACTTGACTCCCAACATTATTTTAAAGAGCAGATCTGAGAGCGACGGCGCAGCAGTCGGCAGCGATTATCTGCTCTGATCCCTCTCCGATGCACCAAAGTCATTCATCTGCCGATTCCCCCCTGCCACCAATACCCCCACAAACCCTAGATCCGGCGCACACACCCAGGCCTTATGCAGAGGCAGACCCCCCTAATCATGTCGACACCGCGTGTCAGCGCCGTGGATGAGTAAGGCCTAGAGATGAGAACGGCTCTGTAAACATGTGGCAGGCAGCAGGGAGCTCACCCCCCCTACTCACACTGCCTAACCCGCTCCTCGTGCCGCTTGGAATAAGCAAAAGGGAAGATTTAGGGATTTTGCGGGGCCCAACTTTGTAGCATCAGCTCAGGGTCTTTCTCAACATTTTCCGGGTGCTGCCGTTTGGGATATTGTTCTTAGCTTACGAAGAGCCACCCGCCCGATATAAGCTGTGTCTTTTGTCAATAGAATTACAATTTCAGAGCTGAATCTTCCCTTTTCTTTTTTTCTCCTTTCTACTCTCTGGTATCTGACTCTTCTTAGTCTGTTCCTGCCTCCATGTTGTGTTGTGACCTTTGTCGTTAGCCTCTAACACTCAGATAAACTAGCCAAATCTTTATGAGGAACTCTTATTACGGTGCTGACGCCATTTTTTATTTGACCTCCAGATTGGTGGAAGTCAACTTTTTTTTCCCTCCTCCCACCTTGGTTGGTTATGAACTATCATGACAGAGTAGTAAATCTAGCGTGTGTGAGGAGTGTGTGTGCTATAAACAGGCTAATACAATTGGCAGTATCAAATGGGATGTATATTAAAAAGAGTCAGCTGGGCTCTCTCTCCTGTCAGGATTCCATTATAGAGACCACATCCGCCCCTTGTTTTGATACAGCAGTAATTTAAAGACGGATCTTAATTGACTTATTTTTTCCTCATGTCTGTCGGAGCCTGTGCATGCACTCCAATAAGAGTCTTGTTTCTTTATTGGGCCACACACAATGTACCGAGTTCAATTTTACCATTCATAATGAATGCAGCCTCGCCATTCAAATGCAGCCATAAGCACACAGCAGATAAGAATTTAATTAAATGTAGATTAAAACCAAACAGGAAAACACACTGGCTGATAATTTTTTATCACATCCCCTGGTCATATTTTTTTTCACCCTCGTACTTTGCACTTGTTCTTCCTTGGGCTACATCTTTTTCAGCTTGCCAAAAGTGGCGAAACACCTCGTACGGCTCACCGTGGCGCCGTGAGATTGTGTAAAAATGCAAAACGAGGGGCGGTCACACAATTAATCAGAATCCTCATGTCTGGGGAGGATTGAGGCTGGCGGAGGATTGGGTGGCTTGAAGGGGGGAGAGGGCGCTTGTACACGGGTGCACGGGAGGAATTAGTCGCTTCATCCCAAATTTGCATCATATACCAAAAGGACAATCCCAGCACTGTAGGCGAGGGGAGCCATATCTCACCCTCTGCAGGAACAATTAAATAGTTTCAACAATGCGAAAGAAATGTCACCTTCAGTATCAAATTGTCCATACTTGCTAAACATGTTGTTACAGTGAGTGCCTGGAAAGCATGCCGGAGCTGAGAGGAGCCAAATTTTTTTAGATGTGGACTCCGGCTTCTGCTAACACACTGCAACACACATTCCTACCTCAGGCACTAATGCTGTCCAACTCCACTGCGGAAAGAGCAAGCGAGACACAACCGCAGCCTCCTGGAGGATTTCCCACTAATCAAACTATCCACATAGGTGCTCGCTTACAAATCACACACACTCTGTTTTATATGTTAAATTCACTCCCAGTTGTACGACTATTTTGACAGTGGTTAGTACTGGGTGATATGGTGATACAAGTTACCTGGACCAGCGGCCATTTCAAGCCTGGTACGTTTGGGGTGCTTAAAATTAAGGAACCAAAAAGTCAGCTAAGCACGAACAAGAATAAATTTTTACACTAAGTGGTAATAAGCGATCACAAGATTCTGTTTTCCTATGGGTTAAATAATGTCCATCAGACGAAAATGACCAACCACAATAAATTAATTTTACATCCTTTTTGCGTCCTGTGTGAGGCGTGTACATTTACCATTGTCGATTGATACTGTATGATCCAAAGGAAACGAGTGTATCCTTCAAAAAATATTTTCAAAAACCTAGTTATACTGAAACCAACTAGATTCATATGTTCTTATTTGATAGAGTTTACATAAAATTTTTGAATGTGTCAGCATTATTAGAACACACACAACTTCCTGACTGTGTGTTTTCATAGTTAACACCTTCTATATGGGAATTTATTACTTTTTACTATTGGCCTTAATTGCTTAATTTTTTAATTGTTGAACATGAACAAATTGGGATTGATTATAACTCATAGTATTTCAAACTCATTTACAAATGAGTCCACAAGTGTGAAACACCTACCTTGACTTTACAATCTAAACTTTTAACTTGGTGTTGAGTTAACATGAGCAGGCCCTCCTCCTGTGCTGCCTCATGATTCTTTAATGGCTTCTGTTCAAAGTTGTGAGCAGGAAACAAACATGGAGAGGATCAAACCATTTGACCCAAAATAGGAGGGGGTGGTGTTATTTTCTTTTGAATGTTGCATATAAAGAAAGTAAATCATAAATAAAAGCTACAAACGTAAATTTAATTAGCTTTTTGTATTTGAAAAAGAAATAAAAAGAACAGTGTTATGGGTGCCATTTTGTTCCAAAGTGTCCTGAAAAATAGAAACATGTCTGCCATGATATTTCTCTTTTATTGTTTCTGAACTCTTTTTTTTATTAACTATTACAGCTAATATATAATTACATAGGCCTCCACAATTGTGATAATATACTGAAATTTATACAGTATACTGTAATATACTGTAATATTTATACACACAGTCATAATAGACTGAGACAGCTAAGCTGGCAAAACTACAGTAGTCTTTTTTTTTTTTTAAAGAAAAGTTTATTTCGACAATTTAGTTCTGATAATGTTGGATTTTTAATACAAACTTTCTATCTGAGAACAGCACTGAGCGTTGGTCCTGTAAAACTCTCTAGAAGGATTTTTTCCTTAAAAACAAACCAAAAAATGCTTAAAGTTGATGATGCTTTTAACATTGTGAAAGATTTTGGCATCGAGTACTGCTTTCTACATCTAGTAATTTATCTGTTTAAGCTCTAAATTTTAAATTGGTTTTAGATTTTGTTTTTTATGACACCCTTTTGAGATTCTGAAGAATGAAAAACGTGTCAAAAAAATCAAATCTATTATTTTTAGTACTTCGAAATTTGGAGAAAAGTATGCTTTGACGTTTTTCTCAAACTGTAAATATGCTTAAATAAAGTTATATGATCATTAATAAAGTCAGCGAGATAGAAAATAATCCATGTCATGACATGTTTTTTTTCCATATCGTCCAGCACTAACAGTAGTTACAAAGAGAAACGTGTAGTTTTTTCTTTCTTTTTTTTAATAGATAAAACATTCATTTCCCACCATCTGGCATGTTCACACTATGTAGGTTATTTCCTTTGCCTCCAGCTTTTTCCCAACACTTTTAAAACAACCGCTGGGTTAAATAGCTACCTGGATATTTTTAATCAGAGGTGATGAAGTCAGCTCAGACTGGAAAATTAAATCAAATTCTTTTTTTCCAAACTGGTTGTGCTGTGGTGAGAACATTAGGAACATGATCTTTTTAGCTTGACGCCCACACTGTGCCTGCTGCCTACGCGAAGGCCCCCGTACCAGCGTGCCGCTGCCTGGCTGTGCCCGTCTGCCCACAGCGCTGCTGCTGCATCTCTGTTCCACTCTATTACCCTCACGCAGGCGATTGGCCTTTTCTGTGGGGAAAAGAGCAATTTCCTGTCGCAGTCTGTTTGATCAAGTGCTAAACCCTTGTGATCAATAGAGAGACAGATGTCGGCTCCAGATGGCCGCGTGGTGATACCTGGGGCAGCGCGGGGGCTTGCCAGGACGACAGAACGGCGACGAGCAAGGGCAGCGGCTCTGTACCCGGTGCACCAGCCACTGAGACACAATGTGACCAACACAATTAGGCCTTTTAGCTACAGATTATATTTTTCTCCTGCAAACTGACAGAAAATTTAATTAGCATGTATTTTAAGCAATATGTTGAAGTACAAGGGTGCAAAGACAAAAGCCATGCTAGGGCGAAACATCAGTGTGTATGTGCCCCTTATGTATGAATACTAAACGAGCATGGTAGTTTAAAAAAAGCAACCATTTCTGTGTAAATTAGTTCAAATTCCCTAAAAAGTGCACATAAGTTTACAGGTTTTTTTTCCCTCTGTGACAAGATCAATAAATTTCAGATAGCAAAATGGATGACAGGTGCATCTTTCGATCTTTCTGGCTCTCCGTCCTTCTGGAGAGGAGAAAAAATAAGTGCCAGCACCAGAAGGCCAAAACAGACCTTTCCAAAAAGGGGAGACAGAGGAGGAGAGAGACTTCCATTTTTTAAACGGCAAGCATTTGCATTAGGGCTGGCATCGGCCGTACACCCCCGAAAACGCTACACCCACACACACATACACACACATACACCGACTGGCCAGCCAGCCCATGTGGCGTAGGGCCGGAGCCATGTTGGAGGAACCACTGAGGCGCATGGCGGGCTGCTCTCTCAGGAAAACCGAGCACCGGCGCCATTGGCTCGTTGCCGTTCACCTGCTCCCACTGAGGCATGATGGGAAGGTATGGGGAACACACCAAAGCGGGGTACACAGACCATGGGGCCACAGCTGTAAGAAAGGAAAGGGGTGAAGGTTTTCTGTCACGAAGGGTCTCCTAGTCCCATTAGCAGGGCCTGGTCCGAACGGGCCCCCAACCAGCCGGCCGCCTCAGCGGGGGCCGCGGTAAACACATGTCGCCTGGCCACAACCAGGACACAGGCAGCACTACCTGCAGAGAAGGAAAGCTAATAGAGAGCTCAACGGGACGAACCTGTCCAAATAAAGCAGAGCAGAGCTTTCCTTTAATAGTCTACTCCACTTTACCGAGGACAGCTGAGTGTGTGTGGCATCTAATGAGGAAAAGCAGCTTTTACTAGAGGAATGGAACTCGTATTGTTTCAGCCTGACAACACACATCTCTGAAAGTGTTCAACTGCAACATAGAGAACATCCAATACTCCAAATTTATTTTTCCTCTTTGTGAGAAAAGAAAAAATATATACGTGATATTTCAATTAGTCTAATAAAACAAATCAATTGGCAGATTATTTTTTAGTCTTGACTTATTTCCTGTTTTAATAGAGAAAGATACATTTTATAATTGAATTTTCTTATTTTAATGAAGCAAAAATAACTGCTAATACATTTTCTATTTTCTCCTCCTCTCTGATTAGCAGCAAACATGCAGCTCGATGATGCCCTCCTTCCAACCACAAAAATTATTTCAAAATGAAACATTTCATTTCCACACACTTCCTTTGCTGAATCACATCTTTGCATCGTTTTATCCCCGCTGTGTGTGTGTATGTGTATAGTGTCCTCGTAGCTGGCTGTGGAATGACATTGTTTAGCTTGGTCTTTGTTAGTATGATGTATACAATAGAGGGAGCAGCGTGTGTGAGGCTCCCCAGGGAGTACGTGTTAATTTGTGGATTCTGACCTGCATGCCATTCGCTCGAGGCCGTGAGCTCTCGCTACCATCTGCACAAAAACACTTCAAACTAAAATTAGTCCTGTGTCTTCAATGCAACAATGAACGAATCTATGAGGGATGTAGCTTGTTCGAGAGCTCATGTAAGCTCTGATATTTATTTTTGGAGATGATTGAGAATCCAAAATATCTGATTTAATGTTACAAAGCAAATAAAAAGGGAGAAAAAAAAGAATACATTTTTTGTATATATTTTGTATCATAATTTCTAGACATAAACCTAAAAGTAAAGTGAGATTTTCTCTGCATTTCTGGCTGGAATCTATAAACCAGGCAGGCTGTGAAGATGTAGGAGGACAAGATGAGATGTCACACTCCTCTCAGAGTATGAGAAGAGTGCCTCCCTGTGGCTGAGGGAAAAAGAGAGGGAGCAAGCGAGCTAATCTGTGTCAAGAGTCTTCGTGAAATAATACTAGAGTCAGCTAATTCTAGTTTAGTGTACCGTCAATAATCATAAGCTTGTTTGACCCTAAGAATAATGTTCCCACTCAGGTCTGGGTCAGCATTTTTTCCTTTCTGCTGCATGTTCATGACAGCAGGTCTGACAGCCATGACTCATCCTCATCATCATCTAAGAGAATCTTGATCCAATGCAAATACTTACCAGTCGCTATGGGATGGATATATTCATCACCTATCTTATATGGATCAATACTTTCATAAAACCCATAAGTGACCAGGAAGGTGTTAAAGAAGAAGAGGTGACTGGTGGCAGCTACTTGATATTCCTTTCTTAGTGCAAGCAGCTTGTTCCCATTTGAACAGGAGTTGCTGGAGCCGATTTGAAGACAAGAAGAGTAGAGGTCTTTAATTACAACCCTCACTGTGACTTCAGGCGCTGTTGGCCTCACTTCACAATTAAGACCAGCAGTTAGTGGAGAACAAACGAAGATTTAGAAGCTTCCACATCAGTATTCGGCTTCAGAAAGACATGATTTAAGTTTCTAGTTGAATCTAGAATTGAAAACTGAAAAAATCTTCCTTACAAAACTCTTTGATCTTCTCCAGGGGTGGATTTGGCCCTATCATAGTGACTTTGTGTTCATAGTTTCCTGTGTGTTGAATTTGTCCCGAAGCTTGCAAACAATATTATTGCTCCTAATGTGAATTGTCATGTTCAGTTGTCATAAAAAATTCTTCCACAACATAATTCGTATGTGACGTGCAATCCCTGCAAACACCTAACCAATCTCTCATTTATTTGACCAGGATCTAAAGTCAGAGTTTACTTCATCTTAATATTTTCTTAAAGCTACTAAAAGCAAATAAGTAGCACGCTTGCTGCTGTTTTTTTGTTTGTTTTGTTAGACTTTTTTAATTTAAATTTCTTAACTGGAACCAATATTCCCTCTAACTTCTTTTTTATGTCTGAGCAAATACGCAAGCTTCCTGAGCAGAAGGGGGCGGAACCAAAGCGTTTTACTCGTTTGTGATGTCACCAGCAGTGATGAGCCAAACACCGAAGCAGCGCATTGAAGCAATTTGTTTCAAAAAGAAAGAAGAAAGAGATATGCTGAGGAGCTCTGTCTCATTTTTCCATCTTTAAATTGAGTTTTATTTTGTGCGCTGCATAGGTTTTCTTGTGCGCTATTAATCTGCGAGCAGTGCGCAATTGCGCAGGCGCACAGCTTAGAGGGAACATGGACTTGAACGTAAACTGAAGATTTTAGTTGATTTTAAACTTAAGTTTGTCTTCTACATATGTAAAGGTGGCAAAATCCCACTTTTTTAGAAGAAGATATACTTTAGTCATCCCTCGACGGGGAAATTTGTGTGCTACATTACATTGCAGCAGGCTGTCAGGGTGGCACCAATGGTGGCAGCAACAGGGGGTTAGCTGTCTTCCCCAAGGACACCTAGACATGAGCTCAGGGGGATTCGAACCGGTAAACTCCCGGGCCAAGGGTGAACATTTTTACCACTGAGCTATCACCTCCTTCCCTGAGATTGGTGATTAAGCAGTATACGTATTAGCTTTTTTTAAAAAAAACAGTCTATTTTGAGCGTCTTTTAAATGCAACTTCTTTAAATAATTTTAGTGCTTTGAAAAAGTGGTGCTTTTTTTGGGGTTCTTTCTGTGCCGACGGATCATTTTTCATTCTGTTTGGTTTGTCATGTTTACGTGTAACAGCCCTCCAAACGTTTAAATGTGGCGCACAGGATGCATTTTGACAATGCATGCATACTTGTGCACCAGTTACGTGCACCCTTGGTTATAATGCATGACCCTAGGATGCATTCAGATAATGCCAATCGGATGGTGTTAGTGTTCCCAAAAGCCCCCTCCTGTAGAATGAGTGTGGTGCAGGGAGGCTGGAATGGCCTCTGCTATGGTAATGTGTTTGGACAGATGGGAGAGGCGAGTGCTGATGTGCTTAACTACGCATTTTACAGCTAAACTATTAAAGAGTTGTGCTGTTTACACACTAACATTTGAATACCTGTCTTCGGGCCAGTTTAATTATCCGGGCCCTTCTGTTATTTCTGCCGCTTTGTTGTCTCTCAGCTTTTTTTTGCACGAGGCATGAGAGATTTGTTTGCAGCTTCATTAAGATACGGTGGTGGTAGCGGTTTGCAGGAGGAAAAGAAAAAAAAAAGCTCAAGTATCTCCCTTTCCTTTCCTCCTGCCTCCCCCACACAAACACAGATACAGTACACATCCGTTCTCTTCATTTAAAGTGAGAAAATTAAAAAATGCCCTGTGATGGTTGCACTTTGAAATCTCCCAGGGCTTTAGGCAAAGGGGAGGAGATGCTCGCCTCCCAGTGAAACTCCCCCATGATTCATCCTGAGACGTTTGATTAGTTTATGAGTACTTATAGAGCGGGGAAAGGGGTTCGCATTATAATTTTTGTTTCAAGAATTCCTTCATATGTTCATCTTCAACTGCGTGTTCAAATGAACCATTAATCAAAGAGAAGAGAGGAAAGAGGGCATTCAGCCAGCAGAGCCATAGTCTCAGGGCCTCGGTGAGCCGGTGGATATGGTGTTGAGAGACGGTCGGAAGCAGTGGTTTTTAATTATCTGGACTTCGTACAGGATGCCGTTTTTGATTGTTTTAATGAGGCAGCTGGCCTATTGTCTCCCCTTAATTCCTCCATTGTTTTTAGAATATGTCATAGTTCTTTATTCTTTTATCAGGTGCTCTGCAGGAGGATTTAGACAATAGCCTTCATTCCAACTGTATTGGCCACTGCACAAAGGCAGCCCACTGCAGACAGTTAGCAGGCAAACAAGTGCAAATCACAAGCTGCACTTTTCTCAGCCTTTCCCCCAGTTTCACAACTTAACGCATTGGCTCATTCATTCTCACTCTTGACCCTGATCCCCAAACTCTCTCCCTGTCCTCGTTCATTCCTATCACGCCATTGCCAGCAGTGTGATTTAAATCACCTGTCAAAAGAATAAAAAAAATACCCATGTTTAAGTCCCTGCTGGTTTTGATGCCCAGCTGATGCCGTCACATATGGCTACATGGTGAAAGTTCTAAATAGGATTCTTTGGAAGAAGTTGTGCAAAGGGATGCATCTGCACTGTCAGCACCAAATGGAACACCACCCATCTGGTCATTCTGTGTGTTCAAATAGTCAATCAACTACATTTTAGAACGTCTTACAACAAACCCATATTATAACCCTCCACATCCAGGCTTATATAGGTACCACAAGGCATGATGGACCCAAACCTAATTATGATTCTAATTTAGGCTACCCTGCTGCAGTCTGTTTAGGTGGAATGAGTGACTGCATAACAAGCAGTGTGCTGCCTCAGTGTTTGTGTGTCTCAGTAAAAGTGGGACATGCAGTCCTGAAAGTCACTTCCAGCATTCTTGCACACAACAGATGGAACTGCAGCGTTCTTGGCTGCAGGGATTCAATCTGAGTTTAGACTTTGCTGTCAAAATGCACAAAATCTGCTTTTTTTTTTCTTTCAGCTAAAGGGAGCATATAAAGTCTTTGATTTGGATTGATCCAAACAAAACAGATTTGTATCGAAGCAACACAATCTAGTTCATAATTCTCTTTGTAAACTAAACCACTGTAAGCGACCCAAAGAGAGGAATAAAACTTCTGTGGTTGTGATATATTCCTCACCATTGTCAGTGGCAGTTCGCATCTACCTTGATGGTAACTTGGCCAGACAGTCGAGAGGAGTTTTATTATTTTAATTAGAAGATAAAAATTCAAAGGCTTTCTCGGGGCAGTGTGTGTGGTATGACAGAATCAAAACGATGAAGTCGAGCGGTCTGAAGTGTGCGTCTCGTCACAGCAGATTGGCCGACAGATAGTCAGTGCTCTTTAAAGTGGCGCCTGCGTGCATGTGTTTGGGCACATGCACACACATTTGCAGAACAGAAGCCTGCACATAAATGGGACTCTGAAAGATAACATATTTTAATACTATTTTACCATTTTTACGGCTCTAATTTTCAGTGTGTGTCCAGTAGATAGAAAGAGGATGTGATTCTGGAATAAAGCATTGATTAGAAATATAAAAAATTTGGGATGCAGCTATATATTTGGTATAAAGTTGTAGTTTTTTGGGGGCGTCGGGGCTGTTTCCCTGCTGAAAACCTTCATCATGCAGCTTTAAACCCGGTGATTCACACATTTTTGTGTAAACATGACTAATCAGTGCTCCACACGTGTACGGGTCCCCCTCCCCATCTTCACATCCCACCTCAGGACTCTTTTTATTCTACATCAGCAAGGCCTCCAATCACACGTCCCCTCTCAGCCTGGCGCACCGTCGCTATGTTTGCACACCTTTGAAAGCTAACAGCGTGCTTTAATTAATTGTCCAGCTTTTCCTCAGAAACAATGTCCTAATTCTGCCGTTTAGTCGTCTCGTATCATAGTTTGTTGTTATCTCCCGAGCCAGATTTCTGTAAATAGTCATATTAAAAACTTTAATCTCTTCAATGGAAAATGAAGTGCAGCTGAAAAGCCTGTCATGTGCTGAGATAAATATTATCTAAGCTAAAACCTTCACTCTCTCTTTCACCCCCTCCTTCCTTTCTCCTTTTCCTTCATTCTCTGACTTAATGAATATGTTCAGAAGATTTCAGAGGAATGCTTAATCCCAAAACATAACAATCTAATAATGTGGAGGACCTGTCTCGGTGTTTCAGCTGACAGCAGCACTTTGGGTGTGGATAAGTTAGCATTCCTCCAAATAGTCATGTTGTCAAACTATTGCGAAATAAGTTTGTAAGAAGAGGTATTTTGGAAGATCTTTCACTTTACAGTTTTTATTTCCGTCGTCACTAGTTTATTGCATTCTAAAAATAATCAGCAGTTGGCGAAAACTGCAAAGTAGACAACTTTTTTTCCTCCCAATTATATATGTTTTTTGTACAGTGTTTAAAACTTCTCATTAGACATTTTACAAACTTTAATTGAAACAAAGTTACTTATTTACGTGTGTGTGACGATACTTTATTTATCCCCGAAGGAAAATTTGAGTGCTGCAGTGCTACATTCATACAATGTCATGCATAATTTTTTTTTAGTTGTTGTGAGTGAAAGTTTAAAGGTTTAAATGTGAAAAGTTGAATATTTTGATGGAGGACGGCAGAAATGATTTTCTAAACCGTTCCTTTGAGCAGCAGGGTTGCAGGAGTCTGTTGCTGAAGCTGAAAAATGGGCAGTTACAGTATGTGACCTTAAACAAGTTCATACAATTGACCAACAGAAATTGGGATGCGGTAAAAATGCACTAAATAAAGCTGCAAAAACTTCACTAAAAAAATCCCCAGGACATCGAGGCTATGAAATATGAACCATATGATCGCGAAGGACTGCTGAATTATTCAAATCTTCCTTCATTGGTTGGATTTATAAATAGATTTTCTGAAAAACTCTTGGTTATTAAAAACAACAATCATTTTTATATGAACAAAAATGATTGGCCAACATCCTTGTAACTTTCTTGTGTTCGGGACAAGTTAAGAATTCCTCTTCGTTGGAGATGCAAAACCAGAAGAAAAAACCCCCAAAAAAGACCAATGTTTTAATGTTTTCTCAACATTCACAAACACTTCATGGTCTGCAAATGCTAGAAATATTTCCCCACCATCTTTAAGATACACATACATCTTTTTCTTCTCTTTGCTTCATCCAGGAGGCCAACTATGGTGCACCACCACTAAAAACATGATGGAGGGCGAGGAGTTAGTGGCGTTCGCTGTGGACTTTGACTCGCGTCTGCAGGCGGTGAATCACATGTCCCTGAGTGAGGGCATGTACCCGGCCCGGCTGCTGGACAGCATCCAGCTTCTGCCCCAGCAGGCCGCCATGGCTTCCATCCTCCCCACTGCCATCGTCAACAGTAAGTCTGCACGCTTCTCCATCCACCTGCAGCTTGCACTCGGTCACCTGCTTAACAAGGAGTGTTGTCTCCAGCGGACGTAGATTAACCCAGATGAGTCTCTGCGTTGGAGATAAGAGCTGTCGACCTTCAAGTTTTGGGTTCACATAAACACATCGAGGCTCAAACTAACGTGTTAATTGCAGAATACACACCTCATGCAAATAGTGTGTTTGTTTACTGAGCGAGGGCTATCTGGGTTCAGCTCGACAGGGAGGCTTCTGTAAGCAGATGGTCCAGTGTTTCTTGTTTGCCCTTGAGAAAGGGCACCAACCCGATGGTAGGAGCTCTGTGATGGGCTGGAGCAAAGGATTTGGTGAAAAAGCCTTTTAATGGAGGCTTTCTAGGTTAGAACTAGAGAGGTTTACCCAAGGGTGCAAAAAATTTATTGTGTTCAGTTTTCAGAGGAGTACGTAGAGATGTTACTTAATGCTTACCAACCTGAATTCTGTTGATCTCAAAGACAAGATTGTGTTTTAAACATTAAAAACTAAATTAGTAGCCAGTAATGGATCTGTACGGTCTACTTGTAACATCAGGCTTCATGACTTCACGCACAACAAACAAATTTTATGAGGAGTAAAGAATGTTTCCACACCCGGCACCGAGCTCCCCGGCTAGCTACCGGGTCTAAGTCCTCTCCAGCGGACATGGACCCGATGATCATCCAACAATGATCTGGATGTTGCAGATCATCGGTAAGATCTGCAACATCCAGATCTTACCAATGGTCAAGATCTGGATATCGGTCGCACATCAAACAAGTTGACACACTTTTGATGTACGAAAGTTATGTTACAAAACATAAATTTGTTTCCTTAAATCATGTTTTTTTCTTTCTTTTTTCAGAGGACATTTTCCCCTGCAAGGCATGTGGCATCTGGTTTCGGAGTGAGAGGAACCTGCAAGCCCATCTTATGTACTACTGCAGTGGGCGTCAGAGAGAACCAGAGACCGTGGTGGAAGACAATGACAATAGCCCCCACCAGACTCCAAGTCTCTGCCCTTTCCCACAATGCAACAAGAGCTTCTCTGGAGCCAGGGCGTTGGAGATGCACCTAAGCACTGCACACACTGGTAAGCTGCATCTCCAGGAATAAAAATATGGAGACAAATGATAAGATCTCCACGGCTCTTAAAAGAGAAAAACAGCTCGTGCAGATGGTTACTTTAAATTTTTAATGATAATTGCTTTAAAATGTGGCAGATTCATAGAAACATTTGAATAAATATGTCATTTCTTTGAGAAATACACACATCCTGCTGTCAAGCCTGCGTAGCTGACAGTTTATCCTTGAGAAGAGAAGAAATCTTGTGGATGGGAATAGGCTTGGCATAATGCATGAGTGTTTGATGGTTTCTACAGTTAACTCTAAAAGGAGAAGTGGGAGGCAAGATTCTGAGCATTTCTCGCTTTTATCTCCCTCACAGGTGTCAAACTGGAAGAGAGCCTCCCTCCTGGCACCAGCTTGAAATGCACAATCTGTAACTACACGGCAGATTCTCTTATTACATTCCAGCATCACATCATGTCTCACCTGTCACAGGCGGCCTTCAGATGCAATCACTGCCATATCAGCTTCCAGAGCCACAGGGAACTCTTACAGCATCAGGACTTACACGGGCACGGCAGCAAACTTCACAGGGAGGGCGATGCCACCGAGCACTCCCCCAGGGGGCCTGAGGAGAGCCTCCAGCAGCAACAGCAGCAGGCCCGTGCTGATCTGGCCAACAGGAAGGATGCTCTGCTGGGAAGTCCCAAAGGGGCCCTCACCAAGGAGACCAGCACAGACGGAGAGGCTGACAAGCCTGAGAAGAAACCCATGCTGTCTGCTCAGAAGGGAGAAGCCCACCCAGGCAGCAAAGCAAGTTTTTCCTACACTAGAATCAAGTCTGAGCCCTCCAGCCCCCGGTTGGCTTCCTCCCCGGTGCAACATAACATGCCTACATTTCCCATGGGTCCTTTCTTGTCTCAGTTTGCTTTCTCCCAAGACATTTCAGTAGTCCCACAGGCTTCAGAGATCCTCGCTAAAATGTCAGAGCTGGTTCATCGGAGGCTCCGCCACGGAGGAAACAACTACCCGCCTGTCATCTACAGCCCTCTCATGCCCAAAGGCGCCACCTGCTTTGAATGCAACATCACCTTCAGCAACCTGGACAACTACCTGGTCCATAAAAAGCACTATTGTAACAGCCGCTGGCAGCACATGACAAAGTCTCCAGACTTTTCTGCCCTCTCAGATAAGGTCCCTGAGGCTGTGAGCCCTAACAGTGGTCACACATCGGTTAGCATGCTTACCGGATGCCACCCAGCAGAGGCCGACAGCCACCTGATGCAGTCCGCCTGCCTCAACTCAAACGTCTTAGACATGCTCAATGCCGGAGCTAAGGGCCCTGATAAGGATCTAACGGTACAGGCAAAGAAGGTTTCCACCCCAACAGGGGCTGAGGACAGACTAAATGGGAAGCAAATAGATGGAAAAAGCCCCACTACAGGTTTGGTGGAGAGCGATAACGATCCAACTAAGACGACTTGTGAAGCTTGCAACATCACCTTCAGCCGCCATGAGACCTACATGGTCCACAAACAGTACTACTGCGCCACTCGCCACGACCCTCCCATGAAGCGCATGTCTGCCAATAAGGTGCCCTCCATGCAGAGAACCATGAGAACTCGCAAGCGCAGGAAGATGTATGAGATGTGTCTCCCTGACCAAGACCACCAGAGGCCACCAATGGGTCAGCCGGGCTTCCTGGGAATTCCCCCGATGAACCCTTGTACATCTCAAGAATCAGTGGATAGCCTTGCTGACCGCTTCCACCCCCGCTGTGATATCTTCCCAGGTATGGTCCCTAAGCACCTGGAGGCCTCTCTGACTGTCACTAAACCTGTTTTGGCACCAAAATGCAACACCGTGGAGCAACAAGAGCTGGACGCTCCTATCGATCTCAGCAAAAAGTGTTCACCAGACAAGACGTGTAGCTCTCCCAAAAGACTTTTGGACTATCACGAATGTGCAGTGTGCAAGATAAGTTTTAACAAAGTGGAGAACTACCTGGCGCATAAACAGAACTTTTGCCCAGCAACGGCTGCCGCCACCGCTGCTGCCCAACAACAGGCGCAGCAGCCACAGAACGACAGCAGCACACTGGAACCTCCTATGTTCCCAGAAGTGAAGATCGAAGCCAATCACAACCCTGATGACAACTACGATAAAAGTCCCGGCAAATGTGAGAAGAATGGCACTGGTAAAGCAATGGTGCAAAATGGAGGCATGTTCCCCCCTCACCTGGGACCTGTGCCAGGACTCAAGACTTTTCCTGACCCCCAGCTCATCCCATCAAAAGATGAGAACAAGAATATGTTTCTGCCCCACTGCCTTTATCCCGGAGCAATAAAAAAGGTGAAAGGTCCCGAGCAAATCTCGCCGTACTTTGGGATAAAGCCAACCGATTATGTGAGTGGTGGAGCGGTAATGCAGGGAGAGGCAGGCGAACAGGAGCAGAGCATTAACGGTGGAGGAGGGGGTGCTGGAGGAGAGACAGGAGTAGCTAGAGACCAGGCTCCCCAACCTGCTGCTAATGGCTGCCCCCATCCTGGCAAAGATCCTCTACCCCTGTTGCCCAAGAACCGAGGCATGGTCATCGTCAACGGGGGGCACAAGCCGGAGGAACGTTCAGGCACGGCACCTCCACAGCAGGAGAACCAGCCGGACAGCCAACCTTCCAATCCTTCCCCCACGTGGGCAGCCGATAACCAAGCCGACTCAAACGAGAACATGTCGCCCTCCAAGTCCCCAAGCGAGGAGACGCCTCCCTCCGCCAACAAAGGCGTGAACGGGTCGGGGAGCGGCAAATACTGCCGACTCTGCGACATCCAGTTCAACAACCTCTCAAACTTTATCACCCATAAGAAGTTTTACTGCTCGTCCCACGCGGCCGAGCATGTAAAATAAGAACAAGATAAACTTGTGTTATTCTTCTCCTTCCTACACCTCTCCTCCTGAATTCCAACCCTCCTCCTTTTTCTTCCTTCGTTTGGGTACACTGTTGTGTCTGGAATAGTGCATCACGCGGCGCCGAACGCTGCTTGTGGACAATCAAGAGAAGCTTCTTCTTTCATTGTTTTAAGACTTAAAAATGCAAAACCATCGGTTTAAAAAAAAAAAAGAAAAAAGGGTAAATGAATCAAGAATAATATTGGTGCCACGTTCACATTAATTTATTTTACAATCAGTATTATTAGGAGTAGTGATCTTAATTTAAAATTCAAAATGAAATTTATATCAGAGTTGTTTGTAATGTTATTGTATAGTCATTCTTGTGTAGCACACACATTGTTTACACTGTAATGTAGGCTCGATGAAACAATAGACAATACAAAAACGAGATGCATTTTAGACACAAAAATAGCTACTGAGGCACTTGTGTATTCTTATTTGCTGTACCAGTTTCTGTATGCTCAAAATGTCTCCCGCAGATTGCTACGTACGAACTTTCCCGTCTTACAAATCACCGTTTGGGGGTGATAATCGGGCTCGAACCTGCATCTCACATTTTAGCATATCTCCATGGCTTTGCATTCATACGTGGCTGTTTGTCTCTGTCTCTTTTCTTCAACTCAGATGTGGATGTTTTCATGAGGATGACGACATCCTTGTATAGTACTCGTATTTCTGTTTGATGATACACCTTCTTCTCCCTTTTGGAAATTTGCTCTCAATGCAATACTTTGTAAATGAGGGGACGTTACTGAAAGCAGTATTATGAAATGGGGACTGTGCATATTATTATTTGTTACCCCATATGGGAAAAAAAAGGAAAAAAAAAAATAAAAGAAGAAACTGCAGATGAATTAAGTTTATTGCCGATGAACAAGTTGGGTGGGAGGTCAGTGGGTTATACTGATGTAAAATGATCATTCCAATGTCCTGATTATGGGAGAAAATGTTTCTTAAAACGTTGTTGCTATGCATGTATATGGATGGAATTAAATTCCAGATCTGTTGGAAATTTTTATTTTGATGTGGTGTCATAATTAAACTTAAATCCTCAGGATAAACCGGTGGGGTTTTTTGTCTTATTTCTATTAAATGCAAAAGTGACAATTCATTTTTCAGAGGAAAAAAAAAATTGTGTGATCCCAGTCCCCAAAAGTTAAGTGCTAACTGTTCGGCTCTGGTCGTGATGTAAGTCAATTTTATGCCAGTAGCAAATGAATGAGATGCAATGAAGCAAGAAGTTAACGTCCCTTTTGCTTGTGGCAGAATATTAAGACAGATAAAAGCATTAAAGTTGAGCGGTGTGACGTGTATGAGTGTGTGCGGCCTTTTACAATGATAAGAAATAATGTATTCATTTCTTTTGGTACCAGCCAATCAGGTGAGGAGCTTGAAATAAGTTAAAAGATAAGATGAATCTAAGTCACCACACTGAATAACCCAACCAGTCATCTTCAATTAAAAAGATTCCAAAGAACCAGAAACATATGTACAAAAAAAAAAACCCGACATGAAATTAACTTTGTGAAATCACAAACCATTACCACCAAAACTCCCAAAATGTGAGGGTGTTTTCTGGGAGTCCTGTTTGGGTCAGTGGCTCCTCTGTTTGGATTGCCGCTGGTGGATGAGCTCCTTTAGGTGCTTGCTGATGCCAGATGGCTTCTTGTAGATCATTTGCCGGTCTGCTCCTTTTATCTGAATGTGATTGGCTGATGGGTAGTATTCCTTCAGAAACTTCTTTTGAAGTTTGGCCACCATCTGGTGCAGGAGGAAGAGGAGGGGAGCGAATATGATTATCTATTGTTCCGACTCGACCAGACTCTTGCAAACACACTCACTTGGTTCAGGTGTTTGGGCATTTGCTCATCAAAGGATTCCCCAGTGAGAATGCTTACGAAGATCTTGGGGGACAGAGGTTTAAATGTTGCTATGTCCCTTTAAAAAAAAAAAAGAAAGAATGACTTTGTGCAACATTTGGTAAACTTTTATTTTCAAAAGACAGATAGTTTTACATTACCTCACTTGAGACGCACTTTCATTCATAAAGTAATGTTCCTCCACGCCGCTGTACAGATGGGTGGGGTTACTGAGCAGATACTTCTATTATGAGTAAACACAAGATGGTACAAAATATAGATTAAAATTAGTATTAATTTATTTACCAGCAAGCAAACAAAAAAAAAATGTACTACAACCTCCTCTATTTATGAATCTCCATGAGATTTCTTTTTCCCTCCCTTCACTATCAAGTTTTTTAAGAGGTTTTTCACACAAAGAAGAAGTCTAGTGTGGAAAAGAGGTGAAGAAGTGTGTGCAGGCAAAGGAAAAGTGTACAAAACCATGGTGAGACCGGCCATGCTATTTAGGTTTAGAAATGTTTAGGATTATAAATTAATTTATCAGAGGAACAGCACATGTTAGAGGTTTTGGAGATAAAGTCAGAGAGACCAGACTGAGATGGTTTTGACATGTGCAGAGGAGAGAGAGTACATAGGAAGAAGGATGCTCAGTTTGGAACCACCAGGAAAGAGGCCTAGAGGAAGACCAAAAAGGAGGTTCATGGATACAGTGAGGGAAGGCTTGAAGATAGTTGGAGTGACCAAAGAGGGTTAGATGGAACTGCCACTTGCTGTGGCGATCCCTGAAGGAAAATGTCGAAAGAAGAAGGAGACTTAAAACCAGAATTCCCTTGATATGTAAAGTTTAGTTTAACAATTAGTTATTGTTCATCTTAGCACAGATTTTAATGGATTTTTTTTATTTAACTGTGTGGAGCCCATTGAGAAAAGTATGTTGTAATATTAGGCTCTATAAATAAGATCGAATTGAATTATTTTAATTTAATAATTTTAATTGAAAGTCCAGACCAGACCAGTTCAATGGCAGATCAAACTAGACAAGACACAACAGTAAATAACCATACATTTAGATTCAACAACTAATATAAAACATTACTGCAATCAATATTGCAAAAAGAAAAAAAAAAGTTATTCCGAGGCGCAGGAGTAGATTTTAAACCCCCTAATTTTTTTCCATAAGGTTCGACTTTTGCTCATTTTAAGGTATAAAAATGTATTTAAAAAAAGAAAATCACAACGGCACAAATAAGACATTGCAGCACGGTGGCCTCACAGCAAGACGGTTAGTATTTGAGTCCTGGATGTGACGAGGCTTTAACCACTGGCCTTTCTGTGAAGAGTTTACTTGTTCTCCCATGTATCTGTGAGTTTCCTCCGGGTATACGGATTTCCACCCCCCCTCCAAAAACATGCATGTTAGATTGATTGGCTGCTTTAAAATTGTCCCTCGGGATGAGTTTGTGTGTGGCCGCGCATCAGACTGGCGACCTATACGGGGTGTACCCTGCCTCTCGCTTTAAATCAGCTAGGATAATACCCATCTCCACTTTGACCTTCGAAGCTCTCGTTTTAAAGCTTTGAAGGCCTTGAAGGTAGGTCTCAAGGCCCCTGCAACTCTGTTAGGGACTAAGCAGTTCAGAAGACAAAACTAATAGGACCATTTTTTAAAGTCAGCATTCCGCAAACAGTAAGAGAACACTGATATTAACTTAAATTAGGTTAACTTTTATTAATCTATTGTTTGTAGATGACAAATGCAACTGATACACAACCCAACTTCATTATTCGCAAGGACAAAATTATTTTATTTTGACTTTATGAATCTACATGGATTTGTACATGTAATGTCTTTGGGGGTTTTTTTTTGACGCACCATTAAAATATTCATTCATCTTCTATCCATCCAATTTCTCTTTCCTGAGGTGTATAGGGTTGTTGAGAAGGATTTAAGCTACTTGGGAATCAGTACATGGCGGTAATGTATCAATATAGGTGCTTCGCGCCTTTAAATGGCAAAGAAGAAGACTTGGAATCAGTAGGTGGCGGTAATGCATCTATTTAAGTGCTTCACACCTCGAAATGGTAAAGAAGAAGACTTTGTCAGCTCTTCAGCAATAATCTTATTGGTATACTACCACTGATCCAATGACCTTTGCCTGATATTTTCTGGAACCCTTCAGCCCTAGTGCTCCTGAATTCAACTATTCCTACCTGATTCACCTCCACGTCCATGTGGACACCTTTAGTTATTTAATAAACTGTATTTTCGTGATCATTGACTTGCATCTGAATCGCTTTCTGGGATTGGGGGGAATGAGTGAGTGGACGTGGTGGCGAAGAGGGTGGCGGATCGGGTAGTGGTCCATAACAGAATATAAAAAAATGTATTGAAACTTTGAAGCCCAAACTTTAGATAAGTCTTAACAGCAAAATTAAAAAAAAAATGTTTTTTTCTTCAACTTTTGGTTTAAAAAGGCATCAAGAAACCAGATTTGCTTTTTTGATTCAATAATATGTATTTAATGACAGGGGGAAAAGTCAACATGGCCAAAAAATTCAGGGATAAAGTACTTGTATGAGCCGCAAAGAAAAAGTAGGTTCAAGATATGAGAGCGGCTCCTTGGCAAACTGGAAAAAAAAAGATAAAAAGGAATAATAAGATTAGTTATTTTTCTATTTTGTTTCAGAACCGTCCGACTTGAAATAATAAATATATGTGGCCTAGAGCCTCCCATTAAAAGGAACCTTTTTGTTCTGGTAAACTATAAGAAAGTACTGCAAAGTTGAAAATATTTGCAAATGGAAAATAGAGATACACACGTATTGGTAAGTAGAAGGTTAAATGGGATGAAGAGACTCCAAGAAGTGAAAGAGGAAGTGAGACTGTTCCAGGAACGGCAGCTGTAGAGGAGGAAGAAAAAGTAAAGGTATGGGGTACACAGGCTGGAGTTACAGATGTTTTAACATCTGGTGTAGGTGAAAATGTTGTGTTCCTATCCGAGGAGGTCTCAGTGTTTGATTTGTCTACATTGCCCTTGCTGATCCATGGCTGTCCCGTCGGCCAAATCCCATCCCTGATAGCTCTCACTTCCCCCAGCTACTTCAACAAGGTGAAGCCCATCTGCTGATTTTTTCTAATGGATAGCTGTAGAGCTAGAGAGTTGATTGTTTCATTGACAATATTAGGACATTGCCTGTCCACACTGGGACGGGACCCTTCCTTCATCTGGATCTCCAAAAGGTTTCTTTCTTTTTTTTTTTTTTTTTACCCCTGCCAGAGTTTTTTTCTTAAAAAGAAAAAAGGTCTCACGGTCTATGCTCTGCGTTTATTTAGTTAGTTCGAGAATTTGCTTTTGTTAACAATTAGCTTTTGTTAAAATCTTTAAAATTGATATTTGTGTATTTTTATACAACAATGTTATGATATTGGGCCACGCAAATAAAATTGAATAGAAACGGAGATGGGAAAAAACATCTAAATTGCACATGGATTCACTTCTATGGATCTTTACAGAGCATTGTGCAAAAACACTCTTGCTTCACTTTTTTCTAACCCTCCCATGTGCTTTTTAAGACCGAACCAGCTTAAATAGTTAGGTAAAGATATTTACTGTGCACATTGTGCCTCCCTGAGGACAGTACCACTGCCACTGTTTTTTTTTTTTTGGCTTAAGCTAATTCTCCCAGAGTGCATGTCTGAGCTCCTTTTCCAGCAACAATTGCAGCAAAACCCAATAAAAGATTTATTCTGTTAGTCAGCCTGCAGACATGTTAATTAACCTCTTTCACAGTTTTAGCGAGTCACCCTTTCATCCAATTTCACACAACTCCAACTCCATATCAGCACATGCAGCAGAGACAAGTTCGGGTCCACTTCCTGTGCACCCGGATAACCAAGTGGCTTGTGTTTGCATACGGACCCGACGGGACCCTCCAGCATCTCGGAAACCAACCAAAACTATTTATTCTATACAATACGAACATTTTTTATTGCAAATACACTAACTCTATTTGTAAATAAGCTCTTTCCAGCCAGAGCAGAAAACTCTATCACATCTGAAATCACATCCTGACCCACTGACTTGGAGCTGGACGAGTTCACCAAGCTGCACAATCGAAGCTTTAAATTGAGCAAAATTTCCCTTTAACTGTACCCCTCTGTGCACACGTGATGAGCAGATAGCTGCGGTGGCGTTACCATTGTAGCAAACAATTCTGCACCAGTTCAATTAAGCAGTGGTTACAGAACATGCCCTTGAGAAATGGACTGCATGCTCTATTGAGCTCGCTCTGTTGGCGAGTGTGTGTGTGTGAGTGTGTGAACACATGCATTATAACCTTCGCTAGCCTGACGACAAAACCTTTTTTTTTCCGTCCTTGGAGAATTCAAGCACAATGATGTCCTTATCTCCTTGGCAACAACTGTAATACTTGAAAATCTGAAACAGGTCCCTCATCACTGCTGCCATCAAACCGTGGGTGGCAGGAGAGAACAAGGCGTCCTGATGAAACGTTTACATTCATCCCTGAGCGTGTATGGTCAAATCGTACATGGAAAAGGGTCACTACAGGTCAAATTGATTTTAAACCTCATGGCAGTTTTGTCGATGACACAACAAGTTTAAGAGGTTATTTTTTTTCACAGAAAACTGGTGTATAGAGGGACATATTTTTGTTCCTGATGTTTAGATCTTACAATTTCTTTTATTTTTGTGTAGGTTGTTTTCAAAATGAGTCTATGACAGGCACAAGTGGCACACAGATCTGTGTACACACCAAATCCCCCCTCTCCCTCCTCTTTGTATTTCTATCCATTATACAGTGAACGCCTACAAGTTCTAGGAGCAGTCATATCCCCACAGATCGTGTGACCTGTCAGGAGGCTAAGCTTTACATTCCAGCAGGGTTCAGACGCTCAATCACCAGAAAGATGATTTTCTTCCCATTTATTTCAAAATGACATGCGTTGTCACATCGAGCCAAACGTACATGAAGACAATCAGAAGATTCTCATCTGAGCAACGATTACTCTCACACTAGCACCATCCTGTGGCAGCAGGAGGAGCATGGGGGAAGTCATTTGGAGTTGGACACACATTGTTTGCTTCATTTAACCTGCTTATCTTTTTACCATCACAAGCTAAATTTAGGTGTACCTTCATTCGAAGGAAATATTTCTGCAGTTTTTAAATATTTTATTAAGATGTGAGTGTCAATGTGCACAAGGCTAACCTGCCGTTGGGTGACCTCCTCTAAGACGTCTTTGCCTTCTAAGACTGGTTGCATCATCCCCATGAGGAGCAGTATGCGGCTCAGCCCTGTAACTGCAGAGACCTGGCGGGCCTGAAGGGACACCATCAGCTTCTTGTACCTGTATTACAAAAGAAATAAAGAACATAATGTAGGTTGGCAATCAAAAATGAAGATCCTAATTCAGACATCCTGCCCCATCTTGTGGACGGGAAGAGGACTGATTGGTAGGGGAGGGCGTATCGATCCTAATATCGATAATATCGATACCAATGCTAGTATTGATATTGATCGATACTCGCACTAAAATATTGATACTTTGGTTGAAGTTTTACCCCCCGCACTTTGCTTTCGTTTTTTTCAAAAAGGTAACCTAACTTATCTGTCTGCAAAATATGCGTAAATGCTGGGTGTCACCAGTATGCTAAAGCGAGGCGGCCCCGCCCCCTCTCTCCTCTCATTCGCTTTGACTTGTCACATGACTCAGCGACTCTGGGCCAGGCAACAAAAAAGGACAAAAAAAAAAAATGCAAGTTGGTAAAAGTAGAGAGAGATGGAAGGAAAAAAGAGAAGTAGTGTGTGGCTGTACTTTGAGGCTACCTGTACCATTTGCAGAAAGGCTGTTAAATATAGTGGTAACACTACAAATTAAAGAATCACCCCCCCAAAAAATGAGCAACTTCAGAAACGGCGAGTGGAGGAGAAAACCCTGACCCCTTCTGTTTCTCAGAGGCAGCGCTCATTAACAGCGACGCTCCAATTTTCCAGAGAACACTCAGGTAGATACTAATTGTAAAAGTGGCACTTCTATCGATCTACCTACCAACCTGTGTATATACATATACGTACTTGGTCATACTATATATATGACGCTAACCCTTGATGCAAAAATAGTCATTTAAAAAAATAAAATATCGGTATTGGTATTGGCGATATTGGTCTGGTGTTTACTTGGTATCGGATCGATACCAAAGCTTGCAGTATCGCACACCTCTACTGATTGGGGCTTTGAGCCAATCAAGAAAATTGTGGCCAGCTGTGTGCTGGGAATGGACCTTGTTTGGGGTGGAGTTACACCAAGGCAGCAGGGAGATGGCGGAAAGCTGAGAGAGATTGGCAGAGAAAGACCAGAAGACACCAGATCCACCATAGTAGATGCTGGCAACTGTCTTCTAGCTTACTGAGTCACTGTTGGCGACTAGCTTCAGTCTCCTACCTTCTTTAGAAGGACTCAGCTGGAAGGGCAAAGTGTCCAGCCGCGTGTATGTACAGAAGTGTGTGAGATCCAGCATCTGCTGCGACCGCAGGAACTCCAGAGTTGGAGAAGGTTTGACCGGGCGGCCCAGTAACATTTGCCCTCTTAATGTGTCTTGTGCTTAAGGATATTATTAATGTGTGTAGGGTTTTGGGTGTTATTAATTAGGCTTGGTGCGTTAAGGGTTTTCGTGTGTATCTAGTAAAGTAGAGAACAGCAACAGCTGCCTTTGTGTTGTCTGTGTCCCTGGAAGATTTAAAGAGCTATTTGACCACGGCAACCGAACCTGACCCAGCAACCCTATGGTTACAGGGCATTTGCTCTACTCGCTGAGTCAAACTTCTCCATAAAGAATTGCAATCGAATTGACTTCTGAATATTTCAAAGATGCGAACTCTTCTAAACTATTTTACTAACTTTGAAGAACAATTTTAAGATTCAAATTGTTATTCAAATGTTCGAACTATTAGTTATTGGTCTTATCAACGCAACTAAAGCGAACAACTGAAGCAACAACACTCGCGTACATATTTATATGTTTTGATCTGAGAGTGATTCTTGCCAACAAGCTGTTATAAGCACCTGAAGCTGTTTCAGAAGACCAAACAGGTTTCATTTTGAAAAAAATTAAACCTGCCCCGGACGACCAAACAGACCGCAGTATGATGTTTGCCATCATACTGCAGATGGCAAACATGAACTGATCAAGTGCAGCTAGTTGAGACCTCTGATCAACAACTTCAGACAGCTGCCTTTCCAAGCACTCACCACTCAGCTGGCTGGAGGGAAGCCAAGGCAGTGGTCAGAAGAAGCCTCCATCATTTTCAGAAATAAAGCTCTCGTGACACAGCTGGACAACATCCAGGAAGCTGCTAACCCATGAGACAGGAAATTGACAGTGTTCGTGGTCTACACTTCACAGGCAGAAAGGGACATTTTGATCCACAAAAGTAGATTTGGCTTTATGTTTGGGGTTGTTGTCGAACCTCCGCCCCAGTCTCAGGTCTTTAACAGACTCCCAATCGATAGTCTGCTGATTTGCCCTATATTTGGCTCAATCCATCCTTCCATCCATTTAAACAATCTTCCTAGTCCCTGCTGAAGAAAAGCAGCCCCAGACCATCATACTGCCACCACCATGTTTGACAGTAGGGATGTTTGCACTTAGGGTGACGCGCAGTGTTCCTTTTGCGCCAGACAGCATTAGATTTTGGTCTCATCTGACTAGAGCACCTTCTTCTATGCGGCTTCTGGCAAACTCCAAACGAGCCTTTTTATGGCTTTATTGCAGTAGAGGCTTTCTTCTTGCCACTCGTCCCTATTTGTCCTGAGTACGACTAATTAGTTGTTTGGACAGATTCTCTTGTTTCAGCTGTTCATCCAATGTAACCGTAGGCCTCTTGTCTGCTTCTCTACACAGTTTTTGTCCTGACTGGGCTGAAAGTTTAGAGAGATGGCCAGATCTTGTCAGGTTTGTATTGGTTTGATGCTCTTTCCATTTTGATATTAATGCTCGTACAGTGCAACAGGAGATGGTTAAAGCTTGTAAAAACTTTTTATATCTCATTCTTGCTTTTTAGTTCTTTCTTGGTTCTCCACAACTTTACCCCAGACCTGCTAGGCATGTTCTTTGGTCTTCATGATCCTGATTATTCTCTGTGTTCTTTTAACGGACCCTAGGACAAACCAAGAGCAGGTGCTTTTATAATGAGACTAAATAACAAACAGATGAACTCCGCTCGTCATTTGGCTCAACATTGGATCATTCACAAATCATCAGAAAACTTCTGGAGTCAGTCAACCGCATTGAGAGAACAGGGGGCCAATATTTTTGCACATTATACTTTTCAGGTTTGTATTTTTCCAATAAATTTGGTTCCAATTCAGGATTGTGTCTAATGTAGTGTTGAGTCTACAGAAACATTCTCAGTTATTTGTTTTAGGTTTGAAGCCTGAATGTGGCAAAATGTCAAGAGGTTGTAGGTGGGCCAATACCAATTACCATATTTTCCGCACTATAAGGTGCACCTTCAATAAATGACATTTTTTAAAACTTTTTCCATATATAAGGCGCACCGCATTATAAGGCGCTACAGTAAAGTTTGGGGTTACGTTATGCATTCACTAAATGGTGCTGCGCTAAAGGCAATGTAAAAAAAAAAACAGTCGGATAGGTCAGTTAAACTTTACTAACAATTACAAAACAGCTGTCTGTTTTTACTCCCAAAATGAATAAACAGCTGTTTTATTATTTTCTCCGAGATAAAGTATTACTATTTTCGTGACACAGTTTATCTTCCATTGGAGATAAACTCTGTTTAGTCTTACTTTCTTGGCGCAGCGCATCCTCTTGCTTCCTCCACTTCCTCACCATTGATTTGTTAATGTTAAACTCTCTTGCTGCGGCTCTATTCCCGTGTTCTACTGCGTGACCGATCGCCTTGAGTTTAAACTCTGCGGTGTAACAGTGTCTCTTGGTAGGAGCCATTTCCGGGTCTTTACACAAACACACAAATGGAAATGAGACGCGCTTTCATATATCCCAGCATGCACCGCGCACTAATTCTTCTACGGGGGAAACTGGAGTCGGCGGCTGCTTACCGCAGTTGCGACACCTGTTGTAGCTCAATATTAATCCATATATAAGGCGCTCCGGGTTAAAAGGCGCATCGTGGACTTTGAAGAAAATTTAAGGTTTTTAGCTGTGCCTTGTAGTGCGGAAAATACGGTACGTCCACAAGGTTTATTACAGTTACACAAGTTTAGCAGACCAAATAAGATTCTGCAAATAACCGTGATTTTCCACTTCGTGACATACAGAGACTAAATTAACTAGCTTTGATAATTTGGATGCATTTCTACCAGTCCGGTTTATTTTAAGTCTGTTCATTGAGTTTGCATTGCTCTAATTTCAAACAACCACTGTTTTAACAGCATCTAAAGGCAACTTTGTTTTAGTTTTATGAGAAGAGAGCTGTAATAAAAGCATTTCTGAAGTTTTATTATGATTTGTATGGCTAATGTCATGTTATCATTAGCATCACCCAATTATTAATAGCACTTTTGATTGATTTTCTCTGAATATAAGAAATTGGGAATCTTTTCTAACACCCTGACAAATAACCCAAACTTTGTTTTTCATATGGAATCATAAGACGAAGAATTTCCCAGGGAAATGAGAAACACTCTCCTCCCTTTTTTTTGGTTTTTGACAGATGAGAGAAGAAGAGCGGCAGGATTTTATAACTGAGGAGGTCCAATCGGTCTCAGCTCAGTGATGCTCTGAATTGGCTGGTTTCAGCCTGTGGAACCCAATCAATAGCGGCGTACGCCTGCTGCCGCCGTGTCTGTGCCGCGCTGCCAGGACGCTGTAGATCTGTCTCCTACACCGGTATGATGCTCGTTCCTGTTCCAGCCCCGTCTGGGACGCACCTGGGACTACTCTTCTCATCAATACATGCATTAAACTGCAAATCAATCACCTTTTATCTTACTTATTTACATATTTGAATGCTTTTAGTGAGAAAAACGTTAGAAAATACATGTCAGATTGATTCTGAGTGTTTGTTCACACCTAAATGATACAATTCAGGTTAAATTTAAGTGCAAAAGACATTTAAAAAAAATAAGAAATCTAAAAATTTTTTGTTTTATACCTGAAAAACCGAGGCTTGGATGATAGAAAAGTATCTAGTATACCGTTTCTTTTTTACATCTCAGATCTTATATTACAATTGTATTAACGTTCTCTTTTCCTGATACATGCTCTAATCTTTATATATTGCAAGTGAAAATAAAAAGATTAAAAAAAGAAGCATTATCTAGCAGTTTTACAACACCTTCCTTATGTTCTTTGATTGTCACGCGGGTTTACAACATGCATTAACATCACTTAACTCACGTTGAAGTTTCCCCCACAAAGACAGTTAAAAATGAAGTTAATTTTGTCAATTCAATTTCAATAACTGCTGCAACGTGGCACAGTGGTTAGCACAGCCATGGGCAAAGTACAGCCCGCGGGCCACACACGGCCCGTTAAACGTTTTAATCCGGCCTGCCAAACTTGAAAAAATTAAATAAATAAACCTTCTTACTCTTTTTTTTTTTTTCTGTAGTTCTGATGTTTTGTCACTAGATGGCACACTCTAGATTTATAGGCTTTGTTGAGAAAACAACAACACTGCTCCCATTAAAATGCGTGTGTCTTTGTGATGCACACGCTGTCAAAATAAACAGTGTGCACAAATATGGAAAGCCATCGGGCCCAATATACGCATGTAAACAAGCGTGTTAGATGTTAAAGCAAGCAAAATGTTACATCAAGCGCTTAAATTTCAAACCTAGCGCCGCTAAATGCACGTTTTTAAGTGCTATCGCAAAAGATTTCAGACCTAGTGCACTAGATTTGAAATTTAACGCTCCTGATGTAACATGTAGGGTACTTGTTTAAAATCTAGCGCGCCATTCTATCGGTCTAATCTAGTGGTTACCAAAGCATGCCATCCATCTGCTCCTGTTCTGGCCCCTTTGTTAAATGTTAGAACTCAATGTAGCCCACGAACCAAGAAATTTGCACACCCTTGGGTTAGCACTATGGCCTCACAGCAAGGAGTTCGAGTCTCAGAGTGGGGCGAAACTTGAAACACTGGTTTCTGTGTGGAGTTTGCATGTTCTCCCTGTGTATGTGTGGGTTTTCTGCGGGTACTACGATTTCCTCTCACCCTCAAAAAACATGCATGTTAGGTTAAATGGCCAATATGAAATAGCCCCCAAGAGTTTGTGTGTGTGTGTGTGAGAGATCCTGCAACAGACTGGCGACCTGTTTGGGGTGTACCCTGCCTCTGCCCAGCTGGAATAGGCTCTGGCACCCCTTTAGGTATAAAGCAGTTCAAAAGACAAAACAATTCATATAACTGAATAATTTTTTAAAGAAATATCAATGCTGTTGCCTTTAGAACATGTCACCATGTGAAAGCTAAACAGTCAGCTAAAAAAGGATGAAACTTTTTTCACAAAGCCTACAAAAATTAACCCACAAATACATTTATCAGGTTGCAAATAAAAAAAAAATGGTTACAGTTCATGTCTCCCTTCACTGTATACATGAACCTTCTCTTTGGTCTTCCTCTAGGCCTCTTGCCTAGTGGTTCCAAACCCAGACTCCTTCTGCCAACGTACTCTCTCTCCACTGCACATGTCCAAACCATCTCAGTCTGGCCTCTCGAATTTTATCTCCAAAACCTCTAAGATGTGCCGTTCCTCTGATCCTGTCCATCCTGGTCACTCCCAGAGAGATCCTCAGCATCTTCATCTCTAGACCAAACAGCATGGCCGGTCTCACCACGGTTTTGTACACTTTCCCTTTCATTTTAGCTGAAACTCTTCTGTCACACATCACACCTGATACTTTTCTCCAACCGTTCCAGCCTGCCTGAACACGCTTCTTCCCCTCTTTTCCACACTCTCAATTGCCCTGGACTGTTGATCCTAAGTACTTAAAATCTTCCACCTTCTTTATCTCTTCTCCCTGTAACCTCACTTTTCCATTTGGATCCCTCTCATTCACACACATGTACTCTGCCTTACTCTGACTAATCTTCATTTCTCTTCTTTCTAGTGCAAACCTCCACCTGTTCCCTCCTCTCACTACAGATCATGCACGCTTCAAAGTCAATATAAATGAAGATTTATCACTAACAGAGAATTTTATCAAACAAATTATAATACAAAATGCTTAGTTTTAGTCAATTACATTTTTATTTGATCTATTTTCACTACTGTTGCTCTATAACGCAAAAACAAATATGATATGGGAAATGTGTGCGCGTCAGGCTATTACTACCGCACACATCCCATCAGAGCACCATCGTAAACACACACTTTTTATGTGTAAAATAATCTGTTTTATCCGATGTTATCAAACAATGCATGTCAGCACTGATGGGCCCGATATGGGCCCCAAACAGCCGTGGGAGATAAGGTATCTGCCATATTCACGGTGGAGAAAAACGCTCCCATCAGGTCAATAATAGATACAGACAATGGGGAGGGGAAAGAAACAAGTGGGCTGTTCTAATTCTTCGTCTCCACTAGAGAGAGAAAACTTTTCATATCAGACCCCTGGAGAGTGACACTTTGACATTTTCATCTTCCTTGCTGCATTTTTTTCCCCCCTGAAGTCATTCTGCCTGCACAGTTTAGAACTGACTTTTCGACCCAGCTCTTAAGAGACTTTTCTGGTTCTGCACATTTTCCACCTGTCACCCATTCCTTACCTTTTGGTTCCAAAAATAAAGGGGGAAGCTGCGGGCGAGGGAGGAGCGGGCGACTCTCCATCACCCTATTTTCCTCTGCCTTCAAAACCAAAAGTTCAAATCTGGTCAAATCATTCCCGGGAAACCGGCATTGAACATTATTTCAAGGATTCTCCAGCCACCTGTCCTATTCCCTCCTCTTTTTCCATTTTTAATTCTGCCCCCGAGTGAGGATTATGCGAAGCAAGGCATGCGTGTCAAAGGGAAATTTAGTGGGTAAAGACAGCCAAGATTGGTGGGATGAATTAAACAGATAACGACGGGAGACGGAGTAGTGGAACCATGTAGAGCAAAACACCTCACCGATGTTGGTCATTTCAGAGGGGCTCTTCTTTCTCTCTCTCTCTCTCTCCCCACAGGAGCAAGGAGGCAATATCTAAATTAATAAAGTGATGAAATGAGTTTGTGCCGCGGACTTTCTGCTGTTTGACTTTCCCATCTGGATTAGTGCAGGCTGAATGGACGCTCTGTTACTTTTGTTACAACTACGCAATTCTCTGTCGGAATTTGGCCCTGTAGCGATAAGGCTCTCCCCCATACCCCACTTACCCTCCCTCCTCCTCATTACCATCTCATTCCATATGCAGGGCCTCTGTTACCTGAGAGCTTCTCACACACAAAACATGAACTATTACACAAGCTTCTGCCTACTATTACAATGAATGCCGAACCTTTATACATTGACTATTACATGGGGCTCAGGTTGGTATTACTCTGGAGGAATTTTTATTTTAAGAGTAGATGGTGAATATTACAGAAAAGGCTAAACCAAGGATGTGAGCATGTGCACAGTTCAGGCCCTGCTACCAAATCAAAAAAAATATTATTACGTTTGAGGGTTTTAACACATTGAATGGAAACAGGTGGGCTGTCCCCTACAGGTCAGGGACATGTTCCTACCCCAAGTGGAGGAGTTTAAGTGTATCAGAGTTTTGTTCGAGAATGAGTGAAAAATGGAACGGGATATCGACAGGTAGTCGAACTACATTCCAGATTGACCACTCACTGTACCTAAAGTAGCTGAGTCACTAATTCAACTCCATTTGTACAATGGGATACGCCTGGGCAAACAAATAGAAGTGTGAACCAATTGAAGACGAGTGGAATAGACATAAACCACATGAATGTGTAACGTCCTCCGTGTGGAGGACGAGGAAAATAAACATACTCAGCATGGTTTCAATGACCTAATGTGTTTTTGATCTTTTCAGACAGATTTTAATCGCTGAATGGGGCAAAGTCTTGGTTCGTCACTGCGCTATCTTGATTTTAATCATTGCTTCACAATTTTTTATTTTTTGTCGATTTTCTTTGGAGGGTTTGGAGACCAGACTAAGATTTCTTTGTATATTAAAAACAGATATGTGTCATTCTGGACTCCAGGTAAAGTTTGACACCTGCTTTGCCTTCGGACATCTCGCTGGACAGATGCAGATAGACGTTTCCGTTCCGTCGTCTTCCGCTCATCCGGGTCTCGGAGGCAACAGCCTCACATGGAAAGCCCAGGCTTCTCTCTTCCCAGCTACATCCTCCAGCTCACCCGCAAGGATCACAGGTCGGTCCCCGGCCAGCTGTGAGACATAGTCTCTCCAGCGGGTCCAGGGTCTGCCTCTTGGTCTCCTCCCTGCGGGACGTGCCCAAAACACCGCACCAGCAAGACGCTTGGGGAGCATCCTAAACAGATGCCCGAATCACTCCATCTGTCTTCTCTCGACCTCCCAAGGAGCGGCTCGACACCGAGCTCCTCCCAAGCCCAGCCACCCTGCAGAGGAACCTCATTTTGGCCGCTTGTATCCACGATCTCATTCTTTTGGTGGGTAAGTAGAAGGTACAATGTCAATATATAAATTGAATAGCAGTGGCCCTAGGATAGATCCATGGGGCACACCTTCAACACAGTTAATAAATTGGGAAGTTTTATTTTTTATTTTAACACATTGGAGTTGACCTAAAGTTTCTTATTTTTCCAAACACAATGAAATGATTGAAAAAGTCTTACAAACATCACGAAAAACAACCCTGGCTATCTCGCTCTTATCAAGGTTAGATTTTATTACCTCAGGGAAATTGCAGCTAACTGTGTCTGTTAAATGTTTGGATCAAAAACCAAATTGCATGGGATGAAATATGTCATTACTAAGATGGTTGATGGATTAGTATTGCGGCTAATTAAAAAAAAAAAAAAACACTAAATGCTAATTGGTCAGTAGTTCCTTAAGTCTTCATGATTTCCTACTGCAAAGATAGACGTGACAGAAGCAGTTTTCCAGGAAGTGGTGAACAGTTGTTCACTTGACGTTCAATTTGTAGATAAAGTCAGAGAGGCCTGACTGAAATGGTTTGGACATGTACAGAGGAGAGAGATAGAGTACATCGGAAGAAGGATGCTGGGTTTGGAACCACCAGGAAAGAGGACTAGAGGAAGACCAAAGAGGAGGTCCATGGATACAGTGAAGGAAGACATGAAGATAGTTGGCGTGACAAAAGAAGATGCAGCAGATAGAGTTAGATGGGAGAAACTGACTTTCTGTGGTGACCCCTGAAAGGGAAATGCCAAAAGGAGAAGATGAAGAGGAGAGAAAAAGACGTTCACTTATTTCCTCAAAAATAATTGAGTGAATTGGCAAGTAAACAATACAAGTTGATTTGCCAAGGTGGACCCAGATCTATAGGACAAGACCTCCTCTACAGAAAGACTAAATTTACTTCAGAAAATCTAGTTTACCATTTAGTTTATTGTTAAACATAATCTGCACAGTTTGTATTTTGTATGTGTCACGGAGACACACGCAGCAGTTGAGCTTGTGGAATCTGGAGCAGCCTCGATCCATCTCAAAAACGAATAAATCTGTCAGCACAACGGGATTTTGTTTCTAATATCAGACCTAGGACAAGAATATCAGAGCTGAGAAGTAATGTGTTTGTTGTTGGCCCGAAAGCGCAGAAAGAAAACTACTTATGAGTTCAGGACAGTTCTAATGTTTAAAAAAAAAAAGCACTCAGAGAACAAATAAAAGTACAGTATGTATAAATACCTTCAATTAGCAGACAAAAAAAAAAAACAACACGCTTTAAACTGGACTGAATGGTTATTTCCTTGCTAAACTAAAATAATAGGAAATACTTGTGTGTCTAATTAATTATTATTAGATCAGGGTCAATAATCTAGGTCAATATCAGACATTCCTCAGATTTCCGCAGAAACGAGACGACCACTTACAATATACACCAAAAACTCATAAATTCAGATTGAATTCAGAACTTTTTCACAAACAATGTTGAACTTATAAGCAAATTGAGAAAAACTTCCAATTTTGTTCATATTATTGAACATCCACAAATCAATCTATTTGATCAACACCAAGTTTAAGTCTACAGTGTGGAGTTGTACACGGTTATGTTTAACATAAAAGATAGACGTGCAAATATAGTATATGACTGAGTATGTTTAATATTGAACTATCAAGCTAAAATTTATTTAGATTTAATATGAAACAACATTAAAAACTATCTGATAGGCTTTGCATGTTGCCGTTTAAATGCTTAAGTCATAGTATCAACAAAATAAACTTTACCCCAATATGATTATTGTCATGTTTGTGCAAAATGTTACATCACTTCCTTTGGCAAACTTGCGTGAGTTTGCAAGTTTGCAAGAAAATAAGATAAAACCAGTTTGTAAGGAAATGAAGCAAATAAAGCTTTGCATTTGGTATATTTTCATAATTTTTTTCATGATCAAAATCAGAAAAAAGGGTAGACTGAGGCTTCTGGGTAAACACCCTGATGGGAGATGCTGTCATTGTGGGAAGGTGGAAGAGGTTGAACATGTTATTTTACATTGGGGTTATGTTGAGGGGTTTGCAGTGTGTTGGCATGAGGGAGGCTTGTTTGAGGTTTTATTGGTTATATTACTGATTATTTTATTTTATTGATTAATTTACTCGGTTAGACCTGTACGATGCAGTAGTGCAACAATTGGGATGCAATTCAAGGAAGAAGAAGAAAAGCTTTTATTTTCTGTTTCCAGCCAAACAACCAGAGGTAACTTCTATTTTAGTTTTTAAGAATCAGGATGGAGAGAATAAACATATTTGATGTAAAATATTACTTTAAGTATCTCGGGGTCTTGTTCACGAGTGGGGGAAAGATGGAGCGGGAGATCGACAGGCGGATCGGTGCGGCATCAGCAATAACTAGGACGCTACATCGGTCCGTCGTGGTAAAGAGAGAGCTGAGCCGAAAAGCAAAGCTCTCGATTTACAAGTCGATCTACGTTCCTACCCTCACCTATGATCACCAGCTGTGGGTGGGGACCGAAAGAATGAGATCGTGGGTACAAGCGGCCAAAATGAGCTTCCTCCGCAGGGTGGCTGGGCTCTCACTCAGAGATCGGGTGAGGAGCTCTGCCATCCGGGAGGAGCTCAGTGTCGAGCCGCTCCTCCTCCAGGTCGAGAGGAGCCAGATGGGGTGGTTCGGACATCTGGTCAGGATGCCCCCCGAGGTGTTTTGGGCACATCCCACCGGGAGAAGACCAAGGGGCAGACCTCGGACCCGCTGGAGAGACTATGTCTCACAGCTGGCCGGGGAAAGACTTGGGATCCTTCCGGGTGAGATGGAGGATGCAGCCGGGGTGAGAGAGGCCTGGGCTGCCCGTTTGAGGTTGTTGCCCCCGCGACCCGACCCCGAACAAGCGGAAGATGACGGAACGGAATATTACTTTACAAATCATTAACGGACAATTAAATTGTGCTTACTGTTGTCATTACTGTGTTAGAATTAATATCATGGCTCTAATTTATAATCTGTGAGTCAAAGTTGATTTCCTTATTTATGATCGTAGAAAAGGCTTCAAAGTTGTCTTCTGGACAGAGTATTTGATGATCGAAGTTGAAACCTCTTGATCACCAAATACACTGTCCAGGAGACAACTTTGAAGCCTTTTCTATGATGAATCACTGATGGATGAATGAGGGATTAAACAGATTTATTTATGATGTAATTTTAAACTAGAGCACTAAGTGTCAGTGTTGCACTACAGCAGACACCAGTACCTCTCTTCTAGCATCGATATGATAGATTACACTGGGGTAAGTAGACTGAGGCCATGGCAGGCCTGCTTCATTAGTGGAGTGAAACAGCAGTAGTTACGCTTACAGTGGTTCTAATTACAATTAATTGGCATTCCTGACTCATCTGGGAGTCTCAATATGAATCGAGTGGCAGCTGAGTCAGGAGAGGACTGAGAAGAGGGGAGCCATTAGACAACAAAGTGAATCAGAATGAATCAGAAACCAGGGAAGCATGAAATGTTTTGTTTTTTTAACTTAAACACATTATTCCACTCGGTGGTTGCTTAAAAGTTAGCAAATGCACATTTGAGTTAAAAAAAAGATAATAAATGTTTGCTCTTTTTTTTTTTTTTTGCATCAAATGACTTTCTTCTGCCTTCTTCTTCTTTCGGCATTTCCCTTCAGGGGTCGCCACAGCAAGTCAGTTTCTTCCATCTAACCCTATCTGCTGCATCCTCTTTGGTCACACCAACTATCTTCATGTCTTCCTTCACTGCGTCCATTAACCTCCTCTTTGACCTTCCTCTAGTCCTCTTACCTGGTGGTTCCAAACCTAGCATCCTTCTGCTGATGGACTCTCTCTCTCTCCTCTGCACATGTCCAAACCATCTCAGTCTTGCCTCTCGAACTTTATCCCCAAAACCTTTAACATGTGCTGTTCCCCTGATGTACTCATTTCTAATCCTGTCCATCCTGGTCACTCCCAGAGAGATCCTCAGCATCTTCATCTCTGCTACCTCCATCTCTGCTTCCTGTCTTTTCTTCAAACGACTTTCTGCTGCCTAAACATTTTTATTCCAAACATCTGCATGAACCTTGGTCGAATCTCCCAAAAGGGCTTTAAAACTGTGCCTTCATTAGACATTTTAAAGCCAGTTTGAGAGTAGAGTAAATAGGCTCGGAGGTGCATGTCATCACTAGCAGCTGGTATTTACCAACAAGAACATTTAAAAAACAGGGCATGAAAGCGAGTCATGATTGCATTATGCCACTCAGAGTTTTAGCAAACCGAGCGTGATTGCATTATTCAAATCAAAACAGAAGTAGAAGGAGAAACTCTCCAGGGTTGAAAATCCTGCAGCTAGCAAACATTCCTCAGGCTCAGAAGCAGCTGCTGTGTGATGGTCATATGCTGCCTGTCACACACACAGCAGGCTGCAGGTGAGCCACCAAGCATTCTGATTTCCTCCCCAAATGCGGCACACTGTGTGGGTAACGGAGTCAGTGACATGCGTGCACACACAACATAGTGATGAGCAGGTGAGAAGATGATGAATGAGACAAAAAGTGTCATTTTCATTTTCAGCCTCATAACTCAATCATGATTTTTCACAGACTTGCAGACAGAAGCTGTAGACCCTCACTGGGAAACCCTGTAAAATATCTTACACACACTTCTTGTCTTCACAAACACAAGATACACATTGATTAGATCAAAATAAATCTCTGAAAAAGAAAGTATTTTACCCTGCTTTAAATGACACCTTCATGAAGAATATACAACCTGCTTTAATATTACCGTATTTTCCGCACTATAAGGCGCACCTTAAAAAAAATGACATTTTAAAAAACTTTTTCCACATATAAGGCGCACCGCATTATAAGGAGCTACAGTTTTACTCCCAAAATGAATAAACAGCTGTTTTATTATTTTCTGCGAGATAAAGTATTAGTATTTTCGTGACACGGTTTATCTTCCATTGGAGATAAACTCTGTTTAGTCTTACTTATTTGGCGCAGCGCATTCTCTTGCTTCCTCCACTTCCTCACCATTGATTAATTGATGTTAAACTCTCTCGCTATGGCTCTATTCCCGTGTTCTACTGTGTGACCGATCGCCTTGAGTTTAAACTCTGCGGTGTAACAGTGTCTCTTGGTAGGAGCCATTTCCAGGTCTTTACACAAACACACAAATGGAAATAGGTGCGTTTGAGATGACACAGGCGGATGCAGTTCTGATCGGCGCAGATCGGTGCGCAATGCATGCCGGTTAGGTTTTGCAATCAAAAACTAACACACCTAATGAGACGCCCTTTCATATATCCCAGCATGCACCGCGCACTACTTCTTCTACAGGGGAAATGGAGTCGGCGGCTGCTTACCGCAGTTGCGACACCTGTTGTAGCTCCATATATAAGGCGCTTCGGGTTAAAAGACGCGTCGTGGACTTTAGAGAAAATTAAAGGTTTTAGGTGCGCTTTATAGTGCGGAAATTACGGTAATATATCACATGGAAGAGCTGGTCTTGGATCCGTTTGGAAGCATTTTTAACAGATTTTTTTCTGGTGTTATTACAATGTTTAAACTCAAGTTGATCATATTAATTTGTTTGAGGTGCCACAGGAACCCCAAACCATAACAGTACCTCAACCATGATTCTCCTTAACGGCACTAAAAACATTTAATCTAATTACTGCCGGTCAAGTTTTAATCTTTTGGAACCAAATTGTAACAAATACTTCTGTACTAAAACATATCTCTGCTTATCTGAGATTAGTTAGCGCTGGAAGTAGCCTGGACTTCTCTCTTGCTGAAAACATCTTTCAGTTTATCAGGGAATTTCAAAGTGTTTTCAGGTCAGCTATGGAACATAGCATTTTCTCAGTGAGAACTGGGTCTTTCGTGTGCCTCTTGGAGAACACCTCACCAAGGAGGCATTTGGACCAGATGTCCCAAACACTCTTCCTGCTCTTCTCTAAGTTGAGTTTCAGCAGCTGAAGCACTTTAAAAAAGGCAGAGTGAGAGCTCGGCCAGCCTGTAAAGGGTCGAAATACTCGCTAAATATAGCATCAAAGTTGCAGAGTTGGCATTACTGACTTTATTTGTTTGTTTTTTTCCTACACACCAGGCGATCAACTTGGAATCCGCGATTGACTGGTTGGGCAACCCAGCTGTACAAGAAGCTCATTTTGGTCGCTGGTATTCATAACATTTTTTTTCAATCACCACCCACAGCTGGTGACTATAGGTTAGTGTCAGAAAGTAGACTGACTGGTAGACTAAGTGTTTAAGCTTTTGGCTCACCTCTTTTTTGCCATGACAGACCAATGCAGTGTCCTAATTGCTGAGGATGCCAGACTAATACCTTCGCTACGCTGCCTTATGAACAAAACTGAAGTACTGTGATTCCTCCACTTGGGCAGAACCAATTTGGTGGATTCAGAGTTGGATTTTTAGTTTCCGCATATGATGTAGTTCTGTTTGCTTCATTGGTTTGTGATCTCAAACCATCACTGGATCGATTTGCTGCCAAGTGTGAAGCGCCTCCAAATCCAAAACAATGGATCATTCTGTCTAAGTTGGGACAAAATTATTTATTACTATTTGATATAATGTTTGGAATATAAGATTTATCCAATCATATATAGAATGTGCTCCCACTATTAGGAAGTTTCTCTGGTACCTCAAACTAAACAAACAAAATACAGACTGTTATTAAACAACATATCTACAACTAGATTTTGTTAAAGCCAATTTAAGTTAAAGCTCAAATGTACAGATTGAGAATGGGACTTAATCTGGAAGGAACAGATTTAACCTTGGATTCTATTACTAGATTTTAGTGTGACAAAAAAGTAATATTTTTTTTATTGTGTTTACAACCTGCAATGCAAGGGGGGGAACATTTAGGGGAGCTCTACTGTGGACAAGCAGATAAAAATGGAGGTTTTTCCAATCTATCAAGATCAATAAAATTAAGGCCTATCTATAAATAAAATTAAGGTCAAATCTATCAAGGCCTATAAACTTGCTCCGGTACAATATGGTCAGCAAATTTTAAACCTTTAAAACAAATTCTGAATACAAATGTTGCCAGATATTCTGACATTGATGGTATTTAACATTTCGAGGACTTCTCGTCTGGTTTTTATCGATTGGACCTCTACTGATCTCCAGCAAGCTCAGATGGGACCACTTACACATGCTTGTGCTGTGAGAAGTTCCAAACAATCTCCATTCTTAAAACTAATAATTTATCATTAAAATAATAGAAATGAATGTATAACGTTTACCTACCATATTTTTAAAACAGTGCCTTAAAACCCTGATTAAAACCGTTTAATCCTGATTAAACTATACGAGCTTGCAAAATTTTAACACACTCATTAAAAGACACCACCTTGATTAGCTAATAGTAACAATAGATCATCTGCAGGGTGGCTGGGTTCTCACAGAGATCGGTGAGGAGCTCTGCCATCCGGGAGGAGCTCAGTGTCAAGCCGTTCCTCCTCCAGGTTGAGAGGAGCCAGGGTGGTTAGGATGCCCCCCGAGCGCATCGAAGGAGACCGAGGAGACCAAGGAGGACCAAGAGTCAGACTGGATCCGCTGGAGAGACTATGTCTCACAGCTTGCTGGGGAACGAATTGGGATCCTTCCAGGTGAGCTGATGGATGCAGCTGGGATGAGAGAAGCTTAGGCTTCCCGTCTGAGGCTGTTATCCCTGCAACCTGGCCCTGGATGAGCGAAGGAAGACGACGAAATGGAACAGACACATTTTTACAAGATTTTGAAACTCTGGAAGAGGTTATGAGCTGATTTATCAAACAATTATCAGATAGTCTGATCGATGTCTCTTTAAAGCCTCATTAGGAGGTTTTTCTAAAACTACTACACATAATTGCAGCTATTTCGCTTTTAAAATTTAATGAATAAATTAGAAAGAAAGAACCATTAACCATGTTGGAATTGGAGAATCTAGATTGCATTCTTGTTTGTGATAAATCTTGCCTTTTTCCTCCTCATTGCACTGCTAAAATGCTGACCATACATTTTTGTGTGCATGTGTGCAGTGATACATGGCAGCATGCAGGGTGAAAGAAGTTATTCACCCTCATTTAGAGCTACTGCTCCGACAGAAACTTAATAAGAATATATACATTGCGTATCTGCACGCGTGATTGCTTTGCTATATATTCCTGTGCCATGAGGAGACACTTTGCAGGACCAGCAAAAATCTTCTGTTTTGCACTGGCACATGTACTGGCCATCCTTGTCAAAAAAAAAAAAAACTTCACATAAATCAGATTTATGTCAAGGCTTTTCTTCATTATAAATCGCCAGAAATACAAGCTTCCACATGCAGGAGACAAGGAAAGCCACATGATGGTGGAGATTGAGCAGAAATGTCCACACAGCAACTCACATCATGTTGTTTGCTGATTTGTCTGCAACTTGATATGAGCAGACAGCAGACAGGAACACGGGAGATGCTAAAAAGCAACCAGCAGGCGAATCCTTCAACAGACAACTTCTATTACCTCAAATCTTATGAACAAAAAAAAAACTCTTATTAAGACTTGTGCTTTTTCATTCTTGCTCATGATGTGACCAGTGTTAAATAGCTTTAAAACAATTTTGGATCTCTGAAAAAAGTGAAATAAATCATTCAATAACCTTTTTACACCATAGATTATGCGTAACTGATAATGTGTGCAACTATTTTAAGGGAAGAAATTGACAAAATGAGAATATGAGCTCATCTCTTTAAGCAATTCGGTGACTAATAGAGGTACAAGCCTTAGCTTGGTAGAAACTACTTGGAGCCATGCATTTATTGAAGCAGTCAGTTTCTGTAAGAAGTGACATTTGAGAAGTTCCCAGACTGGCCCGTGTCACTCTGCTAACAGGCCAGGCTGACAGCAGGATGACTCATCACTATAATTTGACAGGAAGAGCTAAAACTTCTTTCTTCTGGTCTCGAAAGAACATCACGGTGATAGTAAAATACTATTCGCTCTTCATAAAGGGAATCACAATCTAATTTGTCACATTTAGACAGAGACAGAATGAAAACCTAATATGAACAATTACCTAAAATCACTCAAAGGAGTTTTTTTATGCCATAGGTCACAGCTGGTGACCTATGGGTCACAGCTGGTGACCTATGGGTGGTGACCGAAAGAATGAGATCGCGGGTACAAGCGGCCGAAATGAGCTTCCTCCGCAGGGTGGCTGGGCTCTCACTCAGAGATCAGGTGAGGACCTCTGCCATCCGGGAGGAGCTCGGTGTCGAGCCGCTCCTTGGGAGGTCGAGAGAAGACAGATGGGGTGGTTCGGGCATCTGGTCAGGATGCCCCCCGAGCGCCTCGCAGGCGAGGTGTTTCGGGCACAGTCCACCGGGAGGAGACCAAGGGGCAGACCCCGGACCCGCTGGAGAGACTGTGTCTCACAGCTGGCCGGGGAAAGATTTGGGATCCTTCCGGGTGAGCTGGAGGATGCAGTTGGGGTGAGAGAGGCCTGGGCTACCCGATTGAGGCTGTTACCCCCGCGACCCGACTCCCAAACAAGCGGAAGATGACGGAACGGAAAACTGAACTTTTTGGAGGCTTATTCGATGTTTGAAGATTATTCCTACATCAAAAACCTTCCTGAAGTGTTGTTTTTTTTTATTTATTCAGGAATGTTTGCATAATTTTCATTCTCAACATTTTTATATGATTTCATTCTGATGGCCCTTTTTAACCCAAAGTGAAAGGAAATAAAATTTTGCTTCTATCCGATTTTGAACCGGTTTCTCTTAAAAGTCAATATTCCCCTGCCTACAACATCATATTCATACCTGCTGAGAGTGTTACTGCTATAGCTAGCAAACGCCATCAGTAGCAACCTACGTGAATGGAAAATATTGATTTGTTGGCGTAAAAGCTATTTTTTCAGCTTACGGTGACTGAAGGAAAAAAAAGAAATAGATTCAGTAACAGATTTACTTTCAAGGCCATTTGAAAGAGGAACTTTAAAAAAAAAGTACTGTGAAAAAGTTGTATGAAACTTATAGAAAAATAACACAACTTTCAACATTAGTAAAGAGTAGGATGGATTTTACATGGAATTAATCCAATATTTTGATAAGTCCAATATCAATGAATTCCAAAATAATATAGAAGTCTATGGGATTATTATGAATGGTTTTGGAAGTCGTGGTTGGAGACTTGTCGGAGACTTGTAAGGGTATTTATAGTGGTATAAAAATGTACTTAAGCAAAGTCCAATGGGTATTATAACCATTAGATTGTTATTGAGGGACTGATTGATTCAGATGGATCCCTACTGGACGTCTTGGTATGAAATGCACAGCCCACTGCTGACCTAGAGACACTGAATCTCACCCTGATACAGCAGCTTTGGGATGTATTGAAACAGGAAGTTCTCATCATGAATGTACTGCAACTGTGTGAGGCTGTCATGTCAATATGAAGCGTAATCCTCCAGAAATGTCTAAACCACCTTGTTAAATTTTTGTAACTCCAAGTTAAAGCATTTAAATCCTGGTTTGAACATTGAACAAGTACTCAAGTCTATTATTTTTGTCGTTTATAAGACTAAATGATCAAACATGAAAGATCCTGTTTGTGCAAAGTGAGATGCTAAATTAAAAATGTAGGAAACATTACTTGCCTTTGAAGTCGAGTGCAGCATCAACTCAGCTGCTCACTTTGGTGAAACAAGAAGTGACACTACAAAGTACCTCCAACCTCTAGCTGTCTTTCTGGATGCTGCCTGTCCTCCACTAATCACCCGGGCTATTCCCAATGCCTGATTCCTCATCAAACAGCATCGTGTATACTTGAGAAACACTCTGCTATCTCTGCAGGGGGAAGCATCTCTACTCGAAAGCTGACCCTCCACAAACAGCAGGCACACACCTAAGCAGACACACACACACGTTGTTCCATCATTCTCAGGAGATGGCAACGATTCATTTAGTAGGATGTAACAAAACTAATTTTTGGGAGTGAGCTGCTGTTAATGAGCTGTTCTTTGATGTGTAAATCCTCCAAAGCTGATACAGTCTCATCCCTATCCAGCTCAGGTGCGGCTTCACTCCCTTCTGAATCACTTATCTTTCGTAGCAAATGCTGTAAGACCTTCGACAGCTAATAAACGTGTACCTGAGAGAGAAACACACACCTACATGTAAACCTGCAGGGCAAAAAGAGGAAAAACAGGCAGGAAAATAAGCTGATGGGTATGGGATGCTACCATATGACCACATGTCTTATGCATCCTTACAGTACACAGTAAACCATTCCTGTTTCTATTTTTACTCCTCAGGAAGTCAAGCACAGATGATCAAATTGTTTTTTTTTCACTCACTAAATATAAGTCCTTGCTTCATTTCACTCCTGTACTGCTTCTCCACAGAGTAATTGGATTGTGCCTGCACTGTCATGTACTCGGTTAAATGAATGCCTATTAATCAGCGGATAATTGGACATATACCCCTGATAAATGGTGCTGCTCCACTTCGAGTCACGTACAAATTAGGCCATTTTCAGGGATCCATTTCTTATCGGGCTTGACTCACACTTATATAAGCTGCAAGCTAATATTGGTCCGTGGACGGGAAACATCCTCATGGGCATAACTCCATTATCAGGCTGTTACCACTTTCTCAGCATACTCTTTTCTGTCAGATCTGGCCGTTTAGTTCCTCCTGCTTAGTGATTCTGAATGACGCTGCAAAGTAGAAGACCGTGAGCACAATTCTGTTTTAGATGGAACAGAATAAAATTCTTGTGCTTAGAATATCTTATCCAACGTGTCAGTAAATGTCTTTGAAAGAAGACCTCATTAGAATTTAAAAACATTGACTAATGAGGGTTCAGACAAGCGAAAGTCCAGAGCGAGTCTTATGTTTATTTTAGATACCATACAAACAACTAAAAACCACTTGCAAACTTGTCCTGTATAGCTCTCTTGATTTACAAGTCGATCTACTTGTAGATCGCACCCTCACCTATGGTCACCAACTGTGATTGGTGACCGAAAGAATGAGATCGCGGATACAAGCGGCCGAAATGAGCTTCCTCCGCAGGGTGGCTGGGCTCCCACTCAGAGATTGGTGAGGAGCTCTGCCATCCGGGATGAGCTCAGTGTCGAGCCGCTCCTCCTCCAGATCGAGAGAAGCCAAATGGGGTGGTTCAGGCGTCTGGTCAGAATACACCCCGAACGCCTTGCTGGTGAGGTGTTTCGGGCACGTCCCACCAGGAGGAGACCATAAGGCAGACCCCGGACCTGCTGGAGAGACTTTGTCTCACAGTTGGCTGGGGAACTACTCGGGATCGTTCCAGGTGAGCTGGAGGATGCAGCTGGGGTGAGAGAAGCCTGGGCTTCCCTTTTGAGGCTGTTGTCCCCGCAACCCGGCCCCGGATAAGCGGAAGACGACGGAACGGTAAGCTGCCATCCCATTTTGTATTGAGCCCTACTTTAAAGAGGAAGACTTTGTTCACAAACTTGAACAAAAAGTTTTCTGGCACAACCAAAAGTTGTCAGCGTGCCAATTTTTGATAAAGAGAGTAGCATTGACAGAGGCGACACTTTGTGAGGTGCTTGTCCTTGACACTTAAGAACTTTTGATTAAATTTTAATGTGAAAACTTTTCTCTTTCTGGAGAGCATCATCTGTAAGTCTTTTTATGAACCAGATGTCAATGACCTGATTAGTTTATAAAATATTACAAAATTAAAAATCAAAATGGAAAAATGCTTTTTTTAAAACCCTATTTTCCTTATCTGTTGTGAATTTTAATCCAAGCAAAAAAGATTTTACACAAATCACTTACTGGATAAGTTTTGATCTGTAACATTTCATCTTAGTACAATTTTCTGAGAGGAGAGAAATATAAACTCACTGACGTCATCAAAGACGTTACCAGGATAACAGGTCTCCCTAACTGTTCATTGACAAATCTTCAAACATGAAGCCATACCCATCAGGAACAACTCTTTTTTTATTTATTTCCGTTTCCTCACTCTAACTTACAAACATCAAGTATCAACATTTCTTTCAACCACAACTATACTTTTTTTTTTTTTTTCTTTTATGGTAATTTGAAAAAAGGGTCAGCATAATAAGCATTTGCTTCAGCAAATACAATTTCAGAAAAAAATGTAACTTTTTTTAAATGTGAACTTACAATGTGACCGAAATGAAATAAAATAAATTTTAAAAAAACCTAACGTGTCATAAACAGGCAACTCAAATTTTATTATGTGTTGTATGCCTTTTAATGCCGCGTCTCAAGATGGTTTGTGTGTTTATTTCTGTTATTCTATCATTTGAATTCATAGACAGGACTTCCTGGAGGATTGTTCTAAAGTGAAGGAAAGTGCTGCGCCTACAACACAACCCCGAAAAAAACTGGAAGATGTTACGGCAAAAAAATTCAAACAAATCTTCACAATGTACATTAACTTTTCTATTGTATTTCAATTCCTTTCCCCTTTTTTTGTTTACTATATTGATCACTCACCGGGGAAATTTGTGTGCTGCATCCCACCGCAGCAGGCTGCCATGACAGCGCCAATGGTGGGAGAGGTTTGGTAATGGTGGGTGGATTAGGCATCTTCTCCAAGGACCATAGACGTGAACTCAGTGGGAATCAAAACTTCCGCAAACTTCCGGTTAACTTCCGGTCTGCAGGTGAACGCTCTACCATTAAGCCACTGCCTTAGTGCCTTAGATAGGATCACAATAAATGTTTTAACATACTGCTGCAGGAGTGATTACACAGCAATTTGTATTGATCAATTGGATAAATTCGTCCAAAAAATAAACTACATACACCATGACAGTCATAGTTGTTTTTGTACAAAGTGATTTGGTTGTTTCTACTCGAAGGGACGAATAGAGCATCTTGAAAAGTTCAACATTACATCATATATTTTATTCTGTTGTGGTTCCATTCTCCTACTAGTAAAAGGAGCCCAAGACCTACCTACCTCTCTCTCTCTCGGGTCACCTATTGATTGCCCCACCCTGTGTACCCAGCACACCTCGACACTCTAATTAGCAACTCCCATTAAAAGACGGCTTCCTCCATGTTCCCTTACAAAGTCTTCACACACCATTCACCACCTTGCCTGACCTTCTGGCTCCTTCTCTTGCTCCCTGGACATTTACTTTTTTAACTTTCATATCTATGGACTATTTGAAAGGTTTTTTGTTTGTTTGTTTTCCTTACCAGCATTGCTGTGGACACCTTGAGGTATTCTTTTTTCTCAATAACTGTTGAATCATGCAATTGGGTCCCCCTCTTCCTTCTCCAGAACCCCCTCACACAACAAATGTTCATGTTCGCTAAAACCTTTTTGGCTTAAACGTTTGAAATTCAACCTTTTGATAGCAATTAGTTTGTACAAAAAAGAGGCGACTGGCATAGTTTTGTCGCCACTTGTTCTTGTAAATAATAACCTAAACTGAACTTACCGTCCATGATGTTCTGATTCAACCTTAAATACAGTTTGTAAATTTTATTTTTCTGGAAGACTGAGGATAAAGATCTACACAAAGTGAATGGATTTCACGTAAAATTGACTATTGAATGTTTCTACCATGTTTGAACATAATTCACATCAAAAACATACAGTACCTGAAATGGTTTTCCATTTAGTTCATGCATTCATTCATTTATTGCAAGCACTATCGAGTAGAATTCGAAAACAGTTCCAAAGTGAGCTCATCACTACAAAATCATTTTTGTCAAACTAGCTAATTCTACATGCACATTTTCAGGAGAACAACATTGAATTTGTAAACTCCAGCTCATGTTAAGCGCCCACCAGCTGAAACACAGGCAAAAAAGCGCCAGTTGAAAATATTTAGACAAAAAACCAAATACTTTTTAGCTGTTTTAGCTAATGATGACATAAAAGCTTGAGTTGGTTGCTAATTTATACAACACATTCATTAAAATCAGTTCAGCAGTGTGAATCCGTTTAATGATAGCGTCCTGTACTTGTTACCCGTTTAAATGACTATTAGTGTTGCATAACTGACACTTCTATCAACAGTCCTCCCCTGCACTCCCGCTTATTATCGATGGCAACGCGTCCCTCATGTATAATAATTACAGCAGAATGAGATATGAGCTCCCTCGATGACCATCACCACTTAACATGATTCTCATCTAGAGAAACAAAGCATAGTCTCTACACTTTACTTTCTGGCTTTCTTTAGACCACCAACACAAACTTTCTTCCTCCTTCATTTCTTTTAAAGCAGGGAAATTGTGAAAGGGTTTTGTCTTGCCTTCAATTCAATATGATAATTATTCCTGCATTACAAGGCAACATTGAAAGGATGAGTCTACAACAATATGTACAACGATACAACAAAATGCCTTTCCCTGCCCTGTATCACAAGCTGTATTAACAATAAATGTTTGAGGTCTACCTGGTAGAAAGGTTGAACCAGTAACATGTATAAGGATTTGAATTTTTTTGCTATGTTATCAAAATTTATGATGTGACCTTCCATTCTGTCGTCTTTCACTTATCCGGGGCAAGATCGCAGTGGCAACAGCCTCAGACGGGAAGCCCAGGCTTCTCTCACCCTAGCTGCATCCTCCAGCTCACCAGGGAGGATCCCAAGTCATTCCCCGGCCAGCTGTGAGACATAGTCTCTCCAGCGGGTCTGGGGTCTGCCTGTTAGTCTCCACACGGTGGGATGTGTACGAAACACCTCACCAGCGAAGCGCTTGGGAGGCATCCTGACCAGATGCCCGAACCAGCCCATCTGGTTTCGCTCAACCTGGAGGAGGAGCAGCTCAAGACCGAGCTCCTCCCAGATGGCAGAGCTCCTCACCCGATCTCTGAGTGAGAACCCAGCCACCCTGCAGAGGAAGCTCATTTCAGCTGCTTGTATCTGCGATCTCATTCTTTCGGTCACCACCCACAGTTGGTGATCAAAACTGAGGGTGGGAATGTAGATCGACTTGTAAATCGAGAGCTTTGCATTTCAGATCAGCTCTTTCTTTACCACGACGAATCGATGCAGCGTCCTAGTTATTGCTGACGCTACACCGAACCGTCTGTCGATCTCCCGCTCCATCCTTCCCCCACTCGTGAACAAGACGCAGAGATACTTAAACTCCTCCACTTGGGGCAGGACCTTATTGATGTGACCTTTTCGTATCAATTTCCAAAACTAAGTTAATAGGTGGAGTTGATGTAGATTTTTATAGCAGATTTCAAAAGACTGTAGTTAACTTGTTTTTAGTCTTAGAAAAATATGACAACTTGATAGTGATTCGTTAAGTTAATCACAGTTGGTATTGAGTAACTGCGGGCAGTTTTATTAAAATCCCTTAAATGATTTCTAAGATACAACATTCACAAGAATTTGTTACCTTAACTGTTGGTTCGGTGACCCTGAAAACCGAATCAGTTAATCTACAATACTTGGTACTGAGTAACTACACACAGTTTTAATGAAAGTCCTTTCCTTGTTTGGGTGAAATCGCATTTACAAAAAATGTTACAGAAGCACAGGCGGAGGAGTGGATGGACAAACGGACAGCCAGAGAGCTTAGTGGCACCAACCGAGGCATAAAAACGAGATTTTTCTATGATCCTTAAAATGCTTTTAAGAGGCGGCGTTCAAAAACTGCTTGAAAAATTTTTTTAAAAGCATTTTGTTCACTGATGGAACAGTTTTTACATGGGAATAGGGCTTATGAGCAATTTAAAAAGTGACTATTTTAATAAATTTTTGGGGTGACATTGAGAAAACAAAAGCACAATCAATTAGTTTCTGACTACAAATGCTGATAAAAAAAATGATAGATTGGTACGATTGCATGTAGAGAATAATAAATGCACATCAAATGATAAATTACTCTGATCAAGCCCACCTTAGAGGCTATAAAAGTGTTTCCAGTGTTGAAACAGCTTTGGGAAAAGATCCAACATGAAAAACAAATCACATAAAGTAACTTTGTATTCACCCTAATCAACACATGCACACAGTTTAAACATAATCTGTTATAATCTGCTTTAATTTGCTCTGCAAGCTTTTTGTAACAACATATTCTACATCTCCTCATTCATTCACTCCCTCGTTTTTGAAGTCACGCCTTCTTTACAAATAATAAACTCACCAGTACTCGTTCCATTCGTCCTCTGCAAAAATGTCCTCTGGGAGGGGATCTATCAGCACAAGGTCCGACACCATCCTGCAGACACGTAGAACACACACACATCGAGTCAAACCTGCAGATCAGCCTTCCAGTCACCTTCGGCCTACCATCCCGAGTCATAATGAGCGTGAGATGAATGTTTTCATCCTCGCCGTCTCACTCTAGATTTATCTTGTGACCAGACAATCACCAGACCCAGAGGTAATACATCCATCTGAAGAGGTGTCATCAACACAGCGCCATTTAATTTTCCTCCTCCTAACGACAGCAACAACTTGCCAAATAAAATCTAGAGTCTTTCATCCATGGGACGAAAAAGCTGTCTTGTTAATCACAAAGTTGTCTGAGAAGAGGGTGAGTTATGTTGCATGGTGAGAAGAACGCTGGAATTAATTGTGCACACTGAAAGGCCAAACATAGCAAATGCTCTTAGAAACTTTTAGCATGTGTTAGACTATTTTTTTAAAGTAACTCTTCAAACCCAATGAATTTTATAAAATCCCCTGCTGGGAAATTTTTGATTGTCCACTAGCACTCCAGAGTCTCCTCTAGCTGTGTTTTGTCATCTCTAACACAATGGATTACATTGAGTAAAGATGCTGCCGAGGAGCTACAAGATCTAATCTCAACTAATTCCAAAGTTGAATCAAAATAAAATCAAATCCTGAAATTACCGTATTTTCCGCACTATAAGGCGCACCTAAAAACCTTAAATTTTTTCTAAAGTCCACGATGCGCCTTTTAACACGGAGCGCCTTATAAATGGATTAATATTGAGCTACAACAGGTGTATATGGATATATGAAACGGCGCTCATTTGCATTTGTGTAAAGACCCGGAAATGGCTCCTACCAAGAGACACTGTTACACCGAAGAGTCTAAACTCAAGGCGATCGGTCACGCAGTAGAACACGGGAATAGAGCCGCAGCGAGAGAGTTTAACATCAATGAATCAACGGTGAAGAAGTGGAGGAAGCAAGAGGATGCGCTGCGCCAAGTAAACAAGACTAAACAGAGTTTATCTCCAATGGAAGATAAACCGTGTCACGAAAATACTAAATCTTTATCTCAGAGAAAATAATAAAACAGCTGTTTATTCATTTTGGGAGTAAAAACAGAAAGCTGTTTTGTAATTGTTGATAAAGTTTGTCTGACCTATCTGACTGTTGTTTTTTTTTTTACATTCCCTTTAGCGCAGCACCATTTAGCGAATGCATAACGTAACCCACGCCTTTACTGTAGCGCCTTATAATGCAGTGCGCCTTATAGTGCGGAAAATACGGTACTACAATACAGGCTGAAATAAATTTTTTGTCCATGCTTAGAGTTGATTTGTTCTTGTAAAGAACATTTCTAAGCAGAAGTCTAAGATGCAGAAAAAAATCTCAATTTATGTGTCAGAATAGTTGCTATATGAGGAAGAGCTGAAGAGAAGTGGAGAAGGAGACAGTCTTGTGGGGGCTCCTTAGGAAGAAGCCGTTGATCCTCAACATAAAAATTTAAATTGGTAGCCAAACTGAAAAAGACCTGGAGGTGGTGTGACTGAGCTGTTCTTGGAGAAATGTTCCCAGGATATTTATAAAATGTGACACCAGAGCTGTGGGTCTGACTAAAAGCCTCATTTCCAGCTGCTGTTGCTGGATAACAACAATCACAGTTATTACGAGACCCTATAAAAAGATGTGTGCAATTAGAGAGAGGTCCATGGCTCCTAAAGGGCAGCAAAATGGCCTTTGTTATAGCTGAAGAGTAAGGATTCTGGTTTCATGTGTCCCACGGTGGATTGTGTGTTTGTGCTTTAGAAATGTGTCACCTGGATATTTTCCTGGCTGAAAAGTGTAAATGGGGCAAAGTAACAACACACCCGCTTGTGTTTGTCTTCATTTGTGCTTCCCACAGGAGCTAAAGGCCCAGTTTGTGCTATAAAGAGAAAAAGTCCATAGCCCTTTCTGGCACAGCGGAGGATTTTATGACAATAACAAACATAATAATAACCAAGTATAAACAAAAAAAAAATACACAATTTATATTTTTTATTGCTCTGCAGAGGAACTAAATGTAATGAAGCATGTTTTATTGAGTTTAAGAGGCTAATAATAGCAAATGTTGTTTTTAAGGTTTATTTTTGAGCCATTCAGGCAAAAAAAGTACTCTTTCATTTTAGTTTTTATGAAGGTAAAGAGCTGCAAAATGCAAACAAGGTAGTGATGTTTCAAAAACATCACTAAAGTGGTTATCTGTTTTATTCAGACATGTTCGAGCAATTTCCGAGCTTTCCTGTACAGTATTTGGATATTACTCAATTGCTCTCAACCATGCCTTTTGTGCCCACCACCACATTCTGAAGAAAGGAGGAAGTGCTCTGCTCACAATTGGTCTCTTCCTCAACATTAAGAGACATTTTAATGCCACAAAATAAAACAATTGAAAAAAATATGCGTTGGGTTTGTTAGCTTGGTATGTTTTAAACTGAATTTACAACTGCAAATAAGATTTACAATGTGTCATGCATGTATGTTCAGGGCATACGCCTTAGCAGGATGTGATAGGAGGGGGGAATTCATTCTGTAATAAACAGAAGTAAAACTGGATAAAAGTGTTTGAGCTTTTTCTATGAGTATAGTATTTCTATGCAAACAAATGGTACCGTATTTATCCATGTATGCATAGATAAAAAATTATTGCCCAATGAGGGCACGGTACCACCACCAGGGATGGGTATCGAGATCCGGATTTTTTTCAGAAGCGGTTCCGCGACCGTCATTTTGACTGGACTGACAAGCGCTAGTCGAATAGGATCTGGTATCGGTTCCGGTCACATCGTACCGCAACACTTTTTGCTACAAGCAGAAGCACCTAGCTGACACTGCCCCCTCACTCGCAAAAGAGGCGATGCGCACATGCTATGGGACTAGGTCCTGCTGCCACACATACACAGCTCCATTTTGAAGCCGAGGGAGGCGTGATGGCAGAACGTGCAAAGCAATCTCGAGTTTGGCTTTATTTTACCAAAATCGATGCAGACAACGCACGTTGTCTAAAATGCAATAAAGTATTTTTATGTAAAGGTGGAAACACAAGCAATTTGTACAAACGCGTTGCCAAAATCCACAGCATTCAGACTGAAAGATGCACTGTGTTTGAAGCAACGTCGAGCCATTCCGAGTCCGATGCAACAGGTATGCTAGTAAATTACGGCACCACCACGCTTGAAAACGAATGTGCGCCATGTTTTATCATAAAAAAAAAACCTATAAAAACAACAATAAAAAAAGGCTTAAAATTCTATTATGTTTTCCACCACCAACTTTGCAGGGAATGGGAGAAAGCCTGGCTCCTTATTGAATAATAACTGCAAATTCACAGAACATAAGTTGTTAAATAGAATCTATTGTTATCATTGTATAACTTAAGTGTGCAGATCCTTCAGGTATGTATTGCTGTAAACGCTGAAAGTACTGTAGTCCTGTTTTATGTTCATAATACTTATTTGTTTGTATTTTTGTTTCTAAAGTATCGATAAGAGAATCGTTAAAGACCCGAATCGTTAAGCGGTATCGATAAGAGGACTAGTATCGATTAACCCTTATCGATACCCATCCCTAACCACGACCTTTCATTTTTAGTTCCTAACTTTAATTTTATCTTAAACATAATGCTAATATTATTAGTTGATTAAATTAGCTAGGCAACTACAAAATGGCAAAATAATTTTTTTTTTGTAAAACGACCTTTAATTTGTTGCAACCTGCTTCTTTTTCAAAAAAAAACAAAAAAAACTGGAAAGCATCTTGATGTTTTTATGAGCCTGTTTTTTACTTCTGCACAAGTATTCCCAAATGAAAACACCATAAACATGTTCTTTTTTTCCTATTTCAAACACTTTTATAATCTGCAACACCTACGCATTATAGATGTGGCTGAAGAACCTGGCGTTGAACGTCCCGAGCTCAGAGCCCACCAGGATGAAAGGGGGGTCCAACTCTGCAGCCAGAAGGAGTTTGTGCAGATCATCCACCATCCTGCAAGACAACATCACTTATCAGAGAGTGCAAAACCAGGACACACTGCAAACTGGGACAGAAAGCACCACGACTTCCAGCATAAAAAATATATACGACAGGCCAACATTAATCTCTTTCATACACAATCTGCTTCATAACAAGTTTGCAGGATTTTATTATTTGATAGTTCATAATTTATACTGAAAAGGAAGCGTTGAAAAGTGAAACCTGTTCTATAAAATATCAGGAGATTTTACACAAAATAAAATAAATTAAAAAAAAACCCAATATGTATTTATGTGTTGATCTTTTCTTCTCAGTTTTATATGAGAAAACTCTAAACTGATCTCATTAGATGACCTTAGGGCTTCAAAGCTGCAGGATGAGGTCACACAAATACAATGATTGAAGTGACTCATCCCCATATGAACAGTAAGACCAAATAAAAAGCTTCAAATCCTAAATTTGACTGGCAGCCTAAAAATAAAGAGAAGTTCTAGAGTGAAAAATATCTGCATCTTCATGTTCAAGCTGGCACACATAAGTAGTGATAAAAATAACTGCAGCACTGTACAAAAACCACTTTCCATTTTAATCCCTTAATATCTCTGAGTTAGACAAAAAAGGTTTCAAAACAAATAAAAAAAATATGAGAATTAAAACCTCAATTGTCTCTGATGCACGTACACAAATCAACATCCTTGAATACTGAACCCGTTCCATTCCGTCATCTTACGCTTATCCGGGGCTGGGTTGCGGGTGCAACAGCCTCAGATGGGGAAACCGAGGTTTCTCTCACCCTACCTGCATCCTCCAGCACACCCGGAGGGATCTCGAGTCATTCCCCAGCCAGCTGTGGGACATACTCTCTCCAGCAGGTTTGGGGTCTGCCTCTTGGTCTCCTCCCGGTGGGACGTACCAGAAACACCTGACCACCGAGGCGCTCGGAAGGCATCCCGACCAGGTGCCCGAACCACCCCATCTGGCTTCTCTTGACCTGGAGGAGGAGCAGCTGTACTCTGAGCTCCTCCCAGATTGCATAACTTCTCACCCGATCTCTGAGTGAGAGCCCAACCACCCTGCAGAGGAAGCTCATTTCGGCCGCTTGTATCCACGATCTCATTCTTTCGGTCATCACCCACAGCTGGTGACCTTAGGTGAGGGTGGGAACGCAGATCGACTTGTAAATTGAGAGCTTTGCTTTTTCGGCTCAGCTCTTTCTTTACCACGACGAATCAATGCAGTAATATTGAACTCATGAAGAAAAATAAACTGTTTTGAGTTTCTTTTTGTGCGTGTCTGAAATGGACTGCGTTGCCAACCTACTGCAACAAAAATCCAAAACATGACTTAACTAATAAACTTGAAGTGCAACATAAACAAATCAATGACTCTAAAATGTAAAGAAGTCCCAGTTTAAACCAGAGTTGTGAATCAAATTTCTTTGAACTGTATGAGAGAAAAATCAATAAGATGATATCTAATTATCAAATCCAACACGCCCTGTTACCGACAGCAAGCAGAGGAATCCAATAAAGTAACTAAATAGACGATGATGAGAAAGAGACCAAGAGTATTTCCTTCCTAAATGGATGTAACTGATGCAAACTCAACTGGTCACACTTAATCATGGCTGACTGCATGTAATCAATACCAGAATCTGAATCTGCATACCCACCGTCCGGTTGTGTACATCTGCCAGACCTTTTCTCTCTCCATGGTTTCATCTTGCATCGTCCGTGCGCTGAAGCCCAATCCCATTCTGTCATAAGTGCACACCTGAACAGTTTTAAAGAGAAAACAGGGACAGCTCAGATCATTTATTTTCGGAGCAGCATCTTTTTTGCATACATGAAAAGGTCAATACTCTTAGAGGTCTCCAAAAGAAGCTTTCGTATCCTGTCTAATCATTTTACAAACAACACAACTATGAAAAAACTCAAAGGCCAGTCTACATATTTGTGTTTTCCTCTTCCTTATCCGTATACCTAGGTTTTCCCCGATAACGCTGTGACCTACTTTAGACCGGTATTTCAGACAAATAACACGAGGCATCCTGTCAGTCTCACCTCCACTGCTGAGCAGAGAGGATGTGACAGGGTAACTGTGAGGACAGTCCTGGATGATCCTAACGCTGACAAGCAGCTACAAATAACAGAATGTTCACCTAACTCATCTCAGTTTACCTTAGAATTCTGAGTATGGGAGAAAATGTTTCAGTTGGTTAAGATTGTACCGTATTTTCACGACCAAAAGGCGCACTGTATTAAAAGGCGCAGTCCTAGCTTTGTGTGCTCTGTATTTAACACACACATAAGACGCACCTGATGATAGGGCGCAGGTTTTATATCTTCTTCTACGTATGTCTGCCTTACAACAACACACACACTAGCAGACAAGTGTGTGTATTTAAAAATAGATCGGGAGTAAAACTGAGTTTGGTTGTCTTTATTTAAATGTTAGTTACAATCATCATAATGTCATTTATCAAATCCATCAAAGTCCTCATCCTCTGTTTCCGAATCTAACTGGTGCTCTAAATCCAGCATAGCAGGTTCCCTTTCCTCGCTGTCAGAGTCACTTTCTGAACCGTGCAGCTCCTCGAAAATGATGCCTGCTTTTGCGAAAGCTCGGACAACATAGCCAGCAGACACGTTAGCCCAAGTATATGCAATCCACTGGAAAACTGTGGCGTAACTCGCCTGACGCTGCCTTCCACCCTTCGTGAAGTTGTGATCTACTCTGGACATTCATCGCTACCACGCCGCTCACAGCCTTAGTTTGAACGGCCAGATCACGCCGATGTTCAGCGGTTGGAGTTTCTATGTCAGACGTCCCGGAATCACAGCAAGCATAGTGTTCATCTGCTTCACTTGTTTTTTCACAACACACATAGGACGCACTGCACGATAGGGTGCGCCGCTCATTTTGAAGAAAATATAAGACTTTTATATGCGCCTTAAGGTCGGGAAAATACGGTACTTTAGAAATATGTTGATGACTGTACCTTTGTGAGGGAGGAGAGACTGTCTTGGACGTGAATCCAGACATCGGAGGACATTCCTGTGGGTGCGTCAAGTAAAACTTAAAAAAAAGGACAAATTAGGTTTGATCTTTTGGGATAAACATACAATACAGAAAAAAAACAAGAAAGATATTCATTACCAACTGGTTTTCCTTGTCCTTTACAAAGAAGAAGCAACTTCTGACCTTGACCAATGTCGATCATCTGACCCCCTAATTTTAAGTTAAAAGAATAAAATAAATCTGATTTAGTGGCTTTTATCTGTAGCGGGTTTAGTATCAGTTAATAACTGAAAGAAACAAGACTTATGTGAGGCTGATGGAGGGATGTGAGACAAACCTTTAGGGGAAAGCATCACTCCTTCTTTCTGCAGTGATGTAAAGTTAACAAATGGAGGAATGATGACGACAAAAAATAAACACTTTAAAAAGAAAGTCAGCAAATATCTCCAAGACCAGCCGTGTTTGCCAGCGACATCTCTTGATTGCACTCTCAGTTTTAGACCCTAATTCAGAAAGAAAAAAAATGTTTGTTACTTTGTCAGCTTCTAAATAAGGAGAAATCAACAAGAGCAATAAATTCCTGTGAAGTCATACGTTTTTGCTGTAATTTATTACAGAATAAAATGCCATTTTAAGCAAATACGGGCCTATCTGTATTTCGATATGGCCAAAAAAATGTCACTAAAGAAGAAGGACAAAAAAAAGAACCAGAGTGATTGTTTGTCAATGCCTGTTCCCGTCAGACCTCAGAAGCTAAGCATGCTGGGCCTGGGCAGTACACGGATGGGAGCAGAGGTGTCAAAAGTACCAACATTTCCTACTCAAGTAGAAGTATAAATACCGAGTTAAAAAACTACTTTAGTAAAAGTAGAAGTATCAACTCAAGTTTTCTACTTAAGTAAAAGTAAAAAGTAACCTATTTTAAAACTACTTAAAGTAAAAAAAGTAAAAGTAATTTTCAGAAAAAAAGGAATATTGTTAACAAAAGCGTATGAACATATTTTTTAACTATTATCACATGCTTTAAGGAGCAGAAAATATGATAATAAATGAAAGTGTTTTGGTGAAACTTTATGAATCAGAATTATTTATTTCTTAATAATGGAACCAGCGCATGGAACCAGCGTTGCCAGGTGGGAGGTGCTGGATTATCGTACTAATGACGTAAAATTATCGTATTTTACAAAAAATATCGTACACCCAGTAAAACCACGCCCATTGACAAAATAACACCCTTTACATGCACTCGTAAGGCAGTGGGAGTGAAGGAAACACACAGGAGGCAAAATCCTTGGATTCTTTTTCTAAAATTTTAAGAACTGTAAAAATGAAAAAATAACCAGGGAAACAAGATTTAAAAAAAACAGTAGGGGCGGGACTTAGGAGACGGTATATATAAATTTATATTTATACATATCTACATATATATGTGTACATATAAGGTTTTTTAATATTAACCCAAACATCTTCATGATACAAAATCTAAGCGATGTGTAGTTTTAATCTCCTCAGTCAGTCTTTATAAACTAATCAATAACATTTTGGATGCTTTTAAGCACAAATACTTCATCCACTACTATTTATGGATTAATCAGTTCAATCAGCTTTGTTTATGAAGATAAAATAGTGCATCACAGGTCAAAGTTATTTTTATAAAAATACCATCTACAACATTTTCAGCAAAGACGTTTACAATAACCTAAGACTGAAAATAATAATAAAACATTTCTTTGCTGTTGTTGTTTTTTTTTTTTAAAAAAAAACTGATAATTCAATCAAAGTTCAGTGTTGCAGCATCAGAAACACTTTGATTTCCGAGCCCGACTCTCAAACACGGAAATTGACGTCCTTGCTCTTTAAAAGTTTGTAGGCGGGGCTACTCGGCCCAAAGTAATGATTGACTGGACCTTTCAGCCAATCATTCATCTGTTCCTTTGTTTGATGCATTCAGGGTTCATAAAAAAAAAAAATCCGACAAACAGTCGCGGCTTTATAACGGTGACAAAATGGAGAAAGTAGCGACTACTTTTGATAAAATTAACGAAGTAAAAGTACAGATAATTGCATAAAAAAGTAGTGAGTAAAAGTAAAAAGTAGACAAAAAAATAATTACTTCGTTAAAGTAAAGATAACGAGATTTTCTACTTGAGTAAGGTAACGAAGTAGTCTTACTTCGTTACTTGACACCTCTGGATGGGAGACCGCTGGAACTCCAGGTGCCACAGTGGGACAGGCCGTTGAGATTAAATTGTCGTTGTGTCCCTGGGCAAGACACTTCACCCACATTGCCTAGTGATTGGTTGGTGATGGTCAGAGTTGCAGTAGGTGCAAATATGGCGGCCTCACTTCAGTCAGTCTTCCCCAGGGCAGCTGTGGCTACAACAGTAGCTTACCATTACCTGGTATGGCGTGAATGAATAATGCATATGTGTAAAGCAGGGGTGTCAAACTGTGATCCTCGAGGGCCGGTGTCCCGAAGGTTTTCCATGTATTCCTGGTTCAATACAGCTGAAATCAACAGCCAAAAAATTTGGCACAATGACTCTTTAACCATGGTTTGGGTGTGTAGATGCAAGAACGCATAGAAACCTGCAGGAACACCTACACTTCTGGTGTAAAGCGTCTTTGAGTGTCTTGAAAAGCGCTATAGAAGTATAAGGTATTATTATTATTTGTCAACACACGTATCATACATTAAAACGCCTACAGAATGACTAGATTTCAAACCGATTATGGTACATGCCAGGCGGCCATTGTTACAGCGCAGTCAGAGCTAGACTGGTTACCTCTCCTTACGTCACTCTGGTTATTCTAAATTAACTGCGCGTGCGCAATCTTTTGTGATTTTTAGAATGGACAATAAATACGGTTTTTAAGTTCGAAACAGGAGGAATACTTTTATATGTATGCAAATACAGCAATAAAAACTCATAATCTATAAAAACAAACAGGTTACAACTTTAGTAGACGGGATTCCAGAATATAAAATGTTAATACTCATCATGACCAAAAATTGCTTTTTAACGCTGTATTTAAATGCTAAAGCAAATAAAAAAAAATAAAAAAAACTTAAAGGTTTCTATCTCTAAAAATATTAAAATCTATTTCTTTTTTCCTTAACGATGAATTTCCACGTATTTCTATCCTAGAAAATAATGTCATTTACTTAAAAAAAAAATCATGTAGAAAAAGAAAACTTAGTTTAAATTAAGTTTGTTTGTGTACGTTTTTAGAAGTTAATAGAAACTTAAATGTAACACGTTTCTATTGGCAACCGTTTAACGGTCTTTTACCTTAGATGCAGCAGGTTCGTTGCTTGTACTCTGGGCTTCGGTTCTTTTGCGCATTTTTTTAAATAATACAAATTAAATCTTCTTAAACAGTTTGAATGAAAAATTTTCAAAACTTCCTGGTAGTTTTATGGAGCTACGGTAGCTCACAAGGATCAATCTTAAGCTTCCGCGTATCCATTATTCCTTTACAACTCTCTACCTGCAGGGGTCACTGTATCTCATAAACCAAATTCTTTCTATCTCCAGAAAATGTAGATAAAAGTTTTTGTGAAACTATTTATCACTTTCTAATAAAAATCATTATAGTTATTAAAGTCAATGAGTGGATTTATATTGTAGCTCTACATAAAGGAGGAGGTTAATCAGGAAGAGGGGAGGGCACTGATGCCCCTCATGGTGCTCTTAAAGGACGCAATCAAACCCTCATCAAGTGTAATAATTTGCTGATGGTGTACAAGACCTACCTTCAGGCAAAGTAATTTTCATATAGATGTAATATATGTACACGCTAGTTTAGTACGAGAGAATGACACCCATAATTATAATGTCACACAACAGGTATTTCTAAACAGTATATTTTGGTCCACCTGAGTCAGATCCTTTGGTTTAGTCTTCTGAACCACTTGGGAGGGATGCTGGAGCCTATCCCGGTTTATTTCAAGCAAGAGACAAAGCACACCCCAAACAGGTCACCAGTCTGTTGCAGGGTCATACACTGACAACCATCCACTCACACACTCATTCCTAGAGACAATTTCATAGTGGTCAATGAGTCTAGCACACATGTTTTTAGAGAGTGGGTGGAAACCCACATGTGCATGGGGAGAATATGCAAACACCACACAGAAAAGCCTGACTGAAGTGAGGCCGCCATAGTTTCAAGTCTCGTTCTCAACTTCTTCTTCTTTCGGCATTTCCCTTTAGGGGCCACCACAGCAAGTCAGTCTCTTCCATCTAACCCTACCTACTGTATCCTCTTTGATCACACAAACTATCTTCATGTCTTCCTCTTTGGTCTTCCTCTAGTACTCTTTCCTGGTGGTTCCAAATCCAGCATCCTTCTTCATATGTACTCTCTCTCCTCTATACATGTCCAAACCATCTCAGTCTTGCCTCTCGAACTTTATCCCCAAAACTTCTAACATGTGCTGTTCCCCTGATGTACTCATTTCTAATCCTGTCCATCCTGGTCACTCCCAGAGAGATCCTCAGCATCTTCATCTCTGCTACCTCCATCTCTGCTTCCTGTCTTTTCTGCAGTGCTACTGTTTCTAGACCAAACAGCATGGCCGGTCTCACCACGGTTTGTACAGTCTCATTCTCAACTCCAGGACTTAAACCCTGACCTTCTTACTGTGAGGCCACAGGGCCAACCACTGTGCCACCGGGCAGCCCAGATGAGATTTGGTCTGTTTTTCTCTCGTGGATCTTTTGCACATGTTTTGCTTGATGGAGAACTGGCAATTGTGGAGGTAATTGGCATGAGCTTACCGTTATACTCACGTAAGAAGTAGGACATGATCTGATCATTGTGACAATGCATTATCCTGCAGAAAATACAACCAGAAGATACTAAATGATGCACATGCTGACCAAAGTTACTCTAGTAGTTGCAGTGCAGTTGTCCGAAGTGGGTTGAGAAAGACCTACAAGTACATCCTGAGATTTAATCCAACCAAGATAACTTCACAAATTTTGGGTATTTGTAGCCGATTTCTGTATTTCTGAAGTATGGAGTAGGGTACCAATGAGTCACTGGGCAGTTTTGATGACCTGTTGTAGTTGTTTCATCTCATGTATAAAGCAGCTGGCATACCACACCTGCATCTTTTGGGGTCACATTTTGATAAGTATATAAGTTGAGACATATTCTCAGCAGACAAACAAGGCAGCAAATGTGGCTGTCTGCCTTTTAATCATTTTTATCAGTCTAATCTTAATAATAAATGATAATACATTTTATTTATAATGCGCTTTACATCTTAAAAAAAAAATGCCAAAGCATGACATAAAATACTAGGTAAGGTAAAAACAATTTAAAAACCTAAATCAACATCCAGAAAAAAAAGAACCCTAAAGTAAAAAATTAAAAGCCCTCAAAAAATGAATGTCTTTAGGCCTTTTTTGAAAGTGTCCACACTTTGTGGGGCCCTGAGGAGTTCTGGGAGCTCATTCCAGAGTTGTGGGGCAACGGCCTGGAAGGCTCTGTCCCCCATTGTGGTCAGTCTGGTCCCGGGCTGGTGGAGACAGTGGGTGGAATTTGAGCGAAGGTGTCTTGTATTGATAAGTGGGGAGAGGAACTCAGTAAGGTAAGTTGGGGCAATCCCATGGACACACATTGACGAGTGAGGAAGCAGATTTTGTAGTTAATTCTGAAACAGATGGGAAGTTAGTGAAGTGATTTGAGAACAGGGGTGATGTGGTCAAATTTTCGCCTCCCCGTCAGGACCCTGGCTGGCGCAGTTTTGGATGTGCTGAAACTTCTCAAGGCTCCTGTCAGAGCAGAGTATTACAGTAGTCAAATCTGGCAGAGTTAAAGGCACGGATCATATTGTATACTTCATTGATCCCTCATTGGTGAAATTTGTGTGCTACATTACACCACAGCAGGCTGCCATGACGGTACCAATGGTGGGAGAAACGGGGGGCTAGGTGTCTTCTCCAAAGACTCTAGACGTGAACTCAGTGGGAATCAAACCAGCAAACTTCCGGTTAACTTCTGGTCCGAGGGCGAACGCTCCACCACTGAGCCACCGTCTCCCGAAAGTTATGCTTTGGGCTCCAAGAGTAGACAACTTATTGGGCATCTATCTACGATAGAATTTACTGAATCATGTCCACAAAACTTTTATCCACAGGAAACACTGTTATATCATACTGGTCAAGTCACATACAATAAAAAGAAGAATCTCAATGAAGCTAAAACCAGGTGATCTCTGCAATTTGTTGCACATTTCTTCCTATTGATGTAGGCTTTGATATTCTTCTAATTTCACTAAGAAAAAAGTACATAAAAAAAAAATAAAGTGACAATATGAAGAAAATACAGATAAAACAGTCAAATCCAATAAAAAATTGAGAATTAGTTCAAGATAAATTGATAACGCTGCTGAGAAAACATCTCCAATTATGATACGCATGACCAAAAAGTACTGATTTCGGCCTGGACTTGAACATTTTCAATGTAGAAGCCCATTACATGTAAGTATACGTTTTCGTTCACGTACGTGGACTTATTTCCCAATTAGGTCATTAGGATTCTTAATCCTGCAATTCTCCTTTCACTTTTACATTCACCTTAGAGAGAATAAAGTCAACGCGCCCTGATCATTTTTCCTGCACAGACAAAAGCTTAGCGGTGAGCATTGTTTAGATAGCAGGTGATTTGAACCATGTAGGGAATTCATTGCAGTAATTAAAAAGCCCGGCTGGAGCAAAATGATGAATGTCAGGCATTGATTCAGTGTCAGACAGCCTGTTTATGTTTCTGGCTTTCCAGGGTTGATTAAAGCTAATGACGCAGGGCCTCCTCAGCCTCTTGCTTCTGTTCTAGATCCACATAATTACGGACTAAGAGAATAATGGTCTAATCACGACTGAACAACTGTTGCTTCTTTCTTCACCGTCTCTACTGTTTTTACAGCAATTGTTGAGCTTTTTGTGTTTCCCGTCAAACAACTTGTCTTTTTCTTTACTTTTAAATCCTCTGGGATTAGTCCACCTTTTGCATTGGAGATTTTTGACTTATTTACAGTGGTGGAACGTAACAAAGTAAATGTACTTCGTTACTGTACTTAAGTAAAAAAATTGTGTATCTGTACTTTACTTAAGTAAAATTCAAGACCGATACTTTTACTTCACTACATTTTTAGAGCAAATATCTGTACTTTTACTTCGCTACTTTTTAAAAGTGTGTTTTACATTTTTTTTGTCACATTTTCGTTCAGGAATTTGAAAAATACAGAGGTTTTTAGCGCAACTTGAAGCCGCATCGCCAAAATCAAAAGGAGAAGTTGATCGGGAGAAGAAGTAATGAATCGAGAAACATTTTCCGCATTCATTCAGCGCCAAAAACCTAACATCAAATATAGAACAAATTAAAAAGAGTCAGAAGATCGTTGTTCGTTGTGTTTACTTCTAAATAAAAAGTTGAGCCATCATTACACAGAGCAGGGGCGGATCTAGAATTTTCCAAAGGGGGGTGCGGCTTTGACAAAGCCAATATATATTGACTGGGGGCCTCCCCCCCAAAACATTTTAAAAAGTAAGTGTCATTTTCCTCCATTTTGGCGGCCCATTCACTGGCCCTTCTAGGGGATAGCTTGACTTGTCCCCTTTCCTTTCATTTTATTTATTTATTTTTGTGGACCAAAAGAGGCGGAAGAGGGGTGTCACACTTCTGCAGAGTATTTATCCTGCTTACCATGGTGACACCCTATAGCACAAAAAAATGACATTTGAATTATGATAGAATACTTTTACTTTTTACTTAAAAAGTATAATTTACACCAACTACTTTTGTACTTTTACTTAAGTAGATTTTTTTATTGGTACTTTTACTTTTACTTAAGTAAATTTTTTGCCTAATTATCTGTACTTTTACTTAAGTACAAAAAGTGAGTACTTCATCCACCACTGCTTATTTACAACAACAAAAAAACATACGTGTTATGGTGAATCTTGTCTTTCACTGTCAAACTAGCTTCAAGTTGGTATTTGCAGTTTATTCCATGGATTAACGGAGCAGGGTTCAGGGCTTCAGATCTCTGGGATTGTTGACAAAGCTCTAAGTCTAACCAACAGATCCCAGCAGAGATTGCTTTGCCACTCAGAAATAACCTGATTATCCAGCATGCTTTTCTATGATTGCTTTTCTTTTCTTCTTTTTCAGCATTTCAGATAAAAAACTGAGAGATATTTCCATAATTTTCTGTCCCCAAGCAGCACAAGGTAAGAGACAAGACCTGCTTTTTAAATGCCAGGTCACCTTGACACCATAGTGGCCATTTTTGCCATGTCTGGAGGCTTCTTCTCCCACCACAGTTCTAACATTCAGCAGAGGCTTGCACAACTCAGTTGACCTTAGTTACATGGCATCTCCCCTAAACAACACATACACGAAAGGACAGCTCCTGAAATCCAGCGTGCGGCACAAACCTAGAGTGGAAATTTTAACCTATTGTTTTGTCATTTTGGCATGTTTTTTTTCACGATCGTTATGTGGTTATTTTCAGTTCACTCTTGGGCCTGGCTCCTTTTATAATCGGCAACCTTGAAAATTGATTTTATTTTAACAAAGGGAAAGAAAAAGAGTTTTTTAGCATCAAGGCATTGACGCATATGCTTGAGACTTTCCATGTGTGGAATCAAAATGTATTTGTGATAGTGTGACAGAGAGGGAAAGCCATTTCCTGTTTGTCTTATCTGCTTTGTCACAAACACAGCAGGTTAACTGGGTGATACATCCGCTCTACGGTATTGTATCTCCAAAGGCTATCACAGAGGAAAGCAAGAACAGTCAGGCTGTATCTTCCGGGATCGTTGCTTTGCCTTTAATAGATCCATCTGAGTAAATGGTGACATGTCTCCCAGCAACAATTCAGATAAGTTAATAGGTGTTCTGTCACTGCAGGTCACAAAAAACAAAACAGTGGCACGTATACTTTACAAGTCCTTCATTTAAAAGAAAATAAAGGTTCCGTTCCATCATAGTCCGCTTGTTTCGGGGTCGGGTCGTGGGTGCAGCAGCCTCAAACGGGCAGCCGAGGCCCCTGTCACCCAGGCTGCATCTTCCAGCTCACCCAGAAGGATCCCAAGTCTTTCCCCGGCCAGCTGTGAGACATAGTCTCTCCAGTGGGTCCTGGGTCTGCCCCTTGGTCTCCTCCCGGTGGAACATGCCCAGGGGGGCATCCTGACCAGGTACCCGAACCACCCCATCTGGCTCCTCTCGACCTGGAGGAGGAGCGGCTCGACACCGAGCTCCTCCCGGATGGCAGAGCTCCTCACCCGATCTCTGCCCACCCACCCTGCGGAGGAAGCTCATTTCGGCCGCTTGTACCCGCAATCTGATTCTTTCGGTCACCACCCACAGCTGGTGACCATAGGTGAGGGTAGGAACGTAGATCGACTTGTAAATCGAGAGCTTTGCTTTTCGGCTCAGCTCTCTCTTTACCACGACGAACCGAAAATAAAGGTACGTGTTAAAAATTAGGAAGAATTAGAGCGGGGGAGGGGGGAAAACTTTTTGGTTCGTGGGCCACATTGAGTTCTAACATTTGACCAGGGGGCCGGAACGGGAGCTGACGGATGGCATGCTTTGGTAACCGATAGATTAGACCAATAGAATGGCGCTAGATTTTAAACAAGTGCTAAATGTTACATCAAGAGTGGTAAATTTCAAATCTAGCGGCGCTAGGTTTGAAATCTAGTGTGATAGCGCGTAAAAACAAGAATTTAGTGGCGCTAGGTTTGAAATCTAAGTGCTTAAAGTAACATTGTGCTCGTTTTAACATCTAATACGCATTGTTAACTGTCGTGTATCGGGCCTGATGGCTTTCCACATCTCACAGTGTGCTATCTAGTGAGGAAACATCAGAATTGCAAAAAAAATAAAACACTAATAACATTTATTTATTTAATTTTTTCAAGTTTGGTTGGCCGGAGTAAAGCGTTTAATGGGCTGCATGTGGCCTGCGGCCCGTAGTTTGCCCTTGTCTGGATTAGAGACTATATAAGACTCACAACTACTAACATGTACATGTTCCCAAATTCTGTGAAATAATTATATTCATTACATTTTTTACAAAAACAAAAACTGTAACTTGAATGTTTTTTATTTTGAGAGAAAATCTGAACGGATTCACAGTTGCACTTCTATTAATTTTTTTTGTCTGAATTTACTTTTTTAAAGTTTTTATGCGCAGAGTTGGGCATTGTGTTATTGAGCTGGAATAAACAATGTTTTCAGTTCAAAAACATGCTCTGACATTAATAAGCAAGAATACAGCAAGCCTCATTTTCATGCTTGGTAGAAAGCAGGCCAAAAAAGAAGACAATATTAAAATATGAATAAATAAATACATTTTTACCTGCAATCAGCACTAATTAGCCTTGAATCATATGCGTCAAACTGAATCTTCTTCTTCTTTCGGCATTTCCCTTCAGTAGTCGCCACACCAGTCAGCTTCTTCCATCTAACCCTATCTGCTGAATCCTCTTTGGTCACACCAACTACCTTCATGTCTTCCTTCACTGTATTCATGAACCTCCTCTTTGGTCTTCCTCTATCCCTCTTTCCTGGTGGTTCCAAACCCAGCATCCTTCTGCCGATGTACTCTCTCTCTCTCTCTCTCTCTCTCTCTTTCTCTCTTCTGCACATGTCCAAACCATCTCAGTCTAGCCTCTCTGACTTTTTCTCCAAAACCTCTAACATGTGCTGTTCCTCTGATATACTGATTTCTGATCCTGTCCATCCTGGTTACTCCCAGAGAGATCCTCAGCATCTTCATCTCTGCTACCTCCATCTCTGTTTCCTGTCTTTTCCTCAGTGCCACTGTCTCTAGACCAAACAGCATGGTTGGGCTCACCACGGCTTTGTACACTTTTCATTTAATTTTAGGTGAAACTTTGCCGTCACACATCACACCTGATACTTTTCTCCATCCATTCCAGCCTGCTTGAACACGCTTCTTCACCTCTTTTCCACACCCTCCATTGCTCTGGACTGTTGATCCTAAGTACTTAAAATCTGAAACTGAAATATCAAACTGAATGGTCTCTCATTTTTAGTCTAAATAACAGTATGTTCAAGAAAAAAGTTAAAGCAACAATTTTAAAATGTTAAGATTTTATTGAACTGCAGAAGATTGTTGAGGATTCATGCTGTTAGCTCGTCAGTACAACAGTGATTAACTATCTTCACACACAATATATAGTATCGCAAACTTGAAATAAGTGGAGATAAATCCTTGTTGTTTCATTTTGAGTTTCATTTAAAGCAATATACAGTGTTTTTCAAACTGCATCATTTGCACTCACTCAAATGAGAAATTGAAATCTACTGTTTCTAAATGTGCCTCGTGCCAAAGTAATTGTGCATGACTGTTTGCAGCTTTATGATGCTTGTTGAGAAGTGAACACACACAAACAGACTCACACTAAACGTTATTGCTGCAATAAAGTGGCTCTTTAACTAATTTCTCATGAATACATTTGGCGTTCAGTGAATGAACTCAACCTCATTTAATATGAAATCTTTCATATCCTAACAGGCACTTTACTGTTTGGTGTGTAATTCAGAGTGAAATAGAATACAAATAACCTTCTTTGACAAAACAAGACGTTTCTTGGGAAATGGACTGTCTTCTTCATTTATTTATGAGTGAGCTCTGGGGTGTTCAGGAGGGTAGGCATTACAGGCATCAGTCTTCAGACTCCTGTGTGGCGCACATCGATTTTACCCCCTCGCTGCTGAAGCGTACCATCAATCAATACAGTAACAAGTCTTCATTTATACTTGAGAAATGCAGTCGCCGGTTTAGAAGGCAGGGACTGTGAGAATCATAAGTTCTACTTCTGATCGTGGGACCAGTCCTCCCAACATAATTTAAGTCTTATACAGAACGCAATGAAGACCAATTCAATTTTCAATTTCAATTTTTTTGTATAGCCCAAAATCACAGAATTTCTGTCTCAATGGGCTTCACATCGCAGATTAAGAAGGAAAAAACAAGAAAAAAGAGGAATTTATTAAAACAAATACACAGCAAGAAAACTAACTAACAAATGCTAACTAAAAAAGACTAGCACATTTCTGCCCTTAGACTCTCCTTCAGGGTGAGGAAAACTCCTTAACAAACCCATCAGTGGAAAAAAAAAAAAAAGAAACCTCGTGGGGATCCAGATGAAAGAGAGATCCCTCCCCGGCACAAGCATCCAATGTGTCTAAAACTGTTGTTTAAATATTAGCTTATTCTACTCTACAGCTAAATATATAAAGAAGTCAATAGATGTTCGTCATCCTGATGAAAACATGGGTGACTCGTAGGCCCCGCGATGCCCAGGACGGGGATGAGTAGATGGATTTCATCCAGATGGAGGGGATGATAGATGAAACGCGGAAGCCTCCTCGGACTGGTCTTTTAAATGAAATGTTGAACTGTAATACAATGTAGATGGGATCTTGGTAAATTTTAATAAACTTTATTTGTATTTATTGCATTTATTAAATATTGACTTTACTTACATCTTGCATTGACAGTATTTACTGTACCTGTTATGAGAGTACTTTATGTGTGTAAGATATTCTTAATTGCATTTATTAGTTGATATTTTTTATCATAATGTATTCAGCCATGACGGTCCCAAAGGTGGGAGTGAGTAGGGCTTTTGTGTCTCCTCTGAGAACTCTTAGACATGGGCCCAGTGAGAATCGAACCAGATTTCTTTTCTTCTATTGTCTCTCGGGAAGCGGATGCTTTTTCTGTCTCTCCTCCTGTGTCTTCTCCCAGCATTGTTTTGTCTTATCGACTGCAAAGCTTTGGTCTGTGTGCAGCCTCACTCTTCAAAAATCTATCAACATGGAACTGGTCAGTTGGGCTTTCAGCGCTATTGATAACGTTTTTTTTACCCGGAGGACGGCTAGAGAGGAGCCTTTGTTACCTGGTGGTACGCTCATGGTCGGCTACATGATGGACCCTTGGAATTTTTGGAAAGTCATGTGCCTGACAACGATGTCACCGAGGACGTGGAAGACATCTACAAGTACACATTTGGATTAGTGACCATCGGGTTTCTACTGATTGGCTTTGGCGGATACTGCAAGTGTTGAACAGTTCGGCAGGTGTCGGCAGCAGTTGGCAAGCTGCCCAGCCTCCTTGGGGAATGTTTTTGGCAGCCTGAACTCAGACTTTAGTGGGGGTGACCGGCAGACAGGATGCTCACTCTGAGGACATTCGGGCTCTGAGGAGCAGCCTGCCTGAAGTCCACGACTTGGTGAGGATGGCTGCTCGACTGGACAGGAAATAAAATCAAACTGACCCCCTGCATTTCGCCTGAATGGAGTCGTCATTGAGAGTTCTCTGAAAAACTGGAGGCATGAAAAACTTTATACCTAAATCTAAACAATTTGATCATTTAGTCTGGACTCCCTGTGGCCGGCCTTGGCCAAGCCTGCTTATCTCACATCCCCTCGGAAGCTCCACATAAAGCGACTGCTTTGTTTATCCTCGCCCTCCCCATTCCGCCAACACCTCCCTCGAATCAACGCTTCCCTCAGCATGTTTATGTCTGTATGTGTTTTTGATAAGTAACTGGAGTGTTTGTTTTTTTTAACTTGCCCAGCTGCGCCGACCTTGGCGGTGAAGCCGTGTGACTTATTTTTTAAACGCCAAATCTACCCTCCGTTCCCTTTTGTATCTCTATGTCTTCTACAATGGTTGCAAACCAGCTTCACCACTGTACCAGCGGGGGAGCATGGTAGCTATTTAAGTGAACTTATTTTCAAGGGTGGGGGGGGTGGCAAAATCTGGGAAAATGGACTGTTTTATTTTTTATTAAATTCCAGTGAGATGCATTTCAGGAATATCGGACTTTCTAAGTTTTTCTCTGAGGGCATTTTTGTAAAAATATTTTAATAGCTTTTCAGTTCACTTGAACATACAGTATTTCAATTTTATTCGCAATTCCATTTATTTAATTCGATTTATTTATTCTGCCTGGGATTATAACATATGTAGTCTTAACAACAAACGGGCTTCGAAGTTTATTGTAGAAACGAGTACTCCCAATATTAAGAAAATCCGATGGAAAATTTTGAGTTGGTCATTTAAAATTATTGAATTAAAGCCTGTGTTTTCTACATATTACATTAATTTTGTTTATGTTACCGAAACAAAAGACATGTGGCTCTTTGTTCACACAATAGGAGCTCTGATGGCCCACCTTTCAAAAAGTTCACCCATTCCTGATCTGGTTTAGATTCAGTTTTGAATCAACGAAAGGGATTTGTGACCTTGCCGGAAATGATCAATCATCTATTTCCGTTTGGATAAAGTACATCTACTGATTTCTTTAAATATATAGCTGTTGAGCTGAATAAGCTGTTATTTCATTGATAGTTTCAGACACATTGTCGGTTTGCCTGTGGGAGGTATCTCTCCTTCATCTGGATCCCCATGGAGTTTTTTTTTTTTTCCAATTTTTTCTCACTGAGAAACAGAGTCTTAAAGGCAGGATCTGCTTAAATTGTTGAAATAATTTTATGCATTTGCATATAAACATTTTTTTTTCCTTTTTTTGTCCTTTTTTTTAACCACTCTACTATGTAATGCTCATTGAGACAATTATTTTGTGATATTGGGCTCTCCAAAAAAAAAAAAAATTCTCTGTTAAATTCTCTGTTAAAGTGCTGATGATGATCATGTATAAATAATATAATCAGCTTATTTAATAAACTCAAAATGAGCATCTTTTTTTGTCTCTATTGACAGTGTGTGAGTGTCATCCCTGCGGCACATCCCATAATACCAGCTCTGCTATCCTCCTCATCCCTTGCTGGGACGCTTCATGGTACGGTCCGCTCCTCCCCTCTCCTACGGTACTAGTTTCTATTGGGAGAAGGTCAAATGACTCCGCATGTCTGCTGGTGTGTACATTCCTGCTATGGTACACGTCTGATGGAGACACATTTCAGCTGGTAGACCCCCTCCCATCCGATCTGCGTCTGTTTGTGTGCGGACATCCCATGCGGGATGCGCGATGACACCCTGAAAGTGAGTAAGTGCGGATGCGGTTTCCATCAGCCTGGTTCTGCATGACTCCTTTTTATTATTCAGCTTTTAATTCTTGCACTGACTTGCATGAATGCAATTGTTTATTTAATGCACTTTTAATCGAGTTGTAATTTTTTTACATGTGCATATCAGGGAAAATCCCAAATAAGAGATGTTAAATGTTTAGATAGGGGTTAAAGTTGCTTTAAAAAGGATCCCATGAAAATGAGTTTTCTACTGAGGTATTTGTTCATGTGGGATCGTGGAAAGTTCACTCAGCAAAGCTCTGAGGAAGGTAGACTTAATGAAGTGAGTCATCTGAGTGAGGCTCCCTCCCTCCCTGCAGAGTAGTATGTAGCTAAGCCTATTACACTATTGCATAATGCAATAAGGTATAGTCCCATAAGGTGCACAGCAAGCAGCCTGCAGGGCAGCATGGCTACAAGCCTGCACATTAGAATGTCCAGACTCCCTTTTAACCTCTCATTACACATACTAATAAATATTTTCATTTGAAGTTTGGGTTGAAGGGTTGTAACAGTTTATTAAGGTGTAACACACTTTGTCCAGGTTTGTGGGGTGAAAAAGTGTGTTGCAAGTTTTAAATAATAATAAAAAAATTAGATATAATTTGGAATTTTTAAAAAGCTAGATGCAAAATCCACTTTTTTAGGGGTTTCCCCAACCTTTCAACATTAATCTAAAAAAATAAAATATACCTGGAGATGTTTTCTATTTTATTCTTGCATGTTTGAATAGTTTGCAATCTCCAGTCTTGTATTTGGATGCTAATCCAACATCACAATGTTTTTGGCCTTGCCTTTTGTTCTCCACCACGCCCACATTCTAAATTAAGCAAGAAAGTGATTTCTTGCACTTGCTCCGCTCTCACTAGGGTCCTCCCAGCAGCTTGAAGTGCCATGATTATGTAGGCAGCAAATAAAAATAAGAATAATACACACTAGCTTTGTTGACTTGATGTGCTCTGCACAATTAGCGGCCCCAAACGAGCTTTAAGCTGTGTTGTGCATACAGTACGTCCTAGGGGCAGGACCATGCCGGGTGGGGAGGAGTGGTACATTCAGTGTTTAAAAGCTGAATAAATGGATTCAGGCTCGCATCTCTGATCTAATTACATTTATCATACTCTCTAAATGCTACGAGAAAAGATTTATTGTCCCACAAAAGCAGAAACCCCCCTTTTAACTCCTGTACTCCGTTGAAATATTATCGGTTTAGTTTGAGGTCATGTTTTTTTAATGTGCTAGGCCAAAAAAAAATCCTTCTCAGATAATCAGTAATATTGATCAACCCTTTTATACTTTGACTGCCAACTTCTTGCTGCATTGAGAAGGATGTGTGCTGCATTTGCTTATTTTGTCACTTGAGATTTGATCTGAATGTTTTAAGCCTGGTTCATTCTTTTAATGAATATTGAAAAAACTAATTATTTAATGTTTGTGTGCTGAAAATAGCCAATAAATATTGTATCTGTTTAAAAATTTTCTCTAAATTTTACTCAAAATTACCTGTATGGTCAAGCAAATATTTTTATCATATTTTTATTTTACCCAATTCTCTTTCAACTGATTGTATCATTTGGTTCAGGTCTTTTCCTGAAAAGTAAAGAGTAGTGTCGTCTGCAAAATAGTACATAATTTATTAGTTTGGATGTGTAACACAAATCAGTGATGTACAAAATAAAGAGTTGCATGTGCAAAATGCATACTTTAGTGCACCTAAAATTCATTTAGGTACCAGGGGGCGTTGAGCTAATGGTAGAGTTGCCGTCTTTCGACCGGAAGAACCTGGTTCGATTCCGCCTGGGGCTGCTCACACTCCAATTTAACAAAAATGAAATACAAAAAACAAAAACCTTCGGCCCCAGAGGCTTTGGCCTAGTGGTAGAGATACCGTCTTTCGACCGGGAGAACATGGTTCAACGGCCCAAGACGCCCCAAGGGACCACAGAAAAAAAGTGTTTTTAAATAGTTTTGAGCGTGAATTTGGTCAGTGACATTCTATGTGTTTACGAGATTACGTTCGAAAGGGGTTTGCGTCTACCTAATCCAGTTTAGCCGTGGTACCTGTACAAGTTTCCAGTGGGTTTTTTTTTTTTTTTTTTATAGACGTGAAAAATTGTAACGGGTTTTCTTTTTAAAATAGCATTTGACAAATTTTGGATTTAGTTTATGCTAAAAAAAGTTTCATTTACTAAGATTTACGCATTATTTTTTTTATTTATGTTCAATCAATGTTATGTTTTTTTTAAACATTTTTTTGTTCGTGGTACTTTTTTTTAAACCTTATTCTACTAATTAACTCTGAATAATTTATTGTTATACCTTTAATTTACTGAGTTTTCTCATCCGGTCGCTGCTGATCTGTAGGATATGAAGTCTATCACGTAGAGCCAGTTTAAAATGTCATGGCTGTGAAAGATTACGATGACACACACACATTTGCACACTTGCACACCTTGAGTGATGACTCTCATGATCAAATTATGCGTGGTCCTGCTGGTTTTGATTAATCCCCACCCTGCTGTCATCTGTGAGTTCCTGCTGTTACCAATTGATTTCTGCACACAGATTCATTCTGATGAAACTCAACCATATTCATTTTAAACATGCTGAATTTGGAAAGCACAAATTTAATTAGTGTCAGACATTCAACATGCAAGATCTGAGATAAGTTTTTATAAGCTTTTGGTATTTAATTATTTGTTTGACATTACTTCAGGGAAAGGGGACGGATTTTGATCAGTTGTTGAACTTCTGTGCGTACAAATTGTTCTTCTGGTGCTGTCTGATCTGTAATGGGAAGGTAAAGATGGTTAACCTCACAGGACTTTGTGTAGATAAGTGGTTCCACTGGGAGACGGTGGTTTCCAAGTACAGCGGCTGAACATAAAATCATAGATCTTGCGTAATTGTCAGTCATTGTAGTTAGTGGTTCTCATTCAGCATAAGTAGAGCTACAGAGCTGGTTTGTATAATTGGTTCTCCCGGGGTTCTTTGAGAGGTCTGAGGAGAGAGTGGCGATGTTGGCGTCCGAGGTTTTAAATCTGCTTCTGAAACCGACTGCTGCTAATCCTGCCTCAGACTCCCTATTGAAGTTATGCCCCGAAAATGGAACCATAAAAAGAATAAAGAAGAATTTAAGGCTGCCTACGGCCACGAGGGAATAATAAGTAATGGATGAATCACTTTGTAACTAATTCCAGGGTAAAATATTTCCATTGTAGATACTGCTAAGCTTTTACTAAATGCTTTAGACTAAAGTTTTTTGGTTATTTTACACACCAAGTAAATCAGCACAGTTAAAAAAAACACACACTTTTTTTTTAAATTAAATTTAGAAAGGAAATGTTTTTAATGTGATTTGGTTGATTGAAAAGAAAAAAAAAAAAAGAGTGAATCTTCCCTAAAGTTGAAGGTAATTTTTTTCACAAAAACATTTTTGTTTTTTTGCATCTTATTTCTTTCGCAATTAAAAAGTTTGATAAAGAAAACAATTACAATCAAATTGTTAAGTCACCTGCAATCATGGGAAAGAAAGTCAGTCATTCAATCACCTTCTTTAACCACCTATCCCATGTGGGGTTGCCGGAGCCCATCCCGGCTGATTCGAAGGCGAAGGGCAGGGTACACCCCGAACAGGTCGCCAGTCTGTCGTGGGGCCACACACATACAACCATCCACACACACTCATTCCTAGGGGCAATTTGGCACCGGCCAGTCAACCTAGCATGCATGTCTTTGGAGGGTGGGAGGAAACCGGAGTACCCGGAGAAAACCAAAGCAAACACGGGGAGAACATGCAACCTCCACATGGAAATGACAGTGTTCCAAGCCTCGTCCCCACCTGGGATTCAAACCCACGACCTTCTTGCTGGTATGAGTGTTAAGCACATTTTTTTCACTAAAACATTTTTAAATTTTTTACATTTTATTTCTTTCTCACTTAAAAAGTTTGACTAATAAAATATTTAAGGTCAAGTTTTTTAACTGTCAGTCCCTTACGGGGTTGCTGGAGCCCATCCCAGCTGATTCGAGGCGAAAGGCAGGGTACACCCCATACATGTCAATAGACATTTTATTTACTTTACAGTGTCACCAATGTGTCACCAAAGTGTCACCAATGAAACATAAAAAAACCCCCAAAAAAACAAGAAAACTAGTTTGAGGATTTAAAGCTTTTTACTGTAAATAAGTCTTGCTGCACTGTTAACTGAAATTTTGTGAATTCCTTAAATAGTAGTTATTCTGTTCAGTCATCTTCCGCTTATCCGGGGCCAGGTCATGGCGGCAACAGCCTCAGTCAGGAAGCCCAGGCTTCTCTCACCCCAGCTGCATCCTCCAGCTCACCTGGAAGGATCCCGAGTCATTCCTCTGCCAACTGTGAGACATAGTCTCTCTAGCGGGTCCGGGGGGTCTGCGTCTTGATCGCCTCCCGGTGGGACGTGCCTGAAACACCTCACCAGCGAGGTGCTCGGGGGGCATCCTGACAAGATACCCAAACCACCCCATCTAGCTCCTCTCGACCTGGAAGAGGAGCGGCTCGACACCGAGCTCCTGCCGGATGACAGAGCTCCTTACCCGATCGCTGTTATTGAGTTAGTTATTGAACGAAATAATTTTTTCTGACTTTTCTACCATGTTTGAACATTATTTGTACATCAAAAACATATAAGAAGTAGTTTTCTTTTTCATTCATGCATGCCAGAGTCATTTGTGAGCCCTCCCTCGTCTGATATTTACTTGTAGATTAAAAAACGGGTTGTGTTCTTGGCTCCAGATTGGTTTTCTACAGTGCGCCTACATTCTAACATAAGCAGGAAATATTTTGGTGCGGCAGTAGTGCATGTGCTCTGCTCATGCTTGGTTTCTCCTTTCAGATACTGCTCTCCCTCATCTCACAGAACTACCCTTTTTATAGAAATGCACCAAAAAAGGAATATAAAAAATATCTTCCAGTTTTGCCAAATTGATTTTCGCCAAACCGTATTTGCGTTGTGATGCACATGCTCAGCGGATTGGACTAAGCAAGGGACAAGAGGAGAGAATTCAGCGTCAAAACCTAAAGTGATTGGATAAATGTATTTATAAGCAGAAATCACGTAAAAATATTCTTTGTTTCTTTTTATGCGGCTAAAGCCCAATACTGCCGCTTTAAAATTGGGCCCAGAGCAAAGCCAGTTCGTTCTATTGGTACACCCACTTGTTCTAACACTCCATCCATCGGAACATTTTTTTTGCAGAAATTTTTCTGAAACTGAAACAACTCAATATAACAACCATTTTTTAGATGTCATAATAAAGTAGATTTTTGAAGTGTACGCGACAAAGTGTGATAGCTATGTGTAAAACAGATGGAAATATTTGATGTTGAATAATCCTATAAGCACCGATATTATGTGTCCATAAGAAGATGAATAAATAGTTTTCCACCACTATTGAGCACGCTCATAATTCCTGCTGCAAAATTTAATCCTTGACACACTTATCAGGCGTGATGTAACAACAGTCATATGGCTGGACGTATAGCTAAACCAAAGCGAGGATGTTTGTTCCTAGGATAGCCGTATTGTAGATATGTTTTAATAATTTCAGGTGCAATTTTGCCCAAGTGCCTTATCAACGTGTGGCAGAGGGCTGTTCCAATGTGCCAAGGAGGAAATATTTTGGTATTTCTATTTCCAAAAGATGAGAAGCTGAGGAAACAGTTGGCAAGGCAGATCCAACAACCAGGTCCTTCTGGAAACTAGCTCATACTTTGGCCCCATGTAGGCAACATTTCACCAAGAACTGTGTCTTTTGTACCCGATCCCTCATGGAGCATATGAAAATGGAATGGAAAAAACTCAAGCCGGGCGCCTTCAGCTTCATATTTCATTTGACTTTGAGCCAGCCAGCACTAACCAAACCCTCCAAGAACTGGCAGTGGAGCTCTTTCAAAACTAAGATGAAAAAGCATATGCATTAAGAAGTTATTATTAATCTTCGTCTTCTTTCGGCATTTTCCTTCAGGGGTCGCCACAGCAAGTCAGTTTCTTCTATCTAACCCTATCTGCTGCATCTTCTTTGGTCACGCCAACTATCTTCATGTCTTCCTTCACTGTATCCATGAACCTCCTCTTTGGCCTTCCTGTAGTCCTCTTTCCTGGTGGTTCCAAACCCAGCATCCTTCTGCTGATGTACTCTCTCTTTCTCCATTACACATGTCCAAACCATCTCAGTCTGGCCTCTCTGACTTTATCTCCAAAACCTCTAACATGTGCTGTTCCTCTGATTCTGTCCATTCTGGTCACTCTCAGAGAGATCCTCAGCATCTTCATCTCTACTACCTCCATCTCTGTTTCCTGTCTTTTCCTCAGTGCTACTGTTTCTAGATCAAACAGCATGGTCGGTCTCACCACGGTTTTGTACACTTTTCCATTCATTTTAGCTGAAACTCTTCTATCACACATCACACCTGATACTTTTCTCCACTCGTTCAAGCCTGCCTGCACACGTTTCTTCACCTCTTTTCCACACTCTCCATTGCTCTGGACTGTTGATCCTAAGTACTTAAAATCTTCCACCTTCTTTATCTTAACTTCTTTATTTTAATAATGCAAAGGTATTTTAAATAATTATTATTTTATTCAATATCCCTTTGTGTCACATACACTTCAGAAAGAAACCAAGGGTTTGTTATCAAAATGGGGCTGTAGTTATTTTTTTCATTTCTCTGGCATGTTTCACAGTTTGGTTTATGGAATATCTTGTGTCTCTGCCTCCTGCCGTCCTACTGTGGATTTGAAAGAGACTCTCTCTCTTCCTCTTATACTATCGTATACTATCTACCATACAGTTTGTTCGTTTTCATCGCTTTTCTCTAGCTCCCTCGCCGTTATCCCACCGTCTTATCAAGATAAGCTCCAAAGAGACTTACGGAGGATGAAGATCCTCAGCAGTCCTCTAAAAGAACAGGTGAACTAATAAGCAAGGACAAACATGGAGGAACAGTAGTGGGATGCAGATTACGTTAGAGTGGGATGGACTTTGTTTTGCTCGTTTATGGCTTCTCCTACACACAGTAAACGGCGTCATTGGACTGGTTGGAGGATTACAGGATTTGCCAGCTTAAGCCACAGGAACTCAGCCCAGTGACCCCCTCATGTCTCCTTTTCCTTTGAGCAGAACAACAAACCAACCTCCTTTTTTCTTGAGCCCCGGTCAGCTCGGGCTGCCATGTGACACAGATCAGCACGTATGAGAGGGATAACTAAGAGTGGACGCACTTTGTGGAGACAATTTAATCTGGAGTGAGACATTTGCTCTGATAGAAATTTTCTGATAAATCTGCAAATGTTTATTTGAATGATACTTATTCTTCTTTCGGCATTTCTCATTAGGGGTCGCCACAGCAAGTCAGTTTCTTCCATCTAACCCTATCTGCTGTATCCTCTTTGGTCACACCAACTATCTTCATGTCTTCCTTCACTGTATCCATGAACCTCCTCTTTGGCCTACCTCTTTCCTATGTTTTCTCTCTCTCTCTCTCTCTCTCTCTCTCTCTCTCTCTCTCTCTCTCTCTCTCTCTCTCTCTCTCTCTCTCTCTCTCTCTCTCTCTCTCTCTCTCTCTCTCTCTCTCTCTCTCTCTCTCTCTCTCTCTCTCTCTCTCTCTCTCTCTCTCTTTCTCTCTCTTTCTCTCTCTTTCTCTCTCTTTCTCTCTCTTTCTCTCTTTCTTTCTTTCTTTCCTGATGTACTCATTTCTAATCCTGGTCACTCCCAGAGAGATTATCAGCATCTCTGCTTCCTGTTTTGTCTTCAGTGCTACTGTTTCTAGACCAAGCATGGCGGGTCTCACCACGGTTTTGTACTCCTTCCCTTTCATTCTAGCTGAAACTCTTCTATCACACATTACACCCGATACTTTCCTCCACCTGTTTCAGCCTGCCTGAACACGCTTCTTCACCTCTTTTCCACACTCTCTATTGCATTTGAATGATACTCATTCATCAAAAATATACCTGAAGCAGTTTTCTATTTCGTTCATGCTCAAGTTGTTCTTGATCGCAAATTTTGTTCTCCGCCACGCCCAGATTCATGCATAAGTGCAGACCAAACGTTTTGCTCACACTTGTATTTGCAGCCTCAAAATTTTTACGCTTTTGAGTAAGCATTCGGTCCGTCGTGGTAAAGAGATAGCTGAGCAGAAGAGCAAAGCTCTCGATTTACAAGTCGATCTACGTTCCTACCCTCACGTATGGTCACCAGCTGTGGGTGAATGAGATTGCGGGTACAAGCGGCCGAATGAGCTTCCTCCGCAGGGTGGCTGGGCTCTCTCTCAGAGATTGGGTGAGGAGCTCTGCCATCTGGGAGGAGCTCGGTGTCGAGCCGCTCCTCCTCCAGGTCGAGAGGAGCCAGATGGGGTGATCGGGCATCTGGTCAGGATGACCCCTGAGGGCCTCGCGGGTGAGGTATTTCGGGCACGTGAAACCGGGAGGAGACCAAGGGGCAGACCTCGGACTCGCTGGAGAGACTATGTCTCACAGCTGGCCGGGGAACGACTTGGGATCCTTCCGGGTGAGCTGAAGGATGCAGCCGGGGAGAGAGAGGCCTGGGCTACCCGTTTGAGGCTGTTGATCCCGGAACAAGCGGAAGATGACGGAATGGAACGGAATGGAGTAAGTCATGAGGCGGGACGAATCGGGGAATGAGAGAAGAGGGGAATTTGGTATAAAAAATGGAAGCCAGACTGAATAAATTCATGAGCTTTATTTATTTATTTTTTTTGGCGAACAATTTCAGGGCTAACAAAAAAGTACCATGTTTACCAATAAACGTCACGACTTGGGAACGATGACCCCTAAAAAGCACATTGACATTCTTTAATGACTAAACTCATCATTGAAATAGCTGTCACACTGAATCGTGTCCCCGTTCTAGGGCTCATTTTTTGGCTCTTGAATAGAGCGATAACGTGGCAGCGAGATGACGTACATTACAGAGGTAGTGACGCGTTTCTTGATGAGACGATGGCATTACTGTCAGCTAACAGCGATCTGGTGTAGCCCCATCACTAAAGTTCAGGGTGAATTGCCTTTGCTTCCACTTTATAACACTCTGTAAAAACTAATGCAATCCCAGCAAGGGTTGGAGGTTGGAGTGACGCTCCATGGGCGTTTGTCTCTGCCTGCCTAATAACCCACAGTGAAGTGACTCAACAGTCCCCAACCCAGCTGTGTTCATCTCTCTAACTCAATCTGACAACGTGCTAGCTCCCGTATGTACGTTGCCATGAGCGACTTTTTATTCTGCTTATCCCAGACGGCCTCTACGCACAAGCAGAGGTTGTTATGAAGAAATAATAGACTCTGGCTACATGATTCTCAATTTGTTTGCCCTTATGTCATCATACTGCTTCTCAATTTGATCGTTTCTGTTCTTTAAAATCTAATTATGTTGTCTACCAGGATTTGTACTACTACGTTTTTACATTAGGATTATTTGCTCGTATAACTGGAAACATCACTGAGGGATTGTCTGATGCACTTTATTTTTTAAGTGAGCTATGAGACTCACTGGGGAAAAAAAGCATGTTTTAGAAATGTCCAGTGTAGTTTTATTATTTTGACTTGTTTATGTTTGGTGAAGGGTTACAACTCCGCCCTGTGTAAATGTGAAATAGAAATATTAACTACAAATGAAACCAAAAGTTTCACTATTTCTGTTCAAAAACATAAAAGTAACATTTAGGGCAGGGAGGTCCTATTTTAAATCTGCCTGTGACCTTATTCATGTTGCTGTTTTTACAGCAAGATCAGGGAATAATGGTGAGTAAGAGGTTGGTGGTTTCATTCTGGGTCACGACTTTGTAAGTGTGTACTCGCTGTTGGAAGCACCGTACAACAAAGTCTGAACCAATTTGGTTGGTTTAACCAGGTGACCTGCTGATGTACAATACAATGTGTGACGAGAAAATATTCACAACAATCTCCTTCAAAGTGTTTATCAAAAATAAGGTTACTAAATTATTTTTATTAGGACTTCTTGTGGCCATACCAGCCTGTCAATGCCAGTCAATGCCTGATCCCGTCTGACCTCAGAAGCTAGGGGCAGTACTTGGATGGGAAACCACTGGAACCCACGGTGCCACGGTGGGACAGCCGTTGAGATTAAATTGCCATTGTGTCCCTGGGCAAGACACTTCACCCACGTTGCCTAGTCTGAATGGTGTGTTGTTGGTTGGTGATGGTCAGAAAGTCCAATGGCACAAAATGGCAGCCTTGCTTCTGTCTTTTGCCCCGGGGCAGCTGGGGCTACAACACTAGCTTACCATTTACCCGGTATGGCGTGAATGCATAGTGCATGTGTGAAGCGTCTTTGAGAGTCCTGAAAAGCGCTGTATAAATACAATGCATTATTATTATTACTTCTGAACTTCTAAAGAACTAAGTACTACCAATTCAATACCAACTAGAGATCAACTTAAGACACTTCCAAGTCTTTATATAATTCTAACGCTAATAGGTATTCATTTTTTTTGCCATTGTTGAAACAACAAAGTTGCATGTGAAGCATCAGCAGCCACTTAAGTTTATTTTTAAATTGGGAAAAAATAGGAAGTCAATGACAGTTCTTTGAAATCTAAAAAAATCTACACCTATTTCACTTAAATACCTGTTGTTGGAATTCATGCATTCCGATGACATAATAAATGAATGTCATAATAGCAAGAAAAGATAGAAACCTACCACATATGGTAGCTTCAACCTACTGACCTTGCTAAGAAAAAATGGGAATAAGTGTTTATGTTGAGGATATGATATCACAGAGGCCAGACTGAGATGGTTTAGACATGTGCAGAGAGCATCGGAAGAAGGATGCTGGATTTGGAACCACCAGGAAAGAGGACTAGAGGAAGACCAAAGAGGAGGTTCATGGATACAGTGAAGGAAGACATGAAGATAGTTGGTGTGACCAAAGAGGATTCAGCAGATAGGGTTAGATGGAAGAAACGGACTGGCTGTGGCGACCTCTGAAGGGAAATACAGATAGAAGAAGAAGATTGAGGATATGATATTGTGGCCAAATATGAAATTCTTTATAAATCCCAAGCATTGAAATTTACTTCAAAGTTTTCCATTCTTTTACAAACAAGTTCCAAAGTGTTTGATAAAATATTCTATTTTTTCTGCTGTTGTAGTGTTAAACTTGCAAATGGAAACTACAGGTGAAGTTGTTTAGTAAGCTGTTGAGAATTTTATCTTCCATTATAACAAATTAATTCTTTGACACTGAGTTAAACTAGTTTATTGAACTCTAACAGCACTCGATTGTTCCATTAGGTTGTATCTCTCTGCGGACACTTTAAAATTCAGTGAAGTGATCCTAAAATTTGGGAATGCACACTGACGAATCAGTTTTAGGAATAAACTGTATGAATCTTTAGGAATCAAAAAAATTTGGTCAATTTGATAAATTACCCCCAATAAGCAGCTTAGTGGCATTGCTGCTTAGCTCTTATTCAGTCCTACATTATAAATCAGCCTAATTATCAGAGTCAAGCTGCTCATAAATGGGCTTTTGTTGGAATTGGCGAGCGTGACTGCTTTGGTTAACTGAATTGTTCATTAAATCTGCAATACTGCATCTCTACATCCCCTCCGAATGTGTGACCGGACTGCATCCATGGATACGTTTGTGCATCCGTCTTTCCATAACAATTTTGTGAATGTGATCATTCCCAAAAGAGTGAGGGGCTTTTATTTAAACTGTCCACTTAAACTGTCCATGGCTACTCGACACTACGTACAAACAAACTAATTTGTTTTTTATGGACACGCAAACAAAGGTCGAGGTTAAAAAATCTTGTGAATGCGATATCCAGTGATAACCAGTGAAGGGCTTTTAATTAAACTGCCTATAGTTACTCAATGACGACACTAGATTCAATTCAATTTTATTGGTATAGCCCAAAATCTGTCTCAATGGGCTTTACATTGCAGATTCAGAAAGACGAAAAAGAGGAATGTATAAACACAAATACATAGCAAGAAAACTAACTAGCAAATGCTAGCTGGACAATATTAGCACATTCCTTCACAGTGAGGAAAAACGCATGAAAAAAACCCATCAGTGGGAAAAAAAATAAGAAACCTCAGGGGGATCCACACGAAAGAGCGATCCCTCCCCCAGTCCGAGCATCCAATGTGTCTAAAACTATTGTTTAAATATTAGTTTATTCTACTCTACAGCTAATTATCTAAAGAAGTCTAGATGTTCTTCATCCTGATGGAAACACAGGGGCTCCTCAGCCCGGCGATGTCCAGTACGGGAATGAGTAGATGGATTACGGGAATGATTAAGCGCGGAGGTCTCCTCGGTCTGGCCATGCCCAGAACAGGAACATAGATTATCCTCTGTATAAATGAATTGATAAAGTTCATCCGTGCAAGTTGTCGCATTTGGCAGGATAAACTTATCCGCCATTTGTTGACAGCAGAGTTGCAAGATATCAACAAAAAAAATCTTGTTGCAATTTTTCTATATGTTAAATTTTGCAGTATTAATTCAACTGTAATATATTGTGCAGCTGTTGCACACAAACCACCTTTCTGCATGAAACATTTTGAAAGGACAGTGAAAAAAATGAGTTCACTGTTGCACATTAAAGGGTCTCAAACGGCTGTCATGGTTTTACAGATTATCAATGCTTTACGGCTCTTAGACCAATAAAAATTTATACAACTTGTTTCCCTGTCCTGAACAGAGGCCTGTTAACTCAAATGAGATGAAAACACTGGAAAGACAGGGGTTTTTTGGGTTCACTGGTTTGACTGAAAATACTATCCCAACATCCAAGTTACACGTAATTCAAGCGAGAGCCCAATCTGCAGGTTTAAAGTCCCCTGGAGCTCACAATTTCTAAAAGGTACTTTGATTTAAGACTCGAATGACCTTCTTTCTGCTAGACACCAGATAAAGAGAAAACGGATGGTTTGGGTTTGCAGCTCCAGGGAGGACCTAAACATGTTTTATTCTTTTACTGCAATATTTTTTATCATGTTATCTGGTCAAAACTAATCTGGTTACCGAAAAGGACACGCTCAGGATCCGACTTGCATCAGTTATCATTTTTGGTCTGCAAATGTCATCTTGAAGGTAATGTCAATACACGTGTGCCATTAAAGCCACGTTACTGTTTGCAGAGCGAATTCAAACATGCAAAATCCATTACCACCCTCCATTAACAAATAGCTGGCGAAATTTTACACAAAAAATTTTCCATTTGTCGGGGAGACGCTTTAACGCGAGCCGATTTAAGAGTGACTTTCTGTTCCAGGAGACAGAAATAAGATCCGTCTCCTGAATGGTCTAATAATCCCACATCATGGCCATTAGCCCAATGTAAATATAAAGAGAGTGTTTAGTCCTTACTTTCCCTGTAATTGAAGGAACATTTTTATAATGGCATTCTGCTTCCTGGCGGGTTAATGTGACCCCCGTATGTGCGACCAGACAAATACACAAGGTAAACAAAAGAGAGATGCAGATAATAAAACGAGAGTAAAGAAATAGGAGTGAGGGGGAGATGAGTCATATTACTGCAGCAAACCTGATTAAAATGCCACTGCAGCTGCTGGACTTGGGTTTAGATTTTTTTTTTTTGTGTGCCTGGTCCAGACTGGAATTTCAACAGGAACAGTGACTAAGTATCTTTTCTTATGAAACTCTGTTTCAATGTGTAACAACCTCCACGATAAAGTCCAAATTTAGAAACTCCAATGACAAAGTGGACGATAAGAGTCAAAGAAGCTTTTATGAATTCTATAAAATGAAAGATAAGAAATTTTAAATACAATTAATTTAAGCATTGAAATTTTATTTGTTGATTCAACAGTTTGAAGCAGGGCTAGTTTAACTTGCACGTTTCAAACAGTAGAATTTGACCATGTTTGAACATTATATTCTGTGAGTTAATCCGGCCAAGAATTAGAGAGGAGCACTGATTTTAATCCGAATGTTAATTTATTTTACAAAAGAAAAGTTTAGGAATAGACTGGGCCCATGGAACAGGTAACTCAAGAAATAACTGACTAAACCAGACCCCTACTGACACAAGAGGGGAACATAAACATAGGCTGATCAGACCGTTAACACACGACGTAAGGGGAAACTGAAACTAACAGAAAAAGAAAACTGCACAATAGACATGAAATTGACTACTTACAAAATCTTAACTTTAAAAGGAAAAGAAACCTTTCATAAACTAAGGATTAAGAAATGTAAAAACTAAACAAATTAATTTTTAATTGAAATAAATTGTCCGAAGAAACGATTTGTTTCAGCTGGCTCTTGTTGCCGCTGACCATGCTTTACCAACAGGAACTAATGACGGTGAGGGCAGTTTATACAGCCCTCACATCCTTCAAAACAAAACCGAAACATACATGAATTGGTTTTCTATTTTAATCATGGTTGACATGCATTATTTGTGGCCTCAAACCAGATTTACACTGCGTCACGCATTTGCACAGGGGTGGGACTACTCGGCAAGAGAGAAAAAGAAAAATTAAGTGTCAAAATGAAACTGCCGTAATTTCACGGCTATAAGGCGCACCTAAAAGTCTCTCATTTTCTTCTAAATGAGCAGTGCGCCTTTTTGTGCGGTGCGCCTTGTGTGTGAGAAAAAGTGGACCTAAAAGAAAACGCGGTGCTCGTGAGAAAAAGCGGACCTAAAAGAAAACGCGGTGCTCGTGAGAAAAAGTGGACCTAAAAGAAAACGCGGTGCTCGTGAGAAAAAGCGGACCTAAAAGAAAACGCCGTGCCCGCGAGGCGGACCTGAAAGAAAACACATGAGAACGTTAAAGAGTGAAGTGTGAGCGGCGTGGGAGCGATGGATGACCGAAGGAGACCACAGTTTCACAAAGGGTGGAAGGCAGCGCCGGGCGAGTTACGCTACAGTTTCCAATGGATTGTAGATGCTTGGACTAACGTGTCTGCTGGTACTGTTATCCGAGCTTACGCAAAAGCTGGTATCCTTTCTGAGGAGTCACACAGTACAGACAGTGACTTTGACAGCGAGGAGAGAAGTGGACCTGCTCTGTTGGATTTTGCGCAGCTGCTCGATTCTGAAACAGACGATGAGGACTTTGACGGATTTGAATAAAGACTATTACCGGTAATGTGCTTGTTTATACTCCTTAAATAAAGTACAACCAAACTCAGTTTTGCTCCCGATCTATTTTTTAATACGCACACTTGCATGCTTGCATGTGTGTTGTTGTAAGGCGGTGTGTAACTGAGACTGCGCCTTTTTCGTACGGTGCACCTTATGTGTGTGTTAAATACAGCTACGGCGCACAAAATGAGGCTGCACCTTTTCGTACGGTGCGCCTAATGGCCGTAAAATTACGGTACATAATTAGAAACTACAGTGCCTTGCGAAAGTATCCAACCCCCTTGAACTTTCCGACCTTTTGCCACATTTCAGGCTTCAAACATAAAGATAAACAACTGGAATTTTTTGTGAAGAATCAACAACAAGTTGGACACAATCATGAAGTGGAACGAAATGTATTAGTTATTCCAAAACTTTTTATCAAAGAAAAAACGGAGAAATAGGGCGTGCAAAAGTATCCAACCCCTTTACTTTCAGTGCAGCAAACTCTCTCCAGAAGTTTTGTGAAGATCTTTGAACGATCCAATGTTGACCTAAATTACTAATGATGATAAAAAGAATCCACCTGTGTGTAATCAAGTCTCCATATAAATGCACCTGTACTGTGTTAGTCTCAGAGGTCAGTTTAAAGTGCAGAGAGCACCATGAAGAACAAGGATCACACCAGACAGGTCCAAGATAATGTAGTGGAGAAGTTCAAAGCTGGATTTGGATACAAAAAGATTTTCCAAGCTCTAAGGATCCCAAGGAGCACTGTGCAAGTGATAATACTGAAATGGAAGGAGTATCAGACCACTGCAAATCTACCAAGACCTGGCCATCCTTCTAAACTTTCAGCTCATTCTAGGAGAAGACTGATCAGAGATGCAGCCAAGAGGTCCATGATCACTCTGGATGAACTGCAGAGATCTACAGCTGAGGTGGGAGACTCTGTCCATAGGACAACAGTGAGTCATATACTGCACAAATCTGACTTTCATGGAAGAGTGGCATCCATAAAAAGTGTTTGTTTAAAGTTTGACACAAGCCACCTGGAAGACATACCAAACATGTGGAAGAAGGTGCTCTGGTCAGAGGAAAACAAAATCGAACTTTTTGGCAACAATGTAAAGCATTATGTTTGGTGTAAAAGCAATACAGCTCATCACCCTGAAGACACCATCCCCACTGTCAAACATGGTGGTGGCAGCATCGTGGTTTGGGTCTGCTTTTCTTCAGCAGGGGCAGGGAAGATGGTTAAAATAATGGGAAGATGAATGGAGCCACATACAGGACCATTCTGGAAGAAAACCTGATGGAGTCTGCAAAAGACTTGAGACTGGGATGGAGATTTGTCTTCCAACAAGACAAAGATCCTAAACATAAAGCAAAATCTACAATGGAATGGTTCACAAATAAACATATCCAGGTGTTAGAATGGCCAAGTCAAAGTCCAGACCTGAATCCAATAGAGAATCTGTGGAAAGAACTGAAAACTGCTGTTCACAAACACTCTCCATCCAACCTCACTGAGCTCGAGCTGTTTTGGAAGGAGGAATGGGCAAAAATGTCAGTCTCTCGATGTGCAAAACTGATAGAGACGTAACCCAAGAGACTTATAGCTGTAATCGCAGCAAAAGGGGGCGATACAAAGTATTAACTTAAGGGGGTTGGATACTTTTGCACGCCCTATTTCTCTGTTTTTTCTTTGATAAAAAGTTTTGGAATAACCAATACATTTCGTTCCACTTCATGATTGTGTCCAACTTGTTGTTGATTCTTCACAAAAAATTCCAGTTGTATATCTTTATGTTTGAAGCCTGAAATGTGGCAAAAGGTCGCAAAGTTCAAGGGGGTTGGATACTTTCGCAAGGCACTGTATATCAATATATTTCCAAGTTTGTTTGGGTTATGTTTTTATGCCTTGGATGCTGAGGATCCAAAGATACTGGGGATGTTTCTGGGAGTGACCAGGATGGACAGGATCAGAAATGAGTGTTTCAGAGGAACAGCACATGTTAGAGGTTTTGGAGATAAAGTCTGAGAGGCCAGACTGAGATGGTTTGGATATGTGAAGAGGAGAGAGAGAGTACATCAGAAGAACGATGCTGGGTTTGGAACCGCCTGGAAAGAGGCCTGAGAAGAGGAAGATTTTAAGTACTTAGGATCAACAGTCCAGAGCAATGGAGAGAGTGGAAAAGAGGTGAAGAAGTGTGTGCAGGCAATCTGGAATAGGTGGAGAAAAGTATCAGGTGTGATATGTGATAGAAGAGTTGAAAATGAAAGGGAAAGTGTACAAAACCGTGGTGAGACCGGCCATGCTGATTGGTCTAGAAACAGTGGCACTGAGGAAAAACGAGGAAACAGAGATGGAGGTAGCAGAGATGGAAATGATGAGGATGTCTCTGGGACGAACCAGGATGGACAGGATCAGAGGAACAGCACATGCTAGAGATTTTCGAGATAAAGTCCGAGAGGCCAGACTGAGATGGTTTGGACATGTGCAGAAGAGGGAGAGAGTACATTGACACAAGGATGCTGCGTTTGGAACCACCAGGAAAGAGGCCTAGAGGAAGACCAAAGAGGAGGTTCATGGATACATTGAAGGAAGACATGAAGATAATTGGCGTGACCGAAAAGGATGCAGGAGATAGTGTTCGATGGAAGAAAACTAACTTGCTATGGCGCCCCCTGAAGGGAAATGCCGAAAGAATATGTTTTTATGCTTTGAAATAAAAATTGTTATCCCAAATAGAACGATTACCCTTCTGTAACAAAACTGACTGTGATAATTTTGAAGTATCCAGTTTTCTACAATAGTCACTTCTTGATGGTGTTCACTTCCTCTGACGTTACAGTTTGAGCTGGATGCAGAGCCAGCTAATCCAGCTTCTAATCAATACTTCTCTCATCTCACTTGCACTCTGGATCTCATCCAGAATCCAGCCCGCTTCATATCTTTTACCTTTTATTTCACTCTGTCCTCCACAAAAGGAACATTTGTGAGTTACGTGTGTTATTTGGTTCGCGTCCCACGGAGAGCACGTCTAGGGTCCTTGGAGAAGACACCTAACCCCCGCTTCTCCCACCATTGGCGCCGTTGAAGGGCAGCCTGCTGCGGTGTAAGGAGTGCAGCAAACAAATTTCCCCGGTGTGGGATGAATAGAGTAATTCAAAATAAAAAAAAATATATATATATATTTATTCTAATTTGTCATCGATGGGTAAATCCTGTGCACAATATGTTCCTTTTTATATGACTCCATCAGTCTCATTGCCAATGCCATGTCACTGTTGTTTTATGACCATCGGCTTTTAGCTGAGGAGAAGATTCCTGCTGTCCCTTCGTCACTCAGTGGAATTCTTCTTTGGGCATTGCATGCTGATGGTGTCTGTGAAGATGCTCTGCAAAATCCGAGACAATTAAGCTGAGACACAAGCCTGGTTTGATAAAGTTCTGCAGGAAAACATTGTCAAACATTGGGGGGTAGCGGGGTTTAGGTTTACATTTGAACATCTGGGCACTGAAGGGAGTCAGTTCAGGATAACTCATTGTTTCATAGGCAAAGCTGGGGTTCTCAAATTTTGTCTGAGTCCTGTAATCATCTCACAGTGTTTGCTACCATCTTAAAAATCTAAAAGCTACCAAAGCTTCTACTAATTTGTTTCTCAGTCCATAAGATAACTCCAAAGTCCAAATTAACTTTGATTTTTTTTTTTCTTTGTGGCTTTGCTTTAAACTTAATTTTAAAAAATTACAGACTTATCTTGGTTTTAACACGAAGATGACTGGTGGGAAACATGTGGTCCCTTAAAATATAGTTTAATAATAAGTCTGTGGCAATGATACAGACCAGCGACTTTGTCCAGGTGTACCCTGCCTCTCTTCTGTAACCAGCAGGGACAAGCTCCAGCAACTCTGTAACCACAAGTTGCAAAAGCGGCAGAGAAAAGCAATAATAGATGATCTGTTTGGTGGTATTCTAACCGGAAAAACATTTGAAGACGATCAAACTCTGGCGCAATGAGATTGTTTCCGATGTGTAACCAGCGTTGCCAAAATGCCCTACGTAAATAAAAAAAATGACTGTAATGGAGTCGAACCTACCTCTGGATCTAAAGAGGTGGGATGCCCCCTGCAGGTCAGGGACAGGGTCCTGCCCCAAGTGGAGGAGTTTAAGTATCTCGGGGTCTTGTTCACGAGTGAGGGAAGGATGGCGTGGGAGATCAACAGATGGATCGGTGAGGCGTCAGCAATAACCAGGACGCTGCATCGGTCCGTCGTGGTAAAGAAAGTGCTGAGCCGAAAAGTAAAGTTCTTGATTTACAAGTCGATCTACGTTCCCACCCTCACCTATGGCTGGTGACCGAAAGAATGAGATCACGGATACAAGCGGCCGAAATGAGCTTCCTCCACCGGGTGGCTGAGCTCTTACTCAGAGATTGAGTGAGGATCTCTGCCATCCGGGACGAGCTCAGTATCGAGCCGTTCCTCCTCCAGGTCGAGAGAAGCCAGATGGGGTGTTTCGGGCATCTTGTAAGGATGCCCCCCCGAGCGCCTCGCTGGTGAGGTGTTTCGGGCACGTCCCACTGGGAGGAGACCAAGAGGCAGATCACGAACCCGCTGGAGAGACTGTGTTTCACAGCTGGCTGGAGAACAACTCGGGATCCTTCCGGGTGAGCTTGAGGATGCAGCTGGAGTGAGAGAAGCGTAGGCTTCCCGTCTGAGGCTGTTGCCCCACGACCCGGCCGCGGAAAAGCGGAAGACGACGGAACAGAATGATTATAAGATACTTTGTTCTTTTATCTTTAACTAAAAAAATGTTTTTGCTCTAAGTGACTCAACCATGTTTTCCTTCTTTATCTTGCGAGGCAGGTTGCAACTCTGACATCTCCAGATGTTCTGATCAAAAAAATTATGTGCGCCCATGACTGAAAGCAATATTAGTCCATTTTCACAGATGCAACATTTAATTTGCGTTAATTTGACACTCATTTACACCAAAGATTAATAAGCAAAGTTTTATTCTTCCCCGTGCTGAGTGTATTTCTTGGTGTAATTCTGTCCATGTGAACAGTTATTGTGAACTTTTCCAGGGTGTTTGATCCTCTGAATTAAGTTTAATATGAAAGCAGCTTCACTGAAGGAGGGTGTGACATTGCTTCATGCTCCCTTGCCATTGCATGTTTCCTTGGACTGTTCTGGTGTGAATGCACCCTAGGTCACAACATGTTCTAAAGTGATGAAGGTGTTTATTCACCTTCAGCCACTGCACTGATAAATTGTTTTATGCACTTACAACTGTGGAAAAACTAGTGGAATTCTCAGGTCATTTAAGGACGTCTGGACAGATTACCACAGTACATCTATTTATTTTTTCTAAAATGAAGTTGGTAGCATTTTTTTTATCCAGCGTCTTTCAGACTTGTGCTGTTTATGAACAGAAAACATAATATTTTAAGCAGCAAAATGTATTTAATACAAAACAGAAATACATGCACGGCGGCGCAGTGGTTAGCACACTGGCCTCGCAGCAAGAAGGTTGGGGATTTAAGTCCCGAGTGGGACGAGGCTTGGAACACGAGTCTTTTGGCGTGGAGTTTGCATGTTCTCCCTATGTATTTGTGGGTTTTCTCCGGGCGCTGCGGTTTCCTCCTGTTTCATTACGTCGTCCTCCGCTCATCCGGGGCCGGATCGCGGGGGCAACAGCCTCAGACAGGGAGCCTAGGCTTCTCTCTCCCCGGCTGCATCCTCCAGCTCACCTGGAAGGATCCCGAGTCGTTCCCCGGCCAGCTGTGAGACATAGTCTCTCCAGCAGGTCAGGGGTCTGCCTCTTGGTCTCTTCCTGGTGAGACTTGCCCGAAACACCTCACCAGCGAGGCGCTTGGGAGTTAGCCTGACCAGATGCCCAAACCACCCCATCTGGCTCCTCTTGACCTGGAGGAGCGGCTCAACACTGAGCTCCTCCCGAATACCAGAGCTCCTCGCCGATCTCTGAGTGAGAGCCCAGCCACCCTGCGGAGAAAGCTCATTTCGGCCGCTTGTATCCGTGATGTCATTCTTTCTGTCACCACCCACAGCTGGTGACCATAGGTAGGGGTGGGGATGGAGATCGACTTGTAAATCGAGAGCTTTGCTTTTTGGTGCAGCTCTTTGTTTACCACGACGGACCGATGCAGCGTCCTAGTTATTGGTGACGCCGCACCGATCCGTCTGTCGATTTCCCGCTCCATCCTTACCCCACTCGTGAACAAAACCCCGAGATACTTAAACTCTTCCACTTTCCTCCCACTCTCCAAAAACATGCTTGTTAGGTTGACTGGCCCCTACAAAAATGTACTTACGAATGAGTCTGTGTGGATGGTTGTGTGTGTGTGTGTGTGTGTGTGGCTTCGTGACAAACTGGAGACCTGTTCAGGGTTTACCCTGCCTTTTGCCTGTAATCAGCCGAGATAGACTCCCGCACCCCCTGCAACCACGGCAGGAATAAACCGTTTAGAAGATGAATGACTGAATCGTACAACTCTAGCTTTTTTTAATGTCATTTTTTTTTTTTACTCATTCAAACCATTTTCGTTTTTAATTTAGCTTGAACAATACATCCATTTTCAGTTAATGTTACAATTACACTGCAGGAGTTTTAGTTATACAGACATCTCTCTTCTGTCTGCGATGCCAGCTAAAGTGGCTATTATTAATGAGCGCCAGCCTTTTAGGGTCAGCTGTTGCATCTCTGGAGCTGTAAGCACAGCACAAATTCATTTAAGTGATTTGCAGACTTGGTGTGTCTTACAGCACCGGTCGCATCAATCTCAGCTACTCAAAAGAGGGTAAAGGTCTGTTTGATGTAAAGTTCCCACATGATTCACTACGGGATCTGACTCTCCGTTTATTGCAGAATAAATCCATAAAACAAACTCAGGATACAATTTAATTTTCAGAAACTTGAGGTCTCCTTTCTGATTCTGTGTAAATCATAAATCTGATCTGTATGTGTAAAATAAAACGGGATCTATCAGGTGCAAACATGATGTTCTTCTTGCTGTGAGTCCCCTGGTGTGAAGTTATTTTTGTCGCTCTCTAACACCAGCCGCAGTGAACTTTACAGAAGATTATTGGGAGTGACAAGGTCAGCGCCCATGCTACAAACAACAGCTCGAACACATTTTGTTTATTATAAGCTGCATAAAAAATTAAGTTGAGCACGAGTTTGCACTTGTTTATGGAATGCATTTGTAAAAATGTCAGTGTGATGTTACTTGGGTCTTTTTTTATGATCGACCCCTTTATTTTAACATCGCCAGGCTGAGGAGTCCCCGTGTTTCCATCAGGATGAAGAACATCAATTGATTTCTTTAGATATTTAGTTGTAGAGTAGAATAAGCTAATATTTAAACAATAATCTTTGACACATTGGTTGCTCGTCCCGGGGGAAGGATCTCTCTTTCGTGTGGATCCCCACGAGGTTTCTTATTTTTTCCCATTGATGGGTTTTTTGGGAGTTTTTCCTCATCGAGAAGGAGAGTCTAAGGGCATAAATGTGCTAGTCTTGTTTTGTTAGCATTTGTTAGTTATTTTTCTTGCTGTGTATCTGTGTTAATACATTCCTCTTTTTCTTGTGAAGCCCATTGAGATAGAAATTCTGTGATTTTGGGCGATACAAATAACGCGCAAAAATAACAAGAATTTTGGTTTTGGGACTTGGATTTTCAGCAATTTTCTGCATGAACTAATGTAATAAACTCTTCTCCAAATCTTCAATTGATTAGGATATTTTTCAACCAACTGGTTTAGAGAATGGCTTCAGCAAGGTTGATCTGCTGTAAAGTATACAGTCATTAAAAAGTCATGAAAAGCCCTCGGAGAGACTATTTCTGTACCAAGGGCTCTTACACAAGATTTTAGTTTAAAGCAAGACTCCTTTTCTTAAAAATTTCTCCCATCATTGGCACCGTCATAGGCAGAGTTGTTTTCCTCAACGATGACAACAACGAAATGATTTTGTTGACAAAGCTTTTTTTTATGATGATGACGTAACGATATCGAAATAAATGCGGCTTTTTAGTGACTAAAATGTGACGAGACGTTTGCAAGTTTTTGTTGACAAGACAAAAATGTGATGAAATAGGCGTTAGACTTTCATATTTCTGTCTATGAAAAGAAAAAGTACAGCAGCTGCATTCTGTCTCTCACGGTGGCACGTTCCCTACAAGGCTACACGTTCACACCGTCTACACAACACACCTGCAAAAAGTCATACACCATAGCGGCAACAGCAACAAAGGGGCTTGTTGGTCGGAAACGTTAGGTTTTCTACATATTTTGCGCAAATAACATGCCAACTTCAAGATAATCGCTAGCTTGTCGGCGCAGCTAACTTTCTCAGTTAGCTTGGTTGCCCTAACGATTGCGTTAAATGCCATGCAATTCAATGTTTACTTTGTTTACAGGAGTTATTAAGAGATGTCATTTTTAAGTATGCTGAAGTTACAACGATCATCACTCACTGAAGAATTTGTATTTATTTAATTTTGGTTTACAAAGTTAGGACTGTTTGCTCTGTTAGGAGCAAAGTTAGCTAGGACGCTGCATTGGTCCGTTGTGGTAAAGAGAGAGCTGAGCCGAAAAACAAAGCTCTTGATTTACAAGTCGATCTACGTTCCAACCCTCACCTATGGTCACCAGCTGTGGGTGGTGACTGAAAGAATGAGATCGCGGGTACAAGCGGCCGAAATGAGCTTCCTCTGCAGGGTGGCTGGGCTCTCACTCAGAGATCGGGTGAGGAGCTCTGCCATCCGGGAGGAGCTCGGTGTCGAGCCGCTCCTCCTCCAGGTCGAGAGGAGCCAGATGGTGTGGTTCTGCATCTGGTCAGGATGCCCCCCGAGCGCCTCGCGGGCGAGGTGTTTCGGGCACATCCCACCCAGAGGAGACCAAGGGGCAGACCCTGGACCGCCGGAGAGACTATGTGTCACAGCTGGCCGGGGAACGACTTGGGATCCTTCCGGGTGAGCTGGAGGATGCGGCCGGGGTGAGAGAGGCCTGGGCTGCCCGTTTGAGGCTGTTGCCCCCGCGACCCGACCCCGGAACAAGCGGACGATGACGGAACGGAAGCAATAATAGACTTTTTTTGTGTTTGCACCTCCAGTCTTTTATGATGAGGTATTTTCTTTATTATTAATATTCCTCTCCTGCAGCAGTGGTTTAAAAAAATTTAAATGTTGCCTTATTAACTAGTCTTTTTTTATATATCAAACCCATTGGGAGAAGCTGATGGTTACGTCAAATCGACTTTTTTTTTGCCATTGAAATGCATGCCTGCCATCCCAAAAGGGCTAATGTCAAACATGATTTTGTTTCAATTCAAAAGGCTTCAAGGGAGACTGCCATCTTCTATTAGAAATGGCTTTTGGTGGTGCGTCTCCGCATTTGGTTGATTGGCAGCAGAAAGCAGACCAAGTCCCAGCAGAGAAACAAGAGACACTTTTAAGCAAACATGCTCTGAGACTGAGTACCTGGTAGTGTCAAAGATAATGGCTCACATCGTGTTTCAGCGGAGGTAATGATGGGAAATTTATGAAAAACAACAACATGAAGTTCATTTTTGTGTTGCTGAGTAATTAATTGGACACTGAGGATGTTTTTAAATGCGAAAAGATCCACATGATTGTTCACGATCTCATTTCCACATTTATTTTGGACACTTTTTACTCTTCTCTCACGTTCATCAGCACGTGCTTTAGAAGTTTCAGTAATTCACTCTATTGTGCAGCATTTCCATTAAAAACCTCTCAGAGATATCTACAATAGTGTAGCTGTGAAGAAAGAAAGGTCGATCAGTGGTCTACCTTTTCACGATGAGATGAAAGCTGCTGAATTGTCACGTGTGAAAGATTTTTTACATCTGGGAGCTTTCAGAATTACTAAGTATTTCTAAAAAACATTTTTGAGTGACTGAGGTGGAGAGGTGGAGGTTTGCACCAGAAAGAAGAGGAATGAAGATTAGTCAGAGTAAAAAAAAAAAAAAAAGAGTACGCGTGTGGATGAGAGGGATCCAAATGGAAAAGTGGGGCTACAAGGAGAAGAGATAAAGAAGGTGGAAGATTTTAAGTACTTAGGATCAACAATCCAGAGCAATGGAGAGTGTGGAAAAGAGGTGAAGAAGCGTATGCAGGGAGGCTGGAGCGGGTGGAGAAATATATCAGGTGTGATGTGTGATAGAAAAGTTTCAGTTAAAATGAAAGGGAAAGTGTACAAAAACCGAGGTGAGGCCAGCCATGCTGTTTGGTCTAGAGACACTGGCACTGAGGAAAAGACAGGAAACAGAGATGGAGGTAGCAGGGATGAAGATGCTGAGGATCTCTCTGGGAGTGACCAGGATGGACAGGATCAGAGGAACAGCACCTGCTAGAGGAGAGGCGAGGTGGAGATTTGCACTAGAAAGAAGAGGAATGAAGATTAGTCAGAGTAGGACAGAGTACGTGTGTGAATGAGAGGGATCCAAATGGAAAAGTGAGATCACAGGGAGAAGAGATAAAGAAGGTGGAAGATTTTAAATACTTAGATCAATAGTCCAGAGCAACGGAGAGTGTGGAAAAGAGGTGAAGAAGCGTATGCAGGCAGGCTGGAGCGGGTGGAGAAATATATCAGCTGTGATGTGTGACAGAAGAGTTTCAGATAAAATGAAAGCGAAAGTGTACAAAACCGTGGTGAGACCGGTCATGCTGTTTGGTCTAGAGCAGGGGTGTCAAATTCAGTTCCTGCAGGTTTTCCATGTGTCCTGGTTCAATATAGCTGATGCACATCCAATCAAATTTGGCACAATGACTTGTTAACCTGAATCAGGTGTGTAGATGTAAGAACACATGCAGGGACACCAGCCCTCCATGGACTGAGTTTGACACCCCTGGTCTAGAGACAATGGCACTGAGGAAAAGACAGGAAACAGAGATGGAGGTAGCAGAGATGAAGATGCTGAGGATCTCTCTGGGAGTGACCAGGATGGACAGAATCAGAGGAACAGCACATGTTAGAGATTTTGGGGATAAAGTCAGAGAGGCCAGACTGAGATGGTTTAAACATGTGCAGAGGAGAGAGGATACATCTGCAGAAGGATGCTGGGTTTGGAACCACCAGGAAAGAGACCTAGAGGAAGACCAAAGAGGAGGTTCGTGGATACAGTGAAGGAAGACATGAAGATAGTTGGAGTGACCGAAAAGGATGCAGGAGATAGGGTTAGATGGAAGAAACTGAATTGCTGTGGAGACCCCTGAAGGGAAATGCTGGTCGAAGAAGTAAAGAATAATTTTTGAGCGATATACCTGAAATTTTACAGTCAAGGTTATTTTATCATCACTGATGATTCAACAATCATCTAACGGTTTATAAAGAGTTTTAAAAGCTTTATTAATGTTTTTTTTTTAAAGCAATCAAATGAGCTTGTTTTAAATTGAACCATTACAGCTCTATCTGGTTTCTGGATGCACTCGGATAGTTTATTTTGTATGTAAAAGTTCATACGTTGCTGATTGCGACCAAGTACGCTATGCCATCAAAAACAAGATACCGTAATAAACACATCAAATAAAGTGTTGAATTTTAATTTACAATAAATACAACCATAGTTTTTATGGAAAATCAATGGCTTTAAAGAGACTGATCACTTTAGAGACCGAACTGTCTGTTCCAAAAAATTTCTTCACTTTATTGAGATATTGAGTTGATGCACACACTGTACTGATCTGCTAAACGTTCTGAGCCTCAGATCAGAGAAATTCGTCCTGAAAGTTTCTTTTCTTCATTAAGAATAAAACAGAATGGTTTAGGTTATGACAGTTGAACTCCAAGTGGAGTGTTTTAAGTACAGCATTTGTTCTACAGTTGAAGGAAAAGTTGATTTTGTCATGTACATGTTTGTAAAGCAAGTGAGGTAGATAGTCTGTGCTCTCAAATTTGACTGGAATGTGGTGCGATGACCAGCAATGCCCACAAACACAGAAACAACAATATTTCAAAATCAGAAGCGTCACTAAGAGCAGTTAGAACTATTTTTGTGAGGTAATAATTCATATTGCATATGCAGAGGAGGAGGCGATAGCTCAGTGGTAGAATGATTGCCCTTGGACCGGGAGAAGCCAGTTCGAATTCCACTGAGCTCACCCCAAGGTTTCTTTAAGAAAGACACCTTACCCCCATTTCTCCCACCTTTGGTTTCATACTGGCGGTGTGATGGAGAACAGACATTTTTATCATTGAGGGATGAATACAGTATGTTAAAATAAAAAGAAATACAAATAAAAAAATTAGTGCTGTCATTTTAAAAAACTTAACGCAATTAATTATGACGTCATAACAGTGGCGATCCAATGCTTGCGCATTTAAATTTTGGCCTATTGAAGGACCCGTAGTCTTCTCGGCCGTCCTACATCACCTGCGCTGACAAATTAACAATGCAGCAGTGGTCAAACACAACAGACATGGACAAGACTCAGGAGGATGAGACAGTTGCAGGGGCGGATCCAGGGGGTACATGGGGGAGCATGTCTCCCACCTAACCCTTTACCCCATTTGATCCACAAAATAAAATGTTCTTACCACTTTTATTATTATAAACTTTGGGCAAAATATTCACCAAAATGCAAAAAAATTACTTATTTTCAAAATGTTCTGGGTCGATGCCCCCCCCCAACCACAACCTATCCGACTTGTTTAGAAAATCGTGGATTCGCCCCTGGGTCGAGCCACTGAACGGCAAGTTTTTATACCAAAATGATAGAGATGGGACAGTAAATAAAAACGTAATGATTTGTAGTTTTTGCAAAAAGCGGTTCTCTTACCACAGGAGCAACTTCAGCCTGACATACCATCTAAACATAAAACATGTTCAGGCAACTTCCTCTGTTGCTAGCGTGGCTACTGGGTGCTCGCTCCACCAAACCAAGCTAGCTGAATTTGGCAAGCGAATGAACAAATCCACAACAGAGAAATGAACAAATACTATCGCAAAGTGGGTTGCTGCTGATTGCAGGCCAATTTCTGTCGTTGAAGATAAGAATGAACCCTAATCCTTGTTTTACTTTTTAAAATAATGCACCTGGCCTCATGAGGCACAGTTCACCAATAATAAATTGGATTTAAAATCTTCTCTTCTTACTGTATTCAATTGATCAGTCATACAGTGCATTTTTTAATATCCTAGAATTCAGATTCTTTATCAGGAGACCTTTAGCAGATATGACATTAAAATGCAATTAATTCAATTAATTAATTACAAAATTCTGTAATTAATTTGATTCATTTTTTTAATCGACTGGCACCACTAAAAAGCATATATGGATGTGTGCTGTCTGAACTCAGAGATTTAACCCCAGCTCCACCCGGTTGCTTGAACAAGTACTTTGTTGTTCTTTGTTTTTTTTAACATTTTCCTCAAAGTGATTAACTTTCCAGCAGGCGAATGGAAACATTGTGAGATTAGTGAGGCAAAACATGATCCAGTGAAACCAACTAAATTAGTTTCGGACAGTTGATGTGTTCCCTCCAATCTGTGCTTTTCATCGTACCTGCAGGAATCATCTATAGTTTCCTTTGTTGGACAGCTTTAACCTTTCTGACTTCACTATTCATGTTCCTCTGACACATGCACTGTTTCCTCTACATGTGCACATGCATGCTCATGTGTCAGACCAATGGGGGGGTTGATGACAGATATGACAAAGGTGTCTTCTTTAATAACCTGTTTCCTTCTTCCTTTATCCTCCCTCCGTTCCTCCAGGCCTCCACTCATCTCATTACAGACAGGAGAGGGTGAGAAGTGAGGCCTGTATGGACCTTTGCATTAATTATTAAACCCTTTCTTCTTTTACCTCAGCTCCTGCTCCACAACGCCTGATAACCTTTACATAAAAGAGCAGAGGCTAACTCCCGGCCATTATGTGGCGGGGTGGGTGCAGCAGAAGATGAAATGAAGGCGGATGAGTTAGGGGTTTTATCTTTTTAAGCAACATTCAGTGTAACAGACTGCCTCGTGGCTAGATATATTGCTTCCTATTTTGTTTTTTAATTACATTTTAATTGTTCCCAACTTTACCGGTGGAGCTTCAGACCTAATTAAACGCTTTCAGCTTTAAACGGGTGCTGATGTGGCGAGGTAAGGCAAATAATTATTAGAGCTGCTATTTGACTCCGTGCAACGCTGTCGTCGTGTTGGTTCGGTTATGCTCCGCTTGTCGCCTCCCGCCATGCCCAGTCAATTTAAATCACTCAGTCAGAGGCCAGCTAATGAAGACTGTTGAGGTCAGGGTGGTCGAGGCATTCGGGAACGTACGTCGAGCTAACAATGAAAAAATCTCACCATTCTCCTGTTTTTTTTTTTTTGCTTTGTGTCTCCTGCAGGTTTGAAAAAGCAACATCAAACCTCGACCTCCCGAAGCCTCTAAGCAAGAGAGAAGTAAGACGCTGCCAAGATGTTCAGCACCAAAAGGTCAGCACTGTGTCACTTTTGATCTATCCTCATTCAGTCATGAAAGAGAAAAAACAGCAGATATCTCTACGGGTTTTGCGGTTGTTTTTTACAAATGATTTCTACTGATAACGGTTGACATTTCTGGTCTGAAACTCACAAATAACTCTGAATGAGACGTCACTAGTGTTCAAAAACATAATCTGTTTCAGGATAGGACATAAATAAGACAAAAAATGAGTTTAAGTTTGCACTTGTGAGAATAATTCTTTCCCTAAACATAATTTAGGCTGTTTAACCTCGGGTGTTTCGTCTAAATACACATGTAAATACACTCATTGAGCTTTTGCAGGAAGTTTTGGAAACCCAGTTTACACTCTTACATATTTAATGCACCTCGTAGTTGCCTACAGTCTGCGTAAATCATTCATTACTTTTCTGGATGTGTTCTGCAAAGTGGAAGTGGTCACATTGCCGCGTCTGCGTGCGCGCAAGTGTGTTGTACAGTGTGATTTTCACACACGCACGCTAGAGATTTTTCTTTGAGATAGCCTGAGCAGTTTCGTCCAGTCTTTTTTTTTTTTTTGCTGAAGCACAAAAAAGGATTTTGAAGTTGTAGATGTGAGAAGAAACATTAAGAAGCCAAAGATGGTCAAAACATTTACTCAAACAAAAGATTCAGGTTGTTTTTTACAGCTTTAAGCATCAGAATAATTTCTTTGAGCATTGATCACCAACCTGCTCTGAGTCCTTTGCCGTTTGCTACGACAGGCTGACAGACGAGGTCAGGCAGGAATCGCCACGGACAATGATGTTTGCAGATGACATTGTGATCTGTGGTGAGAGGAGGAAAGAGGTGGAGGAAAAGCTGGAGAGGTGGAGGTTTGCACTAGAAAGAAGAGGAATGAAGATTAGTCAGAGTAAAACAGAGTACATGTGTGTGAATGAGAGGGATCCAAATGGAAAAGTGAGGTTACAGGAAGAAGAGATAGAGAAGGTGGAAGATTTTAAGTACTTAGGATCAACAGTCCAGAGGAATGGAGAGTGTGGAAAAGAGGTGAAGAAGCATGTGCAGGCAGGCTGAAACGGGTGGAGAAAAGTATCAGGTGTGATGTGTGAGAGAAGAGTTTCAGCTAAAATGAAAGGGAACGTGTACAAAACCGTGGTGAGACCGGCCATCCTTATTGGTTTAGAGACAGTAGCACTGCAGAAAAGACAGCAAACAGAGATGGAGGTAGCAGAGATGAAGATGCTGAGGATCTCTCTGGGAGTGACCAGGATGGACAAGATGAGAGGAACAGCACATGTTAGAGGTTTTGGAGATAAAATCAGAGAGGTCAGACTGAGATGGTTTGGACATGTGCCGAGGAGAGAGAGATTGAGAGAGTACATCGGAAGAAGGATGCTGAGTTTGGAACCACCTAGCGCAGGGGTGGGCAATTAATTTTTATCAGGGGCCGCATGAGAAGCCTGAATGGTGTCAGAGGGCCACCAACTTTCTTTCATTGTAAAATACTTAAATTAAATATTTTGAATAGCTGGTACTGATAATCAGAAAAATAAAGCACTCTGTAAATATGTACAATAGGTTATGTGAAATCAACTTCGTTATCAACTTTTCTTTTCTTGGGGTGTGCCGACATCTTGGGGATAACCTGGCGAACACCATCACCTTCACTCACACACGCGTATACGCGAGTGAAGGTGCTACGTCTACGACGTGCATACGTAGCGACGTAATGCTTTTCAAAATAAAATTTCAAAATAAAAGTTTAAAAAAAAAGTTTAGTTTATGGTGTTTATGATTGGCCTCACGTGGGCTGGACAGGGACGTACAAAGGGCCGGATGTGGCCCGCGGGCCTTAATTTGCCCAGGTCTGACCTAGAGCAAAACCAAAGAGGAGGTTGATGATACAGTGAAGGAAGACATGAAGATAGTTGGCATGACCAAAGAGGATGCAGCAGATAGGGTTAGATGGAAGAAACTGACTTGCTGTGGCGACCCATGAAGGGAAATTGCTGAAAGAAGAAGAAGATTGATCATCAACCTTTTCTGCGCGTAAACAGGTGCACTGTTTGACAATACTTTCACGGACTGGTCTAAAGGCGTAGCAGAAAAACTAAATAAGAACATCAATATGTGCAACTTTATCAACAGCGTCATTACAACACGGCGCCGAGAAAACATGAGAAACATCCTCCCTGCTAAAAGCCCAGCTTTTCGCAAACTCCATGTTTTAAATGGAAGTAAAAATTCAGCATTAATATAAAATTTATCACTCCCCTCGTGTGCTTACCACCCACTCTGTGTTACGTTCTCCACAGATTAACTAGAAAAAGTTGCTCGTATGCTGGAAAAATATTGATTGTGGCACTTAGAGAACTTAACCACTGAGGTCAGCAGTAAAACTTTACGATTGTGTTTACGGATGGAGGTTTATGTTGGAAAGGTAAACAAATCGAAGAATTACAGTGCGATCGTGACCAAGCGGTGTCGCAGCAGCGCATTCGTTCACCTGTCTCCTGTGAAATTTTCGTCCCGTGTGTGAGGAAGATTAAACCATGCCAATGCTCCATCTTCAGGGAGCTGTGTCAGCACAGTAGATGACACTGATACGCTAAGGATGACTGTGATAATCTACCGCCTTGAAATTCAAATGCTCCAAAAGCTCGCTCACATTTTATGCTGAGTATGAAACGAAGCGTTTTTCCTCCCAGCTTGAACTGCTGATCAAGTCGGAAAGACTTTTTTTGGGGGGGATGATGGTTTTATCTTGGGTGTTTTCAATAATTGCTGTTTCTCACACTTTTTTGAAAATGTTTTAAACAAAAGTCCCTGTGATTAAAATGTAATAAAAACGTTCATTAAAATGTAATCAAACATTTTAAAGTGGTACGAGACTTCTGATTGAGATTGATGAGATGTGGTCTGGAAGCTCAGGTCATGAATGCAAAACCTTAATGTTCAGACTGTCTCGTTTGTTTGTATCTTCATGTGCTCATTGAAATGTAACTGGAGCGTTGTCATTCCGTGTCTCACTCTGGGCGACAGTGTTTGTGAAGTGAAACAGTAAGGCTTAGAGGTGTAATCCAGGTTTAAAAATGAGAAAAAATTTTTTCCACCAAATGAAATTGCATTTCCTTACATAAACGACCCCCCAAAATTAAACTTGTCCCAGCCCCAAATTTTCAGAATATTAATATTTACTCGATGCAAATAATTATTAATGATCATGCATTATTTTGACATCCTAGGGTTTGACACAGGGGGAAGAGATAAAAAAGGTGGAAGATTTTTAAGAACTTAGGATCAACAGTCCAGAACAATGGAGAGTGTGGAAAACAGGTGAAGAAGCATATGCAGGCAGGCTGGAATGGGTGGAGAAAAGAATGAGGTGTGACGTGTGACAGAAGAGTTTCAGATAAAATGAAAGGAATAGTATAAAAAACCGTGGTGAGACCGGCCATGCTGTTTGGTCTAGACACAGTGGCACTGAAGAAAAGACAAGAAACAGAGATGGAGGTAGCAGAGATGAAGATGCTGAGGATCTCTCTGGGAGTGACCAGGATGGACAAGATCAGAGGAACAGCACATGTTAGAGGTTTTGGGGATAAAGTTCGAGAGGCAAGACTGAGATGGTTTGGACATGTGCAGAGGAGAGAGCGAGAGTACATAGGAAGAAGGATGCTGGATTTGGAACTACCAGGAAAGAGGCAAAGAGGAATACCAAAGAGGAGTTTCATGGACGCAGGTAAGGAAGACATGAAGATAATTGGTGTGACCAACTAGCAGATAGGGTTAGATGGAAGAAACTGACTTGCTGTGGCGACCCCTGAAGGTAAATGCCGAAAGAAGGAGAAAAAGAATAGAAACTGTCGCCTAATGTTTAAAATTGTGTTTTGCTCATGTTGGTTTGTTTTTTTACTCAAGCAAATGTAATAAAACACTAGTTTCAACATTCTTCTCTAATCTGTGAGACTTTGCGTTGGTGTTCTTGATTGAAGAGGACGAGCCATATGTAAGCCCAGTTGTCGGCCATATTAGGTTACCAAGTCTAGCTTCTTTCCAGATATTGCTTAGAAACTTGATGAACAAAAATGTTAAAGCTAGACCGAAAAGACACGTAGATGCAACAAGTGATCTTTAGGCAGATTCTGAATCATTTCCAGTTAGCGGAATATGTACCCATAGCTCCTTAAAAAGTGCACCTGACGCTGTTCGATGCATATGACTGACTGAAGTACATTTTTGGAAAGGTGTGTGCCCGATGACGGGCCCACAGTATGAGTAATACTAAACAAACCCAAACTATAAAGAATGTAAACCGCTTCTCTTTGAACCACCATGCCACGCGGTCAATAAGCAAGCAGTTGGTCCTCGACAAACTCTTGCGGTGATGAGATTTTGAGTAGCTACCGCTCTGACGTTTATTCATTAATCTGTGTCACATCATTACAATAGTTACATTTCTGATGTGCCGTTAGCTACTACTTCCAGATCGACCCGCACACCCACCTGCATTCTTATCTGCAGCTGTGTGCCGTCGGCATCAAGGGTCCTTGCTCTTGATTACTTATGTATGCGCAGAGAAGAGCATGGTGTCCTGGGAATAGACTACGTGCTGCGATGCGTTAACCCCCACAAAGACCTGCTGTTCCACTCATGATGCACGTTCTGCCACACACTAACTCTCCTTGGATCGACCTCGAAGAGTGTTTGCGTCAGTGTGTCTTACCACTTTGAGTTGCAGTTTTGTATGCTCTAATGCAATATACAACAGGCTGGACAGGAAATGATTGATTTCACCTGAATACTAACTCGTTTTTTTATGGTAATCGCTCTTTGTGCATTGCAAAAAAAAGAAGATTGAGTGGCTAGCAGGTGTCCATTTATTTAAGTGACAGGACTGCACAATGTTCACTTTGTAAAGTCAGAGATGGTGTTCAATATGTTTGTTCTGTACACAATTTATAGCACTCTCATAGGAACAGCCAATTAATCTCAGGAACTCGTTTTAGACTCTGATATTTTCTATCAGGGCAAAGATGATGAAAAGGTTGAACCGTAGAAAGACTGAATATTTTTCTGATAGAGTTGAGCAAATACTGTTATTTGAACTCTGAGCAGTTTTAATAGTTCGGTAACTTCTAAGTTCAAAATGCTGCTGCTCGAGTCTTCACAAGAACTAGAAAATTTGATCACATTAGTCCTGTGCTCAGGACTCTGCACTGCCTTCCTGTGGCTCAGAGAATAGACTTTAAAGCTGCTCTGATTGTGTTTAAGTCTCTCCATGGTCTAGCACCAAAGTACATCTGTGATATGTTAGTACCTTATGAACCATCTAGAACTCTAAGGACCTCCGGGACCAGCCTCCTGCTGGAGCCTAGAGTCAGGACTAAACATGGACCATCTAGAACTCTGAGGACCTCTGGGACCGGCCTCCTGCTGGTGCCTAGAGTCAGGACTAAATATGAACTATCTAGAACTCTGAGGACCTATGGGGCCAGCCTCCTGCTGGAGCCTAGAGTCAGGACTAAACATGGACCATCTAGAACTCTGAGGACCTCTGGGACCGGCCTCCTGCTGGTGTCTAGAGTCAGGACTAAATATGAACTATCTAGAACTCTGAGGACCTATGGGGCCGGCCTCCTGCTGGTGTCTAGAGTCAGGACTAAACATGGACCATCTAGAACTCTGAGGACCTCTGGGACCGGCCTCCTGCTGGTGCCTAGAGTCAGGACTAAATATGAACTATCTAGAACTCTGAGGACCTATGGGGCCGGCCTCCTGCTGGTGTCTAGAGTCAGGACTAAACATGGACCATTTAGAACTCTGAGGACCTCTGGGACCGGCCTCCTGCTGGTGTCTAGAGTCAGGACTAAATATGAACTATCTAGAACTCTGAGGACCTATGGGGCCGGCCTCCTGCTGGTGTCTAGAGTCAGGACTAAACATGGACCATCTAGAACTCTGAGGACCTCTGGGACCGGCCTCCTGCTGGTGCCTAGAGTCAGGACTAAACATGGAGAAGCTGCATTTCAATTTTATGCTGCAAAAGTTTGGAAAAACTTCCTGAGGCCGTGAGACAGGCCTCTACTGTGACTGTGTTTAAATCTAGGCTGAAAACAGTTCTGTTTAATTATGCATTTGATTTATTACTCTTTTCATCTGTTTTAATGATTTTATTTATTTATTTTTTAAACTTTTTTATTCTATTTTTTTGTGATTTTAATGCATTCTTCTTTTTTTCTTTCTTTTGAAGCACTTTGAATTACATTTGAACAAATTGTGCCATAGAAATAAACTTGCTTTGCCTTGCCTAAGTTTAAAGAAACCATTTTTAAGACATCCCGATGGAAGAGACAAGGAAATTTGTTTCAAAAACTTGTTAACCTAATTGTTTTATTCACCCAAGCACATTTTTAAAATAGTAAAAAAAGTAGTCACTAGACCGAGCCAGTTCAAACTTAGGTCAGATAAAACTTTCTCTACTTCTGAACCGCTTATCCCTATTGGGGCTGCCACCTATGATGGCGCCAATGCTGGGTTAGGTGTCTACAACGGCGCCAATGGGGGGTTAGGTGTCTTCTCCAAGAACCCTAGGCGTGAACTCAGTGGGATGCGAACCCGCTGACTTCTGGTTAACTTCCGGTCCGTGGGCGAACGCTCCACCACGGAGGCTTTCCCGTCTGATTTCAGGTGTGACACAAAGTACACCCCAAAACAAGTTGCCAGTCTGTAGTTGGACCACCTCAAATGCTTGTTTTTAGAGAGTGGGAGGAAACCCTTACACAGGGAAAACCTGCAAACTCTGCACAAAAAGTCCTTCGTTCCAAGTCTCGTCCCGTAGGATTCAAACCTCGACCTTCTTGCTGTGAGGCCACGTGCTATCAACTGCACGACCGTGCAGCCATCACTTGAAGTTGTATTAATCAAATTTGGATGGGTACTAACAATTCAAAGTTTGTATAGTTAGTTCCTATACATACAATTAAAAAATGGAGACAAACATTCCATTTACTGAACCCAAGAATGCATTTTTTTACAAGTATGAAGAGGAGAGATGATTTTATTTGCAGAACAGTCTGTATTAAACTATAGCTCATAGCACGGAAGTCTTATATGCAAACAAATATACAAACACGAAAAGTGATCGTTTGTCTAGGAACCATCCTTCGAGGCTCTCGAAGAGGAACAAGCCTAACAAAACACAAATATTGAAAGACTTGAGCTCTGCTAACATTTGTTATTTGCATAAGGCGTTCCTGTCGAGCTGCAGGATTCAATTTGGATCCTTTTCCTGGTTTATTGCCTCGAAGCCAAAGGGGAAATCTGAATGAGGTATTCGAGGTTTCAATCAAATAAAAGTTATTGGTTTTGCACATTTACATAAAGCAAACTTAACCAACATGTTTGACAATTATTAGAAGTGAAGAACAAATAAAAAAAAATATTAAACACTATTAAGTAAAAGTAATAGTTTTTAATAAAAGAGATTGAAATCCTAAAATCTTTTAGAGAAGCAATAAGTTTTAATTTCACATGAGGATTACACAAAAGATTCCCTGGTAATAAATCTTTTAGAACAAAAAAACATAACCTGTTGTTTTTTAGTTTAATAATGTAATATTGAGACGAGCCTTTTAAAGCTTTAAAAATCCCATGAGAATATTAAACTAGGAAAGACATGAGAGTGCAGGTGCTGCTGCCTCTTTTTCTTCTGGCTGCAGATTTTTTTTTCTATCTGGCCAGATTAAAATGCAAAAAATAAAGAAAGATTCAGATTTATTGCAGATATGCTGAGAAAGCCGATTTAGGCCCCGTCCACACGTAGCTAGGTATTTTTGAAAACGCATATCTGCTGTCCTCTGTTTTAGGAAAACGTTCGCGTCCACATCAATGTTCCCTCTAATTTTTAATGTGTCTGAGCAAACACACAAGCTTCCTGAGCAGAAGGGGGCGGAAGGGGCGGAAGGGGCGGAGCCAAAACTTTTCCTCTTTTGTGACGTCAGCAGAAGTGACGAGCCAAACTCCGAAGCAGCGATTCGAAGCAATTTGTTTTAGAAAGAAAGAAGAAAGAAATATGTTCCGGAGTTTTGTCTCATTTTACTATTTTTAGTTGAAATAGATTTTTATTTTGTGCGCTGCATAGGTTTTTCTGTGCGCTATTAACCTGCGAGCAGTGCGCAATTGCGCAGGCGCGCAGCTTAGAGGGAACATTGGTCCACATGTGACCATTTTCAAAATATCCGCGTCCATGCAGAGCCGTATAAATACGCTTCTGAGTGCGATTATGAGCATGCCAGACCAGTAGTCGGCAGTATTGATGTACATGTAAGTTCTGAGCTATCCAATCAGAGCACCTCTGTCGTCATTTCCGCAAAACCTGAAACATGGCGCTAGGCATCTCGTTTGTGGGGACTGACAAGGGGGTGGGATTGCTTTTAAATGTCGTCATCGACCATGAAGTTAATTAAACACAGGAAAATATAGATTGGGTCCATGCAAACAAGGACACACACAATTGACGTTTATGCATTACTTGTCGCAGGTAGTGACGTATAAAAACGCTAATCTCCGTTTTTGCACGTCCACACGCAAACGCAAAATCAGAGTTTTCCAAAATCTCTACTTTGGCCGCAGTTTTCAAAAACGCTGGTCTTGAGTGAAAAAAACCTCCGTTTTTGTGTGAACGGCAGGCCAAAACGGATAAAAATATATGTGTTTTCGAAAATACCTGGCTACTTGTGGGCGTGGCCTCAGTCTTCCAAGAAAAGGTGTAACTTCGTTTTTGCTATTTTTCCTAACTAGAAAAAACGAAGTTTGCCAATGGACCTGCAGATGAAAATTAAACCACTTCAAAGCAGAACTCTGAATGTTAACCAGATGCTATTAACAATTAAAAACAAATTCAAGATCCATATCGTCAAAAATACAGCAAGTTACGGTGAGTTACGTAGTCAGTTCAATAGCTGCTCAAATACATCCAAAAAGGGAAATTTGCTCTTCTCGATCTGATGTTTTTTGCTACAATTGAACAAAGAAGCTGCTCAGACATGCAACTCAGAGCTGCTGCGACACAGTCGTCTTTTAAGTTACAATAAAGGCTTGAAAAAAAACTCAGAAGAAAGGTCTGAGTTATGAAGACACTCGATCTGAGCAGGAACTGCTTGTGAGACACAGAAAGTCATGAAAAGCCAAAGAGGAACTCTTGAGTCACACAATAAACACTCAACTGAAGCCTGAAACCCACCCAACACACACTGAGTTGAGACTGTGTAAGCCAGAACAATGTGGATATAATCAGTCTCCAGGCAATAGGCGTCTAAGTTAGTCTCCACTAACATCGCTTAGTGTGACTTTGCAGACGACAGCAGCATTTTGATCAGCACGCCTCCAGTGAGACCGGTTCTGGACTCTAATAAAGCCACATGACTGCTAAAGTCTGCAAGGAAGAAGAGGTTAGGACTTACTGCTGACACGGAAAAAAGTAGCTATCAAATGTCAAGTCACATATTAATCCCAAAGTTTCTTTTGGAACCTTTGCAAAAAAGTAAGATTGGATCAATCGGAAAAAAAAAAGATCTTATTCCACTAACTGTGCACCGTCAGGGATTTTGGTGTCAGATATTTTAAATGCCACATGGAAACATCAAAGCATACACTTAAGAGTTTGACACACGATTATTGAGCAGATTATTGAAAAGAAATGTCAAAATTTCTATACTGTATAGGTTTTAGCCAATTAAACAAACTCCTAATAGTTGAAGGAATTAATTTAACATATGCGTGTATGTAGATGACATTGTGATCTGTAGTGAGAGGAGGGAAGAGGTGGAGGAAAAGCTGGAGAGGTGGAGGTTTGCACTAGAAAGAAGAGGAATGAAGATTAGTCAGAGTAAGACAGAGTACATGTGTGTGAATGAGAGGGATCCAAATGGAAAAGTGAGGTTACAGGGAGAAGCGATAAAGAAGGTGGAAGATTTTAAGTACTTAGGATCAACAGTCCAGAGCAATGGAGAGTGTGGAAAAGAGGTGAAGAAGCATGTGCAGGCAGGCTGGAACAGGTGGAAAAAAGTATCAGGTATGATGTGTGACAGAAGAGTTTCAGCTAAAATGAAAGGGAAAGTGTACAAAACCCTAGTGAGACCGGCCATGCTGTTTGGTCTGGAGACAGTGGCACTGAGGAAAAGACAGGAAACAGAGATGGAGGTAGCAGAGATGAAGATGCTGAGGATCTCTCTGGGAGTGACCAGGATGGACAGGATTAGAAATGAGTATATTAGGGGAACAGCACATGTTAGAGGTTTTGGGGATAAAGTCCGAGAGGCCAGACTGAGATGGTTTGGACGTGCAGAGGAGAGAGAGAGAGAGAGTACATCGGCAGAAGGATGCTGGGTTTGGAACCACCAGGAAAGAGGCCTAGAGGAAGGCCAAAGAGGAGGTTCATGGATACAGTGAAGGTAGACATGAAGATAGTTGGTGTGACCGAAAAGGATGCAGGAGATAGGGTTAGATGGAAGAAACTGACTTACTGTTGCGACCCCTGAAGGGGAAATGCCGAAAGAAGAAGATTTAATGTATGCGTGGTTAAGGACTTTTTTTTTCTTTTGAGCAAATGGATTGGGTGCTGCTTCACTCGCAAAGCCAGAAACCTACTGGACCGAACGATGTCTCAATCTGTCTGATAACTTGTGTTCTGTTGGAAGCATCTTCCCAGCTCACTGCAGGCTGTTCACTTTAAAATCCTGCCATCATTTGCAGTCGTTATAACGACCCGCGGCCTTGCTCGGCTTTCAAGTGCACCACTAACTTTAATGGCAGATTGTGCTTGTGTGCAATAATGCTTAAATTGATGTGCTTTTCACGAGTGTGTGGTGTGGGGAAAGGTTTCAAGAGTACTTTGGATTACCGGGCTTCAAGGACAAAAATCTGTTGTATGTTTGAAAAGAAAGCAACACAAATGTTTCAGAATTTATTACAACTCGGGGGGCCTGTGTGCTTTTAGTTGTGTGGTTTGCCATATTTAGACGGAACTGTTTGGCCTATAGAGCCTAAAACCTCTGTCCTTCTCTACTATGGCTCTTTTCAGTAAACATGTTCTATTGCTTAGAAGCATTTCGCAGTAATTGTGTGAAATGGATCGTTAATGATGCTTCACACTTACCGTATTTTCCGCACTCTACGGCGCATCAGATTATAAGCCACACCTCCAATGAATGGCCTACTTTATAACACTTGTGCTGTCCATGCATCTGTTGTAAAGAGGTGTTGTACGATCCAAACGCGGAACACAGGATGAGAAAGTAAAAATCAAAATTTATTTCTTGATAGGAAAGAGTAGGTTGTTCAAGGCAGGTGGGTTATCCGATGGAGACGGGTTCTGCATGGAAACCAACAATCTGGCATAGGCTGAGTGAAGAGGGTCGCTTATGTAGCTTGCTGATTGCTGATCATCTGCAGGTCGGGGAGCAGGTTGCCATGGAGATAGATACCATCTTTGAAGCAGGAGCAGGGATCACAATAGCGCCACTGCCTCCGTAACACTTTTGTTAACTTGATACACTGTATCGCCCAAAGGGAGATAAAAGGGTTTTTATTGTTGAACCAATAAGGTTTTTAGGGTCATGCAACTTAAGGTCAAGGTCACAAATTCTTGTGAATTGGATGTCTCTTAATCCATTGAAGGGCTTTTAATGAAGTTGCCAACGATTGATCTGTGCCAACTACAGATGAACTGACAAAGTTTGCTGAGTTTTTGTGCTGTATTACACCACAGCAGGCTGCCACAACGGCGCCAATGGTGGGAGAAATGGGGGTTAAGTGTCTTCTCCAAGAACCCTAGTCGTGAACTCAGTGGGATTCGAAGTGAGTTGGATTCTAACCTGAAGTTCGAATCGGAAGTTAACTGCGAACTTCCAGTTAACATCCGGTCCGAGGGCGAATGCTTTACCACTGAGCCAGTGCCTCTCCATCACAATTTTTAGATTACTGACAATTAAATATTTCATTTTTATTTCAGTGTTATCATTTAAACTCAATTTTACATGTGAGGCTTCTTTTGAACCTCTGAGCTTGGATCTTAAAAAGATGTTGTTTTGCTCTTTTTTTCTCCCAAATCTTCATTTGTGTTTATGTTCAGCCCAGAAATGTCAAATAAAATAATCCAACATGAATACTGTTTTAAAAAAGCTTTTAGTTGTTCTTTGTAAAAAGTCAGAAATGCAAATCTGGGGTTGAATCGTCTTGATTTATTAGTGATAGAGTTGGTGTATGGCTGCACCCTAAAGGTTTTTACACATTAATAAATCATAAGTTTAACACAAAAACCGCAAAAGAATAACAGAGCGGCCATTGTTCATTGGCTCTGACAGACAAGTGTTCTTCTTGAGGCACATCGTGTTATCGTACATCCCTCCTCCTCCTCAGTTTTCCACCCCGTCAGTTGTCAATCACTATGAAGAGCCATTTGCTGTCACCCTCAAGCTGGAGGCGATAAATCTGTGAAGGGGGAAAACACATAAATGTGTAACACCAGGCTTTTTTTTTTTATTTGCTGGTGTTTTACTGAAATGTGTCGACACAAACACCTGATGTGTGATGCTCTCCCGCCGCTGCTATGACCTTTACGTGCTTGGCAACAGCAAATATAAATAGTTCTGATGTGTGATATAAAATGTCACTTTTGGTTCTTATTGTTGATTAACACTGGAAGGTTAATAAATATGGAAAAGGCTCATTCAGAGCTTTATTTTTACTGATTATCCTCTATGATCTGGTTTAACTAGTTGATAGAATTAGTGCCATTGTGTGGAGCCGAGGCCAAAAATTTACCCTTAACACATCAGATAGGCTCAGATGAAGAAATCAAAAGCAGATTTATTAAATTGATGAAAGGTTCAGATGAAGAAATCAAAAGCAGATTTATTAGATTGATGAGAGGCTCAGATGAAGAAATCAAAAGCAGATTTATTAGATTGATGAAAGGCTCAGATGAAGAAATCAAAAGCAGATTTATTAGATTGATGAAGGCTCAGATGAAGAAATCAAAGCAGATTTATTAGATTGATGAAGGCTCAGATGAAGAAATCAAAAGCAGATTTATTAGATTGATGAAGGCTCAGATGAAGAAATCAAAAGCAGATTTATTAGATTGATGAAGGCTCAGATGAAAAAATCAAAAGCAGATTTATTAGATTTATGAAAAGTTCAGATGAAAAAAATCAAAAGCTGATTTATTAGATTGATGAAAGGTTCAGATGAAGAAGACAAAAACAGATTAATTAGGCTGGTTCTGGCATAAGAGCTGGAGCCAAAAACTGGATAGCAGGTCAAGCATGGTAAACAAACGATCTGGTGAAGAGTGTGTGAAAAACTGATCCATTTATGCTGCGGCAGATAAGTAGATGGTTTTCAGGTGTGACTTGTTGCAGTTCCCGGCTGGGTCCGCCCAACTCCACACACACACACACACACACACACACACACACACACACACACACACACACACACACACACACACACACACACACACACAGACAAACACGAACAAGAGGCAGGGGAAAAACAGGATACAGAAGGAAGAGACTACTCTCCTGACAATCCAATTTTTTTTTTTTAACTGAGGCTTTCGAAAGATTTGTTCTGATTTATTTTGCATTTTCCATCATTTTCACACCACACCTTGTATTTTACGGCGTAGGAACTGATTTGGAGCCACATGGCCACAGATTAGATTAAAAGTTTCCATATGAGAAATAAAAATTAGTGCGTAAATAGAAAAGTGTCTTTGTTGGTTTAAATTGTTCGCTTCATTCAAACTTATATGTTTTATTTCGAGACACTCCTAAAGGGACTTTTGTTGATGGAATATTAAATATTTATAATAAGTTGGTCTTTTCCATCAAGTCAAAAGTTCATCCAGTAGTTTGTAAAGATGCATCTAAAAGTGGTTTAATGCTTTTAGCCCTGAGCTCAGTTTTTCGGCCTCTGCTGTACATCTTTCATGCCTCATGCCTATCCCACTAACTTTAAAACTCTTTATAGGGCGCACAGGCTGAAAGCGACCGCACTTGTTATCGGGTAAAGCGGCCAAAAGCGTCCGTGGCAACTCGCGTTAGAAAACGAGATTATTCGAGAATTTGTTCACTTGCAGTTTCTTGTTTTTCTGCCCGTTGAAGAATTAAAGTACAGACAACAAATCATCTGACTGGAGAATTATTTGCAGAGTTGCAAGTCTAGTGTGTTTATTTCTATGGTTGCGCTGATTTGAAACACAGGAGAGGGGAGGGTTGTAGAGTGTTTCACTTGCATTTAATGGGAGCAGTGCAAAACAGACTGCATCTTTTCAGTTCTTGGCACAAACGTTGCAGATCATAACAAGATATGGATTATAGTTTTTAAATATAATAAAGCATGATTTTACTCTAGACTAGGGGTATCAAACTCCAGTCTTAAAGGGCCGGTGTCCTTAGGTTTTAAATGTGTCTGTCGTGGTGTGGAAGGAGGAAGACTCAAATGCAGGACAAAACAAGGTTTATTAAAACAATTCTAGTAAGTCTCTAAAGCAAAGGGCACAGGATTAACTCAAGTTCAAATACTAACAGAGTCCAATCATGGTCAGGCAACCAGGGTGACTTGGCTGGAAGGGATGGTATGACCTGACATGGAAGTCCGGGGTGATTGCCCTGAAATAGATGACAGGGTCCACAGATGTGTGGCATCAGGAATCAATCGCAGGTGTCCCTGATCAGGGTGATGAAGAACGTCCAGGGCTCCCTCTGGCAGATCACAACAGTGTCCTTGCATCTACACACCTGATGCTGGTTATTGAGTCAATGTGCCAAATTTTATTGACTGTTTAATTTTATGTGCATCCGATGAAACATAACCATGAGGACACCAGTCCTCCAGGACCGGATCTTGACACTCCTGCTCTAGACTTAGGACTTTCTGCATTTGTAACTGTCAAATGTCGAAACTCTTGCCAACTGATTACGTTTTATCAAGTTTGATCTATCTATTTTCCTCCACAACAGATCAAAACATATTGTTATACCTACCAAGAGCGATGCTGTTATATGTTTCATGCCATTTGTTGCTTCTCTGGCTCAAAAGCAGCAACAATAAGGGGAAGGCCACACAAAGTAAAAGGTTTAAAGAGATTTATTACAAAGAATAATACTAAAGGTACAGTAAAACAAAAGAACGGCAGAGGATCAGACTGGCGTCGTGCAGCCAGCGGCCATCTTGTTTCAAAAGGGAGGGGCCAACAGCAGCTCCAGTTCCTGTCAGGACAAGCAGGCAGAAAGATTTAAAGGGCCACGACCCCAGGGTCGTAACACTCCCCCCCTAAAGAACAGGGTTCTACCCTGTTAATCAAGGTGTGAAATACTAATCATGATGTTGAAGAGAGCAACCTCCAGTTCCACATCTCAAGCCATCCGTGGGAACCACCTGGAGCCAACTGGGCCAAGTCAATCCAATGGAGCCCGAGTCAAAGCATCAGCGAGCACACTATTCGTGCCCCTGATGTGCTTGATATCCAGGTGGTAGGGCTGAAGGAAAAGAGCCCAGCGCCATGAAATTTGGCCTGAAACGGTGACCCTACAACAGGCAACAAAACCTTACCAGGGGGTTGCTTTGAAACCCAGTTGTCGTGAAATACTGCTAATGGATCCCGAACTTTATGGCCAAACACCAAATCATTTGGACTAAAACCCGTACTCTCCTGACAGACTTCTCTAGCTGCAAGCAGCAACCACGGCAAACCCTCCTCCCAATCCTTCTGCAACTCTGTACAATAAGAGCGAAACAATGACTTAAGAGTCTGATGGAATCTCTCCAGAGCACCTTGGCTCTGGGCGTGGTAAGCCGAAGCCTGATAATGTTTCACCTTAAGCTGGTCCAAGACTTGGGGATACCGAGTGACCAAACACATAACCGTTAGCAAATACTGAGAGCCTGATTTAGACTTTGGCAAAGGTCCAACGCAATCAATAATCAAATGCTCAAACGGATTTTCAACAGCAGGTATCGGCTTAAGAGGTGCAGGCTTAATTCCCTGATTCGGTTTGCCAGAAATTTGACAAATATGGCAAGTCCTAATATACTTGGCAACATCACGTTTGAGAAGGGGCCAAAAGAAATACCTAAGCACATGACTATAGGTTTTCTTTACTCCCAAATGGCCTGTTTGGTCATGCGAACAAGACAACACCCTTTCTCTAAATTTTGTAGGAACGATTATCTGCAAACTCGGATTACCCAAAAGATCAGAACCCTGAGGCTGCCATTTCCTAACCAATACCTCACCCTGAAGGAAATACCCAGATGCAGAGCTTCGAAGTTCCGATGAAGGTTGGACTTTATCAAACAGCGCAGTCAGTGACACATCCGCTTTCTGTTCAGCAATTAACTCCTGCTGGGAAATAGAAAACATTTGAGGTAAATCAAACTGAACATCTGAGTTAGGGCAACATTCTTCTGATGTTTCAGACTTAGCCTTTTCCATGGCCCTGGTGACAGCACAAGCAGTGAACACCTCAGGAAAGTTCCGCCCACAGGAATCAGGAACTTTTGCTGGAACTGAAACTTTGATAGGACACTCTACAGGCCACACCTGGTTACCAGCTAAGTCATTACCCAAGATCACAGCAACGCCCTCTACTGGCAATTCTGGTCGAACAGCAATTTGCACATTTCCTTCAACAAAACCACTAGACAGAAAGATCCTATGCAACGGGGCACTAAGTGGTACCAAACTAACACCTCTCACCAGGACACAATCACCTGTACTTGTCTCTTCTGAAAAAGGCAAGACCGAAGAAAGAACAAACGAGTCTGTAGCACCTGTATCCCTCAAAATTTTCACTGGGACTTTCCTATGATCACCACAAAGTGACACAAACCCATCAGAAACAAAAGAGTCAAGACCAGAAAAACATTTGGATTCCACAACTGGGCCCAAGCACTGAGATTTTGCCTGGACAGTGAAAACCGCAGGTTTAACAGCCTTAGTTCTCACTTGACCACTTTTCCTTTGCAAAACGGGACAATCAATCTTCCAATGACCTTCCCCACGACAGTAGTTACAACTTTGCCCCGACTTTCTAAAAGCACTAGGGCTCCTAGTCTCGAAGTTGTTACTCCTGGTAGGAGTAACAGAAGTACCAGTAGAAAAAGTAGTAGAAACACTCTTCCTAAAGTTACCCTTGTGAGCCAAAACATAGTCATCAGCTATCGTAGTAGCTTCTGAAACAGTAACTACTCGACGTTCTCTAATATGAGTGGCAACTTCTGGCGGAACACAATCGACAAATTGTTCAAGAACCATAAGATCACAAAGCTTATCATACGAAGAAACCTCCAAAGAAGAACACCACCTGTGAAAATGCTTGTTTAAGTCTTTGACAAACTCAACATGAGACTGGTTTTCACCCTTCCTCCAAGATCTAAAACGTTGCCTATAAACTTCTGGAACCAACTCATATGCTTTCAACACCGCTTCCTTAACAAGTTTATAGTCCTGACTGTCGTGGTCACTCAAAGCAGAATAGGCTACCTGGGCCTTCCCTGTAAAAACTGACTGCAACATTACAACCCTCAAATCATCCGGCCAACTTCTGGAATCAGCAACACGTTCAAAAAGTACGAAGAATGTATCCGGATCCTTTTCATCAAACTTTGGGACAAGACGCAAATTAGAAACCACATCAGACTCACTTCGAACGGAAGTAGAACTAGAACTAAGCCTCTCCCTCTCAAACTGTAACTTGTCCCTTTCCAAAGCTACTCTCATCTGCTCCATAGCCATCTGCTGCTCATACTGCACCCTGTCCCTTTCCATCTGCTGCTCATACTGCACCCTGTCCCTTTCGAAAGCTATCTTCTCCTTCTCCATTTCTAACAAAAGCAACTCCCTTTTTTGTTCAAATGTCAAAATATCTTTAACCTCAGGGTTGGTTAGACCAACTTTCCCTGGCAAAATCCCATCACGTACCAAAGCAGACCACAAACACAACTTTATTTCATCTTTCAGTTTTCTAGCACCAATATCAACGGAATAATACTCAACCAACTGCAATAGTTGTTCTTTAGTAAAGCCATTTAACATCTCCTCAGTAGGGGACTCCGTAAAATCCTCCACAGATGACATGTTTGATGTAAAAAAAACTAACTAGAGCACAGAGTTGAGGTTTCCCCACTAACTACCTAACCAGAATCTAACTAAACTCACCCCTAGTCTTCAGGAGGCCTGGCGGTGGGTATTTATGCGCTTGCGGCTGCTAACCAGCCCCATACATTCCAGCGGTACAGTACAAGTACTAATACCACGGCGCGCGCTCCCGAGCCGACGTAGGGTAAGGGTAGTGGGATGCTGCAACCCGCACGTACCTCCACTCTAAATGCCTATTGCAAAACAAAAAACAAGTGAATCTCATAAGGAGACAACACTTCTAAATCCTAACAGGGTAAGCCCCAACCCCCAACATGTGCTCAAAAATACTAACAAAAAAAAATAATGTAGGCTTCAAATTCCAAACAAAACTAAGGTCTGCCACAAAGTGTTAACTGGTCCCACACACCCTGAGCAACAGCCAAACCAAACTCAATTTAACTCAGAACAAAGAAATCACCCACACCTGTGTGGTCTCCCCCAGCCTGATTTGATTAGCATCCAAGCTAGCCAACCAACCGACTAAATAACCAAACTTCTCCAAACTGAACTCAAAAGTGGGACAAAACCAATCCAAAGTAACCAAATTCAGTGAAGACGAATTTCCAATTTCAAAACAAAAAAAATTTTTATACAGACTTTAACTTACCCAATTGGTCTGATCCCGGACGAGCCCCCATTTGTTGCTTCTCTGGCTCAAAAGCAGCAACAATAAGGGGAAGGCCACACAAAGTAAAAGGTTTAAAGAGATTTATTACAAAGAATAATACTAAAGGTACAGTAAAACAAAAGAACGGCAGAGGATCAGACTGGCGTCGTGCAGCCAGCGGCCATCTTGTTTCAAAAGGGAGGGGCCAACAGCAGCTCCAGTTCCTGTCAGGACAAGCAGGCAGAAAGATTTAAAGGGCCACGACCCCAGGGTCGTAACACATTTGATTATTTCAAGGATTAGTTTAATCTAAATGACAAGTAATTAGATTATTTTGACATTGTGAACTCTTTGCCAGAGAGTCGAAAGAAAAATGATTTCGGCAGCAATTAAAAACTCAACCCACATGAAGCTGCACAGGAAAATAGTTTCTCTAATTTTTCCGACATCACTTGTGTTGCCTTCAAGAACACTTCCCTGCACCTTTTGAGCTTCACACTCCTCTTTTCTCTTCTGTTTCTTATCCCCTGTCATCCTCTGTCTCTCTTTACGCCCCCCTGCAGAGCGGATGCTTTTCGGCTTAGCTAGGTTCAACAGCTGTTGCCCCAGGAGACGGCCGACCTGGGGTCAACACTGAAGAAAAGTCAAATTAACGCTTTATTTCATTACTCACTCTGAAACACCAGCAGCAACAGCTCTCAATGTCAACCAGAGGTTAGATGAAGCACACCACGAAGACCCCATCAGTAGATACTGACATGTTTCTGGTCCTGATAGTAAAGCTAACGCTTATGGTGAAGGTCCCCTTTATTGCAGAATAACTCTTTTCTTATTGTATTACGTGTACATGAACAACCACAGTTTGGGTTTTTAGAGGCCTGATACACAATAGTTATTAAACCTCACCTTTTTATAAATCTTTGGATATGTATCTCCCCGTACACAGCTCAAGCTTCATAAATCACCCCTGTGACAAATCTCAGGCGTAAGCCAGCTTAAAATTTATCTCACGCCAACCACGCCTCCAGAACTCCAAATATGGAACATGTAAATTGCATAATGCATATGCAATGGTATTCAAATGAGCCGCCTGCTCCCGAAATTACTTATTGACAATGACGAATTGTTGCCATTGTGAACCCATGGTGCTGTCGTCCACAAGCAAAAGAGAGTGGGAGTTTGTCCCCAATGGTAACTCCGGGACTCACACACAAATCTGTTGGTGAAATTAAAAAAAAAAAAAGTCGATCTAACTTTGAAGTTGTGACAAAAAAGAAACTAGCCATGCAAAGAGAACCCATGTAGGCCACGGGAGATAGTCCAAATAATTCCCAGGTTTTTGCTTTAATTATGTTGTTAATTTAATTGATTGTTTATTGTGTTGATTGTGAAACATCAACCTTCATAAATTCTGCGATTTATGCAGAAGTCAGTTTGATAAAAATGTGAATACTTGGTTATTTCTTCCCTGCCCGTCCTTAGAAAGCAAAAGCTCCTTCTATGAAATGTGACACTAGTCAAATCTTTGGCCCATCTTTGGTCCACCTCACAGAGGAGCACTTCAACAACAAACTGGACTGGACTCATAACACCGACGAACTGTATACGAAGGGTCAGAGCAGGCTCTACCTCCTGCGGAGACTGCGGTCCTTTGGAGTAAATGGGGCACTCCTGAAGATCTTCTACGACTCTGTGGTAGAATCAGTCATTCTGTACGGTATGGTCTGCTGGAACCCCGCTGCAGGACACTCTCTCTGCACTAAAAAGCAGCTTCAGTGGCAGGCTGCTCTACCCTCGCTGTGTGAAGGAGAGATTCAGGAGGTCTTTCCTTCCTTCTTCTGTGAGACTCCACAATGAGCAATTTTAACCATGTGCTCTTTTTGCTATTTCTCACCAGAACTGTGCGGTAGCTCACTCACTTTGAATGCATGGTTTTGTCCTTTGACTATTTTGCCTTTTTTGGGGTTTTTTTGCGCATACTTGTTGTGACCCCTTTTTTCTTCCCGTGCCCATGCTGCTGCATACTGCAATTTCCCCATTGTGGAACAAAAAAAGGTTTTCTTGATTCTTGATTCTCGACATGGCATGAGAACTATGGGAGTAGAGCGTTTGTGTAAAATTTTCTGCAACATAAAAAGTGTCATTAATGTATCAATCGCTCATTTGTTGTCACGACAGAGGGAGAAAGGAATACTAACATGTTTTTCAAAAACTGTGAATCATTCTAAAAACTACTTTGGTTACAAATACAAGGTCAACACATCACCATTAGACGGTAAAAAACTCTTAAATTTGTATTTTCCCAATAATGGACCTTCAAAAGCTAGCTTCATATGAAGTTCCTGCAGCTCTGTTTTATCTGTAAAGCTGCACAGTTATGTCATGCAAGCAGACTTGGCCCGCAGAAAGCTGGCGTGGCGCAAAGAGCACCTCTGGGTGGCTCGATGTGTTTGTAGGCATGCTAATTTACTCTGCAGATATGACCGGAACGGCTTCTAAAGCCACGCAGTTTTTCTACGTCTGGGTTTTTTTTTTTTAGCCCCGTGGCTCAGATTACTGCATGTCTTATATGAAAACAGATTAAGAATAAATAAATAAATGAAAGAAAAAGAGAAAAAGTCCTAACAAAATGGCTTCAAACATCCCAGTTGCTAAGAGTCGGATATGATATCTTCTTTTTCTGCTTCTAACTCAATTTGCTGACTGCCGGGGCATTTTTGTGATGGTAAAAAAGTGCAGTGGTGGACTTTATTGTTTTTTGATGATCATGCGCTGACCTCATCCTTATCTGGCAGGAAGCATTAAAACATGAATATTATTTGCTTTTCTGTCTTTTCCCGAAATGGCAAACCCACAATAAAATTGACAGTAGTGGAAGCAAAATGAAAGCAGATTGCTTTTGTGCAGATGGAGGACTTTGTGTTGGATGGAGCAGGCTCCAAATAAAATATGGGAAGGAAATGTAGAAGATGTGATTGGCTGTTGGCCTTCCCATGGACTGGGATTTACAGACGTCTGTAAAGGTATAAAGAATATAATCTCAAAGTGCTTTTTATAAACACAAGCCACATGCTTTATTTCATGCTGTGGCAACTCAGTCGGACAATATTCTAGATTTATGGCTCTACAACAGATGGCGTAGTAAATTTTAAATGTAATTTCAGAAGCGAATGCTAAAAACACTCCGGACCTTCCCTCTGTTGAATTAAACTGCATCAAGTGATTCTTGAGCTCAGACATGCAAAACAAGCCGAACTGGTTGAAAACAGAGTAAATAAAAGCATGTGTTTGAATCCACACTCATTAATAGGCTTTTTTAACTGATTGCATCTGCAAATTAAAAGGTGTTAAATTAAAAAATGTTCTGCTGTAGGTCAGTGAAACCACTTCAGGTGCTTTATTCCTAAATGAAAAGCCACTCAGCCACCCATCAGCAACCCCCTCGTGCTCTGATGGACTGTAAGTATGAAAGAAAAAAAAGCTTTAAAGGTTTCAGAAAAGTATATCGAGACATGTGGGAGGCAGTGCTACAAAAAGCTAAGAAGGTTCTGGTGAATAGCTGCAAAGTAAACGGTGGGTACTCATCGACCTTTCAGGTGTAACCACCTGCTGACTCCACTATGGTTTAAAAAGCCTCTTTTCCAAATGTGTAGCTGAAGCAGGTTAGAAGGATGGAGTCAGAGGTAAAAAAAAAAAAGCCCCAAAAGAACCACATAGCTGTGGTTGCATTGGATCAAAAATATGCCTGGGTTCTAAATGGTTTAATTGGTTAGGAGGTACACATTGATGTTTGGAAAGGTCTGAATTTCCATCGAATGCCTAAATTGAGGTAAAAATGAAAATCTGCCCAAACAATTAAGAATTGCTCGACTTTCTGGTGGGTGCAGGAACATTGCTAATGTGGGTAGTTGGGGCTCTTCACTTTAGTGGTGGACTGATGATGAGGTACACTGTGAAGCCAGTCAGTCACCTTCTTATCCGTCTATCCCTTACAGCGTTGCGGCGGGTGCCGGAGCTCATCGCGGCTGATTCAAGGCGAGGGGTCGGGTACACCCCAAACAGGTCACCAGTCTGTCGCAGGGCCACACGTACAACCATCCACATACTCATTCCTAGGGGCAATTTAGCACCGTCCAATCAACCTAGCATGCATGTATTTCGAGGGTGGGAGGAAACCGGAGTACCCGGAGGAAAACCACGCAGACACGGGGAGAATATGCAAACTCCACACAGAAAGGACAGTGTTCCAAGCCTCGTTCCCACCCGAGACTCAAACCCACGACCTTCTTGCTGTGAAGCCACTGTGCTACCTACTGCGCCACCGGGCCGCCCTACACTGTGAAGCGAAAGAGTTTATTTTTATGGGGTTCTAGCTTATTTACAGTGGTGGAACGTAACGAATTAAATGTACTTCGTTACTGTACTTAAATAAAATAAAATTGTGTATCTGTACTTTACTTAAGTAAAATTTGAGACCCGTACTTTTTACTTTTATTTCACTTCATTTTATAGCAAATATCTGTACTTTTACCCCGCTACTTTTAAGTGCGTTTTGCATTTTTTGTTACATTTTTGGTCAGAAATTTGAAATATATACAGTTTGTTTTAACGCATCTTGAAGCCGCATGGCCAAAATCAACCTGTAGAGGGAGCAGTTGATTGCCTGCGGTCTCCAAGAGGGAGAAGAAGTAATGAATTGAGGATGAATTAGAAACAAGAGTAAACTTTTCCCGCAGTAATTGAAAAAAACTAACATGTATGTAGCACAAATTGAAAAAGAGTCAGAAGATTGTTGTTCGTTGTGTTTAATTTTAAACAAAAAGTTGAGCCATCATTACACATAGCATTTATCTGTGACCCTAATATTTGAATTATGGTCAAATACTTTTACGTTTTACTTAAAAAGTCAAATTTACACCACTTATTTTTGTCCTTTTAATTAAGTCGATTTTTTTATTGGTACTTTTACTGAAGTAATTTTTTTTTTTGCCTAATTATCTGTACTTTTACTTGTGAGTACTTCATCCACCACTGCTTATCTAGTTATCTGGAATTTTTTGTGTGCTTTTGGAGATAAATTTAGAATAAAATTTACTTCATATTTAAATAAAGCCTGCTTTAAAAGTAAAGTCATTAGTCTGGAGCGCAAATGATGCTGGAAATAAAATATACACAAACTGAAACATGTTTGATTAAATGTAACAAACTAAACTTATATGCTCTCCGAGGCCAGTTGGTGCGAAATAACATGGAGTTAATTGTGATTAGAGCTGAAAATGGAGGAGGTTGTTTTGACAGAAGAACACATACTGAGAATTTTTCTACTAGTAGTTAGCAACCCAGCTAATTATCACTTGTCAGGTTTAAAGAGATGGTTAGAAAGCCCCAAAGTAGATAAGTGCCATTGTTTTTTGTTTGTTAAAAATCCCCATTGGCAAATTCAAATGCCAGTAGTTACTCTTCCTCAGGTCCCAAGTGAGGCAGAGGGAGGATGTTATGTAATTGGTGCATAATTAGATGCAAAATTTTGAAGCATAGTGGCACAACGTAAGGATGTAGAATCCAGTTAAATTTTAGTGATTTAGTGCCTAACCTTTCACCTTTTTGTAAAAAAAAAAATAAAAATCAAAATAAGGCCATGTCCACATGTAGCAGGGTATTTTTGAAAACGCATTTCTGCTGTCCTCCGTTTTAGGAAAACGCTTGCGTCTACATACGTAACCGTTTTCAAAATATCCGCACAGAGCCGTATAAATACGCTTCTTGAGTGCGCTTATGAGCATGCCAGACCAGTAGTCGACAGTATTGAGTGGAGGAGAAGGGAGGCTTATGTGATTAATAATCGTCGATTGCAACGCATTTCTCCTCCTTTGCTCCTCAACAAGAAGCAAGAGCAGTTGAGAGTGGACAAAAAGGTGAGAAAAGAGGGTCTGCAACAGGGTCCATGGATCCATGCTGCCCACTGTCTGCTTTTGTAAACAAGGACACACATGACTGACATATGTGCATTACTTGTCGCAGGTAGTGACGCATAAAAACACAAATCTCCGGTTTCGCACATCCACACGCAAACACAAAAATGGAGTTTTCCAAAATCTCCACTTTGGCCGAAGTTTTCAAAAACGCCGGTTTAGCGTAAAAAACCCTTCTGTTTTTGTGGGGACGGCAGGCCAAAACGAATAAAAATAAATGTGTTTTCAAAAATACACGGTTACGGTTGGGGGAGACGGCAGCACAGTGGTTAGCGCGTTCGCGCGCGGACTGGAACGTCGCGGGTTGGCGGCCCACAGAGAGTATGTCTAGGCTCCATGGAGAAGACACCTAACCCCCGCTTCTCCCACCATTGGCGCCGTCGAAGGGCAGCCTGCTGCGGTGTAAGGAATGCAGCACACAAATTTACCCGGTGAGGGATGAATAGAGTAATTAATTTTTTTTTTTTAACATGTGGACAGGACTTAAATCTTATGTAAAAATGTTTGGTTTTGCTCTCGTTTATTAGGGATCCGTTTTAATGTCTCTACGAATCTAATGATTTCTTTTAATATTCAAATATTATCAAATAATTTATTAGGAAGTGTAGAGTTTTTTAAATTAGGACTATTTAGAAGTCGTCAGTAGTAATTGGATTTTTTTCTGTTTGCCGCATGAATATGTAAAATTTTTAAAATGGCTCCATGGTTTTAAATCTATTTTTTCCCCATTTATAAAACTTGTTTACATACACATTCATGCATTTCCATATAGTCATCCAGATATTTATTATTTGGAAGTTTCACTGGAGCGTTTAAATGATTCCTGACAAATCTTAGCCAGTGGTACAGACGCATCTTAAAATAACCTGGCCTTTTCCCTCCGTTCCCTCCTGAGTGCTGCTGAATTCAAATCCCATCTCTCCCGCTTTCTCCTGAGCTCTGTTGCCTGAGGTTGGGCCTGTGACTCATCCTAAATGAAGACGAGAGTTAGATAATGTGATGGCGCTGAGGGCGCTGTGCACATAGCATACGCAGAACGAAACGCTGCATCGGCGTTAAATAAGACATCGTGTCCAGTCAAATACCTGAGTGGACTTTATGTAAATTTAACCAAGTTAAATCAGCCGAAACATCTTAGGGAGATAAATCAGAAGTAGGAGTGTATTAAGAGCAAAGGACATTATGGTTGAAGGTAGGCTTATCCGCTAACGTGAAAATGTGTTACAAATGCTCTTGAATTCCTGTCCACGTTTTTAAAGGTTAATAATCTAAATGTCAACTTGATGGCTTATGATTCAATTATTAATGAAGTGATAAAACTCAAAGTAGGCAGTTTGTATTGCATATAAAATACTAAATGGCAGCACCAATTTGACGTAAGACAAGAAAAAAAAACCATAGTCACGTCTCTATCTTAGTTTTGCTCACTGTTTTGATGTTACGTATAAGTTTTTCATTTTCATTTTGGTGATTGTATCGTGCTGGATTGTTTTATCCAGTGCATTATGCACCCTGCACTGTAAATTTGATTTACGTTTAGAAAAGGCCTGTCTACATTTCCCACCCGTCAAAGCAGATCGCTAAATCGGCGAGCTGTCTCGCTGTAAAATAGAAGCTATTTGCGAGCATCGGAGGGAGTGAATGAGGACGAAGCACATTTGACATTCATCACACACGAGCTGTTTGTAAAATAATTCTCAGCTCCGCTTCAAGTCGGCTCTGCGAATCACACATTGCTCTCTGGTGCATTCTTTTCTAAGAAGTCTGCTACAAAAAGGTTTGCAGTTTTCCATTAATCCCAGCTCTGACCTCATGGCAGGATGGTCATTCATAGTGGCATAGCGCCAATTTATACGTATGTGTGTAGATAATTCCATCTGTGATCAAATGTAAATTACATTTCTAGCCCATTAGCCATGAGCTGTGCTCTCTCACCCCGGCTGCATCCTCCAGCTCACCCGGAAGGATCCCAAGTCTTTTCTCAGCCAGCTGTGAGACACAGTCTCTCCAGCGGGTCCGGGGTCTGCCCCTTGGTCTCCTCCCGGTGGAATGTGCCCGAAACACCTCGCCCCGCGAGGCGCTCGGGGGGCATCCTGACCAGATGCCTGAACCACCCCATCTGGCTCCTCTCGACCTGGAGGAGGAGCGGCTCGACACCGAGCTCCTCCCGAATGGCAGAGCTCCTCACCCGGTCTCTGAGTGAGAGCCCAGCCACCCTGCGGAGGAAGCTCATTTCGGCCGCTTGTACCCACAATCTCATTCTTTCGGTCACCACCCACAGCTGGTGACCATAGGTATGGGGAGGAACGTAGATCGACTTGTAAATTGAGAGCTTTGCTTTTAGGCTCAGCTCTTTCTTTACCACGACGGACCGATGCAGCGTCCAAGTTATTGCTGACGCCGCACCGATCCGCCTGTCGATCTCCCGCTCCATCCTTCCCCCACTTGTGAACAAGACCCCGAGATACTTAAACTCCTCCACTTGGGGCAGGACCCTGTCCCTGACCCGGAGGGGCATTCCACCCTTTTCCAGACATCTCATGTTATATCACATTTAACAAGCAAACAAGTGGAACATAGTCAGCAGTAAATACTAGCTCCACTTCCTACATAGTCCTTCCACCACTTGGTAATGTAGACTAATTGGGCACTTCTATGTATTATCATCTTTAAAAATCAACTCTCCACAAGCAATAATTATTTGATTTCAAGAGGGAAAACGTGCCAAATGAAAATCAAATTGCATTAAGTGAGTCTAATGTTTAACAGAGTTGAAAGATTTTCATTTAGTCTAATTCATTGATGGTTTTTTTCCACATATCCCTGCAAAAACATTTGATTTTTTTTACTTTATTTCAGTGGTCCCCAACCACCGGGCCGTGGACCGGTACCAGGCCGTGGGTCATGTGGTACCGGGCCGCACAGAAAGAAGAAACAACTTCCATTATTTCCATTTGTTTTTTAATTTGAGCCTTGACTATGTTTTAATTTGACTCACTTTTGATGCATCATTTCGTCAAATTTAAACCCATAAACTAGCAAAATGAGTAAAAACCAAAGATTTATAAGAAGCTTCTTTGCTAAGGGGAGTTACAGAGTTACGAAGCAGACTGGACCTTAGAAACACTCCTCAAGTTTCAGGTCAAGATAGCACTGTCTGGTTCCAGCAAAACAAACTCAGAACTCTGATTGATCTAGTCTTACTGTGAGGAGACTAACTGGTATTTTTAGTCACGTTGTTTTTGTGATGTCCTTTATTTTGAAGGTATGTTTACCGTTACCAAGGCAACCAAAGTGCGTTGGAGCAGAGAGAACGTTTCCATGTTACAAAGACGCTGCCAATGCATTTTCTTGTGAGGAAAAAGTGGATTTAAGTTTATTATTTATTTAAAAACCCTTTATTTTCAGGCTGGTCTTATCACCTTTCACCGGTCCGTAAAAACATTGTGAGACACTGAACCGGTCCGTGGCGCAGGAAAGGTTGGGGACCCCTGCTTTATTTAACATCTTTAAACCATCAACTATTTATCAGAGTTTTTTACTTTCATTTGAGTAAAAAAACAATTTTATCTGTTCAATTTAAAGCGGGCCTCACAGCAAGAACTCAAATCCACTTGTGGGTTCGAGTCACAAGTGGAAACGAGGCGTGGAACTCCGGCCATTTTGTGTGAAGTTTGCATGTTCTCCCTGTGTATGCGTGGGTTTTCTATGGGTATTCCGGTTTCCTCCCATTTTCCAAAAACATGCATGTTCATTTGCCGCTATGTGATTGCCCCTAGGAGTGATCGTGTGTGTGTTTGGTTGTATGTGTTTGGCCCCGCGGCGGACTGGCGACCTGTTTGGGGTGTATTCTGCCCCTTGCCTTGAATCAGCGGGGATGGGCTCTGGCACCCCCCGCAACCCGTTTGAGGGATAGACGGTTAAGCAGGTGACTGACTGAATTTAAATTGTTTCATTTTACAACTAAATCAGACATGAGTGTAAAGTTTATGTCTTTAAAATCCCTCCTGAGGGAGGGATCTGTCTTTTGTGTGGATCTCCATGAGGTTTCTTTTTTTTTCTCTAATGTTTTTTTGGGGGGATTTTTTTCTCACTAGGAAAGAGCGTCTGAGGGCAGGAATGTGCTAAAATTGTTTAGCTAGCTTTCGTTGGTTAGCTTATAGTTGTGTATTTGTGTAAATACATTTTTTCATTCTTGTCCTTTGTTTTTTTTAAAACGGGCTAAAATGTGAAATCTTTTGAGACGATTGTTTTGTGATGATGAGCTATACACATAAAATCAAATTGAAATGAAAGTCCTTTTGAAACAAAAAACAGATTGAAATGAAAATTGTAGTAATATTAATACATTTCTAAATATTGATTTCTTAACACAGCCTTAATATATGGACTGAAAATGAGACTTTCCTTTGGTATTTTTCGGAATATGTTGTGCATCAGTGAAAAATTGTCTCCATTCAGGCAGAAACCGACCCAAAATTTTACGTTAAAATGGAAAAGTTAGAAAGACCTCTGCTCGTTTAACCAATCATAAATTCAAAATTAAAGCATGATAAAAATAGAAAACTATTTTTTACTATTTTGCTGCAAGAGCTCTTTTTTTTGACAGATAATTAGTGTGAAGCCCAAACAACACATCATCAGACACGTGCATGTATCCTTTACAAGGTTACATCGATAATTAACATCTATTTTCAGTAAAAGTAACAAACCAACTAATCTTGTTGTCATTGAGGTCTGTAAAGACGAATCCTCAGGGAGAGTTGCAGGTGGATTGATGTGGAAATAAATCAGGATTCCCTGATCTTTGGATCTCATTTAGATCTTTGCAACCTTTTAAAAACTTTCATTTAGATTTTAAAAAGGAAATTAAAGCATATAAAAATTGTAATGATTGCATGATTAAGGGCTTCTGGTTTTGACCTCTTATTTTTAGAGATGTTGCCCAAAAAATTGTATTTAGAACTGGACCTGGGTATCTTTATAACTCTTAAATGAAGATATTTAATAAAGTATTTTTTAGTGCTGTTGTTTTAATGCGTTTACGCAGGGGTTAAGGGATGCCCACCCACCTTTTCAGGAAATCCTGGACTCGCTCCTGAGTCGAGCCACTGAAAGGCAAGTTTTTATACAAAAATAATAAAGACGGGACAATAAATAAAAATGTAGTGATTTGTAGTTTTTTCAGAGGAGTTCTCCTACCACCGAAGCAACTCCAGCCTGACATACCATCTAAACGTAAAACATGTTCAGGCAATTTCCTCTGTTGCGAGTGTGGCTACCAGGAGCTCGCTCCGCCAAACCAAGCTAGATTAATTTGGCAAGCGAATCCACAACAGAGAGATTAACAACTACTATCGAAAAGCGGGTTGCTGTTGATTGCAGGCTGATTTCTGTTGTTGAAGAAAAGAACGAACTCTAACGAACCCCAACCCTTGTTTTACTTTTTTTAATGATGTACCTGGCCTCATGAGGCACAGTTCACCAATAATAAAATGGATTTAAAATCTTCACTTCTTACTGTATTCAATTGATTAGTCATACAGTGCATTCAGAATTCAGATTCTTTATCAGGAGACTTTTACATAGCTGATGTGACGTTAAAATGTGATTAATACAATTAATTAATTACAAAATCCTGTAATTTATTCGATTAATTTTTCCATCGACTGACACCACTACTATTTTTTATTCCGCTGGCAGACTAGAAGAGAGGGTTGTTCAAATGTTTTAAAAATAGACACGAGCTTATGAATTATTTTTCTCATTATTTCTTTGAATTCCTTTCCAAAATGAGAAATCACAGCCACAATTTTCAAATGAGGACTCTGATTTGACTCTTTATCAGAATAATTTTAAAAATTTCAATTCCTGCATGTGAAAGGATTGAGTTTATTCTCTTTGCATTTAAGTTTAATATCAGAGCATTTTATTTGAGCTACAGAGTCAGGACAAGAGAAAAAAGTTCTTCTAATTTAAATTCAAAATGTGAAGGAGGAGAAGAGCTTCAGTCGGAAGAGGATGAAAGCAGAATTAAAATACAATTGCATCTTTGGACCACTGCTAGTCCTAGAGCTCCGTTTCTCTTCAGGTAAGAGTTCTTTGAAGTAGAAATTCTTTTTTTAGCCGAATGATGGAGGTCCACAGTTGATAAATTACTAGAAAATAACAAAAAAGTGTATTTTATTTGAGTTTAAACAAAAGTTGATCTCTATATTAGTTTCTGTCAGGTTTGTGAATCAATGCTCTGTTTTAAAAAGAGGTCAAATTTAGTTTTACAAGAATCAGTGCTCTTCGCAGGTCAAAGTATTTGGTACAGGGATATTTTTTTTAATCAGTATCGGCCGCCAAAAGCTCACCTGTGTTTGTGGTGGAATAACTTACAAGTGGAAGACAAGCAGCTAAAAACAGTTGTTTCAGTCATTTCCTGTGTATTTATTTTTAAAGGCAGGAATATCACCACATCATGACACCCTAAGCAGCAAAGTCCAGACTTCAATCCCTGCGGCCTCATCTTCCAGCTCATTTGCGAGGCTCCCGAAAAGGGATAGGTAATTTGTGATTTTAGAAAAAAAATAAAATCCAGATAATTTCTAGTATTTAGAATAATCATTCATTCATTTATCTTCTAAACCATCCATCCCTAATGGAATCGCGGAGGATGCCGGAGCCTAAACCGCCTGATTCAGGACAAGAGGCATGGTACACCCTGAGCAGGTCGCAAGTCTGTCGCAGGGCCACACACAATTCAATTAAATTCTATTTTATTTGTATAAACAGCAAGAAAACTAACTAACAAATGCAAACTAAACAAGACTAGCACATTTCCTCCCTTCACGATGAGGAAAAACTCCTAAAAACCCATCAGTGGGGAAAAAATAAGAAACCTCGTGGGGATCCACACGAAAAAGAGATCCCTCCCCTGGAACGAGCATCCAATGGGTCTAAGATTATTGTTTAAACATATCAAAACATGGTTTTCCATTTTTTTATTTCCAAGCATACATTTATTTATTTATTTATTTATTTATTTATTTCGGTCACAGTGCAACCTCATATCAATGAAATAAAGAAAATAACCATATTCCAGCAAAGGACCGAAAAGGTAACGGCTGAAGCAAACGCTTATTACGCCGACCCTTTTTTTTTTTTTTTTTTATGTCATAATAAAAGCAAAAAGACATAAGTAAATACTAAGTCATCATAATTGTTATAACACATAACATAATAATATCATAATACATCATAACATAATCATAACACATCATAACATATAACATAATCATAACACATATTCGTAACACATAACATAATCATAACATATCATAATTGTTTACTTTTTATAGAAGCTTGAATTTAACCATCAAGACGTGCATATTTTTTAAGTATTAATAACTTAAATTTCTTTTTTAAACACAAAAGATTTAAACACAATTTAAGTTCATCATTACAATTATTCCAAAGATCCACACCTTTAATAGAAATACAGAATTTTTTAACATTTGTTCTAAATTTATTTTTAATGAACACATCATTTCCTCTTAGTTCGTATGGACTTTTCCTAATAATAAACATATTTTGTAGAGAGTTTGACATCATGTTTTTTTTTATCTTAAACATAAATTTTAAAGTGTGTAATTCCAGTAAATCATAGAACTTTAATGTTTTTAAATTTATAAATAGATTATTGGTAGGTTGATTATAAGATGAGAATGTTATTGCTCGTATTGCTTTTTTTTGTAAAATATAAATTGGTTTTGTGTTAGTTTTGTACGTATTTCCCCAAATCTCGATACAATAAGTTATATATGGAAGTACTAATGTATTATATAACATAAACAAACTTTTTTTATTTAGGACAAATCTGAATTTATAAATGATTGCTATTACTTTAGACAGTTTATTTTTTGTATAATTTATGTGTGATTTCCAGCTTAATTTGTGATCTATAATCATTCCAAGGAACTTACTGTCGTAAGCTCGTTCCAATGGGGTGTTATTAAGCATAATTTGAATTTGAATTTACATGACATTAACTTATGGGACATCAAACCCAATTCTGGTTATAGAAAGAGTGTACGTTTAGAATTTGCAACCTTTAATAAAACGCGTGCTAGTTTGTACTTTACTCCCATCAGAACTTACATGTGAGAGACCAATATTGTCAGGGTTTATCGATGTTGAAGGATGTGGAAGGAGGAGGAGCCAATTGCAGGACATCAAAACAACGTTTATTTACACAACTCCGCTAAGTCTGTAAAGTAAAGGGCACAGGATTAACTCAAGATTTCAAAAGTTCAAATAATAACAAAGTTCAAATATGGTCAGGCAACCAGGGTCACCTGGCTGGAAGGGATGGTATAACCCGACGGGGAAGTCCAGGGTGACTGCCCTTAAATAAATGGCAGGGTCCACAGATGTGTGGCATCAGGAATCGCTCTCAGGTGTCCCTTATCAAGGTGGTGAGGAACATCCAGGGCTCCCTCTGGTAGCAGACGAGGGGATCCTAACAGATGTTACTTGTAAAATGGACTATTCAGCTCAATCTTTTTACTATATATCTAACACCAAAAAACAAAAATTATCCAAATAATGATGATAGAATCCATCTCAGAATAAGCCGTTGGTTGCATGTTCCATTGGTATTGTGCAGCATATGCGTCGCAAACTTAAACACAGCTTGAAAAAATGGTCAATTTATCTATCACGGAGGAAGAAACTACAGGGGAAACATTTTTGACAATATATAAATGTTAGATAGATACATAGATACATAGATGGATAGATAAAAACTTTATTAATCTCCCGCAGGAGAAATTCTGCTGTCCAGTAGCAACAGAAATCAAGTACATACTAAATAAATAAAAACAACATACATACATAATAAAATAGGACTCAGTTCCTTCCAGAAACATCTGATCTATTAAATTACCTGAGGGCTGAAGGGACGAACGACCTCTTAAAGCGCTCAGTTCTGCAGCGCAGTGAGAGGAACCTGTTACTTCGGGTTGTCTTCTGGGTCATGATAACATTGTGTAGAGGGTGACGGGGGTTATTCAGGATACCCTGCATTAAAGCCCTCATCATCCCCTCCAAAACAACTCCCACAGAGTTCCCATTTCTCCCCACCACAGATGCACACAGTAGACAGTGCCTTCCTTGTACCAAGGTGCTCTTGGGCTAGTTGGATCCTGTTGGTGTGCAGTTCACCAAACAAATACCGACACAAACTAATCAACTGAACTTTGTCAGAACCTTTTCTTCATTTGCGTGTGACACAATGCATTCTGATATCTCCAAGCTTCCTTCCAAAACATCATCCATTTTGTTTTGTTTTGGTTTAACCCCTGCTTTGCTCACCAGAACATGGTGACCCTCTGAAAAGCAACGTGATTGACCATGGACAACACTGGCTAAACTCTAATATCATATATCCATGTTGTAAGGTTACTCCACTGCTCAGTTTTCTCTGCCCTCCTTCTTTTGTCGACTCCAATCACTCAGCGATGCCTTCTCTTTAGTTTCAGTCGGAAGCTGGAGTGTAGATCTGTAAACATGTTTTTCAGTCACCACTGGCGCCCGACCTGTAAAAAAATAAGCACAAATGGTTTGTAAAAAATCTTAATGTTTAAAGAGCTTCTTGCAAATACTATTTTTTTTTATCAATGTCTCCCATTCAAATATAAAGAAGTGTGTCCCTATAGAATTTTACTTCCTGACCAAAGAGGAGTACGTGCTGCATCCTGTGAGGATGTCTCTTCACTGTAACTGTCTCCAGTTACATTACATAATTGAAAAGTGACTCTTTCTTGTGCTATTGCTGCACTCTACCCTCCCCACACCAGTTCACATGCACGCACACACATTGTTGTCAAAGGTTTTAACAAGCTCAGATAAATGATTCTTCTCCTGGCTGTGCTGAGGATCTCTAGGAGTGAGCCACAAAAGCAACGTGGTGAAAACCAGCAAGCCTTTTAATGAGTCTTACTGGTTGGGGGTATATGACTTTAGAGGAAAAGTGCAGTCTTATGCAATCACTGAAAGATGGCATGGCGTTTGACCCCTAAATGATCCAGAAGACTCTTTGACTAGATGTGTCCATGACTTATGGCAGCATTATTCTGTAAATCAAAATAAATCCTGTTCTTCCAATAAGGTATTTTGGTCAAGTTGAAAAAGCAAATTCCCAATGTCAAATGGATCTCTCTGTTACGCTTGATAGATCCACCGACCTTTAAGGTATGAATAAAATGGTTTCAAAAGACCTTCAATTGACTGTGTCCCTCAAAAAGGAAATATTGGAACTAATGCTGGTGTATAAAATAGTGTTGGCTCAGTGGTAGAGTTTTTGTCCTTGGACCGGGAGAAGCTGGTTTGAATCCCACTGAGCATCCTCTGTCATGACGTGGAAGGAGGAGGACCAAAATGCAGGGCCTCAAAACAAGATTTTTTAACAGAATTTAGGCAAGTCTGTAAAGCAAAGGGCACAAGATTAACTCAGGATTTCGAAAGTTCAAATAATAACAGAGTTCAGTATGACCCAACTTGGAAGGCTAGGGTGATTGCCCTTAAATAGATGGCAGGGTCCACAAATGTGTGGCATCAGGAATCACAAGCAGATTTATTAGATTGATAAAAAGTCCAAATAAAGAAGACAAAAACAGATAAACTAGGCAGGTTCTGATGTAGGAGCTTGAGCCAAAAAACTGGATAACAAGTCAAGCATGAAAAACAATGATCTGGCGAAGAGTGTGTCAAAAACTCTTCCATTTATGCTCCAGCAGATGAGTAGATTAGTTTCAGGTGTGACTAGTTGCACACACAGACAAGAGGGAAAGGTAAACAGGACAAAGAGGGGGAACAGACTACTCTCCTGACAGTCATACAGTTTAATAGATGGCAGGTGGGTAAAGATGGCCATTCTGTAACCTACATCTAATGGCACGTCTGGTGTTTTTAGCCTATCGTGCTTGTTTGCACTTAATCAAACAATCAAATAAATACATTTGGTGGAATCATTCAAACTAATGAGTAGGACATCCCTGTCTTTAGACCCTCCAAAACTACTAAAAATTCAGTTGGAAAAGAAATCCTTCCTTACAGCTCTTACCCTACTAACCCTTATCCTAGGATTTTTTTATTTTTTTTTTATTTATTTATTTCGGTCACAGTGCAACCTCACATCAATGAAATAAAGAAAACAACCATATTCCAGCAAAGGACCGAAAAGGTAACGGCTGAAGCAAACGCTTATTACGCCGACCCTTTTTTTTTTTTTTTTTTATGTCATAATAAAAGCAAAAAGACATAAGTAAATACTAAGTCATCATAATTGTTATAACACATAACATAATAATATCATAATACATCATAACATAATCATAACACATCATAACATATAACATAATCATAACACATATTCGTAACACATAATCATAATCATAACACATCATAATTGTTTACTTTTTATAGAAGCTTGAATTTAACCATCAAGACTTGCATATTTGGAATTACAGAGTAGGTCATCTACATTACAGAATACATAGCTTATGATTTTATGATTGAAATGATTTTTTCTCCAGTTAGGAGTGTGGGGTGAAATACGGGTTCAGGAAGTCCACAAAGTTTGGACTAGAGTTTGTGATTCAGGGCAGATGAAAGCATATTGTTCGATCCCTTATTCTCGTTATGAATGGCTCAAACAGATTGCAATAATTAAAACAGAATGACTTGAGCAAAAAAGTTTAATGATTTGTTAATGCAAGTTGTTGTTTCCAAATGTTTCCAATCGGACATTTGCCCTAAATAAAAATACAGATGTAGATGCAAAAGAGGCAGGTTTTAGTCAAGAACGGCATCATTGCTGAGTCTCGTTATATTTTGTTTGCACATTTTTTCAGAATAAAAGAGTAGGTTGTGTTGCTGTAGTAGACTACTGCTTCCCTCCATACAATCTGATCATGGCCTGTCTCCTGCTGGCAGCTGAGATTGGCTTGTTCTGGGAGCAGACTTCTGCTGGCATGTCTTTGTGTTGTTACATGATGAGAGGATATGTCTCGCTATCCTGTTCAAGGTTTCTGTTGAGTTCAATGTCATGCAGAAGCACAGTAAACATCCAAAGCCCAAGTGGCCGTCCTGTCCCTTATGTGTCAGACAGGTCTAAGGAAACCTTTCAGACATGAGAGACAAATAAAAACACTTAGAGCATTCAATTCTCAAAAAGTGACATTGTTCCAGCAGGTTTGAGAATGTCTCATTCATGTAGGAAGTGAGATCACTTGCATCAGAACTCTTAGCATTCACATGTTGCAAGGTCAAGAAATACTAAGAGCACAAAGGTTTTACTTTAGTTTTTCTCTTTCATCAACAACTTTGAGGATTTTGTCATCATCCATGCATTTTTTGAGCTGTTCATCTGAGATTGTGTCACAAAGAGCCAGAGTCTTCCCCTGCTAGTGTCAGGAAAGAGGCAGGGTACACCCTCCATAGGTGACCTGTCCCTCACAGTGTGAATTGAGATTTTCACTAGAATTTTTGTCTAGAATAATTTGATGCCATCACACCAACAGTGCATCTCACACCAGTCAACGTACCCAAGTTCAGAAGAAAAAAAAATTGTCGTTGTTTGTGATACTTAAGTAGATTTTGGTCGCGGGGATCCCATAAAAGTTGAAAAAAGACTTCTTGCAAGGAATTTGGTGATATGAAAAAAGGTTTATTACAGAAAAACCATGGTAACAAATTGGATGAAGGCCAGACGAAAATGCCACACGGACAGATTGTGAGGTGTTTTTTTTAAAGGGCTCTGATGGAAAGTTGCCCATCCTTCTTTATTAAATTTGACCAATTTTAGGCACAGAGAGATCCTTTTCTACCATCTCTTTCCAATCGGTCATCCTGGTGGTCATCCTATAGGTCACAAGTTAAACTTTTGATATGTCTCTCAAGCAAATGCAGAGTTTTATTTTAGCTTTTGGTTCCACCAAGTCTGGTAACCTTAATTCGAACTCTAAAGCAGATGTCTCTGTGAATGAAATGTTCATATGAAATAATCTATAATTTCAGACACTACAATACAAATTAAAGGACCTTCATGACGTTCAAAATGTACACAAAAATCTTAAGGGAAGATGAGGGGACATCCTGCCATATTTTCAAAATTCAAGAGTTACAATTGGAATACGGATATGCTTCGGAGTTGGACGAAGGAGGGTCAGTTCTCAAGGAATTCATGTCATATTCTCGAGGCGGAGCCTATGCTTTCTCGACCATAAGATATGTAATGAGCAATAGTCAAGTTTTTACACTTTCTGGTTTGTGCTAAGACTTTGTGATAAAGTAAACTTTTATGACTATTGTGTAGTGAATGTGAATAAATTACAATAAGAAAAAAGTTATTTTGCATAAAATTGGACCTTTAACTCATTTGTTAAAGGTCGTTGTTGTTATCAGGCATTTCTACAGCCTGATATATAGGCTGTAGAAATGTCCATTCTACAGCCTATATATCAGCCCAAAGAAGTTTAAACACATATCTGTACTTTTCTTGGCACTTTACCATATTTGGTTCTGTAGAAAAGGTCTGAAAGCATTGCAGAAACATGGAATGAGCTCTGGACTGGAGAATAAATGACCTACAAACACGATGTGATTGATGTTCTGGGTGTTCCAGAAGAGGGCCTCCACAGTCACCAGATCTCAGTCTGATGGAGTGACTTTGGGATCTGATGAATTGGAGGTTCTCTTCATGGATGTGCAGCAATTTGGTGATGCTGTCATGGAGCCAAATAGGTGTTTCATGAATCTATGAGTAAAATTATAGACCATTTTTTTATTTCCCCAAAACGTCTATTTTTTTTGTTTTGGATAAAATACTAATCCATGTACTGTAGATAAAAAAAATTGGAAAAGTGAGATTACAGGGAGAAGAGATAAAGAAGGTGGAAGATTTTAAGTACTTAGGATCAACAGTGCAGAGCAATGGAGAGTGTGGAAAAGAGGTGAAGAAGTGTCTGCAGGCAGGTTGGAACGGGTGGAGAAAAGTATCAGGTGTGATGTGTGATAGAGGAGTTTCAGTTAAAATGAAAGGAAAAGTGTACAAAACCGTGGTGAGACCCACCAAGCTGTTTGGTCTAGAAACAGCGGCACTGAGGAAAAGACAGGAAGCAGAGATGGAAGTAGCAGAGATGAAGATGCTGAGGATCTCTCTGGGAGTGACCAGGATGGACAGGATCAGAAATGAGTATATCAGGGGAACAGCACATGTTTGAGGTTTTGGAGATAAAGTCCGAGAGGCCAGACTGAGATGGTTTGGACATGTACAGAGAAGAGAGACCGAGTACATCGGCAAAAGGATGCTGGGTTTGGAACCACCAGGAAAGAGACCTAGAGGAAGACCAAAGAGGAGGTTCATTGATACATTGAAGGAAGAAATGAAGATAGTTGGCGTGACTGAAGAAGATTCAGCAGATAGGGTTAGATGGAAGAAAATGGCTTGCTGTGGCGCCCCTGAAGGGAAATGCCGAAAGGAGAAGAAGATAAAAAAATTGCCTAAAACTACTACATACTAATTGCTAAGAACTTGAGCAGATCAATATCAACGTGTGTCTTCAGTAACATTCAGTCAGCATGTTTTAATTAATCAGCACCAGCATCGTACAATCTCCTACTAGGGTCGGCCATATTGGAATTTAATTTATGAAGACGCAATAAGAGAGACTCTGTTCCTCTGCCTTATTACGGCTGACATGAAACCAACACAGAGCCTTGCATCGTCGCCCTGGTTGCATAATATCCACTCCTATGCTGAAAGGCCCAAGGACACCAGGCCACAATTATCGTGAAAGGTCACTTAGTGTAGCAGAATACTCTGCATCCTCTCTGTTGCATGCATAATTCACTCCAACGAGCTTAGGGGTAGAACGTTATCTCTCTGTTTGTCTGCTAGTTGTGCATCTCATTCACACAAGCTTCAAATTTTTAATAAAATGCATAATTATACATTGATTCACCCTTGAGTCAAGTGGTGGGGCGACGTTCATGTTGGATTCATCATGAAGTAAATGAATGAAGGGCAGAGTTGGAGCCACACTGGGAAAAACTGTCTCATTTATAGATTGCCAGGAGTTTTTTTTTTTCTTTTTAACCAGCGAAGAGCTTTTCCACTGGAGGATGTTTGGTTCACTGAGGAGGCAAACAAACATCTGTTTAATATTTACACACAGCGTGGCTCGGGCTGTGTTAGGAATAGTTAGGAATAATGTACACAGTCTGTAATAAAACGACTCTTTGTAGAGCCACTTGAAAGAATGAGATGAATTAGAAATATTAGCATGAATGGAAAAACTTATGTGCTTTCTTTCATTGTTAAAATCAATAAAGAGGCAAATCAAGGTTCTGAAACTCAGCTGGAAATATGAATGCTGAGTTAATGTGAATAGGATTGATTTAGTTAGGAATTTTAAAAAAGATTTTTACTTCCAGTATAGGTTTATCTTTTTCAGCTGGTAGCCTGTAAGTATTCCCCAATGTGTGAACTCAGAAATATCACACCCAGAGTTCCTCTCAGCTTTTTCTTTAACTGTTAAAAAGAAAAAATCCAGGAAAGACGTGCAGGAAGAGTAATCTCACGAGTACCACCATTATTACAGTTTAATTGTTTCCATGGCGATGAACACCAGTCTTCTGGGTCTAGTCCAGGGCTAGGCAAACTTTTTGACTCGCGGGCCACATTCAGTTCTAACATTTGACAATCGGGCCGGAACATGAGTAGATGGATGGCATGCTTTAGTAACTGTTAGATTAGACCGATAGAATGGCGCGCTAGATTTTAAACAAGCGCGCTAAATGCTACATCAGGAGCGTTAAATTTCAAATCTAGCGGCGGTAGGTCTGAAATCTAGTGCAATAGCGCTTAAAAACGTGCATTTAGCGGCACTAGGTTTGAAACTAGGCGGTTGATGTAACATTTTGCTTGTTTTAACGTATAACACGCTTGTTTACGTGTGTGTATTGGCCCGATGGCTTTCCATATCTGTGCACACTATTTATTTTGACAGCGTGCGCATCACGAAGGCACACATATAATAATGGGATCAGTGTTGTTATATCTTTGGTGCCATCTAGTGAGGAAACATCAGAATTACAGGGGAAATCAAACAAGGTATATTTTTTTTATTTTTTCAAGTTCAGGGGGCCGGATTAAACCATTCAACGGGCCGCATGTGGCCCGTGGACCGCAGTTTGCCCATTTCTGGTCGAGTCAATAGGAGTGGTTGAAATGTGCTGCAAGACATCCTGATAATTATAAAATAAAATATCCTGTTTATTTCTTGTGTTTAATATGACAACAATAAAAATGACTGAATAAAGACCAATAGTGATTTTATGCTTTTGTTTGATCCCTCTGTGTTAAATAAGACATCATGACATCACGATGTCAGGTAATGTCGGTGATCATTCGAGTACTGGTTTGTATTTCTCTTTTGTATTTCCTCACGAGACATCAATCGTGTCACTTGTAAAGCGAGCTACTCAGCTTAATCCTTTTGACTGTAAATCCATTACCAAAATAAAAAAAAAAAAAAACTTCAAGTAACAAAGCTGGGACCCTGTTTCAGCATAAGCTCTTCACTGCATGGCATGCCAACCTAATCATTGTTGACAATATTCCACAGTTGTTAGGTGAGCATGTGCAACAAACTGTTATAAAATAAGACTTTGAATTTTTTTTTTTTTTTTTAATTGTTGAATGCCAAATTTGAACAGGATCTAGAAAAAAAAAAGATTACTCCATCACACTGGCTGTCTCATTTTGGCCAGTGCCAAAGTTTGGTCCACTGTGTCTGTAATAAGTGAGATCCGTTTCCGGTACGAGTTGGACCTGCCAATGCTGTTGTTTTATCACCAATTTGGTATAATACCGAATTTTTGGATGACCTCAGAACTGGTTTTCTGCAGTCTGTAGATGATAATGTTCTGTTTGCTTCATTGTGATTAGTGCCGATGTGGGCGGTGACTGAAAAAACAAGATTGCAAATACAAGCAGCCACAATAAAGTTCCTCAGCTGGAACGGGAGCTGTGTCATCCAGTAGGAGCTCTCTGTAGAGCCGCTGATCCTCTGCAAAGAGAGGAGCCAGGTAGGGCGGTAGGGGCACCTAGTTGAGATGAACCCCGTCCGCCTCACTCGTCATGTGTTCTTATCATGTATTTAAGAGGAGACCAGAATATGCTGTCAGGATCGACCCAGGAATTCCTCAGAATCCCTCCCAAATATTCCAGAAGATTTGGCCAGGGTAAAGTAATTCAGATTTTTCGTGCAGCCCTCACAAACCAGTGTCAGATGAACAGAAAAAAATGGTAGAATTGAATGACTCGTGAGATCTTTACACTCTTCCACTGTGACATTATTAAATGTCATTGCTCTTCCGTTTTCGATGGTTAGTTATGAGGTATGAAGCTCTATCCTCAGTGTGTGATCTCAATGACAAGTAGAGTCGTGTTGTCACCAGGCGTCTTCATTTCAGCCTGTCACATCAAGCCAGAGTATAATAGGTTTGCTTTTTTCTTTACGGGAAACAAGGTTTTGTCTGACTTTTGAGGTTCTGTCTGGCACCAATAAGTTCGGATGACTTTGTAGAAATCAGAAAACTTTCAACAGATAAAGGTCTGAGGAATTACATAGCAGGTAGATATTACCGTTTTTTCACGACCATTTGGCGCACCGTATTAAAAGGCGCAGTCCAAATTTTGCGTGCTCTGTATTTAACACACATATAAGGCGCACCTGATGATAGGGCGCGGGTTTTATATACATATCTTCTACTACGTAAGTCCGCCTTACAACAACACACACACACATACAAGTAGACGCGCACGCGCAAACTCACACACACGTGCGTATTAAGAAATAGATCGGGAGTAAAACTGAGTATGGTTGTCTTTATTTAAATATTAGTTACAGTCGTCATAAAGTCATTTATCAAATCCATCCAAGTCCTCATCCTCTATTTCTGAATCTAACAGCGGCTCTAAACCCAACATGGCAGATTCACTTTCCACGCTGTCAGAGTCACTTTCTGAACCGTGCCGCAAAAGCAGGAAATGATGCCTGCTTTTGGGAAAGCTCGGACAACAGTGCCAGCAGACACGTTAGTCCAAGCATCTGAAATCCACAGGCAAACTCTGGCGTAACTCGCCCGGCGCAGCTGATCGCCATCAGTTTAAACTGAGCTTCATAAGCGTGTCTCTTTTCCATTTTCAGTGTTGTAAAAACAGCAATGTTCTGCATTAAGCACACACCTGTTCTTTTATACATAATCCAGGCCCACAATTCCCCCTTTAACATTCTCATGTTTTCAACTGCGTCCGCCTAATGGTTCTCTAATACGTCCGCAAATCACAAATCAGATAGGGCGCACCGCTCATTTTGAAGAAAATTTGAGACTTTTAGGTGCGCCTTATGGTCGTGAAATTACGGTACATTCAAATATCAGGGTCTCATACGGTTTCTGTACACTCTGCGTCTGGTTTTGGAGACTAAACCTTCACCTTTCTATCTGTTCCTTACATAAACATTTGTTTATTTACAATCTGAAGGTTTTAATCTGCTTCGCTGCATGATGTAAGCCCCTTCTAAATATAAATCTGACAAGATGATTTTCTGTCCCGATGATGAATTTGGATGCTGCGTAAAACTATTTATGTAACGCTCCGTTCACCCTCTGCCCTGAGTTTACACCGCTGTAGGCTTCGGCCTCCTCTGATTAAAAAGCCTCTCTCCATCGCTCCCCACGTGACGAGATTTACTCGATACATTAAAGAGGAGGATGACAAGATATGGATAAAGCTTTTTGTCTCCAACTCAAGATTTATTTTGATGCCCATACTGGCTTTTAATTTGTTAATGTTTCCTCGGAGATGTGCCTAAATTGAGCTATGAATGTTAAATATCTACTTATCGATGTTTAATGGTGAGGCTGGTTTAGCTTCAATGAATAGAGAAAAAAACGTTCTCTGTGTGTTTTATTGGAGGGGTGTTTCTTTTTCTGCTACGTTATTAGAATATGGCTTAGCTTCATTCATCGATTTCAAACGTTTTCAAGCTTAAAACATGCTTAGATTTAATTAACTAAGATGAAAATTCACTAATTCACTAATGAGTTATAAAGTAACTCATTAGTGATGATTATTGCGGGGTTAATAAAGTAATTAACCCCGCAATAACATTTTGTTGAAAAAAAATAAAAATCCAACCACAGTGTTGGAAAAGACTTTTTAACCCAAAAAAAAGTTGTTCCAGAACAAAAGTCTCAGACCGTGTTGTTCTAAAGATGTTTCCCTTGAGTACGGGATAATTAAATGTATCATTATAAAACTTTTGCTCTCTTCCCAAGCAATATGTGTCGTGATCCCCTCAACTGCCACCAGAGGTAGCCCTGGACCTTCTTCCCTCTCCTGAATTCCAGCCTGATCCCAAACACCTGGGTGATTAGCCTAACGCTAATCAGCTGTGCATCGTCAGCCTGGTGCCTTTTTAAAGGCAGTTTCTCCTGACTTCCCTGTGGGGCAATTACCATCTCTTCCAGTCAGGTCTTCTTTCCTTCCTTCCTTCCTTCCTTGCTTGCTTTCTTCTTTCCTTGTTTCCTTCCTTCTACCCTTCCTTTCATCCTTCCTTGTTAGCTGGCCAGCTGGTCGCAATATCCTTGAACTCTGTTATCACATGGCGGCACAGTGGCGCAGTAGGTCGCACAGTGGCCTCACAGCAAGAAGGTCGTGGGTGGGGAAGAGGCTTGTAACACTGTCCTTTCTGTGTGGTGTTTGCATGTTCTCCCCGTGTCTGCGTGGGTTTCCTCCGGGTACTCCGGTTTCCTCCCACCCTCCAAAGACATGCATGCTAGGTTGATTGGCCGGTGCCAAATTGCCCCTGGGAATGAATGTGTGTGTGTGTGTGGATGGTTGTATGTGTGTGGCCCTGCGACAGACCGGTGACCTGTTCGGGGTGTACCCTGTCCCTCGCCTTGAATAAGCCAGGATGGGCTCCTGCACCCCCCGCAGCCCTGTAAAAGATAGACGGATTAGAAGGTGACTGACTGTGACTGTTATCACATTCGAACTTTGATCCAAAGACTTTTCATCACTGTTGTGATCCCCTCCCCTGCCACCAGAGGGAGCATCTGACATTCCTCCCTCTCCTGAATTTGACCCTGATCCCAAACACCTGGGTGATTAGCCTGGTGCTATTTAGCTGTGTGTCGTCAGCCTGGTGCCTACTTAAAGGCAGTTTCTCCTGACTTCCTTTTGGGGTTATTCTGTTATGATGTGGAAGGAGGAAGACCCAAATGCAGGACAACAAAACCTGATTTATTAGCCAAAAGGTCCAGGAGGGCTGAAAGGCAAAAGGGCACAGGATTAACTCAACGAAAAGTCTTTAGATTAAAGTTCAAACAAGATAACAGAGTTCAAGGATATTGTCTTGGTCAGGATGATCTGGCTGGAAAGGATGGTAATGACCGCCATGTTGACAGGGTTGTAGTTGTTTTGTATGAACTTTAACATTTTTACAAACACATTCCATTCAAACAGGATAAAAATCAGACTTCAGTGATCATTACAGATTACTGGAGGTCTGTGAGTAAAACTAATCCTGTATGAGCAGGGCTTTGTTAGTGTCTGCTCTGTTCATGCTCTTCCTGTCATTGCGTAATATTTGTTAGCTGCAAATGTTTTATTCATGAACCATGTTCCCAGCACACGCTGTACATGTTTATGGAGCTGTTGACCAGCCTGTAGCCAAGCTGCAAGGCTTCAGTCCACCAGATCTCCGGGCTTACTGATCATCTCCCAATTCCAGACTGAACCACTTGTACAAGCACAATGTGTCAGTCTGTTGGACCTCACAACACGTTCGAGAGGAGTTTGGGATCAAATAAAAGATCAGATTTATTGATGCAAAGTAAAGAACAATTCAAAGTGAAATATCATGTTCCAATAGTCAGTTATTTTTATGTAAACTTGGACTTTGTCATTTTTTAACACCATTTAAATTTAATTTGAACTACTTTTGTATTTAGGAGGCAATATTATTGGACATGTTTAAACTATATTTTTAGGAGGCCATAGCTCAGCGGTAGAAAGTTTGCCGGAAGTTTGCCAGGTCATATACCACTGAGCTCACGTCTAGGTGTCCTTGGGGAAGACACCTAACCCCCCGTTTCTCCCACCATTTGGCGCCGTCCTGGCAGCCTGCTGCAGTGTAATGCAGCACAAAAAATTTCCCGTTGAGGGATAAAGTAAGTATGTAAAAAAAAAAAAAAAAAAAAAAAAAAGAAAAAAAGCTAATGCTTTTTTAATGAATATCCTCAACCATAGAATATTTCCCCTCATTTCAATTATTTCAATATTTTACTTTATATGGAATGTCATTTGAAATTGAACACATTTACAAAAGTGCAATTAGACAAAAACAAATTTTTCAAACTAAATTTTTGAGGTACGGAAAAAGTACAAACTTGTTGAAAACCTAAAGCAATGAAAGCAATGTGTTAATTGTGATTAGCAAATTACTAAAGTATGTGTTCATGAATGGTCCCTCTAATTTTTATGTGTCTGAGCATACACAAAAGCTTCCTGGGCAGAAGGGGGCGGAGCAAAAACTTTCACTCTTTTGTGACGTCAGCGGCAGTGACGAGCCAAACTCCGAAGCAGCGGTTTGAAGCAATTTGTTTCAGACAGAAATAAGAAAGAGACCAAGAGCTCTGTCTCTTTTTCCATCTTTAGTTTAAATTGAGTTCTATTTTGTGCACCGCATAGGTTTTCTTGTGCGCTACTAATCTGCGAGTGGTGCGCAATTGCGCAGGCGCGTAGGTTAAAAGGAACATTGGTGTTCATGTCAAATTTTTTCTTAACTTTTTTTCCCAACTTTGTATCAGAAACAAATTTCTGGAGAAGAAAAACTCCAATGATTTTTTTAAACAAATTTCTGGAGAAGAAAAACTCCAATGATTTTTTAAAGGTTAGAGATGGGTGGCAGTGTTCTAGAAATCAATGCAAATGAGGTTTTCAAAATAATTTTTGTACTTGTTTTAGCTTTTCAACAAATCTTTGTTTCGTAGCCACCAAGTTATTCATACATGTGAAACCAGACTTGGTTCTTTTTCTTCTGTGTGCCGTCTTCAAGGTAAAATTCCTGAACTCAATCATTTCTCACCCTCTGCTCTGAAACCTAATCATGCTCTGACCAACTTAAATCAGGCCATGACCCACATGGGCTGGGTGTAGTTTCACTGCCCTGAAATGTTTTTTAATGAAGGAAGAGTGGCAAATTTCAGAAAAATGGCATTCTGGGATTTTTTCATCTTGTACCTTTTCCTGTTTGGAAGAAATTCCTGGTGATGGAGAGCCGAGTGGCTCAGCTAGCGCTTTATCACTGGGATGCTGCTGGCACACGTGATGGCAGCTGAAGATTTTTTTTTTTTTAACCAGTCACGTAGATCTTCTCTGACTGCTGTTTGACCTCTACAGAGTGGAAAGTATGACTCTTGGAATTAATCTAGTAACAGCAGGAAAGTCCTTTACATTTTAGATTAAGACGAGGCTCATTGATGTTGTAAATGAGGACATGAGGGTAGTCAGTGTGGATGTTCATTGATGCCATCCTGCAGGACTTGGTTGGAAAATTTCAGTTTTATGCTCACTTTGATTTTCACTGAGTTACCAGTGTTGTTTTTGTCAACGATGACAACAACGAAATGATTTTGTTGACAAAGCTTTTTTTTAAATGACAATGACGTAACGATAACAAAAAAAATCCGACTTTTTGGTGACGAAAATGTGACGAGACGTTTGCAAGTTTCTGTTGACGAGACGAAAATGTAACGAAATAGGCGTCAGACTTTCACATTTCTGTCTGAGAAAAGACACACACGATTCTGCACGTTCACACCGTCTACACAACACACCTGCAGCCACGAGAAAGTCACACACCGTGGCGGCAGCAGCAACAAAAGGGCTTGGTGCCCGGAAACCTAAAGTTTTCCACATATTTTATGCAAACGGCATTCTGACTTCAAGCTAATGCTAGCTTGATGGCGCTGCTAACTTCCTAGTTAGCTTGGTTGCACCAACGACTGCTTTAAATGCATTCCAATGTTTACTTTGTTTACAGAATTAATAAAATATGTCATTTTTAAGTATTCATAAGTTACAAAGTTCCTAACTCACCGAAGAATTTGTATTTATTTTACATTGTTTTACAATGTTTGTTGTTTTGTGCAAGTTAAAGCTCAGCAGAGGTTTTTTTTTTTTTTTTTTTAACAAATAACCTGCATCATTCTCAGTAATATAGACACGATTGTTAAAGTAAAAAAAATTTTTTTACACTAAAACTAGAATAAAAACATTCCAAGTCTTCCCTGACGAAAACTCTTTTGGGTTTTCGTCGACTAAAACGTGACTAAAACTAAAATATAAAGAGATGACGAAAATGTGACTAAAACGTAATTAATTTTTGTTCCAAAGACGAAGACTAAAACGAAAACTTAGATGGCTGCCAAAAACAACAATGAGCGTTATCTTTATCTTATTTACATAACGAAAGGCCTCATTTTTACCTCGTGATTGGGTGATTGGATATCTGTGCAACCAACTAAATGAGGTGTCTACATAGTAAAAGGTACAGTCATTTATTAGTAGTTTATCTTAAACATGAATTTTCAAGGAATGCAAAAAGTATGTGAAGATTCCCTGTCCTGGGGGTCCTTCCTTCATGTGGATCTCCATGAGGTTTCTTTTTTTCTTTTCCGTGGTCCATGGACAGGAAGTTTGTTTAGTTTTTTTACAATCTGAAACTCATTGAGACAATTGTATTTAGTTAATCAGGAAATATTATTTTTACACATGACGTGACTCTGATTAAATTATAACCAGGACAAGTTGTGACCCGTCAACACGACAGTGTTAGTGGCAAAATTCTGTCAAAATGATGATATATGGTAATAAACATAACATTTCACTGTGGCTTTTCCAGAAACACTTCTAAGACTAGGGTTTATGTTTACATGCCATCATAACAGCATCTCTTGTTTCTGTATATGTTTGGAATCTAACCGGACATCATGCTCACGGGCAGCCGTTAGCTCTACACGAGCAAACCTTAAAGGTGTCACAATAATAACGCGCATCATGGTCACTAGTCACATTGTGTTGTTGTAATGTTTTTATTACTTCCTTTCAAAAAGCTGGCATTAGATTATATATATTTAGAGCCTTTAAATATATTCTAGGGGCTGCACGGTGGTGCGGTGGCACAGGCCATCACAGCTAGACGGTCAGGGGTTTGAGTCCCTGGTGGGGACGAGGCTTGAAACACTGGCCTTTCTGTGTGGAATTTGCATGTTTTCCCAGTGTATGTGTGGGTTTTCTCCAGTTTCCTCCCTAACTCCAAAACATGCAAAATATAGGCCTGTCATAACTATCATAATCTTAAAGATTAAATTGGCATTTTGATGTTTTTATTGTTTAAATGAAGATAATTTTTGTAGTGGATCCGTCTCCTGTGTTGCACATGAAGTAAGGCCACACATTGGCACGTAGGGGGCAGTAGAATCATGACTTATGAAACCCATCCTTCCAGAATGATAATTGAGTGAGGAATGATACTGTGGTTTGAGCAGAGACTGAAGTGTTGGTATGTGAGTCCGGATGGAGGCAGGAGAGGATTTGGGTCAGTTGAGGCCTGGAGGAAAAAGAGCTGTCAGACTGCAGCAGAGCTGTTTGCATCTGTCTGGAAGGCAGCATGCATGCTGCCATCAGGCATGCACAATGCCAAGCAGATTACCACGCCTGCAGTTCTACATTATTTCCCTGCATTTCATTTGATGCATTCAAAGTCCCGTCACTCTTTGGATGCTTCTCAAAATGCACAATGTTTTTTTGTTCTATATATTTTACTTTTTTTTTTTGCAAACACAGCCTGCTTTCTGATGCTGTGGACTTTTGATTTAGAAGGTCAAACCTCAGTAAATTAAATGAGTTGTCGGAGCCTCTCTCATTGCTTTATCTCAGATGGAATCCAGATACTTTCAGCGTGGTATTGATTTTTGTCTCCACTGAGTTGCCCTCTTATGAAACAGAGTGCCGAGGCTCCGAGATTCAGATACGAGCACGCATCGCTGGCCTGCAATCTCATGCTCAGCCACAGCAAACAGGAACAGAGACACGATGACTCATCACCAGATGGCCGAGTGAGAGAGTGGCACATCTCCGCCACCAGGAGACCCTTATGCTTTTACCACCTGGAGCAGATCCAAGTGACATGCCCCTGGAGCCGGGCCACCCGAGCAAGAACCAAACAAAATAAAGGCACTTTACACCCAACCAGTCAGAATTATTATTACTTCATTTCTTCACCCTTTTCAGCCTCCATTCATCTGCATTGCATGGTTGGAACCCCCAGTGACTACAATTATTTTCTCAGACTCCAACTTCTGTCTTGATCCACCCTCCTTCTGACCCTTTCTCCTTACCTCTTGTTCTGCTCTTTGCCCTTATCCCTCACACCAGGTCCCAACTCTTGGATGTTTGCAGCACTGTCCTATTTCGATTTTATATAGCCCTGGTGTCATTCATTCATTTGTCAGGTTGTTGTCTGCGTTGTTGTTCTTGTTTAGGTACCCCCAAGTATCCTGCCATACTTGCCCTTAATTCTAGCCTGCCCAGCACCCAAGCCGGCTTAAGACTCCACCCTACTCAGAACTCAAGCTTGCCCAGTAACTATGCCTGCTCAGAACTCGAGCCTCCCTAAAACCTAAGCCTATCTGAGATTTAGGTTCAAGCAAACATACCCAGGCTGGCAGTGTCACAATCTGTTTTTATACAGCCCTGGTGTCATTTATTCATGTCAGGTTGGCGTGTGCATTGTTGTTCCTGTTTAGAGACCCCCAAGTATCCTGCCATACTTGCCCTGAATTCTGGCCTGCCCAGCACCGAAGCCGGCTTTAGACTCCACCCTACTCAGAACTCAAGCTTGCCCAGTACCTATACCTGCCCAGAACTCGAGCCTCCCTAAAACCTAAGCCTATCTGGGACTTAGGTTTAAGCAAACACACCCAGGCCGGCAGTGTCCCATTCTGTTTTTATTCAGCCCTGGTGTCATTTATTCATTTGTCATGTTTGCATGTGCATTGTTGTTCTTGTTTAGGTACCCCCAATTATCCTGCCATACTTGCCCTGAATTCTAGCCTGGCCAGCACCCAAGCCAACTTAAGACTCCACCCTACTCAGAACTCAAGCTTGCATAGTACCTAGCTATGCCTGCCCAGAACTCGAGCCTTCCTAAAACCTAAGCCTATCTAGGACTTAAGTTTAATCAAACATACCCAGGCCGGCAGTGTTCCATTCTGTTTTTATTCAGCCCTGGTGTCATTTATTCATTTGTCAGGTTGGCGTGTGCATTGTTGTTCCTGTTTAGGTACCCCCAAGTATCCTGCCATACTTGCCCTGAATTCTAGTCTGCCCAGCACACAAGCTGGCTTAAGATTCCACCCTACTCAGAACTTAAGCTTGCCCAGTACTTATGCCTGCCCAGAACTTGAGCCTTCCTAAAACCTAAGCCTACTTAGGACTTAAGTTTGAGCAAATGTACGCAGGTCGGCCTGTTTCTTCTCTTACCCTCCTGTTCCTTAACAAACTACCGTAATTTCACGACTATAAGGCGCATATAAACGTCTTAGATTTTCTTCAAAATGAGCGGTGCGCCCTTTCATGCGGTGCACCTTGTGTGTGAGAAAAGGCGGACCTAATAGAAAAAGCGGTGCTCGTAGGAAAATGTGGCCCTAAAAGAAAAAGCGTGTGAATGAATCTTCAAAAGGAGACCACAGTTTCACGAAGGGTGGAAGGCAGCGCCGGGCGAATTACACTACAGTTTGCCAATGGATTGTAGATGCTTGGACTAACGTGTCTGCTGGTACTGTTATCCGAGCTTTCGCAAAAGCTGGTATCCTTTCTGAGGAGCCGCACAGTACAGACAGTGACTTTGACAGCGAGGAGAGAAGTGGACCTGCTCTGTTGGATTTTGCGCAGCTGTTTGATTCCAAAATAGAGGATGAGGACTTTGACGGATTTGAATAAAGACTATTACCGGTAATGTGCTTGTTTAGTATCGTTACTACTTAAATAAAGCACAACCAAACTCAGTTTTGCTCCCGATCTATTTTTTAATACGTACATTTGCATGCTTGCGTGTGTGTTGTTGTAAGGCGGTGTGTGACTGAGACTGCGCCTTTTCGTACGGTCCGCCTTATGTGTGTGTTAAATTCAGCAATGGCGCACATAACTGAGGCTGCGCCTTTTTGTACGGTGCGCCTAATGGTCGTGAAATTACGGTAGTTAAACCTGGCCCGTCCATTCCCGTCCCACCTATCCACCTCCACTTTATGACATCTTTCTCCCTCTTTACGCCCCCACCTGGATGTTCTAAACTCCTTTTAGGCTGTCTGAAGTTGCATGTCCAAACCGTAAATAAATTTACTCAGTGCTCTACTTTTCTAATGAGGACAAGGTCATGTGACCAGCCCTGTGCTTAAGTTAAGCAGTGTACGGGATCGATCCCATTATCTCCTCCAGCAGAGTCCATGGACACTGTTCTGCAATATGCTAGGTATGTACAAATTGTTTTTTTACTTTTTACTGAGAAACATGAAGGATAAAACATACTTCATTTTCATATAATGATTTTTTCCTGTGAGGAGGGATAATTCCAAGGTTGGACGTAGATGTGTGGAGGAGAAATGAACAAACTGGCTTTTCCATCACAACAAGGTTGTTTTTTTATTTGTGTTAGAAATTTTCTGTATCCCCAGATGAATTCTAAGTTTTCCAGGAATTTTGAGACTGAAATCCTTTTTAACTCGAGGTTCTTTGAGAACTGGACTCAATCGATACCGCCGTGTGAGGGGGCGGCTTAGAAAAAAAAGCAGCAAAACAAAAAAAATGTATTCTTCAAATAAGCAGACAGCCCACAATCGTGACATTTCTTCCTCTTTCAGCCACACGTAGTGATTTTAAAAAGCTCCTCTTTTCAGGAAATAATTATTTTGTCAGAAACTGGTTTTAAAGGATTCATCAGAGAGCAGGTTTTTTTTTTTTTTTTTTATCTGCATCATTGAAGTTTTTATGTGGCCTTCTGATTTTTGACCATAGAACAAACAGTCATTTTCTTCTCCCAGATCTCCTCTTTGTTCTATCATCAGATAAAAACGGGGCCATTTGGCTGAATTATCATAAAGCTTCTTCGTGGTCTCACCCCTAGCTCCAGCACCAATGGGCAGACCACAATGAAGGCCATTTAATATGGAGCTGTGAGGGAAAATATGAGAAACAGATGATTGTTGTAGACTAATTATGGGTAATGTGAGCACTTTATACCAGTTGCTGTAAAGCAGGATCTATAACCTTTTCACAGAGTGAAAAAGTGGCTCTGAGATTTTTCTTTAAATTACTGTGAGGCATTATTTTTCTTGTCCATTCTGGCTCAGACCAATTAGGACTTGTTTAGAGGATTAACTTTAAATTGAGACACGTAAAAGCAACTTTCTATAGTATCTATTGGAGAAAATAGCAGCATTGTGAAAAGGGACCAAGGGGCATAGCAGACAGGAAACAGTGTGAAACTCTTTTCGAAGTAAAAGGTTTCAAGTACATTCAAGCACATTCATGCTGTCAAAGTAACTTTTATAGGGAACGAACTTCTACCTCAATTAGTGGTGACAAATAATTGACTGATACCCTTGTCTACAAAATTGTTCTGTGAAAATAAATGTGCATACATTTCAATGCTTTGACCTAATCAGCGCAGCAGTTTCAGTAATCCAGAAAAGTAGAGGAAATGTCATGATCCCCCTCTCATCCGGATCACTCCTTCCTTCCCGTTCTGCCCTCAGCCATAATTTGGTACACCCGGTCCCAATCCCCAGGTGTGCCTTATTTTCCTTTGGACTATTCAAGCATTTTCTTGCTGGACCATTTGTCTGTATCCCCTGCTTTCCCCTTAGTTCCTGGTGCACCTAGCCTTGCAATTGAGCTGCATAGCTCAGATCCTCATCCTGCTGAGCTTTTACCCCTGGCTCCTGGTGCACCCTGTCTTCTCGCTGAGCTTCTCCCTTCTGGTTCCCCTTTGTCTTGCTGAGCTTCTACACCTAGTCTCTTTTGTGACCCAGTTGAGCTCCATCCCTCTGGTCCCCTCGATGTCCAACCAGGGTCTCCTTCTGGTCATTCATCGTACACAGTTCTGTTTGTTTCTTCACTTTCTCCAATAAACTGGTTAAAACTGGCATTGAATTTTGGTCCGACTTCACACATCACCAGCTATGACAGGAAACTCAAGTTTGTGTACAATAAGTGTTTCTGTTGGACAACAAGGTAAATGAAAGGTTGAGAGAGTGTGTGTGTTTTTGATATTTTTGGCTATCAAAAGCAGAGTTGGTGTTAAATGAGTTGCTTGGGTTCTTCTTCTTCTTTTGGCATTTCCCTTAAGGGGTCGCCACAGCAAGTCAGTTTCTTCCATCTAACCCTATCTGCTGCATCCTCTTCAGTCACACCAACAATCTTCATGTCTTCCTTTACTGTATCTATGAACCTCCTCTTTGGTCTTCCTCTAGGCCTCTTGCCTGGTGGTTCCAAACCCAGCGTCCTTCTGCCGATGTACTCTTTCTTTCTCTCCTGACTTGCTTGGGTTCACTATGTCATAATTCTTTATGAACACAAGTCAGGAACTTGGTTCACTATCTGTCGTTTCCTGAACAACATCTTGAAGCGTTTTGTCAGTGAGCAGGAAACAAATCGGACAAATAGGTTCAAAGTGAATGGTGTAAATATGTGACTGAATCTTTGAACTGTGTGTCTACATGTAGAAATGCAATAAAACACGCTATTGAAATTATGAATGCGTCTTTTGGTCATACGCTTTGGAGATACTGTTCCAAACCTCAAAGAACATAGCAGAATAGTTTCCAGAAATTTAATTTTTGAGTCAACAAATTGTTGAGACAAAAAAAAAACCTAAAAATTGGAACGTATGTATAAAACTACTTTTGTACCAAGTATTTTTGGTGCAAGTATTTTTGCATTTCGGTTGCTCACGCAAAGGCCAAGATGGACAAGTTTTGACACTAAGTGCTTCGTTTTGTGCATATTTAAAGTACCATTCACTGAGATTCTTATTAGTGGCCTAATGTTATTACAAGTTCATCTTTATCATTTTTCAAACTAGCTGACTTCTTACTTTTGAAGGTGAACCTTTAAACTCAAAAACCACTTCTTACGTTTCTTAAGTAGAGCAAACTATATTCCAACATTTTTTGCAACTTTACAGAATCCCTGTCCTCAAATGGCCTGTACGTATTAAAGTTCTACATCCACACTAACACGCCTCACTTGACAGACTTTAAAGATCAGTGAGAAAATAGAACTCTATAACATCCTTCTAATCTTCACCACTGCACCTTTAATCCAATTGAGCGTGGGTAAAAGTGGGTCTTTAAGCAGAAATCTGGTGCCCTGATTTTTCTGACTGAGTAAAGTAGATGAAGTCCACTAGAGACTGGTGGAAAGATGTCCTTGCCTCTTGACAGTCCAGTCAGATTGAAGATACACATTTGTACACCCATGGTGAACGTGTTTTGTGAAATTATCTGCAAACTTTCGAACTCATTGTTTTATCCTGGTAAAATTACTCCTCCGCTGCTCGACAACAGTTTCAGCCTTGCTCGCATCATAAACCTCGTTTTAGTGTCAGAGGAAGTCATAAATAGCCGACAGCGCCTCCGATAACCAAAGTGGGCATGTTTAGATGAATGTGTCCTTTAGTTTGACTTATGCTTCAGTAAACAAACACACGCACACACTTATACACACATTGGCAGCATCACCTCACTCCACACCTGTGGAAAAATGAACCTGATTGTACCATCTGTTCCTGATGAGGAGAATAATTGATGAAAATCAGACTTCACTTGTGTATTTTTGGCCACATCAGTATGATTATGAATGCCATTCGTCCAGTTAAAAAAGATTTAGGTTATGTTTTCCAAGAATAAACTAGTTTTACATAAATCCTTTTTATTTTTCTTAAATCAAGTTTGGTTTCTAGAGTATCTCAAATTTTTAACATTGTTTTACAAAGTGTTAAATTACGTGTTTTGCTGTAACCAGACAGTCCGATCTTGGTTTGAAACTTGAAGAGGGTTAAATGTTTCTTGTTCAAGTCTCAATTTAGCTTCAAGCCACGGAGAGCACGTCTAGGGTCCTTGGAGAAGACACCTAACCCCCGCTTCTCCCACCATTGGCGCCGTTGAAGGGCAGCCTGCTGCAGTGTAAGGAGTGCAGCAAACAAATTTCCCCGGTGAGGGATGAATAGAGTAATTCATTTATTTATTTTATTATTTATTTAAGCCGGTTTGAATTTATGACAAAACTGTCAAATGAAATGAAATGTTCATCAAGGTTTGGTTTTGTTTTTTTTTTTAGTTTTAATTTTGTCTAGGAATTGTATCCCATTTGATTCACACAATCTGGATTAGAGTTGAAAGTGACAAATGCAAACTGATTATTGAATTTATTGCATGTTTAATTGAGCAGAATGAGAGCTAAAATCATGAATAATGCAGCAGCTTGGTTTTATATGTAAATTTTTACATAAATTAAAAAAAACGTCAGCGTGTGTTACTTGCAGTTGTGTACGTTGCATATTTTAAAAGTCATGCATGTGGAAGTTACATTGTTTTTTCACTGCTACCAGTAACATAGAGCCTGAGGGCAACCACATGCAGTGTATGTGTGTTTTAGCAACATATTGCAACAAATTTCTAGGTTTGTGGACTCTATAAAGCCGCTAAAAATATGTTTTTTTTACTCACACAGATTCAATCTGGATCATTTCTATTTATTCACCTTGACTTTTTTATAACGCTCTATTGTTCTAATGCATCGTGCTTGTAATTGCTTATTCAAAAATGTGTTGTAATATCACAGAAACAAATGAAAAAAAACAATCTTTGACACAATTAAAAATTTGGAATTAAAATACAGACCATTTTAAGCCACCCTTTTCCGGGCAAGGAAAAGAGTCCGCTCCCTGTAGGTCAGTGATAGGGTCCTGCCCCGAGTGCAGGAGTTTAAATATCTTGGGGTCTTGTTCACAAGTTTGGGAAGGATGGAGCGGGATATCGACAGACGGATCGGTGCAGCGTCAGCAATAACTAGGATGCTGCATCGATCTGTTGTGGTAAAGAAAGAGCTGAGCCGAAAAGCAAAGTTCTCGATTTACAAGTTGATCTACGTTCCGACCCTCACCTATAGTCACCAGCTATGGTCACCATAGGTCGTTTCGGCCGCTCGCGGATACAAGCGGCCGAAACGAGCTTCCTCCAGAGGGTGGCTGGGCTTTCACTCAGAAATCAGGTGAGAAGTTTCGCCATTTGGGAGGAGCTCGGTGTCAAGCTGCTCCTCCTCCAGGTTGAGAGAAAGCAGATGGGGGGTGGAGGATTTGGGCATCTGGTCAGGATGCCCCCTGAGCGCCTCGCTGGTAAGGTGTTTTGGGCACGTCCCACCAGGAGGAGACCAAGAGGCAGACCCCAGGCCCACTGGAGAGACTATGTCTCACAGGTGGTTGGGGAATCACTCACGATCCTTCTGGCTGAGTGGGAGGATGCAGCTAGGGTGAGAGAAGCTTGGGCTTCCCGTCTGAGGCTGTTTTCCCCCTGTGACCTGGCCCCGGATAAGCGGAAGACGACGGGATGGAACAATTTTGAGCTGCAAAAACAAGTCAACTTGCAAATACAAATCTGGTTTTAACCTTTGGAGTATGTTTTATAGGTCAGATCCTAAAAATCTAATTTGGTGTTGGTTTGGTATAGACTTCCATCTAGTTTCAAGGTGGGATCTTTTTTACGTTTTTTAACAGCTGTAAGAAGAAACAGATGTGAAACATGTGAATATCCTCACCAGTAACTTATCTAACATGTTCACATCATAACCTTTGTTCTTAAAGGGTGTCGGAGTGGAAAACATGCTTTTATGTCAGTAACTATTTGGTCAAACACAAGCTTAATGTGTCAGTTCCTATTCTGATCACGGCCACGCCGTCGATAACAGGATGCTCAGCGTGTCGGACAGTGGTCCAGGAAGTGTGTGCGAGTGTGTTCTTGTGCGACCTCTGTGTGCAAGCAAGTGTTGAAGAGCAGAAGCCAGGGTGCCTGTTTGTTCAGAGAGTCTGCCTTGATGAATTAATGGTGGCAGAGCAGTAATGCAGAAGATTCTCAGAGGGTTGAGGGGGAAATAAGTGAAGGGAGAAAAGTTTCTGGTTCGTCCCACAGAGGCTCTGTCAAGGCAGGGGGATGATTCCACGGTGGGGGTGAAAGAGACCCTTTAACATGCCAAATCAAAGCAGGCATCAAGCTTTCTTTATATCTGCTGTCATACACCCCTGAGGCTAAACCAATGAAATAAAATTGCTGCTTTAAAGCGAAACCGATGCTTGTTACTTCAAGTGGTTTTCTATTTTATTCACGCTCATCTGAGTATTCTGATAATATTCTGAAAGGGGGGAGACGGTGGCTCAGTGGTTAGAGCGTTCGCCCGCAGACCAGAAGTTAACCAGAAGTTAATCGGAAGTTCGCGGGTTTGCATCCCACTGAGCTCAATTCTATGGTCCTTGGAGAAGACACCTAACCCCCCCATTTCTCCCACCTTTGACGCCGTCATAGGTGGCAGCCTGCTGCGATGTGATGCAGCACACAAATTTCCTAGTGAGGGATGAATTAAGTGTATTAAAATAAAATAAAAAAAAAAAAAGCCAGATGGGCTTCTAAGGCATCTAAGCACACAAATGTCCAGGTGAGAGATAAATTAAGTATATTAAAATAAAAAAAAAAAATTGGGTCGAGACAAGCCAGATGGGGTGGTTCAGGCATCTAGTTAGGATGTTTCCTGAGCGCCCCTCGCTTTTGAGGTAGTTTGAGCACTTCCCGCGAGGAGGAGACCCAGAGTCAGACCCCAGTCTAGAGAGACTGTGTGTCACGGCTGGCCGGGGAACACCTCGGAATCCTCCCGGGTGAGCTGGAGGATGCAGCCAGGGTGAAAGAAGCTTGGGCTTGTCATCTCAGGCTGTGACCCGGCCACGGCTAAGCGGAAGACAACTGAACAGATACAATTTGAAAGCTTGATTGTTCTTCGCCATGGATTTTGTTCTCTGCCCCGTTTACATTGAAACGTAAACACGTCCTCACCTTTAAACAATGATGGCATCATCACTAAAAAAAAAAACTTTCCTTATATCATACATTATGCTTTTTGTGTTTGATTTAGTCTAAAATACTCGATCGTTATGACTAATTAATCTTGATTAAACAATAAAAAGTGGTCTCAGTGACCATGAATGTACCATCGGGTGGTCACAAAAGAGAAACAAGTGAGGGATAATTAGTCCTAAACTGTGACTCAAGATTTTCTTTTAATGTTGCAATAAAACTAACGAGTAAAAACACATTACCTTAAACAAATAGAAGAAAATTATAAAAACCATGAAATTAAATATATTTATGTGACCAGGTATCTGTGTTAAATCATAGATGGACAAAAAACAAAGAAACAGAAAGAAATAAATGTATTCATTTGAGCACGAAACATCCTGCAGATAGTATGTAAACAGGATTATAATTCCTGATGGTATTACAGAGCCTTCCAGCAGATGCTCATTCTTAGAGCTGGTCTATTTACCCGCTGCATCCTGCAGCATGTTTCTGTTTCACAGGGACATATTAACAGCTAATATTACACACCAGTTCACATTGGGATGTGCTGATGGCTTAGTACAGTCTCGGGGAAGATAACAGAGAGCAGAGTGAAGATTTTCCAGCTGTATTTAGAAGAGTCAAACTAATTTATTTATTCTTTTCATTCTTTAATTCAGCACAAGGCAGTTAGATCTTTAAATAAGATTAAAAAGAAACAAAAATGTGTTTGAAAAGATGTTGAAAAATACGTTCACTTGCTGTTTTTTTGTTGTAATATTCTACCAAGTGTCTAATTAATCTGACTTCACTAGTTGGAGTCATGCTTATGAATAGGTGTCCTGAATATACAGTATATATGTATGAGTATTATGGGTATTATATGTATGGTATTGGAGGTGGAAGATTTTCAGTACTTTGGATCAACAGTCCAGAGCAATGGAGAGTGTGGAAAAGAGGTGAAGAAGTGTGTGCAGGTAGGCTGGAACAGGTGGAGAAAAGTATCAGGTGTGATGTGTGATAGAAGAATTTCAGCTAAAATGAAAGAAAAAGTGTACAAAACCATGGTGAGACCGACCATGCTGTTTGGTCTAGAGACAGTGGTACTGAAGAAAAGACAGGAAACAGAGATGGAGGTAGCAGAGATGAAAACACTGAGGATGTCTCTGGGAGTGACCAGGATGGACAGGATCAGAGGAGCAGCACATGTTTGAGGTTTTGGAGATAAAGTCAGAGAGGCCAGACTGAGATGGTTGAGAGTACATTGGCAGAAGACTGCTGGGTTTGGAAGCACCAGGAAAGAGGCTTAGAGGAAGACCAAAGAGGAGGTTCGTGGATACAGTGAAGGAGGACATGAAGATAGTTGGTGTGATTGAAGAGGATGCAGAAGATAGGGTTAGATGGAGAAACAAGCAAATTCTTTCTTGGCTTTCAGAGCTAAAGGACGAACTGCCTTTAAATCACTTTTGTTAAATAAATGTGTGCAGAAAAGAACAATCGCTGGATTTGAGTGTTTCCTCAAATCCAGAGAGACTGGGAAAGCTGTGCTTCTGTGCGCCGCCAATTAGGAGTCATGTTGCTTTTAACAGTAAGAGGGGATTTTAATTCTTACCAAAAAAAAAAAACCTAAAAAATTCTGAAGCAACAAAAATTTGTTTTCCACATGTTTCATTTGAATTTGGTTAAATTGCAACATGTGAAGAACAGCCAATAAAGAAACCCCCTAAAGAGAAAGTGATCAACACCATTCTACGTCGTTTTTTTATTATTGATTTTGAACAATTACTTTTAATGAAAAAATATTTCATTTAAGAATGAGATCATGGATACACGCAGCCAAAATGAGCTTCCTTCGCAGGATAACTGGGCTCTCACTCACAGATCGGGTGAGGAGTTTTGCCATTCGGGAGGAGCTTGGTGTCGAGCCGCTCCTCCTCCAGGTCGAGAGAAGCCAGATGGGGTGTTTTGGGCATCTGGTCAGGATGCCCCCCGAGTGCCTCGCTGGTGAAGTGTCTCGGGCACGTCCCACCGGGAGGAGACCAAGAAGCAGACCCCGGACCTGCTGGAGAGACTATGTCTGACAGCTGGCTGGGGGATGACTTGGGATCCTTCCGGGTGAGCTGGAGGATGCAGCTGGGGTGAGAGAAACCTGGGCTGTTGCCCCAGCAACCCAACCCCGGATAAGCAGAAGACAACGGAACGGGAATATGTTCTGATTCACAAGCATTTAGCTAAACTTTCAAATGAAATTTTTTATCATATTAATAGCAAATGCTTTAAAGGACGATATCTAGCGGAGGGAAGAATTTAAGAAAAATAACTCAGACAAACACGTAGTTTTTTCAATGTGGATGGATAAATCTGTCTGCTGCCTCCACTCCAGCCCTCCTTAGGCGGCTGTTGTAAAGCCTGCAGCATCCTCAAGGCAGCCAACTCAGAAATCCAACGTCTCACACCATGTAGGACTTGGATCGATTCACAGCTCTTTGCCCTTCAGTTCCCCTGCAACGGCACACTTTTCTGTTTTCCTCAAAAAGTTTAAAATTAATAAAGAAAGCAGCTGCGTGCACAGCACACGCCGCAGCTTCACTCACCTTCAGGCTGCCGTCTTATCGTATACGAAGGAGTTACCATAATATTAACTTGAACTGATATTCATTAGTATGTATTGCCAATTAATACTGAAGCAGATGGGCCGTCCATCCTTATTCCTCTGATAGATTTTTACAAGGAAATGCTTTATGGAACCCTACTGCAGGAAGCTAACAGATGTCCCATTTGAGCTGAGCTGTGCTTGGAATGGCAAGTGTAGCGCCCAAATGGTGCTTAGCTGGCTTCTGTTGCAAAAAAATGAGATGTTCCCAAAGTGCTGCCCGGAGAGAGAAATACCCAGTTTTTTATAGTAAAGATAGTGTTTTCATACAAAATCAATGTTCTGGACACCAAAAACATCCCTGAAGTGGTTATACAGTTCTGTTTTCATATGTCTTTCATAGATGGTGCTGTGGCTTAGTTGGTTAAAGCGCCTCTCTAGTAAACAGGAAATCCTGGGTTCAAATCCCAGCAGTGCCTTTTGTGGCAGTGGGTGTTGGCTCGATGGCAGGGTGTTTGTCCTTAGACTGGGAGAAGTTGGTTTGATTCAGAGGTGAGATCGGTTCTAAGAAATCCAGGCCAACCCGAGCCTGCTGATATTAAAACCTGACCCTACCCGTGCCTGACCAATCAACTTGATTTGCGAGCCCGAAATGTCATATTTTATTTGGGAGGGGGAGAGTTATTTATAAATAGGAATATTTTCAAGAACACGTTTTTAATAATAAAAAATATCACACTATCGGACCCCTAACGCATTTGTCTTGCTTAGCGCGAAGAGGAGGGACGGTCTTTGAAGCAAATGATAAAATATCCCTTTTGCCAGTCCAGCTGTTTAAATGCCCGCTCAGCATCGAGGTGCCAGTCCTTTTGCTCTCGTATGAAAGCAAAGCGCTACATTGACTACATCCAGCGAATCCAACGCAATTTTCTGTAGCATTTTGAACAATAAATTTGAAGCTTTTCCACACCTCACTCTTACCGGTGCGTGTTTGTCTTTTCAGTTCTCCTGCCTTTAGTTTATCCTTAAATTCTTACCCCTTCATAATGGGGATAACCAGTTCAAAATAAATACAGACTTGAGCAGGGGAGGATTACCAAATTAAGAGGAGGCGTTTACGAACACAGAGCATGCGCTGGTTCTGCGGATCTTGTTTAGTAGTTAAACATTACTTCTCTGTTTTATCAAAATTCGATTCCCGCTAGGCCTAAGCCGTCGCTAGGACCACAAAAAAGATACGAAAACAAAAAAAGGACAGAAAATGAAAACCTGAAAAGACAAAAAAAATGTAAGCTTGTTCTTATGTGTCCAGAGGCTAAATGTGAATATGAGCCCCAAACCCAGCTGTGACTCTGCCTTCTGAAATACTTTTTTAAAAAATCTAAGTGTGTGAGTTAATTTACTGGTTTATTGATCCAACCCACATTGAAGCAATTTAATCCTAGTAATAGCAAATGTATTGCTAAATATTTGATGAATAACCTGGAATGTCTTCAATCACTGCAGTCATGGCTACTGTTTACAGCCACAAATATGTAGTAACATCTTTCCTATGTGTAGTTACTCACCGCTTCATTTCATATTGATGGTTTGGGTAGCTTTATTTTAACAGTGTGAAACTTTAATGATATTTTAAAAGAAATTCAGTGATTAAACTGTAACCATGCTCCAACTTGTCATATTTGCACGCTAAAATAAATCGGTCTTCTTAAATTAATACATAAATGTCATGAAGCGGTGTGCAGGTGGAAATAGGAGGGCCCAATTGCAGAAAGAAAATATGGTTTATTCGAATTTGGCGGTCCATTAATACTGTGGAGAGAAAAACAAAGTTTCAGTGGCATGGTAAAAGACAGTGGTGGATGAAGTACTCACTTTTTGTACTTAAGTAAAAGTACAGATAATTAGGAAAAAAAAAATTTACATAAGTAAAAGTAAAAGTACCAATAAAAAAAAATCTACTTAAGAAAAAGTACAAAAGTAGTTGGTGTAAATTGTACTTTTTAAGTAAAAAGTAAAAGTATTCTACCATGATTCAAATGTTATTTTTTGTGCTGTAGGGTCACAGATAAATACTCTGCAGGGGCGGTTCCAAGAAGAGGGGGGGCGTGCCCCCCACACCCTCCCCTCTCACCCCCGTCCCTCCTCTGGTCCACAGGAAAAAGAAAAAAAAAGAAGCAAATGGGCCACCAAAATGCAGGAAAAAAAATTTATTTTTCAAAATGTTCTGGGAGGGAGGCCCCCAGTCCTCCTATACTGGCTTTGTCAATGACATCACGCCCTGCCTCGCCCCCTTTAGAAAATCCTTGGAGCCGCCCCTGCTCCGAGTAATGATTGCTCAACTTTTTATTTAAAAGTAAACACAACGAACAACAATCTTCTGACTCTTTAATTTGTTCTATATTTTATGTTAGTTTTTTGGCGGTGAATGACTGTGGAAAATTTTTACTCTTGATTCTGATTGGTCCTCGTTTTATTACTTCTCCCTCTGGGAAACCGCAGGCGATCAACTGCTTTCTCTACAGGTTGATTTTGGCGGTGCAGCTTCAAAATGCACTAAAAAAAAAAAAAAAAAAAACTGTATTTTTCAAATTCTTGACCGAAAATGTAACAAAAACTTGTAAAGAGACTTTTAAAAAGTAGCGGAATAAAGGTACAGATATTTGCTCAAAAAAATGTAGTGAAGTAAAAGTAGAGGTCTAAAATTTTACTTAAGTAAAGTACAGATACACAATTTTTTTTACTTAGGTACAGTAACGAAGTAAATTTACTTCGTTGCGTTCCACCGCTGGCAAAAGGTTATTGTAAGAATGTGTACTTGGTCAGGCAACCAGGGAAACCCAGCTGGGAGGGATGGTATGACCCAACAGGGAAGTCTGGGGCGATTGAAATAGATGGTAGGGTGCACAGATGTTTGGAATCAGTAATCATCCTCAGGTGACCCTAATCACATTGATTAGGAGGAGAGGGGATCATGACAATAACTCTCTAACATTGTTTTACTGTGACTGAACAGCGTTACGTACACTTGCAGGGCTTTAACTTGTCTCTACTGATTTAGTTTGATAGATGATTTGATGGGATCGACAGCTGCCCAGAGACCCCGCGAAGCTTCATTCTTCATTCAGCATGTTTGTCTCAGCTGTCATTCTCCATCTAGTCGCTCTTTCTTCTTCTTGCCAGCACGTCTAACCACTCTCGGTTTGCACTAGTTTAAAGACAAATGAACAAATAACTTTTTTCCCCAAACAAGGAAACTTGTACATCCTACACATCTCACTACGCCAATCAGTAGGATCGCATTACGAGAGAGTAAGCTAATTTGTGTTTCGTGTGTGTTTCACTGAGCTGCAGGGACTGCCAAACCCAGCCGCTGCAGCAGACGGGCATCAGGTTGACCAGCTTAAGCCAACAGGCTTGCCAACTGTAGGGGGGAGGATAAAGACTGATTGGATGAACTAGAGAAGAGTCCGGATTTTTCCTGCTAATCAGTGCAGGTTTTTTGGGTGCTTTTGCTTTAATGAGGTTGGTCAGGTACAGCTGAGGGAGTTCACACTGATGCTAAGGTCAGGATTTAGTTGACCCACACATAATCACATCCAAATTTTCACAACTTTAGGGATTCGCTGATGCCAACAACACCAGGGATGACAGATGTTGATGCCTCCAGTCGGCCAGATAGCGGCGAACAGATGTGTGAGCGAGAGAAAACACAATGTGGAGAACATTCATATTAGTGAAGGAGTTTGCTCTCAGACAGATGTAGGAGGAGAGGTGTTGGATTGTGTTTCAGAGCTCTGTATTGATACAAGCCTCTTCTGCCTGCATGCTCGCATCACCCATCGCTTTCCTTTTGGCTGATTTCTTAATGCAATTGTAGTGTGGGAGTGGAAATCTGTCACCATCTGCAGAGCAGCAAACATGAAGGAAGGGCTGTTTTTTTCTCAGATTCAGCCCTGTAGTTTAACCAGATCAAAATAGACTGTTATTACAGGTCCCTCAGGTCTCGATTTGGGGAACGTCTCTATCTGTTTCTCATATTGCCGAGGCATTTTGAAAATCAATTACATTAAAAAACAGAATGGTAGCAGACAGTTTTGGTCATGGACATATTTCGGCATATCTTTATCAGTCTGCTTGATTTTAAATGAGCGTTTTTTTAGGGAACAAATATTTAAAACATGTCCTCGTTTAAAAAATGTATATAGATTTTTATATTCTTTTACCTCTAAACTGACTTAGTTACCATATGACCGTTCTGTTCTGTCGTCTTCTGCTTATCCGGGGCCAGGTCACAGGGGCAACAGCCTCAGAAGGGAAGCCCATGCTTCTCTCACCCCAGGTACATCCTCCAGTTCACCCGGAAGGATCCCGAGTCGTTCCCCAGCCAGCTGTGAGACATAGTCTCTCCAGCGGGTCGAGGGTCTGCCTTTTGGTCTCCTCCCGGTAGCACTCAGGGGACATCCTGACCAGATCCCCGAACCACCCCATCTGGCTTCTCTCGACCTGGAGGAGCGGATCGGCATCGAGCTCCTCCCGGATGGCTGAACTCCTCACCCGATCTCTGATTGAGAGCCCAGCCACCCTACAGAGGAAGCTCATTTCGGCCGCTTGTATCTGCGATCTCATTCTTTCGGTCACCACCAACAGCTGGTGACCACAGGTCATAATAATAATGCATTGAACTTATATAGCGCTTTTCTAGACACTCAAAGACGCTTTACATATACAGTTTATGTGCATTATTCATTCACTCCATACAATCATTCACACACACAACATTCATTCCTGATGATGGGAGCTACCATGCAAGGCGCAGACCACTATCATCAGAAGCAACTGGGGGTTCGGTGTCTTGCTCAAGGACACCTCGGCATGGACTCTTGGCGGGGGATCGAACCTGCGACCTTCCGGTTACGGAGCGGTCGCCCTACCCACCAAGCCATCCTTCCCCCAGGTCAGGGTGGGAACGTCTGGGTGGGCAAGTCTTAATTTCTAATCTTTATTTATTACTTGAAATGTGTCGACAGTTTGTTCTATTCTGTCGTAAATTTGAGGGGAAAAAATGCTTGTGAAGTTGTTGGGTTTTTTTTTAAGATTCCAAAAAGTTTGAGGGCAAACAGTCTCTTATTAATTAAATCAGCTGATTTTTAAATGCAGCGTCAGGAAGTAGCGTAACTGTAAACATTCAATTATCTGATATTTTCCTCAACAAAAGAATTCATTTTATACTTTTCTTAAATCCTCCAGCTCTTTTTAAATCTTGAAGACTGAAACAGTGTGGGTTTTAAAATTAAAGTGAAACACTCAGTATTGCCTGGAAGTGTGTTTCCTGGAAAGACATAAGGAGCCTGAAGAAATACTTTTTTTTGCATGGGCGGCACAGTGGCGCAGTGGGTAGCACAGTGGCCTCATAGCAAGAAAGTTGTAGGTTCGATTCCCAAGTGGGGACGAGGCTTGGAACACTGGTCTTTCTGTGTGGAGTTTGCATGTTCTCACCGGGATTGCATGGGTTTTCTCCGGGTACTCCTGTTCCCTCCCACCCTCCAAAAACTTGCATGCTCGGTTGATTGGCCACTACACGATTGTTCCCAAGAATGAGTGTGTGTATGGTTGTATGTGTGTGGCCCTGCAACAGACGGGCAACCTGTTCGGGGTGTCCGCTGCCCTTTGCCTAGAATCAGCTGGGATGGGCCTCAGCACCCCCTAGACCCCAAAAGGACTAGACCAGTAGTTATTAACCTTGTTGGAGGCACCAAACCCCACCAGTTTCATATGCTCATTCACCGAACACTTCTTTAGTAGCGTCACTGACCGCATACCGCTGGTCAGACAGAGGGTTATTAAAGAGGGTGTTGTTAAACCCGACTGAGAAGGAGGTCTCACTCTGCTGCTTATCCAGCGCTTTCAAAGCGGTCTGATGGGGAGGTCTCACTCTGCTGCTTATCCAGCGCTTTCAAAGCGGTCTGATGGGGAGGTCTCACTCTGCTGCTTATCCAGCGACCTCAAAGCGATCCGGTAGGATATCCCAGAGCAGGAAGCTTTCAATGACTGTGCTCACTAACTGCAGACTAGACTGAGGGGTGGAACTCCGCGGCGGAGGCTCCACCGAACCCCTGAGACCGACTCACCGAACCCCCCAAGTTAAGAACCTCTGGACGAGACAGTTAAGAAAGTGACTAACTGACCTCAGCTTTGAGTCCAACAAAGCATTTAATCCACTTAAAAATGGCATTAAGAAGTTCACTTTTATAAGACTCTGAAAATTATTAAATTTAATCGTTTACTTGTAATTTTTCTGAGAACATCAGTACTTTAGCCGATTCTAATTATTTTTAATTAAAGACAGAAAGCAGATGAGAGAACAGAACTAATCAGCGACAAGTGGGAATAAATTTGGTAAAAAATTAACTCTCTTTTTGTCCGTTTTTTTATTTATTTTGAATCAAAAGTTTGTTTTGTTCGATTAAAAAGAAAACTAAATGAATAAACTTGGTTGGTTTTTTTTTTTTGTTTTTGTTTTTTTTGGGGGGGGGGGCTACAACAAAGCTGCTCATTTTTGTATTTTCTGTCTTTTCTTCATTTTTGAAGCAAATCAATGAAACTCTGCTGAATCATTTCTTTTGAATTTCAAATTCAACAGAGGATTTAATCTTTATTTGCATGAAAAAAAAACCTAAATAAAATCTTCCACACAAACTCAACTGTTACCAAACTCCAGTGAGAATCCACCAATAATCTAAAACCATCTGTCTGAAACCCACAAAGCCAAACTGGCTGCATTTGTCAAATTTTCATTTCTGGAGATGTTCATTGCTATATTTTCTCCAACATAATTTTTTCTTTATCAGTTTGTAATTAAAACTTCTTTTCATCCCTGTCCTCCTCCTCCTCTCTTCAGATGTAAAATCTTTTGTGCCACTCTGCATGTGGCTTCATCCCATCATTCAGAGCACATCTCTGATTCCTGCTTTTCCATCAGCCACACTGGCATGACGTTTGCATCTAGAACGTGTGGCTGACCAATCGTGTCGACGCTTGTCACCAAGCGCTCTGCAAATGAGATCCGGCTAGCAACAAGGAGGCGGAGGAGAGGGTGAAGGAGGACTGTGGAAGACTGCGGTTATGGCAGAAATGGTCCCTAGGCCCCGTGAAAAGTCGCTGAATCAAACCCTGCCGGCTGTGTGTGATTGAGGGGTTGAGTCAGACGTGGTGTGTTTGTGAGACGAGGAAACCAAGGCTGTTTTCTCTGGTGTGTGTGTCTGTATTTGCTGTGTGAATGATGCACACAGAGGCAGGAAAACACGCCCCTGAGCGAGAGCCAAATGCATTATGAGACAGGGATATTTTCTTTTTGCTTCTTGTCTTGTCAGCTAAGCCCTCATCTGGTCAAGTAAAACTTGTCGCTGGGGGATGTTGGAAGATATTGATACGTTTAGAGAAGTGGTAGCTTGTTTTTAAGTTGTGTGCTGACAGTCCAAAATGTTTCTTTTTGGTTTAGGGGGAAAATGGACATGTTGGATTCTGTTGACAGATGCTGATGTAGGAATAATTAGATTGAGCTCCAAGCCCGTTTAGAAGGACAGGTATTGGGAATTGTATTTCAATTTCCGATACTCTTCGATGAGAGGCTGATTTAGGTGTGCTGACAAATGACTTTACACCCACAGGGCTTCAAATGTAAACGGAGGGCAGAGGTTAAACTTGCTTGTCTTATTGTGAAGGAAATTGTCAGGCTTTTATTTTTAATGACACAAGCAGAATTGCTTAACTCGGGGTCTTGTTTACGAGTGGAGGAAGGATGGAGCGGGAGATCGACAGTCAGATCGGTGCGGCGTCAGAAATAACTAGGACGCTGCATCGGTCCGTCGTGGTAAAGAGAGAGCTGAGCCGCAAAGCAAAGCTCTCGATTTACAAGTCGATCTACGTTCCAACCCTCACCTATGGTCACCAGCTGTGGGTGGTGACCAAAAGAATGAGATCGCGAATACAAGCGGGCGAAATGAGCTTCCTCCGCAGGGTGGCTGGGCTCTCACTCAGAGATCGGGTGAGGAGTTCTGCCATCCGGGAGAAGCTCGGTGTCGAGCCGCTCCTTCTCCAGGTCGAGAGGAGCCAGATGGGGTGGTAAGGGCATCTGGTCAAGATGCCCCCCGAGCGCCTCGCGGGCGAGGTGTTTCGGGCACGTCCCACCGGGAGGAGACCAAGGGGCAGACCCCGGACCCGCTGGAGAGACTATGTCTCACAGCTGGCCGGGGAACGACTTGGGATCCTTCCGGGTGAGCTGGAGGATGCAGCCGGGGTGAGAGAGGCCAAGGCTATCCATTTGAGGCTGTTGCCCCCGCGACCTGACCCCGGAACAAGCGGAAAATGAGGGAACGGAACAAGCAGAATTGTTGGGCAAACACAGTCTATCAGACTGAAGCAGATCAGGAAGAAAGTTTTAGAATCCGTCAGACTTTCCCACATTCACATCTCTGAGATTGGTTTTAGAGTCTTTTTTTGTCCTCAGGTGAGGTCCTGATCTGCTTAGCTTTGGTGGGATACCAGAATACCCCAGAATATCCACAAGGGCTGTGTAATTGCAGTTTCTTTAACACCTCACCCATGACTAATTCATCTCAGAAGACTCTGGATAAAAGAAGTAAATTACCCCTGGTGGGTACGCCATTGGCATCCCCAGCCACTTAAAGACTCGCTATGGCAGTGAAGATGTCTTTTTGGGGTCATCGTTGAGGCAAGTCGAGTTTTTGCAGGAGGGAGATCTGGGGGTATGAGAAATTACAATGCTGAGTTTTTTTTTGGGTGTGGGCAGGATGGACAGGATCAGGAATGATAACATCAGAGGAAAAACACATGTTAGAGGTTTCAAAGTCCGTTCCGTTCTGTTGTCTTCCGCTTATCCGCGGCCGGGTTTCTCTCACACCATCTGCATCATTCAGCTCACCCGGAAGGATCCCGAGTCGTTCCCCTTCATACGAATTTATGTCTAAGCACATTTAAAAACTGCCTGGGTTACCTTTTTTTTTTTTTTTTTTCCCCACAAGCTGTCACATATATGATCATTTTTTGCTTGTGAACGTAGCCGTGTTGCCTAGGCAACATCAGATCATTGGAAAAAGATGATTGCTTTGCCGTTCATCTTTTAGGCTATTGGACCAATCTGTGCGCTTTTTTATCGACAAAATAAATATGTTTGCTTGAAGTTATTTGACCATGTCTTCCTTGCTCAGCCAGCCAAATTGCATCATGTTACAAGCGATGAGCATCATGTAACATGCTCTTCTGAGTGCTCACCTAAAAAAAAATGATGTGCACCTCTGAGCATACCACAAACAACTCTGAGGTTCTGAGATGTTTGAGGTGAATCCAGCATGGCTGACAGTTCTCAACATATTCCATCTTCTTCTGACTGAAACTTTCTTTCCCAGACAACTTCTTTTTTTTTTTTTTCACCCGCTGCTTCTGATGTCGGCCTCCGTCTGCTTTACTTGGAGGTGAACCAAAATGGTGGACATACAAACAAAACAGAAAAAAAAATAGAAAACAGTTAAAAGTCTCAAAGATTTAAAAAAGAAAAATGGTGTTAAGCAGAACATTAGCTGAACAGGAAATGAGTTTGGAATGAAAAATCACATCAAACGAGATAATAAGCCAGGGAGGAGAGAACAGAGAAGGGGATGCAAATTGGACACCCACTCATCCAGCCAGCCTGGAAACTGCGTCTCCCTTGTCGGTGATGCCTCTAATGTTTAAGATGTTACATAATGAGTAAAGAAACCAGAGGTGGGCATCACATTTGATTACAATGCCTTATGAATCTGCCGTTTCTGAAAGACACAAATAAAAAAACTTTCATTACGTTCCTGTGAAATTCAGATTCACAGCCATGCTGGCGTTAAATAAAAAGCTTTGCAGCTCATTGCTTTTGTCTATTTGAACTTTTTCCATTGCTTTTAACTAGAGTTCACCAGGCAGAGTTTAAAGCCTCATTGGTCAACACCTCCACATGACCCGATGACACTGAATGGCTGCTCTGGCATTTAGCTCAGCCAAGATGAGCGTAATGTGGTGAAGCGCTCCATACATCATCATGTGGAGGTGTTAGACAGCAGAGCAGAGATCACTGAGGTCCAGCCCATACTTCATTTGACTTCTGGATAAACCACAAAGCCTCATTAACATGCACGACCGCAGGTTATTATTGCCCGAAGGGTGACTTTTTTGGTTTTCTTTCACGCTATGAAAACAGTCTGACCTTGCAGCCTTGGGGATTGTGTGGTCTGCGGTGGGAGGGTACTTTTTGAAATTAACCAATCTGCTGCTGCTGCCAAGTGTGAAACGGCTGGGATCAGAATCAGCGCCTCCAAATCCGAGACTATGGTCCTCGCCTAGGAAAGGGTGGAATTTCCTTTAAGGGTCAGGTTAGGGTATCTGGTTAGAATGCCTCCTCCCAAAGACTATGGGAGGATAGACTAAGTCTTGCAGAGGGCCGGATAACACCTAGAGATCCTCCCGGGTGAGCTGCAGGATGCAGCCGAGGTGAGAAAAGCCTGGGCTTCCCGTCTGAGGAAGATAGGACCCAGTGCCACATATGTGGGAGACAACCAAACGGGACTCTTTCCTGTTTGGGGGCAGATGTGATGAATGTAATGAACCCACACAGCCAGTATAGTTTGAAAAACAACAACCAAACTGCAAAAATGGGGCAGACCATCTAAATGGGCGTCACATTTTGTTTCCACGGGAATCATATCAGTGCTAAACTTGAACCCACGTGTGTCAAAATCTGACCATGTAGGATTGGTGTCTGTACCGTTTTTATTGTGTTTGTGGTTCAATACAGCTGACACATATAAAGTGAAATCCACAGCCAATAATATTTGGCACATTAACTCAATAATATGGCTCAGGGAGAATTTGTGTGCTGCACTACTACACCGCAGCAGGCTGCCACGACGGCGCCAATGGTGGAAGAAACGGAGGGTTGATCAATCAAGAAAACCTTCATTTGTCCCACAATGGGGGAAATTGCAGCATGCAACAGTATGAATACAGGAAGAAAAAAAAAGGTCACGATAAGCATGTGCAAATGAAATAAAAATAAAAAGGTAAATTGACAAAGAAAACATGGTAAAAATTGCTCATTGTGGAGTCTCACAGCAGAAGGAAGGAAAGACCTCCTGAATCTCCCCTTCACACAGCGAGGGTGGAGCAGCCTGCCACTGATGCTGCTTTCTAGGGGAGACAGTGTCCTGCAGGGGGTGGGACTTGTTGTCCAGCATGGATGTCACATAATTGTCACATAATTTAATCTATGCTAATGTTCATTTGTCGCTTGATCTTTTTTTTTTATCCAAATACTATGTTATACATATTTTTTTTAAATGGCTAAATTGGAATCTGCACATTAATAAAATCTTCAAGTCGGTCATTTCATTGAATAACTTTTATTTCAAAGCTATAAAAAAAAGAATTCATATCTAAAGCCACTTGTCCCAATGTCTGGCTGAAGAGTGTAAATTTATCTGTCACCTGAGGATTAAATTACCATCTACTGGTAATAATATGATGTTACTTCCATCATTATTTCTCTTTCTTGTTAGCCTGTGAAATACAAAGTGTGCTCAGAAGTCTACCTTCCATAACCTCGTCTTTTAATCAATATCTGCTTCCAGCTCCATGTTCCTTGTACCGTATCATCCATCACAGCAACATTAGCATATCTTTAGAGCTACTTAGTGCACGACGTGGCATGTGTGTGGCACTTAATGGCAGTTTAATGTGACATAAAGACATAACTGCAGCTGTATTGTTCTGCCGAGACCAGAATATGAAAAATTTTATAGTTCATGAGCAGGATTTAATATGATCTGGGTATCAAAACCATCTTTTTCTCTTTATCTCTGCCAATGAGAACCATTATCATTTTATTTTAGGCAGAGAGATAACTTTTTTGTCATTTGTTGATCTCTGGCTGCTGGATTTGTAGAAATGGTTGAGCGTTTAAGAGGAAGTGGTTCAATATTGTAGTAAGATCAATTACTATTACCAAGAATTAATTGTGTTATTGAGAACCCCACAGTGTGGACTTAAAATTTAGAAATACATGTGGCTGGATTTTAGACCACCTGCCGGCATGGTGACACAGTGACCTCACAGAAAGGATCCACCGGTGTTTCAGTCCTGTCGCACTGTGTCCAATCTGGCAACCCAAAAGCTGGAGTTCGGAATGGGTCACAAAGCCAGGTTGCAGTGAAGAACACCAAACGGGCCTCTCTGGATTTCACTGGGTCCGAATGAGCGCCTCCAATTCCTCAAGCGAGCAACTGGTTGTTTCCATAGAAACCGGAAAAACACAGGGCCCGAAGCACCTTCTCTAGACAGTCTCCTTCTCCGCACCTCCTCCAGAATGACTCCTTCTCCTCAGCTCCCCCAGACCCGATGCTACTATTACCTAACCAATTATTACATATTGAGTAAGAAATCGGAATTTGTCAGGTCTAAAAAAGGCTTCATTCAATTTAGTACCTCAGTATCATAACCAACAATTCATCTCACACAAGAAAACAAGCACTTTTCCTCACTGCAGCAGGGGAGAGATAAGGAGAAACAAAGACGTACTCTGCCTGGCTCCTACAATCTTCTCCCAGTCATCTCACCCCGGCTGCATCCTTTTATTAGAGAAAATAGGTCAAAATTAGGTGTGAAAATAGGTTTACATAAGGACACTCACAGGTGTCTGAAGAATGAGTTAATCAGTCTTAAGAATGAATTAATCAGTCTGAAGAATGAGTTGATCAAAAGGGCAGAAAGTCCATCCAACATTGTTTGTATGCAAAATGGTTTTAACAAAACAGTGTGTCCCATGTCCTGCAACTATCTGTGATTAGCTGACAAGGCAGGAGTGTTCTGATAACCAGTTGGTCTCTATATGTGAAAAACACAAACTATAAAGTTATAAAGAGTAAAATCATGAGCTTATCCTACAAAATTTCAAACAGAAAAAAACTCAATTTAATTTTTTTTTGTCTTTATCGTGCAGCCCTTTTCAGGTACAGTGGTTTTTGGTTTCCACTTCTTAAAGAAAAACAGAATAGAGGAGCATTTAGTCGCCTGCTAACTCCATCTCTGTCAAAGACAGATAATGGTACATATTTCAATCTGCTCACCTGTAAAATGCAAAATAAGCACAGAATACTTCTGCGTATCAGTCCCAGTCCCTTCTATAAGAAGCTTGGATGCTGTGAATATAAATTACACGAGCTGCATTTTGAGGAGCTATTGTCTGACTCGCTTTGCTGCCAGCTCTATATTAACTAGTTTCTTCCATCGTATTTTTCAACCAAAAAGTGTGCTATGTTTTAAAGAGATGGATGAAAAGTGAGGCAGAGAGGAGAAGAAGCCAATGCAGATGCAGTCCCCTCTTTTATGGGTTTAATCCCTCTTAGTAGGGGAGCGATAAGCGTGTTTTGACTTAGCACCAAATTTCCTGTTGTTTATGCACCGCTTTGCCAAACTGTGTGGATCCCTGTAGAGTCAGATAATCTTTATGATGCCAGTTTGGCAGTGCTGAGAATATCCTAGGTCAAATCTCTACAACAGAGAAAAATTAAATGTCTTGGCTTTTTAGTTGTTGTTTTATCGCTTTTCTTTCTGTTTTTTAAGCGTTTACTTATGGATCGTAATCTGTTGGCGCCTTTTTTGGGATTTTGCATCATTTTAGCATTTGAGATCTTTGCTGTGTGCAGCCAATCAGAACTCAGAAGAGCTTATTTAACCCCTTGTGTTTCAAATAGAGAAAAGAAAACCTACTGTAATTTTTTTTATCGATTCAAAAGTAAAAGTATCTGAGCTACAGTTTCCTACCAGGTTTTTTTTTTTTTTAAAGTCTTCACAGACGGAGGTGTTTTTAGCCATTTTTAGCCAACTTGTGAATCCACTCAATGTAAAATGGCTGCAAGCAAAGAAACACTATTACATCACTTTGCATCGCACCATCTGCCACGTTGACCTTTTAATCTCCTGCATGTAAATTCTCACTTTCTAATGTCTCACCTTCTCACAAGACGACACAAGCTCTGCACAGTTCACACATTGGCACAGATTTGTTGCAGATTTACTAGCACGGACGCAGGACTTTGGAGTCAAATATATAAGGGAAATTTTTCCAAATGTATGCTCCTGATCATCATCATTATTTAACATGTTTATTGGTTTGGAAAAAAAAAAAGGGAAACTGCAGTATATTCGCATATTTCTTCCAAACTATTGCTAGATGCATAATGTTGGATGTATGTGACCATGATATACCCGACTGCCAAGAGATACCTGCCTCGGGCAGCCAGTAAGGACCAGAGAAGGCTGCTGAATTATTCATGTAGCTGGTTTGCATCATAAGATCTTTGATTAGGGGCCTCCGTTGAAATGTCTCCATTAAAATATAATTTATACATACATTTTGTACAATGAGAGAATTATCGCCTTTAAATTTTCCTACGACGTATTCTTACATAGTTTTTCAGACTCATCAGCCAAACACATTTCATGACCATCAGAAAATTAGTAATCTAAATGGTATTACAAGAGCTTTTATAGATCAAACTATTTAAAAAAATAAAAATTTATATTTGAACCCTGAGTTTATTATAACAGCACATACTGTAAAAGTTGACTCTACTTAAAAGTTTAGCTACTTTTTTGTATTCCAAAGTCGCCCACTCGGAACAAAATGAGTGTTATGCGTCTCCAAAGATTTGAACCAAACAATAAACATCAAAACCGTTTTCAGAAATATCAATCAAACATAGATGCTGTATTGATTTGGACAGTGCCCTACAGAAAGATCATGCAGAATCCACTCAGTACACCAGTTCATGATCAAATTTGGCATTTAAGCATTGTGTTTCTCTACAGACGGCGTTCACTTAGATTCAACCTCATTTTAGTGTCTTTTATTGATTTATTTTGTGTGAAATGCAGAAACTAACTGGTTGGCAGTGTGAAAATAGGATCTTTAGGGAACTGCCTCTTGATTTGCTGAAAGCCACAAAGAAATGTTTTTCTTTCTTACTCTGAATTTATGAACCTATTCTCTTTTAGAGGACGTTGCCACTGGAGACAGACTGCTGAATTCGGATTCCCCTCTGGAAACAGAAATATAGTTTGGAAGAAATGGGAACATAAGTAATCTGTAATGGTCCGCTCTAAGTTTTTTACAGTTATTTGCAAAAAACAAAGTTCTATTTTTGCCTATAGTCTATGAATAAAAAAGTGTGTATGTCTATATATGCAGATGATGTGTGTGTATACGCGTTTGTGTAAAAAGTTTGCTATAGTCCATGAAACTCTGTGAAACTTGGCTCGAAAAGGGTCTTCTGTTCCACTGATGAGCCAGTAATTAGCAGTACCTCCTGAGGGAGTTCAGATTGACTTCACACTGTTTGCCCCCCACACGTGCAAACACATACACTGTTTGGGTTCTCCATTTCTATTTCCATCAGCAGCAGGTCTCCATTTCTTCATTTTCTAGCTTTATTATGTTCTATTAAAAAATAAACCACTGGTTTTGTTTAAAATCTTCAAATACATGAGAATCCCAGTGATTTGTTTTAGTCTTCTAAATCTGTACAATAGTAACACACAGCTGGTGGTTGTCTTATCTGAGTTTCTGCATGATTTTCTTGATATTTTAAAGACCACGCACAGTGATGGACAACATCTCCATTTAGACACGATGCCATGTGTGCCACTCTTGTCCACAAAGAGAAGAGATGTGTACTTGGGTGAAGTGGCCAAAAAAAATTTGTTCGCTTCAGCATTTTTGCTGGAATGATTGAAATTGCGCGAAAGATGGTGTGTAGTGCCGGGAATCTGTTATTGCTGTTTCAGGACATTTTTATTTTGGTCAGATACTATTTAAGTACTCATAGAGTTTGTTTGGAAGGGTTTGTGTGCATTTCGCATACGTAAGTATGTGTGTGTTTTAAGAGAAACTAAAGTGCGTAAGTGGATAGTTCTCCTGCTGACTGTTTTGGGATTACCTGTTCAGATTAGCCCAGTTAACTCGTTTCTAAATGGAAAATCCAAAGCCAAAATCTCATCAGACTTTTAATAGGCTTTGTCTTATTGTTGGAGGCAGATTTGATTCGACCCGGCTCAGCAGGTCTTTAATATGTTTTACATAAGTAGAACTCATGTAAAGGACAGTAAAGAAAATGTGATTACGGGTGTTTTTTTTTTTAATATTACTGCTTTGACTAATTAGATTTCACCATCGGAAAATGAACAGCACCAGTGACATAATCTACCGTGGAGAGGTCATTACTGGGGTGGAGGTCTCCGTGGTATTAAAAAGCACAAAACAAAAGGAAAATAATGAGAAGTGAGATTAAGAAGACTGAGATGTCTCCTCTAGATTACAATATAATCTTTTATGGAGAAGTACGTAAGATTTATGCTCCGGTAAATAAAAATGGCCATTTACTTCCCCATGTGAAAGCATTTAAAATATTTATTAAATTAGATGTTCATTCTGGACTAAAAAAAAGAAGGAGCGGCTCGACACCGAGCTCCTCCCGGATGGCAGAGCTCCTCACCCAATCTCTGAGTGAGAGCCCAGCCACCCTGCGGAGGAAGCTCATTTCGTCCGCTTGTACCCACGATCTCATTCTTTCGGTCACCACCCACAGCTGGTGACCATAGGTGAGGGTTGGAACGTAGATCGACTTGTAAATCGAGAGCTTTGCTTTTCGGCTCAGCTCTCTCTTTACCACGACGGACCGATGCAGCGTCCAAGTTATTGCTGATGCCGCACCGATCCGCCTGTCGATCTCCCGCTCCATCCTTCCCCCACTCGTGAACAAGACCCCGAGATACTTAAACTCCTCCACTTGGGGCAGGACCCTGTCCCTGACCCGCAGGGGGCATTCCACCCTTTTCCGGGCGAAAAAGGGAAGTAAAAAACAATAAAGGTAAGCTGAGGATCCTCTTAATTTTTGATGAACAAGCTCCAAACCCAAGTTTTAGGTAAAGCTGACCCTCAGGTGTCTTAGCTCGCTTTTTTCAGATTGAAAACTACTTTCAGATGAGTCGAAACGTCTTGATCTTTAAATACACTGTCCAGAAGACAACTCTGAAGCCTTTCTACAATGGCTCATCCAGGACGAATGGAGGAAGACATGGACTTGGTAGAAAGTTCCAAAAAGTTTATTTTGCGTAATCCATCTATTTTGAATATTTGGAAGACCTCTATGTGTTAGTCTTCAGTCTTAGACTAAGTTAAGCCTTTGTCTCCAGTCTAGTCACATTCCCGTTAATACACACAACACACTCCCTATATTTGCTCCCGCTGTGATGGGTTGAAGTGTTTGACCCTTTTTGCCAACCTTCAGAAAAAACAATATTTTAGTTTGATTTGACCATACAAACAAAAGTGTAAAGTTATTGTTAGAGGAACACATATCCTTGTTTGCCATTTGTAAATAGGGCATTTTTGGTTAGATTCATGTCCATTTACTTTTCTAAAAAGAACAAAAGCAACTATGATGCCGAGAACAAGGACGTTTCCGTCCTCAGCAGGTACATCCGCCGGCTCTCTAAATTCAGACCTAAATTTGCACCTAAAGGGCATGGGAGACAGACGGAAGGCTTTGTATCCATGTTTAGCGTAGAGGATAAATTGACTCTGTGAGAGTATCTGTGAGCTGGTAAATGTTTTAGCCTCCTGGATGAATGCTAATCATTTGCCCCTGGAGCTGCTCTCCGTTTAGTCCTCGCTGATCTCCTCACTTAGCCTGCCATGTTGTTCAGTGTTACACAAGCTATCCAATAAAATACAAAGAACCCTGAGCCAGTTCATTTAGGGAAAAAAACATGCAAATGCAGATATGATGCCTTCCGGGGACAATAGCTACCTTAGATGGAAGTTAGATGCAACTAAATGTTGCTAGAAGGCTAATTATCATGATAACATCTAATTTCATCCTTCGATCTTTGTGTTATGTCATTTTTAACTAAATGAGGATGACTTAGCCCAATTCGACATGAACTTTAAAGCCTGTTTACATGCAAAGCAACTCTTCTCGTACTATTTTATGCACATGAACAACCACAATTTTGGAACTTTCTTTACACCAGTGGTCCGCAACCACCGGGCCGCGTACCGGTACCAGGCCGTTGGTCATATTGTACCGGGCAGCACAGAAAGAAGACATAACTTTCGTTATTTCCATTTGGTTTATTATTTGAGCCATAACAATATTTTATTTTCAAAAGTCACCGGATTTTCTTCCTTACATCCATCAATGACTCACCTTTGACGCGTCATTCCATTAAATTTAAACCCCTAAACTAGCATAATGAGTACAAAACAAAAATCTATAGGAAGCTTCTGTACTAAGAGGAGTTACGGAGTTACGAAGCAGACTGGACCTTAGAAACACTCTTCAGGTTTCAGGTCAAGATGGGACTGTCTGGTTCCAGCAAAACAAACTCAGAACTCCGATTAATCTAGTCTTACTGTGAGGCGCCAACTGGTATTTTTAGTCACTTTGTTTTTGTGATGTTTTTTATTTTGAAGGTATTTTTACCGTTACCATAGCAACCAGAGTGCGTTCAAGCAGAGAGAATGTTTCCACGTTATAAAGACGTTGCCAGTAAATTGTCTCATGAGGACAAAGGGATTTGAAGATTATCATTTATTAAAAAACCCAGTTTTTCAGGCTTGTCTTATCACCTTTAGACCGGTCCGTGAAAAGATTATCCTATAGTAAACCGGTCCGTGGCGCAGAAAAAGTTGGGGAACTCTGCTTTACACAATAGTTATGCAGTTTTACTAATTTATAGAGTTTTATCAAATACCAAGAATGGAAAAAGTCTGACTACTACTCATTCCCCAACGCCACCCATCCTCAGAAAGCACAGACACTGCCTTCAAAATTTGACACAGGTCCTGGATGTACCGCCCATTTGTTTCAGAGTAGTGAGAAGTGGGAGGGACATGAGAGGAGCATGTGTGAAATGTTTCCTGCCAAATAAAAAGCATCATCGCTGTAGAAACCGCTCATGCATTTTCAGATGGGATTGTGGCAAAAATACTAAAACATATATTTTCAAAAACTGCAATTTATTCTCACAACTGCTTTGGTTACAATTCCGTACAAGGTCCACACAGACCTTTAAGTATTGTGGTTGGACAAAACGAAGTGGTTTACAACAGATTTACCAAAACAGAAAACACAATTTGTGTCGTTTTAAAGATGCTTTATTATTCACTGAAGATGTGACCCATCTGCTTTGTTCACCCAGGCTGAAGCAGAAGTCCCAGTCGGTGGATATTGCCAGCCAAGGTTTTTCCCCGACTTTGATGCCAGCCTCGCCCCGCAACAAGGCTGCCCCACCTGTTGCCAAGACAACCGCCGGGCTCGCGGTGAAGGATAACAACACCACCAACTCCCAGCTGCGCAGTCCTCGCTGTGGCGAGCTGAAGAGAGGATACACCATAGGTAAAAAAAAAAATTTAAAAGGCAATCAAAATCTTTTTTTTTTTTCATTAAGTTTATTTGATTTTCCAATTAATCCTCCTATCCCATGTTACGTAATCCTGACCAGAGTGGTCCAGAAAATATGCTTTTTCTATTGGGCCTTACATAATTATGTGCCTGTGATGAAATCTATTCTTTGTGGTTAGAAAGAGGTGAGTTGGGGCTGTTTGTCTACTAGAAGCCTATTTTTGGTTTGGAGATTGCTGCTCTGAGTTAAGTACACTTTGGGGAGTCCACCTTGTAGATGACAAAAGGAGTTTAAGCTAAGATAATTTATCTCTGATTGGTTTTATTGATGTTATCCACTTGTTATTCTGGTTAGAGTTTGAGTAAGAAATGTGGAAAAAGTTCCTGAAGATCTGACACGGTTTGATGTTTTGGCCTAATATTTGACATAATTTGAATGTTTGAGACGTTTTTTGTCTCAGACTTGGTTATTTTTTTTATCACACTAAACAGTAGTGTTGCCAGTTGTGAAACAAAAATGTGGTATTCCACAAGGCAGCTGTTTGGGGCCACTTTTATTTTCAGTGAATCTTAATAACTTGTCTTATAATTTACATTATCCAACAAATGTAAAATAGTCCATACCATAGTCCAGTACTATGTGGTACTGGTACCATACTTGTCCCAGGTACGCCGTGGTCAGTCAAATTTTTTATGCATTTTACTTACCATCGACCTCTTGGGGTCCACATACTATAACCATCTGGGACACTGTCCTATTTGATATCCACGCAAGTTGAATGTTAGTTGAATAGTTTGGGTTTATTTTTTGTTTTTGTGCATATAAACTCTAATTGGTCAAACAATCTGAGCTGCTAACAAACTCTCCAGCTAGAGTGTGCCATCTCGATGGGTTGTCTGGGGATGGCGCACAACATTTGGGTCACAGCCCATCTCTGAGTCGACCTGACATGTGTCTTGTCATTGAGTTTTCCTACACAGTTATCATGCATAGACTCTACTTCCGCAGGCCAGACTTGGACCTAGCAGGAGATTGATCTGTGGTTGTCTGTATCAGCTTGGTGGGCAAGAATCGATGAAGGAAATGGTGGGATAAAAGCTTGGCAGAGGCAGGTGAAGCGACAGTTGATATTTCAACCAGGCCTTATCTTCAATTAGCCGTTCACTGACAACAGCAGCCCTTTTTAAAAGCATGGGGTCGGAAGTGTGCGTTAGTGAGTCATCAAATGGAATGTGCTTGTACAATTTGTTGTGCTTTTCCAGCTGTTAACTGCAGCACAACAAATTGTACAAGCATGTAAAGTCTGAGTCAGAGGAGTTAGCACTGGGAGGAGGGTTAGCACCGGCCTAGGTAGAGCCCAACCAGACCGTAGGCTTGGCTTAGACTGGATGAGTACAGATATGATGCATTCACTAATCGTTAACTCTGTCCTATCTTGTAATGAGACATTGATCAGTGGCTGTTCTGTCTCCACGGTACTGCTCTTGATAGGAAGCTAATAGCACAGCCCTGTGGCAATTTCATAGAGTCCAATCCAGCCTGGGCTGCTTTTACCCGACCGATCATGCTAATTTATTCTAATGGGGTGGTGATAATGTGGCAGGCGGCTTGCTGCTCTCATCAGCCCAGCATCCGACAGACCTGTCATTAGAGGTGCTTTCACAGAAGACATTTTAATAACCTGACCAACGAGCCTCCCACCAGGGCCACGATTGATGGTGTTGATGGTGTTGCTCCATTAAAAGGGCTACAGTCATTGCCACTTGCTTTGAATCAGGATGAGGAAGAGCCGACGCTGGCGGTAATGTCAGCGGAGCGAGGACAAGGGCAATATTTACCCTGTCACAGGGAGACCATTTCATGCGTTTATCATGGACAGCAATGTACTTTAGAGATGCATTAGGGATAATGGCAGCACACGGTGTGATCTACATGTTAGAACAAAGAATTTGGCATAAAAGATGATTGAAAATAATAAAAACACACACAAATACTTGAAAAAGAAAAAAATGTTCAAAAACAAAGATGAAAAAAATGGGATTAAAGAACCGCAAAACGAAGAGCAAAAAAAAAGCATTAAGCCAAGAAGGTGAACAGAAGAATGGTCACTATTTCAGAATCAGAATATACTTTATTGATCCCACACATGGGAAATTTGTGTGTCACAGCAACAACTTCCTACCTGCTCAGTGAGTCGTTGTAGAGCCCGATCACGTACGGGAAGATTTCCGGTAATGAGATGTTCTCAAGCGGAGCTGTCTGAGCCTCTTGGAGAAGGAGCTCCGCTGTTCGTCCAAGAGTGGTTAGAGAGGATGGTCATGGTTGGATATGAGATGGATGAGGGATCAGATTTGAAAGGTAGAGGTAAAATTAAACGAAAAGACGCAGGGGTTCTATGGCCATTCCAAGAGATTCAGATATTACGGTGAGAATGTTGAAGAAATGTAATCTTCTGCTTTGGATCAATCGAACAAGAGAATGGTTATGCGTTGTTGTGACATTCCAGAACCTCCAGGGAACTTCTCTAAAGATTTTGTTTTTAATAAGTTGAGTATTGTCCTGGCCATACCAGCCTGTCAATGCCTTATCCCGTCAGACCTCAGAAGCTAAGCAGGCTGGACCTGGGCTGTACTTGGATGGTAGACCGCCGGAACCCCGGATGCTAGAGTGGGACAGGCTGTTGAGATTAAATTGCCTTTGTGTCCCTGGGTAAGACACTTCACCCACGTTCCCTAGTCTGAATGGTGTGTGTGCGATTGGTTGGGGATGGCCAGAGGGGCCATAGGTGCAAAAATGGCAGCCTCGCTTCTGTCAGTTTGCCCCATGGCAGCTGTCGGTACAACAGTAGCTTGCCATTACCTGGTATGGAGTGAATGAATAATGCATAAGTGAAGCATCTTTGAGAGTCCTGAAAAGCGCTATATACAGTAAATACAATGCATTATTATTGTTATTATTATTATCTATTGTGCAAATGTTACTATATATAGTAGAGTTTCATGGTATCCGTTTGGTTTTGGAGGCACAAACACAAATGTATAAAGGCAATTGGATCAACAGTCCAGAGCAATGGAGAGTGTGGAAAAGAGGTGAAGAAGCATGTTCAGGCAGGCTGGAACGGGTGGAGGAAAGTATCAGGTGTGATGTGCGACAGAAGAGTTTCAGCTAGAATGAAATGGAAAGTGTACAAAACCGTGGTGAGAGCAGCCATGCTGGTCTAGAAACAGTAGCACTGAAGAAAAGACAGGAAGCAGAGATGGAGGTAGCAGAGATGAAGATGCTGAGGATCTCTCTGGGAGTGACCAGGATGGACAGGATTAAAAATGAGTATATCAGAGGAACAGCACATGTTATAAGTTTTGGGGATAAAATTTGAGAGGGAAGACTGAGATGGTTTGGACATGTGCAGAGGAGAGAGAGAGAGAGAGTACATAGGAAGAAGGATGCTGGGTTTGGAACCACCAGGAAAGAGGACTAGAGGAAGACCAAAGAGGAGGTTCATGGATACAGTGAAGGAAGACATGAAGATAGTTGGTGTGACCAAAGAGGATACAGCAGATAGGGTTAGATGGAACGAACCTACTTGCTGTGACGACCCCTGAAGGGAAATGCCGAAAGAAGAAGAAGACTTGTTTTACTCCAAATTATTTTTCTACAAAAGTTTGAACTTTATAGTTAAAAAAAAAGACCCAAAGGTATGAAATGTTAATGCTCTCACTTAAAATAATAAAACTGACTACTTTACTTATTTTGAAAAATTCAGGGATTTATAAATACGTATCGGCTGTGATTTTCGATGGGCCACTATTTTGATGAAACCAGCAGTACCAAAAATGACATTTTAGAAAACTCAAATTTATGACAAAATTGAGAATTTTTAAGAAAAGCAGTAAATGACCAAGACAATGGACAGGAAGACCAAGCAACACCAGCTCCTCCAGACTTCCACCGCCTTTGTCTGACAGCCCCCGCAGGGCAATGCCATCCCTGACCTTTACATCATTATAGCAGCACTATACCTCTCCATAACCGGAGAGAAACAGAATATGAATGTGCTCTCCGATTAAATATGACAAACTTGCTCCTGCTACAATGAAGCGCGAGAAAAGGAATTTATCACAAACATGTGTATTAGGTAATCATCTGTTTCCAGACTTGGGGTGACCGTACATACAGAATGAACATGTGAGCAGGAGATGAGCTGCTGTCCCTCCTGCTGATGTCTCCATATGAACACCAAGGGCGAACCTTCACAGCATGTCAATGTGGCTAATGGTTTCAGAAAGAGAGCTGCCTCCACAACCTTATCCATTTCACCCCGTTCTTGCTCTACTATTTCACTCTCCCTCTATTTCTCACTCTATCTGTCCTCACACTCCCTTCGCTTGTTATCCTCTAATGTATTTTCTGTGTGTCTGGCTGAAGGGTCCGGGGAGATGGCTAATGCGTCTCAAGGACAGGCGGACATCGCCGAAGCATGGCTGTAAAACGTGTGATGGCCATCGTCTTTATGCTGTTCCACACCAGTAAATGATTTGATGCAAGATGAGAAAACATTTTAAAAGAGGAGCATCAGGTGTGAGTGTGTGTGTGTGGCTGCAAACCAATCACTTACACACTGGTTTAAAGTCTCCTGAACATCTCTGCATAAATTAGTTTCTTTTGACAAGTCAAATTGTTAAAATTTCAAATTGTTCAAATTGTTAAATTGCATCGGTCTGTCGTGGTAAAGAGAGAGCTGAGCCAAAAAGCAAAGCTCTCGATTTACAAGTCAATCTACGTTCCAACCCTCACCTATGGTCACCAGCTGTGGGTGATGACCGAAAGAATGAGATCGCGGGTACAAGCGGACGAAATGAGCTTCCTCCGCAGGGTGGCTGGGCTCTCACTCAGAGATCGGGTGAGGAGCTCTGCCATCCAGGAGGAGCTCGGTGTCGAGCCGCTCCTCCTCCAGGTCGAGAGGAGCCAGATGGGGTGGTTCAGGCATCTGGTCAAGATGCCCCCCGAGTGCCTCGCGGGCGAGGTGTTTCGGGCACATCCCACCGGGAGGAGACCAAGGGGCAGACCCCGGGCCCGCTGGAGAGACTGTCTCACAGCTGGCTGGGGAACGACTTGGGATCCATCCGGGTGAGCTGGAGGATGCAGCCGGGGAGAGAGAGGCCTGGGCTGCCCGCTTGAGGCTGTTGCCCCTGCGACCCGACCCTGGAACAAGCGGAAGATGACGAAACGGAAAAAGTCAAATTGTGAAAGAAATAATCCCAGCTTTTCCATCCAGTTCTGTAACTGTGTGTGAGGTTTCCGGGCCTTGCTTTGCTGATGCAGCACCACGGTCTATCTACAGCAGCTGACACAGGAAATGCTAATAAACAAGAAGACACAACACGTGTTAGCTAACCTGAACGCCCTGGAGAGCAGCGGACCCTGCCACCTCTTCCTGCTGACTGATTATTCTCCTCTTAGTTATTCATTGGATTCTCTCACCACCAAGTTGAAAGAGGGAGGAAGGACCACCAAGGCTTGCTCGATGTGCAGTTTAAAGAGAGCTATTCCATTAGCAGGTGTTCAATAGATCCAATGAAGTGTCAAGAAGGTGTAAAGTTGTATCCTCGTTGCTGCTTAGCTCCTCATTTTTTGTTTCTTTTGGTTTGGTTTAGATAAGTACCGTATTTTCACGATCATATAGCGCAGCTGTTAGATTCTGAAACAGAGGATGAGGACTTGGATGGATTTGATAAATGACTTTATGACGACTATAAATAATATTTAAATGAAACCAAACAGACTCAGTTTTACTCCCGATCTATTTTTAAATGCGCACAATTGTCTGCTTGTATGTGTGCGTTGTTGTAAGGCGGACGGTGTAGAGGATTTGTATACAAAACCTGCGCCCCATCATCGGATGAGCATTATCTGTGTGTTAAATACAGAGCAGACGAAACTGGGACTGCGCCTTTTAAAACGGTGCACCTTATGGTCGTGAAAATACGGTAAATAGTATTTTCTGATCCGCAGCAGTAGTATTAATAATATGGCAGGATGAGCTAATCGCTGTGCAGGGTGATGGTTGCAGCTAGCGCCCCATGCTGTGAATATCTCAGGTAGCACATGGGTCACGTTTACACATCTGGACTGAAACCGGTGGGGACGATTACACGCAAGCCGCCGTCAGACATCACTTTCTTCATTTGTTCGTTGTATTCCGCTTAGCCAGGCGAGGTCGGGAGGCAACAGATTTAGACGGCAAGCCCAGGCTTCTTACCCCAGCTGCATCCTCCAGCTCACCCGGGAGGATCCTGAGACGTCTCCTCACGGTGGGACGTGCCTGAAAGGCGTCACCAGCGAGGTGTTTGGGAAACATCACTTTCTCCTTCTATAGATGAAAATAGATGCCTCCGTCAAATAACCTGGATTTATTTTGTCCATATTCCAAGATGAAATCCAATTTCAAGATGAAAGGGGAGGCGATAGCTCGGTGGTAGAATGTTCACCATTGGACCAGAAGTTCGCGGGATCGAATTCCACCGAGCTTATGTCTAGGTGCCCTTGGAGAAGACACCAAACCCCACAATTCTCCCACCATTGGCGCCATCCCGGCAGCCTGCTGCGGTGTAATGCAGCACACAAATTTCCCCATTAAGGGTGGAGTTAAGGACAGTATTTGTAAAAGAAATAGACACACTGGACAAACCAGCTTTTCTCTCTCAGACCATTCTCAACAAACTAAAATTACAGGACAATCAAACCTGCACATACAGCAATACATTAGAGCAGGGGTGCCCATTATGTCGATCGCGATCGACTGGTCGATCGCAAAGGCATTATGGGTAGATCGCATGGCATTGAAAAAAAGTTAAAAAAAAACAAACTTTCAAAAAAAGTGTCAATTTGCCGGCTTTTCTGCTGTTACTGGAGATTTTTGGAGTTTTTGACGTGAAATCACATTATTAAGCCTGTAATCAATAGGCAGCCCGCAGTGCTGCCGTGGCCCCTCCTCCTCGCAAAGCGCTGTGAGTGTGTGCGGATGTAACAAATTGTGTTGTAGGGGTGGTTACAGCAGGCTGGAAACGATCTGTGGGGTTTGTGATGGTAATATGGGACTGGTAGATCTCAGGAGGTTTGATATTTGTAAAGTTGGACAAAACAGGTTGGGCACCCCTGCTTTAGAGAGGATGCTGTGGAAACCATTACTAAGAAAATAGTAAAAAAAAAAAGTGAATGTAAAAAGCTTGAACATCTGAGACCATCTATCCGGGCCAGTACTTATTTTAACCCAACACTGTATTGAAGCTTTTCATTGGGCCTGACTGTATACCGGTATGTTTTACTGCATCTTTATGGGAGTTCCCCATGTAATCATCAGGATGAAGAACATTTACTCATCCCCGTACTGGACATATCCGGGCTGAGGAGTCTCCCGAGTTTTCATCAGGATGAAGAACATCTTTTGACTTCTTAGATATTTAGCTGTAGAGTAGAATAAGCTAATATTCAAACAATAATTTTTGACACATTGGTTGCTCGTCCCGGGGGAGGGATCTCTATGTCATGTGGATCCCCACGAGGTTTCTTATTTTTTTCCCCACTGATAGGTTTTTAGGAGTTTCTCCTCACCATGAAGGAGAGTAAAAGTGATTAAATATGCTAGTCTTGTTTAGTTAGCATTTGTTAGTAATTTTTCTTGTTGTGTATTTGTGTTAATACATTCCTCTTTTTCTTGTGAAGCCCTATGAGACGGAAATTCTGTGATTTTGGGCTATACAAATAAAATTGAATTGAACTGAATTGAATTTAGCTGCAGAAAAATGGTCCGTTGAAGTTTGTTTCATCTCTCTGCTGACATCTGTTGTATGTCATCCACCTCAGTCCACTGCATGTGTAACTTTCAGCACAAACATCTGAACGTAAGTACATGTAAGCAGCTTATCTTTCAAAATACTCATATTTCTGCTCAGTCGGCTCGTTTGGAAAGATCAGATTACGCACCAATCATGTGCTGGCTTTTCTCACAGAGTATGTCTGAACTCTTACTGCACAGTCACATCACAGTGATATGAGTGGGTTTTGATTCCATTTTGCTTAAATAATTAACTTTAGAGTCTCATGCTGAACATATCAACAGACTCCTGCAACCCCACTGCTCAAAGGAACGGTGCAGAAAGTTATTTCTGCCGTTCCATCAAACTAACCTTTCACTTTCAAATCTTTCACTTATAACAATTAAAAAAATATATATGTTGTGTGATTGTATGCATAATTTGTATGATGACTTGTATGATCGTAGCACTGCAGCACTCAAATTTTTCTTCGGGGATAGATAACGTATTTTCAATTTTAATATCTACTAAACATTTTGGCAAATATTTTGAATTAAATCAAAACTTTAACTAGAAAAATGACTCATTTTTGCACTCAGAATGAAAAAAAATGTAAATCCAGTTCATTCATGTCTAAAATTTTAAGTAGTCCTTTGTCCCTGACATCAGATACCATACCTGAGAAAAAGCACTTATACTTCGACTCGTACTTTTTGAAGGTTATTTAATTTAATCAGCACATTTATTTTTGTTGCATAGGAATCAGAATAGTAATAGAGGAGAGGTGGTGGATCAGTGGTCAGAGCGTTCGCCCGCGAACTGGAAGTCAACCGGAAGTTTGCAGGTTCGCATCCCACTGAGTGCACATCTAGGGTCCTTGGAGAAGACACTTAAACCCTCGTTTCTCTCACCATTGGTGCCGTCATAAGTGGCAGCCTGCTGCGGTGAAACGCAGCACATAAATTTCCCGGTGAGGGATTAATAAAATATGTTAAATTAAAATTAATCAATCATCATTACACTCTGGGCAGGGGATCAAACCTGCAACTCTGCAACCCCAGAATGCTCACTCTACCTACTGATCAAGCCATTCCTCCTTCCACCAATCTTCCTTCTTGTTTCTTTTATTCTTTATTTGATGGGACTGTTTCTTGATACTCCTTGTTTAAAATGTCCCGGTCTGCTCTTAAGCTTCCTCCTCTGCTGTACTGTTTCAATGATTACACATGTTTTTGGACCTTCCGCTCTGACTGATACACATTGACAAAGAACCAACAACCCCTTCACCTCTATGATCCCGCCATCACAGCTTTTTTTGTGCAGAAAAAATGGTGGACCAGATAAAAGACCTAGTCGTTTTGTTACCCCATGTGGCTAAACGAAAGGTTATTATAGACTCTACAAGGTCTGACCACGGAGGAAAGAAAGCAACCTATCTCAGCAGCTGAAACACTGGGATTAGTGACTGTTATTAAAGCTCAAAGGCATTTACAGTACGTGATGACATTTTTCAACAAAACAAAGGTACTGGTTCATGGTGAAGAATTAAAGAAAACTATACAGAAAAAAATGACCTTTTGAGACGTTTATTGAAGAATAAATGGACAGAACTTCTTGATGGAACCTGAAGAATTTATGTGTTTAGAAAGATTAGAAATACTGATAAAAAGCAGTTAGAAAGTGAAGCTAAAAATCAAAGCAACACATTTGGAATCGGACTGTAACAGTAAAAATCAAGCTAATTTTTTCCATTTCTAAAATCTATTTTGAGACGATAGATTTAGTGGAAGTAAAGTCGTAGATGTGGTGCAGGGAAGAGTAAGTGTGAACGTAAAGGGAGAGAAGAGAAGCAGATATTGGTCACGCTCTAGCTGTAGCACCCGGGGCCATGCCGCTGCGCCTTAGCCAGCAGCGCTGCTTGTGTGCGCTGAGATAAGCCCAATCCGTCTTGCTTTCGTACTACAGGATGGTCACACAGTGCCAGAAGGCAGCTTAGCACCTTCACAGATCCAGCAGAGTGTCTATATCTCATCCTCTCTAAGGTTTGTTTCCTCCCACTCAGTCTTTACATCCTCTCTGTCAATGTCATCAGGTTTTACTTTTGGATTTTATTGATGTTTGATTCGGACTTACAGGATCGATATACACACATCAGAATGAAATGAGAACTCAAATGATTAAAGTTGATGAAGGTGCAAGTACTGCAGATGTTTTGAGAGGTTGAATTTGACGAAAATGAAAAAGGCTATCAGTTTGTAGAGATCAGTGTGTTATCAGTGACGCCAAATCAGTGCGTACACTAACTTTCACTCACACTGAGCACAACCTGTAAAGGTGGGAAAGTGTGTTAGCTATAGCGAAACTACAAAACACGAGTTGCTGTATGACAATTGTGAACAGAACCTGAAGGGAACAAATTACAGTGAAATGAAACATTTGAGGAAGCGAAAAAATTGCACCACAACACGAGAAAAAAATAATGTCAAGTAAAATATTTGCCCATTGTTTGTCACCAGGACCGCCTCTAGTGACTAACATGGATTACCAATGCACGGCTAGATTTGTTTTTTTTGTCACTACTTTAAGGTCGGGAAATCTCTTTTTTATTTCAGTGACAGATCAGTGTGTCGGTAAGAGTCGGCATGGTGACCAATTCAATTCAATTCTATTTGTATAGCCCAAAATCACAGAATTTCCATCTCAATGAACTTCACAAAAAAAAGAGGAATGGATTATCACAAATACACAGCAAGAAAAATAATTAACAAATGCTAAGTAAACAAGACTAGCACATTTATGCCCTTAGACTCTCCTTCTCGGCGAGGATAAACTCCTAAAAAACCCATCAGTGGGGAAAAAATAAGAAACCTCATGGGGATCCACATGAAAGAGAGATCCCTCCCCCGGGACGAGCAACCAATGTGTCAAAAATTATTGTTTAAATATTAGCTGATTCTACTCTACAGCTAAATATCTAAAGAAGTCAATAGATGTTCTTCATCCTGATGGAAACACGGGGACTCCTCTGCCCGGAGATGTCCAGTACGGGGATGACCACCACGTAGCAAGTGGGGAGCGCCTCAACAATGGGATGCAACAATGGGATGTTGCAATGGCAACGTCCCATTGTTATGCATAAGACTGACGAGCAGCACCGGCTCGTTTGAATACCATTACAAATGCATCACGTCATTTCCATGAACCATATTTGGAATTCTAGAGGCGTGGCTGGGGCGGGATGGAGATCAAGTTGACCTGAAATTTGTGTCTTGTGTGATCTATGAAGCTTTGATTGCATAAAGGGAGTAATGAAGTTTTCTGGGAATTCCAAATTTGCGTGACGTAAGCAAGGTGCAAAGTTTTAAACCTACAATTTAAAATCAACATACGCCTTTATGAATGTATCCCCTGGTTTAATAATAAGAATGTAGACTTTATTGATCCCTCATAGGGGAGATTTGTGTACTGCATCACACCGCAGCAGGCTGCCACGACAGCGCCAATGGTGGGTGAAACGAAGATTAGGTGTCTTCTCCAAGGACCCCAGATGTGATCTCAGTGGGATTCGAACCAATGAACTTCCAGTGCAAGGGTGAACGCTCTACCGCTGAGCCACAAAATCTTTCATCTTTAGTTTGGTTCATAAAATCTACACCTCTTTGTAGGCATTTTTTAAGGTGGTTGTAATCAACAATCTCCAAGTCCCTCAGACAGGCTTTTGGTATTTTTAATAAATGCTAGTTTATTAAATATAAACAGTGTAGCTCTTCTGATGTGAGACTTTTTCTTCTCTTTTTCTAGTTTTCTGCCTGGGTGCATCTTTCTCAACCTGCAGTGAAAATCCACACACTTTCTTACAAATGATTTATTGAACACGACTTGTAAAAATTGTGCAAAATCACCCACTGTGTCTGTCATGTTTGCTAATCATATCTAAGAAGATATTTTCAAAAAGCACAACCCGACCTGCAATTATTGAGAAATGTGAAGATAAACTTTCCATTGTCCCCGTCGTTGGCTGCCACCCACCTCCTCCTTCACCCAACCCCTATGGCTCCTCCTGTAGGTGGTGAGTCCACTGGAAGGGCGGCCCGTGTCCCCTGTTCGGGCTGAACACGGTCGGGCCTTATGGGTAAAAGCCTGTACACCAGGTGCCTGCTCGCGTGCCCCACCCTCGGGCCTGGCTCTAAGGGCGGGCCCTAGTGATTCGCGTCTGGGCAAGGGCAACTTGGCCATGTTTGATCTCTTCATAGAGGTTTTTGAGCCGCGCTTTGTCGGGCCCCTCACCTAGGACGGGTTTGCCTTGGGTGACCCTACCAGAGGCATTAAGCCCCGGACAACATAGCTCCCATTGGGACATGCAAACCCCTTCACCATGATAAGGTGGAGAGATCCTCCTCCTGGATAGATCTCCAGCTCTCAATATGAACATGCAATGCATAATGTAATGTACATGAAAGCATTTTGATCTGATTATTATCGATAGTGAGTTTGTGCATCAGATAAGTACATACGAATGCTGAATTATGTCTTAGAAATGTTATCCTCAAAACTTTTGCATTATCTGTGAACATCATAAAACAAGACAAGTCAAGGGCAACAAAAGTGATGGGCTTTAAAAGAAATAATTAGATAAGATCGTTTATGAAAGTGATATTGTAAAGAGACCTTGCTTGGGTGAATGGATGTGACTTTTCAGTTTGAGCTAATTTACAAACTTCTTTGTAATTAAATAAAAAGAAATGCTAAAGCAGCAACAAACGTTCTTGATAATTCTCAATAGAGCTTGGACTTTTACACAATTCAAGTGGTGTGTGATCATTTGCGAAATAGAATAAAAGGTTTTGCCCTGCTGCCTCAAAATTTCTGTAGTCTTTTGAAAATAGTCATTTTGAATACTTCTCAGAAGAATTGTTGTGATCCCCTCACCTGCTGCCAGAGGGAGCCCTGGATTTTCCTCTTCACCCTGATTAGGGACTCCTGATACCACACATCTGTGGACCCTGACATCGATTTAAGTGCAATCACCCCAGACTTCCATGTCGGGTCATACCATCCCTTCCAGCCAGGTCACCCTGGTTGCCTGACCATGTTTGAACTCTGTTCTTATTTGGACTTTTAGAATTCTGAGTTAATCCTGAGCCCTTGCTTAATAGACTTACCTGAATTGTTGTTAATAAACCTTGTTTTGATGTCCCGCATTTGGGTCCTCGTCCACATCCACCATCATCACAACAAGAATAACAAGAAAGTTTTTGATAAGACTTCAGAATAAAGATAGTTGGATGAAATGTCCATTGATTTTTTCACCTATCGATGCCTTACTGCGTTTCTATTTAGAAGAAAAATGAGAAACAATCTTTTCGCCTTGTTCATACTCAAATTAAATTTTAGACTAATGTCTCGAGACAGCACAATGGAAGATCAATTATGACTTTAAACATTTTTATTAATATTTATTTATATTTCATTTTCTTTTAGAAAAAAAGGCTTAAACTCTTCTACTCACACAAACTCTTTTCCTCACTCTGTAGTTTTAGCACACGTTTGGGTTTCAGGCAGTTTGGGTGATTTTGTAGGCGAACCGCCACAGTTAATCCTGTGAAAGTGCTCCAGCCCCGGGGTAATACAGTCTACACTGTCTGTTGATTAAAAGAAAAGCCTGACACTCTACCTCCTGGGCTGCACTGGATTCTTAAGGCGGCAGACAGACCACACAGTTCCTCCAAAGCCTAATTGGAATGTCTGATATGCCCAGATTATTACGGTGAAAAACTGAAGAGGTGATTTGTTTATGTGCGTCTAGAATCCCCGCCTGCTGTGCGGGGTATGATGGAGATGCATGATTCCTCATCATGAGGCAAACAGAAATATCAGAGTTTTCCCTCCAATTTCTAGCAGGTGTTCAATGTTGTCTAGCATCGCGTTGCTGGGTCGTGTATACATGCTGTTACTTTTTCATTTAGTTCCCACTGGTAAATAGTCTTAGTAAGCAGCGGCATGTCTCTCTCTATCATGACTTTGGTGTGTAGTGAAACTCTGTGCATTTTCCAGTTGGGTAGATAATGATGTGATGGCTACATGCTAATCCAATGTCAGCTCAGTTCATGCGTCTGTGTTGGGAAACTCATTTTCGATTCTGAATCGTCCTGGTCCTGATGGTTTTTCAGTGACAGAGAATGCCTTTGAAGTAAGGCTGCACAATATATCAATATTGAATCAATATTGTGATATCGAAACACACCAGTCACACAAAATACAGTATTTCTTTGTGTGAGTGGGCAACTGATTAGTCAGGATGTTTGCAGCCGCTCAATCAACTTTATTGTAGCAGGGTGAACAAGTTAGGTCAAGTGACCTGACTCGGGCAGCTTGTAAACACGGTAATGAGTTTTTAAGACTGCAAAAAGTTGGAAAAACGACACAACAGATCTGCACACTGAGAGAGGGTTTCAGTGCCTGAACAAGATTGGACTAGCCAGCTGCTAGCACTCGGAGCCACATTCGTTATGGCTGGAGGAATTGGTTTGGTCCCATGGGAGCTGAGGAGAAGGAGACGATCTGGAGGAGGTGCAGAGAAGGAGACTGTCAAGAGGAGGTGCTTCGGGCCCTGTGTTTTTGTGGTTTCCATGGAAATGTCTGGTTACTAGCTTGAGGAACAGGAGGTGCACAATCGGACCCAGTGGAATACAGAGAGGACAGTTTGGTGTTCTTCACTGTGGCCTGAGTTTGTGGACCCATTCCGGACTCCAGTTTATGGGTTGCCAGGTTGGGCACAATGTGACTAGACTGGGACGCCGGTAGATAGGTGAGGTGTGGCGAGGTGTGCACCTCAGCACTCAAATCTTACCTCAGAGATGAATAAAGTATTTTCATTTCAATGGAAGATGGAACTATTTTGGATTTAAAAATTAACTTGAAAACAGATTACATGACGTATGTTATCAATTGTTGTAAAACAGCTGGTTAAAAAAACTAATTTATTAAATGTTAAATTTCAAATTAACATTGCAATTTCAAACTGAAAAATTGTGATTTGATATTTTGTCAAATCACAATCTGGGGTGAGAGAAGCCTGGGCTTCCCGTCTGAGGCTGTTGTCCCCGCGATCCGGCCCCGGATAAGCGGAAGATGACAGAACGGAATTTTGTCAATATTGTACAGCTGAACTCTCCAAATTATGGCATTTTGGAACTTCTTGAACAAATTTGGTCTGCATTCCCAGCAGTGAGTTTTTATTTCAACTATGCCTCAAAATTTCTATTCATAAAGTAATTTGTCATAGGATTTCTCTAGATCTAGTTCGGCGGCCTTTCACCACTATGGTCTGTAACTCCGACTGGAGCAATTTGTTTCTTGGATGTACCCCCACGTGCACCTCCTGGTTTGGCTCCGAACTGTAGTTGGTGACAATTAGAAAAGATTACAAAAAGCAAAGATTCCACCAGCTAGCTGCTATCTCCTTTAGAGGTAACATCAATAGATGAGTCAGAGCCAATCTGCTTTTGGGTTGAGACGAGCCAGAACACGTGATTCACGCATCTGGTTTGGGTGCACTGTAGCATGCTTTCTTATTGAGATGATCAACGGACGTCCCATTGAATGGAGGATAAGAGATAGCCCAAACCATGCTAGTGACACTCCATGTCTGAACCATCTTGCAGACAAATTGGGCTGACCCGGCACGAGTTGGAAGAACTGGCCAACAAAAGGAAAATCTTGGTTGTTTTTCTTGTTGTTTTTCAAACTTTTTCCCACTTCCTTTTTGTTGATCAAGTACAGTATTTCTCAAAGTCATTTTCTCTACATAACTACATGTATCGAGTTGAGTTTTAAGATACGGGGGGAATATTATTTATCTACCCCCAAGAGGAAAAACACTAACTTATCAAAGTTGCATCTGCAGGAAACTCTGTGTTTGAATTATTGTTTGCAAACATTTATCCCAATGTGACTCCTTATCTGTAGAAGGTAAAGGTTTTAAAATGTAATACCCAATCTTATTCCTTCTTAGATTTACAGTTCAGACAATCTGGCAACAGAGATGTTCTGATATTATGGGAGAGGTCAAGATTTATGTTTGTTGTGCTTTATATGCACACAGAACACAAACCCCCGAGGCAGGGGAATCACTTATCCTTGGCTGATCTCAATGTCACCACGATCAGTAAGTTGTTACTTCGGCCACTAATGTCCATTTTTCAATTTGTCTGACATTTGTCATTTGTAAATGTCCCCAGAGACGAAGTACGTGGCTTTAAATCAACTCTGCTCTTTAAACAACTCTTGCGTCCTTCCTATTCTCACAAGAGAATATTACACTAACCACCTCGCAACACTTTCAAGGGTACCAAATGCAGATTTTTTTTTCCACAGCATTACTATGCCGTGCCGTTGTGTGGATGAGTCAGATGAGATCTAAACTGCAACAATGACTCACAGCTTGGTTAGAAGTAAAGGCCACACAGATTTGTTGCAACCAAGGCCACCGTTGGCTTTTTTCTTCTTTTTTTTCTTTTTGTAGGCAGCTACATAAACATTGTTTTTCTCTGATGTGGAGACAGCAGTGCGAGGAAAGAGGCTGAATTTACTGCAGTACCTCCGCAAAAGATTGGTGGATCGGATTTATCGGCCCGATGGTATAATTACGTCGACCAGGAGTCTCTTGGTAGCCCTTTTCTCATTGGGCTTAATTTATAAATGCCACCAAGTCAGTAATCCCGATGTTTCCCTACTTAGTTTTAGAATGGCTCAAGCCATCCTCTAGCTGGGGATTGATCACATATTGCCCAAATGAAGAGTAAGCAGTTTTCCTGTGCTGAACACCCAGTCCTGTCCCTAGTATTGATTCATTCTACAGTAGAGAGAAAATAAGATCTGCCACTACGCATAACTGTTTATATTTGTTTCTGTTTAGCTCATAAATTTATGAGCTTCTGTTTGAGAAAAATATAAAAAAACAACTCTATTTCGGCCGAATATAATATAGATACTTTAGAGAGAGAACGGAAGCAAAAAGAGAGCAAAGCAATGTGAATGAATCTTTGTGCCTTTGAGGGATGGATAAACTAAACAGTTCAGATTTTTGTGTGATGGTTAATTACATTTTCAGAGGTGCAGAAATATGATCCGATACATCAGACAATTCAGTTCCTTTCTGATGTTTTGATAGTGTGGACTTTAATTATATTTGCCATGGAAGCCAAGCTTTTTATGTGGTGAATTCTGCCGGGTTGATGTAAAAAAATATCAGTGAGAACGTCCCAAAGAAATGCATACTAACATATCTCTGGGTTTAGTTATGTGTAGATGTATCTTTGTGAAGATGTACACGTACATGAAGGATTGGGTAAAATATAATTAAACTACCATATCTTATGTGGTTTTATATTTATGTAGACCAAGGGTGGGCAAACTTTTTGACTCGTGGGCCACATTCAGTTCTAACGTTTGACAATGGCGCCGGAACAGGAGCAGGTGGATGGCATGCTTTGGTAACCGCTAGATTAGACCAATAGAATGTTGCGCTAGATTTTAAACAAGCGCTAAATGTTGCATCAAGAGCGGTAAATTTCAAATCTAGCTTGCTAGGTATGAAATCTAATGCGATAGCGCTTAAAAGTGTGCATTTAGCAGCGTTAGGTTTAAAATCTAAGCGTTTGATGTAACATTTTGCTTGCATATAACATCTAACACGGTTATGTACATGCGTGTATTGGTACGATGGCATTCCATATCATAGAGTGTGCCATCTAGTGAGGAAGCGTCAGAATTGCAGGGAAAATAAAACGCGTAACAAGGTTTTCTTATTTAAATTTTTCAAGTTCGGTGGGCTGGACAAAACTGTTTAATGGGTCAAATATGACCCATTAAACATGACCCACGGTCCATGATTGCCCATATGGGGCAATCATGTTGTGGCCAATCAACATAGCATGCATGTTTTTGGAGGGTGGGAGCAAACCAGAGTACCCGGAGAAAACCTACAGGGAGACATCCAAACTCCACACAGACAGGCTAGTATTCAAAGCCTCGTCCCCACCCTGGACTTGAACCCATGACCTTCTTCCTATGAGGCCAGTGTGCTACCCACCATGCCACCATGCAGCCCTAGAAAATACCTCTTAAAGCAATTTTTTGGTGAACAAAGTCCATATACTGTATGTATGAAGTCTGATACTGATCATTTCGGTAGAAATACTGATAAAAATAAAGCTATTTGAGATAAAGACCCACTTTTACTAGCCACTGTCCTTGACTTACTTCTCAAAGTAATTATATGCTCTGATTCACATAATTTGGCATTTTTCTGAGTTTTTACAAGAGTCAGAGAGGGAGAGATTTTGATGGAGATGGGAATTTAATGTGGACATTTAATGTGGTCAGCTTTAACATCACACCATCTTGTTTGTTTGCTTCCAGCTTACCTTTGTCCTTTCAGTTTTGAGACGATAATTTAAAACTAGAAATCTGGAGGTCTCGATTTACAAGTCGATCTACGTTCCCACCCTCACCTATGGTCACCAGCTGTGAGTGGTCACCGAAAGAATGAGATCACGAATACAAGCGGCCGAAAGGAGCTTCCTCCTAAGGGTGGCCGGGCTCTCACTCGGAGATAGAGTGAGGAGCTCCGCCACCTGGGAGGAGCTGTTGCTCCACAGGGCAAAAAAGCAAAGAAAATTTGTATGCCTACTCTGTAGCAGGCTGCCACTACGGCACCAATGGTTTGGAGAAACAGGGGGTTAGGTGTCTTCTCCACAGACCTTGGATGTGCACTCAGTGGGATGCAAACCCGCAAACTTCCGGTTGACCTCCGGTCTGTGGGTGAACGCTCTAACCACTGAGCCACCGTATCCCCAAGAGATTAGGGACCACATTTGCAATGGGACCACTGGGGACCACATTTGCAATGCATCAGTTATTCCAAGAGGAAAAGGAGCTGCGGAATAAGAGTTAGCAACATTGTGTTTTCCTCACACGGATCACTACACTGCACATTCACTTGAATAAAAACGTTAGGAAACTGCCAAAATAAGTGCCTTTTTCTACTTTCATGTGAAATCGACATTTTGGAATATTACTCCCATTCAAAAATATAATTGGAGGTGTTTTCTGTTTATTTCATATATGTTTGAATAGTTAACAAGCTTTCCCATCCAGTATTTGGATACTATTTGAACGCCAGATTGTTTTTCGCCATACCTTTTGTTCTCACCCACATTCTAATAAGTTTCAGTGTGACTGCTCTGCTCATGCTTGGTCACACCAGTGACTGTTATTTCTATGTAAATGCATTGAACTAAAAGTATAAAAGATTATGCACTAGCTTTACTAACTTAATGCGGTTTGTGCTGTGTTTATGTCCTCAAAAACGTATGCTGTTGTGCGCCCACCCAAGAGCAAGGGCTTGGGGATGATCGAGAGGCTGGAGTTATTTGGTGTCAAAAACAGAACTGAAACTGAATAAAAGTGTTTATAAGCTTTTTGATAAATATCAGATTCCTGAGCTGACTAAACATCCCATAGTTACCCGTCTATGTCCCAAGATAAAACGTATTACCCTATGAATGCACACTACCTCCTTTTCAACTACAGCTATACAAAGTAAATCTGAAGCAGAAATGCTTTGTCTGTGAGGCTTTTTGGATAATTAGATTTTAGTTCAGATAAATTCCTGTGGGTTTTTCAGTGTGCGCACTTTGGCTTTGCTCTTGCAAATGTCTCATCTAAAATCTTTTTGTCGTAAATTCCAGGGCACTTTCTTGTAATGCTGCATTTTTGACGTTGCTCAAAACATGATCGAATTAAAAACACAAACGCATTAATCACTCTGCGAGATGCTGCTCTTGGTACTGTTTCTCTGTCATTTCTCAGTTAGATATCAGTGTCTGACTTTTTTTGATATTACAAAACACTAGCAGTGGTTATTCATTTTTCCTCAAGTCATCTATCCATGTGTCTGTGCATAGAATGGAATTATAAGTAACACTAATGCATCATTTTGAGCATCAGTTGGATTCTGGATGACCATTTTCAAGACAAACCTTTAGAGATCTTCAATCTTTACATCAGTTTTTGGAGGGTTTTTCACGCAACAGTTTACCCATTTTGGAAGGGCACGGAAATCTAAGGCTTGCGTGTCATATGTGGCAGTTCTAAAACTTACTAGAACTAAATGTAATGTAATTGTCAGGGTTTAAGAATGTGGAAAGAGGAAGACCTGAATGCAGGACATCAAAACAAGGTTTATTAACACAATTCAGGTAAGTTTGTAAAGCAAAAGCCCCAGGATTAACTCAGGATTCAAAAGTTCAAATAATAACAGAGTTCAATCATGGTCAGACAATGGAGAGTGTGGAAAAGAGGTGAAGAAGCGTGTTCAAGCAGGCTGGAAGAGGTGGAGAAAAGTATCAGGTGTGATGTGTGACAGAAGAGTTTCAGCTAAAATGAAAGGAAAAGTGTACAAAACCGTGGTGAGACCCACCATGCTGTTTGGTCTAGAGACAGTGCCACTGAGGAAAAGACAGGAAGCAGAGATGGAGGTCAGGCAACCAGAGAGACCTAGCTGGAAGGGATGGTAATGACCCAATGTGGAAGACTGGGGGTGATTGCCCTTAAACAGGCAGCAGGGTCCACAGGTGTCTGGCATCAGAAAAATCACCCTCAGGTGTCTCAATCAGGGTTAAGAGGGCAGTTCCAGGGCTCTATCTGGTGGCAGGTGATGGGATCCTGACAGTATTATCCATCTTGATTGTCGATACCACCAATGTCCTCCACATTTCGATTTCAAATGCCGTTTGTATAGTTTTTTTTAAGGTTATCTTGTAGATATAGGCTTTATAATGTTAACACTGTATCCTGCATGGTGCTGGACGGCACGAGGGATCAGCCTAAAAGATTTAATATAAAATCAACTTTTTAATTAGTCAACAAAAAGTCTTCAAATCTATTGACGTCGATTTTTATGTTGGGGAAAAAGTTCATTTTTCAATCCGAACCAAACTTAGCAGAAGTAGTTTTGCTACTTGACGTAAATCGTCTTCCTCGTTTTTAGTTGTTGATCAAGTTATCTGCTGCACCACATTCCGTGACTGTTTGTGATGTATTCAAATGATTTTTTTCTACGGGTTCGAAGAATCATCTACCTTCTATTGCTCCAAACTTGTTGATCCTAGAGAAACAATCCTCAATGTCTCAGGCTATTCACACCGGCCAGTTTATTTGTCCTGAACAGAGTTCTGCACCACTCGCTGTAAAAATGAGCCAAACTAGCCATGAAGCAGTCATTCATTCTTGTTGGTGTGCGAGATAAGTGAGTTCAGGATGGGGAATGAGGCGTTTAAAGGAGTTAATGTAGGAGAGAATAACTTTTATTAGTGGCTGGTTTGTTTTTCCACAGAGTTTAGACATAATTTCCAATTGGATTGAACAAAAATGTGTAGCTAGTTTTGTAACTAATATATAAATATATTTAATAATTTATTGTATTTATATAGCGCTTTTTCAGGATGCACAAACATGTTTCACACATATGCATTATTTATTCACTCCATACCAGATAATGGTAAGCTACTGTTGTACCTACAGCTGCCCTGGGGCAAACTGACTGTAGAGGCGAGGCTGCCATTTTTGCACCTACGGCCCTTCTGGCCATCATCAACACACCATCCAGACTAGGCAATGTGGGTGAAGGGTCTTGCACAGGGACTCAGCGACAATTTGACCTCAACCGGCGTCCCTCTGTGGCACCTGGGATTCCAGCGGTCTCCCATCCAAGTACTTCCCAGGCCCAGCCTCCTTAGTTTCCGATATCTGACGGGATCCGGCATTGACAGGCTGGTATGGCCATATATTTGCCAATCAAACAAAAGCAAAAATTTAATTAATAGTCTCATATTTAAGTTTGCATGACTTATTTAAAATTGCATGCAATTAATTTACTCATTAATTTAGGGTTCAGGTCAGGTACACTTTCAGACTGTTAGAAAATTCTCACATTGTGCAGAATCAGTGACAATTTGTTCTTTTTTTAATTAAAACATAAAGGAAGTTTTTCACACTTTTAATTGACCATCGAGTTGACTAATATTTAATGTAATGATGGACCGACATGAAATTTAATAGGAGTGTTTTATTAATAAACCCTATGTGACTCTTTCTAATGAGTACCTCCATGCTCAGTTAATTGCGTCTTCATTGGGTCCTAATTGACTTGTCTTACTTCTGCAAATTTCACCAAAATAAGATCGCAGCTATTTAACTACCCTAACATCTCACTGCTTAAATGATGCAATAACTTATCCAGCAGCATCTCCACAGGGAGAGAGAGATTCATCTTCTCATTTAGTGCGTTTGTGTAACGAGCAAAATGGAGTGATAGATGAAGAGAGGTCAGAGTGGGGACAGTTTTACAGCTGCTGGAAAGGATGCAGAACCTCCCGTTCTTTTTGGCGTTTGTTTGATATCAAATTAGGAGCAAGTTTTAAGATTTTGTTGTAGCCAAGTGATTCAAAATAGGCCTGCTTGATCTAATTAAAATAAAATTATACACATATTTCAGTGTATTAAACTTTTTAAGAGGGCCATTTACTCTCTGATAAAATGGCATTTGAGTCATTTGCCAGGGTATGGCGGGGTATTCTGGCTCTTTTTTTTCAACAAGTTCACTGTGGACTCAAAGGAACACAATGTAATTCCCTCACTAAATATGTACCCATCTTCGTGTCTACTTTAAATCCCTCACTCGAACATAATCGCAGAGATGCCAAGTTTTTGGCTTCACAATGAGGGAAATTTTGAGGCGGGGCCAAAAGTAGGAGGGGCTATTATTTAACACATCTGCCAACGGACAACACCCGCCATGACAGTTGGTGTAAAACAAACCATTCAAAACATGAGAAAGCAGCTCGAAAATTGTGCGTCCTACGTGTGTTACCACCTAGCGCTATGTATCAGTACGAAGAGGAATTACCACCAGGAATACACCCCTGTAGTGCTTGCTTGCACTTTGTTTTGCAGCTCGTGGACATAAGCTTTCACATGACTAAAGTTCCCGGATGTCCGACTTCTTCCATATGTTCCCCCAAAACAATACTGGCAATAGACGAAGAGGATTGCTACTAGTGGCATTGCACAGCTGCAGCATCAGGAGATGCCATGTGCTTAGCTCCATTATATCTAATCATGTTTATGGAATGCACTAGAGTGTTCATCATGCGCGAGTTTTATTAGCCTGGTCGAGTGAGCGTGACATAGGTCCTAATTGCGGGCATATCCCGCCTAATGCGGAAGACTTGGCATGTCTGTAATTGTGAGTTAGCATTTAGCTTTACACCATGTAAGCATTACATGACCTGATATAAAGTGTGGCCATGTTTTTAGTGGATAAAAAAATATAACTATAATGTGTTGCAGATATAGATTTTTTTTGTGTGTGTGTCATCATTCCTACTCGGCAAATAATCATGTAACTATCTAAAAATGGGCAAAACATGAAAGCATTTGATGGTCTCTAAATTAATTTCTGTTTGGATCTTAATGATTATATGTTGCCAAAGAATATTCTGGGCCTCTGAAATTTGGCATAAGTCTTGAGTGAATCGCCCATCCTGGGCCCAACTCACAGCAAAGCGGGGATAGAGAGAGAGGGGCTAAAGGAGGGAAGCATGCATGAAATGATTCCATATAAACAGCATCATTAATGTAGCTAGTGTGTCTTCGCTGTAGCAAGCACTCGTTCATTTTCACACTGGAGCGAGAAAACACGAATACAATTTTTCAAGAACCACTGAATCACTGTAAAAAACACTTTGCTGAAAATACAAAGGCCACACATTAATAATAGAAGGAAGAAAGTTCTGAACATTTTATTTTGCACAAGATGAGACCTATAACCTTCTGCATGAAGCTTGGCTTTTATTATTTGAATAAATGGCCCTTTTTTAAGTGAGAAATTATGCTTTTCTTGATTCATGTCCTTTCTTCTTACCCCTTACTCTCTTAACCTTGCCTGCATTTTTTATTTTTGTACAATTAAGCATGTTCAGGAGAATATCACTTATTTCGTCATCACACACTTTCTTTAGAAATGAAGATAAACTCAGGTGAACAGATTAAAACAGAGGAGGTGATTCACTCGTTCTTCCAGCTAAGTCAGGAGGTCATCCGTCGTGGAGGCCACCTAGTCCCTTGAGGCAATGTGGACACACACAGAGGATAGATGCCCTTGGGAGGAAGCGGTGAAAGTGGTGCTGAAAGATAGGCCGCTCTGACGCCACCGCTCATCGATCACCTCCCTTTAAGAAGAGCCGGGCTGTAACAACGAGTTGGATTGTAGCGGAGGGATGAACACCACCTCCACATTTCCCATGCCTGCTGAAGGCATTAGGCTGAAATAGAGAAGCTTATTTCAACACCCTGACATCATCTGTTAGACTGATCGCATCACATTAATCATCCCATGAGATCATTTAGATCATATTTCATATTTTATTAAACACAATACCCTCGTGGCGATTGTAAATCCATTAGACATTGATGTATATTGTATCTGCAGTCACATATCAGGCCTGAAATGAGGACAAACCTTGAAAGTGTCATTCTGAGCTGGAAAAAGTTCCAAAGCATAACAAGAGGCATTGTGTCGTAGATTAAAAATATGGATTTGTTTCATTGGGGCTAGTTTGTGAGCCTGTTTTTGTTCTTTTGGAATTGATCTTCAGCCTAGAGCTTCCATTTAAAGGGCCCATCTCATGCAAAATAACTCTTTTTACATTGTATCCTATGCACATACAAAAATGTGGGGTTTACAACATGCATTACACGATAGTTATGAAAATATATTGATTTGGTGGAGCGCAGTCACAGACCCGGAACTATGAAAGGCCGGGTATTGCTCATCCCCCCGCCCGTCCTAAGAAAGTACAAGCTCCGCCCTCTGCTCTCACTGAGCCGCTATTCCTCCGCCCATCTCTGAGCGGGAGGGGAAAGGCAGGCGCAAACCCGTGCGTAGCGGTCTGGTAGCGTCTGAAAATTTATTGTTAGAGGTTAGAACCCCTATAAGGTCGTAGTTTGACGTAACGTTTGTAAAACCAATTCACGAATAACAAGGGAGATAACATTGATACTGACATTATATGCCGACTACTCTTATAAAGTAACCACACCAGCTCGCTCGTGGTTAGCTTTAGCTGGACTAAGCTGTTAACTCACCGGTCTCCGCTCGTCATCACTGGGCAGTGTGGGCACTGTTATCGTGAGAACAGCATCCTTATTCAGAGTCAGCTTATCCTTCGTTGTAAGCCCAGCTTTGAAATATCCGTAATTATTGAAGCAGCTTTCGGTGAAGTCTGGGTCGCAAACAAAAATATTTTTAGGGACGTTTTTCTTTGTGTTCCCAGAAATAAATTCCATCCATTTAGCATGTCTCGCTTCTTCTGTCGGCATGCAAAATAACTTTGACCAGCCAACGCAACCAAAAATGCACTTTCTCCTCGAAGACATAGCTACAAAAAGCGTGTTTCAAGCAAGAAAATAAAAAAGATGCAGAGCAGCGAACGAGCCTGTATATCGGACGTTGAAAGCGAGTTTGCGAGGGCGTAAGGCCGGAGTGGAGGCGGGTGAGGAGGGCGGGCGGGTGGTGAGGAGGGAGGGTTTGCTGCGGAGGGGGGCGTGTGCAATGTCCGTCCTGGCTATGTCAAATGTGTCATACTTTAGACATCTGCTCATTCGTTGTTTTGTCTGAGCGTACCAGAAATCCACAGCAATTTGTGAAAAACAGGCTAAATCAAGGGGCTAATTTACAAGTCGATCTACGTTCCAACCCTCACCTATGGTCACCAGCTGTGGGTGGTGACCGAAAGAATGAGATCGCGGGTACAAGCGGCCAAAATGAGCTTCCTCCGCAGGGTGGCTGGGCTCTCACTCAGAGATCGGGTGAGGAGCTCTGCCATCCGGGAGGAGCTCGGTGTCGAGCCGCTCCTCCTCCAGGTCGAGAGGAGCCATATAGGGTGGTCAGATGCCCCCCGCGGGCCTCGCAGGCGAGATGTTTCGGTCACCGGGAGGAGACCAAGGAGCAGACCCTGGACCCGCTGGAGAGACTATGTCTCACAGCTGGCCAGGAAACAACTTGGGATCCTTCCAGGTGAGCTAGAGGATGCAGCCGGGGAGAGAGAGGCCTGGGCTGCCCGTTTGAGGCTGTTGCCCCCGCGACCCGACACCGGAACAAGCGGAAGATGACGGAACGGAACGGGCAAAATCAATCTAGAAACCCCTTTGGTGACATATACAAGGCCCAGACATCACTCTTACAAGCTAGAAAACTCTGGAAAGTCCATTTTGCATGAGATGCGCCCTTTAACCTTCAATTTTTTTTGGAAGGGGAGGTGATTCAAATCGCAGATACATCAGAAAAGGTTGGTACCTTCACACCTATTTTCCACAGATGATGGCCATTGACAGTCCCTGTGATTTTCTCTACTTAACACCAGCCCTTCAAAGTACCTTCAGGCCTGTCCTGAAGGCTTGTTCTTGACCTTTAGAAAAAAGTGTTTTATAACGGTCGAAATTACATGTTGCATTCAAAGCCTTCAAACAAATTGGCATGTTCAGAGAAGGTGGAGTTGGTTTAACTTGATGCCAGAGGTTACCCTTTTCATGTCTCCATTTTCTCACAGATGTTCAAGGTTACTTTTTATCTGGAAGGGTGAAAAACTGTAAGACTATAAAGGTGGAAATCTTTTGGAAGATTATGAACAGTGGTGGATGAAGTACTCACTTTTTGTACTTAAGTAAAAGTACAGATAATTAGGCAAAAAATTTACTTAAGTAAAAGTAAAAGTACTAATAAAAAAATCTACTTAAGTAAAAATACAAAAGTAGTTGGTGTAAATTGTACCTTTTAAGTAAAACGTAAAAGTATTCGACCATAATTCAAATGTTATTTGTTGTGCTATAGGGTGTCACCATGGTAACCAGGATAAATACTCTGCAGGGGTGTGACAACCCTCCTTCACTCCCCTTCTCCCGGCTCTTTTTGTCCACAAAAAAAATAAATACATAAAATAAAAGGAAAGGGGACAAGTCAAGCTATCCCCTAGAAGGGCCAGTGAATGGGCCGCCAAAATGGAGGAAAATGACACTTGTTTTTTAAAATGTTTTGGGGGGGAGGCCCCCAGTCATTATATATTGGCTTTGTCAAAGCCCCAACCCCCTTTGGAAAATTCTGGATCCGCCCATGCTCTGTGTAACAATGGTTCAACTTTTTATTTAGAAGTAAACACAACGAACAACAATCTTCTGACTCTTTTTAATTTGTACTATATTTGATGTTAAGTTTTTGGCGCTGAATGAATGCGGAAAATGTTTCTCGATTCATTACTTCTTCTCCCGATCAACTGCTTCTTTTGATTTTGGCACTGCGGCTTCAAGATGCGCTAAAAACCTGTGTATTTTTCAAATTCCTGAACGAAAATGTAACGAAAAATGTAAAACACACTTTTAAAAAGTAGCGAAGTAAAAGTACAGATATTTGCTCTAAAAATGTAGTGAAGTAAAAGTACCGGTCTTAAATTTTACTTAAGTAAAGTACAGATACACAATTTTTTTACTTAAGTACAGTAACGAAGTACATTTACTTCGTTACGTTCCACCACTGATTATGAATAAATTGATTCAAAACGCTGGGATGCGATTACAAAAGTGTGACTGATGCATAGAAATCTGCTGTGACTGGTGAGGTAGAATCAAATATACATAATCCCTTTGACCTGTCACCTCAAAAAAATGTGTCCTCAAACGGCCTAAAGACCTGATGTACAGTATTTGCTACTTGGTCACAAACAGACTCGGAAACACATTCGATACACTTTTTGCACCACACACACAGGCAAATGATATATTTTCTGCAGTTCAAGCAAGGACGCTGTAAGTCTGTTCAGCCCACCAACAAATATCTAGCCTATCAGAAGTGATGTCCAGCCTAGCAACAGAAAATGTCCAACCTAGTAACAGGGATGCTTAAAAAACATGGGATTCCATCTGAAGTTTGAACTTCTACTAATCAAACTTTGGTTTGCATAAACTTCCAATGATGCAGCGTTTAATCTTTCTTTTCTTTAACAAATTTGAATCTGGCTTCTCATTTGTGTGACAAGAAACACTACCTTCTGCTACTTCCGCCGTAAACACATCTAGTACAGAGCAAAACAATGGAGACGAACACTGGTCAGCCATTAGAGACATTGGTCTGTACCATATACGATCAATTCAACCGATAATCAGCGTAAATCTGTTTGAAGTAGATTGCAAATTAGAAACATTTCTCCATGTTAATGTCTTACAAAAGCACGTTCTAAGGATTACGTCTCAATTTTCTTTGATTAAAGTAACCAGCCTTAATTTTTTGCTTCCTTGATCTTCATCTGAATTTGCTTCCCATTTTTAACTTGAGTGGAACTTTGAGTACAACTTTTTTTCTTCAACAATTGCTTTATTTGTTTAATTTATTTGGTTCTGTTCCGTCGTCTTCCACTTATCCGGGGTCGGGTGGTGTGGGGCAATACCCTCAGATGGGAAGCCCAGGCTTTTCTCACCCCGGCTCTATCCTCCAGCTCACCCGGGAGGATCCCGTGGTGTTCCCTGTTCAGCTGTGAGAAAATATCTCTCCAGCAGGTGGATGGATCTACTCCTGTTGAGACGAGCCCAAGATACCTCACCAGCGAGGGGCTTGGGAGGCATCCTGACCAAACGCCCCAACCACCCTATCTGGCTTTTCTCAACCCGGAGGGGCAACAGCTCTCCTCTGAGCTCCTCCCAGATAGAAGAACTACTCACTCCATCTCTGAGTGTGAGTTCAGCCTCATGCACTCCTCCTCCAGGTCGAGAGAAGCCAGATGGGGTGGTTCGGGCATCTGGTCAAGATGCCTCCCGGGCCACTAGCTGGTGAGGTGTTTGAGGCCAGGCGGGGACCTAGAGGTGCCCCTGACCTGCTGGAGAGACTATGTCTCCCAGCTGGCCCAGGAACGACTAAAGATCCTCCCGGGTGAGCTGGAGGATGCAGCCGGGACTACAAAAGCCGGACCTTCCCGTCCGAGGCTGTTGCCCTGTTCGACCCGGCCCGGATAAGCGGAAGACGACAGAACAGAGCGGAACATCCTAATTAAGTAATAGATACCAACTTAATGCTGTCTGTATAAATTATTTGCAGATCCTGTGCTGACATCCAATGCTGTTTAACAGACACAGCCATCCAGTTTTAAACGTCCCTTTTCAATACACTCAACCAAAAATACAGATTCAAAGACCTTCCGTTCCTCTCACAGTGTGAATACCTTGATCTTTCCCGAATGACCCCGGTCTATGTAAATAACCTAGCCTGCTTTATTTCATTTGGTTTTATTTAACCACCCAGTGACTCATTCCAGTTTGCACACTCACGGCTGCGATGATTTTAAAATCAATGCTGGTTGTTGGATAGAGAGTCATGACCCAAATAGCTCAGCTTAAATGTTTGCATAGTTCTCACTGAAGCTTAAAGATTAGAGCCGTCAGGACCTTAGAAATCAACACTGTTTGTAAAAAAATAAACAAATGATGAGCAACGTGTGAGTGGCAGCAGTCGGACTTTTTAAACACCCCCTTTCTTCTCCAGATGATCTGGTGAATCAGCTTGGCATTGTTTCAGTTTTAACAGCCGCACCGCTTTGGATTCATGAATATTTGGGTCCTGCTGAACGTGTTCATCTGTTGTAGTGCTGACACACTATTGAGGCAAAGCTGTGCTTCCCTGGTGAAAAAGCCTGAGTGACGGTGGGATTTTCTGACAAGGGCTGTTTAACACCTGTGATTGCCACCATTGTGCGAATGCCTCTGCCTGGTTCCTCCAAACAGCAAACCATCTTTTATTAGTTGTCAAAATGTACGAGCTGCGGGATAATGAAGCAGAACGCTCTGGAATCAGAAGAAAAAGCGTTCAAGGTTTACACCCCAGCTCCATTGGTGCATTTCGAATTGCCACAAAACATCCATAACTACCAGGAAAACTATCTCGAGTCATTTCAGCTCCTCAATAAACCTTCCAAATGCCAGCGAGTGACATGCTCGTTTGTGTTTGCCAGCAGGTACGTTTGTGTCGCATGAACAAACTCTCCTGCGTTTCTGTCACACGTACACTTTCCTCCTGCACATGAGGAAGAAGGTGAATTCGATGTATGTGCACGTGGTTTATACAACCGTTTCACACAGTATGCAGATCCCACCTGCAGGCTCCCTCAGCTCTTCTTATGTAACATCACTTGTGAAATTATGTCCTTTGTTAGAATGTGGTGGAAAGCAGTAGCTCCCCAGTGGCCTGTGTGTTCATTCCCCAATGAACACTCTGCTCTTCTCAGAATTCGGCTATCCACCTCACTCTGAGATAAACACTCTTGTAAAAGATAAGAAAGACATTTGGACTACCGTAATTTCACGACCATTAGGCGCACCGTACGAAAAGGCGCAGTCTCAGTCACACACCGCCTTACAACAGCACTCACGCAAGCATACAAATGTGCGTATTAAAAAATAGATCTGGAGCAAAACTGAGTTTGGTTGTGCTTTATTTAAGTAGTAACAATACTTAAACAAGCACATTACCGGTAATAGTCTTTATTCAAATCCGTCAAAGTCCTCATCCTCTGTTTCTGAATCGAACAGCTGCGCAAAATCCAACAGAGCAGGTCCACTTCGCTCCTCGCTGTCAAAGTCACTGTCTGTACTGCACTTACGAACCATCGACTCGTTAATGCTGAAATTTCTCGCGGCGGCTCGATTCCCATGTTCCTCCGCGTAGCTGATTGCCTTCAGCTTAAACTGAGCGTCATAAGCGTGTCTCTTTGCCATTTTCAGCGTTAAAACAGCAATGTTGTGCATACAGCACATACATTTTTTATACACAATCCACGCTCACACTTCACTCTTTAACGTTCTCATGCCTTTTCTTTCAGGTCCACCTCGCCTCACGGGCACCGCTTTTTCTTTTAGGCCCACCTTTTCTCACACACAAGGCGCACTGCACAAAAGGGCGCACCGCTCATTTTGAATAAAATCTAAGACGTTTATATGCGCCTTATAGCCGTTAAATTACGGTAGTTTTTTTTCTGAGTTCTTTTGATGATCCCTTGTGTCCTGGACAGATAATCAGAAATGTGATGGTTTAAACGGTGTTGGAGTGTAATCGGATTGCTTCTCTTAAGGATATTTACTTTATGAGGCTCTCACAAATAATTTAGAGACTCTGAAAGCACATAACACCACTCTAAATGCCTGTTAACTAATTGGCTCCACGGTCTTTTTAATTACCTCCGAAATACAGGAAATACACAAATTAAAACTGCTGTCTTAACTAGAACAAAGTCACTTATATAATGTCCATGCAGTGATGCTCATGTAGTTGGATGAGCGCTGAGGGAATTCTTTCATTTTCCCTCTTTGGTCACACTTACAGCTTAATTATGAAGAGTGGAGGAGTTCTTAGAGTCTCTGGATAGCCGGTGCAAGCGTTGTTGTAGGGGTGTGTGCTGCTGCGCAGTTTATCAGCCGACCCACGAGGATGCAGTGCAGAGAGGAGGAGCCCAGTCAAGCTCTCTCCGAGGACGTTCTGGATGATTTGATGACTGCTCTGGGCATCTGTACAGCACAGTGGATCATGCGGCTGAAATAAACTGTGTGGTGGATTGAAGAGAGGAGGAAGGGGGGGATTGAGCTGAATATTTACACCAAACATTGGTCCCCTCACCACAATTTAAGATACTTTTTTATGCTTCAGAATGTGGCTGAGGCATAAAGTACTGAATGATTGCATTCAGTACTTTCTCTGCCCACAAAACTGCCCACAATTACTCAATAACAACAGTCTTCTTCTTTCGGCATTTCCCTTCCGCGGTCGCCACAGCAAGTCAGTTTCCTCCATCTATCTGCTGTATCCTCTTCGGTCATACCAACTATTTTCATGTCTTCCTTCACTGTGTCCATGAACCTCCTCTTTGGTCTTCCTCTCGGCCTCTTTCCTGGTGGTTCCAAACCCAGCATCCTTCTTCCGATGTACTCTCTCGCTCTCTCGTCTGCACATGTCCAAACCATCTCAGTCTGGCCTCTCTGACTTTATCTTCAAAACCTTTAACATGTGCTGTTCCTCTGATCCTGTCCATCCTGGTCACTCCCAGAGAGATCCTCAGCATCTTCATCTCTGCTACTTCCATGTCTGTTTCCTGTCTTTTCCTCAGTGTCACTGTCTCTAGACCAAACAGCATGGCCGCTCTCGCCACAGTTTTGTACACTTTCCTTTTTTTTTAGATGAAACTATTCTGTCGCACATCACGCCCGACACTTCTCTCCACCCGTTCCAGCCTCCCTGCACACATTTCTTCACCTCTTTTCCACACTCTCCATTGCTCCGGACTGTTGATCCCAAGTACTTAAAATTTTAGTTGAAAATATTAGGTTCTCAGAGTCATGGGACTAAAGGCAAAGGTCATAAATGTCAAGGTCGCAAATTAAAGGGGCAGGCCGAGGCATGTGGTTTGACGCCTTGGTGTCTACGTATCCTTTTTCTATTCATTAGTTGCATAAAATTTTATTTCGAGTGCTCAGTGACTCTGAGTTCTTGTTTTGTGGCCATGGATCTTTTCTTTTTCTCTCTGGCTGTGTATGGAATCCATCCAGATGTTTGCTGAAGTTTTTTTTCTCTCTCTTGCTTCCAGCAGATACAGCAGGAACTCATCATCAGCTGTGAAGCTGGTGAATGTGTCCTTCAGCTTGGTTGGAGATTTCTGGCTGCACACAACGGAACCAGTCACTTTGATCTGTTTATTTACTTAAGTTTCTTTTATAGTGACATGTGTGTTTCATGAATCTATGTCACACACAGCAACATATTAGTCATGGTTGATTCTCAACGTTCGTCTCTGATTGGGTTTCAAGTACAATAAATACAATACAAGGAGTATTCAAAAGTGTGAAGTAATTCACTTTAGATATAACACAGGTCAGTAATATTCACATATCTAAACTGTTATTATTATTTGAAACATTTTTTACAGAATTAATGGACGTAAAAGTTGATCAAATGAAAGAACTCTAAAATTGATGTGAGAGCAGCCGGGATGTTTGATTAATATTGAAAGTCAATGAAGTGTTTCTAAAGAAGTAGATTTGGTTTAAATAATGCATTTTGTATCTAGTCAGTATAATAACAATTTAATGTCCTTTCCGTTCTGTCGTCTTCTGCTTATCCGGGGCCGGGTCGTGGGGGCAATGGTCTCAAATGGGAAGCCCAGGCTTTTCTCATCCCGGCTGCATCCTCCAGCTCACCTAGAAGGATCCCGAGTTGTTCCCCGGCCAGCTGTGAGACATAGTCTCTCCAGCGGGGCGTTTGGGGGGCATCCTAACCAGATGCCCAAACCACACCATTTGGCTTCTCTCGACCTGGAGGAGGAGCTGCTCGACAATGAGTTCCTCCCAGATGGCAGAGCTCCTCACCCGATCTCTGAGTGAGAGCCTAGCCACCCTGCAGCGGAAGCTCGTTTCGGCCGCTAGTATCCGCGATCTCATTCTTTCGGTCACCATCCACAGCTGGTGACCAAGTACCTCATTTTATCAAATTAACTCAATTAACAATTTAACTCATTTTATCAAATTTATTTGTAGAACAAAAAGCCTTGAGACGTTGTTAACTGAAAAATTCACACATTTAAGCCCTAATGCATAAAATATTTGCAATTTTTCATGCTTAATGTAAAAAAAAAATGACTGTAATATAAAATACAAGTCATAACTTGAACATTTTAGATTTTATCAGATATACTGTAGTTTAAAATTATTTTTGATTGTGTGTACTGACAAAGATGGTACAGTGGCGCAGTGGTTAGCACAGTGGCCTCACAGCAAGACGTCAGAGTTCGAGTCTCGGGTGGGGACTAGGTGTGGGACACTATCCTTTCTGTGTGGAGTTTGCATGTTCTCCTCATGCATGTGTGGGTTTTCTCCGGTGTCCTCCTATCCTCCAAAAACATGCATTTTAGGTTGATTGGCCACTATAAAATTGCCCCTAGAATGTGTGTGTGGCCAGCGACAGACTGGTGACCTGTTCGGGGTGTACCATGTCTCTCGCCTTGAATTAGCCGGGATTGGCTCCGACACCCCCCAAAACCCTGATAGGGATGGATGGCTCAGAAGTTGAATGAATGAACTTACAAAAGTTTTTTATCCACAAAAATTACTCATACATGCATTCAATAAGACAAAAACAAATTTGCAATTAAATTATATAAAGTAAAGATGAATTAAGCTTTTAAAAAATCTTATTAGTAAGATTTTAGTTTTAAACTAAGATAATTATTTAAACAGGTTAAAAATTTGAAATAGAAGAAAGAAGTTTGTCATATGAGTATCTGACCACCAGATGGTGTACTGTCAGTACCTCTGGATTGGATTTACGGTTACTAATCTGTGTTCCTCTAAAATACACTGCAGACTGTTTTTGACTAAACAATAATGTCTTCTCCTGTTATTCTGAATATACATATAAAGGAGTGATTACATGGTGGATTCTTCATTCCGATCTCCTTTAATTCTCCTGATATGTTGAAGAGGTTTTTCTGAACTTCTGGTTTCTCTCCTCTGCTACAGCAGTTCTGCCCCTGGATGAATAATGCATCACAAGCTTTCTAGTTCACTACCTGAGCCCACTGTCCAATTATTACAATCTCCTCTGCTTTTCCAGTCTGCACTTTTACATATTCATTTTCTTGCCACTGATGCCATCTCAAGCGGGCTATTGGATGATAAGGGTTACTGAGACGGTGTTTGAGTGCAGAAAGGAGCTTTTGGTTTTATGTGTAAATATACCAGGTGGGTGCTGTTCTTTCTCACATTTGTTTGCCGTTAAATGTCCTGAGAGGAGTTTGAACATTTGGAAGCTAGCTTTGAAAACAAATCCAGACTGTTACAAATGAATTAATTAATACTTCAAATCCATTCTGGTTTGTGGTTTTATGTGTTTCTATCCAGCTGGGTTGCAATCTGAGGAAATTTTTAGATTTAAATTTTCATTCCTAAACACCTTCATCACTTTGTTTTAATCTGATTTATTACGGACTTGAAAGATTCCTTTGAGAGTCACCTGTTTTTCTGAAAACAAATTGATTGTGCCTTTTTTTTTTATTTTTTTAGCTCTTCTTAGCACTCAAGTTCGTTTCCCAAAGTTTGTATCTTACAATACTCCACCTGTCTGCTGTCACTTCAGCAAAATCTCTGCTTTGCTGGCAAGTTGGATTTTCACTGCGGACTTCTCTATCCAAGATAGTCCTGGCACTTGGATATTTTTAGACATACTGACGACTTCTTCAACAAAACTTCTTTTTTTATTTTTTTTATGATCCAGTAGAGAATTTTTTCCAGGTTTATGTGTCCTTTGCTGTTTTTTTCTCATATGTAACACGGTGATACATGGTGTTACTAACACCATTTAAAGCAATATTAGCTTTGTGTGTTACCCTAGGAGTAATCATTTCTGACATCTTCTTTCGGTAATCCCCTTCAGGGGTCGCCACAGTAAGTCAGTTCCTTCCATCTAACCCTATCTGCTGCATCTTCTTCGGTCACACCAACTATCTTCATGTCTTCCTTCACTGTATCCATGAACCTCCTCTTTGGTCTTCCTCCAGTCCTCTTTCCTGGTGGTTCCAAATCCAGCATCCTTCTTCCGATGTACTTTCTCTCCTCTGCACATGTCCAAACCATCTCAGTCTGGCCTCTCTGAGACGGCAGCTCAGTGGTTAGAGCGTTCGCAGGTTTGTGTCCCACAGAGAGCACGTCTAGGGTCCTTGGAGAAGACACCTAACCCCTGCTTCTCCCACCATTGGCGCCGTCGAAGGGCAGCCTGCTGCGGTGTAAGGAATGCAGCACACAAATTTCCCCGGTGAGGGATGAATAGAGTAATTCATTTATCTCCAAAACTTCAAACAAGTGCTGTTCCCCTGATGTACTCATTTCTAATCCTGTCTGTCCTTGTCACTGCCAGAGAGAACATCAGCATCTTCATCTCTGCTACCTCCATCTCTGTTTCCTGTCTTTTTCTCAGTACTACTGTATCTAAACCAAACAGCATAGTTGGTCTTAAAACCACTTTCCCTTTCATTTTAACTGAAACTCTTCTGTCACACATCACGCCTGATACTGCTCTCCACCCGTTCCTGCCTGCCTGCACATGCTCCTTCACCTTTGGACTGTTGATCCTAAGTACTTAAAATCTTCCACCTTCGTTATCTCTTCTCCCTGTAACCTCACTTTTCTGACATGCTGATCTTAATTTCCATCACCAGTTTGTTGCTAAATATCTCTGCGACCCAATAGCTTCATGTTTTCAATCCATTGACTATGCTGTACAAAGAAGGGCAGAATGCAGATTAAATATAGACACTTTTGTTTGAAATGTATTTAAGTGAGCTACAGTATATACTGAGTTTTATCTTTTCATAAGTGTGATACTTCTCTATTTTCAGTTGAACCAGGGTCTCCATCCTTTACTCTTCAGTTTTGGAGAATGTGTGTGAACTACTGCCTTACTTACTTCTCTTGCTGACAGGAGGAATACCAACTGTGATTTGCTGCTGCTATTGCCCAGTTCCTTTATGGTTGGATGTACTGTCCATCCAGAAGTGCTTTTGTTCAAATCTTGGTTGGAACCAGTACTTATTTGACTTCCTGTTGCCTTTCTGTCACCTTCAACTTGTCTGCTCATTCTCCTCTATTGTCTCATATTGTCTCACATACTGTATCCAGGTTCAGACACTTGCAGCTTGCAGAATATTTTTTTCTTCCATCGACTATTCCTAGAAGACCCACGAGATGGTAGGGTAAAAGTCCCACTGGATCAGCGATTTTGGTAAATGATTAATAAGTAAACGTTAACTCGAGGTAAAAATAGTTCTTAATAGTTATCAAGGTTGGGGGAGACGGTGGCTCAGTGGTAGAGCGTTCGCCCATGGATTGGAAGTTCACCGGAAGGTACGCAAGTTCGATTACCTCTGAGTTTACGTCTAGGGTCCTTGGAGAAGACACATGATCCCCCATTTCTCCCACCATTGGCTCCGTCGTGGCAGCCTGCAGCGGTGTAGTAGGGCAGCACACAAATTTCCCCGGTGAGGGATGAATGGAGTATGTAAAAATGAAAAATGATCAAGGATGGATCTAGACCTGTCAACTCTTGGAACAGCGAGCAGGAAACAGGCAACGAGTGGCCATTTCGCCCAGCACATGGCGGAATTATATTATTGTAGGAGCTTGGGGGAGTCCAATCAGTGAAATCGATTGTATATGTTAATATTAAAATTTTTGAAGATAAAGTCAGAGAGGTCAGAGATGGTTTGGACTTGTGCAGAGGAAACAGAGGGAAGATGATGAGTTCGTAACTACCAGGCAAGAGGCCCGAGCAGAACCAAAAAAGAAGTTCATGGATACAGTGAAGGAGACATTAAGATAGTTGTGTGACTGAAGAGGATGTAGGAGATAGGGTTAAATGGAAGAAACTGACTTGCTGTGGCGCCCCCTGCAGGCAAAAGCTGAAAAGTGACGATTCAAAAAATTTATCTTGAAATATTCTTTTTTTGCAAATTGAAAAATAAATAACTAATAATTGTTGCATGTTTTAATTGGGGTTGAAAATGGAGTCAGGAGGTTATTCTAAAGCGGTGTGTTAACGCTCCACAAGGGGAGGAGAAACTTTGCACTTGTCAACGTCTTTCAAATAGTTCCTGTTTAGGAATGTGCAGAGAAGTTGAAGCCCGCTGAGATTTTAAATTCGAGATTTTTACACTTTAACAGCGTTTTTTTTTAAGTCATGACAGCTCTTCTAACCAGGCTTTGTCGTTAGCTAACCTCATGGTTCTGTGATCGCAGACCGTATGGATTATATTTATTCAATCACGGGCAGCGGGGCTAGAGTTGTCAGGGACGCAATCTCTCAAAGACTGTGGCCCGGAGTGGAACATGACACTATCCAGGCTCCACAGCCCCACGCTGGGACTAGATTCAACCCACACACACACCACTACAACACAGGTTAGTCTTGCTGTTTTGTTCTGAGTAGCTAAACTTTGTTTCCTTCAACTCACATTTTTGGCTCATACGTCACAACTACGCGCCAAACTCCCTTCGAAAAAAGTGTAATTCTAAGTTTCTTCGTTTTTATCCTTTTTATATAATTGATTTGTAATATTTTTTTCTTAATTTAAGTACATTTATGTTTTAAAAGTATTTCGGCACTGTTTTTTTCTGATTTGCGTCGATTATTTTGGCAGAAATGAAAAGTTTGGAGAAGATGTAACTCTTAACGTTTTTAAATTTTTTTGTTGGAACGGTAAAAAAAAAAACGTAAAAAATAATAACTGTCAGTAATAAATATAAAGATTAAATTTGCAGAGGTTTAATGTCTACACTAGCTTTCTGCCAGACTTTTCTGCCAAACACTTTTATTTTGTAGGGTGGTGTTAACCAACTCTCAATAAAAAATGGAAAAAAAAAATTAAACTTGTATTTTCAGAATTGAAGGCCTAAGCTTTGGAATATGGTCTTGTCAACCAGTAGGTTGACCCTACTCCATATTCTCACTGTATTTAAATGAGTCTAAACCTGCCAAGTTCTACTGGTTACCTCTCCTGACGTCACGCCGGCTGATCAAAACTGCGCATGCGCGAAATTTTAAAAAATATATATTTTCAAAATGACCAATGAATACGGTTTTTAAGTACTCACTCGGTACGGTCTGAGAACCTCCCAATATAGGAGGCAGGATGAATACCTCGACAGGTATACAGTACAGCAGCGTTTCTCAACCAGTGTTCCGGGACACACTAGTGTGTCGTGATAGATCATCAAGTGGGTCGTGGGAAATGAGACTATTTCACCTTAAATGGTAGTTCACCAATAGCACCAAAAGATTGTTTTGGTTGATCTTGTGTTTGCTTAAAAAATGGATAAAAGCATATTTATTCATGTTTATCAGTATAAAATCTTGTCATTGCCTCAAAGCGAGAAGGTCGTGGTTTCGAGTCCCGGGTGGGGACGAGGCTTGGAATTCTGTCCTTTCTGTGTAAAGTTTGCATGTTCTCCCCGTATCTGCGTGGGTTTCCTCCGGATACTCCGGTTTCCTCCCACCCTCCAAAAACATGCATGCTAGGTTGATTGGCTGGTGCCAAATTGCCCCTAGGAAGGAGTTTGTGTGTGGAAGGTTGTATGTGTGTGGCCCCGTGACAGACTGGCGACCTGTTCGGGGTGTACCCTGCCCCTCGCCTTGATTCAGCCGGGATGGGCTCCGTCACTCCCCACAGTCCTGTAAGGGATAAATGGATAAGAAGGTGACTGACTGACTGAAATCTTGTCATTTTATTTACAGACAGACAAGGCTGTCCTGCAATAGGTTGTTTGCTGTAACCATAGCAACCCACCCTTCATCTGCTTTTTTTGTAGCATGTTACCCCCCCTAAAGGATCGTATTTTCTACATATTCTTGAGACATTAGGAGAAAATTTAGGTTGCGTTTTAAAGCAAAAAAAATTGTAGATTCTAATTAAAATATTACATTTTCTGCAAGTCCAGAGCAATGGAGAGTGTGGAAAAGAGGTGAAGAAGTATGTTCAGGCAGGCTGGAATGGGTGGAGGAAAGTATCAGGTGTGATGTGCGACAGAAGAATTTCAGCTAGAATGAAAGGGAAAGTGTACAAAACCGTGGTAAGACCCGCCATGCTGTTTGGTCTAGAAACAGTAGCACTGAAGAAAAGACAGGAAGCAGAGATGGAGGTAGCAGAGATGAAGATGCTGAGGATCTCTCTGGGAGTGACCAGGATGGAAAGGATTAGATATGAGTACATCAGGGGAACAACACATGTTAGAGTTTTGGGGATAAAGTTCGAGAGGCAAGACTGAGATGGTTTGGACATGTGTAGAGGAGAGAGAGAGAGTACATAATATAATAATAAATTTTATTTGTAACGCACTTTATATCTCCAGTGGAGATCTCAAAGCGCTACAATGACCAAAAGGAACAGCAAACAGCAAAATTAAATAAAACCACAACACAAAAAAGAAAACAACACTAAAAACTTTGTTTAAAAGCCTTTAGAAATAAAAATGTCTTCAGTCTTTTCTTAAAAACCTCAACGCTCTGTGGAGCCCTCAAGCTCTCGGGAAGAGCGTTCCAGAGCTGTGGAGCAGCTGCCTGGAAGGCCCTGTCCCCCATAGTGGAGAGTTTGGTCCTTGGTTGGTGCAGGCAGTAAGAGGAGGAGGAGGAGGAGGAGTGCAGGTCTCGGACAGTGGTGTGGAGGGTTGGGAGTTCTTAGAGATAAACAGGTGCAGTGCCGTGTATGCACTGATGGGTGAGGAGGACATTGGAAGAAGGATGCTGGATTTGGAAGCATCAGGAAAGAGGACTAGAGGAAGACCAAAGAGGAGGTTCATGGACGCAGTGAAGGAAGACATAAAGATAGTTGGTGTGACCAAAGAGGATACAGCAGATAGGGTTTGATGGAAGAAACTGACTTGCTGTGGCGACCCCTGAAGGGAAATGCCGAAAGAAGAAAAAGAAGATTTTCTGCAAGACATGAAAGAGGAAAAGTTTCTCTCGCTTTTAACATTTTTGGTGGTGGTGTGAACAAGATTTCTTTCGATGGGAAAATTTTCCTTGGCATAAAAAAAGGTTGAAAAACACTAGTATATAGTACATTACTATAAAACTACACATGTCACAAGGATCCTACTGTCATTTTTTTAGATTACGTAACCTGTTCAAACAGACTTCCTGAACAAGTCATTTGACTTCCACCCTATGAAGTTGCTTTCTTGCATGATATCCTATTGCTTCACTCAAACACTCAGATGGTATCAGCTCTGTCCGTGTCCTTATGGTTTGACCCTTCCTGCCTGCCCGGTTTATCCTGAGGACATACTCCACATCACAACTAAAGCATCCTAAATATTTCACATCAGCAGACAGTTCACGCTTGAACCAGCTAGCCAGAGAGCAAACAAGCATGTTTTCAAGGCTTCTCACATCAGGGAGTTTCTACGAGCTAATGAAGATTGGATTCCTCTTCCTCCCTCTTTCTGATTTGCCTCTCACAGTTAATTTATGATGAAACTCATCACTGCCTCCTCTGACTTTGAATGAAAAGCTGAGATGTACTGGCATTATTAGACCAAGAGCTAGCTTGGAGCTCCTCACCACATAATTTACCAAAACTATCACACGGAATACTGTGCGCCATTAGTTGCTAGTAATTGGCTCATGTGAAGACTCCATGAGTTGAAATGAGAGTCTAGGTTCTCGTTCCCCTCTGGTTGGAAGTGCAGAAGACTTTAAGCATCTGCAGATCCACTGAGCTTCAGGGCTCAAGGTTAATTGTTCCATCTAATTAGGACTGAGATTAATCAGATGCATGCTCTGCTGCTCTTGAAATGCCACTGTTGGCAGTTGGGTTCATTAGCAGTCCCTGTGCTAGGTTTCTTTCTGCAGTGGCATGGACCTCTAAGGTTGGTTCTGGGACTGTGACCTGCAACCCCTCTCGGAAGGAAAAGAATAGGACTAATAGGAGGATTTTTACGGGTTTACATTTCCAGGTTCAATACCAAAAAGTTTGTTTATGAAATGTTTAGTGGAATCTGAATGGGAGCCTTTATTCCTCGTCATTTCACAGTTTGACGTGAGCTTTTGTAGCTTTATCAGGAATGCATATCAAACACGGAAAACACAAGCGTGGTCAGAAAGAGGAACTGGAAAGTTGTTGCTCCATCAAGGCTAAAAAAACAGAATGCTAACAAAGGTGCAGTTGTTTTTTTTCCCACAATTTGCAGAAGGTTGGTTCTTTCATTTTTAAAAAAAAATCACATCCTTTCTTTATCCCACAGTGAAGAAATTTCTCTGATGTAAAACATAAATTAAAGTACAGCAGTTTCCGAAGATTGGCATAAAACAAACAAAACTCTTAAGCTAGAAAATAATAAATCAAATCTGCAGAATATGGAAGATAAATGTAATCGCTAAGTACATACACCATTTAGTGATATTTTTATATGCAAGCATATGACCGACGATGCATACCGTGACTCATTGACGGAATAAAGTTTATTGGCCATGCAATATGTACGATTAGTAATAAGAAAAAAAGTCAAAGCAAGTCTGTATAAAAAAATCAATCGGAGATCCTGTAGGCAGCTGTTGCTGCTTTTGCCCACCGGTTACTTTGTAATCCCCAGCATGTGACTTCCTCAAAGTATCAAGAGGAAAAAAACATCAACAGTTTGTTTTATTATAGTTTTTCCTCTGATTTAGTTTTTCATTTGGGTGCAAAAGTGAAACATGGATATACTGCACACCTTTGGGTTTTCATAACTACCTCAAAGACTAAGAAATGAACTGTGAAGTCAAACGACAAAAACCTCTAATATTCAGTTACTTTGATTTCTCAGGCAAAATTTTAGGGATCAATGATAACATTGTGGGGATTCAAAGAACCTATTAAAATTATTTTGGAAATGGATTGCGACCTTTCTAATAATCTGATTAGGTTCGCATTGCCAATGTTTGGCTCCAGCTGAGGTCTGCTAAAGGAATAGTAAGATTAATTTGGAATCAGTCACATCCCAATTTAGACCAAAAGAATCAGACTCTGGTCCACTTGAAAAATAATGGTCTCAATTCACTCGTCAGTCTCACTCACTTTCTTAACCGTATATCCGTATCGAGGTCGCGAGTGCTGCCGGAGCCCATCCTGGCTGATTCGAGGCAAAGGACAGGGTACTCCACGAACAGTTCGCTAGTCTGTTACGTGGCCACACACACCCACACACTCATTCCAATGGGCAATCACATAGAGGCTAATCAACTTAGCACGCATGTTTTTGGAGGGTGGGAGGAAACGAGATCGACAGGCGGATCGGTGCGGCATCAGCAATAACTAGGATGCTGCATCGGTCCGTCGTGGTAAAGAGAGAGCTGAGCCGAAAAGCAAAACTCTCGATTTACAAGTCGATCTACGTGCCAACCCTCACCTACAGGTGGTGACCGAAAAAATGAGATCGCGGGTACAAGCGGCCGAAATGCAGGGTGGCTGGGCTCTCACTCAGAGATCGGGTGAGGAGCTCTGCCATCCGGGAGGAGCTCGGTGTCAAGCCGCTCCTCTTCCAGGTCGAGAGGAGCCAGATGGGGTGGTTCAGGCATCTGGTCAGGATGCCCCCCGAGCGCCTCGCAGGCGAGGTGTTTCGGACACGTCCCACCGGGAGGAGACCAAGGGGCAGACCCCGGACCCGCTGGAGAGACTATGTCTCACAGCTGGCCGGGGAACGACTTGGGATCCCTCCGGGTGAGCTAGAGGATGCAGCCGGGGTGAGAGAGGCCTGGGCTGCCCGTTTGAGGCTGTTGCCCCCGGAACAAGCGGAAGATGACGGAACGGAACGGGAGGAAACAAGAGTGCCCAGAGAAAACCCACGCAAGCACGGGAAGAACATGCAAACTCCCACTCGTTAGTTAACTTTTTAAAAGGGATGTCTTGGGCATTGAGGAGGAAGAAGTGTTGTGGTTCAGGTCTGTTTGGTTAAGTGGAAAGATAAAACTACCTCGACTGGTGTCAAATGACAAAATATTTAAATGTAGATACAATTACTGAGAAATGGCAAGTCATTGTCTGGCTCTTTGGTTTTGTGGTATTTGCTTTGACTTCGTATAAGTTCTTCTGATGGTTCTATCTGATCAAAAACAAGAAGCTGGCTTTCAGTTTCATCTATTTCATCACTGATCCGCAGTTGTTTCGGGTTGTATCCTCCTTTGTCGAGCCAGTCGGTTGAACAGGAAGATAGAAACAACTTCAAGGAGAAGTGTGAATTTTTCTTTGAAAAACCCACTCGTGCAGCGTCTTTTATTCTGCTTCACATACACAGCAAAGTAAAAAGTTAGTTGTTTGAAATAAATTCATAAATCACTGAAGAGGTCACGACATCACATGAGCAGATGCAGATCTGTACTTTGCTTCATTAGTAGATAATTCATGGTGCAAGAACAGGTTCGCCCTTCTTGACATTGAACTAATCCCTGCGAGTTCTGCCGAGCTCTTAGGCTGTTTACTGATTTGTCACTGTTCACATTCACCCTAAGGTTGACACAGACTCTGCAGTAATTATCAGGATGATTCAGAAAGTGCAATCTGCTCATGCTCTCGCTGCAGTAATGAGTGATTTTAATCACATTAATTTCTAGAAAGTCCTTGAGCAGTTTGTATTAGCATGTCACTTGCTTTGCTCGCCATTATGAAACTCTCCAGGTATCAGTTATGGCTTCATCAGGGGTAAGTGATAGGAGTCCCAATATGATCTGTGGGACAACCACATCAAATGTTTTCAGATTGGATTGCGTGGTCAGAGACACCGTCAGATTGTTCGACAAATAACAGTGTAGCTTTCCGGATAGGATGGATGATGGTTCTCCAATAAAACGACTACCGTAATTTCCCAACTATAAGGCGCATATAAACGTTGTAGATTTTCTTCAAAAAGAGCGGTGCGCCCTTTTGTGCAATGCGCCTTGTGTGTGAGAAAAGGCGGACCTAAAAGAAAAAGCTGTGCCCGTGAGGCAGTGGTGGATAAAGTACTCACTTTTTGTACTTAAGTAAAAGTACAGATAACTACGCAAAAAATTTACTTAAGTAAAAGTACCAACAAAAAAATCTACTTAAGTAAAAGTACAAAAGTAGTTGGTGTAAATTGTACTTTTAAAGTAAAAAGTAAAAGTATTCAACCATAATTCAAATGTTATTTGTTGTGCTATAGAGTGTCACCATGGTGACCAGGATAAATACTCTGCAGGGGTGTGACGCCCCCTCTCCCACCTCTTTTGGTCCACAAAATAAATAAATACATAAAATAAAAGGAAAGTGGACAAGTCAAGCTCTCCCATAGAAGGTCCAGTGAATGGGCTGCCAAAATGGAGGAAAATGACACTTATTTTTTTAAATGTTTTGGGGGGAGGCCCCCAGTCACTATATATTGGCTTTGTCTAAGCCCCACCCCTTTGGAAAATTCTGGATCCGCCCCTGCTCTGTGTAATGATGGCTCAACTTTTTATGTAGAAGTAAACACAACGAACAACGATCTTCTGACTCTTTTTAATTTGTACTATATTTGATGTTAAGTTTTTGGCGCTGAATGAATGCGGAAAATGTTTCTCGATTCATTATTTCTTCTCCCGATCAACTGCTTCTTTTGATTTTGGCGATGCGGCTTCAAGATGCGCTAAAAAAACTGTGTATTTTTCAAATTCCTGAACGAAAATGTAACGAAAAATGTAAAACACACTTTTAAAAAGTAGCGAAGTAAATGTAAAGATATTTGCTCTAAAAATGTAGTGAAGTAAAAGTACCGGTCTGAAATTTTACTTAAGTAAAGTACAGATACACAATTTTTTTACTTAAGTACAGTAATGAAGTACATTTACTTCGTTACGTTCCACCACTGCCGTGAGGCGAGGCGGACCTGAAAGAAAAGGCATGAGAACGTTAAAGAGTGAAGTGTGGGTGAGGATTGTGTATAAAAAGTATGTGCTGTATGAACAACATTGCTGTTTTAACCCTGAAATTGACAAAGAGACACGCTTATGACGCTGAGTTTAAGCTGAAGGCAATCAGCTACGCAGAGGAACATGGGAATCGAGCTGTGGAAGGGTGGAAGGCAGCGCCGGGCGAGTTACGCTACAGTTTGCCAATGGATTGTAGATGCTTGGACTAACGTGTCTGCTGGTACTATTATCCGAGCTTTAGCAGAAGCTGGTATCTTTTCTGAGGAGCCGCACAGTACCGACAGTGACTTTGACAGCGAGGAGCGAAGTGGACCTGCTTTGTTGGATTTTGCGCAGCTGTTCGATTCCGAAACAGAGGATGAGGACTATGACGGATTTGAATAAAGACTATTACCGGTAATGTGCTTGTTTAGTATCGTTGCTACTTAAATAAAGCACAACCAAACTCAGTTTTGCTCCCGATCTGTTTTTTAAATAAGAACACTATGTAGGAATAAAACCAAGTGGAAAGAGGATACCTGAAATCTTAACTTTGGGGTAATAAAAGAGAACTGACTGAAACAGCAGACTCATCGATGCTGTAACAGTTCTGAAAGATTTTATTTGAGCTAGCGGAATAACATTATTTACTGCCGGTTCTGAGATATGTCGACAGCAGATGTTTGAAAGAGGCCAGATGACGAGCACAAATGCTGAGAGCAGCTGACGTTTGGCGGGAAGTAATTGGGACCTGTTTTTCTGGGTGACTCAACGGCTGAAAGAAAACTCAGCCTCGGTAAACACACAGGTAGTAATTTCTGCTTCTTTATTACTTTTTTTTTTGCAAGACTTCACAGAATTAGACTCCTCATACTTAAAGTGATGCCAGTCAAATCTCTTTTTAAGGTTTAAGATTTTTTGCAGATTAAGACAAAGTTCCAAACGAAGCTAACTTCTCACTAACTTTGCAAATTTTTTATTACATAAAAATTTAAACTGTTGAGTGGCCAATTTAATACTCTCATTATTCTTCTGTACACATAAAACATTATATCATGGAGTTATTCTATATGATTTAGGAGAGGGGCGGGACGTATTTGGGATGTGTCCTGCATCTTGCTCCGGTACCCCCTCTGGTACCCCATTAGAGATAAGTGGTTCACAAGTTGAAAAAAAAAGTTTTTACGGCGATTGTGAAATGTAAACCATGAAAAATCTAGCCTGCTAGTTTTAACTGTTCCGTTCCGTCGTCTTCCACTATCCAGGGCCGGGTCGCGAGGGCAACAGCCTCAGACGGGAAGCCCAGGCTTTTCTCACCCCGGCTGCATCCTCCAGCTCACCCGAAAGGATCTCGAGTTGTTCGCCGGCCAGCTGTGAAACATAGTCTCTCCAGCGGGTCTGCCTCTCGGTCTCTTCCCTGTGGGACATGCCCAAAACACCTCACCAACTAGGCGCTCGGGGGGCATCTTGACCAGATGCCCAAACCACCCCATCTGGCTCCTCTCGACCTGAAGGAGGAGCGGCTCGACACTGAGCTCCTCCCGGATGGCACAGTTCCTCACTTGATATCTGAGTGAGAGCCCAGCCACCCTACAGAGGAAGCTCATTTCGGCCGATCCGCGATCTCATTCTTTCAGTCACCACCCACAGCTAGTGACCTAGGTGAGGGTGGGAACGTAAATCCACTTGTAAATATCGACTGGTAAAGAGAGAGCTGAGCCGAAAAGCAAAGTTTTTAACTGTTAAATTATAAAATGATGAATAAAGTTCTTTTAAATTTTCAATTAGTTTTTTTCAATACATTTTCATTCAAATGTAGTTCAATTTAGTTCAAGTTCTTTTGTTTGAAAGTAGCCTGTCACATTCGAGAAGCAATGTCAAAACTGTTGAATTGCCCAGGTGTAAAAACCGGTTAGGTCCAAGAGTTGATCCTGTTGTCTGGTCTATTTCACCAGATGCTCATGGAACTAACAGCCTCACCACCAAGCGAGCTTTGGGTCACCTTGCAGCGCTGCCAAAGTCCTTTTCCTTTAGCTCCCCGACTAACACCGCACCGCTGGAGTTGGCAGCTTCGTGACAACTTGCAGCGTGTCACGGTTTCTCACTTGGTCGACATCTGCTATGTGCCACTAAAACTAAAAACCGGACCACATGTGACGACGTTAGGTTAGCTGGCAGAATTATTGTAGCACATCAAAGCAAGCCTCGTAGTTGATATTCAATGCAAGCAGTCAGCCTTTTTCATTAATTTAATCGTAATAAAGTGGCTGAAGTGGTCGTTTATTCTGACGGGCATGTTTTGTGGGTAGGCGGATGAAAGGGTGGGGTCAGACCAACATATTTACAGACCATGCAATCAGTAAAAGAGAAACAATGGACTGTTTTTATTTCGGTTTTGTCCTTGTGGACAAGGTGAACGGTATATTCATTTTGAAGGGACATAAACAATTGAATGTTTTTAGTATCTTTTTTTTTAGCAGTTCAATTCATTGCAAGGTTTATGTTCTGCATTAATAAAATTAGTTTTTAACTAAAGATGACTTTCAAATGTGTATTTAGAAAATACATGCAAAATATAGCCGTGTTGTAAGAGATTAAAATTACCGTATTTTCCGTACTATAAGGTGCACTGCATTATAAGGCGTACCTTCAATAAATGACATTTTTTAAAACTTTTTCCATATATAAGGCGCACCACATTATAAGGCGCTACAGTTAAGGCTGGGTTTACGTTATGCATTCACTAAATGGTGCTGCGCTAAAGGGAATGTAAAAAAAAACCAGTCAGATAGGTCAGTCAAACTTTATTAACAATTACAAAACAGCTTTCTGTTTTTACTCCCAAAATGAATAAACAACTGTTTTATTATTTTCTCTGAGATAAAGTATTAGTATTTTTGTGACACAGTTTATCTTCCATTGGAGATAAACTCTGTTTAGTCTTACTTACTTGGTGCAGCGCATCCTCTTGCTTCGTCCACTTCCTCACCATTGATTCATTGATGTTAAACTCTCTCGCTGCAGCTCTATTCCTGTGTTCTACTGCGTGACTGATCGCCTTGAGTTTAAACTATGCGGTGTAACAGTGTCTCTTGGTAGGAGCCATTTCTTTACACAAACACACAAATGGAAATAACCTAACCGGCTTTAGGTTTTGCATTCAAAAGCTAACCGGCATGCATTGCGCACCGATCTGCGCCAAACAGAACTGCGTCCGCCTGTGTCATCTCGAACACACCTAATGAGACGCCCTTTTATATATCCCAGTATGCACCGTGCACTACTTCTTCCACAGCAGAAATGGAGTCGACGGCTGCTTACCGCAGTTGCGACACCTGTTGTAGCTCAATATTAATCCATACATAAGGCGCTCCGATTTAAAAGGCGCATCGTGGACTTTAGAGAAAATTTAAGGTTTTCAGGTGCGCCTTATAGTGCGGAAAACACGGTAGTACCTTTTTTTTTTTTTTTTAGTTCAATTCATTGCGAGGTTTATGCTCTGCATTAATAAAATTAGTATTTAATTTTATTATCTTTTATTATCTATTATCTTTTTAAGTAAAGATGACTTTCAAATGTGTATTTAGAAAATACATGCAAAATATGGCCGTGTTGTAAGAGAGATTAAAGTGACTTGAATTTTTCTATCAACGTTGTTGAACTTTTTAAGTATTTGTGGCCCACTCAGTTGGTCCAAATTCCCTTTGAAGAGCAGACGTGTTTGCTTTGAACTCCATGCGATCTGATAACGCAGAGTTTGAATTTCTTCCAGCTGAAGTCAACACTCCTCTTGCCATCGATTGGTGTGGTAACCTTAGAAGCTAGTGTTGTTGCTGACCTGTAACCGGGTCTTGACGAGGAGCAGAAGCCATGATGAGGCACTTAAACAGCAGGAAGTCAGATTATCATAAATGTCAGTGCTTCTTCAAAGAATATCTCCTTTCACAGAAACCTAATTTGTTGTTCATTTATAGTTGCTAATGAACTTTGGTTAAGATTAACTCGATGGTTTAAACTAGCGTCACTTTTGTGACACTAAAGAATCCCTGAAATGTGGGAAAATCAATACGCAGTTTCATTACCACTGATCCAATCGGGATTATATTTAGTTTCAATGATCGTAAGCTGCTTTATCTCATTCTCCTGTGTCCTCTTTTCTTACAAACTCATCATCAACTTTGAGGTTCAGAGTCTTTGTGTGAACTGAGCCACAAAGTGGAAAGAACAAAAATTGGAATTAAAAATCCGAGTGATTTAAATACGTTTAACAAGCGGATGTCCTCTTGTCGAGCAGTGTCTTCTTGCCTAGAATGTTGAAAGCCTCCGGTCATTGCGTAAATTTAGCAAGGTTTAAAAACTATCCCTGTCAAAGGACTGGTTGGTGTCGGAGCCTATCCTGACTGATAACAGATGAAAGGCAACGCACACCCTGAGCAGGTTGCCAGTCTGTTACAGGGCCACATATACAGTCACAGACGCACATTTCTGGGGACAATTCCCCTAACCCTAACGTTTGGAGGATGAGAAGAAGCCAGTGTACCCGATGAGAACCCATGTGTAGACAAGGAAAACATGCGAACTACACACAAAAGCTAATGATTTAAGTCTTGCCCCCACCCGAGACCCGAACCCCTACCTTTCTGCTGTGAGACCACAGTACAGCCATGTTTTTTTTTTGTTTTATACAAATCTTTTGCATACCTTTGACTCGCTAAGTTTTTTTGGGTTTTTTCCTAAACCACTTTTGTAATTGTCCGTTTTCGAGACCAAATTATCTCTAACAATTCTCAAACTGCAATTGCAAAGCTGAGCCGAAAAGCAAAGCTCTCAATTTACAAGTCGATCTACGTTCCTACCCTCACCTATGGTCACCAGCTGTGGGTGGTGACCAAAAGAATGAGATCGCAGATACAAGTAGCCGAAATTAGCTTCCTCTGCAGGGTGGCTGGGCTCACACTCAGAGATCGGGGGAGGGGCTCTACCATCCGGGAGGAGCTCAATGTCAAGCCGCTCCTCTTCTAGGTTGAGAGAAGCCAGATGGGGTGGTTTGGGCATCTGGTCAGAATGCCCCCAAGCACCTCGCTGGTGAGGCGTTTCGGGCACATCCCACTGGGAGGAGACCAAGAGACAGACCCCTGACCCGCTGGAGAGACTACAGTATGTCTCAGAGCTGCCTGGGTAGTGACTCGGGATCCTTTGCGGGTGAACTGGAGGATGCAGCTGGGGTGAGAGAAGCCTGATTTAAGGCTGTTGCCCCCGCAACCCGGCCCTGGATAAGCAGAAGACGATGGAATGGAACAAAAATTGCAAAACTGTTTTATAGTTTGGAAACGTTTAACTTGAACTTATTCAATTGTACTAAAAACATTAACCAAAAATAAATAGCATTTAATATTTGAAGAAAAGACACTACAAAAGTATAAATATCTAGAAATACCCTGTAAAAAAGACCAAACTCTAATTTGACCCATTTAGCATTGTTGCTTCTCAGAAATGTTATAAATGCAAAATTTATATTTTGCTACATGCAACACAAAGCATGCAGTTCACAGTTCTGTGTGAACTTTGAACGTTAGGTTTTGACTCGTTACGTTTGAATTTAGCAAACCCCAACCAAAATTTTATCCTATAGACTGCATGCATAGTGGTCCTTTATGAACTATAGCAACACATTTATCAAAATATGGCTGCACATCCAGCAGATATACAACTCAAATTTTTTTTTTATTAGTGCCCTGCAACCACAACTGGACTCGGAAAAGGCTGTAATGAGTTTTTTCCCGATGCTATGGTGACGTTTAATCAATTAGTTGCAAATTTTTTTCTCTTGTTGCACATGGGCTGTACAGTACTGGTTGTGTGTCATACCAAACGTTCAGCATGTGGTTTGATAAATATAAAAGTAAAATAAAATAGAACTTTGTCTACAATATTGACAGAAAATACGTGAATCAGATCAGCGACTAAGAAAAAGACTTGATTATTTTTTATGATTTGACACACCCGATGGTTTGTCTTGTAACATGTGAGGTTTCCGTAGAAACAGCTTTGTAAAAAGTAGACACTTGATACATGATTTCCATGGTCTAACGTTTATTTTCCTGCCTTAACGTTTGCAGATTGTAGTTTTATTCCATTTTTTTTATCTTGATCTGAAAATGGCTTTAAATACAAACCCAATAAACCAAAATAATAACAATAGAGCAAAAAGGAATTCTAAGGAAAACTAAAAGCCTCTCTGGTATTGCAGATGCCTCATCTGGGGTCTGGTTACGGAACAGCAGCCTAAGTAAGAAAGCTCATTTTGGCTACTTGTATTTGCAATCTCATCGTTTTGGTCGCAGCTGGTCACCATCTACTACGGACGGTTCGGAAATCGACTGCAAAATAGAGAGTTTTATTTGTCATTCCTCTGCTCACAGAATGTAGAGGAGGCATTAAGCACTCAGGCTGTCTGTGCGTCCTCAAGTGGTTACATAAATTTTAATTTTATTATACTTTATTATTCCCTCACCGGGAAATTTGTATGCTGCTTTACACCGCAGCAGGCTGCCACCTGCGGCGCCACTGGTGAGAGAAACAGGGGATTGGGTGTCTTCTCCAAGGACCCTAGGCATGAACTCAGTGGAATGCCAACCTGCGAACTACTGGTTAACTTCCGGTCCGTGGGTGAACACTCTAACCAATGCTGTTGTGAACACAATATCTCCCAAATCAGTGAAGGTATTTTAATAAAACTGCCCATAGTTACTCTGTACCAACTATGGAAGAACCAATTTGAATTTTAAGGTCATGCTTACCAAAGATGCTTACTAGGACGCTGCATCGGTCCGTCGTGGTAAAGAGAGAGCTGAGTCGAAAAGCAAAGCTCTCGATTTACAAGTCGATCTACGTTCCAACCCTCACCTATGGTCACCAGCTGTGGGTGGTGACCGAAAGAATGAGATCGCGGGTACAAGCGGCCGAAATGAGCTTCCTCCGCAGGGTGGCTGGGCTCTCACTCAGAGATCGAGTGAGGAGCTCTGCCATCCGGGAGGAGCTCGGTGTCGAGCCACTCCTCCTTCAGGTCGAGAAGAGCCAGATGGTGTGGTTCGGGCATCTGGTCAGGATGCCCCCCGAGCGCCTCGCGGGCGAGGTGTTTTGGGCACGTTCCACCGGGAGGAGACCAAGGGGCAGACCCCAGACCCGCTGGAGAAACTATGTCTCACAGCTGGCCAGGGAACGACTTGGGATCCTTCCAGGTGAGCTGGAGGATGCAGCCGGGGAGAGAGAGGCCTGGGCTGCCCGCTTGAGGCTGTTGCCCCCGCGACCCGACCCCGGAAGATGTCGAAGATGACGGAACGAAACGGAGCTTACCAAAGATCTAATTTATGAAGGTAGAAGCTACAAATTCTTGTAAATGCCTTATCTCCCAAACCAGTAAATGGCTTTGAATGAAACTGCCCACATGTACTAAATACCAACTAAAGATGAACTGATAAGGTTTAAGACATAGGACAGGTAGGGGCACTCCTGCTCTCTTTGCCACAATGAATCAATGTTTCGTCCTACTTATTACAGATACTGCATGCATTCGTCTCTCTACCTCCCACACCATTCTTTCTTTACTTGTGAATATTGTGTGCCTTTTAGAAATCCAAGCAAATTGTGCAAACAATTGTCCATAGTTACTCGGTACCAACTATGTAAGAACTGATTTGATTTAAAAGGTGATGGTACCAAAAATCTAAGTCACGAAAGTCGAGGTTATAAATTCTTGTACATGCGTTATCTCCCAAACCAGTGAATGGCTTTGAATGAAACTTCCCACAGTTACTCAATGCCAACTAAAGATGAACCGATAAGTTTCATGATATAGTGCAGGCAGAGACATTGATGAGACCTTGGTGTTGACTTATTTTTGTTTGATCAACTCTCTCTTCGCCACAATGAATAAAAGTTTCGTCCTACTTATTACGGATACTGCACTGATCCGTCTTCCTCCACTTGTGAACAAGACCCTGAGATATTTAAACTCTGACATTGTTTTTTTTTTTTTTTTGTTCCGTCTTCTTCCGCTTGTTCCGGGGTCGGGTCGCGGGGGCAACAGCCTCAAGAGGGCAGCCCAGGCCTCTCTCTCCCCGGCTGCATCTTCTAGCTCACCTGGAAGGATCCCAAGTCGTTCCCCGGCCAGCTGTGAGACATAGTCTCTCCAGCAGGTCCGGGGTCTGCCCCTTGGTCTCCTCCCGGTGGGATGTGCCCAAAACACCTCGCCCGCGAGGCGCTCGGGGGGCATCCTGACCAGATGCCCGAACCATCCCATCTGGCTCCTCTCGACCTGGCGGAGAAGCGGCTCCACACCGGGCTCCTCCCGGATGGCAGAGCTCCTCACCCGATCTCTGAGTGAGAGCCCAGCCACCCTGCGGAGGAAGCTCCTTTCGGCCGCTTATACCCGCGATCTCATTCTTTCGGTCACCACCCACTGCTGGTGACCATAGGTGAGGGTTGGAACGTTGATCGATTTTTTTTTTTACCTAATTAATTTGGCTTCTTTTTTATTTTGCTTCTTTAATGATAATTGTCTCATGAAATAAAGAAAGTTACATCTTGTCAATTATCAAAGATAACTTTAATTCACTGTCTTTTTTAGGGGAGTCATTATTTTTGCCCATCAACTCATTAGTTAATCAGCTAATTGCTTTTTCTCTGTGCATGCATGCCAGCGTAAATAATACCTCAGCTGAAGTTGCTTGTCATCCAGTAAATGGTCTACAAGTTAAGATAAAAACATTCTGTACAACTTTCCGCGTGCTGATGGTCCTATTGTGTAAGACACGAGTCCTCTTTTCTGAAGGTTTTTATCTCAAACAATTTCTCCCTTTCTGTTTTCACCGGGTTTGTTGCCATGGAAACAGTCACGGACACGTTAGGAGAATATTAATTGACCTATGTGTGTGTTTGTGTGCATCAGCAATGCCATACCTAAGAGAAGTCCTGTGTTTGAGTTTTAATTTTGCAAATGTATGAGGAGAGTGTTCCTATCGTGTGAAGAGTTTAGGCCACATTTATGTATCAGCAACACAACAGGGGTGCGATTAGCCAACACAGGGAGAGTGTTAATGAGAGGACAGGGCAGATCCAAGGCCTCCTGCTCTGACACGCATATGACCACACACACACAAAACTGCAGAGTAGCAAAGTTTCTGAGCAGCTGAGTGGTGTTTCAGCTCCTCGGATGCTTAGATTGGAACATGGCTGATAGTGTTGGTTGAGTTGTTTCCTGTCGCTTTGGGTTAGTCTGATTTTACGGCTACAGTAAGTTCACGCACTCTATGTTCATTATTTAGAAACAAGTTGATCACAGCCTCTTTTAGAACTGTGTTTCACTCTGTTTATCTCATTAATTATTGTACTGCTGCGGGAGTGGCCAGACTGTTAGGCTCCGTCCACACGTAGCCGGGTATTTTTGAAAACGCATATCTGCTGTCCTCTGTTTTAGGAAAACGCTTGCGTCCTCACATAACCATTTTCAAAATATTTGCATCCACACGGAGCCGTATAAATAAGCTTCCGAGTGTGGTAATGAGCATGCCAGACCAGTAGTCGGCAGTATTGATGTAAACGTAAGTTCTGAGGTATCCAATCAGAGCACTTCTGTCGTCATTTCCGCAAAACCTGAAACATGGCGCCAGACTCGTTTGTGTGGACTGACAAGGAGGTGGAATTGTTTTTAAAAGTTGTCATCGACTGTAAAGTTAAGTAAACACAGGAAAATATAGATTGGGTCCATGCTGCCAAATGACGTATGTGCATTACTTGTCGCAGGTAGTGACGCATAAAAACACAAATCTCCGTTTTCGCGCGTCCACACGCAAACGCAAAAACAGTTTTCTAAAATCTCCACTTTGGCCGGAGTTTTCAAAAACGCTTGTCTTGAGTAAAAAAAAAAACCTCAGTTTTCGTGTGGACGGCAGGCCAAAATGGACAAAAATATATGCGTTTTCAAAAATACCCGGCTATGTGTGGATGGGGCCTAAGACTTGACTACAGTTCCGCAGTTACTTGGTATCTGCCATCAATCTGTTCATCAACCATACATGCACAGATTAGATTTTTGTGGTCATGCGATAACGGGTCAAGGTAACAAAAGTGTAGGTCACAAAGATTATTATTTTTTCGGGCTCACCAAGCTACTTTAAATTGGGTTGCATGACCCAAGGATTGCAGTACCCCCACCTCTGTATCACTGCCTTCCCAGTTTTAAGATAAAAGTTGCGATGAAAGCCGTAATCATTTTTGCATGTTGCTTTGATTTGATCATTTTGCAACTTTAAGGATGAAAGTTTTTGGTCTTATTTTTTTTGCACAAAGTATTATGCTGGCTGTTGTGTTTCTATCTGGTTATTAACTTTCAACTTGTATTCAATGGTCCAAAAGCAACAATACAAAGAAGCCAAGTCGCTTGCTTTTTCACTTTTAAATTGCTATTCATGCACATATTTGTGCTTTTGATAACATAGAGTCGCAAAAATTGATGGAGAAAGTTGCATAAAAAAATCTGATAATGATGTTGAATTTAATTTTTTGCTTGAGTATTTGTACAAAGACACCTCCGTTTTTAAAACAGAAAATTTCAGCTCTTTTGCTATCCTCCTCTTATCAGATTTCTTGTTTCAAATCATCTGTTACAGAAAATTTGGTCAGTAAACGTGTAAAACCTGCTTGGCAGGGAGGTCAAATTCCTCAGCAGTCAGTAGAAAACAAGCAACTAGCCACAAATATGCTTTAAAATTCCGTTCCGTTTGTTCCGTCATCTTCCGCTTGTTTAGGGGTCGAGTTGCAGGGGCCACAGCCTCAAACGGGCAGCCCAGGCCTCTCTCACCCCGGAAGGATCCCAAGTCGTTCCCCAGCCAGCTGTGAGACAGTCTCTCCAGCGGGTCTGGGGTCTGCCCCTTGGTCTCCTCCTGGTGTGACGTGCCTGAAACACCTCGCCCGGGAGGCGCTCGGGGGGCATCTTGACCAGATGCCCGAACCACCCCATCTGGCTCCTCTCGACGTGGAGGACGAGCGGCTCAACACCGAGCTCCTCCCGGATGGCAGAGCTCCTCACCCGATCTCTGAGCGAGAGCTCATCCACCCTGCGGAGGAAGGTCATTTCGCCGCTTGTACCCGCAATCTCATTCTTTCGGTCAACACCCACCATGGAAATGAAGGATGGAGCGGGAGATCGACAGGCGGATCGCTGCGGCATCAGCAATAACTAGGACGCTGCATCGGTCCGTCGTCGTAAAGAGAGAGCTGAGCCCAAAAGCAAAGCTCTCGATTTACAAGTCGATCTACGTTCCTACCCTCCCCTATGGTCACCAGCTTTAAAATTCCAAAAATAAAATAGAACAGACATCATTACTCTTGATATCGTCACTTAAAATTGACAACAGAAACTTTTTTTCCAGTCAGATGTCGCCTAAAGACACATTTGCAATGACGATAAACATGTCCAACGGCTAAAACATAGTTCAGCTGAGACGTCTGTGCTCAGCCACCCGTCTCCTTCTTTAGCAGCGGAAATAATAAGAAATCAATTAGTGTGTATTGAGCTCATTACGGACCTAGCATTCCTCCATGTGTCAGACTCAGTTTCTACCAGACCATACACCGGTAAGTCACTTCCGACATAGCCCAGTAAACATTGTGTCTAAACTCTCAAATATCATTAAGTCTTAGAACACCTTGGTGATTTTGTCATTTGTGACCCTTTTTTTTGCAGCTTTCTGTTGCTGAAAACAGGGATTTTGTTATTTTTGCTGCTGGGAAAATATGTTAAAACGTCCATTCACATTTGCCAGGAATGATGGCAATCTCTATCATGGAAAATAATGTAGGTTTCTGGTTGACTTGTCAGTAAGCGGGCTCAGCCTTAAAATGCGTGAGCTGAATAATTGTCCTTTTAAAGAAGGATTTTGGATGTTTTTAATTCCTGGTTTATTTATTGGCTTGTTTTCTGTCTCTATGGCCTTTTCCTTGTTAGTGAAAGTGACATCTAAAGCGCATGCTGCATACCAAGTATGGCTTTAATTTATTCCTTCACTAGTTTAATACTAACACATTAGAGTGTGGGGTATAAATTTTAACTGTGACCACTTTGTTATAGTCATTGTTAAATATTACGGTATTTACTTGCTCTCGTTGAACTAAACAGATGGTATGGAAGATCTTTATGAATTTATTTTAGTAATAAAAGCTTAAATCTGTCTTACTCGTTAGACTTTTGCACATAATTAGGTGTACTAAAATCTACCGTATTTTCATGACCAAAAGGCGCACATAAAAGTCTCAAATTTTCTTCAAAATGAGCGGTGCGCAGAGGTGAGATTGGGCCTAAAAAATCCAACCCGACCCGAGCCCGCGATATTAAAACCCGACCCGGCCCGAGCCTGAAACAAGCCCGAAATGTCATATTTTATTTGTGAGGACTCGGGAGGGTTATTTATAAATAGGAACATTTTCAAGAACACGTTTTTTAATGAAAAAAAAAAAAAATCACATTATAGGACCCCTAATGCACTTGTCTGTGATGGCCTGCTTAGCGCGAAGAGGAGGGACGGTCTTTGAAACAAATTATAAAATAGATCTTTAACGATCATCACTTTTGCCAGTCCAGCTGTTTAAATGCCCGCTCAGCGTCGAGGTGCCAGTCTTTTTGGTCTCATATGAAAGCAAAGCGCCACATTGACTACATTCAGCGAAGCCAACGTAAGTTTCTGTAGCATTTTGAACAATAAATTTGAAGCTTTTCCACACCTCACTCTTACCGGTGCGTGTTTGTCTTTTCAGTTCTTCTGCCTTTAGTTTATCCTTAACTTCTTACTCCTTCATATCGGGGATACCAGTTCAAAATAAATAAAATAAAGACGCACGGGAGGATTACCAAATTAAGAGGAGGCGTTCACGTGCGCAGAGCATGCTCTGGCTCTGCGGATCCTGTTAAGTAGTTAAACATGACTTCTCTGTTTTATTATTAATTTTATAACACGTATTCCTTCGTTTAGTACACATACCTTGTTTTAGTTTACATTTTATAAACATATACTGTATTTATTTAAAAAAAAAAAAAAAAGTCAGTGAGAGAGAAACCCGACCCGACCCGAAGTAATGATTGACATTTTTAGGCCCGACCCGAAAGTTGGGTCCGGGCTTAAGATCTTACCTCTGGCGGTGCGCCATATCGTGCAGTGCACCCATTTGTGATTTGCGGACGTATTAGAGAACCCCGAAGTGGACGCAGTTGAGAACATGAGAACATTAAAGGGGGAAGTGTGGGCGTGGATTGTGTCTAAAAGAACAAGTATGTGCTTTATGCTGAAAATCGCTTAACAACACTGAAAATGAAAAAGAGACACGCTTAACCTCAGTTTAAACTGATGCCAATCAGCTACGTGGAGGAACATGGGAATCGAGACGCCGCAAGAAAATTTAGAATTAAGGAGTTGATGGTCCGTAAGTGGAGGAAGCTGGAAAATGAGCCGCGAGAGGTGAAAAAGACGCAGCTGAGTTTCCACCGAAATAAAGCAAGGTGGCCAAAGTTGGAGAAAAGACTCCAGCAGCGATGGATGACCAGAGGAGACCACAGCTTCACGAAGGGTGGAAGGCAGTGCCGGGGCAAGTTACGCCACAGTTTGCCAGTGGATTGTATATGCTTGGGCTAACATGTCTGCTGGTACTGTTGTCCGAGCTTTCCCAAAAGTAGGCATCATTTCCGAGGAGCCAGACGGTTCAGAAAGTGACTCTAACAGCGAGGAAGGTGAACCTGCGAGGTTGGATTTAGCGCAGCTGTTACATTCCGAAACAGAGGATGAGGACTTGGATGGATTTGATTAAAAAAAAAACTTTATGTAACTAATATTTAAATAAAGCCAACCAAACTCAGTTTTACTCCCGATCTATTTTTAAATACACACACTTGTCTGCTTGTGTGTGTGTTGTTGTAAGGCGGACGTACGTAGTTGAGGATATATATATAAAACCCGCGCCCTATCATCAGGTGCGCCTTATGTGTGTGTTAAATACAGAGCACGCAAAATTTGGACTGCGCCTTTTAATACGGTGCGCCCTATGGTCATAAAAATACGGTAATAATTTATTTATTTTTTTACTCACTCTAGTCATCCCCCACTAAGGAAATTTGTGTGCTGCACTACTACACCACAGCAGGCTGCCCACGACGGTGCCAATGGTTGGAGAAACGGGGTGTTAAGTGTCTTCTCCAAGGACCCTAGATGTGCACTCAGTGGTTGACTTCAGGTCCGCGGGCGAACGCTCCAACCACTGAGCCACCGTCGCCCCCCCGAATATCAGATATCTATAAATTGACTCTGGGAAGTATAACAGTCAGTATTTCTTTTGGTTGAGATGTTAGCCCAATAGGAGCCAGAAAATTCCCCGCTGGGTCTTAATACTTGCCCGATATTCAAATATTTGCCAGGCTATGAGCGCTTTAAGATCATCCAGTCCTTCCACCTTTGAAGATGATATTTTGATGACATTCATATTTGTGTTCGTCGTATCGGGGGGATAGGATGGCTCAGTGAGGAGGGCGACCGCCCTGAACCAGGGGGTTACCGGTTTGATCCGCTCCCAGGAGTTCATGGTGAGGTGTTCTTGAGTAAGACACCGAACCCTCAATTGCTCTTGATGGTGGTTTGCACCTTGCACCTTGTTTGGTGATGGTCTGAGAGGCTGATGGTGCAATGCATTATTATTTTTGAAGCAACTATTTTTTTTAATCCTAGTCATCTTCTTAATGATGCTAACGTGTTCTCAAACGAATCTTCACTAATCACCGGCTGTGTCCTCAAATCAAGCGAACAGTCCCACTCAATCCACCCTGTGAAGTTTTTAGGAAGTCTTTGTTGTGTAATGCTGTGCAGCACCTGTTCAGTGTGGATGTGGTGCAGAGCTCCTGCTTCCCCCACTGTTTACAAGGGAGGGGTTCTAAAAATAACATCTGGGGATGGCTGGATATAGCCAGCAGGCAGGGGAAACAAGGGAGCCGAGCGAAATTGGCTGCTTGTGTATTCTATCAGTCCATGAGGGAATGTTTGTCAGCGGAGTTGCCGGCTTCAGTTTTTCATAGCTGTGTACAAAGCCAATGGGTCTGTATATTTAGCCGCTGTGATTCATACACAACAGATTGCATGCAAGAGTTACTGAATTTTTGTTGCTTTTTTTTCCCCCCCTCCATTCCTATTGTTGAATTATTAGTCTCTTAGGTGATGGCTTTTACTGTGCTTAAACAATATATAACTTCCACTATGCTGCCTTTTTACACAAATATCTAATCAACAAGGCGGCACAGTGGCGCAGCGGTTAGCACAGTGGCCTCACAGCTAGAAAGTCGTGGGTTCAAGTCATGGATGGGGACGAGGCTTGGAATATTGGCCTTTCTGTGTGGAGTTTGCATGTTCTCCCCGTGTTTGCGTGAGTTTTCTCCAGGTACTCCGGTTTCCTCCCACCCTCCAAAGACATTCACGCCAGGTTGATTGGCCACTACATGATTGTCCCTAGTGGTGAGTGTTTGTGCGTGTGTGTGGCCCCACGACAGTCTGGCGACCTGTTCGGGGTGTACCCTTCGCCTTGAGTTTATTTTTGAAAATTAAAGGAATTTTAGAGATTTTGTTGATTATTTTTAACTTTATGCTTCTGCACTTGAACTTTCACAAAATTGTGTGTAAGGTTTCTGAAGAAGGCTAAATATCCAGTGACCAGGAGTTGTTTGGACCAGATCGGCATATCCAATCTTACAAAAATGTTTTATATCATTAGAAGACCTCAACCTTCTCTTTGTGTCTACTAAGAACAGAAAAATAAGGCTAATGTTCACACTGACCAAAGTGTTTTTAAAATAGTGAAACTTCACCATATCCAGTGAAGTCCAGTGAAGGGTGACGGTGGCTCAGCTCAGTGGTTAGAGCATTCGCCCGCGGGCCGGAAGTTAACTGGAAATTCACAGGTTCGCATCCCACTGAGTTCACATCTAGTGTCCTTGGAGAAGAAACCTAACCCCCCCGTTTCTCCCACCATAAGTGCCGTCATAGGTGGCAGCCTGCTGCGGTGTGATGCAGCCCACAAATTTCTTGGTCAGTGATTGATAAAGTATATTAAAAAAAAAAAACTCCATTGCAGCTGCTCATTCAGATGGTAGAAAAATTTTAGTGTGTACATGGTGAGACTTTAGATTCGTCTTACCATAAGACTTCAGGAAGTTGGACTCTGGGTTAAATCTTCCTGGGCACATTTAGCCCATGGCATGATTTAACCAGCACAGATTTACTGTTATTCTTCTTCATGTCTCAAAACTTTCCTGAAAACAACCACAAGTTCATCATCCTCCAAACACCTAAGCATCTAACTCACGCTAGATGGATATGTCGAACTCCAAATTGAATTCTCCCATAGAACTAAGGGTAAGATCAGACCTAAAAAATCCAGCCTGACCCGACCTAGGCCCGCGGGTATTAAAGCCCGACCCAGCCTGAGCCTGATCAATCAACTTGATTTGCAGGCCCAAGCCCGAAGCAAACCCGAAATTTCACATTTTATTTGTGAGGACTCGAGAGGGGCAGGGGTGATGATGACAAATTAAAGCCTGTCTTTTGTCACAAAATCTAAGTTAAACAAAACTGTATAAACATTGACATCTTTTTAGTGCAGAGGTTACATTAACTGACAATTTTCTATCATTAACGGATTTTTTTAAGAGTTGATTGAAAAAATTTAAGGCCATCCGTCATTTAGACGAGTTGAAAATTGGACCATAAACAACAGCAGCAGTACGTCCTTAAGAATTTAGCTTACAGCGCCTTCTCTGTTTTATCCAAATGATTTATTTTATAACATATTTATTCCTTATTTTTGTATCCTTAGTTTAGGCCCGAAATTTGGGTCAGGCTCGGGTTTAAGATCTTGCCTCTACACAGAACCCATCTGAGACTCATCTCATTAAACCCATTCTGGAGAAAATGAAGGGTTGAGTGATACCTCAAGCTGATTGGGTGTGGTCATCCTGCGACCACCTAACATACCGTATTTTCCGCACTATAAGGCGCACCTAAAAACCTTAAATTTTCTCTAAAGTCCACGATGCGCCTTTTAACCCGGAGCACCTTATTTATGGATTAATATTGAGCTACAACAGGTGTCGCAACTGCGGTAAGCAGCCGCCAACTCCATTTACCCCGTAGAAGAAGTAGTGCGCGGTGCATGCTGGGATATATGAAAGGGCGTCTCATTTCAATTTGTGTGTTTGTGTAAAGATGCGGAAATGGCTCCTACCAAGAGACACTGTTACACCTTAGAGTTTAAACTCAAGGCGATCGGTCACACAGTAGAACACGGGAATAGAGCCGCAGCGAGAGAGTTTAACATCAATGAATCAATTTTTTGGAGGAAACGAATGCGCCGCGCCAAGTAAACAAGACTAAACAGAGTTTCCGCGGGAACAAAGCGAGATGGCCACAGTTAGAGGACAAAGTTGAACAGCCTTTACTGTAGCGCCTTATAATGTGGTGCACCTTATATATGGAAAAAGTTTTTAAAAAATGTCATTTATTGAAGGTGCGCCTTATAACGGAGTGCGCCTTATAGTGCGGAAAATACGGTAGATTCCTCTTAACCAATCATAGCAATAAAATCTATTGATGTATATCAATAAATAGGTTTGAATGTGTTTAAAAGAAGTTTAAAGATTGGATCCAACTTGTCCAATGTCTCTGCTGCACCTGCCTGGCAGCCATCTGATTGGGCCGTTAACTCACTGGTGCAATAGATCTTCTTGAAAATAGCCAGACGGTATCCAAAGAGTTTATTAGCTCAGAAATATCAGAAGTATTAATCTGGCCCGCCAGGTTACCAGATCTCAGATCAATAATACAGCTTTGAGATTTGTTGGAACATGTTTTAATCATGAATGTGTTAGTTTCTCATGTAGAAGTGTTATCCTGCAGCTATGAGCTCATTGTTGAATCTATCACATCAAGATTAAAGAGACCTGGACCTGGTAGGAAGTGTCCACTGCTGTATTTAATATGAGTTTTCAGTGGTCAGAGTATTTATACCGTCTTGGAATCACCCGTTTTCCTGCTGCGTTACTCTGAACAACATGAGCTCTTGTGACTGTTTACACGGCGGATTGATGAGAGGCCGTCTTTGTTTTCCTTTATCCCTGTTAGACAGGGGCTCCTTTCAGTGTCTGAGCCCGCCTTGCAGCCTCCCTCACACAGTTGACCTGGTGTTCGTGTAATTCAGAGCATTAATGAGACACTAAAAACCTTCTTTATGAGAAACAACACTAGTAAAGACCTACATGCCGGCAGTGCTAACAGTTGTTTTACTTGGTTGAACAACAAATTGGATAACTAGCGACCTCCACTCACCTCTTTTAAGATGTTTTCCAATGCTGGTGTTGGGCAAAAATAACTGCACCAGGCTAATTTAGATTGGCATCAATCACAGACCTATTTCCGAACAGGTTTCCTGTAGGATATTCATTTTGCGAAAAACGTATTGTTCTCTATGAGCATGCGCTTTAATTAATCATCAAAGAAAGCCACTCGTTTGTTGTGTATTGTTGGATTTACGGAATAAAATACTCATTTTGTAAATTCGTGCAATCCATCTTCATCCAGGAGTAATCCATTGTCGAAAAGGCTTTTGGGCGGTTGGACATGCCTGAAACACCTCACCATTTGAGGTATTTGGGAGGCATCGTAACCATCCTAATCCAGGGGTGGGCGAACTTTTTGGTTTGCGGGCCACCTTGAGTTCTAACGTTTGACAAAGGGGCCAGAACAGGAGCAGATGGATGGCATGCTTTGGTAACCGCTAGATTAGACCAATAGAATGGTGCGCTAGATTTTAAACAGGCGGGCTAGATGTTACATCAAGAGCGTTGAATTTCAAATCTAACGCGCTAGGTCTAAAATCTAGTGCGATAGCACATTAAAACGCTAGGTTTGAAATCTAAGCGCTTGACGTAACATTTTGCTTGTTCTAACATCTAACGCGCTTGTTTATTTATGGCAGAACTCCTCACTCTATCTCTGAGTGAGAGCCCAGCCAACCTGCAGAAGAAGCTCATTTCAGCCGCTTGTATTCGCAGTCTCATTCTTTCGGTCACCAGCCACAGCTGGTGACCCTATGTGAGAACTGAGGCCTGAGAAATGGTTCTATTGTATATAAACTAACCTGAGTTCGCACAACCCCCAACGAGGAGAGCAAACCCTAACAAACCTGTTTACAAACGTTTAACCATTTAAAAACCGTCAAAATATTTGGTCAATTACACTGTCCAAGAAGAAAACTGTTCCATTTCTCTTCTATTGTTTCTATTGTTTGTGTGCTTATTTCATCATTTATTACAGCATATTACAACATTCCTATTGGTCCACGTGTACATTTCTCATTTATGAAAGTTCAGTTAAATGCCAGCGGCATGGTGGCGCAGTGGCTAGCACAGTGGCTTTACAGCAAGAAGGTCATGGGTTCGAGTCCCGGGTGGGGACGAGGTGTGCAACACTGTCCTTTTTGTGTGGAGTTTGCATGTTCTCCCCACGGTACAGGAGTACCCGTTTTCTCCGGGTACTCCGGGTTTCCTCTCAGCCTCCAAAAACATGGCTGTTAGGTTGATTACCTGGTGCCAAATTACCCCTGGGAATGAGTGTGTGTGTGTGTGTGTATGTTTGTGTGTGTATGTGACCCCGTGACAGACTGGCGACCTGTTCAGAATGTTGCCTGCCTCTCGCTTTGAATCAGCCGGGATGGGCTCCAGCACCCCCCGCAACCTATAAGGCAGGGTGTCCATAGGCCGGTGTCCTGAAGGTTTTCATTGTGTCCCTGGTTCGATACAGCTGATTTACAGAAAGTGAAATCAACAGCCAATAGAATTTGGCGCAATGACTCAATTAACTGGATCAGGTGTGTAGATGCAAGAACATATGGAAAACCTTCAGGACACCGGCCCTCGAGGACCGGATTTGGACACCCTTCCAAAAGGGATCGACAGTTAAGATGGCATTTTTAAATGCCATTTCAAAATAAATTTAAAGAAAAGCAAGCGATCAAATTTGTATTTTTTTCAGAGAATAACTGTACCCAATAAAAATTGTCATTTTTTGCTATAATTATCGTTACTCTGAGATAAAACAATCCTTATCCCGAGCCGTTTTTTTTCCACATCGCCTATCTCTAACAGCAAGGGTTCTTTGTCTTTGAACATAAAGGGAGGAAAATCCATTCAGTCACATAAATATTGACTAACTGATCAATGCATTGGCAAATCACTGCCCAATTAGAAACGGTTTTATTCTTTAGAGGTCGTTCGTTAAATGCAGATACATTTTATGAGTGGTAGCAAACAATGTTTTAATTGCTCGTGGGTATTTACTTTGCCAATGGCTTCTTTTTATTTAAATTATAGGAAGCCAGGCAGAGTGTGGACTACATTATAAAGACAGTGCAGCACTGTTTCTTTTAAATTATTGAATTAGATTAATTATTTCTGAAGTATTTTTTTTTTTAAAAATGGCCCGGAAAATCTAGCCAGCGTTCACTCATACTTTGAAACTGGTAAATATTGGGGAAAAACAGAAATACAGTACAGAGAACAACTAACGCTCATTCCGCAATGATGTTCAAACATTAGTGAACTATCTTTAGTAAGCTCAACGTGCATCAAAACATAAGATTCCGTTCGATTCTGTTCCGTCATCTTCCGCTTGTTTCGAGGTCGGGTCGCAGGGGCAACAACCTCAAACGGGCAGCCCAGACCTCTCTCGCCCCGGCTGCATCCTCCAGCTCACCCGGAAGGATCCCAAGTCGCTCCCCGGCCAACTGTGAGACATATTCTCTCCAGCGGGTCCGGGGTCTGCCCCTTGGTCTCCTCCTGGTAAAACGTGCCCGAAACACCCCGCCCGCGAGGCGCTCGGGGGGGCATTTTAACCAGATGCTTGAACCACCCCATCTGGCTCCTCTCGACCTGGAGGAGGAGCGGCTCGACACCGAGCTCCTCCCGGATGGCAGAGCTCCTCACCCGACCTCTGAGTGAGAGCCCAGCCACCCTGCGGAGGACGCTCATTTCGGCCGCTTGTACCCGCGATCTCATTCTTTCGGTCACCACCCACAGCTGGTGACCATAGGTGAGGGTTGGAACGTAGATCGACTTGTAAATCGAGAGCTTTGCTTTTCGGCTCAGCTCTCTCTTTACCACGATGGACCGATGCAGCGTCCTAGTTATTGGTGATGCCGCACCGAAGATTTTAAAACAGAAGATTTTAAATAAATTACTTTAGTATAAAAAACTTGCAATCCCTGTAAGGCGTCATATGCAGATTAATTTAGAGGAAAATTGAATTTCTGAACCCCTTCAGAGAAGTAGAGATTTTTTGGCAACAGCAGATGCTGCTGGTCTTCTAGAGGTCGGATAAAAAAAACCCAGCTTTTGTTACAAAAAACGCTATGGTGCTGTACTCCACTGCGTGTCTGGTGTGTGGATAAAATTCCCATTTCTTCTGTGACCATCCGGGGTCAGGTTTAATTTTAGACCAATCACTGCCTCACTGTGTGCCATCGCCCCTGCTGCTAATGCACATCCTCTCCTTCCATTGTCTGTTTGTTTTGTTCTCTCTCTCTGCTCGTTCTGGATTATTTGAGACGTTTGGGTGTAATATGATGTTTACCGACCCAAACTGCAGTGGTTTAATGTGCGGAGCCGTGTGCATGCGCACGTCTGACGTCGGCACAGGCGGAAAATCTTTTATCGCCTTTGTGATTTTCTCACCCAATGAAGCAGGCCAGCACCTTCTGTGTGTGTAGACTTCAGGAACAAGGTGGCATCTTCTTCCCTGACATGACCTGCAATTAAAGAAAGCACAAAGGGTTATGTTTCAAGACAAAAAAAGCATAAAATCATGGTTATGATGTGAAACCTCTAAATAGCAACATGAAACCAGTGATGCACAATCAGCACCCCGTTGTGTGTTTTTCCATTCAAAGCAATCATCCTTCCAAGGCTTTCATGTGGATGCTAAGTAATTGATTTGCTGCATCCTCATACTTTTTGCAGTCACCATCTTTTTGAGCTGCAAAACCGTTTCATGGAGTTTCTTCATAACAGTCGATCTGAAATCGCTCTTCTTGTTTACTTAGATTTTCTGGTATTTACTTCCTCTTCTTCTTCTTTCGGCATTTCCCTTCAGGGGTCGCCACTTCAAGTCAGTTTCTTCCATCAAACCCTATCTGCTGATTCTTCTTCGGTCACACCAACTATCTTCATGTCTTCCTTCACTGTATCCATGAACCTCCTCTTTGGTCTTTGTAAGGGGTTTGGCTCAAGACCCCGACAAAACAAAAGATGAGGAAGGCAGGCGGACGGTTTAACGCCTTTTATTAACAATAATCTTAAGATAACCGACAATAAAAAGGAGCAGAGCTTGGAGCATGTGAGACTCAGGCAGCAGCCAGCAGGAAGAGGACGCAGCTGCTCTCAATCAATCCATTATGTGGCCACAGACTCACCCAGGAACTATGTGGCAATGGAGCCACAGTCTCCTGCACACAGGAGAGAAAGAGACCGACAGCAGCAGGAAAGGGCCCAGGGCCCTCACAGTCTTCCTCTCGGCCTCTTTCCTGATGGTTCCAAATCCAGCATCCTTCTGCCGATGCACTCTCTCTCTCCTCTGTACATGTCCAAACCAGCTCAGTCTGGCCTCTCTGACTTTATCTCCAAAACTTCTAACATATGTTGTTCCTCTGATACTGTCCACCCTGGTCACTCCCAGAGAGATCCTCAGCATCTTCATCTCTGCTACCTCCATCTTTGTTTCCTGTCTATTCCTCAGTGACACTGTCTCTAGAACAAACAGCATGGCCGGTCTCACCACGATTCTGTACACTTTTCCTTTAATTTCAGCTGAAACTCTTCTGTCACACATCACACCTGATACTTTTCTCCATTCGTTCCAGTCTGCTTGCACACACTTCTTCACCTTTCTTCCACACTATCCATTGCTCTGGACTGTTGATCCTAAGTACTTAAAATCTTCCACCTTCTTTATCTCTTCTCCCTGTAACCTCATTTTTCCATTTGGATCCCTCTCATTCAGCCATTGTCGTATTCCAAAGCTGGTAATTACTATCAAGCATAGTTCAAACAAGCATAACTTGACTGAAACGGTTCACTGCTTCCAAAAAGTGCAAAAGATAAACGTCCCGCATGTGATTATCATGTGTAACCATTGCATTATTTTCACATCATCAATTTTATTACAACCAACACAAAAATCAATAAATACGGAGCACAAGCAGATTAAATGTTCTAACATTTGCTGTAGACCGTTGTCTAATGGTATTAGTCTGTTTATCAGTGTCATTGGGTCGTCTGTTCGAGACCTCTCGTCAGATGGCACAGCTCTTTACCCTCTCTCTGAGCGAGACCTCGGTAGATCGATACCCTCTGATTTAGACTCAGCTCCTTAGCTTATAACTTTACCATCACATAGTATTTCAGACACCCATAAAGGAAAAATTTGTACAAAAAATACAACTTTTTAAGCTTTTTTATAGAGAACTTGTTTAATCTTTTTCTACGAAACAATAGAAGTGAAGAAATTGATTGGCTTTTATTCCCCCCATAAAACTTCAAATCGATTAATTTCGGGTCACATACGTAGATATTCATTTAGGTGCGAATGTCGATTCGATAAAGGTACATTTTATTTTGTTCAAATGAACGTTAAAGTTCCACCAGGAACGCAAAGATAAGTGTGGATAAATAAACCAGCTCATGTGTTTATCATGCTGCCAAGAATAGCTGAATGTGTTGTTTTGAGGGGTACACTATGTACTGGTTGTACTTTGTAGCTATTACTGCTTATGGCTGATAAATTACTCTCTTGGAATTCAAATAAACATCTTTAGTAGGTCCTATATCTGTCTGAATGTGACTGGATCATAAAATTTCTCCTCAGTAGTTTCATATCGTCACCTGAAGCAGCTCTGATCACCCCCCCACCCTTCTCTCTTGCTGTCAGGCAGTCCTGAGCCCCAGAAATAGCAACACTGGTGGATGACTCATGATTTTAAGCTATGCCGAGGTGCCTGAAGAAAGACATTTAAAAGAAGCTTGTTAATCACGGGGCACTACTTGTAAGAGAAATCTCGAGGGGACAACGGGGGCCAGCTCATCTCTGGCATGAATCCATCATCCTGATTCCTCCCCAACCCCACCCCACTCTGGCCATCCTCATCATCTCCCTGCTCAAACAAATGCTGTTCCAATCAAAACCAAGCCTTCAATAATTTTCTTTCCGAACACCGGTGCTCCTTGTTAAAGTCAAAGACCAAGAGTCAAGCCCTTTACAACATCCCCTCCACTCCCACGAGCCCCCTCCTCGTTTCTTTTATCTCTGATCTTATCTTTAGCTTCTGTCTTTCATCTACTGGTTTTCAATATTCCATCCAGCCTTTGCCTTCATCTTAATGCCCACTCCCCCATCGTCCTCATGTGCTTTCTTTCTCTGTCCTAATTTTTCCACATTCATCACGTCCCCCTAAATTCCACTGACACACCCCTTTCTTAACCTTTCTGTTTATTTTAATCTGTTTCCTTCACGCGGTTGCTGGTGTTTCTTCAATTGAAATTTTTCTCTAAACATCGACCATATGGAAGATGTAATTGCTGTTTTGTTTTCCCACACCTCCAGCCAACCTCTTCATCAGCTGTCAGCATCTCTCCCTTACCCAACCAGCACGTAGCTCTGAACCCTCCCCTCCATCCACCCTCTGGTTCAGCCCCCACTTTGCCTGATCTTCCCAACGTTCCCCGCTTCCCTATGTGAATCCATTCCCGCCGCCGCCGCGCCCCGATGGAGGTCAGCCCGGTGTGTGTCAGCCACGAGAGGCAACAGAGAAGGCAGGACGAAGCGCCTTCGACTGCTGTCGCTGCGCTGCATGGCGGGTTAGGAGGAGAAAAGGGAGAGAGAGGAAGGCAGAGCGAGAGGAGGACAGCGTGATAGAGAGAGAGCAAGAGCAAAGAGGATCGAAGCAGAGCGAGAACCAGGGAGAGAGAGAGAGAGAGAGAGAAAGGGGGTCCGGTGTTTGCAGCTCGCATCACAGGCTTGCTGGCTCGCTCACCGCTGACGGATGAGCTGTCTACCCACGGGGCTGGGACACGGCAGCTTGTGACAAGCTGGGGGAGAGAGGAACATGAATGTAATGCGTACCTTGCCTCGTTTGCTTTCAGACACCGGCCAGAAGAAGACTCCAGAAAAGAAGGATGGAAGGCGCATGTCGTTCCAGAGACCCAAAGGGACCATTGAATATTCCGTGAGTAACGTAGAACCGGCTCTCATCTCTACTTGTTAATGTCCTTGTATGCTTTTAATGCCTTCTGCTTTGCTGCTTTTCTGTGTGTGTGTTTTCTGGTGGCAACTTGTGTCGCTCCAGCAATCTTCATGTAGCAGTTGTTGTTTGTGTTCCGAAGGCTGTGTGACCATGCTTGGTAGTTTGTTCTTATCAGAGAGGAGCATTGGTGCTTTTTTTCTTGTCTTTTCTAACACGTGTACCACATTTACTAAACTCTTTGCATAAAGAGAGACAGATGTACGCTACCTGATCTGAATCACATGGAGACAGTGTACCCTCTCTGAAAGCTTACCTGTACAATGCTCAGCTCCATGTTTCGCACGTTTGAATTGTAGGAGCATGTTTTGAACCCGAGTAGGACGCACAGGCAGGAATGCCGGCAGGACGGCTGTTTGTTTTGGGTTTTTTTTCATGCTGCAAATTCCAGCACACGGCTGGAATGACCTTCCAACTGCGTTGTCATCTCTATTGATTTAGCTGTTTGCAAGGGAAGGGAGGGGGGGAGTGTGGAGCGATGGGAGAGAGGACTACAATTCCCTGCCACGGAGTGAAAACACAGCTCTCTGCTTTAAATGGTTGTGTTCTTCAAATGACCCTCAAACCCAGATGCAGTCGGGCTGCTTCTGCTCGCCTTATTCTCCGTGGCAACAGTGTAGCTGAGTAGGGTAGGGGATTGTGGGGCGGTTGTGGTTGTTTATTGTTGTCCCGATCTCACTCCCTCGTTTCTGTTTATCATTCTGATTTGTGCCCGGTCTGATCTCTCCTGGAGCTTTCCCAGTAAATAACCAACCCCACCTCACCTTACCTCTACATCTGAACCCAGCTGATCGACATCCTGCTTGTTTATGCCGAACAGCTGGTATCTGTTTGGACTTAAAGCTTGGTGCCGGGTTCTAATGGGTACAAAACGTACAAAATGGGGCAAAAATTTCAAGTTTCCTGTAAGGTATAGACCACATTCATCCTGTCAGGCGTCACTCCATCTATCCCTCCGTTTTCCTGCTTATTACCCCTACACTAGATAACCGAGGCTGTTGATGGATGGCTCGAGCTCTGCCAATGATTTTGTCCTGTGACTTGACACACCGAAGCAGCACACAGCGGCTGGCAAACGTATGAGACGCCATCCCATTGATTGAGAAGCAGTGTTATCTTAAACTCATCTCCTGCACAGAGGAGGCGGCCGCCAGTGTTTCCGTATTCTTCTCGCTAGCTGGCTGATAAGATTATAAATATCGCCCAGCATCCAACGGAAGAAGAAAGAGGATTTTTTTTTTCGCCTGTGCTGCTTTATCAATACGACTTCCCTTTCTCACCTTTTTACCTCGCTCGCAGGCTTTTTCCTCAGTCCCTCGTGGGATTTTTTTTTTTTTCCTTCTTGTGTTGAGAAACAACCTGTGCAACTGCAGCCCATCTTCCTAGACACTGATAATGCCCAAACCATTCAGCCACGTCTGACCTGCATCCAATTAAAAACATGTTTAATTCTCTGGGTACAACTGAGATAGATGGTTAGACACAAAGAGGCAAAGACAAACGGAGTGGCTCTGAGGTGAGGCTACAAGTGATTGTGTGTGGGCGGGAGTCCTTCCAAACGAAGAGGAAGGACAGACATTCAAAGTCAAACAGTCTACACTTATTTATCTCCAGACATACGAGTCATTAAGATGAAACGCATCAAAACGGGCAGGAAGAAAATTTTCCAATTAGATCGCCCTTTAAAATCTTTTAGATTACTTTAGAGAAGGACGCAGGGAAGTGATCGTTAAAGTTTTTACAGAAGTTAATATGATCGAATGGTCGATCACTGCGACCATATTTTCCACCATTGCTCATTTTTTATTTTACTTCTCAAAACAACCTGGAATAGTTTAATCTATAAACCTAAACCGCCCAGAAGCATGTTTGATATTCTTTTTTTTTATCTAAAACTTCATCCTGTGCACCGTAACGGCATGCACAACGGTTGTCTGTCTGCCAAGTTTTACTGGATGCATTCACTCTGCCAAGGAAAGACCATGTAAGGTGTCTTTCGCGGACACTTGGGGACCTTTAATTTCATTTTAATATGGTTTTATTGGCTCTGGCTCATTTTGGTACAACAATACGTGGAGAGGGATAACAGGAGGAAGAAGATGAATAGAAAAAGTGATACATAGAAATAAAGAATTGTCAGATTTCTTTGAAGCATGCTAACATAAATCGTTAATGCTCTAGCTTAACATTAAGCATCTAAAGATAAGATAAAAACAATCCAGCAGTCATTCCGTAAAGCTAACGTAATGTAAATTTAGCATCAACATAACAGCGTATTATTTGCATAGGAATACCTCCATAAATTGCATTTAAATTAAACATTAAACATTAAAAATTTAAATTAGACATTATTTAGCGACCACTAACAGGTGTAGGAGCGCTTAGCTGTTCAATTAAGTGCTGGATGTAAGAAAGAAAAAAAAAAGCATCAGGATTTAATAACTAAACAGAAAAACTAGGGAATTTACCACAGCATCATTCTTTTTAAGAAAGCATATCGTTGGTCCCAGGGGGCGTTGACCTAGTGGTAGAGATACCCTCTTTTGACTTGGAGAACCTGGTTTGATCTCTGCTGGGCCCCAGCTGTTCCTGGGACCACAGGAAAGACACAAAAACAAAAGAAAGAAATTTAAAAACACTGAAAAGACAAAAAAAAGGAAAAGAAAGCACATCGTTTTAAACTATAAACTCGAATTAATCAGTTTAATCAAATTATTGTTCCGCTTTAAAAAAAAATGCATTAAAACATACACACTTGTTTTAAATAAATTAATGTGCAGACATGACAAACATTGATTGTTTTAGACAATATTTCAATGGGTGCACATTCAAATGAAATGTATCTACGAGTATCTTGTGACCCCGTTAAAGATCAGCGGTTCAGAAGACGAAGCGAAACAAATTATCTCAAAGAAAATTACCGAAGGGGAAAAAAAAAAACTTTTGAAATGGGTTTGATAAGGGAGAAAAGAAAAACATGTCTGGTTTGGTCAAAATTGGGACATAAAACTTGTATCTTGAATCTTGTTATTTTTGTTTCCTGTTTTCTAGTGTTGCAATAGTTTTTCTCCATTTGTAACGAGTATGGTGACATTGAGCATGCCTGAGCTTGTTTTCAAAATGGAAAAACACTGTCCACCAATAAATCAAAGTGTGGCATTCATTAATAAGTTTGATTTTTAATTCATCTGTAGAACATTTTGGTCTTATTTTGACAGAAATACGTATATGCTAATCCTATCACGTTCATTGTTAATTTTCTTTCTTGCTCCAAGAACTCATTTAATTCTAATCATCAACCATCCACACTTTTCGAGCCCTTTGAGCGGCAATATGAGTGAGTAGTTTTGTTATGTTCATGATTGTATGTTTGTTTGTAGCATTATTTTCAAATGTGTATGACTAGATGCTCATTTATTTGTTTTCTGTATGTTTACAATTTCACACTTCTTTCTATTAAATTCTAAAAAAGCTACAACGGACTGTTCTTTGGAGGAGTTGATGGAAAGGAGAGTTTAGCTGGCTGTGAATCCCAATTAGGACACGGGGTCACATTGGGTGCAACAGTACAGTCTCACATTTTCAAGAATTTTTTTCTCCTCAAGAGTAGTTTTCTCTTGGATTTGTTCATCAAATAAAAGAAAAAAACACTAAAAACCTCAAATCACATTTAAGTTTGTGAAAACTTTTCCACCTTAAAATATTCCAAAATCACTTCTAACTATATCTACAGAGTTGTGTTGCAACAAACTAGAAATTTCCTGCAATTTTAAGTTGTATTGTGTTCATTTTTGGCCCTTTCTTTTTCGTAAACAGCCTCTTTCAGTCCCTTTCAGGATTCTTGGCTGAACTGGAACGACTAAGCTCTCATTACATCCTCTATAGTGACAGTAAAGAGCCATTTAGAGGGGAGGAATATAAGAGTAGTGGACCCGGGGAGGGAAAGAGGATGTCAGCCTTAGTCATTCTGGCCAACGACGGGAGCTGGGAGACGAATTTAGAACCGAATTGTAGTTACTAAGTCTGTTATTTGTGAGAAAATAAGGGTTTTAAGGAAATTTACTGTGACTGGTTTGTTTGATTGACGTCTTACTTGTGTTTAAAATATGACCCCCACCTCAGTCTGATGGGACGTCAATCCATCAGTAGCAAGAATATGAACTGGATTTTTTTTTCCCTCAAAATCTCATTGTTTACATAAAGATTTGTGAGTTTTTCAAGATTGGAAATTAAGACTTTAAATGAACTATGTTTTAACTAGTCTTTTTTTAATCAAAATTAGGCCCCGTCCACACGTAACCGTTTTCAAAATATCCGCGTCCACACGGAGCCGTACAAATACGCTTCTGAGTGCGGTTATGAGCATGCCAGACCAATAGTCGGTAGTATTGATGTAAACGTAAGTTCTGAGCTATCCAATCAGAGCACCTCTGTTGCGCCATGTTTCCGCAAAACCTGAAACATGGCGCCAGGCATGTCGTTTGTGTGGAACGACAAGGAGGTGGAATTGCTTTTAAAAGTCGTCATCGACTATAAAGTTATTAAAACACAGAAAAAAACCTTGTTTGCGATCCAAACAAGGACGCACACGAATGACGTATGCATTATTTGTCGCAGGTGTGACGCATAAAAACGCAAATCTCTGTTTTCGCACATCCACATGCAAACGCAAAAACTGAGTTTTTCAAAATATCCACTTTAGTCGAAGTTTTCAAAAACGCTGGTCTTGAGTAAAAAAAAACTCAGTTTTCGTGTGGACGGCAGGCCAAAACGGATAAAAATATATGCGTTTTCAAAAATACTCGGCTATGTGTGGACGGGGCTTTAGATTTACGAATGTGGAATTTTGTCACATTCATTGTTAATGAGAGGTCAGAAAAATCAAGTAAATGATTTTATGTGAAAATGAAATATTTAAAAAAAAACTATGCAAAATTCTGACTTTTTTTTGCTGCTGTTTAGTTAAAAATCTTTGACAGAACATTCAGACAATTTTTTTCTGTTTTTCAAAAAGCACAACTTAAGGCTTTGTACAAAATAAATTTGAAAGTCTACAAGTGACACGTTGTTTTTCCGGTGATAAAAACCGGGGTCATCACCGGTATCGCCAATCTTCCAAGTTTAGTGGCTCTCCGACGGGTTTTAGAGGAAGCGGTGTGGTCATTAGAGAAGTTGAGGGACTTTAGATGAGTCATACTCCAAACACCAGGTGTGTGTGTGTGTGTGCTTGCATGTACAGACTCACACACAGAGCAGCAGCTATCTCACACTTTTGGAAATCAGTCACTCTGATTGCATTATTCAGTGCTGACTTGCAGAGGAGATTCCACAGTTTGAGCTCTTCCAAAGCTTCATGTCTGAGAGCAGAACAAGTGACTAGATGTGACTGGAGTGTGTGGGTCTGTGTGTGTGTGTTTGGATGGATGGCTATGTTAGCAGGGATACGGCTGTTTTGTGAGGCTCACATTGACACTTTGGGCTTTGTCAGCAGTTCTTCCAAACATTTTCTTGTAGAAAAGTGCTTCTTTTTTTTTTTTGCATTAATGAAACAAACTATAAAATTAAACTTGTTTTGTGTTACATTGAAGCAAGTTGTAATTCTCTTCGCTTCAATCTGGTTTGCTAAAAAGCCCCATATGACAACAAAAATGTAATGAATGGGACAGTTAGTTAGAAAAGTTAACTCCATGATTGTCTAAAACAGAGTTTTTCAACTTTTTGGGCTAGAGCAGCAGTGTGAAAAATAGGTGAAGTGTAGTGTGTGTAGTCTAGGAGGAACGGATAGAGACAAGTGTCAGGACTGATGTGTGATAGAAGAGTTCCAGCTAAAATCAAAGCAAACGTTTAAAAAATTGTTAAGATGATTAACCTATCTGTCTTTATTACGTCTGGATTGGCAATAACTACATATAGTTGTGTCATGTTTTTTGTAATCCAAGGTTCTGTTTTACTGATAGAGGCGAGATAAATAGACCATTTTGACTTTCTCCCGGACTTGTCAAGGACGAAACCATTGCCTTTCCTTGGATCACTTTACCTCTCCGCTTCATGTTATTCTATGTGATTAAATTTACAATTTCTGTCAAATTAGTGGAGAAATAAATGAAGCTTAACAGGCTGTGGCTTCCAGTCTGACGTGAGAAAAAATCCACGTGGGTCAGATAGTGAGAAGGAAAACTTGCTTTGTATTGTTTCTCGAGACAAAATTAATGCGACTCAATCCCATGTCACTTGTAGCAGCTCTAAATTTAGGCCCGCAGACAATTGGCCGTGCTCTGGGTGTTCACAATACATATATCATTTTGTGGCAGTGACAAAGTTGCCATGGCAACTACCATAATGTGCCTTGGCTTTATTCTGTGGTATAAAAGTGAAACGATAATGGAAATGGTATCATTAGACGATCAAAACTGTAGCTCTTTTTTTGTGTCTGATTTGGTCAAGTTTTTTTGCCACTAACAGATAAAAATCTTTACAAGAAAAAAATGTTGCTATCTGAGACCATGTCCACATGTAGCCGGGTATTTTTGAAAACACATATCTGTTGTCCACCGTTTTAGGATAACGCTCGCGTCCACACGTATCCGTTTTCAAAATATCCACGTCCACACGGAGCCGTATAAATACGCTTCTGGGTGCGGTTATGAGCATGCCAGACCAGTAGTCGGTAGTATTGAGTGGAGGAGGAGGGAGGCTTATATGATTAATAATCGCCGATTGCAACGCATTTCTTCTCCTTTGCTCCTCAACAAGAAGCAAGAGCAGTTGAGAGTGGACGAAAAGGCAAGAAAAGAGGGTCTGCAACAGGTCCGTGGATCCATGCTGCCCACTGTCTGCTTTTGTAAACAAGGACGCACACAATCGACGTATGTGCATTACTTGTCGCAAGTAGTGACGCATAAAAATGCAAATCTCCGTTTTCGCATGTCCACATGCAAACGCAAAACCGGCGTTTTCAAAAACATCGGTTTTGAGTGAAAAAATCTCAGTTTTTTGTGAGGACGGCAGGCCAAAACGGATAAAAAAATATGCTCCGTTCCGTCATCTTCCACTTGTTCCGAGGTCGGGTCGCGAGGGCAACAGCCTCAATTGGGTAGCCCCGGCCTTTTTCTCCCCGGTTGCATCCTCCAGCTCACCCGGAAGGACAAAGCGTGGCTCAAAAACCCCTATGAAGAAATCAAACATGGCCAAGTTGCCCTTGCCCGGACGCGGGTCACTGGGGCTCCCCCTTTGGAGCCAGGCCCGAGGGTGGGGCACGAGAGTGAGCGCCTGGTGGCCGGGCTTTTACCCATGGGGCCTGGCCGGGCTAAGCCCGAACAGGGGACATGGGCTGCCTTTCCAGCAGACTCACCACCTGCAGGAGGGCCCGTAGGGGTCGGGTGAATGAGGAGATGGGTGGCAGCCAACGGCGGGGACCCTGGCGGTCAGATCCTCGGCTGCATAAGCTAAAAAAAAATGCGTTTTCAAAAATACCCAGCTACTTGTGGACAGGGCATGAGATCCACGTTCCAACCACCACTTTTAAGTCACAATTAAACTCTTGACTTTGCGAATGCATCTTTATTCCTCCTGTGACCTATCGCACAATCACTCTAAGATGTTCTCATGTTACATACTTAATGTTCTGGCTAGCATGGCAGACACATTAATAGAAGTGTTCGTCCACACTGCCCTTGTTAAATAGATCTCTTCTTGCCTGTACGACAAGGTGACCTTTAGTTAAATGTGTGCCATTTTTAACATGGCTAGAGAGGTCACCTCTACAGACGCAGTCTAAGTATTCATCTCAATTTATTGATCTTAAGGAAAATAGAATAGGATCCACTTGCTGTTATCCTAATTGTAATTACCTTCTCCCTACTGATCAACCTTTTATTGCCAATGTGTTGAAAACGAGTCTTTATCAGAGGTCACATTTACATTTTTCTTGTGTTCTGTTTCCTAATCCAATTAAGGCCCGTCCACACATAGACGGGACGAGGCCTATGTGTGGACGGGGCCTTAATTGGGCTTTTCCACACATAGATGGGGCCAATCGTCCCCGTCAATTCAAAAAATGCTGGGCATTTTTTGAAAATGCATTTATTGTTATCCATTTTGGTCAGCCGTCCACATGAAAACAGAGTTTTTTTTTCACTCAAGACCAGTGTTTTTGAAAACTCCGGCCAAAGTAGAGATTTTTGCGTGTGGACGTGCGAAAACAGAGATTTGCATTTTTATGCGTCACTACCTGCGACAAGTAATGCACATACATCATTTGTGTGCGTCCTTGTTTGGATCGCAAACAAGGTTTTGACAGCATGGACCCAATCTATATTTTCTTGTGTTTAATTAACTTTATAGTCGATGACGACTTTTAAATGCAATTCCACCTCCTTGTTGGTCCACACAAACGAGAAGCCTGGCGCCATGTTTCAGGTTTTGCGGAAATGACGACAGAGATGCTCTGATTGGATAGCTCAGAACTTACGTTTACATCAATACTGCCCACTACTGGTCTGGCATGCTCATAACCGCACTCAGAAGCGTATTTATACGGCTCCGTGTGGATGGGGATATTTTGAAAACGGTTACATCTGAACGCGAGCGTTTTCCTAAAACGGAGGACATCAGATATGCGTTTTCAAAAATAGCTGGCTATGTGTGGACATGGCCTAAAATAGCTCAGTTTACAATGTGAACAATACTTCTTCACCTCTGAGGTTTTCTGGAATCATAGTTGTTCAGATGCTTGTGATAACCTCGCTGTGACATCTTGTTTCAATAAATACCACACCGAGTTTTAGATGCAAAATTTGGGTTGCGTTTCGCTCAACTGAACGTAGACTCCTAAATCCCCAGATTCAAAGAGAGCTTTAAATGTCCTGCAGACCCCTGAAGTCCAATAAGTCAGCTTTGTACTGAGGAACAGAGGAGCTATGAGGCTAAAAATAAATAGTTCATAGATGAGACGGTGGCAAATAGCATCCAGGAAGAATCGATGCTTTCTGCCGAAGCAGTGAGGATGAAAGACTCTGACACTGTAGGAGACCCATTAACTCTTCATTTTCTTAACTAAAATAAAGCCGTTGATTTTTTTGCCCTGTTAAACAAAAGGTCAGTGTTGAACTACCGCCCACTTAGTAGAGGCTTCTCCCTGATGGTCACAGTGTAGCTGTAAATGCTTTCAGGACAGGATGTTTCACGTTAAGTCAAACACAAGAAGTTATTATTCCACATTTTACAGCCCTGTTGTAAATTCATGCTGGGTACATGTTTGCGTGTCACAGAGACTTTGTCACCGTCACTCTGATCTCCTTGACATCCTCCATCCTTCTTTACGACTGGATGTTTATCACGCTGACATCCGGCTGTTGTCTGAAGGAAAAGTAAGACTCCGTTTGCCAGGAAGATGGCTTGATGGATCATGGAGAGGAGACAAAGAGGTGTCCGAGAGTAATTGTTAATGGCATGAGTTGGAAGATTCAGATGGGATACCAGCTTGTCAGGTCCTCTACATGACCTTGTGTCTTGCAAATTACACACCGGTGGTTTGGCTTCTAGATTAAAACCAATGCAAGGTTTTCCACCACCTCTGAAGTTGCATCACTGTAACGCAGTTTGATCTTTAGTCTTGTTTTTATGCCACTGCCCACAGAATGTAAAGAGGCTTTAAGCCCTCGGAGTGGCTGTGCGTCCGTGCGAAAGCACGCTTATACAAACGCGATATCTGCCAAACCACTACAGGGATTTTGATGAAATTGCCCACAGTTACTCAGTACCAACTACAGAGAAACTAACGGATGGCCTCCAAGCTGTCATATCTTTCTACCACTAACAGCAAGTGAACTACAGTCCTTCGAATTCTACTATTAAACACAGAAACTAACTTGTTTTTGGAATTCGATAAAATAAGGTTCCGTTCCGTCAAATTCCGCTCATCTGGGGCCAGGTCGCGGAGGCAACAGCCTCAGACGGGAAGCCCAGGCTTCTCACACCCTAGCTGCATCCTCCAGCTCACCCAGAAGGATCCCGAGTCGTTCCCCTTTCGGCTGTGTGACATAGTCTCTCCAGCGGGTCTGAGGTCTGCCTCTTGGTCTCCTCCGCCCAAACACCTTACCAGCGAGGGGCGAGCGGGGCATCCTGACCAGATGCCCAAACCACCCCATCTGGCTTCTCTCAAACTGGAGGAGGCGCGGCTCGACAATTCAATTCAATTTTATTTGTATAGCCCAAAATCACAGAATTTCCGTCTCAATGAACTTCACAAGAAAAAGAGGAATGTATTAACACAGATACACAGCAAGAAAAATAATTAACAGATGCTAACTAAACAAGACTAGCACATTTATGCCCTTAGACTCTCCTTCACAGTGAGGAAAAACTCCTAAAAAACCCATCAATTGGGAAAAAATAAGAAACCTCGTGGAGATCCACATGAAAGAGAGATCCCTCCCCCGGGACGAGCAACCAATGTGTCAAAGATTATTGTTTAAATATTAGCTTATTCTACTCTACAGCTAAATATCTAAAGAAGTCAATAGATGTTCTTCATCCTGATGTAAACACGGGGACTCCTCAGCCCAGCGATGCCATGGACGGGGATGAGTAGATGGATTTCATCCTGATGGAGCACCGAGCTCCTCTCGGATGGCAGAGCTCCTCACCCGACCTCTGAGTGAGAGCCCAGCCACCCTGTGGAGGAAGCTCATTTCGGCCGCTTGTACCCACAATCTCATTCTTTCGGTCACCCCTCACAGCTGGTGACCATAGGTGAGGAACGTAGGTCGACTTGTAAATCGAGAGCTTTGCTTTTCGGTTCAGCTCTTTCTTTACCATGACAGACCGATGCAGCGTCCTGGTTATTGCTGACGGTAGCTAACTTTCAACCTATTTTGTCAGTGATTATTTGTGATATAGGCCGGGCCAAAGCATTGTGTTCAATACCTTGACCTGAAATTATTGTTGTTTTTTTTTCGGTTCTGTCAGCATGCTACCCTAAGTAATCCCGATCTCTACTTGATTGAATTAAAAAATTAAATCTCTGCTGAAGAACAAGGGGTATGAATCAAAACATATCCATCAGATATCGTAGCATCTGAAATATGAGGTGTGCTCGCTAATGTATTTCATTTCTGAGAAATTGATCAAACTCCCATTTAATCAAGTCGAATAATCTAATCGATGAACAACTCTAGTGTTATTACTGTCTCTTCCCTGACCCTTCCGAGGATGTAGAATTACAGCAGTCTGATAGATGGTTTGTCTAAGTAGAGTTTTAAAAGGTAAAACAAAAGTAGAAAGGTGCATCACTCGAAGTGTATGATTTGCCGGTATCTGGTTTGCATCACCCACAATCCCCCTGTTCTCCTCACCCTTCTCATTCTGCATTGTTCATTGTGTTGCTGTCGTTGCTGAGTCAGGGAAAACTGCTTCCCAGCAGCGTGACCGACCACTGCTCTTATTAGTTTGTCCCCCTGGAGGATGGATCATCTGAACTCAGCAAATCCCCCCAATAAGAACTCCTTTAGCACACTCCCTATTCAGATTCGTCCATCCGTCGCTACGCCTGAGCCATAACTTGCTTTTTATGATGAAGAAAACTTCTCTCAAGATAGTGCTTCTTCTCCCACTCTTTTAATTGCCCAACAGGGCAGAATACTGCTGCCAGTAATTGACCAAAATCAAAAGACATTTTGGTTCCAAGAAGCTAATGAGCTGTGCTCCAGAGTCAAAACAAGTGACCCAGCAGATTTACTGTCACTGTAAGTTTGTGCCTATTGTCTGTTATGAGTCGTTCCAGCTGGATTTCTGCCATCATTAAATTGTTTTTTTTTTATTTGACTTTCCTGATGATTACACTCAAGCCTTCTTTTGTAGTCGTCCTCCTGGATGCCTGTAGAGGTCTGGCCTCATTTGTTGAGTCTGTTTAGCTCCTCTGATTTGATAAGTAGGACAGGAATTCACTTCATTTACTCTTTTTTTTTAATTATTCAAAACAATTTGAGTTTTATTTTAATTTTAGCTTTCAGTACATTTTAAACTGTGGTGAATTTTAGGGGGAAAAAATATTTGACTATTTGTTTTACATATAATCTTGCTTTGAATCTCATCTCTTTTCAGAGCGTCCTTTCATCAATAAGACTTTGATTATATTTCTTATAATTCCTTTTTTTTATTTCTAGGATCAAGCATTGTTTAACGCCCATTCTATTTTGGGTGCGACACAGTGCCATCTAGAAAAATTCTTCTTGTGAATTTTAAGTTGTTATTATTGACTATTTTAGCATCGACCTATTACAACATTTTGAAGATACAGGCATATTCTTGATTTTCCCAATACAGTGGATAGGTCTTAGGGCTCCACTACCTACCAACATTGGCTCGTTATTGCAATATTAGCAACTGCTATTAGCTCAATGCTTCTCAAATTTTTGCGATGCTAGGCAAAGGGCATTTGACCCGTGATTATTAGTTCTTTTTTTGAGATGGACAAGATAAGAAATGAATATATCAGAGGAACAGCACATGTTAGAGGTTTTGGAAATAAAGTCCGAGAGGCCAGACTGAGATGGTTTGGACATGTGCAGAGGAGAGAGAGAGAGAGTACATCGGAAGAAGGATGCTGGATTTGGAACTACCAGGAAAGTGGCCTAGAGGAAGATCAAAGAGGAGCTTCATGGATACAGTAAAGGAAGAAGTAATTTAATACACGATGTTGTTTCTCCCATGTTGTTCCAATGTTAGTTTTGGAATGTTTTATTGGAGGTTTTCTGGTATTAGTGACAGAAACAGGAAAAAGGGGGTATATAAAAAGTTATCGAAATGAAAAAATGGATTTTGTACCATAATTTACACGTCTTAGAATAAGTTGTTTGTTTAAAAAGAGGAAAAAAACTGGTTGGAAAGAGGTACGCTGTAGAGTTGGTGAATTTTATTTATGAGAGTTTACATCCTTTATTCACAGTTGTTCTATTTTCCTACTTCTTAAAAAATTGATTTGAAGTGTAGTGATTGTTGTAAAAAACAGTTTCTACTTTGTATTGACTTTTGACTTCCACATTTTCTCCTAAATTGGTTTGTTATTCCGTAAAAAATATCACGTGTCACTGCCTTGCACAATGACTCTGTCTTAACAATGCTCCAGCTTGTGTGTCCGGCTTTCCCTGTTTCCCTGTGTGTTCCCTGTGTGTGACTGTCCTGTGTGTGTCTGTCTGTGCAAAAAACATCCTTGTCTGGAATTTAAGGAAGCTGTCTTTTTCTGGGACTGTCTGCAGCTGCATGATGCGGTCTCATGACTGATGCACTAAAACACACGCGGCCATGACGCTGTGCTATTATTGCACAGCTCAGAGTCATCCTCGCTTGTCTGGCTTTCAGGGTTTCAACCCCCTTGAGCTCACTTTCCTCCCATGTGCTGCAGTTCTTGCGCACACAGGCGTTTCCCAGCATAGATGTCAGCCTTATTTAGACGGTAGAAAGTCCCATCGGGCATGCTGGATGCTTAACTATTTCAGACACATAGAGCACATCTCCGTTGTGTGGACGTTAACTGGTAGAGACAAGCAAACGCACCTGTGCCACATTGCAGGATGCCGCAGCTGAGCTCAGGGTGTAACCACAACAACCCGCGTGATCTGTTTAACCTCAAACGTAAATGAAAACACTTCTTTTTTTTATGTCTGATTGTTTCATACAACCTTGTCCAATCACAATTACTTCAAATTTTTCTGTCACTTCTAAATCGCAACTGGCCTAAAACACAATATTGCCAAATTTGTGGTGGAAAAGCTGTTTTTATTGAATTGCAACTCAATTAAAAGAAACTCAAACTATTTGTTACTTTACAACTTTTGAACAGCTATAAACAAATAAATTCAAGCTTTTTCACATTGCATTTTAACTTTTTAATGTTTAGTCATTTTCAGATGTTTTTTTGCAGCTGCGAGTAGAAATTCAGCTCCTTGTATTTTTAAAAAAACGCAAAAGCTGAAGTGAAACAACTCCGAATAGTGCCATGAAAACCATACAAATGTTACTATTTCACATGGAGTTAGACCAGGCATGGGCAAACGACAGCCCGCGGGCCACATTTGGCCCGTTAAAGGTTTTAACCCGGCCCGTCAAACTTGAAAAAATTAAATAAATAAACCTTGTTAATGTTTTATTTTTCCTGTAATTTTGATGTTTTGTCACTAGATGGCGCCAAAGATACAACAACACTGCTCCCATTAAAATGTGTGTCTCCGTGATGCCACGCTGTCAAAAAAATACAGTGTGCACAGGTATAGAAAGCCATTGGGTCCTATACACGCACGTAAACAAGTGTGTTAGATGTTAAAATAAGCAAAATGTTACGGCAAAGGCTTAGATTTCAAACCTAACGGCACTAAATGCACATTTTTAAGCACTATCGCACTAGATTTCAAACCCAGTGCTGCTAAATCCACGTTTTTAAGCGCCATCGAACTAGACTTCAAACCTAGCGCCGCTAGATTAGTTTGCCCACCCATGGGTTAGACAAATGGGTAACTCTGATGATTTTAATAACCCCTGATGTTGTCTGTGGTTTGTATCCAGTCAAAATCCGGTTAAATTGTCTGTAATAGTTAACTAAATCGATTTGGCTAAAACCCAAGAGCATGTTTATTAATACTTGTTTGGATTTTAAGCCAAGCTAGCTTTTTTTTCTCAGTTTACTTGACTTGCTTACAACCTGCAAATTCAAAATTCATAAGAACCTTTGTTACTCCATTTATGCAAACCAAGCTTTACAGATCACACTTGCGACAAATCTCAGGCATAAGACCAACTTGATCTCCATCCCACTCCAACCAGGCGTTAAAAACCAAATGTAAATCATGCAAATGACATCATAAATGCAGTGGTCTACAAATGAGCCAGTGCCGCCTGTACTTACTCAAGGTTTCACCATTGAGTCAGACTGTTTTGGGTGACCCTATCTTTTTTTCCTTCTGAATTTAACAACAATAGACATTTCAATAATCAGTGTAGGGTTTGGAAGCTCAATTAATATTAGATCAAATAAACATTGACAAAATTATAATGAAAGAGGACACAATATGACGCAACATAGACTTATTTTTAAATAAAGTGTAGACTTTTTGTGTTTGTGCAAATTAAATAAACTCTTATTTAATTATCTTATTTAAATATCTAGTATCTAAGAAAAGACGAGGCACAAAGAAGAGTTTACTTACAATATTTTCTATAATCGTTATTCTTTTTGTGTCGATAAAGCATTTATTTAAGACATAGTTGGTCAAATCAGAAAAATAACAGATTTATTTGCCCTTGTAAATGGGCTGTTAAAAACGAGAACTTTTAGGGGGTTGATTCCTGGATCACCAAGCTCTACAAAAATGGGTTTATAGACAGAAGAAAAACTCATATTTTGCTATATTTTTAATTGGTGTTGTATGTTCTTGGATTGGGACCTTCTTCCATTTTTAAAGCTGTTTCCAACTCTGCTGAGTCGTACACATGGATCCTGCAGTTGGACGGTGACTGAAATTGATTAGTTCTCAGTGTGTTCGCTCATTACCGGAACCAGACGGTCATTCTCACTGGTGCTCTTTAAAGAGCTGGATCTTCTGCATAAATAAGTGGAGAGAACTGTCTTACAAATGCCTTTTCTCTCTAACTGTAATCTGATAGATGTCGAGCTGCAAACTTAATTTCTATCTGAGCCAGACAAATAAAATCAGTCTATCTCTTAGCTGGCTGTGAGAGGAAGTTTTTCTTTTCATCCCCGTCGCTGTGCTTTCATCTCTATCTCTTGTTAAATAAACGAAAGATTCTTGCGATATATTGAAAAATATTTTATTTTTTGATACAAAAACCTAAAAAAAAAATAAAGTTAAACCTAAAAAGCGAATGCATCATCATTCTGTTCCGTCGTCTTCCGCTCATCCAGGGCCGGGGGCAACAGCCTCAGACGGGAAGCCCAGGCTTTTCTCACCCCGGCTGCATCCTCCAGCTCACCCGGAAGGATCCCGAGTCATTCCCCGGCCAGCTGTGGGACACAGTCTCTCCAGCGGGTCCGGGGTCTGCCTCTTAGTCTCCTCCCGGTGGGACGTGCCTGAAACACCTCACCAGCGAGGCGCTCAGGGGGCATCCTGACCAGATGCCCAAACCACCCCAACTGGCTTCTCTCGACCTGCAGGAGGAGCGGCTAGACACCGAGCTCCTCTCGGATGGCAGAACTCTTCACCCAATCTCTGAGTGAGAGCCCAGCTACCTTGCTGTGGAAGCTCATTTCGGCCGTTGTATCCGTGATCTCATTCTTTCGGTCACCACCCACAGCTGGTGGCCATAGATGAGGGTGGAACGTAGATCGACTTGTAAATTGAGAGCTTTGCCTTCGGCTCAGCTCTTTCTTTACAACGACGGACCGATGCAGTGTCCTAGTTATTGCTGATGCTGCACCAATCTGCATTGTCATTTCAAGTTTTATCCTTAATAGTTACACATAATAAAAATGCACACACACTCAGATTTGGTTGAGAGCTGTTTTTTAATTAGGAGAAACTGTAGATATTGTCGTGTAAGTGGTAGACGGGATAAAAGCGGACACTCGTGTCAGTTTATGTTTCTCCAATCTGCATCCAATATCATAGGAATCTATTTCTGGTCAACAGCTGACAGCCTTAATCTGCAAAGCATCCAAAAATTTACTATGCACAGCGCACGGCACATTAAACTCGTTAGAGAAATCATCTCACAGCTCCGTTCTTCAGACGTTCCCGCTCTGTCCTTCCATCCTGTGTGTCGCAGCTTCTGAATGTTCTGTGTCCAGCTTGTAGAAAATGGCCAGAATAATCAGCAGCGGTGTGATATATATATTTTTTTATTATTATTTGTTGTTGTAAATGTCCTCTCTCTTGTTTTGTGGTCCAGGTGGAATCACGGGACACGTTGAACAGCATTGCGCTCAAGTTTGACACGACACCCAATGAGCTGGTTCAGCTGAACAAGCTGTTCTCCAGAGCAGTGGTGCCTGGCCAGGTGTGAACCGCCGTGCACGTCCTCATCTACTAACACCTCAAATTCATTTTGACTCGATCAAGCATTTTTTTTTTTTTTTTTTTAAGGATGAACTGGGAAAAGGAGGCTTTTTTTTTTTTTTAAAGCAACAATGTGTTGCATGTTTTATTTTCATCCACCCACTTTCACTGACTCACTAAACACAGTCCTGCTCTGCACCTCATAATTACAGCATCACTTGTCCCACTAAGATGCAATTGGGTGCGTGAGATTTAAAAATGAATAAATGGAACAAAACTGAGTGACGCCGAGGTTCCGACTGCATCACACCAGCTATTCATCCTCCGTCTGCCGAGCCCTCTGGCAGCTTCCAAAGCTTTGATGTGCAAAGATTTATTTTCCAGCAATAGGCCCAAATTCTAAGTTTGTTTTTCTCCCAGTGACAAAGATCCCAAATAAAATTTTTGCATCTGCATTTCTTGGCATTAAAATCAAATATGGTTGAATGGACAGAAGGCGCAGCGATGCTAGCTGGCAAGCTTCCCTCTTTCTTAGCCCTCGGCAGACAGCAGCAGGGCGCGTGCAACTCACATCCAGCCAATCTCTCCTCTAACTCAACACAGAAACAAAACCTCTGCCTGATTTTCTAGACTTTCTATTTTATTCTAATTGCCAAAGTAAAGCAAACAAAACAAATTAACCCACCAGTTTTCTCTGATAAAAAATTTAATCAACACCATTTAGAAAAACTAAAAGGTCAAATTCTCACTTTAATTATCCTATTTCATGCAAAATAACTTTTTCTTGTTGTAATTTATGCACATAAGATTCCAAAATTTTGATTTGAACGTCCGGTACGTAACAGTTATAAAATCTTACTAATATACAGTGCTTGATCACAGACTAACGACTGTAAAAGTCTGACTATTGCTCATCTGTGTTCCCAACCAGCCTGAGAAAGCACAAGCTTCCAAAATTTAACGCAGGAAGTACTCTGAAAGTTTGCGGGATTGAATCCCACTGAGTTCACGTATAGATGTCCTTAGGAAAGACACCAAACCCCCCATTTCTCCCACCATTGGCGCCGTCGTGGCAGCCTGCTGCAGTGTAATCTATTCTTCTATTCAATTGGTGAAGACGTCGTCATGGCTGTAGCGAGTCATGAAATCGCTGCAGCAAACCCTCGTAATTTGTCACGTAAGAGTGGGAAAAAAATGCTAACACAAATAATTTTTTTTAAAACTGCTCAATCTTTCTTAAAATTAATTTTGCTGGCCAATACAAGGCCCATAAATTAGCTAGAAACTTCTGAAAAGTTTATTTTTGCATAAGATGGTACCTTTAAAGTAAATTTGAAATCTTGGTATTTCCAGTCCGAAACAAAAAAACATACATTTTTGGATTCATTTATTGGCTTCAAAGTTAAATCTTTACATAAAAAGTTATTGTTGCGGCGGTAGCCTAGCATTGTTTCTAAATTTAAAAAATTGCAGTTTTGTTTGTGCATAGACAAAAAAAAAAAAAAAACATACGTAAATTGACTGTTTATTTTGTGCGTATTTAAATGAAATAAATGATTTACTCTATTCATCCCTCACCGGGAAAATTTGTGTGCTGCACGCCTTACACCGCAGCAGGCTGCCCTTTGACAGCGCCAATGGTTAGGTGTCTTCTCCAAGGACCCTAGACGTGCTCTCTGTGGGACACAAACCTACGAACTTCCAATCCGCGTGCGAACGCTCTAACCACTGAGCTGCCATCTCCTCTCTAAAAAAAAATTATTTGACTTATTATTTGACTCAATAAAAAAAAAGTATTTTAAAAAATCCTGAATTCCCATCAACTTCTTCAGTTGATTTTTTTTTAGTTGAAATAAATCTACACTTCTATACATTTAAAAAAATGTTTATCTATTTCTATTTTTGATGGTTTGATATTTTCTTGCAACTTTCCGTCTCAATGTCCATTTACTTTCATTCTGATAAAATTAAATGTCATGTTGAAATTTGGGAATTGTTTTGAAATATTTTGCCTTTTTCTGACATTTAGATCCCTAATATTGCATCGACAAAAACATCGATATTCAATATTACACTTTTTTTAAATAAATAGGTGGGAAAAAATAAATTATTTCCTCAAAAATATTCATCATTACTCTCCTTCTTTGTGTTTATCTTTTCAATAACATGAGTAAACAATCATGATCATGTTATTTGCAACATACAGTTTGTCTCTGCCTAAATGTGTGCATGTGAATACAGACATGGGTTGTGTTTGCAGGTTCTGTACGTCCGTGATCCCGAATACGTCTCCAGTGTGGGGAGCTCCCCCTCCCTCAGTCCCGTCAGCCCCTTGTCTCCCTCCTCCTCTGAAGCTGATATAGAGAAAGCGACGGTATGTTGACTACACGTGACTCACAGGTCGCATACACTCGGAGAATGGAGTTATAACTAGAACCAAAAGTGAAAATGGAACATTTGCTGTCATGAATCAATATCTCTGTCAAAGATTAATGAATCCCTGCAGAGTCTTGTCATCTGTAGGAGCTGCACCGAGTCCAATTTACTGTGTGACATCGTCCTATGTTTTTGATTGTATTCACATGGTCTCACACACGCACTCACACACACACAGCTGAACCACACAGTCTACTTCTGCTAGACAACATGCCTTATCCTCTCATCAGCATATTAAAGCTGTGTTCATTGTTAGGCTAAAGGTGAACCTTCAGGAGGATGCATTGTGCTGTCTGAGGCCACCAAAGACAACAATTGACGCCGATAGAAACTGCCTTGTAGCTTTCAAGGACAGGAAATGGTGTTTTTTGTTGTGTGTATTTACAGTTCAGTTCAGTCAGATGTTAGATTCATATATCTGTCTTTCGTCCGAGAAAGTTTGACCAATCAAAATGCTTGTTAAACAACATTTTGTTAGTCTTATTTCCCAAAGTATACAGATAAAATGCATCTAAAGAATTGAAAGTGTTTGCAAACAAAATGTTTCACAAATTTCCCAATTTTATACATAAATATGGGATTAAATAATCATGTCATTGTTTTTGGAAATGGATATAATCTACCGTATTTTCACGACCATAAGGCGCATATAAAAGTCTTAGATGTTCTTCAAAATGAGCGGAGCGCCCTATCGTGCAGTGCGTCCTATGTGTGTTGTGAAAAAAAAAATAAAGCAGATGAACGCTATGCTTGCTGTGATTCCGAGAGGTCTGACAAAAGAACTCCAACCGCTGGACATCAGCGTCAAATGGCCATTCAAAGTAAGGCTGCAAGCAGCGTGGGAGCGATGGATGACCAGCGGAGACCACAGCTTTATGAAGGGTGGAAGGCAGCGCCAGGCGAGTCACGCCACAGTTTGCCAGTGGATTGTAGATGCTTGGGTTAACGTGTCTGCTGGCACTGTTGTCCGAGCTTTCACAAAAGCCGGCATCATTTCCGAGGAGCCACACGGTACAGAAAGTGACTCTGACGGCGAGAAAAGTGAACCTGCTATGTTGGATTTAGCGCAGCTGTTAGATTCTGAAACAGAGGATGAGGACTTTGATGGATTTGATAAATGACTTTATGACGACTGTAACTAATATTTAAATAAACCCAACCAAACTCAGTTTTACTCCAGATCTATTTTTAAATACACACACTTGTCTGCTTGTGTGTGTGTTGCTATAAGGCAGACGTACGTAGGATATAAAACCTGCGCCCTATCATCAGGTGCGCCTTATGGCTGTGTTAAATATTGAGTATACGAAACTTTGGTCGTGAAAATACGGTAATTGTTCCATTTCTTTTACAATTTTAGACATTTTTCATTAAACTTAGAATAGATTGAAAGATTTTATTTAAATGTAAGCACATTTTTTTATTTTATTAGAGGTGAATCACTAGTTTATTAACTATATACTTAGAGATCTAGACAATAGAGAAATAAAAATAAAAGAATTGAGCTCTTTCTTTTAACTATATGAAAATAATCTTACATACTTTTTACCTTTGATTAAATGTGTTTAAATGCAGCATAAGCTAATTATGCTACATTTCATCTTAGTTTTTTTTTTTATTTAACTATAAAGCAAGGTGACTTAGTTTCTATGGCATATCTTTTTCGGTACAATTAAATCTGTGTAATATAAGAACCTAAAGAATAACATAATTAAAATCCTATTAAAGTACGAGGCTGCGAAAGTTATTGAAAAGTAATAAGTCCAAATAAATTAAAAGTAAGGAGCAGTTTTGTAAATTAAAAAACTTTTCAGATTTTTTTTACACAAGAAAGAAATGTAACCTGAATTACAGGTTTAGAAAAGGTTTCATTTCTAAAAGCAGCTAAATGCATATGTGTCTAGACTCAATGTTTAACCAGGAATGTGGTTTCTATAATTATACTGCGAGTGCATGCATGTTGGCATAAGATCTGTTCTGATGTGTTACTTGTGTGTCTATAATTAATCTATGAAATACTGGAGAAAGAGGCATTGAGGTTTTTTTTCTTTTTTTTGGACCTGCATGTTTCTGAGATGCAGAGATTGTATGAGTGTATGATCTGAACTTGTGTGGTGAATTGGTGTCTGCGCATATGCAGGCAAAGTTGTAAAGACCAGCAATGTCAATGGTTTCCTTTCTGCATCATCTGAATAATAGGATCATTCAACTCGAAGCGAGATTGTCTCTAAATAAAAAGGACTTCTTGCATGGAAACAAAAATGTGTTTATTTGCCTTTGCAAAGGAGTGGCTACTTCAGGTCCTCTAGCAGTCCTTTGGGTGGAGTTTGGATCCCTTAACCAACAGTGTTGGGTAAATTACTCTAAAACTGTATGGTTCCATTGTCTTTCGCTTATCTGGGGCCTGGTTGCGGGGGTACTTGCCTCAGACGGGAAGCCTAGACTTCTCTCACCCCAGCTGCGGCCTCCAGCTCACCTGGGAGGATCTCAAGCCATTCCCCAACCAGCTGTGATACATAGTCTTTTCAGCAGGTTCAGGGTCTGCCCCGGGGTCTCCTCCCAGTGGCACGTGCCCAAAACATCTCACCGGTAAGGTGTTCGGGAGGCATCCTGACCAGATGCCCGAACTACCCTATCTGGCTTCTCTCAACCCGGGGGAGCAACAGCTCTACTCGTAGCTACTCCCATATGGCAGAGGTCCTCCCGCTGTCTCTAAGTGAGAGCCCAACCACCCCGCGGAAACAGGCAGGGTAAAACTGTAATTCATTAAATATAACTACTTACGGAAATAAATTTCAATATTTGTAATTCAATATTACTGCGTCAATATGTAACCGAGTTAGTTACACTACTTTCAGTTTCTTTTAGCTGATCAAGTAAGCATGCACGGTACTAATATTTTTACATTTTTACTTGATCACAGGTTCATTGAAGCAAATCTGACATGACAAAACTTTCAGATACACCGCTCCATCAACAGGAGATGCCATGTGCTTAGCCTCATTACACCTAATCATGTTCATGGAATGCACTAGAGTATTCATCATGCTTGAGTTTTATTAGCATTGCTGGGTGAGCGTGAGTTAGGTCCTAAATGTGGGTGTCTGCCACCCAATGAAGGAGAGTTTGCATGTCTGAGATTGTAACTTGCAAGATATCGACATTTTTTTCTTAATAAGGTGTTAAATTACTTTTTTACTGAAAAAAATTGTTTATTCCAGTAACTTGCTACATTGTTACGTACCACTCCCAACACATGACAAAACTTTCAGATACACAGCTGCAGCAGCAGGAGATGCCATGTGCTTTGCCTCATTACACCTAATCATGTTCATGGAATGCACTAGAGTGTTCATCATGCGGGAGTTTTATTAGCATTGGCGGGTATCTCCCGCCCAATGCGGGAGACTTGGCATTGTTACGTACCACTCCCAACACTGTTAACCAACCAGTAGTGTTTCTCTCTCTCGTTTCAGTCTGGTTCTTCTCTTAAAAGAAAGGTTCTCGTTCATTAACACTTATCTATTTAGGTCACTCTTTGTGAGAACGGAGCGTATTCTGCCTCTCTTGAAAAGAAAGGATCAGAGGAGAAGGCCTGTGACTGCGGAGAAATTAAGCCTTTAAAAGTGATGCCGTGTCTGATATTTAGAGCAACTAATGAAGGGAGCTGCTCCCTCGCTTCGACAAGCAGCCAGGCGGCAATTAATCCAGGCGGGAGGAAGCGCGCTCAGAGAGACAGGATGGCGGGAACATTACCTCACCCGACGTGTCAACTCTGCGTTTGTGTCGGTGGAGGCGTTGTGTGTCTCAGTGTCAAAGTGTGCCTATTGTATCTCTGTACTCTGCTCATGCTTGTCATTCTGGCTTTGCTTCCTGGAGGCATTTTTATTTATTAGTTGATTTTAATTCTCAGGAAGGACCGGTAACAATGCTCCCATTAGCATTCGCTTATATTCTGCTGAACCTTTTTAATTACGAGCTTGTTTCGGTTCTCACACGCTCATCTCTATTGGATATTACGGAAGTGTATGGTTCTAGGGGGGAAGTGTTAAGTAATAGCAAATAGCTGGTAACATCCAGATGAAGATGAGTGCCTCCCAGCTAAACTTCTTCAGCTGCAGCTTTCATACAGATAATGGGAATCTAATCTAAGGCGAGTTTTAAAGAGCCTCAATGTTCAAGCTGTCTGACAAATAACCTGATATGAAGCATTTCCTCGCAGGTTCTTTCACTACAATCAATACGAAAGAGTTTCATGATTGTTATACAGTTTGTTTTATTGTAAAAAGAAAAAAATACCTATAAAAATGGTTTTCTCCAACCCTTCCAGATTATGGGCATGAAAGTTTGCATTGTCCTACTAGTTTTTTTCCCAAAAAGTATCTTGGATGTACTTTGTACTTTAATTAGAAAAAAATAGCTAGTTTTGTGACAATACTTTTATAAATTCAGAAAGGATTGAATCTTTATTTATAGAAATATGCTCGTAATAAAAAATATATATATAAAAGTTTTTCTAAAAAACAAAATAAGTCTTTAGTTAAGTAGATTTAGCTAATATTATTGATTAGTCTTGGATACACTGCCTGTTTAATCTGCAGGATATCCCTCCTTCATGTGGACCTCCATGAGGTTTCTTCTTCTTTTTTTCCCTTTTTTTTCTCCCCCTTTGCTGAGTTCTTATCATTTGCAGCTTCCAGTGAGATTCATGCTTATGACTTTGATATTTCTTTGGATACACTGCCTGTTTGTTCTGCAGTTGGTGTCCCTCCATCATGTGGACCTCCATGAGGTTTCTTCTTTTCTTTTTTTTTTTCTCTCCCCCTTTGCTGAGTTCTTATCATTTGCAGCTTCCAGTGAGATTCATGCTTATGACTTTAATGTTTCTTTGGATACACTGCCTGTTTGTTCTGCAGGGGGTGTCCCTCCATCATGTGGACCTCCATGAGGTTTCTTCTTTCCCCCCCCCCCCCCCCCCCCCCCTTTTTTGCTGAGTTCTTATCATTTGCAGCTTCCAGTGAGATTCAACCTTATGACTTTAATATTTCTTTGGATACACTGCCTGTTTGTTCTGCAAAGGGTGTCCTTCCATCATGTGGACCTCCATGAGGTTTCTTTCTCACTCCCATTTCCCCCCTTTGCTGGGTTCTTATAATTTGCAGCTTCCAGCGAGATTCATGCTTATGACTTTAACATTTCTTTAAAAAATAATTGCTGCCCTGCTCAAGATTAATTTTAATTTGGATTAATTGATGATAGCAATCATATCTTTAACTTAAAGATCACTTTAATTACTTTATTCCAAGGTCAATATTTTGTATTTGTTGCAAAAATAGTGTTAAAAAACACATATTTGTAGAAAAAATGAAATATAAATATTGTATTGTAACACAAAATTTACAATTAGATATTTTGATTTCTTAGATATCTGCAAACCCAACCTCTGACTTATGACATTTGTTGAAAACATTTAAATTAGTAGAGAAACGAAGCATCGGACGTCTGACGAGTTGTGGATTTAAATGTGAACTCATCTGTGCTGAAAAGCACTTGTTGGACATCTCTTTTCACGCTTCAATAAGCCTTTTTTTTTTCTTTTGTTTTTCCAGTTAAGCTGGTGTGTGTCTTTCTTATGGCGCCTGCAGCCAGTTCAGACAGCTCTGAAGTGTCTTCATGTTGCCTGTTGGCCTGCTGGCATTGGCAGAAAAAAATAACACATCTTGCAGGCATGGATTGTTGGCCAGCTCTGTAAGTGTGTGTACACGCAGACGTGCGTGTGTGTGCGGGTGGCTGGCTGACTTTGGGTTGGTTGTCTTGCTGTTTGGCAGCCACCACTACCTGGCATTGATGCTCTCTGGTCATCTGTGTGGGTGTTCGTGTCCTCATCGCCCTATCCGGACCTTTCTCTTACACACACCGACACACATGCCTACTCACCCCGGTGGTGCAGCTTACTACTGTGACCTTCGTTGTCTCTTCCTCATTTGGCACTACTTTTTATACCTCCCTGCTTGCTTACTTCCTCTCTCGCTTTCCAGGGTGTGATCTAAATTTAACTTTAGGGGAAGGAGGGGGTGGTTTACTCTGCCTGTACGTCAGACACCACCTCTTATATTTTATTTTATAATTAAATAAAAGTAGCCTCCATGTCATATACGTATACGCCATGGTGGAACTTAACGAAGTAAATGTACTTTGTTACTGTACTCAAGTAAAAAAATTGTGTATCTGTACTTAAGTAAAATTTGAGACTTGTACTTTTTACTTTTACTTCACTACATTTTTTGAGCAAATATCTGTACTTTTACTACGCTACTTTTAAAAAGTATTTTTTACATTTTTTGTTCGGAAATTTGAAAAATATACTTTTTTTTTTTTAGCGCATCTTGAAGCCGCATCGCCAAAATCAAACGGAACAGTTGATCGGGAGATGAAGTAATGAATAAAGGACCAATCAGAATTGAGAGTAAACATTTTCTGCATTCATTCAGCGCCAAAAACTAACATCAAATATAGTACAGATTAAAAAGAGTCAGAAGATCGTTGTTTGTTGTGTTTACTTCTAAATAAAAAGTTGAGCCATCATTACACAGAGCAGGGGCGGATCCAGAATTTTCTAAAGGGGACGGGGAGCGCGTGAGATCATTGACAAAGCCAATATAGGGTGACTGGGGGCCTCCCCCCCAAAACATTTAAAAAAATAAGTGTCATTTTGGTGGCCCATTTGCTGGCCCTTCTAGGGGATAGCTTGACTAGCCCCCCTTTCCTTTCTTTCTTTTTTTTTTTTTTTTTTTTTTTTTTTTTTTGTGGACCAAAAGAGGCGGGAGAGGGGAATAAATACTCTGCTTCTGCAGAGTATTTGTCCTGGTTACCATGGTGACACCCTACAGCACAAAAAATAACATTTGAATTATGATCGAATACTTTTACTTTTTATTTAAAAAGTACAATTTACACCAATTACTTTTGTTAAGTAGATTTTTTTTATTGGTACTTTTACTTAAGTATTTTTTTTGCCTGATTATCTGTACTTTTACTTAAGTACAAAAAGTGAGTACTTCATCCACCACTGTATATACGGTAGTTCGTGTGTGGAAGCTGATCCCTGCTGCAGCCTGTCAGTATAAGGAGATGATGAGAACAGTACAGATTGTTCTTGATCAACCCGTTCTTGTAAATACATTTCTAGCCACCAGGAGGAGCTATGGTGTCTTTTTTTTTTTTCTTTTCTTTTTCTATGGTTGACATGTTAAAGTCAAGGTCAAAGCTTCACTGCTAAATCTATTAAATCTTTACTTACAGTATATGTTACTCTTTTAAAACTTATTTATCCAGATTTCTGAGAAACATTGATCAGCACAGTCTCTGCTCCGGTTTGACTCCCTCTGTGGCAGAGCAACGACACAGGCTCTGCCACATATTCTTTCATGCTTCAAGCTGTGGATGAAGGAAAAATATTGTTGTGAGGCTAAAAGGGTATTGATTTATCGACGTTAGCCCCACCACAGTTGTTATTCAACTCTGTTACATCCATTTTTTTTTCAATTTTACTGTCAGTTGACAAGGAAGGTAAAAAGGATGAAAAGAATTGTGGGCGAGGTTGGTGGTCCAGCTCATCCCTCGGTGTTTGTTTTAGTTTGGTTACTTATGGTTGAAATGATTGTAATATCACGTTTTATATCAAATAAGCTATTAATCAAAATGGGTTTGAGTGTTAGGTGTGCAGATTTAGGCCCTGTCCAAACATAGCGGGTATTTTTGAAAACGCATATATTTTTATCTGTTTTGGCCTGCGGTCCACACAAAAACGGAGATTTTTTTTCACTCAAAACCAGCGGTTTTTTAAAACTCCGACCAAAGTGGAGATTTTGGAAAACTCCGTTTTTGCGTTTGCATGTGGACAAGCAAAAACGGAGATTTGCGTTTGTATGCGTCATCACCTGCGACAAGTAATGCACATACGTCATTCGTGTGCGTCCTTGTTTACAAAAGTAAACAGTGGGCAGCATGGATCCACGGAAACAGGCATTACTTTTTACCCTGTTGCAGAACCTCTTTTCTTGCCTTTCTGTCCGCTCTCAACTGCTCTTGCTAAGGAGGAGAAATGCGTTGCAATCGGCGATTATTAATCACATACGCCATGTTTCAGGTTTTGCAAAAATGACGAGAGTGGTGTTCTGATTGGATAGCTCAGAACTTACGTTTACATCAATACTGCCCACTACTGGTCTGGCATGCTCATAACGGCACTCAGAAGCGTATTTATACGGCTCCGTGTGAACGCGAATATTTTGAAAACGGTTACATGTGCACGCGAGTGTTTTCCTAAAACGGAGAACGGCAGATATGTGTTTTCAAAAATACCTGGCTACGTGTGGACGTGATACATGATACGTGATACATTGCCTTGATACATGGCAAATTTGATCCTATTAGTTTTTCAGTTTGTGTAGAAATGCCAGTGAATTTCCATTTTCTCTGATACACATGCCAAAATCCAGCTAACACAGTCCACATTTCATCCTCATGCTGATGTTGTAGTTAAACATTAGAGAATCCTATTGACCATATTTGCATGATGAAATTTGTTGCATCGTTAACATGTGCTTGGTGAAACAGAAAACAACGTTGAACCTACTGTTTTATGGTAAACTTTTTCTCCAGTTAACTTGTGGTGTTTTGTTTTTATTGTCCTGTTGAGGGCAGAAAAGGGTGGTTGTGTATGTATGAGTACATATATATGCATATATTTTAATGTGTACGTGTGTGTGTGTGTACAACTGCACATGCATGTATGTATGCACTGAGTTCCAAATTATTCTGCAGATGAGATTTTTTGTAGATGTTTCTGCAGAACTGCAAATTTCTGGGGCAGTGGTTCTTAACCTGGGTTCGATCGAACCCTAGGGGTTCGGTGAGTCGGTCTCAGGGGTTAGGTGGAGCCTCCTTCGTGGAGGTCCGCCCCTCAGTCTAGTCTGCAGTTAGTGGGCACAGTCATTGAAAGCTTCCTGCTCTGCGATTTCCCACCAGTCCACTTTGAGGTTGCTGGATAAGCAGCAGAGTGAGACCTCCCTATCAGACCACTTAGAGAGGGCTGTATAAGCAGCAGAGTGAGACCTCCCTATCAGACCGTTTAGAGAGGGCTGTATATGCAGCAGAGTGAGACCTCCCTATCAGACCACTTAGAGAGGGCTGTATATGCAGCAGAGTGAGACCTCCCTATCAGACCACTTAGAGAGGGCTGTATATGTGTCTGAGTGAGACTCCCTACCAGTCTGCTTTGAGAGCGCTGCATAAGCAGCAGAGTGAGACCTCCCTATCAGACCGCTCAGAGAGGGCTGTATATGTGTCTGAGTGAGACTCCCTACCGGTCCGCTTTAAGAGTGCTGGATAAGCAGCAGAGTGAGACCTCCTTCTCAGTCGGGTTTAACAACACCTTCTTTAATAACCCTCCGTCTGACTAGCGGTGTAGTTAACCCTAACCCAGTGACGTTGAGTTAGTGTTAGTGGCTACAAAAGAAGGGTTCAATGAATGAGCATATGAAACTGGTGGGGTTCGGTGCCTCCAACAAGGTTAAGAACCACCGCTCTGGAGGATCCTCCACACTTCCTGTTTGCTGCTTTGTAATGTCATTTTAGCAGCTGCATATTTGTCTGGCAGTATCCTTTCCTCATCACGTCTTCATCTACACGGCACAGTTTGTATTCTGAATCAAATTTCTTTAAATGCTTACTTTTTTATGAAATATAGAATGTTTTCATCCACTTATTTCCTGGTTTCCTGCAGCAGACGTAATTTTTCTTTCCTAAATTGTCAGATATATTGATCTGCTTAACAATGTGGAACAACCTTTCAGACTTTTCCCTTTAATTGAGGTCAATTGACAAACCGATTGTCACAAAAATATTCAATCCAGATAAACTAAACCAATGATTTTGATGAAGCGTAAATCATTTGCAAAATATTTTGAAGCACATTGCATGTGTGGGGGTATAGTATATGCACACATGTAGTATGTGGGTGCGTGTATAGCCACACATAAATGTGGTTTTATCAAACAAGATGAAAATTGAGTGTCCGTAGAATCTAAATTGAAGTTTTGTGTCTTTAGGGAATCCCTGAATGTTTGATTTGTTGAAATGAATGAGTAGCCTTATAAATATAATAGCTCAGCCGCAGATGTATTCCAATCCCTGTCTTTTTGATGTTACACACCCATTGAATACAAAACCGTCTTCAAGACTGAATATTATCAGTACGATTAAATAAATCTGTTTTATAAGTTTTTATACCCGAGTCTACCTATTTAATATTTCCTCCCAATTTATCGCAATGCTTTGCTGTCGAGTCCAGGGTTAATGCGGGTCAAAATGATCCCTTTAAGCGTGGTACTATAGTGCCAGCTGGGAAAATTTTGTATGCTGGACAAACACTGGACATATACTGAAAGATAAAAGCAGGAAAACAATATTCATTGCATTTATGGCAAATATTTTAGATAAAGTTGTGCCTGAAGCTTTATTGACATGCTGGCTGCTCTTTATTTTTCACACTACCAAGCTATATTAGGTAGTTCTCTCCTCTAAGCTAGACTCTCATTTCCAACCAGTTTTTAATAGAGTTTGTGGGTGCACAAAAAATATTGGCACAGAGCTATAGTTTGTGTTTGAACTGTCCTTTTTTTTAGAAAAAAGTTTATATTACGTACACAAAGCCAGTCCAAAGAAACTCATAACCTGGGTTATGAGCAGAGGTGTCAAAAGTACCAACATTTTCTACTCAAGTAGAAGTATAAATACCGAGTTAAAAAACTACTTTAGTAAAAGTAGAAGTATCAACTCAAGTTTTCTACTTAAGTAAAAGTAAAAAGTAACCTATTTTAAAACTACTTCAAGTAAAGAAAGTAAAAGTAATTTTCAGAAAAAAAGGAATATTGTTAACAAAAGCGTATGAACATATTTTTAACCATTATCACATGCTTTAAGGAGCAGAAAATATGATAATAAATAAAAGCGTTTTGGTGTTAAACTTTATGAATCAGAAACATTTATTTCTTAATAATCTTTATTGGAAATCGATTAATTAACACAATCAAATGTATTAACATAAGCAGGGCATTATGTAACGTCCCTTCAGCTATCAAGCTTCACTCTGCATCACCTAATTTAACCAACTTCAGCAGACACAAACACACTCAATGTAAAAAAATAAATAAATAAATGAAAAAAAAATGACCAAAAGGCTTTTTCAAGCCTTGAAGGCAGCTAGTTTTCAAAGTTCTTTGAGGCAATACTGAATAGTCTTTATCAAGTTGATAAGGTTGGGAGTGCCACATAAAGCCTGCGTGACACCTGGAACCAGCGTTGCCAGGTGGGAGGTGCTGGATTATCGTACTAATGACGTAAAATTATCGTATTTTACAAAAAATATCGTACACCCAGTAAAACCACGCCCATTGACAAAATAACACCCTTTACATGCACTCGTAAGGCAGTGGGAGTGAAGGAAACACACAGGAGGCAAAATCCTTTGATTCTTTTTCTAAAATTTTAAGAACTGTAAAAATGAAAAAATAACCAGGGAAACAAGATTTTAAAAAACCAGTAGGGGCGGGACCTAGGAGACGGTATATATAAATTTACACATATACTTATCTACATATATATGTGTACATACATGTAAGGTTTTTTTTATGTTAACCCAAACATCTTCATGATACAAAATCTAAGCGATGTGTAGTTTTAATTTCCTCAGTCAGTCTTTATAAACTAATCAATAACATTTTGGATGCTTTTAAGCACAAATACTTCATCCACTACTATTTATGGATTAATCAGTTCAATTAGCTTTGTTTCTAAAGATAAAATAGTGCGTCACAGATCAAAGTTATTTTTATAAAAATACCATCTACAACATTTTCAGCAAAGACGTTTACAATAACCGCAGACTGAAAATAATAATAAAAAAAAACATTTCTTTGCTGTTGTTTTTTAAAAAAAATTGATAATTCAATCAAAGTTCAGTGTTGCAGCATCAGAAACACTTTGATTTCCGAGCCCGAGTCTCAAACACGGAAATTGACGTCCCTGCTCTTTAAAAGTTTGTGGGCGGGGCTACTCGCCCCAAAGTAATGATTGACTGGACCTTTCAGCCAATCATTCATCTGTTCCTTTGTTTGATGCATTCAGGGTTCATAAAAAAAAAAAACTCCAACAAACAGTCGCGGCATTTTAACGGTGACAAAATGGCGAAAGTAGCGACTACTTTTTATAAAATGAACGAAGTAAAAGTACAGATAATTGCATAAAAAAGTAGTGAGTAAAAGTAAAAAGTAGACAAAACAATAATTACTTCGTTAAAGTAAAAATAACGAGATTTTCTACTTGAGTAAGGTAACTTCGTTACTTGACACCTCTGGTTATGAGTAGCTCAGGGTTGGGCAAACTTTTTGACTAGCGGGCCACATCGAGTTCTAACATTTGACAAACAGGCTGGAACAGTAGCAGATGGATGGCATGCTTTGGTAATCGCTAGATTAGACCAACGGAATGGCGTGCTGGATTTTAAACTAGCACACCGAATAGTTACAACAAAAGTGCTACATTTAAAATCTAGCGCATTAGGTCTGAAATCTAGAGCAATAGCGCTTAAAAACGTGCATTTAGCGGCTTGTTTACGCGCGTGTATTGGGCCCGATAGCTTTCCATATCTGTGCACACTGTTTAATTTGACAGTGTGTGCATCACGGAGAGACACGCATTTTAGTGGGAGCAGTGTTGTTGTATTCTCAACAAAGCCAATATATCCAGAGTGTGCCATCTAGTGACGAAACATCAGAATTGCAGGGGAAATAAAACTTTTAAATGTTAAATTTTTTTAAGTTTGGTGGGCCTGATTAAAACGTTTAGCATGTGGCCCGCGGGCCGTAGTTTGCCCATGCCTGGTCTAGCTAAATAATACTGGGTTAGCCTGTGTTAACTAAAAGAAACTTGTTAACCAGCAAAGTAAGCAGTTTACAACTAGGTCTTTTTTAGTGCTCGTGTACATGCATCGACCCCAAATAACCTCAGATCATTTGTAGATTAAAATCTATTTTTCTTTTTCCTAACCAATTCTGGAAGTCCAGAATTGCTACAGTAATGTCCTTACTTTGTTCAACTACAGTACATGCGAAAAGTCAGCCCCCAAAAAAAGTATTTGTTCTTTTCCTTAAATTACTTGCTAATTAAAAAGTTTTTATAGCAACAAAAAATATATTTTCATACATGTAACCCACCATTTGCTAGGTTACCTACTATGACGTCTGACTAATCAATCAACATGTCTGAGAAATTGGTGGCATAGCCTGAGCATTTTGAAGGCCTGAGTCAATGCTCAGTTTTTTACTACTCGCCCTTTTACCTTTCCATTGTCTTTTGCTTATCTGAGGCGAAGTTGCGTGGCCAACAGCCTCAAACGGAAAGCCCAGGCTTCCCTCTCCCCAGCTGTACCCACCTGGGAGGATCTTGAGGCGGTTGGCGGCCAGCTGTGAGACATAGTCTCTCCAGCCAGGCTGGGGTCTAACCCTGGGTCTCCTCCTGTTGGGACGTGCCGAAAACGCCTCACCAGCGAAGATTTCGGGAGGCATCCTAACCAGATGCCCAAACCTCCCCATCTGGCTTCTCCCGACCTGGAGGAGCAATGGCTCTTGTCCGAGTTCCTCCCGAATGGCAGAAGTCACTATTTCTGAGTGAGAGCCCAGCCACCCAGCAGAGGAAGCTCATTTCGACCGCTTGTATCCGTGATCTCGTTCTTTCTGTCACCACCCAAAGCTGGTGACCATATGTGAGGGGGAGAACGTAGATCTCTTCTCACCCCACTTATTAATTTTTCTAATAAACACTATCTAAACAACGAATAAACAATTTTTTTTTTCAAATTGTCAATAGTGTCAAATTCAGTATCATTTTAAATGACTTTACAATAGTAATGGTTGCATTATGTTTTCTAGTGATTCTCCAGTCCCAGCTGATGCGAGTCCTCCCATCTGGGTGTTGTGGGATGTGTAATTGCTGGTATTTTGTTGCCATCATATAAACACCCGTTTCTGAAACGTGCCAAGGTGTAATGACAGGGAAAGCTGGAGCATGTTTGTTTCAGGGAGGACATGTTTGGATGTTTTTGGCTGCCCATTTCCATCAGGTGTATTCCGCACACGTGCCAGCATAGAGCACTTATTCTTGTTTTTATATTAAACTTCTGAGCTGGCCAGCCTGCTTGAATGAGTCACTGCAAAGTGGCACAGAGTAAAGTGGTGTGTAAGTGAACAAAATGTCGTTAGATGTTTAACTTACTTGAAAATGCTTTCACAAATCAAAGAAACTACTTTGTCGGTGGTGTTTCAGGAAGATATATTTACCACTGATTTGAATTTTTTTTTACCTCTGTTTTATTAATTTGGCCTGCTTTCTTTCTCTTTCATCAGAGAAGCTTGTTTTGGCTGTAACAGATTGGTCGGCCCCCTCAGCCTTCTTTAGCTGCCAGTGTCTGGGCTGCTTGTGTCGGTGTGGGTCAGTAGCTGCAGGCTGTTTGTCAACCGAGAGGAGGAGGTGTGGGGGTGGGTGTCAGGAGGGCAGCAGACAGTTGTTAGGGGCCCAGGATCTCTTGTCTGCGCTCTTGACTGCTGCTGTAGCTCTTCTCACATCTCCACCTGCTCTTGACGCCTTCCCCTTCTAGACATCACAACCCCCCCAACCGTTATCTTCAATGTTAACTCCTACTCATCGCTCTCTACCCTGCTTCTCCATATTGTTTTGTATCCCTCTTCAAATTCTGTTTAATTTTATTGCTTCCAGCTCTTTTTCTCCTTGTTTTTTTTTTCTTTTTTATAACAACCCCCGGCTGATTTCAAGCATAATTTTTAAAACATATAGCGGCCTTTTTTTCTGGGTTTTGTGGAAATCTTGAGACACTCCGTTAGTTTCAGTACCTTTTACGACCTCAGAAATGGGATATTTGCCAAAAAAAATGGCTAGAAATACATTTATTCAGTTTGAATTTCCCCTTCTTCTCACTCTCTACTATGTCCAGTCCTCTGGGCATGTGCACGTACACAACATAAATCTACTTTGAGGTCATAAATCAGTGTAAATTGAACTGGTTGCATATTTTTTATTAATCCACAAAGGGAAATTGTCACTTATGGTCACCAGCTGTGGGTGGTGACCGAAAGAATGAGATCACGGGTACAAGCGGCCGAAATGAGCTTCCTCCACAGGGTGGCTGGGCTCTCACTCAGAGATCGGGTGAGGAGCTCTGCCATCCAGGAGGAGCTCGGTGTCGAGACGCTCCTCCTCCAGGTCGAGAGGAGCCAGATGGGGGATCTGGTCAGGATGCCTCCCGAGCGCCTCGCAGGCGAGGTGTTTCGGGCACATCCCACCTTGACCGCAAGGGACAGCAATCGGCTGGACAGACTGATAAGGAAGTGTGCATATGTGGTGGGGAGAAATGTGGACTCTGTGGGAGCTGTCTTGGAGGAGAGGATGAGGGCTTTAATGCATGGCATCCTGAATAACCCCCGTCACCCTCTACATGATCATCACGACCCAGAAAGTGACCCGAAGTAACAGGTTCCTCTCACTGCGCTGCAGGACTGAGCGCTTTAGGAGGTCGTTCATCCCTTCAGCCCTCGGGCATTTTTAATCAATTAGATGTTTCTGGAAGGAACTGAGTCCTATTTTATTATGTGTGTGTTTTGTTTTTATTTATTTAGTATGTACAGCTCGTGTGATTTCTATTGCTGCTGGACACCAGAATTTCTCCTTCCCCTTTAGATTTGAGTTGATGTTTCCTGTACTGCTGGTGAATTCCCAATAGAGGATATCTTGAGGACATGGTGTTTGAAAATGTTGCACTTACGTCTCCACTTCCAGAGGAGACTGTTGTCTTTCAGTTTGTGTAAGACACTGCTAAGGAACTTTAGTGACACCATCGTTGCATCAGTGGCCTGCTAATATGGAGGCATACCGGAGAGGGACAAGTGGAAACCGGACCCCCCTTTTAATATTATCTATTTCCCTTCCTTCAGCTCCTATAGCAGACACTGAATGCCACATGGTCCAATCATGTTGAGCCTCTCCTTGCATGACACCAGTCACTTTCATCGCCTGGCAACAAGCCGCTGGTACACTAACTCACCGCACCTAATGTTTCCAGATCAGCACACACACCATCTGTGGCAAATTGCAGAGTAACCATAGCGTAGATGAAGCACCAGCAGCAAAATGCTTTATAGCATGTGTATGTCAACATTGTACAAAAAAAAAAAAACACCCTCCTGGATGTTCAGCTTGTGGATGACTGAAGAAACCAAGAGTAATTGCTGTTTTTTTTTTTCTCCGTTTCTTTTCTTATCTGCATGTCTGCAGATGTTTTTTTTATTTAGTTAATTTTATTGCTTCTTTACTGAGGATGCAACGTCTATTTTCTGGGGTGGGAGGATTTGGTCAATTTTAACGGCAAAATGATTTTTGTCTTTGTTTTCTCTTCCTAAACAGTCAGTTCTTCACATGAAAACTAAATAAATCAATAAACACAATCAAAAAAACTCATTTCTTTTTATTGGTTCAAGTCATTTGATCTCATTTAGAAGATAAACTGGGATTAAGAGTCATGTGCTCCAATCCACTTGGAGAAAAAGTTCCAGAAATAGATCAAAACAAATCACAGAAATCTATGAAATACGTTTTTTTTTTTTTTTTTTTTTGGTTGTTATTGGTCTCATTCAGTACTGAATTTGTTCATGTGGAATTTTATGTTAGTTTGTTGGAAAATTTAGTTAATTGAATCCTCTTTCCGTTTTGTTCCGTCGTCTTCCGCTCATCCGGGGCCAGGTCGCGGGGGCAACAGCCTCAGATGGGGAGCCTTGGCTTCTCTCACCCCAGCTGCATCCTACAGCGCTCACCCGGAAGGATCCTGAGTCGTTCCCCGGCCAGCAGTGGGACATAGTCTCTCCAGCGGGTCTGGGGTCTGCCTCTTGGTCCACTAGCGGTGGGACGTGCCCGAAATACCTCACCAGTGAAGCGCTTGGGGGGGCATCCTGACTAGATGCCTAGACTAGATTAGGGTGGAGACGGTGGCCGCGTGGTTCGCGCGTTCGCCCGCGGACCGGAAGGTCGCGGGTTCGCGTCCCACGGAGAGCACGTCTAGGGTCCTTGGAGAAGACACCTAACCCCCGCTTCTCCCACCATTGGCGCCGTTGAAGGGCAGCCTGCTGCGGTGTAAGGAGTGCAGCAAACAAATTTCCCCGGTGAGGGATGAATAGAGTAATTCAAAATAAACAAAAATAAACAAAATAGATGCCCGAACTACCCCATCTGGCTCCTCTCAACCTGGAGGAGTAGTGGCTCGACACCGAACTTCTCCCCGATGGCAGAGCTCTTCACCGGATCTCTGAGTGAGAGCTCAGCCCCACTGTGAAGGAAGCTCATTTCGTCCGCTTGTGTCTGCGATCTCATTATTTGGTCACCACCCACAGCTGGTGACCATAAGTGAGGTTAGGAACGTAGATCGACTTGTAAATTGAGAGCTCTTTTTTTAAAAAAATATATTTATAAATTTATTGATCCCTCAACGGGAAAATTTGTGTGCTGCATTACACCACAGCAGGCTACCATGACGGCGCCTATGGTGGGAGAAATGGGGGGGGAAGGGGTTGGGTGTCTTCTCCAAGGACACCTAAACATGAGCTCAGTGGAATTCAATACCGCGAATTTCCATAGAACTTCCGGTCCAAGGGCGAATGTTCTACCACTGAGCTATTGCCACTTATCTAAATTTCAATGGATTTTCCTAAACTGAGCTTGATCAGTTTTAGTGAATAATGTGGATTTTCTTCAGGGCATGTTGCTTTGTGATATTCACCTGGCCTCATGTTGTGTGTGATAATTAAAACACTGGTTTTCTAAGTTTTGATCTAATTACCATGGTGAGGCTCGTGGGAGCCGTATTAATTTGGCTCTCTTCTTTGGATTTGAATAATATTTCAGTTTCATATGTGAGGCGTTTTTAGGGCTTAAAATGATTGGTTTAATAAAACAGAACACAGATGATTGGTTGTGTATTTCCAAGGGCATTGATCAATATTGATTTTGTGTTTATTGATAAGATGCTGATTTTAGATGGTGTATAATTGATGTCTCTTATATTGAATCATGTTGTTAGGTATTTGTGTGCAACGTGTGTTTTTGTTCTTTTTTTTTATGTTTTTGTGGATTGCAACTTTTAAACATTGACTTTCAAGTGGGGGTTATTAAAGCCCGACTGATGCAGGGGTGTCAAACTCAGTTCATGGAGGGCCGGTGTCCCTCAGGATTCTATGTGTTCTTGCATCTACACGCCTGATCTAAATTTTGAGTCAATGGGACAAATTTTATCGGCTGTTGATTTTACTTTATGTGCAACATGTGCCGTTTACTTTAGCTGAGCCGTTTCAGCATGCGGCCATATTCTTCTAATCTAACAAAGATACAACAGACGTTTCGAACAATAAACATTGGTAAAACATCCATTAAACACTCAAAAACAAGTTAAAACATTGATTCCTCGATTCTAACTAAAAATGAATAGATTAAGCTGCACATTCTGTGGCTGCCTTGTTGCTTCATCTGTCGGTCGTTAACAAAACACAGGAAGTGACGTAACTGAAACCAACTATGTCAACACTACAAAATTAAAGATGCACATAACCCAACGTAGGGCAGAACAGTTTTCAGAATAAAATCCATCGGCCTCGATTAGAAATGTTTCTGCAATATTAGCCAATTTAATTGGCCTATCAATAAATCCTTCAGGCCGAGTAGTTTTTTGCAGCTGTGTTAAATCGTCTTTATCTTTAACATATTTATTCCACTCTGTTCAAAAAAGGGTTTTTGTTTCCTCCACAACAGATCAAAAGTCTAACCCAAGCTGCCATTTTTTTTTCTTTTCTTTGTGCACCACCACCCGTCCTCCCTCCAGGACTCTGATGCTCTCTCCAGACCAGATGCCGTCCACCCGCCAGTCTTCTCGGCCCTGCGCCAGTCCAGAGTGGTGTCATCCACCTCCGAGGAGGAAGAGGCTCTTACAGAGAAGTTCCTCAAAATCAACTGCAAGTACATCACTGACGGCAAGGTGAGAAAACTGCTGCTCACTAAACCCAAAGCATGTAGATCCAGCTGGAAGAGTTATTTCAAATCTGTTTATGGTTTAAAAATAAAAATCCAAGTGCGTATTTAGTAAGTATGCCAGCTGGAGTTTCTCAGCCGTCTGCAACCTGCATCTTTGTAAGTTTAAAACTGGGATTGTACATGCTGAACTCTCTCACAGTGGATTGCACACGGCCTTTTTCAAAGTGCACAGCCAGCATGTGCACATGCATAGATCCACTGTATCGAGCTGAAGCTGATTCATTCCCAGGTACCAAATGAAAGCACTGAAGCAGTCAGTCAATAACTTCTTGATTTAGAACATTTTTGTGATCTCAAATAGATTCGGCCTCCTGGTTTATGTCACGGGAATTTTTTTACTGTTGGAAAATATTATGTATGTGCAGTTGGGTTTCTGAGTTTTTTAAATATTGTGAATACAATGAAAAAGTGTAGGAAAATTGTCATGATGTGGAGCTGAGGCCAAAAATATACCCTTGACACAACCGTGAACGGACATTTGGGCCACAGACATTTGGGCCAAGAAATGGCAACCTAGGATATTTGGGCCACGGTGACTAGGATATTTGGGCCATGGGATAAAACTGACTAAAAGCAATTTTTTTGTGTAATGCAACTGTTTTATTCAATTTCACAGGATACATTATCACAGAAATAGGGTTAGGGCTAGGGGTATGTTTAAAGAGAAACGGAAAAAAATGGTTCATGGCCCAAAAGTCCATCTCATGTGGCCCGCATGGCCCAAATATCCTAGGTTGCAGTTTTGTGGCCCAAATGTCCTAGATTCTGACACAACAAACAGGCTCAGATGAAGAAAACAAAACAGAATTATTAGATTGATGAAAGGTTCAGATGAAGAAGACAAAAACGGTTAATTAGGCTGGTTCTGGCTGAAGCTGCAGCTGGAGCTGGGAGCCAGGAGCTGGACCCAAATACTGGATAGCAGGTCAAGTATGGTAAACGAATGATCTGGCGAAGAGTGTGTGAAAAACTGATCCAGTTATGCTGCAGCAGATGAGTAGATGAGTTTCAGGTGTGACTTGTTGCAGTTCCCGGCTGGGTCCGCCCAACACCATACACACAGACAAACAGGGACAAGAAGGAGGGGGGAAACAGAACACAGAAGGAAGAAACTACTCTCCTGATATAGTGAAGACAATAAAAAAAGTGTAGGAAAATACATTTTATTTCAGTCAATATTCAGTTTTTCTGTGTGTACGCGTTGTGTTGTTCCTAACAAAGACGTGTCTGCACATCTAACACCCTGTGAAGTCTGTTTGAGTCAAAACAACATTATCAGTGTGCAAGCAAGCAAGCCAGCCTCATTCGCTCGTGTTTTCTGTTTCATATTGCATACAAAGTAAAGAGCGGCTGACTTGTACCTGCAAGGGGAGAGAAAATCCTTTTTCACTGTTTGTCCTTACACACACACACACACACACACACACACTGCATTTCATACAGCACACAAATTGCAGTTCTTTGCCTTTGTGACAAGAAAATCTCACAAGTAGGTGCTACTTACTGCATCTACACATTTATTTAACTCATAAAATGCTCATTTTTTCTGTCTCTTGTGGGTCGTTTATGACCACAAATAGAAAGGTGCAAATCCAGAATTTGGAGGTGAGGTCTACATTTACTTGCAAATAGCTGAACAGTTCATTGAGTTGTGGAAGTCATTAAGAGTAGTGGATAAGTGGGGCCTGGCCACAGGGGCAACAACCTCAGATGAGAAGGCTTCTCTCACCCTGGCTGCATCTCGTCTGAGGCTGTTGCCCCCGCGACCCAGCCCCGGATAAGCGGAAGACTTATAGTCCGGAAAATACAGTCATCGGTTGTGCTGACCTTTTTCCTGTTTTCCTACATCCAATAATTCACTTTTTCTTTTTAATTTTTAGGGGGCTGTTAGCGGAGTGTTGCTGGTGACACCCAACAACATCATGTTTGACCCTCACCGCATGGACCCCCTGGTTCAGGCACATGGCTGTGAAGAATACGGCATCATGTGCCCTCTGGAGGAAGTGCAATCGGCTGCCATCTGCAAAGAAATCACAGACCCTAAGATCAGAGAAACTGTCCCAGAGTAAGAGAATAAAATATTTTTACTTCTAAGACGGTTCAAAACTTCAGTCTTTTAATAAGAATATGTCAACGTCAAGGCCTTGAATAATAAGCCAGACCCGGCCGTTTGGGTTTGTGACCTTAACCTTTGGTCTTTGGTTCTTATCAGTTTATCTTTAGATAGCAAGAATGGGGTAATAGTAACATATAATATGTAATAGTAATATGCAACAGTCCAGAGCAATGGAGAGTGTGGAAAAGAGGTGAAGAAGCGTGTTCAGGCAGGCTTGAACGGGTGGAGGAAAGTATCAGGTGTGATGTGTGATAGAAGAGTTTCAGCTAGAATGAATGGGAAAGTGTACAAAACCGTGGTGAGACCGGCCATGCTGTTTGGTCTAGAAACAGTAGCCCTGAAGAAAAGACAGGAAGCAGAGATGGAGGTAGCAGAGATGAAGATGCTGAGGATCTTTCTGGGAGTGACCAGGATGGACAGGATTAGAAATGAGTACATCAGGGGAATAGCACATGTTAGAAGTTTTGGGGATAAAGTTCGAGAGGCAAGACTGAGATGGTTTGGACGTGTGCAGAGGAGAGAGAGTGACTACAAGGACGCTGGATTTGGAACCACCAGGAAAGAGGACTAGAGGAAGACCAAAGAGGAGGTTCATGGACGCAGTGAAGGAAGACATGAAGATAGTTGGTGTGACCAAAGACGATACAGGAGATAGGGTTAGATGGAAGAAACTGACTTGCTGTGGCGACCCTGAAGGGAAATGCCGAAAGAAGAAGAAGTAATATGCAACAGAAGGTTTTATTGCCACAAATGTAAATTTTTATTTTTCATTGGTACAAATATGCTTAAATTATGCTCAGAAAGCCACCAATGTGGGTTTTTTTTTTCCCCTCTGTTCACTTCGGTGTAATCAATGTCACTCACTGCTGCACCAACGATCCGATTGCATCAACAACTATTGCGGTTTAATTTCTCCCCCAATCCCGAAACAGAAGGGAAAAGCCAATTACAGCGGGGTTAATGAACTGTGCTGCTGCCCTCCTACGTTGTGATTGCTCACTTGCGTTTTTCAGAAGCATGCAGACGCCTCTGAGAATTTACAGCTTTCCTTCTCGTTTTAGCCTCAATATTCTTATTTATCATTCATGCTTTTATTCTGTTATTTCGGTGTTGCCAGATCGGTTTCACGTGGGCGATGAGCAGGATTTAACATTCTGGACGGTAGAAAGCCGTTGTGGTTTCTTTAGGGCAGAGCTGTGTTCGCGTGTTGCCGATGGAGATGTTACTGAGCTGGCAGGTTTCTCTGCTCGGTCCAGATGTTTCCACAGCTGGAGCCTGTTGCCTGTTTGCCCCATTTCCATGGCTCCCTCGCTGATGACCTGTGCGGGCATGCATGTGTGTACGTGCGTGCAAGCAAATGTGGTCTATTAAAATGGATGTGAGAGAGTGAGTGTGTGAGAGACAGTGTGAGAAAAAATGAGTGTAAAAAGGAGTGTGTGTTCAAGAGAGTGGGTAACGTGTGTATGTCAGAAACAAAAATACATGGAGAGAATGTGTGTTGGTCTGAAAAGTGTGTGTGTGTGTGTGTGTGTGTGTGCGTGTGTGTGTGTGTGTGTGTGTGTGCGTGCGTGCGTGCGTGCGTGCGTGAGTGAGTGAGGGACAGTGTGAGAGTGTGCATCCCAAATGAAAGAGAAATATTGTTTGTGCGTCCATGCATGCGTGTGTGGACGTGTGTGTGTGTGTGTGTGTGTGTGTGTGTGTGTGTGTGTGTGTGTGTGTGTGTGTGTGTGTGTGTGTGTGTGTGTGTGTGTGTGTGTGTGTAAATTAGAGACAGAAGTATCTGTGTGTGTGCTTGCATGTGTGTGTGGATGTGTGAGTGTGAGAGACGGTGTGAGAGTGCACATCCCCAAATAAAAGAGAGATACCATGTGTGTCCGTGTGTGTGTGTGTGTGTGTGTGTGTGTGTGTGTGTGTGTGTGTGTGTAAATGAGAGACAGAAGTATCTGTGTGTGTGCTTGCATGTGTGTGTGGATGTGTGAGTGTGAGAGACGGTGTGAGAGTGCACATCCCCAAATAAAAGAGAGATACCATGTGTGTGCGTACGTGCGTGCGTGCGTGTGTGTGTGTAAATGAGAGACAGAAGTATCTGTGTGTGTGCTTGTATGTGTGTGTGGATGTGTGAGTGTGAGAGACGGTGTGAGAGTGCACATCCCCAAATAAAAGAGAGATACCATGTGTGTGCGTGTGTGTGTGTGTGTTTGTGAGAAAGAGAGAGAGAACTCGTGTTTGTGTAATTAAGTCTGTTTGTGTGTGAATGAGAGACTGTGTGTGTGTGTGTGTGTGTGTGTGTGTGTGTGTGTGTGTGTGTGTGTGTGTGTGTGTGTGTGTGTGTGTGTGTGTGTGTGTGTGTGTGCGTGTGTGCGTGTGTGTACCTATGAGAGAAACAAAGCGTGTGTGTGAGAGTGTAAAAGTCTGTGTGAGAGATAGTGTGTGTGAAAGAAAGTGTTTGAGCAAGATCCGGAGAGAAAGTGTGTGTGAGAGATGGTGTGAAAGAGTGTGTGTCCTAAAGATAGAGAGATAGCAAGTGAGTGTGTGTGTGTGCCTTGATAGTGTATGAATGAGTGTGAGTGAGAGAGTGTATGTGAAAGAAACAGAGTTTGTGAGAGTGTAGTGTGTGAGAAAGAGAGATAGAGTTTGCGTAACGTGTGTATGTGTTTTTGTGTTCGTAAGAGAAACGAAAAGACTATAGTGTGTGCGAGAGAGATAGTGTATATGAAAGTGAAAGTGTGTGAGAAATGTGTCACGATGTGGCTCCCTGCCATCAGCGGCAAAGTGAAAGTGCTAGAGATGTATGAAAGAGTGTATGTCTGAAAGAGAACGTGTGTGTTTTGAAAGTTTGGGAGTGTATTAAATGGTGTGTGTGGATGAGTTGTAGCTCTTTAGTCGTGTTACAAAACAAACTGATAAACATAAAAGAAAGTGCACAGAGGGGAACACACTGCACTTCTAAAGAAACGAGATTTAATACTCTGTAGTGTAAAAGTATTTGCTCACCTACCCAAATAATCCGAGTCAGGTCTTCTGAACGTTTCCACTAGAAGAGATGTGTAAAAAATCACCAGACAGCAGCAGGAAAGGGTCCAGGGCCCTCACAGTCTTCCTCTAGTCCTCTTTCCTGGTGGTTCCAAATCCAGCATCCTTCTTCCTATGTACTCTCTCTCTCTCCTCTGCACATGTCCAAACCATCTCAGTCTGGCCTCTCTGACTTTATCTCCAAAACCTCTAACATGTGCTGTTCCTCTGATCCTGTCCATCCTGGTCACTCCCAGAGAGATCCTCAGCATCTTCATCTCTGCTACCTCCATCTCTGTTTCCTGTCTTGTTCTCAGTGCCACTGTGTCTAGACCAAACAGCATGTCCGGTCTCACCACGGTTTTGCACTCTTTTCCTTTCCTTTTAGCTGAAACTCTTCTATCACACATCACTCCTGATACTTTTCTCCACCCATTCCAGCCTGCCTGCATATGCTTCTTCACCTCTTTTCCACACTCTCCATTGCTCCATTGCCCACATTGAAACATGAGATATTTACAAAGAAAGACGGTACACAGAAAGAGTTTTCAAAGTTTTAATAATATACCTTAGCTTTTCTTTACAAACAGTTCCTGAGACGCAGCAGTAACACAGCAGCAACACGGTAGCACAGCACTAACAGAGCTGGTTAAAAAAACATACCGGTAAAAGTCACTGAGAGCTGTTTTCATCTTCCTCCTGTGCACTGAAACAATGGAAGTCAGCTTGGTTTCCTTCTTTATCAGCCTGCTCGATTGCTTTTGACTTGAAAACTGCATCATGTGCATTTCTTCTTGCATTTTCCGTGATGAGGGTCTGTTCATGCTAATTTTATTCATGGACAAAGCGCGAAGTTACATTAAACTTGCATCTTCCTCGACACACTTATTCCAGCTGTCTCACTCTTACTCTTGCTCGAGCGCCCCTGGCAGCCGTTAGAAAAAATGCATTTAAAAAAAAAAAAAAACAACAAAAAAACGCATAAATTAGTCGCATTGTTGCATAAGCCGTGGGTTGAAAATGTGTGACAAAAGTTGTAGCTTATAGTCCAAAAATTATGGTAATTATTGCCGTCAAACGTTTAATAAGAACACCTCAGATAATATGCTTGTGATTGGTCAATAGCATTGATTTTTTTTTTTTTTCTGTTTGACTCTTAGTAACTTGGAGCCTCTACCAGCGGAGAGGCATCCCTCCCAGCAGAAAGACCCGGAGCATCGCTCGAGAGAACTCGGAGCTAATGACAGCGGCAGCACGGCCCCACGAAGCACGGAGGGCTCCTTCTCAGAGGACGTTTTCACTGAAACTGACCTTTCCCCCATACGGGAGGAGGAGCAAGCATCCAGCGAGGACCTCCGTCTGGATAAGTCTTCTGGCGCATCCACAGAATCTGTGCAAACAGTCACCCAGGTAGACGCTGCCAGTTCACAACCTCCAGCCGGCTCCTCTGTTAGCCAGGCGGAGGCGGCGGCCGCTGCAAAACCAGAGGACAATCCACCAGACACTGCCACAGTAAATGATAGCCAATCCCCAATGGGATCCAAACAACACAGTGTAGAGAAGCCACCAAGCACACCCACTACTACTACCACCAGCAGCAGTACTAGCCAGGCTCAGGGTCCCAGCAACACTTCTCGCCCCGGGTCCCAAAGCTCAGTCACAGCCTCTGCCAGCCAGCAGGGGAATGCCAACCAGGAGACCGATATCTCCGACATGGACACTATGCAACAAAGCAAAGAGGAGGAGAAAAGCACGGAGGAGAAGGAAAAGGACGCCTCGCACGATTCTGCAGAAGGTAAAGACACGTTTACTGAGACACTGTAAAAGGGAGTGTGATGTCAGTGATATCACACACCCGGCTCCAAACGAATAAAGACATTTTAGTCTCCTTTTTCTGACAATATGGACGGCGCCATTTGCAATTTTATGAAGCCAGAAATTTGCTGTCATTGGTCCAGTTTGCATTTAAATGGCAACTGTGTGCCAACCAAAATCGAGCCTTCTGAAGGTACACACCTCTGCCACTAGAGATCCTAGCCTGACTCACGATGTGGCTTCCTGCCATCAGTGGCAAAGTCAAATTTGCTAATCAAAAACATTCCCACGTGGGCCAATTAGTGACTTGATTAACTTGTGCTGTGGTGAAAATAATGACAATAGCGACTGAGTAATGATGGCCATTTTTTCAGTGGAAGTCAATGGGTGCTGAGGCTTTTGGGGGCCAGTGGTTACTTCCTTCTTGGCACGCAGGGGTGTACAGTTTGCTATGTCCAGTTCCTTAGATACGGTCATTAGTCTCAATCAGAAAATAAATCATTTTTTACAACTGGTAGAGCGTGTTTCACAGGCTCAATCTGGCCCAGTGTTCCCTCATAACTGCACCTCTACTTCTAACTCCACCTAAAGACAATCAAAGTGAATTTTTTTCTCTGCTCTGACTCGTCCACAATCACGTTTCTGATAACCTTTCTGTTCCCGCTCTGCCTTGCTGCTGGTAATTGGAAAATAAAGACGAAGAGAAATGGGTCCGCTCACCGTTGCGATCAGCTTTGCAAAACCCATCCGGCTTTATGGGGTTTATGCTCTCCTTTGATCTCTGGCTTTGGTGGTCTGCACCAGTCTTCTGTGCGATAAGCCAAAGCCTATCAAACACCACAATGTCCCAGACACACCTGTGCACCAAAGCGGAGGCTGAGCGGGTAAATAAAGCCAACATCAAATAACAACATTCAGAGAGGTTTTATTTCTGTTTCACATCTTTTTTGTGTCTATTCAGACAAATATTAAATCCCGCTATCATAAAAGAGCATATTCTATGTTCAATGCCAAGTTTGAGGTTAAAGATTGAAGCAGTGTTAACATTTCGTGACAAACACAGACATAACCTTCGAAGTGCGCTCTGCTGTGTCATATTTCCAATTCAATTAGAGAAAATCGTATTAAATAGACTTTTAAAAAAAATTTTTATGCAGTAACCTTCCCTTATTGCGTCCATTTAGACCTTTTAAATTCAGCAATCATTCCGATTCTCGCTTCTTTGTATAATTATTCTCCTGCTCTCTAGTTGAACACTATCATTATTTTTTTCTTGAAGATGTATCAAAGTGATGCAGTAGGAGACAGATGTCTGACTGATGTCACCGTGCAGAATCAGGTCTAACTTGTACGATTCCGTTTGTTAGCACAGCTCACACAACTTCACAAACAACCATTTAGTTTGTAACGTCTGCATTTTAAAGAGAGAGTCCATCTTACAAAGTTGTGTCATCAAAGCACATCCAGCGTTGTTGTTGTTGTTTACCGCGGTTAATGTCAAGGCCACCGACATCCCACTCAACCTCCTGAAGTTATGACATGATAATAGGCCACTGATCTTTTCTCCAGCTGGAAAAATTTGTGCCACTTCCAATTAGCGAGCTGTATTTGCTTATGTAACGCTACTTTGTGTTACTGCTACACCAATGACTAATGATGGCAGTGGTAAACAATGTGTGGGGTGTTGAAAAGGCAGATAATGACGAATAGGAGACTTGTTTGCTTCATCCTTTAGTTGGATAAACTTGCGTTTCGTTTTTCAGTCATTACTGAAATGCAGAAGTGGGTCGTAATGCGTTACATTTACTTGAGTAACTATTTGAATAAAATGTACTTATATGGGTATTTTTAATAGTTTGTACTTTTACTTGAGTAAATTTATAAGTAAATGACCCTACTCTTACTCTTCTTGCTTTTTTTTTCACGTTTTTCAGAACAATAAGTTTTTTTTAAGAGTGCTTCCTGCTGTGGATGAATGTAGACAAAGTTCCTCCAATCAAATGTAGTGAAAACGGTCACATGACTCCATCTGACCTATCAGACATACCCATGCACGGTCTTGCAAGACAACAAAACTTAGCGTGAAAAAGTCATTTTGGAAAACAAGTTACTGCTAAAGTAGGTGAAAATTACGCAAATGGAGGCAGCAAATGTCTCTCTTGAACAAGAGGACACAGCAGAAGACAGTGAAGTTGTCAAGCATCCGTGGCCTCATACTGAAAACATGTTTAGTGGGGTGTTGAAAAGGCAGATAATGACAAATAGGAGACTTGTTTGTTTTATTCTTTCGATGGATAAACTTACATTTAGTTTTTCGATCATTGCTGAAATGCAGAGGTGGGTCGTAATGCGTTACATTTACTCCGTTACATTTACTTGAGCAACTTTTTGAATAAAATGTACTTCTATGAGTATTTTCAATAGTTTGTACTTTTACTTGAGTGAATTTATAAGTAGGTAACACTACTCTACTCTTACTTTTCTTGCTTTTAATAGATTTTTCAGTACAATAAGTTTTTAAAGAGCGCTTCCTGCTGTGGATGAATGTAGACAACGTTCCTCCAATCAAATGTAGTGAAAACAGTCACATGACTCCATCTGACCTATCAGACGTACCCATGCTCGGTCTTTCAAGACAACAAAACTTAGCACAAAAAAGTTAAACAAGTTACTGCTAAAGCAGGTGAAAATGACGCAAATGGAGGCAGCAAATGTCTCTCTTGAACAAGAGGACACAGCAGAAGACAATGAAGTTGTCAAGCATCCGTGGCCTCATATTGAAAGCATGTTTAGTTTGTGCAAAACACAAAAAAACATGCTACGTGATATGGTGTCTGCTTTGCACTCCAAAGTAAATGGACAATTCTGTCCACAAAAACTCCAACCAGAGAAAACATGTTGCAGTAAGTTTAGTCTAATACAGTCATTACTAATGATTCATTAGCCTACATAAATAGGAGTAATTTTCCTGCATTTTGGTGGTCCATTCACTGGCCCTGCAAGGGGATATTTTGACATGTCCCCTTTCTTCGTTATTTAATTTTTTTGTGGACCAAAAGTGAGGTGGGGGCTAATAACCACATTAACAATAAAATAATGCAAGCGTCACTAATGTTTTTTTTTTTTGGCTTTATTTTGAAAATGCACATTTTGTTGTTTTGTTTATATTCTTATTTCTACAAAAAAAATGTTACTTTTAAAGATACTCAGTACTTGAGTACTTTTTTCAACGCATACTTTTTACTCTTACTTGAGTAAAAAAAAAATTTTAGGTCTAATTATTACTTTTACTTGAGTAAAAATATATTGGCGTAACTGTACTCTTACTTGAGTAAATTTTTTGGCTACTCTACCCACCACTGCTGAAATGACTGGACCCGCTGGAGAGACTATGTCTCACAGCTGGCTGGGGAACGACTCGAGATCCTTCCAGGTGAGCTGGAGGATGCAGCTCGGGTGAGAGAAGCCTGGGCTTCCCGCCTGGGACTGTTGCCCTTGCGACCCGGCCCCGGATAGGCGGAAGATGACGGAACAGAACGAAACTGAAATGATGAGTTAGAACGTTTATAATAAAATCTTGAGCAATACCAGTTGGTTTTTATCCATGTTATGCTTCCGCTCATCATGGAGATAAACTGGATGTCAAAGTAAAGCTTTTGTTTTGCATCAAAGCAGAAGTGTCTCAAAAAGGCTTTAGATGCGGTTAAACGAACATATACTCACAATTTGATACAATCAGCACAAGTCATAACCACACTAAACACAGCCTAAACATTCCTGTCTTTAGATCCTCCCAGGATCATTTACAGATTGCATCATCCAAATCTTGTTTGTGGATGATGGGATGTAGCTGTGGGGTTTAATCCTGACTGAAAAAGTAGGGAAGAGTTCAGGGAGCTCTTTGGAGATGTGGTTTAATGCCTGTAGAACTAGACAGGAGCACAGATGAGATCACCTAGCTTCCAGAAGCCATGTATCTGGAACAGTCTTCACTCTGGGAAGAAAAGTAGTTTGTGAATGGCAATGAAATATTTAGAGGAATGGAATATTATATTAAAAGAGAAGTAAAACAGAAGTGGATTACGCCTTTGCTAATCCACTGTTTCCAAAAACAAAGGTTCCAAATTTGACCATGAATTCCATTAACTTTGCATTTCTCTCCTTTGTCCAGGGTCGGCTGAGAGGAAGAGACACCGCTCGCACAAGTTCTTGTGTCTGCGAGTCGGGAAGCCTATGAAGAAGACATTTGTATCCAATGCAAGCGCCTCAATGCAGCAGTATGCTCAGCTAGGCAAGAAGCACGAGTACTGGTTTGCAGTTCCACAGGAGAGGTCAGTAACTATTCCACACTACCCACTGAAAGTCTATGAATACAAATGCAAATCAAGACTGATGGCAACTCAGATAATGGGCTTTAAAATGACAGAACCTTTGCTGTTCACTGATATCAGAGATAGGAACTATGTAAAGTAAGCTTGTAATATATTCCTGGCCAACCACAATAGTTGAGGCCCATCACCTTCAGTCCCTTTAATACTCGAGACCAATCAAACACCCACTCTCTGCCAGGTCCGACTCCCAGTGTGGCTTCTGCCCATTGCGCCACGCTGCCTGTGTGAGACAGCAACATGATTTATTATTCATTCTCTCTGTGGGGGAAACAAACTCTTTCTATCTATCTATGCTCTGACGTCCACACAATATGGCTTCAGTTAAAGCAGGTAAATGTATGAGCTGCATCAAAAACTAACACGTCTTTTTCTGAATGCAAATTACATAAAAAATAATCTGTGGTGTGTTTATTGGTTTGAAAAAAAAAACAAAGTTCCCCATTTTTGTTCCCTTTTCTTTTATACTTCTTATATTTTTTTTACCAATGTGAATTCCTTCCCCATTTAGTCCCACCCCCCTCGAAGGCACACGCGACAAACCATAAATCTTGTTAGGCCACAGTAGTAGTGTAAACCACATTGAGTTAGCAAAGCTATAGCATATTCCTTTTATAATTCTGTTTCACTGCATTTACATAAAAACGGAGCGCAGTACCTGAGGGGAGGGACCAAGCATGAGCAGAGCCAATGCATTACTACTGAATGCAACACTTCCCAGTTATATGAAGAGCGATACCGGTTTGTGAAGAAAGATGAGACTAAGGAAATGAAAAGTACATGAGTTTCCACCCAAACCATGTGTGGAATCAGAACGTTCGCGTGGAATCAAATCCCACTGAGCTCATGTCTAGGTGTCCTTGGGGAAGACACCTAAACCCCCGTTTCTCCCACCAATGGCGCCGTCATGGCAGCCTGCTGCTGTGTAATGCAGCACACAAATTTCCTCATTGTGGGGTTGAATAGAGTATATTTCTTTCCTTCTTATGAGGTGGAGAACAAAATCCATGGTCAAGAACATTTCATTTGAATAGCCTCCATACACAGGACGGAAGAGCTCACAAATTACTCAAACATGTTCCGAAAAGACATGCTCCATCCTTTAAAATTATTACAAAGTTTTCTACAATTTGCGTTACCTATTTAGCTTCAAGATAGAAAACCAAAACAACCCCGAATATCCTCTCATTGGGTTGAAATAATTGTGTTTTTTCTATGAAACCAAAAAAAATCTAGTTAATATTGGGGCTAGCACATTTTTCCACACATAGAAGATGCAAAAACTGGCTTATATTGTTACAAATTGGCACAGACAAATTTTCCAAATAGCTCTTTCTCCTCCCTCCGTTGAGCTACTTGGCTCAGTATTCAAAAAACTGTATTTACATGTGGACAAAAGGTTCAAATACAAACATTTGGTTAGTCAAAATACTCATAGATGTTAGGAAACACTTCAAACTTGGTCACCGGGTCTGGACGTACAGTTGCCAAGTCAGCACCGCTCGTAATTACATTTAGAGCTCTTCACACTTGATGGAGACACATTACATGGACGTTCTCCGTGAGTCCATATAATCTGCTGATGTAGCGAATGAATCTCCATCGTGCTAATAAGCTCATTTAAAGAGACACTTCAATTTAAAAAGTCATTCGTTCGAGCTATATTCACGACCAGTTTAAACAGCTCTGATTTGGTGTCCATGGTTACTTTGAATGTTTTCTCATAGTGAGATACCGAGAGAAACCACACCTGTTTCAGTTCATGTTGAGGCACATCAGGAACACCGGCAAATGTCAGAATTAATTTACACCTCGTTGTGATTGGTAGCTCAACATTTTCAGTTGGCTGAATAGAAAGAAAGGGAGAGGAATTCATCAAGAGGATCAATCTGGTCCAAGAAAAAAAATATATTTTTATAAAAATTATACACACAAAAAAAATCTATTGCTAATTAATTCAGATTGGTTTCTTTTTCTTAATCTTTTCTCAAAAAGATTCAAAATATTTTTACTCATTGAGAAGCAAAAGTGGCTTTACAAAAGCCTGTCCCATTCCGTTCTGTCGTCTTCCGCTAATCCGGGGCAAGGTCGTTGGGGCAACAGCCTCAGACGGGAAGCCCAGGCTTCTCTCAGCCCAGTTGCATCCTCTAGAAAGGTCCTGAGTCATTCCCCGGCCAGCTCTGAGACATAATCTCTTCAGCGGGTCCAGGGTCTACCTCTTGGTCTCCTCCCAGTGGGATGTTTCCCGAAACACCTCACTAGCAAGATGCTCAGGGGGTATACTGACCAGATGCCCGAACCATCCCATCTGGCTTCTCTCAACCTGGAGGAGGAGGAGCAGCTCGACACCGAGCTCCTCCCGGATGGCAGAACTCCTCACAAGATCTCTGAGTGAGAGGCCAGTCACCCTGAGGAAGAAGCTCATTTCAGCCACTTGTATCTGCGATCTTGTTCTTTCAGTAACCACCCACAGTTGGTGACCATAGGTGAGGGTTGGAACGTAGATCGACTTGTAAATCGAGAGCTTTGCTTTTCGCCTCAGCTCTTTCTTTACCACGACGGATCAATTCTCCTTGAGCCACCACCTTATCGTGATGGAGGGGTTTGTGTGCCCCAATGATTCTAGTTGCTATGTTGTCCGGGGCTTAATGTCCCTGGTAGGGTAACCCAAGGCAAATAGGTCTGAGGTGAGGGGCCAAACAAAGCATGTCTCAAAAACCGGTATGAAGAGATCAAGCATGTCCAAATTGCTCTTGCCCGGACGGGAGTCACCAGGGCCCGCCGTAGAGCCAGAGCCGAGGGTGGCGCACGAGAGTTAGCGCCTGGTGGCCGGGCTTTTACCCATGGGGTCCAGCCAGGCTCAGCCCGAACAGGGGACATGGGCCACCCTTCCATTGGGCTCACCACTTTCAGCAACAATATTCCCTCCCCTAAAAGCAGAGGGTTTGCATGTTGCTGATGGAGATAATAATCCAGGGTATTCGTCAGATTTAAAGCTGGTAGTAAAATTCAAATTTGTTCAAGCGCAAGAGTCATAGCCCATGTTTCTCCTGCAAGAAAACCGAAGAGATAGGATTTGTGTTTCTGTGACTTCACAACACAGTTCTCTGCCGTCTTCGTTCAGATGCTCCTAGTCAAGCTACGGGTCAAGCTTCCTGTAGCTTGACCTAGATGGGCGGTGGCCCGTATGATGCGAGTTTAAGTTTCCTGACGTTACCAGGAGTAGGAAAAAGGCTCCAGCATGAGTCGTTCAGGGCTGGGAAACTTCCTGCTTTCAGACGGCATGACGCATTCAGAGTTTAGATGTTTACAATAATCTTACAGAATAAATTATAGCAGTAGTTGATAATAAGCTGAATAATTGCTTGAAGGAATTCAAATCTTTAAATTATTCATCAAAATGCCAATTTTTTAATCTCACTTAATGTTTTTAAGCATATTTTCTGACATAAAAACGTTATTTTTTCCATTTTTAAATCGTCTCCCACTTTTATTCCCCAGATCAGAGCACCTGTACGTGTTCTTCATGCAATGGAGCCCGGATATGTACGGGGAAGGAGTCAGAGGCATGGGGCAGGAACCTGGATTTATGGTCGTCAAGAAGAACGAGGTATCAGAGTCGGCTGAAGAGGAACCCATCACTGACCTCAATGTCAAGGAATGGGAGGTAACGTCCATGCGGGAAAGTTTCCTTACCTTAAGATGCATCATTGTGGTGTTTAAAGTATCATAGGTATGGATTAAAAACTGCTTCTCTGGGGTTTAATCCATAACTTGTAAAAAGCACAATCTTACATGCTGTAATTGTTGGATTTATTGTTATGCTAAACTAAATGTTGAATAATTAATTTGCTTTCATTAAACAGTGTGAACGTATTGTGCAGATTTTAATTGTGTAGTCATCCAGTTTAAGTTTTGTAACCCGCTTCAGTATTTCACACTTTTTTGTGCATCACTGCATATTCTTGGTTTTTAACGATAAATATTTGTGTCAACTTTTTCGTCACTCTGTCAGCTTCTGACGTGTCACACTTTGCTTTGCTTGGAAATTTCACCCTGACCTTCCAACCAAAGTGTTTTGCATGTTTGTGTAAATGTTTATTATTCCTGATCACCGTTTTCGTAGTTTCATTATGCGTCGTGTGCGTGTCACCAAGGGTTGGTCAGCATTTGTCAGCTTCATCTGCTGAATGACAAATGACCAGCCAGTATGAGTTGCTCATGCCTGTTTGATTATGAGACACCCCCTCTCAAAAGAAATGCGACACCACTTTGGGTTTTTTGGGGGTTTTTTTGTACTTTGCCACCATATTTTTTGTGTTTTAGAACATGGAAGTAAACATAGTAAGCAGATTGGACGGTTTTCTGACTTTGTAAAGAAATACATATTGAATGGAGGAGTGTGGAAAGCTAGTTGTTAATGAAAAGGATGCAGTCATTGTTAGAGGAAATTGATACGGTGACGGCTGTGTCCTGTATTTAAATTTTAATGTAAATGAATGATGTAGGAAACAAAGTGGACTTATTTGTTTGTCTGTGGACCTTTTGGCAAACGGAGGCTATGTGATCTACATTTAAATAAGTAAATACCTTAAGAAAAGCTTTAACTACACCTTTATAATCAGACTTTTAAAAGGAAATTATTCTCACAGCAGTTTTATTGACTACCTGACCGGTTCAGTACAGGACGGATGATTGTGAAATTTGTGTGAAACTGCAATCAGTTTCTGCGTCCAGGTGATAATAGCATCTATCTATGAACAAAATCGTGGTGAGACCGGCGATGCTGTTTGGTCTAGAAATAGTAGCACTGAAGAAAAGACAGGATGCAGAGATGGAGGTAGCAGAGATGAAGATGCTGAGGATCTCTCTGGGAGTGACCAGGATGGACAGGATCAGAGGAACAGCACATGTTAGAGGTTTTGGAGATAAAGTTAGAGAGGCCAGACTGAGATGGTTTGGACATGTGCAGAGGAGGGAGAGAGTACATCGGAAGAAGGATGCTGGATTTGGAACCACCAGGAAAGAGGACTAGAGGAAGACCAAAGAGGAGGTTCATGGACGCAGTGAAGGAAGACATGAAGATAGTTGGTGTGACCAAAGAGGATGTAGCAGATAGGGTTAGATGGAAGAAACTGATTTGCTGTGGCGCCCCCTGAAGGGAAACGCCGAAAGAAGAAGATATTTTCAGTAAAATAAACTTTCATTTCTTATCAGCTGCAGTATCTAGTCATTTGCCTAACAGATAGCTGAAGACGAAGAGCCGGGACGATCTAATCTGGAAGGTTAGGGTTAGCATACAGAGCTGTGGCTGTGAATGTCTGAGGTTAGCTTTAGCTGCATTTAGCGTCTTACATTTTCTGTAGACCTAAATTTGACAGTAACAATCACCAAGCAGTGATTTAAGTAGTTATATACGCTCTTGGTGAAGTTAATTTTTTTTTATAGAGACCAAAACTCCACAGAAACAGTGATGTTCTATACTAAAGCAGGATATATGCAGTGGACATAGACAGGGAAATTATCACTGGTGTCATGACAAGAAAAAAATTGTATAAACACAGCTGGTCAGCATTCGAACTGCCCCTCGATACTGATGCTTATCGCTTGGCTTTTTTTTTTTTTAACAATTCTTTACTTTGCTGCCTATTTCAGAATATTTTATTTAGTTTAACGTATATTTTATTTAACCAATTACCAAGCCGCACTTTGCTTCTTTTTTTTTAATTCCAATTGTATAATGTTAAAACACATAGTCGATTTAATAAGCACACAAAAAATTGGTAAATGATTCCATATTTTGTTCCAATACCGTTCCGCTCTTTCTGTTGTCTTCCGCTTGTGCAGGGTCACGTTGCACAGGCAACAGCCTTATCTGAGAAACCCTGACTTCCTTTACCTTGGCCACATCCTCCAGCTCACCCAGGAGGATCCCGAGGTGTTCCCTATCCAGTATGAAACACTGGACAGTGTTTCATAACTGTCCTGTTATGAAACATAGTCTCTCCCACGGGTTTGGGGTCTGCCTCTGGGTCTCTTCCCAGTGAGACATGCCCGGAATGCCGCTTCACAGGAGAGATATTTGGAAGGCATCCCTAACCAGATGCCCAAACCACCCCATCTGGCTTCTCTTGACTCAGAGGAGCGAGCAATAGCCCTTTTGTTCCAAGACTTTATTGAAAATGAACCAAACCATGACCACAAATTGAATTGAAGATATTTTATTTATTCCCAAAGGGAAATTTGAGAGTTATATATGAAAAGTGGATTTTTATCCACTTTCACACCCTTAATTTTTATAAATTAAAAATGAGTGCCATTTATCTTCTATTTTGTATTGATTACAAATGCTAGATGAAAAAAATTGTCACTGGCCCTTTAATTTTGGGCGGTCATTCTGGTCATCGATTGCTCTTAACCCAATAGGAACCCAGATTGGATCTTATCCTGCTTTACTATTGGGCGTTAAAGGTATCAATCAAACCATAAACCAGAGGGGGTTAAAAAAAAAAAAAAAAAACTCCTGTTTCTATTTTCGTCTTTTGGATTGGTCTCCCAGGGTTGTGCCTGTCTCAGGGAGACACGCTGACAACTTAAAGGATGTGACTTTTCAACCTCAATCACTTCATAGGAAATGTTTTCTAGAAGAGTGAAGGACCAGGAGAAACGGCAAAGCCCCAAATACAGCTGTGTATGTAGTTCATCTTTGATTTCTCTCTCTTTTTTTTGCCTTAAGGGATGAATATTACTGTATTTGTTTTTAGCATGTGAGGCTAACCTGCTAGCAGAGCTAGTTAGCTGCTAGCTTTGGATTCAGGATTAGATTAGTTTAATAAATGCTGTTATTATTTATGTATTTTAAGCTGGAAGAAAATTGTTTATATTTTGTTGGGTTTTACTAAAGTCGCCGGTTTGTATTTTTTTTTTTTAATAATAAAATAAATAAAAAAGTACCCGCGCTTTTAAAGTAAGACTATTTTATTTTAATGGAGTTGCTTTTTAAACTTTGCTGATCTTGAATTTTCTTTTTTTTTTTTTTTAAAGGAGATCTGTCTCAATAATCGGGTTGTTTTGGCTTTATTTCATGCTGTCAGATTATTTGTTTGTTGATCTGAGAGTGAGAGGAGGGTGCATTATTGAGATCTGTCAAGATTCAGCTTGTTAGCAGAACATTTACAACAGTCTGTAGGAAATGATCTGGTGTGATATGATAAAACTAGATCAATATGATTGTTTAGATCACTTATGTTCTGATTGTGTTGATCCAGTGCATTGCAGATGTGTTGTTCTGGGTTTTTGAGTTGGTCTGTCTGGTTGATGATGGAGGAATCTGGTTAGGACTAATTTAGTTGTATCAAAAGAGCCTGGTGGGTCACCCTAAAAACAGAAATCTACCCTTAAAGTGACAGGAATCTACAGGAATCAACTGAAATTTACCTTAAATGATATTTATTTTTTTGTTTCTAAGATAAAAAATTGCAGAAATGGACTCTAATTCACTGAAATCCTAGTAAAACTTGTTTATCTTTTTATTCCCAGACACCAAAATCTAAATGTGCTGCCATCTGGTGCATTTGTGACTTTAACAAGTCAGTAAACAATAAGAGTAAAGTGAATAAGATCTCAAATTAAAATGTTTTAAGCAGAGCCCTGTACCAGCATTAGTTCGTTCCTTTGTCTTCCGCTTATCCAGCGAGTCTCAGGGGCAACAGTCTTAAAAGGGAAAACCAGGCTTTTCTCACACCAGCTGCAACCTTCAGCTCACCCACGAGGATCCCCAGATGTTCCCGAGGTGTCTGTCTCTAAGTCCCTCCTCCCGGTGTGACGTACCCAAAACCCCTCACTAATGAGGTATTTGGGAGTATCCTAACCAGATACCCAAACCACCCCATCTGGCTTCTCTCAGCCCAAAGGTGCAACGGCTCTACTCCGAGCTCCTCCCAGATGGCAGAGGTCCTCACCCTACCTCTGAGTGGGAGCTCAGCCGCCCTGTGAAGGCAGCTCATTTTGGCCACTGTATCTGCGATTTTGTTCTTTCGATCACACCCAGAGCTGGTGACCATAGATACAGGTGCGAATGTAGATCAGCTTGTAAATCGAGAGCTTTTCAGCTCAGCTCTTTTTTCACCAGGCAGCGTCCTGATTATTGCAGACGCTGTACCGATCCGTCTGTCGATGTCCCATCCTTCCCCCACTCGTGAACAAGACCCATCAGTGTAATTTGGGAATTTAAAGACAATCCTTTTCAGATGTAATTCAGGTGATTTCTGTGACTAGAAATGAAAAAAATAATTAAATTTTTTTGGGGTAGATTTCAGTCATTTCGGACGATTCCTGTAGCTTTCTGTCACTTTCAGTAGATTTCGGTGTTTCGGATGACCGAAACTCAGGTGACGTTTTTTTTTTTTTCTTTATTTTTGTCAGCGATCATGCTCCAACGCTTTCCTGCCTGCTGCAACATCTTATCGCAGTAATTTTTTCAAAAAAAAAATAAAGCTCTTTACACAAACATGCAAAATAACTTCAGCTCCGCCTTCTTTCCTTTAAAAAGCGGCTGTTTCACACTTTTGCTTATTCCAGCCACTAACATGAGAAGAAGAGCTGGAATCCCCACGCCTCGATCAGTTTTATTTTCCACCTCTTTGTTTGTACTACCAGGTAGTGTCTCTGACGGAGTACCACCGTCGGATTGATGCTCTAAACAGCGAAGATCTGCGCTCGCTCTGCAAACGACTCCAGGTGCCCTCACTGCCCTGTTTACCCCCCCCTCTGCAGGCTGTTACTGCTGCCGATGTTGCCGACTAACCTGTAGAAGTAGAGTTCCCTGTTCCTAGGTTTGGTAAATGTAATCTGTTCCAACTTTTGAATCCACGTAGACCAGCAGAACGAAGAAGTTGGCTTGTTTGGTATGACCCTGAAGTGTTGACGTGGCAGCAGCCTTATCTGTGTTTCTCAGGCTGTTTTCCTGAGATCGTATCAAACCCTAAACTTTAGTCTGGTTATAAGTTAGTAAATGTTTAGCCTTTATGGGGACACATTTGAATATTAAAGAAGAACGACTCGAATGTGTCGGTGAGAGGGTCGACGTAAGACTCCTCTTACAGGATGATGTTTTCTGAGGACAAAGCAGGTATGGGCTGCTTGAATAAGGCCTGAAACATGAGAGCCTCACCAGCCACCGGTGATGAAGTGTCCCACAATCAGCTTCTGTTATCAATGAAAGATAAAAACGCCCCAAACAGTCCGGTGGTCAAAGCATACGTCACACAGTAGAAGACGAGTTATTCATCGGGTTGATTTTCTTTCCACTTTGTAGTCTTATCTCGTAGAAAGCATCTCACTCAGATCTGTTAAACCGGTCCTCTTGGTGTTTGATTTTCATCAAATAGTTACAGAAAACATTAAATGAGCTCAAATCCCCTTTTTATTCAATTTTGTAGCATCACGTTTTAGTTCTAATTTAAATCTTGTTTTTCTTGTTGCTTTTAAGTTATGCAAGCAGCTTTAGAGGTTACTGTGAAGTAGTTTTCTGAAGCTAAAGTAGCCGGTCTGATTCGGTGTGGAAATTCAGCCTCCGGTTGTTGCTACACATGCATCTCTGACTCATATCTGCTTTTGTAGATTACCACCAAGGAAGAGGTAAACTCCAAGCACGGCACATCCGTCAAAGCTGAGCTGGAGCCCGAGACCTTCAAACCCAACCTCAAAGAGCCCAGTGATCTCCTGGAGGCAGACCAGATAGAGAAGGTAGACACTTCTCACACACACTTGCTTAATGCAGGATTTCCACACCTGCGACGGAAAGGCTGCGAACTGCATCCATATGAAAGAGATTTTTGTTGTGCCAGCGTCTGATATTGATACCTACTTGTTATTCATCTCCCACATAGACGGCCTTGTTGCCCGGACACTATCGGAGAAAAAGCACCTCAGCACGGGATTAACAGTACAAATCAAATCTAGTCAGTGATCCCTGTGATGTAGCATGTAAAAATCTCAGTGAGAAACTTCTAAAAACTCCTCCAACCATCAGCATCCCATTGAAAAAGCTGAAGTTACATACAGATCTGTTCTACGACGTGAACATTTGTCTACTTCGGAGTTTGTAGTTTCTTTAACGCTTCATTTGAAAGCAGTGTTGAAAAACAAAACATGTCAAATTAGATTTTTCTTTTGATTTTCACAGAGAGAAAAAAAAAGCTTGATTCTAACATTAAAGCCTTAAATAATGTGTTCTTTTATAACACTGCCTCTGTTTGAGATGAATCCCAGCGGTTACCATGGAGATGAAGAAAGTTTTCTACTGAAGTATTCACTCTTCAGATCATAGACATTGTTACAAGGTTTCGCTCACCTTTCTAGACCCTGTTTTTATTTATAAAAGACTCTTTACCTTGTTTTACTCTTACGTTTCTATCTGTAATATCCACACAGGATGTAAATATTAGTAACTTGAACATCAGAAAGCTCCAGATGGAGCAGGTAGCTTCTCATGGCCGTGAGGTGAAATATGTCAGCACAATTTAAACATTACGTGACAGCAGCAGGAAGCCGCTCGCTTTACATTTAAAAAATGTCTCTTTATAAGTGACCTTCATCTGTATTAATTTGAGGTTACTTCATATAAAGGATATGACTGGTTCCAGGGGGCGTTGGCGTAGTGGTAGAGTTCGACCGGGAGAATCTGGTTTGAATCCCACTAGGTCCAAACCGTCCCTGGGACCACAGAATGGCAAAAACAACAAAAAAAGACACTAAAAAATAGGATATGATTACATAGAATCATTTATTTCTATTTAATGACCTCTCGACCTCCTCTCGACTGCTTCAGGTCGAGAAGAGCCTGATGGGGTGGTTCGGGCATCTGGTCAGGCTGCCACCCGAGCGCCTTGCGGGTGAGGGGTTTCAGGCATGTCCCGCCGGGAAGAGACCGAGAGGCAGACCCCGGACCCGCTGGAGAGACTATGTCTCACAGCTGACCGGGGAACAACTTGGGATCCTTCCGGGTGAGCTGGAGGATGCAGCCGCGGTGAGAGAAGCCTGGGCTTCCCGTTTGCGGCTATTGCCCTTAAACGCGCCTTCACCTGGTGAATGCTGCAGCAGTGCATCACGACCTGGTTAGCATTCTAAATGAATCTTTTACAGTTGGCAAACAACGTCAGGCACGCAGCGGACACTTCAGAATTTTTTACACCAGATTTCATTGTGTTTCAAATTGTTTCAATTCTGAAAAACACATGTTCAGGACTCGCAGTACTTTTTTACCAACGATTGATTACAGACGAATTGATTGGAAATATCTTCAGAAATTAACCAATAACCGTTGGCAACAGATTTAAGACACACCCGTTCATTTGCATGCAGTTTTCTTTAGTAAAAATTTAAATAAATATAAAGATTAGTCAGCTACTGGAAATAAAAGCACCGATACATTTCCTTTTCTAGAGTTTTCAACATAAGCCCATCGTTTTCCGGTATTGGGCTAAATAAATATAATTGAATACATGTTTATTTTTTTATTTATTCATCCTCTGAATCGATCACCCCACTCTGGGTACAAAAAAGGCAGGGTACGGCCCAAACAGATTGCCGATCTGTTGTAGCGCCACACATAGAGATAAACTGAGACCGACAACAGTTCACGGATATTTATCCTAATAAACAAATAATGTGTCTTGTATTTATAAGTTCTGGTTTTTCAAAAATAAAAAAAGCCGCGTAAATCATGATGATGTGGATCTGCACAGTGGTTCTGTGAGGGAGAGGGACAGCATTACCTTAGGGGAGAGGATACTTTCTGCTTATGTTAGAATGTGAGCGTGGCAGAGAAAAGAACATTCTTGCATTCAAATAGCATCCAATTTCTGGAAGAAAAGTGTGGAAGTGACTCAAATATGCATGAATGAAATAGAGAAACCACTTCATGTGGGAACAGGAACCCCTAAAAAGTTAATTTTGCTCGACACGTCCTCTTTAAACTCGACTAAAGTTAGCCAGAATCATTTGCAACATTGCTTTGGCTAAAGCCTGAGCTATCTGAGTTCAGATTAATGGAGCTTCAATCCTGCGGTTTCCTCTGAAATGGAATTTTTTTTTTTTACTTTTACAGTAAAATTGGGGCCTGTAAACTTGGTTTTTATAATCTAAGTTGTAAATAAATAAATTAAAAAAAAATGGCTGCCTAAATCTGCCAATGAAAGTAATTCCAGCTGTTTAAAAGCAGTTCTTTCTCAAATCCATCCAAACTTAAATGCATCAGCTAAATATGAACAAAAAGTCTTGTATTAGTTTCATTTTTAATTTGAAAAACTCTGTTTTATAACTTTATTCATGATGGACGCAAACTTTGCAACTTCATTTCTTTATCATTTAACTTTTAAATGTCACGCATGTAAATCAAAGCGAAGGCGTTACCATGGCTACATTCAAAGGCGTGTTTTCTCATCCTGCCACGTTAGGACTGGGTGACCAGGATTACTTACAGACCTGTCAACATGGAGGTCACCGGATGCCACCTCTCGTCAGGCTTGGAAACAAACGCTGATCTATAGCATGTCTGATATAACCTAGGATTAAATTACAGCAGGCATGAACAGAAGCACCCGCACGTTGCACATGAAGTGGAGAGGAGTCATTTATCTTAAGGGTTATTTAGTGTGTGCTTGTGTCATAGCAACTGCAGGGTAACACACACGCAGCTCCAAATGAGACTCGGTTTGTTTGTTTTTGACGAATAGACTGTCGATACGCAGCTTTGTTTCATCACTCAGACTTGACTTGAGGTGAGTCGGGTGGGCCGTCTTCTCACTTCTTGTCAGCTCAACGTACAATGTGCAGAACCAGCAAAGAAAAAGTAAAAATGGACTCACTAGGAAGTTGGTAGATTAAAATGTGTGTGTTGGACCCTGCAGAACATGTAACTTCCTGCTTAGAAAGTTTCTTTTCATGAGCAGCTTCGTTCCTCTCCTGGCTTTATCTCAGCCCACTCCACAAGCCGCTGCGTTAATCCCTCCGTCTGTGGAGGCCTGCACCTCCTTCTCTGGAGGCCACTCTCCGTGTTTTGAAACCTTGTTACTCCTCTTTAAGCAGCAGACGGTGTGAAAGGGTCACCACACATGTAACTGAGCATTAATAGCTGTGGCATTTCAATTTCTCCTTTTTCCCTTCATCCCTTAAGTGTTTTTTTTTTTTTTTTCCCATCTCTTCCACAGCTTGCCAGGAACCTCCCACCACGCACCATCGGGTACCCGTGGACACTGGCCTTTGGGACATCCAAGCATGGCATGAGCATTAAGACACTTTACAGAGCCATGCAGGGCCAGGACACCCCGGTTCTTCTAGTCATTAAAGACAGCGATGGACAGGTATGCTCATAGTGAAGCTAACCTGCTGGTTTGGCACGAGACCAGTTGGAGGCACCGAACCTCCACCTCATTCACAGAACCCTTCTTTAGTAAAAATAAAATATGATTTTTTTTACTGGTGATGAAATTAATTGTGCATTAACATCACCTTGTTCAAATAATAATGTCTTTACTCATGTACTCTACCGTATTTTCCGCACTATAAGGTGCACTGCATTATGAGGCGCTACAGTAAAGGCTGGGGTTACGTTATGCATTCACTAAATGGTGCTGCGCTAAATGGAATATTAAAAAAAAAACAGTCAGATAGGTCAGTCAAACTTTATTAACAATTACAAAACAGCTTTCTGTTTTTACTCCTAAAATGAATAAACAGCTGTTTTATTATTTTCTCCGGGATAAAGTATTAGTATTTTTGTGACACAGTTTATCTTCCATTGGAGATAAAATCTGTTTAGTCTTGTTTACTTGGCGCAGCGCATCTTCTTTCTTCCTCCACTTCCTCACCATTGATCCATTGATGTTAAATTCTCTCGCTGCGGCTTTATTCCCGTGTTCTACTGCGTGACCGATCGTCTTGAGTTTAAACTCTGTGGTGTAACAGTGTCTCTTGGTAGGAGCCATTTTCGGGTTTTTACACAAACACACAAATGGAAATGAGACGCCCTTTCATGTATCCCAGCATGCACCGCGCACTACTTCTTCTACGGGGGAAATGGATTCGGCGACTGCTTACCGCAGTTGCGACACCTGTTGTAGCTCAATATTAATCCATATATAAGGCGCTCCGGGTTAAAAGGAGCATCGTGGACTTTATAGAAAATTTAAAGTTTTTAGGTGCGCCTTATAGTGCGCAAAATACGGTAATTCTGTTGCTGGTAGTGTTAACCTTCAGCCGCTGTTCCGAGTATCAGATTCGCCATCTCTAACGCAGCTGGTTTTACGAGTGTTTCGCCAATGCTGTGCAGCTTGCCCTGCTTCGCGATCAGATAAGCAACTTTGTACAATGCTGAGAGGATCGGTTTGTTGATGGGTACAAATCCAAGAGCAGGCAGAGTGGCCTTTTTGTTGAATCTAGCTCTCTTCACCTTGAATTCAGCAAGCGTTATGTTCTTGTAGTCCCCGTCTCCATGCAGCTTCAAGAAGTGTTCCTTCATTTTTGCAGGTGCAAGACTAGAGTTGCTCAGCTTGGCATTGCAAATCATGCAGATGGGATGCTGACTCCCGTCACGTTCCGTCATACATGTAAATCCATGTTTTACATATTCGTCCGACCACTTTCTTTTTTTGCCCGACATAGTTAGTATGGATTAAAATATTTCATAAGAAATCACACGACACACCGACAGTCACACGTTGTGGCGGTTGGAGATGGACGTGGGGTCGGCGTCACTAACACTAACCCAATGTCACTGACGCACACCGCTGGTCAGACGGAGGGTTATTAAAGAAGGTGTTGTTAAACCCGACTGAGAAGGAGGTCTCACTCTGCTGCTTATCCAGCGCTCTCAAAGCGGACCGGTAGGGAGTCTCACTCAGACACATATAAAGCCCTCTCTAAGCGGTCTGATAGGGAGGTCTCACACTGCTGCTTATACAGCCCTCTCTAAGTGGTCTGATAGGGAGGTATCACACTGCTGTTTTTACAGCCCTCTCTAATCGGTCTGATAGGGAGGTCTCACTCTGCTGCTTATACAGCCCTCTCTAAGCGGTCTGATAGAGAGGTCTCACTCTGCTGCATATCCAGCCCTCTCTAAGCGGTCTGATAGGGAGGTCTCACTCTGCTGCTTATACAGCCCTCTCTAAGTGGTCTGATAGGGAGGTCTCACTCTGCTGCATATACAGCCCTCTCTAAGCGGTCTGATAGGGAGGTCTCACTCTGCTGCATATACAGCCCTCTCTAAGTGGTCTGATAGGGAGGTCTCACTCTGCTGCATATACAGCCCTCTCTAAGCGGTCTGATAGGGAGGTCTCACTCTGCTGCATATACAGCCCTCTCTAAGCGGTCTGATAGGGAGGTCTCACTCTGCTGCTTATACAGCCCTCTCTAAGTGGTCTGATAGGGAGGTCACACTCTGCTGCTTATACAGCCCTCTCTAAGTGGTCTGATAGGGAGGTCTCACTCTGCTGCTTATCCAGCGACCTCAAAGCGGACCGGTAGAAAATCCCAGAGTAGGAAGCTTTCAATGGCTGTGCCCACTAACTGCTGACTAAACTGAGGGGTGGACCTCTGCGGCGGATTCTCCACCGAACCCCTGAGACTGACTCACCAAACCCCTAGGCTTCGATCGAACCCAGGTTAAGAACCACTGTTCTAGACGGTCTCCTCAGATTCTCCTGCTTCTCTGTTTGCAGGTGTTTGGCGCTCTGGCATCTGAACCCTTTAAGGTCAGCGATGGATTTTATGGCACAGGAGAGACTTTCCTTTTCACCTTTAATCCAGAGTTTGAGGTAAGACTTTCTATGATCCTGCTTAGAAATAAAAACAGTGATCTGAACTGTTTCATTCAGTCCTGTTTGTGTCTGAATGAATTCAATCCGCTCCATCGTACAGATAAAATTTGATAGGTGTTTGTTAATTTGTTAAATTACTTTCTAATTCCTAAAATCCCTCCCTATTTAATGTCCCATTTAGACCATTTAATTCCCAGTTTTATCAGTCTTTAGCTTCATGAACAGCGGGCGTTGAGGAGATCCTGTTGATGCCGTGTTGGTTTATTTTGGGATTAAACAGCAGAGGCGATTTGGGGATGTTTGTTCAGTTTATTTACAGCAGTTTTTATTAATCTCCAAACATCCTCTTCTACACAGCGGGTGTTTAGAGGAGTTAGTTTTAGAGGTGAAGTTTTAAATCTGTTTTTGTCCTCCACAGGTGTACAAATGGACAGGGGACAACATGTTTTTCATAAAAGGAGACATGGATTCATTAGCTTTCGGTGGTGGAAGGTGAGACAGATGTTTACCTGCTTGTCTTCTAAACAATGTCACCGGTGCTACCATTATTCATTTTTACCAGATCAATAAGTTTCAGGCAGTAACAGTGAAGTGGCTCAACAACAAAGCAACAGCTCAAAGCAGCTGTGTTTTTACACACTGGATCAGGCATGGGCAAACTACGGCCCGCGGGCCACATGCGGCCCGTTAAACTTGAAAAAATTAAATAAATAAACCTTTTTAATCTTTTATTTCCCCTGCAATTCTGATGTTTCCTCACTAGATGGCGCACTGTAGATAATATTAGCTTTGTTGAGAAAACAACAACACTGCTCCTATTAAAATGCGTGTGACGGTGATGCACACGTTGTCAAAATAAACAGTGCGTGTTCATATGTAAAGCCATCGGGGCCAATACGCACACGTAAACAAGCGTATTAGATGTTAAAACAAGCAAAATGCTACATCAAGCGCTTAGATTTATAAACCTAGCGTTGCTAAATGCACGTTTTTAAGCGCTATCACACTAGATTTCAGACCTAGCGCCGCTAGATTTGAAATTTAACGCTCTTGATGTAAAATTTAGCGCGCTTATTTAAAATCTAGCGCGTCATTCTATTGGTCTAATCTAGAGGTCACCAAAGCATGCCATCCATCTGATCCTGTTGTGGCCTCTTTGTCAAATGTTAGAACTCAATGTGGCCCGCGAATCTAAAAGTTTGCCCACCCCTGACCTAGATTCAGGTAGCACACGATGCCTCGAATGTAATAAAAACATGTTGCAAGATGCTCCGTAATCTTTTTGAAATTTGCACAGTGTGTGATGGTCTGAGTGAGACGTGTGGCTCTGCTATTGTTTCAGCAGGTCTGCATGTGAGCAGTGCATGATAGTTATGGTCTCTAGGTTTTAAAGGGCTTTTCTTCCTGGGTTGGTACTCAAAGTACTTTGCAGTGTAGCCCACATTCACACATACATCGTACCTGATGGTGGAAGCTGCCATGCAAGCTCCAAACCACTATTGTCATGAGCAATTGGGGGGATCAGTGTCTTGTAAGGGATACCACCGTGTATGGCTCACCATACACACTGAGCCATCCTGATCAGGTCCTAAAGATACTCTGAAGTTTTTTTTTTCTACTCGTCACAGACTCTATTAATTCTAATTGATTTATTTCTGTGGTTAAATATTGTCGAGCAGATATAGGAAATAATAGACGTTCCGTCGTCTTCCGCTTATCCGGGGCCGGGTCGTTGGGGCAACAGCCTCAGACGAGAAGCCCAGACTTCTCTCACCCCGGCTGCATCTTCCAGCTCACCCCGAAGAATCCCAGGTCGTTCCCCAGCCAGCTATGAGACATAGTCTCTCCAGCAGGTCCAGGATCTGCCTCTTGGTCTCCTTCCGGTGGGAGGTGCCCGAAACACCTCACCAGCGAGGTGCTCGGGGCAGATGCCTGAACCACCCCATCTGGCTCCTCTCGACTTGGAGGAGGAGCAGCTCGATGGCAAAGCTCCTGCGGAGGAAGCTCAATAATAACAGATGTAGATTGTATAAATCTTTCTCCATGTTGTTGTTTTTCTCCATCTGACTGTTTTTTTTTTTTTCTCCTAGCGGTGAGTTCGGGCTGTGGCTGGACGGAGACCTTTACCACGGCAGGAGCCACTCCTGTAAGACATTCGGGAACCCCATGCTCTCTAAAAAGGAGGATTTCTATGTGCAGGACATCGAGGTGTGGGCTTTTGAATAAGACAAGCGTGCACCACGGAGAAAATGAAAAAAGAAAAAAAAAAGTCCTGTGAAGGACAACACGAGGAGTCTGTTTCCTTTTAGAACAATGGCGGCGTTCCACACCGAGACGCCACACAACAGGACTCCCGGTCCGGATGCTTGTCGTGTGTTACTACTGCAGTTACTACGGAGCTTCTTCTTTTTTTTTTTTTTGTGAAAAATGACCTTTGTGTGTATCTCGTTGCAGCCTCGTGCAGCATTTTTTGGGCAGAGTAGAAGGTGTGATGATGACTGTTGGGCAATAGAGGTAGGGGGCAAGGCAGGGACCAATCAAAGCTGGCAGAAGATTCGGGAAAACGATCCCGATCAGAACTTTCCAAAAACCTCAAGGAGCTCCTACTAACCCTTCCCAAAGCAACCCCTCTCCCCCCGTAGGATTGAGACGGGAGCCAATCACATTCCATTCCTCTTGTTTGTGGAGTGTCCGCATAAAGAATGTTGATTGGTGGAAGAATCGGAGTGAGACTTCAACATTTAAAAAGAAAGATTATCGGCCGTGCTGGGTGGCTTCTCAAGCTAACTTATTGAGTATCGTGTATTGTAGTCCTCCTGTTGTTCACCGTCATAGCACATCATCTGAAAGCACATAGCTATAACCAGACCACCCATTGTTGTAACGTTCTGTTCAGTGGCCGTACGCGTGAGTCCAGCTAACACCGGCTAGCCCCCTTTTTTCAGGATGCCGGCTTGTACTGTTCGTAGACAGTAAACGTGTTGCAATAGATTCGTGGAATATGCAAATAACTGTCCTGTGACCTCAAATAACCCCCGCAGGTCGCGGCGGTCCTCCTCCCCCTTACGCTCCTCCCCTCGTTCCGCTCTTTCAAGAGAGAACACTTGTAAAGCTTTTCCGTCTTGATACACAAATTGCTTCTCCGGGTATTATCTGAAAAGCCTGAGACGTGGTTAACTGTTTTACATGCATATTTGACAATTCTATATTGGTATATATGATTATATGATGATCTATAATCATATATATTTTGCTGTTGAGTGTGACAGTGATCATGTGCTGATACTTCAGCTGTTACTATATAATGTATATTACCCTGTAAATTAATGTTCAAAAAGTAGATTTGTTCCTATACAAATATATATATATAAATATATAGAAAATATTAATGCTATATAAAAAATATATATATATATAAAATAAAGTGTGGATTGGTGGGTTGCTTCTAGCACTTTAATCTGGTGTGACCGCATCATGGCCAGGTTCTTAGGTTCTCTTAGCAGTAGCTGTACAGTTTTATTTTTTTCTTCTTTTTTTTTTTTTTTTTTTAAGACCACAATGATGTTTACTGTTAGTAGAAAGCTCGCTGCTGGCAGTACTGACTGGGATACACCCCTATGTTCTGATTAAAAAGGAGGATTACTCTACATCAGGAAGAGGGGGAGAGGATCGAATGTGGTTTTAAAGAAGCAAGACGCTTGGTTTTTGTTTGGTTTTTATTTTCGCTGATCGCGGCCATCATGTGAGCAGGTAAAGGTAGGTATGCAGGCAGAGGGAAGTGTGTGTACAGTGTGTCACCCTCCCCCACCCTCCACCGGAGCCGTTCTCTCTCCCCCTTTATTCTGGTCTTCCACACCAGTATTTGTGTCCTCGTGGAAAAGTCACAGAGAGTAAAAATTACGGATAAATCATCCGATAATTTCACCAGAACAATGTATCAGTGATGTATAAATAACAATAAAGGTAAATTAATTGTTGTAACTTGGGATTTTTTTTTTATTTCCATTTCTGGTTATTGCTCACCCTCACCTATGGTCACCAGCTGTGGGTGGTGACCGAAAGAATGAGATCACGGGTACAAGCGGCCAAAATGAGCTTCCTCCGCAGGGTGGCTGGGCTCTCACTCAGAGATCAGGTGAGGAGCTCTGCCATCTGGGAGGAGCTCGGTGTCGAGCCGCTCCTCCTCCAGGTCGAGAGGAGCCAGATGGGGTGGTTCGGGCATCTGGTCAGGATGACCCCCGAGCGCCTCGCGGGTGAGGTGTTTCGGGCACGTCCCACCGGGAGGAGACCAAGGGGCAGACCCCGGACCCGCTGGAGAGACTATGTCTCACAGCTGGCCGGGGAACGACTCGGGATCCTTCCGGGTGAGCTGGAGGATGCAGCCGGGGTGAGAGAAGCCTGGGCTACCCGGCTGTTGCCCCTGCGACCCGGCCCCGGAACAAGTGGAAGATGACGGAACGTATTTCCACTTCTGTTGGTTCATATTTAATTAAGTCCAAATGTGACCGGTATAAAAGCAAACGAGACTTCTCAGATGGATTTTTTTTTTTTTGGTTTCAGTCGTTTATTTGACCCAAATGTGTTAGAAGTCCTAAAGCGTTAATAATCCCACTGTGATGATTCACTAACTTTAATTACTATAAACTTTAAAAAATAAATCATCGATGTTGCTGCAAGGCATTTGTTCGTTAAAATTATCCAGAAAAAATATTATTACTTCTCTCACATCTTGAATTATAATAATTATAAAACACAGCAGGAGGTTTCTAAGCAGTCCTGCAGTGGAGAAGGGGCGACATCTATTGGTCAATGATTGAACTACTCATTGAAGACCTTTGTTGATACATTAAATTACACTAAGTTTTTCAACTTTTTTCATACAAAGATATATTTTTCCATCAAAAAAAATCTTGAGGCATCACCACCAAAAGTGTTTAAAATGATGCTCTAAAGCTGCCTTTTTTAAACAAAATAGTGATTCTCACCAAAGTGTCCTGAATAGGAATCAAATCAGCACATCAAAATCTATTTGTTATCTTTTATGATTCTTCTTTCTAATAGCACTTTTGAAAGTGTAGAAAATACGATCCACTAGGTGGGGTCGTTTTTTTTGGAGGGGTAGACAGCAGCATGCAACAAAAAAAGCAGAGAAGAATAAGTTGCAATGGTTACAGCAGGACAACCGTGTCTGTCTATAAATAAAAGAATAAGATTTAAAAATGCTAAACAAAAAATTTTAAGTACAGAGCAATGGAGAGTGTGGAAAAGAGGTGAAGAAGCGTGTGCAGGCAAGCTGGAACGGGTGGAGAAAAGTATCAGGTGTGAGATGTGATAGAAGAGTTTCAGCTAAAATGAAAGGAAAAGTGTACAAAACAGTGGTGAGAGCGGCCATGCTGTTTGGTCTAGAGACAGTAGCTCGGAGGAAAAGACGGGAAACAGAGATGGAGGTAGCAGAGATGAAGATGCTGAGGATCTCTCTGGGAGTGACCAGGATGGACAGGGTCAGAGGACCAGCACATGTTAGAGGTTTTGGAGATAAAGTCAGAGAGGCCAGACTGAGATGGTTTGGGCATGTGCAGAGGAGAGAGAGTACATAGGAAGCAGGATGGTCCTGTATGGACTCCTGTATTAAATTAAAACATTTAAATCAAACATTTTTACGATGACTCATGTTTGCTCATCCCGACATTTGAGTGTCCTAAAAAAAAGTAGTTTTATTTCAAATCAATACAACTTCTTAGAAAACCATGTTTATTCAAATGTAAAGATTAATCAAGGCAACGTCTGAACCCGCTCAACCAGAAATGATCATTTACTAGAATTTTATTAGATTCCCAGTCACTACAGATGATATTTAAATACCTACATCACGGTGGTCTCTGATTGGAGATGAAAGAAGACAGTAGAACAAAGATGAACCCTGCTACTCTGACGATATACATCAGGGGTGGGCAAACTTTTTGATTCACGGGCCACATTGAGTTCTAACATTTGACAAAGGGGCCAGAACAGGATCAGATGGATGGTATGCTTTGGTAACCTCACCTCATTGGAGTAAAAATTACACATCTTGGAATCTGGAGAAAACATGTGCTTTAATGTCCAATGAAAATGAAGAAAAGAATCATAACAAAATGTGAGGACGAATCAGTTGCAGGAAACAGTCTGTGGGCGTGGCGCGTTATATTTGAGCGGGAAATGGAAAGCCATCGGGGCCACTACATGCACGTACCCAAGCGCGCTAAATATTACATCAAACATGTTAAATTTTAAATCGAGGGTGCTAGATGCACGTTTTTTTAAACACTAGCGTTGGTTTAAACATAGGTTTGAATTTCAACGCGATTGTTGACGTGCATATATTGGCCCCGGTGGCTTTGTTGTTTTCTCAACAAAACCAATATGTTGTTTTGGGTCGGCGTACGAAGTTAAGGGTCGTCGTACTAAGCATTTGCTTCAGCCGATACCTTTTCGGTCCTTTTGTTAAATACAAGTTCAGAAAAAAAAAAGTAAATTTATTTAATGTGAATGTACAATATGACCGAAATATATTTAGAGTGTGCCATCTAGTGAGGAAACATCAGAATTGCAGGAGAAATAAAACACTAATACGTTTTTTTTTTAGTTCGGTGGGCCGGATTAAGATGGTTCACGGGCCGCATGAGACCCGCGAGCCATAGTTTGCCCTTGCCTGATCTACATGCTTGCTTAAAAACATCATAAAATATTGGATCTATCCCGCCTCGTCCTACATTCAAATTGGTTTAGAAACTTCAGACTCTTCAGCGAAACCAAGCAGGGGATTGGACTGCGTTATGATTCCACTTCTAGCAAAATGTCTCAAAGCAAAGGAATTCTTTGGGTCCTAAACCAGCAGAAAATAAAAGATAGGCATAATGTTGTAGAATCTACATTCAATTCTTACTGATCTCAACATTTTCTAAAAAAAAATATATATAAAACATTTTACTAAAAGTACACAAAGATAAAAGATGCTCAGAATAACTTCAAATAGCAATAACTTTCATAGGTCAGGGGTGTCAAACTTCCGGTGCCCTGAAGGTATCCCATGTTTTCTTGGATCAACGTACCTAATCCAGTCTATTAAGTCAATATGCCAAATTTTATTGGCTGCTGATTTCACTTTATGTGCATCAGTTGGATTGAAGCAGGAATACAATGAAAACCGTGAGGACACGGACCGTCTACGACCGGATTTGGACCCCCTGACATAGGCTATCCATAACAACATATGCTTTAAACATTTAAAATCATTTATTTTCAAAAAATACTTTTTACAAACAACAAATAAAACTTGTTTTGATGCTTTTTGCCATTTCAAGCGTACAGGAAATTGTGGTTTGATAAAAAAAAAAAACCACATTTGTTAAGAAAAAAAAAAAAGGCCACAAAAGAACATGAATATTCAAAAATAGAAGAGTTTTTAAGGCGTTTAAAGTCTGTACATCCTCAATATGAATCCACAACATGTTTTATTTCATTTTTAAATCTGAATGTAGGTCGAGGTTCGAGTCCTGGAGTGGAGACGAGGCTTGAGTCACTGATCTTTCTGTGTGGAGTTTGCATGTTCTCCCTGTGTATACATGAGTTTTCTCTAGATATTCCGGTTTCCTCTCACCCTCCAAGAACATGTGTGCTAGGTCAATTGGCTATTGTTAAATTGCCCCTAGGAATGAGTGTGTATGAGTGGATGGTTGTGTGTGTCTAGCCCCATGACAGACTGGTGACCTGCTCAGGGTGTACCCTGCCTCTCTCCTGATATCAGCTTGGATTGGACCGTCGGGGATAAGCAGTTCAGAAGATGACAGGTCTAGTAGAGAAGGTACTTCATTTCAGAGTAGATGAGTGGGAACATGATTGTACACGCTCTGTACAGGATGACTCCACTCCGATACACCGCTCTAGGTTTGGTGATCCAGGATTCAGCCTGGAAGTTGAAGTAGATGGCATACAAAGCCACAGCAAAGAAGTGTCCAATAAGGGTCATTGGCCTCGGTGTGAGCCTGGTGGAACAAATAATCAAATTAGAAATTGTCTTTTGAAAGGATTCAAGAAAATTTACTGTCATTCCAGTTAAAATGTATAAAAATAATTATTATCCCAGATTAAGCCGAAAAAAATAAATAAAATAAGAGCAATGAATGAATAAAGTAAAATAGTCAGGAATAAAAAGCAGAAATAGACATTATTTACTGTCTGCAGGGGCGGATCCAGGATTTTCTAAAAAGGGGGTGGGGGGTATGAGGTCATTCACAAAGCCAGTATAGAGGGGGCCGGACTTATTCCGCCCAGAACATTTTGAAAAATAAGAGTAATTTTTCTGCATTTTGGTGGCCCATTCACTAGCCCTGCAACGGGATAGCTTGACTAGTCCCATTTCCTTTCTTCTTTTTTCTTTTTTTGTGGACCAAAAGGATCCTGGATCTGCCTCTGATCTGGTAACCAGCTTAACATGAAAACAGAAACTAAAATTAATGAGTATTTATTGTGGAGTTTCATAAAATAATATTGGAGTGCTTGGGAGGGTTTTTGGAACGTTCTTGAACGTGTTTCATGCTGGTAAGGTGTTTCAGGCACATCCCACCGGGATGAGACCAACAGCCTTAGACAGAAAACCCCGACTTCTCTCACCCTGGCTGCATCCTCCAGCTCACCCGGGAGGATCCTGAGGTGTACCTGGCCAGCTATGAGACTTAGTCTCTCCAGCAAGTCCGGGGTTTGCCTTTTGGTCTCCTCCCAGTGGAACATGACTGAAACACCTCACCAGCGAGGCATTAGGGAGACATCCTAACCAGATGTCCAAACCACCCTATCTGGCTACTCTCGAGCCAAAGGAGCGGCAGCTCTACTCCAACCTCCTCCCGGATGGCAGAACTCCTTACTCTATCTCTGAGTAAAAGCCCAGGCACCCATAAGAGGACATTAAAAATTATCAAGCTTGTGTCCCAACTCGATAAAACAAAAAAAGATGTATGAAAACTATGCCGGGATGGGAATCAGCGTCTCCAAATTCGAGACCATGGTCCTCGTCAGGAGATGAGGGAAATGCCCCCTGCAGGTCAGGGACCTGGTCCTGCCCCAAGTGGAGGAGTTTAAGCAGCTCAGGGTCTTGTTCACGAGTGGGGGAAGGATGGAGCAGGAGATCGACAGGCAGATTGAGTAAAGCTCTCGATTTACAAGTCGATCTACGTTCCAACCCTCACCTATGGTCACCAGCTGTGGGTGGTGACCGAAAGAATGAGATCACGGATACAAGCGGCTGAAATAAGCTTCCTACGCAGGGTAGCTGGCCTCTCACTCAGAGATCTGGTGAGGATCTCTGCCATCAGGGAGAAGCTTGGTGTTGAGCCGCTCCTCCTCCAAGTCGAGAGAAGCCAGATGGGGTGATTCAGGCATCTGGTCGGGATGCCCCCTGAGTGCCTTGCTAGTGAGGTGTTTCGGGCACGTCCCACCGGGACGAGACCAAGAGGCAGACCTCGGACCAACTGGAGAGAGTATGTCTCACAGCTGGCTGGGGAACGACTCGGGATGATTCCGGGTGAGCTGGAGGATGAAGCTGGGGCGAGAGAAACCTGGGCTTCCCGTCTGAGGCTGTTGACCCAGCGACCCGGCCTCGGATAAGCTGAAGACGACGGAACGGAACGGAAGCATTTAAACACATATCGGCCTGTGCATTAATCTTAATGCTTACACAGACAGGAGTCCCACTGGCCCAGTGATACACTTTCCACCCAGTTTAAAGTACTGGAAGCAGGCTTTCCTCAACTCATGGAGAGAGTCTAATAAAACAGACGAGAAGAAAATACTAATTAAATTTACGAACACCATTTTTTCTATCATCGGATGTAAAGTAAAGCGTGGACTCACCGTCTGTGGCTGCAAACAGCTCGTACAGGGCCTGAGCCAAAATATTCACCACAAAGGAATGTGATGACTTGCGTTCCCAGTGGAATTTTTTCTTTGCCTATTGAGGAGAAAACACAGAGTGTAATGTCACACACTGGTCTGCAATCTCCCACCTAGACTAGAAAGTAATAAAAGATGATGCAGCTGTCTGAAAATAAAACTTCTGCAGCATTCATGGATGGATTTACTGCAGGAAAAAAAAATCAATGCAGTTCAGGAACTCATGGATTTTTTTTTTTTTACTCTCTTGATAAAAAAACCAAATGTTTCTCTGCTGGTTTAAACTAAAAGTTTTAAGAATCCCGCTTTTTTTTTTTTTTTTTTACCTTTAATAAAGCTGCATCATCATAAAGATCTGAGATATTCTTCAGGAGTTTTCTCCAGATTTGGACGTCGTTGAGAGCGACGCTCATCCCTCCTCCTGTCAGAGGGTGCCGCATGTTGTAGGCATCGCCCAGTAGAACCACACCTGGCACAGGAGGAAACACACTCTCATTATTAGTCTCAGATTTGATCAAAATCTTTGTAATCATTAACGATTGAGTCACAGACTCATCGCTGACCAGTCAAATGGAAAAGTGCTATTTTACTTTTATGGGTTAATAAAAGTAACCCATATTTTTATAAACCCATAAAAATATGGTACCTATTGCGTGCACAGCACAGTGTAAACCTCATTTGACGCTGTGAAAACAGTGCAAATTACATTAAACCTTTAAAGCTAGCACATTTGGATGTATTTTTTAGAAGAATAGCACCCCCTGTTGAGCGGAGGAATTACTCTTCCTGCTTCATGTCAGAATGTGGGCGTTGTGGAGAACAAAATCCATGACCAAGAACTATTTGGTGTTTGAATAGCATTTAAATGCTAGAAAGAAGCGCTTGTAAATTTCTCAAACATGCATGAATATTTAAGATTTACCACTTCAGATATGTTTTTAATGTGGGAATAAAATAAAATAGAAGAAGAAACTTCCCAAAAAGGGAATTTTGCTTTAAACTAATGAAATTATTAATTCAATTCATTAACGACCCGTTATCCTTCTCATGAAAAGACAACTTTCAAGCGATTCTCAAACTTTTAAAATACAGTGTTTTATTTTATGGTGTTTGATAATATAAAAAATAGTCTGTAGAAAAAAATCTAGTTTTGTATAGATTACCAAAGGATAAGATAAAACGAATCAAAATGAACAATAAATAAAAGTGGAAAAGTCAACCCTAATTCTACCCGATTAAAGGTTTAATGTACAAAGTAATTTGCACCATTTTCAAGCCTCAAACGAGGTTTACACTGTGCTGTGCACGCAATAGGTATCATAAGAAATATTAACCAATAAAAGTAAAATACCCTTTTGTGTGTGTGTGTGTGTGTGTGTGTGTGTGTGTGTGTGTGTTTCAGTTTTATTGAGTTGCAGTGTGAGCAGTCCCAGGGGGAATCAAACTAGGTTCTCCCAGTAGAAAGACGGCAACTCTGCCACTAGGCCAACGCCTCCTGGGGCCAAATACCTCATTTTTAACTTGAAAAGTAACGAGTGAAAAACTATTGGAAACATACTTTGTATAAAAATCAGTTTGTAATGATTCTTTGTCGTACCTGGCTTGTTTACAGGAGATGGAGGAAGGAAACTTGCAGGCATGGTTCTGAGTCGATCGTTCTGAAGCGCCTCCATGAAAGGCTCTCTTAAATGCTCTGAAAGAGGGAACACAGGAGGTCCATCAGTCCGCTGGCTATAACTACAGGTTCATGCTGATTGATAGATTTATCAATGATAAATACTGCATTCCAACTGGACCTCGGAGCAGATTATCAAAGCTGATGCTTTGATTATTTTTAATAATTTATCTAAAACCACAGCGATGGTTCTGCCTCTCCACAAGTCAGAGGTCATTCTCAGCACCTATAGGGAGCCGGTTACCTGGCAGCTGTGGGTGAATTTTCTCAGCCATGTATTCTGGAAGGTTTCTAGGCATTTCTCCTCTGATGTCGACCAACACTCTGGTGTGAGAGGAGGAGATCTGGTAGATGATAACAGGACTCGGATGGGCTATCACCAACTCTGCATGGTTGGATTTAAACTGTGGGCAATTCTGAAAAAAAAAAGTGGTAAATAGTTGAGTTTGAGAGTTAGCAAACTTTTGTAAGATTTTTTTTTTTTGTAAAATTTGTATGATGTCTAATACAGATTTTTGTAAACAGACTGTTTTAAAATCATCATAACCTATTTTTAAATAGTATTTAAAGAATTTCTACAGTTTTAAAACTTAACTCACTTTAAATTTTATTTACATTTCAAACACTAAGTATTAAAAAAATTAAGTTTAACATGTGGTTTTATGGGCTGCACGGTGGCAGTGGATTGCACAGTGGTCTCACAGCAAGAAGTGTGAGTTTTGGAATGAGATTTGGGAGTCTAGCATTTCTGTGTGAAGTTTGCATGTTCTCCCTGTGCATGTGTGGGTTTTCTCTGGGTACTCCGGTTTCCTCCCACCCTCCAAAAACAAGGTTGTTAGGTTAGTTGGCCGCTATGGAATTGCCCTAGGACATGTGGATAGTTGTCTCTGTGTGTGTGGCCCTGTGACATACTGTCGACCTGTTTGGGGTGTACCCTGCCTCTCGCCTTAAATCGGCGGGGATAGGCTCCGACACCCCCACGACCCGTCGGGGATAAGAAGATGAAATATAATGTGACTTTTATCCTCAAGTTGCAACAAAATGAGCCAATCAAAAATATAAACATTCATCAAAATCCATTTAGTTATATTGTGAAGTTATTTATTACTTTATAAATACCTTCATCAAGCATCCCACAAAGTGTGATGAAATGGAAGCTTTCCCACTGACCAAACTCTTTCTGAATTTGGAGAAACAACCATCTGCTACAACAGTGAGAGCTGCTCGGATCTCCTGCAAAGCAAAACACAGTCAGTATATCTCTTAATTAAAAAAGACAAATAAAAACCAATAGAAACAGTTGAGGTATCGTCTTACTTTAGTGTGTCCTGTTTCTTTGTCTTTGTATTGAACCCCAGAAACACATCCATCCTCCTCCAGCAAACTGGTCACGGTGCCTTCTAGGAATGTGACGCTAGAGGGCGTAGTTTGACCATTAGAAATTTACTTATTCAAAAACAAACTATCGGATTAATGTGTTTATATTATTACAAATATAACAAACACACTTTAATTAAATATTTTAATTAGTTTTAAGTTATTAGGATCTAAAGTATCAAACTGAAAAAAACTGTTTGATCCATTAAAGTGGTATGGAGATCATTACAAAGAGATTTTTTGCTGTTGAGTACTTTCACCCGGGTGAATAAAACCCGGAAGTCGGCCATTTTGGACGCATCGATTAGTATGAAACCATTGACAAAGCCGGATTTTTTTTTTTTTTTTTAATCTTTTGGTGCTATTCAGCACTAATGATCTATTTGACAATATTCAAAATATTGTCTCTTTTCTTCCGCTTTTGCTATCTCGCGCTAATGACGTGGAAAACTAATTGCACTTCTGATTAGCAACATAAGATGAAAAAACAAAACTGCGTTGTCGACAGTTTCGTCCCGATTGATGTAGCCAAAATGGCCGACTTCCAGGTTTTATTCATGTGGGTGAAAATACTCTATATATCTTGAACCTTACATTTCTGACCACTACAGGTGGCCTGCAAGTGTCAAGATCGGTATCAAACAGGTCGAGGAAAACAGAAAGATATCAGTATATTATCAGCATATTCCTGCCCTTAGACTCTCCTTGACGGTGAGGAAAACCCATTAGTGGGGGAAAAATAAGAAACCTCGTGGGGATCCACATGAAAGAGAGATTCCTCCCCCGTGACGAGCAACCAATGTGTCCAAGATTAATGTTTAAATATTAGCTTATTCTACTCTACAGCTAAATATCTAAAGATCCAAATTATCCAAATTAGAACCAAATTATCCAAATTAGCATTAAGTGTGGTAGGAGCTGCAGCTCCCGCATTGGCTTATTCAGCCACAGCCAACGCTGTACAATCCAGGTGCAGATTCCTCTATCTCTAGAGACAAAAGGACACCAATGAACAAACTTAAATCTTATAAATGGATGTACAGAAAATAAATCACAGCCAATCACTTTGTGTGGTGAACAAAAACTGTCTGTCCGACATAAAGACAAGGTAGATCTTACTGTATGTCCAGTCCAGTATCCATAACGAGTTACCATTCTGTCAGCAAAACAAGATCTTATTAGTTCCTTAAAGTTTTACTTACTTTGGCTCAGCCATGGCCGCTTTTCTCAATCCCATAATAAATCTCCCATGATGGAAAGCATGTCCACGCTGGATGTGGCCCTCCTCTTCTGGGTAAGGGATCTCTAACACGGTCTCACTTTCTATGTCATGAATCACATAACCTTTCACCAGATGAGCATCCAGATCTTTCACTGAATCTGAGAATCAAACACAATCAAAGTGAGAACATGTCTATGTTTTTAATATAAAATCAGGGTCATATTTCCTGACTGACCCTGCAGACCCAGATCCCTCAGAGCTTTGTATCCTCCAGGTTGGAGCAGTTCTCCTACAATCCTGTCAGGTTCTTTTAGATCTCTCTCCACCACAGTCACCCTCCTTCCATCTCTGGCAAGAACAGCTGCCATGGCTGAACCCAGCACACCTGCACCCACCACTACCACATCTGGATCCACCACATCTGGACACACACATGGTGATCCACAGCACTTTGTTTCTCCTCTTTTTCTTGTTCTGGCATTCTGTAAAAACAAAGGAAAAACTTAATCAGATTGACCGCATGTCCCGATCTTCCCGATCTGGATCATCTCTTACCTTTTTAGTGCTCAGACTTGATGTTTCAGGGATTAAATGTGTGATCGCAGGTAAAATCGATTTAAAAGGAAGATTTAAAATAGAAATGAAGTTACTGTATGAGAGGATGAGTCCAGCTAACAGAAAACAAACTGCTGCTAGAATAAACTCCCTGAGATCTAGAGTAAAAACTAGATCTAGTTTTTTATAAAGATAAGTCAAAGCTGCCACACACAGAAACGTCCACATCTTTAGAGAATAATTACAACCTATTTACAGTAATAACTGATCCTGGAAGCAGTGTGTGTGGATGAAAGAAGAGCTGAGAAGAAATTATTCTAATAAAAAGACGCTCCGCTGCTGATTGGATGCAGCCTGGTGCGCTGCTGAATCAACCAATCAGAATTGAGGACTCAGTGAGCAGAGTTCATGCTTCACGCTGATTGGACCAAAGTTCCAGTAACTAAACTCCCTCCCCGCTGCTGATTGGTCAAACATCCTGCAGGTTTGTAGTCTGATGTGATGTCAAAAAATTAGAATTATTTCTGTTTAAATACACCAGAGATTCATTATACCTGACAGGAGGATCCACTCTCATTTGTTTTCATCCAACATAATTTTTCTGTTGATTCATAGAAATCAATATATTTAAAAAAAAAAAAAGAAGAATTTATAGCAGCAAAAAAGGACTGAAATTAAGATAAATTTGCAACCTTTAAATTTACAGAAACAATAAGTGTGTTTGTGGATTGTTGTCTCTGTGTGTGGTCCCTGCAAAAGACTGGTGACCTGTTAAGGGTGTACCCTGCCATTCATCTAAAATCAGCCAGGGTAGGGATCAACAGTTCAAAACATGAATGAATCATTGAAAATCACTGAAAATAATATAAAAACAAAAGGTCAGGTCAAAAAAGGTTAACATGTCTCTGTTTAATGTAAAATACTTAAAAAGAAAAAAAAAAGGTTAGAGTGAGACATCTTAATATATGTCCGTTTAGTCTAAAAGAAACTTTAAAAAAAAGTCAGAGTGAGACCTCTTAAAATATCTCTGTTTAATATAAAATTGAAAAAAATACAGTATATTAATAAGGTTAAACTGAGACATCTTAATATATCTCTGTTTAGTCTAAAAGAAACTTTAAAAATTTAGTGTAGACCTCTTAAAATATCTCTGATTAATCTAAGTAAAACTAAAAAAAAGGTGACGTCTCTTAATATATCTCTGTTAAAAGACTGATTAAAAAAAGGTCAAAGGGAGACCTCTTTATATGTCTTTGTTAAAATAATAATAATTTTTTTTAAAAAAGGTCAGAGTGAGACCTCTTTATATGCCTCTGCTAAAAGAATAATAAAAAAAAATAAAGTCAGAGTAAAAGTACATGTCTCTGTTTAACGTAAAAGTACATGTGAAAAAATTTTCACTTTATGCTGACATGTTAATTTGTCACCAACTGTGTGCAGTGTTTTAATCTCAGATTATTGGTGGGGCAGCTGGGAAAAAAACATGACAGTACAGGACAAAAATCAGTTTTAGGAGAAACAACTTATTCTGGAACAAGATGAACAAACTCAAGACATTCCTACAAAACACTAGATAAATCAGAAAAGTTCTAAAATTGGTGGCTGCACAGTGGCCTCACAGCAGAAAGGTCAGGGTTCGACTCTCAGAGTGGAGGCGAAGTTTGAAACACTGTCCTTTCTATGTGGAGTTTGCATGTTCTCCCCATGTATGCAAGGTACTCTGGTTTCCTCCTACTATTCAAAAACATGCATGTTATGTTGATTGGAAATGTGTGTGTGTGTGTGTGTGTGTGTGTGTGTGTGTGTGTGTGTGTGTGTGTGTGTGTGTGTGTGTGTGTGTGTGTGTCACCCTGCAACAGACTTGTGACCTGTTCGAGGTGTATCCTTCCTCTCGCCTGGAATCAGCTGGGATAAGCTTCAGCACCCCGTACCACCATTAGGGATAAGCAGTTCAGAAGAAGAAATGATTTTTAAATCGTCCTCTTTCAGGTAAACTAATCTAAGACAATCTGTTGTTAGTGTGACTCATATCTACACAGAAGCATGTTACAATTCTGAACAAGCAGGGTGTTCTTGGACTCTCTGTTCTGAAACAGCAACCAAAAGCTTTTTCAAGTAAAACATCTAAGTAAAACATCAAGTAAAACAATCACCTCATTGTTAGTCTTTTGTGGAGCTGGATAGAGATTAAAGAAGTGTAATCTGTCAGCAAACATTATCACATATCCAACTTAATTACGCAAAGAAAAGAGAGATACAGGACAAGGAGGTCAGAAGATCTAGAAACAAACTATAGCTGTGAATTCATCACTATTAATATTGTTTAATCTATTCTTCTTCAGCTTTTCCTCTTTCCTCTTTTTCCTCTTTTCCTCTTTCCTCGTCACGTTTATCGTTTTCCTTTATCTAACCTATTTTTCTCACACTAACTGTCTTTTAGTCCTTCATTACATTCATAAACCTCCTATTTGGTCTTGCTATAGACCAGGCATGGGCAAACTACAGCCCGCGGGCCACATGCGGCCCGCCAAACGTAAAAAATTTAAACAAAAAAAACTAATTGTTTTATTTACCGTGCAATTCTGATGTTTGCTCACTAGATGGTGCCAAAGATACTACAACACTGCTCCCATTAAAATGCGTGTGTCTCTGGGATGAGCACGCTGTCAAAATAAATAGTGTGCAGAGATATGGAAAGCCATCGGGCCAATACACGCAGGAAAACAAGCGTGTTAGATGTTAAAACAAGCAAAATGTTACATCAAGCGCTTAGATTTCAGACCTAGCGCCGCTAGATTTTAAATTTAACGCTCTCGATGTAACATTTAGCGCGTGTTTAAAATCTAGCGCCATTCTATTGGTCTAATCTAGCGGTTACCAAAGCATGCCATCCAAATGCTCCTGTCCCGGCCCACTGGTCAAATGTTGGAACTCAATGTGGCCCACAAGTCAAAAGGTTTGCGCATCCCTGCTAGAGACCTTCTGCCTGATGGTTCCAAACTCTCTAACATGGGTTTTTCCTCTGATAATGTCATCATTCCTGATGCTGTCCATTGTGTTTACTCCCAAAAAAAAAAAAACGGTGCATCTTCATCTAACATTTTAAAATAATGAGGAAACTCATTAGTTAATTATCTTGGTAGAGCTTAATGAACTAATCAAACACTAGAAGCTTTTATTAGACGTAATGGTTGAGGATGGATTCATATTTCTCCTGTTTTCCTGATCTTGTTTTCGGCTCTCCTTTTTGTTTGATGAAATCCTGAAATCATAAAAAAAAATCCTCATTAATCAATTAGGAATTTGATCAACTTTCCCATGTTTTTTTTTTTTCAAATGAGTGTATCAGAATCTTCACCTCCATTTCCTCTAAAGTAGCCGAACCCTTCTCCAGCTTCTGACCCAAACCTTCACCAAAGCTGGAGTATCTTTCCTGTTAAGAATCAGATACAAAAATGAGACATGTTTACCTCAAACGACACAATAAACTAACTTGAGAGACTTGACTAACGTACCTTCACCATGCCGGACATGACTCCGTCCTCGATGATCCGCACTGCGTTCCTCAGTCCTCTAGCGAAGGCGTCCATTGCCCCGATGTGAGCGATAAACAGGTCTTCCAGGTCTGTGGATTCCCTACGCACCTTGGCATCAAAGTTCAGGCCTCCTGGCTGCAAGCCTCCCTGTTCTATGATGGTCTGGAAGTAAAGGAGAGTCTGAGGAACAACTGGGCTCGGTTATCATCGTCACATCTGGATGCTGCCTGTAAAACGCCTGCATTTCATTTTCTACTGATCCAAACTGAAACAAAATATTTTCTTCTTTCAGCATTTTCCTTCAGCGGTCGCCACAGCAAGTCAGTTTCTTCCATCTAACCCTATCTGCTGCATCTTCTTCAGTTACGCCAACTATCTTCATGTCTTCCTTCACTGTATCCATGAACCTCCTCTTTGGTCTACCTCTAGTCCTCTTTCCTGGTGGTTCCAAATCCAGGATCCGTGTTCCGATGTACTCTCTCTCCTCTGTACATGTCCAAACCATCTCAGTCTGGCCTCTCTGACTTTATCTCCAAAATCTCTAACACGTGCTGTTCTTCTGATCCTGTCCATCCTGGTCACTCCCAGAGAGATCCTCAGCATCTTCATCTCTGCTACCTCCATCTTTGTTTCCTGTCTTTTCTTCAGTGCTACTGTCTCTAGACCAAAAAGCATGTTGTTTCATGAACAAAGTGAAAAAAATTCTTATAATATGCCTAATTTTAACTAATTTATTGAGATTTACTGTAAATAAAGTCATTACCAGGGACTGTCTTAACTTCTCAGATTTAAGAAAACTCCTCCTGCATCTGACTCGAGGTTGGACATTTTTGTTTTCTTTGACTTTTTGGATGATAAAGTAAGTGTATTTACCCTAAAATCTAAAAAAAAAAATCCCAAATCTGTTCTATTCTATTATCTTTTTCTTATCCGGGGCCGGATCGCAGGGCCAACCGCCTCAGAAGAGAAACCCAGGTTTCTCTGACCATGGCTGCATCCTCCAGCTCACGCCGGAGGATTCCAAGGTGTTCCCTGTCCAACAGGGCCTACCTCTGAGTATCCTCCTCTGAGTTTTGTCTGAGTTTCTGGGATGTGCCAGAAACACCTCACCAATCGGGAGATGCCCAAACCACCCCATCTGGCTTCTCTCAACCCGGAGAAGCAGCAGCCCTACTCCAAGCTCCTCCAGGACGGCAGAACTCCTCGCTCCAAATGCAATCGTCTAAAATACAATAATTAGCTGGTAAAGAAAACCTCTCTGAGTGGTTTTGTTTGGAGAGGTTTCCATGGAAACCGAACATTTGGAAACTCAGCAAACTCCTCAGACGACAGAGACGATATTGTTAATGCCGCTGCCTCGTTATCAACATCCAAACAAAATATAAATGAAGATTTTCTCATTTTTCAGATTTAAATTTGTGTCAAATTATCCATTTAAAAACAACCTTCATGACCATGGTGGTGTTCTTGACATCCATCGGAAACTGATCCGTGTCCCATCCAAGATCTGGAGAGCCGGTGTTTGAATCAACAGAACCCAGCATCCCAAACCTGTTCACCGATAACACAGAGATGATTACAATCACCAAACATCTGGAAACAAGTTTCTGGATCAAAACAGATGACTCACGCTGACGCCATGACGATGTCATGTTCATAGGTGTGTCCGGCCAACGTGGTGTGATTGGGTTCGATGTTCAACTTAAAGTCGTTCTCCAAACCATAGTGTTTCAGAAAGCCGATGACACTCATAGCATCTAAAACCAATAAACAAATCAGAAAACCTCCCGCTTTGGAAGCATAATGGAGACGTTTGAGCTCACCGTAGTCATACTGATGCTTGCAGGGCTCCTTCGGTTTGGGTTCGATCAGGAACTGACATTTCAAATCAATTTTCTCTTTGTATTCTGGATGAAAAAGAACAGATCTGAACTGAAAGCATCAGAAAGGAAAAATGAAACCTGCTTCCACTTACTAACAACCATTTTGAAAAAGTTGGCCATGTGTTTGAGTTCAGCAGCTACGTCCGTGTTCAGGAGGGAATGGAAACCTTCTCTACCTCCCCAGAACACTGAGGGGGGGGAGGAAGAGAGGAGAAGGTTATCATTTAGTAACCATGAAGCGAAGAAGCAGGTGGATTTTATACCAAAGTTTTCAGCTTCGAGTTTCTTTGCTATGTCCAAACCCTTCTTCACCTGAGCACCAGCGTAAGCCAGAACATGGAAGTCCGGGTTGGTGGCTGCGCCGTTCATGTACCTGTAATAAAAAACGACATGCATAATATCCTGCTTTCATTTATCCTCCATTTATTTAATAATTTAAAGACCTTGGATGAGCAAACAGGTTGCAGGTGACCCACAGAACTTTCACTCCAGTTTGTTTCTGTAGCTCCACAGCCAAGTCTGTGATTTCCTCCAGGTTCTTGTTGGTTTCCTGTAAGGTGGAGCCCTCAGGGAACATGTCTCTGTGTGGACAAGTGAGTCAGCATGGTTTGGTTTGGGGTGTGACTGTATTAAAGGCCTGTCTTTAAATTTTAAATTGCAGAAACCGGCAATCGTTGATGTTTAAATTAGGGAGGTTTTTTTGGCCACTTACCTGTCGTGAAAGGTGTAAAACTTAACCTACGCAAAGAAACAGAAATCAACAAATTATCCATTCGGATTTTACAAACTGAAACAATCTAAAGTTCTTGAGGAAACTTTTTTTTTTTTTTTTTTATTATTTTTCATTTATTTTCAAGTATTTTCTGCATTAGTCCAGGGTCTTGGCATAAACAATGGCTTCCGTTGTGTTTCGTGTTCTGAACCTCTTATCCCTAATGGAGTCGTGGGGTAGCGGGCCGGAGTCTAACTCGACTGTATTCAGTTGAGAGGCAGGATACACCCTGAATAGTTCACCAGTCTGTCATGGGGCCCAGAGGTGGATAGTTACATGTTACATTTACTCCGTTACATTTACTTGAGTAACTTTTTGAATAAAATGTACTTCTACGAGTTATTTTAATAGTTTGTACTTTTACTTGAGTAAATTAATAAGTTAATAATGCTACTCTTATTTTGTTACATTGGGTACAAGTTGACCTGTTATCTTACTTGCTTTTAGCAAGTTTTTCAGTACATAAGAGTATTCTCTAAAAAAACACTTCCTGCTGTAATGACTGTAGACAACGTTCCTACAATCAAACGTACTGAGCACGATCACATGGTTCCAACTGACCTATCAGACGTACCCTTGCGCCATCTTGCAAGAAAACAAAACTTAGCACAAAAAAGTTATTTTGGAAAACAAGTTCTTGGTAAAGCAGGTGAAAAAGTCTTTTTTATCTGAGCTGTGTCCAGGTTTGTTGGACTGATAACAACATTAACTGTAAAACAATGCAAGCATCATTAATGATTTTTTTAACTGATCTTTTAGCTTTATTTTGAAAACACAAAATTTGCACATTTTTATTCTTATGTCTAATAAATAAATCAGATTTTACTTTTAAAGTTACTCAGTATTTGAGTAGTTTTTTCAGCAAATACTTTTTACTCTTACTTGAGTAAATATTTTTAGGTCTACTTAATACTTTTACTTGAGTAAAAATATTTTGGAGTAACTGTACTTTTACTTGAGTAAATTCTTTGGCCACACACACATACCTCGGGGCATTTTCATAACAGCCAATCAACCTTAACATGCATCTTTTTGGAGAGTGGGGTGAAACCGGAGTACCCCGGGAAAACTCACATATACATGGGGAGAACATGCAAACTCCACACAGAAAGGCCAGTGATTCAAGCCACGTCCTTACTACAGGACTTGAACCCCAACCTTCTTGTTGTGAGGCCACCGTGCTAACCAATGCGCCACTGTGCAGCCCTAAACGAGGGCTTGTCTGAGATAATTGAACCCAATTTTGTTGTTGATGGAGATCCTGAAATCTTGAATAACGTGTTTGGTTTTAGAGAACGAGCTACAGATCATTGTCTTAAAGTTTAAACATTTAAGAAAGGGTTTTTTTTGTCTTAGCATGAACAAAATTTAGATTATTAAACCATATTTTTTCTTGTTATTGATATAGAGTTAAATTTTTCACAACCATGCAAAATTAGAAAGCAGATTCATTTCCTCACACCAAGTTTGATGAAAAACTCAAATGCCGCTAGGAGTTTCTTCTTGGCCGACTCCATGGGAGTACCTTCATTCCAGACCCGGTGGAGGGTTGGAAACCCAAACGGGTCGGCACCTGCAGATTAATAAGATCATAATGTTAATGAGGTTTAGAGGAATTTGGTCAGTTGTTTGATGACTCATGTGAGGTAAACCTGTTCCACAGAACGAATGCCAGTAACAGACTGAGAATCTCAGCCAATCTTCCATCTTCTTCCCCATCAGCACCTGCACAAGAGGAACACCGTTACATGAACACAGGAACATCCCAGAAACACCTGGAAAAACAGCTGCATCCTCCAGTTCACCCAGGTGTTTCCTGTCCAGCTGTGAGACATGGTCTCTCCAGCAGGGGACCGAGAGGGGCTTGTCCCTGGATCTTCTCCCTGTGGGACGTGCCCGAAAGACCTCACGAGCAAGTTGTCCAGGAGACATCCTAACCAGATGCCTGAACCACCCCATCTGGCTTCTCTCGATCTGGAGGTGCAGTGGCTCTGTCTTGAGTTCCTTCACTCTAGTGAGAGCCCAGCCACCTTCCAGAGGAAACTCATTTCGGCCGCTTGTATCCGTGATCTCGTTCTTTAAGGGTAGGGACATACATCGACTGGTAAATCGAGAGCTTTTCTTTGCGGTCTAGTTCTTTCTTCACCACGACAGATCATTGTAGTGTTCTGATTATTGCAGACGCCGCACCGATTAGTCTGTTGATCTCACGCTCCACCCTTCTCCACTCGTGAACAAGACCCCGAGACACTTCAACTCCTCCAATATTGTGTGGTTTCATTTAAAAAAGGTAAATGGGTTAGAGAGTCGATGTAAATCATTTGGATTTTGATTGCTTTTTTGTTAACACTGTATTTTCTTGTTTATCAATTTCCTTTTGGGAGCCCGATTGAATTATTCAATGGACCGTTTTTGGCCTTTTATGCTCTAAGCAACATTTCCAACTCCTTGCTGAATCTGTCACACCAGCTTTAGGAACAAACTGGAGAAAAAAACCCAGCTTAGTGCAGTGATGACGAGATCATGTGTGCGGTTATTTTCAGTAGAAAGTGAACACAGATGAAGAACAGTAATCACTTCAGGTTTTCTTCAGGTGTGTTTGTTATAGGCAAAGCCATTTGGGCAAGCCATTTGTTTGGGTTTTGTTTTTGTCGCCCTCTTGTGTTTTTACCTCTGCCACCCAGGCTTCCAACCTTCCCCACCTGTTGGCAGTTACAGGTGATTGCTAGTTGGCTGAACACCCTACTCTTCCTCATTCTTCAGCTGTTGTTTCACTCTTGAGGATCAATTATAACATCCGTCTACGAGTCGGCCTAACCCTAGACCACATGAGTCATAACAAGGTTAATGTGTGTGTGTTTCCTAACGCTTACCTCTTCTGCATTGTAGTGTTTGAAACACAAGACATCCTTGGGGCCAGCATTGGCTTTAAACGGGATCTTCGGGATGCCTGTGAGAAGATAGTTTCTATCAGAGAACCAAGTTAAACACTCACTGTCCATCTGACTGATGGGAAATGTAGTAGAAACATGTGGCCTGAACATGTTTAGGATCAATCAGGGTGTTCAACATGCAGACACACAGATGAACAACTCTGAGTTTTCACTTTCAGGAAAGATGAAAGAACTGGTTTAACACACTCTGAAAGATCTGACTCAGAGTGAGGCAGAAAGGTCTCTGAATAAAGATAAGACAACTTTAAAATTACCATGGGAACAGGACTAAACTTGATCAGAGTTTTTATAGAAAAAAATAAGGTAAGTGTATTTGTAGTACAATTCGAACAAAAAGGTAATTCAAAGTGCTTAAAAAGACAGAAAAAATGCATTAAATTACAAAACATAGAATGAAATTTGAAAAAAAATAAAAAGAGTGATTAGTCTTAAGTGAAATGTTTTCGGTCCAGATGTAAACATCGTGACAGTGTCGGCCTGTCTCACAGCCTCAGGAAATTTGTTCTCCATGTTTAGTCCTGACTCCAGACACCAGCAAGAGGCTGGTCCCAGAGGTCCTCAGAGCTCTACATGGTTCATAAGACACTAACATTTCACATTTAAACACGAGCAAAGCAGCTTTAAGTCTATTCTCTTACCAACAGGAAGCCGGTGCAGAGTCCTGAGCACAGAACTAATGTGGTCATATTTTCTGACTGTACAACATTTTGAATAAACTGCAGCTGTTTTAAGGCTTTTTTGTTCAGACCAGTGAGCAGGCCGTTGCAATAGTCTAACCTACTGGAAACAAATGCATGAATAAGAACCTCTAAGTCTGTTTTGGACACCAAACTTCTGATTTTGGCAATGTTTTTAAGGTGGTAAAAGGTAACTGATTAAATTGATTTGAAGTGATTATTAAAGTTCACGTCTGAGTCCAACTTGGTTTGTCGGTTCTAGAAAGAGAGATTGAAGGTAACTGATGACACTTTCTTTTTGTTTCTGTGGGACAAAGACAATGATTTCAGTTTTGTCTGAGTTCAGTTGGAGAAAGTTGTTTTGCATCCAGACACTGATTTGTTGAATACAGTGAACGAGTGAATCCACAGGTCCATAGATTCACCTGCTGTCAGTGACACAAAGATCCGAGTGTCATCTGCATAAGTGTGATAGGAAATCTTATTAATAACTATCAACTGCCCTAACAGTAACATGTAGAAGTTAAACAACAGGAGTCCAAGGATTGACCCTTGGAGAACTCCACAGGTCAAAATGATGTGATCTGACACACAATTTCCAATTCATACAAACACATCAGCAGTTACCAAAAAAAGTAGAGTTTTTAGGCTTGGAATCCAAATCAGTCCTGATTTTATATTTGAACCATACAGTATTTACTTTAACAACATTAATAGTTGTTGTTATTTGAATCTTGTACAGAAATAAATGATTCTTGATGCTTTAAGGATTTACTGGGTAATTCTTTTATTCATGTTGCTACTTTGTGTCCTGCATTACACCATGAAAGACTTATTGTTTTGATCCTTATCTTTAAAGATCAGAGATTAGAGGTCAAACAGAACAAGTTGTTTCACAAGTTACCATGGTAACTGAATCTCAGTTTAAGATCTGATCACTATTTTAAATTGATTTAATTTCCCTCATTTGCATGACTTTAATCTAAAATTAAATCCATAGTTTTCCTCATTTCAAGGCTAACAAACACAGAATTTAAATAAATCTTGTTCCTTTAAATGAACAGCTAACAGTTAGCAGATCTAAAATAACTGATCTGCAAACTTTCTTTGCAAAAATAAACACAGATCTCGCTTTAGATCTGCTTTGCATGTGCACTTACCCGTAAAGAATTCTTCTTGGGCAATCATTTTTATAAAGACTTTCAAAAAAACTCCTTCAGCAAAAAAGAAAAACTCCTTAGACTGTTTGGAAAAAATACAGTGCAGTTCTGATTATGTCCACCAGGGGTCAGCAAAGACCTGTTATTTTTTTTATTTCATCAGTTTTTATTTTAATAAAGTTTTATGTTTTAATTTAATTATTTTTCATATAAATTTATTTACATCCATTTTTATTAAGATCATTTTAAAATTCTTGACTTTTGTTCATAAACATGAGCTTACAAGATAAAAACATTCATTTCTAATTTTAAAAAACGTCGGAAAATTACTTACAGATTTTTCTGATGTGTATATCTTACAAATAAACTTGTTGACAAATTTAATCTGATTGAAAACTGCCAAAAACAAAAATTTTAATTTGCTTAAAATTTTTATGGGGAGACGGTGGCCGCGTGCTTAGAGCGTTCGCCCGCGGACCGGAAGGTCGCGGGTTCGCGTCCCACGGAGAGCACGTCTAGGGTCCTTGGAGAAGACACCTAACCCCCGCTTCTCCATGAATAGAGTAATTCATTTAACTCTACCAAATGCTATTTTTTAGCGTATTTTAACAGCATTAAATACAAAAAATTGTACACATTATACATTTAAGTACACATATTGTACACAAAATACATATATGTACACATTGTATCGTATTTTTCGGAGTATAAGTCGCAAGTTTTCATAGTTTGGCTCGGGGTGTGACTTATACTCCGAAAAATAATGTATGTGTCTGGTGTGTGTGGGTTAGCGTACGTGCGTGTGATGATAAGTGTCTGGCACAAAGAGAAATCCCGCCAAAGAGGAGATAAAGAAAAAAAAAAGTCAGAAAAAAATACCGATGAACTCAAAGTATGAAAGTAGGAGTAAAACAGGAAAGAAAGGCGCGACAGATGGAAAGATAGTTAATAATTAGCTTATTATTAAACCGAAACCATACTGGACGACATGTATCAATAGTCCTGGTTTAAAAAGAACTAGATGAGTGTAATCTCCATAAACCAACTGATAAGAACTAGAAACCAGTTTCCATCCTGCTAACTGGAAATATCTGTTTTACTGCTGATGTAATCAGTTACTCATCTGCTTCTTTTGTTGCAACATTTTCCCAAAAGGTCTTTATGTAAACTCCAACCACATCATTTCAGGTTTTCAGGGGGAATTTATTATCCGACGTAACCTGATGGAGACCCAGATGAATGAGGGATCCTCTCCCATGATAGACAGTCAGAATGTACCTTGCACTTGGATTAAACAATTAGATAATCTAAGTCTTTTTAAACATAGTTTGTAATTTGTAGGATGTAGCAGACAAGATTTGAAGTTTAGGAATCTAAAAAGTCGTGAGGTTGAGGAGTGAGAGAGGGAATTCCGTTTTAACTTACCTCATAAGAAACATTCCAACAAGAAATGTTCTTATTCCACATATTGAGTGGTGGAAGGATGGAGCAGGACTTCGACAGATGGATTGGTGCGGCGTCCTCAATAACCAGGACGCAAGCTCTCAATTTACAAATCGATCTACGTTCCTGCCCTCACTTATTTCCCCAGCTGTGGGTCGATCTACGTTCCTACCCTCACCTATGTCACCAGCTGTGGGTCGATCCACGTTCCTACCCTCACTTATGGTCACCAGCTGTGGGTCGATCTACGTTCCTACCCTCACTTATGGTCACCAGCTGTGGGTGGTGGCCGCAAGAAAAAGATTGTGGATACAAGCGGCCGAAATAACCTTCCTCCGAAGGGTGGCTAGTCTCTCATTCAGAAATAGAGTGAAGACCTCTGCCATCCAGGAGGAGCTCAGAGTAGAGCTGTTGCTCCTTTGGATTTGAGAGAAGCCAGATTGGGTGGTTTGGGCATCTGGTTAGGATGCCTCCCAAACGGCTCACTGGTGACGTGTTTCAGGCACATTTCACCGGGAGGACATCCCGCTGGAGTTACTATGTTTCAAAGCTGGCCGGGGAACGCCTCATGGTCCCGGGTGAGCTGAAGGATCCAGCCGGGGTGAGAGAAGCCTGAGTTTCCCATCTGAGGCAGTTGCCCTCACAACCCTGCCCCAGATAAGCAGAAAACAACCGAACAGAAGTAATGAAACTTTGAGCCTACGAGGCTTGGAACACTGGCCTTTCTGTGTGGAGTTTGCATGTTCTCCCCATGTATATGTGGTTTTTCTCCAGGTATCTCCTTTTCCTCCTACCCTCCAAAAACATGTGTTAGGTTGATTATCGCTATGAAATTGCCTCGAGGAATGAGTGCGTGGCCCTGCGACAAATTAGGGTTCGGGTTACATCCTGCCTATCGGTGCTCCCCTGTGACCGCAGCGGGAAATAAGCGGTTCAGAAGATGAACGAAAGATATTACATTTAATGAATAGCAAGAATAATGTAACACCATCCTCTTACTTGAACCAAACAGATCTAGCTGTCAAACAGTGGTAGTTTTATTACAAGTTTGTCAACTAAAACTTGAAATGTTTTTTGATTTGGCCAAAGATCTGAAAAGATCGACTCTCTGATGCGTTTTGAACAAACTCTTTATTTTCCTTTAACACAGCGTCTTTAGAAAACATTCGGAGCAGACACATAGAAACAATCCCATCCACACCGTACATAAATACATATCAACACATCTTAGAAAAGCATACGTTGTAGCCTTTGGTCTGGAACATTCGCCAGGTGGAAACATTTGCAGAAGAAGAGAAGCCCTATCATGTTACATAGAAGTACATTTAGTAAAGTGCACACAAGAATCCGTTGTCCTCCTTCCATCAAGCAGCATTTTGCATTGTTTGGGTTCTCCAGCCCTGTGTGAACACGGTCTATGATGCTTTTTTTTGTTTTGCATAAGATATACGATAAAATGGAAGGCAAACAAAAAAGAGCCCGGCACTGGAGAGCGAGGCACTTGAGCACCTAACATCTCTGGTTTGGCATCATGACATTTGGCACATGAGGGTGGATGTGTGTGCATGTAAGGGGGTGTGTCCCCTTCCAGGGAAACACATGCCCATGGCTTTCAGGTCCAACTTCTTACGTTTCTTAAAATAAATGCTGTCCGGTGAGGAATTTTTATCCGTTTGCTTCGTATTTACACTTCCACAGGATCAGGTTTTATCTCTAGAGTGATTGCAGAACTAATCTCGATTTGAGGATTAAGAGTGTTTATTGAGATGAGCCAATCCAGGGGGAGTCTTCCACAGGTGACATGAGGATTCCTGGGAGAGCGGATGGCTATAATGCGAAGGAGTCCGGCTGGTTATAATGTGGAGTAGTCTGGATGGCTATAGAGTGGAGGAGTCCAGATGGCTATAATGTGGAGGAGTCTGTCTGGCCGGGGTCTTGCTTCCTCTTCTTTTTCTTTTTCTTTTTGTTTCTGCTGCGGGGTTTGCACACACAGCAGAGGATGCAGGGGGAGGCCAGCAGGAGAAGCGGAGATGTTGCCAGGACGATAAGACTGACCCCTACCAGGATACCAACAACCTGGAAAAATGGAAACACAGAAAGTTTTTAGGCCAAAAGGCATAAAAAAAAATCTAAAGTAGTGAAAAGTATAAATGATGCAGACCCATGGTATTTTTAGATAATGTGGTCCAGTTGGACAAAAAGACTTGATTAGACAAACAAAGTGAAAGCAGGAGAGGGGGATTTTCCTTCAAATTTCCCCTGTTTGTAGCACATGAGAAAGAGATTAATCTGGTTTCTTCATTTCCTTTTCGTTTCAAGCTGGCATGTTAATGAGCTTTTCCAGAGTTAGCAGGCCTGTAACTGTAGCTTCTTAATGTACCCCTAAGTACTTTACATGTTACCTCACATTTACACGTTAGCCGCCATGCAATGCGCTAACCACAACCTTTTTTGTTGTCTTCCGCTCATCCGGGGCCGAGTCGCAGGGCAACGGCCTCAGACAAGAAACCCAGGCTTCTCTCACCCTGACTGGAACGTCCAGCTCACTTGGAAGGATCCTGAGGTTGTTCCCTATCCAGCTGTGAGACATAGTCTCTCCAGCTGGCCCATGATCTGCCTCTGAGTCTCCTCATGATGGGACGTACCCAAAACACCTCACCAGCGAGTAGGCGTTCAGGAGACATCCTAACCAGATGCCCAAACCACCCTATCTGACTTCTCTCGACTCGGAGGAACAATGGCTCTACTTTGAGCTCCTCCCGGAAGGTAGAGCTCCTCAGTCTATCTCTGAGTGAGAGTCCAACCACTCTGCAAAGAAAGTTCATTTCTTGCCGCTTGTATTCACAATCTCTTTCTTTCGGCCACAACCCATCAGGAGCAATTAGAAATTACGTGCCTTGCTCAAAGACACGTTGACATGAACTCCTCCGTCAGGGATCTATCTTGCAATGGCCACCTTACCCACCGAGCCATGCAGCCGTGCATGTCATGTTTTAGTGTACATAAAGGCTCAGTTAAGTCACATATCCCACTAAACCAAGCTAAAATTAGTAAACACAAAACAGAATGTGTGTAAAAGCAAAACATGTACGGCCACACAAACTCAGAGTCCGAGGTAAACCTAGAAAGACTGATTCTATCACCATGGATACGTCTTGGGACAATGAGCGGGCGTTTACAGGCAATTTGATAGGAATTTGTTGTAAAAACTGGTTTCAGACGGTCAAATGTTATCTTCTTATTGGATGTATGATGTCTTTAGAAGGAACGGATTAGCTCGTGAGACATCTGCGATTAGTATCAAAAGTTAACATCTATGAGGGAAACATTTCCCATTTCTTCCACTAAGTAAAGAGGAAGTTTTTCACTTTTCCCAGAAGGATTTGTGAAGTCCAAAAAGGATTACTAGTTCATTCTGCATAGCGGGGCAAAAACTGAGCCCTGTTTCAGACAAATAATTACAGTTTTACAGTTACTTTTTTTCATTTCTCAAAAGACTGTTCACATTTCACATCAGCTAATCTCAGCATTTTATCATTAGTGTACATCAGAGCAGACGTTTCTCATTACTTTAATCAAATTGTAGATGCTTTTGGACACTCTTTAGTTACATTCAACCATTGTGGGTTTTTTTTAACTAACATAACAGCTGAATAGTTGCTCCATATAAAACTAATAGAAATCATTTCATTGTTTTAGTCACTACCTGCAAACTAGTTAAACTAGTTCTCTGCTAATTTTAATTGGTCAATTTAAACTGCCCACCCCTAATTTGGCACTTAATCCAGGTCAATCGTTACTCTAAATATTTTGACAAATCTATCCCCCATACACCAGACATTATTCGAATACATGGCCGGAATTACAAAAAGGCTTACGTATGCATCGGTCCATCATGGTAAAGAAAAGTGTAATGGTAAAGTTGCAATGTAATGCAGTACAGTAATTTCCTCACGAGGGATTAATAAAATACAATTATTATTATCATTAAATTAGGCTAGAAACAATTTGCAAATGCTGGTCATTGCTATTCCCTAATATAACAATTTTCCATAATATGACGTTAACTGCGTGTCATTTTGCCTCCTTGGTGCAAAAAAAAGCTATACCACAGAGCTAATACTTTCTGTGCAAACTCTGACAATCAGAGCGTTACTGCCAACTACTGTAGTGGATGTGCAATTACACTTTATTCCCGTATGACAAAAAAAAGGCAAGTTCCTTGGGGTCACACGCACCCCTTTGGAATAGCACGCCCCACTATTTGAGAGGCACTGCTTTAGAGTAAATTTTCTGGATGAAAACAAGGCTAATTTTATTCATAAACTGGAAAATCAATACTTTTTACTGTATTTTGATGAAAATAAAATTTTATTGACATGAAGACTTTATTTTGAGGGAAATTCTATCAATTTTGAGAAAGTTTCTTAAATTTTCCGGTTATTCATCAGGTTTCGCAGTTCACACTATTTGGAAAGACTCACAAAATGCTGCGCAAACAAGTCAGTGTAAAAAATGCACCAAAGTAAGAAACACTGTGATAATCTGCTGTTTCACCTGTGTCCTGTTCCACATAACTGAGGCCCGGGAGTGCCCCAGCTTGTTCCTGCACGGTCCTTTATCATAATGTCTCAAGAAGATGTCCCCCTGCGTGAAAACAAGCACATATAAACCATCTAGCCAACAGAGATGTTTGCTCCACCTCATCTGTTGCTCAGCCAGACTCACATCCAGATTCTGCAGACAATGCCAGCAGAAAGTGTGTTTGCAGCTCTTGCACAGCATCTGCGCACAGCCCTGGTTCCTCTCGATGTAGATCCCACACATGGGACACTGCTTGATGGGCATGTCGAGGCCACTGTGGGAGCAGGAGAAGACACAAATGGGTTGAGGTTAATGAGAGCATGTTAGGAATCTCATGACACTGTGTAACATCTTTATTTAGCAGCTTGCAACACACTTAAGACATGGGTTCATTAGTCTAGGTGCCATAGCTCCTAGACTATGGCACAAACCAAGGACAAACCAAGACCAGATCTGAGAACTGAAGGGATGGTACTCTTTTGTCTCCTTTTAGCCCTGTTAACCCATCTATCCATACAGCCTTGGAGCCAAACTATCCATTTATTGAAAGCATGGGGTGCTGTAGTATATCCTGGCTAGTGTCAGGCAAAAGCAGGGTACACCTTAGACAGGTTATCAATCAGTTGCGTCCAGTGAACCCCAATTATAATCTACTTCATACATAAGGTTTCTGCCTCCTTTTCCGTCATGATTTGATCAATCAGTGGCCTGCAGGTTAAATCTAGCCCACAGTGTAAATAAATTCAGCTTGCAAAACTATACAGCAGCCTTTTTTTGAGTCAAGCTATAAAAGTGACTCTTAACTTGCTAAAATGAAGTGAAATCTGCAAACGCAAAATAGTAAGACATACATGTGTACAGTTACAGGTAGTCATCAACGTATGTTAAGCTATCACATGGTTCTCATGCACTCTTTACTGCAGAGACCACTGCTCTACTGCAGCAACTTGCAGTCAACTAACTTGTTCAGTGCCCACGCATCCTCCTCCGCCCACTCCTTCTCCTCCATTTGGCACAGACCCAATTTAGCTGTGTTACTACAGACTACAATAAGCCCTATGCCATAAAATAATAAGCCATAAATCTTGATGAGATGTTATCATGCAGTGTAGAAAGTTTTCAGCTTGTCCAATACGCAGCAGCGAGATTGTGATCAAGAACGAAGAGATCAGATAGCAGTTATTCTGTTGGCTTCATTTCACCGGCTCTCTAATTCAAATTAATGTTTAAAATTGTTTTACTTAGCTACAAGACTGTCAAAGGCATGAGTCTATCCTCTATTGGTGGGAACTAGAAAAACACTCGAAGAGCGCAGACCTCCTCTAAAGTCAACTGAAAAAGAACGCTCCTTTTACCTGCCAGCAAATGAATGAAGATAACAATCCTGAACAAGTCTCCAGTCTTTCTAAGAACCACACAGAGGGTTCGATAACTAGTCAGTGCACACTCACACTTATTGTCAATCTGTACTACCAGTGATTAATTCGCCCATTGTGAATATTTTCAGTGGTGGGAAAGCCCAGGTATGTAGTACAAACAGAAAATAAAAACTCTCCATTTTTATTTAATCTATGCAGCGTAAAAGTAGAAAACGCTAAAATTAGCCAGTAATTTTTTTAAATGCTGAAAAGCTAAAGCTAGCAAAAAAGCTAAAGTTGGCTAAAAAGTTTTTTTAAAAAAAACAAACACTGAAAAAGCTTAAGTTAGCAAAAAAAAAAAAAAACCCTAAATTTAGCCAAAAGGCTTTTAAAAAGACCCTGGAAAAGCCACAGTTAACAAAAAGCTAATGAGGGAAAAAGCTGTTTTAAAGAACCCTGAAAAAGCTAAAGCTCTTAAAAGCTCTTTTAGGCTCTTGAAAGCTCTTTTAGGCTCTTAAAAGCTCTTTTAAGCTCTTAAAGGCCCTTTTAAGCTCTTAAAAGCCCTTTTAAGCTCTTAAAAGCTCTTTTAAGCTCTTAAAAGCTCTTTTAAGCTCTTAAAAGCTCTTTTAAGCTCTTAAAAGCTTAAAGAGCTAAAGTTAGCTAAATCTTTTTTTTTAAAAACTCAGAAAAAGCTTATGTTAACTTAAAAAAAATGTCATAGTTAGTTTGAAAGCTTTTTAAGAAGCTAGAGTGTCCTAAAAGCTAAAGTTACCTAAAAAAGTTTTTTTAAAACCCTGCAAAAGCTACAGTTAGCAAAAAAAGCTGAATTTAGCTGAAAAGTTGTTTTTTTTTTAAAAAAAGACCCAGAACAAGCTAAAGTTAGCAAGAAAATCTAAAGTTAGTTACAAGGCTTGTAAAAACCATGAAACGGCTAAAGTTAACCAAAGCGCTTAAAAAGCTAAAGTTAGCAAATGGTAGCGTGAAAGCTTAAAAAAAAAGAGAAAAAAGCTAAAGTTAGTGCCTAAGCTTTTAAAAAATAAGCTGAAGCTTTCTAAAAAAAAAACTACTAAAATGTCACCATGACAGGATGTGAGACTTTAAAGAAACTCTTTAAAACATTCCTAGACCCACTTGATGACCCAGATCACCCATCAAAATTTAATCAGTTTTTCATCTTTCCATTGTGGATGTACATACAGTATGCTGAAAATTTAGATGAAAATCCACCCATAACTTTTTGAGGTAACCTCGTGTGTTCTCCATCACCATAAGCTCCCTGTTGGAGGTAATAAATGGTATCGAAGATTGATAAAAAGTACTGTACAAACAAAACATAACATAATCTTCAGGGCTGGCAGTGGTTCTTGGGATTTCTAAATGTTTAACTGGAGGTAGAGCTTTAAGAAAGAGATAGACAGTCTTAGAAACATAACGTCTGTTCTCCAAATGGGTCTCAATGAAGTTTACTGTTTTTCTCTCAAGCTTTGTTTTTAGAGGCTTCTCCTCTCCGAGGAGGGTTGTCCTTATTATGTGTAGTTTCGTTATTACATGTTTATACTGTAAAAATCAGAAAGTGGGTTTCTACTTGAATAACTGTGCGTGAAGCCCTTTGAAACAACCATGTGGCACTATCTGTTGAGGTGAAAGTGAATTGAAACAGATTTTTTTTTTGCCATTATTTTTAGTTCATATTTTTCTGGATTGTAGCTGGTTGATTTTCAACAGCCTTTCTCAGACATAAAACAATGCCTCTTTCTGCAGAGTGAGATTTGTGAAGCATGGTCTGATGGCTGCAGGCAGTGGGCAGCCAACCAACACGCCCGTTTGTCTGACCTGCTTTTATCAGCGGATGTGGATGTCATCATGGGCTGGCGTTCAGGGCAAATGTGATCATCCTGCCAGGAATTCTTGCAGCTGGAGCAGAAGACAAAGTTGCAGGTAGGACATGACGCGGCGGCAGGTTTGTCTTCTGTGCTCGTCTCTACGTTGCAGACTGCCTGGCATTCCATGACTGGACACCAGGCCTTAGTTGGGTCAAGACTCACCTCTGTGGATTCAAAGGAGAAGAGTCAAAATTTTAAAAGAGGACCGCACTATATTTTTTTTAATAGAAAGAATTAAATCTGTAAATCAAACCAAACATCAATGCAGCTGCTTTATGTCTTGTGAACTGAAACTTAATACAGTAAATATGTAGATAAATCCCACATTTTCAACATGTTTTAAGATATTTCTAGATGATGCTGAGAAAATTCATCAATTGGAATCTCATTTCTCTATTTGATTTCGTGTCACACAAAGAGCTCTGTTTAAGCAAAACTCCACTGAATCTTAAAGATATCATTATATCGTCTAAGACTGCAGAAGTACCATTTTTCGTTCGTTCCATCATCTTCCGCTTATTTGAGGCCGGGTCGCGGGGGCAACAGCCTCAGACGGGAAGCCCAGGCTTCTCTCACCCAAGCTGCATCCTCCAGCTCACCTAGAAGGATCCCGAGTCGTTCCCCAGCCAGCTGTGAGACACAGTCTCTCCAGCAGGTCTGGGGTCTGCCTCTTGGTCTCGTCCTGGTGGGACCTTGGGGGGCATCCTGACTAGATGCCTGAACCACCCCATCTTTCGATTTGGAGCAGGAGCTGCTCGACACCAAGCTTCTCCCAGATGGCATAGCTCCTCACCCAATCTCTGAGTGAAAGCCCAGCCACCTTGCGGAAGAAGCTCATTTCAACCTGATCTCATTATTTCAGTCACCATCCACAGCTAGTGACCATAGGTGAGCGTGGGAACCTAGATCGACTTGTAAATCGAGAGCTTTGCTTTTCAGCTCAGCTCTTTCTTTACCATGAGGAATCGATGCAGAACTACCAGTTTTTCTTACATTTAGAAAACAAAGGGAAACCTGGAGAATTCAGGATTCTTTATGATAAGTTAAATACAAGTTTAGCTTTGAAAATCAAGAAATTTTCTTTGAACTTATTCTTGACTTGGTAGACAGCACTTTCTGGTTCTAGTGATGGGTTTTTCTTCATGTGTATAACTTCTAAATCCACTTCTAATTTTTGCTGCTTCATTCTGGATGTCAAATAATTCCGCATGTGATCCGAAATCCTCCACAAGCATCTCTCGTTCATATAGGCACATTAATATATACTGTATGTTTGCAGTGTAAACCTGGACATCTTCTACATATAAACACAAGATTTTATAACTGAACACAAACATCCAGGTATTGTTTTTCCAGTTCTTCTGTTTCAGCTATTTTAGTCTAAGTTTCTATTGTGTAAATTTATCATAATCAGTGGTTTCTGCTTTATGTCCTTTTTATTTTTTTTTTTTATATATACTCTATTGATCCCTCACCGAGGAAATTTGTGTGCTGCATTACTACACCGCAGCAGGCTGCCACAACGGCACCAATGGTGGGAGTAACATAGGGTTAGGTGTCTTCTCCAAGGACCCTAGACGTGTACTCAGTGGGAATCGAATCCGCAAACTTCCGGTTAACTTTTGGTTCGCGGGCGAACGCTCTACCACTGAGCCACTGCCGCCGTCTTTTGTTATTTCAAGTGTCATTTATTATTTATTTCCTAAACTTTCAAAATTAAAGCATCGTTGAGTTAAAATAAATTAGCTGATATACAATAAGAAATATTAATATCATAACTCTTATTGTTTATTGGATGCATTTTTTTTATAATAAACGTCTTTCAAAAACACTTCAGCTTTAGAAAAATAGAACAAAAATGTAGGTTAATTGCACAAGCAGACTTGAAATCATCTGCTTACAGTCATGATCTGTGGTTTGTTTCTTGCTTTCAGTTCTGGTCAGGTCACACTTCCTGTTTGATTTCACGACAGTGAACAAGTTTTACTTGTTGGTTGTACTTTTTGTAAACATCTCTTGTTTTGAATTTATCATGCCTAGATTAGCGATGTATTTCCAGTGTTAAACGTGCAGTTTGCATCCTATGACCAGTCTTTATGAATCTATAATTTCAATAATTTTCCTAATATTTTTTTCCCTCTATTTTCCTTCTGCCCCTGGTTCCAATGAATGGATTATTGGAACCAGGATTATTTGATTTGTTTAACCATACTATATTCATCCCTCATGGAGAAATGACTTTGCTGCATTGCACCACAGCAGACAGCCAATGGTGGGAGTAACTGGGAGTTAGGTGTCTTCTCCAGGGATAATTAGGTATGGGCCCAAAGGGATTCGAAACTGCCTCTCCAGGTCCAAAGACGAACATTTTACCACTGAGCCAATGCCTCCCCATCCACTATCCTCGCTAAACTGTGATAACTGTGATTTACACACGAGCATCTGTGCATGTGTTGTCATAATGAACGCTGCGCTGCAAATCAAACTTTTGATTTTGCATATAAACCGAAAGAGTCGAAGGAGTTTCAACTTGTCCTTGGAATGACACGTCAGCATTAGTAGGACAAAAAACATCTAAAAAAAGACTATTTTATCACTAATGAAAAAAGCATGCTTTTTAAGCTGAAATATAATCATTAAACTAGTACAAATAAGAATTTACTAGCAAGAACTAGACGGACTTTGATCCATTATTGTTTCACTATTGTTTTACAGTCGAGCAGTGGCTTATAAGCTGAGTGCAGTGAAGCATTAAACCATCGCAAACACTTTTTTTTTATGTTAGCTTCCATAAAAGCAAACAAACGTTGCATGATGTCTAGCTAACATGATCTACAGCAAGACAGATGAGGAAAAATTGAATAGACGTTGTAAACAAACCACATGCTGACTAAAGACTCCTAATGAACACATGCCTTCCTTGTGAATCATAAGAGAGGAAAACAGATAAACAGCCTGCACTTTGAACGTCTTTATCCTACTAGTGACTCAAACTCCAGATTTATGTCTAGAGTGAGCAATGACTCCTAAATGAACTTGATAAATTCGGTCCATAAATGTCTGGACCGAATTTGGACCAAACATTCAAAGAACCTGTTAGGACAGGTAAAACGTTTTTTTTTTTTAGGCAGACATGGAAATCAATTTCTTAAGAACTAGATGAGTTATTTATCATAAAATTGTGCTTCGGGACAAAGTGCAAAAACGTGCATGTACGCATTTTTTTTTTTTATTCATCTCTTATTAGGATGCATTGCACCGCAGCGGGCAGCCATGATGGTGCCAATAATGGAACTAACTATGGGTTGTAGTAAAGCTATAGTATAACTATAGGTGTCTGCTCCAAGGACACTTATGCATGGGCCCAGTAGTAATCAAACCAGCTACCCCTGGTCCAAGGATGGACATTCTACCACTGAGCCAACGCCTCCCCCTATTTAAGTTGTTTGTGCAACTTGAACTGGATTAGTGCGACAAAAACTGGAATGTTTACCTCTCTCAAACTTTAAGCGTCGATACAGCTCCATCTTATTTTCTGCAGCCAAACAACTCAGCTGAAAGAAAAGAACACACACACAAACAAAACCATGTTACACTCACATCATAACCGCATTGTAACTGTTGTTACAACAACATAATGGGATGCCTGTATGAAAAAATGGAATAAAATGTTTATTGCTGATACACTGATCCAGGAAAAAAAAAATGGGTCTTAGAACGATATTTCCAAAACACCTGATTTAAATATAGACACGTAAACAAACTGGAAAGTCAAAAATGATGTTTTATTGCTTTTTAAATACTAGTAACATTGTTCTCAGCTTGAAAATGACTTTTTTTGTCAATAAATGTTTTGTGTTTATTGCCATTTGGTCTAATTACCTTTCTCTCAACACACAGGAATGTGTTCATTTAATCTAAAAAGATTAAAAAATAAGCAGCTCTTGGAAAGAGAGACAAACCGGCTGAACCAGCACAGCGAAATTCCCGGCAATGTCCCAGAAGCAAAAAAAAAAAGTGCAGACTGTACATTTATACAGCAGTTTTTTTTCTTTCTTTTTTCTGTGTGATTTATTAACAGTTTTAAAGCAGGGCTTACCTCAGATTCTGTTAGTACACCATTCTTTAGGCAAGTCATATCAGGGCAGGTGATAGGTCCCCCGAAACCATCCCTGATGGCAACATTAACATATTGTTCCAAACACTAGAGGAGAGAAACAACACGACAACGTTAGATGTGATATTTAATCACAGGTGAGACGATTCAATTCCATTTTTTTAGGAAAGCTCAATTTCACAACAGGGCTGCACAATGGTGAGCACAGTGGCATCACAGCAAGAAGGTCAGGGTTTGAGTCCTGGAGTGGGGATGAGGCTTGAAACACGTTTTTTTCTGTGTGGAGTTTGCATGTTCTCCTTGTGTATGCGTGGGTTTCCTCCAGGTACTCCGGTTTCCTCCCACCCTCCAAAAACATGCACGTTAGGTTGATTGTGTTTATTATTAAAACACACAGACAAATTGCCCCGAGCTGTGCCTCACTCTAGCATCAAAAAACCATTAGCCACTGTGGCTAATCCAACTTAATTTTTACTAGCCACATTGAATTTGCTTTAGCCACACATTGTTTTTCAGTTATGATATGCTCTGTGTCATAACGTGTTAGTTTGTGGTTAACAGTAAATGTATACACGCTTTTAGCTTTGTTCTTAACAAATCTGGTGTAATTAATTGCAGAATGAGTCATTTGATGAATATTAATAAAATTTGTGACAATCTGTGACATATTGTTTCCAGTCTGCAGTAAAACTACCCCCACAACATGTTTTGTTGTTGTTACACAACCATTAAATATCACATCAGAAACACGCAATCAAACACACACACACAGACATATCCTTCCTTCTCAAACATACACACAAAGACAAGTTCCTCTCTCTCAAACACATACAGACAGACAGACAAGTTCCTCTCCTTCTCAAACACAGACACAAAGGCACAGACACACACACAGACAAGTTCCTCTCTCTCAAACACAGACAGAAGGACAATTTCCTCTCCCTCTCAAACACAGACACATAGACACACACACAAGTTTCTTTCTCTCAAACACATACACAGACAAGTTCCTCTCTCTCTCTCTCAAACACACACACAGACAAGTTCCTCTCTCTCTCTCTCTCTCTCAAACACATACACAGACAAGTTCCTCTCTCTCAAACACATACACAGACAAGTTCCTCTCTCTCAAACACATACACAGACAAGTTCCTCTCTATCAAATGCACACAGACAGACAAGTTCTTCACTTTGTCTCAAACACACAGACACAGGTTCCTTTCTCAAACACACACAGGCATATTCCTTCTCTCTGGCTTGCTTTCTTTTCTCTCTAACACACACACACACATTTTCTGCGTGCAACCAGCACTTTGGGAGGGAGAGGGGCCGCAGCACCAGGCGCTGCTTATTGATTAGAGTTAACAACTTGCTTCCATGTCACAGACTCCGAAAATGTCCAAAAACATTTGAAAAAGCTGCTAGATTGATGCTTAAAAAAAACAAAGTCAAAACTGTTAGCGACTCTAGCGACTACAGCGCCTGAATTCTCTCTAAATGTAGCGTCAAAGTCACAGAATAGACAATACTGGATTCATTTTTTTTCCTACACACCTGGCGGTCGACTTGAAATCAGTCTGAGGGCTACCAGTAAACCACAATCAACAGGTTGGGCACCCCGGATGTTGAATGTGTGCTTGAGGAGGTCTCCGTCAAGTTTTAGTCAAGACAAGTCCTTGAACCACTTCGCCTGAACAGATCGTGAATCATCACGATCATACTTTGCCTTCTTTGAACTTTTTTCCTCATCTGATAGATTTTCTTTGTTTGGATTTGAGGTTTTGGGGACGAAATAGGATGCAATTGACTACTGTTTTGGTCGTGATCTCGCCATCTTGCTGACAACTTCAAGCTGTAAAACTCGCGTAACTTCTACGTGATGCAACAACTAGATATCCCATTTATTATGGTAATCAGGACCAGTGTAAATGTTGTTCCTTCATAACACCAGCTGGCGCTCGTGATTAGCGATAGGCAATATGGATTCCAATGTTAGTCATACGCGTAATTACGATCTGTTGATTGTTGATTCATCTAAAAACAGATTCACCACAGACTGGCAGAATGGCTAAATATGCTGAATTTCAATTCGCCACACCAAAATAAAATTCGCATTTGCGAACATGGCGAATGATTAGCGTGAGCATAGCCTAGGAGTGACTGTGTGTGTGTGAATGGTTGTGTATATGTGGACCCGCGACAGACTGGCGACCTGTTCAGGGTGTATCCTGCCTCTCGCCTAAAATTAGCCAGGATAGGCTCCGGCACCCGCTCAACCTCTTTGGGAAATAAGCAGTTCAGAAGACGAAACTAAACAATTTCACAACATCGTTTTCTCAAAGGGCGTCACACCCAGGCATAGCACGCAGGACTGTTAATTAAATATTAGCTGATCTAACTCTACGCTTGAAGCAGATAGGCTTCATCTAGATGGAAATGGATGGTAGCTATGGGGCACAGGCGAGAGGAACAAGAGATGATATGATAGCCACAGGACAGGAAATGTGGATATATCAAGCACTGAGGCCTCCTTTAAATCCACCCTGGAGATGACTCAGATGAAAACAATTGTGTCAAAGTTTTCAAATCACAACTAGTTTGAAAACTAGTAGTGATCTAGTTGTAATCTGCATTGGCTAGATTACAACATACAACATCTAGGCAATGGCTAGACGGGGAGACGATGGCTCAGTGGTTAGAGCGTTTGCCCGCAGACCGGAAGTTAACCGGAAGTTCCCAGGTTTGCATCCCACTGAGTTCACGTATAGAGTTCTTGGAGAAGACGCCTAAGCCCCCGTTTCTCTCACCATTGGCGCTGTCATAGGTGGCAGCCTGCTGCGGTGAAATGCAGCGCATAAATTTCACGGTGAGGAATTAATCAAGTATATTGAAATTGAAAAGTAAAGGACAAAAAAAAAAAAAAATTAAGCATTTTATTATTTTTTTTATACAGCCTTGACTTACAAAACAAGTTGTCTAAAAAATGGCTTCATAAACAACAAAACAAAAAGAAACACGCAATCAGCCTCAACACAACGATACAATTAAAAACTAAACTAACCAAAGCCAGAAAATTCCTGTCCTTGGATTCTCCGTCATGGCTTTAAAAGAAACCGTTTGAGGAGAAGATAAAACAAAAAACAAATCCGTCCAGCGCACTGGTGCCAAATACTTCCCCTGACTTCTGTAACCTAACAGCTCACTAGAAACTCTTAACTTGAAACGTGTGAAGTGAAGCCAGCACAGGAGGAGTGTGTTCTCCTTCGTCAGCTCCTGATAACAATGTTGCTACTGCTTTATGAACACAAAGAGATTCTTTTTAAAAGATTTTTAGAACATGATGTTTGTAAAAAGTTACAGTAATCTAAGTTAAGCTGACTCCACAGTGGAGTAAATATTTTGCCTCGCAGCAAGGTCACTGGTTAAAGGCCTCTGACACTGGGATTGGGTGTGAAGTTTTAATTGTTCTCCTCGTGTATACGTGGGTTCGCATCGGGCTCTCCGGCTTTCTCTCATTCTCCCTAAACATGCATATCGCCATGTTATCTAACTCAGGGGTGTCCAAATCAGATCCTGTAGAGTCAGTGTACTGAAAGTTTTCCATGTGTTCCTGGTTCAATTCAGCTGATGCACATAAAGTGAAATCAACAGCCAATAAAATTTGGCACATTGACTCAATAAGCTGGATCAGGTGTGTAGATGCAAGAACAAATTGAAAACTTTCAGGACACCGACCCTTAAGGACCAGATTTGGACAATAATATTATGTTATAGCAATAACACCGCCGCAACAGGGGGCGTACAACAGTCAAAATCGCTATCAAGCAGGCCGAGGAGAACAGAGAGGTTCAGCACAAGGCCACAAAGACCTGGAAACAGTAAAAAAGAAAAAAGAAAAAGGTAGTTTGCCACTACTCCCCCCATGACTCATACCACCTATCACATTTGCAAGTATGGTAGGAGCTGCAGCTCCTGCATTGGCTTATTCAGTCACAGCCGAAGCTGCACAAACAGATAAATATCCAGGTGCAGACTTCATTTACTCTAGAGAAAGAAGGATGCCAAAAACAACATGCCAAAAACCAAATTGCACGTAAAACACTCTATGCATCATTCATCATGTGCCTCTTCACAACTGAGTAATTTGGTAGAAAAAAATAATATTTACTTTGACCAATCACCTTAGAAGAATGTGTCCTCAGATGACTTAAGCTTTTTAATTGTTGCCTGGTTGCGCACAGACTCAAAAATACAATTGATACATTTTCTACGGTTCAAACAAGTTTGTTAAGCTCAGAAAAAATGTCTAATGCTGTGGAGCAAGAAAAAAAAAAAAGTCCAGCGTAGCAACAGGGATCCTTAAAAAGCACGTGTTTCTATCTGAATCTAAAATTTCTACAAATCAACGCTGCAGCATTAAACTTTTTTTATGTTAATAAATTCTATTTTGAGGCGGCACGGTGGTGTAGTGGTTACCACAGTGGCTTCACAGCCAGATGGTCGAGGGTTCAAGTCCTGGAGTTGGGACGAGGCTTGGAACACTGGCTTTTCTGTGTGAAGTTTGCATGTTCTCCCCCTATACATGTGGGTTTTCTCCAGGTATTCCAGTTTCCTCCAACCCTCCAAAAACATACATGATAAGTTGATTGGCCGGTACGAAAATTGCACCAGGGATTGAGTGTGTGTGCCCCTGCGACAGACTGGTGACATGTTCGGGGTGGACCCTGCCTCTTGCCTGAAAGCAGCCAGGTTAGGTTCCGGCACCCTCCGCAACCTTGTTAGGGAGTAATCGGTTCAGAAAACGAAACAAAATTCTATTCTGACTTGTCATCATGTGTGACGCTTTTAGTAAGAAAATTTTCCAACGGCAACAAGTTGAAACGAGTGTGTTGAAAAGAAACGTCTTATGAAAAAAGAAAGCAAAATTGTTCTGTTTAGATCCAAATGTAACAGACAGTTCATATTCATGTTTCAAATCAGGGATCGTGATTCAGTTTCCATTTATCTGATTTTTTATTTTTACATACTTAATTCATCTCTCAACGGGGAAATTTGTGTGCTGCATTACACCGCAGCAGGCTAATAGGACGGCGCCAAAGGTGGGAGAAACGGGGAGTTACGTGTCATTCCCAAAAGACACCTAGATACGAGCTCAGCTGGATTCCATCCCGCAAACTTCCAGTCAAAAAGCAAACATTCTACCACTGAGCGATCGCCGCCTACTTGAACAGAAAATGTTGCTTTATGCAGAAGAGCACTTCTTCTTCTTTCGGCATTTCCCTACAGGGGTCGCCACAGCAAGTCAGTTTCTTCTATCTAACCCTCTCTGCTGCATCCTCTTTGGTCACACCAACTATCTTCATGTCTTCCTTCACTGTATCCATGAACCTCCTCTTTGGTCTTCCTCTAGTCCTCTTTCCTGGTGGTTCCAAATCCAGCATCCTTCATCCTTCTTTTGATGTACTCTCTCTCTCCTCTGTACATGTCCAAACCCTCTCAGTCTGGCCTCTCGGACTTTATCCCCAAAACCTCTAATATGTGCTGTTCCCCTGATGTACTCATTTCTAATCCTGTTCATCCTGGTCACTCCCAGAGAGATCCTCAGCATCTTCATCTCTCTCCTACCTTCATCCCTGTTTCCTGTCTTTTCCTCAGTGCTACTTTTTCTAGACCAAACATCATGGCCGGTCTCACCACGGTTTTGTACACTTTCCCTTTCATTTTAGCAGAAACTCTTCTATCACACATCACACCTGATACTTTTCTCTATCCGTTCCAGCCTGCCTGCACATGCTTCTTCACCTCTTTTCCACACTCTCCATTGCTCTAGACTGTTGATCCTAAGTACTTAAAATCTTCCACCTTCTTTATCTCTTCTCCCTGTAACCTCACTTTTCCCATAAACCAGATGGTCGAGGTTTCAAGCCCCGGAGTGGGGGCGAAGCTCGGAACACTGGCTTTTCTGTGTGGAGTTTGCATGTTCTCCCTCCATATGTGTGGGTTTTCTCCAGGTATTCTGTGTGGAGTTTGCATGCTTTTCCCTCACATGCCCATAAATAAGGTGTGTCAACAAGAAAATGATACCAAAATTGCACGTAAGCAAGTACGGTCTTGCTTCTAAACCAACTAAATTAATGTTACTGAGTGACCGTGTGTGGTAACATCAAAGATGTTCCAAAAGCAAAACCACAGAATTAATTGTGAAATGTTGTTAAAAAGTCATGGAGAACAAACAACAGCTGAACGCTGCCACGCTAGTCATGTGTTCCTCAAATGTTTGATCGGAAAACAGCAATGAACTAAATAATTGTTGCATAAAAACAGAAAATTTAGAGGAACAGAAAGAGAAAATATTAAAAATCTAGATGAGTAAGTCAGACAAAAATACTCTTATTTCTGCCTCAGAGTTGATCCGTGTCTTCTGCCTAGTGCGTGGTTTCTTTGTATGACGCTGGTTATCACGGAAGAAATGAACACCTGGATTGATATTCCAGGTTGAGACCCGCTGGATAAGCTCAGTCCTGTGCAGACAGATCTGCGGTCATGACTTAAAACATAGAAACTGAAAGAGGAAGTGGTGAAAATGATGAAAGCTGAGGTAGTTCACAAAAACTTTTAAATGTACAAAACCATACAGGAACTAGTTTATTCCTCTAGTGATGCGTTTTAGTGAGTTATAGCAGCCTATAATGTAGCAATAACAGAGAGTTTTTTGTTCCAACAAAATTTAAACTCCTAAAAAATACTTTAAAAATATTCCTCCTGCTCCATACAGGCGAATCTGCACCGGTCCATCGTGGTAAAGAAAGAGCCGAGCCGAAAAGCAAAGCTCTCGATTTAGAAAGTCGATCTACGTTCCTCCCCTCACCTATGGTCACCATCTGTGTGTGGTGACCGAAAGAATGAGATCGCAGATACAAGCGGCTGAAATGAGCTTCACTCAGAGATCGGGTGAGGAGCTTTGTCGTCCGGGAGGAGCTCAGTGTCGAGCCGATCCTCTTCCACTTTTCCAGATCGAGAGAAACCAGATGGGGTGGTTCGGGCATCTGATTAGGATGCCTCCCTAGCGCCTCGTTGGTGAGGTGTTTTGGGCACATCCCACCGGGAGGAGACCAAGTGGCAGACCGCGGACCCGCTGGAGAGACTATATCTCACAGCTGGCCGGGGAATGACTCGGGATCCTTCCGGGTGAGCTGGAGGATGCAGCTGGAGTGAGAGAAGCCTGGGCTTCCCGTCTGAGGCTGTTACCCCCACAACCCAGCCCTGGATAAGCAGACGACGACGGAACGGAAAAAATATTTTGACAGAGCAAAAAATGAAACAGATAATGTTGTGTTATGATTATGTACTAAGATTAGAAATGACAGGTAAATACGTACCGAGGTGCAGTACGAACAGCCACAATCCTCCAGCTCTCTTGATGCATCTCTGGGTTTCCAGCTGAGGCAAAGTTTGCAGAAGATCTCCGGGTTGGTACTGATCTCCATGGCCACCGGGTCTGGGCCTTGTCGGCTCTGCTTTGGACTTTTGTCGGCCATAACAGACCAAAAAGGAAGAAAGGATGAATCAGGTTGTTTCTATTTCTCTGGATGGCGATGCAGAGCGGTGGCCTCCATGTCCCTAAAAACACAAACAAAACTTTGACTTTTTTGCTTCCTCTTCACAAGTCGGTTCTACAAACTGGTTTACCAACGTTTTATGATCACACGATTCTCTTTACACACAGTTTGCTGACTCTCCAAATATGGGTGTTTTATTTTAGGTGGGAGTTGACATCTGTGTTTACCAGATTAACAGGAAGATTATTAATCCCAACCGCGAGAGAGACAGAGATCATCACAAAAATGTGGTCTGGGGAGCATCAGAGTGAAATGACATGATCAAAAATAAATAAATTAGGGAATCAGAGTTACAAAAACATCCAAACATTGAGATCTAAATCCCCCAAAGCATGAGAAATATGTCTGTAATCTGGGATTTACATTTAATCCCTGTGGACAGAGAATGGGGTCAGACAGAAATCCACGCTGGTGACTGCAAAAATCACACATCAATTCACCATCCACCTCAACACACTGCTGGAAACTCTGAAGCAGTCAGATCAATTCACCAGCTAGTGGCCTAAATATCCCACACAGCCCTGTGTCATCGTGTGCCATCGATCAGGATCAGTTTAGATGGAGATTGTGCGATACATGCTGACTTTTTTCTGCTCAGTCATGGTCGATCCTCACGCTCCACTTTCATACAGATGAGCTGATTTAGTCACACACACTCACTCATCATCCCACAATTCCCTCAGCCTGTCCTGTCTTGTCTGATCTGGTCTCATGGAAAATAACAGCTAGTTTCACTCAGTAACACCTCAGCTATAATCTGTAATAACAGATCTTAAAATGACCATGAAAAATATGACTTTGGATGATGCAAAAAAATTAATGATGCATTTCCAGCAAGAATCCCTGCTTTTTGAGGGTTCAAATCAGAATGCACCATCTCTGCAGATGTGCATTCCAAGTTAAATATGAAATCCTGATCTTTTTTTGGGCTGAAATCCTAAAGAGAACTTTTCCTTTCAGGTGTAAAATTATGATTAGCAGAGGAAAGCAAGGAGATGAAAGCTTGATTGTTCAGCAGTGGAAAAAACTGCTGGTTTTTACACAGCATGCCAGTGTGCTGTGGAGAGGAAGTGGGGAGTGTTAGGGAGCTGTGAAAACTGAATTCATTTAGAAAACTGCATACACTCCCTGTTCTCACTCTCTCAGGGAATTTCCAGCTCAATAACAGGAGATTTTATGAAAAAATTAATTTAAAAAAATCAGACAATTACTGATTTTTAAAGATTTTTTCTTATTTTTTTTCTGTCATCTACAAACTATCAGTTATTTTTCTCATTTCATCTCAAAGTGAATCTAAATAAAACATAAAACATCAGCATTATCTTCAAAATTACAAAACATAAAGTGACTCAGATTAAAAAACACAGGTTGGAGTGTAAAGTCTTACCTTAAGGTGTTGGATCAGTGTGTGTGTTAGGAGTGTGAGTCCAGATCCGCAGTGCTTTATCTCCTGTTCATGTCCACAAGAGTCTCTGATACAGTCCGTGAAGGCAACTCCCTCCCATCCAGGTGGAGATCATAGGAAAGCAGATAAAACTATGATCAGATGTTCCGGCAGGCCTTTCTGAGGTGTAACTGTGTCTTCAGAGTGGTGTCTCCATCCAGGAAGCTTCTTGATTTCGGGTAAACAGCAGTAGCTCCGCACTGCTCCTTCTGGTTGTTTTGATCAACTGAAGATGCATTCAGGGTCACTCCGGAAAAAATAATACTCTCCCACTACTGAGAGTCAGAGGTGGGATACAGCGGCACCGTGTGGACAAAGTGTGAATTCCTAACCGTCTCCTCCATTCTTATCTCCTGCTTCCTCACAAGCAGGGGTACCCTAAATGTTTTGTCCCAAGATTTACTTTTCAAATAGCAAAACCTCTTGAGATCTACCATTTCCGCGGCAACAGTGCAAAACGCCACGAATGTTTCCAGCCTGTATTAAAACTAATATTGGTCTTGTAGTTCATCCAGATCCACAATCATTTAAAAAAAAATATTTAGAAAAACTACAGCTGGGAGACGACTTCCGGTCGGGCGAGTATGTAGTGACGTGTTTCCTGTCCTGCGCTGCATTTGCTTTTTTACCCACAAAACCACTTTTTTTTTGGAGTGTTTTTTTTTTTTACTTTTCTTTAGAAAAAAAATTCTCTCTCTCTCTCTCTCTTTTTTTTTTTTTTTTACTCCAGCCATCATGTCTAAACCTAAATCCTCAAAAAAAACCTCTGGGATGGAAGCTGATGCACCACTTAGCAGAGCCGACATTAAAGCGCTGCTAGCTGAACACCGAGCATTGCTTATAGCGGAGCTAAAAACCAATTTTTTTGGCGTGGTCAACAGCAAATTGGACAAACACGGTGAGCGCCAGACATCCCCGGAGGAAAATGCCAACAATACAGCTGATCTCCGGGTAGCTAAGCTCGAAACTACGTGTTCCATGCTACAGGATGCTAACGATAAGCTAAGAGCTAAGCTAATGGACTTGGAAGGGAGACAAAGGCGTTCCAATGTGCGTTTGGTGGGTCTTCCAGAAGGCATCGAGGGTCCCCAGCCGGCCAAATTTTTTGCTCAACTACTTCAAGATGTAGTTCAAGGGCTTCCGGCCAGCTCTGCTCTATCCAGCAAGGTTGAGAATCATCAAACCGGATTGTACCCGAGTCATGTTCGGTTCTGTGGCCGAGGCTGAGAAGTTTGTGGAGGAAGCTGGATGACTTTAAACGGACTACTTTAATGCTAAATCATTTAGTAGATCCATGTTCAGAGGTTACAATGGGTAGCTAAAGAATGTACTTTGTGACACGAAGGGGTTTTTTTTGCATTCTTTTGTTTATTACAGACATATTTACATAAATATACTATTTTCTGGTTTTGTGTGTTTTATATTACATTCTAATTGACTACTTATTAATGATGTGTCGGTCACGAACGAAACGGCTCTTAGAGCCACCTCTTTGAAGTGAGCGAAGGGAGCCGGCTCCTGATTGGGAGCCGTGTGTTGACTGCTTGGGAGCCTCTGTTCCTGGAATTTAAATTAACAGCTGAGGTTTCAATTGCAACTGTTTGGGAGGATCTTAAGGCCTACCTTAGAGGACAGGTGATATCATTCACGGCTAAAAAGAAACGTGACTCGCTTGCGAGTCAGAAAGATTTGTAAAAACAAATTGCTGATGTAGATCAAAAGCACTCTCAAAATCCTACTCCAGATTCATATAAAGAACGTCTGAAACTTAGTGCTGAGTATGATAGGCTTACCTCGCACTCTACTGAACATTTACTGTTGTAAAATCGAAGTAACATATATGAACATGGGGACAAAGCAGGTGAGGTACTGGCAAGACAACCAAGCATGCTATTCCTGGGATTGCTGGACAAGATGACACCATGTTGACTGATCAGCAGGCAATAAATGATGCTTTTCAATCATATTACAAGAAATTATATAACTCTGATAATACGTGCAATTCTGACCTTCTTTCTGAATTCTTTAGAGACCTACTAGTACCTACCTTGAGACCTGATGAAGTTTTAAAGTTGAATGCACCTATGCAAAAGCAAGAGGTCGTGGAAGCAATTAGGGCTTTGCACCCACACAAATCACCAGGTCCCAATGGTCTGCCAAGTGAGTTTTACTCAGCTTTTGCTGAAAAACTAGCCCCTTTGATGACAACAATGTTTGCAGACTCTCTTTGTAAAGGTATTCTCCCTAATAGTTTAAATCAAGCATGTATTACTTTATTCCGTAAAAAGATAAGAACCTATCAGAGTGTGGGTCTTGTAGACCAATTTCATTGTTGAATTGTGATTATAAAATCCTGGCTAAAGTTCTTGCCCGTCAGCTTAGAAGTGTCCTTCCTAGCTTGGTTTCCTGTGATCAGTCTAGTTTTGTTAAAGACCTCTTCTTCTTCTTTCGGCATTTCCCTTCATGGGTTGCCACAGCAAGTCAGTTTTTTCCATCTAATCCTATCTGCTGCATCCTCTTTGGTCACAGCAAATATCTTCATGTCTTCCTTCACTGCGTTCATGAACCTCCTCTTTGGCCTTCCTCTAGCCCTCTTTCCTGGTGGTTCCAAATCCAGCATCCTTCTTCCGACATACTCTCTCTCTCCTCTGTACATGCCCAAACCATCTCAGTCTTGCCTCTCGAATTTTATCCCCAAACCTCTAACATGTGTTGTTCCTCTGATCCTGTCCATCCTGGTCACTCCCAGAGAGATCCTCAGCATCTTCATCTCTGCTACCTCCATCTCTGTTTCCTGTCTTTTCTTCAGTGCTACTGTTTCTAGGTTTTGTTAAAGACCATCATTCCTTTTTCGACGATTATTTGATATTTTATATACCCCCAGTGAGACTGAATCTGAACGCCTTCTTTACATAAAATCACATGACTAACAAAATGAGAAGGTTTTAAGTTTGGACCTCTGGATGCTTTGAAACTGGATGCTTTATGTGACAGAATGAATGGGGAAAAAAACAAAGAGTGAAAGAGAAAAATAAAAATCACAAGTGTAAAATTGTCTGGATTTATTTACCTGATGCTTTAGAACTCTGATCTCTTTAAAAAAAAATTAAAAACCATAATATTAATTTGTTGATCCCTGATTAGAAATATGACAAATACAACAATGTGTCCATCAGGATGAGGAACATCTACTCATCCCCGTCCTGGACGTCGCCGTGCTGAGGAGTCCCTGTGTTTCCATCAGGATGAAGAACAGCTATTGACTTCTTTAGATATCTAGCTGTAGATTAGAATAAGCTAATATTTAAATCATAGTTTTAGACACATTGGATGCTCTTCCCGGGGAAGGGATCTCTCTTTTGTGTGGATCCCCATGAGGTTTCTTATATTCTCCCCACTGATGGGTTTTTTAGGAGTTTTTCCTCACTATGAAGGAGAGTCTAAAGGCAGAAATGTGCTAGTCTTGTTTAGTTAGCATTTGTTAGTTATTTTTCTTGCTGTGTATTTGTGTTAATACATTGCTTTTTATTTCCTCGTGAATCTTTCATGTAAAGCCCATTGAGACAGAAATTCTGTGATTTTGGGCGATACAAATAAAACTGAATTGAACAAACCACAAGCTCATAAAGTACACTGCAGAATTAACATTATGACCATATAATGTTGTTAATCTTGTCTTTAAAAGTGAAACTAAAAAGATCTGTGGACTTGTTTACTTAAATTTGAGACACAGGACTGGTTCTCTCTCTCTTACACACGCGCGCACACGTAGAGCGCACACTTATTGTAAATGACGACGTAATGTCATGAGATTAACGCGGAAACAAAGCAGAAAAACAGCAGCTCAACTCAGGTAAGACATTTATTTCACCCTTTGTGTCAAAGAAATAAACTTTTACTGTAGTTTTGTGTTATTTTTTTAAGAATTAGACCGTTAATCATTTTAATATTAAAACTATACTTTTTGTCATTTCAGCAAAATAAAAAACCCACCTCGAAGAGCGCATGCGCGGAAAACTTTCCCCCTGGAAATAAAGTCAATGTGAATTTTTTAACATCGCAAAAAAGATCTCGACTTCGACAGATCAACAGCTTCGGCCATCTGAGAGGGAAAATGATCAGTCGTGTGGCGACAAATTTGGAAAAAACACCGGTTGATCAGGTAAAAAAAAAAACAGATTTATTAATACTCTATAACACTAAGCTGTTTTCTTCTAGGTCAACTCTCAGACTTAATCAAAGATCTAACTTAGTTAGAATCTGTAAAAATGTTTTTTATTCATTAGAAAATTGTTAAATAGAAATGTGTATTTTCTGATTTTAGTGTGGAGTGGGGATTCCCAATTTTTTAGATGGGATCAGGTGATACAGTTCCAAGTACATGGTTGGCTATAACATACACTGTAGTTAAAAAAAAAAAAAGCAAGCAGAGAATACTGAGCTCTACCATGCAGAGTCCTCTGGAAAAAGATTACCTCATTGCAAATGAAAAAAAAAAAAAAAACCTTTTATTTCTTCTCACGCAAACAGGTGCAGAAGGGTAAATCCCCTAGCATGCAGAAAGTCCTCCAGATGATGCAAACAGCAGTCAAGAGGAGCTATATCACAGCCTGTCAGGTCTTCTGTCTACCTCTGGACTCACTTTCATGCTGCTCAGGTAAGAAAATCAAACACTTTGAGACTCATTTTTGAAAGGTTAATGGTAACTTAATCTGTGCCATTGTTTGTACTTTTAATTGACTATTTCTTTTCAGTTCAAAATTAAGTTTTCTTGTTCTTTTTGCAGGATCTTTGCCTCAACCCCAAGAGGAGAAAAAAAGACCTGGTAAATTTTTTCTGCATTATTTTTGTTTTAGGTGGCGCAGTGGGTAGCACAGTGGCCTCAGAGCAAGAAGGTCGTGGGTTTCGAGTCCCGGGTGGGGACGAGGCTTGGAACACTGTCCTTTCTGTGTGGGGTTTGCATGTTCTCCCCATGTCTGTGTGGGTTTCCTCCGGGTACTCTGGTTTCCTCCCACCCTCCAAAGACATGCATGCTAGGTTGATTGGCCGGTGCCAAATTGCCCCTAGGAATGAGTGTGTGTGTGGATGGTTGTATGTGTGTGGCCCCATGACAGACTGGTAACCTGTTTGGGGTGTACCCTCCCCCTTGCCTTGAATCAGCCGGGATGGGCTCCGGCACCCCCCGTAAGGAGTAGACAACTAAGAAGGTGACTGACTTCCTTAAATGCAAAACAAAAATCAGTCACCTTCTTAGCCGCCTATTCCTTATGGGGTTGCGGGGGGTGCCGGAGCCCATCCCGGCTGATTTAAGGCGAGGGCAGGGCACACTCTGAACAGGTCGCCAGTCTGTTGCAGGGCCACACACACAACTATCCACACACACTCATTTCTAGGGACAGTTTAGTAGCAGCCAATCAATCTAACATGCATGTTTTTGGAGGGTGGGAGGAAACAGGAGTACACATACACAGGGAGAACATACAAAATGCACACAGACAGGCCAGTGTTTCAGGTAACAAGCCTCGGCCCTCACCCCAGGACTCGAACCCTGACCTTCTTGCTGTAAGATCAGTGTGCTAACTACTGCACCACTGTTCAGTAATCAAGTCAAATTTTACAAAGAAATAAGTTTGTTAAACTTGCAAAAAGTGTAAATATATGTTTAAATTATAACTAATTTCTTACTATTTTAAAGCCAAACTGCAGCTTTTCTAGACATTTTATGGTGTGCAAACTAATGCATATGAAGGATCATAAAAAGAACTGGAACCTGGAACTTGGTCTGTGACAGCATTTTCACAACTTCCCATATTTAGAATCTCTTCCCTCTTCTCTCTATCTCACCACCCATTGACAGAGATAGTGGGAAATTCTCCTTCAACCATTATGATCGTTAACATAAGCAACTCCACCCTCATCAACTGCGTCATCGGGGATTCCAGTGAATGTGCTGAACATCAGCGTCTGATGGAAGGATCTGAGCAGCAGAAGCTCGGTAAGTGACACTTTCAGACCGCGTGTTGCAGTAATTCCTCAAATATCTGCATGATATGTATCAGATGTCACCTTGCACTCACATGTCTGGTGTTTTTACAGTTCCAGTGAGGTGCAGCTGCGGCTACACAGAACAAGAAAAAGCACAAGCCATGCTCACTCCACCCTCATCCGTCAGCATTCAGAGCTCCAACCTCACATACGCCATCATTGGCAATAACAACTACCTGCATGCTGATCAATGATCTAAAACTCTACAAGGGAGGTTATGTGATAGGAAGCGTTTGTTTAGACAAGATAACTCAAAAGTTTATCAGTGGAATATCATAAAAATTTAAGGATATATCCACAATGCAAAGATTTTTTTTAAATTTTTACTTACTCTATTCAGCCCTCAATGGGAAAATTTGTGTGCTGCACTCCTACACCGCAGCAGGCTGCCCACAATGGCACCAATGGTGGGAGAAACAGGGGGTTGGGTGTCTTCTTCAAGGACCCTAGATGTGCACTCAGTGGGATGCAAACCCGCGAATTTCCGGTTTACTTCCGGTCCTCGGGCAAACACTCTAACCACTGAGCCACCATCTCCCCGATGAAGAAGTGATTAAAATTTGATTGTGATCTGGGTCACCTTCTGGGTCCAGTAGAATTTTAAAAGTTTTGTTTAGATTTAATAGCTTTTTAGTTAACATTAGCCTTTTTTGTTGTCGCTAAGTTTAGCTTTTTAGTTAACTTTAGGTTTCTTGCTAACTTTCGCTTTATTTTTTAAGCTAACTTTAGCCTATGTTGTTATATAAAAAAAAAGTGGCGGCCTTGTCGGACGTCTGCTCTCACAGAGGGCGTTTGAAGTTTTAGAACTGAGACTGTTTTCAGTGCTTTTATTGTTAGCTTCAATTACAACTGATCACTTTTTGTTTGATTTAATTACCATCAGTGATTTTATTTACCTGTTCTGAAGACAGAACTGGAAACTGGTTTTAGTCTAAGATAAATTATTAACCTACGTATGCATTCGTCATATTATTGTTTCAAAAATGACCGTGTACAGAATCAGCTGTACGCTGCAATCCTAAACTCATGTTCCCTGGCCTACATGTTTCTTATGTGGCAATGCTGGATGTTGTACTTTCCAGTCCAATGTGAGCGTGACTGTAAACCGGTTATTAACATTGTGATGAATAACTGGAGGATTTGTGATATCAGCTCATTGCACAAACACATACTGTGAAGGAAACTATCACCACGGGAGAGGCATGAAGTGTTTGACCAAAGGTCATTAACAGTAGACTATTTAAGTCTTTATTTATTTTTTACATGCTCTAAAGCAAATTTGTATATATTGTAAAGATTTTTTTGTACTATTTAAAAAGAAAAAATAAAGATTGAAATATTCAGTATTTTTCACACTGTTCTTATTTATTGATGTGATGATAATCAAGAAGAATATAATTGAAATATTTGACCATATTATCAAGAATAAAGAACTATTTATTGCCATTGTCAAGAAAAATTCATAGATTAGAAATAGCGTGTAACATCAAACATAAAATCTATCTACATAGAATAAAAATATACTACAAATTAAAAAAAACTACATGTGGCATCAGAAAACGGAGTGCAAAGAATGATAAAGTGGAAAGCGGCAGATAGAGGAGTGAAAGTTTTCAAGAGTCCAGCTTATTGAGGAGACAGATCAGGTAGTGTTCTTCAGTATGATGGGAAGAAACTGTCCCTGTGGCGAGAGGTTATGGTCCGAATGGACCAGTGGCAGATCCATGATTTTCCAAATGGGGGGTTGTGTGGGGACGTGGGGGTGTATTAGTGGGGACGTCATTGACAAAGCCAGTATAAGGGAGGCTGGGGGCATTCCCCCAGAACATTTTGAAAAATATCAGTCATTTTTCTGCATTTTGGTACCTATTCGCTGGCCCTGAAAGGGGATAGCTTGACTAGTCCCATTTCCTTTCTTCTTCTTTTTTTTTTGTGGACAAAAAGGGGGGGCATATGCCCCCCTGGATCGGCCCCTATGGACCGTAGCAGCTCAAAAAGTCTGTGGCCAGAGACTTTTTCAAATTTATTTATTTAATCGTACTATATTTATCCCTCAATGGGGAAATTACTTTTCCTGCATTGCACCGCAACAGCCAGCCATTATGATGCCAATGGTGGGAGCAGCTAGGGAGTTAGTGTCTGCTCCAGGGACAGTGAGGCCTGGACTCAGTGGGAATCAAACCGGCTTCTCCCGGTCCAAAGACGGACATTCTACCACCAAGCCAACACCTCTGAGCTGGCATGAAATTTTAGAGACAACATGGACAGTCATCAGAGCAGCAAGATTTCTGTTTCCTGTTCTGAGCTGATTGAAGAACCTGTGACTTGTATTTAATACACTTTACTCCTGTTTTTTTTATTCCTCGTATTTTATTCCTTATACTCTTCATTTTATAGCATCAAGAATTTCTGGGTATAGTTGAAGTACTGTGCCAAACTAATTTAACAACTTCAAATTGGGTTTCTGCTCTTTGCAGATGATGATCTGCTTGGCTTTATCTGGGCATGATGTCCAACTCTTAATGGACCAATTTGTAGCTGAGTATGACAGGAGTAGAAATCCTCACCTCTAAATTGAGACCACACTCTTGGAGTGTCTTGGAGGCCATTTAACGAGATCAGGGAGGATGGAGTGGTTGGTCAATCGGCACGGCGTCTGCAATGATTTATCTACATTTATCTGTTATTGTGACGAAACAGCAAAGCACTCAATTTACTGTACTTGGTGATCTTCCTTCCAACGCTCGGCTATGGTCACTGGCTATGTGCAGGGACTGAAAGAACACTATCGCTGAAATAAGCCACCAAAATTAGTCTAATCTGCAGGATATCTGGAATGCCTCTTAGGAGTAAGGAGTTCTGATATTTGAAAGCGGCGGCTGCAGCTCCTCCACGTACAGAGGAGCCAGATGAGGTGGTTCAATTACGTACATCCAACTTGGATTAGAAACAGAGGAATACCTCTGGAAAGACTATAACATTTCCTTCCTGATCTGGGTACACCATGGGGTTTAAGGCACTTTGAGTTACTATAGAAAGAGGAATAAACTCTTCAGCTTAGGTGGATAGGTTGAAGACAACAATACGACAAAGCCCGGGCTCAGATACGTACATATGTTGATAATTTTCAAAGTAAAACCTTTTTTAAAGAAACAACTTAATAATCAAACAAAGTTTTTTATGTACTTTATGTTTAAATAGTGTTGATCTGATAGTCTGACATCACACGAGCATACGCTGTTCGAGAAAGTCATTTCTTGCCTTTGCCTTTGCCCTTTCCCTTTCCTTTCTTCTTCTTATCTTTCTTCTTCTTGTCTGACTTCTTATCGCCTTTCCTAAAAGGACCAAAACCTTTGCGGACCATGCAGCCTCTCCACCAAGCCTGCACCTGCAAACACCGAGGACACTGTCAGACACAATGACCACAGATGGGGTCTCTCATTGTTGGAATAATTAAGTCAGACCTTAATAGCACATCTGGTTTGAAGCTCCAGCAACCGCTTTCTCTCCTCGTCCTCTATGTCTTCCATCTCTACCTGCTTCATCAGGATTATCTGCAAAGTGACAAAGCATTACATATTGTTTTGTAATAACATGTGCAGGTAGAAGAGCAGAGAGCACTAAGAACTGCTCACCTTCCTCCTAAGTTCCATCATTCTGTCTAAGTTTAAGGTTCTTTTGCAGGATGTGTTGTTAAGCTGGTCCTCCTTGTCCTGCAGCTTCTCCTGCGTATACTGCTGCCAGTATTGCAGAGAGTCTTCCAGCTCCTGAACAACAACAAATCCACATCGACTACAATCAATTTTAGATTTACATGATTCTTTGAGAGACTGGAGCAATACTGAAAGCTGTCAGTAATCCTAACCCTAATTACCGCTACTTACTCCCCTGTGTTATTTTGTGTGAAAGTAAAATATATTACATGTAATTAAATGTCAAATATATTAAATTACGATCATTGTGAACATAAATACCTGTTGCCTTTCAAATCTACACCAAAAACTGCCTATGTCTACGGCAAGCAATTTCAAACCGGCCCCTCCCTTGCTTTGGCAGGGGTGGAGCCTCCTGCAGGCAGGGGGAGGGCCATCTGAGTGGAGCCAGTTGGGCTCTTATTTTCATCTGCTGGTCAGGTATGCTTTTGTTTTTTCAGTTTCTTCAATGTTAAATTTGTATTTATGATGATTGTGTCTTTATTTTATAATAAACTTAATTTGATTTGGCCCATACTTTGTCTCTGTTTCCCCCAATTTTGTCCACAACCCAGAGCCAGTCTGTGACAAAGAGGAAGAGAGTCCCTCCTTTTAAGGTCAGGCTTTATACCAGGCTGATTCATAACAATAGAGTTAGTTTAAGGATTTCTAGAAGGCTAACTAGATGACATGATCCCCTCTCCTGCCGCCAGAGAAAGCGCTGGATGTTCCTCATCACCCTGATTAGGGACACCTGAGATTGATTCCTGAGGCCACACATCTGTGGACCCTGCCATCTATTTTTTTATTTTAATATACTTTATTAATGCCTTACCGAGAAATTTATCTGCTGCATTTCAACGCAGCAGGCTGCCACCTATCACGGTGCCAATGGTGGGAGAAACAAGTGGTTAGGTGTCTTCTCCAAGGACCCCAGATGTGCACTCAGTGGGATGCAAACCCGCGAACTTCCGGTTGACTTCCGGTTCGCGGGCGAACGCTCTAACCACTGAGCCACTCTCCCCTATTTAAGGGCAATCACCCCGGACTTCCCTGTTGGGTCATACCATCCCTTCCAGCCAGGTCTCTCTGGTTGCCTGACCAAGAACAGGCAATTCTGCCAATAACCTTTTGCCATACCACTGAAACTTTGTTTTTCTTTCCACAGTATTTATGGACTGCCAAATTCAAATAAACCATGTTTTCTGTCTGCAATTGGGTCCTCCTCTTTCCACCTGCACACCGCTTTGCAACACTAGAGCAATAACAGTGATTAAAACTTTGTTTTTGTACGTACAGAACTGAACGTAAAACTGATGCAGTACAGTACTGACCATCTGCCTAGATTTCAAAAACTTTTCTGAATGTTCATGAACTTTCTTCTCTTCTTCCATTTTTTTCCTCATCATCTGAGAAAGAAAATGAGAAACATGTTACTAAAGCAACTTTCAAGTTGTCAAAAAGTTTTAGGCAAAACTTGATCTATTCAGACTTAATTGAAGACGATCGCAAACAGATTTACCCGCAGTTGTTCTTCAAGCTCACCCACAATTTCACCGGATTGTGTTATCCCTATTTTCTTCATTCTCTGTTTCCGTATATTTATCTTCTTTAGAGTGACCATTTCACTCAGATGTTCACAGAAGCTTGACAATTTCTAAGAATGGATTGCACGAAATAAGAGTGAAAATATTGTTCACTGTTAACGTTTTCTGTTATACACAATTTCTTACTTCCAGTTCTTCTTTCCTGTCAATGATCTCCTGTTGTTGTTTCATCATGTTTGCTTTCCTGCTCTTCAGTTCTTTGTTGGTCACTCTGGAAAACATTTTTTATCACACACTCTTGTAATAATTAGGAATGAGCTCTTTACAAAGAAATTTATTGAGAATAAAGGAGTGAAATGCAGCAGTTAACCTTGTTTTCTCTTTTGCCTTTTTCATCTCCTCTTTTTCTTCAACAAACCGTACGAAAGCGTTGAAAGATTGTTTCTCCTCCAGCTCGAAACACACGGTAAACAAGTCCTTTGAAATCATCTGACTAAAGAAATGGAAACGTCTTTTTCAAAAGAAAAATTTTGAATGCATCTGCATTGTTGTCATAACTTACCAGTCTTTTACCAGCTTGAAGATCATGGGTTTATTCTTAAAAAAATAACCACAACATGTTTTACTTGTGGGTGCACCAATGATAACTGTATTACAAGTGACAAGACTGTTGAGAAAGGTTCTGATGATGAATGTAGTTCGATTACCTTTTCATGTATAACTGAGTGTTCCCGGGTGATTTGGGCAGACAGGGCGTGTCCCAGAATGTCCACCTGAAGGGCAGATTCCTCCAGTACAGCTGCTATTCTAATACTCTGAACAGTGTTTAAAGCCATTCTGTAAAAGACAAATTACTGATGAGCATTTAGATTAGTTTGTAAGGAGAACAAATAAAATATATTAAGCCCACGGCATTTATCAGTGTACCAGAGTAAGTTTTAAATGCTAATTTCCATCTGTTCTCCTTAATAGTTTCAATCATTTCTAGATTGATTAATTCCGTTTGTTCCACCGTCTTTCGCTTATCCGGGGCCAGGTTGCGGGGGCAACAGCCTCAGACAACAAGCCCGGGCTCCTCTCACCCCAGCTACATCCTCCAGCTCACCTGGAAGGATCCCGAGTCATTCCCCAGCCAGCTGTGAGACATAGTCTCTCCAGCTGGTCCGGGGTCTGCCTCTTGGTCTCCTCCTGATGGGACGTCCCTGAGACACCTCACCAGCAAGGCGATTGGGGGGGCATCCTGACCAGATGCCCGAACCACCCCATCTGGCTTCTCTCGACCTGGAGGAGGAGCAGCTTGACACCGAGCTTCTCCAAGATGGCAGAACTCCTCACCCGAACTCTGAGTGAGAGCCCAGCCACCATGCGGAGGAAGCTCATTTTGGCCGCTTGTATCCGCAATCTCATTCTTTCGGTCACCACCCACAGCTGGTGACAATAGGTGAGGGTGGGAACGTAGATCGACTTGTAAATCGAGAACTTTGCTACAATTCTGTCAGGAGAGTAGTCTGTTCCCTGTCTGTGTCCTGTTTCCCCCCTCCCTCTTGTCTGTGTGTGTGCACAAGTCACACCTGAAACTCATCTACTCATCTGCTGGAGCATACATCGATCAGTTTTTGACACACTCTTCGCCAGATTATTTGTTTAGCATGCTTGACCTGTTATCCAGTTTTTGGCTCCAGCTCCTACATCAGAACCTGCCTAATTAATCTGCTTTTGTCCTCTTTTTTTTGGACTTTTTTATCAATCTAATAAATCTGCTTGTGATTTCTTCATCTGAGCCTGTCTGTTGTGTCAAGAGTATATTTTTGGCCCTCGCTCCACATCATGACAAATTCCTTTGCTTATAAATAAAAGCAAAGGAAATTGCTTTTAAATATAAAATACATATAATATATACATTTTAAATTTGCTTATATTTAAGCAAATATAATAATTTTGCTTAAATATAAGCAAATAAGTGTGACTGAATTACACTCAGTCACACTCATTGTGACTGAGTGTAATTCAGTCACAGTAAAAAAATACATTTTGGTACAATTCAGGCATATTCAATAATAAAAATAAATAAAAGCAAAACTATATTTTCCAACTGGATTTGTTTGAAAATCACTGTATGGTTTCATTTTTTTAAATCAAGAGACACTAATCTGTACAAATTAATTAATACAATGAGAAATGTGATTCGTAATGGTAACTTGATTACATCACATAGATGCAAGAACATACAGTATATAGAGAACATCAAAATGTATTAATTCATTGTTGAAGTCATGATTCTCCTCCTTTCTGGAACATGTCCTCACTCCAAACCTGGCATACCTGCTCCCAGTTGCCTCGCTTTGATGTCTGCACCTGTGTCTCGTCGTTCCCTGTTTTTTTTTTAACCCTATTTGTCCGTCACTGTAGTGATAGATCTTCATCATCAATGCTGCACATTCCTACCCCTCTCCCTGAATCACTGTTTAACTGTAATAAAACTGGTTAAAACTAGCCATGCAGCTAGGTCCTACATCGCCACCTTCACCAGCTCATGAAAGCTAACTTCTGTATTTCAAACAACTTATTAGTTTTAAGCTTTTAATCCAACAAAATTAAGAAATGTTAATAGCTTGACAACTTGCTTATTTCCGCAAGCTTTCTTTTCCTTGTTTTTGTCTAGAAAAATGATTTATAAATGTAAAAAATTAAATAGAGAAAGAAAAAATGTATTTAATGTTGCAAAAATTCCAACCAAAGGCAGTAAATAGACAAAAATCAAAATTCGCCAAGAGAAATGATTCTCTTCTGTATTTAATTTAAAATATTACAAATGTTAATCTCTAAAGATTTTACCTAAAAAATCACTTACTTCTTTATCTTTAGGAGCAAACGACCTTAAAGTTGAATAAAATTTGTATTCCTTCAAAATAAACACCATGTAAGTTTGGTCAGACAAACCGGAAGTGAATGTTTACATGTTACTATGGAAACGGAGGTCCCTTTTCTATCACGCTTTAGACGAGAATAAAAAATAATTTAACAAAATAAATAAAATATTCAAACTACCAAGTATTTTAACCCAAAAAATTAAAATATGAACTTCTGGCAGTGGATGGTAAGATAGTTAAGACATTTATTTTGTGACTATTTTTAAACTTATTTAATTCTAGTTTAGTTTAAAAAAAAGAGTTCTAATTGATTTATTAACAGTCCATGAGATATTTGACAAATTTGTTTATCTGATTAGTCAAAATTTATAATTCCAGTAGCCATCATCAGCATAGTGTTTGTTGATTATCACTTTTCTCTTAATACCCAACTTTTTTTCTACATGGACACAATCTGGACATCAAGTTAAAAAAGTGTAGTCTGTTTTCACATGTCTATTGTAGATGACTTGATCCACAGACCACAATATGATTGTCATCCTTCTTTGGAGTAGTGGGTGTAGAATTAAAGGATTTAACATCCCTAAGTTTTATCTTAGTGTCATAGTGCAGAAGACGACGGAACAGAATGGAAAAGTTTTTGTCATTCAAGGAAAAGGTGCATTAGCTTCCACTTGAAATAAGCCTTAGTGTGAAAACAGTTCTTGTGAATGTTTGGGAGTTTGCACTAAATCTTTTTGTGAAGATAAAACAAATCAAATGTCTCACACGGAACAACTCTACTGAGTCACTACAAACAAAAACTATTGAGCCTTCATGTTTGAACGAACACCTTGTAGTCTTATGGTCCAAGTTCTCAATTCTAAAATCAACCTAGAGACAGTCATTGTTATCCTCAGTCACAAGCTTGTGAGAGTCTCTAAAAAAATGTTTAAAGGGTTTGTAGCCACAGGATACCCCAAATATTGCTGAGTAGCTCAGTGTAATTTACACATCTGTTCCATCTCAGACAGTACCAGGAAGTTCCGACTAGGTCGTTTTTCACAGTGAAGTGCCAGATGCTTCTTTGGGAAGATGAGACACTTAAAACCGCTTTATCTGAAAAAAGATCTTTATACCATTTAAAAAGTTAAACCAAAGACCAAGTTTGTAACAATTGTAGACAGACTGACTGGTTTTCAGGGTCATGCGACCAAAGGACAAGGTTCAAAAAATTTACGACAGGTAGAGGCATGTCGTTTGATGCCTTGCTGTCCACTTATTTGTCCACTTATTCTTGTTGTTGATTTTTTTTTTAAGCTAAAAGTCTTTAGTTTCTGCATAAAATGGCCAAGTCTAAAAATAAAACATTGTCACGGCCCCTTCCTTGCCTGGCAGCGGCAGAGCCTCCTGCAGGCAGGGGAGGGCCGTCTGAGCTGAGCCACCTGGGCACAATTTGCAGTAATTGTTTCCATTCTCTGTTTTTTTATCTCCAGGTCAGGTATGCTTTTGGTTTTTCAGTTTCTTCAGTGTTGAATTTGTATTTATGATGATTGTGTCTTTATTTTATAATAAAATTATTTTGATTTGGCCCACACTTTGTTTCTGTTTCCCTCATTTTTGTTGCAGAGACAGTCTGTGACAACCTGTACAAAATATCAGTGTCTTGATCATGTGGTATCAAATAACATCTAACACGTCTCCCTTTATAATTCTTCAAACTGAATACCAGTAACTAGGACGCTGCATCGGTCGTCGTGGTAAAGAAAGAGCTGAGCCGAAAAACAAAGCTCTCAATTTACAGGTCGATCTACGTTTCCACCCTCACCTAGTGTCAATAATAACTCTTATTTATAAGCGCCTTTAAAAAAAACTCTCATGTCCACCACCCATTCTTTCAGGTGGTGACCGAAAGAATGAGGTCGCGGATACTAATGGCTAAAATGAGCTTGCTCTGCAGAGTGGCTGGGCTCTCACTCAGAGATCAGTGAGGAGTTCTGCCATCTGGGAGGACCTCGGTGTTGAGCTGCTCCAGGTCGAGAGAAGCCAGATGGGGTAGTTCGGGCATCTGGTCAGGCTGCCCTCCCGAGCACCTCACTGGTGAGGTGTTTCGGACACGTTTCACCGGGAGGAGATCAAGATGCAGACCCCAGAACCGCTGGAAAGACTATGTCTCACAGATGGCCGGGGAATGACTCGGGATCCTTCCGGGTGAACTGGAGGATGCAGCTGGGGTGAGAGAAGCCTGGGCTTCCCGTCTGAGGCTGTTGCCCCTGTGACCCGACCCCGGATAAGCAGAAGATGACGAAACGGAATACCAGTACATATTTTAATCCACACAAACAGAAGTGATGGTCAGGTATTGCATTATTGCAATTATTTTATTCATCATTTGTTGTACTCTCTGGAGGGAGTTACAGATTAAAGGTAATACAGACTGAGGGTACAAGCTATACAGTTGTACATGCATGATGTCGTCTGTTGAACTTCAGACTTTCAGCTTCTCCTCTTTAACTCATCCCCAGGACACAATGTAACAGTAGAAATCCACGTCTACGACAGTGTCACCGTTAGCTCCATCACCTGGTTTATGAACAAACTAATAGAAAAAAAGTATGTACAGTAACAGTGGATAGCTGTTTAGTGAATGAGTGATCAGAAAAGGCCACTTTTAAGGCAGAAATAGCTCAGAAGAAAGATAACAAATGTAATGATGAATTTTAAAAAAGTAACAAGCAAATCTGGAGGAATGATTTACTTCCTGCCAGAGTATAACAGAGTAATAATAGAAATCATAAAGGCATTTTAAATGACTACGTATCAAACAGCAAAATGAGATTGAGTCTATGTTTTTTTTTTTTTTTTTACAGCTGATAGTGACCCTTGTTTCATCAGCTTCTGTACATGAGGCATTTTATTACGACTAATCTTACACAATGCAACATTCAAACACAAATTGAGACTCGTTAACGTGATAAAATGATCAAATACTTCATTTTTAATGATTAATTTGTGTTTAAAGATGATGGTATTTTTATTTGTTAAATAAAAACAGGTATGACAGAACCTGATTCATGAATCTAACGGTGTTTGGATGTGTTTGCTTGTACAACCACAGCACTGACTGCACACTCAAGAGCACTTCACAGCCTCTGGAAACAGAGTTCGAAAAATCTGCACGATCTCATTTTAAGCTGGTCACATTTTAACAAAAGAATAGTGGTATTTATAAGAAAATATATCAGGTAGAGTCAAAATAAAGAAGAAATATGCTAACTTTAATTAGTCTGTTTTGATACGTATGTGGCCTCCAATTTTCACCCAAAAAATGGTTTCAATCCATCCACCTCAGCGGATCCACTTTCAGTGAATTATAAATGGAGAAATTAGAATTTGGCACAAATTTTAATTAAAAATAAAAAAGATTTTCTTACTTTATACATTTTGCAGTTTAAGGAAAGAAGGGAACGTGTAGTTAACGCACGCTTTCAGGCATGCTGATAGTAGCTTGAAGGAGTGAGGGTCTCCCTGAGCGTCACCAGCTAAAAACAATTTTTAAAAATAATGGGTGAGGTTATCCATTGAGCAATTTTTTTTTTATCACACACACATACACACACATACAGAGGTAAAAAACTAAATTATAACCCATATAAAATGTACAGCTTAGTAGCGTTTCATCACCTTGAGCATCACCTCACAAACAACCTCTCTCCCACTTGTGCTTTGAGTCTAATGTGAGTTGAGCTGGACCACGTTGTGCCACCAGAAAGAGGGTTTTCACTTTCAAAGTAAAAATCTGTGGCTAATAGATTGAGGATTAACAAAAAAAAAAAGTTATATGTCCTTGTTCAGAGCAGCCGATAAAGTTTACAGCCCTAAAAGGTAGGAAAAGGAGACACAGGTGTCATTTTGACAGCTCAGATCTACACATGAGCAGTTTTATATTTCATTTATTGTTCGTTCAGATGGTTTGTACTCTTCCCGGCCTTTCGGCGAGTAGAAGGACTGCGTCTTGCGTTTTAAGCGAGCTCTCTTTGTGGCCAGTGACAGGCTGTGCTTGCTGGAGGCGATTATATCGGTGATGAACTTCTTACAGTCCACACACACCTCCATGGTGGCCCAGTCCTCCGTCAGTTCCGGAGGAAGCTCCAGCTCCTCGTGGGATTTTAAAGAGCCATGCTTTGAAAACCTGCAAGGAAGAGATAAAGAGTTGGAGGATTAAAACACTTTGTGGGTCAGTTTTGTTTTAAAAACTATTTTTATCACACCAACAATATCAAATCAAACTTTATTTATGACGCACTTTTCAAACAAAGTGCTTAACAGAACAAATAAAAACTCAAACAGAATTAGGCTGCGTCCACACGTATCCGGGTATTTTTGAAAACGCAAATAATTTTATCCGTTTTGGCCTGCTGTCCATACGAAAACGGAAGTTTTTTTTCACTCAAGACCAGCGTTTTTAAAAACTCCGGCCAAACTGGAGAATTTGGAAAACTCTGTTTTTGCGTTTGCATGTGGACGTGTGAAAACGGAGATTTGCGTTTTTATGCATCACTACCTGCGACAAGTAATGCACATACCTTATTTGTGTGCATCCTTGTCTGGACCGCAAACAAGGTTTGGGCAGCATGGACCTAATCTATATTTTTCTGTGTTTTATTACCGTATTTTCCACACTGTAAGGCGCGCATAAAACCTTAATTTCTCTGAAGTCCACGATGCGCCTTTTAACCCGGAGTGCCTTATATATGGATTAATATTGAGCTGCAACAGGTGTCGCAACTGCGGTAAGCAGCTGCCGACTCCATTTCCCCCGTAGAAGAAGTAGTGCGCGGTGCATGCTGGGATATATGAAAAGCCGTCTCATTTCTATTCGTGTAAAGACCCGGAAATGGCTCCTACCAAGAGACACTGTTACACCACAGAGTTTAAACTCAAGGCGATCGGTCACGCAGTAGAACACGGGATTAGAGCCGCAGCGAGAGAGTTTAACATCAATGGTGAGGAAATTCAGGAAGCAAGAGGATGCGCTGCACCTAGTAAGTAAAACTAAACAGAGTTTCCGCGGGAACAAAGCGAGATGGCCACAGTTAGAGGACAAAGTTGAACAGTGGGTTGTTGAACAGAGAGCAGCAAGTAAAATAATAAAACAGCTGTTTATTCATTTTGGGAGTAAATGGAGTTGTCAGAAAGCTGTTTGTAATTGTTAATAAAGTTTGACTGACCTGTCTGACTGTTTTTTTTTTTTTACATTCCCTTTAACGCAGCACCATTTAGTGAATGCATAACGTAACCCCAGCCTTTACTGTAGCGCCTTATAATGCAGTGCGCCTTATATATGGAAAAAGTTTTAAAATATGTCATTCATTGAAGATGCGCCTTATAATGCAGAAAATACGGTAACTTTATAGTCGATGACGACTTTTAAAAGCAATTCCACCTCCTTGTCGGTCCCCACAAACTAGATGCCTTGCGCCATTTTTCAGGTTTTGCGGAAAGACAACAGAGGTGCTCTAATTGGATAGCTCAGAACTTACGTTTACATCAATACTGCCGACTATTGGTCTGGCATGCTCATAATCGCACTCAAAAGCGTATTTATACGGCTCCATGTGGACGCGGATATTTTGACGTCTTGGACCTGAGCGTTTTCCGAAAACGGAGGACAGCAAATGTACGTTTTCAAAAATACCCAGCTACGTGTGGACGGGGTCTTAAAATCCAGACTATTAAACAATAACCAATTAAAAGCAAACATACATTAATCACACACCTACATAAGAACACTGCACTTTTGTATCGAAATTCACATAAACACACACTTCTCCCAACCCTCCCTCTTCACAACTAAACAAAATTAAAAATCAAGAAAAAGCCAAGTTAAAAAGGTGGGTTTTCAGCCTTTTCTTTAAAAAATGAAGTTGCCATGAGTTCTTCTTGAAGGCTGTTCCATAGGCGAGGACGATAACACTGGAACAATGCCTCACTGTTATACAATCTGTTTAGTATAACTGCTACTTTTTAAATCCCGGTCATTTTTTTACATTAGGCAGCTTCTAAAGTTCTCAAAATTTTTTGAATTCTTCCTAAAAAAAAAAAAACCCACATAAACACCTTCATGAGCAAAAATTTGAATTATTTACAAGTTGTTTTCTATTTATTCAGCTTTGCTTGAAAATAAACCTGGCTAAGTCAATCAATTTAAGGGAGTTCAAGAAGAAAATGAGTAACTTAGAAGAAAATACTTCTGATTCTATTCAAAATAATCTCCCGCACTCCATCCTTGTCAGATCGATTTAGATTTAAAGTGGGAGAAAAAATGAATGTATATTTGCTGTATTGGTGGCTGTTAAATTCTCCACTAGATGTCAGGCAGTGTCTGTCTGGTGGATCAGAAAGTATGAATCAGCTGGAATGAGAGGACAAAGTGTACCCAAAATGGCAAATTCAATGATGTGTTTAAGAAAATAACATTTATTTGCTGTTTGTGCTGCAAATCCAGAAAAAAAAAATTCTACTATACATCACTGTTTGTATTTCTTACTTGGACATGGTTTTCTGAATGCCGTGGCGTTGTTGGTTCCCAGAGGATTTTTCAGCTTTAGCAGCAGCAGCTGCTCCTCCTGAAGCTTTTCCAGCTCCTTTAGATGCTGCCTTTGTAGCTCCTTTAGAGGTGGGGGATGCAGTGGCCCCTCCTGACTCCATTACCGGCCCTGGGCCTCCAGCCACAGAGAGTCCTTGTCCTACTGCAGCCATGGCACTCACTCTGTCTCTAGGGAGAGTGTTGGTCGAGCCGATGGAGTAGATGGGCAGACTGGAATATGGTTTGGATGGCAACCGCATCTGGTAAAGAGAAATATCATTATCAACAACTGCTAATAGGATATTTGAAGGGAAAAAGTTGAGATGATTTGACTCTATTGTCTAGTTACCTTTTTACAGCACTGTGCACACACAGGCCTGAAACAGAAGAACATAGAAGTGAAACAGAGGGACTTTTATTAAGTTAATCATGATTCTTGTTATGTCAACAATGCAAAAAAAGGGGGGTATAATTATCAGAGGAATTTTTACTTTTTGCAGAACTGGCAGATGTAGGACCAGGTGAAGAAGGAAAACCTCTTGGTTCGACAACAGAAGCAAAGCTGCAATGAAATAGAAACATTATCAAAGATACGGTTTTGTGCAAATACTTATTTTTGGAAATTTCTACCAAATTTGAATGTTATTCCCTCATAAAAAAGACATTCTTAAAGTAGTTTTCTATTTCATTTCACGCATTTGAGAGTTCTCTCGCTCAGTACCGTATTTTCCGCACTATAAGGCACACCTAAAAACCTTAAATTTTCTCTAAAATCCACAAAGCGCCTTTTAACCCAGAGCGCCTTATATATGGATTAATATTGAGCTACAACAGGTGTCGCAACTGCGGTAAGCAGCCGCCGACTCCATTTCCCCCGTAGAAGAAGTAGTGCACGGTGCATGCTGGGGTATATGAAACAGCGCTCATTTCCATTTGTGTTTGTGTAAAGACCCTGAAATGGCTCCTACCAAGAGACACTGTTACACCGCAGAGTTTAAACTGAAGGCGATCGGTCACGCAGTAGAACATGGGAATACAGCTGCAGCGAGAGAGTTTAACATCAATGAATCAATGTGAGGAAGTGGAGGAAGCAAGAGGATGCGCTGCGCCAAGTAAGTAAGACTAAACAGAGTTTATCACCAATGGAAGATAAACTGTGTCACAAAAATACTAATACTTTATCTCGGAGAAAATAATAAAACAGCTGTTTATTCATTTTGGGAGTAAAAACAGAAAGCTGTTTTGTAATTGTTAATAAAGTTTGACTGACCTATCTGACTGTTTTTTTTTTTTACATTCCCTTTAGCGCAGCACCATTTAGTGAATGCATAACGTAACCCCAGCCTTTACTGTAGCGCCTTATAATGCAGTGCGCCTTATAGTGCGGAAAATACATTACTTTTGATTGCAAGATCTTTTTTGGCAGGTGAATTTCACACATGCCCATTCTGATTGCGAGTTTGACCCGTGATGGTTACCTTTCCCTTCTTCATTGCGTTGTAGACCTCTTTGTACTGCTGGAACTTCTCAAGCTCAGCTTTTACCAGCACCTGTCTGATGTGCATCACCTCCTCCACGGTCAGAGACAGACACTCCACAGGGAAACAGAATTCCTCCTGCAACAAACACACATCAACCTCACTCTGATGCAGAGTTAGAATACAAAACCAGTGTCTGAAAACTGGCTCTGAGCCTCTAAAAGAAATATATGACGACTGCTGTTTTGCCAAAACCACTTAGCATATAAAACAAAGCGGAGTATACAGACTCGGAGCGGTGCATGACCCTGGAAAAGAGTTGCTCTAACACACAGGACTTTGTGTTCAGGACACACACAACCATCTTTTGTGTGTCCTGGGTCCTGGTTAGGTCTGGGTTATAAAAATGTCTTTGTTATGTGTGTCCACCTGGAGTAAACACCTGATTCCAACACAGGGCAGGGTAGCAGATGAGTTAACTCTTTATGTACCGCAGAATTTAGAAGGATTTTACTTTAACCCAGTTCTTTTAAAAAATGTTGAAAGGAATGTTTTTAAAAATTTTAGGTTTTCAGGTCAGAATTAAGCCATAACTTTACACTGAAGAGTTTTCTTTTTCTTGGATTTTGTTACTTTTATTTATACCAACCAACTTAGATGTAACTGTTGTGGTCCCTGCTCCTGCTTCTAAGAGGGTGTCTGTCTCCATGGCAACATGCTCACCCCTTGCAGATTATCAGCAATCAGCAAGCTACATAAGCCATCCTCCACCCCCAGCCTATGCCAGATTGTTGGATTCCATGCGGTAACAACCACTAGCTTTTAGTTTATCTTTATCTGCTGATCTTTTTTAACCTGTGATCTTATATTCTGTTTGAATTGAATATACTTTATTTATCCCCGAAGGAAAATTTGAGAAATTTGTTCAAGGAACCCACCTGCCTCGGACAACCTGCCTGCATCGACGAATCTGTTTTTACCTAATTAGAAATAAATTTTTCTGTTTTTCCTTTTCATCCTGTGTTCCACGCTTGGATTCTACCACACCACACCATGAAAGTAACTTTTTCTCCCCCAGTGAGTGTCCTAGTTTTATTTTACCATGCAGAAGACAGTATTTTTTTTAATTCCTCCACATGCGGCATACATACATCTTTTCCTGACATTTATCACTGTGTTACATCGCCGCATAAAGTGTAAATAAGGGAGATCATAGTAAATCTGAGGTTATCACATGGATCCCTGTGGAATAATAAACCTGCTGACTGTTTCGCAGCAGCAGCCAGCAAAGAACAAAACACCAAGTGGTGCAATATGATACAGTAACACCCACAGAAGCTTTGCATTGGATCCCGTTTTATATTACTGCTGCTACACTTTATCGATCACTCAAGTTTCTTCAGCTCATGTAATAAGCTGAGTTTTATTATCCTGCAAAGTCAAACAAGAAAGAAAAAATGTGGTTTGAGAAATTCATCAAAATCTAAGTGTTGGATGTTTTGGGTTAAATTAAGTTTTTGTGATTATATCTTGTGCACATAAAAAAAAATCCCAATTAGGCTTTAGGAACATGCACTACACAATGGTTATGATGTTTTACTGATTCATATAGCTTTATAACACACTGGGAAATGTAAAAGCCTGACTATTGCTCACCCCGCCCCGCCCATCCAGAGAAAACAGACTCCGCCTCCAAAACTTGTAATGAGCAAAGGTAGGCATATGCGAAAAACTTTGTGCTACGTAATACGCATCATCAATCTAGTTAGTGCATTTTTGTTATTGCAAGAACTCATTTTAATACAAGACCCACACATTACGATAAGAAGTACAAACCTCTGGAAAGTGGATTTTGACCGATAGAGGACTTTTAAAGTAATTTGATCAACAAATCAAGAAATGCTACAGCTATTTTTTTTTTCTTCATCTAACCATAAGAAAAAAAGAAAGAAAGCAAGAAAAAAAAACTAAAAATCATCCCCTTTTTGATGTTGGGGGCATGGGGTAAACAAAGAAAAAACAAGAAGAAAGAAAGGTTTGTTGAGATCAAAAGCTATTTTGAAAACGTGGCCCAGAGAGCAATTAAGGGTTGAGTATTTTGCTCAGGAGTACATGGCATCAAACTGGCAACCCTCCAGGAACAGGATGACTATTCTGGGTAATATTAACCTGTGAGATATATGTAATACCTCTACAGTCACACCTGGGATTCTGTAGTAAAAGTCGACAAAAGTTACCTAAAACTAGAAATAAATTCAACTTTTAGATTAAATTTCAACTCAAAGAGGAAAGTCTTGTTAAATTTGAACTTGATTTCATTTTTATTTTAAACAATAAAATCTATTGCTTTTCGAAGAATGAGATTGCAGATACAAGCGGCCGAAATGAGCTTCCTCCGCAGGGTGGTTGGGCTCTTGCTCAGAGATTGGGTGAGGAGCTCTGCCATCCAGGAGGATCTCGGTGTCGAACCGCTCCTCCTCCAGGTCAAGAGAAGCCAGATGGGGTGGTTTGGGCATCTGGTCAGGATGCCCCCCGAGCACCTCGTTTGTGAGGTGTTTCGAGCATGTCCCACCGGAAGGAGACCAAGAGGCAGACTCGGGACTCGCTGGAGAGACTTTGTCTCACAGCTTGGTGGGGAACGACTCAGGATCTTTCCAGGTGAGCTGGAGGTTGCAGCTGGGGTAAGAGAATCCTGGGCTTCCCGTCTGAGGCTTCCCCGCGACCTGGCCCCAGATAAGCGAAAAACGACAGAACAGAACCACAAAATTCTTTTACAAGACTCAGGACTCCTCTTTTGTGTGGGTGCGTTTCCCTCTTCTTTTAACTACGGTAGTTGATTGATTGCCTTGCGCTGCGTCAGATCAGTGACCTGTACAGGGTGTACACAGCCTCTTACCTGATACGCACTAGGATAGTTTCCAGCACCCTGCCAACCCAATGACAGATTAATCCATTTAGAAAATGACTGATTGAACTATTAAACTTGGCTTCACAGCCTTCTCCTCTTTTTTTATTCAGTGCCAGTGTGTTGATCCACTTACACGAGATCAATCTGACACAATCTTAGGTCTTGAATCTTTCCAAGTTTATGTAACGTGCTTATTTGTCTATCTTGTTTAAAATTTGGTGACGAGATACAAAATGTCATCAGTCTTTCGAAATAAACAAGGCAAAAAGCCAAGAGGTTGCTTTACAAAAAAAAGGTTTTGAATGAGTTTTAGCAGCAAAGCAGCTGAGTTAGAAATGTTACGAAAAGCAATGAAGTTACCGATGATGGTCACTAAATGAGCCTGTTATCGTCACTGATGGTTGTCTACAGTTATGATGGCAAGCCGGATTCAGAGGAAACCATCAAACCTGAGCCGGCACTCTCCGTCCGGTGTAAAGACCCCTGCACAGAGTAAACACTGCCTGGACCAACTCCAACACACATATCTCCATAGTGTGTGAGCTCCGTAAAGAGTGGAGAGCAGATGGAGGACATGTGAGGAGGAGGATGGGGATCCAGGAGAGAAATGAACCTATCATTCCAACTTGAATGAGAAATGGTGCAATCTGATAAAAAAAAAAAAAAAAGAGAATACTTAAAAAAAACAAAAAATGAGAAGAGACGAGTAATTTAACATCAACACAAAACAAATAGTTTTTTTATGTACCAAACATTCCTTTTGGTAATTTATGAATGAATGAGGAGGTGCTTCGGGCCCTGTGTTTTTGCAGTTTCCATGTAAACGTCCGGTTGCTTGCTTGAGGAACTGGAGGCGCACACTCTGACCCAGTGAAATACAGAGAGGCCAGTTTGGTGTTCTTCACTGCAGCCTGGTCTTATGACCCATTCCGGACTCCAGCTTTTTAGTTGCCAGGTTAGACACAATGCGACCGGACTGGGACGCCGGTAGATAGGGGCAAGCGGGCATCGAGGGGTTAAACACCTGGTGTTTGCACTACAGCACTCAAATTTTATAGTATATTCAATTCAATTCACCCATAGAGCCATGGGATTCTGTGATTTTTCCAAGCATGATTTTTCTATCCTGGTTTTTTGTCAGCCTGGTTTTCTATTGGTCATTGAAAAGACCATCCTGATTCTCATAGAATCGGTAAACTACACGTTGGGGTACGACATGAACTCTTTTTTAGGATTCATTTTTGTGTGAAGTGCTTGATCATCTGCTTACCAGAGACTTGGAGCTCTGTTTGGAGGGCGGCTGAAATTGTCGGACATTAGTGGGTGTTTCCTTCTCAATGGAGTGTCTTCTCGGTGGAGCCTGACGCCTCTCTGGTTGAGGTGTAGACGAGATGGGCAGGAACATTGGCGGAGCTGAGAGAGAAAATCATTTGTAAGTTTAAAAGACTTCAAATCTTATGATTTATGGTTTTATTAGTGAGGAGGGTATTATGGGTTTGCAATGTGGACAAATATCCTGACTCACTTTTCTTGCCCACTGCAGACTCTGGAGACGTATCATCCATCAAAGATGTCGCTACACTAGAGGTGCTTGGTGATCTATGTCCAATCGGCTCATCCTGAAATTACAACATACATAAACCAGATGATGATGATTTACTTCTAGAAAATATCCAAATTAAATGCACATGGTGATGCTCTAATAATTTTTGTAGTGGCCTTTTTTAATTTTTCTATGACAACATAGAAAACTCCTTTGCTCAGCATTATCAGGAAAGTCCTCTGACTTGATTTTACTGTCAATCCAAACCTCCTGACACCCATTTACATCCTCAATTTTTATTTCACAAATAAAACAACAATTTTTGAACAAAAAACACAACATTCAAGACATCAACCTGCCCACTATCCTTCCTCCCTGCTGTTCAAGTGAAAGATCGTGACTCCTCTTTGGCAACTCTTATTACTCAAATGACTCAAACTTCCATTAGAACCACAACACATCAAAACAGGAGTCTCTCCCATTCTTAAAAAACCTTGTTGTGACAACAAAGAAACAATTAAATTTATATCAATTTTCTATTTCTTTCTGATATCCTGAAGTTTCACCATTATGCAGATGACACGACTCTATTTAAATGAGTGCTGATGCAACACCAAATTTGACAACAACAAAGCAGAAATGCATGTCACACCCAAAATTTCTCTGAAAATAAAGAGTCAAGAGAACATCCCTATGTTATGTTATTTTTATGTGGCTATCAGCCCACCTGTTCTGCAAAAAAAAAAAAAAACGTACTTTCCTTTGCATGTACGATATTTACTCACTAAATGGACTCACATAACTCTATAGGCGTTAGTTAAAAAGAGTTTCAAAAAATTATTACCTCTACTAATTAATTAAGTCTGTTGCTTAGATAACTATTTATTCTTCTACTTTGTTAAGGTTTAACCCATTAAAACCATCTGAGCCTCCTTCTTCAAGAAGCTCAGACAACTCCGCTCGAGAACATTTCTGTACCAAAGGTTTTTCTTCCCTTACATGGTTGGGCTCTGCAACGACTCACGCAACATATAGAAAGATGTTGCTGTGACACACAAATGTCCCACGTGTGAGATCGTTAAAGTATATTCTGATTCTGATTAAGTGATTTTTATCCCCGAAAGAGCATGTATTTTGCTTTAGTGGGGTAAAATCTCATATAAATAAACATGTGCCTTTTGTCACCATGAAAATGTAAAACTAGCCAAAAAAAGTGTTAATATATTAATCAGAAACTTCTGGTTTTGACATAGTGAAACCCTCCTTATCTTACTCTCTGCTCGCTCATGGTTCATTTGGTGTGGGCACGATCAGAGGTGTCAAGTAGCGAAGTAAGACTACTTCGTTACCTTACTCAAGTAGAAAATCTCGTTATCTTTACTTTAACGAAGTAATTATTTTTTGTCTACTTTTTACTTTTACTCACTACATTTTTCTGCAATTATCTGTACTTTTACTTCGTTAATTTAATAAAAAGTAGTCACTACTTTCTCTATTTTGTCACCGTTAAAAAGCCGCGACTGTTTGTCGGACTTTTTTTTTTTTTTATGAACCCGGAATGCATCAAACAAAGGAACAGATGAATGATTGGCTGAAATGTCCAGTCAATCATTACTTTGGGGCGAGTAGCCCCGCCCACAAACTTTTAAAGAGCAGCCAGGAACGTTAATTTCCGTGTTTGAGACTTGATGCGGGCTCGGAAATCAAAGTTTTTCTGATGCTGCAACACTGAACTTTGATTGAATTATCAGTTTTTTAAAAAAAACAACAGCAAAGAAATGTTTTATTATTATTATTATTACTTTCAGTCTGCGGTTATTGTAAACGTCTTTGCTGAAAATGTTGTAGATGGTATTTTTATAAAAATAACTTTGATCTGTGACGCACTATTTTATCTTTAGAAACAAAGCTAATTGAACTGATTAATCCATAAATAGTAGTGGATGAAGTATTTGTGCTTAAAAGCATCCAAAATGTTATTGATTAGTTTATAAAGACTGACTGAGGAGATTAAAACTACACATCGCTTAGATTTTGTATCATGTAGATGTTTGGGTTAACATTAAAAAAACCTTATATGTACACATATATATGTAGATATGTATATATATAAATTTATATGTACCGTCTCCTAAGTCCCGCCCCTACTGGTTTCTTTCTGGGTTTCTTAAAATCTTATTTCCCTGGTTATTTTTTCATTTTTACAGTTCTTAAAATTTTAGAAAAAGAATCCAAGGATTTTGCCTCCTGTGTGTTTCCTTCACTCCCACTGCCTTACGAGTGCATGTAAAGGGTGTTATTTTGTCAATGGGCGTGGTTTTACTGGGTGTATGATATTTTTTGTAAAATACGATAATTTTACGTCATTAGTACGATAATCCAGCACCTACCACCTGGCAACGCTGGTTCCAGGTGTCACGCAGGCTGTATGTGGCACTCCCAACCTTATCAACTTGATAAAGACTATTCAGTATTGCCTCAAAAAACTTTGAAAACTAGGTGCCTTTAAGGCTTGAAAAAGCCTTTTGGTCATTTTTTTTTTCATTTATTTATTTTTTTTTTTAACATTGAGTGTGTTTGTGTCTTGAAGTTGGTTAAATTAGGTGATGCAGAGTGAAGCTTGGTAGCTGAAGGGACGTTACATAATGCCCTGCTTCTGTTAATACATTTGATTGTGTTCATTAATCGATTTCCAATAAAGATTATTAAGAAATAAATGTTTCTGATTCATAAAGTTTCACACCAAAACACTTTCATTTATTATCATATTTTCTGCTCCTTAAAGCATGTGATAATAGTTAAAAAATATGTTCATACGCTTTTGTTAACAATATTCCTTTTTTTCTGAAAATTACTTTTACTTTTTTTACTTGAAGTAGTTTTAAAATAGGTTACTTTTTACTTTTACTTAAGTAGAAAACTTGAGTTGATACTTCTACTTTTACTAAAGTAGTTTTTTAACTCGGCATTCATACTTCTACTTGAGTAGAAAATGTTGGTACTTTTGACACCTCTGGGCACGATACATCACAAGTCATCACACATCACAGTTTGAGGCGGTAAATAGAGTGCAAAGCTCATCAAGTATTCAAAGTTAACCCATTTTTTGTATTTTTATTTTAGTACATCATCCGGGAGGAGCTCGATGTTGAGCTGCTCCTCCTCCAAGTTGAGAGAAGCCAGATGGGGTAGTCGGGGCATCTGACATGACATGACACTTTCTGTTGGGACTAAGCCTGAGCAGAGACACGGCGGGGAGCGAAATCCATGACCAAGAACAACATGGTGTTCCAAATAGTAGGCTCACAAAATACTCAAATGTGCAAACGTACCACTTCAAATATTTTTTTGACATAGAAATAGACTCAAAAGTAATAAAAATTTCCTAAAATTTGATTTTTTCTCTTTAAAAGAAGATACAGAAAATTAAAATGCAGTTGTTTTTTTTTTTTTCAGTACATAAAAAAACTTACATCTGAGTCGGAGCTGTCTAGCTCAGCGAGGCTTGGAGCTTTCAGAAGTCTCTTTCTCTGAGGAACAGACTGAGAACCAGTGGGTTCTACTCTGTGAGATGATGATCCGTTAATCAGAGACAAAGTGCTGGAGGTCCTCCTGCCCATGTATGGACTAAACTCATCTGCACAAAGCAACACAGAACATGATCATTAAGGTATGAAGAGGATAGGAACAGATATGAATCTCAAAACACCTTCTCTCGTGGTGCCTCACATCCTTCTTTGGTATGAGCTTAATTTCTATTAATTAGTGATTCCCTGTGTAAAAACTCAGCAGGAACCAGTTGCTTTCCATCAATAGTTTTATAGAAGGATGCAATTAAACCGGTTTCAGAGGACTGAGGTTTGAGATCCATCTGGGGGTTCAAAGCTGGGTAGAAGGAGATATAGTAGGGTTTTAAATGGAGACAAAGGAGCAGGGAGATATAGTAGGGTTTTAAATGGAGACAAAGGAGCAGGCCAGGTCACAAGAGCATAAAATATTTGAAGTTCTCTGGTAGACAACCTGAAGAAAAGGTTTAGAAGAATAGAAGAAAGGGAGGGGTCGGGACAGTTGGAGATAAACAAGCAAATTTTGAAAGAGGAGCTGAAATAAAACCCAACATTTTTAAGAATTTAAACATCACCTGTTTCTCAACTTCTCAATTTAAGTTTGCTTTCATTTTATTTTCCAGTTCTCAAACTTTAAATTCTAATTTGGGGAGTTATTAGTTTGCAGCCAAGGTGGAAGAGAGACATGACCGTTAAGTTAAAGGCTAAACATTCCGTCCAAACCACGGGACGGATCATACTTTACCTGTACCAGTACGGAACAAATCCTGCGGCATGCTGCGAGTTTTGCCAAAACCTGAAGGAGAACACCTGGTTTATTAGAACAGCTAGTCTTGGATCAGTCCAGCATCCCTTCAGCTAATTTCTACATATCTTTTTTTTTATCTGAATAAGTATAAATATCTAATTTTTCTTAATTGTCTTTAAAGAGGAAGTTTTTTACTTTTTATTGATCATTTTTACCGCAGAACAAACAAAACAGACAGAGATAAATGAAGAAACTTTTGCTGGCACAAGCATCCGATTTTAGCCGGAAAAAGCTGACAGCTCACAAATACATTTGTTCAGTTTCATGTCAGTTTCCAATACTGTGAATCCCCCCTCCTCTCGCTTTAGATTTAGTAAGACAACACAGCCTAAATCTTGTTTGAGGCTGCAAATAAGAGTGTGAGCAGATCGCATGCAGCGTTGCTGTTTAACCCCGCCCTGCTTTGCTAGAATAGGAATGGCGGAAAACAAAATTCTAGGCCAAGAACAACCCTGCATTTGAATAGAATAATAATAATAATAATAATGTATTTTATTTATAATGCACTCTATACTTGAAATCAAGTCTCAGAGTGCTACATGGATTAAAACATTAAAACTTAAAACAATTAAAACAGTACAGTACAATAAAAACAAACATACAATGCAAACAAATTTAAAAATTATAAGCTTTTTTAAAAAGGTGGGTTTTTAGTCCTTTTTTAAAGGCATCCTCCGTCTGTGGGACCCTGAGGTAGTCTGGGAGGGCATTCCACAGGCGGGGAGCAGCAGCCTTGATGGCCCTGTCGCCCATTGTTTTTAGCCATGTCCTGGGTGGGTTCAGACGATGCTGTTGGCCTGACCGGGTCCTGGTTGAGGTATTGAGTGTGAGTAGTTCTGAGAAGTAAGTAGGGGCCTCACCGTGCAGACAGTGATGGGTGTGAAGGAGGACCTTATATTCAACACGGAGGTGAACGGGAAGCCAGTGAAGGCTGTGAAGGATGGGGGTGATGTGCTCGTATTTCCGCACCCTCATCAGGACCCTGGCAGCGCTGTTCTGAACATGCTGGAGCTTTTGAGTGCTCCTGCCAGGGATCCCAATGAGAAGTGCATTACAGTAATCCAGCCTGGAGGAGGAGACAAAGGCATGGACGAGCTTCTCAGCAGCCGGGAGGGAGAGAGATGGACGAAGTTTTGAGATGTTACGGAGGTGAAAGAAGGAAGTTTTGCAAATGTGGGTGACATGATTGTCAAAGGTGAGGTGGGAATACTGTAGAGCTTGCAAATAACTTCAAAATTTGTGAATGAAACAGAAAATCACTTCAGGTATGTTTTTAAGGGGGGATCAGATTTAAACATGATAGAAATAAATTTTGAGTAAAACCCCCTCTTTGCCTGCTTTGATGGTTCGTAATTTTTCGTCTTCTTCTTCTTTCGGCATTTCCCTTCACGGGTCGCCACAGCAAGTCAGTTTCTTCCATCTAACCCTATCTGTGGCATCTTCTTCAGTCACACCAGCTAACTTCATGTCTTCCTTCACTACGTCCATGAACCTCCTCTTTGGTCTTCCTCTAGTCCTCTTTCCTGGTGGTTCCAAACCCAGCATCCTTCTTCCCATGTACTCTCTCTCCTCTGCACATGTTCAAATCATCTCAGTCTGGCCTCTCTGACTTTATTTCCAAAACCTCTAACATGTGCTGTTCCTCTGATCCTGTCCATCCTGGTCACTCCCAGAGAGATCATCAGCATCTTCATCTCTGCTACCTCCATTTCTGCTTCCTGTCTTTTCCTCAGTGCTACTGTCTCCAGACCAAACAGCATGGCCGGTCTCACCACGGTTTTGTACACTTTCCCTTTCATTTTAGCTTAAACTCTTTTGTCACAGATCCCACCTCATACTTTTCTCCACCTGTTCCAGCCTGCATGCACACGCTTCTTCACCTCTTTTCCACACTCTCCATTGCTCTGGACTGACTGTCCTAAGTACTTAAAATCTTCCACCTTCTTTATCTCTTCTCCCTGTAACCTCACTTTTTGATGGTTCTCAATTTTTCTAGCTGGGATTTATTTTTAGAGCAACCATATAAACTTGTGAAAACCATGTGAACCAAAGGTGAATCACTTGAAGGTGTGCATAGTTATCCTCTTGTCATAACGCTCACCCTAAAAACAGACTATAAATTTTTTAAGGCATTTTTACAGGGAAGAAAATCTCTGTTTTTCAGTTTTATTTAGAATTTTGTTTAACAAGGTGGTAACTATAAGGCTTTTGAGAATTTTGTTTTATTAATCTGGAGTAAAAGGTGTTGTTTGTGGTGTTATGTTAATCCGAGTCCGTCTCGGTTGTATGCCAGCAACTGAAACTTGAAGCCTCCGATGGAAGCAAAGTAGACCTGGGTGTGTAAACACGAAACTAATCTATACATCTATACCAGAGATGTTAACAGCAATCTGAATGTGTTTCTGCAGAGCTGGGTTTAATAGATGCATAAACTGAACTGGCCTGCTGTTCGGTTACGGTTGCCAATAAATTAAAGCCATCAATTTTATGACACAAAGAAGAAAAGTGTTTATTTGATCCTTCTTGAAGAAATTAAAATTTTGGAAGAAAGAGCAAAGCTCTTGATTTACAAGTGGATCTACGTTCCAATCTTCACCTATGGTCACCAGCTGTGGGTGATGACCGAAAGAATGAGATCACGGATACAAGCAGCCGAAATGAGCTTCCTCCGCAGGGTGGCTGGGCTCTCACTCAGAGATCGGGTGAGGAGCTCTGCCATCCGGGAGGAGCTCGGTGTCAAGCCGCTCCTCCTCCAGGTTGAGAGAAGCCAGATGGGGTGGTTTGGGCAACTGGTCAGGATGCCCCCCGAGCGCCTTACTGGTGAGGTGTTTCCGGCACGTTTCACCGGGAAGAGACCAAGAGGCAGACCCCGGACCTGCTGGAGAGACTATGTGTCTGGCTGGGGAACGACTCGGGATCCTTCCGGGTGAGCTGTAGGATGCAGCTGGGGTGAGAAAATCTGGGCTTCCCATCTGAGGGGGTTGCCCCTGCAACCCAGCCCCAAATAAGCAGAAGACAATGGAAAAACACGGAAGTAAAATTTTGGACTAAAAGCAAAATCAAGCAACTTTCCACTGAACTGAATAAATTCGGTCACTTTTTTTGACTACATTAAGTACTTGCAATAAAAAGTCAAGCAATAGCATTTGAAAGTAAAATGTAATCAGTTGGAAAAAACCCACATATTTTTATAACTGTATGTATATATGCAGACGTATGGCCATATTTGCATATACAGTGAGAGTACGTATCTATTTCCTTCTTAAAATGCTTATTTCTAGTTACCAAATAAAACTTTTATCATTGGTTAAAACGTCAAGCATTCTTTAGCTCCATGTCATATAACATGAAGCAACCAATCTGCTGATTAATCAGAGAAATACACACAATACACACATCATCAGACAACATGTATCAGATAGGAGGTGTTGGAAAGTAGAAACATTGTTCAGGAGGAGGCGGGTGAAGTTCAGGTTTATTCTGCTTTGGTGATTTTCTTCATCTTTTTAGCTCAATTTGCATTAAAACTCCAAAGAAAGAAGCTGATTGTACCAAACTGCTGACCACTGATCCCTTATCATGCTGTTTTAGTTCTGCTAAGTCATCCTGATGCTTAAAGGATGTGTTTTGTGTTTAGTTGGAGATCCGTGGACACACAGAGGATGCACTCAGTCTGCAGGATGCTCCTCTTTTTACTAGTGGATTACACGGCTGGGAGCACTTTTCTGCTTTAACTTCATTTTACAGATACCAATTAAAAGATTACATCATCGACAAATATTTGAACTTTGTTTACACTTCTGTAAAAAAGTAATTACCAGTTGCACAACACACATGAAATTACTGGGTAATTACTGTTTTCTACAGTTTTTAAAACCCAAAAAGAAATGAAATATTTCTCCTTTAAAGAAAGATTACGTGACATCGGGGGTGCCCAACTGGTCGACCGCGGTCAATCAGTAGATAGCGGACTGGTCCTGAGTCGATCGCGAGACATGTTAAAAAAAAGATGAAGAAAAAGTTTTTTTGTTTTATTGACAGAAAGTCAGAGTTGCCAATTTAGTGACTTTGACGCTAAATTTAGTGCCAATTCAGCTGCTCAAAAAAGCGACTAGCAACAATCTAGCGCCTTTCTTGTGTTATAGAGTGCTTTCACCCACGTGACTAAAACCCAGATGTCGGCCAGGATCACGATGAAAATATCAAAGCAATATTTTTTGTTGACTGGTGGAGAAGATCCTTATACAATTCTAAATAGTTTATTTTAGAACAATCCCGATTTGATGCCTGCAATTCACCCCAAATTTCTACTCAGCTGCAGATCTGAAGGCTAATGAAGGAGTGGAAGCATACTTCCGGGTTGATGACTTCATGTGAAACGTCATCGCCCTGAATGTTGATTGGATAATCAACTGTAGTTTTTCTAAATAAATTTTCTAATTGGTTGTGTATTTGGAGGATGCACTCAGGACCGATATTAGTTTTATTACAGGCTGGAAAAATCTGTGATGGTTTGCAATGTTGCCGCGGGACTGGTAGATCTCAAGAGGTTTGCTACTTGAAAAGTAGATCTTGGGACAAAAAAGGTTGGGCACCCCTCCATTACATTATTTCTATTGTTTTTAAAATGTGTAGAAGTTTAATACTTTTTTTGTAAACGTGTGATCAAAAAGTTTGTTCTTAGTGAGGTATTTCTTTGCGGAATGTATCACACCGATATGAGTGAGAATTTTTTACAGTAAGCTTACTTAATTTTTCTAAAAGAAAATTAAATCTTAATTTTAGAGGTTAATTTTGGCATGTTTGAAGCTCGTTCAGCCAGAGACTGGTGCCCCTGCTGCGTAAAAGAGTCTTAATGGTCTTGGACCTTCTTATTTATCTGACCGCCTTGTGAGGTACGACCCCTCACGGAATCTGAAGTCCTCTCTTACCAGCCTTTTAGTAATGTCAAATGTAAGAACAAAAACTCACGACGAGGCATCGTTCCAGCATTATGGTCCTCGCCTGTGGAACAGCCTGCCAGGGGACCTCAGGGCCGCAAGGTCTGTTCATGTTTTAGAGAAGAGGTTGAAAACCCACCTTTATAACTTGGCATTTTCTTGATTTTTAGTTTTGTTTAATATGCCTTTATGTATTTATTGATATTTGTTTTCTTACTTTTCTGGTTTTACTATGTATTTCAAATTTTGTTTAAAAGGTGCTTTATAAATAAAGTTTTACTTGATTTGATATAAAAAAATACTAATTGGGGTCTTTTATACTTCCAGTAGAGATACTATTTAATTTGGTCACCTAAAAATAAAAAATGTGTTTATAATTTTAATCATTTTATTATTTGTTGTAATTTTTTTATTTTTATAATTGAACTACTGTGATAAAAAAATATCGAAATATGATAACGCTGCCAACTGGACAATCTACCCTGCTGTACAAAAATGCCTGCAAGAGGGATCTGAAGTCGTGCAACATCAACAGAGCTGATCTCAAGTCATTGACCTCTGATGGCTAGACAGTAGAAGCCTTGCAACTGTCAAAATTGGTATCGAGCTGCCGAAGAGAACAGTGAGATGGAGCAAGAGGCCATAAAGACCCGGAAACACCAAATAAGGTCATTCTGCCACTGCTACCCCCATGACTCATACCACCTATTACATTTGTAGCAAGTGTGGTAGGAGCTGCGGCTCCCGATTTGGCTGACGCTACACAAACAAATAAGTAGAGACAGAAGGATGCCAACAACTGTGACAAATCAATTCCCCTCCAGGATTAAGAAAGTCAATTTTATCTTGTCTTAATTGATATTTTCACTTTAATTGCAACAAAAGTGCATTAATTTTTACTTAAACTTTGAGGACTTCCTTCACAAATAAAAAAAAAAAAAGATAATTAGTTTTCACCGCAAATTTCAGTAAATGTGCTGCACATGCAATTCTATTGCAAAGCAGATATATAAAAACGATTTATGAGTTCTTATTAGCATCTGTTCTTGTTCCTTTGGGAGAGATTAAATCCAGTTCCTCGTTACAAAAGAGACCTAATTACTTTCTGGCAGAATGGGACATTTTAAAAGGCTGATTTTTGATGCAAAAGAAGCCATTAAAGTTATTATTTGTTCATTTATGTTATTTTGGAGTTTCATCTAGAGCAGAATAGGCTCGTATCCCTGTGCTTTTACTCCTCCTGAACAGTCTCCTACTTCTTCATGTTTCACTTTTACAACAGCCAGTAAATCACGTCCAAATAACACAGAAGCATGACATGAAATGTGTGTGCTGATCTGAACGAGCGTGTGGGGAGAGTAAGCAGCCACAATCAACAGAAAGCAGGAGATTACTAAAAAAAAAAAAAACCTGATAAGGGAAGCCTTTACCTGACGCATCGAAACTGAAAGACATGCTAAGCGGCCGAATTACTGCAACGAGAAACTGCTTGTGATTAGGTGGCAAGTTGAAGCAAAAACTTCACACATAAAAGACAGAAAAAGGTACACGGAGCGTGGGAGATAAAAGAGCGGGAAGAATGCAGGATGCTGCTGCATCACAGAGATCTCCTCTCTTTTTTTGTTTTTAGTTTGATTAGCAGACACACAGTTTTGAATTGTTTCATTTCAAAAATGAGCAGATGCACAAAGCAGAAAAAGTCACATTTAAAAAGCTTTAAGCATAAAGCTTTTAGACACGTTACCATTTCTGAGTACGGAATAAGTGTGTATGTGCATGTAATGAAAAAGAGATCATAAGGATTACCATACCTAGCCGTCCCCTTCGGACCATATCTGGAGATACTGGACGAAGTTTTCGTTCTGCTTTAATCTCCTCCAGGATGCGCTCATGGAGAGTGGGAGGAGGCTGGGTCTGAGGTTTCAGCTTCCGAGCAGAGACCTAGCAAAATGGTCATGGTAGATGACGAAGGGTTAAAATACAATACATGTAGTTTTCAGTGTTTTCTTCTCCTTTCAACATTTCCCTTCACGGGTCGCCACAGCAAGTCAGTTTCTTCCAGCTAAACTCGTTTCCTGCATTCTCTTTGGTTATGCCAACTATCTTTATGTCTTCCTTCACTGTATCCATAAAACTCCTCTTTGGTCTTCCTCTAGGCCTCTTTCCTGGTGGTTCCAAACTCAGCATCCTTCTGCCGATCTACTCTCTCTCTCCTCTGCACATGTCCAAACCACATGGCCTCTCTGACTTTATCGCCAAAACCTCTAACATGTGCTGTTCCTCTGATCCTGTCCTACCTGGTCCCTCCAAGAGAGATCCTCAGCATCTTCATCTCTGCTACCTCCATCTCTGCTTCCTGTCTTTTCTTCAGTGCTACTGTTTCTAGACCAAATCAGCATGGCCGGTCTCACCACGGTTTTGTACACTTTCCCTTTAATTTTAGCTGAAACTCTTCTATCACACATCACACTTGATACTTTTCTCTACCCATTCCAGCCTGCCTGCACACGCTTCTTCACCTCTTTCCTAACTTCTAACTTTTCCAACTCTTTGCGTCTTTACTGATTATCAACAAGAATTGTGAGAAACGAGCATCTCCTCAATCAAAATGATGACTGTATTTTTACTGAATTTAATTTTTTTAATCAATATAAATTGCTTTGATAATAAAATTTTGCTTCAAAGAAATGCTAGATTTTATTTAGAATTTTTAAAAAAAAAAATGTGTAAGGTAATAAAAACTGAATAACACAAAACTTGGTTTGCAAAGTATTTTTTTGAGCTAGAAAATTAAATAATTTTTATTTAAAAACATTTTAAATTTGGTTTATTCACAGAAAAAGATGTAGTTTTATAAAATATTTTGATTCTCACAGGATTGAGTGGTGGTCTGGACCTGATGAACTCCAGAATAACTTCATGAGCACTTTTCTTTAACCTAGGAGGAATATCTCCGTTAACCTGCAACAAAACAGAAAAAAACATTAATTAAAACTATACATATGAAGCAAAACTACGCTAATTATCACACAGTTAACATAACATTAGTAATCATTGTGTACAATCAAACCAGCTCCATATTTGTCTTATAATCCGAACCCGTCGTCGTCATACTGACCATGACTTTGCGCAGTTTGTAGCGTTTGGATCTGATGTCGTCCATCAGCATCTCATAGGGAGTAAGTTGGTACTCTATTGGCAGAGGGTTGTACAGACGCTCCTGGACCTTCTTTAACTTCACTCCTTCACGGAGATCTCTCATTACCTGGACCCAAAAACGAGCCTGGCAACAAAACAATGACAAAGTTGTAACAGAAACATAAAAAAATAAAAACTAAACAAATTAACAGAAAGCATAACAATGCAATCAAAAGAGGATACTTTACATCCATCTCTGCTGAAGTTAATTTGTAACTAAGTACACAAAATTTGATATTATAATTACTTATTATTATTAATCCACTTTCAACCATGTACTACAAAACACTGGACTAAGTTTACTGCAGCATTAAAGGAGCATAAAAGTCTACAACAGCTCTTCTCTTTGGCAGATCAGGTCACATCTCTGCGGAGCTGATTCCATCATACAAACTATTCATAGGATTAAACCAACAATCAAAACTGTGCCGGTCTGAACCGAGGATTCTACCTCAACACTAAAGGACTGTTTCGAACACATCGACTAGGTGGATGTTCAAAGTGGGTGCAGACCTGGAGAGCTACACGTCATCTGTGGTCTCCAACATACACTTCTGTATTGATGCTGTTAGACCAGGGGGGGCAAACTTTTTGGTTCGCGTTCCAAATTTAGTTCTAACGTTTGACTGCGGGGCCGGAACAGGATAAGATAGATGGCATGCTTTGGTAACCGCTAGATTAGACCGATAGAATGGCACGCTAGATTTTAAACAAGCACGCTAAACGTTACATCAATAGCGTTAAATTTTAAATCTAGCGGCGCTAGGTCTGAAATCTAGTGCGATAGCGCTTAAAACATGTATTTGGTGGTGCTAAATTTGAAATTTGAGGGCTTGGCGTAACATTTAGCTTGTTTTAACATCTAACACGCTCGTTTAAATGCGTGTATTGGACCTGATGGCTTTCCATATCTGTGCACACTGTTTATTTTGACAGCATGCACATCACGGCAACACACATTTTAATGGGAGCAGTGTTGTTGTTTTCTCCACAAAGCCAATATATCTAGAGAGTGTCTCTAGTGAGGAAACATCAGAATTGCAGGGTAAATAAAACATTAACAAGGTTTATTTATTTCAATTTTTTTCAAGTTCGGCGGGCCGGATTAAACCGTTTAACGGGCCATAGTTTGCCCATCCCTGTTAGACCAACAAACACTGGCATGGTTTTCCCCAATCAGAACCACAACCTAGCTCCACAACCTACGTATGTTAGGATCAATTTACTTTTGGATCATCCTCACTAACAGAACACCATACAGAAAATCTGGGTATCTTTTAAAAATAAAAACTATTTCATATGCTCACCCGCATAACCATGCAGCAAACCTTCCATTTCATTACACACACTTTTAATCTAGTTCCTCAGCTAGAGCCTCTTTAACTTAACTGTAAGATAAATGGATAAAAACACGCTAAAACATTTGCATGTTGGTGGTTTCTCACCCAGTCAGCGTTCTGCAGCTCGTTCAGGTCTCTGCCCGGCTCCTCCGTTGACTCTTCCTCCATTTTTCGGAGGTTCTGACAAAAAGAGAAAGTTTTTTACAAATTGAACTCAAGTTTTCAAGTATAAAATCATACGATTTTAAACTCAAATAAAACAAAGCTTTTCTACAGAACTACAGGAATATTTCATTTTGGTCTCTGGATATTTTTTCTACTTTTCATTGACAAAAAGGCATAATTTTGTCAATCTACAAAAAAAAAAAAAGATCAATTTGTCACCATAAACATAAGTTCTTAAAGGCCCCAGTCTCACTTTCATTCATATACAGCATGTGTTTATATGCCGTTTGTGCTCAGTTCATTCATTCATCTTCTGAACCGTCCATCCCTAACGGGGCCATGAAGGTGCCGGAGCCGATCCCGGCTGATTCAAGGCGAGAGGCAGGGTACACCCCAAACAGGTCACCAGTCTGTCACAGAGCAACACATACACACAGACAACCATCCACACACACACTCATTCCTAGTGGATTTTATAGAGGCCAATCAACCTAACATGCATGTCTAGAGGGTGGGAGGAAACCTAGAGTATCTGGAGAAAACCTACGCATACACAGGGAGAACATGCAAACTCCACACAGAAAGGCCAGTGATTCAAGCCTTGCCCCCACTCTGGGACTCATCCAAGTACTCCAGTTTTCTTTTACTCTCAAAAACATGTGTGTTAGGTTGATTGGCTGCTACAAAATTGCCACTAGAAATGAGTGTGTGTGCGGCTCCACAACACTGGTGATCTGTTTGGGGTGTAACCTGTCTCTTGACTGTAATGAGCTGAGATAGGCTCCGGTGATCCTGTTAGGGATGTGAAATCATTTATCATTTGTGTTTAAAAAAAAATGATTTACAAGTTTTAGATTTAATCCTCAAAAAAAGCCTGAATTTTTTTTTTTTTGTTTTCTTCATTTGCTACCAGAATGAGAAGGAGGAGTTTAAGTATCTCGGGGTCTTGTTCACGAGTGGGGGAAGAATGGAGCGGGAGATCGACAGGCGGATCGGTGTGGCGTCAGCAATAAGTAGGACGCTGCGTCGGTCCGTTGTGGTAAAGAAAGAGCTGAGCCGAAAAGCAAAGCTCTCGATTTACAACTCGATCTATGTTCCAACCCTCACCTATGGTCACCAGCTGTGTGTGGGTGGTGACCGAAAGAATAAGATCGCGGGTGCAAGCGGCCGAAATGAGCTTTCTCCGCAGGGTGGCTGGGCTCTCACTCAGAGATCAGGTGAGGAGCTCTGCCATCCGGGAGGAGCTCGGTGTTGAGCCGCTCCTCCTCCAGGTTGAGAGGAGCCAGATGGGGTGGTTCGGGCACTTGGTCAGGATTGCCCCCCCGAGTGTCTCGTTAGTGAGGTGTTTCGGCACGTACCACCGGGAGGAGACTAAGAAGCAGACCCCAGACCAGCTGGAGAGACTATGTCTCACAGCTGGCCGGGAAACGACTCAGGATCCTTCCGGGTGAGCTGGAGGATGCAGCTGGGGAGAGAGAAGCCTGTGTTTCCCGTCTGAGGCTGTTGCCCCCACGACCCGGCCCCAGATGAGCGGAAGACGACGGAACAAAAAGAGCTACCAGAACGATTTACACTTTTTGTATTTTCAGGCAGTAGTTGTGGCAAACCCTGAAGGGAAATGCCGAAAGGAGAAGAAGAAGTATTTTCAGGCTGTAAACGCTACAATTAGCCCCGTAGCAGGAACATAGCAACCAATTATTTTTCTATCCTCTTTGCTGTCTGGAGCTCCCTATTAGGAGGTCATTAGAAGTCTGAAAAACACTGAACCTCAGCAGGAAGCAGCTGATCTGCATTCCTCTGAACCTCACAGCCGAAGACATTTAGTAGATCTCTGCATTTCTGTGTGAGCCCAAACACATCTCGACCCTAAAAGGTATTCTGTGTTGCAGTTCTCCCATCACAGAAATAGTCAATAGGAGTCATTAGAACCTGCACAGCTGACTGCACACAACCTGAACCCATAGGGAAATCACATTTCTACATCATCTCTTTAGAAAACATCTGTCTACAACGGCTGGTGACATAAAAACAAGTTTAAACTCAGATTGCTTCCTCTCAGCTCAGTTTCTCTATCGATTCTACAGCACGTTCATCAAACATTTGCAGCTACCAGTGGATCATCCTTTTGCATCATCACGTTGGGACATCTAATCCAGCTACTGAAGGCATAAAGGGAGTAAATCAGCTGCATTTAAACAGTTTTATCTCATTTGGATGAGCTGCAGCTCCAGATTACATCAAAACTCTGAATTACAGCTCCAGAAGATTGAATGAGACACATGAACTGTAAGCAGAGCGGTTTAATTGAATAACATGTAAGCCTCATGGGAGACGACTTTTCAAACTGCTTCGCGGACAGAAAAGACCTGGTTTAAGAACAGCACACAATAATGATTTCATTTCTTAGTCTGTATTTTTCTTTTTTTAAATGACACATGTTCTGTTCTTTTATAACCCGGCCTGATTACTGCATGCCTGAGGGTTTACGTGATCCTGTAAATGTTGTATTGTTGATTATTTGACTGTACAATGGCTGGAGTCCTCAACTTTCCTTCCTACAAAGCTCCTTTCCCAGCGAGTTATGCAACCGCCAAATCCCCCTCTTTTCATTGAGATGCATTACACACTGAAAGGGCAGCAGAAGTAGAGCATAGCAGGAAGGAACCCTGAGGTACAACACACACACACAGCTCCTGATGGGAAAGGTTCCAACACACAGCTGAGCTCCCAATTGCTCCTGAGGAAAAAACATTCAGATTGACTCCTTTTTCTCAATCTTACATGTCTTTGTAAAGATTTATTTGTGTCGTTTTCTTTGTTTTTCTGCTCCTATGGTCGGTAGTATGTTGAGTTTGTGGGTTATAATTCTTATCTCATTGCTGATAAATGTGGCACATGTTGTTAGCTGTTAGCTCAGAAAGGAGATATTCCCCCCTAAAAAGCTTTTGAATAAAGCTTTTGCTTTTTACATTGTGATTTCCCCCCTCCTCTCGCTCCCCACTTTGTCCAACCCAATGGGCATGTGTATGACTCAGCAAGACTCTCATTTGAAACCGCACATACAGTATAGAGTGTATAGAGCGAGCAAGACTAGCACATATTCTTTTCTATTCTTCTTCTCCTTTCAGCATTTCCCTCCAGGGGGCGCCACAGCAAGTCAGTTTCTTCCATCTAACCCTATCTGCTGCATCCTCTTTGGTCACGTCAACTATCTTCATGTCTTCTTTCACTGCATCCATGAACCTCCTCTTTCCTCTAGTCCTCTTTCCTGGTGGTTCCAAACCGAGCATTCTTCTTCCGATGTACTCACTCTCTTCTCTGTACATGTCCAAACCATCTCAGTCTGTCCTCTCCGACTTTATCTCCAAAACCTCTAACATGTGCTGTTCCTCTAATCCTGTCCATCCTGGTCACTCCCAGAGAGAACCTCAGCATCTTCATCTCTGCTACCTCCATCTCTGTTTCCTGTCTTTTTCTCAGTGCCACTGTCTCTAGAGTCTAGATCAAACAGTAGTCGGTCTCACCACGATTTTGTACACTTTTCCTTTCATTTTAGCTGAAACTCTTCTATAAACATATATGTACGTCCCCCATTCGAAGAAGCTGACCTTGCACAGCTGCTGCAAAAATACTTTCCACTCACGTTAGAATATGGGTGTGGCAAAGAACAAAATCCATGGCCAAGAACACGGACAGAAGAACTTGGAAATTATTCAAATATGAAAAATCACTTCCGATAGGTTTTTAATGTCGGAATAATGTTCAAACATAGTATTTGCCTTCAAAAAGTTGTTTTTGCACAACACCACCATTAAACAAAAAATTTAAAGAAAGTCGGGAAGAGGAAGGTCTTTTGAACTTTGAACTGAGACCAAACAGCGATGTATTAGTTCATTACGGTACATAATTATAAAAACAAACGATTACATCACTACAATGGCTTCCATGCATGATTATTTAATCATTTCTGACTGAAAACGTCACAGAACCCTGAGCTCTGCACTTCTGGCAGAATGAGAGGCAGCGTGTCTACAGATGTTGTCAGTTCAGACACGTGGAGCACGCACGCACGTCAGGAATTCTCCACAGTGGATGTGTTTGATTTGTCAGCCAATGAGGAGAAAACAGAGTGTCATCAGCATATATTTTGAAACCTGCACTTATTTAAACATAAAAACCTGACAATTTCCCCCTTGATTTAAATATATTTGTTAAAGAAAGAATTATGATCCTTTTATTGAATTTGTTAAAACTTTCTTCTATGATTACGTTCCGTTGTCTTCCGCTCATCCGGGGCCGGGTCACGGGGGCAACAGCCTCAATCGGGAGGCCCAGGCTTCTCTCACCCCGGCTGCATCTTCCAGCTCACCCGGTAGAATCCTGAGTCGTTCCCCGGCCAGCTGTGAGACATAGTCTCTCCAGCGGGTCCGGGGTCTGCCTCTTGATCTCCTCCCGGTAAAATGTGCCCGAAACACCTCACCAGCGAGGCGCTCGGGGGGCATCCTGACCAGTTGCCCGAACAACCCCATCTGGCTCCTCTCGACCTGGAGGAGGAGCGGCTCAACACCAAGCTTCTTCCGGATGACAGAGCTCCTCACCCGATCTCTGAGTGAGAGCCCAGCCACCCTGCGGAGGAAGCACATTTTGGCCGCTTGTATCCGCTTGTATCCATTGTGTGGAATTGAAGATTATTTGATGAGAGTCATGGTAAGTAGAAAAAAAACACGTCATCGTAGACACACTTCTTTAGTCTCAGTTATTTAACTTCTCCCCACATCAGCTGACTGGCTATCCTGCCTCACACACACGTACAGACAGTGTGTAAGCCCGTGACTGCTGCATGATGCCAGGAAGTGAAAAAAAAAAATGCTTGAGACTGTAAAGATCTGCTGAAAAATCTCTGAAAAAATTAATAGTTTTTTAAAGTGTTTTATAGCTAATCAAACTTTAATTCATTAGGTTCCGCTCGTTAGCAAGTTTAAAAAACTATTTTCTAATTTGGGGATTACAGAATAACAACCACTCAATGCATCTATTCATGTGAATATGGTGAAGAAAACTTCATAAAAGTTCAAAATTAAGCATGAAAACAAGGCAGAAAAAGATAGAAGAAAATTTGAACGAAGCCTGATTGTTCTGTTTGGTTCCGTCATCTTCCGCTTATCCGAGGCGGGTCACGGGTGCAACAGCCTCAGACGGGAAGCCCAGGCTTCTCTCACCCCAGCTGCATGCTGCAGCATGATCCCAAGTCGTTCCCCAGCCAGCTGTGGGACATAGTCTCTGCAGTCTGTCCGGGGTCTGCCTCTTGGTCTTCTTTCGGTGGGACGTGCCCGAAACACCTCACCAGCGAGGCGCTTGGGGGCATCCCGACCAGATGCCCAAACCACCCCATCTGGCTCCTCTCGACCTGGAGGAGGAGCGGCTCGACACCAAGCTCCTCTCGGATGGCAGAGCTCCTCACCCGATCTCTGAGTGAGAGCCCAATCACCCTGCAGAGGAAGCTCATTTTGGCCGCTTGTATCTGCAATCTCATTCTTTTGGTCACCAGCATAGGCGAGGGATGGAACGTAGTTCAACTTGTAAATCGAGAGCTTTGCTTTTTCCGCTCAGCTCTTTCTTTACCACGATGGACCGATGCAGCGTCCTAGTTATTGCTGATGCCGCACCAATCCGCCTGTCGATCTCCCGCTCCATCTTTCCCCCACTCGTGAACAAGACCCCAAGATACTTAAACTTCTCTACTTGGGGCAGGACCCTATCCCGGACCTACAGAGGGCATTCCACCCTTTTCCGGGCGAGGACCATGGTCTCGGATTTAGAGACGCTGATTCCTATCCCGGCCGCAAATCAATGGATTGGAAATTGAAGCCTGGTTGTTTCAGGGATGGTTGTGCGATTTCATCCACAACCATTTCCAGGGTTTCCAGAGAAGGTTTGAAAAAGAGAAAAAAATCGAGTTGTTGATTTCACCAAAACTGACCAAAAGAAAACAGATGAACCTTGCTGCTCTGATGAGTCTGGATTTCAGCTCCAGATCTACATGATAAGTCAGAATTAGCAGGAAACATTAAAAAATGGATCCATTCTGCATGTGTTAACCTTCACGCTGCAGCAGGTGGAATTGTGTGGGGAGGACCTATCGGTCCACTTTGGTCTCTCTAAATCCAACATGGTTTAACCAGCACAATGTAGCTGAGGATTTTTTCTAACCATGTGCATCTCTTTTTGACCAGAGTGGATACTCTTATGGTGCTGCTTCAATTCATGTTGACACATCACCTCCACCATGACGATACGCTTGGATTCTATCAGCAACATTTACTGTGGAAGTGCTCAGCCAACACAATCAATGCCACATAAAAGTTTTGGAACAATGTCAAGCAAAGTCCAAATTAAAATCTGTTATCAACCTGCCAGTTAGATTTATATAGTTGAGTAATGACGAGGAGGGCTCACCTCTTTGGCACTCTTTATCTTCTCCAAGAATGTACGCAGCTCCCGAGTTTCTGTGTAGAGGGCCCGGCACACCGCCTGGTAGTGACTGGGAACGTCGGACATACTGGGCAGATGAGTCGTACATAGCTAGAACAGAGACAGTCAAAGATGTTAAAACATCATTTACAATATCTTTTGAAATGAGATCCATGGATTTCCTGCTTTGGAAATCACAGATTGCAACAAACTGTTAAAATTTGACATACATAAGTCTCCTCTAATTGGTCTCTAATTTGAAACCCTTAAATAAAAGCCTTGGCATCTCTTTGTTATATGTAAACGATAGAGATTTTTTTTTTCTGAAGTTAAATTATTATCAGAACTTATTAAGCAATTTCACTACCAAAAAAAACAAAAACAAAACATTGTAATATTCTGATGCTTTGCTAAAGATTCTGGTTTCCAAAATACCGGTACCTTTTATCCTCCAGATCCATTACATCACTTTTTAAGGGTTAAATTGTCTTTTTCGTTTCATTCATTACAAACCCAATCATTAGCAATATTATTAGATATTCATAACAAGAGCAGCACAAAGCCACAATGGTTAGTACGGGGGCCTCACAGCAAGAAGGTCATGGTTCGAGTCTCGGGTTTGATCGAGACTTGAATCGCTAGCCTTTCTGTGTAGAGTTTGCATGTTTTCCCCGTGTATGCATATATTTTCTACGGGTACTCCGGTTTCCTCCCACACTCCAAAAACATGCATAATGTGTTGATTGGCCGCTATATAATTGTCTGTAGGAATGCGTATGTGTATGGTTGTCTGTGTGTGGTCCCACAGCGGACTGGCTGTGGGGTACACCCTTCCTCTCGCCCTGAGCCGGAGGATGCAGCCGGGGTGAGAGAAGCCTGGGATTCCTGTCTGAGGCTGTTGCCCCCACGACCCGGCCCCGGATGAGCGGAAGATGATTGAACGGAACGGAACAAACGGGCCTACAACATTTGATGCATCTTATTTATCAAATGCTGGAGAAATAACAGCCCTTGTATCAGAACTCACTCGAGGCAGTGGTGGAGAGGTCACTGAACAAACTTTTGTCCATCATGGACACCCGTGACCATCCTCTCTACCCACTCCTGGACGAACAGTGGAGCTCCTTCTTCAAGAGGCTCAGACAGCTCTGCTCGAGAACATCTCGTCACCGGAGGTCTTTCTTCCCGTACGTGATCGGGCTCTACAACGACTCACTTAGCAGATAGGAAGTTGTTGCTGTGACACAGAAATTTCCCATGTGTGGGATCATTAAAGTTCTGATTCTGATAAATATGAGTATTTATATGATGCCCAAAGTTGTAGAAAATATGGTTGATTCTAAAAATAGTGTAACTTGCAACAAATCTGTAGCTTTTAGTCAATTGCAAAAAATGAACATTAAAGAAACATTCAAAAAGTATTTTCGATGCATACTTTTTAGCAAACAAATGATTCATGATTATTCTATAAAAACTTGAGCTTCCAATACGTAACACACCACAAGGGACTTTAAACAACTTTTCTTTGCTGCTGATCACTATATCAGGCTCTTTTTGGCTGCTGCTCCAGTACATGTAGACACAGCAATGACAAAGTATGGGCTGCGTTCTCTCGGTGGAACAGAAGGGACCTTTGGTTACTGCTCAGTAGGCTTCTGGCGAGATGCAAATATCTCTCTAAACACAGGCAGGAATCTGCTAAGCACAAGACTACTAAATATGACACAGACAGAAAATGTTGCATTTAAGTTAACACATAGACAGTATTGAGAGGAACACGTTACAAATGTAAGGAGTTACTGCACATGTTTCTTTTTTCACTTCTTTTTTATTTTGTATGGTAATATGACTCATTACTGAGAAAAAATATGATATTTAAAGGGAAAAAACAGATACCTAAAAAAAAAAAAAAAAATCACTCTAAATGAGTAAATGAAATGCAGAAGAATTACTTCCTGTTTAAAAATGCACGTGGCTAATGCTAACATGAATGAACTCTCACCTTCTTAACATTCTATCAGGTCGGCGTCCGGTCCTTGAGGGTCAGTGTCCTGAAGGTTTTCCACGTGCTCTTGTGTTTACACACCTGATAAAGTTTGGTGAGTCAGTGTGCCAAATTTGATTGGCTGTTGATTTCACTTAATTTGAATCAGCTGTGTTGAACAGGAACACAATGAAAACTTTCGGGACACCGGCCCTTGAGGACCGAACTTTGACACCCCTTAAGGGGACACAGAGGGAAATGGAACCCATCCCGGCTGATTCGAGGCGAGGGGCAGGGTACACCCCGAACAGGTCGCCAGTCTGTCGCGGCTCTGTTTTGTAGTTTTATGTTTTATATTCACGTTGGTATTTTCAGACCTTTCAAGTTATACCCTATGAAAATATATTTTATTTTTATCCGTAGGAATTCATAATGTACTACTTCATAATGTTCTACTGATCTCCGTCCTGGGCGTGGCCAGACTGAGGAGGCCTTTGTCCTTGATCTACCATCCTGTTTCTATCAGGATGAAGCCCATCTATGGAATTCTATAGAAAAGCGGCAGAGTAGAATAAACGAATATTTAATTAACAGTCTTAGACACAGGCTTAGGCAGTGGCTCAGTGGTAGAGATGTTAACCAGAAGCTCGCAAGTTCGATTCCAACAGAGCTCATGTCTCGGTGTCCTTGAAGAAGACACTTAACCTCCTGTTTCTCCCACCACTGGCACTGTTGTGGCAGCTTGCTGCAGTGTAATGCAGTCCCTACTTTCCCCGTTGAGGGATCAAAAAAGTATACATTATTATTATTACATTGGCTGCTATTCCCAGGGAGGGATCTCTCCTTCATGTGGATCCCCATGAGGTTTCTTCTTTTATTCCCACACTGCTGGGGTTTTTATTGATTTTTTCTCACCATGAAGGATGGTTTAAGCCAGACATGTCCAAAGTCCGGCCCGGGGGCCAAATGCGGCCCATTGTCAATTTTCATCCGGCCTGCAGCCTCCGTCATAAAATCAATAGCGCCTGGCCCGTGTGTAGAATTATGTAATACCTGCGTGTTCTAAATGCTGCCATCTAGAGGCTAAAATAGGAACAGCAAATTAGTATGTGAGCCCCCCCATTTTTCTAAAATGGCGGCAATTAATAAAAGGAGGAAAAAAAGAATTTAGCACACCATTTAACCAGTCTAAACTAGTGGTTACCAAAGCATGCCATCCATCTGATCCTGTTCTCAGGGGCGACTCCAGGATTTTCTAAAGGGCTTTTTGTCTATGACCTCACGGGCCCCCCAGCCCACTTGCCCCCCTTGGATCCAGCCTGCTTGTCAAACGTTAGACCTCAATGTGGCCCACGAGTGAAAAAGTTTGGACACCCCTGGTTTAAGGGAAGGAATGTGCTGAAATAATTTAGCTAGCTTTTATTTAGTTAGCTCTTAGCTGTGTATTTGTATTTCTACTTTTTTCCCCCTCTTTTTTGCTCCTTGTTTGTTTTTTAACTTTTTTCAATCTAAAATGTGAAGCCTGTTGAGACAATTGTTTTGCAATTTTGGGTTATACAAATGTAATTGAATTGAATCATGTATATATTCTACTTATTCAGTTACTTGTTTTGACGTAACTTAAGAAGATGAGAAAATGCTATTCACTTGATTTTAAAATAATAAAAGTTTATAAGAAGAAATCAAGTACTGTGGTGTTAAATTTTACACAAGTTGACCTGTGATCTTGTAGAAATGTAATGGGATTGATACCGTATTTATTGGTAAAGCAATCTAAGCACGTTTGATTTGCTAATAATTACAAAGAAACGTAACTCAATTACGTTATCCCAATATTCCCAACACTTTATATGAAAGGAGCAGATGAATAAAATGTATAAGCGTATCTCTGAGTTACAAACCGTTTTTTGTCGCTGAGGTTAAGTACAGTAGGACAAAACATACTGTAAGAGATAAAACAAAGAGGGCAAAAGGATAAAAAGAAGAAAAGAAGATGAAAACTATTTGAACTGACAGGCTGCTAGTGACAGACCGTGCATAGCTGCTTCGCAGACCGTGGATTGTGTTATTGTGCATGTTGGTGTGTTTGTGGTCATTATGCAAACAGTGTGAGGACTGAAAAATGTGACTCTACTCCAATAGTGTGGTTGTAATCTGTAGCTTCCAAATTTTTCTCTCAATATAAAACATTTTAGATTTAAAAAAAAAATCTCTGATTGTTAACTCTATAGAAGTTTTACACATAGGGTCAGTTTTTTATTAAGATAGTAGGAACCTATTTAAGACTATTTTAGGACGGATTTATGCAAAACTAGACAGTCATAAAAATACTTTAGTCATCCCTCAATGGGAAAATTTGTGTGCTGCATTACACCGCAGCAGGCTGCCACGACAGGACCAATGGTGGGAGAAACAGGGGGGTTATGTGTCTTTCCCAAGATCACCTAGACATGTGCTCCGTGGGATTTGATCCCGCAAACTTCCGGAGAACTTCTGGTCCAAGGGCAAATGTTCTACCTCTGAGCTATCGCCTCTCCAAAAAAACCTTAGCGAATTGAATTGAAAAAAATTTATTAATCCCTGACGGGAAATTTGATGCTGCGCCGCAAATACCTTGTTGCCTTCCCGGTCTGCTAACACAATGTAAAGCTGGTGTCTGAACAGTTGAAAAAAACAGTCCGTAATGAGTCCACAGAGTCGGGCTTCAATGAAGCACACCAAAGTGGCCCCTCCACATTCATGCTGGGTCAGAACGAGCGTCCTCAGTTCCTCCATCGTACCAGCGAGCGACCGGATGTTATTCATGATAAGCGGAGGGACACTGGGCTCAAAGCGCCTCCCTCCAGATCGTCTCTTTCTCAGTTCTGATGGGACAGCACCAACTCCTCCAGCCATGGTGGATCTGGTTCTGAGAGCTAGCAGCTGGTTGTGTGCATGCAACCAAAACGGTTGACGAAGATCCCAGAGGCTGGTCATGGTCATGGTCAACAACTCCATGACCAGCAAAACTAGCCGACGAGGGGCTAGCCATTGGCTAGTTTAAACGGCTAGCTTAAAAACAGCCGTCCGAAGTAAAACAATGCAGTCCAAAGAGACGTCCAAAAAGCGCACAAAGTCACATCTCCAGAACGGGACGAAAACCGAGTGAAAAAAATGCAAAAATAGACGACCAGACGCCAAAAAAACAAGAAACACTGCAGCAGGCAGCCTTATGATTAAGGCGCTTAAAGGGTGCCCAAAGGCCCTTGAAGGTACTTAAAGGCCCTCATTAATATTACTATAGAGAACAGTACCACATAAACAATAAAGTTACAGATGTTTTGTTATTTGTAAAAGAAAAATCTCTGCCTTTTCTCTTTTTGTCCAAAGCAGCTCAAAATCAAATCATTGTGTTGAAGTAAAACAGAAAAAGTCTTTAAACCACTGCAACATGTTTATCTAAAATTAAATAAAAGACATAATTCTATAGTATGAATGTTCGACCGAGTGCCTTTAAATCACATTTCTTTTTAAAACTGTATTTTTCTAACAATAAAAACTACAAAGTTGGGTCATGTTCAAACCGTACTACAAGCTTAACTCTTCTTGATAGAAAATTTTTATTTCATTTTATCTAATTTTATTTTACAATTCTTGAACTCTCTTAAACTGAACCAGTTTTATGAGCCCAATAATAACTGGAGTTTTTTGTGTAAGTCATAAAGAGCATCATTTATTTATCAACTAATCATTACAGGAAATAATCCCCGTATCAAAGCACCCTCCACATCCCAAAATCCCACTACCTACTTTGAGTATGTCTCTGTAGCTGTGGACTCCAGAAAAAGTGTCTGGATCATCTGTCTCATCCTCTTCTTCTGTGGCTTCATAACCTTCGTCAGGACAAGCATCTTTCTCTGCTTCTGCAATGTTTGTCATGAGATCTATGAGCTGCTCCAGAGGAGGACTGAGCTCCCTCTCCTCGTTCTCTTTCAGGCCGTAGTCCAGAGCTTTGTAGATCATGATGCCGAGAGATTCGATCACCTGAAAAGAAGATTAAAAAAAAACAAGTTAATCATTTGCTTATTTCATTTCTGATTTTATTCATTATCACACATTTTTTTATTGATCAACTTTTTGGAGATTTGTAATATGTGACAGTTATTCTCACAATTAAAAGCTTGGTTGTTTTTGGCCATGTTTTATGCTCTCCACCAACATAACCAGGAAGTGTTTGAATACACACTCAGCGTTCACACTCAGTCCTTCTCGTCTCCAATAAGCAGGTCCATTTTTATGAAAAAACACCAAAAAAAAAAAATAAAAGAATAGTTGCTAGTTTTGGAAACTTGATGCACTTTGCAATGTGCATTCGGCCTTAAACGTGATTTACGCTGTGTCATGCACGCACCCAGCAGTCAAGACTAAGTTGGAAGTGACAGGAGGAGGACCTCACAGTGTCAAAAACGGTAAAAAACATTTTTTGTTTTTGTCTTCCGAACTGTTTATCCCTTTCGATTTAAGACGAAAGGCAAGATACACCCCGAACAAGTCACCAGTCTGCTGCAAGCCACACATACACACAGACAACCATTCACACACATTGTCATTCCTAGGGGCAACTTCATAGCAGCCAATCTACCTAATATGCATGTTTTTAGAGGGTGGTTGGAAATCAGAGTATCTAGAGAAAACCCACACATACACAGGGAGAACATGCAAACTCCACATAGAAAGGCTAGTATTTTAAGCCTCGTCCCACCTGGAACACAAACCTCGGCCTTCTTGCTGTGAGGCCACTTAGCTAACCACTACATCCCCGTGTGGTCACAGATAAACTTTTTTTGGACAAACAATTCTTGGCTAACACAAGGTAGCATATTTATCTATATTGAATTACAAATACTTTATTAATCCCCAAAGGGAAATTTGTGAAAACAATTTGACCCCGACGTGATTTGAACACGCAACCTTCTGATCTGGAGTCAGACGCGCTACCGTTGCGCCACGAGGTCTCTTGTATGAAATGCAGATCAAGCTATGACCATATAAAAGTATAAAATACCCACTTTAACATTTTATTTGTTTCCACAAACAGATGTACCTTTCATGTGAAATCCATCACAAAAAAAACTTTATGAACTCCATATAGATCATTAAAGTTTTGTTTCTTTTTGTTTTGCGTTCACCCACTATTTTCTTGGCTTTATAGAACGTTGATGATTTTTTTCACTTGGTGTCTTCATTTGCCCGAAATGACAAAAAAAAAACATATATTAAAAATGATAAATTCTTGATATCGATCTCATATAGTTCTGGTTTGAGTTCCATTGAGCTGGTTCGATTCCCACTGGGCACATGCCTAAGTGTCCAGCAGACACCTAACCCCTGGTTACTGGTGTATTCTGCCATTTGTGCCGTCATGGCTGCCTGCTGTGGTGCAATACAGCAGAGTAATTTCCCCATGATGGATAAATACAGTACCGTAAAATGAAAAATAAAAGACAGAACTACTTATCAAATGTGAAATCTACTTTTGCATTGCTCCTTGTTTTTATGTTAATCTGTCAAATGATATCAACAAATATGGATTCATGTCTTTGTTATGCAACAGGATCTTCTTCCACAAAATCTCAGCAGAAATTCTGCTGATCACATAACTGAGAACGCTCAGTTATTCCAATCTGCAAAAAACTCAAACTATAATATGAAATAAAGATTTTTGGTCTAACTCGTGCATCCATAACAAAAAATGGAAAATGAAAGCATCCTAATCTTTGTCTGGATCAGTTTTGAGATGCCCATTAAACCAATTTAAGTACAGGAAGGGCTGTAAAAAATTTTTAAAAATCCAGGCAGACTGGAGCCATCAGATTACTCTGCCATGAGGAAAAATTACACACTTCTTTTAACTGATATTTTTCTTTGTTAAACAAGCACCTAAAATGTTTTCAGCAGCTTTCAGGGAAAATTGTATTTTTGGTACAAACATTTACTAAAACTTTGTTCTATAACTTTTGGAAGACAAAAAAATAATTTAAATGTGCAAATATCTACATGTTTCACTGCTGAAGAATAAATTATTACAGTACAAAGCTAAATGTTTCAAGAGCTGTGTGAATATTTCCTTCCAGGTTATTGCTGAACTTCTCTGCCCAAAAACGGTAAAAAAAAAAAAAAAAATCCTCCAGACTGTTTCCAGATCACATCCCTACTACGCAGTCTTTCTCAGGAATTGAGCAAACTGTATTTTTTTTGTTTTTCAAGTGAGCCGAAAACATAAGACTTTTTTTTCTCCTTATTATCAATATGTTTCTTTATGAATGATCACCAGCAGTAGGAGGTCTTCGGAGGAGCTCGGAGTAAAGCCGTAGTTCCTCCAGGTCGAGAGAAGCCAGATAGGGTGGTTCGGGCATCTGATTAGGATGCCTCCCGAAAGCCTTGCTGATGAGGTATTTTGGTGACGTCCTACTGGAAGGAGACCCAGAGACAGGCCCCAGACCTACTGGAGAGACTAGGTCTCACAGCTGGACAGGGAACACCTCAGCTGGAAGATGCAGCTGGGGATAGAGAAGCCTGGGCTTCCCGACTGAGGCTGTTGCCCCCGTGACCCGGCCCCGGATAAGCAGAAGACAACGGAACAGAGTAGAATGATTGGGTAGATAGACAAAAAACAATATAAAGATACACGTGTTACGTGGCGTGCCAGCGGCGTACCAGAGGTCCATGCATGTCAGGACAGCCAATAGGACAACAACAAAAAAAAAAGAGTGGGAAATTATATTTGGGATTATTATACAGCTCTGAACACAAAGAAAAGGCCAATGTGGGGAGAATGTGTCTGAAGCTCAGAGAGAAAGCAGACAGAGAGAGGAAACAAGGATGGGGGAGGAAAAAAAAAACATCAGGGTGAAAAATGACTGTCTTAAATAATGAGCACAAATTGGTGAATTAATCTTAGAAGAGGTGACACAGAGATGAGGAGCAGATTGATGGGATGTTTAAATGAGGAGGAGTCATGTGTGGGGGTCTTCCCCTGTTTTCCTATTTACTGCTTCTGTACACCCTTAGGGGGAGGGATGAATGTGGTTTCTTTGTCTGAGCTCCCCCTAGACACATATCCACTAACCTTCAATGCACTCTAAACACACACACAGGTACAATCATTCAGACACCATCTATGAGCTGTTTTTTGCATGAAAATCTTCCTCTTTGGGCTGGCTAAAAATTCTGGAGACTTGTTAGATATGTCTCCTCAAACAAGAGCGTTATGCAGGGGTGCCAAATCCGGTCCTCGAGGGCTGAAGGTTTTCCATATGTTCTTGCATCTACACACCTGATCCAGTTAATTGAGTCATTTTGCCAAATTCTATTGGCTGTTGATTTCACTTTCTGTGCATCAGATGTTTTGAAGCAGGAACGTTTGAAAAACCATCAGGACACCGGTTCTTGGGGACCGGCTTTGTACACCCCTGGCTTTTTGGGTGAAGCCGCATTTTCTTTTCTTTTTTTTTTTTACCAGCAATACAAAGGCATAATACGAGCTCTCCTGTCCAGTAAATAAGTAAGTTAGTAAGAATACCTTTATTTGTCCCACAATGGGGAAATTGCAGTATGCAACAGTACAGGCACAGGAAGAAAAAAAGGGGTCACGACAAGTACGCACAAAGAAAGCAAAAACAAAAAAGGCGAAATAGACTTAGGACAAAACATGCATTCAAAGTGAGTGAGCTACCGCATAGTTCTGGTGAGAAATAGCAAAAAGAGCACATGGTTAAAATTGCTCATTGTGGAGTCTCACAGCAGAAGGAAGGAAAGACCTTCTGAATCTCTCCTTCACACAGCGAGGGTGGAGCAGCCTGCCACTGAAGCTGCTTTTTAGTGTAGACAGAGTGTCCTGCAGGGGGTGGGACTTCTTGTCCAGCATGGAATCAGTATTTAGATCCCAATTCCAAAAAAAAGGTTGTTCTTGGCCATGGATTTTGTTGTCCGCCACACTCACAATCAAACTTTTGCAAGAAGTGTCGTTACAGAATTTGTGCACATGTTCTGCTTACATTTGGATTTTCAGCCAAAAATAAGTGCACATGCCCAGGGCATCTCAATGGGGGGTGGGAAGAGTGAGGAATTCATTGAGTCAAAACGGGAAGGGAAGTGAAATAAATGTGGGTTTTTTTAGGGGGGGAATATTTCATTTCTGAGCCAACAAAAGGTACCATGTTTATCTACGTACATAAAAATCATTACCCCACCCCAAGCGCAATACTCCCTGTTTCACTCATTGGAGTTATTTGTAGCTCTGGGTTTGTTTAAAGGATGAAGCATGAATCCATAACCAGCAGTTTCTCTTTGGATAATGATATTTTCTCTCCTCCCCCTGAGGTTAACAGTCTGTGTGTAGGGTGTAATACCCAGTGGCACCCTCACTCTCACATCAATACCATCACCTGCTTTTCATTTTGTCAGCATAATTATAAACTGCTTCATTCTTCTTCTCACATCATCACAACAACCCCCCTCATTTCAGTACACCATCTCGTCCCAAAGCATTTTGCTCCCCACCCGACCACATCCTTTATTTAATTCAGTCTAAACTCCTCCCCCACACATTGAAAGCCATCGATTCCCTAACCGCTTCACATCAGTTCCACCTGCTCCATCCCATTTCCTCACATCCCCCTCCTCATTATACATTCCCTCACCCTCTTCACTCCATCTGATTTAAAATTCAGACACAAAACACGTGTATTTTTTATATGAACCGTTCCGTTTTGTCGTCTTCCGCTTATCCGGGGTCAGGTCGCGAAGGATAACAGCCTCAGACGGGAAGCCCAGGCTTCTCCCATCCCAACTCGGAAGGATCTCGAGTCATACCCCGGCCAGCTGTGAGACGTAGTCTCTTCAGCGGGTTCGGGGTCTGCCTCTTGGTCTCCTCCCGGTTGGGACGTGCCCAAAACACCCCACCAGTGGGGCACTCGAGGGCATCCTGACCAGATGCCTGAACCCATCTGGCATTAACCTGGAGGAGGAGCCAGTCGACGCCGAGCTCAACATAGATAGATAGATATATAGATAGATAGACGTCTGTTTTATTAGGAGGAGAAATTCTGGTGTCCAGCAGCAACAGAAATCAATTACATACAAATAAATATAAACAACATACATACATAATAAAATACACTCACCGGCCACTTTATTAGGTACACCATGCTAGTAACGGGTTGGACCCCCTTTTGCCTTCAGAACTGCCTCAATTCTTCGTGGCATAGATTCAACAAGGTGCTGGAAGCATTCCTCAGAGAGTTTGGTCCATATTGACATGATGGCATCACACAGTTGCCGCAGATTTGTCGGCTGCACATCCATGTTGCGAATCTCCCGTTCCACCACATCCCAAAGATGCTCTATTGGATTGAGATCTGGTGACTGTGGAGGCCATTTGAGTACAGTGAACTCACTGTCATGTTCAAGAAACCAGTCTGAGATGATTCCAGCTTTATGACATGGTGCATTATCCTGCTGAAAGTAGCCATTAGAAGTTGGGTACATTGTGGTCATAAAAGGATGGACATGGTCAGCAACAATACTCAGGTAGGCTGTGGCGTTGTAACGATGCTCAATTGGTACCAAGGGGCCCAAAGAGTGCCAAGAAAATATTCCCCACACCATTACACCACCACCACCACCAGCCTGAACCGTTGATACAAGGCAGGATGGATCCATGCTTTCATGTTGTTGACGCCAAATTCTGACCCTACCATCCGAATGTCGCAGCAGAAATCGAGACTCATCAGACCAGGCAACGTTTTTCCAATCTTCTATTGTCCAATTTCGATGAGCTAGTGCAAATTGAAGCCTCAGTTTCCTGTTCTTAGCTGAAAGGAGTGGCACCCGGTGTGGTCTTCTGCTGCTAAAGCCCATCCGCCTCAAAGTTCGACGTACTGTGCGTTCAGAGATGCTCTCCTGCCTACCTTGGTTGTAACGGGTGCTTATTTGAGTCACTGTTGCCTTTCTATCAGCCCGAACCAGTCTGGCCATTCTCCTCTGACCTCTGGCATCAACAAGGCATTTCCGCCCACAGAACTGCCGCTCACTGGATATTTTTTCTTTTTTGGACCATTCTCGGTAAACCCTAGAGATGGTTGTGGGTGAAAATCCCAGTAGATCAGCAGTTTCTGAAATACTCAGACCAGCTCTTCTGGCACCAACAACCATGCCACGTTCAAAGTCACTCAAATCACCTTTCTTCCCCATACTGATGCTCGGTTTGAACTGCTGGAGATTGTCTTGACCATGTCTACATGCCTAAATGCACTGAGTTGCCGCCATGTGATTGGCTGATTAGGATTTAAGTGTTAACAAGCAGTTGGACAGGTGTACCTAATAAAGTGGCCAGTGAGTGTAGGAGTCAGTTCCTTCCAGAAACATCTGATCGATTAAATAGCCTGAGGGCTGAAGGGATGAACGACCTCCTAAAGCGCACAGTCCTGCAGCGCAGTGAGAGGAATCTGTTACTTCGAGTCGTCTTCTGGGTCGCGAATATATCGTGTAGAGGGTGACGGGGGTTATTCAGGATACCCTGCATTAGAGCCCTCATCCGCCCCTCTAAAACAGCTCCCACAGAATCCACATTTCAGTTGCTTGCATCCGCGATTTCATTCTTTTGGTCAACACCCACAGCTGGTGACCATGGGAAATGCCTCAAAAAATAATAAATGAAATACATTACAAACGGGTCTTTCTCCATGGACCCTAGACGTGCACTCAGTGGGATGCAAACCCACAAACTTCTGGTTGACTTCTAGTCCGTGGGCTAATGCTCTAACAATTGAACCACCGTCTCCCCGTCTTACTATCTCAAAGCAAATATAGATAAACAGTGAACCTTCTGTTTGCTTAGAAATGCGACACTCCCACAAATAAAACGTTGAAATTTACCGGTATTCAGTTTCACTTTCTTTGTCTGACACTGAATTCCCCCTTCCTCTTGCTTCCTGCTTAGTCTTGACTCCTTGGTGTGTGCATGATGTAGCGTAAATCTTGTTTGAGGCTCTGTATGAAGTACTTCAAGTGTAAAGTTTTTCAAGTTAGCAAAACCAGCACGTATTGTTTTATATCCTTAATTTGGTGCATTGCCATTACAATACTGTCATGAAGCGGTGTGCAGGTGGAAGGAGGAGGACCTGATTGCAGGACAAATAACATGGTTATTTGAGTATGGCAGTCTGATAACGCTGTGAAGGAAAAACATAAGGTTTTAGTGGCATGGCAAGTGGTTATTGATCAGAATGTGTTTCTTGGTCAGGCAACCAGGGAGACCTGGCTGGAAGGAAGGGTATGACCTGACACCTGAAGGGAAGACAGGCTTCTTATTTCAAGGCAGCTGCACAATGATCTTCGGGTGTGTAAAATCAGGCATATGAAGTAAGGCTCCAAGTTCCCTCTGGTGGTGGGCGAGGGAACCATAGCAAATACCTGAGAGGGATTGAGCGTGAGCAAAGCATCTTACGTTAACATTTTACATAAAATTTCCTGCTTATGTTAAAATCTGGGCGTGGTGAGAACAAAATCCTTGACCAACAACAGTCTGGCAATGGAACGGTATCCAAATACTGGATGGGAGAGCTTACAAATAGAAAACCACTTCAGGTACATTATCGGTATGAAAATAACATTCAAACATGTAAAAAAAAAAAAAAAAAAATCCAAAAAGTCTGTGTGTGAATAAACGTACAGACTTTGGTTCAGGAGCCTTAACGGCATCATGTCTGGAAGGGAAACACAAGTGAGTGTGACCAGTGGTGTGACAGTGAGTCACGGCAGCGAGGAGAATCGGAGAAGACATTTGTTGTTTGTGAGTTTGTGCGTGAGAAGTAAAGACATGAGAACTATGCTCATCATTACAGCTATCAAAATGAGACTGACTTACTTTGACCTCCCTATCTATGAAAATACCCACATATAGAAAATATAAACATGTGTGAATGGGTTGATCACAAGTAACTTGTGCTAATTTCTTATGTAATAATGACAAAAAATACAGATTTAGGTTAAATAAGAGTTCATCTGAGGTCGTGATGTAATTATCTCGTTCTGGGAACGACTGTGTGACACAGATTTTCTTCACAATGCTCTTTATTTTCCCCATCGGACCAAACGGCCTCCTCTCTGCTGCAGGAATCCTGACGGCTGCTCTTAATCTGCACACCCGCCAAATCTACTTTACATGATTTCTGAGTCTTTCTTCCTTTTCCAACTTGTTTTTCGTCTCCTCACCCTTTTCTTCTTTTCATTCCATCATTCCGCTTGGTTGCTTACAAGCCTGGGAACCAGTAGAGAGTCACCCTTGGAGTCAAGGGGTGATACTGGCCATGTAGCTTATTAATCTCTTTTAGACTTTATTGATATTTTTTAAGCAGTTTGGCTCCTAATTCTTAGAATGATCAAAGCACAGTTCAGTTACAGTACTACGACAGTTCAGACTACGACAAGATTTCAAACAGAATGGATGTGACACAATACGGATTTGAACACTTTTATACCTGCTGCGATTAAACGACAACCTCCATCTATCACTTTATATAACAAATTTTCATTATTGGGTTGGGTGTTGCATCCAATCCTGGAGAGATGGGGTGCACCTTGCACAGGTCACTAGTCTGTCTCAGGTAGTGTATCGCAGTGATCTCGTAATTAAAAAACAGATTTTATACATGTAGGTTCATAATGATCTATGCTCCCACCCTCAGCTATGGTCACCAGCTGTGGGTGATGACCGAAATAAGGAGATCGCGGATACAAGCAGCCGAAATGAGCTTTCTCTGCAGGATGGCTGAGCTCTCACTCAGAGATCGGGTGAGGAGTTCTGCCATCCGAGAAGAGCTTGGTGTTGAGCCGCTCCTCCTTCAGGTCGAGAGAACCCAGATGGGGTGGTTCGGGCATCTGGTCAGGATACCTGACCGAGCGCCTAACTGGTGAGCTGTTTCGGGCGTGTCGAGAAGCGAACAAGAGGTAGAGCCCGGTCCCACAGGAGAGACTATGTCTCACAGCTGGCAGGGGAACGACTCGGGATCCTCCAGGGTGAGCTGGAGGATGCAGCTGGGGTGGGAGAAACCTAGGCTTCCCGACCCGGCCCTGGATAAGCGGAAGACGACGGAACAGAATTTCAAAGCTGCCATGTTCTATCTATATATGCTATGAGATCCCAGGAAACCACGATACCCCCTCTTTAAATTTTATGCTCCCTCCATATACGATTTGTACATTGATTATGTTAGTTGGAAATTATCGGATAAAAAGCTTATAGAACACGTGAATTTCTCTGTTTATAAAACACACTCCAATCCTCTTTCATACGTGGAGCATTGCCAAACAAAGAGTGTGAGGCATGCATAGTTAGAGTCTGAGAATGGAGGTGAGACTGAACATAATTCACACATTTTAAGGACGCTTCACGTCACAGGAACACAGACAACAATTCCTTTAATAAACTGCTTAAACCAGCAGTTTTGTCTGGATTAAGCACTTAACTATCTGACCCGAACGGCCTGCTGAACCCTGAAAACAGCATCATCTGACTTCCACAGCTGCATCATCTGCAAGTTTCCCTGCTGGCACAAGCCATGTGTGGATAATATGAGTCAGACATCGGGTTGATTCCATGCTGTACGCTAGCTGAATGCCATTAAAGCTGTCAAGCATCGAGCTAGCCTCACTAACTTCCAGTGGTTTTGTTTCCGCGCTGCTTTGTGAGTGTTTTTCATCAAAAGATGCTTAGAGGGATTTGTTCAGACAGTGTTCTCCACTGAACTGCGTCTGCTTAAGTTACTTTCCATCCGATTCCGGCTCTATTACACAACAATTTATATCTAGATCTCACAGAAGATAAAGGAGCACAATGTGTCCACTGAACCAGGAGGACATATCCAGTTAGAGAGAGGCATAAGAGACATAAAATACTCTTTTTTTTTTTTTTTTACAGCTTGTGATCCTTTTTGGAAGACAAAGAACATAAAGTAAAAATATTTCAACATATTCTAATGCACATGGAAAAATATATGTAATTGAATTCATTTGAATTCTAAGGTGAACGAAAAGGAAGAAGGTATTTTCTAACCTTTAATACAGTTAAACGGAGTCGATTATAAAACAAGGCTCGCTGTGGAGGAAGGGAAATTTCATCGAGCCCTTTAATTAACTCTGATACATCTCCGGGAGATCTCATTAAACAGGAGGCGTTGCTGGGTGACATTTCCAACCAATCAGGCAGGGAGAGCAGCTGGGAACATTGGCTATACAGAGGAAATAACCAGGTCAAACGACCAGTCCTGTCTTTTTATTTCACATCTCACTGACTGCATGTATTTTTAAGCGACGTTCAAAATGGTATCTCATTTACATACACACAACGCATAAAAACAATAGTGTATTTTAGGAGTTGTGATTTTTATTATTTATTATTTAAAGAGGGGTTGAGGTGTTTTTGTAAGGTCATAAATCTTGTACGAACCAGCACTGATGCACATCAAGTCAGCAAAGCTTGCAAACAGTCTTTTGAATTCTTATTTTGTTGTGTTTACATAAAAATGTCCTTCCTTATTGAGACCAAACTTGAGCAGGTCGTATCCTCTAAACCACTTCCTGCTCTTACTAGAATTTTGATGCATTGGAGAACAAAATCCATGGCCACTGAGTTTCAAATTAGTCTGTCAGTCACCTTCCACTTAGAGAGTTCCCGGGGTGCCGGAGCCCATCAAAGCGGGAGGCTGGGTCCCAGCAAACGGAGAACCTCCAGGGAACGTTAGCCTGAAGTTCTCTAAAAGTTTTTTTTTACCTAACCAAAAAATAACGTTCCCTAAACGTTAGTTGTTGGTTATGTTAGAACCTAACCTTCCAAGAACGTTGAGAAAACCAAATTCCAAACGTTATGGTTAAAATTAAGGTTAGAGGAACGTTCGGAAAACCAAAAAGTAACGTTTGAACCTTTAGAGAACCAAAATTAACCTTTGAAGAACGTTCCGCTAACCTTTAAAAAACCTTCCCAGAACGTTCTAAGAACATTAAATTCTGTAGCTGGGGTACACCTCAAACAGTCTGTCGCAGGGCCACACACATACAACCATACACACACTCATCCCTATGTTTTTGGAGGGTGGAAGAAAACCGGATTACACGGTGAAAACCCACCCATACATGGGGAGAACATGCAAACTCCATGCAGAAACACTAGTGTTCCAAGGCTTGTTTCCAACCTATACTTAATATGCTACCACCCACTGCGCCACCGTGCCGCCCAGTTTCAAATTATTCCGAACAAAATCCATGGCCACTGAGTTTCAAATTATTCTGCAGATGTAGTAGCGGGTTATTCTGAACCACTGACGTCTCGTGAATCTGCCACACTTCCTGTTTGCTGCTTTGTAATGTCATTTTAGCAGCTGCATACAGTATTTGTCTGTCGGAATCCTTCCTCATCATGTCTTTATCTCCACGGCACAGTGAATCAGAAACAAATCTTTTTAAACGCTTATGTTTTTCTGAAAACAAAATGTTTTCCTCCATCTCATTCATGCTTTCCTGCAACAAAGATATTTTTCTTTCACCTGTTCAGTGACCTGTTCAGTGTGTACCTTGGCTCTTACTTGCAAGTTCACCTCGTGAACCTCAAATGGGTTAAGCAGTTAAGAAAATAAAGAATGAACCACAGCACTGTCTAGAACAAGCTGTACTTAAATGAATCCTACGAGGTACCATTTGTATGCTGAATGCAAACATTGTTTTTCTTCCCATAAGACGCTAATGCAACAAAATCTCACTGTTATTTATGAAGAAACTTAGGCCATTAGAGGGTAAAATGTTCTTACCATTATTACCACAGACTTCCTTTCATAACAACCTAAATGAACCACTGGTTTCATTTCAGAAATATGACCTAACAGAAATATTTGAAGAAATCAAAAGCTTTGCAATGTATGTTTATGCGATAATTAAACCCAAAAGTAAAGCATTTGTGTGCTCTACATATTTAATTTTACCCCAGTTTACATTTGTTTCCCATGAAGAAACATGATCGGACGCCTTTCACGTCCTTACAAAGATTACACAACACTTTAAATGACCAAACAAGAACACATAAGATGGTTTAAAGCGGGGGTGCCCAACATGTTGATCACGGTCTAATGGTAGCCTGCCGACTGAATCCAAGCCGACCGCCAGGTATGTAGAATTTTTTTTTTAAATGAAGTCAGTGTTGCCAACTCAGCGACTTTAATGCTACTTTTAGCAAGTGTTCAGACCCTCGAGCCGCTTCTCTGACTAAAGCTTTCTTTTTTCCTTTTTTTTTTCAAAAAAGTGCCAATCTGGTGGCTTTTTCCAATGTTATTGGAGCTTTTTGGAGTCTGAGCCTGAAATCAATAAGCAGCGCCTGTTGCTGTTGAGGCCACTCCCCCTTGCAAAGTGCTGCATGTGTGCAAGAATGTCACTGTGTGTGTGTGTCAGAGAGAGAAAAAGAAAGTGAGCTGGACGGGATAGATGAATTTGTCTGTGTGTGTTTGAGAGAGGATTTTGCCTGTGTGTGTGTTTTTGAGAGAGAGTGTTTGTGATGTCTAATGGTTGTGTGACAATAACAAAATGTGCTGTGAGGGTAGTTTTACTGCAGGCTGGAATCGATCTCTGGGTGGTGGTGATGTTAACTCCGCACTAGTAGATCTCAGGAGGTTTGATATTTGAAAAGTAGATCTTGAGACAAAAAAGTCGGGCTCCGCTGGTTTAAAGTGTTGAAATATTATAAAAAAAAAATGACCACAATTACTCACCTCTGCTTGTGTGCAAGGGCTGAATTTACCTGCAAAGACACAAAAAACAACCAATAAGACTAAAAAAGAAGCTTTTAAATTAAAATGCATGCTGAAATATTTACCAATACCAGGACCAGTACCCGCTCGATTAACAATAATTTTTCTAAATTTGGACTAAGTAGAGACAATCCCTCTCATACTTTGGGTGTTGCATTCATAAATTATCAGGAAAACACAAAAAGAGCTGAACAGGGGCTTCACAGCCAGAAGGGTCAGGGTTTTAGTTTTGGGTGGGACGAAGCTTGAATTAATTGGGTTTCTGTGTGGAGTTTGCATATTCTCCCCTTGTATATGTGGGTTTTCTACGAGTATTCCGGTTCCCTTCCACCTCCCACTCCAAAAACATGCATGTCAGGTTAATTGGCCACTGTAAAATTGCCCCTCGGAATGAATGTATGTATGTATGGTTGCCTGTGTGTGTGGCGCTGCAACAGGCTGGTAACCTGTTCAGGGTGTACACTGCCTCTTGCCGGAAATTAGCCAGGATAGGCTCTGGCATCCCCCAGGAGACTGTTAGGAATCAGCGGTTCAAAAGACGACACGAGACATAAAAAGAAATTTTGTTAAATTTTGTTAAGTTTTTCTGCGGTTTCACATCTTCTCACATTTATATTTAATATTTCAGAGAAATCACATTTACGCAAATCGACTGTTAAAATAAAAGCTCTGTTTCATTCCTAATCTTTTCATAACTTTGAGCCCCATGTGACCTGTGGTGATGAAATTCTTTCCAAGAAGCAGTGTTGCATGAATGTGTTTCCTTCAAAAGATGGACCCAGTTAAAAGTTCCTCCGGGCTTCTTCAGCCTGGATTTTACTTCATGACCTGACAAACAGCGAACAGATGATCTCCCTAAACAAACACAGTTTTGTATTGTGATGCACAGGAATGTAACGTCACATCAGCTTTGACATCATTATGACCTCAACTGAAATCAGCAGATGCGGGTGCCGTGGTGCTTCGAGGTGAAGATGAGTAATATTCGTGGATACATGCACTGTAAATGAACGCTCAAGGAAGATATCCCACAAAAAATCCTCAAAAATGTGGTGTTCTGCTTCCAAATTCACCGCCAGTTAGATCATTCATCTGCAGGAGGTGGTACGGCCTTTCCTCGTCTAACCAGCTGGTGGGGTACACCCTGAGGAAGTCATCAATCTGTTGCTGTTCATATGCAGACAGCAATCAGTTAAACAGGATTCAAGCAGATGAATCCTGAGAATCTAGACATTTTAGATTTAATTTAAGGCCAATTAGGCAGGCAAAATCTCCAGATATTTAAATCACTTCCTAATGATTCATCTCAGAACTTGCAACAGACTGCGTACCCCTCCATTTCGCTGATACTTACTGGGATAGGGAGATATCATTGCTGTAAGGAAGAGGGAGGATAAATTTAACAGTACCTGGAGAAAACCCAAGAATACACGAGGAGAGCATGCAAACTTCCCACAGACAGGCCAGTTTTTCAAGGCTCGTCCCACCCCGGACTCAAACCCAAAACTTCTTGATGTTAGACCACTGTGTTAACCACCGCACCACTGTGCCGCCCTATACCTTTCTTGTGTGATGCAAATTTGGGATAAATAAAATCATCTGTAAGTAACATTTAGAGCAACTTCAGTTTTATAATCTCACCATCCTGCCCTGACCACGCCTTTAAAACTCCAAATGCCAATGCATTTGCCAGTGCCGCCTGTCATTTCTCATGCATAATGGGAAAGTGATACGATTGTGTGGCGTGTTGGCTTCTTCCACAAATGAAAGAGAGTAGAGTGAGGAGTGGTCCTCATTGCAACTGTTTGAGTGCCACACAGCAATATGTTGGTGAAATACTAAGAAATGGTATGACATTAAATTAGTGGCAAACAATAAGGTAGCAGTGCACCAGAAATCCACTCAAGTCACTGGAGGCAGTCCAAGTAATTCCCAGTTTGATGTTTTTATTAGGTTGTTATTGTAAATTTCTTTGTATATAAAATATAAAATATTGCATAGAAGCAGCTGAACAACAGCTTGTAGTTTCAAAATAAAACCAATAATGATGTGCTTATATTTTAATTCACCAACTTTTCCATGATGTGGTCCATTTTTCTCATGAAAGGCATTTATATGTGTTTTCTAATTGTTTCCTTGCTGCTTCAAATGCTTCAGACATGCCCGCAATTACGACCTATCTCAAGCTTACTTGCCAAGTCTAACAATACTCCCGCATGATGAACACTCTAAGTGCATTCCATGAACATGATTAGGTTTAATGAGGCTAAGCACATGGCATCTCCACACATGGCATACCAGCTGTACATATGAAAGCCGCTGGTAGCAATCTGCTTTGGTCTATTGCCAGTATTGTTTTTGGTGAACTAATGGAAGAAGTTTGAGATTTGGGAACTTTGGTCCAGTGACAGCTTATGTGCGAGAGCCGCAAAACAAAGAGCGAACAAGCAGTACAGGGTGTACGGATACATAAAGCTAGGTGGTAACACACGTAAGACGCAAAATTTCAAACTGCTTTCTCATGTTTTGAACGGTATATTTCACGCCAGTTGTCTTGGTGGTTGTTGTCCACTAGCGGATGTGACGCCATGTCATAGCCCCTTCTTCTTTTGGCACCGCCTCAAAATTTCCCTCTTTGTGAAGCCAAAAACTTGGCGTCTCTGATGCTTTAATTCACTGTCTTCTATTCACTTAGGTTCTCTCCACAAGTGTCAACAAGTTTTTTTCCCATGTCTTGTTATTTGTGTTCGGCAGCTCTTGAGTTAGTCCAGGCATTAATCCACACACTCTGTCACCTTCATTGATCACTCAGTTTGAGTGGAAGTTGGCATTTGCACAGATTTTTTATGTAAACAGTTGCAGGCTTTGTAAATTAAGCTGATGATCACAAGAGTCCCTCATTTTTTTCGAGGGCATCTTCATCACATACACCCAAACAGACCCCTGAGAAAATCTTTGATAACAAGACAAAAAGCAGACAGGTGCTCCTTCACAACAACTTATTTTCTAATCATCCGTGCTCGTCTGTAGGATCCAGCGTCACGTCATCAGACGGTGAAGTGAGAAAAAGATTATTTCCAAGTGAATAATTTTCAGATAATCTTTCCAGGAATGAACGTCTGAAAAGGTTCAATCAGAGGTTAGTGTATGCGAAGCTCCAAAATGAGACAAACGGTGAGCTCAGACTGAACTCATACAAAAACATTATCTGGTGCCAGGACTAGGCTTCTTCAAGAAGTTCATACATAGCTGCTACTGATCAAACCACAAACTAAATATTCTTATTCCATTCTATCCTCTTCCGCTTATCCGGGGCTGGGTCAGGGGGGGCAATCGCCTCAGACGGGAAGCCCAGGCTTCTCTCACCCCGGCTGCCTCTTCCAGCTCACCCGGAAGGATACCGAGTCGTTCCCCGGCCAACTGTGAGACATAGTCTCTCCAGCGGGTCCAGGGTCTGCCTCTCGGTCTCCTCCCAGTTGGATGTCCCCGAAACACCTCACCAGCAAGGCGCTCGGGGGGCATCCTGACTAGATGCCCGAACCACCCCATCTGGCTTCTCTCGACCTGGAAGAGAAGCGGCTCGACACTGAGCTCCTCCCGGATGGCAGAGCTCCACACCCAATCTCTGAGTGAGAGCCCAGCCACCCTGCAGAGGAAGCTCATTTTGGCTGCTTGTATCCGCGATCTCATTCTTTCGGTCACCACCCAAAGCTAGTGACCATAGGTTAGGGTAGGAACGTAGATCGACTTCTAAGAGCTTTGCTTTTCCTCTCAGCTCTTTCTTTACCACGACGAACTGATGCAGCATCATAGTTATTGCTGACGCTGCACCGATCCGCCTGTTGATCTCCTGCTCCATCCTTCCCCACTCGTGAACAAGACCCCGAGATTCTTAAACTCCTCCACTTGGGGCGGGATCCTGTCCCTGACCCGCAGAAGGCATTTCACCTTATTCCAAGTTTTAAAAAGTACACACACCTCATCAACATAACTGTTTTGAACAAACTTTGAAGTACAGTAGAGGAGGAATAATGGTTCAGGCTCCACCATTGAAATGTGTCTACTCGTCTTTATTACCAACATGTTACTGGTTGTCCCACAACCCCGTTCCAAACCATAAAAATGTTGTCACACTAAAATATTTTTGGGTCTAATATGAACTCATCGGTCTATGTAACAAAGCTTGATCCAAACTGGGCCAAAAAGCAGGTCATGGATCTCAAACACAGTGACAAATTTCATCACAGTGTCAGGATCACATCACCTGCCAGCAGAGGGAGCACTGGATGTTATTAATCAACCTTATTAGGGTCACCTGAGGATGATTCCTGATTCTACACATCTGTGCACCCAGCCATCTATTTAAGGGCAATCACCCCCAGACTTCCCTGTGGGGTCATATCATCCCGCCCTTACCATCCCTACCATTGGAACTTTTGAAATCCTGGGTTAATCTTGTGGCATTTTCTTTTCAGATTTACCTGAATTGTGTTAATAAAACTTATTTTGAAGTCCTGCAATTGGGTCCTCCTCCTTCCACATCCTTAAAACCCTGACACACAGAGTCTGAAATGCTTAGATAAAACATCCTGGTTGGACCTTTTACACAGTCCCACATCAACAAATCACCCAATAAAACACCCTGACTTATTGTTCATCTGAACATATATTTATCTGCTTTTACAACCTGATAAGGAGAAGAGAACTTTTTATTACCGTATCCGGATCTGTGCACTGTCAGGCCAGTTGGAAAAAGAGGAAACATAACAGTTGCTAGAAGGTCAGTCGGACCAAGAAACTAGGGAATATACTGTATGGTGCACTGAGATTGTTCCCTCATATTTTTTTATCAGTTTTTTGCTCTGCCATCCGGGAGGAGCTCGGTGTCGAGCCGCTCATCCTCCAGGTCGAGAGGAGCCAGATGGGGTGGTTCGGGCATCTGGTCAGGATGCCCCCGAGCGCCTCGCTGGTGAGGTATTTTGGGCACGTCCCACCGGGAGGAGACCAAGGGGCAGACCCCGGACTCCCTGGAGAGACTATGTTTCACAGTTGGCTGGGGAACGACTCGGGATCCTTCCAGGTGAGCTGGAGGATGCGGCCGGGGTGAGAGAAGCCTGGGCATCCTGTTTGAGGCTGTTGCCCCCGCGACCGGAATCAGCGGAAGATGACGGAACAGTTTTATTCATTGAAGATTTCATCCCATACTTGTAATCAGTTCGGAATTAGGATCAACTTTTCCATGTGACTAGTTACTGCAACATCAACGCAGCAGATCTGGAATCAGGGACGTCTGACCGCTAAAGTAGGCGTGCAACTGTCATAATCGGTATAAAGCAAGCCGAGGAGAACAGAAAGGTCTTGCGCAAGGCCACAAAGACCCAGAAACAGCATCAAAAAGTCAGTCTGCCACTGCTCCCCCCATGACTCATACCATATATCACATTAGCTGCAACTGTGGTAGGAGCTGCAGCTCCCGCATTGTCTTATTTAACTACAACCGATGCTGGACAAACCAGCATCGGTTTGTCTCTAAAGACAGAAGGATGCCAACAACATTGGTTCTTGATAGATGATACGCTCACATCTGGATCTTAGCTGATTCTATCTGTCCTCCTATCCTGTCAACTTCCAGCTACATTTCCCCAGTCTCTGGCTAGATGAAAGCCATCTGCTACATCCTAAAAACATGAATATATTTTCATATGTTTGGATAATTTAATACAGAACTTCCAGTCCTGGGTACAGTCCTGGGTTTCTTTATTTTCTCCTCCAATTGGGTTTTTAAGAGTTTTTCTTCCTCAAAAGGGAGGCTCTAAGGACAGGAATGTCCTGTCTGTGTTTAGTTCACGTGATTATGTTATTTCTGATTGTGTGTTTCTGTCTGATTAACTGTGTGTGAAGACTCTGATGTGATACTGGGCTGTAAAAATAAAATTGAACTGACTTGTTAAGACACCAGGATTGAAAGAGATGGCTCTCCGTCTCATTTAAATGTGTCATCAGCCGAGAAAACATGAAGACATGGAGATATGGAGATTCACATAGAGCTTGAAAAAGACAAAATTTAATTCAGATCTAAATTCTACAGAAATTAACAAATAAATCAATTAAAAATAACCAACAATATTAACAATAGGTCAAATATCCAGATGTATTTTTGCACCACGCAGACTGCAGAAGAATTATAGAAGATCAAACTCCCCTTTCTGATGGTTGCGTCCATGCTGCTAAAAATAGCCCATTCATTCTGTTCATATAGACCCTGGCAGCATCACAACCAACAGCATCATAACAGCTGTTCCTTTCAGACTTCCTCATGCAAGGTGCTTACACAAAGTGTGCCGTGCCTTTATTCAATCAAAGACGGTAAACTGAGTCAGCAATGTTAGGATATGTTAAGAGCACATCCCTCAGGTCTTCAGGTGTAGGGTTACTCAGTTTAATAGGCTTTTACTCAGTCTGGTCTATGAAGAGATGCGACTATTGAGGGTTGATGGATGTGTTACGTCTTTCACTGACGGGTCAAGGTGATTTACAGTATGACCAAAAAGAATCACACTTTGATTTTAGCCTTTATTTTTCCAAATTATGCAGAAAAAGGCTTATTTAAATGTTAAAATGTCCACAGTGCAAGATGTTTTGAGAAGTTCTTCTTCTGCTTTCGGCATTTCCATTCAGGGGTCGCCACAGCAAGTCAGTTTCTTCCATCTAACCCTATCTGCTGCATCCTCTTTGGTCACGCCAACTATCTTAATGTCTTCCTTCACTGTATCCATGAACCTCCTTTTTGGCCTTCCTCTAGGCCTCTTTCCTGGTGGTTCCAAATCTAGCATCCTTCTGCCGATGTACTCTCTCTCTTCTCTGTACATGTCCAAACCATCTCAGTGTAGCCTATCGGACTTTATCTCCAAAACCTCTAACATGTGCTGTTCCTCTGATATACTCATTTCTGTTCCTGTCCATCCTGGTCACTACAAGAGAGATCCTCAGCATCTTCATCTCTGCTACCTCCATCTCTGTTTCCTGTCTTGTCCTCTGTGCTACTATTTCTAGACCAATCAGCATCGCCGGTCTCACCACGGTTTTGTACACTTTTCCTTTCATTTTAGCTGAAACTTTTCTATCACACGTCACACCTGATACTTTTCTCCACCCGTTCCAGCCTGCCTGCACACGCTTCTTCACCTCTTTTCCACACTCTCCATTGCTCTGGACTGTTGATCCCAGATACTTCAAATCTTCCACCTTATTTATCTACGATGTCTAGAGAATTTCATGGCATCATTTTAACCAATTAACACTGCTTCAATTTAACTTGCAATAATTTTAAAGGTACAAGTGGTGCTCAATTGTTTCCAGTAGGTTAGACTATTGCAAAGGTTTAGTTACTGATCTGAACAAAAAGACCTTAAAACAACTGCAGTTTATTCAAAATGCTGCAGAATCAGAAAATATGACGTTAGTCCTGTGCTCTGGACTCTGCACCGGCTTCCTGTAGCTCAACGAATAGACTTTAAAGCTGCTTTGCGTGTGTTTAAGTGTGAATTTTTAGTGTCTTCTGAATCATCTACAACTCTGTGGGCCTCCGGGACCGGCCTCCTGCTGGTGCTTAGAGTCAGGGCTAAACATGGAGAGCAAACTTCCTGAGGCTGTGAGACGGGCCGACCCTGGAGCAATGTTTAAAACTAGACTGAAGAATAATCACTCTTTTTATCTTCTGTTCTGTTGTCTTCTGCTTACAGGACGACGGGAAGCTCAGGCTTCTCTCACCCCGGTTGAACCCTCCAGCTCACCCGGGAGGATCCTTAGGTGTTCCCTGTCCAGCTGTGAGACATAGTCCCGCCAGCAGGTCCAGGGTTTGCCTCTAGGTCTCCTCCCAGTGGGATATGCCCAAAACACCCCACCAGGGAGGTGTTCGGAATGCATCCTAACCAGATGCCCAAACCACCCTGTCTGGCTTCTCTGACCCCGGTTGAACACTTCAGCTCACCCGGGACAATCCCACGGTGCTCCCTGTCCAGCTGTGAGACATAGTCTCGCTAGCAGGTCCGGTATCTGCCTCTAGTGGACATGCCCGAAACACCCCACCAGGAAGGCGTACGGAATGCATCCTAACCAGATGCTCAAACCACCCTGTCTGGCTTCTCTCGACCTGGATGAGCAATGGCTCTACTTCGAGCTCCTCACCCTTTTTATATTCACTCATTTTTATTCGATGTTTTATCATTTTAATGCACTTCTTCTGTCTTGTAAAGCATTTTGAATTGCTTTGTGTACGAAACGTGCTACAAATAAACTTGCCTAGCCTTATGTGCAAGATAAGCTCCAATGAGCATGCACAGTGGAGGGATTATTCCCTGCTCTGTGTGACCACTGCCCACATTTAGCAGGTGATCACCAGCTTGCATCAGAATCAGACCCCCTGATCTGGTGTGAGATCAGTCTGAGAGGCTCTCAATAAAAGATGAAATCACATGAGGGGTTAACACGTGGAGAAAAAATGTAAATGAGTGGAAACAGAAAACAGCAGATCGGTGTGAGGGAAAGATTCCTTTGTGCATCACTGATGGAGTCAGTGCTGCATGGATTTATTCTCCTGAGCAAAAGAAAAAATGTGCATGTTCTTATATAAACAGACTATGTGGGATCAATCCCAATTTGCATAGGCTTAATTGCGCTATTAACGCTTTATAATGTGCAAAAAAAAAGACGACATGGTGCGTTCAGGTGCATCTTTAAAAATTGGTTTTTAATTATTTATGATATTTTACCTTCACAATCCTGATGATCTAGTCTCACAGAACCATCTCTAAGGATCCTGATGTCTCCAGGACCAGCAATTCTCTGTCGGCATGGATGTTCGGTGGTGGAGGCGGTGGCTGCAGCCCCGGAGCTCCGACTGCTCCGGTAAGCAGTCACCAGAGTCCTGCAGCATTGGTAACACACCGCCCAGGCTTGTTCTTCATTTATAGGCTGGTTATAAAGCTTCAATATCTCCTCCAGAGTTAGATCCTCTCCCACGGTGTCCTCCGGTGAGCTCATGGCGTGTTGATGCTGCTCCGCATCCCGGACAGCATCCCTCACTCCACCACCGCTCCACCGATCAGCCATCCTCTCATTCTCTCACCGCAGGAGGCCTGAGAACCAAAACATATCCTGGATGATGGGAGACGAGAGATCTGGAGGCATTCATGCTCCGATCTATGTCTCCTCCGCTTGAAAATCTGCTTCCAGACGTCCTGAGGTGGTGTGTGATTAGGGTTTCTGGTTCACTGTGTGTGTGTGTGTGTGTGTGTGTGTATGTGTGTGTGTGAGAGGGAGAGGGAAAGAGGGTGGGTGTGTTGCTCACTCTTTCACCACATGATCACTCTCTCTTCTTCTCCCTCCCTCCTTTATGTTCTGCTCATTTATATCCTGGGAAGTTTCTCAATGATCATAATCTCAATCTACTGGGTGTTTTAATCTCAGGATCTTGGTTTAATCTCAGATGGAGATGTTCGGACCCTTTTTCATTGGATGTATTTTATGTGAACATCCACTGGCCATTTCAGACTTAGACTTGACTTCCAAGACTTTATTGTCATTGGACACCAATGGAAAAACAAAATTATAGTTCAAGTCCACTCGGCTCGAGATGAAGACGGTCATGCAGCCATGTGCAAGTGCCTCCTTGCCATAGGTTTAGGTACGGAATAGGTATGAAGGGTGTTTTCAAAGATTGTTAGGATCACTTCAGCAGAATCAAATTGGACCAAATTGTCTTGGTAGGACAAAGCTCCTCTTTGTCTAGATGGAATTGAAGCAGGTGAAGTAGTACCCGGATGGAAAGCCAATTTTAACCAGTATAATGCAACAGTCCAGAAACATACAAGGAGCTCGGCAGGTGCCGAAAGTAGCTGGTAGGAGCTACTTTTGGCTCCTACCAGAAAGTAGGAGCTCGGCAGGATGAGTGACCAGAAGGTAGGAGCCCAGCAGAATGAGTGACCAGAAGGGAGGAGCTCAGCAGGATGAGGGACCAGAAGGTAGGAGCCCAGCAGAATGAGTGACCAGAAGGGAGAGCTTGGCAAGATGAGTGACCAGAAATTAGTCACTCATCTTTTGTCCTTCATCGGCAGGATGAGGGACCAAAAGGTAGGAGCTCAGCAGGATGAGGGACCAGAAGAGAGAGCTTAGCGGGATGAGTGACCAGAGGCAGAGCTGAGCAGGATGAGAGGCCAGAAGGTAGAGCTCGGCAGGATGACTGACCGGAAAGGAGCCTTCAGCAGGATGAGGAACCAGAAGGTAGGAGCTTGGCGGGATGATTGACCAAAGGTAGAGCTCAGTAGGATGAGAAACCAGAAAGGAGAGCTTGGCAAGATGAGTGACCAGAATTTAGAGCTTGGCAGGATGTTTAACCTGAAGGGAGAGCTTGGCAGGATGACGGACCAGAAGGTAGAGCTTGGCAGGATAAGGGAACAGAAGGTAGGAGCTCGACAGGATGGCTGACCATAAGGTAGGAGCTCAGCAGAATGAGTAACCAGAGGTAGAGCTCGGCAGGATGAGTGACCAGAAGAGAGAGGTCGGCAGGATGAAGGACCAGAAGGTAGAGTTCAGAAGGATGAGGGACCGGATGGGAGAGCTCGGCAGGATGAGTGCTCAGAAGGTAGGAGCTTGACAGGATGAGTTATCATAAGGTAGGAGCTCGGCAGGATGAGTAACCAGAAGGTACAAGCTCGACAGGATGAGTGACCAGAAGGGAGAGCTCGGCAGGATGGCTGACCAGAAGGTAGGAGCTCAGCAGGATAAGTGACCAGAATTTAGAGATTGGCAGGATGTTTGACCAGAAGGGAAAGCTCGGCAGGATGGCAGACCAGAAAGTGGGAGCTCGGCAGGATGAGGGCCCAGAAGGGAGAGCTCAGCAAGGAGAGGTGTGAGGGACCAGGGGTATGAGCTCAACAGGAGGGACCAAGGACCAGAGATATGAGCTCAGTAGGAAGAAGGACCAAAACTGCAGGATGCACCAGGAGCAGGATCGGGGACCAGACATGGAATGAAACCATCATGGCTGCATACCAGTGGAGCAGAGTGCAGCAGGGGAATGATCCTACAAGGAAGTGAGGGACACCAGGGCTTAAATAATCCGAGGAAGACAAGACAGACCTGAGGATTAGGACCAGTAGTGCAAAATTAGAGCACAGGTTAGGATGAGGAGTGAGGAAATTTTCCAAATGAGAAGGGGATCACGACACACTGGTGAAACTATTTAAATTTAAGCACAATTTGTCACTATTAAAATACTGTTAATAACAAAGTATTTGGGATCTAGGATGTAAATATTTTAGTTTAGAACTTCATTACTAGCTTGCATGTAGCCGGTTGGCTTAAAAGAGTGTGAAAACAAATTCTTGAAAATCTTTACTGTTTGTTCACTGCGTCAGATTCAGAGTTTGTGATTTATTGCTACATTTTTACTGATTTCTGTTCCAAATCAAAGTTTCCTTGAATGTGCCAGAGGTTATGCACATGATCTGCATGCACAAAGCTGCTCTCATGCTCCTTCCCATTCCAGTTTTTGTTTCTATCACATGCGCACAACCATCTGATCTGTTTTCTGTGTAATAAATCACTTTACACCATGTTTGTTATTTAAATCATCTTTATTCAATCAGACACTAACACAACTCTCAGATAAAGATCTCTTTTGAACAGCAAATATACACAACGTGAAACGACAAAACACACACACTCACACAACATTTTAGTTCCATGATCTCTGCAGGGGGGGTTTCAGAAACATCTACAAACGTGGATTCCATTGATACAAAGAAGAAATCATTCTGTGATCACCAATACAGATGTGACTAGCGGTGTACACCAGCACATGCGGAATGACAGTAAATACACAACTCTTCATTATGATTCACATGGCAAAGCTAACGACCCGGGAAGCTTTTAGGAAAAGAAAGCTATTGTAAACAAATTATTTAAAAGTTGTTTTTTTAAATCTCCCGATTGTTGTAGGATTTTGGTGATGAGTTTTTTTTTTTCCACCAGGAGGAATGAACGTGCAAGCACAGTTGTTGAAGCAAGAAGGGTGTCGGGAGGGAGCAGTAGCGTAACACTTAGCGTGAGGAAAACAGAGGATGAAGATTAAACCTTGAAATCCAACAGGTTGCAGTCGATCTTGTAGTAGACATAAGGGTAATATTCTTGCTGGCTCAAGTTCAAGCCGGGAATGTCCATCGCAGACTGGAGACAGAGACAAATAAGCAGGTTGGTGTGTGAGTGTCTGTTTATTAAGGATCCCCATTAAGTACTGGAAATGGATACATTGTGTAGGGTTAAACACCATTGCTCAATGCAAACCAATCCTTGATCCCGAATTAGTACGACATGCAGTTAAAACAAATAGACTTTCTCTATCGTGTAGCGTGTTGACGCACGTCTCTAAAAAAGAGCAATTAACTGTATAAAAGTTTAGGTTTTGTTTCGTCTTCTGAACCGCTTAGCCTTAATGAGGACGTGGGGATGCCGAGTCCACCCCAGCTGATTTCAGACGAGAGACAGAATACACACCAAACAGGTCAAAGTCTACTGCGTCACTGAGACACACACATTTTAATGGGAGCGGTGTTGTTGTTTTCTCAACAAAGCCAATATTATCTAGAGTGCTCCTTCTAGTGACGAAACATCAGAAATGCAGGGGAAATAAAACTAACATGGTTTATTTATTTAATTTTTCAAGTTCGACGGGCCGGACTAAAACATTTAATGGGCCACATGTGCCCTGCAGACCGTAGTTGGCCCATACCTGATTTGCACCCACACTCAGGTTCTATGTTTTTTGTATTAAAATTAGAATGCAGTGTCGGACTGTTGCCGCTAGAGGGGGCTCAAACTCAACTATCTCAATCTGAATTTATTAAACTGATTTAATCTAAAACTTTCACATAAAAAATCCATGCAGGTTTAAAAATTAGTTTTCCACTGGTAACAATTACCAGTTTTATTATTGTTAGTGATGGGCTTCGACGTTGTCAAGCTTTGTGTAATCCCTCCACTCTGATCTGTATTAGTGCTGCATAATAATCTGAGTTACAACATCTGGCTTACAAAACAAAGACTACTATTATCAATTATTATGATTGAAGAACTTACATCGATAATAGCCGCTGCACTGCTATCGAGATGTTTGTAGAGATCATTGAGAACCTCTCGGAGCTTCTTCATAGTCTTCTTGCTTGGTTGAAGGAGCATAGCCTGAAAGTTCACAGGCAGCCCGTATCTGAAGGAGAAAGGAGGACATGTTTGAGAGATGATGTGAAGCAATTAGTCTGCAGAATTGACGCTCACGCTCTACCTCAGCACAGATTCCACAAAAACCCTCAGAGCTTTTATGTGAATCCATGCAATGAAAGCTTCACTGAAGTTCACCTTCAACCACCGGACCAGTGGACCCTGCCAGGAGAAAAACGCATTTACAAAGATGTTTCTCTGAGATGGAAAAACAAATGACTTCAATTCACTTACAAATTGCTTCTTTTTGTCAGTAGAGAGCCGCGTCATCTCTTCTTTGTCTGCCTTCATTTCCTCCTCATTGTACTGAAAGTCTCTCACTGTGAACCTGTAACGATCCAAAGTTTAGTTTACTCACACAGCGTCACTCGTTTAACTAATTAGATGCATTGAAATTTGTTTATATGCTCGTTTTTTCAGATCGAACCAATTTTACGTTTAAATTGAGTTCAGAAAAAGTCTAACTTGTTTTCTCTGGCTTTGTGCTTAAAGTCGTCGATGGCTTTCCTGAACAGAGTGACACTGAACAGCCCGCTGTCACTGTCTTCAAACAACAGACTGAAAGAAAAGTTTGTTGTTAATTATAAGATTTTAGAAGAAACCGAACACAATAGGTGGAAGAACTTTATCATGACTCACTTTGAGGATCGAGGCACCACCATCTCAGAGAGTGTCTCATAGGTTTTCTGCCAGTCAGGGTATGAAGTCCTGGGAAAAGAAAAGAAATGAATTAAAAAAAAAACCCCGCAGATTTATGTGTAAATATGAAGGTAAATTGACTCACTTTGGTACAACTGCCAGCAGAGTGATGAGATACTCGGAATCGAGCACAAAATCATCTTTTTTCACAATATCAGCCAGACTCCTGGTCAACAGGCTTCCTCTGGTGGCACCAAAAGGCATCACAACAAGATGAAAAAAATTAATAGTGTTAAATGAATAAAGATTACAAAGAAAAAATGTAAGAAAACACTCAAATAATAACAAAAACTCTGTTCTACATGAGACTTACGCATTCTTCCTTTCTAGATTTTGAAGGTTTCCTTTCAGGTTGTTATATGCCGATGCTCTGGCCTTCAAATCGTTGTCGATCTGGGTTACTTGCTTTGGGATTAAAGTAGAAAAAAAATCAACTCGCTGACAACAACCAATAAATACCAAATACAAGAACAATTTGGAGGAAAAACAGCTTTGTTTACAAAGTAACAAATGAAAACCAAAATAACAATAAACTTAATCAAATCTATGATTTTCTGATTTTCATACCTTCGAGATGATTTCAGAGATGTTTTTAAGCGACTGTTTGATGGGATACTTAGCCATGTCCCACTGGAATCTTGTGATGTACGTCACAAGATCGACTGCAAAAGAAAACAATTAAATATCTTCTAATTATCAATCACTACTTTTTATTTGATTTGTTTAACGTTCACATTTAAAAAAAACGAATCATTTAGTGTCGTTCTTGATGAAGCCACCATCGTACCTCCGTTGGCCAGCAGGTTCTCCTGCACTTTGTCTCTGCTGTCCTCCAGAACATCGGCCATGTACTGAGCCACCTTCTTCACCACACTGTGAAACAACCAGCAAGATGTCAAAACAAGCTGCAAGTTCAAAGTTACTGTGGGACAACTAACGCTGCGGCCTCATCCATCTCAATATAATATAAACAGAAAGTCACATCAAAAGAATTACACTATTCTGTTACAATTTCTCTTTCCATCGAAGTTTAAGTGCCTGCCAGAGATTACAAATTTTCAAGCACGTCGGCATCAGATCAAAGGAGCAACCAAACCAAAATACAGTCCTTATTTCTAACTATTTTCTTCTGCAGGCGGGCACAGTGGTTAGGACTGTGGCCTGGTAAAGCCTCTGGGACCCTCCAGTTCAAAAGATAGATAATAAAAAAGAAAACAATATTAGTTCTGTTGTCTTCCGCTTATCCGGAGCCGGGTCGGGGACAACAGCCTCAGACGGAAAACCCAAGCTTCTCTCGACCCGGATACATCCTCCAGCTCACCCGCAAGGATCTCGAGTCGTTCCCTGGTCAGGTGTGAGACATAGTCTCTCCAGCAGGTCCGCGGTCTGCCTCTTGGTCTCCTCCCAATGGGAGGTGCCCAAACACCTCACCACCGAGGCGCCAAGAGGCATCCTGACCAGATGCCCGAACCACCCCATCTGGCTTCTCTCGACCTGGAGGAGGAGCGGCTCGACACCGAGCTCCTCCCAGATGGCAGAGCTTTTCACTCTATCTCTGAATGAGAGCCCAGCCAACCTGCAGATGAAGCTAATTTTGGCCACTTGTATCTCATTCTTTCGGTAAGGTGACGGTGGGAACGTGGATGGACTTGTAAATCGAGAGCTTTGCTTTTCGGCTCAGCTCTTTCTTCCCATGACGGACCGATGCAGCGTCCTAGTTATTGCTGATGATACACCGATCCATCTGTCGATCTCCTGCTCCATGCTTCCCCACTCATGAACAAGATCCTGAGACACTTAAACTCCTCGTCTTTAGATAGGAACCAGTCCCTGACCTGCAGGGGGCATTGAACCCTTTTCCGGTCAAGGACCCAGGTCTCTGATTTTGAGGCGCTGATTCCCATCCTGGCCGCTTCACAATAAACATAAAAAACAACATTTTCCATTTCTTTAGATGACTTTTTTTCCATGCGGATGAACAACTAGAATAATTACAAGCATGAGAAGTGAAACTATGTCGCAACCCTCATCTTTCTCATTCTTGTGAAAACATGAAGGAAAATACAAGCACAACCCAGTTCAGGTCGTTCAGCCTGTGTGTGATATTTATGTCAAAATTTCCTAAATCTGACTAATAAAAAGAGCTGTGCATGTGTCACCCAACTGTAAACAGCCAAGTTTAGACTTCAGAGCTCAGCAGCTCTCAGATCAACGCTAAATTCCTCATTCCTCCACAGAAAGACACCAGATCAGAGAATCCTAAGTCAGAAGTGAACGCTTAACTTTTTAACATTTAAACACAAACAGAAAGATTTAAGTCCAACATGCGTACCTTTCAACGAAGGAATCTAATTTCGCCAGCTCATCAGACAGACCGACCAAGACATCAAGGGTTCCAACCTGTTTGCAGACACAAAAAAATGAATAGTCAAACTTCTAAAACTTGACTTTCAGGTGGTTTATTTTAGTGAGGTCAGCCAGGCTGTGTTTAAACACTGACATCTGAGGCTGTGTGAACCTACAGTGACACCCAGGGGCCTCTTTGTGCTTACGATGGCGCCTCTTTGTCCAGACCTGCTCATGCATTGCTAAGTTTTTCTGCAGGACATGACGGCTTCATGAGGAGGCAATGTCAACAGGTTTTACATCCCTTTCAGCACGGAGAGGAATCAAACCAGTCGAGCTGAGCTGCAGTGTGGATTAAAAATTTGATCTGGACATAGATTCAGCATGCAGATGAGATCTCTGTGCAAAGACTGTTTTCCATGCAGACAGTCAGCTTATTCTTGACACATGGGGTAAGTCATTATAAAATTAATTAGATTTATTAATGAAAGGTAAACATAATGAGTTGATATGTAACCTGATTCTTTTCTGGAAATGTTCTGTTCCGTTATCTACCGCTTATCTGGGGCTAGGTCACAACAACCTCAGGTGGGAAGCCCAGGCTTATCTCATCCCGGCTGCATCCTCCAGCTCACCAGGAGGATCCTGAGTTGTTACCTGTCCAGCTGTGAGACAAAGTCTCTCCAGCAGGTTCAGATCCGCCTCTGGTTCTACATCCAATAGGGGCATACTTGAAACACCTCATCAGTAAGGTGTTTCAGTAGCAGCCTAACCAGATGCCCGAACCACTCCATCTGGATTCTCTCGACTTGGAGGAGCAATGGCTCTACTCCAAGCTCCTCCACGATTACAGAGCTTCCTACTTTATGTATGAGTGAGAGCCAGCCACCCTGTGGAGGAAGCTCATTTCTGCTGCTTGTATCCGGAATCACCACCCACAGCTGGTGATCATCGGTAACAACAACGGGCCTATGCTGTGTCCTGATTATTGCGGATGCCGCACTGATCTATCTGTGGATCTCCCGCTCCATCCTTCCCCTACTCGTAAACAACACCCTGAGATACTTAAACATCTCCACTTGGAGCAGAACCCAGTCTATGACCTACAGGGGGTATTGCTCCCTTCACCGGGAAGACCATGGTCTCAAATTTGAAGGCGCTGATTCCCATCCCAGAAAATCAAATTTCACCTTGAGATCTGGGATGCTGAACTTGTGGTTGGTGGAAAGGTTGTTGGTTCGTGTGGTTGCTGCCATCATTTTGTCCCATGTTTGCTGACAAGTCTTCTCTCCAGGAGCAGAGATCAACCAAAACTCTGTCATCTCTAAAACTCTGTAGATCCTAAAGGGAACTGAAAGGAAGGTTTGGTCAAAGCTGCTGCATTTAATCAGACATATTCTGAAACGGCATAATCTGTTACTAAAGTAACCAGATCAAATAGAACAAATCTCACCTGCTTTAAACAGGTTAGTTTATTATGGATTATTTAAGCTAAACTACTGTTTTAAATCAGACTACAGACATTGTTTATAATAGAGCAGCTTAATAAAACGTTTTTACACATTTATACATTTAAAAAAACTTTTGATCACTAATTAAGCCTAAATTAAGACTTAAACTAGTAACTATGTGTGAGATCAAAACAAAGTTAAGGTCAAAGCAGCATCCAGAAGGATTAGCTTAGCGTTAGCCGCTCTGCTAACACCAACACAAACAGGATTAATGGACGTGTTTGAACATTCCACTCACCCGCAGGAAAATTAGTGTTTCCGGTCAAAGTGAGAGATAGAATTAGTTTCTAAGGCTTGTTAATTCTCATAATGGCCATTGAGTGTAGATGGAGAAGTCTTCTGACAGCAGCATCAGAGTCAGATGATCCATCCAGGAAGCGGAAGTACTGAAAAACACAGCAGTGACACCAGGTGGTAAGCAATGGTACTACATAAAGCTTAAACGGGGACCTCAGCTGGTAAAAGATGGTACTGCAAAAAGTACACGTCTTCTTCTTCTCCTTTCGGCATTTCCCTTCAGGGGTCGCCACACCAAGTCAGTTTCTTCCATCTAACCCTATCTGCTGCATCCTCTTTGGTCACGCCAACTATCTTCATGTCTTCCTTCACTGTATCCATGAACCTCCTCTTTGGTCTTCCTCTAGGCCTCTTTCCTGGTGGTTCCAAACCCAGCATCCTTCTGCCGATATACTCTCTTTCTTGTCTCTGCACAAGTCCAAACCATCTCAGTCTGGCCTCTCTGACTTTATCTCCAAAACCTCTAACATGTGCTGTTTCTCTGATATACTCATTTCTGATCCTGTCCATCCTGGTCACTCCCAGAGAGATCCTCAGCATCTTCATCTCTGCTACTTCCATCTCTGCTTCCTGTCTTTTCCTCAGTGGCACTGCCTCTAGACCAAACAGCATGGCCAGTCTCACCACGGTTTTATACACTTTCCCTTTCATTCTAGCTGATACTCTTCTGTCACACATCACACCTGATACTTTTCTCCACCCGTTCCAGCCTGCTTGAACACGCTTCTTCACCTCTTTTCCACACTATCCATTGCTCTGGACCGTTGATCCTAAGTACTTAAAATCTTCCACCTTCTTTATCTCTTCTCCCTGTAACCTCACTTTTCCATTTCCACACGTAATCCTCAGTATTCCAGGAGTGATCCATTGAAGAAAATGTTTCAAAGGCATATTCTGGACGGTGTATTTGATGCTGCAACTCAAATTTACAGTTTAGACATTAGACTGTGAAAGCTGGATACTACAACTCAAATCTGAAGTAATGACCTCAGCTGGTGAAACCTGGTACAGTGACCTTTCCGTTCCGTCATCTTCCGCTTGTTCCGGGGTCGGGTCGCGGGGGCAACAACCTCAAACGGGTAGCCCAGACCTCTCTCACCCCGGCTGCATCCTCCAGCTCACTTGGAAGGATCCCGAGTCGTTCCCCAGCCAGCTGGGAAACATAGTCTCTCCAGTGGGTCCGAGTCTGCCCCTTGGTCTCCTCCTGGTGGGACGTGCCTGAAACAGTTCGCCCTCGAGGCGCTCGGGGTGCATCCTGACCAGATGCCCGAACCACCCCATCTGGCTCCTCTCAACCTGGAGGAGGAGTGGCTCATTACCGAGCTCCTCCCGGATGGCAGAGCTCCCTACCCGATCTCTGAGTGAGAGCCCAGCCACCCTGCGGAGGAAGCTCATTTCGGCCGCTTCTACCCGCGATCTCATTCTTTCAGTCACCACCCACAGCTGGTGATCATAAGTGAGGGTTGGAACGGAGATCGACTTGTAAATCGAGAGCTTTGCTTTTCGGCTCAGCTCTCTCTTTACCACGACGGACCGATGCAGCGTCCTAGTTATTGCTGACGCCTCACCGATTCGCCTGTCGATCCCCTGCTCCATTCTTCCGCCAATCGTGGACAAGACCCCGAGATACTTAAACTCCTCCACTTGGGGCAGTACCATGCCCCTGACCCACAGGGAGCATTCCACCCTTTTCCGGGCGAGAACCATGGTCTCGGATTTGGAGGCGCTAATTCCCATCCCTGCCGCTTCACACTCGGCAGCAAATCGATCCAGCGAGAGCTGGAGATCACGGTCCGATGAAGCCAACAGGATCACATCATCTGCAAAAAGCAGAAACCCAATTCTGAGGTCACCAAACCGGATCCCTCCAACGCTTCGGCTGCGCCTAGATATTCTGTCCATAAAGGTGATGAACAGAATTGGTGACAAAGGGCAGCCTTGGCGGAGTCCAACTCTCACTGGAAATGTGAGCAGTGACCTCAGCTGGTGAAAGCTGGTACTACAATCATAAGCAGTGACCTCAGCTGGTTAAGGTTGATATTACAACTCAAAATTGAAGTAGGGACGGACCTCAGCTGGTAAAAGCTTGTACGACACTTCAAATTGTAAGCAGTGACCTCAGCTGGTAAAAGCTTGTACGACACTTCAAATTGTAAGCAGTGACCTCAGCTGTTGAAAGCTGGTACTACAACTCAAATTTTACGCACTGATCTCTGTAGGTACTGGCTGGTACTGCAACTCAAATCCTTTTTTTAAAAAATCGATTTTTGTTATTATTATCTATATGTTTGTCCAGGACAAGCAGACAATCAACATCATCTTTCAACAAAAACCGGACTATAACTTTTTCCTTGACAATGGTGCAGTGGTTAGCAAGGTGGCCTCACTACAAGAAAGTCAGGGTTCGAATCCTAGAGTGGAGGGAAGAACATCTATTGACTTCCTTAGATATTTAGCTGTAGAGGAGAATAAGCTAATAATTTAACAATAATCTTTGACACATTGGTTGCTCGTCCCGGGGGAGGGATCACTCTTTCGTGTGGATCCCCACGAGGTTTCTTATTTTTTCCCCACTGATGGGTTTTTTAGGAGTTTTTTCTCACCGAGAAGGAGAGTCTAAGGGCATAAATGTGCTAGTCTTGTTTAGTTAGCATTTGTTAGTTATTTTTCATGCTGTGTATTTGTGTTAATACATTCCTCTTTTTCTTGTGAAGCCCATTGAGACGAAAATTCTGTAATTTTGGGCTATACAAATAAAATTGAATTGAAAATTGAATAACTGGCTTTTCTGTGTGGAGTTTGCATGTTCTCCCCGTGTATGTGTGGGTTTTCTGCATGTACTCCAGTTTCCTTCCACTCTCTCAAGACATGCATGTTAAGGTTTATCGACCGCTATGTCCCTTGGAATGTGTGAGCGTGTGTGGATGTTTGTCTGTGTGTGGCCCGGCAACAGACTGGCGACCTGTTCGGGTTGTATTCACCCTCTCAACTGAAATGAGCCGAAATAGGCTCAAGCACCCTCCACAAACTCAGTAGGGATGAGTGGTTCGGAAGACAAAATAAAAATGATCTTTTTCCAACAGGTCTAACAGGTTTGTTATATAATTTTCTCATTTTGGGGGGGCTGGATTAAATAGCCTGACATACGGTCTTCAAGCTGTAGTTCACCCATCTCTGTCCCAGGAGAGTGCAGTAGAAAGTTTTATGAGTGTAAGATGCTGATGTACATCGAACTTGCAGCAGTTGCTTGAGAGCACAGCTGGAGTGTAAACATAGAAGGTTGCTGGCTTGAATGCTGTCTTTGGTGGGATTTGACACTACCCTTTCTGTTTAGAGTTTGCTTAGTTTTTTTTTTGTGTATGTGAGGGTTCCCTCCAGGTTCTCTTATTTTCTTTTACCCATCACAAACATGCATGCCAAACAGATTTGTCATTGTGAAAATGCTCTTATAGGTGAATCTGAATGGTTGTCTGTTTCTGTGAGGTGTTGTGATAGATCAATGACTGCAGTTGAAGTTTTTTAGTCACTTGTTCTCTTCATAAAGAATGCTATTTACCCCACAATTTGCCTCAGTCGATGATGCAAAGATGTATATAGAGAATGAGACAGTTAGTGATGGCTGCCAAGTCAGCAGCATTCGAAGCTTTACCATTTCTAAATTTAAAAAAGTTGGGTCAGGTTTCCTGACTATGGGTGTCTCCTGAACAGACATTGAGGAAAACGCCCCCCAAAGAGACATGTTTATAGTTCAGTGGGTCTGGGGTTCATTGTTTAGGACACAATGCTTGGTCTGTCTGGAGCCAACCATCGACATCAAACGCTAGGGTTGAGTTTGCCCGTGGCTGGCGAGAGGCCAGTTGGTCGGAATGTTATCGGGACACACACGCTATGGCTGGGCAGTGTGCAGAAAGCAAGTCACTGCTGGGAACCTGCTCTTTAATCTCTTCAGGTTAAAAATATAAAGGTGTGCTATTCTTGCAAAAAATGTAGTCGAATATATTACTAATTTATCATTTTGCAGTGGTTTAACTTAAGCATTCTTTTAAATGAATGCCAGAGCTTCTAACAAATGCAATCAGGATTTTTTTTGTACATACGGTCATCTCAAAATGCTTTTGATGTGGTCATTAACAGAGTGTAAAATTACACAAGTGTGTAATGGAATACTTCATCAATTCCAAATAACCTATGTTATTCACTGTCCTGTTTAAAAACGAACACGAACTATCAATTCAATTCAATTTTATTTGTATAGCCCAAAATCACAGAATTTCCGCCTCACTGGGCTTCACAAGAAAAAGAGGAATGTATTAACACAAATACACAGCAAGAAAAATAACTAACAAATGCTAGCTAAACAAGACTAGCACATTTATGCCCTTAGACTCTCCTTCTCGGTGAGGAAAAACTCCTAAAAAACCCATCAGTGGGGAAAAAATAAGAAACCTCGTGGGGATCCACATGAAAGAGAAATCCCTCCCCCGGGACGAGCAACCAATGTGTCAAAGATTATTGTTTAAATATTAGCTTATTCTACTCTACAGCTAAATATCTAAAGAAGTCAATAGATGTTCTTCATCCTGATGGTAACACGGGGGACTCCTCAGCCCAGCGATGCCCTGGACGGGGGATGAGTTGGATGTGTATCCAATGAGAGACACATCTGTGTGCGTTTGACAGCAAAACCGCGGGGCCATGAAGCATTGCATTGAAGATGAGGTGCTTTTATTGTCATTTCCCAAACTTCTGGGAATGATATGTGTTTTTTCTATTCCGATTCTTCTTTGTACTGATTGTATTGTGTTATTTTACAATCAGCGTAAAGGAAATAGGGGTTGAATGTACATCATTTATTAGTCTGTGTTATTGTTTGCCTATCAGAGTATATCTCACTACATTGATAGTATTGTTGTGTCTGACATGTCGTGGATAACTCTGAGCTCACTGTTCCATTTCAGACTGCTAAAATATCGAAATGCCATTTTTCTATTACTGGTTCTAAACAATAAAATGTAAACTATGACTGTTGTACTTTTTAAAAATTTTATTTCATGGTTTTCAAAAGGCATTCCTGTTGCTTATGTACTGTTGTTGTTCTTCAAGCCAGTATTTTCTTTTTTCTTCCTGCTTAGCAGTCAGGTCAACTTGAAGAGAGGTTTGTTTGGATTTCCTTTTGCTTAGCAACATACTCGTGCGAAAAGGAAAGATTCAACACGAATTCAAAGGAGAAGACTAATTTAATAATGGTTTATTCAGCACAGAATGTTAACAGCATAAAGTCAAACCGTTATCTTAATTTACATTGATATAGTAGATAACTCTGAAGGAATGGGGGTTTTAATGTATCATCATTAAAAAGTTTGATCATTTTCATATTTAATGCCTTTCATAACTTGTTATTTCCTGTGAAGCTAAAAATTCTTGGCCAGTCAGGCCTATGCTATGGTCACGTCTATTTCTGTGCATTGATGTAATCTGTTTGCAATGTCTGCAAATAAGAATTCCTGCTGCACAATGCAGCCACTGGTGTATTTGCCCTCACAGTGGGTGGTACACATGTCCCCTCTGTCGCATACCCACTGGCTGCCATGCCTATTATGATCCAAACAATGGAAATCAAACGCGGTGCTTTACTGGAAGCCACTCAAGATGTTATGCCTGATTAGCCTTATATATACATGGACTCATTTAGTAGAGGAGAGAACAGGCACAAAACACGGAACAGCTTTTGTGTTGCAGGCCGAGGAAAAGACGCTGGCTCTCCAACTACAATAGAGTCGCTGCAACTGTTTTATTAGTGGAACAAATGTTGCTATTGTGTTTTTTTTCTTCCAATAAACACTTAGAGCTCATCTAAACTTTTGAGGAATTTAACATAAAAACCCAAAATACTAATAAGTAATGAAGCAATAATGACCGGGATCAGTCAATGTGGTAAAGTTATTTAAAGTAGTACTTAGAGATGTATTACAGAGAAAACATGAGTGAAACTGAATTGAAAAGAAATATTGCTCTACATGTTTATTATCAACCTGTTCGGGGCGTACCTTGCCTCTCGCCTTGAATCAGCCGGGATAGGCTCCGGCACCCCTGCGATCCCATAAGGGATAAGCGGTTCAGAAAAGTTTATTGTTGGCTTTTTATCATAAGTGTTGTGCAAAAATTGTGAAGGAAATGTTAAGTGAACACTGAGCAGCCAAAATTTATGCATACATAGACTTCTACGTGAAATTAAAAAACAATATTTTACCAATTGTTCCTCATTGTTGTATTTGACATGGTCAAGACCAAATGGTGCAATATGAATTTATTGATTTATATTTTACTTTAGACATAGTTTTATTTTCTAGCAATACGAGCAATGTTTAAAAGTTTGCTAGTGGGAATGTGCACATGGAATCAAACCAGTTAAAGAGAAAACACTTCCCTTCTGTTTGGATAACAGTGGCAGAGCATTGCTTGGCACCCTCCTCCTCCTGTGTGGAGAAGGAAGACATGCAAATTTATCTTCTTGCTGAGGAAGGAGGCAGGCACAACATCTCAAAGTCACAACAACACAGATTAAGGACAAGAGAAGGAGCTTCAACTTCATGAGAATATGCACGCTTCAACTTACATGAAACTAATAACCTCTAACTGTTGATTGGGTTTAAATTACGAGGAAAATCTGCAAACTTCACAGGGCATCATTTTATCTGCACCACTCAGTCATGGGGAATGCAATGAAGACATAACACAGGTAAATTTTAATAGATTTCTTTGGGCATGAAATAAATGATAAAGGATTCAATGCACATAGCAATTAAAAAATTGAGCCTTTAAACCTTGTTTATTTGTCTTTTTGTTTTTAGTGTTTTAGTGTTAGATTTTTAGACTTTTTACATTAGAAAAATATACTTTACTGTTTTAAATTTCTCTTCAAGTGAGTCATGGGACCCTTTCAGAAGACAAAAAGTGGAAAAACATTTAGAGTTTTGTAATATGTTTAATTAAAAAATTGTCATAAAAAGCTGTCGTTACATTTCTTGTGCAATTTTGCAAAAGAACATATTATTTTAAAAATTATTTTTTCGTAGAGCAGAACTGAGCCGAAAAGCAAAGCTCTCAATTTACAAGTCAATCTACGTTCCCATCCTTACCTATGGTCACCAGCTGTAGGTAGTGACAGAAAGAATGAGATTGCGGATACAAGCGGCCGAAATGAGCTTCTTCCACATGGTGGCTTGGCTCTCACTCAGAGATCTGGTGAGGAGCTCTGCCATCCAGGAGGAGCTTGGTATCGAGACGCTCTTCCTCAAGGTTGAGAGAAGTTAGATGGATGGTTTGGGCATCTGGTCCGGATGCCCCTCGAGAGCCTTGCTGGTGAGGTGTTTCGGGCACGTCTCACCAGGAGGAGACCAAGAAGCAGACCCCGGACTCGCTGGAGAGACTATGTCTGACAGCTGGCTGGGGAACGAGTCAGGATCCTTCCGGGTGAGCTGGAGGATGCAGCAGGGGTGAGAGAAGCCTGGGCTTCCGTCTGAGTCTGTTGCCCCAGCGACCCGGCCTCGGATAAGCGGTAGACGACGGAACGGAATTTTGTCTTTTTTTAGCCACCATACAAAAAAAAATATATATATATATACATTATTATTTGTTTTTATTTTTTTTAGATGAAAAGTAAATCTTGAAAACAAATTTGATTTGTACCGTACATGATGTTGCAAAAAGTCTATTGTCCAGTAATTAGTTTTGTTTGATAGCTTGTATGTACCATTTAAAAATGGTGGCTCAGTGGGTAGAGCGTTTGCCCGCAAACCGGAAGGTCGCAGGTTCGAATCCCACTGAGTGCACATCTAGGGTCTTTGGAGAAGACCCTAACCCCTCGTTTCTCCCACCATTGGCGCCGTCATAGGTGGCAGCCTGCTGCGGTGAAATGCAGCACAATAATTTCCCGTGAGGGATTAATAAAGTATGAAGGAAAAAATAGAAATCAACTAGTTTATGTCTCTCGTTATGTTATTTTGAATGTTTATGTTCCCTTTTTTTTTGGTCTATGAACTAATTGACAAACTACATAAAAGTTTAACTTATGCAAATACAATTTTACGGGGTAAAACATGCAAAGATTCAACCCTAAGAAGTGTTGATATTTTAGATGTGGTTACTTAGAAAAAAAGGCATTATTTCTGATTCCCGTATTGGGAAGGCTATCCTGTCATACTGAATACCTGAAAACTGTATTCATCGGCAATTTTAAAATTCACAAAAGATCGAGCATGCTAAGTCTATTTACAATGAGCCAGAGTGACGTAAGGAGAGGTACAAATCTAGCTCTGACTGCGCTGTATCAACTGCCACCTAGAATGTACGATAATCGGCTTGAAAGGGAGTCATTTTGCAGGTGTTTTTAATGTATGACACCCGTTGACAAAACACTCCGGTTTCTTTATATCTGTTTTTTTTTCTGGCTGTATAGAAATAACAATACAACCATGTTTGCTAAAATCGCATTTTACACGCATTTTACACGCGAAATCGTGTGACCTGACAGGTATACAAGTTTACAACTGATTTCTTTGTCCAGAAAAGATAGCTGTGTTACTCCATGGATTTTTACATGACTTTTCTTGCCCATCCCTAAAGGTTCTAGGACATTTCAGCCACGGACATTTGAGCCAAAAAACTGCAACCTAGGATATTTGAGCCATGTGCGCCCCCGAATTTAGGACATTTCATCCACGGACATTTGGGCCAAAAACCCATTTTATGTAGAAAATTGTGATATTGTGATATTTTATGTAAAAATTTTATCGTCAATAAACAGTTGCACTACAGAAAATAATTGGTTTTTAGTCATTTTTATCCCATGGCTCACATAAAAAATTCCGCTATTTTGAAAAAATTTTGATATTTTATGTAAAAATTCTGATATTTTATGTAAAAATTTTATCGTAAATAAACAGTTGCACTACAGAAAAATTGCTCTTAGTCTTAAAAATTTTTATCATGCAAAAATTTTTATCGTGCTTTTAGTCATTTAAAATTTTTTTTATCGTAAATAAACAGTTGCGCCCAGGTTGCAGTTGTTCAAATGTCCGTGGCTGAAATGTCCGAGTCACCGGGGCTCAAATATCCTAGGTTGCAGTTTTTTGGCTCAAAGGTCCGTGGCTGAAATATCCGTTCACCTTCTTTAATAGTACACTAAGAAACATTCTTTGCGCAATCTCTTTCAATACAACAAGCAAAGTCTCTTTTATTACTCATTTTGACCTGATAATATTGTATTTATTTTAATTTGCCTAAGTTTAAAGTGCTCTTCTTGCATTTTTCCACCTCTTTATTTCCCGCCAAAACTTCTATCTAAATATTTTCTTTCGGGTTTTTGTTTGCGCATCACATTTGAAAAAAAACAAAAAGCCTCACTTCCGGTATCTTCCTCCATTTACGCTTCCTTCTTCCGGTCTTGTCCTATCGGGTCACAACAAATGATCGTCTTTAATCTGCTAAAATCTCAAAGATCCACCATTTAATCCTCGTTTATGGCCGCCATTCTTTTCTCCCTTTGTTATCCCATAACATTTTAAAAATTCCGCCTAAAAAGAAAAAGCGTTCTTCGCCCTGGTTTGGGTCTCCAGCTACAGTAAGTAACCAGCAAGCATTAGCTTAGCATGTTGCTAACCCAATTAGTTAATGTTTACTTTAGAATATAAAATATTACCTCAATATAAATATAATTTATTAAAAATATCTAATCAACACAGTTAAACTTGAAAATGATTAATAATTTTATTATTAAAGCTTTATTTACTTAAGAAATACGATAATGCTAACATAAACCCGGTAGCTAGGCAATATTGATGTTAACTAAGATGAATATTTTTCTAAGATGAATATCATTAATAATGATTTTAATAGGTTTAGTTTGATTTGTTAATATAAATATCATATATGTGTTATAATATCAATATACCTGTATATTGTAGTACAAAAATTTAAAAAGACCAAAATCATGTGATTTTTTTTTTTTAATCGCTCTTCCTCATTTGTTAGGTTTCATAATTCTGATCAGCTTATCCCTGTTGAGGTCACAGAGGTACCAGACAGGCAGGATACACCCAAATAGGTCGCCAGTCTGTTGGAAGGCTACACATATTCAACCATCCACGCACACACTTATTTCTAGGGCAATTTCATAGTCACCAATCAACCTAACATGGATATTTTTGGAGGGTCTATTAGGTACATACATGAGGAGAACATGCAAACTCCACACAGAAAGGACAGTGTTTCTTTCTTTTTTTTTTAACCTGTCCTGTCCGGTGTTGTGACAAGCAGAATGATAATAATATTAATAATAATAATGCATTGAACTTATATAGCGCTTTTCTAGACACTCAAAGACGCTTTACATGCATTATTCATTCACTCCATACAATCATTCACACACACAACATTCATTCCTGATGATGGGAGCTACCATGCAAGGCGCAGACCACTATCATCAGAAGCAACTGGGGGTTCGGTGTCTTGCTCAAGGACACCTTGGCATGGACTCTGGGCGGGGGATCGAACCTGCGACCTTCTGGTTACGGAGCGGTCGTCCTACCCACCGAGCCATCCTTCCCCCAGATGATGATCTGTATGTTAAGAATTGCTGGACAGTTTTGCTCTACCAGGGTCAGCACCATGTGCCGACCCTGACAAGCTTTATTTGTTTTTTTAAATGCTTTACATTCAAAACGTCCGTGCTTTCAAGTCTTTCTGTTTCAAGTCTTTCTGTGCATCTTTTTGCTGGACCTGACAGGGATTACTGTGGAGGGGGTGGGGTGAAAAAGAAGAGGAATAAGGTACAGAAGAAGAAGAAGAAGAAAGGAGGATAAAATGAAGAGAAAATCTGAAGTTACAGTATTCAGCATCATGACCTACCTGCTGGATTATCTAAGGAGAAAAAAAAAGTACAAACAAGAGACTAAGCCAGTGATAAAGCTGACACAACAAAACTTTCTAGAACAAATTATGTAGAACACAGACACATGCTGCTAGAGCTATAATAATATAGGTTGGGAGCAAGGAACATAGCGGACAGTAAACAGCGTGAGACAGTGTTTCAAGTCTTACCCCACCCGGAACTCGAACCACTGTGCAGCCGCCACCTAATCAAAACCAATATATTTTCTTCTTTAGGTGAGTTGAGGTTGTGTGAGTTGAGGACCCCGTCAAAAACGAGATGTTGCTTTTCAAGGAGCTTATCTCCCTAAAATAAATTAAAAGCCAGGCACATGTATGTACAAGGGTTAGGGTCACCTACACAAAACCAATATATTGTTTTATATAGGTGAGTTGGACGGCTTATGTTATGTTTTGAATTTGATGGGCATGGAAAATAAGAGCTGGTTTTCATCATGCTCCTTTTCATTAATGAAGGGATTTAGTTGCACATTTATGTGCTTTTGTATATTCTTGCTGTTGTTTTTATCATTTTGACCATGAGAGGAAGAAGTCAATTAAAATCTTTCTGTTTGCAGGTGTACAGCAACTACCCTGAGGATCTAGGGGAATTTCTTTACAGAGAGTTATTCGACTTCAACGCGGAGCCGCCTTGGGATCCTAGCTGATAGTGGACGAGTTCATTCCAGGACTCATCCATGTAGGTGAAGAGGTTTCAAATTAAAGAAGTAATAAGTGTTAAAGCAGATTCCAAATATTTTGATTGCAAAAATCACTGGCAGAGAAAATTTAGTTTCTCTGATGATGACTGAAAATTCAACTTGTTGTTTTTTGAAAATTCAGGTTGTTTCAGATTTATTTTTGTGCTCTATAGTTTTAATATTTTTTTTTTGGTGTCTTATCCATTGTAAAATTTAGCTCAAAACAAGTGACACAATTAAGCACTTTTCTACAGTAATTCATAAAGTTTTGGTTCATTTCTTTAAGAAATGGCTGCTAAGCCGTGCTCTATTGTCTCTTTAATTAGTTTTATTTTGTATCAAATGCTGTTCACAAAAACATCATGTGGATAAAAATGAAACAAAATCATTACCTCACTTCTATTTTCTCTTCATTAGTGAATTCTACTTTTGTTCTTTATCACTTTTCAAATATAGATTGGTTTTCTTTTCACATCATGTACTAAAAATCTAAGTCTTTTTAACCTTTGTCCCAGATCAGACTACATTCACACAACTATATTTAGAATAAATTCGTAACACAGTGACTGGTGATTCTTGATGAGTCACAGAAAGTTCTGTCCCAGATTGTGTTTTTAGATAATAGCTTTTTTAGACAAACTTTGACAATATTAAATGATCTAAATATATTAAAACTGTTTTTCTACTTGACCTGATTTATTTGAATTTTTCCTCTTTTTTTTGTGCAGTTTGTTGCATTGATCTAGGACCCCAGGGGCTCGAGAGGGAGTGAGCGAACCACTTTGAACAAGACACATTCTTTATGCCGGTCAAATTAGAAGAAAACGGTTGAGAGGATGAAGGAAATCACAAACGAACCGCAGTATTCTGTCAGCCTTCTTGAGGGAGGATCAGCTCTTCGCGACGTGATTGAGAATCACATTGATGAACAAACTCTTGTAAGAAATGAGTAAAATTTTATTAATTAAAACATGCTTCACAAAATAACATTAAAGCACCACATTGCATCATATTTAAAGAGGGGGTTTGTGCTTTTATGAGGTAATACTTTTTATTTCATAGTATTTTTTCTTTTGTTTGCTCAGAAATGCAATATTAGCCTTAAAAGGCATTGAATAATTTTCCTCTTGTTGTCTGTTTGGTACCACCAACTGGGCACATGCGTAACGCCACATATATTTTGTTTGAGGTCACAAATGGAGTGTAAATTACATCAAATTAGCAAAGCTAGCATATATTCTAGTCCAAGGGTGGGCAAACTTTTTGGTTTGCGGGCCACATTGAGTTCTAACAGTTGACAAAAGCGCTGCAACCAGAGCAGATGGATGGTATGCTTCAGTAACCGCTAGATGAGACTGATAAAACACGCTAAATGTTACATCAAGAGTGTTAAATTTCAAATCTTGAGGCACTAGGTCTTTGATTTAAGCGCTTGATGTATCATTTTGCTTGGTTTAACATTTAACACGCTTGTGTACGTCCGAGTAGTGGGCCAGATGGCTTTCTATATCTGTGCACACTGTTTATTTCGACAGCGTGCGTATCACAAAAACACACATTTTAATGGGAGCAGTGTTGTTGTTTTCTCAACAAAGCAAATACATCTAGAGTGCGCCATCCAGTGAGAAAACATCAGAATTGCAGGGGAAATAAAATATGTACAAGGTTTATTTATTTAATTTTTTCAAGCTCGGCAGGCCGTATTAAAACGTTTAACGGGTCGCATGTGGCCCGTGGGCCGTAGTTTGCCCATGCTTGTTCTACAGGGTGTGGCACCCAGGGAACAAAATTTGTGGTCAAGCAGGCTTCGCATAACAGTCCTCTCTTTTAAGTTTTTCAATATGTATGCCCATTCGTATTTTTTTCTTTTCTCAGTATAAGAAGAATGCGTTCTTCATAGCAGACCTGGGGATCATAATGAAGCAGCACATTCGCTGGCGGACTCACATGACTCACATTCGTCCCTTTTATGCTGTGAAATGCAACGGCAGCCCAGCTGTGATTGAAGTTCTCGCTGCTCTTGGATGTGGATTTGCTTGTAGCAACAAGGTTTGGGTTTTTTTTTTTCTACTTGCATATCTTGTGATCTCATTAATGTTCACTATTTTTATACATTTATTTAATTAGTTTTCTATAAGGTGTAAAAATAATTAGCCAGAAAGCTAGTTTTTGTTTGCACTCTCTAATAGGAATAGTAAAAAAAAAAATCCATACATATTGTAGATTAAATTTAGTAAAATTTATATGGGGGTGAAAATATACTATTAAATATTTGCAATAACGTAAATAAAGAATAATAACTTCAGTAGAAAAACATGAAGTGCAGGGACTCTTGACTTGGTCTGTGATCAATTTATTTAAATTAATTTAACTTTACAAAATTTTATAACAAAAGTATTAAAAAATAACAGAAAAGTCTGTTTCTTAATATTTAATCTCAATGTGTTACACCTATTTATATTTCAGTCTGAACTCGAGCTGGTGCAGAGCCATGGCATTCCCTCTGAAAACATCATCTACAATGGAGTTTGCAAACAGGTGTCCCAGATCAAATACGCTGCTAAAAATGGCATTGACCTCCTCGTGTGCGATAACGAAGTAGAACTACGCAAAATTTCTCGCTGTCACCCAAATGCCAAGTAAGTACCATTGCATGCTGCGGTGATCATATGACTTAAAAGATGCAGTTTTGGGTATCAATTGTGTGAAATTAAAATTTGTTGCTCAATATTCATACTGGTTAGCAACAATGGCTGTCCTAATACGTTCATCCATATTGTAAATTTATCTTGTCCAACACTTTTTTTCTATTACTTTAATACAGACCTCATACAAATTTTGCTTTACACTCATTGCAAGTTAACTATCTGACAATTTTCAAAAAATTTTGAAGCAAATTTTAATTTTTTTTCTACATCCAATTGCACCCATATATGGTCTGTCTGTTTTTGCCAACATGTGTTCGGTGCATTATATCTGAACACCTCTTCATACTTGCATTCTTGCATAAATGTTATTAGAAAAACATTCTTTCAAGGAGGCAATTTTGCCTGCTTTGAAATCAATAATGATGATTTAAGTGTCTTTATTTAGTGATTTTAAATCATCTGGATAAACATAACAATCTTTAATGCATCTTTTTTCAGGTTGCTGCTACTTGTGTCCACCGGAGCGTCTGACCCAGACGATGAGATGAGCATGACGTTTGGCTGCTCGCTCAAAGACTGCCGGCACCTCCTGGAGATCGCCATGACACTCGGTGTGCAAGTTGTCGGGGTCAGGTGAGACCTGCAGAAAGGAAATGAATGTTACAAGAAGTCGTCTATCTTTGTGAGTTTGATTTTTATTTTTGGTTGCTTAACAGGTCTCACATTTCTGGTACTTGTGAGGATGAGCAAGTGTATAAGCATGCTATCTCTGATGCCCGCTGTATCTTTGATATGGGGGTAAGTCAAGAGAATATCTAGATTTATTTGTTTGACTATAAAAAACTTGTATTTGAATTCTATCCATGCTGGTTTGCTCACAATAGGAGGAAATTGGCTTCAACATGAACATTTTGGACATTGGAGGTGGATTTAGTGGCTCCGAAACCCAACTAGAATTGGTCAGTATTGTCATTTCTTTCACTAACGTAAAACACACTTTGTTAGAATACACTTTTTTAGTGTCTTAGGAAGACATGAAGATAGTTGGTGTGACAAAAGAGGATACAGCAGATAGGGTTACATGGAAGAAACTGACTTGCTGTGGCGACCGCTGAAGGGAAATGCTGAAAGAAGAAGAATTTAAACTTAGCAATTTATAAAACATGTTTTCTGCATTGTGGAATTTATCATTAAAATTTCAAAAGAAGATGAAATTTTTTTTCAATTTAAATGGGATTTTCTTTGTTTTTCAGATCAACACTGCAGTCATGTCCATGGTCGACTTGTACTTTCCACCTTCATGTGGAGTTTCCATCATCGCTGAGCCCGGCAGCTTCTTTGTAGCTTCTGCTTTTACTCTGGCTGTCAGCGTCATTTCCAAACAGGTTGTGACCCGGGATTGCGAGAGTCACTGCTACGGTCAGTTCCTTAGTACTTATTTATTATTAATATTCTGGACTGGATCATATTTGAGTAATCTTTTTTTTATATTACTGTTTAATAGTTGGTCTAAATAATGTTTTCCAGGTGTTTTTATGTCACTGCTCTTTTGCACACACAAAAGACTGTTTAACAGTGCAGTTTGTTTAAACCATGTGATCATGCGACAGATGGGTACCTTGTGCAGGGTGTACCACACACTCTCACCAAATACTAGTCAGGATGGGCTCCTCATCAGTGCTGCATGTTATTGACAAAATATCTCTTTTTAATTTTCCGCTTGATATTTCAATTTGATTTGATATTTAATACCTGTTGAAGTTTTTTTTTTCTTTTGCGACAATTGAAAAATGTAAAAGATTGAGACCAAAAAAAAAGAAAACCATGAATGAGGAAAGAGGTGTAGTTAATCTCAATCTACCATGTGTCTGTACAGATGAGCCGTCTCCCAATGAGGAACCAGAATTTCTGTACTACATGACTGAAGGAGTGTATGGATCCTTTTCCAGCAAACTCTCTCAAACACCCATCCCTCCTCCATCTGCTCAAAAGGTGGGTCTCACACATGTTTAGAAACTAGTTTTGTAAATGAAGACAACACGATCATCTCTGATATGTGGCTTGTAGGACATGTCCCCGGATGCTCCGGTGTTCAGCAGCAGCCTGTGGGGTCCCACTGGGGACAGTCTGGACCAGGTTGTAGAGCACTGCCTCTTACCTGAGCTCAATGTTGGAGACTGGCTGGTGTTCCCACATGCTGGAGCTTTTAGTCAGTCTCAGGCACTCTGCACCTCAACTGACTCACCACCTGTATACTACGTCATCTCCACCAGAGACTGGTAAGTATCAAAGAAATTTAGCTTCTAGAGTTCATAATTTGTACTTGTATTTAATTTCTTTTCTTCCTCCTCCAGGTTTGAGATGCAGAACACCGGAGTCACTCACGAGTCCACTCTGAAGAATTTCTCCCTCGTCCCTTATCCCCTCAATTCCTGCCAAACAGAGGCTGCTCTTTCTGTCTCAGCTTAGCATTAATCTGACCAGGAAGGCTTGATACTGCTCTCTGTATGGTTCATGCTGCTAGCAACGTTCAGTCTACGTTTCACTGGGAAACGCCCTGTGTTTTTACTTGGACCAGATTGACCCAAACATCCACCCATGTACAGCCATTAAATGCAACAAAATGAATGACTCCACATCATATAGGTGCTTGTTTTCCTCGTATAGCTTCCCAGTTTACACCCTTACACTAGGAATGTAGGGATCTTTAGAAGTTTTTCAGATTGACTTTTGTATTGTTGTTGCCAGTCTTGTACAGTCACGTGCATCCCAGAGCGAGGAAACGTTTTCCATTAGAACACTGAAAGATTTACTACGGGAAGTATATTTATCATTCTAATTAGTTTTATTTATTTTTTTAATACAAATTTGACTATTATTAGATGAACAATCTGGTATCCATGGTGTATAAAAATGGGACTGTGTTCAACAATATTGTTGCTCGCAGAACAATGAATTTAGTTCTTTTTTGGCTAATTTTGATCTGTGATGTCACTTTGGCATCTATCTATTTTCTGCCACTGCTGAAATTCACCTTTAATAATTACTAGTAAATATTATCAGCGAAAGTTGAACAGATGGCTCAAAAATCAGGGGTCTTATTTCTCAAGTATAAGTACGCCCAATTCCAGGCATATGCCAACTTCTATGCAAATGAAGCGATTTATGAAGGTGGCAGGGTGTGTGGAGTGTTGAGTCACTTTAAGCAAAGTTACGAGAAGCCACAGATGAAATTTACAACAAGGGGAACAGACACGTGAGCACAGAACCTGAAAAGAAGCGTTTGATGCATCGAGAAAACATTTAGAAAACATACACGAATACCTGTTCTAAGAAAAATATGACCTTACGGAAAAGATTTATTTAGTCTTTTGAACCCCTTGTCCTTAACAGGGTTGTGAGAAGTGCCTATCCAGGCTGATTACAGGCAAGAGGCAGGGTACACCCTGAACAGGTCACCAGTTTGTGGCAGGGTAACGAAAAAAGATGGTTAATTAAAATATTTGGACTTTGTTAATCACCACAATTGAACTAATTTTGAAATTGTACATATTTCACATCCTACAAAGAGATAATTGGTAATATTATTATAAAATCAACCTAGGAGTTACTTGGACCCCCTCTAGTGGCTGACATGGATTCTCGGTGTGCAGCTAGTTTTTTTTCCACCACTGTAAGTGAAGAATATTTCTTTATTCACCGACAGATCAATGGCGTGACCAACACTAGTGTTGAATTGGCAGGTATCATTTATGAAGCTTATGTTGCATTTTATTGACAGAAGATGAATAAAGAAAAAAGTGTTTGCTCACCAATAATTCTTGTAAATGAGGCCTGAGAGCAGGATTTTTACTCAGCATGTGGTGCTGGACCAGAGGAAGTGGTGATTGGGGAAAAAGAGTGACTTAAAGTAACATTTAAAAAAGAATCCCAGAGTATTTACAACAGTTGGAATCATTACCTTATTTTACACCCAGTTAAAATGTTTTATTCCAACTTCTCTCTAAATCATTTTAAAATTTCCAGACTGTGCAGATAATGTTAGTTCTCTTTGTGAAGTTGTTTCCCTGTGTGTGTAAAGAATAAATTGTAAGGCGATAGCCCAATGAGTTGTAACTGTGTTCCATCAGAATAAAAGTAATAAAAACCTTGTTTATTGTGAGTTTTGAGTAAAAGTGTTTTATTTACAGAAGAATTTCTGAGCTATTATGAGAATACAGTCATTTTTTTCTAAATTTTATGGAAACAAATTAGTTTAGCAAAGCCAGAAAAAATATTTTTGAATAAACAGCTTGTAAAATAAGGTGCCACGGCAATGTTGAAATTCTAGAAATAACAACGCAAAGTTTGTAGCAGAGATGAAGATGCTGAGGATCTCTCTGGGAGTGACCAGGATGGACAGGATCAGAGGAACAGCACATATTAGAGGTTTTGGAGATAAAGTCAGAGAGACCAGACTGAGATGGTTTGGACATGTGCAGAGGAGAGAGAGTACATCGGAAGAAGGATGCTGGGTTTGGAACCACCATGAAAGAGGCCTGGAGGAAGACCAAAGAGGAGGTTCATGGATACAGTGAAGGAAGACATGAAGATAGTTGGTGTGACCGAAGAGGATGCAGCAGATAGGGTTAGATGGAAGAAACTGACTTGCTGTGGCGACGCCTAAAGGGAAATGCCGAAAGAAGAAGAACAATGCAAAGTGTGACTAAAAAGTGGGGGAAAAAAAACCATTCTTTGGTTAAAAACAAAAGTCGAGAATGTAAACTATTTTGTTCTGCTGAAGAAACCGAACATATTTGTGCAAATTTAGCCGGAAAAAATTTAAAGTTCTTATTTCAGAGAGTTATTGGAAGACAGTATAAATGTGGTAGGAGCAGTGACATCAGCAGTCTGAGGGATCCCAAATGTCCAGCTTGGAGTTTTTCTCGCTGCCAGATGTCGCTGAGTGTGTTTAGCCAGGTGATCACTTCGTACAAAACGGCTAAAACATAGTGGGCAGATAAACTTTTTCTCTCCGGTGTGGCTTCGATGGTGACGTGAAAGTTCATCAGAGCGAGCAAACTGCCTCCCGCAGCCTTCCCAATTACATTTGTAGGGTCTCTCTCCTATAGGGACATAAAGTTGGATGAGAACATACAACCCACATCAGGCAAATAAAAAATCGAACCCAAATTTATACATCAATCTACTAATTTTCTGAGTGTTGTGTGAATACATATAGTATCTAGATAACCATGGTGTGCTAAGGAACCTGCTCCTCGCCCTCTAAATTAATCGAGTGACCTTTTGAAGGTCACTAGGACGCTGCATTGGTCTGTCGTGGTAAAGAGAGAGCTTTGTCGAAAAGCAAAGCTCTCGATTTACAAGTCGATCTACGTTCCTACCCTCACCTATGGTCACCAGCTGTGGGTGGTGACCAAAAGAATGAGATCGTGGATACAAACGGCCGAAATGAGCTTCCTCCGCAGGGTGGCTGGGCTCTCACTCAGAGATCGGCTGAGGAGCTCTGCCATCCGGGAGGAGTTCGGTGTCGAGCCGCTCCTCCTCCAGGTCGAGAAGATCCAGATGGGGTGGTTCGGGCATCTGGTCAGGATGCCCCCCGAGCGCCTCGCGGGCGAGGTGTTTCAGGAACGTCCCACCGGGAGGAGACCAAGGGGCAGACCCTGGACCCGCTGGAGAGACTATGTCTCACAGCTGGCCGGGGAACGACCTGGGATCCTTCCGGGTGAGTTGGAGGATGCAGCCGGGGTGAGAGAGGCCTGGGCAACCCGTTTGAGGCTGTCGCCGCGACCCGACCCCGGAACGAGCGGAAGAGGATGGAACGGAACCTTTTGAAAGTTCTTTTTTTATGACGTCATGTGCTTCATGTTGACAATGATGCACCAAAAAAACTGAAACATTCAAAACACAATCAAACGTTAAACATAAATTTTTAAAATACATAGCTCCAAACATGCTACTTTAAATGGTAATGGACACATAGCAAGTAAATTGTTCCATTATTTTTTCAATATGTGTTTATAATGTCAAGAATAGCCAGATGGGGTAGTTCGGGCATCTGATTAGGATGCCACCCTGACGCCTTGTTGGAGAAGCGTTCCAGCCTCGTCCCACCGTGAGGAGAGCCAGACCCAGAACCCACATACATAACTCATATTGTCTCACAGCTAGCTAGAGAACGTCTCAGGATCCTCCCGAGTGAGCTGGAGGATGTGGTCGGGGTGACAGAAGCCTGGGCTTCCAATCTGAGGCTGTTGCCTCCGCGACCCGGTCCCAAATGAGCCAAAGACAATGGAACGCAGGTTTTTTTGTTATATATACTAACTATATATTTAAACTCACACTTTTATGAAAATGCAGCATATTAAAGAAGCAGGGTACACTCTTGGCAGGTCACCAATTTGTCAAATACTGACAAAAAGATTGCTGGTCAATTCTGCACACATTGGGAAATTTAAATATACATATACATACATACGGATTGAATGTTTGCTTCATTTGACAAGCTGGTGACCTGCCTAGGGTGCACCCTACCTCTCATCTACTAACTAGGAGTAATCGATTAAAGGATTTGATGAAAGAAATAAATGTATTGTATGATATGGATGTATGATATTGTGTATGTACATCTACCGAAAGCATCCAGAGTTGCACATTTTTACCTGTGTGTGTCCTCATGTGAGCCTTCAGATGGGAGCTCTTGAAGTACGTCTTGTTGCAGTTGTCATGGGAACAAACATGGTTGCGTACACGAGACACCTCTGTTTGCACTGCGCTGCCTCTTTGTTCTGACAGGCCTCGACCTGGTGCGGGGGCAATCGCCACAAATTTGCTACCACCAGAGCTCGCCGGTGTTTGCTGACCAAAAAAATTAGGAGCAGATGGTCGAGAGACGAGGAGCATCAAAGGACCTTTGGCCACCTGACCCCCCACTAAGAACACCTGTGCAGGAGGTTGTGTTTGGACTTGGGCTAATCCGGATTGCTGTTTGTGGTGTTGAAGCGGTGCGTGCATGGAGGTGGCTAATGGAGCAGAGGGGAGGTGTTGTCGCTGACTCTCAGAGGTCAAGACGAGGTTTGGCAGAGCAGCTGAGGATGGTGAAACGATAGGAACAATCTGGCTGTAAGCATGCACGTGTGAAACCGTAGAAACACCAGCTGGGATAGACTGGGGCTTGTTTACACTATCATCCGGCTTTAACTGCGTTATCTTGGTCCTGTTGGTTTCTAAATTGGGTGATTTATCAGTGTGTGTTTGCGTTGCGACATCCCTCACTGAGTCTCTACACGTCTGTTCGTTAAAAGAGTTCAAAGTTGTTTTCCAGTCTTTGAATTGAGTTGGAGTAAGCCTGTCATCCTGTGAGAGTTCTTGAGCTGTACAAGCCGAATGCTGGCAGTCCGCCGTGTGCCGAATCACACTGGTGCACTGAAACTTCCTGGATAAAACTGGATGTGGAAGAACCTCTTCTTTAGTGTGCTTGAGGACTGATGCAGGATGGGTTGTGTCATAGTTGGGTGGACTGTAAGGTGGTGTCATGCACTGAAAACAAAAGGCAGATTAATGCTTTAATAATGTCTGAAAATGATATTGAGCTTCAGTTTGAACTCTCGGCTGATTTGCTTCACTTACAAAAGAAGAATCCTGCAGCTCAGTAGAACTACACAGGATCAGTTCCTCCTCAGAGCCATCCATAGGGGGACTAAGAGGTCTTGGGTCTCTGAGGCTCAAGTTCCTCGTAGGCCAGTGCTTAGTCATGGACATCAGAGCCTCCACTGCCTTCAGGTCATCCAGACCTACTGAAGCTGTCTGGATGTCTGGGATGTGCTCTTCAACTTCCATGCTGTCGGTCTGAATGAAAACAGCATTTAAAAAAAATGAATAGATTAACGTACTTAAAAAAAAAAAAAAAAGAGCTCTTTGATTTGATTACTTATCACTATTTACAGAATAAGGAACGCAGCATGTATGAGAATGAGCATGATCAGCTCGTGCTCCCCTTTCACCTACTTTCTCACAGCACCCATACACAAGTTCTAACAGTTATGAAACACACACACATAATACCAGACGATCAGGGCCGCTTCTTTTTGTTAACACCCAAAAAACTACACACACACAAAAAAAGAGGCAATATATCTTTTTATATCTACTTAGACATTTGCATAAGTAGACATGTAGTAGTTTATTTTCCAGACATTTTCTTACAGTACAAAAGAAAACAATAAATACAAGGTCTGAAAAGGAGCAGTCTGAAGCCGAATTTATGATGCCTGCCCCTAACTGATTTAAAATATGTGTGATTGAGCTGCTGACTTTTTAAACATAAAAAAATCCACATGTACAGCAGTTTACATGAAATTTAAAGTGTTCATCTTTAGTGATCTTTTTTTAACGTATGAATTTATAATATTTTTTTGTATAAAGAGCTGAACTGTTTAAATGTTTTACATTCTTTTAACTCTTGATCCAGGTTAATCCACCAAAAAATATAAAATATACATACATTATATGTACACATATAAAAAATCTATGAGCATATGTATGTGTGTACATATGCTCATACACCTGTATATGTGGCAGGTTGCACATGTACACAACCTGCCACCTGTTTAGATGCAGGTTGTATAATTTTTCAAAATCACAAATGTATTTTTTCATCAATCCATATTCTGAACTCTGCAAACACACACACACACATACACAATACATTTATAAGTCAATATATATATGTATGAACATATTAAACATATAATAAATAAATGAAAATATGTATATACATATCTATAAATTTGCATGGATTTGTGTGTGTTTGCAAAAAAAATGAATCCAAATTTTAAAAATGTTTTTTCTTACCATCAGGTGTCTTGTTTTTCTTCTTACAAGTGATCAGATTGTATTGATTGTCCTCTTCTTGTGTAAAATCAAAGTTTTTTTTTTCCTCTCACCAACTTTCTCATTCATCTCTTCAAAAGCGCAAAGGGGCGTGGTTTAACACAACGTCCAATTGCGTGCAAAGGTGTGTTTCTACGTCACAGTGGGAGTCCACGCGTGATCGGAGCCTGACGGCACCGTGAAGACTGCGTGGTACACAACATATACACCCTCACACTTTTCATCTTCTATAAATACATGAAGCACGACTAATTGGGTCAGTGGGTAGATTTGTCTTATTTTATGATGAAGATCATCACAAATCACAACAAAAAATATCTGTATTTAATATTAAAAAAAAATACATCACTAAATATCTTCAGAACATGAAAATGTACCTCTATTTTTTATTATTTTATCATCTTTTTATTTATTTTACAGCTTGATTTTTGGAACGTGACATCTATCAGGGGCGAATCCAGAATTTTCTAAAGAGGGGGGAGCATGAGGTCATAGACAAATCGAGCTCCTGTTGTGCTCGCCAGTATTTTTCCGAACATTTTGAAAAATAAGTGATTATTCTGCATTTTGGCGCATATTTTCCCCAAAGTTTATAATAATTAAAGTAGTAAGAACATTTTTTTTTGTGGACGAAAAGAATCCGCCCTTTCCTATGACATCATGACTTTTTATTGTTGAGTTGCACAGTCATGGTCAAGTTTTTTTTTTTTTTTTAACTGATGGGTTAGTCACATAACAGGAATTCAATGTGCCCAGTCATGCAGGCTGGTGCATGCATGACTACAGTTTGAACAACAGACTGTACACTATAACTTATAAATGGAATTCAGGGATCTTTGAACTTGGAATGAATGTTGATAGGAGTGAAAAAAAAAAGTTTAAAAAATGTGTTGTGGTCTTCAGCCATTGGTTTCCCATCAAAGTTGAAAAAAGACACTTATTGCAACAAATTTAATGATATAAAAAGATGTTTACTACAGAAATTTTATAGTAACGAATTTAATTGAAGCTAAGGCAAAAAATGCCCCACTGAGAAATTATGAGGTTGATATTTAAAGTCATCCTCCTGACTACCAGTAATTCAAAGTTGTCTACTGGTAGACAAATTTGGAAATAAAACATTAACATGGTTTATTTTTTTTGGGCCGGATTAAACTGTTTAATGGGCCGCATGTGGCCCGCGGTCCACAGTTTGCCCCTGCCTGGTCTAAACAAACTATACGACTAAAATTAGAACAACAACATCAAACACCAGTGGCTGTTCCCCCTCTGTTCCACCAAGAGGCTGTTCCAGCTTCTTCTTCTTCCGGCATTTCCCTTCAGGGTCGCCACAGCAAGTCAGTTTCTTCCATCTAACCCTATCTGCTGCATCCTCTTCGGTCACACCAACTATCTTCATGTTTCCTTCACTGCGTCCAGGAACCTCCTCTTTGGCCTTCCTCTAGTCCTCTTTCCTGGTGGTTCCAAATCCAGCATCCTTCTGCCTATGTACTCTCTCTCTCTCCTCTGTACATGTCCAAACCATACCAGTCTTGCCTCTCGAACTTTATCCCCAAAACCTCTAACATGTGCTGTTCCCCTGATGTACTCATTTCTAATCCTGTCCAGCCTGGTCACTCCCAGAGAGATCCTCAGCATCTTCATCTCTGGTACCTCCATCTCTGCTTCCTGTCTTTTCTTCAGTGCTACTGTTTCTAGACCAAACAGCATGGTCGGTCTCACCACGGTTTTGTATACTTTCCCTTTCATTCTAGCTGAAACTCTTTTGTCACACATCACACCTGATACTTTCCTCCACCCGTTCAAGCCTGCCTGATCATGCTTCTTCACCTCTTTTCCACACTCTCCATTGCTCTGGACTGTTGATCCTAGATACTTAAAATCTTCCGCCTTCTTTATCTCTTCTTCCTTCTCTTCTTCCTTCTCTTCCAGCTCCATAATTGAATTGAATATGAATTGAATCAGAGCTGATTCTAGAGTAAAACTAAATAGTTTTTTTCTTTTCTTTTTTTCTTCTTTTTAACACTTGCTTCATCACATTGCAGGTTGTAAGGGAGCTGTACCGTGACCCAATTATTGCAGGATAAAATCACAGTTAACCTAGTGAAGTCTCTAGTCCAGCAATGGTTTTAAGAGCGAGAGAAAATAAAATTCTGCGGCAACAGATTCCATCTTGTTCAAGAATTTTTCTAACCATTATGACTTAAATATAATCTCACACTATCCAACATTTTTAGCTGGGCCTCCTGCCTTTTATGGCTGAAAGAGGTCATCCAACCAGCAGGAGATGGCCTCAGGCAACTCTGTGGATTAGGTAAGTGTCATCTGTCTGAACCTTTCAGCACAAAGAGCTGGAACAAAACCTGAACTGTGGACACAGAAAGACAAGGTACACACTGAGACACAATGTGTTTTATTGTGTCTGGTAACAAGGAATGTTCCTCAAAAGCATGTTTGCTTGAAACCAAAGTCAATAAGTAAATAAAGACAGATGGATTCTGAATTTTTAACACTCAAACTTTCTGCACACATAGGAGATTTTTTGTCTTGTTTCATTTTCTGAACTGCTTATCCCTAAAGGGGCCGTAGGCGGTGCCTATCCCAGCTGATTTAAGGCAAGATGCAGTGTACACCCTAAACAGGTCACCAGGCTGTTGAGGGGCAACACACTCACTCCTAGGGGCAATTTTATAGTGGCCAATCAACCAAAAATGAATGATTTTGGAAGGTGGGAGGTGGGAAGGTGGGAAACTGAAGTACCTGGAGTGAACCCACACATACACAGGGAGAACATGCAAACGTGTTCCGAGCCTCGTCCCACCTGGGACTCAAGCCCCGACCATCTTGTGTTTAAAAGTACGGAACGTCCATGCATTGAGAAACTTTGCTGCGCTGCACCCTGTAATTTGTAGGGGTATAAATGTTTCTGCCAGGCCTGAATGGTGCTAACAGGCAGAGTAAATCCATTAGCTGTCACAAACTGGCAGAGAACGCATATGCCAGCACGGTGGTAAGTTATTTTAAAATCTTACTCACCAGTGACTGATCGAGTTTCTTTGCCCAGTACAAGACTGACTGACAGGAGCTGATGTAAGAATACTAAGCTGGTGCATACATCTTAGTCTGTAATGACACAATTTGTTCCAGTGGCAGGTGAAATATATAATCAAACTTTACTGAATCAATTTCTGTTCACCTTTCATCTACATCAGGAGTCTATTTCAATCTAAATATCTAGAAAAGTCCTGCCATTCCTGGTCATCTGTGTATCGATTTTTCTTCACCCTTCAGCCTTTTCATCTTTATTTAACAGTATCAGGTCATTAGATAACCCCATGCCCAGGAATATAAAAATAGAACCACCTTACTGGTTTGTTTGACTTCCTTTTTTTAGACAAATATAAAAAAGGTAACATTTTTTTGTCCCTGAGGTCAAAATCCGTCCGTTTGATAATCTTTGGTCTGTACTGAGTAAACAGTAAAAAGAAATTCTAGCATTTCTGGCTAGCCGGTTGTGAGGTAAGCAGGGTTTGTCAGTCAGTTTGTCTCTTATCCGTCTATCCCTGACGGGGTTGCGGAGCTCATCCTAGCTGATTCAAGGCGAGGGGCAGGGTACACCCCAAACAGGTTACCAGTCTGTTGCAGGGCCACACACATCCCCCATTCCTAGGGGCAATTTGGCACCGGCCAATAAACCCAACATGCATGTCTTTGGAAGGAACGGGGAAACCGGAGTACTTGGAGGAAACCCATGCAGACACGGGGAGAACATGCAAACTCCACATAGAAAGGACAGTGTTCCACACCTCGTCCCCACCCTGGACTCAAACCCACGACCTTCTTGCTGTGAGGCCACCGTGCCGTGTATGCGTGGGTTTCCTCCGGGTGCTCTGGTTTCCTTCCACCCTCGAAAAAAACATGCGAGGTTGAGGACCCCCTCGAAAACAAGATGTCTCATCTTAAAAAGCTTATCCTCCTAATAAAATTAATTAAAAAAAATACATAAATACCATCAAACTATTCTGTAAAAGTCACATCTCATTTTCAGCAATAAAAGTCATAAAACATCTTTTGTACTCTTAACACTCATAACCTTTTTTTCAAATTTAATCAGTTCAATCATAGTTGAAAATGTTTAAATTTCAACAATCAATCAATCCTTTTTATTTTGAGCTTGCCTGTCATACAACACAAAACTTATTTAAAAGTTATAATTTTTCTGTGGGAGGGATCTCTCTTTCGTGTGGATCCCCACGAGGTTTCTAATTTTTTCCCCACTGATGGGTTTTTAGGAATTTTTCCTCACCGTGAAGGAGAGTCTAAGGGCAGGAAGGTGATAATATTTTTCAGCTAGCATTTTTTAGTTTTGTTGCTGTGCATTTGTGTTTATACGTCCCTCTTTTTTCTTGTTTTTCTTCTTTCTGAATCTACAATGTGAAGCCCATTGAGACAGAAATTCTGTGATTTTGGGCGATACAAATGAAATTGAATTGAATTTTGTTTCAAGTTTGTAAAACAAAAACATGAGCCAATACATGACACATGTAGGATCAAAAGAGATTAATAAAATTATGATTGAAACCAAATATTTCTGACAGAATTGATTTTCCTTATATGACATAGTCATTGGTGAGTTTTCAAATAATTTTGTTGGAAAGCGAATGCTGGATTAATTTGAACCTGAGATTTAGGGCTTTTTTTCAATTGCTTATTTTTTACCATTTAGAATCAATTGAAGCAAGAACTGGAAAATGTAAATACCTTTGCCAAATACCTGGTTGTACATTTTGTAAGCATCTATTTCAGCTTTATTTGCACTAGCTGCATTTAGATTCATGCAACCCCACAATTGACTGGTGACCTGGTCAGGGTGCACCCTGCCTCTTGCGTTCAACAGGCCGGAATAACCTCCAGCGTGACAGCACCCCAAAGATGGATCAAGTGGTACAGAAGATTAATGTATAATATATTTTTTTATCAGTTCATGCTTAGTGGCTGAAGAGTTGCTCCTGGTATTTTATGGACTTTGAAAACTGATTCTGGTTGTCAGATAAACCCTGCCACCTGCTGGTTTTATATGCCATCTTTTTCAGAAAGACTTTTTTAACTTGAAATGAACTATTTGACAAATGTAAGTTGCTCGTCTGTTTAAATGCCTGTACTATGACTAAATGAGCTCCAATTTTTATGCACTGTTTAGATCTTTTATAGAAGAAATACAGGATTTTCAGATCACAAAGTGAATTACTTAAAAAAAAACAAAAAACTGCCATGACCGGCTGTGGTCCTTTGAATTCTGTATAAATTATTAAAAACTATAAATAAAAAAAAAGCTAAAACTGCTTTTATGGTTCTCACCTTGTACATCTAAGGATTTCCTTTTGCCTTCTCTGGGGTGTCTAACAATAGATAGGTCCAAATTTCTATTTCTATTTCGATTCATTCTGCATCATCCATAATAATAATAATAATATCTTTATTAATCCGTTAGGACATTCATTTGCAGACAAAGCATTGGAATAAACACAGACAGATGCATAAAAACCACATTCATTAAATACATAATAAAACAATAAAATCAACAAAATAAAATTTTGTCATTATTTCCTCAGCACATGGCCACCCGTCACAAGGCGGGTGAAACCCGTAATCTTTGTATACTCAAGAGATGTTTACAAATGAGCTGTCTTAGACCATAAAAATGTAGCAATGCCCTTTCTTTTCCACCAGTAAGACATACTTACATGCCATTATATTCCTTTGATTACTGTACAATTCAGGATGAAGGTATTGAATCCTAGATAGCAGATGGGAGGCAAGGTACACACAGGACAGGTTGCCACTTTGTCTGCACAGCCAATTCTCAAATATTAGATGAAAGAGTACGTTAGTTCGAAGAAAAAAAACAGAATTTTCAAGATGAATATTCACAACTAAAAAACTTTATTCATCAGGACTTTTCCCCCATCTTTCAAGACAATATCGAAGCTGAAAAGACTCAGAATCTGCATAATTAAAAACATTTTGCATAACTTTAATAACTTTGCTGCAAAATGTTAGTATTCTTAAGTTTAACTTCAATAAAAAAATGGTCACAAAATAAAATCATTGGTGCATCAGAAATCAAACATATGTAAACACACCACACACACACAACTAAGACTGAAGTGGCTGTGTTGAACAGAAAACTAAAACAAACAAAAGTAGTAAAAAAAACTTTCTTTAACTGAGTGACTTTGGTTTTTGACAAATGGGTCATCGTATGTGAAGAGGAGGGCGAGGGCTCTAATGCAGGGTATCCTGAATAACCCTCGTCACCTTCCACATGATGTGATCACAACCCAGAAGAGTACCCGAACTAACCGGTTCCTGTCATTGCGCTGCAGGACTGAGTGCTTTCAGAGGTCATTCATTCATTCAATAGCCTTTCTGTGTGGAGTTTGCATGTTCTCCCCATGTCTGCGTGGGTTTCCTCCCACCCTCCAAAAACATGTATGTTAGGTTGATTGGCCAGTACCAAATTGCCCCTAGGAATGCATGGTTGTGTGTGTGGACCAGCGACAGACTGGTAACCTGTTCAGGGTGTACCCTGCCCCTCGCCTTGAATCAGCCGGGATGGGCTCCAGCACCCCCTGCAACCGTGCAAGGGACAGATGGTTAAGAAGGTGACTGACTGACTGACTGACGTCAGTGAGGAGACAGAATATTTCTATGTTCTACAAAGTAAATTTACATTAAAATTTCTCACATGTTTTTATTCTTATTGAAGATCTAATTACATTGTTTATTAGTTTTGAGTATTATCACAACAGATTTCACAAATACATTAAAAAAAATTGCATGCTTGTGCATTGATATACTTAATTTTTTTCTAGTGCAATTGAATGAAAAAGCAAATCTTTGTGTCATTTTGTTTCTTTTTTGTTATAAAAATGGTCTTTTAAATGCATGTCATGGCTGATTTGTGCAGCAGTTGACCTGAAAAAGAGAGAAAACAACAATGCATTTGTATTTTTTGCAAATACAAGAAATTTGCAATCAAAATAATTGCATCTTTTGAATATTTCTGATTCTTACGCTGGCATATTTACACCATTTGAACAATTTTAGGCCCATATTTCTGCATGTTTTCACAAATAAATGAACAAAAGGATAAATTTCCTGCTTGTGCATTTGCATACTTGATTCTTTCTTGTGCAATTATATGACAAACCAATTCTTTGTGTCATTTTGTTTATTTTTTTAAATAAAATTTGTCTTTTAAATGCATGCTATGGCTGATTAGTGCAGCATTTGACCTGGAAAAGACACAAAACAACTTTGCAGTTGTATTTTTTTCCAGATACAGTAAATTTGCAATCAAAATAATTGCATTTTTTTAAAATGTTTTATAGTGTTTGATAACAAAAAAGAAACATTCATGACAGTTTCGAGATGTTGGGTTGCTATTTCTGGACGTTTTTGCATCCATATAAACAAAGGAACACATTTGATCCCTCTGCATCTGTATACTGTATTCCTTGTTGTGCAATTCAATGTCAAAGCAATGCTTTGTGTCATTTTGTTTCCTTTTGGAATAAAAAATGTCTTTTATTTGTATTTTGACCTGGAAGCAGTTGATCTGGAAAAGAGAGAAAATAACAATGCATTTGTCTTTTTTGCAAAGACAAGAAATTTGCAATCAAAATAATTGCATTTGTTGAGTATATTTGATTCTTATGCTTGTACGTTTACATTATTTGCAAAATTTTAGGTTCATATTTCTGTATCTTTTGACAAATAAATGAACAAAAGAACATATTGTATGCTTGTGCATTGCTATACTTTATTATTTCATGTGCAGTTAAATGACAAAGCAATTTTCTGTGTAATTTATTTTCTTTTTTGGAATAAAAAAGTGTCTTTTATAAAATGCATGCCATGACTGATTTGTGTAGCTGTTGACCTGGAAAAGAGAGGAAACAACAGTACATTTAAAATTGTTGCAGATACAGTAAACTTGCAATAAAAATGATTGCATTTCTTAAATATGTTCTATTTTTATTCTGGTATATTTACTACAACAATTGCAAGATTTTGGGTTGATGTTTCTGCATATTTTCACAAGCAAATGAACAAGGGAACAAATTTTATGCTTGTGCATCTGTTTTCTTCTAAATCTAACTAACAATAAATTTCTTTGTCATTTTTTTCCCCTTTTTTTGTTGTAAGAATTTCTTTTGTGAACATATACTATGGCTGATTTGTGCAGGGGTTGACCTGTACATGATCATAATTAATAATTAGATACATGCAAACTAATCTACAGCCATTGATCTGTATTAAAACATGATTTTTAAAGGTAGAATGACATTATTTATGTGGTTTAAACAGTGTTTTCTTTCTTCTTGAAGTCAAATCCAACACATTTCCTGTTAGTCTATCTGCGCATGCGTGTGCACTAATCAACACAGACAGAAGAAGCTTGGTAGAGTTAAGATGGCGGCATGTGGGTGAGGAGGATAGGACTCCAACTCTTGGTTTTTTACCATTTAAACGACTCCTATGAAATCACTTACATACAGCAATCGAAGGAATAACTGTTTCCATATCTTTCACGTATCTCTGTGTGAATTTGGACTGACCCCATGACATCTATACACTTCGTTGTTCACCCGTTACCCGGGACCGAGGATCAGCTCAATGACAGGTATTTTAGCTGCGGCCCTTTACAAAACAACTATTCACATCGGTTTTTATGAACTAATTTCAGCCACACTACAGCAGAGGTTGTATTTGTTAACGGGGGTGATGTTGGCACTGGTTTGAGGTGATGTTTTGATCATTTAAACGCCTCCCTGCTGCTTTTCAAGGCCCGGCATTTTAATCAGTTAGCTTCCATGCTAATGCTAGCGGGACGTTTCCTTGCTTCTCTGGCTCCAAGTCAAAGTTGAAATAGACAATGCGGGTTGGGGGATGGGGTATGATTCCTGAAATATAGGTCGTGTAGCTAAACGACCATTTAAATCATCATGTTATTGTTTTATAAATTACACGTGGATGATTTTAGTGTAGATTAAAGCATTTTTAAGCGTCGATCCTGTAGATTATTGTGATCAATGTAAAACGTCTCCCAACTGAAAGCTTTAGCCGTTAGCATTAGTTGCTATCTGGGCTATTTGACAAAGCCAAATATTTGTACGTGAGGGTGTTGGGGTTTGAGGATTTCTTATTTTCTCATAGTTTGATGACATTTTAAAAGGAATAGAAGATGTTAAATGAGCTGATTTGCTTAACACAGCGGACTGAGATCCATATCTAAAATAAGCATTAAAGCCGAGTTGACTTGACTGCATTAACATTAATCCTGTTATCGACTTTCATATGGGTGAAGAGGAGAATCTAATGCTTTAGTTTCAGGGATCGGTGTCATATTAAACAGAATAATTCAAATAATCATATTCAACTTTAACTCGGACTGCGTTTACCCCATACAAATGGCTCATTTGGCAACATTTCTCTACTTAAATTTAGTTTCTTTTGTTCTATTTTATGATTAAAAGACTGTTAAGTTGTTGTTCAAAAAATCTAAACATGTGTGACCTGCATTTGATTGTCATGTGATTTATGATCAATCTATTTATATCATCCATTGAGATTGAGTTGATTAATGAGCTGTTCTACTTGCAGAGACAAAGGTTGGGAAGTCAGTGTTTTTTAAGATGACCTTGAGATTAAAGATCTGGAAAGATGCCCACAGTATTTTGGAGCTTTTTTCAGGGTCTGTGGACAGCATCATTGCTGTCAGCCTGTTGCTCAGTGGGATGGTGTTGTTTGATCTCATGTTGTAAGCTCTAAATAAAAGTGTTGTAAAATCAAGTCATTGGATTTACATGTATGTAAATTCACCTATTGGCTTGTTAATTGTAACCATAGCAACCATCCATTTTTCTTCTTTACCTCTCTGTCCATCTCCATGTTTCGTCAATTACATTGAGAGAAAATTTGGGATGTGTTCGACATCAAATAAAAAAATGGGGTTTATCTTGGAACTAAAAGTATGAAACATGAACCTTCTGGGTAATTTTTGGATTTTTTTGGTATTTTTTGGTATTTTTGGAGACGGTGGCCGCGTGGTTAGCGCGTTCGCCCGCGGACCGGAAGGTCGCGGGTTCGCGTCCCACGGAGAGCACGTCTAGGGTCCTTGGAGAAGACACCTAGCCCCCACTTCTCCCACCATTGGCGCCGTTGAAGGGCAGCCTGCTGCGGTGTAAGGAGTGCAGCAAACAAATTTCCCCGGTGAGGGATGAATAGAGTAATTCAAAATAAACAAAATAAAAAAAATAATTTTTTTTAAAAATGTACTGACAATTTATTTGCACCCAAATATGTCCAAATTACAAATATAATTTAGCTAGTCAAACTTTTTTTTTCCTAATTGCAAAAAATAACCAAGTGTTTCATATGACATTTCACACAAAATAACTGCTTTTATTTCAAGAATAAAATCATTTTAATTAAATCACAATATGTGACTATTGAATTTTTATAACATATACTTGGATGCCAATTAGAGTAACTATAATGACAATAAAGCTTCTTCAGTTTGAAAAGTATGAAATAAATATTCTTAAATAACGGCTATGCATCTTCGAGCAGTGTTTAAATTGTAAATCTTTTTCACTTGGAAATGTTCTCAGTCGCTCACTTCCTACATGTGAGTAGGCACCCAGGATGTAGGTGCCTACTTAATTAACTACTGTGCAGGTCATAGTTTCAATTCATTTTTATCTGTATAGTCTAAAATCACAAAATTTTTCTCTCAATGGGCTTCATATTGCAGATTTAAAAAGTACAATACAAACATGGGAAAAAAGAATACACAGCTAATGGCTAACTAATAAGTGCTAGCGAAACAATTTCAACACATTTCTGCTCTTAGACTTTCCTTCACGGTGAGGAAAAATTCCTAAAACCCCATCAGTGGGGAAAAAAAATGAGAAACCTCATGGGGGTCCACATGAAAGCGAGATCCCTCCTCTGGGATGTTCAGTAGATGTTCTTCATCCTGATGGAAATGGATAGAAGACAAAGCACAGAGGCTTCAAGCCTAGTACATTTGGACTGACTATGTGATTTCTAGTAGACTAGTTAAACTAGTATACTCCACTGGTTAGGAATCCTTTTAAAATGAAAAGCCTCTGAGTCAAAGAGTTTCATCATAAGAAATTTTTTGTCTTGTTTTTTTATCTAGATTGTTCCAAACATGAAGTTGGTATTCCAAAACCAAATATTATTGGTATGACGTTTACCATCGCCAAGTTCTTCAAGCATCTTAAACATTTTTTTTTTTACTGTTTTGATAAAAACTACGTTACATTTTTTTAATCCAGTGACTTTTAGAGTAATTCCCTCTTCTTTTTTGATGGGACTAAGATATTTTTTTGTTTTATCACCATGAATAGTTTTGTCCCCACAGCTGAAAAGAAGGTTCCTGGTTGTTTGCTCACCTTTGACACAGTTGATCAAGATGATGAATGATGGTTACACAAACACACTCCATTATAATTCCATTGCTTACTTGACAGTCTCAGAAAATATTGTCATCTTTAGAGAACGATAGTTTTGTTACGTCCTCTGAATCATTTGTCCTTAATAGTCAAAGAAAACTATGGAAGCTCTGTGTTTGTTTTATTCAGCATGTTCCATCACATTGTGGATAGCTCAGTAACCATGGAAAATGAAGGTCTTTAAGTGTGGTGTTTCTTGGAAGTCATTGAGGGAATTTTCATTGAGCCATTCTCCTTTAAGAAGTCAGCAAAAATTTTTGTTCACATGACAGATGAAAAAGAAATCAATTTGTTTTGCTTTAAGAATCATACACGAGTGACCTAAATAACTGAAGACATTTGTAGGATGAATCAGGCATTAAAAAAAAACTTAAAATCCTTTAAAGGTTCAGCTGTTTGGTATGCAGAAAATAAGTGTACAAGAAAAGCCAGCAGCTTGAGTATTTTGGCTGTGTAATTTTTCTTTGTGCTCTTTTTTGTCCAAACTACATCAGTTAAGACAAAAACTATTTTCCCCCTCATTTCAGGCTCCGGGAAGTCTCAGAAAAGCTCAACAAGTACAGCTATAACAGGTGAGGTGAAGTTGACGTTTTTAGCATTTCCACTGCACAGAATTAATCATATTATCATGTTAATATTTTTTTGTTTTTTTCCCCTTCACATCTACAGTCATCCACATCTTAGTCTGCTTGAACAGGCTGCTCTAAAACAATGTGTCGTTGGTCCGAATCATGCAGGATTTCTACTTGAGGTAATGATTAAAAAGCACTTTATTAATGAATAATCAAACCGTTTGGAATCTACTTCGGTACATTTAATGTCTGCTAATAATCAGCTTCACTGAAGTAACTGTAAATAAATCAAAGATGTGGATTATTTTTGTGTTTGTAAATGTTAATCCAGTAAAGGTGTTTATGTGTAAACTATCTTGTGCACATGCAAGGTTTTAGTGTAAAAATACAGTACGACCATGTAATTGTTCACTGAGGTTAATTATTTCTGTACCTTTCTAAAAACTACGCTGGTATAAACTGTAAATGTTGACGATTAACATCTGAGGAACTAAGTTTGGTTCTAAATGTGATCTTTGATCCCTCGCTTGATTCAAGATAAAACTTCCTCTTTAAAGTGTGTATTGTTTTTAAAAAAAACTGTTTGCATGTTTTTAAGGATGGCCGGGTGTGCCGAATCAGCTTCGCTGTTCAACCCGACCGCCTGGAACTCAACAAACCGGACGGCAGCGATGGGTGAGAGACTTAGAAACATTGTGTCTTTTTTGTTTTTAAAGCTCCGGCTGTGAATCAGAAAACCGATTACTTGCAGAAATTTTACATTCTGACCTGCTGATTTTTGTTGGCTCTTGTTTTGAACTCAGTCCATCACCTTTGACCTTTCTGTCTACTATAAAACATTTTAATGGCAATTTGCTTGTGGGGTCCAACTTGAAATATCTGCCCCCTTTTAGCAGCTGAAATGGAGTGAAAAATATCTCAGCTGGGTACATTAACAAAACTGTTGGAGGAATTTGAATTTATTTTTATAAATGAAATAATTAAGCATGGTGAGATTTTCTGTTATAATTTCCTGACTTGGTGGAACATTTGTTTTTGTAGTATGAATACAAATAGCAAAATCATGTGATTTTTTTTTTTTTTTTTTTTTAAAAGCTTTTAAGCATTTTTTTTATCTTAAATTCATTTTAGTAGGTGGTAATGTCCTCCTAGCTTAATGTTATACACCACCAAAATCTTTTATGAATCCAACTGGGCAGAACTCGCTGCTCCAATGCGGTTTCATATTATTATTGCCTTCCAGTCAGCAGCATTGTGGTTTTCTGGAAATTCAGGAAAGTCATCTTGTGCAGCTTTTCTGTTTTTGGATAAAGTCTGTATGATAATTGTGAGTGATTTTGGAAAATAAACCAAATCCCACTGTGGGTTTTTATGCACATTCAGAAGGTTTTGATTGGAAACGGTGGGAAATAAAGATGAGACAATAAGGTTTCATTGAAGGTGTGTTGCATGTCAGCAGGGATGGAAATAACTTCACAAGATCATATGTGACCCATCGTGTATTAAAATAATGTGACTCACCAGCTGTTTCTGTGCTGATATGCAAGAAAATTTTCACTACAACCCATTGCTGTATCAGATAGAATTTAACATCCTATGGTTTACTTTGTGTAAAGCAGAATTGTTCCCATTTTCTTTGTCCTTATTTTTTTTTGTGCTGTAATCACAGTGTTTGCTACATATTCACATCCTGGTCACATGCTCTAAAACTTCATTTAACTTCAATCAATTTGATTTTGATTCATATTGGAGCCGTCTCTAAACAATGCCTCATTATTTAACAATTGATTCTTAAAAATCTGGTCTGTAAATTAAAACAGTTTCAATATGTTAAGACAAAGTTGACAATGTACTTACTTTTACCACAGAAGTGCAAATAATTGCAGTTGACTGGCTTTGGCTAAACACTAATGTAGGAGCAAAGCAGACGCAGCCCCAAAAACCCAAGAACTTTTTTTTTTTAAAAAAGGAAAGTCTTGAGGAGGAATGAGTTGCAGCCAATTCTGATTCCCAAGGGTGTTGCCATGCTAGTCTCTAATTAGCCTTCCTGTTTAATTAGTAATAAAAGAAAATCAATCCTGAACCAGTAAATCTGATTCAATAAGTGACCTGGAATAAATTTAGTTTGTTTCCCAATTAACAATTTTTTTTTGTCTAGAAATGCATACCTACATCCATTTTTAAAAGTCCTTTTGGGACTGTTATAGGTTTGTAACTGATCTCCCATCTTTTGTTTCCAGTTCAAAGTTGAGCAGTGGTTCAGGGACAGGAAGGAGCTCCAGACCAGGCAGGACCAGTGATCCGCCCTGGTTCCTGTCTGGTTCTGACACACTTGGCAGACTGGCAGGCAACACCCTTGGGTAAGTTCTGGCAGGGCTGAAAGAGACAAATGTTCTTGTGAAAGTTCAGTTGAAATGCACGTCAGAGACTCGGGGCTTTTTCTCCCCCCTGCAGGTATCAGCAGTGCACCTTTCTATTAAAGAGTAATCTCCCTATGAAATAGGGTTTTAGCCGCAAAAACATTTCTCTGAGTTGTATTGTTTAATTTTTAATAATTGCATATTTAAAAAAAAAGAGCGACTCAGGAATTTAGATTCTACTTAACAAGTAGAGCTGCATAACAGCTGATCTTTTATCCAAGCATATAAATCCCTGTGATCACTGCAATTATGTCATACAATGCTATGGATTGGATTAAAATAAGACATAGGACTTATTTTTCCTATCCTACTGCTGATATGAAACAGTTTTAGTTCCCATATTGTCACTCAGCCAATTCTTACTCGTGTGTTTTAGTGTCTTGGTTTCTCTGCCTTTTTTCTGACTGGCTTTGACACTGTTTGCAACAGGAGTCGCTGGAGCTCTGGAGTAAATGGAGGCAGTGGAGGAAGCGGAAGTGGAGCAGGAGCAGGTAGCGGTGGAGCAGGAGGCGGAAGCAGCGGCGGAGGAGGGGGCAGTGGCGGTGGAGGAGGAGGAGGCACATCAGGAAGGTCGTCAACAGCGGCTCGGGATTCCCGCCGCCAGACCCGGGTGATCCGGACAGGAAGGGATCGTGGTTCGGGACTTCTGGGTAGTCAGCCTCAACCGGTCATACCGGCCTCAGTGATCCCTGAAGAACTCATCTCACAGGTACTTTTTCAAACCCTGTCCTGACATAAATACGGTGTTCCTTTCGTAACAGCAGGAGTTATGTTCTAGAACAGTGGTCCCCAACCACTGGGCTGCGGACTGGTATTGGGCTGTGGGTCATGTGGTAACGGGCCGCCCAGAAAGAACAGACAACCACTAATATTTTGACACTTTTTCTTGTTTTAACGGTCAAAGTCCAAACCATTGAAAACTAATATGGAGTTAAAACAATGACAACTTCCATTGCATTAGAATGGTGTGTGAAACTTTAGACCACTGTATCACAAACAACTTTGGATAAGCAACACTCAAGGGTACTGTGTTTTGTCCCTCAGGCCCAAGTCGTCCTTCAGGGAAAATCTCGAACTGTGATCATCAGGGAGCTCCAGAGGACCAACCTAGATGTTAACCTAGCTGTTAACAACCTGCTGAGCCGCGATGATGAAGATGGAGACGATGGGGACGACACAGCTAGCGAGTCCTACCTCCCTGGAGGCAAGTTTAGAACAAAACGACTAGACCTGTGTGACAATACTTTTGTTTACTATTCTAATAGTAATGAGCATATATTTTGTTCTTCTCACTTCACGCAGAAGACTTAATGTCGCTGTTGGACGCAGACATTCACTCAGCTCATCCTAGTGTCATTATCGATGCTGATGCCATGTTCTCTGAGGACATCAGCTACTTTGGCTACCCCTCATTCAGACGCTCTTCCTTGTCCCGCCTCGGATCCTCTAGAGGTCAGTGAAAAGTTTGTCCCTTTGAGTTCGTCCTGAGAGGAAGGCATGGTGTCAGAGAGGCTTTGGTGGCACAGCAGGTGGTTTGCTTTCAATTTGGGAATGGCTTTAAAAAAGAATTTTATAAGAGCTAATGTAAAGATGACTGGTACAATAAAGCAACACGGGGTCGCCCACCCCATTATATCTATTTAATTCAATTTTCTTTCTTTTTTTGCCCAATTATGTGGACATAAAAAGTAGAAAATTTATGAGCTAACATTACTGCTAAATATTTATTGTAATGTTTTTTTTTATATATTAATATTCTTTTTATTCGTCCAGTCAAATTTTGAAGAAATGTTTGACATTGTGTGCTGCATGGTTGTAGTATACTGTCAGCTCTCTGAGAAAGGCCCGCTAGGCCCCCTTGTTTTAAAAACAGTCAAATTTTAAATCTTACCAGAGCTTCTTTAAGCCCACATGCATGCTTTCCTTCTCTTCCTCCCCTACTTGACATTTTTACTGTGTGGATATAAAAAGTGAGTCACCCCTAGGATATCTTAGACTCCCCACTAGATCTTTTTGTTGGAAAGTGATTGATTTGCTTTTTAGTGATTCTAAAGAATCTTTCTCTATCCATTCTTAAGATTATGTTGACGGGTCTTTCCCAGAGAGTGGCTTACTTCTATCCCACTGGTGTGACCTTATTGCATACCAGTTCTCCTTCTCCCCATAGAGCGCGACTCAGAGCTTCTGCGAGAACGTGAGTCTGTGTTGAGGTTACGCGAGCGCCGGTGGCTTGACGGGGCTTCGTTTGACACGGAGCGAGGGTCCACCAGCCGCGAGGGTGAACCCAGCCTGGACAAGAAGAGCATCCCAGTCCAGAGCCCTGTTTCCCTGGGTGAGGAGCTCCAATGGTGGCCTGACAAGGTGAGATAAGAAAACAGAAAAGTTTCCAAAGATTACGTTGGATCATTAAAGATTTAAGCGGTTATTCATTTTTAAGGCTTTAACTAGTCTGGAAGATTTTCTAGCAACTCTTTATGAACACTGGGCTAGCATTAAGATCCACGTTGGTCTTTTCTGGCTTCTAATGGATCTACGTCTGCAACCAATAGAAATGCTTGCTTCTTGCCGAGACGAGATAAATGGATTGATTTACAGACTGTGGACCACTAGTTTTTGTGCACCATACAAAAACGTTTGGCTGAGGTTTCCAATGTCCCTCGGAGTGTTTGTCTATTTAAAAATATATAATTTTTTATTTTTCTTACATTTATAAGCTTGAGTCCAACCTGCGAAGGGAGAGATTCAAGTGATACTGCGTAAAATTAATTTATGAATATTTTCTATACCACTTCAAATAAAATAATTTCATTATTTTTATTAAGCATTTCTTGTCTCTAATGTGGTATTTCTTGTTTGCTTATCAGGATGGTGTAAAGTTTGTGAGCATTGGAGCCATGTTCTCAGAGTTGGTAGCTGTAAGCTCTAAAGGAGAGCTTTACCAGTGGAAGTGGAGTGAACCTGAACCATACAGGAGTTCACAGGTGGATAACCAGAATACTTTATAATGCTCAATTAAATAAAATATTACATCTATTGCAGCCCAAAGTGATCTTTTTGAGTTTGTAAAAACATTTTAACTAGAATGAGAAAGAATGTCAGACTTTATATCTTTTCTGTTATTTGTTGCATCAGAATCCTTCCATTCATCATCCCCGTGTATCCTTTCTGGGGCTGGCCAATGAGAAGATAACCCTACTGTCTGCCAATAGCATCAGGGCTACTGTCGCCACGGAGACCAATAAGGTAGGATGGGCTTGTTTAATAAAAACCTAACAAGTTAATTAGTTAAAACCTTGAGTCATTCACGTTTATTATTTGACTTAGTTACTCTTTGTTTGTACTGAATTGTTGATTAACTTGCGTGTGTTGTGAAGGTGGCCACCTGGGTGGACGATACGCTGAGCACTGTGGCCTCCAAGCTCGAGCACAGTGCTCAGGCTTTTCCTGAGCTGCAAGGGGAACGCATGGTCTCACTGCATTGCTGTGCACTCTACACATGTGCACAGCTGGAGAATAGCCTCTACTGGTGGTAAGAAAACCCACTTCTTAAAACAACTTCATGACTGTCAAAAAGGTTTCAAAGTTATCTTCTGGAACAGCGGGTTAGAAGATCGAAACGTCTCAATGCAGATTGAAAATGACTTTCGGATGTAAGCCGACACGTCTCGATCTTCTAATATGCTGATGAAAAAGACAACTTTGAAGCCTTTTTGACAATGAATTGTTCCTGGACAAATGAGGGATTACACAAATTTTTTATGACACATTTGCCTTAAATTAGAAGGCAAAAAACCCAAGTTAAAAAAAAAAAAGCAGTTTGCAGGGTCTTCTGATAGCCACTCTTTGTGAATACTGGCAAGCATTAAGATCTACACAGGTCTTTTCTGGCTTCTTGTTTAATGTCTTCAACCAATAAAGAACTTAGTCATAACCAGAAAGTTGCAGTGATTGTTAGTCAATTGTTTTTGGTCACCAAATGAAAATGAATGGCAGAGGTTTTCAATGCCTCACTAAGTCCACAGTTTTGAAAAATATGAATATATTTTTTATTTTCAGTGCGCATGAGTCCAACCAGTGAAGGCAGATTTAAGCAAAATTGCATAAATGGCACTCTTAATAAGCACTACTTTGTAAAGATGGAACTTCTGCATAAGATGAGTAGAAATAAAATTGTAAATGTGCTTATTTACTTAATGCTTTTGTATCTCTGCAGGGGTGTTGTGCCTTTTAGTCAAAGGAAAAAGATGCTTGAGAAGGCCAGAGCCAAGAACAAAAAGCCAAAGTCTAGTGCTGGTATCTCCTCAATACCCAACATCACTGTGGGAACACAGGTAAAACAAAAAAACTGTTTCTGTTCACTAGAGGTCAAATGAATTCAATGAATGTTTTTAAAAAATGGCTCTTTCCTTCCTTAGGTATGCTTGAGGAATAACCCCCTCTATCATGCCGGTGCTGTGGCCTTTTCCGTTAGTGCTGGGATTCCGAAGGTAGGCGTGTTGTTGGAGTCCGTCTGGAACATGAACGACAGCTGCAGGTTCCAGCTGCGCTCTCCAGAGAGCCTCAAGAACATGGAAAAGACCACAAAGACGCAGGAAATCAAGTTAGTTTCTTCTTTTTTTTTTCCCTCCAATTGTTTCAGACGTCTGGTGTAAGACGAGGCCGGGATCTCTAGCAGTAGCACTATGTCAAAAGGAAGAGAGTAGGATGTTAATAAATTCTTTAAAACTAAAATCAGAGATCCTGTACATAATTTCTTTGTCTTCTCCCTCCTTGTTTTTTTTACATAATATCACACTATTGTTTGCATTTCATTGCATCTGTAACATTGCTGATGGGGCTTGGATTTAAACCCTACTGCAAATAAACAAATCATCTGTTTGTTCTTTTGTAGGATGGAAAGCAAGCCTGAGTTGGTGAAGACCGAGATGGGTCCTCCTCCGTCTCCGGCTTCTACGTGCAGTGACACATCTTCAATCGCTAGCAGTGCCTCGCTGCCTTACAGTACGAACAGTCTCTGCTGTTTTCTCTTCCTCCTGATTGTTTGCTATCAAGTCTTTGGTTTCCTATCTCCCAGGCACAGAACCAATTTCCTCCTTATTCTGTTCCCTCATTAGTTCTTTGACATTGAAGCAGATGGTGTACAGGCTGTTATCAGCAACTTTTCTCTCTGCTTGTTTTCCTGTGAAGGCCGTGTGGCCGGGTCATGGTTTCATCCAGTGATGTATACTATTTATACAAACTGTCTGAAATGCAGTTGGCAAAGACAACAGTCCACAAAGTAGTCATTATTGTATTTATATATTAAAAGTTTCATGAAGCTGTTCCTCTTAAATACTGCAAGCAGGAACTGTTAAAGAAGATTAAATTAGGCTGTTGAGTTTTCTGATTTAAAAGTGGAACGTGACCATAAATATGCTTTCATAAAACAAGTGTTTTCTTCCTATGTCCTGCTTGCAGAGCGGAGGCGTTCTACTCCGGCTCCAAAAGAGGAAGAGAAAGTAAATGAAGAGCAGTGGCCTCTCAGAGAGGTGGTCTTTGTGGAAGATGTTAAAAATGTCCCTGTAGGAAAGGTGGGTGGATCCTAAAATTTCCATTTAATCTTATCTGTCAGTTTTAGTTGAATAAAAGAATCACGAGATGTTTGGTTTTTATCTCCAAAAATTTCAAAAAAGTTTTTCTTTAGTTTTTGTAATTATTTCAGGGGTGATTTGTTGAATGAAATAAAAAGGAAATTATACAACTGTCCACAGTTTTAACTGCATTGCTAAACAAATTAATCTAGTTTTAGTATTTTTGTGTGTTAGTGTGTGTTCCAGCACACAAAGTCCGATTACTTATCTGTCTCAAGTTCTTCATCTTTAATTCTTATTAGCTCTTAGTTTGGCTTGCAAGTTTTATATGTTTCCAGCTGCAGCACATCTGTTAAAAGGCTTCGTGGTAGTGCGGATAAAGGACAACGTTGGAGTCTCAGTTCTAGTTTCTGACTGTAAAAATAACCTAATTTCCATTTAAAAAATAAATTTAAGTCATGTTGATACTAAACACAACCATATACCTTACACATATCAAGGTTCGATGTGAACGTGTATGCGGAAATTCAATATCTGATCAAATGATACAATGTGATAAATCATTTTTAATTAGGGAAATTAAAACGTTATCCTGCCAACATTTGCATGGCACTGTTGCTATGGTGTTTTGGTGTCTATGAGGTGGTGGTATTTCCCCTCTCTCCATGCCCTCCAGATTCTTAACACGTTCTACAAGCGTTCATGTCTGATATACTGGGGCCCCGGGTGTGCCCTGCCTCATGCCTGATAGCAGCTGGGATGGGCTCAAAATGCCCCTTCCCCCTCCTCATCACGCTCTGAGTTTCATATAACCCAGGCTAGGATATGAAAAATACCAGTCGATATTCTGAAGGCGGTTTGAGTTAATGAGTGAATTCCGAATTTGACTGTGGAAGAAAATAAGAGGTTACATGGTTTGAAACTCTTTACAATTGACTCAACATGTAGAAACATGGACAAGGACTTGTTTTTTTTTATTTCCACTTGTTTTGAACTTGAGTCCAAAAGTTATGAACATAAAGATATGAAACAATATTTTGGAAAAAAAAATAGACATTTGTGTTTGTTGACCACAGATAATTTGAATCCCTGCAGGTGCTTAAAGTCGATGGTGCATATGTTGCTGTAAAATTTCCCGGAACATCAAGCAGCGTGACCAATCAGAGCGCTGCTGCTCCCCCTGATTCGGACCCCTCGTCCCTGCTGCAGGACTGCAGACTGCTCAGGATAGATGAGTTACAGGTCAGTGTCCTCATTTACTAAGAATTGTATACATTTTAGGCTGGGCAGGCTTTTTTGCTCAGCTCTACAATGGTGCTTCCTTCACACAAACTGGAGTTATCATCGTAACTCTCCTGATGCAACGTAAGCTTAATAAATCACATCTGCAACAAAACCTGAAATCCATCTCCCCAAACCACGTCTCTAGTGCTCCTTATATAGGCTATGCAAAATGCAGTGGTTCTCAAATGAGCCGTTGAGTCCTGAAAATACTCATTAAAAGTTGCAAGGTGTCGCTATTGCCCAGCCATGGAGGATGTCACCATAGCAATTCTGTACAATAAATACAGTAAATTTTCTGAACGTATAGTTGTGATAAGTACAAAATCTGATTGCTCAATGGGATTTGACAATGTACACCTGCGATCTGATTTTTCTTATGGCAGGCATTTGTGTGTGTTTTCTAATTGTTCCCACGCTTCCCGTGGCACCTAATTTCACTATCCTTATTCAACTTCCAAGTTGTGTCCACAATTGTCGTCTTTTCTCCACCTCTTGAGATCTGTGTACGGCAGCTGATGAGTTGCCTTAAAGTTTTGCAATCGTCCAAGCACTCCACCACTTTCATAAATGGCTTGATTTGCATAGAAGTCGGTGTACGAATGCTTGATAAATAAGGCTCCAAGAGATACATTTTGAATTTAGAAAACAGCTTGTTGTGAGCTTCAGATGTTAGATTGTCCTTTATAATCCCTCTTAATGTCTAATATTCATTCATTTTTTTAATAGGTGGTGAAAACTGGTGGGACACCTAAAGTTCCAGATTGTTTTCAACGAACTCCTAAAAAACTTTGTATCCCAGAAAAGGCAGAGATTCTTGCTGTTAATGTTGACTCCAAAGGTGAGTTTTCTTTGTTTCAAGGATGTTTCTTCATAGAAGTTTCCAATGTCTTATATATGTGTCCATCTCCCAGGAGTCCATGCAGTGCTGAAAACCGGTAGCTGGGTAAGGTACTGCATATTTGACCTGGCCACTGGCAAAGCTGAGCAAGAGAATAACTTTCCCACGAGTAACCTGGCTTTCCTGGGACAAAGTGAACGTAGTGTGGCCATCTTTACAGCAGGACAGGTGAGATGCTCTCCTAAATGGTGGCTTAGCTTCAATCTGTTTGTCTTTCTTTTAAGTAAAAGCTATTTTTCTTTCCAGGAGTCTCCCATCATCCTCAGAGATGGAAATGGCACAATTTATCCCATGGCTAAAGACTGCATGGGTGGCATTAGAGATCCTGACTGGTTGGACCTGCCACCCATAAACAGCCTGGGGATGGGGGTGCACTCTCTCGTCAACCTCCCATCAAACTCCACAATTAAAAAGAAAGCTGCTATTATTATTATGGCTGTAGAGGTAAAGCACATGATTTCAAGATAAATAATTTTGTTTTATTTTTACTTGATAATGTTTTGTTGATAGTAAATTGCTCTCCCCCACCCACTCCCCACCGTCCTTTAGAAACAGACACTGATGCAGCATGTGCTTCGTTGTGACTACGAGGCTTCTCGGCAGTATCTGGTGAACCTTGAGCAGGCCTTCCTCTTGGATCAGGGTAACCAGGCACTTGGAGCGCTTCTAGGTCACAGATGTGACGGAAATCGCAACATCCTCCATGCCGCCGTCTCTGTCTGCTTTCCCGTTAGCAACAAGGAGACCAAAGAGGAAGAAGGTAAAGTCCTGAGTTTGGGAATCTGACTCAGATCACTGTAATTGCCACTAATACGTTTTTGCCCTCTGTGTTTAAAAACACATGGGTATATTTTTATCCTTCTGCCCACCGAATGTGTGGGAGGCATTATGCATTCGGATTGTCCATGCTTCTATAACACATTTCTAAATACCACGTCTCCCAAACAACTGAAATAATTTTAATGATACCACCCACAGTTACTCAGTATGAACTATAGTTGAACTGATTAGCTTTTGAGGGTCATGCGACTTAAGACGAAGGTCACCAATTTATAAAGCAGGCAGAGGCATATTGTTCGATATGTTGTTTAGCTGGGTTTTTTTTTTTTTGTTGCTTCATTAACTTTATACTGCATTCTTGTCTTTTTGAGTCTAACTAACCAAGTTGTTTTAATGCAGAGGCTGAAAGATCGGAGAGGAACACATTTGCAGAACGTTTGTCTGCTGTGGAGGCGATCGCCAACGCCATTTCTGTTGTTTCAAGCAACAGTTCGGGGAACAGGACTGGCTCCTCCAATAGCAGAGGGTAATTCCTTTTACTGATTGATTGTTTCAGTAACAATCAAGAATGTGTTTTGCAAACATTCTCCATGCTACTGGATGCCATTAAAAACTTCCCACAAATGCAGAAACCAAAGCTGAACTGGCTGTGTTGTCGTACAAACAGGCTTCGCCTGAGGGAGATGATGAGACGATCTCTTAGGGCAGCAGGTCTTGGCCGCCATGAATCTGGCCCCTCCTCAAGTGACCATCAGGACCCTGTTTCCCCTCCCATTGCTCCACCTAGCTGGGTGCCAGACCCTCCCCCAATGGATCCTGGTGAGTGTTGGCAGCTTTTGGAGATTTTATACAGATTGATCATTCTCATAGCAATCAAACTTTTTATTTTCAAACAGATGGTGATATTGACTTCATCTTAGCACCAGCTGTTGGGTCACTCACAACTGCCTCTACTGGTACAAGCCAGGGGCCCAGCACCTCCACCATACCAGGTACACACCCATGTCCCGTCTAAAGGTTACAAACATTTTAACATTTTTAATGAGCCAAATACATAATGTTTCATATCTATATCCTGTGTGTATTCAGGGCCGTCCACTGAGCCATCTGTGGTTGAGTCTAAAGACAGGAAAGCCAACGCCCATCTTATTCTAAAGCTAATGTGTGACAGTGTTGTTCTAAGGCCACATCTGCGCGAGTTGCTTTCTGCCAAGTACGATTCATCCACACATCCAAATCCTACTTGCATAGTTTTATTTTAATTGAGGGTTCATCTCTAAAGTGTTTCCATGCTTTACTTTACAGGGATGCTAGAGGAATGACCCCGTTTATGTTGGCTGTCAGTGGGAGAGCTTACCCCGCAGCTATCACTGTACTAGAAGCTGCTCAGAAAATGGCAAAGGGTAAGTTAATTTGATTAGTTATTTAATGTATAGTTTTGTCATAGGAAAAAAAAACAGGATTCGTTTTTGAATGTAGAATTTTTACAAGTTAATAATCCCTGAACTCGTGTAACTCAAGCAGTTTTTTTTCTTTCCTACCCAACATTTCTCTGTTTATATACTTGTCCGTTTTCTTACTTGAATGTCTCAAACACAGTGGGTGACCCAGGCATTGTCGAGAAAGAGGATGCAGATTCCGTGTTCATGGAAATGATCTGTCCATCGGGAACAAACCCAGATGACTCTCCGCTCTATGTTCTCTGCTGCAACGACACCTGTAGTTTCACTTGGACCGGAGCTGAGCACATTAATCAGGTCAGCACAGACTTTGGGAGATAGTGCCAACAGGCCAAAGAATGGTTTATACATTAGGACCTTGTTTTCGGTTTCAAAGGTACACATTGTTTTTATTAAAGCTGTTCTCTTTATTTAGGACATATTTGAGTGTCGAACATGCGGATTGCTGGAATCCCTCTGCTGCTGCACTGAGTGTGCAAGAGTCTGTCACAAAGGACATGACTGCAAGTATGTATTGGTTAAGAATTTTTCTTTAAAATCCTTTTTATTATTCTTATTCCAACTAATATTTGTGTGTGTTATTTTTCAGGCTGAAAAGGACCTCTCCGACAGCCTATTGTGACTGTTGGGAAAAGTGCAAATGTAAAACTTTGATAGCCGGTCAGAAAGCTGCTCGGCTGGATTTGCTGTACCGGTTACTCACAACCACCAATCTGGTTACTACACCTAACAGCAGGTAGGAGTTATGGAAGCTTTTTACATAGAAATTGGTCATTTTGTGCAGTGCTTCTCAAGTTTTTTTAAACAGTTTTACACAGAATCAATCACCATTGTTTGCTGAAATGTTTCAGCGTAGGTTAATTACATATTCATTTACATAAATGCAAGTAAAAGCTTCTAAATACTCTACAGTTCTGTTATTAGTGATAAGTCCATAAATCAAAGTCTCCAAGGAAAGGGCGCTGTCCCCGTGCGTGGAGCCTACCAGATGAACCGAGTTTTTCCAGTGCTGCCGATCTTGGGCCAGCCATAAGTACTATAATGTGTAAAACATATTGGTTGGTAAGTGGGTCCTCAGAATAGGAACCAAGTCTAAAGCATCCTCAAAACTAAAAAAATTGGGAACCGCTGATTTAGAGCAGAGTTTTTACAACTGGAATCTAAATGTCTTTATTTAAAGCTTTAATAGTATTGTATGTATCTGACTTGTGTTTTTTATTCCCAGGGGGGAGCATATATTACTGTTTCTGGTACAGACTGTTGCAAGACAAAGTGTTGAACATTGTCAGTACAGACCACCTCGTATCAGGGAGGACAGGAACCGCAAGGCTGCAAACGCTGAAGGTCAGCTCTCATCCACCTATGTTTTCACAACTTTTTCTACAATCAGTGAAGTACAATTTAGATTGAGCCTTCAATTCAAAATATTCTTACCAAAATTCTTTGTTTTGTTTCAGACTCTGATATGCCAGACCATGACCTAGAGCCGCCTCGATTTGCTCAGCTGGCTCTCGAGAGGGTTCTACAGGACTGGAATGCCCTGAAATCTATGATCATGTTTGGTTCTCAGGAAAATAAAGACCCGTAAGTCTTACAGAATATCATTAATTTGAAAATTCAGTTTGAAGACTGTTTTGTTTGAAAGAGGCAAGAAAGATTCAGAGGGAAAATAGTCTAAATGGTGAGGTAGAAAAAAAAGATGTAGAATGTAGATCTGTTTTTTTCTTATGCAGTGTTTGCTTGAGATCTGCATTGTCTCCCACATAAAAGTCAAATATCATGGGGAAGGTATCATAACTAAATATCAGTGAGGAATTTTGAGTCGATGATGTGTGGCTGTTTTTTTGTGTGCCCTGAATGTCAGAATTAAAGAAATAATGCGCATGCTGGAAGCAAAGTCTTTGCATATATGTCAGAGTTGCCACATATTAAGTGCAGGGTAATCTCAGGGTAGTAAGTTGTGACATCAAGTCCAACTTTAGAGATCTTAGTTTGAACATGAACACGGTGATAGTTTGACACGATGGCAGGTAGTTTCAGCGAGCACACAACAACTTATCTGCAGCTTTTGGCATCTTAAGAATCTTAAGAATTTCTCGCTCTTTGATAGTTGGTGAAATATTGTTTTTTTTTTTTGTATAATAATGCCCCAGAAATTCAATGTGACCCCTCAGATTGGCCTTCTCACTATTTCAGGCTCCACGTGCTGCGTTCCACCCCTAACGGTGACTTCCAGTATCGAGCCTTTTGGCCTCACCGGGCTGCATCCTGCAATAGCAAGTACGTACACAGATGGTGCAGAAAGTTGACTCTTATGTTTGCTAGCGCGACACTCAGGATGGATTTAAACCAGGCGGAGGACGATTGTTAGCGTTGTAGTGCTGTAATTTTAGCTGCTGCATAAAAAAGGCGAAAACAACTGTTACACCTACTAGTTAATGCTGGACTACTTCTGTGCTATGTACGGACTAGCATCAGATATTCAGGATTTGGGTTGATCAGATTTTCTGTAGAAAGTGTAGCACCCCGTATTGTTCTACTTAAGATTACATTTGCCAGCAATGATATTTGCTTTGTAGTCTGGTGCCTGTTTTGTTTTACCTTAAAGTGGATCAATAATTTTGTTGATGTTTGAAGTTTGCATTCAAATAAGTCCAGCTTGAAGTTTTGCAAATAGTGTTAGCTCTGATTTATTTGACTTGGATCTAAAAAAAAATTGCTAGTAAGAATGTGCTCCAGGTTTACGTAGTGATCAGGTTTGGTTAGAAATATATAGCTTTTTTAATTGCTCGCATTACATTTTTCCGTGACTGTGTTTATCAGTTTGTTGAGCAACGTGTGTTTTTTGTGTTTTCTAGACTTAGTGCCAGCAGCAGAGTTGCCCACCTCCTGCCAGAAGAGCAGGTCTACTTGAATCAACAAAGTGGCACCATTCGCCTTGACTGTTTCACACACTGCCTCATTGTTAAGTGTGCACCGGACATCACTGTGAGTCCTGATGTTAGTTTCTTTCCTCCTATATGTAGATTGTAAAAAAATAAAGCCATCCTTTTTTTGTAATAAAGCTACTAAGCTTTTTTTTTTTTTTTTAACCATTTTGGAATTTTGGAAAACCCCAAAGGGTTTTCAGTTGTGCTGAAAAATAATATATATATTTTTTTATTAGTTCATAGACACTTTACTGGGCACCCTGATAAAAGAGCTGCAAAACAAGTACACCCCTGGCCGCAAAGAGGAAGCAGTCACGGTCACGAGGAGGTTCCTGCGTTCTGTTGCCAGAGTGTTTGTCATTCTCAGTGTTGAGATGGCTTCATCCAAAAAGAAAAAGTAAGTTTGCTGACTAGAACTTAAATTTGATGCCTTTATTCTTCCATATTATGAATGCTTATCATTAGTCACATTGAAGCTCTTTCGCTCACATCTTTCCTGTCAATTATTGATCCAAAAATATTTCAAGAATTGCACAATAAAAGAAAATATCACCTTTTCCAGATACAGTTTAATGCTAAGTTTTAGCTTAATTTTTTCTGTGTTGTTACACAGAAACCAGTTTGATATGATTAAAAGCAGTGACAGCAAAATTTTCTGTGTAAAAATATTTGTGTACAAGGTATTTAACAGCTGTGGGCTGTGAGGCCTGTATGATTGTGTACTGCTAAAAAAAAAATCTACGTCATGAGTATTTTGTATTGTTTTGTGTAAATTTTTTGCATGATTTTTCCCAGTATTTACTTTTTACTGCATTTTCACATTGAAACATTTAACCAATCATATTTAAGTTATTTTGTTGCTTAGTACAGACTAACTTTAAAGAAGTCCATCTTGAATGTTTTCAAAATCCGCTGTGTGGGTCATCCAACACAAAAGAAATGTTGTTTGAATGATTTGTAAGATATAACAGGTCCAAACTTTGTCTTCTACTTTTCTCTTCCTTAGCAACTTCATTCCCCAGCCCATCGGGAAGTGTCGACGAGTTTTTCAGGCTTTGCTCCCATATGCCGTGGAGGAGCTTTGTAATGTGGCCGAGTCACTGATTGTTCCTGTGCGAATGGGTATTGCCAGGCCCACGGCTCCCTTTACTTTGGCCAGCACCAGCATTGATGCAGTCCAAGGCAGCGAGGAGCTGTTCTCCGTTGAACCACTACCTCCTAGACCATCACCTGATCAGTCAAGCGGGTCAGTCAAGGAACACTTTAATTTGTATCAATTAGTTTGATTCGTTTAGATTGACTACGTAAAACCTGGAAGGGAATAAAATGCAGCTCAAGGAAACTGTAACAACCAGTTCTCCTAACCAATTTTAATACATATTTAGATGAATCCAAATGTATGTATAAAACACAAAAAAAGCACAATTTCAAACAAACAAAATAAAAATCTTACCTAATCTCTTACAAACAAACACACTGCTCTATGTACTGTAATGTCATCGTAAATGCTCATATTGGGATTTTGTATTGGTTCCAATCTAAGTTAAATGCGTTCACATTTTAATAAATAAAAATATTTATTTGAACTGTGGATTTAAAAGAAAAAAATTCCAGGGATGTCAAACTCAGGTCCTCGAGGTCAGCTGTGCCGGAGAGGTTCATTGTGTTCCTTGTTTTTTTTAAATAGTTTTTGATTTTTCAGATTAAAAAAACTTGATTTGTTTCCTACTAGGAAAATTTGTGACAAAGTGGGATTTTTTGGGGGGATTTTTTTCAAACATAATGTGGAAATTGAGTGTGATAGTTTTTGAGTTTGCTCTGAAATAACAAAATAATACAGTTAAAACATATAATTTTTCCGTGTAAACTAAGCTGAACAACTTAAAATATCACACCAAAATAGCATATTAATGACCTAAAGATTGTGATGGTTTTACAGCTATCACAGATTGGAGAAATTGAAGGGAAAATGTTGTTTTAGATTAATGCAAACAATTATTCTTAACTTTCTACACCTTCAAACTGTTTTAAGTTGAAGCTGGGCATTTATTCAACACGATTTGATCCCTTCCAAAGTGCTCATCCACTACCTTTTGGGAATGTCTATTCCAATGGCACTAACCCAAGCATCCTTCATATGAATAGATGATAATGCCCTAGAAAAAAGTTGAACAAATTCTGAAATCAAATGTTTGTATGTTGAAAGTTTCCTCTAATTTGAGTAAAATTCAGGCTGTGTTGGTGGACCAGAATTTACCTCACCATAGTTAAGCGCTACATTCAGTCTATTGAAAACAAGAACTGCGTCTGTGGTCCTCTGTTAGGCTTTTCCACATGTCTTAGTTTTGGTGCAGTAGGAAAACCATCTTTCTACTTTTGCTGTTGTGTTGACTCTACGCTTGTTTTCTGTAGCTCAAACCAAACAGCAGCTTCCTACATCATCAGGACCCCGCAACCACGTCGCAGCAGCCAGTCTCAGCCTGTCAGAGGAAGAGACGAAGAACAGGATGACATTGTGTCTGCAGATGTGGAGGAGGTGAGTCCTTCTTTTATTAAAGCTTTTAATATTTTTTTTAAAACTGAACCCAATTATAATTTGGACTTGTTTTTAAATTTAATTGTGTTGTTAGGTTGAAGTTGTTGAGGGTGTGGCAGGGGAAGAAGACCATCACGATGACCAAGAGGAGCAGGGAGATGAAAATGCCGAAGCAGAGGGTCAGCACGATGAGCACGATGAAGATGGTGAGATGAAAAACTTTGTGAAAGTTTAATGGAAAGATTTTCTTGGTTTCTGACCATTTGTGTTTCCTGCCTCAGGAAGCGACATGGAGCTGGACTTGCTGGCAGCAGCTGAGACAGAAAGCGACAGTGAAAGTAACCATAGCAACCAGGATAACGCCAGCGGACGCAGGAGCGTCGTCACAGCTGCAACAGCTGGCTCCGAAGCAGGTTGGTCCAAAGCTGTTTTTCATCACTCACTTCACACAAAACACAAGCTTTACTTCTAGTTTTTTTTCTTGTTTCTTACCTCTACGTATTTAAGCTTCTTTTTAGGAAGAGTTTTTTTTTTTTTAACTTCAGCAGATCATTAAAAAGTAATTGGAATAACACACTGTAGTTTATTTTTCCATGAGTTCACATTGGTTTGCAGGCAGTATTTTAGCATGTGGGGGTTTATACTGGGAGAGCTAATAATACAGCAGGCAAAAGTCTTCCTGGCTGAATACTCGATGTATTTCATTTGCAGGCAGTAGGGTGTCCTTGGCATTTCCTATTTTTGGTATGAGCTCCTCTTTACTTCAACGCATACACAGATGTCAGGGCCGAAGTGACTTTGCAAAGTGCACACACACACATTCCTTCCAGCGAGTTCCTCCAGTCTCACGTGTCTCATTTTTAACAATTTCTGTCATCACAAGTCAAGTCTTGCTGTTTTTTTCCACCCAAATAACAAACTAATTTCTTTTTCTTCCTTTTGTTCTCCCTCATTTTTTAAAAAATTAAGTTATTTAAGAGTCCTTTTTTTTCTGGAGAATTGTTAATCCTGGAAAGTGAAAACTAAACCCCCCCCTAGTGTTTTTAAATGACTCACTGCTGATGTTCTGGCTGGATGTCTCGTAGTGTTCACACCCATTTAACATCTATTTTTTCTAGTTGTGAAGTGATTCACTAACCCGCCTGGATTTGGAATTAAAATCTCAATTAAAAAAAAAAAGATAACAATAAACTTAAATTTCTGTCTTTCCGCATTCTTATTTTTCACTTGAAGGTGCCAGCAGCGTGCCTGCCTTCTTTTCAGAAGACGATTCCCAGTCCAACGACTCGAGCGACTCAGACAGCAGCAGCAGTCAAAGTGATGACGTCGATCAGGAGACATTTCTTCTGGACGAGCCACTGGAAAGGACAACTAACTCCTCTCATCCTAACAGCGCGGCCCAGGCTCCCCGCTCCATGCAGTGGGCCGTAAGAAACACCCCCAACCAAAGGGCAAGCGGGAACACTCCCTCCAGCACCTCAACACCAGCTGGTCAGCAAACCAACTTCTATTTTCCGCAGTTTTAAAATTTGTCCTCTAGAAAATAACAAACTAATTATTGTTTCCATAGCGAGCTCCACTGGTTTGATATATATCGACCCGACCAACCTTCGGCGCTCCAGTGCCATCAGCTCCAGCGCCGCGGCTGCAGCAGCAGCTTTGGAAGCGAGCAGTTCCAGCAGCTACCTGACATCCGCCAGCAGCCTCGCCCGTGCCTACAGCATCGTCATTCGGCAGATCTCCGACCTCATGAGTCTCATTCCAAAGTACAACCATCTGGTCTACTCCCAGTATCCTGCTGCTGTCAAGCTCTCCTACCAAGATGCCGTCAGCCTGCAGGTCATTTTCACTGACACACAGATGCTTTTGATGAGCAATTTTTTTTATTTCTAACTTATTAAGGATGTTTTAAACACATTTATAAAATCTAGTTCTTTTTTTTTCACTTTTACAACATGAAAAAATACTATCATAAAAATAGTAGAAAAAGTTTCAAAAAAGTCTTCTGGACAGTTTAATTCTTGAACGAGACGTTTCGACTTCCATCCGGAAATCATTTTCAATCTGATAGAAATAGACAGAAAACTGGATCTATTTATACTAACCTGAGTAAAAGGTAAAAAAAATAGTAAGGACGGGCTCGACCAATGAGCCTGTGTTACCTAAGATGGTAGGGGCTCAGGCTCATTGGTCGAGCCCGTCCTTACTATTTTTTTCACCTTTTACTCAGGTTAGTATAAAAAGATCTAGTTTTCAGTCCATTTCATTCAGATTGAAAACGATTTCCGGATGGAAGTCGAAACGTCTCGTTCAAGAATTAAACTGTCCAGAAGACTTTTGAAACTTTTTCTACTATGAATCACTCCTGGATGAATGAGGGACTACACGGATTTAACTAACATAAAAAGTGAAGTGAAGGAAAAAATGGCCTAAACTTTGTGATTATGAGGAGTATATAATTTCACCAGGTCTGTGACACAGGATCCAATTTCCCCCGATTTCCACCATGTTTTAGATTAAATTTATTTGAAAAGTGTTTATCTCGGTCAAATGAATAAGTCAGACAAATGCTTTTTTTTTTTTTTTACTGTAAAACAAAATGATCCAAAAAAAGGCCCAGGGTGAAGCTTTGTCATATTACACCTGATGTTTTTTTTTTTCCCCATTGTCCCATCTATTCTTTAATTACGTAAGAGTGAGAGAGAAGATAAATATTCTCATGCCTATATATATGCAGTACCTTCATAATTATCATTTTACGTGGGTTATACTTTCCGTTATAAAATCTGCTGCAATCTGTATGAGTTTAACTTTTTTTTTTTAATAGGAAAACAGAATTACTTCTCTATAGTTCCTCTGTTTTCTCATTCCACCATTGACCCCATGCATTAATCATATTTCCATTAGTTCTGACTACTTATTCAGTCCTTTCAATGCATAAATATGTTCAAGTTTATACAAATTCATTACTTTTTACTTCCATTAGGAAGTAAAAAAAATTGAACATTAAAAACCTTGTGTCCAGTCTAAGTTGTAGAACTTTTGTGCTTTAAATAAAATGTATATGTCTATTCAATTTAATATGATTAATGTTTAACATTTCTTTATATTTGCTATTGAAAAATAGTTTTTCGCTTTAACTTAAGATCTCATTAAAATATGTCTTATACAGTTCTAGAATAGAACAATATATATAACATGTACTATTTATTTTAAATTAATGCTTAATTTTGTGTAGCACAGTAATTGAAGTCTGACTCGTCCTGTGTTTATTCTAGAATTGTGTGGAAGAAAAACTCATCCCAACATGGAACTGGATGGTATCCATCATGGATTCAACCGAGGCCCAGTTGCGATACGGCTCTGCCCTGTCCTCTGCTGGAGACCCCGGCCATCCTAGCCATCCTCTTCACGCTTCCCAGCATTCAGCACGCAGGGAGCGAATGACTGCTCGGGAGGAGGCCAGCCTCCGGACTTTGGAAGGCCGCAGGTATTGTACATTTCCTCTGTTTTGTACAATTTTCTTTCTAACCAAAATGCTTTCACATACTCATTCATCATGTGTTTGTTTCAGGAGAGCAGCCACTCTGCTGACTGCCCGCCAAGGCATGATGTCTGCACGCGGGGACTTCCTTAATTATGCCCTGTCATTGATGCGCTCTCACAACGATGAACATTCGGACGTGCTTCCTGTACTGGACGTATGTTCGCTCAAACACGTAGCCTATGTATTCCAGGCACTTATTTATTGGATAAAGGCTATGAATCAGCAGACCACCCTGGACACCCCACAGATGGATAGAAAGAGGTAAAAATGAGGAGCCAAAGAGACAGTTGTAGTCCTCGTTGTTAAATGGTTGAAAACCTAGTACTTCTTTTTATTAACTAATGAAAAATTATTCAGATTGTTTGCAGTATTTTTTTTTCATATCCTCTTCATTAACTTTTAGGAATCGGGACATGTTGGAGCTTGGTTTGGACAATGAAGATTCAGAGCATGAGAATGATGAAGACACCAATCAAAGTAAGAAAAAAATCTTTCTATAACACACACTAAAGACTAATGGGATTTAATACTATGTGTTCACCTAGTCTTACTGGACATTTCAAGATCAGGTCACCTGCATGTATATTCTCTGAAACCTATTCTGAAGTTTTGGTATTGCATTATTTTTTCTCGCTGCTGCCTGCAACGTCTCGCTATATATTCATTCACGCTAAGCTTGTCTTCAGCAGTGCACTTTCCTTCCTGAATAGTAAAATTATTGGCCTTCAACATGGAATTGCACAAACTCCGTGGTGTAATTTTCATAATGAAGGGGCGAAGATTTTAAATTAATTGCCAGTTGTTATTGTGTTGTGTGCTCTGCTAAAAAAAAAATTGCCTGTTTTTTGCATTGATTTTTTTTTTTTCATTTTATTCATTTTTATTTTAATTTATTTTTAATTTCTAATTTCAGTTAGAGCGCCCCTGTCGATGGAAGAAAAATCTATAGGCCAGCCTTAACTTTGCATAACACCTAGCTAGAAAAAATGCGGTGATTTATAGTCTAGATAATGTTATATTAAGTAAAATCTTTGTTCTCTCTCTTCAGGTTCCACTCTGCAGGACAAAGATGAAGACCCTGTTCCAGCTGAGACGGGTCAGAACCATCCATTCTTCCGCCGTTCTGACTCCATGACCTTCCTGGGCTGCATCCCACCCAACCCATTCGATGTTCCCCTGGCAGAGGCCATTCCTCTGGCAGACCAGCCGCACCTTTTGCAGGTGAGGATTGCAGTTCTCTGTCTGAGAAGAACATAAACCTGGCTAGTCCAATTTCTCCCAATTCTATCATAGCACACAGTGATTTTCTATAAACTACCAGATCTGACCGAAATTAAACAGCAAACCATCTCAGAAACCCAACAGAAACTGGGTTAAAAAATTCAAATGCCTTCATTTTCCTAATGAACTGAAGAAAGTTTGTTTCATTTAATTCTAAAATGTGTTTTTAGGTGAAATGCTGGTTTTATAGTTTTCTCAATTTTTTTACTTCTTCTGCGGGATCAATTTGCTCACTGTCGTTAGACCAAACAATATGGCTTTTTGCACCACTGCTTTGTACACGTTTACTCTTCTATCACACATTACACCTGATACTTTACTCCATCCTTACTGCCCTGCCTGCAGACGCTTCTTCTTCTTTTCCTCACTCTATATTGCTCTAGACTATTGACCCAAAGTTCTTAAAATCCTCTAACTTTTTTTTTAAAATCTCTTTCATTTTGAGTTACACATGAACTGTCTTACTAGGGCTAACCTTCGTTCCTCTCCTTTCCAAGGAAAACCTCTCTTGATTTCTGCTCTTATTATTTATCCCAATATTAGTGTCATTGATTATAAAACTTAAGATAAAAAAAAAAATGCATCTTGAGCTCAATCATTTTGTTTATCTGGACCCCCGAAACTTAGTTCAGCATTCCTGAAACATTTACTTAAGATTTATTAATCAATAATTACATCACGTTTAATGGCCTGATTTAAATGTAAACAACCTCTCTATGGCTTCAGCTCTGTTTTTGTTCTTTTTCCTGCAGCCAAACGCCAGAAAGGAAGATCTGTTTGGGCGTCCATCACAGGGCTTGTATTCTTCCTCTTACATGACAACTAAAGGCCTGAACGAGGCAGGCATGGACAGGAACTGCCTGGAGGTAAACACGGGCTCCTCTCTACCCTCCTCCTCTCAGGTATACCACCCATCTTCATCAGACAAACACGCTGGATTGTCTTTTTTTCTTTTTATTAGTGTGTGTTAATGATCATTGAAGATATTGGGATAATCTATGAACTCTGTCCCATTTCCATTCCTTCATTATCATCATCATGCGATTATTGTTATAAAATGACTAAACTCTGACCAACTTTATGTGACAGATTCTGCCCACAAAGATGTCTTATTCAGCTAACCTGAAAAATGTCATGAGCATGGAAACCAACCAGCGTGTCCCTGACAATCAGTCGCTGGCAGACCAGGAAATGGAGGTTTCTAAACCCGGGCCTTCACCTCATGATCTTGCTGCCCAGCTGAAGAGTAGCTTACTCGCTGAGATAGGCCTCACTGAGAGCGAGGGGCCTCCTCTTCCATCATTCAGGTACGCACCAGTTAATAACGTAAAAGAAGGTGAGGTATCCACAAACCTTGGGCCTCACTTATAAAATGTTGTGCTGGTTTTCATGTGCATTTTGAGCAATTTACACAACTGTTTATAAATGAGTGCTGAATTTTCTAAAAATGGTTTTAAATTAATTTAACTATATAAATGTTGTTTGTGCTTTTTGTTTCCAGACCTCACTGCAGTTTTATGGGGATGATGATCTCACATGACATGCTGCTGGGCCGCTGGCGTCTGTCACTAGAGCTCTTTGGTCGTGTCTTCATGGAGGATGTAGGCGCAGAGCCTGGATCGGTAAATGTCATATTTATACACGTTGTAATTGTAGCGCCTGATGTCTTTCATTCTATTACTGAACACAAAAGAAGCTAACAAATTTATGCTAGATTTATGATTCTGTTATGCCCCGGGATTCCAAAACTCACTTGTTTCTCGTGAAGTTCAAGACCCCTACAATTTTTTAACATAGTCCAAAGTTGCGCTTGGTTTTTCACTCCTGGTCATGCATTGACTTATATGTCAGCTATCCTTTCCCGGTTGTTTGGAACCTGAAATCCCCCAAATGAAGCTTTTTGTTTATGTCTGTCTGTCTCCGATATGCTCCCATGTGACGACGTCACATAAACTTTATGAAGCAACTCAAAAGTTGATTGAAACTTAAGACACAAACATACCATTGAACACAGAATCAATTTCAGGGATTAAATGACTTTTTCTCAATAGTTTTTAAAAAATTATTTAAGTGGGTTGTATTTCTTAAATTGTGTTGTAGTTGTTGTTAAACACTGCAGTAGTACTTTGGTTATCGCTCAACCTTAATTAATAACTGAGATTTTTGTTATTTGTATTTCCCAGATTCTCACAGAGCTGGGCGGCTTTGAAGTGAAAGAATCAAAGTTCCGACGGGAGATGGAAAAGCTGAGGAACCTGCAGTCTCGTGACCTGGCCCTTGAAGTGGACCGGGACCGAGACCAATTGATCCAGCAGACCATGCGCCAGCTGAACGCACACTTCGGCAGGCGGTGCACAACCACGCCCATGGCCGTGCACCGGGTGAAGGTCACTTTCAAAGACGAGCCAGGCGAGGGCAGCGGCGTAGCTCGGAGTTTCTACACGGCCATCGCGCTGGCCCTCCTCTCCAATGACAAGCTGCCCAACCTGGAATGTGTTCAGAATGTCAGCAAGGGCATGCAGGCCAGCAGTACGTGTCATCACGATTACAATTCAAGTATGACAATACAGAGAAACTACTGCATATTTCTTGTTTCATTTAAGTGGAACTTGAGTGATTATGAAACCGTTGCCATCGTAAAATGAGTGTTAAACAGCAGACTGTGGAAGAAACTTGTTTTGTGCAATTTGTTCAGATCTAATGCAGCGCCTGAGGAACAGAGACCGAGAAAGAGAGAGGAGAAGCGGAGGGCTTCGAGCTGGATCTCGGAGAGACCGAGACAGGTCGGTTTTATTTTTACTCATTTTATAACTGGTTAATGTAAACAGTCACGCTGCTAATTTGTCTGAGGTTGGAATCGTTGGATAGAGTTTAAAGTTGGCTAAACCTGTTTGGTTAAAATATTTCTCTTGTTTCAGAGATTCGAGGAGGCAGCTGTCGATAGATACAAGACCGTTTAGACCTTCAACAGAAGGAAACCCCAGTGATGAACCTGAACCTTTGCCTGCACACAGACAAGCCCTCGGGGAAAGGCTGTACCCACGTGTTCACGCTATGCAGCCGGTAAAAAAAACAAAACAAAAAAAAAACACTTAGGGGTTGCTAAAACTGAATAGTGGGGTTTTCAAAAAGCAGAAAAAAATGTATAAATTCTTAACTTTCTGAAGATCTTTAAGTAACCATTAAGTCTTACTTCTATAGTCTGATGTTACAATAAAAGTTTGTTTCAAAGATCTTCACACTTTTAAACAGAAACGCAATCAAACGAAAGCACGTCATTTCTTTTAACTTAACAGATAAATCATATAAAAAATTCTTTGTGGGTTTATTTTTACTATGCTGCAGTTTCTCAAAGGGTGCCGTTTAGACACACAACCTGTGGTTGAGGTGCGGTGCATTCATGGGTCGTAGGAAAATCAGATTTGACTTGCTAGCTTCATGTATTTACTAAAAATTTTTCAGTCCGAAAGTTGTTTTTCGGATCGTCCACCATAACATCGTCCACATACTGATAATGTATCCCAGACTTAAGCAAGGTTTTTTTTTCTTTCTTGATTGTAAACTTTTTTCTTTTTTATGCTTTGTTTAATTTACTTGTTGTGTTTTGTCTCGTCAGGCGTTTGCCAGTAAGATCACAGGCATGTTGTTGGAGCTGTCGCCAGCTCAGCTCCTGCTGCTTTTGGCCAGTGAGGATTCCCTCCGAGCCAGGGTCGAAGAAGCCATGGAGCTTCTCATTGCACATGGAAGGTAAACAAAGAAAACTGCACATAGGACCAGCAAATTAAAACTCTGCCATAACCTGATTAATTTACAAAGGATTATTTTAACGCATACATTGTTTTAATCTTTCTCAGGGAAAACGGAGCTGACAGCATTTTGGATCTCGGTCTTCCTGAAGCCCCAGAAAAAGCACAGGTAAAATCACGGTTTCTTCAATTTTATTTTTTAAGCTTTTGTTTTAAGTAGAAACTGAAATAACAAAGTGTTTTCTGATGACTGATAAGCTTAAAAAAGAAATTTGTGTATTCATTTTTTTATTGTTTGTGTTTGCAGCAGCAGGAAAACCGTAAGCGTCACGGTTCGACTCGCAGCGTGGTGGACATGGAGCTGGACGACCCAGATGACGGTGACGACAATGCTCCTCTCTTCTACCAACCAGGCAAACGAGGGTTTTACTCTCCTCGGCCTGGAAAAAACACAGAAGCCAGACTGAACTGTTTCCGGAACATTGGCAGGTAACAATCTGACCACATGATGCAAACAAAATAATTTCTAAGTATTTTATTCCAAACAAAGAGCTGATTGTTGGGTTTATGTTCAGGATACTGGGGCTGTGCCTCCTGCAGAACGAACTCTGTCCCATCACATTGAACAGACACGTCATCAAAGTGCTGCTCGGAAGAAAGGTCAGAAAAAACTTTGGAAATTAGCAGCTATGATTAAAAGCTCCGAGTTATAAACAGCTTTTGTTCCTGCAGGTGAACTGGCATGACTTTGCCTTCTTTGACCCGGTCATGTACGAAAGTCTGCGGCAGCTGATTCGCCACTCTCAGGCCGGAGAGGCCGATGCAGTTTTTGCTGCTATGGATCTGGCGTTTGCTATTGATCTCTGCAAAGAGGAAGGAGCTGGACAGGTACAACCCCGCCCCCCCTAAAAACCTCAAAACTACTGTTACTTTTAAGGACTTCCAAACCTCTTTGAATCAGAGTTTTATGACTCAAACATTTATCATTTTAGAACTTTGAGATACAGATAATAAAAAACAAACATGAAGGAGCTACTTGTGATATCACTGATTTAAAACTCTTAGATGTAAATTAAACTTCTGATTTTTACTGCGAGGTAATCTTGTTTAATAGGGTTTATTATCTGAGCATTGATTTTGACAACCTTTAACACATAATTAATAATGGAAACCTTTTTTTAATACTCATTATGACCATTAATCAACATTTAAAACTTACCAATTCTGACCATAGATGAGAACGATATTTCTTCTGCCAGTAAACAGTCTGAACATTTTAGCTTCTGACTTCTTAAAAGTAATTTTCTGGGCCAAACTAACTGACTGCATTATTGATTCTGCAGGTGGAGCTTGTCTCTGGTGGCGTCAACATGCCAGTGACTCCCCTCAACGTGTACGAGTACGTAAGGAAGTATGCAGAGCACAGAATGTTGATGGTGTCCGAGCAACCTCTCCATGTAAGTTTTCCTCCTGATCCATGTTTACATTTTATATCATTCATTCTCATATAATTTTTTTTTCCACATTGTATTTTTTAAAGGCAATGAGGAAAGGTTTGCTGGACGTGCTTCCTAAGAACGCGCTGGAGGACCTGACGGCAGAGGATTTCAGACTGCTGGTGAACGGATGCGGAGAGGTTAACGTCCAGATGTTGATCAGCTTCACATCATTCAACGATGAGTCTGGTATGCTGCTCTCATCATCTTTTAAAAACCCACTCAGTATGATTTAGAAGTTTGCTGCAGTTTGAGTCAATGGTATCCATGGTAACAGGCTGTGTTTTTTGGTCTGACAAGCAGCTCCTCAGTTACAAAAAAAAAGTAAAGTCGGTAAAACTGTTTTTAGAAATTCATGACGCATGTTTATGTGGCATTTAAGCTGTTTGGTTATGTTTATTTCCGCTGAATCGTCAGTAAAGGATGCTGATATTTTACACACGCCAGATAATCAGCACACTGATTATGTACAGAGAGACGCTGTGATTTCTTGTTTTAAATGTTTTTAAAGGAATAATTTTGACACGATGTGTGAAAAAAATTACCGAAGTGTTTTATCCTGAAATGTAATAAAGAAGAACTTGTTGATCCTTCAGGTGAAAACGCAGATAAACTTCTCCAGTTTAAACGATGGTTTTGGTCCATCGTGGAAAAGATGAGCATGACTGAAAGGCAGGACCTGGTAAGTTTTTTTTCTTTTGGGATAAAAACACTCACAGTTTGCCATGTTGAAGTATCATATTTCATATATCCGGACATGCTTGATTTAGAAATCAACCAACTTTTTTGTTAGACTCTGAACAGAAGTTTTTGAGGGATTTGAGGCAGAGGATTACGTACATAGAAAATGTTTAACAATGTAGTTATTGTGGTAGAGTTAAAGTTTCAATTACCTTAACTGTTTTATTAAATGCACCTTTTCTCATGTTAACTTGTTTAAAGAATAGGCCTCAGTACCGTAACTGACTGATTAATGCACAAAAAAAACCTAGCACACATTAGCTGGTTATTTATTGATGTTGCAGCTATTCCAATAAAGTGTGCTTACTTGATCACAAAATAAAAATACTAGTCTCTAAATCGAGCTTCAACTTTCTTTTGTTCTCAGGTGTACTTCTGGACCTCCAGCCCCTCTCTGCCAGCCAGCGAGGAGGGATTCCAGCCAATGCCCTCTATCACCATCAGGCCTCCAGACGACCAGCACCTCCCCACAGCCAATACCTGCATCTCACGTCTTTACGTGCCACTCTACTCTTCGAAACAAATACTCAAACAAAAACTCCTCCTAGCCATTAAGACCAAAAACTTTGGTTTTGTGTAGAGGATCTGATGAAGAGTTCAAAAAAAAGGAAAAAAAAAATAATCCTGTTTACTGTTGTGAAATATTTACCTAGTTCCATTTTTGTAGAGTTATTTTTTGTCCAAACAATTTTATGAAATTCGACATACTGTCGATATCTCCCCACACGGTAATATTTGTTTGTGTTGTGAACACAAACGGCTTATTTTTATTTCAGTTTTTATTGTTTTTTTTGTTTGTTTCTTTTGTGTTAATGAAGAGATATATGGTCCAGAACATTCCTGCATTGGCACTGTAAAATGTAAAGCCCACAGTTCTGCTCTATTGGCTTAAACCTTTTGCTTCCCAGGAATTAGGTTTGACAGGAAGCTGTCAGACAGAAACTTAGCCAAAGATGACGGCAGTAGAAATATTTAAAAGAGAAAAGACACACTGTGATTTTGGTTTTGTTTTTCTTTCCCCTGGAAAAAGTACTATCACCGACAGTTCACTGCTGCCTTTGTGGAAAGTCCTTTTTTTTTTTTTTTCTTGTACAGGGGGAGTAGGGAATTTAAAATAAACATGGATGCAAATAAATTGTCTGATTTATTCATTTACTTTTTGAAAAATAGAAACTGAGACTTTTCAGATGCTAATTTTCTCCAGTTTAAAAAAGTTTCTTGATAAATATGTAACACTTTCAGGATTTGATTTGTCTCTATTAAAATATTTATTAGCATAATTGTAACAACAATGGAGTCGTCCAGCTGCAAGTATGGGCATTGCAGAGTTTTGTCTTCCGAATTGTATCCCTTATGGGGTCTCTGCGGGTGCTGGAGCCTATCCTAACTGATTTCAGGCGAGAAGCAGGGTTCATCTTGGTCGCTTTTCTGCTGTGGGGCCACACGCACAGAGTCCTTGGGACAATTTTGTAGCATTCAATTAACCTAACAAAATTTCCAGCCCACCCGGAAGGATCCCGAGTCATTCTTCAGCCAGCTGTGTGACATAGTCTCTCCAGCGGGTACAGGGTTTGCCCCTTGGTCTCCCCCTGGTGGGACGTGCCTGAAACACCTCACCAGCGAGGCCCTCGGGAGGCATCGTGACCAAATACCCTAACCACCTGTTAGAATAATTAAACTGTATATGAGTTATCATGTATTACATATTCTTTATGATATATGAGTTGATATGTAATATTCTTTCCATTTTATTGTGGTGTTAACTTTTCCTGTCTCTAAAAGCTCTATGTCAAAGGAGGGGTTTTTGACCTGACAGTTCGACCTGAGAAGAATGTTTTAATGAAGAAAACTTTGTTCTTTGATGTTCTTATCATGTTGACAATTAAGTGGTTCCTGTCTCTGCTCTTCTCTCCTCATTAAGACATAACTTTACTACAGAGTCAGATGTAGACATTAGATTTCCATATATGGAAGTTCCTTTTATTCTTCAAAGAGCACAATGTAATAGATTAGGATAGCATTGATAAAAAGAGGGGGTTAGACAGCGCTCTCTCAGAGCACTTGGGAAATTCGTAGTTGGGTGACTTTCCTGTATGCTCTCCGTGCACGATAAAGAAAATAAAGAATTACGTCTGGATTACGTCTCTGTCTTCGCTTCTCTTTTGTTAAAAATGTTATAAGTGGATTTTGAACCTAACATTTACTTGGTCCTTCGAGACGGATTCCAATACACCTGAGAGATCCATCGGGCGGGCCGACACCAGAAAAAGCCGTGGCCACGGTGATCTCCCACCAGGTTGGGATTTCTACAGAGACCTTTTCCAGGGCTGGAGGTCGTCCCGCCAGGTGGGCCTTGATGGTTGACGGAAGTCCGAGGGAGTGAAGACACAGACGGTAAGAGACAGTTTTTTTGGTTTTAAAGGAAGAAATAAATAAATACATAAAAGTGTGTAGAAGAAGAAATAAAATAACTACCTAAAAAGTGATAGGGTAAGCGGTAGGCAAAGTGTAGGGGTCAGAGGATATCGGAGTTCTTTGACAGAAGAAAACAGTTAATTTCCGAAAGTGTAGGGATATTGTAGGATAAGGGAGACCACAGGTGGACAAAAGTAGTCCGTAAAAGTCGTATTCTCGACTATCTAGGTGGAGCTCCCTTCAATAAAACCCTGGGTATTCTAGACAATGGCAGGTAAATAAGAAGAGACCACAGGTGGGCAAGAAGTAGCCCGTAAAAGTCGTATTCTCGGCTATCTAGGTGGGACTCTCTTGAAAAAGAAGTGTAGGGACATTGTAGGCTTAGTGTAGGTTAAGCAGTAGGGTAAGTGGTAGGTTAATTAGGGAAAAAAAAACCCAACAAGAGAGAAAAAAAAAAAAAAGGACGACGGAGTCCTCTGTACAGTTAAATTCTGTGAAATAAAAGGTACCTAAAAAAGAGTGAATGTGAAGAGTGACTGGAAGTAAAATTTTCACTAGAAAATTTTGCTTCATACTAAAACAACAGGAAAGTAAACAGTGAATTTTTGTGGATGCAGAGGCAAGAAACCTTCACCTGAAATACGGTCCAAAGAAAGGTTTACCATAAAAAGAATTACCACTGTCCTGTTGAAAACCTCTCCGGTACTAGAATATCCTATGTGTTGAAAAATATCGGAGCTAAAACAGTTAAAATGGGAAAAGGACAAAGCAAAAATTACCCCTTTGATACTTTGGAGTGTAAAGATTGGAAATTTATTCAAAACAACTAAACTAAAGTATCTGTCAAAATGAATAAAAAAATACAAATCTGATAGAAAACTTAGTTCTACTGAACTTAAACGACTGATAAGAAAAATGGGAAAAATAAGAAAAAGAATGGTATAGAGGAAGAGAAACGCAAAGCCACTGTGCGTCTGTGTGAGCTGACAAGGGTGTGGCTGTCTGCGCAGAGTGGTTGTGTGTGTGTGTGTGTGTGTGTGTGTGTGTGTGGCTCGGAGCTGCGAGAGGAAAAAAAAAAAAAAAAAAAAGAAAGTTAGCATTACTGTTTGCAATTTTGAGTGTATAGCAAAGTCAAAATGGGTCAGAAACTCTCAAACGAGATCAAAGTTAAAAAGAGAAGAAAGTTAAAACAAGGAATAAAGATGTGAAAGTGTGGAAGGATCAGGCTGAGAAGAGAAAGGCAGATGTCATTCTATAATTTTAATTATTATGCTTAAAGGTTGACCTTATAACACTACAGTTCGGGTTGCAGCTGAATCAGCAAGAACAGGAAAGTCCAAAAAAGAAGTTAGAGTAAACATATCTTGGGGAAAACGGGATTCAGCCAGGTTGGAAGGGAGAAGTTCAAGCAGGGAGTGTTTAGACAACCCCAGGAGAAATAAATGGTAACAGCGCTGGGTCAGAGTTGATCGTAAACCACCGTTGTGTCTGTGTGTCTTGTCTTGTGTGTGAATTAAAGAACTGAGTGTTTTAAGGATTCTAGCAGAATCTCACCAGTTCTTAATTTTATTGTTTTGCCTGCAAAGAAGGACGTATTGGTGACTTGGAGATAAAGGATGGGTTTCATCCCTGAAAACTGATTCCGCTGTGTGATTAGCACACAGTAGAAGGCTGGATCAGTGTCCTCTCCCCGGTCTCATGCCAAAGAACTTCTGTACAGGAATTGTAGTAAGTTTTAAATGAACTAAAAAGGATAGTTTTGTAAGAAATCTGGTTATTTCCAAAATTCGTAAGATACAGGGAAGTCTAAAGTTAGAGGTCTTTCTTAGAATAAGAAAAAGAGAAAAGTAGAGTTAGAGATCTTAGAATTGAACAAAGAGACAAAATAATTAATTGGGAAAATTTGTGTGCTGCATCACACGCAGCAGGTTGCCAGCACGGCGCCAGTAATAATGATAAAAATATATATATATATAAATAAATAAAAAAAGAAGCGCAGATCTGTGAGACTGGCACATCATCTCGCTGAATGACTAAGAATTGACCCTGGCCAGGTTAATTTTTGGGACTCAGAAAGCCGGTTTTTGAGATCAAAAGAAGTTTGTAAAATTATTACCTCATCAAAATCAAATTAGTGTAAATGGGAAAACAGTAGTAAATGAATGAATAAACGTTAAAAGTTTGAAGTAAAAAAGAGCCTTAAATTTGGTTAAACTGTTTTGTTACAAATTCATTCTGAAATGGCTCAAAAAAATGCTAGTTTTTCACTAAAGTTTGTGATTGTGAAAAAGATGGATCTTTGTGTGTGTCTGGTTTTTCTACAGCTGGGTGCGTGTGTGTGTCTGTTCCGCTGCAGCTGGGTGCGCTTGTGAGCGTGCGTGTAAGCGTGTGTGTAAGTGTGTGTGTAAGCCTGTGCATGAGCGTGCAAGGTCTGCATTTCTGTGTGACTTCTTTGTAAAGAAGTTTATATATCTAAACATTGTATGATTGTATGTTTGATTTGTTGGGAAGGGTTACGTGATATGATTTTTGTTCAGAGAGAGAGAATGCAGTTTGTTTGTTTGTTTGTCTTGGGTAAAGAAGAAGGAGAAAAAAAAAAAAAAAAAAAAAGTAGGAAAAAGTAAATGAGAGAAACAGATTAACATTAATTGTTTTTATATTTAGTGAAGATCATTTCTTAATATTTCTTTTTAAACATCATCAGATTGGAGCATTGTGTTAGTTTCGAACTCAAGTTTGTCCATAATAGAGAAAATTTTTATCTACGTCTAAAACCTGGTAAAAGGAAGTTAGTATTGCTGTCTCTAAGATTGATGTGGTGGTAGATAAAGTGTTTTTGGATACTGAGACAGATGCTTTTTGATGAACTTGAAACATAATTTGAACAATTTTAAATTCTGTCTTTAAGATCAGAGCATTAGTATGATCTAAAACTTCAGCTTTAGCAACAATTGTGTTTTTCTCTAATCAAATAATTTGCAGAAGTTGATTTTTTTGCTACTGACATTCCATATCTCAGCACAGTAATTTAGATATGGTCAAATGAGAGAATTGTACAGGATCAGTAATAATTTTTGTTGAGAAAATATTTTCATTTGTGCTGAACTATGCACAGTTAATAAAGAAATACGTAAATGAATTAATAGCAGTAACGACTAATAAAGGAAGTTTAAATCTGCAGATAAGTGTTTATTGTGATAGTCAGACGTGACCACTAATTTTGTGTTGTAAGTTCTGTTCATACTACCTTTGATGTATTGCAGTCCTGAAGGTTTGACCCCCCTACAACTAAAGTTTAGAGTCATCTCAGCATTAGAGTCAGATAAGACACCGGGGGATGGTACCAGTCTGTTCCTACGTGGCAGGCCACGTAGTAAGGGAAGGTCATTAGTGGAGAAAAGAAAGATTGCAGTACAGAAGGCTTCAAGGCCACAGAACGAATAACAGATGATTGGATTTGACAAGGTGTAACATTAAAAGATGATATTTATCACTGAACTCTAAATAAACCAATACTACCAAAAAGTCTCTACAAATGGGCTGCAATATTGAGCCATGGTCGTAGCCATGTCTCAACAGGAGGGAGAGTAGGATTAATTAACAAATGTTACACTACTTATGGATTTAATCTATATATAAAAAAAAAAAAAAAAACTTTTTGTAGAAATGTTTCATCTGTGCAAAACATAGTCCTAAAGCATCCTAAAGCATTATGTAAAGACATAATACCTTGATATGGGATACCTGAGATAATTTACAGTGATAAGCAATAAGAATGGTAAACAGAGTTGGATTTTATGAACACAAAAATCAACTGTTTATTCAGAATAACTGTTTAAAACTACAAGATATGGTAAATATTAGAATATTACAGATTATGCACAAAGTTAAAAATAACTTAGTTCCAAAAGGCATACAAAGTTTTTTTTTTTAATTTAGAGTTGGTTATCATAATTTACGAGGATGTTATATTTTTGAACGTGTTAAAGTAAGAACTTTGGTAAAATCAAGATATGTTTCTGTTGTTGGAGTAAAATTATGAAATGAACTCAATGATGAATTTAAAATATGTTCTTCTATTCTAAAATTTAAACATCATCTTAAATATAAAAGTATTAGTAAGTTAAAATAAGAATGAAAAAATAATAATCTAAAGTTTATTGTGGTTTTCTGTTTGATTGGAGATGTGTACTTTGTAAATTTAATTTTTGTTTGATTGTAGAAATGCTGTTCAGTTAAATGTATACACATGTATAGGGATAGCCACATATAAGCCATGCTTCAGCCTATTCCTTTTCTTTGGTCTGTTTGTTTCTTTGTTGCAATCTGTATTATTATTGTTATTATGATTTTACGCCAGACCAAATGAATAAATCTAAATCTGAACTGATAATGGTACATATTTTGTAAATCAAATAATTGACAAAATAGGAACTATGATTCATATAAATTTGAAGAATCATTGTGCATACCACCTTCAGAGTGCAGGACTAAAAGAAAGAACTAATGGTACAATAAAAAATAGGTTAAAGAAATGTATGGAAGAAACTGGCAGATCTTGGATAAACTGTGTAGACCTAGTAAAATTATATTTAAACATAACTAGTACCACAGGTCTGACTCCATATGAAACTGTGTTTGGGAGACTGTATATATTGCCTCATTTTAAAAACCAATGAGAAACTGATGAAGATGCAACACTGGCAGATTACGTGAAGAAAATAATAGAAAAACAAAAATCACGGTTGACTTGCACTAAAAATGACTCTATTTTTCAACAGGATACTCCTACAGTGGAACCAGGCGATTGGGTTCTGATTAAAAGTATTGGCATTCTCCTAAGTGGGAGGGGCCGTTTCAGGTACTGTTAAATACCCCCACAGCAGTAAAGATCGCTGAAAGATCCACCTGGATAAATCTGTGTCATTGTAAAAAGATCATCTCTGTAGAAAACCCAAACCGAACCAACTGAGCAAAGTCTGATAATAGGGTGGTGTCAGAAGTATAGATTCTGGTAAGACCCGAAAGTCAGTGAAGTTTTAAAAGCCAGTGGTTTCTTTAGGGGTCCTATTTCTGCAGAAATGACTCAAAGGTGGATTCGGCAGGCCATCTGTGGATGGGTCCCGAGTCTCGTCATCATATTAATAACATTGGGTTTCTGGTACCTACTGAGTATAAACTGACCAATCAAGTGACAGGAAGTTTTGAATCTTCTATTTGTTGGTGATGTACTATCAATAAAAATGTAGAATGGAACTCCATCCACTACAACGTTCAGAAATTAGAAAATTGGGCTCTGGAGGCTTTTGCCGTTCATGGTCAGCTTAAAGCAACTTCCTTAATGGCATTCCAGAATCGCATTGCTTTAGACATGCTCCTGGCTGAAAAAGGTGGTGTGTGTGCTATATTTGGGGAACAATGTTGTACTTTTATTCCCAATAACACAGCCGCTGACGGATGCTTGACAAAAACCATTGAGGGACTCCGTTCTCTCAACAAACGCCTGAAGGAGCAGTCTGACGTGGACACAGCTATGTGGGATGGCTGGTTGGACGTTTTTGGGAAGTATAAATTGCTGATCTCATCAATGATAATTTCTATTGCTGTTTTTGCAGCTATTCTGGCCTTGTGTGGATGGGGTTGTATTCTGTATCCGTTAACTGCTGAACAGACTAATTACCACAGCTCTCTCCCCAATAGAAGACCAGGTGGCTCAGATGTATCCTCTCCTCGATAATTCGTTTGAAAAAGTGGACGACTATGATGACATTGAACTCTGATTGTAAAAGTGCTGCCAAATAATAATAATATGAACCAGCAGCTGAAAATCTACAAGATGTGGCTGTATAATGAGGATGTGAGAAAATTTGTGTAATACCTGATAAACAGGAGGGAAATGTTAGAATAATTAAACTGTATATGAGTTATCATGTATTACATATTCTTTATGATATATGAGTTGATATGTAATATTCTTTCCATTTTATTGTGGTGTTAACTTTTCCTGTCTCTAAAAGCTCTATGTCAAAGGAGGGGTTTTTGACCTGACAGTTCGACCTGAGAAGAATGTTTTAATGAAGAAAACTTTGTTCTTTGATGTTCTTATCATGTTGACAATTAAGTGGTTCCTGTCTCTGCTCTTCTCTCCTCATTAAGACATAACTTTACTACAGAGTCAGATGTAGACATTAGATTTCCATATATGGAAGTTCCTTTTATTCTTCAAAGAGCACAATGTAATAGATTAGGATAGCATTGATAAAAAGAGGGGGTTAGACAGCGCTCTCTCAGAGCACTTGGGAAATTCGTAGTTGGGTGACTTTCCTGTATGCTCTCCGTGCACGATAAAGAAAATAAAGAATTACGTCTGGATTACGTCTCTGTCTTCGCTTCTCTTTTGTTAAAAATGTTATAAGTGGATTTTGAACCTAACACCACCCCATCTGGCTTCTCTCGACCTGGAAGAAGAGTGGCTACTTTTTTGTGTTGCATAATAATTAATTTTACTCATATCTTTTCGTCATAAACATCGGCCAAAAAAAAATATTGAAACATTTTGCAAACAAATTAGATCTACATGAAGGGGAACAAATGATTTACATATAAGTCGAATGTACTTTGTAACAAAATGATGCCACGTAGGTTAATCTCGTTACAAGAGGTGTTAAATCAGACACTTGAATATAGAAACTGAAAATGGATGTTGCACAGGGTTTCATCTTTTCAAAATGTCATTACAGTAACTTAAAATGATGATGTGCCTGGGTCTATCATGTTTTACATGTCTGAAACTGGAGGTAATGAGACAATGGATGGTGGGATTTGAATCTCTTCCCTGGTTTGGATCAGGACATCACTGAGATCCTGGATAGTCTGAGGAGTGATCTGAAACATAATGTCTTAGGGTTGTTCTTTTGGGTTTGAATGTGGTCAGTGTGAGGGTCAGGACAGTGGCACAAGAGAAACCTAGGAAACAGCATTGGATCTAAATTGGTTCAAAGTTTTATCCCTATACCTAATTGGTTTGGGTGCTATTGTCTAAACATCTAAAGAGTGTTTTCTCATTTTCTAAGTATTATCTACATATTTATAGCAATGTGCTCCAACCATTGATGCACATGCAACCTAAAACTTCTGATTTCCAATCCAAAGCAATTCAGGTGATTGAAACTACAGATTTGAAGTTGCAGATGAAAAGGCAACAACATCTTTTAATCTTTTAATGCATTTAAACTCACATATAAATGTAACCTACAAGCAGACATACAGTAAGTGTCCAACAGATTATAATGTAGTGTATAATTACAAAAAAATTAATTTTATTATTTTTTTTACCTGGATCACACACACATATGCATTTCAGATAAAAAATGTGCTTTTTATGTCCTATTTTTTTCCTTCATGCCTGAATTTACTTTCCTATTTACTTCAACTATGATTAAACTTGTGAAAAGCAATTGAAAACTATGATGAACCCAATTTTTTTTTTAACACAGTGATTTCTGATTTAACCAATCACATTTTAGTTGATCACTGGATCACTTATTAATTGATCTCTCACATTGGAGTTACCTTCTTTTTTTCCTCTTACTGTTGATCATGGGATCAACAGTTTTTCTTCCTGCTTATCTGTTATTTTGCTATAAAAATTATACAACTTATCCTCTGAGGCTCATGTCTAGACAAAGTAAAACCTTGATCTCAACTCACCAGCATTATTTCTATACTCTTACTTTTATAACAAGTCCACTACCACGTGGCTATCCCAGTTGTAACATTGTAATAAGAAAAAGATCCAGTGAATCTATGAAAGATCAGACTTTGTATGTACATACATTTACACACAACATATTCTAAAGTAAAGTCCAAAGTGCTTCAGGCTACTGGTAAATGTTGATTACCTTTAAAGGCTTGACTTTGACAGCTGAGGAAACTGGTTTAGTCACCTAACACTTGAAACTGTAATTTCCTACCCGACTTGAACGCAACATTCGTTGCTGTTCTAACTGGACTGCTGCGTTCACGGGTCACTGTAAATCCTATTCTTATTCATACTTTCACATCATGTTGGAGGCTGGCTTATTCACCGCTTAGCTTACTCGATTGCGCTAGTTAGCCACCTTAGCTCGGCCAATGTTGCTGCTGAATGAATTTATTGTTAGTGATCATGTTGAAATCGAGTCATTATTTGTAGCTAACACCGCATGCTAGCAGAGGAAAAGCAAAGCGTAACTAATCGCTGTTTGTTAAAAAGAAGATCATAGAAATGGAACAATGGCAGAACGCGGCCTCTCAGCAGGTCAAGCTGATTACAGATCGTATGAATGAAGTGTTGGGTAAAGGCCTGGAATGGTTAGAGATGGAGATCGGTGTGAAGGTGGATTTCCTCCCGCCTTGGTTGATCCTGTTAGCTGCGTGTGGAGGACTACTCCTCATGGTCCTCCTCTGGGCCTCTCTATGTAGGACACTATTTAGAAAAAAACCCATTTCCAGCTCTGTGGATGAGCAGGTTGAGACTAAACGAGCCCCAAACAGAGCTGTCAAACCTGAGGAAGTGAAGAAAAAGAAGAAGAAAGCAGACAAAGTAAGTAAAGAAGGGTTTTTAACTCGCAACCTTCAGCTAGCACGTTGTTAGCAACATGCTAACATGACAGATTGAACAGGGATTTTTATGGATTTAATAGATTATTTAAAAATGAATAACTGGTTTGTGTTCATATGATTGTGGTTTTGATTTTAATTGTGATTTTTTTTTAGAAGGTGCAGCCAAACGGCAGAGCAATTGCTGAAACTCAGGAGGAAGAAGAAGAAGCAGCTGCTACCATATCAGAGGAGGTAGTGCCACCTCATCAGATCCAAGGAAAGAAGGACAAGATAGCTGAGGTAAGAAATCCACTTATTTCAATTAAAACACCTCAAATCCAGGCTTTAAACTATTTGATTTCAACCCAAAAACCTTTTAACTATCACACACAATCCTATTCTGGTCTTGATTTCTTAAACCCAACATCAACAATGACAGTTGTGAATGAAATCAGCCTAAAAATGAACAAAATCAAACCAGAGGATCAACTCAATCGAGGATAAAATTACAATTAAATCAGAGTTTAAGTATCTCTGGGTCTTGTTCACGAGTGGGGGAAAGATGGAGCGGGAAATCGACAGGCGGATCGGTGCGGCATCAGCAATAACTAGGATGCTGCATCGGTCCGTCGTGGTAAAGAGAGAGCTGAGCCTAAAAGCAAAGCTCTCGATTTACAATTCGATCTACGTTCCTACCCTCTCCTATAGTCACCAGCTGTGGGTGGTGACCGAAAGAATGAGATTGCGGATACAAGCGGCCGAAATGAGCTTCCTCTGCAGGGTGGCTGGGCTCTCACTCAGAGATCGGGTGAGGAGCTTTGCCATCCGGGAGGAGCTCAATGTCGAGCCGCTCCTCCTCCAGGTCGAGAGGAGCCCGCCCCCGAGCGCCTCGCGGGCAAGGTGTTTCGGGAGGAGACCAAGGGGCAGACCCTGGACCCGCTGGAGAGACTATGTCTCACAGCTGGCTGCGGAACGACTTGGGATCCTTCCAGGTGAGCTGGAGGATACAGCCGGGGAGAGAGAGGCCTGGGCCACCCGTTTGAGGCTGTTGCCCCCGTGACCTGACCCCGAACAAGCGGAAGATGACGGAACGGAATACATCAATTTAGAAAAAATCAAATAAGAATTTGACTTATTGGATATTTTTATTAGATTGACGTCCAAATTGGTGCAGCGTCCACAATAATTAGGACACTGCATTAGTCCGTGGTAGTGAAGAAAGAGCTGAGCCCAAAAAGCAAAGCTCTTGATTTATCAGTCAATCTACGTTCCCAATTTTACCTACGGTGACCAGTTGTGGTGCCTGGGCTCTCACTCAGAGATAGAGTGAGGAGCTCTGCCATCTGGGAGAAGCTTGGAGTAGAGTCGTTGGTCCTCTGAGTAGAGGGACACCAGATGGGGTGGTTTGGGCATCTGGTTAGGAAGTATCCTGAGTGCCTCGCTGGTAAGGGATTTCAAGCACTCATGACCGGGAGGAGATGCAGAGACAAACCTCGGACTTACTGGAGAGACTATGTCACACAGCTGGACATGGAACACCTCAGGATCCTCCCTGGTGAGCTGTAGGAGGGAGCCTGGGTGAAGGAAGCCTGGGTTTCCATTTGAGGTTGTTGTCCCTGCGACCCGGCCCTGGATAAGCGGAAGACAATGGAACAGAACGCACATTCAAGCTATTAAGCAAGTTCAAGGCAAAAGCTTTTTTTTTAATGTAAATTGTACACATTCTGTTTCATTTTGAATAAGTTTCAAAATCACAACCACCCACACACACACTCATTCATTCCCTGGAACAATTTCATAGCAGCCAATCAACCTAACATGCATGTTTTTGGAGGGTGGGGGTAAACCAGAGTACCTGAAGAAAACCCACCCACACACGAGGAGAACAGGCAAACTCCACACATAAAGACCAGTGTTTCAAGCCAGGCCCCCACTCTGAGACTTGAACACCAACCATCTTCCTGTGAACCCACGGTGCTAACCACTGCACCACCATGCAGCCCCAAGTTTCTTTTTATGATTAAATTGAAAAAAAAAAAAAAAAAAAGACTGGTATTTGCTGTTAAAACGTAGGTGTGTGATACAAGGAAGCAAAACTAAATAAAGAACCTCTCCCAAATATTTTTTACATTATGCATTTTATCTTTTGACAGTTTGGTCTTCATACAGTACATCACAGAGAAGTAAAGGCGGTGTGGAAGATTAATTTCTGTTATGACAAAAATCCAGCTGGACTGGTGCTTGGAAACGGGTGATCATTTTTGTTTCGTGAACAAAAAACACTTGAACACTTTGATCAGCCCTATTGGTTGTTATTCTTCTTCTTTCGGCATATCTGCTGCATACACTTTGGTCACGACAACTATCTTCATGTTTTCCTTCACTGTTTCCATGAATCTCCTCTTTGGTCTTCCTCTAGTCCTCTTTCTTGGTGGTTCCAAATCCAGCATCCTTCTTCCGATCTACTCTCTCTTTCTCCTCTGCACATGTCCAAACCATCTCAGTCTGGTCTCTCCGACTTTATCTCCAAAACTTCTAACATGTGCTGTTCCTCTGATCCTGTCCATCCTGGTCACTCCCAGAGAGATCCTCAGCATCTTCATCTCTGCTACCTCCATCTCTGTTTCCTGTCTTTTCCTCAGTGACACTGTCTCTAGACCAAACAACATAGCCGGTCTCACCACGGTTTTGTACACGTTTCCTTTCGTTTTAGCCGAAACTCTTCTATCACACATCACACCTGATACTTTTCTCCACCCATTCCAGCCTGCCTGCACACGTTTTTTCACCTCTTTTCCACACTCTCCATTGCTCTGACAAAAAACAAAACACATAGTGGATTAATAGAACTTTATGTGACATTTTGAAAGAAAGACAGGTGAGTGTAAAACATGGTTAATAAATGCATAGCGTTGTCTGTTAAAGTCAGGTAGCACTAACTAACTAATCACGAGTCCAAGCAAAGTTCAGTCCTCACAGATTACACACTGATGATAAACATTCGGGGTCAAAAATCCTTCTTTCTTTTCTTCTGAAATATACTTTCAAACATTTTAATGAGCTGCTGTTTGTATATGTGATTCTGTAAACGAGCATTGATTAGACTAAGACATTGTGCTCTTTAAAATGATCTTTTAGGTGCTTTTTTAAAAAATGATATAGGGTACAATAAAACTGGAGAATAACTATATGTTGTGTAAGGCAGCGTTTTTCAACCAGGCAGCGTGAGAAATTATCTTATTTGGCACGGTGATCGTGATCTACAGGTAGCTTCCAAAGATTGTTTCGGTTTTGTTTTCGGTTGGTCTCATGTTGTTTGTGTAAAAAATAAATAAATAAATAATTAGAGTGTATTTATTAATGTTAATCAGTGAAATCCCACCCTCACCTATGAATACCAGGTGTGGGTGGTGACCGAAAGAATGAGATTGCGGATACAAGCGGCCGAAATGAGCTTCTTCCAGAGGGTGGCTGGGTTCTCACTCAGAGATCGGGCAAGGAGCTTTGACATCCAGAAGGAGCTCGGTGTCAAGCCGCTCCTCCTCCAGATCAAGAGAAGCCAGATGGGGTGGTTCGGGCATCTGGTCAGGATGCCCCCGAGCGCCTTGCTGGTGAGGTTTTCCGGCCATGTCCCACCGGGAGGAGACCAAGCGGCAGACCCCGGACCCGCTGGAGATTATGTCTCACAGCTGAACGGGGAACGACTCGGGATCCTTGCGGATGAGCTGGAGGATGCAGCTGGGGTGAGAAAAGCCTGGGCTTCCCATCTGAGGCTGTTGCCCCCGTGACCCGGCCCCGGATAAGCGGAAGACGACGGAATGGAATCATAAAATCCTGTCATTTTATTTAGAGACAGACATGGCTGTTCTGAGATAGGTTGTTTACTGTAACCATAGCGACTCATTCTTCTTCCCTGCTTTTTTTTTGCATGCTGCAGTCCATTCATCCCCAAAACTTCCCTACCTAGTGTATCATATTTTCTACATGTTTTTGAGACATCAGTAAATTTAAGTTGGGTTTTAAAGCAGAAAAAATGTGAATTCTTATGAAATCTAACATTTTCTGCAAGAAATTAATGGTAAAAAGTTCGTGTTGCATTCTGAATAAATCTTCTGAAAGGCTTGGAACTGGAAAGCACAAAACAAAGTGCTCATTAGGACACATGCTTCCATAGAAAAATTGCTTTTGATTACGTTTTATTAAATTATAAAATTTTGATTGTTGATGTTGCCTTAAGATTATTTTTTTGATGGAAAAATGTATGTTGGCATGAAAAAGTTTGAAAAAAACACTGGTGTAATTTGACTGCTTCCAGACCCAGTGAAACCCTTTGAGACATGATCCCATCGTCTTAGAAGCTGTTAAGCTGACATTTGAGAATAATTGTGTTCAGAAAATCCCAGCTTAGAAACATGATGTCTACCAGATTTCGTCTGCGGCTGCACCTCAAGATAAATCTGTTAATTTGACCGACATTTTCTCCAAAGTTCATTCCGAAAAATTTTTTTCCAACGTGCAAACTCTCACTTGTGCTAAATTTTGTTTTTACAGACAAAGAAGTCAAAGAAAAAAGCCAAACAAGCTGTGAAGGAGACGAAGACGGTTTCTGAAGGAAAAGAACCAGAAGAAGGTGAAACATGATCAATAAAAATAAAATATTTTATCATGTTGGCTCGTTTTTTTAGAAAATGGGTTCAATCCTTAAACAACATCTTTGTTAAAATAAATTTTTATTGTTAGAAAATATTTTTTGTTGAAGCTCTTTCTTTCTTTCAGGAACATGGGAGACCAAGGTCAGCAACAAGGAGAAACGGGAGCAACGCAAGAAGGACAAAAGCTCCAGCGATGGCTCAGCCAGTCCTGGAGGAGGGGACACACCTGTGAGCACCCCGCCGGATCAACCCAAACCCCCCTCTGCAGCAACACCACCTGCACCTTCCAACCAGAAAAAGAAAAAAGGTGCTTTTTTTTAAAAACATCTGCTCACTAACGTTACTGTGTGTTTAAACACACTTGTTTTCACTGGTCGTTTGTCTCTTGTTGACACGAACGGTTATTTTTACAAAACGCTCGGGGAGTTCTGTCTCACCTGAGTTTCCTTCACACTGTGTGTGTGTTTTTTCTGCTTCATAACACCCCCATGTGATTTGTCCTCAACATTTGTTAACCTTTTTTTTTTTTTAAACAACAGGAGAGTCTGCAAAAGTGAAGGCTGAAGCTGTTGCTTGTAAAGGTAAAAAAAATAGTCAGATTTAGTCATTTTTGAAAAAATAAAGTGCTTTAAGTCTAAATTTTTTTGTCTCGTTGAGAAATCCTTTGTTTCTTTGTTTGTTTTAGTTAAAACTAACGAGCCGTTAGAGGTGTCGGCTACTGATGCTGCTGTGAAGGTTTCAGCTCAGGCCGTTCCTCCAAAGGCGACATCCTGGAGCGCTTCCAGACCCTCTGCCCCTCTGTGGAGGGCGGGGATCGATGGTAAAAAGAGATTTATTTATTTATAGGAATTATATTAAAATCCATTTATCTTTCTGTGTTATTTAAATTGTTTGGGTCGTGTGTGTTTCAGAGCCATGGACTGTTATTGACCGCCCGCTGCCCTCTGATCTCAATCTTGTGACTTTGACTGGATTAGGAACTGCTCGTGAGTGTGAACTAATGAAGTTACCAGTAGGCGGCGCTGTCTCCTAAATATTCTGCTTGTCTTCCTGATAGAGTCCGGCGGACCTGTGAACGATCTGTCATGGCTCAGCCAGCCCAAGGTGGACGACGAGTGGTCCGGACTCAGTATGTAACCGTTTTAACTTTTTAAATAAAAATAAATTATTTTCCTCATTGTTTTAATCCGTGATTCCTCAGACGGAGGTTCCGCTGATCCCAGCTCTGACTGGAACGCCCCCTCTGAAGCCTGGGGAAACTACGAGGAGCCAAATCCCGAGCCACCTCAGACTCAGGAGCAGACCCCATCTGATTCGGCCAAAGTTAATCCGATGGGTGCAGCCGTGAGTCACAGACTAGATTATGATCCGTCATCGTCCCCTGCAGGAGAAACTGGACTCAGCTGGTGTTTTATTTTTTAGGATGATGACGAGGATGACAAAGAAAAGGGCGATGGCGCCGCTGATGGAGGAGCTAAAACGAAGAGGAAGAAAAAGAAGAAGAAGAAGGCTGCAGAGGAAGGAGGGAGCGAGGATCAGGTAACTAAAAAAAAAAAAAAAAAAACAAGTTTCATCCAAACAAAATAGTTCTGCTTCTTCTTCTTTCGGCATTTCCTTTCAGGGGTCTCCACAGCAAGTCAGTTTCTTCCATCTAACCCTATCTCCTGCATCCTCTTCGGTCACCCCAACTATCTTCATGTCTTCCTTCACTGTATCCATGAATCTCCTTTTTGGTCTTCCTCTAGTCCTCTTTCCTGGTGGTTCCAAACCCAGCATCCTTCTTCCTATGTACTCTCTCTCTCTCCTCTGCACAAGTCCAAACCATTTCAGTCTGGCCTCTCTGACTTTATTTCCAAAATCTCTAACTTGTGCTGTTCCTCTGATCCTGTTCATCCTGGTCACTCCCAGAGAGATCCTCAGCATCTTCATCTCTACTACCTCCATCTCTGTTTCCTGTCTTCTGCTTATTTGTGAAAAATTAAAATTTAATCCTAACTTCATTTTGTTTGATGTGTAGAAGGAGGAGCCAGTGAAGGAGGCGGTGCCTGTGGCGTCGGTGAAGAAGCAGGAAAACGTTGCTGCCGTCCAGCCTGTCAAGACGGCAGCAAGTCCGAAAGTCAAGGCTGCCGAGGTCAGCAAAAACCACACGGTTCCTCTACTTTTTAGATGAGCATAAAAGAGGACGTTAGAAAAGATTAAAATAAGTTCTTTTATCACTGAAAAAAGCTTTAGAAGTGATCGTAATTCAGTGGAATTAGGTGAGGTGTCCACATACTCAAGAGAATCTAACAAACAAGTTTCTGATTGTTGTGTTTTTGGCGTTCCCATGAACTGTTTTGTTTTATTTTGTACCACTAAAATTAGCAGGGATGATCCTGATGATGACAACGTGGGAACCTGCTTCTGATTTTGATATTTTTTTTTGTATTTTTTTCTCGTTTAAAGTCACAAAACCCAAATGTGATAAATCTTTACATTCAGTCCATTTTTCAGTTGTATGGTTACTGAGGTGTAAGCCGTTCAGCGACTCCTTCCAGCAGGGGTGTCAAACTCAGTTCCTGGAGGGTCGGGGTCCTGAAGGTGTTCCATATGTTCTTGCATCTAGACACCTGATCCAGGTTATTGGATAAATGTGCCGAAATTTATTGGCTGTTGATTTCACTTTATGAAATCAGCTGTATTGAAGCGGGAGCACATGGAATACCATCAGGACAATGGCCCTCGAGGACCGGAGTTTGACACCCCTGCCTTTACAGTGTTTATACGGCAAAGGGTTTCTACAATTTTCGGCATCACCAAAAATGGGACTGGAAGACCTGATCCAAAAAAGCAAATGTTTTAAATACTTATTTACAGGACATGCAGATCATCAAAAAAAAAAATCCATAACATAAAAATCATAACACTCGATGGCACAATAAATTACATGAGAAAAAAGGGTTCACATGTAATTTAAAAGATGACCACAGAATAACATACTCATAAATCCTGAAGAATTAAACTTACTCCTAATCCAGGTAAAGTAAATGTTGCTGATTTCAAGTAAAAAACATCACATGAGACTTTTTTGTTTTGAAGAATCTTTAAACTTGAAGCATCTGAATGTATAATAAACCCAAACTCACCCATCGTTTTGAGTGTGGAACCAATTTTTTGGATGATTTACTTGTTCCTCCTTCACAGTCTAAATATTTCTTTCTAACAGGCGAGAGGGGATCGGCAAGTGAAGGAAGTCGTATCCCAGAAAGCTCCCGTCACACAAGTGCCACAGAAGTCCGCAGATGGAGAGCCAACTGCCAAGCAGAACAACCTTCCTGCTCCCGCACAGCAAAGTAAGAACATGTGTGGCACCTCAGGAATAAAATCCAGTTTTAATAATCCCAATCAAACTACTTTATGCTACAAAACTCAGTTTGAGGACTTTGATTTAAAGCAAACATGGACATGTGTATGAGTAACTAAAATAAAAAGCTGTGATTCGGTACAAAATCACAACATATGTTCAGACCTAAACTAACTCAGTAGAAACCACCTCACTGACATGGATTAAAGGTTCAGCAGGTGTTGTGGTGAGCCAATCTCCAACCTGTTCCTCTGTCTGGTGCAACAAAAAACCTGGAGATGATCTGATTCAATGTTTCCTAATCAGAGGGTACAAAGATCTTCAGGGGTTGATCATAGTATTGTGAAGGTTCCCGACCCCCCCATTCCAATCTGGCTCCTCGACCCAGGCTCTTACATGAATACCCACTGAATGTGTGCATGTGTACAAACACTTTAAAGGTTAAATTTGGTACATTTGAGACAGTTTGAAACTAAAACTCGTTATTTTTATTTCTTCTTTTTAGAAAGAGCTGAGGAGAGCAAACCGGCCAAGAAGAAGAAGGCGAGGAGGGAGACATGAGACTTCGCTTCTCACTCCTCCAGATGCAAAAGACTTCATATCCAGTTTATGCAACTCCTTTTGCAACAAGGACTTTTGAGCTGAAGTCTGTGATGATGGACTTTGCTTAAAAAAAAATAACAAAAAAAAAAGAATTTTCTACACCCGACGCGTCCGGTGGGTTACTGTACGCAGGCGTGGTGCAATCTGACGTAACGCGGTGTCGATGATTTTCATTCAGCTGTCTGAGACCATGTCCACACGTAGCCGGGTATTTTTGAAAACGTATATCTGCTGTCCTCCGTTTTAGCAAAACTCTCGCGTACACACGTAACAGTTTTCAATATAACCACATCCACACGAACCCATATCAAAACACTTCTGAGTGTGGTTATAAGTATGCCAGACCAGTAGGTGGCAGTATTTATCTAAACGTAAGCTTTGAGCTAGGAAGGCTTATGTGATGGATAGAAGGCAACGGCAACGCATTTCTTTCTCCTTTGCTTCTCAACAAGAAGCAAGAGCAGTTGAGTGTGTGTAAACAAAAAAAAAAGCAAGAAAAGAACGTAAGAGAGTCTTGTTTTTTTTTTTCCAGAGGATCCATGCTGCCCACTGTCTGATATTAAAAACAAGGACGCACACAAATGGCGTTTATGCATTGTCGCTGGTAGTGATGCTTAAAAACCTAAAACGCCGGTTATGCATGTCCAAACGCAAAACCGGAGTTTTCCAAAATCTTCACTTTGATCTGAGTTTTTAAAAACGAGGGTTTTGAGTAAAAATAACCTACGGGTTTGTGTGGATGACAGGCCAAAACAGATAAAAATATATTCGTTTTACCAGATACCCAACTACGTGTGGACAGGGGTCATTCTGTCTTTAATCTCACTGAACCAATTAACTGAAGGATGTGTGTTATAGTCTTCTAGAGCTGTAGAAATTACTGATCATGTAGAAATTTGCTGTCATGATGGCGAGCGGATGTTGGAGTATAAGTCACATGACTGCTCTGGGCCTTTGCATCACAAGTTTATTTACTGTGGCAAAGCAGGGAGGGGGGAGTGTAATGGTTTGGGCCTAACGGGTTGTAAATGATGTCCTATCTTCTGTCAAGATGTGCTGCTCCTATCGATTCATGCTACCTTGTCGAAAAGTGCTGCTGAGTGGCTAATGAGGTAAATTTTGTTCCACTTAAGAAATGACTACATATGATTATGTTTTATATATATACTGTATTGATCTACAGCATTTTGATTCTTACCGATCATGAGTAGTGTAACGCGACAGGTAAATTTATTAATCAGGTGATGCTCTTACGGTCTGAAAATTTTAAAAAGGACCAGTATGTGTGATAAATTATTAGTATAGGTGTATATATTTACAAGTTGTCTTTTTTTTTTTTTTAATGATAATTAAAAAAAAATATGGAAGGGCGGCTTGAGAGTAAGTTTGAAAATAACGGTTGCGTAATGCCCATGCGCCGAAGTATGAGGTAGCACCTCGACGAGTAGCTCAGATCGACAGGACACCTGCACAGAGAAGGGAATCATGGCCGCTTTGTATTTCCGCATATCTTCCTGTGACTGAACGTTTCATCTTCTCCAGTTTGTCTCATCTGATGTCGTACTGCAGTGAGGTGCTTTTTAATGTCTATGGCGACCCTTTGGATGCCCCCTTATTGAAACCATCCACTGCATCCTCATGAACCCTTCTTCGTGCTTTTTCACCACCGGCTGATTCAAGTCTTCAAAATCTTTTGTAAAACTTGTTTGTAATAAAAGAAAAGCTAAAGCCATATGTAAAAAGACTAAATAAAGGCCAGTTTTTCTATCAGGACGTCTCATTCACAATGGAGATTAAAGTTATCATCATAAATAACACATTTATATCTAGAAAAACACTCGGAGAGCCAATGGGTGCAGATTAACAAACTGACAGACCCAATAAGAACTTAAAACAAACTAAAGTTTCCATAGAGACCAGAGTTCGAATGTCCTCCGCTCCGCCTCTTAAAGTGCCAGCGTGTGACAAGACTTCAAAATTCAAACAGAACCTTTATAACACCCTTGGACCCAAACGACGACCTGGATCACTCCCAAATTTTTATTCTTCATTCAATTAATTCTATTACATGTGTACACCCCAAAATTACAAAAACAATTGTCTCAATGGGCTTCCCATTGCAGAAAAAAAGTACAAAAACAAAGAACAAAAAAGTATATGTACATAAATACACAGCTAAAAGCCAACTAACAAATGCTAGCTAAGCAATTTCAGCACATTCCTGCCCTTAAACATTCCTTTACAGTGAGTAAAACCTTTAAAAAACCCAGCAGTAATAAAAACAAGAAACCTCATGGAGATCCACATGAAAGAGAAATCCGATGTGTGGACGATGTGTCTAAGACCATTAAATAAACACAAGCTTTTTCTACTCTACAGCTATATTATCTATAGAAATCAGTAGATGGGCTTCATTCTGATGGAAACAGGATGGTAGATCAAGCACAGAGGCCTCCACAGTCTGGCAACGCTCAGGACAGGAACACGTTGAGGATCCATCTGGAATCTGAAACAGCGCTTTCTCCCAAAGAAGAGGAAGACAGAGGTGGACAACATGTGAATCATACTGTACCAACTAGTGGAGAGATTGATGAAGAAGGGTGCCACAAAAAGAAAAGCCAGGGATCAGCCAAGGGCGATGTGGATCCATCAAGTGGCCGAGGCAGGCCGACAGATAATAGAAGATAGAATAAGAGGACAGAACCCCAATGTGCCATACTTTCCTCAGCTTCTAGTATCTAGCAGCTAACTAGCAACTTCACCTTCCCGTTATGGATATATCCTGAAAATGTCATGAAAATCCACCCATAACTTTTTGAGTTATCTTGTCCTGACACACGCTACCCGTCACACAACTTCCTTAACGAAGGTAAATATGTAAATTGTTAAAACCTGTTCAGAAAATTTGCTACAAATGCGTATGTCTTTGTGAAGACTGAGCAGAATTTAAAACCCACAAATTGAATCCTTGCTAAAATACTTTTATTTGAAACCAGGAAGTTGGAGTCATTGACAGGCTGACAGCCAATCATTTTTGTCCACCATATAAAAATTGACTGGCTAATCTTTTTCATGTCCCACAAAGTCCACAGTTTATTATTAGACTTTTTTCAAGTTATTATTAGTACACATGTTTATAAGACCGAGTCTAACCAGTAAAGTCAGATTTAAATGTAGTAGAAATCTTTTATACAACCTTTAAATGTGTGTTAAGTGTTTACTCATCTTAAAATAACTGAGTTTTGGTCTTTAACAGGATGATGTCATGTTGCTGTTTAAAGAAATGACTTGTAGTTTCCAGATTAAAGTATTTAGGTCTAAAACTTTCTGGAAAATACAGATTACATCATGGGATTTGAGCTTCTCTAGGATCAGTGTGTTTTATCATCAGGACGAGAAAACACGACCTTCACGATTCAAAAGCTAGCACAGTTTAAATAACAGTGACAGGAAGCAGTAGGGATTCCACTTCAAAATAAAAGCAATTGTTAGACAGTAACTTACAGAAAATCACAAGTTAAAGAATTTACTCACAATCTTGCTTCATTTGTAACCTTAAAATGTCTTTAAGGTTGACATATTCACATAGTTTCTGATTTAATCCTGTGTGTGTAATATATGTAAAATGAACGATGTTCATTATTTCCTCTGCCTTCACATTGAAAAGGATCTAACTGTTTCTGAAACAAAAAGAAAACCACATCCTCCTTTCCAAATGTCAATTTCATTACGGGTTAAAATATTAAAGCCATAAATAAAAATGATCAAACATAAAAACTCCTTTAAAAAAAAAAGTCAGTTTCTAGCTTTTATTTTGAAACAGGAAGCATTATTTCCCTGCCAAACTGCTTTACTATAATCTGCTGCAGCTATAAGTAAACACAGGGAGCAGGTTGGAGACAGAAGGGCTGTCTGTGATCGTCTGTTCTCAGCTTCTCCTTTGAACATCTAAATGTTTTCAGAGAAGATGATGATCTCTCCGTGGGACCGCTGGTATTCCACCAGCTGCTGCTTGTGCTGTCATGTCCGCACTGGAACCATCATCCTGGGGGTCTGGTACATGGTAAGCACCCCCTCATTCATTTCATCTGATCTGTCAGGCTGCAGAGACATCTACAAATAATGATATTTTTATCTTTGCAAAGAGATTTAAATGAATTGATTTAAACATTTCTGCACATTTTAATTGTTTAGCAATTTTTATTGATGCAAAAATGACAATAGATTCACATTTTATTTTAGATCAATTAACCCTTCATGTTATTAATTTTTTTTTTTGCAATTTTGTTTAAAACTAAACCTCTTCAATGTCTTTTGATAAAGTATTGTAATAAATATTAAATGATGCATGGGATTATTTACATGCAAAGTGATGATCTTTATGAATTCAAGCTGCATTAATATGCATCAATCTGTCAGACTTAATATCCAGCAAGTTAATTAGAAACAAGTCTGCATGTGGAAAAATCCTTTCTTTATTCTCCTTATGAATAACTTAGCATCCAGCCTCTTCAGGTAACCCGCTTTGTGTCAGGTTGCCCATTTATACTGTGCAGAATTTTCCATGACATTCTCCTCATCAGTGAGTCATCTGCATAATGAACACTGGACACAGCTAAGAGAACTGATACAGCAGACGTGGAGCTCACATATCTGTTTAGCATTCATTTAAGCTTAGATGCACAAATTTGCATGATTTACAGTTGCATTTGACATTAAAGAGCTTTTCTGTGTCATGTTTGATTGATCTGTGGTGTTATTCTGTTCACCATCTGTCCTTCTGTATATTGTTTACTTTATTCGTCCATATGTCCTCTGTCTCTAAGCTCATCAATGCGGTGGTGTTACTCATCCTACTGACTGCCCTCAGTGATCCTGAGCAGTACCACCTGACCAGCGCAGAGCTAGCCAATGACCTGGATGTCATGGACGATGCCAGTAAGTAGCCTACAGACCCACTGTTCTGCTGAACACAACCCGAAAGGTGTCTTATGACGCTAAATTTGTTCTGATTTTTTGGGCTTGATTCATTCAATGTGAATCTGAAAGTCTTGGATTGATGTTTCTAAACATGTTTGCTGATGATGTACTGCTTTTTCTTTCACGCACATAAACGTTATTCTGTTAAGATGTTTTTAATGATTGAATAAGTGCAGGCGACGCGAGTCGATTAGTAGCACAATTCATGCACAAAGCAATTCAAAGTGCTTACAAAACAAAAAAATGCATTGAAATCACAAAACAAAATTTAAAAAAGTTATTAATTTTTAATCTAATGCACGATTAAACAGAACTATTCTCAGCTTAGATTTAAACATCGTCGCAGTACAGGCCTGTCTCACGGCCTCAGGAAGTTTATTCTCCATTTTTAGTCTTTACTCTTGACATAGATAGATAAAAAACTTTATGAATTGCCCGCAGGAGAAATTCTGGTGTCCAGCAGCAACAGAAATCACACAAGCTGTACATACAAAATAAATAAAAAAAACAACATACATACATAATAAAATAGGAGTCAGTTCCTTCCAGAAACATCTGATCAATTAAATTGCGTGAGGGCTGAAGGGATGAACCACCTCCTAAAGCGCTCAGTCCTGCAGCGCAGTAAGAGGAACCTTTTACTTTGGGTACTCTTCTGGGTCGTGATAACATCATGTAGAAGGTGACGGGGGTTATTCAGGATACCCTGCATTAGAGCCTTTATCCTCCCATCCAAAACAACTCCCACAGAGTCCAGGAGGAGACCAGTCCCCGAGGTCCTCAGAGTTCTAGATGGTTCAGAAGATGCTAACTTTTTACATTTAAACACATGCAGAGTAGCTTTAAAGTCTATTCTCTGAACCACAGGAAGCCAGTGCAGGGTCCTGAGCACAGGACTTATGCCATCATACATTCTAGTTCTACAGCATTTTGAATGAACTCCAGTTGTTTTAAGGTCTTTTTGTTCAGACCAGTGAGTAGAACCGTTGCAATAATTTAATCTAGTGGAAACAAAATGCATGGATAAGAATTTTGGCAAAGTTTGTGTACAAGTTAGAGTCACTTCAAGAGTCTCTTAAATTTGTATTTTTCTTTTTTGTGTGCAACAATTGAAACAGTCTTTTACATTTATCATGCTAGGTGGTCACTGTTTTGTTGCGTTGTTTGCAATTACTGAAAACTATTTTTTTTCAATATACTTTAGCTTGATGTTCAGCCAACCTCACATCAGACATATTAAGTGTGTGCAACAGTTTTTTTTGCATTTTTTTACCTCATCAAAGTGATGTAAAAGATCCTAAAAGCAATTTCAGAATAGATAACAAAAAATAATATCAGATGCGATACTTGAGCCTAGCTTTTGATGCAGGATTTCCATCTGATTTATCACTTTATCGTCATGCTTCAGCCTTTGCCAAATCAACCCCAAAGACACAGACGTGGGTGCTTAGTTGTCCATCTGTCTGTTTTGGAAAAGCCGTCTTAGCACCGGAGCACACCTTCACAGTCTGCCACAAACACAAGGTGATGGGTGTCTTAAATTCGAAACGACAACATTCCCAGATTCTTGTAGATTAGTCCATTAATGTAGGTTGAACCAGCTGGTGTGATGCCTCCACTTAATCAGACACGTCAGAATGTTCACCAGGTCATGGCTAATTCATCATCTCCAGCTGATATGTCTTTGTGGAAAAGATTAAGTCTTTCTATTGGAGTATTTTTTTCTGTATTACAAAAAAATTGGTCATTTCAAATTCTTGTAATCATTTGTTACTTGGATTACCTTGGCTTCTATCTTTGTTGATTATTAACTAATCAGTTCACTTCTTGAATTATTTCATTTTTGGATTTTTTTAATTTGAACTACGGTTACAAATCAATTTCCCTCTAAGGATTAATAAAGTCAAACTTATCTTAAAACTGGTAAGGCATAAATAAGCCTGGTAGGTAGTAATTTGTGGGTACGCCAGTCATGGATGTGTTCTTTTTTACAAAAATAAAACTACATTAGATGCAAAAGACAGAAGCAATTGAAAAAGAAATACTCAAATAATTAATAACGGGCTTCTACTAAACGTAACAACTAAGAGGAAACATTGTAATTGGAATCTATAAAAAAAACTATTTTAAGGCATCAATATGAGTCGTTATCTAAAAACAATAAAAATAAAAGGTTATTTTTAAAAACTACACAAAAGAAAAAACATTAAAATGACTCTTTATGCACTATTAAAATCTTTAATTGACTCCCTTTTTAGCTAAACAAATTTAAAACAAGACTTTTGTGGGGAAAAAATAATATCATCAACAAACATGTTTAGCTGAATTAATCAACTTAACGTTGAAAAGATTGCTAACGTAGAAAATTAGTGACACCTAAACTAATTAGTTAATCTAAAGTTGATTATGAGTAACTGTGGGCAGTTTAATTAGATTCCCTTTGTTCTCAGGGGTGGCGAACGCATGCAAAGAGCAAAATTTTTAAAACTGTGCTAGTCAGAGAGCCACACCACGCAGTGACCTGCCAAAACAGACAAACACTCACACAAAAACACACATTTTCCCGCCCTTTCGGTCCACAAAAAAAAAAAAAAGGGACTAGTCATGTATCCTATTGCAGGGCCAGCGAATATGCCACCAAAATACAGGTAAATGACTCTTCTTTTTCAAAATGTTCTGGGGGGAATAGCCCCAAGCCACCTATACTGGCTTTGTCAACCATCTCAAGCCCCCCGCACCTCGAAAATTCTGGATCCGCCCCTGTATTTAAAATTATCTCATTCACCATAACACTTTCTTCCCCTTACAAAAACAACAATGTGTTTATTTCAAGGTTAGTGTCATCGAGGGTATTGAAACCCTCTTAAAAGCCACGGGATTATCGGTGACACTTGTATATTTTAAATTACCGTATAACTCGTTGCTCCTTCGTCCGCTTTTGATAATTTAAATTTCCCTTGAAAGCTGTGACATGGGGCTTTTCTGATAGTACTATATGCATTACGGTAATAACTGAGTGCCGCGTGGCGGGTGTTGCTTAGCAACCGTAGACAGCGACTCCAGGAGGAAGAGGAAAGAGTCATTCAATATTTTTGTGCCGTCTTTTTGGAAGTTAGTCAGCATCATATCGTTTAAATAAATAAAAATCTTGTAAATAGTAGTTTTAGTATTTTTTAATGTAATTTTATAGTATCTTTGTAAATTTTGTGTGTTTTTGATCGCGTTTTTTTTTGCCGCGATTTCGCCGCGTTAGCTAGCTCAAGAGACTAGCTTAAGGAAGGTTGCCCTAATGGGCATTGATTAATTTGAGTGTGTTTTTTGAGTGAATAAAACTAAGAAAAACATCAAACTTGGCAAAGAGCCACAGTATAAACAAAATATGATGAGAAGCAAAGAGCCGCGTTCGTTTTGACCGAGAGCTGCATGCGCCTCGTGGGCCACGCCCCTGCTAAAAGTGGTTTTGAGTAGGGGTGGGCGGATCGATCCTAATATCGATAATATCGATACCAACGCTAGTATCGATATCGATCGATACTCAAACTACAATATCGATACTTTGGTTGAAGTTTTACCCCTCGCACTTTGCTTCCGTTTTTTTTCTTTTTCTTTTTTTAAGTTAACCTGACTGATTTGTCTGCAAAATATGCGTAAATGCTGTGTGTCGCGCCTGTATGCTAAAGCGAGGCGCCCCTCCCCCTCCTCTCTATCGCTTTGACTTGTCACATGACTCAGCGACTCGGGTCCAAGAAACAAAAAAAAAAAAAAAAAAAACGCAAGTCGGTAAAAGTAGAGAGAGATGGAAAAAAGAGAGGTATCGTGTGGCTGTACTTTGAGGCTACCTGCACCATGTGCAGAAAGACTGTTAAATATATTGGTAACACTACAAATTAAAGAATTAATAAAAGAATTAAAGAATTACAATTAAAGAATCACCCCAAAGAAAAACTTCAGAAACGGAGGAGAAAACCCTGACCCCTTCTGTTTCCCAGAGGCAGCGCTCATTAACAGAGATGCTCCAATTTTAATTATGAAAGTACTACATAATCATCTTTAACATTAGTTAACATTTGTTTGTAACTGGTCACTTCTATCGATCTACCTACCAACCTGTGTTTATACATATACTTGGTCATACTATATATGTGACCCTAACCCTTGATGCAAAAATAGTCATTTAAAAAATTTAAATATCGGTATCGATATCGGTATCGGCGATATTGGTCTGGTGTTTACTTGGTATCGGATCGATACCAAAACTTGCGGTATCGCACACCCCTAGTTTTGAGAGATTTCGCATTCACAAAAGTGTCCCAACACAGACAAACAGCCCGAGCGCTTAATTTTTCTCCCACATTTTGTGGGTGGAGGCATAAAAATGGATTTAGCTAATAATAATTTAAAAAAAACCGCAAGAATCTTTTTGTATGCTTTTATAGTTTATAGTTACACTTGTTTTCCTTTAACGGTTACACATTAGGTGGTATATAATCTTTCATTTTATCCATGGTCTTATAACCCTATAGAACAACTAAATAGTTCCATGTTAAGATAATCTCTTGACCTATGTGATTGGATTATTGGAATAATTTTTCAACGTGAAGAATTAGTTTAAAAAAATGCTAATTTTATGTTACAAATAAGGTAAGCGAGTTTGTCAAAATATATTTGTTTTCAGAATCAGAATCAGAATGCTTTTATTGCCATGTCAGTGAAAAACATCAGAGACTAGGAACTTGTTCTGGTACTGGTGTGCAAACATATAAAATAAAAATAATAAAAATAAAATAAATAATAATAATAATAATAATAATAGTTATATATAATTATAAGTATAATAATTAAAGGTCCCCTATTATGCCTTTTTTCCCTTATTTTATCCTGTGCTATGTATCTGATATGCATAATTTTACATTCCGCCACAATCTCAACACAAAAGGTTATAAATACTAGCCTGTTTGGGAGCGCAGTTTCATACCCGGAACTCAAAACAGCTTGTTTCAGTCTTTTTTTCTTTTTTTTTTCCCGGGACCCGCCCCGTTGGTTGCGATTGGTTGTCATTCATTGTGATTTCCCCACCCACCCAGCACAGCGTGGAGCGGGAGGGGCGAGGTGTGCTTCACAGTAGAGTGAAGCACGGAAATGGGTGGATATCAGGGTGGAGAGCAGGTAGAAGTGGGGGAGGGTGTTTGAGCTGCAGGGGGCTGAACAAAAAACAGATGTACGTCACTATGTTCCACCAGTCGTTAGAGGTTTGGAGAACACGCCCCTTACTTTGAATTTAAATATCTCAAAATAGCATGAATCACAATAAAACACACTTTGGGGGATTGTTTGGGGTAGTACTAAGTAAAATAAAAGGTTAAAACCTCATAAAAGTCAGTTTTGCATAATAGGGGACCTTTAATGGTTCATGTGGGAAAAAAAGGGTTTCATCTGCAGAGTGGCTGGACTCTCACTCATATAGTAGTGAAGAGCTCCAGGTGGAGCCCTGAGTTGAGTCGTTGCCCCTCCGGGTCGAGAGAAACCAAATCGGGTGGTTCGGGCATATGGTTAGGATGCTCCCGGTCGCCTCGCTGGTGAGGTGATTCGGGTACATCCTACCGGGAGAAGACCCAGAGGCAGACCCCGGACTAGCTGGGCAGGCTATGTCTTACAGCTGAACAGGGAACGTCTCAGGATCCTCCCGGTTGAGCTGAAGGATGCAGCCAGGACGAGAGAAGCCTGGGTTTCATGTCTGAAGCTGTTGTCCTCGTGAAACCCTGGATAAGTAGAAAACAACAGACCGGACTGAAAAGCTGCTTTTCCTCAATTAGGACCAGTTTGCTTTTGTAGTGGAATCTCCTCTGTTCTTGTATGTCATTTTTTTTGTGTTGTCTCTGGGTAGTAGTTTATGATAAAATAACATCAATGATAGAGGGTTTTAATTCCCCCTTCCAACCTCTCCCTGTAAAATCATCTGTGTTTGGATTCGACCCTATTTTGCTCTTATGTAACACAATCATTGGTTCCTCCATGTCATGTTCGAGGTACTACAGGGTCACACTGATGTGGAAGCTTATGTCTTTTTCTCACTGCCAGATGCAGCGTGTCTCATTTTTTTCATAGAAATCAGTCAAACACAGTTTTGTCATGCAAACTATTAAAAAAGGATCTGTACAATACCTCTATGTGAGAGAATTAGCAATGTATCATCAGCAAACATGTTTAGCAACGTAGTTAACATAATATTCCACAAGATATCAACAGAAAAGTTGTGATTGTTGGTTCTCAACATGGTGGCATGGTGTATTAAAATAGTAAATTAAACTCATTCTAACTTCTAAAAACACAATAGAAGTTGTTTTTGGGTTGTGATTGAATGTTTCTTATGTTGCAGACATGTGCATCGCCTCGGCCATTTCACTGCTGATGATACTTATTTGTGGGATGGCGACGTATGGTGCTTACAAGGTAAATAGAAATTTTCCTGTTTATGTTAATACATGTTTATACAAACATGGAGCTTTTTTTGTTTGCTCAGAAGTGTGACATTCGCAGAAGAAATTTTTTTCAAAAACATTTAAAAATTTTATTTCCCATTTTAAAATATGAGTTCTTCCCTTGTCTGGCTCCTTGCTTTGTCTTGGCCTCTTGTCACGTACGTGACACCGCGTAAATCTTTTATGAGGCTGCAAATACAATGTGAAGTGCATCAAGTTAGTAAAGATAGCATATGTTCTTTTAGATTCTAATTTGGAACCATTTACATCAAAATGGCACTGAGGAGAGGGACCAAGTGTGAATAAAGAGCGAGGCGAAAACACTTACTGTTAATGTTAGAATTTAGGCGTGGTGGAGAACAAAATCTGTGGCCAAAATCAACTTATTTTGCATAGTATTCAATTACTTGTTGTTACTCAAACGTGCAAGAATTAACTATAAAACCATTTCAAGGATCGTTTTGATGTCAGAATAACGTTTAAAAATGGGAGAAACCTCCTTTTGTAAATGGGAAATTTCCTCCATGTTGTGATGTGGAAAGAGGAGAATCCAAATGCAGGACAAAACAAGATTTATTAACAGAAGTCAGGTACGTCTGTAAGGCAAAGGGCACAGGATTGATTCAGGATTCAAATGATATGACAGAGTTCAGAGATAATTTAGGGTCAGCCAGCCAGAAGCACCCATCTGGGAAAGATGACAATGATCCGACGTGGAAGTCCGGGGTGATTGCCCTTAAATAGGCAGAGAGGTCCACAGGTGTGTGGCATCAGAATTCAATCTCAGGTGTCCCTAGTCAGGGTGATGATGAACGTCCAGGGCTCCCTCTGGCGGCAGGTGAAGGGATCACGACACTCCGTTAGTAGTTTTTCCTTTTGTTTGATTCTCTAGGCAAATCACAGCAGATCATTAAATTGATTTAAGTGATTTTAATAAAATTAGAACTCAACACTTTCCACAAATTTATTTGAAAAACAAAAAAAAGTACAAAATGGATAATAATTTTGAACACAATGTTGTTCTGTGGTTTTTTTTAAAAAGTCCAGGTTGATATTACATCATAATCAGCTTAAATAAATCTGTTTATTTCAGCTGCGAGCTGCCTGGATCATTCCCTTTTTCTGCTATCAAATATTTGACTTTGCCCTCAACACCCTTGTGGCTGTTAGCATCGTTGTTTATCCAAACACCATCCAGGATTACCTGCAGCAGCTGGTAAGAAAAGCCCTTTAGATTGAACATAAAAACATTCATGAAAATTTCTGTAGTTTTTCTTTTGACCCTGTTTATTGACGTTGTGTTTTTCCTCCTGGCTAGCCGGATAATTTCCCCTACAAAGAGGAGGTCGCCTCTCTCAGTAACGTCTGCCTGGTGTTCATCGTCTTGCTCTTCATCGGTTGTATTCTCGGCTTCAAGGTAACTTTTTAATCTTTGCTTCTCTTATTTTTGGAAAAGATTAATCAACTCTTATAATTGTGTCACAAACTGCCCGGGCTCGTATTAACAACGCTGCATCAGTAACATTATTACGCAATATGAACAGCCTCTTTTTTTTTTTATGTAACACTATGCTCAGATGTGACTTTGTGGAGGCTAAAAATAGAAACGGAACAAGATCTGATTTCAATTTAAATTAGTTTGACTCATTATCCCTGATGCTGCTGATTAGTCAAAGAAAAAAAATCCTTTTATTGAAGGTTTTAAAAACATTTAAGGGGACGAGATGTGATGTTTAAAATATGACCAAATTTAGTCGAACAAACTCAGTACAAGACAAAATAGTGCTATTTCATCAAATAAATTTAAACAACACCTCCAAATTTGAGTCCATGGTCCTCGCCCAATGCTCCCAGCATGTTATCCGGGTCTTGTACCTGGATGGGGGAAGGATGGAGCATAAAATCGACAATGGATTAGTGCGGCGTCCACAATAATCAGGATGCTGCATTATGGTGAAGAAAGAGCTGAGCCGAAAAGCAAAGTTCTCAATTTACCAGTCGATCCACATTCCGTCCCTCACCTATGGTCTCCAGCTGTGGATGGTGACCAAGAGAACGAGATTGCAGATACAAATGGCCGAAATAAGCTTCCTCCGCAGGGTGACTGGGCTTACTCGTAGATAGAGTGAGGAGCTCTGCCATCCTGAAGGAGCTCGGAGTAGAGTCGTTGCTCCTCCGGGTAGAAAGAAGCCAAATTGAATAGTTTGGGCATCACGTCATACCGGGAGGAGACCCAGAGGGAGACCCCAAACCTGCTGGAACGACTATTTCTCCCAGCTGGACAGAGAACACCTCAGGGACCTCCCGGATGCGCTGGAGGATGCGGCCGGAGTGAGAGAAACCTGGGGATCCCGTCTGAGGCTGTTTCCCCCGGGACCTGATCTCGGATAAGCAGAAGACAACGGAACAGAAATTAAAAATGAATCATTCAGTGCATTAATTTTAAAAATCCTAAAGAAATATACAGTAAATTAATGATAATAAAAAATGATCTCCAAGTCAGTTAATTATATTATCATATTATAATTATTAATGACCAAACAAAACATAAACTCTGATTTCTCTGCTATTTTTCACTAGAAACTGAATATTGGGCCTAAAATCAGTTTTTCTATCATAGCATCACTAATATTTTCACACATCATTATCACAAACCAGTGTCTGAACTTCCTGTGGAGACGTTTTGTGGATCACAGCTGTGAACCATCACAGAAGCCTCCTAATTGGGCTTTAACAGTAAGAAAGTTAGGAAGCTCAGCGCAGCTTTGGACCTGCTGATGGATGTAACAGATGGTGTGTTAGGCGGAGGAGTAACAAACTGCTTACTGAAAGACAGGTGACTTCTAGAAAGAAGATAACAGAAACAGCTTTAATTGCTACTCAGTCATGTTTAAATCTTATTAAAGCTCTAAACTAAACTCTGAATATAATCAACCAGACGCAATATTTATTGAATTATTATGTTTAAGTTTCATAAGCAGAGAGGCATGCCGCATGTTCACGTAACCATGAAGCCATCTGTGTCTGTCTGCATGCAGGAGATGTACCTAAACTACTGCCTCCCCAGGGGGCCGAGCTGCCTAATTATGTTTTGGAACATCTCAGTTTCTACAGTTGCATACACAATGAGGAATTGAAGCAAAGAAAGAAAGGCTTTGTGATGTTAATATTTCAACTCTGGGATAAAAACCTAATAGCATGAGAGAAAAAAAATCCAAAATCAGTTCAGTTAGATGCTAAAATCTAGCATTTTCATGGTGCCGACCTTGTTGTTTCAAAAATACACATTGTGCCGTGTTAGTTTAAGAGCACAATAAGTCATTTTTATAGCTTTAAACTACTGAGGAAGGAAAACAATTGAATTTTTTGTGGCAATGTTAGTCATTTCATAAATTGTATCTTAAACGCAGTGTTTGAGGGACGCCATAGCTCAGTGGTAGAATGTTTGTCTTTGGACCGGAAGTTCTCCAGAAGTTTGCAGGATCAAATCCAGCTGAGCTCATGTCTAGGAGAAGACACTTAACCCCCTGTTTGTCCCACTATTGGCGCCGTTATGGCAGCCTGCTGGGGTGTAATGCAGCACAAAAATTTTCCCGATGAGGGATGAATTAAATTTGAAAAAAAAAAAAATTGTCTTTAAACCAAAGTTAAGGTGACTGGAGAACAGACAAGACACTTTCAGTTTTACTTGTCAACAAGGATAGCACAATCCAGCCGACTTTAGCTGAATGTCTACAAAGAATATGCATCCCTGTGCTTTGTTTATACAGTTGTGGAAAACAAAAGAGGTGTGTTCTAACAGAATAGTAGTGAAAAAGAAAAGTTACAGACCTCCGCTCACAGATAGTGGAGACAAAGAAAGGTGTTTCCATGGAAACCATAAAACCCAGGGCCTTCTCCACACCTCCTCCAGATTGTCTCCTTCTCCTCAGCTCCCCCGGACCAAACCAACTCCTCCAGCCAAGATCGATGTGGCTCTGAGAGCCAGCAGCTGGTCGCGCATGTCAACATGCATGTCAATGGCAGAATGACTCCATAACCAACTAGCCGTTGGGAGCTAGCAGGACAATTTCTAGAAAAACCAGTCCGACACAAAAGAACAAAGTCCAAAATGACACCCAATGTGCACAAAAATGAAAACTCCAGAAAGAGACAAAACAAAGTCAGAAGAAGGGACAGAAGCTCAGCGAAAGTGAGATTAGACGCTAAAGTAACAGCGAGCACTGCAGCAAGCAGCCGCCGAGGGCAACGCCTCAACCGTTGAACTTACTGTACCTGTACCTACTTACCTACTTTTTGTTTTCAAAACTAGAAAGTTGGAGTGATTAACAGGCTGTGGGCCAATGAGTTTTGCTCACTTTACAAAGTTAGCAATTTATTCGTATTTTTTTTTTGCTTTTGGTTCACTTGTTTATAAGCATGCGTCTACATAATCAGTGAAAACAGATTGGAGTAAAACTGCCTAAAGAAATGTATAAAAATCTTTCTTGTAATGTTTTGATTTTATTGATTATTACACATCTCATAACTTCCCCCCTTTTTTTCTGGTGCTAGGCATATCTGATAGCATGTGTGTGGAACTGCTACAGATACGTGACCGGCAGAGGAGGTTCCGAAATCCTGCTCTATGTTACGACTAATGACACAACGGTAAGCTCTAACTCATGCTTTTACAACCTTATTCATTTTTTTTTAAATCCTTTGACAACATTTTGTTCACTTATTTTTTATTTGTGATGTATCAATTGAAAAGTGGGTTTGGTCTTTTTTATAAAAGAGGTTAGTTCCCTCCGAATAAGGAATAAATTCCTGGAAGGTTTCTATTTTTTTACATTTGCTGTTAAGATGACATTTTACACAAAACCACAATGCGTTTGAAACAATCAAATGACGGCATGTTCAAAGGTTTGGTAAGTTGGGCACAAATGGTGGCCATGTGTGTACGAAACTTAACGACTGTTTAGCACCCAGTCTGCTGGCGTACCCCCCACACACACAGCAGACAGCTGAACAAATAGTTTTATTTTTCAGTCTTTTTTACAGTAAAAATGGGACAGTGCCTTTAAACTTTTCCACTCATGTTACTTTTTTTATTATCCTTTTTAAACATCTTTCACTCTTACATTATCACAAGAGCCATCGCCATAAACTGATGTCAGATCTCAACTTTATTTCCTTGTTCATCTTCCAAAGTCAACAAAACAATCTCACTATGGTGGAAAAATGATTTCCTTATTCAGTTCAGACAAGTTGTGCTTTTATCGTCTGCGTGGGTTTTCTCTGCTAAAGTGAGTCTGGCAACCGTAAAGTCATCACGTTTGACGGGAGGAAGGAAATATAAAGCGGGGCTGCTGTGAGCCGGTGGTGTTCCAGAGGCAACAGTATGGATGGATGAACAGACTCCGATGGAGAGATGAGAGGCTCCATGCTGGCAAAACCATTAGAGCGGTGACTCAGACAGTGAGCTGATACGAGTGTGCTTAGTGTGGACGTTTCTGAGTCTCCTGTTGGTGTCCTTTTGCCCTGGTCTGGCTTTCTGACCGCGGCAGCCCACACACCAATTAGCAGTACGTAAATTCTGACAGGAAGAAGAGAGATGACGCTATAGAAACAGTAATGACCTGCTTTTGTAATCAGCATGAAAACATAAGGAGCCATGAATAGCTGGCTGCATTAGGACTGACATAAGCCCTTGCTGGGTTTCACAGATATTCTCTCCCAGTCTGCTGCTTAGGACTCCTCTAAGCGCGACACTGTTTGCTAAAAAGACCCCACATCTTAATTCAGGCTAGGATTTCATGAAGTGGTTTTAAATCAGCAGAGACGTCTGCATGCTCTTGATTATTAAAACACCTGAGTTCTAAAGAGAAAAATAGCACGGCGTCGCTAAAGCTCATGTGTAAAATAAAGAAGCAGAAAAAAACAAGAAGCTTTGTATCTTTGCATCAACCTCACCTCTGCAGGTTTTCCAGTTACGGGCTCAATGAGATCTCCACACTGACCATAGACGGATTTGTGGTTTTAGCTTAGCTCCTTACATTAGTCACACATGAGTAGTACAGCAGTTGGGTCAAAAGTACAGGAATACAATCGGTGCAAAAGATATTCCTGTTCACGCAGTCATTCACACCGCACAGAGAAGTGCTTACTTTTTTAAAGAGGGGGAAAAAATGTTAGCGAGCAAAATGAGGGAGTTTTCTCTTTCTGAATTGTTGAAATTGATAGGTGTGTTTGAGTAGTGCAGAATGTGTATGATTTATAAGATAATCAGGTGTGCTGTAGATGTGACAGAAGAGTTGAGAATGGAAGAGTATCAGGAATCTGCTCTGAGCCCCTTCTGGTTCACATTGGTTGGACAGCCTAACAGATGAGGATATACGAGTACCTTAATGAATGTTTGCTGACGACATTGTCATATGTAGTAAATGCAGGAAATAAAAAAATCCATATCAGTTACAGGGTTCCTTAATTTGGAACTGCCAGGCAGCGAGGCGTAGCGGAAGACCAAAGAGGAACTGTATGGATTATAAGAGAAGATGATGCAGAAGACAGGGTTAGATGGAAGGAACTGGTTTGCGATAGCACCCCCTAAAGGATAAATTATGGAAAGAAATAAAGAAGAAAGCGGGCCTGACCCAAGAAATATCTCAGCGATCTATTTTTGGACTTCGTTCAATTCATCGTCTTAATACACAGAAGTAATGTGTCTGCTCACACTTTACGCAGATGACACAAAGATTTATATTTGACTGCAAGAAAGTCCTCCGAGTCCTCTGGTTTCTTGCCACCCTCCAAAAACATGCATGTTAGGTTGATTGGCCACTATGAAAATGCCCTTAGGTATGTGTGTGTGTCTGGATGGTTATGTTTGAGTGGCCCCGCGACCGACTAGCGACCTGTTCGGGGTGTATTCTGCCTCTCGCCTTAAATCAGCCAAGATAGACTCCGGCACTCCCTGTGACCCCATTAGGGATTAGGGGTTCAGAAGATGAAACAAATTGGCAAGAAGGCGATTATGAACTTGTGGACTAACTCGGCTACCGCATCCAAACAGATGAAAACACAGGTACAGATTATGAAGCAGCAGTTTCAAACAAATTCCACTGGGTGGTTCTCTTTTTTCGCCCTCCGCATCTCACACTAATCTCCCCCTGGATTTTTTGTGTGGAGTATGTTAGTATTTGATGTGAAAGTTTTTTCCCTACAGTTTAAAATAAAAAGGCAGTTAATAATATCCAGAATAGACCTGGTAAATTTCAGATTTTGTGATGCCGAAAATTGAACATGACTGCTGTGTATGATCCCAAAAACAGAGAAAAAACACACACACAAAAAGTCTTCCTGAAATGTTTTTGACTTCTAATAGAGGCCTGTGATTGATGCTGTGTTGATGTGAAACATCTCCAGACAGTCTGATAGCTACAAGAACAACCTGCTCTAGTCACTGTGATTTATTTTGCCCCAGTCGCTCACAGGATTTCACATTTATACAGCTGGTACCGATTCTGTAGTTCAGCCAAAATGAGAGATAAACAAGAGTTTTTCCTTTCCCTAACCTCGCTCGTAGCTTCAAATTGATTCAAAGAGACATAATTTTCATTCATATTCTTCGCTGTGAGACTGTTGAATTATTTAGAGTCTAATCTCCTCAGGCTTTGGCCGTCTGCATGAACTAATACCCTCCATGACTCATTCCTTGACATGTTGGACAAATAGGTCAAACACATGGTGTTGTATATGAAACCCACTGGACCGTTCAGTGAGCCCGCATTACTTTTTGCCATGTAAAGTCACAGCCGGGAAGGTCTAGCTCCACATGGTCTCTCCCGGAAAAACTGCCAAAAAGACTAAAATGGTTTAAATTCTTTAAAAAAAACAATGCTTTCTGAAAAATAAAAGACAAATTTTCTTATTCTTGGACATTTTAAGTTGTATATCAAGCGAAACAGAAAAACTGAGCTGAGGATTTTTTTTCCAACTCGATTTATGATTTCTGAGCCTCTTCTTCTTTTGGCATTACCCTTCAGGGGTTGCCACAGCAAGTCAGTTTCTTCTCTTCCTCTTTGGTCACACCAACTATCTTCATGTCTTCCTTCACTGTATCCATGAACCTCCTCTTTGGTCTTCCTCTAGGCCTCTTTCCTGGTGGTTCCAAACCCAGCATCCTACTTCCGATGTACTCTCTCTCTCCTCTGCACATGTCCAAACCATCTCAGTCTGGCCTCTCTGACTTTATCTCCGAAACCTCTAAGGTTTTATCCAACCAGCAAAAAACATTTCTGTCTTTCTTTGCTTTATTTCTAAAATTTATTCATAAAATATAATTTATTGAAAAAAAATTGATGTTCTAGTTCTTTTTCTGATTATTTATGAGATGTTTACCACAAATTATGCAGCATGTCTGTGTTCTCCATTTATTATATAACCACGAAATGCTGAAATCCTGTGGTTTAACCCAATTTTTTTTAAATAGGATATTGTTAGTCTTTATGTTCAGTTTGTAATCTCATCATGTTTTTAATAAATTTGGGACTAGTCAAACTAGTGGTCTATGTTTCGAATTAAGAGGCTAGTACTTTGACTTCTATAGTGATTACTTAACTGCAATGCTTAGAGGAAAATCCAAAGATGAGATTTATTGATGGAAGAAATGAGGACATAAAATTAGTTGGCAGAGATTGAATTCAAAACACTGAGTTAGACGGAGGAAAATGATTTACTACGGCCCCCAAAGTAAAATTTGAATTTGGAAACAAAGAAAAGTCACTGTGCTCCCGCTCAGAGATGGAGTGAGGAGGTCTGTCATCCGGGAGGAGCTCGGAGTAGAGCTGAGTCGGGCTGAGAGAAGCCAGATGGGGTGGTTCGGGCATCTGGTTAGAACGCCTCGCTGGTGAGATGTTTCGAGCACGTCCCACCATAAGGGACCCAGAGGTAAACCCTGGACACGATGGAGAGACTATGCCTCACAGTTGGACAGGGAACATTTCAGGGTCCTTCCTGGTTAACTGGAGAATGCATCCGGGGTGAGAGAAGCCTAGGCTTCCTGTCTGAGGCTTTTGCCCCTGCGACTTCACCCGAAGAAGACAACGAAACCTTCAAATGAAAAAAAAGACTCAAATTGAAGCATTAATTTACTTTTTGTCTCTCTTTCTTTTCAGGTGTTGCTTCCTCCGTATGACGACCAAATGAGCGTTCCTCCCAAGCAGACTCCTCCGGTGTACACCGCTGCTACAGCATGAAGACCTCCTGCTGAAAAGATCCTGCCGTTTTAAAATCCCCAGCTAACTTTATGCACCACACTGCCTCTCATAGTATATTCATAAATATATTTGTGGTTGGTACACACACATCGACAGCACAAACAAGCACACATATGCACCACAGTGACCTCTCATTCCTTCTTTGTCTTATTGATGAATTCCTTTCCCCGACTTTTTCATTCCTTGTGGTGTAATTCCAGAATGGAAGTGAAGCAAACTTTGAAAGCACTAGAAAGTTTGATAGATGATATATATTTTTAATAATTCTACGTGTGCTTTGTGTATCTGGATTAGTACTGTGCGAGTTATAGTTTGTATAAAAATATTTATCTCATGCACAATCGCAGCGATGAGAAGCTTGCTGACCAGTGAGTCGGCGAGGAGAAATTTTGGCGTCGTCTTGTGTTTTTGTCTCGTTTCCTGCTCATGATCAGAGTCGGATTGCCTTCGTTCTCAGCTTTCTCTCTATCAGGGTGCACTATAGGCTCATGTATGAAGTCTCACTCACCCTAACTGGAAGTTTCCCAAAGAGATGCATCTGCCTGTATTCTGACGTGATCTAAGAGCAACCTAGTGTACATCAAACATATCACCGTCTTTTTACTGTTTTATCCAAATAAAATGTCTTGTAATATTGAAATAAAATAGTATTGAAGATTACTGGACTATGTTTGGTGATTATGGTTGAATTTTAACGTATTTCTACTGGTGGTGTCAGTCGATTAAAAAAATTAGTTGAATTAATTACAGGATTTTGTAATTAATTAATCAAAAAATCTTATTTTCATGTCATATCAGCTAAAGATCTCCTGATAAAGAATTTGAATTCTAGGATAATAAAAAATTGTATGACTGATCAATTGAATACAGTGAGAAGATTTAATAATTAAAGCAGTAAGAACAGTTTTTTTTTTTGTGGACCAAAAGGTGTAGGGATTTGTGGAGGACTTGCGCGCTCACGCCCCCCTGGATTCGCCCCTGCGACTGTCTCATCCTCCTGAGTCTTGTCCACGTCCGTTGTGTTGGACCACTACTGCCTTGTTAATTTGCCAGCGCAGGTGATGTAGCACGACCGAGAAGACTACGGGTCCTTCAACAGGCCAAAATGTACATGCGCAAGCATTGGCTCGCCACCGTTAATACGTCATAATTAATTGCGTTAATTTTTTTAAGGCATTAAAATGCGGAATAATTGATTAATCGAATTAACGCGTTAAAATGACAGCACTAATTTCTACTAATTATAAAAATATTTCTCAGACTGTGGACTCTGTGTGAGAGATGTTTTGGAGGGTAGGATGAAGGCTTTAATACAGGGTGTCCTGAATAACCCCCGTCACCCTCTTCATGATGTTATCATGACCCAGAAGACAACTCGAAGTAAGAGGTTCCTCTCATTGCGCTGCAGTACTGAGCGCTTTAGGAGGTTGTTCATCCCTTCAGCCCTCAGGCAATGTAATCAATCAGATGTTTCTGGAAGGAACTGAGTCCTGTTTTATTATTTATCTATCTATCTATTTATCTATTAGGCATCACTGATCTGGGATCAGTTTCTTCTTTAAAGTTACTCTGAATGAGTCGCTCGGGGGGGAAACCTGGAGCTCAATAAATACAAGTCCTCCTTCTGTTTTTTCAATTAAGCCGACGGGGACGTTTCCAGCCTGTGCAAACATTACACAACTCTCCTCTACCAGATGCATTTATTGGCAAGCTGCTCCCACGATACAAAATGTCCTGCAAAGGGACTCAAAGAGAAATCAAACTTTAGGAGCACTGATGTCTGGAAAATCCAAATGTGACATGTTTTTGTCCAATAAAATCAAATCCCACCAGAAAGATGGCTTGTTTGACCAGTTTTTGTGCTTTTACATGAAATGTTTATGGGAAACTAAAGATACTTCCTCTGACAGACGTTTGTCTGGAAACAATGTGGTTGCAGAATTGAGCAAAAATAAAAGTCTTCATTGTGTAGGAGACAGGTAGCCTGTGAGAGGTCAGAATTGTGATGACTACTCATCACATTTTTCCATAAACTGCTTCTCAGCTGGGGAGTTGGAACATCTACGTGTATCCCCAGAAAACAAACCCCCAACATCAAATCTTATGACTAGAAACTGCACAGTAGTTAAACAATCTGAACATGATGACACAATCTCACTGTTGTCATTGTTTTAGCAGCAGATGAAGCAGAACAAGAGGCGTCTCCAAATACTGGTGTAAGAGGTGGAGTGAACAGGGAGACAGGATGGAGAGAGGGGCAGAGTTTTGCAGACTGGGAGGGCTGGGACAGATGGACAGATTCCTCTCTTGAGTCAGCATTGGGATTTCTCATGAAACTTTCTTCATCAGAGCTGGAAATTTGTTCATTTTGACCACAAGGTGAGTGGAAACCAGTCTGATTCATCTGCATTAAAGGAATAATGAAGGTTTAGAATAAATGCATGGACATATTTAAGGGGTACATACATATATTTTTGGGGGGTTTCAGTTAGATGTTGTGTATCTACGCAAGATTTAATTCAAGAAGCAGATGTGGTCCTTCACCTGCATCACAAACAGTTTGAAGAGGAGGAAATGTACAAAACAGAATCCCATAAAAGATGTTTGGAACACGACATGTTTCAGTTTAGTAGAAAATACAGAGTTCTGGATTAAAAAATGTCAGAAAGTTTCTGTAAAACTGCTTCAAATGAAAGATTTTTTTAAATGATTATGACTAGTCTTTTTGGTTCAAAAAGTCACTGTAAGTAAGTATAAATGTGTGTTACACTTGTCTAGCATTACATCACAGGGATGCTGAACCCCATCCTGGGTGGTGTCAGGGAACCCGGCGGGGTACACTCTTAATAAGTCACCAGTCTGGTGCAGATAAGTTTTTTTTTTACATAAAAAAGTCTAAATAAGAATTCAGTTATTTCAGGTTCAACTTTTTTTTTTAAAGTCAGAATTGTGTCTTGATTTAAACACTGTGAAGTTTACTAACTTACAAATTAAAAATGTTTTTGCAATCAAAATTATTATTTTTTTTTTTTTAGCCTAGAATAATGTGCTTTCAAGTATGTTAGAGCGGTGCAGTACATGTATGAGGGCTGTAAGACAGTGGTGAGGTGTGCTGTAGGTGAGACAGAGGAGTTCAGTGTGGCGTTGGGACTGCACCAGGGATCTGCTCTGAGTCCTTTGCTGTTTGCTATGCTGATGGACAGGCTGACAGACGAGGTCAGACAGGAATCTCCATGGACAATGATGTTTGCAGATGACATTGTGATCTGTAGTGAGAGGAGGGAAGAGGTGGAGGAAAAGCTGGAGAGGTGGAGGTTTGCACTAGAAAGAAGAGGAATCAAGATTAGTCAGAGTAAAACAGAGTACATGTGTGTGAATGAGAGGGATCCAAATGGAAAAGTGAGGTTACAGGGAGAAGAGATAAAGGTGAAAGATTTCAGGTACTTAGAAACAACAGTCCAGGAGCAATGCAGAGTGTGGAAAAGAGGTGAAGAAGCATGTGCAGGCAGGCTGGAACGGGTGGAGGAAAGTATCAGGTGTGATGGAAGAGTTTCAGCTAAAATAAAAGGAAAAGTGTACAAAACCGTGGTGAGACCTGCCAAGCTGTTTGGTCTAGAAACAATAGCACTGAGGAAAAGACAGGAAGCAGAAATGGAGGTAGCAGAGATGAAGACACCGAGGATCTCTCTGGGAGTGACCAGGATGGACAGGATTAGAAATGAGTACATCAGAGGAACAGCACATGTTAGAGGAGATAAAGTCAGAGAGGTCAGACTGAGGTAGTTTGGGCATGTGCAGAGGAGAGAGAGAGAGTACACAGGAAGAAGGATGCTGGATTTGGAACCACCGGGAAAGAGTACAAGAGGAAGACCAAAGAGGAGGTTCATGGACGCAGAGTAGGAAGACATGAAGATAGTTGGTGTGACCAAAGAGGATACAGCAGATAGGGTTAGATGGAAGAAACTGACTTGCTGTGGCGACCCCTGAAGGGAAATGCCGAAAGAAGAAGAATAACGTTATAAAGCAGTCTTCCTCTTACCAGTTAGTTTCAGACAGAGATGTCAAAAGTACCAACATTTCCTACTCAAGTAGAAGTATAAATACCGAGTTAAAAAACTACTTTAGTAAAAGTAGAAGTATCAACTCAAGTTTTCTACTTAAGTAAAAGTAAAAAGTAACCTATTTTAAAACTACTTAAAGTAGAAAAGTAAAAGTAATTTTCAGAAAAAAAGGAATATTGTTAACAAAAGCGTATGAGCATATTTTTTAACTATTATCACATGCTTTAAGGAGCAGAAAATATGATAATAAATTAAAGTGTTTTGGTGTTAAACTTTATGAATCAGAAACATTTATTTCTTAATAATCTTTATTGGAAATTGATTAATGAACACAATCAAATGTATTAACATAAGCAGGGCATTATGTAACGTCCCTTTAGTTACCAAGCTTCACTCTGCATCACCTAATTTAACCAACTTCAGCAGACACAAACACACTCAATGTAAAAATAAATAAATAAATAAATAAAAATGACCAAAAGGCTTTTTCAAGCCTTGAAGGCAGCTAGTTTTCAAAGTTCTTTGAGGCAATAATGAATAGCCTTTAACAAGTTGGTAAGTATGGGAGTGCCACATACAGCCTGGGCAGCGTTGCCAGGTGGGAGGTGCTGGATTATCGTACTAATGACGTAAAATTATTGTATTTTACAAAAAATATCGTACACCCAGTAAAACCACGCCCATTGACAAAATAACACCCTTTACATGCACTCGTAAGGCAGTGGGAGTGAAGGAAACACACAGGAGGAAAAATCCTTGGATTCTTTTTCTAAAATGTTAAGAACTGTAAAAATGAAAAAATAACCAGGGAAATGAGATTTTAAGAAACCCAGAAAGAAACCAGTAGGGGCGGGACTTAGGAGACGGTATATATAAATTTATATACATACATATCTACATATATATGTGTACATATAAGGTTTTTTTTTTTTTTAATGTTAACCCAAACATCTACATTATACAAAATCTAAGCGATGTGTAGTTTTAATCTCATCAGTCAGTCTTTATAAACAAATCAATAACATTTTGGATGCTTTTAAGCACAAATACTTCATCCACTACTATTTATGGATTAATCAGTTCAATTAGCTTTGTTTCTAAAGATAAAATAGTGCGTCACAGATCAAAATTATTTTTATAAAAACACCATCTACAACATTTTCAGCAAAGACGTTTACAATAACTGCAGACTGAAAATAATAATAATAATAAAACATTTCTTTGCTGTTGTTTTTAAAAAAAAACTGATAATTCAATCAAAGTTCAGTGTTGCAGCATCAGAAACACTTTGATTTCCGAGCCCGCAACAAGTCTTAAACACGCAAACCAACGTTCCTGCTCTTTAAAAGTTTGTGGGCGGGTCTAGTTGGCCCAAAGTAATGATTGACTGGAGCTTTCAGCCAATCATTCATCTGTTCCTTTGTTTGATGCATTCAGGGTTGATAAAAAAAAAAAAAAAACTCCGACAAACAGTCGCGGCTTTTTAACGGTGACAAAATGGAGAAAGTAGCGACTACTTTTTAAAAAATGAACGAAGTAAAAGTACAGATAATTGCATAAAAAAGTAGTGAGTAAAAGTAAAAAGTAGACAAAAAAATAATTACTTCGTTAAAGTAAAGATACCGAGATTTTCTACTTGAGTAAGGTAACGAAGTAATCTTACTTCGCTACTTGACACCTCTGGTTTCAGATGTGTACGATATAGTTTTAAGTTAATCTGATTAATAAAATCTTACAGCTCATGCTATCAGTTATGCATCCCAAAGTATGAGTATTGTGGATTTTGGACTGTGAAATGCGCTATGAATAGTGAGGAGAATATTTTAAACCTTTGGTAAAGAGATGTCAAACACATGTGAGATCGAAGGTCAGTCACTCGGTGTGGTATACAACCTGACCCCGACAGGTCCCAGGTCAGTAGCTTACATATACACTTCAATGTGTGGGGTGTTTGGAGAGCGGAAAAACTAGTCTCAGTGTTCCATTTCATGATTTTCTATTTAGTCTTGAACATCGATATGATTGTTTCTCTCTCATGTTATTCTTTGTTCAACTTTTACACTGTTTGCACTTCGTTCCCATGACGACAGCAGACCCTGACGACCGACTGTAGATGGTTAAAGAAATTGCTCTCCAGAGAACTGGATAGGAAAACAGTCTGTGGTACCTGTCAGCTTCTCTTGAATCACTCTAAACCACCTGAACCGTAAAACAAACAGTATTTGAAAGCTTACAATGCAGCTCATTTTTTACTCATGACTTTGTACTTTAAAACATTTTTTTTACTGATAATTCAAACCTTGCTTCAATTGACTGTCAATTATAGCACTAGTAAACCCGTCCCTATTAACCTTCGTTCCCCTAGCTCAGGCATGGGCAAACTACGGCCCGTGGGCCACAAACGGACCGTTTCACATTTTAATCCGGCCTGCCGAAAATAAACAAAATTTAAATAAATAAATCTTGTTAATGTTTTGTTTCCCCTGCAATTCTGATTTTTCCTCACTAGATGATGCCAAAGATACAACAACACTGCTTCCGTTAAAATGTGTGTGTCTCCGTGATGCCGCACGTTGTCAAAATAAAAAGTGTGCACAAATATGGAAAGCCATCGGGCCCATTCGGCCCTAACAACAAGTGCTTAGATTTCAAACCTGGTGCTGCTAAATGCATGTTTTTAAGCACTATCGCACTAGATTTTAGACCTACCGCCGCTAGATTTGAAATTTACCACTCTTGATGTAACATAAAGCGCGCTTGTTTAAAATCTAGCACGTCATTCATTCTATCGGTCTAATCTAGCGGTTCCCAAATAATGCCATCCCTCTGCTCCTGTTTCGGCCCCTTTGTCAAATGTTAGAACTCAATGTGGCCTGTAAACCAAAAAGTTCGCCCACCCCTGCTCTTGCTCTACTGACCTTAGTTCTATAAAAAGTGCACAAATTGCTTTTTTTTTCTTTTTTTACATATTTTATGTGCTGTGTTTATAGCAAATCCTTTGTTTTAGAAAAAAAAATCTGTATGTTAAAATGATTAAATAATATGCAAATTATCAATGGTTTCATTTTGTTTTTAAGACATAAAAGATCATTTATTCATGTGATTGCGTTTCATTTGTGGTGTCTAAATCCCCCTCATTGTATCTTTCTGCCTCCCTGTTCGTCTTTTCTAGGAGTCTCATCTTTGTCCTGCGGTTTTCATCTCCCTTCAGAATGAAATCGCTCACGTTTGGCCTATTCTGCCTGTTGTGCTGTGTAGCAGCGCAGTCGGACAGACGCCGACCCAAACCCTTGACAGCCCGAGGGAAAAATGAGACCAAAGCAGTGGGTGGGTGAGAATTTGGAGACAAGGACACGACTTTAGCTTGATCAAATATCAGAAGTCATTAAAATGTTCTTTTTGTTTGCAGAAAATCCCTGCAAAGCCATCCCGCTGGACTTCGTCTTTGTCATCGACAGCTCCAGAAGTATCCGTCCAAACGATTACGAGAAGGTTAAAACTTTCATCATCAAACTGCTGCAGTTCCTCGACATCGGGCGTGATGCTACGCGGGTCGGCTTGCTTCAATACGGCAGTGAGGTCCAGCCTGAGTTCTCTTTAAACAACCACACCACCAGAAGTGAGGTGGAGCAGGCTGTTAGGAACATGGAGCACTTGGCTACAGGAACCATGACGGGTCTGGCCATCCAGTACACCATGGAGACAGCATTCACTGAAGAGGAAGGGGCCCGACCACTGGACCAGCACATTCCACGTATTGCCATGATTGTGACAGATGGAAGACCTCAGGATACTGTAGAGGAGGTTGCAGCTCAAGCAAGGCAGGCCGACATTCAGATCTTTGCCATTGGAGTGGGCAGGGTGGACATGAAGACCCTGGAGGCCATCGGGAGCGAGCCACACTCGGAACATGTCTACCTGGTGGCCAACTTTAGCCAAATTGAAACCCTAATTTCAGTATTTCAGTCCAAACTGTGTGGAGGTGAGGAGATCACTACTTTTTTCTTTTAGATCATGTCTTCAGACATCCATGATGGAGTGTTTGTGGATGTTCATTGCATCCGTTAGGTTCAAACATGTGTGAGACGGTGGACCATCGGTGCCAACACATTTGTGTGAGCAGCCCTGCCTCGTACCGGTGCAAATGCAGGAAAGGATTCACCCTTAACCCCGATGGCAAGACATGCAAAGGTGACAAACTTCTCATAAAATATGAATATAACCCCCCGCCCTTGGTTAGTGCAATTCATTTTCTGCTTTTAAAAATCACATCTAACCCTCACAAAACATAAAAAAGCACATCTTATTGTTTGTTTTTTATTTGCTATGGCTTGAAACTGTTCATTCCTGCAGGTGTGCTGTGTATGGGTAGATCATTTCCATCTGTGTTGTTCTTCTGCAGCTGTGGACACATGTGCTGAGGTGGAGCACGGCTGTGAACACATCTGTGCTAATCTGGATAATGGCTACGAGTGCCGCTGTCGTCCGGGATATGAACTCACCATTGACATGAAGAAGTGCAACAGTAACAAATTTCTTCCTTCAAATGAATCTTGCATAGTTATGATGCATTTTGGTCACTAAATGCATACCTTTAAGGTGAAAGTTTGATTTTGCCGAACTAATTCCAAAGTGGTCTCGAGAACGACCTAATATTTAGCTGTTTATCATCACTCTGGGAACTGGTAAAAAACTCTTGAAGTTCTCAGAATCCCATAAGGTTGATATCGGACCAACATAATAATGATGGATTAAATCAGGCGTGTCCAACTCCGGTCCTGGAGGGTCCAGTGTCCTAAAGGTTTTCCATGGCTTCTTGCACAAGACACACTGCACACTGGAGGATCTTAACATAAAGTATAGTCAGGGAGATTTTCTAGAGGAAGTCTGTTTATGCAATCATCTTAGCAGCTACTGAAACGTCCAATCACATCCGGTCTGTAGTGGTATCACCCAATCAGAGCATCTATTCATGTGAAAATAGATTTCTGAATGAATCTGCTCTCTGGAGGCAAACATGCTTAAGGTTAGCCATGAAGGCTGCATCCAAGGCTAGACCAAATGTGAGACTAACAAGAGTTCTTCTGCTTAGGAATAGACTACTGTGACCTGGGGACACACGGCTGCGAGCATAACTGTATCAGTGTTCCTGAATCTTACATCTGCAAGTGCAATAAGGGCTACGTTCTCAATCAAGATGGCAAGACCTGCAGCAGTAGGAACTTTTTATTTCTAATAAATTTGCAACTTTGGGTTGGAGGAATAAAAAGAAGGTGGAAGAATTTAAGTACTTAGGATCAACAGGCTAGAGCAATGGAGAGTGTGGAAAAGAGGTGAAGAAGCATGTGCAGGCAGGCTGGAACGGGTGGAGGAAAGTATCAGGTGTGATGTGTGATAGAAGAGTTTCAGCTAAAATGAAAAGGAAAGTGTAGAAAACCGTGGTGAGACCGGCCATGCTATTGGGTCTACAGACAGTGGTGCTGAGAAAAAGACAAGAAACAGAGATGGAAGTAGCAGAGATGAAGATGCTGAGGATCTCTCTGGGAGTGACCAGGATGGACAGGATTAGAAATGAGTATATCAGGAGAACAGCACATGTTAGAGGTTTTGGAGATAAAGTCAGAGAGACCATACTGAGATGGTTTGGACATGTGCAGAGGAGAGAGTACATCAGAAGAAAGATGCAGGATTTGAAACCACCTGGAAAGAGGACTAGAGGAAGACCAAAGAGGAGGTTCATGGATACAGTGAAGGTAGACATGAAGATAGTTGGCGTGACCGAAGAGGATGCAGCGGATAGGGTTAGATGCAAGAAACCGACTTGCTGTGGCGACCCCTGAAGGGAAATGCCGTCAGAAGAAGTGTTAGAGGAATAAAACAGATTGGTTTGAATGTTTCACTGCTTTGTTTTTTTTTATTCCAGAGATGGACCACTGTGCTGATGGCAAACATGGATGTGAACAAGAGTTCATAAACACAGAAAGTTCCTGTGTGTGTAAATGTAGGAAAGGTTACACACTACGGCCTGATGGGAAAACCTGTAAAAGTACGACTTGATTTCACTGTTTCATTTCACTGCTGTTGAATTTAAAAAGACTGACTTTTTAGCATGAAAATCCCAAAATTTGTATCAACCTAAAGAAAGATATGTCTATCTATTAACACACATAAAAAACGTGATAAATCTGTTTCTTCCTGTAGAGATGGACCACTGTGCTGATGGCAAACATGGCTGTGAACAGGAGTTTATGAATACAGAGGGCAGCTGTGTGTGTAAATGTAGAAAAAACTTCACACTCAGACCAGATGGAAAAACATGTAAAAGTAGGTATAAAAAACTCCACATGTATGTGTGGGTTTTCTCCACGCACTCCGGTTTCCTCCCACCTTCCAAAAACATACATGTTAGGCTGATACGAAAGTGCCCCCAGGAATGAGTGTTTGTGGTTGGTCGTCTGTGTGTGTGGCTCTGCAGGACACTTGCAGGACATTTGTTTAGGGTGTACCTTGCCGCTCACCTAAAATCAGCCGGAATAGGCTCCAGCACCCTCACAACACCATTAGGAATAAGCAGGTTAGAAGACGAAACAAATCGTACACTTTTTTTTGTTGCCCTTCTTTTTTCTTCTATCTTTTGTTTTATCTTTGGTCAGGTAGTCCCAGGGGCGGCTTGGACCCAGTGGGAATTGAACCAGGTTCTCCCGGTCAAAAGGGGGAAATTCTACCACTAGGCCACCGCTTCCTGGGACCAATCATACACTTTTTAAATAACACCAATGGCTGTGTTTCCATCAATGTATTTATAATTACAAAACAGTGATTCTTTTTAGAGAGCACAGTGACGCAGTGGGAAGCGCAGTGGCCTCACAGCAAGAAGGTTGTGGGTTTGAGTCCCGGGTGGGGACGAGTCTTGGAACACTGTCCTTTCTGTGTGGAGTTTGCATGTTCTCCTTGTGTTTCTGTGGGGTTACACCAGTTTCCTCACACCATCCAAAGACATGCATGCTAGATTGATTGGCCAGTGCCAAATTACCTCTAGGACTGAGTGTGTGTATGGATGGTTGTATGTACGTATGTGTGTGTGGCCCTGTGACAGACTGGCTACCTGTTTGGGGTGTACCCTGCCCTTCGCTTTAAATCAGCCGGGATGGGCACCACCCGTAACCCCGAAGGGGACAGACGGATAAGAAGATGACTGACTGACTGATTCTTTTTCAAAGTAAAAGTCTTTCCTGAAGGTTTTGTTTTCTTTCTTGTTATTGGAGCTGAAAAGATGTAAATCTGCAGGTTGATAAATCAGAAAACAGATGTGTTTCCTGTTTATCATGCAGTTAGAAGGAGGATGTTTTACATCAATGTTTGGAGATTAAATAAGTCTTCTTTTGCAGAGATAGACCACTGTGCTGATGGAAAACATGGCTGTGAGCAGGAGTTTATGAGTACAGAGGATTCCTGTGTGTGTAAATGTAGAAAGGGATACACACTGCGGCCTGATGGGAAAACATGCCAAGGTAAGTTCAGTTTCAATGAATATGACTAATGTTAAGTTAAACTAAACCGCCCACCCGACACAACAAATACAGATAACTTTGTAAAATTTTCTACTTCTTCTTTCGGCATTTCCCTTCAGGGGTCGCCACGGCAAGTCAGTTTCTTCCATCTAACCCTATCTGCTGCATCTTTTTCGGTCACGCCAACTATCTTCAAGTCTTCCTTCACTGTATCCATGAACCTCCTCTTTGGTCTTCCTCTAGGCCTCTTTCCTGGTGGTTCCAAACCCAGCATCCTTCTTCCGATGTACTCTCTCTCCTCTGCACATGTCCAAACCATCTCAGTCTGGCCTCTCTGACTTGATCTCCAAAACCTCTAACAAGGGCTGTTCCTCTGATCCTGTCCACCCTGATCACTCCCAGAGAGACCCTCAGCATCTTTATCTCTGCTACCTCAATCTCTGTTTCCTGTCTTTTCCTCAGTGCCGCTGTCTCTAGACCACAATTTTGTACGCTTTTCCTTTCATTTTAGCTGAAACTCTTCTATCACACATCACACCTGATACTTTTCTCCACCCGTTCCAGCCTTCCTGCCCATGCTTCTTCACCTCTTTTCCACATTCTCCATTGCACAATACAACTAATATTTAAAAAAATCCCAAGTTAAATGCAACTAGATTTAAAGCTGTACTAAACAGAATGTGTGTGGATCAATCAAGGGATTTAGATTAGTAACTAGCTTTGAAAGAAGAAAAAAAATGTTCTTGTTTTTATCTTCCTGAAATGATTGATTTAAAGGATTAAAGATACCGTAGGATATTGTGCATTTGAGGGGTGATAAACAATATCTTATAGAGTGTAGTATAAATATACAGTGGTGGTCAAAAGTTTACATACACTTGTAAAGAACATAATGTCATGGCTGTCTTGAGTTTCCAGTTATTTCAACAACTCTGATTTTTCTCTGATATAGTGATTGGAACAGATCCTTCTTTGTCCCAAAAAACATTCATGAAGTTTGATTCTTTTATGACTTTATTATGGGTAAACTGAAAATGTGACGAAATCAGCTGGGTCAAAAATATACATACAGCAACATGAATGAGCAATTTTGGAGACTTAGAAAGTTGTGTCAATGACATGAGCATCATAGCATGACCTCTTAACTTCTTGTGAGTGATTATGAGTGACTACAGCTGGTGACTTCTCTGAGGCCATTTAAAAAGGGCTCATTGGATAAAAACACCTACAAACGCTACAATGGGAAAGTCAAAGGAGCTCAGCACAGATTTGAAAAAGAGAATCATTGATTTGAACAAGTCAGGAAAGTCACTTGGAGCCATTTCAAAGCAGCTGCAGGTTCCAAGAGCAACAGTGCAAACAATTGTTTGTAAGTATAAAGTGCATGGCACTGTTTTGTCACTGCCACGATCAGGAAGAAAACGCAAGCTGTCACCTGCTGCTGAGAGAAAACTGGTCAGGAGGGTGAAGAGTCAACCCAGGAGCACCAAAAAGCAGATCTGCCAAGAATTAGAAGCTGCTGGAACACAGGTGTCAGTGTCCACAGTCAAGCGTGTTTTGCATTGCCATGGACTGAGAGGTTGCCGTGCAAGAAGGAAGCCCTTGCTCCAAAAGCGGCACCTTAAGGCTCGACTAAAGTTTGCTGCTGATCACATGGACAAAGATAAGACCTTCTGGAGGAAAGTTCTGTGGTCAGATGAAACAAAAATTGAGCTGTTTGGCCACAATACCCAGCAATATGTTTGGAGGAGAAAAGGTGAGGCCTTTAACCCCAAGAACACCATGCCTACTATCAAGCACGGTGGTGGTAGTATTATGCTGTGGGCCTGTTTTGCTGCCAATGGAACTGGTGCTTTACAGAGAGTCAATGGGACAATGAAGAAGGAGGATTACCTTCAAATTCTTCAAGAAAACCTGAAGTCATCAGCCCAAAGGTTGGGTCTTGGGCGCAGTTGGGTGTTCCAACAGGACAATGACCCCAAACACACATCAAAAGTGGTAATGGAATGGCTAAATCAGGCTAGAATTAAGGTTTTAGAATGGCCTTCCCAAAGTCCTGACTTAAATCCCATTGAGAACATGTGGATAATGCTGAAGAAACAAGTCCATGTCAGAAAGCCAACAAATTTAACTGAACTGCACCAATTCTGTCAAGAGGAGTGGTCAAAGATTCAACCAGAAACTTGCCAGAAGCTTGTGGATGGCTACCAAAAGCGCCTAATTGAAGTAAAAATGGCCAAAGGACATGTAACCGAATATTAGCATTGCTGTATGTATATTTTTGACCCAGCTGATTTCGTCACATTTTCAGTTTACCCATAAGAAAGTCATAAAAGAATCAAACTTCATGAATGTTTTTTGTGACAAAGAAGAATCTGTTCCAATCACTATATCAGGGAAAAATCAGAGTTGTTGAAATAACTGGAAACTCAAGACAGCCATGACATTATGTTCTTTACAAGTGTATGTAAACTTTTGACCACCACTGTACATGGTAGATTTTGTTAGCTTGGAAATGTAATATTCACAGACAAAAACTCGTAAACACACTTATTCAGTTTCACCTGCATTTTTCACTTTGAATTTCCACCTTCGGTTATCCTTCGCTTCGTCCGACCCTCCAAGTGAGAATCTTGAAGGAAATCTTGCTTGAGGTTGCAAATACAACGTAAAGCGCATCAAGTTAGTAGAACTAGCGCAAATTTTTTTATACTCTTATTTGGGGCCAAGTAAAGCCACCTCCGCAGGGTGGCTTGAATCTAACTCAGAGATAGAGTGAGGAGCTCTGTCATTCTGTCATTCGGAGCTTGGAGTAGAGCTGTTGGTCCTCCAGGTCGAGAGACGCCAGATTTTGGAGGTTCAGCCGTCTGATTAGGATGCCTCCTGAACAGCTCGCTGGTGAGGTGTTTCGGGCACTTATCATCGGGAGGACACCCAAATGTAGTCCCACGAGACTATGTCTCCCAGCTGGACAGGGAACACCTCAGGATCCTCCCGGGTGAGCTGGAGGATGCAGCCGGAGTGAGAGAAGCATGGGTTTCCTGTCTGAGGCTGTTCCCCCTACGACTCAACCTCGGATAAGTGGAAGATGACAGAACGAAACAAATTTACACAATGAGGTCAAACACCATTAAGACAAGGAACTGAGTGTGAGCTGAGCAGGTCGTTCTTACGTTATAAAGTGGGTGTGGTGAAGAACAAAAGGCATGGCCAAAAACAATCTGGTGTTGGCAAATAATTCGAATCCCAAAATACTTAAACATGCATGAAATGAATAGAAAACCACAACACATACGTATGTTTCGTTTTGGAGATAATGTTGAAACATGGTTGAAACCTTTGAAAAGTGTTTTGGATGTAACTCATGTAAGCAATTAATTTGCAATATTTTTACTTTTTTTGTTCCATCTATTGGAATCCAAGCTATGCAATTCTATGAAATAGTTATTTCTTATATGCTTTTGCTCTGACATTAACTTTTCTTTCTCTGACAGAAGCTGAATGTACAGGAGGAGAAATGGATTTAGTATTTGTCATCGACGGCTCTAAGAGTTTGGGTCCGGCTAACTTTGAGCTGGTCAAACAGCTTGTAAACACAATCGTGAACTCTTTGGATATTTCCAGGGCTGGCACACATGTAGGCCTCATTCAGTACTCCACCAAGGTGCGTACAGAGTTCACTTTAGGCCAGTATAACACTGCTCAGGATGTAAAGCGAGCGGTGAGTCGTATGGAGTACATGGGCAGAGGCTCCATGACCGGCTCTGCGCTACGCCACATGTTTGAATCCAGCTTTTCAGCCAAAGAAGGTGCCAGGTCAAATGTTCCTCGAGTTAGTATTGTGTTCACTGATGGAAGATCTCAGGATGATGTTTCTGATTGGGCCAGCAAAGCGAAAAACTCTGGTAAACACAATTTACTGCCTCCACATCCCAATAGAAAATATTACTTTTCAAAAATTTTTTTTATGTTATTTAACATTTTTGTCTTCTTTCAGGGATCACAATATATGCTCTAGGGGTTGGTAAGGCTATCGAGCAGGAGCTGAGGGAAATAGCCTCCCAGCCTGATGAAAAACATCTGTACTATGCAGAGGATTTTGAAAAAATGGCAGAAATTGCAAAGAAACTCAAACTAACAAGATGTAAAGGTAGGTTAAAAATTAAAATATTAAATTTCCTTTAGAACAGTAGGATAACAAAATGAAATATTTAATTGATTTATTCCTCCACAGATAAACCGTCTGATGAAGAAATGTGTGAATGTGAGAATGTGATACTGTTTCAGAACCAGGTCACTGAGAAGCTGAAGAATTTGGCTCAGGATAATATCCTTTTATGATAATCAGACTTTAAATCCAAATGATAACTTACCCAGGAGATGGCTGTCCTTAAAGCCTCCTTCTCTGGGAGGTAAAACTCAATGAAACCCCAAATAGAATAAAAAAAGAAGAAACCTCATGGAGATCAGGTTAAGAGCGAAACCCTCCCAGAACTGACATGCAGAATGTTCCTGCTTGGTATTACAGATTAAATCATTTAGTTGACGTTTGTAGTTTATTTGGAAAGTAAGACAAGATAATAATTTGATTTTTCAATGACTATTTCTATTTATGTTCATTTGGATCAGTGCGACGTCTGCAATAATTAGGACCTTGCTTCAGTCTGCCATCTTGAATGAAGAGCTGGGCCGAAAAGCAAAGCTCTCAGATTACCAGTCAATCTACATTCCTACCCTCACCAATGGTCACCAGCTGTGGGTCACCACCCACAGCTGGGTGGTGTTGAGGGAACGAGAGCATAGATATAAGCGGACAAAATGAGCTTCTTCTGCAGGATGGCTGGGCTCTCACTCAGAAATAGAGTGAGGATCTTTGCCATCCAGAAGGAGCTCGGACAGACTCCGGATGCGCTGAAGAGACTATGTCTCACAGATGGACGGGGAACATCTTGGGATCCTCCCTGGTGAGCTAGAGGATGCAACTGGGGTGAGAGAAGCCTAGGCTTTCTTCAGAGGCAGTTGCCCCTGAGACCCGGCCCTAGATAAGTTGAAGACAACGGATTGAAAAAATTTTTTGGGGCGTTTGCATGTTCTCCCGATGTATGCGTGGGATTTCTCCAGGTATCCCTGTTTGCTCCCACTCTCTGAAAAACATGCATGTCAGGTTAATTGGCCACTATAAAAAAAAGTTTCTGTGTGCATCCCCCACAATGAACTGGCGGCTTATTCGGGATGTATTCTGTCTCTCACCTGAAATCAGGCAGGACAGGCTCAGGCACTCCCGTGACCCTAATAGGGAGAAGCGGTTCAGAAGACAATGAAATGTTATTTCACATTTTTCAGATTTTGATGAAATTTTTCTTTAACTTTTTCACTTGAAGCCATGTCTCTCAAACTGGGAAGTCTGGAGAATCAGCTTGTGCCTAAATAAAAAGAATCGGCCATTCTTCACAGGACCACAAGAACCATCCCAAAGAGAACAAGCTATGCTGGAACATATGCAGAATAAAACACTCCACAGTACCATAAAGCTCCATCAATAAGCTCTTTCTTTCAAGTACATCTCTGAGGATGCCAGAACCAGACAACAATGCTGAGGATTTACGCAGTAAAAATGTGTAACTCAAGATTATTCTACCGCAAAATCAAACGTAGGCCAAGCTATTTCTATTTTTAAGCCTGAAATAGCACATTTTCTCAAGCAATAAATGCAATTAAATATTCAAAAAGAAAGAGAACAAACATAAAATTAACTTTAAAGAACCTCTTTTTTGACCACAAATGAAAACTTTCATTTTATTGTTTCTACTTCATTAAAAATGCAGCTAAAATGTTTTTGACATGTTTCTCTTGTGACAAGTTTACACAAGTTTAATTGTTTCATAAAGTTTTTCTACAAAATTGTTTAAAAGAACTTTTATCTTAATATAAAACACAGAACGTAACAATATAGCCAAGGCATTAACATGCTATTTCAGTCTTGCACATCTATTTAAGTCAAATTTAAAACTACTTTTTAAAAGTAAACTATGTATTTAGTTTGAAATGTTGTTGCATAAACAACTTTTTTGATCCGTTGCCTGACAAATAAACATTTGAAACTTTATTATTCATGATGTACTTTTTTTTTTTTTTACATCTATCTAGTGTTGGACAAGTTTCTACAAACTGTGATTCCTTACAAGCCACTACAGACAAAATAAAACACTTTTGTATTGCAATATTACTGTTTAAAATGGAGACTTTGGAAAAGAGGTGAAGAAGCGTGTGCAGGCAGGCTGGAACGGTTGGAGAAAAATATCAGGCGTGATGCGTGACAGAAGAATTTCAGCTAAAATGAAAGGGAAAGTGTACAAAACCGTGGTGAGACCGGCCATGCTGATTGGTCTAGATTCCCTTTCCCTGCTGATTCCCTTTCTGCACACTGGTCTGCAGTGCTGCCTTCATGCAGCCCCTCTGCTGGCTCCTGTAGCACCCTGCCTTCCTGTTGAGCTCAAATCACTGGTTTTCCTCCAGCTGAGCTTGTACCCCCTGGCTCCTGTAGCACCCTGCCTTCATGTTGAGCTCAAATCTCTGGTTTTCCTCCAACTGAGCTTGTACCCCCTGGCTCCTTGTGCACCTTGCCATCCTGTTGAGCTCAAATGACTGGTTTTCCTCCAGCTGAGCTTGTACCTCCTGGCTCCTGGTGCACCTTGCCTTCCTGTTAAGCTCATATCTCTGGTCTTCCTCCTGCTGAGCTCGTACCCCCTGGCTCCTAGTGCACCCTGCCTTCCTGCCCAGCTCCTACGCCTGCTCCCTCATCACTCAGCCGAGTTCCAACCTTCTGGCCCCTCATTGTCCTGCTGAGCTCCTACGTCTGGTCCGAGGTCTCCCTCTGGTCACTGATCTTACAAAGTTCTGTTTGGTTCTGCACTTCTTTCAATAAACTGGTTAAACCTGGCAATGCTTCTGGATCAAACTTCACTACTCACAACCATCATGTCAGTCATAACGTAACACAATAACAAAATAGAGAATATTCATGTTTGAATTAGTCTGCTGACTAATGCAGTACCACCATAATTCTTTTTCTAAACCGCACTGTTAGTTTTTATCAGTGCATCACAATCAACACTCGCACATTCATGTAATTACTGACTGATATATGATCTTTTTTTTTTCTTGGTAATATCTTACGTTACAAAGTTGGAAATATACTTCACTAAGTTGTTACATTAGTAACAATGTAATAAGATACTACGTAACTTGTAATTACCAGTTTAGAATACCATGACTTTGAGGTGTTATTCTGAGCTGTACCACAGGGTGGTGGCTCCAGTCTTCAGTCTGATCTAAAAGGGGAGGACATCCTCCATGTGCGAGTTCCTCCTCCTGTTCCTCTGCATGAGTTATGTGACTGTGAAGAGGGAAGCAGGGAACACTCAGCCAACACTGCACTGCTCTGCTGTACAACAGTGACTGTCAGGAGGAATAAAGCAGCAGGCCATGAACAAACACACAAACAAGTGGAAATAATGCTGCTCAGCTAAATTCTGGAGAAAGTTTCCTGGTTCATGTTTGCAACCAGAAAATCTCAGGTTTCAACAGCAAACTGTGCTGAATTGTGTTTTTTTCTTCTTCCTAAAAGATCCAAGTTCAAGTTCTCTATTTGATCATTTTGAGCTCTTTGTGCGTGCAAACATGGGCTGTTCCTCATCCAGTGCTCAGACTGTGGATCAGGAGAAAAGACCAGGGACAAAACCTGAGGAGACCAATGGAGACACCCTGGGTGAGTGATTATAAAGTTACTAAAAGTGATTTTTCTCCTAATGATGTACGTGTTTTTGCTTTAACTCCCAGTAGACAGTCTGTATATCTCACAGAGGTGCTACAGTAGGTGTATCTGAGGTCCTGAGTGCAGCTGCATGGTCTGGTACACTGTGTGCTTTCCTTCCTAACACTCTGGTTCTTCATGTGCAGAATTATTAATCCAAAATCATCTCCTTATCAAATTTCTTTACATATTTTTTCAAGTTTTGAGACCAAATCAAACATTTTAAAGAAACTTGTACTGAAATATAAAATGATCTCAGTGAGTATTTATATTCTAACTATGGAATAAGTTGTCGTTTTGTTTCAATGGAGTCATTTGAACTTTTTGTTCAGTAGAACATGCTAACCTTACAGTAAAGGCTTTAAAGCCAGCTGGAAATACTTTTTGGAGTCTAATTGCAGCCTGAGGCAAGACCTGCAACCCAACCAGTTTGTTCCAGCCCACTGTAAGGATTCATGATAAAAAAAAAAGAAGAAGTAGATAACCTATTTATCCTACAAGATAAATCTGATATGATCAAAAGATAGAAGATACTAGATTCATGTTTTTACTATTTTGCTCCAGTTGTTTTTCAAATCATTCAAAAGAGCAATTTTATAACTATTTTAAAAGTTTTTGAGCTTCCAAAAAAAAAAAAAAAGAGAAGCTTAAAACAGGATGTTTGAATTTCTTCCTGGCGTGATTGTCTAGTTGTACTTTTCCAGCTGTGCACATGTGTACTCTTTGTTCAACTCTGTGCATGAACCCATGGAAAGCTTGCACACACTCTGTGATTGTCTATTCATGAGTCTAAACAACTTACTGGCACATGGTTGTGTCATGGCAAGCCCAGCTGTGTGCACACAGTGTTCCCACACTGCCCGCTGCAATTGGTACTGGTCTGGTTGGAAATGTCTCAATTTTATGTGCAACTTTCTTTCAGGCAAATATTTGAGGTTTTGAATCATTTGGTTTGAGGAATATAAAGTTTTATGAATTGATTCCATATGATAATCGTGCTTCAAGTATTGGTGTGTAACATTACGATCTGGTTTTGTTCAGCTTTGTCACCTGGAGGAGCTCTGGCTTTTGTCCAAACTCTTACATCACTCTGACAAGCAACCAACTTTTTGTCCTCTTTCCCAGAGGGGTTTTGCTAAATGAGTGAATGTTTTAATTAATACAGTACACAGTTTGTCCACTGGTCCCATCCCCAGTCTGGCCCCTCTGGCCTGTGCCCCTCCCCCTGTTTCCCATTACTTCCAGCCAGCCATGGCACTGTTTTGACTGGGATCTGTGTCTCTCTTGGTCACCAAATCATGTTGACAGATGGGTCACCCATGTTTGGAGTAGATGTCTCATTCAACTAACCAACCAGAAAAACACATTTTAACACCAGTCAGAGGATTTCTGACTGCAAGTGGATCTCGTTGTGAATTTAGCACATGTAATCTGGACTCTCATCTTGACCTGAGGTCCTCTCCTCTGAACCCCCTTTTCCTGTCTGAAGCCCAAAATAAAATGTAATTAAAAAGTAAACAGAATAGTCAGAAACAGGAACTCAAATCACAACTTTCTCTAATGTTCTTCTGGAAACAAGAATTTAAAGCATTTAAATGTGTTCATTTCAGAGTTTAAATGCTCTCCTGAGCTCTCTGTTCTTCCACTGGTTTATTTTCATAGCAGCTGCCAAGCCGTCACATTCCCTTCCACCCATCACTCTGGGCTTTTTAAAGCTTCTGACACACAAACAAAATCAGAAAGTACCAACATCAACTCACTCACAGAGAAATGGTCATTTTCGAGCTGTCTGTTGAGGGCCAATTACCTATTCATGTACTCAATAACAGTACAGATGCAGTGGGAAAAGGTCTAAAAGTCATAGTAACATGAGTTTTTAATTCTTTTGAAAGTCCCGAGGGCTCGTATAAATCCCACTTTCTAGAACGGAAATGAAAGTCTTCTTCAACATTTCTCCCCCTTCCTCTTACTTCCTGCAACAGCTCAGTCTCTTTTTCTCAATATGTTCAAAATTCAAATATCAGCAGAAAATATTTTCTCAGATGTATGACAACTAAAAGATTCAAGATTCTGTATTGTTTTTGCAAAGAAACTATAAAATTTTGTTTCTTTTTATTTGGTGGCTTCTTGATATCTAGCCCAGGCACGGGCAAACTATGGCCCGCGGGTCACATGCAGCCTGTTAAACGTTCTAATCTGGCCCGCCGAACATTCGGATGTTTCCTCACTTGATGGCGCACTCTGGATACATTGGCCTTGTTGAAAAAACAACAACACTGCTCTCATTAAAATGTGATGTGCACGCTGTCAAAAAAAAAAAGTGTGCACAGATATGGAAAGCCATCAGGCCCAATACACACGCGTAAACAAGCATGTTAGATGTTAAAACAAGCAAAATGTTACATCAAGCGCTTAGATTTAAAACCTAGCGCCGCTAAATGCACGTTTTTAAGCGCTATCATGCTAGATTTCAGACCTAGCGCCGCTAGATTTGAAATTCAACACTCTTGATGTTACATTTAGCGTGCTTGTTTAAAATCTAGCGCGCCATTCTATTGGCCTAATCTAGCGGTACCAAAGTATGCCATCCATCTGCTCCTGTTCCGGCTCTTTTGTAAATCTTGGAGCTCAATGTAGCCTGCGAACCAAAACGTTTGCCCATCCCTTGTCAGGCCTAATGAAATAGATTTTAAAATGAAACAAACTAAAAGGGTGGAAAGGGCGGAATGCCCCTTCAGGTCAGGGACAGGGTCCTGCCCCAAGTGGAGGAGTTTAAGTATCTCGGGATCTTGTTCATGAGTGGGGGACGGATGGAGCGGGAGATCGACATGCGGATTGGTGCGGCATCAGCAATAACAATGACGCTGCATCAGTCCATCGTGGTAAAGAGAGAGCTGAGTCGAAAAGCAAAGCTCTCGATTTACAATTCGATCTATATTCCAACCCTCACCTATGATCACCAGCTGTGGGTGGTGACCGAAAGAATGAGACTGCTGTTACAAGCGGACGAAATGAGCTTCCCACACAAGATGGCTGGGCTCTCACTCAGAGGTCGGGTAAGGAGCTCTGCCATCCGGGAGCTCAGTGTCGAGCCGCTCCTCCTCCAATTCGAGAGGAGCCAGATGAGGTGGTTCAGGCATCTGGTCAGGATGCCCCCCGAGCGCCTCGCGGGCAAGGTGTTTTGGGCACATCCCACCGGTAGGAGACCAAGGGGAAGACCCCGGACCCGCTGGAGAGACTATTTCTCACAGCTGGCAGGGGAATGACTTGAGATCCTTCCGGATGAACTGGAGGATGCAGCCGGGGTGAGAGAAGCCTTGGCCTCCCGTCTGAGGCTGTTGCCCCCGCGACCCGGCACCGGATGAGCGGAAGATGACGAAACGGAACAAACCAATGATAGTCCAAAAAAATATGAATGTCATAGCATGGAAAGCGTATGCTTTGGACGGTTTGAGAGTTTAGCTCTTGTTAGAGGTGTACGAATCTTCAAATATTTCATTACTGGATTAATTTTTTAATGATTAGAAAGTGTGGGTCATTCACTTTGTTTCACTTTGCTATCGGGTAAACAAGTTACAATTATCTTCCAAAAAGCCTCAAGATTATGTTATTATTATTATTTTTTTCTTTTTCTCATCAGTTTTTCCCATTTGTTTCAAACTAGTGTCTTGATGTTGTATTAGATAGTTTGATATTTGAAAGTAGATCTAAAAACTGTGTTTACTGATAAACATTCATAAGAAAGTCCATTTTAATTTGTTCAGCCATTTGACAACATGACAACTCTCGTGTGAAAATGAGGCTTTCTTCCTGAGAGTAAATTTTTTAATGTACAAATGATTATTCAAAGCCACATTTAAACAGTGGAGAGAGTAAAATCACATCTCCTGCAGAGGAGGCTGCATTATTTATATGGATACGCTGAAGCAATCTGACTGTCAATCTCCCGCTCCATCCTTCCCTTCCTTGTTTGCATTATTAAAAAACTAAAAAAAAAAAAAAGCCAGCTAAGCGATGTGTCCCATCTTGAACTGTTCCTCTGTTTATTTAAACTTGCTAATCCGAAGCTACACGGGACTGATCAGACCCTAATCAAAAAGAAAGTTGCACTTGATTTGCCCTTGTCCTCATTTAGACAAGTCTAAACATTTCCGTTCCGTCATCTTCCGCTTGTTCCGGGGTCGGGTCGCGGGGGCAACAGCCTCAAACGGGCAGCCCAGGCCTCTCTCACCCCGGCTGCATCCTCCGGCTCACCTGGAAGGATCCCAAGTCGTTCCCCGGCCAGCTGTGAGATATAGTCTCTCCAGCGGGTCCAGGGTCTGCCCCTTGGTCTCCTCCCGGTGAGACGTGCCCAAAACACCTCGCCCGCGAGGCGCTCGGGGGGCATCCTGACCAGATGCCCGAACCACCCCATCTGGCTCCTCTCGACCTGGAGGAGGCGCTGCTCGACATTGAGCTCCTTCCGGATGGCAGAGCTCCTCACCCGATCTCTGAGTGAGAGCCCAGCCACCCTGCGGAGGAAGCTCATTTCGGCCACTTGTACCCGCAATCTCATTCTTTCGGTCACCACCCACAGCTGGAGACCATAGGTGAGGGTTGGAATGTAGATCGACTTGTAAATCAAGAACTTTGCTTTTCGGCTCAGATCTCTCTTTGCCACGACGGACCGATGCAGTGTCCTAGTTATTGCTGATGCCGCACCGATCCGCCTGTCGATCTACCGCTCCATCCTTCCCCCACTTGTGAACAAGACCCCGAGATACTTAAACTCCTCCACTTGGGGCAGGACCCTGTCCCTGACCCGCAGGGGGCATTCCACCCTTTTCCGGGCGAGGACCATGGTCTCGGATTTGGAGGCGCTAATTCCCATCCCAGCCGCTTCACAGTTGGCAGCAAATTGATCCAGTGAGAGCTGGAGATCACGGTCAGATGAAGCAAACAGGACCACATCATCTGCAAAAAGCAGAGATCCGATCCTGAGGTCCCCAAACTGGATCCCTCCAACGCCTCGGTTACGCCTAGATATTCTGTCCATAAAGGTGATGAACAGAATCAGTGACAAAGGGCAGCCTTGGCGGAGTCCAACTCTCACTGGAAATGGAATCGCCAGCTATACGGACCAAGCTCTGGCCCCGGTCGTACAAAGATCGGACAGCCCGTACTAAGGGCTCCGAGACTCCGTACTCCCGGAGCACCCCCCCCCCAGGAGTCCCCTAGGGACACGATCGAATGCCTTCTCCAGATCCACAAAACTAATGTAGACTGGTTGGGCAAACTCCCATGACCCCTCCATGATCCTGAAGTTTGTAGTTCCATGTCCGGGACGGAAACCACACTGCTCCTCTTCAATCCGAGACTCGACAATCCGACGGATGCAGGTGAGAGGTGGGAAACCCCTGGAAAACAAGTCATTCCATTGTGAGACCAGGGAATAATTTCCCAGTTGTCAAAACCTACTCTGAAAATACAATGTAACATCTCATAAATGTAAGGTGTTGTGTTTCAATGAGTAAGCAAGTTGAACAAGACTGGAGCTTTAATCCAGCCTCATGGAAACAATCAAAAGTTCCAACTTTAAGCTATTTTTGGATAAACACAAGTTTGCAATGACGAGAAGATTTTCTTTCTGTGTTTTTCCATTTTACGTTTTCATTTTTTTTTTTTTTTACGGATTGACAGAATCAACTGGGGTATTTGTTGATAGACACAAAAAGCTCACAGAGTGGAGATATTAAAACATATTCTTGTCTCTTCTTTTGTATTGACAGCAGCCAGAAATGGCGTCATCGCAGAAGATGTGAAAACCATCAAGGATCAAGTGTCCGTGCAGACTGCTTTACAAGCAACTGAAGATGAAACGGAAGTTACGGTGGCTGTGGAGGCTCAAGAGGATCTGGGTGTTGAGGAAGACCTTCCAGCAGCTTCTGAGCCAAAATCTACAGTGGTCCCTGTGAATGTTTCTGCTGAGCCTGAAACTGCTGTAGTTGCAGTTGAGGCAGTGTCTTCAGTACAAGAAGCGCTGTCAATGGAAATTACTGTAGAAGAGCCGCCTGCAGTTGTAGAAGATCTAGTTAATGCCACAGAAGAAGCTCTTGTAGGAGAAACAGCAAAGGTGGAGGTCCCAGATGTTGCAAAGGAAGTTGTTGAAGCAGTTCTGTCTGAGCCAGATGTTTCCCAAAGAGCTGTAAAAGTGGTTGCAGAGATAGTTGCTGAATCTCCAGCTAAGATAGCCTCTGAAATCGCTTCAGAAATTAAAACTGATTCTCCAACTGAGGAAGCCCCGGAAAACTCCACGGAAATTAAAATTGAACCTCCAGCTGAGGTAACCCCGGAAAACTCCACAGAAATTAAAACTGAACCTCCAGCTGAGGTAACCCCGGAAATCTCCACAGAAATTAAAACTGAATCTCCAGCTGAGGTAGCCCCAGAAATCTCCTCTGAAGTTAAAACCGAACCTCCAGCTGAGGTAGCCCCAGAAATCTCCTCTGAAGTTAAAACCGAACCTCCAGCTGAGGTAACCCCAGAAATCTCCACAGAAATTAAATCGGAACCTCCAGCTGAGGTAACCTCTGAAATCTCCTCCGAAGTCAACACTGAGCCTCCAGCTGGGATAGCCATCTCCACAGAAGTTAAAACTGAACCTCCAGCTGAGGTAGCCATCTCCACAGAAGTCAAAACTGAACCTCCAGCTGAGGTAGCCTCTGAATCGTCTACCGAAGTTGCAATGGAAGGTTCAGTTTCAATAGCTTCTGTTATGGCCACAGAAGCAGCTGAATCTCCAGCTGAGATTACCTCTGACATCTCCCCAGATGTTACAACTGAACCTCCAGCTCAGGTAGTCTCTGATGCATCCACAGAAGTATCTGAAGCTACAGCTGAGATAACTTCCATGAGCAAAGTAGAAGCTGAAGATCCAGCCTCTGATGTCCCTGCTTCTGTTGAAGCTTCCACACCTGCACCAACAGAGGATACCAATGACATTTTAACTCCTGAGACTCCATCAGAGGAACAAGTAGAAGTTCCAGCAAATGCACCAAATGAGTCTCCAATTCCAAGTGAAGCTGCAGCGCCAGCTGAACCTTTAGTTGTTGTAGCTCTTGGGAAACCAGTGATAAATGTGGATATTGCCGCTGCAACCATTCCAGAGATGCCTCCTTTATCTCCTGTTCCAGCTGATATTCAGACGACCACAGAGGCGGTATCGGAGGTCCCTGCAGCTTCTATTGAGACTGTCCCACCAGCAGATACCCCCTTACCTTCAGAAGCTGCCTGCACCCTAGCTACAGAGGTAGAACCCATCCCTCAACCAGTCCAAACCACAGAAGCTCCAGTTCCTGCAATTGATGCAGTTCCAGTTCTTGCAGAAGTCACACCAGTAGCAGAGGTTCCTGTGGTTAATTCCAGTCCTGCACAATGTGAAACCTCTTCTGCTGCACCTTCTGATGATCTAGCACCTGAATTGCCTCCAGAGGGTAAGAAATGCTTTCATTCCACTGTAGGCAGGGGCACTAAAAGTGTACGCGCACTTGTCAGGTGCAGAGACGCATTTGCCCGCCAAAGCAAGGTTTGTTTGACTAATGTAAGTGCTCCGACCACTGCAAACCAAACGACTTAAAATTATTACCCACAAAGTTACCAGAGCATGGACTCCATTGCACTCTATGAGAACAACACTCTGATAGAGTCCATGCTCTTCTTGTTTATCCTAAAACTAGAACTGGGTATAGGGCAGTGGGGATAAGTAGAAACTGAGGACAATCGGACTCAGAGTTGGTTCACAGCAACCATTCTTTGTGAGAGTATACCCTTAAAGGCAGTAATCAAGAAATTAATCAAGAAATCAAGAAAACCTTTATTAGTCCCCCAGTGAGGAAATTGCAAGAATTAAGGCGTGCAGCCAGCAACGGCAGTACCTTTGTAGAAGAGATAGAGATACAAAAGGGAAAGGAGGGTAGATTTCGGTGTTTTAGATTTCTTTGGATTCTGAATACTGTTCAAGCATCAAGACCTGTCTTGGTCTTTCCTGATTACTTCTAGGTTTTGTTCTTCAACTAGTGGAAATACTTGTCACAAAACCAGAAAGGTGGAACAAATGACAGACTTTGGTCAAGTGGTTTTCGCTCACCATACAAAAAGGCTTGGCTGTGGTTCTCGAGTTCCCAAAGAGGCCACAGTGCGATACAAAGGTTTCTTTATTTATTTTTGGTGCACTTACTTAAAAGCACAAGTCCAGTCAGTGGAGGTCATTTTTAAAGATTATAAACACCACCTTAAGATACTTGAAGACTTTTCGATAAATCTAATTTTAAAAAAAACACCTGGTAACTTTTTAATATTACATGATCCAACTGGAAGCGAACATCTTCTAACTCCTGGGTAAATGCTTCATGTTCAAACTAATCCAAACACACGTAGACACGTTTCTGACAAATTCTTTGTACACAAAAGAAACATTTCCTTGTCCAACCAGTTGTGCAAACATCATCATGCACCGTACATCTAATTTATATGACAGATTTGGGTGGGGGTTACAAAGGTTATACAAGTGTGCATTTTATGCAACACTTGTGCAAACAAGCACAAATGAACAAGTTTGGATCATTTATGTGCAACAAATTCAACAACTAATTTTTTTTACGCAACACTAGGACATTTTTCTTTTCTGACATTTGATCGAACACTTAAGATTCTCATGGCCAGTGTGCATAACTGGGAACCCATGCTCTGGGTAACTGGGAGAATGGGATATTGTTGGGTTTTCTGGGTGAATTGCACTTTGTGAAAACAGAAAGCAGAAACATACTTCCAGAATGAGAAATGAAGATTGCTTGGAGTATGTTGGCTATTGCAAAAATATGTTGCCTGAACAACTGGTAGCTCTGTCATTGTGCTCCATTGTGTGCAGACTAATGAATCTCTGTCTCTGGGAATTACACACAACAATGCAAATACTCTTTGCACGACATATCTCTTTCCTCCGAACTGAACCACATGTCATGTAAAACCAATATAGAGTTATATTTCTCAAGTGTGGGATCAATAAAGTAATTCTAATCTAATCTATTAAATATAACATTATTCACTTCAAATGCTATGTTATTTTCATACTAGCATGCAGAATCTTAGACGATAACATCAATAATCCCGATGGGAAAATAGGAGTTTGAACAAAATGGGGTTAGTCATTTTAACTGAATGACTGTGAAAGGTAAGAACTGATTTAAAATAGTTTTTTTCTATTTCAGGGGCTAGAAGAAGGTTTAATTTTAGCTTTTGATAAAATATTAAATGGCTGCTTGGTTTAAGTGAAATTCTTCATGGTGCTCTGGGTCTACAAAGCACTAAATAAATAAAATGGGACAGGATTTAACATACAGTAAAACTTTTTCTGTCTTATGTAAGGCATGTTTCACTAAATAGTGCAGCTCGACTCGTTTTTAGAACATACTGTACTCTTAGAATGGAAACACCCTATTCAGGAGCACATGTGGAATAATGGTGATGTATGGAATGAGGGCTGCCTTGCAAAACCTTTACAACACTATTTACTCTCTATGAAGATTCTAACACCATGCTTAATGTTTCCTGTTTTGCTGATTAACTTCATAATTTCATAGTGAAAGTTTTTTTTAAACTCTATGCGGATCATTTTCTACAGACTCCCAGAAAAGGAGTTGTTAGTAAAGCTATGCCAAACAGTTTAGAATAGAATGGAAAAAAATATTGTGATAATTGAATGTTTGTGCATGTGTTTGTTTTTGTGCAGTGGAAGCATTCCTGAATTCAGAAATTGAGCGAGCCAAAAAGGAGGACTAAACTGGTAAGTATAAACAGGTACTCGGGTTTCCTCCCACCCTTCAAAAACACCCATAGTAGGTTGATTGGCTACTATGAAATGTGTGTGTGGATGGTTGTGAGTGTATGGCCCACAATAGATTGGCGGACGTGTTCGGGGGATATCCTGCCTCTTGCCTGAAATCAACCGGGGCAGACTCTGGTACCCCCTGCGACTCTGTTAGGGATAATTAAATAAAATAAAATATAAATGAATTACTCTATTCATCCCTCACCAGGGAAATTTGTTTGCTGCACTCCTTACACCGCAGCAGGCTGCCCTTCAACAGCACCAATGGTGGGAGAAGCAGGGGTTAGGTGTCTTCTCCAAGGACCCTAGACGTGCTCTCCATGGGACGCGAACCCGCAACCTTCCGGTCCACGGGCGAACGCTTTAACCACGCGGTCCACCGTCTCCCCTTTAGTTCAAAAGATGAAACAAATTTATATTTACTTTGAATGTTCTCACTTTTTTCTTTCAGAGAGAAGAAATCCATCATATTATAAAGCCCAAAGCAACCATTTCGAGACTTATAGAAGAAAATGAAACAAAACAAAATAACAAGACTCCACATCCAAATTTTTCTTTAGTATGATCCCCTCAGCACTCACCAAACTGTATATTCATTAACATTCAATGTGCCTTAATGAAGATTTTTCAGGAAAGATCAAAATCTTGTATATAAGCCTTGAGAACTGAGCAAGACGAGTTTACCTACTGAGGACATCAAGTGCCTTTAGCCACACATGTAAGCCTTAAACCAAATGTGCTACAACACTTTGGTAAAATGTGATATGATGGTGCAATAATTTGAAATTTGGCTTAAAAGATCAACTCTTCAAAGCCTGAGGTGGTGGTGTTTTAAACATACAGAAGGATTACTTTCAGAGAATTCCCAATGATTTATTGGAGCTGCTTTGAGGAAAATAAGCCAAACATTACTGTGAATAATATTATGCAAAGAATTTATAGATACCAAACAGTGAAAATGATTCTTAGGAACAGTGTGTCGAGAGATACAGAAAATGACAACAAGTCACTTTTACGCATCGTTTCAAAATTTGTTTTTAATGTTTCTTTTAATGTGAAATGTCTGTAAAATGTTTTTTTTTCTATAATTGTTGAAAGATAACAACTTGCAAATTCGAAAGCTAATAGGAATGTTAAGGTTTCTTTCTTTTTCAGTAAGAAGTCTTAAATCATTTTCAGAATTCATCGATACACATACTAATGGGATGCATGTGTAGCAGAGTCGTAACTTCATTAGGAGAAAGATTTTTTGCTTTCTGCTTGGTTTTTAAAGGTCCATATGAAATGTGGACATGTTGGGAAAGTCTGTGAAAATTTTCTGTTTGGTTTCATCTATATTTCTTTTCTGCTTCTTGTTCTGTAAAATGTTTGTTACCTGTACTTGGTCTAAATTTCTAATCTTTTAGTGTACAGAATAAAGTTTTCTCACCTCTCACTTTGTGGCCCGTATTTTCAATCATACCCGTTCACTGTTGCAAGTGCGTATTTTTATTATTTTGATTCAATAGAAAAAATACAGTGTGATTTGTGTTAGCAGCGTAAATTTAGCCTCCAAATCCAAAATGACCAAACTATTAAATTATTTCGTCATGAGATTGTGAAGGTGGAGATGTAGGACGCAGAAGCATTGAGAGTTTTAACAAGTTTATTGCCGATAAACAGGGGCAGGCATGTGTAGCCTTCAAGATGACGTCGTAAAGGGTCACCATCATGGCTGCCGGAAGAAAGCAGAACAGCTGGGAATCTGACAATGGGGTGATGGACACCAGGGGTTAAATAACCAGGGGGAAGACAAGACACAGGTGGAAACCTCAGGGAGAGGTAATTGCAATCAGGTGTGCGGATTTAGGGCAGAGGGCCAGATTTAACGGGAGGAAATGTTCCAAACGAAAGGAGGATTATGTGTTTTTTTTAAAAAAATTCAATATGATTTATCATAACTTTTTAGTATCATTACGTCTTTTTTTGTCTCTTTTTAAAATAGTCATTTAATATTTTCATCTCCCTATTTAGATATTTTTTTCTCCCAAATTGCAGAAAATATTGACTGCTTAATAAGTTGTTTTTTTTTTTTAAATTGGGCTCATCTGAGAACTTGATTATCACAAAAAAAATGATCCCAGGAATCCAAAAACTATACTAGTGATGTTCAGATGAACCCTTGTGATGAAACAACCCTTTAAACCAACTGTGCCGGTACGTGAATCGATGCTTCATGTTGATTCATTTACTCCGTGTCGCCATCTGGAGGTCAGCTTTGAAAACGAACCAATTTTCAATACAGAATCATGTTCACAAATGTACTTCAAAACATGTGATCAAACCCCAGTGAAAGTTTTTGAAAGAGAAATAGTTGTGTAACTTTGTTTAAGAGACAAAAATGGAAGGTATATGTAGCAGAAAGAACAAAGTTGTCGTATTTCAAAGTACCCATTTTCGTTTGAAATAGTGTTGTTTGTAAAGAAAAAAAGAAAAAGAAGCCCATTAATTTTTGTGTGCTGGTTCCATCTTCGATTTGGAGAAACTTGCAAATACAGTGAGACAAGATGTTCGCGGGACTTTCTTATCGTTAGCAGAGCCTTTTAAAGACAGCACTCTGAAACCAGCGAACTACTTCCTGAATCTGTCATGTGAGTTGGTGCTTCATGGCGGTTCGAACGTCATCACTGACGTCACCAAACCGCGACAACTTTTGGAACACTTACTTTAGCAGCTGCGTTGATGTCTCGACTCACACTTTGAAGCCTCTGTTCATTTTGAACATTACTACCAAAAACACAGAGATACAAAACAATCCAGTTAACGAAGCAATGATGTTAATGACGCTGGAACTTTGTGTTTTTCTTTTTTTTATTAACCATTGAAGCCCAAATTAAACACAAATAAAACATAGGCATAAAACACAAGTTAAATGGTAACAATTCTTTAATTTGATCAATTAAAACATGCAAAATCATTGTGTAAACCCCCCAACTTTTATAAAACACACGTCTACCTGATCCAGAAAAGACTGGATCATTTAAATAAGTTGGCATTCATAGTATGAAGGAATTCAGACCTGCTGCTACACGGGCCTGCATGACATGTATTGACCCATCCTCATTATATACTTACCTCATCAATTTCTAAAAGCTAATGAAGAAAAGCGACGCAGACTCAAGCGTTTTGTCAGAGGTTAATCCCAAGTGTACCTTTCATGAACCCCAATCATCTAATCTGCTTTAAACCATATGCTGAGGTCGTCTATATGTATCTAAAAGAGAAACATGGTTCCTTCTGATATCAGAATTTATTATGGTTTGAAATAAAAAATCATTTAGGAGTTTTGAATGTTTTATTTGATCTTAAATCATGAAGAAGGGACAACCTGCTGTCAGGATGGAGAGGCTGATGGTGTAATTCTAGACATCAAACAAGCTTAGATACTTTACAGCCTTTGTAAGTGAAATATGAGCAGAGGGAGATGAAAATGCTGCGTTGTCTCTGAACTCATCTCATTCAAAGTTAATGAGAGGAGAAAGTCCATTAAGCCAACTCAGTAAAGTTTTATACCAGCCACACATCCCAAACTCCATCTAGAAGTACAAAAATCTTCTTTTATTATTTGCTGATTATTAAAAAAAAGCCCGAAAAAAATTAACAAATAAAACTGCAACATTTTATTTGATTTGTGTGTGTGATTTTTTTTCAAGATTAAGAAGATTCTGTTAGAGGACCCAAAACAGCGACAGCTTCGATCTCCACCAGGCCGCCCTGAAGAGAAATAAATGCTTATTAGTTTGGAGATAAACTTAATAAAATCAAAGGTGACGTTTACTCACTCTGGGGAGAGCAGCGACCTGATAAGCAGCTCTGGCCGGGAAGTTGGCACTAAAAACTACATAAAACAGCTGAATTAGAACAAATATGAAAAATTATAGATGAAGTTTGTCATCTTTACTCCATGAAGCTGGACAATCATTAAATTTGCAGCATTTTTTGGATTGTCTCTTTATTTATAACAATATCCAATTTTTTTAATCGGTCAGCTATAATGATGTTGAAAAATTCCAATCCGTCGTCTTTTGCTCATCCGGGGCCAGGTCGCGGGGGCAACACCCTCAGACGGGAAGCCCAGGGTATCCTGGCTGATTTAAGGCGAGAGGGAGGGTACACCCTGAACAGGTCGCCAATCTGTCGCGGGCCACACACACACACACACACACACACACACACACACACACACACACACACACACACACACACACACAACCATCAATACACACGTACTGAATACTAGGGGTAATTTCATTGCGGCCAATTACCGTAACATGAAGGTTTTTGGAGAATGGGAGGAAACAGGAGAAAAGACACACATATATGGAGTGAACACAAGTGTTTCAAGCCTCGCCCCCACTCCAGGTCTCAACCTCCCCCCCGACTGTCTTACTGTGAGGCCACTCTGCTGACCTTTGCACCACCGTGCCGCCCATTATCAGCTTCACAAAAAAAAAAAATATATCACATGATCATATGAATTAGCAAATCATTCCTGTTGAGCAATGGAGAGTGTGGAAAAAAGGTGAAGAAGCATGTGCTGGAATGGGTGGAGAAAAGTATCAGGTGTGATGTGTGATAGAAGAGTTTCAGCTAAAATGAAAGGAAAAGTGTACCAAACTGTGGTGAGAGTGGCCATGCTGTTTGGTCTAGAGGAAGTGGCACTGAGGAAAAGACAGGAAACAGTGATGGAGGTAGCAGAGATGAAGATGCTGAGGATGTTTCTGGCAGTGACCAGGACGAACAGGATCAGAGGAAAGGCAATTGGTAGAGGTTTTTTTAAGTCGGAGAGGCCAGACTGAGATGGTTTGGCCATGCGCAGAGGAGACAGAGAGAATAGATCGGAGGGTTGGAACCACCAGAAAAGAGGACTAGAGGAACACCAAAGAGGAGGTTCATGGATACAGTGAAGGAAGACATGAAGATAGTTGGCGTGACCGAAGAAGATTCAGCAGATAGGGTTAGAAGAAACTGACTTGCTGTGGTGACCCCTGAAGGGAAATACCGAAAGAAAAAGAAGATTCCTGTTGATTAGCACCCTTGCCTTCATTCATTTACATTGACAGTGCAGAAAAATTCCCAATAACAGTTTCACTGACATCTTTCATTACGCTCTTAATGTTTTTATGGTTTCATCAGCTTTTTATTTTTCATTCCTTGCATGCATTAGAGCTACTCTTGTAAGCACTACTTAAAGTGAAGGGTGCAATATAACCCAGCACATTGTCATGCACTTAGATTAAACTTAATCCATCAATGAGAGCAGCTCAAGTTTCAAATGAAAGAACAAACATAACCACTCCCTGTTGGAACTCCAGGAAAACCACTTCCTGCACAACATTTTCATGCGTTAACATGCCTCTGCTGATTAAATAGTATGTATTATGACACACATAGATAAAGATCATATAAAATAAAAGCAGACAGACAGTATACATGCCATGTGGCACACTAAAAAAAACTTTTCTGTGAAAAACTGTTCATTCCTGGATACTACAGCTTATGCTGCCATACAGTGGTCAGCTTTAGAATGACAAGGTCAAAGAGTTTGTCTTAAAATTGGTTAACTTGAGCTTTGCTTTTCATTATTGCACTCGGAGGACAAACTACCCCCCTAATCAACCTTCGAAAATATTTCTACCAATGCAGATTGGTAAGCAGATGAGTGGCAGAGTGCACTCATTATAGGTCACCAATTTGTCCACATAATAGGGCCACAAAAAGGCAGACACATGCCGACACTCTCCCATGAGTAATTTCCACTGACATATTATTCTAATCTGCACGTTTTAATAGCAGAAAGGAGGTGGAGTTCTCGGAGAAAAATTTACATATACACAGTGATCACCAGCTTCCCCCGCAGGGTGGCTGAGCTCTCACTTAGAGATAGGGTGAGGAGCTCTGCCATCTGGGAGGAGCTCGGTGTCAAGCCACTCCTTCTCCAGGTCGAGAGAATCTAGATGGGGTTGTTTGGGCATCTGGTCAGGATGCCCCCCCCCCAAGCCTCTCGCTTGTGAGGTGTCCCAGGCACGTCCCACCATGAGGAAACAAACAGGCAAACTACTGTATGTCTCACAGCTGGCCAAAGAGCGACTCGGGATCCTTCCGGGTGAGCTGGAGGATGCAGCTGGGGTGAGAGAAGCACTGGGCTTCCCATCTGAGGTTGTTGCCCCTGCAACCCGGCCCCGGATAAGTGGAAGACGACGAAACGGAAAAGCGAGATTGCAGTCTTAACCCAAAGCACCATATTTATCGTAAAGCTTACACTGCTTGTAGACATCGTTGACGTTGTTGAAGTCGTTCATGTCAGCCAGGAGCACTGTAGTTTTCACAACTGCCAGACGAAATACAAAATTTGATCACAATGTTAAAGCAATACAGTTAAAATACAAACTATGTTTCACATAAGAAACAGTTTTTACTCACCATTTTCATAACTGCAGCCTGCAGCTTTGAGGATTTCACCCATATTCACAAGAGCCTGAAAAACAAAACAGCTCATTTAAGAATAATTCATGATCTAGATTAAAGCGAACACACAAAAACAGATTTCTGTTGAACTGTGATACGTTCGACCACATGGAGGAATGTTGCAACAGATGGTGGCATTCCCAACATGACACTGACCTCTGAACCCTGTCAGATCACTGGGTCTGTAACGCCAAACTTTTACAGACAAATGGTGCCCATGACACCATTCACTTGAGCAAAAAACTCGAGTGTTACAAATTGTTTAAAAAAAGTCCTCTCACTTTCTTTTCAGGCTTTAATATCTCCAAAGCTCCAGCTTGACCTTGGTTTATCTTAACTTTGAGAAACAAGGACATGTACCTTTATAGTTAGAATGACTATCACATCTTGAAGAGTCCTGAAATAAATTCAGTTATTTCCAAACGTTACCTGTCTGGTTTGAGCCTGAACGCCACCTTCCACCAACAGTCCGCTGGTTGGATCCATCCCCAGCTGTCCTGATACGTACATGGTTCGATCAACCACCACTGCCTGGCTGGGAGACACAGAGAAAAACAAAACAAAGTTCGAGTTTCAGACATCTGCTCAATCTCATTACAGAGGAAACTAAGTAAATGCAGCTACTGATCATGTTTAATGACCTTTTATCAGTTTTTGTAACGTCTCACTTGTGATTTTAAGTGGATCATTAATCTTAACCTCCGCCAATGAGGGTTACATGATGAGGTGTATGTGTGTGTGATCAAATTTTCAGGATATATTCACATTCGGAAGGTCAGTCAGTGAGTAAGTCACCTTCTTACCAGTCTATCCCTTACGTGGATCTGGAGGGTGCCAGAGCCCATCCCGGCTTATTCGAGGGGCAGGATATCTGTTGCGCCCTCCCTCCCACTACCGTGAAATAGAAGATTTGCTGACATCAATCGGTTCCTTGACATGAGCGTAAACAGGCACAGTTTCTGTTGATGCTCCTCATCAACAAGACTGCAGGATTCTTTCTCTGAGTCTTCCAAGTCTTTGCAGTATGAACTTTTTTTACTTGAACTGCATTTCTTTCTTTCTTTAGATGTTCTCTTCACCTTTCTTTTCTGGTTCAGATGTGGCCCGCTGTGGTATCCTGCTTCCTGCAAACCAAGACCTCCTTGAACCCCGAATGCTGATAATTTTTATCTTTTCTTTGAGATGTTGGACTGTAGCAGATTTTCTGTTTGATGTTTCAACCTTGTTCATCTGATTTCTCTGCAGATCCTAGAAAACTTGAACTGAAAACAAGTCCCAGTCTCTTCTTCTTTTGGATGGCTGTCTCTATGTTTAGTCCTGACTCTAGACACCAGCAGGAGGTCGGTCCCAGAGGTCCTCAAAATTCGAAATGGTTCATAAGACACTAACATTTCACACTTAAACACAATCAGAGCAGCTTTAAAGTCTATTCTCTGATCCACAGGAAGCCAGTGCAGAGTCCTGAGCACAGGACTAATGTCATCATAGCTGCTGACAAGTTTGAACATTTCTTGATTAAATGTTCGTCCAGGGAACAAGATAATAAATTATTCAAATATTGTTAAAAACTTTACAACTAAAAAAGATTTATTTGTTTTACTCAGCTTTTAAATCCAGCTGTTGGTAAGTCTGCAGCATGGGAGAACAGCCATGTGGACTTTTAACCTTTGGATTTAATATTAAACCCTTAGAATTGACCTTTGATTCTTCATTTGAAGCTTCAACATGCCATGTGTGCACAGTTTGCAGCTCTAAATATTCAAATCTCAGAACAGATTCTGCAGAACAAGGAGCAAAATCCAGATGGGACAACAGATAGATCCACATGTGGATCCACATGTGGATCTACAAGATGGCATGTGGATCCAGAGGATCCAAAAGATCCACATGCGATTTGCCAGCTAATGTGCTTTGGAAGACAAATGGAGAAATATTTAGTGTAATAAGTTTTTAAAAATAGAGAAAAAGATAACCAAACACGTGGATATTTTTTTTAATGATTGCAAATGTGTCTCTGAATGTTTTCAATGTAAAACTGATGCGTTCACGTAAAACATGGAGAAAACCAAATAGTTGTTACCTGTATGGACCGATAGCAGCAGGAGCTTTAGTCGTGTTAATAATCCTTCTAATAAGAGCAGACATTTTTCTGAAAACAAAACAGATTAACGAGTAAAAAGAAAAAGTTGCTGCAAAGTGTAAAGAGAGGTGGAACGTGACGTCACACAGGAGCAACCGTAAATCCCATAAAAACGAGCAAGATATATTAGTTTAAAAAGAAAAAGGAGCTTTTTATTTTTCATTTGATTTAGAAAAATGTGGTATTTTAACAGAATAATAACAACAATAATATTAATAATAAAACTGTGAGGAATAAAAAAATAAACACAGATAAATTTTTCTTGCGTTTTTAAGCATTACGGTAATACGTCACATACCCGGAAGTGATAACGAAGCTAATTTGGTAAAACACATGTTGACAGACTGCGGCATGAAAATACAGTTCATCTGAAGTTTTCTACAAATAAATATCAAACTGGAAAAAACTCAGGCAAGTTTACTGTGTAATATTTGTATTTAATCTCCACGCTGTGATGATATATTTCTGTTATTTATCGACGTTAAAATGTGAACTTTTAGGTTAGCACAGTTTGCTAACAGGCTAACTAACCTTCTGCAGCTTCTCAGCGTGGCCTTGTTTCTGTTTCTACAGAAAATGTCTTCAGCTAAGGTTAAAATGCGAGAGAAGAAGATGAGAAACCAGCCTGCTAATGTGCTGTATCCTTCTACAAATAGAAATGGAGGAGATCAACCAGATTCAGGTAAACCCTTACCATGTCATGACCCATGATATGTACATACAGCATCTATAAAATTGTAATTAATCATAGTTTTTTATTGAATTACTTCCTATTTTACTTGAGCTAACTGGTAAAATGACTGACAGCCAATCAGTAATAGATGATCCACTTTAAAATTAAATGAGCATATTTGATAGGGTTATATTGCTGGAAAATTAAATACATACTAAACCAACCTGCTGTTTTTCAAAGGTGGTCCATCATCTAATCCAGATCTGAATTCTGGGAAAGGCCGGAAAACCCCCTACAAAGATGGGTGGGTCCGTGGACATCATAAGGATGGTGGTGGATATGCCACAGAGATGCCAAAGTACATCACAGGTAGGAACATACACATGTTCCAGTCTGCTGTTATTTTTATTTCCGATCCGTTGTCTTCCGCTTATCCGGGGCTGGGTCGCGGGGGTAACAGCCTTAGACGGGAAGCCCTGAGGCTCTCTCACCCCAGCCACATCCTCCAGCTCACCCAGAAGGATCCTGAGGTGTTCCATGTCCAGCTGTGAGACATAGTCTCTCCAGCGGGTCCGGGTCTGCCTCTAGGTCTCCTCCCAGTGGGACATGCCTGTAACACCTCACCAGCAAGGCATTCGGGAGGCATCCTAACCAGATGCCCGAATCACCCCATCTGGCTTCTCTCGACTCAGAGGCTGTACTCCGAGCACCTCCCAGTTAGAAGAGCTACTCACGCTGTCTCTGAATGAGAGCCCAGCCACCCTGTGGAGGAAGCTCATTTCACCCAATGTATCTGCTTGTATTAACCTAATAAAAAAAAATTTGTAAATTGATCGGGATGGGATTGGCCCTTTTTACCCATCAAGATAGGCTCGGCTCCTCACATTTGTGTCGGAGAAAGTTAAAAAGGGATGAATAGATATTATATCTAAGAGTAGTCAGTTTTAGTAGTCAGTGTGTATTGTTGTGTTTCTATGCTTGCCTCCAAAAGACGGGGACTTGTCCAATGTGTACCCTGCCTCTAAACTGTTTATTAGTCTAAGTAGGCTCTGACAAGCTCGTCAGCTCATTGTCTGAGTAGTTTCTATGCATTTATGAATGAATGTGATTGTTATTGCTCCCTTTTATAGAAAAAAACCCCTCAATAACATCAGTGTACTTCTTGTTATGTTTTTCCTTTGGATGAAAAAACGAAGCAAAAATAGCTGATGAATCACTCTGATATAATTTTTTTCTCTCTCCACCAAGCCGGAGCGTTTGCCAGGGCTCGGGCTGCAGAGGTGAAAGCCATGTTAAAAGCAGTCAGTAAAACCACAAGCAGCAGCTGCGTCTTTCAGGCTCTGCCCAGACACATGAGGAGAAGGGCAATGAGCCATGACGTGAAGCGGCTCCCCCGCAGGCTGCGTGACATCGCCAGCTGGATGGTAGATTATCTTCTACACTTTTCTTCTACCGAGCGCCTCTGAGATGCTCAGACTTGTCTTATCTTCCTCCACCAGCGTAAAAAGAGCCTCGAGACCAGCTCCAAAAAAAAAAAGGATGCAACAAAGAGTAAAAGCCGCAAAGCTCGCCGCCGCCATGGAAACCTGCTTCTGGAGTTTAATCGCCGCCAGCGGAAGAACATTTGGCTGGAGACGCACATCTGGCACGCCAAACGTTTTCACATGGTTAAGAAATGGGGGTATTGTTTGGGAGACAGGCCGACGTTGAAATGCTACCGGCCGTGCTACAGAGCGATGAGCGGCCACTGCCTCCTGCAGGTAGTCGTTTTGTTCTAAGAATCTGCAAAGTAGACAATTATTTCCACCAATTATTTTGGATGCTTTAGGGGTCAGACAGGCATGAACATTTTCACAATTTTGTCTTTAGTTTAAGCATTTAAAGTAAAAAAAAAAAAAAAAAATCATTTTCAGGATCTTTCCTACTACTGCTGTATTGAATTACAAGGAGAAGAAGACAAGCTATTGACTGCTCTGTCACAGCTCGCCAGTAAGGAAGCAGGTCAGTCCAAATCCAGTCGGTTACTTCTCAGATTTGGAAGGTCTTTGTTGAACATTTTGGTTAAATTCAGCTGCAATTTCTTTCTTTCCTTCTAGGACCTACATTTGCTGCAGCCATGTGTCTGTCAGGGTGCAGACAGGGGATGGTTACAGTCTACAAAGCAGGACGATATCCCTCAGACCCCCTCGGCCCTGTTTCCTTTCTATGGAGACCCAGAACGCAGGATTCAACTCACAGGCAGCTGTGGATCTGGGTTCATCCCACTTTGAAACTAGTAAGGCTGACTTTAAGGATGAACTTTCTGTTCTGTCATTTTCCGCTTGTTCTGGGGCCGGGTCGCGGGGGCAACAGCCTCAAACGGGAAGCCCAGGCTTCTCTCACCCCGGCTGCATCCTCCAGCTCACCCGTAAGGATACCAAGTCGTTCCCCGGCCAGCTGGACTCCAGTTGCCAGGGTCTGCCTGTTGGTATCCTCCCGGTGGGACGTGCCCGAAACACCTCACCACGAGGCGCTCGGGGGCATCCTTACCAGATGCCCCAACCACCCCATCTGGCTCCTCTCGACCTGGTGGAGGGGCAGCTTGACACCGAGCTCCTCCCGGATGGCAGAGCTCCTCACCACCTGCAGGAGGGGCCATAAGGGTTGGGTGAAGGAGCAGATGGGTGGCAGCCAACGGCGAGGACTCTGGCGGTCAGATCCTCGGCTGCATGAGCTAGTGGAGGATGAACTTTTAAAATAAAATAATCTACTTGATGTTTCCTCTTTTCAGGATCTTCTCCCTGAGTTACAAAATGTTTGTCATTGTAACGAGGCGGTAGTACCTACACCCGTACCAGTGGTCACACCTGCAGAGGTGAATCCCTCCACAGAGTCAAAAACCGAACATACATCTGAAGCTAGACCAGTAACCGGAACTAAGAGAAAAAGGAGCCGCCAGAATGCCGATGAACCTCCAGCAAAGAAAATTTTGGGAGATGGAACCAAATTGCCTGGGACTCCAGTCACATGGAAGTCTGATTCCACTGGGATAGTTATAAAGTTAGTCAAACGTCTGCATGTGATTATTTTCTCCTTCCTGCCTAAAATAACATGCTTATTTTCACAAGCTGCTATGTAAGACTGAAAGAGTTATTTACAACTTACACATGTCGATATTCTAATTTCGTTTGCTCTTTTCGTTCCAGCGATTTAACCATGGAGATCATTCGCTATCGTCTGATTGGACCTCAGTCCCACTCTGTGCTGGTGGAAACTCTGGACGTGGCTACAGGCTGTGATGTGAGCCCATGGATACTCTGCGGGGGGTTTACTTTTCGCACAATATCGCACTTATTTATGAAAAATTTATATGGAAAAATTTAGGTTGACGGTGTTTACGACCAAAATAAATTTGCTTGTCCAGACTGATCTAAATAATGCTAGAGTACAGTATGCCAGATCGAGAGTTCCGTTCCGTCGTCTTCCACTTATCTGGGGTCGGGTCGCGGAGGCGACAGCCTCAGACGGGAAGTCCAGGCTTCTCTCACCCCGGCTGCATCCTCCAGCTCACCCGGAAGGATCCCGAGTTGTTCCCCGGCCAGCTGTGAGACATAGTCTTTCTAGCGGGTTCGGGGTCTGCCTTTTGGTCTCCTCCTGATGGGACGTGCCCGAAACACCTCACCAGCGAGGCGCTCAGGGGGCATGCTGACCAGATGCCTGAACCACCCTATCTGGCTTCTCTCGACCTGGAGGAAGAGCGGCTCGACCCCGAGCTCCTCCCGGATGGCAAAGCTCCTCACCCGATCTCTGAGTGAGAGCCCAACCACCGTGCGGAGGAAGCTCATTTTGGCCGCTTGTATTCGTGATCTCATTCTTTCGGTCACCACCCACAGCTGGTGACCATAGGTGAGGGTTGGAACGTAGATCGACTTGTAAATCGAGAGCTTTGCTTTTCGGCTCAACTCTTTCTTTACCACGACGGATCGGTGCAGCGTCCTAGTTATTGCTGACGCCTCACCGATCCGCCTGTCAGTCTCCCGCTTCATCCTTTCCCCTCTTGTGAACAAGACCCCGAGATACTTAAACTCTTACACATGGGGCTTGACCATGTCCCTGACCTGCAGGGGGAATTCCACCCTTTTCCGGGCGAGGACCATGGTCTCGGATTTGGAGGCGGTGATTTCAATCCCGGCCGCTTCACACTCTGTATACCTTCTTTTTCTAAATGTCACACACCCTGTTGTATTTTCTGTTTGTAGGCCTAAAATTTACACCAATTAATGCTCAGCTTTGATAAAACACTGACAAACTGTGTTTTTGTTTTCCAGGACGTGGGTGAATCTCATGCTTCGTCGTTCTGGTGGCCTCAGCTTTGTAAAGACAAGAACATGATGACTCTTCATCGTCAGCAAGCTGATATCTTTGACAAATTTAAAGGTTCTTGGTTATTTTTTTTCTCTTCATGTTTTAATTATTCACGCCCATTATTTGAAATGTTTTGTGTTGTTTTCAGGTGTTTATTCAAGCGGTGAAATCCCTCCGGGCACCGTGTTGGGTCTCACCGTAGACGACCCCAGACTGACTTTACCTCCTAAGAAGGTTAAAGCTTTACCATGCCTAAACCAGGATTCAGGTAAAATCTGACCTTCTACAAACACAAGGACGCTGATTTTCTTCAGTTAAATAGAACTTTATACCTCTTCAGTCTGAATAATCAAATCTTTGAGTTTTTAATGAGAAAGAAGAGCCAATCAAACAATCGGTTTGTAGTTTTTGGTCCGATCGGTGTTCCACTGAGTACACATCTGGTCCTGTGCTCCAGGGGGCCTCTGCCTGGCCATGCAGATGTTCCAGGTTCAAATCCTGGCAGGACCCTGTACTCCAAACACCTCCTTATTGACCGACTACAGCTGATTGGTTGATTTTTATTACAAAGCAGCTTTAGCTTTGCAGCTAAATTTTTACTGTTCAAATTGGAAGTTTTTGTTCTTTTTTTGTTATAACTTTAAATAAAATCACACATTTTAGGTCCAAGTTTTGTCATTTATGAAAAGTGAGAGCTCTCAAAAGTCAAATTCATTTTGTTTGCATTACACAAGTTTACAGTAAAGTGAGTGAACTCAAACCATTGCCCTCTAAATATACAATTTTGTGATTCTGTGTGAATTCACAATGCGATAATTCATTGCCATTTTTTTTAAATCCAGATTTCTAATTGGCTATTTTTATCGATTCCTGACCCTACCAAAAATATTAGATCAAATTTTGTAAAGCCTGACAACAAAGATCCAACACACCGTTCTCATAGCATCCAGTAAACCAGGGATGGGCAAACTTTTTGTTTCACGGGGCACATTGAGTTCTAACATTTGACAAGGGGGCCGGAACAGGAGCGGATGGATGGCATGCTTTGGTAACCGCTAGATTAGACCAATAGAGTGGTGCGCTAGATTTTAAAGAACCGCGCTAAATGTTACATCAAGAGGGTTAAATTTCAAATCTAGCAGCGCTAGGTCTGAAATCCAAGCGTTTGATGTAACATTTTGCTTGTTTTAACATCTAACACGCTTGTTTACGTGCGTGTATTGGGCCCGATGGCTTCCCATATCTATGCACACTGTTTTTGACGACGTGAACGTCACAGACGTGAACGTCACAGAGACACACATTTTAATGGGAACAGTGTTGTTGTTTTCTCAACAAAGCTAAAAAAAAAATCAAGAGTGTGCCATCTAGTGGGGAAACATCAGAATTGCAGGGGAAATAAAACATTAAGGATTATTTATTTAGTTTTTTCAGTTCGGTAGGTCGGATTAAAACGTTTAATGGGCCGCAGTTTACCCATACCTGCATTAAACCAACTCTTTTTGTGTAGAGGAACATGTGGACCTCGTCTTTGATCATGCAGAAGCACTCTGTGTGTGTGTTTGTGTTTTTTCAGAAGAGGAGACAAGACAGCTGATGCTACGAGGAGTTCCTGAACACTGCTGTCAGAGTTTCTTATGGGATGGGTCTGTCCGGGAAAACGTTACTGATAATAAGATACCAGAACAGGTAATGGGTGACTTCTATCTGCTCACCTGGTTTGTTGTGTCTCTGGTTTCTCTCACTTGAAGTGTTTCTGGTCTGTAGGAGCTGAACCGTATGAGGAGTGAGGTGTTGGTACCGGGGTCCAGACTGAGTCCCACGCCACCTCAAGGCCGCGTCCCCATCCTCTTGGTTCATCAGCCTGGTAAACAGGTGGGAACTGAGAGGAGCACATGGGGAGCTGGATGGGATCTGCTCATTCCTAAAGGCTGGGGGATGGTGTTCTGGATACCCCTGGTACGTAAACACAAACTTTAATGCTTCTTTTGCTGTTGGATCAAATTAGCCTCATGTACATTAGATTTGCATTTTTATCATTTGTAGCCCCCACCCCTGAACCCCCTCCTTTTTTAAAAAAAAAAATCTTGAACTCTTCTTGAGCCTGAAACATGTGGCTCATGTGGAGCCACAGTTTGTTTTAAACAGTTTGTTTTAAAAATGAATAGATTAAGCTGCAGATTCTGTGGCTGCCTTGTTGCTTAATTGTCGGCCTTTACGCAACCGAAAATAACAATGTGAACACTACAAAATAAAAGACCAAGGATAATTTCTAAACAATACACTCCCCCTTTTGTTTTTGTTTTTTTATCTTGACCCCTCCCAGGTGTACAGAGGAGTTCAGGTGGCCGGTCTCCACATGAGCCTGAAACATTCCCAGAACAAAGGAGCCCCACATTTTCCCCACGATTACCCCGACTGTCCTGCTGGGGTTCGCTTCCAGCAGGAGCAGGAGACTGAGCTTGAGGACAAGTTTAAGAGGTCAGAATGAAGGGAAACAAAACACTTTTATTGCATAAAGTCGGCTTCATCAGGACTGCACGTCATCTTTTTGGTCCAGATTTTAAAACCAGGGTTTATTTGGAGAACAATTTGAAAATGAAAAGTCTGATCTGAATCAATTTAATCTGGACTAAAAATTAGATGTATGTGTGCGTTTGACATGAACATGACCTTTAACCTTCTCCTGCAGACGTCCTCCTGCTAAGAGGACCAATTACATTAAACATGGCTGCCTGGCTCCGTTCTGTTGTCCATGGCAACAGCTGGCAGAGGAATGGGAGGTCCTCAGTCGAGGAGAGAAGAAAGATGTGCAGAGTGGAAAGAAAGCAGAGTGTGATGTGCTGATGCAGGAGGAGAAACATCTGACCTGCTTCATCGTGCTCAGGTGATACCTTCACTTTAAAAACACGAGCGTTCACAGGATTAAAATGTTGGGTTTTGTAGTGGGTTGATGGTCAATAAATTCTATGCTCTCCAGAAACAGGAAGTCTTTACGACTCCTCTCCAGCTGGTGCAGACCTACAACGTCTAAAGGTCAGAGGGCACGCCGCGCTGGAGATGGACCAGCTATGAGCTGCTCAGCTGTGACGCAGTTTCTTGCGGCACACAAAATGAGCATGGTGTGGGTGCGCGTGTCGCTGATGGCGAAAGGCAAACCGGAACTCCACGCCATGCTTTGTGCGCCTACAGCTGAAGATTTGACACGTCCCGCTGGAGATCTAGTGGAGACCCCACATAAAGACCACTTTAAAACTAAGAATAAGAAGAAAGCCTCCAAGAAAGTACCCGATTCTGATAAATCGGATCTGATTTCTCCCAAAGACTCCCAATCCTCCTCAGATCTGGTCTTCGGGCTGTGGCCCGATCCTCTGCCAGACGTGGCTTCTCACTGCTCCAGGCTGACTTTAGGATGGGTCACACAGGGGGACTTCTCGCTTTCTGCTGGCTGCGGGGAGGCGCTGGGCTTCGTCAGTGTCACTGGGCTCCTTCATATCCTCCTAAAGCAGCCAGAGGAACACAGAGGAAAGCTGCTGGTGCGAAACCCGACATCACTGAACTACCGCTTTGCTAAGATCAATATCGAGGTGTGATTTTTACCTGAGGTGGAAATCAATGGACCAGAGGCTGTAAAGAAAGGCTTTAGCTTAAAAAGAATGAAAATAATTTGGGTAAGAGTTTAACAGAAACGTGCCTTGCTGAAGACATGAACGGAGCATGCTCGGTGACGTGAAAGAACAGATGAGCTTATTTTCGTAAGACAAGAATATTTTCTGTTTTAAAGAACTTTTTCTGTTTTAAAAGCCTCATTTTTGTTCCCAAACTTCTACAGTCCAGTTTATCACTATTTAAAGTCAAAGCTCAGCTGCAGTGAAGAAGTTTAGTTTGAACACAATAAAGAAAAAATGAAATGTTTGTCTTATTTTTTTAAAACCTTACCTAAAGTTTCTCATTTCTAACTGATCCATATTCATTTCTTTGGTAGTTATGGGTGTAAGCAGTGGTTCCCACACATCCCATAGTGTGTAGGTGGCAGAGTTAGTTGCTTAGTTACGCTGTTGTTTGTTAAAGTATGAAGACAGATCGGTGGTGAAAACTAATTAATGTTTCCAAACTGGAGCAGACGGTTGCAATTATACGTTTTGATGATTACACACAACATAACATTAAAAATAACTCCATCATTGTTTGTAAATTAACATTTGATCATAAGGGCCCGACTGAGATGGTTTGGACATGTGCAGAGAAGAGAGTACGTCGGAAGAAGGATGCTGGGTTTGGAACCACCAGGAAAGAGGACTAGAGGAACACCAAAGAGGAGGTTTATGGATACAGTGAAGGAAGACATGAAGATAGTTGATGTGACCGAAGAGGATGCAGCAGATAGGGTTAGATGGAAGAAACTGACTTGCTGTTGCGACCCCTGAAGGGAAATGCTGAAAGAAGATCATAACTAATTTCTTCTTCTTTGTTCCTCCACCCGTTCCAGCCTGCCTGCACGCGCTTCTTCACCTCTTTTCCACACTCTCCATTGCTCTGGACTGTTGATCCTAGATACTTAAAATCTTCAACCTTCTTTATCTCTTCTCCCTGTAACCTCACAAGATCATAACTAATTTAAAGTGAACCAATCCTGCTTTCAACCAGAAGAAGGCAGCAGAGTTTCTATTTAGAAATTTTCAAAACTTTTAAAAATTAATTTAAAGTCAAACAGGTTATGTCACCTGTTTGAAACTTGATTTGATGACTTTACACACATACAGTAAGAGTAAAATAACCCCATTTTATTATTTAATTCTCTTTAACAATTATAATTTATAACCAATCACACCTTCATCCAGCAGAGGGCAGTAAAGTGAATCTTATTCTGCATAACCTTTTTTTTTTTTAAACTTAAATCATATTTTATGGCTTTTAAACTAAACACTAGTTTATTCACTAGATTAAATGATTACATCGTCAAGTATTGTCCACTTTTTCTCAAAGAAAGAGAGAAAAAACGGTTAAAGTGCTACAGTTTAAATAGAAGTTTAATCTCACAATAAAGACACATTTTCTCTAAAAACATTAGAAACATTTCAGAAATTTTTTAGAAACTGAATCCACTGCTTCTGGATTGGTTGGCACTAGTTTTCCTCATCACCTTTGTGTTGATTTTATTTATGGTATAAATAAAAATCAAGTTGAGCCCAGTGGGAAGAATTTTTGTGAACAGTCCCAGCAGATGGAGACAGTCCTATGAATCCTCTGTTTGGATGGATCTGCTGCACATGAGTTTGGCTGCCAGGGATCCGTATGTCTGAGTCTTTGCTTCTGGCTGCACTTTGTCTGTGTGCTGTCTCCCTGTGAACATGGACCACACAGCTCATTAGATGGACCCTGCTGTTAGAACCCCAGATGAAAACAGGTCCAACTCCACCTGAGTCAGTTATGTTATAAAAAAAAAAAAAAACTCACCAGGAATCCTGCTCATTTCAATAAAATTACGATCTTGTTTAATTTTTGGCCTGTTTCGGGCGATCAGAAAAACTCCAAGAACGGACAAAAGACAACTGCAAAGAGTTCAGACATTATTAGCACATTGCCGAGAATAAAATGTTAAAACGCTGAAAATTGCAACAATTATACCAACTTACCCGAGTAGGAACATACAAATGTTGAGTAAAGCCAAGTCTTCAAATTCCTCATAAAATATTACCCCTAGAAAACAAACAAAAAAAAAAACAAGTGTTATTTTTCTCAAAAGTTTGGTTTTAAAAGAAATATTCCTGAGGAAAGATTGACTGGAGATCAAATTAGTCAGGGTGGCATCACAGCAAGAAGGTCAAGTTTGACTGTCAGAAAGCGACGAGGCTTCAAAACACTGGCCTTACTGTGTGGAGTTTGCATGTTCTCCCCATGTATGTATGTGTAAGTTTTCTCCAGGTGCTCCAGTTTCCGCCCATCCTCCAAAAACATGTTTGTTAGGTTGATTGGCCGGTGCCAAATTGCCCCTAGGAATGAGTGTGCGCGTTTGTGTGCAGGCTGAATGTGTGTAGCACAGCGGCAGACTGGCGACCTGTTTGGGGTGTACCCTGCCTCTCGCCTTGAATCAGCCGGGATGGGCTCTGGCACCCCCCGCAACCTCGTAAGGGATGGATGGTTAAGAAGGTGAAGGTACGGTGGCCTCACAGCAAGAAGGTCAAGGTTGAGTCCCAGGGTGGGACAAGGCTTGAAACACTGGTCTTTCTGTGTGGAGTTTGCATGTTCTCCCCCTGTACTGTATCTGTAGGTTTTCTCCAGGTACTCTGGTTTCCTTCCACTCTCCAAAAATATGCATGTTAGGTTGATTGGCTGCTAAGAAATTGCCCCTAAAAATGAAGTTGAATGTGTGAAGCTACGCGACAAACTGGCCTCATGTTCAGGGTGTACCCTGCCTCTAGCCTTAAATCAGCCGGGATAGCCTCCGACACCCTCCGCTACCTCAGTAGAGAAAAAGCAGTTCAGAATACGAACTGAAGAATGAATCTGATTACAATGAAAAAGAAAAACAAGGTGGTGGATTTTATGTATGTAGAGTCAACAGGCCTGAGTCTGGAAAAGAGGTGAAGAAGAGTTCGCAGGCTGACAGAAACAGGTTGAAAAAAGCAAGATAGGCATTTCGGCGATAAAGTGAAAGCGGCCAGACTGAGATGGTTTAAACATCTCCAGAGAAAGTTTTATCCTAGTATTTGTATTTGAATCATTTTCAGCAGTTTAAAACTAAAACAATAATTTTCTTCACAGTGAAACTAATCTTGAAGAAGAAATTCGCCCACACGTATCACACCACAGATACACAAGCAATCGGTTGCTGCGTGCAGTCAGTTGTGGGTTATTTATGTGGGTGTTCTAGTCATACTAAAAGAAAATAACTAAAAAAAAAAAAAATATCAGTAATTTTCCTGCTTCATTGAAGTAAAAGCACAAATTCTGAATCTTGCTGAAGGAACTTTTTTTCCGAAGCTGCTCAGAAATCAGGTTGAAATACGACCAGAAGAAAAGCAGAAAAAATCATTTAAAAAAGCAGACTGAAAATGTTTTTTTCTTTAAACCAAACTACTTCCAAGAAACATTTTCTCTTATTTTCTAGACGTACTGACAGTTCAACGATTCAAACTTTAAGTTTTTACTGAAAAATGCCATCTTTATTGCTTCCTAGTGTTGCACCACATGTCGACTTCATACGTCAGCTTTTTCTTTCTTAGAAAAGAAAGAGCTATTACTGAGGAGTTAGGAGAGATGAAACGTGATCCTCAGGCAACTCCCGGAGGAATTATGATACTGAATCCGTGTTTTCTCACTGTCAACAAATCCATTCATTAGTCTTTAGAAAAACTTCTTTTCCTTTGGGATCTCATTTTACAATCTCGTCCATTTATTCTCCGGAATATGAAGAGGTCTGGACGAGCTGTTTTCAGGCAGAAAGAATCTCTGAACAGGTTGCAAGTCCATCACAGAAAGTAAAACACAGACTTCTTTCTTCTTCTTTCGGCATTTCCCTTTCGGGGTCGCCACAGCAAGTCAGTTTCTTCCATCTAACCCTATCTGCTGCATCCTCTTCCGTTACACCAACTATCTTCATGTCTTCCTTCAATGCATCTATGAATCTCCTCTTTGGTCTTCCTCTAGTCCTCTTTCCTGGTGGTTCCAAATCCAGCATCCTTCTTCCTATGTACTCTCTCTCCTCTGCACATGTCCAAACCATCTCAGTCTGGTCTCTCTGACTTTATCTCCAAAACCTCTAACATGTGCTGTTCCTCTGATCCTGTCCATCCTAGTCACTCCCAGAGAGATCCTCAGCATCTTCATCTCTGCTACCTCCATCTCTGTTTCCTGTCTTTTCCTCAGTGCCACTGTCTATACATAGACCAAGCTTTGCTTTTCTTAACTACGACGGACCGAGGCAGCGTCCTGATTATTGCAGATGATGCACCGACCTGTCTGTCGATCTCCCGCTCTGTCTTTCCCCCACTTCCTTAAGTTTTGGGGTTTTTCTTTGCAGATGATTTAATTCTATTTGCAGCCAGAATAGGAATCTGTACCCCCTTTAAAGAATCTTTCATTCGACAGGATTTTAACTTGGCCTAACGAACTTGGGAACACATTTAGTCTCACACCAAGCTGAGTAAACTTTTAGAATTTGTTTTCAATCTATACCACTGGTTTGATTAATGTTCTACATTTAATGAACCCATGTTTCTTTTAACTAATTACGATGGTAGCTCATCAAGATTAGTCTGCTTTTTTAAACAAATTCACCTGGCTGTTCACACATCTGGAGGTATTCAGTTTGTAGAAATGTACGAACTGTTTTGTGATGATTCCCTCGCTTACCACCAGAGGGAGCCCAGGACTTCCTCCCTCTCACTGATTCAGGACACCTGTGGATCACTGACATACTGCCTATTGAAAAGCAGTCTGCCCTGACTTCCTTGTCAGGTCATCATCCCTTACCATGGGACATTCCTTTTTGAACCATGTATTTTTCCCACAGCATTGCTGGTCTTTTTAATTAAATTTTAATTAAATTAATAAATAAATAAATAGTGTTTGTCATCTTGCAAATGTGTCCCCCTTCTCCTTCTGCAACCACACCTTGACATGCTTTTTACAGGGTCATTTTTTTACTAGACACATTTAATGTTCCGTTCCGTTGTCTTCCGCTTATCAGGGGCTGGGTCACGGGGGCAACAGCTTCAGACGGGAAGCCCAGGCTTCTCTCACCACAGCTGGAGCCTCCAGCTCACCCGGAAGGATCCCGAGTTGTTCCCCAGCCAGCTGTGAGACATAGTCTCTCCAGCGGGTCCAGGGTCTGCGTCTTGGTCTCCCCCCGGTGGGACATGCCCGAAACACCTCACCAGCGAGGCGCTCGGGGGGCATCCTGACTAGATGCCCGAACCACCCTATTTGGCTTCTCTCGACCTGGAGGAAGAGCAGCTTGACACCGAGCTCCACCCGGATGGCAGGGCACCTCACCCAATCTGTGAGTGAGAGGCCAGCTACCCTGCGTAGGAAGCTCATTTTAGCCGCTTGTTTCCACGATCTCATTCTTTCGGTCACCACCCAGAGCTGGTGACCATAGGTGAGGGTGGGAACGTAGATTGACTTGTAAATCGAGAGCTTTGTTTAGGTATTTGCCAGTTAATGTGAAAAATTAATTCAGCCTTTTTGAGCTACTTTTCAAACATATTATTTGAATTTTCTTTACATTTAAGTCTATTTAGATCATATCTCTGTGACGAAAAGTGATGAATAAAAAAGAAGTCACATCCTTTTAAAGACAATTTTACACATTTAAATATTTTTATACTGTACAGCCTCATCTTTACACATTAATATTCACTCCAGCATGCCGGATAATGACTTTCAGCATTAAACTTGCAAATGAAGAAGTTGTTCCAACAGTAATTGCAATCATTTTAGTTGATGTTGTTTAGTTTCAGACCGTTCTGGAGGACCACAAAGGGCCGGCGACACGTCTGTAGTTAGAAAAAAAAAACCAAGTGGCCGCTGTTGTTTGAGCAAATATTTCTCAAAATGAATGAATGATGTATTTGCCGGAGACTTCCAGTCCCAGATGAATACATATTTGGTTTGCTGATGAGTATTTGTTCTATCAGGACAATGCAGGCTTCACTGGACCGACTAAACAAACAGAAACATGTCACATGGTGTGAGGCTGTGGATAAACAGTGAACTAAACCGAGGGAATTACAGTAATAATGGGATCTTAATGGGATTACGTGATATTAGTGAAAACTGAATGTCATTTAGAAGGAAAACACAGCGATGGCTGTACTAACCTGCTAGGATGGCGCTGGCAGTGAAGAAAACAAAGTTGATCGGAACGACCTCGGTGGCATCAAACATTTTCATCGCTTGGTTAAGAAATCTGTGGAAATAAAAGCAGAATAAATTCTTATAGATTCTTCTAATTCTTTTACACCCCAGTTGAAGTTGAAAATCCTCAGTTCTCATTTTTTCTATTGTGATTGCAATAAAAAATGGTTTTAAACAGATCTGTCAGGCCAGAAAGTTGGCCTTTTGACTTGTTCCATTGTAATCATAGCAACCAAACAACATATTCTTCCTCTTCTTCTCGGTCACGTTTGAGTCTCACTACCCTCCAAATATTGCCACTGAGCAAGTGTCAGAATCAAATCTGGTTTAATGATAATAATCATACTTCATTTATCCCTCATAGAGAGATTACTTTAGCAGGCAGCCATGACGGTGCCAAAGGTGGGAGTAACTGGAAGTCGAGTGTCTTCTTCAGGGACACTTAGGCCTGGGCTCATTGGGAATCAAACCGGCAATTTTTCGGTTCCATAATGGCGATTCTACCTTTGAGCTATGCCTCCCAAAAAAGATTGATCATATTTTTTGAGACAAAGAATTACTGTTGTGTTTCACATTATAGCTGCATGTTTATTTAAAAGTACAGTAACATCAACCGTATCAATAAAATTTACCTAATCATTTGCAAGTTTTATAGAATCCATCTAAAATTAGAGTTTTTGTGGCTAAATTCATTACTTCTTCTCCCTCTTGGAGACTGCAGGCGAGCAACTGCTTCCCCTACATGTTGATTTTGGCAATGCGGCTTCAAGTTGCGCTAAAAAAACAAAACTGTATATTTTTTTAATTTCTGACCGAAAATGTAGCAAAAATCCAAAAAACACTTTTAAAAAGTAGCGGAGTAAAAGTACAGACATATTCTCTAAAAAAAGTCTCAAATTTTACGTAAGTAAAGTACAGATACACAATTTTTTTACTTAAGTACAGTAACGAAGTACATTTACTTTGTGTGTGAAATCAATTAACATTTACAAAAATATGTCTAAATATAAGTAAATATTTTTGTTTTATTACCAGTAAATGACCAATAAATTTGAAAATACAAGGCTGCATCATAAAAAGTGGCAGCATCAGCGCATTTTAGATAGATACGCAATATGTACTTAAATCTGAGAATAAGAGATCCGATCATCATAAACCAGGGTCGCAAACTTGCAGCCAGATAATTTGTGACTCTTTGTATGGTACAATATTTATAGTAGTGCAGCTTGGGAGTTTAATATGAACAATAGTTTAGAGCAAGGGTGGGCAAACTTTTTGATTCATGGGCCACATTGAGTTCTAACATTTGACCAGGAGGCCGGAACAGGAGCAGATGGATGGCATGCTTTAGTAATCACTAGATAAGACTAGATTTTAAAGAAGCGCGTTAAATGTTACATCAAGAGCGTTAAATTTCAAATCTAGCGGCGCTAGGTCTGAAATCTAGTGCGAAAACATGCATTTAGCGGCGCTAGGTTTGTAATCTAAGCGCTTGAAGTAACATTTTGCTTGTTTTAACATCTAACACGCTTGTTTACGTGCGTGTATAGAGCTCGATTGCTTTCCATATCATACAGTGCACCATCTAGTGAGGAAACATCAGAATTGCAGGAGAAATAAAACACTAACAAGCTTTGTTTATTTAATTTTTTCAAGTTCAACGGGCCGGATTAAAACGTTTAACGGGCCGTAGTAGTTTGCCCATCCCTGGTTTAAAGCGATGCAGTGAAACTGACTGACCCAGGCAATCAGGTGGGGCTATGTGGCTTTAGAGGAGGACGGAACATCATCCGAGTTTAACACAAACACATTTTATTTCATTGTATAAGATAATCTAAACTCCTAATGACCATCACGTCTGCATTGCAGCTTTCAAAATCAAGTGTGAAAGTTCCACATATAAGTAAAATTTGTTTTCTTGATAAAATTTAAAATTCAAGTTAGAAAACTGGCAGTTTTTCTAAATCTTTTTCTTGTGACCCACCCACATGCTATCTTAAAACACCCATAGTTGCAAGTTTGAGAGTCCTGGTCTAAATCTATGATGAATAGTTAATAAAAATGTAGCAGATGGGCTTCTTCCAAACAGAATTGGTGGAAATATAGATGAGATTATTCAGATTTACAAATGAAATCTGCAGCTTATAGATGATCAAACAAGTGGAGAAAAGCATGACTAACTTGAGCTGGAAAGCACATGAAGCCACCATGACAACCAGCATGACGTAGAAGATGGGATAGACGAGCTGCTCTATATGGCCTCTTATCGTCTCCCCGATCATCCCTGACACCGCTTTGACAGAGATGACTGTGACAGAAGCTGCAAGCACACAGATAAAGAAAAACATCTCAGCTGGTGGAGAGAAAAATTCCTAACTGGCTCTTCTTAAAAAGTAGAGATGTTTAATCTGATCTATTGTTCCACTCGTGTGTGTCTGTGGAGAAATAATAGCACAGGTCCTTTTTGGTAACCTGGCAACAAGGCAACCTCTGGCTACAGCGAGTGGCTCAATCCATAACCTCTGCCCTCATTTAGACAGATTCAACATGTTCCTACCGAGCAGAGCCACCAACAGCATCACAATGACGATGTGCTTCACTTTCTTTATCTTGTACACATAAAGCAGGATGCAGAAGAGGAGGATCTCTATGGACTGTTGGAAAAAAAAAACAGGAAGGTTAAGCAAAGGGTTCAATTCTTAAAACTTTAAAAAAATATAAATTAAGACTTTAGTTTTTTTTTCCGCCTCAATGACAAAGTGCTGCACTCAGCCGTTGAAAAGTACATTTTATTTGAAATAGATGACAGCGGTGGAAAAAAAATTAAGCAAGTTTCTCCACTTTAATGAGCAGAGCCCGAGGCTGTCCTCGAGTCCAGCAGCTCTCAGACCTCTGATAAACACTCTCGTAATGGATGGAGAATAAGAAGAAGCACAGAAGTGGAAATGAAAGAACAAAACAGGACAAGCTGACCTTTAAATGTCTCCTGGTATAGTTTTGAAACAGCGGTTAAGTGAGATGAATAAAGAGCTTGTGTTAAAATCTAATTATTTCATGAGGAAATGGATTAATAAGGAGCTGGATCATTAATGGCAAGCATCTCCTCTACCTCTCCTCTACACGCAGACGCACAATATGAATGACACAAACGTCCTTCTTGATGCTTTGACCTCTGGAAATAATGAAAAATCAGTTTTGGATGTTTCATTTCCTCTGATTAATCACCAGCTAGGTCTAATTCCATACGTGTTGGAAGCTGCTCTTCTACTGGATCATGAGAAATGAACGAAATTTCTGGCTGAAATGCAAAACGCCGTACCCTTTCACATGGCATTCATCAGTGTGGAGAGCAGAGGCAATTTAAAAACATCTGCCTCTCCAGTCGTCCATCTGCATCAGCATGCTCTGACATTCCCCTTTTTTTGTTTTTGTGTCTCCAACTGTGTTTGTAGAAACTCAGAAAGCAGGGCCGAGTTTTTAGGTACCATAAATAATGCACATTTAGGACACATTCCCTGTTTACACCGCAGGCTAACAGCCCCTTAGGAGCAGCTAGTTGGAGTTTCAGCTCAGTTTTATTGGTAAGCAATGGAATAAAATGATTTGGAAGGACAAAAGAAAAAGAAACAAACAGCGGAACAGCTTGGGAAAGCAGCTGGTGGTGATTACCAGCTTGAATATTTTGGTCAGCTTTGTGCTTCCAATCAGTTACCATAATAACAACTAAGTTAGAGCCTGAGGGACGACTAGACAACGGGAGAACTGGATTTATTTAAAATAGGACTTAAAGCAGAATTTTTAAAAGTCAGTGGACCAGAAGTATAAATACAGTATCACTCCTAGATTCTCAGTTCTCGTATAACGCATACACTCGTCGTCACCTAACACAAACAAAAATGAATTAACAAACCTCCAGAAAGAGAATACGAATGTGGAAGGAGGAGGACCCAAAATGCAGGACGAAAACAGGGTTCAGAGATCAAACTTATGGTCAGGCAGCCAGGAGGACCTGGCTGGGAAGGATGACAATGACCCAAAATAGAAGTCAGCGGAGTCTGCCTTTAAATAGGCACCGGGATCCGGAGGTGAATGTCATCCGACTAATCATCCTCACGTGTCTCTATTCAGGGTGATAAGGAGGGTCCAGGGCTCCCTCTGGCGGCAGGCAAGGGGATCACAACAGGTTGTCTCATTTAATTTCAAGGTCATTTTTGAAACTAACTTTTCGCAAGATGTTGAACAAAGTAAAAGAACAAACTAGCTCAGGACCCTCATACACGTTTGTAGAAAATATATGCAGAAAAATGACAGGTGACTAATCATCCTCAGGTGTCTCTATTCGGGGTGATGAGGAGGGTCCAGGGCTTCCTCTGGCAGCATGCAAGGGGATCACAACAGGTTGGCTAATTTAATTACAAGGTCATTTTTTAAACTAACTTTTCAAAAGACGTTGAACAAAGTAAAGAACAAACTAACTCAGGACCCTCGTACACGTTTGCAGAAATAAAGTAAAGAACAAACTAACTCAGGACCCTCGTACACGTTTGCAGAAATAAAGTAAAGAACAAACTAACTCAGGACCCTCGTATACGTTTGCAGAAATAAAGTAAAGAACAAACTAACTCAGGACCCTCGTATACGTTTGCAGAAAATACAGGTATATGCAGAAAAATGACAGGATAGACTTTTAGCAGTGGTGAGGAAAGTGATGATTTATCTACAATAGAAGTTTTTGATAAGTAAAATGTTAACATTTTTTATTTTCTGAACCCCTTATCCCTAATAAGGTCACGGGGGGTGCCAAAGCCTATCCTAGCTGATTTAAGGCAAGAGGCAGGGTTCACCACAGGTTGCCAGTCTGTTGTGTGGCCACACACACACACAACCATTCCTAGGGGCAGTTTTGTAGCAGCCAATGAGCCTAACAGGCATGTTTTTGGAGAGTGGGAGGACACTTTTATCCATCATGGACAATCATGACCATCTTCTCTTCACACTCCTGGACGAACAGCGGAGCTTCTTCTCCAAGAGGCTCAGACAGCTCCGCTCGGGAACATCTCGTTACCGGAGGTCTTTCTTCCCATACGTGATCGGGCTCTACAACGACTCACTTAGCAGAAAGGAAGTTGCTGCTGCGACACACAAATTTCCTATGTGAAATTAAAGTATATTCTGATTCTTAAACCGGAGAACCCGGAGAAAACCCATGCATACACGAGGAGAACATGCAAACTGGTTCCCACCTGGAACTCGAACTCGACCTTCTTGCTGTGAGGCCACTGTGCTACCCACTGTACCACCATGCAGCCATGTTAATATATTCTTTGATATGTTTATGAGGTCATTTGTGAATTGTTTTGTGAGTCACATCTGTTTGAACAATAGGGGCCTTATAACCCACTGGATTTTAAGGAGTATGGGCGTTTAAAAAGACATTTTTCATCTTTGATGTCCAAGCCATATTTTCCTGAATTAATTCACTATTTTTAAGATAGTTTTCTAACCATTGAGGCTGATTAATGCAGATGTAGCACTAGTGAAGGCCTAGATGTAAGACCAAGCCTTCTTCTGTACAGACTTCAGAAGAGCCTTCATTGTAGGAGATCGCTTTCTGGACCAAATTGATGGCGTGTATTGACCATCTTAGTTTCAGACAAGTTGTTCAGACTTGTGAAAGAGAGGTTGGGAAAATATTGGCAGAAGCATGCCGACTTTAGAACTGCCATGCAGGCGGTCTAGAGGAAGACCGAAGAGGAGGTTTATGGATGGAGTGAAAGAGGACATGAAGGTTAGCATTAGAGAGTTAGATGGAGGGAAACGACTTGCTGTTGTGCAAGTTAGCATAAGATTAAAGTAAATATTGCAATTTGATTAAATTAAATGTCATGCTGCCTCCAGAAACATAAAAAGCAAAAATCCATCACGAGAGCAGACGCAGGAAATTTTTTTTTTTTCAAAAACCTCAAGGGCATTAAATGTCAAATCTAGCGCTAGATTAAAGCAAAGCTCTCGATTTACAAGCCGATCTACATCTCCACCCTCACCTATGGCACCAGCTGTGGGTGGTAGCAAAAGAACGAGATCGCAGATACAAGTGGCCGAAATGAGCTTCCTCTGCAGGGTGGCTGGGCTCTCAGTCAGAGATTGGGTGAGGAGCTCTGCCATCCGGGAGGAACTCGGTGTTGAGCCGCTCCTCCTTTAAGTCGAGAGAGGCCAGATGGGGTGGTTCGGGTACCTGGTCAGGATGCCCCCCCGAGTGCACCTCGCTGGTGAGGTGTTTTGGGCATGTCCCACCAGGAGGAGACCAAGAGGCAGACCTCGGACCCGCTGAAGAGAATATGTCTCGCAGCCGGTTGGGGAACGACTCGGGATCCTTTCAGGTGAGCAGGAGGATGTAGCTGGGGTGAGAGAAGCCTGGGCTTCCCGTCTGAGGCTTCCCGATTCGGCCCCGGATAAGCGGAAGACGACGGAACGGAACACTAGCTTACTCACGTGTAGTGACCATAATGGCTTTCCATAGTGGTGCACATGGTTTGAAATCTAACATGCTTGTTTACTTGCGTGTATTGGCCCCAATGATATTCTATATGTGCGCGCATGTTTTTTTGACAACGTGCGCATCACGGAGACACACACGTGAATAGGAGCAGTTTTGTTGTTTTCTCAACAAAGCCAATATATCTAGAGTGCACCATCTAGTGAGGAAATATCAAAATTGCAGGAAAAATAAAATCTTAACATGGTTTATTCACTTAATTATTTCAAAATCATCGGGCCGGATTAAACCGTTTAACAGGCCGCATGTGGCCCGCGGGCCGTAGTTTGCCATGCCTGCACTAGAAGTTTGTTCTCTAACTATAAGTCCTCCTTATTGGACTTTAAATAGATTAAAAAGATAACACACAATGTATATCAGGAAGTGCCAGGTGATGAGGTAGTAGTGGAGGAGCTCTGCGGTAATCTGTGTGTACGTATGGGGGGCAAACGTCATCAGCAGGTACGTTCCAGTTATAGCCAAAGTGCTACCTACAGAAAAAAAGAGAAAACAGGGGTTAAATAAGAGGGCAACATTTCATTTTAACGGCTGATCCAGTCATTCTGCAGCTCATAACATCAGAGAACGTAAAAGCTCATGTTCTGAAAATAAACTCAGAGTAAATCCTTCAATAAAGTTAAGGTCAAAGAAGGTTTTGAGTTTTCATATGTGAATGAATCCCTCGGTAGAACAAACTTGTCTAAGCTTCACTTCTGCTTATTTTATGTTTACCTTTTAAAAATGATTAACTACAGATAAACTGTGAACATATGTTCTCTCGTGTACCAGGATGAAACCACTCGAACTCAGAGTGATTCTGGACATGTTTCACCGTATGTGGTTGACAATAATATTCAACAGTTACAGCACCAAAACAACAATGCAAACATCTGGAGGCATATCATTTGGAAACCAGCAGTGGACGGAGCTGTGAGGAGATGATATGAATGTCCGATTCAGCAGCTGTGCTGGTTGTTATTGTGCCGACCGTGGCAATCATTTTTACAAAAGCAGCAGAACCAACAAACCAACATGGCAAACAATGAAGTATATGCTAATTTGTAATTAGAAGTAAGCCTAAGGCACCATTTTCATTTAACAATAGGACCGCTGCATTTTAAATCTACCTGCAAGCGCCCTGACCGTCATTGTGACACTTTGTGCTGCTATATTACATAAATAAACGTTTACACCACTCAGTTTTTAAAGTAATAATAATGATAAAATGTTAAATATTTTTAAAACCTAGAATAAAAAAGCAAACACAAAGTAAAATGATCTAATTCATCAATAGCCTACTTTTTTCCGCATTTTGCGCTGCTGCTTCAAAAATGTCCCCGTTAAAAATTGGCTATAGGCTATATTCCATTATGTTAACCTGAACTTTCTAGACTTATCAAGAAAACATGGCAGACTTTATTCAGACAACATTTTTTTACTCTCTTCACGGTATCTCTTCAATATTATCTCACTCAACCTTTCTAAAATGTGTCTGTAATGGCGTCAGAGTCCTCCTTGTCTCTCTCCACAAATATAAACACCCACACTTATGTGTAGCAATGTGTCAATAAACATATTGTCATAGCAACATAGCAACAACTTCCCGCAGAAGATGTTGCTATGGTGGCAATGCATACTTCCTCCCAGCTGCTGCGGGGTGCAGCAGGTTAGAGAGATAAAATGCTTATAAATTTTGAAATGTTCATTTTTAGAACACAAAAACTACATGATCAAAATAAACAAAAATATGTTTATATTAAAAGTAAAAAAAGGTCAGCCTCCTAGGTTCTGTTTTATTTATACTAATTAGCATATTAAAGTGACGTGTAGTCAAATTGACGGCTGCGGTGGAACTAATGTTAAAAAACAAAACAAAACAAAGAGTAGGCAGGATAATAAGATAAAAATCAGTTCTTGAATCAAAATTTTTTTTCTTCGTCCTCTGAGATCAAACTTTATAAGTAACATCATTATAATAAAACGTTATCGGCTATAATCTGTTAATGTCTGAATGACTGAAAGCGCTTTCTTACCGATGACGTCAGAGACACGCACAGTCTCTTTGAGAAAAACCACAGAAATGACGACGCTGGCTGGAAAGAAAAAGCACATTTATTTATTTGAATAGCACTCAGTTTGCAGCACAGCTGTGTTTATAGAACATGAAGATTGATAAATAAAGAGTCAATTGACAGATATATTTTATTTGTGGTCTAAAACAAGATTTACGCTGTGTCATGCATGTGCCCAGGAGGTGGGACTTAGTGTGGATAGAGACGAGGGCAGAATTTACAATGTCAAAAATAAAATAGAACCGAAATAAATGTATTTATAAGCTTTTTGTTTTTGTCAAATATCGCATTTCTGAGGGAACAAAAGTATCATGTTTATCTATAATTGCTACGAGACAAAATGATTACTTCCCAAAAGTAAAAAACTCATGAGGATCCAGAGGTGTTCCATGTCCAGCAGGTCCAGGGTCTGCTTTTGGACCTCCTTCTGGTGGGACGTGCCCGAAACACCTCACCCGAGTCGTTTGGGAGACATCCCAACCAGATGTTTGAACCACCCCATGTGGCCTCGACCCGGAAAAGCAACCGCTCTACTCCGAGCTCCTGAGTGAGAGCTCAGCCACCCTGGCGAGGAAGCTCGTTTTGGCCGCTTGTATCCATGATCTCGTCCTTTTGGTTACCACCCACAACTAGTGACCATAGGTGAGGATAGGAACGTAGATCAACTGGTAAATTGAGAACTTTGATTTTTGGCTCAGCTCTTTCTTCACCACGACGGATCGATTGAGAAGGTTTTTTGCTCTTAAATGACTTTTCTCATAATTCTCAACTGGTTCTCCTTATTTCTCAGATTTACATCAATACCAATTGTTTGGTATCTCCACAAATGTTGAGATTAATTCCAATTATAATGAATGAGTCATCAAAATATATCCAGTAAGCAACTCTTGGATAGCCTGGGTTTTAACTCACAATTGCTTAGAATGAGAAAAGCTAAATTTTTCTCACAGTTTTCTTCAACATGTCGCCACCTTCACTGGTAAAGCATTGCTCTCAATGAGCAAGATGTGTTTCCTCCCTGCCATTGACGTCATACATTGATTTGTTCGATCCAATTTAGATAGAAACTTGTTCCGGCTACTTTGCAGAAGAATTGAAAACACTTTATACTTAAGTTCGAATCTCCAAATTTAGTTAATTTTCTCACCCATTCGCACCAATTGGCCAAGAAGCTAACTGTATTGCGTCCTGGTTTTCCAAAACCTAGAACAAAGACAGCCACCATGCTTTCTCTTAAAAGTCTTTGCCCTCTGATGCACAAGAAAGTACAAATTTGATGTTTCAGCATTTAAATCAGCAAAAATTTTAAAAGATGCTTTGCTTTTGGAGGTCACTTAAAATAGATTTTAATGGGAAAAAAAAGCTAGAAAATCATATAATTATGAAACAAAAATATAGACACACCAAATGCTTGATGTACGGAACAAACAGAAAATTATAAAACAAAATAAAATTGTGTTACGCAGAGCAGTCACAATATTTGTCAGGTTTATATTGATGCGCATGAAGAAATCTGCCAGCGTGGGATGATAGATGGAACTCGTTTGGACTTCATAACACAGGCATCAAAATATGTCAAGATACTGCTTTATGCCACATTTTTTTACAAGCCCATTCATCAACATCACTGTCAGCAAAGCAAGACGGTGAAAAGCAATCAGTTTCACATGAGCTAAGCCTCAGACGAGTCTTCCTAATGTTTCCATGGAACAAACAGAGAAACAACAACGCTCAGCATTTAGCCGACACGGAGGCAACTAGTGAGACAAACATCAACATGACACCAGGAAGACAGATGGACCAGCAAACTCTACATGACAGGAACAGGAAAGGACTATTTAATTCAATTAAATTTGAACTGTATTGCAACAGAATTGTTACAAAGAGCTTCATGAACAACAAATTAGACAAAAACACACAATCAATACAAGCTATAACTGTCAGGGTTTTAGGGATGTGGAAGGAGGAGGACCCAATTGCAGGACATCAGACAAGGTTTATTAACACAGTTCAGGAAAGTCTGTAAAGCAAGAAGCACAGGATTAACTCAAGATTTCAAAAGTCCAAATCATAACAAAGTTCAAACATGGTCAGGCAACCAGTGTGACCTGGCTGAAAGGGATAGTAAGACCCAACAGGGAAGTCCGGGGTGACTCCCCTTAAATAGATGGCAGGGTGCACAGATGTGTGGAATCAGGAATCATCCTCAGGTGATCCTAATCAGGTTGATTAGGAATATCCAGGGCTCCGTCTGGCGGCAAGTGAGGGATCCTGACAATAACTGAATTAAAAGAGCAAGAACAGTCCTGTTCTTAGGGCTTCCTTCTCAGGGAGGAAAAACTCCAGGAAAAAGAAACCTCGTGATCAGGCAGATTGTGCCTAGGACCGGGAATTAAAGATTTAATTTCATTAAATCTAGAATAAAATGACTTATGGATGTAAAAAGTGACAGTGTTTATTGTGGTTAAGGTTCAGATGAGATAGGATCAACAGTTTAAGGAGCGCAGATGGGTTAAGTCAACCTCCGCACATCAAGACATCGAACATAAGCCACACATCGGGAAAAAATCCCTCTCAGGAGTAGGACAGAGGGATGCTATGTGAATTGAGCTGTTCTGAGATGGTGACTCAGTGGTGGAGTGTTTGCCCGCAGACCGGAAGTCAACCGGAAGTTCGCGGGTTTGATTCCCGCTGAGTTCACGTCTCCTCGACTCACGACTTCTTCCAATATATAGCTGTAGAGTTAGATTAGTTAATATTTCATTGCCAGTTGTTTGCATATTGTCTGTCTATTCTAAGAGTGATCGCTTCTTCATTTGGAGCTCCATGAGGTTTTTTCTTTTTTCCCTCATTTTGGAGTTTTTCCTAACAAAGAAATAGGTGCGGAAGTGCAGGAATGTTCTAAATTTTTTTTTTTTTTAGTTAGTTTAACAATTAGCCATTGTTACCAATTGTTCCGTTCCATTGTCTTCCGCTCATCCGGGGCGGGGTCATGGGGGCAACGGCCTCAGACGACAAGCCCAGGCTTCTCTCTTCCCGGCTGCATCCTCCAGCTCACCCGGAAGGATCCCGAGGCGTTCCCCAGCCAGCTGTGAGACATAGTCTCCCCAGCAAGTCCGGGGTCTGCCTCTTGGTCTCCTCCCGGTGGGACGTGCCCGAAACAACTCACCAGCGAGGCGCTTGGGGGGCATCCTGACCAGATACCCGAACAACCCCATCTGGCTCCTCTCAACCTGGAGGAGGAGCAGCTCGACACCGAGCTCCTCCTGGATGGCAGAGCTCCTCACCCGATCTCTGTGTGAGGGCCCAACCACCCTGCGGAGGAAGCTCATTTCGGCCGCTTGTATCCGTGATCTCATTCTTTTGGTCACCACCCACAGCTGGTGACCATAGGTGAGGGAAGCAACGTAGATTGGCTTGTAAATCGAGAGCTTTGCTTTTCAGCTCAGTTCTTTCTTTACCACGATGGACCGATGCAGCGTCCTAGTTATTGCTGATGCCGCACCGATCCGCCTGTCGATCTCCTGCTCGATTACCAATTGGTTATTAATTATCTTGAGAGTGACTTTTGTTTATTGTATTGTATTCTTTTGTATTTTTCGTTTCAATTTGATGTGTGAAGATGGTTAGGCAACTGTTCGGTTTGGGTTATGCAAGATTTGAACTGAATACTGTATTTACAAAAACTTGGTGGTCTTTCAGTACTAGAAGATCTTCTAAACTCTTATTACATAAACTCAAATAATTCATATGTCCCCCAACAACACTTAGCAGAAACCCTGAAAGCTCATCGTAAATTCCTCTGACAGAATTAGTTGTGCCATTTGAGAAATCCTTGATCACATCTGACTTCTGCGAGGAAAGAGATTTAGAGTCGGTAGGAACCAGACGGGCCGACTGAGCAGAAAATGTGGCAGAACAAATTCAAAAACAGGCAGACAGGTAAATGTGAGCTTCAGCACAGCCTCTGGAACCATCATAAGAAGATTATCTACAGGAGACAGCCTTGCTCACGGGATTACCGGGCTGATGAAATACAACAGACACATTTTGGGTATGGATATAGACACAGGTATTGTTTTAGTTAGAGAATGCATTTCAGGCTAAAACTTGCAAACAACTTGTCACAAACTCATTTTAAAGTGATTTATCACAGTTTAATTTCGAATGTACTCATGTTTTACACTGCTTAATCCTGACTGATGTTCCCCGTCTTCCAAAAAACCTCATGATTACAGATCTCCCTATTAAAGTTTGTGGTTACATTTGGATGAATTACTAAGTTGTTAAATATTTCAAACAATGAACACACAAATATACAATTAGGACTACACTGTTGCTTAAGGGAACAGCTGGATCTGACAGGTAACCATGGCAACTTGCAGCAAAGTGAGATTCACACAGCTTGATAAAAATGAGAAATGTGGGATCGTCAACCTCTGGGGGATGCAGTTATGTCACTGTTCCTGTGTACGTATGTGTGTTGGTCTCAAGCTTAATGCCGACTCTCAGATGTGAAGCAATGAGACCATCCCAGTGGGGAAATACGACATGTCTGACATCCCTCCACCACAGGGATAAGATGTGAACAGAAAAAAACTAGCTTAAATCTGCCTGTCGTCTCAAAGTAGAGGAAACTGACATGAAAAGCATGTGAGGTTTAACGGGGATCACTTTTCACTGTAATTTACCATTTCTAAACATAACAAGCCAAACCTGCCCCAAAATATAACTCTTTTAGGAATGAATTTTTTCAGTGTAATTTGTCCAAACACAAACAAAATTATCAAAGAAAAAAACTGATGAAATTAGTATGAATTATACAGTTTAATTGAATTAAATTAAAAACACTTTTTTTTTATCCACGTCCCTAGAGCTAGGTTATGCAGCCGAGGATCGAACCGAAAGAATGAGATCGCGGATACAAGCGGCCGAAATGAGCTTCCTCCGCACTTTCCCTTTCATTTTAACTGAAACTCTTCTATCAAACATCACACCTGATACTTTTCTCCACCCATTCCAGCCTGCCTGCACATGCTTCTTCACCTCTTTTCCACACTCTCCATTGCTCTGGACTGTTGATCCTAAGTACTTAAAATCTTCCATCTTCTTTATCTCTTCTCCCTGTAACCTGATCTTGAATAAGATCTAAAATTTTTATTCTAAGTCTATTTGCAGATGAACCTCTTGTAGAAAGTTAGGTCCACTTTAAACACATTTGCTGTTAAATAGAGCGACATGTCTGAAAACTGAAAGTAATGCTTTGGTTTTGCTAATTGTTCTCTAGGGAGCGTCAGTCTGATAGATGCACAGGTGGATCTCTCTGCACTATATGTTTCTTCCTTTCCTTTATCCACTTTTCTTTCTCTCCCCCAGCTGTCTTCCCTGTTTCTAGACACCATTTTTTCCCCATCATGTCTCCCACGAGCCGCTCCATTTCTTCTTGTTTCCAGGCTGCAAGCGTCCCGGTGTTTGTAGCCCCCCTTCTGAGCCATCACACAGCTTGCAGGAAAAAGGCCCCACATCACAGCAGGAGGTGTGTGCGCATCTCTGATGGACTCTTTTTTTTATGCCACTACTCTTATGCACAATTCATGCAGGTGTGTGTTTGTGCATGTTTGTTGTTAGTGAGAAGTAAGAGGTGGTATCGTGATAAGAGACGGAAACCAGCAAGCTCCAACTCACTTGTTAACTGTGAGGATAGTTTGTCAAGGATGCATATAACATGAAAAGCTCTCATTGGGTGCAATTTAGCTGCAAAATATTGCATGCTCTGTCATCAGCCATCCCTCATTTTGCAGGGATAAATTAAACAGAAATCATCTAATAAAATCACATTCAGACACAGACTCAGAGTATGGATCCCTCGGTCTTCTAAATAACTCATACTGGCAGATTGAGCAACAATTTAAGCTTTCTAAGTAAGATTAGTGGGCTTTTTTTGTGTTTTAATTTAAACCATATATCGACTTAGACAGCTGGGGAATGGTTCAAAGCTCTGAGATAATAGCCGTCATTAATATAGTTGACTTGGCAGCACCTTCATGGCAGAGAATGAGGTGCAGCGGGAGGTGAGAAGCGAGACTGTTCAATATTTAACCTGCGTTTGCTATGTTTGTGGTGAGAGTCTGTCAGCTGTGGCAGGCAGTCTGCGCTCTGACTGGCTAATGGGTTCCGCTCAGCTCACTGTGTGTTTAGTTCACACTTTGAACAGTAAGAATGATGGTTTCTGTGCTCAGATGTTAGATTCGGATTGTCAGGAGTAATTAGATTTACTGACTCGTCTGTACAATTCAGACAATGGGAGGAAACTAGGAACTACTGGATACTTAAACAATCAGCAAACTCATTTGACCTGCAGATCAATGCATTCAAATTATTCCCCATCCATCCTTCTTCCAAACCACTTAGTCGAATACAAGGTCACCTGTTGAGTGTTTGTGTGACTGGTTATCTCTATTGACTGTAGAACGGGTGGGCCTAGTGAGAGTTGCGCTCGGCTCAATCTAAATGGAGCTAATTCAGTCACCAATTTCTGCCAAAATAGATGGTGGAAAGTTTCCTTTTCAGAGCGGAAAATCTGCAGTCATTGGTTCAGTCCGTGTTCGCATCGAAATCACCTTGCCAACCACCAAGATCTGGTGCAGCTTTTGTACGTGTTAAATACAGAAAAAAAGACCTGTAACTAAAACTGCACTCTATAACGCAGTGTGCTGTGTGATCGTGAAAATACGATAAACAAAATTAGTATGTTTTTGACGTGAGAATAACGTTCAAACATGGTTTTAAAAAAACCCCAGAAAAAGTTGGTTTTGCATAACATGTCCTGTTTAACAATAAATTGGATTCTTCTTTTCTTCTATGAATAAATAAGTGTGTAATTGCTTCTCTACGGTTGCTGCAGCCTAGAAATAGAAATAGTCAGCGGTGCTGTTCTGAAAGAAATCCTCTGCATTAACAGACTCATCTGTGACAAGTTCAGAAGAAATAAAAGCACACATCACAGAGCATCCCTTCAGGCACTTTCCCCCTGAGGAGAAAACATTTCCTCATGGATTATGTATGAAGAGAAAAGCTTGCACTCACCTATGACAGACACACAGCCCAGAGGGGCAATGAGTGATGCCGGGGCGAAGCCGTAGGCAGCAAAGTTCCCCAGCTCCCCCACACCCATCAACACCACGCCGCACCACCACAGGGTGGACATGTAGTAGGGCTTAGAGCTGCGCTGAGCCTGACGGATGTGGGCAAATTTCTGATGGGAAACAGAGGGATTGGGGCAGAAAAAAAATGTAAGCAATTAAACAAGTTAATGAAGTGGAGAATGATTCTATCTGGATACAGATGGAGTAAAACTGATGATAAATTATTGTTCAACTGCTACTAGGTCTGAAAAAAAAGAGACAAAGCTCTATAAAAAACTGAATGTTTGTTGGGTGTTTTGGTTCTTACTTGTATGTTGAGTGAAATGCTGATGAGGACATTCCCACATATGGAGACGATGCTTGCCAGGAGATACGTCTGTGCAAATCAACAGTAAAACAGTCACGAGATTAAATTTAGTTCTGCTTATCAAACTGTAACTTCACACAGCCCATAATACTTCCTGTAACGCTCCTCTCCAGCTGTCGCTTCTTTAATGAGACTAAAGGTTCTTGCATGCTTTGTTTAGTCATTAATGTAGAATAAACACTGCTTAGTGGTCGTAAAAAGGTGTAAAAGAAGGACAGATGTTTTATAAAAAAGCAGAACACGTAAAAACGTTCTTGTCTTATTATTTAATATTTCAAAACATGAAACAAAGGTTGGTACATTAGTGCATGTGAACATAAAGACAAAATCAGTCTCACAGAAGAGGGGTTATACTTTTTGTTTAAATGTGTTTTATTGACATTTTCATGTAAACATTAGCCTTCATACAGACTGGTGACCTGTTCGGGGTGTACCCTGCCTCTCGCCTTGAATCAGCAGGGATGGGCTCCTGAAGCGCCAGCAACCCCGTCAGGGAATAAATAAGTGGTTCAGAAGATAAATTGAGGAAAGCAGGGATGAAGCTGCCGATGATCTCTCTGGGCGAGACCGGGATGGACAGGATCAGAAGAACTGCATATGTTAGAGGTTTTGGAGATAAAGTTAGAGAGGCCAGACTGAGATGGTTTGGACATGTGCAGAGGAGAGAGAGAGAGTACATTGAAAGAAGGATGCTGGGTTTGGAACCACCGGGCAGGTGGCCTAGAGGAAGACCAAAGAGGAGGTTCATGGATACAGTGAAGGAAGACATGAAGATAGTTGGTATGACTGAAGAAGATGCAGCAGATAGGGTTAGATGGAAGAAACTGACTTGCTGTGGCGACCCCTGAAGGGAAATGCCGAAAAGAGAAGAAGGAGATGAAATAAAGAAAAATATTTCCCAACTTCTCTTTCAGGTAATTAAAGACTGCAACATTACAACATCCGAGTTTTATAATCTGGGATTATGTACACAGTCACAATTTATTAAAATATGTTTTGTACATATTTTCACCAGCACCACATCAGCATTGTCCTGGCCTCAGTAAGTTGATATTAATGTTCAAAACCATGGCGACCACATGCTGTAAAAACTATGTCTGCTCAAATATAAATGCCACGGGGAGACAGTGGCTCAGTGGTAAAAGTGTTCGCCCGCGGAATAAAATCCAGGAGGAGTTAATATTTGTTTAATTTAGTCTTCTGAACCACTTATTTTCTGTCGCGGTTGCTTTTTCTGTCTCTGACCGACAGAAGAGCTTCTAAGAGTCTTCTGTCGGTCACCCCAACAAGCCTAATGTTTGTTTCTTTCAGCAAAATTTTGAAGAAGAATTTATCACTCCATGGCAACTGTTTTTTTTTCTATTCATCCCTGACCAGGGAAATTTGTGTGCTGCACTACTACACCGCAGCAGGCTGCCACGATGGCGCCAATGGTGGGAGAAACGGTGGGTTAGGTGTCTTCTCCAAAGATTCTAGACGTTAACTCAGTGGGAGTTGAACCTGCAAACAAATTTGGGTTCTTTTCCATTTTAACTTTCTTTTTGTATCCTTTATTATTATTGTGAAAAGATTATGTCTTGCTCAAGTTTGCCCAAGAAATTGTGTTTCGGTGGAGCAGTATTCCAGTGTAAACATGTAGATAGCTGCCTTCAAAATGGCGAATTTACAAATCTTTTTGTTGCTTACAGGTGGATGTCGCTAGATGGCGCTGCCATGTGCAAAACAAATAATAAAAAGGAGCGTCACAAACTAAATAGTGACCCCATGTGGGCAAACATAGCACAACATTACCAAAACAAACCAAATCTTAAACAAACTAACCAGATAGTGGAATAGAGGGGCAGAACACCCTCCATCACCGAAACAGAGCAGACATGGATTTTTCTCATACACACCAATCTCCATCGTGTGGTATTTTTGTTTCTGCAAAAGATTGCAATGCGTTTGTTTTTCAATTGAACTTTTACGTAAGCGCCATAAGAGTAGTAGAATATTAATTCAATTAAATTTTATTTGTATAGCCCAAAATCACAGAATTTCTGTCTCAATGGGCTTCACATTGCAGATTCAGAAGGAAGAAAAACAAGAAAAAGAGGAATGCATAAACACAAATACACAGCAAAAAAACTAACTAACAAATGCTAGCTAGACAATATTAGCACATTCCCGCCCTTAGACTCTCCTTCGCGGTGAGAAAAAACTCCTAAAAAACTCATCAGTGGGGAAAAAATAAGAAACCTTGTGGGGATTCACATGAAAGAAAAATCCTTCCCTCGCATATGAGCAAAGATTGGTTTAGTAATAATAAATATACTGCAGTTAAATTTACAAATGGACCAGTTCTGAGACAATCTCCTACTGCTGGTCTGAAATAATGGTCACTCAGGTTGATTTTTTAAGTTCAAAATGAGGCTTCTCAAACTTTCTTGTCTCTTGACAAGCTCTGGTTCAGTTTCCCCCACAGGGAATCTATAGTCTACTTTTAAAGATCAAACTGAATACACCGAAAATGTGGACCGAGTCACACTGCTGACACATTTCATCCCATCCTTTTGAAACTCACTGTATATAATATGATCGGATCTCTCTTCGCAAGAAAAGATTCACAATGTGCAATTAAAAGAAAGGTTCCAGATGTTCTTCATTTAGTTTAGAAAGAAGCTCACAGTAGGGGTTAAAACCATCAAAAGGATACATACTAAAAGATAAAAACCAAATTATTGGAGGTATAACATCAACGTAGAACAGCTGTGTCCTTTGAAGGAAAATAATAAAGGGCGATGGATGTAAAAAGCGTACGCTATACAGCGATTGGGACTGAAAAGAATGAGATAAGAGTGGAAGCAGGTGGGCTTACAGAGGAGTGGGAGATAGAAAGTAGTGGAGCAGAGACCAAGCACAGGAAGACTAGATTAAAGAGAAGAGGAATGGAAATGTTTGGCTTCACTGGTTCATTTTACCAGATAAAAACGGGTGGTAAGTTATTGGCAATGTGACATGGTTTACAATAAGATAAAAACCACGCTGTCAGGACTCACCGGCTTAAATGAAGCATAAATAATTCTTTTGAACTCTTAGCGTTGATCGCAAAGCTCGTCTATCATCTCATCAGAACACCTTATTACACGGCGTGTTTCAAAATAAAAGAAGCGGTCACCCTGCTCATTAGGTCATTAGATAAAAGACACAATGGCCAATATCGTTCCAAGTTAAATTGAAAGAGGCTGCACTCAATCTGGCAGCTGATGAGAGGTTCAAGTGGACACGAGAGAGTCGGGCAAAGTGATGAGTTAGTTTCCACATGACAATTTAATAAAAGCTTTTAATGAGATCAGGTATGTGACAGGTTCTGATGTTCAAGTGTGACTCATCTCAAAGGCAGATCCTACGTTACACAAGGCCTTAAAAGAAAAAAAAAAGGTACTTCTCAGTCTAATTGTTTGCAAAGATTTATACACCAATTTTAAAGAGTGTTATTTATTACTTTAATGTTATAAATTACTTAGAAATGACTGTTAACGAGAATAGGGTGTCGAACAATAACTCTATGTTTGCCCCATATCATAAACTCTAGTAATATTTCTGTTCCGTCGTCTTCCGCTTATCCGGGGCTGGGCCACGGGGGCAAAAGCCTCAGATGGGAAACCCCTGCATCTCTTATCCCAGCTGCATCCTCCAGCTCACCCAGGAGGATCCCGAGTCGTTCCCCGGCCAGCTGCGGAACATAGTCTCTCCAGCGGGTCTAGGGTCTGCTTCTTTGTCTCCTCTCAGTGGGACGTGCCCGAAAGACCTCGACAGCGAGGCCTGCACACGCTTCTTCACCGCTTTTCCACACTCTCCATTGCTCTGGACTGTTGATCCTAAGTACTTAAAATCTTCCATCTTTTTCATTTCTTCTTTCTGTAACCTCACTCATTCGGGTCTCTCTCATTCACACCCATGTATTCTGTCTTACTCTGACTAATCTTCATTCCTCTTCTTTCTAGTGCAAACCTCCACCTCCCCAGCTTTTCCTCCACCTCTTCCCTCCTCTCACTACAGATCACAATGTCATCACAGTGTCATTCCTCTTCTTGTTCTTCTTCTTTCGGCATTTCCCTTCAGGGGTCGCCACAGCAAGTCAGTTTCTTCCATCTAACCCTATCTGCTGCATCCTCTTCGGGTTGGCCAACTAAATTTTGTTTGCTGCACTCCTTCCTTCACTGCGTCCATGAACCTCCTCTTTGGTCTTTCTCTAGGCCTCTTTCCTGGTGGTTCCAAACCCAGCATCCTTCTGCCAATGTACTCGGTCTCTCTCCTCTGTACATGTCCAAACCATCTCAGTCTGGCCTCTCCGACTTTATCTCCAAAACCTCTAACATGTGCCGTTCCTCTGATCCTGTCCATCCTGGTCACTCCCAGAGAGATCCTCAGCATCTTCATCTTTGCTACCTCCGTCTCTGTTTCCTGTTTTTTCCTCAGTGCTACTGTCTCTAGACCAATCAGCATGGCCGGTCTCACCACGGTTTGTACACTTTCCCTTTCATTTTAGCTAAAACTCTTCTGTCACACATCACACCTGATACTTTTCTCCACCCGTTCCAGCCTGCCTGCACACGCTTCTTCACCTCTTTTTCACACTCTCCATTGCTCTGGATTGTTGATCCTAAGTACTTCAAATCTTCCACCTTCTTTATGTCTTCTCCCTGTAACTTCACTTTTCCATTTGGATCTCTCTCATTCACACACATACTCTCTCTTACTCTGACTATGCATCAGTATGGCACAAAGCTGCCTCTCATCTCATCACAAGCTCGATAAAGAATTTAAGATGATTGGATTTATAAATGATTTTACATTTAAAACCACTCCATGTACTCCTGTCTACGGAGACGGAGGTCCACTATCTCCATTTTCCCTCCTCCTTTATCTCCTCTTCCACTTTGGCACCCAGTCTGATGAGCTCACTGACCTGGAACACACCTCAGCCAAGATGATACCACAGCAGAGCCAGACAGGATTCAGGTTTCAGCTGGTGTGTTTGTCTAAGTGTTTAAGATCATTGTAGTTTGCAAGAAGCAAACAGGATTTGAAAGATGAGCAGATTGCGAATGGGATTCCAATAGAATATCAAATAAAGGTATCGCTGGTGTGTCTGTCTGTTGGTGTGGAGACCGACAGACACACATCCTTAAGAAGACCCAGGTTTTGATTCTTGTTTTTTATGATGAGACAGACGTCACCATCCATCAGGCCACATGTGTTCTACTAACTAAACCAAAGATCAATAACCTTGTCAAGCTTTACAGAGAGGGCGCGAGTGATCTTCTGATCTGTTGTTTCTGACTTCTGAAGGCTTTTGCTTATACAGCGGGAGCGGCCAGAGGGCAGGATGAGGTGTGTGGGAAACAGGATGTAAGAGTAGTAAATGTACAGCTGGAGGACGGTTCCTGCAGGTTTAACTCGGAAAATGAAAATCAGAGATGCGGGAAGAAATTTATCTCACTTTTTATTGGATCTATTCACAACTGATTGAGTTCACTGGTGACTAAATCCAAACTAATTGCAGAATTTTTTTTTCTTTGTTTGTTTTCAGCAAAAAAGTGTGCTAATGTATGACGGAGAGAGTGTCGCAGCGGGAGTTAGCAGCTCACCGGGATGGTGGAGGCTTAATGCTCTGAGCACAGTGAGGGAGGCAAACCCACAGGGGAGTCTGAAGGAGAGAGGATAGATCCACAGACAGAGAGAGAAAGCGAGTTTTCTGGTGACAGGAAGAGCAAACAAAGCCACCAACGCTTGCACACGGGGAGTGTCTTTAGCTTGTTGGATCACTTAACACACCGTACGTACAGTGGTGGTCAAAAGTTTACATACACTTGTAAAGAACATAATGTCATGGCTGTCTTGAGTTTCCAGTTATTTCAACAACTTTGATTTTTCTCTGATATAGTGATTGGAACAGATCCTTCTTTGTCACAAAAAACATTCATGAAGTTTGATTCTTTTATGACTTTATTATGGGTAAACTGAAAATGTGACGAAATCAGCTGGGTCAAAAATATACATACAGCATTGCTAATATTTGGTTACATGTCCTTTGGCCATTTTTACTTCAATTAGGCGCTTTTGGTAGCCATCCACAAGCTTCTGGCAAGTTTCTGGTTGAATCTTTGACCACTCCTCTTGACAGAATTGGTGCAGTTCAGTTAAATTTGTTGGCTTTCTGACATGGACTTGTTTCTTCAGCATTATCCACATGTTCTCAATGGGATTTAAGTCAGGACTTTGGGAAGGCTATTCTAAAACCTTAATTCTAGCCTGATTTAGCCATTCCATTACCACTTTTGATGTGTGTTTAGAGTCATTGTCCTGTTGGAACACCCAACTGCGCCCAAGACCCAACCTTCGGGCTGATGACTTCAGGTTTTCTTGAAGAATTTGAAGGTAATCCTCCTTCTTCATTGTCCCATTGACTCTCTGTAAAGCACCAGTTCCATTGGCAGCAAAACAGGCCCACAGCATAATACTACCACCACCGTGCTTGATGGTAGGCATGGTGTTCTTGGGGTTAAAGGCCTCACCTTTTCTCCTCCAAACATATTGCTGGGCATTGTGGCCAAACAGCTCAATTTTTGTTTCATCTGACCACAGAACTTTCCTCCAGAAGGTCTTATCTTTGTCCATGTGATCAGCAGCAAACTTTAGTCGAGCCTTAAGGTGCCTTAAGTTGCCCCCCCCCCCCCCCGAGTGTCTCGCTGGTGAGGTGTTTTGGGCACGTCCCACCAGGAGGAGCCCAAGAGGCAGACCCCGGACTCGCTGAAGAGACTATGTCTCGAAGCTGGCCGGTGAATGGCTCGGGATCTGGATTCTGGGTGAGCTGGCGGATGCAGCTGGGGTGAGAGAAGCCTGGGCTTCCCGATTGAGGCATTTGCCCCCACGACCCGGCCCTGGATGAGCGGAAGATGACGGAACGGAACTAAATCAGTGAATGTCACTATAATGGTTTTTTTGGGGGGGTTTTTTGCAGCTTGTGGGGCAGAGGGGATTTTTCCAGGAAAACTTGACACGGATCACAAATCTGTCTGAATAATTCAGAATGAAAAAAGAAGGAACAGCATAAGAAATGGCCACATTTGATTGTACCTTTGAAGTTAGCCTTTTTAGTCTGTTTTAGTGACTAAATAATGTTTTTAGATTTAAGAAAAAGTAAAAAAAAAATATATATATTTTTTTCTTTCTTAAATATGTAGGTGTGCACTCATGCGCATACCCAAACAGTATTTTTAAAATTTTATTTACAAGCTCAAGTATGAATAACAGGGCTGCAAGGTGGTTCTGTGGTTACGACGGCGGCCTCATAGCAAGAAAATTGGGGGTTTAAGTTGAGGGCAAAGCTTGAAACACTGGCCTGTCTGTGTGGAGTTTGCATGTTCTCCCCGTGTATGCGTGGGTTTTCTCAGGGTACTTCTGTTTCCTCCCACCCTCCAAAAACATGCATGTTAGGTTAATTGACCTAACAATGAAATTACCCCCAGAAATCAGTGTGTGTCCCGCAACAGACTGGCGACCTGTTCAGAGTGTACCCTGCCTCTCAACTGAAATCAGCCGGGATAAGCTTCAGAATCCCCTAAAACCGCATTAGGGATATGCGGTTCAGAAGACGTCACAAAGGATGACTAACATCTAACATCATTATAATCATATTGCAACTCAGTCAGTCACCTTCTTAACCGTCTATCCCTTACGGGGTTGCAGAGGTTGCTGGGGCTGATTCGAGGGGCAGGGTACACCCTGAACAGGTCGCCAGTCTGTTGCGGGGCCACACAGTTACAACCATACACTCTCATTCCTAGGGACAATCATATAGAGACCAATCAACCTAGCATGCATGTTTTTGGAGGGTGCAAGGAAACCGGAGTACCCAGGGAAAACCCACGCATGCACAGGGAGAACATGCAAACTCCACACAGAAAGGCTGGTGTTCCAAGCCTCGTCCCTACCTGGGACTCAAACCCACGACCTTCTTGCTTTGAGGCAACTGTGCTACCCACTGTGCTACCGTGCTGCCATGATGCAACTCTAAAAAGTAAAATTTAAAACTGCACTGACTCATCTCTTTGTTATCAAATAAAATCAGTAGTTTTGTTTTCTATTGATATTAATTTTCTTCCATAAAATTGTAGAAAATTAAATATTAAAATGCACAGATAGGTATTTGCATCACTAAAATTTTTACAAACCAAAGTCTGCATAGCGAGCTGGGTGAGCTTGACCACTTGGATAAGGATGAATCCAGCCCTGATCATTCTGCTCACTAGGACACTGACAAACATTCAGTATACAGACAGACACAGACAACCCAGCACATTGTTCTAAAGGACAATGGAGAGCTGTCTCGATGTGGAGCAGTGGAAGGGAAGCACAAGCAAGACACAATATTAGATCTCACAGTATTTAACTTGTTAATTCTAATTCATATTTTAGGTTTTAATGATTAACTCATTGCAAGAAGTAAGAAACTCTCTGTGGGTTCACGGTGACATGTGCGTGCATGTATGTTTACCGAGTAAAGCTCGGATCTAGTTTTAAATACTGAGCTAATAAGGAAAGAGATAAACAACATCCCAGAGGCTTATGTACACTAGAACTAAATATAAGAGCAGCAAATACATGTAGATGATTAAGAAAATATATGTCAGGATGTGCAAATGATTTGTTTCTTAAAGCTCCATATAAAACGTTCAATTTTAGATGCTAAGTAATCAATTGTAATAACATAAACATACGTATAAAAAATAATTTAATGAACGACTACAGATTTTTTTTTTTAAGGTACTGTATCCATCTCTCAATGGGAAAATTTTTGGCAGCCACAATGGCTGCAGATGACATTGTGATCTGTAGTGAGAGGAGGGAAGAGGTGGAGGAAAAGCTGGAGAGGTGGAGGTTTGCACTAGAAAGAAGAGGAATGAAGATTAGTCAGAGTAAAACAGAGTACGTGTGTGTAAATGAGAGGGATCCAAACGGAAAAGTGAGGTTACAGGGAGAAGAGATAGAGAAGGTGGAAGATTTTAAGTATCTAGGATACAGTAAGTATCCAGAGCAATGGAGAGTGTGGAAAAGAAGTGAAGAAGCATGTGCAAGAAAGCTTGAACGGGTGGAGAAAAGTATCAGGTGTGATGTGTGATAGAAGAGTTTCAGTTTAAATGAAAGGGAAAGTGTACAAAACCGTGGTGAGACCGGCCATGCTGTTTGGTCTAGAGACAGTGGCACTGAGAAAAAGACAGGAAACAGAGATGGAGGTAGCAGAGATGAAGATGCTGAGGATCTCTCTGGAAGTGACCAGGAATGAGTATATCTGGGAACATGTTAGAGGTTTTGGAGATAAAGTCAGAGAGGCCAGACTGAGATGGCTTGGACATGTGCAGAGAAGAGAGAGAGAGAGAGTACATCGGAAGAAGGATGCTGGATTTGGAACCACCAGGAAAGAAGCCTAGAGGAAGACCAAAGAGGAGGTTCATGGATACAGTGAAGGAAGACATGAAGATACAGTGGTGGTCAAAAGTTTACATACACTTGTAAAGAACATAATGTCATGGCTGTCTTGAGTTTCCAGTTATTTCAACAACTCTGATTTTTCTCTGATATAGTGATTGGAACAGATCCTTCTTTGTCACAAAAAACATTCATGAAGTTTGATTCTTTTATGACTTTATTATGGGTAAACTGAAAATGTGATGAAATCAGCTGGGTCAAAAATATACATACAGCAACATGAATGAGCAATTTTGGAGACTTAGAAAGTTGTGTCAATGACATGAGCTTCATAGCATGACCTCTTAACTTCTTGTGAGTGATTATGAGTGACTACAGCTGGTGACTTCTCTGAGGCCATTTAAAAAGGGCTCATTGGATAAAAACACCCACAAACGCTACAATGGGAAAGTCAAAGGAGCTCAGCACAGATTTGAAAAAGAGAATCATTGACTTGAACAAGTCAGGAAAGTCACTTGGAGCCATTTCAAAGCAGCTGCAGGTTCCAAGAGCAACAGTGCAAACAATTGTTTGTAAGTATAAAGTGCATGGCACTGTTTTGTCACTGCCACGATCAGGAAGAAAACGCAAGCTGTCACCTGCTGCTGAGAGAAAACTGGTCAGGAGGGTGAAGAGTCAACCCAGGAGCATCAAAAAGCAGATCTGCCAAGAATTAGAAGCTGCTGGAACACAGGTGTCAGTGTCCACAGTCAAGCGTGTTTTGCATCGCCATGGACTGAGAGGTTGCCGTGCAAGAAGGAAGCCCTTGCTCCAAAAGCGGCACCTTAAGGCTCGACTAAAGTTTGCTGCTGATCACATGGACAAAGTTCTGTGGTCAGATGAAACAAAAATTGAGCTGTCTGGCCACAATGCCCAGCAATATGTTTGGAGGAGAAAAGGTGAGGCCTTTAACCCCAAGAACACCATGCCTACCATCAAGCACGGTGGTGGTAGTATTATGCTGTGGGCCTGTTTTGCTGCCAATTGAACTGGTGCTTTACAGAGAGTCAATGGGACAATGAAGAAGGAGGATTACCTTCAAATTCTTCAAGAAAACCTGAAGTCATCAGCCCGAAGGTTGGGTCTTGGGCGCAGTTGGGTGTTCCAACAGGACAATGACTCTAAACACACATCAAAAGTGGTAATGGAATGGCTAAATCAGGCTAGAATTAAGGTTTTAGAATAGCCTTCCCAAAGTCCTGACTTAAATCCCATTGAGAACATGTGGATAATGCTGAAGAAACAAGTCCATGTCAGAAAGCCAACAAATTTAACTGAACTGCACCAATTCTGTCAAGAGGAGTGGTCAAAGATTCAACCAGAAACTTGCCAGAAGCTTGTGGATGGCTACCAAAAGCGCCTAATTGAAGTAAAAATGGCCAAAGGACACGTAACCAAATATTTAGCATTGCTGTATGTATATTTTTGACCCAGCTGATTTTGTCACATTTTCAGTTTACCCATAATAAAGTCATAAAAGAATCAAACTTCATGAATGTTTTTTGTGACAAAGAAGGATCTGTTCCAATCACTATATCAGAGAAAAATCAGAGTTGTTGAAATAACTGGAAACTCAAGACAGCCATGACATTATGTTCTTTACAAGTGTATGTAAACTTTTGACCACCACTGTAGTTGGCGTGACCGAAGAGGATACAGCAGATAGGGTTAGATGGAAGAAACTGACTTGTTGTGGCAACCCCTAAAGGGAAATGCCAAAAGAAGAAGACGAAGGCAGCCACAACTGCTATAGGAGATTAGATATCTTCCCCAAGGACCCTTAGGCATAGACCCAAAGGGACTCTAACCTGCTTCTCCTGGTTCAAGAATGGACATTCAACCACTGAGCCAGCATCTCTCATTAAAGTTAACATAATATAACAAAAGTTTTCAATCAATGCAGCTTTATTTAAATGTACCGTAGTTGGTTTTAGACATATGTTAATCAATTGTGAGTCTGGTGGACAACAAAATCCATGGCCAAGAACAATCTAGCAGTTGAATTGCATGCGAATGAATGTAAATTACTTCAGATTAGTTTTGATGTGGGAATAATGTTCAAAGATTATAGAAACCTCCAAAGAATTCTAGCTTTAGTCTGTTACATAAGTTCATTTCATATCTTTGGAGAAACACCAAAAAGGAGACAGACAGATGTTGTCATATGATTATCAGGATGTTCTCTGAGTTGGTGGGACATTATCCATCTTTCAGTACGTGCACAGTACATCTATTCTCTCACATCCCACTCGTGGATCATTGCTAACTTCTTGTATTCCTCCTCTGCTACCCTTTCTGTCTCTCTGACCACCAATGAAAATGTCGCACAGAGAGAACATGACATGTGGTAGAAAAATGCATCTGACAGAGTAGGAGGGCAAACACACAGCGGGACATTTACAGGCGCACATTATCACAGACACATCATGCATATTTGTCCTAATGGACAGCTTCACTAGGCCAACTTGACAAGTTGGAAAAGGAGGAGAAAGCCTTTCAACGCAATTTCTATTCATGATGGCTTTGTAAAGGAACCGAGAAAGGTGCCAAAAACGATAGATCTCCGCCTGATATGGCCCTACAAAAAACACCTCATTACACAAAGAGCTTTTCAGGAAGCAGCTAGATTATAGGAGAGAATTTTTGGGTTTTTATTGTATCTAAAGATCAACTTAATCCATCTTTGTTTATTAGAGTGCAACTTTTTTTTTTTACAAAATGACGTTCCTAAAAAGCAATGACTAAAAACTGAAAAAAAAAAAAATCACTATTACTCCAATTTTCTTTTCTTCATAAAACAAATTAAACAGGGCTGCACGGTGGCGGAGTGATGACAACAATGGCCTTAAAGCAAGAAGATCGGGGTTTGAGTCCCAGTGTGGAGGTGAGGATTGAAATACTGGCCTTTCTGTGTGGAGTTTGCATGTTCTCCTGTGTAAATGTGGGTTTTCTCTGCATACTTCGGTTTTTCTCCCACCATCTAAAAACTTGCATGTTTGGTTGATTGGCCACATCAAAATTGCCTTTAGGAATGATTGTGTGTGTGTGGCCCCTAAACAGACTGGTGACCTGTTCAGAGTGTACCCTGCCTTTAGCCTGAAATCAACCTGGATAGGCTCCATCACCTCCTGAGACCAGTTCGGGACAAGCGGTTCAGAAGACAAAACAAATTAAGCAATCTATTAGTAATGATTTTTAAGAAAATACAACCAAATGCAGGGATGGGCAAACTTTTTGTTTTGAGGGCCACATTGAGTTCTAACATTTGACCAGGGGACCGGACCAGGAGCAGATGGATGGCATGTTTTAGGAACCGCTACATTAGACCGATAGAATGGCGCGCTAGATTTTAAACAAGCGTGCTAAATGTTACATCAAGAGCGTTAAATTTCAAATTTAGCGACGCTACGTCCAAATTTAGTCTGATAGCACTTCAAAATGTGCATTTAGTGGCGTTAGGTTAATCTAAGCGCTTGATGTAACATTTTGCTTGTTTTTAACATCTAACATGCTTGTCTACATGCGTATATAAGGCCTGATGGCTTTCCATGTCATTCAGTGCGCCATCTAGTGAGGAAACATCAGATTTGCAGGGAAAATAAAACACTAAAAGTTTATTTATTTAGTTTTTCAAGTTTGGCGGACTGGATTAAAACCTTAACGGGCTGGATGGGGCCCACGGGCTGTAGTTTGCCTATGCCTGACCTAGTGACTTCTTGTGTTAATTGCAGGAGTGTAATTATTCAGTTCACTTCAATTTTATTCTTTAAATCTACCCGTTTGGTAGTTTGAGACACATTATCAATAGGTTAAATGTGCATGTGATTGCCTGTCTGTCTCTGTCTAGTTCTGTGATGGACTGGCGACCTGCTCAGGGTGTACCCCGCATCTTTTGATGACTCAAGATGGGGCACTGTATAATTTTTTTAGATTAATTTCTCCACAAAGCTTTTTAATTTATACCCAGTATGTGTTTGAAATTCAAAAGGATCAATTATGTTTCTTTGTAACTATTAGTCCTTATAAAAAGTTTGAAATTAACTGCTCTTTTTTTGTTGTTTTTAATTCTTTCAATCTAATATTTAAACTTAATTTCAATTTAATTAGACAAAAACGCGGCTTATTCTAAGAGTTATTGAACAAAACGAGCTATCAAATAGAAAAGTAATGAAATAATGATTTTTTTTTTAAGTTGAAGGAGGAAGGATCTCACCTGCAGAGGGTTCTCCAGAAACTCTGTTTGATGAGCCTGAAAAGAGCTGGAATCTTCAGTCGCGTCAGCTGAAGTTAAATTCTCCATGTTTGTCCAACATATCAGCTCTGATTATGACCTGGTCGTCTTTTTATCTCTGGATCCCATCCCTGATCCCACGTTCTAACTCTTTACAAGAAGAAAGTTCCTCTTTGTTGAAAAAGAAGCTGGACTTTGTGTGGGCTTCAAGAGCAGCTGGGCGAAAAGAATTCTCTTTCAGAAAGTTCTGATTTTACGCGTTGTTTTGAAATGAATTTAATTTAACATCAAATTTGTGTTCTATGATGGTAAGTGTTTTAAAATGATTAGTGTTAGAAATAATATTTAAGGAATTTTTAGTCCAAAATGAGACGCAACGACGTTAACGTGAATGCAGCACCTACAGGTGTGTGTTTTAATAAATTGGTAAAATTCACACATTCAAATAATAAAGTTTTTAAAAAAATATTCATTCATTCATCATGTAAATATTGAATAAATTAGAAATACTATTTTTAAAATAAAAATAACAATTTTAAATTGAAAAATAATATTTTAAATAAAAACATGTTTAAAATGTGGAAAAAATAGTTTAAAATAAAAAAATATATATTTAGTCATCTGAACCACTTATCCATAATGGGGTCTCAGGGAGTGCCAGAGCCTATTCTGTTTGCTTTCAGGCAAGAGGCGGGGTACACCCAAAACAGGTCACCTGTCTGTTGTAGAGCCACAGTCACAGACAACCATCAACACACACACTTATGCCCAGGGGAAATTTCATTGCGGCCAATCAATCTAACATGCATGTTTTTGGAGGGTGGGAAGAAACCATAGTTTCTGGAGAAAACCCACACATACACAGGGAGAACATGCAAACTCCACACAGAAAGACTAGTGTTCTAAGCCTCGCCCGACGTGTGTCTAAGGACTCGAACCCCTGACCTGCTTGCTGTGAGGCCACTGTTGCTACTGTTCAGCCCTAATATTTTAATTCGGTATAAAAAATTGTGTTTCATTTTGAAACATATTTGACTTTCTGAAACCCAAAAGGTTTGTGCATGAGGAGGTTCAGATAGAAAAAAGACCGATGAAAAAAAAATCATCACTAGAAAATCTCAAGTCAGACACAAACTGATTTCATGTGCTTCTGGCTTGTAATTTGTCTTTTCAGGGTTGGGTGAAGCAGCCACACAGTGAGAAGATTTATGGGGTTGGAGTTGATGTGGAAAGGGAATTTAATTTTCTGCTTGGCAGAGGCGTTGAAACTCTTGGGTGTTTGATACAGTGCTCTGTGTAAGCTTTATAAGAAGCGATAAAAATATGACAAATCAACACCAAACACGGTTTGTCCACAGTTTGCTGTGTTGCTTATAAATCAATGGCATATTAAATCAAAAGACAAATATTACTAATTAATTAAACTTCTAAAGTTGTTCCTTTGATCTAAGCTTCATGAGCCACATAATAATAGACCTATTCTGCTCACTGCTGACAATAGATGGGTTATTCGCTCTGTTACGTCGTCTTCCGCTTATCCCGGGCCGGGTCACAGGGCAACAGCTTCAGATGGGAAGTCCAAGCTTCTTTCACCCCAGCTGCATCTTCCAGCTCACCCAGAAGGATCCCAAGTCATTCCCCGGCCAGCTGTGAGACATAGTCTCTCCAGCAGGTCGGGGGTCCACCTCTTGGTTTCCTCCCGGTGGAACATGCCCGAAACACCTCACCAGCGAGGCACTCAGGGGGCACCCTGACTAGATGCCCGAACCACCCCATCTGGCTTCTCTCGATGTCAAAGCTGCTCCCTTGATCTCTGAGTGAAAGCTCAGCCACGGATACAAGCGAAGAAGCTCATTTTGGCCACTTGTATCCGTGATCTCATTCTTTCGGTCACGACCCACAGCTGGTGACCATAGGTGAGGGTGGGAACACATGGGTTAATATTTATTTATTCTTATTCTCTTTGCTTTAAAATCAGTTGATATGATCAAAACAAGAGAAAAGTGGAAAAAACAAATGGGGATTCACACAACGTGGCAGCATCAGGCGGTAAAATCTGATCTCCATTTAGAATGAGAGCAGCTGTGGGGACGTCCTGGTCAAAGAAATGAGCTTTAATACACCGTTGTCCGGTCTTTTATATCATCTCATTGATCGGACATCCTTTATGTGAGCAGAAGAAGGATGAATGCTTGTTTATTCTGATGCATTAATAAAATGTCTCCTTGCAGCTGCTTTTCTCAAATGTAAATGTGTTGCCCTGATATATGCAGATAAATTCATACATTTTAGAGATCAGCCACTATGGGAACAAGATGAAAACCCATACAGCAAACAAAACTAGTAAAGTTTGCAATAATAAAATAAATATGGTTAAATAAATTACAGTAAAAAAAAGTCAAATTACTGTACTTCATCAAGATACCACTTATGGAATTACTTCTTGTGCAGAGGCAACATGCAATATTGTTACTCTTTGTTACGTCCTCTAGTCTCCTTTTGACTTTTTACTCAAGGTGAAGCCATAGGGAATTTGTTTGCTCTATTTATCTGTCTTCTGCATCTTCTTTCCTCATATCAAGTAGTTTTATATCCTACATACAGTCCAGAGCAATGGAGAGTGTGGAAAAGAGGTGAAGAAGCATGTGCAGACAGGCTGGAATGGGTGGAGAAAAGTGTCAGGTGTGATGTGTGATAGAAGAGTTTCAGCTAAAATGAAAGGGAAAGTGTACAAAACCGTGGTGAGACCGGCCATGCTGATTGGTGTAGAGACAGCGGCACTGAGGAAAAGACAGGAAACAGAGATGGAGGTAGCAGAGATGAAGATGCTGAGGATCTCTCTGGGCGTGACCAGTTTGGATAGGATTAGAAATCAGTATATCAGGGGAACAGCACATGTTAGATGTTTTGATGATAAAGTCCGAGAGGCCAGACTGAGATGGTTTGGACATGTGCAGAGGAGAGAGAGGACCGAAGAGGATGGAGCAGATAGGGTTAGATGGAAGAAACTGACTTGCTGTGGCAACCCCTGAAGGGAAATGCCGAAAGAAGAAGAACCTCATTCTTCTGGAACAGTTTTACGGAGATCTATAAAAAAATTTTGTTTATTTATTCCTTTGGAGGATTAATTAGAAAAAATATTATTGTGTAGCTCCAAGCAAATGTATAGTAGTGTTTTATTAGAATTTTGCATTTCATGGAGACTCTGGCATCTGTGATTCAGTTCACAGAAAAAGAAGCAAAATAGAGATCTTTTTTTATCTCCAGAGGGAGGAAAATAAATGTGTGATTGTAACTGAATGTGTGAATCCTAAGTACACATCAGATCAGCTCCCACCTGACTACCAATGAAACTGCAATGTGGAAATAAATTGCTTCTAGGACGTGCATGCGTGAGGGGTTTTTCTTTTCCTCTGTGAGCTGACCTCTAGTCTTAACTCCAGGTGTTGTTTTTTTAAAAAGGAATTGTCATGGTGATTTTTGTTTTTACAAATAGGTGTCAAATTAAGAGAGAAAGCATTATAAAGTGGATTATACCTAAAACACTCTTTAAAATACTAAATATTCAAGGCTCGTGGTTATGAGAGATGCTGCTTTCATGGCTGCAAATTCTCTGCTTTGGATCTGGTTAATGTTATTATTGCATGACTCACAGCATTGCTACTGTGCTCGCTTGGGGACTAACCTGATTCTGGACCACTCCCATTTTAAAAGAATGAATCCAGGATGGGTCATTCTATCTCTGGTGCCGAGGTCGCCGAGATGGTCAAAAGGCTCCGCAGCAGCCAAGTGGATTAGATCCGCCTATGGTGTAGGGCTGTCTTGGCTGACACGCCTTTGCACCATTGCATGGAAATTGAGGACAGTGCCTCTGGAATGGCAGACCGGGGTGGTGTTCCCTCTAAACAAGAAGGAGGATCTGAGGGTGTGCTTCATCTACAGAGGGATCACACTTCTCAGCCTCTCAGAGAAGGTCTGTTCAGAAGTACAGGAGAGGAGGGTTCGTTGGGTAGTCGAATCCCGGATGGAAGAGGAGCAGTGTGGTTTCCGTCCCGGATGTGAAACAACAGACTAGCGCAATTCCCCCTTCAGGAGTCAATCTACAAGTTGATCTATGTTCCTACCTTCACATTTGGCCACCATCTGTGGGCGATGACCGAGAGAATGAGATCGCGGATACAAGTGACTGAAATTAGCTTCATCCGTAGGGTGGCTGGACTCTCCCTCAGAGACAGAGTGAGGAGCTCTGCCATCTGGGAGGAGGTTGGAGTAAAGCTGTTACTCCTCCGGGTTGAGAAGAGCTAGATGGGCTAGGTCGGGCATTTGGATAGGATGCCCCCCGAGCGCCTCGCTGGTGAGGTGTTTTGGACATGTCCCACCGGGAGGAGACCAAGAACCAGACCCCGGACTCGCTAGAGTGACTATGTCTCACATCTGGCAGGGAAACAACTCGGGATCCTTCCGGGTGAGCTAGAGGATGCAGCTGGGGTGAGAAAAGCCTGGGTTTACCATCTGAGGCTGTTGCCCCAGTGACCCGGCCCCAAATAAGCGAAAGACGACAGAACGGAACGGAAATGTTTGTCCTGCTGCTTTTCTCAAACCGCCAACTTTCCCAGCTTTTTTTTTTTTGCCATCACGCATTCTGTAACGTAAAGCCAACTACATTTATGATCTTGTAATACGTCTCACATTTAATGTTGTGTTGGCTTTGTTGTGAAAGATTTACATCTCTATAAACATTAGTAATAAAGGCTCTTTCATTTTGATTTACATTTTACCCACCATCCTCCCTCTCCAGCCTTCAGAGGTAAAATTTAAGATGATAAATTATTCACCACGAGCCAATTAAAAAGCCGCGTGTGACTAAAGCTTCCTGCCACTAATTCTCCAACTAGCTGACATTAAAATTCACTTGAGAGATCAAAACAGGTCTGTGCAGCCTTTCACACATACCTGCCTAATCGTATCATGCACTCTCCCATGCAGAACCATCTCTCTACTCTCCATATCCCAACTAATTTATTCAGCTTTTCTTTTGATGTGTCACCCATTTGTAGGTCAACTTGTTGCTCCTGTTTTATTTCACATTGAAGCAATTTATTGCTCATCATGTCAAGTAAGTAGACCTCCCTTCCCACCTCCAGTCAGACGGAGATAAAGGGAATAATGTGTTTAATGTGGTTTATGTGTAATGATAGTGGGAGAAGTAACTCATAGCCTTTCAGAGCTGACAGCAGACACTCCGGTTTGCATCTGTATTCACTGAGCTCCTCCGTCTGCTCTCTGTCCTGACTCAGCCTGCTTTCTCTGCCATAATAATCAGGACCCATTTAATTTGATTACTGCGGTGTGAAGTGAAGAAGGGAGAATGATTGAAAGCACTCTTTATTTTACAAGACAGAATAACATTGATAAAAAGATTCTTCTCTTTTTAATATTTCTAAAGATCTCCAGGGAAATGTCTGGTTTATCCTTCGAAGATGGCAAATATTTAGACCTCACTTTGAAGGACAAGTTTTCACCATCCAAGGTGGATGGTTCTGGCGAGGCTTCTGATGATGCCCCAAAATATTTAGAGGTCATTTCATCTTGAGTTTGACTCAAGATGAGTTTAGATCAGGGGTGGGCAAACGTTTTGACTGGGGCGCGTGCCCCGCACCCCCCCTTTTGGTCTACAATAGAAAAAAAAAGTGTTCTTACTACTTTAATTATTATAAACTTCGGGCAAAATATGCACCAAAGTACAGAAAAATAACTTATTTTTCAAAATGTTTGGGGGAAATGTCCCTAGACCCCCTAAACTGGCGAGCACCACAGGTGCTCATTTTGTCTATGACCTCACGCCCCCCCTCGCTCCCTTGAGAAAATCCTGGATTCGCTCCTGGAAACAGGAGCAGAAGGATGGCATGCTTTGGTAACCGCTACATTAGACCGATAGAATGGCGCCAGATTTTAAACAAGCGCTAAATGTTACATCAAGAGCGTTAAATTTCAAATTTAGCGGCGCTAGGTTTGAAATCTAAGCGCTTGATGTAACGTTGTGCTTGTTTTAACTTCTAACACGCTTGTTAACATGCATGTATTGGGACCGATGGCTTTCCATATCTGTGCACACTGTTTATTTTGACAGCGTGCACAACACGGAGACACACATTTTAATGGGAGCAGTGTTGTTGTTTTCTCAACACAGCCAATATATCCAGAGTGCGCCATCTAGTGACGAAACATCAGAATTGCAGGGGAAATAAAACTTACAAGATTTATTTATTTAATTTCTTCAAGTTCAGTGGGCCAGATTAAACAATTTAATGGGCCACATGTGGCCCACAGGCCGTAGTTTCCCCATGCCTGGTTTAGACACCAAACTTAAAGAGAAAATATATAGTTGCAAGAGCAAAAATATGGCTGTAATTTTAAAATATTCGAAATGACATAAAATCCAGTAAAAAAGTGTGAAGACGAAAGAAAATGAAAAAGTAGGGATTTAAAAAATCTTATTGTGCAAAAAACTCATTTGATTTAATCCTTTGTCCACATTTCTCTAAATTAATTATGAAAGGCTTCTCAATTATATTGAAAATAATGAACTTCTTTAAAGTTGTATCAAAAACTGTCTTGTTAATCAAACAATACAACAAAACAACAAATAAAAAGTCTCAGTTTTGAAATGTCAAACAAGAACTTCAAACACACTCATGAGTGATACTCTCAAATGCTCAGAGGTTTTTTTTTTTATGTATATGAAAGGCTCGAATAGTTCATTTAAAAGTTTTACTAAATAAATGAACATATTCTGCCCATTTACTTTATTGGTGCAGTGGTTAGCACAGTGGTCTCACAGCAAGAAGGTCAGGGTTTAATTCCTGCAGTAGAGGCGAGGCTTAAAACAATTACCTTACCTTTTTGTGTGGAGTTTGCATGTTCTACCCATGTATGTGTGGGTTTCCTCCCACCCAACCAAAACCTGTGTGTTGAGTTTATTGCCCACTATGAAATTTCCTCTTGGAATGAGTGTGTGTTGATGGTTGTCTGTGTGTGTGGACCCGCAACAAACTGGCGACCTGTTTGGGGTGAATTCTGCTTCTTGCCTTATCCGTCTCATATAGGCTCAGGCAATCCCTGTAACCTGTTTGGAAATAAGCGTTTCCGTTCCGTTCTGTTCCATCATCTTTCGCTTGTTCCAGGGCCGGGTCGCAGAGGCAACAGCCTCAAACGGGAAACCCAGGCTTCTCTCACCCCGGCTGCATCCTCTGGCTCACCCGGAAGGATCCCAAGTCGTTCCCCGACCAGCTGTGAGACATAGTCACTCCAGCGGGTCCGGGGTCTGCCCCTGGTCTACTCCCGGTGGGACGTGCCCAAAACACCCCGCCCCGCTCGGGGGGCATCCTCACCAGATGCCCGAACCACCCCATCTGGCTCCTCTCGACCTGAAGGAGGAGCGGCTGGACACCGAGCTCCAACCGGATGGCAGAGCTCCTCCCCTGATCTCTGAGTGAGAACCCAGCCACCCTCTGGAGTAAGCTCATTTTGGCCACTTGTATCCGTGATCTCATTCTGTCGGTCACTATCCACAGCTGGTGACCATAGGTGAGGGTAGGAGCGTAGATTGACCTGGTTATTGCTGACGCCGCACCGATCCGCCTGTTGATCTCCCGCTCCATCCTTTCCCCAGTCGTGAACAAGACCCTGAGATACTTAAACTCCTCTACTTGGGGCAGGACCCTGTCCCTGACCCACAGGGGGCATTCCACCCTTTTCCAGGCGAGGACCGTGGTCTCGGATTTGGAGGCGCTAATTCCCGTCCCGGTTGCTTCACACTCGGCAGCAAATCGATCCAGTGAGAGCTGGAGATCACGGTCCAATGAAGCCAACAGGACCACATCGTCGGCAAAAGCAGATTTTTTATTTTATTTTTTTTACTGTAATGAAAGACACTAATACGTATTTTACTTTATCAACGTCACCTGCAAGAATAATTACAGGCTTTGTTTTCAGCAATAAATTCTGGAATGATCTCTGAAAAATCAAACATCAAAAATTTGAAGGAGTGGTTGCTAAAAACCTTCAGAATACTAATGTTTCCCAGTTAAAATGCAGAGTGAAGCTCAGTAAGCGTAAAAAGGTTCTGATTGCACCTTTTTTTCCCTAATCAAAGCCTTTTGGTTCTAACAGCTCGCTCTGATTAGGAAGTTCTAACTCTGCGTTCCGGTCTTGATTTTTTTTTCCTTTTTTTTAAAACTCACTTTTATGCAAGCTCCTTCTACTTATTTGACTTGTGCAGATCAATAAAATGAGTTATTTATGTATTTGATATTTAAAAACACAGTTTGAAACTTTTTTCGAACCAGCTCAGTGTACTACTGACTGCAGTCAGTTTTTAAATTCTTAAGCCATATCTATGACATCTGATGATAAAGTCCACAGATTTTTGTGACCTGATTGTCCTGTAACTAGTATTTAGTGGGTTGAAAAGCAGAAAATACAAACATTTTTATTTGGTTGTGATAAAAAGGAACATTTCTCTGGTTTTAATGTTTCTTCGTCCCAAGAAACATCTATGCTCATTTTCCACAAATCTTATCCAACCTCTTCTTGATAACGCTTGGTTTTACTGCCTCCTGTCTGAAGTCATTCACTCAAAATAACTGAGGGGTATTTTTACAACCACAAGACCTGTTAGTAAAACCGTGGACTCCAAGGAAAGCGGAGACATGTGAGATTAAGACAAAATTTTCCAAAGATATTTTTTCTGAATAGGAAACAAGTCGGCACAGATTTGATGATAGTATTACAGTTTAACTGGATCTAGTAAAGTCATATCGGATTAAAAGCTAA